>JACVBY030000640.1:0-2606504 GCA_017589505.3 Metroxylon sagu | reverse complement strand
TGCTGAGTGGATGGATGTTAAGGCCTAAGATCC
This sequence comes from Metroxylon sagu, assembly GCA_017589505.3. Classification (NCBI taxonomy): domain Eukaryota; kingdom Viridiplantae; phylum Streptophyta; class Magnoliopsida; order Arecales; family Arecaceae; genus Metroxylon; species Metroxylon sagu. Next base: position 2,606,471 of record JACVBY030000640.1, on the reverse strand, counting down.
AGGGGAAGCAGCATCAAGCAGCCGAGCAACGCAACATGGTGACATATGCAAGTGATTTGATTGTGATTTTAGCAAAGAAGACAAGGACTTATTATCTAACAAATCTTCAATTATTTGAGTTCTTTTATTAATTTGGATGATTCTCTACGTTATCATTTTGAGTTAATTGAAAATTGTATTTGATATCTTCTTTAAGTTCTCTCTCTCTCTCTCTCTCTCTCTCTCTTTCTTTTTCTTTGAGCTGGCTGAGCAATAAACGGCCTGCAAATAATTTATAATTCATCAGATGTCTAAACTTTGAAATATACTTTGAGGATTATGAGTTGAATGAGTTATTTCTGTTACTCTTCCATTTATTAATTACAAAGGGTCACCCTTCTAGTACCACATTGCTGCTACAAGTACAGGGAGCACAGAAACGCTTAAGGAGAAATTGTCCTGCTTGATATCATTAGCTGACTAAAATTTAAGAGCGTTTATGTCTCTTCTCATGCTCGACCAAACAACATCTCAGCTCCATCCTTCAGTCTTGGATGTGGATAAAATCCTGTACCAGCCTCTGGATTTAGAAGTTCCCACCTGCACAGATAAGACATATTGATCAGCCAGGTCCTCGACATGACATCATGCCACTGAACTACAAGTATTCTCATCAAGTGTTAATGAGTCAACAAAACAACTTAAGCTTTCATTTTTTACCTATAATTGAGGCATACATGATGTAGAAACATCATTACTTGGAGCCTTGCAAAGTTGTTGCCTGGACAATATCTCGGGCCTCCACCAAAAACAGAGAAAACGCCTGGCTTGGGCTTAAAATCCTGCAGAGTTACCTGCATCTCGTTACTTCTTGGTTTCCCTTCAGTTTCTTAAGTCATTATATTTAACAAAAATGTCACACTAAAATTCATGTTGAATTAAAGAACTCTCTTGTCACTTCTCTTCATGCCTGTATAGATGAGTAAAGAACTGTTCTTATGATATTTCATTACAGAATGAGCATTGGGATTAAAAGTTAGGAAGCAAGCATACGGATAATTACATCCCATCTGTCTGGATTGAATGCCAATGGATCGCCGTAGTATTTAGGGTCAATGTGAATTGAACGAATCCACACGAGCACCTTCCAGTTCTTAGGGAGCTTGTAACCTGTTGCATAACAAGGAACCAATAAATATAGAAAACATATCAGCTCCAGGAAAAAGTAGAGTTGGTTGCTTAAATGAATGAATAAGTATTATATATTTCTAAAACAGATCTACAATTGTATAATCACAGCTCTATTGAAATTCAACGTGCCAACAAGGAATGCAACGAAGTAGTGACTTGTGATGTGGTATCATATTATTTCCTCATAAAAAAAAGTGCTATTTTGTAAGAATTGTTTGGTTGCCCACAGGTACAATTGAATGCAATAGGATTTGAATTGAAATGGCAGCAATTCATCTGCAGTTGCAAAAAAATATTTTTTGGTTGCTAGTAGCTGATGACTACTTGTGCAACCACATTCATTTGATTGTACAATGAAAGATGTGTTGTGATAATCTTACAAATGACCCGGTAAGGTTACCCCTTAAGAACAGGACAATAATTAATATGTTATATTATTGTTAATATAATTATAAATATTAACAATATATTAGAATATATTAATATATTCATTTAGTATTATAATATAATATATAAAATATATCATAATATATAATACATATGATAGCATTATAATAATATATTATATATTATAACATTAATATATGTTGTGTATTAACATTATATATACATATAATATTTATTCTCTTATGAGACCAAGAGAGGGTGAGCAGACAAGAGACCAGTGGGATAGAGTTTGCAACTTAAGTTGCAGTTGGTTTTGCATTCATTTTGAATGCAATACCAAATGCAAGGTGCAATTGATTTGTAGGCAATCAAACAATTGCACAAGGATGATTACAACTCTAATTGCCATAATTGGATTTTTGGCTTCCCAATTGCAGGCAACAAACAACCCCTTAGTGAATCTTTTATCAAACTATTGGTAGTCACAATGAAGAACAGTTGATTCCAATTTTTTAAAGTGAAGTCAAGTTCTTCATCATACTCACCATTTAAAACTTCATCTTTCACAACCCTTCTAAATATGAAGGGTGGAATATTTGCCAGGCGAAGTAGTTCGTCTGTCACCTGAATACCAGAAGAGATTGCATACAGATAAGCAGCAAGTCTGTTGGCTACGGTATGTCTCCCAAATCCTGGCAGCTTACCTTTGAGGTATACTTCATATTTTTGATATCTTCTTTTGTCAGAAGATCATCTGAGGTCTTTCCCCTCCTGATTGACGAAGTCTCTTCCTGCTCATGGAATGGTTCTCTCAGCACCAGCAAAAACAAAAGCAACAACTAAACACACTAATGATCAATAAAATAAATGTTCACCTTAAGCTTCTCAAGTACTTCAGGATACTTAGCCAGATAGTAAAGTCCCCATGTCATCACGCTAGAGGTGGACTCGTGACCTCCCAAAATAAGTGAAAGAATATTATCCACAATCTCTGCTTCACTTAGTTTATTTCCATGATCATCAATGGAATCAATCAAGATTTGCATGAGATCATGTTTTTGAACTCCCTGCTCTTTCCTTTTCCTCAGTTCGTCTGATAAGATGCCATACAATTTCTTCTTGCACTGGAAATTGCAACAAATAGAATAAAGAAAAGCAAGGAGTTTCAGTTCTATAACATCATGGGCCCTTCCCATTTTCTTTCTTTCTTTTTTTTTTTTTTGGTAGGGGAGGGGGGGGGGTCATGAACTGCTAAGTTACTGAGAGAGAAAGGTCAAAGTTAAGACAATACTAGGTGGAGCATGCATAAATATATACTCTCTTTTCATGAAATGCACTTCACCAATGTTCCCAATCAGCCCCACCTGCTGTGACCATTCTAAGTTCCACTGATAGGGTGGCATGTCATAAATTAAAGCAACAAAATCTTCTACAACTCTTCAAGACTGTTATATTTCCTTTTTTTCTTGATGTAAAAGTAAGAAATTACCTTTATGCTTTTTCTTTTTGATGGAAAAGTAAGAATGTTACCGTAAGAGCATGGTGGAATGCTGTCCCTGGAATGTTGATTGTCATTGACCGCATTCCTGCCATGAGTCCTCTGTACAGAGGTTCCATTGTATCCAGAAGTGTTGCTGACTTGAAACTAACCAGGATATCACAGATATTGCGAAATGTCATCTGAACAAATAGTTTCTGACGATTAAAACACATGAAAGGTATCGTGTACTTTGCCAAAATTTACTCATCTACTGAAAATTGAAAGTCACTGTCACAGACTGAGTTGCCACTCTTCTGGTAGATTTTTGAGATATGATGGCAGTGGTTTTCAAAACTAGAAGTTTGTTTCATTTAGTGTTTGCTTTCTGAATTGCATTGATTTCCAGGATGTTTCTTTTCCAAAGAATTAGATGTTACAACTTGCAAAATGGCATAGCAACAACCAACACATCACAGGTACATGTTGCCATATTCAGGCAGAGGTCTGATGTGTCAGCTGCTGAAAGAAGACATATCAGCTGTATTGTAGATAGCATTTTCTTTGTGCTTCTAAAGCTACAATAAAATGATGCAAAAGTGGAGTTTGTTCAGTTGTTATATGTCCACTCATCTTTTGAAGCAAAAACCAACATGTTAAGAGGTATTTTAACTTGTAGGAGGTGGGGCTTCTACGCAATGCATCTGTGTGTCTTGGTTTGTGCTGGCTAGCACATACAATCCCAAGACAGCACTGGTGCTGACCCAGCATGCCACTTATTAAATCATTTACTGATGTTTTATAATTAAAAACGGCTTTAATTTTTTAATTTTTTAGATTTTTATTTTTTTTATTTTTTTAGTTTTGGCAAGGCATGCCAGCCACATACTGATTCATGCCACCGGTGCTTGAGTTTTCATGTACATGTGGATTTTTTCCCCAAAAAAAAAGTATCATGTGTATATCACACTGTTTAAGAAGAATATACTCACGATTTTGGTTTCATCATATGCAACTATTTTTTCCTTTGATACCCAATCTTCTAAAGTGGAGATGAAGATAGGTTGTGCAGTACTTAGATGGGAATCAAGTGCTCTTGGGCTACTGAAAGCTTGCATCAAATGCTTCCTCAACCTCTTGTGGACAGCTCCATCAATGTTTGCAACAGAATTCCCTAGAAGCTGGCTCGAAGGCCAGCCTGAACTAAAAATCCCCTCCTCAGTCCAAGTACCAAGAACTTGCTTGTTCCAGTCTGGAGAGGATGTGACTATCACCGGATACCCAAATAAGTGGGACCTATAGATGCCACTTTCTCCGTACCTGCAAGAAAAAAAAGGAACCATATGAAAAAGATGGAGGAATACCAAGTACCAAGAGGAACATTTCAGTTTTTTACAATGCTAACCAAAAATTAAAAAAAGAAATGAAGTGAATTCTGTTTTAGAAAGTCAAAAATCAATTCGATATATGTGCATTATCTTTCTTGTCAAGATGTTGACAATTGTTGCTCTCTCTCTCTCTCTCTCTCTCTCTCTCTCTCTGTGTGTGTGTGTGTGTGTGTGTGGACTGAAACAGAAACTATAAAAAAAAGGTTGGTAAGAAAAGGAGAGGAATTCTTATGCTGAGTATGATTAAGGATGAAGCTGTATATGACTCATTGGAAGCTTGGCATTCTAAAGGTATTGGAGAAGAGGACAAAGAAGAGTCATGTTTAATAACAACAAAGTTAACCAACAAGAGTGATATAGCTGTCCAATAGGATCAGCAGAGTAGAGACATGATTTTCAATAAAAAAAAAAAAAAAATGAGAGTTGATTCCAGAGGTTGTACTCTAAGATGCTTTATTTGAAACTAGAAAGCATGAATACATTAAATTACATGTTTTATCTGTATTGGAAAAATATCGAATACCAATAATCATCAGATATTTTATGATACATTTCTAATACTTATTTTAAGAAACCTATTTTTCAAAATTTAAAAAGTGCCTTGGATTTTTTCTGGATACACTCAATAATCATGATACTTCCTAATACCTTCAAGAACAAGGGAACGGCTTTTTTTTCATTCTTTCTCTTTTATTGATGTTATTTTTTTAATGATGAATGGTTGATTTTGGAGTTTATGATGTTGATATTAAAGCATGGAATATAAATTGTAGTTTATAGATTTGAATGATGATTAAGTGATGAGTTTGTGGAAGTTGATGCTAAGGTTTAAAGTACGTATTGCGTTATTAAAAATACACACACACATACACATATGTTATTGTTGTATTCTAGTTATATCCTACTTTTTTGGATTTGCAATATGGATGTATTCATATCCATATCCATGTCCATGTCCATGCTTCCTAGGTTTCAAATTGTAGAACTTGCTATCTGGGTGAAAACTTGTTTGTCCTCCCTTAGTTTTTTCAGTTACAAGATAAATGTTATATATATCTCTATTGAGTATTCTTGAACAATGTGGAAAGTGAAATGCATCGTGGAATTGTCCCAAAAAGGAATACAACATGGAAAATTCATTCCACAGTAACATCATATTAGTAAGATCTGGTAGGAAATAACAAACGCTACCTCATGGATGTTTTACAATAAAGGCTTCCATTTAGATGATCCAGCATCTTCTTTGTGGCATCCATTGGCATCCATAAACATCACAGTAATTTGGAGGCTTGACAACATCCCGAATCCTGTGTTGTAGGCAGCCCTACCAGGCCTAGAATTTACTAGATCCATCCTCAGCCAGTCCCAGAAATTATTCCCCAAACAACAAATATCTAAAGATCAAGGGGAGACCCAAAAAATTCTTTCTTCCCTATTTCACCCTTTTTCATTTTTGCCCTCAGATCATAATAAGATTTGCATAAAACCTTCTTTCTTGATCCTTTGCATGACTGCTTGCTGAATTCACATCGCTAAAGCTGCTTGTGCTAGGGAAAACTAAATCCTCACCAATTCCTATCAACCCTATGGTTCATAATACACCTAGGAGGGTCTCCTAGTTCATGAAGCCAAGAAACTTTAGCCAATAACCTAAAAAAAACTAGATAACACCCCATTCTCCAAAGAAGGAAATTTGTTATTAATCTTTGAACTCATGATGTTATAGATATTAGCAGGAGAAACATTGGATGAATAAGACATTGTGGCTACCAAAACCTAGGAAATGACAGTACTGCAGACATACTGTTTTCTAAGTACTCACAAACTCTTGACAACAATTAAATAAATTCTGTTGAAAAACAGAGTAAAAATTAAAGTCCATCAAAAATAGAAAACTTGAAATTGCAAGGTACACTTGGTTGCTCATCAGCAAGATCAACAAATTCATTGCCTTCAGTTTTCATCAATCTCTACTTTTTTGCATTAGAATAATCCTTCTTGTGTCCTCCTTCTTCATAAGAGTACAATAAGGTTGTAATTTTTACATGCAAAACCCAATATAGATTTAGATAAAGCAACAAGCCATCAAGTGATCAATTGTCATCTTAGGCGATTTAGCAATCCAAGGTTTCTGCCTGTGATGGTTCAATTGCCTTTCACCAATCACATATTAAAAATTCTACAAAGCCATCACATGTATTTGTTTTCCATAAATATTTATCATCTCTTTTAACTTCTCAAGAACATCTCTTTTTTCATTGGTGAGATCTACAACCATCTAATTTCAAATTTAACGAACTCCCAAAATCCTCAAACTATATTAGCAAATACCCTTGAAGAAGGGAAATTCAACACTTCTACTCAAATGCTATCCTCATCACCCACTTTGAGAAACCACATCCCAATATCCAAGCATGAGAAACCCTCATCACCAGACACTTCCAATCAGAATTAATTAAAAAGAATAGATCTTTTGATAAATAGACTCCACCATCATAATAATGGGAATTTGAGGTTTTGAACAAAGAAAGCCTTCGGATAAACATCATATTTTCAAATTCCCACAACTTCAAATATCTAAGAATGTTAAAATAATTTCAGGATTCTTAGGCTTCTTTCAGATATTACCAGCATGGAGTTTTTAGTTTGACTAGAAATCCACCTTACCATCTTTAATTCTACTAAATTCAGCATATAAGCATGCACTTTGTTTATTACCCAACTCTTAGAATATCTTCGCTATTATAACATAAACAATGTCGACCATCCATCCATGGTCCCTGAGCCTTCTTTTGTTGTAAAATGTTGGCAACTGTTCTTCGCAAAGGTGCTCTACATGTACCCTTTAACAAACAGCGCACTCTAATTACTTTAGGTTTTTCTTCTAGTAGGTGAACAAAGGGACTGCACCATTTAAATTGGAGTGTATTTCTCTACGGGAAATCACAACTACCAATTGCTTCCTCTCATATGACCCAAACCTCTGTGCTTGTGCTTAAGTGAGGACTATCATATTGATACCTTAATAGAGAAAAATTGCTAACCTCTTGGTCTAACTTCGCATAATCACTCACTCATAAGCAAGAGAAGTGAAGCCTAGTGGGAGTATTCAAACAATTAAAATTGAAGAAAAACATAGGCTTAGGGATCAGGAAGCCAACTGATTGATTGTCAAGGCGAACAAATAGTTGAAAATCAAGCAAAATCCAATAGCCAAAATAAAAATCAGAATAATTTTACACCCAAAATATTCTTTAACAAAAAAATATTTAATTAGAAAAATATATATAAGTTCTAAGGGCACCAAAAATCAAAGGCAACAAGAAAAAGTTTGTGAAAACTAAATAGTCCTAATTCATCTGCAGGAGGACCGACCATTTTAGAATAATGGGTAAAAAAGCACTTTTTTTTTTTTCCTCAAAAACCAAACCAATCACCCAAGAACCACGATTCATTTATCAGAGCTATGAGAGTCGAGCACGCAATTTTGGTAATGATAACCAAATGATTAGACAGCAAGGCAACCGAGTGGCCAAAGCCGATCTCAGCTCATATCACTTTTAACATTCTAACAGGATTTCAAAATTTTATACCACGAAATACTTCAAATTCATGAATGCATGCATCATTTTATGTATCCAGGCCGACCAAATCGAGCATATTAACAACCAAATGGAAGGAATTTAGCACTAGCGATCTCAACGCCATCGTTTCAAAATAAACCAGCATTCCGCACGCAGTGTTTGGCTCCAACAACCAATATACTTGAATTCGTCCGAATTTAACTACTTCACAAGGAGCGGAGAAGGGAAAACGGCATCACCTTGCTTTCCTCTTGGCGATGAAATCATCGGGCCTCCCCGAGAACCTGAAGCACCACAAGAAGTCGAGCATTTCGCCGATCAGCGGCCAGCCCATGGAGCCCGGGGGGAGGGGGGAGCTGCCGGGCTCGCGCTCGTTTCCTCGCATGAACCGTCGGTCTTGGAGCCATCTCGCGAACCACGCGATGAAGGAGAGGAGGACGACGCCGACGGCAATAGCGACGCCCGAGGCTCTCACCGCTTCCTCCATTGTCGGGTCTTTGGCGACTTGCCTTCTTAAACCCTGCCGCCGGGGGTTCTACTACGTTGCAAGCCATGTATAAAAACACAACGATGCCGATATGCGGTGAGATTACCGTCTGGACCGCGGCCCAGGATCCTGTATAGGCTAACGGCACTATTGCGTAATTAAAACCCCCAGCTGTCATTAGATAATTATTCATTTAATAATTAAAAGAAAACATTATTTTACTCAGTAATAATAGTAACTATTATTTATATTTTGGCTTTTGTTAGATTTTTTATTTTTTATTTATTTATTTATTTTTTTTTGGGGACCATGCCTTCCAACCTTTGATTATCTACGGTGCCATCCAGAACCGGGACATCATACATCATGCAAAGGACAAAAGCACAGTAAAATTTTTTATTGTTATATAGTTATCGGTATGATGAGATAATGGTCTGATTACTACGGTTATTATATTTAATATTTTTTTAATTTCATTCAAGTAAATTATAATTTATAAATTTATAAACTATATATATACATATATATTAACGTAACTAAGAATCTTATAAATATGAATCCATCATAAATAATGATAAGCACATAACCTACAAATTATGCAGAGCATAATTTTTTTTCATCTTTTTTTTTTCAATTATAATGATTTTGATGCAATGAGCTAGAACTTCCATAACCAATTAAACAAAGAGATATAACATGCAAAAAAAAAAAGAAGATATAATTTATTAGAAATTAAATTCAATAAAAAAGGTATAACTTCTTAAATTGTAAGCTTATTAATCATAACAATTAATCATTCATGAACCACACGAATAGAAGTCCATCCAAAAATAGCAACAAAATTTAACGATAGCAAGCGTACTGATATTCATATTACGAATAAAAAATTATGCATAGCTTAGGAATGGATTCAACGTGAGAAAATTTAAATTTTATGTAATGTAATAAAACTCAAATATTAAAAGAGAAAAACATTTCAAATCCTAAGTCAATCAATCAAAATAATAAAATACAATGGATATTTTTTTTAAAAAAAAAGATATACTTCATTTAGAACTAAATTCAATGCAAAAAAAAAGATAGAATTTGATACAGTGAACCAAAACTCATTCATAGAAAGGGCATATCTCCTCAAATTTAAAGCCAGTAATTAGAATAATGAATAATTTTCTAATAACTCAAATAGGAATTCCATTAAATACAATAATAAATTTTAATATATATGTATATATGTATATATAAATATTAATTTATGTGCTCTAAATTTTTTGGTTGAGCTGGATCAAATTTGAGTCAAGTTTGATCTTTATTTTAGTAACCTAAATTAGTCTCAAATTAAATAATATATGGAAAGGATTGAATGGGTCCGATTAAAAATATAAGATCTTGATCTAATTTAAATTTTAGATTGAGTGCAGCTTTTGAATCAAACCTAATATACGAGCTAGGTCAGGTCTAATAAGATTGGAACTTATGGGTTGGATTATAGGTCAATCCTATTCATCTATATTCTGATTTTATGGAAGTCAGGGAGACATGACCAACTAATCATTACATAGATCTTTCCATTGGATTTTATTTTTCCACACCCACACCCACAATGTTAGTACTTTCTGATCAACTCCAGATAAGTTGCACTCTGCTTTCATGGCAAATATTTATAGGAGGCCAGATATGCATTTGGTTGGAACATCATCTGGTAAATAGTGAATGGCATTTTGTTAGACACCTTTCATCCATGGTCTGGTTTTTATTTTTACTCCAAAAAAAGAATCTACTGATGGTATCAAGACGGTGACTCCAATGGAAAAAGGCCCGCTGCTTCAAGAAGATTGAAAACACTAATATGATCTTTCATCGTCCCTGGATTTCGAAACAGAGCCAATTAGATCCTCGCTGGCTAGTATGGTCCTCGTTCAATGAAGTTAATGTAATCCAAAGTAGAATATGTCCCGCTCTATTCTTCACTTTGAAAGGTCTGTCAAACTGTGCTGCACCGTCTTCTCTGGGTTAGCGTAGCAATGCTCTTCTTTTTTGCTCCTTTTCACTAACGAGAGGGGAAGAGAGAGGATGTGTCACCGTCACTCGCTGTCTTGGTTCTACCTACAGCAATGGGACCAAGAACTTCACAAGCTGAGCTAAAGCTTCGACTTCTCCTAGCTCTCTTTAGGTTTATACACTTCGGTTGCAAGGAGATAAATTACGGTCTCACAAAATTGGTTCCTCAAGAATCTGCTTCCATGATCAAATTAAGCTGAAGTAGATGCTTCAAACATCGGCTCCTTAAAATTATGAATTATAGTTACTAAGAAATCTATAACTTAATTATAAATTATGTGCCGGCAAGAAACATTCGGAACATTTGAAAATATATCTTTGAGTGCCCCCAATGGAAGGATCAATAATGCGTTTTGAGTCACCATTCAACCAAGCTATCGCTAGTAATTTTCTTAGGTATTACCCACCAGGGTAGAAAAGTTATCGATATGTTCCCAACAAGTTTGAAAGAAATTTTTTTTTTTTTTATTTGTTTCTTTATTTAGTTCTTTTATCTAGCCAAAAAGGAGCAAAGAAGATTTCTGATAGAAGCAATGTAACAACAATGAAACAATAATTTCAGAGTGAAATTTATTTACGTTGAAGGGTCAAACCAACAAAGCTTCTCACAAGATAAAACTAAAATTTCAGCATCTCATCTTAGTTTTAGGTTTAAAACGTTTTCCAATATGGAGACTGTTGAGTGATTTTCTTTTTTCTTTTTTTTTTTTTTATAAATTTTTTGGCTTATCATCGTGTTATTAGATTCTCTTTCATTTTCTAAAGAAAAGTTACTACCTTGATTGTTTAAATACAGTGAGATTGCAATAAGATGACGAAAGATATGGGCTATGTTTTGTTTTAAAAAATATTTTTTAAAAATTTTATTTTTTAATTTAATTTTTATTATATATTTTCTTATTTTTTAAAAAATATGTTGATACGTCAGAATAAAATTTATTTTCTATTCCTTATTTTTATTATAAATAATATTTTTTAAAAGGATAAGTAAAAAAATTAAAGAAATACTTTTTTAATATTTAGTATCATAATATATATTTTTATTATAATTTCACAATATTGTAATATAAAATTTATAATATTATATATTATATATAATATATTATACATTATAACATTATACTATAATAATAATTAATATTATAATACATGTGGTATATATTGTATTATAATATAATATTATATATTTATTATATATAATAAATATAATCATTAATATAATATTAATTATATATTAATATAAAAAGTACTAATATGATATCATTAATATTATATAATTATAATATATTAATAACATAAATTATTATTTTTCTAAATGTTGCCTTGGTTAAAAATAAAAAGCAAAAATAGTATAACCAAACATTTTTTTTTTTCAATAGATTTTGTATTTCTAGTTTTAAAAAAATAAATAGGAATAAAAGGGATACTAAATTTATTTATTTATTTTTTTTACTTTCTTCTTCCTTTGGATGGACAATAATGTTTATAGTTTTTTATTATTTTAAAGTTATATTTTTAAAAATTATTTTTATTTTTATTCATCAAATACAGTTTTATAAGATTTTTTTTCGTATGATAATAAAACTGAAAATAAAAATGAAAATGAAACTGTTTTCCCAAACACGGGTATAGTTTTTGGCTCAGACCGCACCTCCATGCCAGTCCAAAGTTGGTCTCCCGAACCAGCAGGGCATTTTCGTAAACTCCGAAAAAAAAAAAAACAAAACAAAACAAAACCAAAAATTCACGACTCCTCGTTGTCCCGGACGAGGCGATAAGCCCCTTCGCTGCTCACCGGAGAAGGTGAAGGAAAGGACGAGCTGGGAAAAGGAAGAGCAAGAGAGAATGGCGCTAAGCCTCCAAACCCCCTTCATTCCCTCCACAAAGAGGCCCGCCTCCACCTCCACTGGCGCCAAACTCCCACAACGCCTCGAGGTACCACCGAATCCCCCTGCGAAAACCCTAGATTTCCATCGAAATCGGCTATCTTTTCACCCTGGTTTTCTTAATTTCCTTCGAAGGTGGGGAGGTTTTCGTGCCGGAAGAAGGGGGTGCACCCGGAGTTCTACGAGGACGCTCGGGTGTACTGCAACGGCGAACTGGTGATGACCACCGGCGGGACCCAACCGGAGTACACGGTGGACGTGTGGTCCGGGAACCACCCCTTCTACCTCGGGAGCCGCTCTGCGCTCCTCGTCGACGACGACCAGGTCGAGAAGTTCCGAAAGAAGTACGGTCAGCTCGCTTCCCTCATGGAGATCCCCGTCCTTAAGGGCGAGATCGTCCTTCCTCCCAAGAAGAAATCCGGCCCCGGCAAGGGCAAGGGCAAGAAATGAAAGTAATCATCTTAAAAATCGAATCTTGTTTGATGTTTTAGTGTTCTGGATGGGTTGCTTCTTGTTTGTATGTTTGAAAGTTATTTTCTTAATTTTTGTACTCCATCGATACTAGTGTTACTCATGAAATTTTAAGACGGAAATCTTTTCAGATATATTTTTGGGAATCAAGTACGTCTCCAGTGGTACGTACATAAGGAATCTTATGATGCTAAAAATGAAACGACAATGTTAGACGAAATTTCTAAGTTTTGGAATCATGATATTGGTTGTAGTAGTACTAATTATTGATTTGGTGATAACTATGGACGGAAAAGTGATTGGTTGATCCTCTTGCCACTATTTTTACTTTGAAGTTAAGCAATTGGGAATTCTGTTAGGAAGACTGGTCGTTATATCGATTTGTTGTTCAGAACTTGTGGGCTTCATCACAAGTTTTTTTTTCAACATGGGGTTTGTTTTGATGCCTAGCACCGAGTGTTGGGACTTGCATTTTGATGGTTTATGAATATATAAAAGCATATAGCATTGAGATTACTTTTTGTATTTTAGATTTCACGTCTCTTGGTTCTACTTATGAAATCTCCTAGTGGTCATTGATGCTATGATTTAATGTTTTTTTTCAAAAAAAGAAGAACTTGAATAGATTTTGAACTTGGAGACAGAGTGGGATTGCACCTAAATTCAGGCTAGTCAAGGGCATTGTTATGGCTGCTTTGGTATAGCGTGCATGTCAAAAAAAGAAAGCAAGGGTTTATTGGAGAAACCTTTAGGGGCTGTTTGGAGTGGGCATTTCCATACAAATTTCTAGGTGAATTAGCCGGAATCTGAAATTACTACATTGCAATAAATTTTTTCAAGAATCTCATTTGTATCCAATTTTGGAAATATAAGATTAATGGGGGAGGGGTGTTAATCTTTGATTCTCAGAAATTTTTTTCCTAGAGGAAGGGACATTTAAATAATCGATACTTTCACCAATGTCTTTCTTTTGGAGCTAGGCAACTCGGAGATTCTTTGCTTGGATAGCCAGTCATTGTATTAGTTTGTTATTCAGAACGTTTTGGGTTTGATCGTAGTTTTTTTCTCATTGAAAACTGAGCTTCATTTGATGTTTATTTTTAAGTGTTGGGACTTGTTCTTTGATGAATCTATAGAAGTCTACAACTTGAGTTTTGTTCTCATTTTTAAACACCAGGAGTGGTGGATCCCTTTCAGTCAGGTAGTGACCATGCTAGTTAGAGTTTCTTGCATTCTCGTTTCCTCTTTTTCTGTCACCAATTTCATGGAAGTTTCCTCCCATTAGTAAGAAAGATTGTTCTCTTTGAATTGAAGGAGAACTCATGTAATGAATCTGATGCTTTTAATTGGTTTAGTTTTGTGTCTTCTCTTTGTCAGGGTTTTTCTTTTGAACTCTGGCTTTTCCCATGAGTTCAGCTTCTTTTGAAATATTTCTTGTCCTTATTTTCTAAAGAAAGTCAAAATTAGAATAAGAAATACTTGTTGCATTAAGCTTCCTAACTAGTTGTTTGTTTTACTTGTTTCTGCAGTTGCTTCCGTTTTTTGATGCAATTCACATACTTGTTTCAGGTTTTGTTAGCTTTTATGCATTATCTTGTTGGGTGTTGTTGACTGCCTCAACTTCTTAGCACACTCTTCCCATTTCTTGTACCAGATGCTGATAGTTCTTCCATTCATGCAGGAGCGCTTGGGATTTACCAGTTTAAGGTTATAGTAAAGCACATGGTGTTGTTAGTTGTTCTTGGGTAATTGGTTGGTGATATCAATGAAAACTGCTTAACATGAACTTGTACCTAAACAATGTATGTGGCAGTCATAATGGCAGTTCTTCAAGAATTATTACAGTGATTCTTGCAAATCATAATCTTGGAGTTGCTCCTTTGAACATTCACATTGTCAGCATGTTCCTGATGGAATCTCACACATATAACTGAGTTGGAAGTTGTCTAAGATTTTTGTTAGCTGGAAAGGGGAGCTTATCTAATCAGGTGTCATTAGTTCTTGGCCTCAAGTTTTATGCTACCCCAAAGCCACTCATGTTGAATTGTTGCCATTATAGCTATGTGAAATTTGATCAATGATATTATACCACTGGGTTTTGGAGTGTACCCTGGTTACAAAGTTGGTAGGTTTATTGGTGTGTAGGCTCCAATGCAGATGTTTGTTGGATTATGTGTGGTTTTACTGTGGGCGAGCAGTGCCTGCTCCTACCTGAAATGTGCTTCGACTATAGTTGGAGTTCAGGAGTCCTGCCGAGGGTAAATTCTAGGCAAGAGGCATGGGATATTCTATTCATCAAGTTATTTGTTATAAGAAAATAGCTAACAGATGATCATGGTGATTGTATTGTAAAATTTGCGTGCTGTGTTGGAGGTTAAAAAAAGAAACAAGAAGAGAAGTAATCGGGCAATTTCAGAGAACCTGATACGTTCGGCTTGTGTGATCCTAGAAGCTATTGGGATACAATGAGGTTGAGTTTCTATATGTTTACTGGCAAAGAACTTAAGGTTTCATTTGCCAGCTGAGAAAGTTAGAGAGGAAAGTTAGATAACAAACTTGAGAAATCTTGGAAAGGGGGAAGCAATCAAGCAAAGGAGAAAATTGAAGGGTCGGTATTTTCTCTAAAGTCATAATTTTCTCCTTCCAGATTCTTATGCAGCAACTTTGATAAAAATGAGAGAAGAACTGCTAGTGTTCGAGTCCAACTCACCCATTTCTTAACTGACGTTTCTGAACAGCTACTGAATAACAGGATATTCTTAATATTCTCTCGTTCGCTTTTCTACTTCCCTCCTTTAATTGGATTGATTCTTTTTCTCAGTAATCATGCAGCTGAAGGCAGGGGGCAACTATAGGTTCTGTGGGATTGTGTTTGAAGTGGCTTTTAGGCTGTCAGAGTGGAACTTGACAAAAGACTCATTAGAAACTTTGATATCCTGTGGGCCAATTGTTCCTATTTATGTAAAACCTGGTGAGACTCTTTGGGAGATCAATTAGGATCATTTAAGCCAATGTCATCCTTTTTTTTTTTTTTTTAAGTGGGATGGTAGCTATCCACAGGTTTAGATACTCAAGCTCGTTTGATCCTCTTTTCGGCTGTTGAATCATATTACAAAGCACATGGCTTGTTTTATGATAGATCTTCATTTTGGTCGATTTAAGCTTTTCATTGTGATCCATTCGAGTTCTGAACATGAGCCCCTTGCTAGCTGCAATCGTTGGCTTGGTTTCTCCATCAACTCATCCCATATAAATCATGTTTTCTCCATCAACTCATCCAATATAAATCATGTTATTATACTTTGATCTCCTTTGTCTCAGTTCTGAATGCTCTAAGGTTGTGGAAAGCCAAATGAGAAGTAATGAGTATTTCCATCTTTACTTGTACCCCAATATATGCTTAAAGCTAAGTGATATCCTCATCAAAGACATCAAGGTGCCACTAGATCTTTTCTTCACATACAAATACCATGGCGCTGCAATGATAGCTTTTATATTAGTAAATTTGTCGTGGTTAACGCCTTTGCCTTTGTTTAATTCTTCAGGATGTATTAAATTCCTTCAATGATTCAAGTTAATCTTGCCTGACACTGTGATCTAGTGCTCTCAGATCCTCATTGTTTCCGCTTTTGGTGCACTGAGTATTGCAACATAGATAAAACACTGAACTAAAAGGAACTTAAGATCTTTACTACAAACCAAAGTTGCATTTGATGTTAAACTACTTTGTCTTTTCACTAGTCTCCACTAACCTCTGCTGAAGATGCCAACAAGTGTGAGCCAGTCCCCTTGTCCTGCAATAATTCGTGATGATAAAGAACTTGGATATCCACATGGTAGAAAACCTTCTGAATATTTTGATGTAGAGTTTGCCCGGTTATCATGAAGTTTTTGAAAGCACGGTATTTTGTGTTCGGTGGCCTCCTCTGTTCTTCAGATTTGCGTCATTTGGTTTTAATCTCAATGCATAATCCATGCAAGATTTAACAACATTACCAACAAAATTTTAATTCCAAATCTCAACTGTATGGATCCTTTTTCTCCACTTGGTTTTAATCAATCTCTTCTGTCCTGAGATTGAAATCTCAAGTCCAAATATTTCCTCGGCCATCTCCGTTGTGAAGAGTTTTGGCCACTCCTACCGGTCATGCTTGCACATTCAAGCCAAATATTCTCTAATAATTTTATAAGAAATTACTATGTTTATGTTACTAAATGTTATAGTGCTTCCTTAATGGTATTCTCTTATACGAAATTAGCTTTCTTTAATGACATTTTATCAAATAATATTGGTCTGGTGGAGCCCATGTCTCAGGAAAGCACGAGCAAAGAACATTCTTTCAGGTCTTATCCATTTGGAGTCTGTTCTTTGGCAAGAAAGTCAGCATTAGGATCTTAGAAAGGCCTACTTGAAATCATGACTGTTCTGCAATCATTGAGATAAGGGGGTCCACTTCTGTTAAACAAACTATAAGAGTTCAATCCCAAGCGACGCATTGAACAAAACTTCTAGAAAAGCAGTGCCCACCAAGGCTTCCCTTTCCTGCATCATCTCCCATCGCTTTTAAAAAATCAATGCGTTGCAGGCCCCAGTCACGCCGTAATACTATGACAAGATGCAAAAAGAGTACAGATGTTGTGGATTAGACAGACAAGGGGGGGCTTTGATTCATCAACTTGCGAGGTTAGGTAAAATCCTACTGAAGTGAGATTCTTCAAGCAAGTGGTTGAAAAAAAGTTGATGAAAAATTATTGGAGATGGCATCCTATTCCCACGGTTTACAACTAAAACTCTAAAACTCAAGCCTACTTAGATGAGATGGAATAAAGGAACTGGTTCAGATTCAACAGGCTCTAGTTTTCAAGTAGTTTGTGATACTAAGATTGATGCACAAAGACGTAGCATTGCCACCACCCTAATGATTTATATTAAAGTTTGTTTTAATCTTGGACCATAAGCATGTTCCCTGCATGTCATCTTAACTCAAAATGTAAGAAACCAGGACTAGAATAAAACAGAGGTTGGTAGCACTGGTGCAAGCTTTAGATAAGCAGTGTGCACGACTTGTGTCATGTGTTCATTTTCTATGTGATTAATTTGCAATTCGGTTCTGAGAAAACTTCGAGAGAATTGAGTTTTAGCAGGGCTAAGGGAGCACAAGAAATGTCCAACATGAATTGCTATGGAATTGATTCATTTTTTTCACTTTTTTTCATGTAAGCATGGAGATCATGCATATTTGTCGATCTTAGAATCGACTGAGCCTGAAGCTTGATAGAAGCTCAAGATTAGAAGAGAAAGGCATTTGTGCACAAACATAGGAGATCAGAAATCAGTATAACCAATGGAAACATAGAGAATCTATGTAAGATCATCACAAAGAGGGGAATGCTCCAATTTCACAAGAGCTCTGGTTGCAGGTGTTATGTTGAGTTAATGGTGTCTTCCCATTTGTCCTCTCCCTTTTGAATTTATTTCCCTTCACTGAGCAAGATCAAAGAGTAGCGAAGGATCCTTCCGGCTTTAACCGTGCTTATTATGGGGTTGAAGGCAATTAGTTTGGTTACTTCCATGCAAGCAGAGGTGGAAACTCAGGGGAATGCTTTCTGGATTCTGGTATAACATGATCCTATCGCGTGAAATTCTCTTCTGGCTAGGGCTGTAAAGGCTCCATCTAATCTACTCAAAAGAACAAAAACAAAAACCAAAAAGAGAGAAGAAAAATAAAGAAAAGAAAAGGTTTCATTAGGCCCTGACATTTAGAGAGGTGCAATGAGTAAGTTTGCATGTGAACCTGAAGGTCAAATAGCACACTCAGAGCTCTCATTATCGTTTGTATGACCATCATCTGTGTTGTACTTTGACGGGAACTTGGGAAAGAACGTCCATGCTTCCAGGCTTCGACCATCCTTTTATATTTGTAACCATTGATGCTTTCTTGCTCATGAACATGTCTGTTAACCATGTTTTCTCTGTTAACCATGTTTTCTCTGAACAGTTTATGCATGAGACATCAATTAATTTACGAGAAGAAAAACAAGATTTAAGATTACAACATTTTCGTCAAAGCCAATATCCTGTTTGTCTCGTGATGGATAAAAGTATTGGTGTTTTAACTTTACTTTCTGCGCCCCTCCTTTGCCAACGAGGATGACAGCACGATATTGCATGCCGGTCAACTGGTTCGCTGTGCAAAACATGATGAGCTTTTTTAAGTTCAGCAACAAACATCCATTGTATTTCATTTCCGCCATCCACCGTGGTCGGAATAAAGGAGATATAATAAACTGTCCCCAACATATAAATAAAACATCGTACAACAACGTGTGCATGGCATGGACGCAAATATTTACACATTTGACGTTGGTAGCAACGAAATTATGCTAGCTTTATTGGATTTCTGCTTTAAAAAAAAATTGATAATTAATTAAAATTTTACAGGCAAAATTATATTTTTGTTCCTTAAACTTTACCTTAAAAGCCATTTTACTCCTTGAACTTCTTATTATTGCATATTAATTCTTTTCTTATGTTTTAAAAATATTATATTTTTAATTTTTTTTATTTAATTAAAAATGATAAAATAACTAATATGTCATATTTATGGAAACATTTGGACTGATTGATAATGTAAAATGCTAACTATTTTATCAATTTTAACTGATTTTATATTATAAATTATTAAAAATATATTATTTTTAAAATATAAAGAATCAAATTATAATAATAAAAAATTTTAGAACGAAAATAACTTTTAAGTAAAAGTTTGAGGAAAAAATATATATATATTCATGAATTTTATAAAAATTCAACTAATTTAATTTTTTATAATTTTTTTGCAAAATCAAAACTCGATCTCATTCATCCAAAAGTGCATTCAATGCTTTTATAACACCCTTTTATGCCTTTAATTTTTTTTTATTTAAGCTAGAAAAAGTGAGGGCGCATCGTTGCAACTTATTTTATTATATATATATATATATATATATGCATCCTTATCTAAAACCTCAGAAAATTAAATAAAACTTTTGCCCTCTTTTTTTTAAAAAAAAATTCTGTATGCATGTGAGGGAGAGGCATTAAAAAAAAAAAAAATGTCATCTCAAGTCCACCTTTACCGTAGTTTGCTGGATGGTCAAAGAAACTTTTTTTTTTTTAATAAAAAAATTATAAAACAAAAAAGAAAAAAAAAAAGGAGGAAGACGGTGGTGGATGGACTGAGTAAATTCTCATGCAAATAATGTGAGAGGTGACAAAAGTACATGGGCAGAGAAAGGATGCCGAGGAGATCTGCATACATGACACATGTTGTCACGAGAGGAAAGGCCGCTTTATAAATTAGTGGAGCGTGAAGGCGCGCCGCGCCCACTCTACGAATCCCGATGCCATCGAAACGGCTCGAACCGCTGGGACGAGCGAGCGCGCGCGCGCAAAAACAAAAACAAACCAAAACCAAAAAAAAAAAAAAAAAAAAAAAAAAAAAGCAGTGCACCAACGTTCTCACACCAACTCAGTAACAAGCCCGACACCTGGCGCTGGGTCCCACGCAGTGAGTGGGCGGTGCAAGTTGACGTCTCACGGAACCTGCTTTCCATGGGTGACGTGGCATTAACTGCGCTGTGGGTCCCAACCAATTGCGTGTTGTAATGGGTCTCATCGGTCCACGTGGCATCTGGGAGGGAGTGCTGATAGGACTCGCAAAGTCACCTCTGGCAGCGGCGAAAGGTGGCGAGCGAGGCGGTCGTGCATGAAAGTTTTTTTTTTTCTTTTCTTTTCCTTTCTTTTCTTTCTTTCTTTATTTTTTTTCTTTATTTTTTTTTTCTTTTTCCCTTCTCTTTTTGAATTCGACCTATGTTTAGTGCGGCATTGCCTTTTTTTTTTTTTGAAAGAAGGTTTTTACCGGCGTTGCATCGTTTCATCCATCGCTAAGACGACCCCGTGACTTTGGAGTTTTAACCGTACACTTTGCGGTCTAGGCTTCAGTTCAGCAGCTGGCTGGCTCAGGTTCAAAACTCCACTTACTCCACCAGTCACGGACTGTGAGCCTGGAAAGATCATAAATATTAAATTAGATATTATATATATATATATATATATATATATATATAAAATAATAGAAATAATAAATATAAGTCTCTTTTTACAAAGTTGCAGACTTCCAGTATACTCGTTAATTGGGATTATAACTTTGTGTTTATCTGCCTTTTCATTATAAATAAATAAATAAATAATATGACCTAAAAATCATATAAGAAAAAAAAGATAAATAAATAATGTGACCTGAAAATTTTATAAAGAAACAACGTTGATAATCGTGTCAGCCAAAAAAATTCTAATTTAGCTGAATGGTGCGCCTCTTTTATTAGGATAATATTTGGTTTCAAATGGATGCTGTGTTGTCTAAATTTGACGCCATCCTTCATTTGTCCAACAAATTCAATTTTATAATTTGTTTTAGATGTACATTTTTTTTTTGCAATTGAATGCCCCATGCCTAGATAAGCAATTTCTTACTACTATCCTTAAAAATAAAATAATAATAATAATAATAATCTTAGAGGCCATGTATAATCATGAAAATAGTAATTTAACTATAAATTCAAAATTTTGATGGCCATGATGCATATAATTATGCCTAACATATGTATTGCATGTCGTAGTGATTCGAGCCTCAATGGAATGTAGATCAAGACATCTTATTTCAAAAATATTTTATGATCGATCTTAATTATTCCACCTCATTCCGTCCTATCCTATTTTATATGGATATAATATATTATAGTATTAATTTTAGTTAAAAAATATCTAAAGTAAGAATTGGAATATCTAATTGAATCAAAAATTAAGACGGAATGAAACAGATATGTTTTGTTTCATAAAAAAATTAAAACATCACTATACCATGATCTTTAAAATTTTTGACTTTGTACGAAAAAAGCAACAAATAATGCACCAAAAGTTATTACAGCAACGTAGCATGGATGAGAATCTAGCTAGGGGCGCTTGTTCCACAAGCTGCTCGGAGAACTTTATCAGCAAAGTTGCCTGGAATGGCTTCTTTAACCATGAGTTACCATGTCACAAAATATTGGTCATTGGAAGGCATAAAACATTACCATGGCACAAATAACAACAGAGCAACAAAGCGCATGAATAAAGGTGGCAAGCAAAGTTAACAGTTAAAATATTCCTACTCTCACTACCAGACATTTTGGTGGGATCCAATGGCATAATGCCATGAGTGCTGTTAATGATTGATGGCCTCCATGAACCGATGCCTAATCTCATCTCGGTGACTACCTTCTCTTCTCCGTTGGGGACCGGTGAGGCGCCAAAAGGTCTCGCTTTGCCTACCCTCCTTCTTTACGTGAGCTTGAAACCATCGCTCTTTTAACTTGGGTGTAGTGCTGGGATTGGTGCATTGAGTTCCGAGCCACCGGACTTTAATAAAATCTTCTTATTCTTCTTCACACGTTACACAGTGGCATTAGGTGGAGGAGTAAGTGGCTTTGACTAGTCTCATCATCAGTAAAAGAACAGCACGCTCGTGTGCACGTCTAATCAAATCGTCCTTGAGTCTCTAAAAAAAAAAAGTATTACGTTCGATAGATCGCTTAGAGTTTCTTTAAACTTGGCAGTTTCCTACAAATAAGCTAATGATTGGAAGAGGCGAGCGGAGGACAATAAAGACCCGGAATTGACCTTAGGATCATTGATGCAAATCCGATGGTTAATGACTCAATTATTAAATCATCATCTTCTCTTGAACTTTGTGTCGCTTTTTAGCAAAATGGTCGTGTCAACCAGCCGATCCAACTCTCAAGAATACTTAAGAAAGGGAGAGTGGTGAAATTGTTGCATTAGAATTGTTTATGAAAATTTATAAAAGAACCATGTGAAATGATCCTTGAATCATGACCCTATGCTTCCATGATGCGCGTAATTTGTCTTGAGTATTGTTTGCTCCAGAAGACACCACTATATAATGCACGTAATATTCCATCATAACTTTTACATTATTATTAATTATTTAAAGAAAATACTTAATGCATTGGCCATAATATTTTACTAAGTTTTTTCTTTCTGATGCAAGAAGCGTAAATGTTCTTGTTCTTTATCTTATGTTGTTCGATATTAATGGTCGTGATATTCTAAGAGAAAATCAAAATCTTTTACTCAATTTATCTATAATTTTTGTGGGAATTGGATTAACTTCTAATATAATAAGCAAATTATTCCCTCCCTAGCTAAAAGGTGTCTTAGTCATTAGTATTTATTTGTATCAACAGATATCATTTCATGTCACAGTATCATCCTAGGGTATACATCTTGTCTCATAAAGCAATGCCACATTGGCAGCAAAAAAGCATGCTAAATTAACAAACAACACCAACAAATAATATTAGGACATTCATACAAGATATAGCCCAGATCACTTGAATTATTTCTCTACACAAGGCCTCCTAACAAGCCTGCACGCTACTCGTTACAAAATGTTGGAAAGTAAATACGTAACTTTGATATTATCTCTTCCCAAATCATACCACATAAATCCTATGAGGAGCCAAGTCAGTAGCATCTTTGAATTACTTTTCTTTTTCTACACCAATTGAATATGTTGCATCTGATATGAACTTAATTACTTACAGGTAAAGAGGTTAGGTCTTTTTTGCATATACACCCTTTCAAGTATGGTTTATTATATATTCATCCTTCAAAAATGACTTTTTACACATATGCCCTTCAAATTATTCTATTTTTACAAGGATGACCTTATCATTAGGATTTTGGCTAATGAAAAAAAAAAAAAACATTTTAAATTTATTTAAAACATCATCCTTTTATGTTAATACCTCTAAGATTTATCATTTAATTTCTATTTAAAGGATTTTTTAAATAAGTTTTCAAGACTATTAATAAAAACATGCAATAAAGTCATGTTGTACTTAAAATGATTATTTATTAATATGAGTAGTCAAAAATCCTATGTATGGTATCTATATAAAAATAAGGATACCATATAAAAATAGGATGATTATGATTATATATATATATAGAGAGAGAGAGAGAGAGAGAGGGAGAGAGAGAGAGAAACTAAATATATAATAAGGATAAATATATAAAAAAATCTCCAATAAAATATCTCTGAGGTAAGCTCGGAGGTGCCTACATGCCCGGATTTTTGAATGAAAAAGAATCAAAATGGCAACTTATTCCACTTATAAAAAGGGTGCTGCACTCCCTGAGAGAGCTCGCTCTTTCTTCCCCTTCCCCCCTCCTCCTCCTCCTCCTCCTCCTCTGCGATACCTCGAACTCTAACACTCTCACACCTCCCCGTCCTCTCTCTTGATCTTCCCTCCACCGTCCCATCCGGCTATGGACCCCGTGAAGGCGGAGAAGGAGACCGCGATGCGGCACTACCACCGACTCCGGAAGATCGCGAAGCTCTTCCGCCTCATCGAGGCCTTCGCCGCCTTCCTCTTCCTCTCCTGGTCTACCGCCCGCCTCCCCGCCGCCGCCCGCCTCTCCGGCGACTTCCTCCGCCGCCTCGCCGCTGTCGTCCTTAGTCCCGGCTTCGTCTTCATCCTCGGCAACACCATCATCCTCGTCCTCTTCGCCAAGTCCCGCCACCTCTCCTCCTCCGCCGACGGCAGCGGCGGCGACATCTATGACCAGTTCCTCGAGACCCGCAGCCGGATCGGCTTCCACCCGCCGCCGCCGCCGACTCTGGCGGAGACAGAGGAGGTCGTGTTCGAGGACAAGGCGGTGTGCGTGGAGACCCGCTCGTGCCGGAGGAGCCGGTCGGAGAAGATCGGGCGCCGGCGGAGATCGCCGGAGCTCCGGCGGGCGGAGTCTGACGTGGGGCCAAAGGGAGAGAAGCTCCCGTCGCCGCCTCCAGCGGCCCCGGCAGCGTCGGAGGAGTGGGAGACGAGCGCCGACGACGCGGAGGAGTTCCGGCGCATGATAGAGGCGTTCATCGCGAAGCAGACAAAGTTTCATCGCGAGGAGTCGATGGCGATAGTCTCCGCCGAAGGACCACATCCCTTAATCTCTTCCGCAGGATCAGTAGAACCTAATATTTTCAAATAACAAAATTATATAAAATAATCTGAGAGAAAAAAAATGAAATTTTTAACTTTTTTTTTCCTCTCTCCTTTCTTTCTTTCTTTCTTTCTTTCTTTCTTTTTTTCTCTCTTCTCCCTTTTTCTTTTAAATCTCTACCTCATGTAGAGACCGTTCTGGAGTGCATAAATGTACGAAATTGCCGTTGTTAATTAGTACTGATCTGGATTAATTGGTGGATATGTCCATAAATTCCTGGTCTTTTTATATTTAAAAGCTATTTAGCAGGCTATTATAAAACCCCGCTACTTATTTTCGAATTTTTGTCATCTAGTTGCCGATGCCAAGCTTGCACACCGAATGTTTCGGTGTCCGGTCTGGACACTTCTTTGAAATTTTGGTCCCACCGAGCTTGGCATCTATTGGCCGTCTGATCTGTATCAGAAAACCGGTAGTTTAGCGTGCAAATAAAGTTATATTAATTAATTGATTTGCGACCATTAATTAGGAAAATTCATAAGCAATGGGAGTGGCTTCTGGCACACGAATCCGGATTTGTGGGCGAGAAAGAGAGCAAAAGGTGAGGGAGAAAGAGAAAGGAATGGATTCTAAATTCCTTTTGATTTTGTTCATATATTCCCCGGTAACCCACATGCCCTTCTTTTCCCTGTCACTGGTTCCTCTTTTGATTTCTTTATAGTTGTTGTGTAATGGGAACACATAAGCTAGGCTTGTGCCCCTCGCTCCATAGGTCCGTTCCCTTTTCTTGCTCCCATGACCTCCAAAACTGTCCTTTTTCTTGTCTATTATTAAATTGCAAGCTTATAGATTATAGTAACCAGAATGAGCTAATTGGATTTAAAGGGAGAAGAGGAAGTCATTAATGTGTCATTTAACCATGATAGCTTCGTTCAATAGAAATTATAGTAACAAAGAGGAGCTAACTAGATCTAAATAGAGAAAAGAAATTCATGAATGTATCATAAGGATGAAACTTAGATATGATCCTATGCATACACACTCTTCATTTTCTTTCTTATCTTTCTTCATCTTTTTTTTTTTTTATCATTATTCGGTACTTATATAGAGATTGGGATGGCACTGACTGAAAAAGATAAAAAGAGATGGAATCGAAGGACATCCCAATAACATACCGTACTAAAGTTCTGTCCTATATTACAAAGCTTTTAAATGAAATGAGACACTTACTTCACCGTATCATTAATATTTTAGTATTTTTTTTTTCAAGCAAAATGCTCTTTTTCTTTTTTCCCCTTTAAATAAATGACACATTAACTTGACCCTTCTAAAAGGTTTCATTTTTATCATGCATGGATTGATGGAATACGTGATAGTTTAGCACTTGCTGAAGTATAAAATTAGTTGATGCCAAGTTAGGGGTAGGTTTTTTTTTTCTTTGGTGCTTGTTCACCTTAGCTGTTTTTGTATTTGGATAATCATGACAGAATTCTATCATTTGTGCAGCTTTATGATCACTATCATAATTCACTAATCACTAAGATAAAAAAGCTACTTTGCATCTTAAAAGGATCTCAGAAAAGTTAATCAATGCATTTCTTTCGGTTGCACTACTCCGATTCACATAATTATCTCCACTGAAAGACAGGATAATGTGGTGGCTGGCTGAGGAAAAGCCTTCAGCTACGCATGCTATCTACCAGCAAATTAAATTGCCACCACCTTTCTTTCTGCAATATATCTTTCCAAAAAGGACAAATAATTTTTTTCAAAAAAAAAGAACCCTTTTTTTTTGGCTTCAACCTCTCTCTCTCTCTCTCTCTCTCTCTCTCTCTCTCTATAGCTATCTATCTATCTGTGCCCATAATAGGTATGCTCTTTAGATACTGAGGGGTCCGTGGGAAAGAAAGAAAGGACCTTTTTTGACATGTTCTAGCGTCCTTTTAGTGATGGGTGCCAACGTATATCACCTTTGCAGAGCGCCAGCCTTCTCTATGGGCTCTATTATTTGTTTCTTGAAAACACATGGAGGTCCATGCGGTCCTTTGATCTATGCCTTGGAATATAACTGTGACCCACTTATCCATTAATGGGGAGATTATTCTACGATGCCAAGCTAATTATTTCAATGGAAGGTGCCCTTAGTAGCTGGCAGATAAAGGTCAAAATTCTACTACAACATCCTGCTGTACCCCGCTGCTTTACTGTTCCAATCTTTTTATCTTGTTTTCCTTAGCTCAATATGACAACAATATCAGCTACCCAATCTCTCTCATCAAATCCACCTCCTCTCCTCCACTGCATTATTGCAGATATCTTAGGGTCCAGGAAGGCTTTGGTGGTAATTCACTGCAAATTAATAGTAAGGAGTCGGTTGTCCAAGTTTCTTAGATTTAGTTAAATCATACTTTAATGCATGAAACTGGTTCCATATAAATGAACAAGGGCTTGTCGGCTTAAGTTTAAAGCAAACTTTTGACCACTAGATTGTCCAAATTAGAAGGCCAGGCATTAAACATTTGCAGGACTCATCTAATATGAAATCCAACAACGACTGCTAATTAAAATCACCTTTGTCCCCTCGTTGTTCCACGAGAGGTCAATTTTCAGCAACCTTTCTGGCATATAGCCTAGATATCTTCCTCATTCCCAGGGCCATCTTAGAATCTCCTGGATTTGGTTATTCATTTGCCATGTCACTAATGTCATGGTTTGCCATCAACTAACAAAATTTATTAGCACAACCTTACAAGAAAACAAATTTGAGCCCTGAAACCATGAGAACATTTGGCTTTATCTTCCCAAAGCAGTGATACCTCTGATCTCTCCTAAGATTGTCCTTCACCTCCTTGCTCTGAGCTGGTCAGCTGTCATGGCCTTGGACGGCTCCCTACCCACTTAACAGAAAACTAAAACTAAACGTTCTCGAGACCCCATTTCAGCAGCACAAATTACATCAATGCATCGGAGAAATCTCCTACATGGGTTCATCACATGTTACAGAGTCAATTGCTTCTTCAATCATGTGCCGTACCATGTGCACTTCAATAGGCCATTGTGGATCGATTGCGTGTAGTTGATATCCAATGACCCCTAATTTGATTAAACAAATAGCATACGTGCTGATTGAAGAATAATAAAGCTAGATGATTGAGACAAGCCCATACCATATTCTGATCATAGATTCTGTCAGCTAATTCAACAGTGCATGGGTTCGCAGTGCCCTGTCCATACCTTTATTTGGCACAACTCAGCATCAAGCTAATGAAAGCATATATTCTCTAAATATCTTACTTAAAACAAACAAAATTCTTATCTCTTCCCAGAGAATCTCTAACCGATTGTCTCAGACATCCAGTCATCAATGGCATATCCCCTGTTTATTCCCATGCTTTTTGTGAGTTAATCGGCTAAATATGTCCTCATATATCACTTCAGAATTTATTCTCCTTGACAGTGCACCACCATTAACATGAATCGCCTTGTTGGAACTCACTGCTGTCGCTTCAGGTAGAATCCTCTAAGATAGTTTTTTAAGAGACTCCTTATGTTGTAACCGTGTGCTCATGGTTCAGTTCATCGTTATCCACTAGGAATCTGAATTCTAAAGGCACCATGCTGTACTATTTATTGGTACTGCCACAGAGATTGTACTTCCTTGCCTATCATTGATGACCAAAATTTTGGGACATTGCACAAAGAGAAGATGACCTGGCAGCAGGAAAAATTTTCACTTGTTAAATACCCAAGATGAAGGCATGAGTAGTCTAGGAACAATAAGAGCAAGAGGAGGGGAAATAAAGCCATATTGCTAAATAGTTACACCTCCAACTTCATGAAGATGACTTAGGCTAAATGATCGAAGTCATTTCCTACATTAGCCAAGGCCTTGGTTGGAAGCTCTCCTGATAGTGATGGCTTACCCAGACCTGATTAGATTGAGCATATGTGCAAAGATGTGAGGGCACTAGCCTATATTAAATTCCAATAACCATAATCAAAACCTTCAATCTTTATCCCAATTAGTTGATTTTTGTTTTGTGAAGCTTTCATCATGCATCACGAATTCCAATGAAGACTTTAATAGAGAAAGTGTGGATACCAGTAGCCCAAGGTAGATACACATTCATATCTTTCAGGTAGAAATCATTCTAAATGCCAGAAAGTACTTTTTATGAAATCATTAAGCAGAGTAAAGTACCACAACTAATGGTCAGGACCATCTTGAGGTCAAAACTTGGTCAAGAAAGTAGTCTTGGCATACAGCTTGAGTCTCTCAAAAGTCATGGGGCCAATATGTTTTGACAACATGCATGCATTACTTGAATGAATGCAGGTGGAGTAGTGC
This sequence comes from Metroxylon sagu, assembly GCA_017589505.3. NCBI lineage: Eukaryota > Viridiplantae > Streptophyta > Magnoliopsida > Arecales > Arecaceae > Metroxylon > Metroxylon sagu. The sequence continues at coordinate 2,577,172 of JACVBY030000640.1, read as the reverse complement.
GTAGATTTCTAGCATAGACAGGAGTTTTTAAATCACAGTTGGATGGAAATGATGGCAAGAGATCATGCATGGTGCCATCCCTTATTCAAAGGCAACAGGTGGGATGGTGGGACATGGGCTGTTGGCGATGTAGGAAAGCTAGGAGTAGAAGGTGGTGTCTTTTCCTCTATCCTGAGAGTTCTAAAAGCCCTTGGACATTTATTTAAGAGGAGCAGGGAAAAAGAATCCACTGGATGCCATTTGATGGTTGAGAATGAACAGAAGAGAGAGCACTCCAGCAGGGATGATAGAGGTTAGGCTCGTCCAATTATTATTGGCCTTGGCCCTCTCCAGCTGTGCTTGGGTCCACATCTATTGGTTTTCTCCTATCTTCTTTTGTGAACAAGGCCATGCGTTGAAGCCAAGGTACGGAAAGAAGAACTCTTATCACAAGTCTTTTCAGTGACCATCAAACAGTGTTGGAAGGTTTGTGCTTCCAGGCGATGGCTAGGTTAGGAAGACTACTTCCACTTGTCACAAGTCACTTCAGTGTCTATAACCGTGTTACAAGGTTCATGCGTTCTCTGGGGCCAGAGAAGTGTGGCTTGAGAATTTCCCTTGGAAAGGGTAAACACTGATGCGTGGTAGGGAGGGGAAACAATCAAGGAAGGAAGACACCGCCAGCGTGAAAGGTGATAGAGAAAATACGCGATGGCCTAGTCAAGGCAGTTGTTGCACTCCTTTTAAATTGGGAGTAGGCTCCATGTCCAGACGTTTGATAGGAGTCTTCCACCCTTCACTTCTATGAAATCATAGATTTTGTTTCCACTATTATTTTTTAAAAATAGAAAATATAACTGAGGATTTGTTTGGTATTGCTTTTGTTTCTCTAGAATCAAGTGAAATATCACATGAAAATTAATGTCAAAGATAATATTTGCATAATTTCTGTCATCCTTTGCCTTTGTTTTTACTCTTTTTCAAAAAAAAAAAAAAAAACTTTCCTATCAAAAGCTCTAAAAATTTTTACACATAATTTCAAAAAATATAAGGACTTCATCATACATGTTGTTTGGTCTAGTTCATTGTTCTTCTTGGATTTTTGAAAATAAAAATAGAAAACAAAAAGGCAATGCCAAGTAGTCTGATCTTCATTCACATTATGCTGCCATCAACCTTTCAATATGGTTGAAGCTGCCAGCATTTTGCAGGATTATTTCATTGGAATTTAAGAAGCATAACAGTGCATGTTTTCTTTGTTCAATATGCTAAGGTGATAAAATTACCATGTGCATTTCATCTAATATTTTGCATCTAATGGCCATTTAACATGGGTCCCACCTTTGTGGATAGCCTGCAATGTGCTGCTGCCATATGGATGAGCTCTAGAAAATCACTGGCTTTCCAACAATCACAACCATTAGATTAGGTGGATTGACTGACTTTGAGAAGATAAATGCACCACCACATGATGGATTGACTGACTTTGAGAAGATAAATGCACCACCACATGATGGATTGACTGAGTTTGAGAAGATAAATGCACCACCACATGATGGATAAGATCTTCAGGCACAAGCTGACCCTAATGCAATCCCCATTCCAGCTCATTCCAATTGGTTAGGCCATTAGAACATGAATGGATCACAAAATGTCCATGCTCCCAAAGATAAAACCCAGATTACAAGAAGGTAGGAAAAGGTCACCCACATAACCAATTTGTATCAGTTAACTTCAATCCTCTTTTAATCTTTCAATTACATTTATAACGCACAATTTTTTTGTCTTTCTTATACAGGCCCATAAATGGGCCTATAAGAACAAGCCAGCCCATGACCACCTAGACCTAATGTTTAACATAGGGGGGAGAAGGAAAAGGCCAAACCTTAGGCTGCTGCCGGCGAAATGATCCCCAGGCCCAGCATTCATGTCACCAATTTGTGGAGGATGGAAGTCTTAAGATCACATTCTACAATTCATCATTGAATCATAACTTGGGTGCCGTATGTTACTTGTGTGCTCTTCGGTTCCATTTGTTTCTCTCTTTTTTTTCTAGCTCCAGTTTTCATGTAAGCATCAAAGAATGGCAGAAAGAAAAAAAGTAAAAAAAAAAAAAAAGAGACCAAACAATAAAACAAGCATGTAATGGGCCACACCTAAGTTTCATTCTTTGTAATGAACCAAGAACACGTTACCGCATTCTCTGATAGATTTGGTGTGTGTATGTATGTGTATATATCCCCAAATTGTAATATATATTGCAAGTTCAGATCTAAGAAAGAAAGGAAATCTATTGATATATGAGAACAAAATATAAGGCAACTCATAAATCGTGGCATGGTAATCGTGATATCATAACAAATAAAATAGAGCTTAGGCTAGAAATTTATGCATCGTGGCAGCCTGACCTCACTTTCATAGTAGGAGACTCAGTCATGTCACGATACGATTAAAATTTAAATTATAAAAATAATAATGTAAATATGTATATCAAGTGCTTATTTGGATGGTAATACTTCTTGCCGTTTAGAGAAGGAAACGGAGGATTAGATTAAACTTAGCATCAGCTATCCAAGAGTGAGATAGGTACGGGATAGGTGGGGAATATTTCAAACTATTATCCAAACAAAATATTGTATAATAGCATGAGTGTACTCTTGCTAAAAAAATAAATAAATAATTTGAGCAATCAAAATAACTTGAATCATCTTGGCTTGCTTGATGGATTAAAATAGCATTTAATTGCCTTAAATATTACTTAAAATTAAGGGATAAATATTTTTTATTCATATGAGGTATAGTCCAATTTCATTTATCACATTTATAGTTTGAAAAGTAGCACTTAACCTATTTAAGATAAGTTGTTATATCTTGTTACCCACATGAAGGTTCAAAACACATAAATGCCTATCATTTTTTTCTCAAATTTGAAGAATGGAACCCTCTCAAATTTTTTTAAAAAAAAAATCCCCCTCCCCTTGCTCCCCCGCACTCGATAAGGTATTTTGCAATTTTTATTCGAATTTAAAATATTTTAATAAATTTTTATGAATTACTTACAAATTTTTATAGACTAAGATAATGTAAATATGCTTCGAACCATATCTTGAAGCATATCAAGAATATATTCATTCCATATATGTATTTTGATGATTTTAAAGTTTAATAAAATTTAAAATTTAAATTTAATGCTTATCTTGGATTGAAGATTAAATTTTTAAAATGCGCATCCAATGTTGATTGATCAGATGAAAATAGACTTCAAATATACAACAATCTCATGATTTGCCGAAGAAAATCCAAATAAAACCAATTCTCAAATCCTTTTTTTCACCTCATTTCTCCTGTTTTCTCATTTTTCTCCTTTCTCACTTAGCATTTGTCAAATCAACTATTAGGTGGGTAATGAGATGTAAGAGATTCAAAAGAAACTTACATCATATAGATTAAGTCCTACTTTTCAAATCATGAATGAGTTTGAGTGGAATCAGGTCATATTTTGTAGAGACAAAGCCTGCGCACTTATGCCTAAAATTAATTTGAGATGGACTAGCTCTGACTGAAATTAGGGCACGTTTAGTCGAGAGTTGGTTGAGCTAAGCTTGTGCTAGATAACACGTATCAAGACGATTGATCCCAAAATTTCCTCTCGCATGGCGGTATTTTTACGACGCCCTTGGAGGCAAGCAGTCGTAAAGAAATTATATCACATGCTATTTGAATCAATCAACCTTCAACAACATAAGATGGGCTGAAAACCTTGTGCTCGTTTTTTTTTTTTTCAAAGAAACCCATTGTCATCACTCTCATTATCATCACAGCAATTGTCGAAGCCCATTATAGGTATCCGATGGCAACAATTCCCTGTCCACATCCTTTAAACCGATAGCCCATTTATTCGATAATTAGATTTCTATATCCGAAGACTACTGCTACCGATCACCTACAAAGATTGATTTATTGAAGCCAGTCTTATAAAAAATTATCCATTTCCACGAATCCTTCTGGGATTAAGTATTTAGATAAAGATGGAAAAAACCATTACAAGATTCAAATTTCAGATCCCGTAAGGAACTCGGCTCAGGTCCAACCGCCTTCCACCGGCGCTGGCGATTTAAGAAAAGGAGAATACTTGTCTCCAAGAAAAAGGACGTTTCCCTTTGGAGTCTTCCAGGGCCCCGAGTCAGCTCACTGCAGTCAATCTGCCATCTATTCCTACTTGTCTTCGTCTGAATTTTTCTCACATATTAGGTGCCACTTTCCATCTCCGGCTGTTGTGTTCCTTCACCAAGATTCAATTGTGATAGAGAAAGGTCGTGGAATGGCAGCGTTCATGGTAAATTTGTTTACGAAACTTTTGTCCTTAGCTTAAATTTGCATGAATTTTGACTTCATATATGATAATGTTGGCTTAAACTGTACGACTTTAGAACCATGCACATTGATTCTGGTAAAATATATACTGGTGTGACAGTATGCTTTGACCTATGGGCTCATTCGATTGCCTTTTAAGAAATGTACAGATTATAGATTATTATTACTGCAGCGCATACTGTGGCGCACACAGCAAAAAAAAAAGAAAAATGAATAGAGAAGAATAAAATAAAAATAACACATAATTTATGTGATTCAGCTAAATTCATTAGTCTACATCTACACCAACAAAGATGACCAAAATTTTATCATAAAAATAACTGGAGTTTATAATAATTATTTCATCATTAAAGACTCTCTCACATATACAAAATCTTAAACTCACTTTCATCCAACAAAATTCTTTCTTAGGCTCCCTCAATGATACTCTATATTATCCTAAAAGGTAGGATTATATGTGCTTATATAAAAAAGGAATTTATAGTATTATATATAAACTAGAACTTATGTTCTTATATATGAAAACATATTAAATTTGAACGTGTTAATTTCAAAATAAACTTTAACAACTAAGATGTGATAAATAAAAGAGATAGGATCCTAGTGCAACAGAGAGAAAACACATAGCAAAAGTTAGAATAGTTTTGGAAAGATTACTTTCCACTGAAGAACAGGCCTTTTAAACTAACAAGCCAAATCAAACAGCAACTCGGTCTAACCTTAGATTTTTTCCTTCTGAGCAATAATTGTAGCTTCAGGTTGGCTAACAACCGTTCAGAAAGAAGCATTATAAAGCATGATGGGAAGGGGGTGGCAGTGCATGGAGGAAAGGGGGATGCATCGCGCTTTATTTTCTTCCATGAAGGTTGACCGGCGGCGTTGCTCTTCTGTCGTGTAGTTTGGATGTATTTGAGGGTCAAATATATTGGCTACAGATCATCAACATCCCTGATCATGGGAATTTCCACCAATCCATGAGAGGAAAAAGTTCTCTGGCTGTGAATAGTGTTGGATTTTTGTTTGGACGTACGATGTGCATGTCGGAGAAGCAATCCTAAGTTTTATGTTTTTATACATATTATTACAGTTAAAAATGGCTTTTGTCAAATCTACTGCCATATTTACGAGAGGAAAATTAAGCTGCCTCTACCAAACCGTGTCAAATTTTACTCTTACAAGAGTCCCGTTTTTAATGTTGGGTCGTCCTGCCGTCAGGAGAACAGTGTTTGTACAGCTATTAGCTGCACGTTAGCAGGTCTCAACTGTTGGATATTAATACAAGTAATTTAAAAGTTTTAAAATCTTAAGGATAGTCGCACGTTGGACAGTGAATAAATCATAAATCCACTTAAATATAAATCAGTAATGTAACCTATTAGGGTACTTGGATAGATAAAGAAATGCTATCGAGCTCTCGTTTCTTTTGCTAGTGATAAGAAAAAATTAATGTAACTCATAAAATTTATTGTCAAACGTGAGAGTTAATTGATTATAAAATTATTAAATCAGTGATTACAGAAGTGAGAATTTTTTTTCTTGTAGATGCAACCAGTACCTCGAAGCATTTTCTTTAATCAATTCACATACGGCCAAGACCGTTCTGAAATTAAAGGAAAAGTCACATAAAAAGGCTACACTTCTAATGACCTATATCGCATGCATCATACATGCAATAATAGATCACATTCTTGTCTGTAAATTAAGTTTTATCTATTATTTTGCAAGAAAAGATGCAAGCACGCCGTTTCCGGGTCCTTTGTTCACCCCTAAACTTTGTCAACTTATTTGTTTCGGTCTTGGATGGCAACTACTTCTGGTCTTAGACAAGATCCATACAGATACCGAGGGAACAAGGTTCTAGATCATGGATGTCTTGTTGGTGCTGTAACCGAGGAAGAGAACGCAGTTGAACTGGCCGTCGGGATTGGGTAACCTAGCGATAAGAGTCAACGTTCTTTACACCCACGTAACAACTCCAGAGGCCCTTTGAATCCGAGATATCCATCCATGGGTATAGTCATTAAAATATCTGGAGACCAACCCGGCCTGATCCGCCCACCAGATCAAATTGATCAAACTGAATTTATAGTAAAATATATTTAAACCTTGAAATATAAAATGTTTATATAATATTGATGAATTTATTTTCTATCTAGATCGCATGAATCGATATTGTATACTGATTGTAAATAGCAGATAAATATAAAATAATTACGGCTGATCTGATTTTTTTAAAATTTATAATGAAAATTTATAGCATAGGGAAATATGTAAAATTTATTAATATTTTTTATTTTTAAATAGTAAAGTTTATAAAATAAAACATATTCATATTTCTATTAAGAAAAATTTTATTACTTTTATTTTTTTAATAAAAAAAATTAATAATTCTGATCCAGTAGGAAATGATAACCGTAAAGGAATATTTCTTTGAATAAATTGATCAATTCCTTTTCAAAGTAGTTTTATGCTAAGTAAGGAGAATCCCAATGAAAATAAGATAGGTCGGTTGCTACAATGGAGAAAACTTCTTCTTGTTAGTGCTTCTTACTTCGTTTTGATATCTAACTTTAACGCGTGCCGATGCAAGATTAGCAAGTCAAGTTAGACTTATTAGAAAGATTCTCTATTATCAATAAATCTAAACATGAAATAATGAATATTTAGTTGTTCTCTAATAATTTTGCTATGCGATTTAAATATAAGATGTCGATAATATATATTTATCAAACTCCTTAAACACATATTTTGATTGTTCAATACAATCTGTCCAGATTTGTCCATCTTGTGCTTAGATTTTGGATCAAAACATATCATCACAGGTGGGAAATTCTTTTTTGTTTGTAAAATCAATAACTAAATAGATTTTTTATGTAAAATATAGCATTGAATAAGAATATATTTTTTACAATCTCAATTTGCTTGGGTTTTCTATCCTGACCGGGGACCGACATTGGCAAAGTCTAGAACACTTACTAGGCTTATGTATAGCTCTTACAAGTCACAGACCCTATTTAGAATGAAGCGAACAATAGCTGTTTTCGATCAGGTATGGCAGGTAGCTATTTTTCAATAATCGAAGTCAAAAGCTATCCCAAACAAACAAAGCCTTGGTGAAAATGTTTGAAACCTAGAATTTTTAATTGCCAGCCGTAACAATAGAACACAAAGGTTTCCCTCCCCTCGCCCGCTGACCGTGGCATGCACGCTGCCGTCCGAGAGAGAATTTCCGTGTCAAACCCCACGGCCACTCCGCGTGGTTCACGTGCATGGGACGATTTCCTCGACATTCCTCAACTCTTGTAATGTTCCGATCGATCACCGCCAGCCCCACCCCACTGACCAAATCCACCGGATAAGAAGTCCAAAAATAGAGATCAAGATCGCTACAACACCTCCATCAAGTCGTCGTTCTTATAGAAATCCACCACAAGAAAAGAATGCAACTTTGCCTTTGTCCCACCTTCCAAAATAATAATCAAAATTTTTTTAAAAAGAACACAACTTGGAATCTTATTTCCTTAATTTCTTCGGACTACGCCAGCTGCTTCAGGACAAACGTTCTACGAAAAATAACTGCGTATACAATATAATTTTCCTTTATCATCGAACAAAATAATTAGGAAAAAGGGAATTCCCACGGAAAAAAAAAAAAAAAAAACCCAAAGAAAATGACGGACAATGCTATGTTTAGTTATTGCCCGTCTTGTTATCGTTACTGTTGTTGTTGTTATTGCTGTTACTTGTTTGGGCAGCCCCGCCGCCGATGATGGAGGTGATCGCAGCTGCGAGTGCTGCAGTGAAGTTGGGGTCCGCCGTGATGGCTGCCGTTGCAGCGTTCACCGTGTCAGCCAGAGATGATGCCTGAACGGACTGTGGCTTTGGATGTGAAAACTGGGCCCCGTCGCTGCCCGGCGACATCTGAGTCCCCGAGAATTTCGATTGGTTGAAGAGCGCCTGCCCAAAGACCTGCGGCAAAGAAGTAGGTGGTGTCGAGCCGAAACCGGGAGCGCCATTTGGAAACGGCACCTGGAATTGGGCTGACGGCCTTTGGAACGGAGCATTGGGAGCGTGCGTGAGGTCTAACGTCACGGTGGGGAACGGAGCTGACGCCGAAATGGTGGCCATGCTCGACGAGCACGGCAGTATAGTTCTTGCGAGAAAATTGGAGCTCATGAGCCCGTCAGCGCTTGACATCGATCCGGACAAGAGCATGTTAGCCGCCGCGGAGGTGGTTGATGCCATCGCCATGGCCGCCGGGGGGAGTGGGTGGTTGTGGTTCCCCTCGTAGGTTGTTATCAAGACCGATCGATCCTCCGCGCACCTTTGGACCTATATATCACGGTGGCAACAACATAGCTTGAATCAGTCCTTGAGTACTTATTTGATTGTTTTAGGATTTCAATGGATTGGGACTAAATGGCGATCATCATTACTTGCTTGCGAACTGGGCACCCGGCGGCCATGGTGCACCGGTAGTAAGCTCGGGGGCAAGGGTTTCCCTTTGCCATCTTCTGTCCATACTTCCTCCATTGGCATCCATCGGTGATCTAAAAGAACACAAGTGGCCGGTATCGCATTAATCTAAACCAATATTAATGAGTAGGTGACAAAGTTCTATATATATATATGTGTGTGTGTGTGTTTGTATGTATAGCTTTACCATGGGCGCTTCGGACCGTGCTCGGACCGACACACGAGCCTTCCTCATGGTAGCTTCTTGCGCTTGCTGGTCGGAGGTACTCTTGGAAGGGGACAATTTGGGTGCTTTGTTGGGCCCCCAGCCTCGAGACGCTTGATCAGGGCTCTCCTCTCTGGATGTAGGCTTGACGTCCCTGCCATCAGATCTCTCGCGATCGAACGGGACTCTCTCTTTGCCATCGTTGTGCTTCCTTGGGCTGCAATCAATTGACATCACTTCGATATTGTTAGGTGGTGATCTGGACCGATCCCGGCTTCCACCTCCTGTTGTAGAGCGCGAAGCCTCGTCGGCCAAGGAAGCCGGTCCAAGATCCAGGAACTGTCTTGGGACAATAGCCTCGTCATGTTCGTTTCGCTTGTCGCCCATTTTCTCACCATTGACCTAATGAAAGATCTACGGATTAACCAATTGTTCTCAAATCGTATGCCTACTGAAGAAATATGGGTGCGTTGTCTCTCATAAAGGCCTACCTCAGGGCTCGGTGGGCTTCCATCTCTTTGGTTTCTCTGCTGCATCATTGCGATGAAATGCATTTGGAGGGAGTTGTAGTTGTTTGTTACATGGCTTAGCATGCTCTTTAGCCTCTGGTTCTCTTGGTTCATGCGCCCAAGCTCCGCTTGCACTGCTGCCAACTAATTTTCCAAACGAAAGGAGAGAGAGAGAGAAAGCATTATTCTAAGGAACATGAATTAAAACAAACGGTTGTTCTTAAAATTTTGAAGAAGAATAATTATTCATATGAAAAAATAAAAGATGAATAGAGAGAGATCTTAACCTCACTCTTGCTCTGTTTATCCTCCTCGTTGGGTGACAACCGGTCATCCACCGTTGATTGACCCCTTCCAGTGTTGGTTGTAAGAAGGTGCAAACCCATCTATGGTGTAGGGGAAAAAAAGAAGAAGAAAAATTGAATTAAAAAAAAAAAAAATGGTATCATTAGATAGGGAGAAAACATCTGGAAAAAAAAACTCGGCAATGATTTACTAACATTAATGGTGAGATCTTCTTTCTTGATACTAAGGTTAGGCACGTTATGATCCGGGTCCGATCGTGCCCGTTCCTTTCTCTCATCTGAGAAGAAATCCATCTCACCGAGTACCCTCCTCTTCTCTTCACCCTCCGGCTCCTCGTGGCGGCCGAGACTTATCGGAAAGTGTTGTCCAGACTCCATGGAGCCGTTCTTCTCCTTCAAACCTCCACCGAGGAAGGAGACCGTCACACCACCGGTCTTGAACCCAGCCGAATCGCCTGAAGTCCCCAAGCTCAATCCGCCACCACCTTTGTCCATCCTTTTTCTATATATAGAGAGAGAGAGAGAGGGAGAGAATTCTATATAGAGAGAAAGAGAGAAGAGCAAGAGATAAAAATATTGAGGTGCGAGAGACTGCAAAAATCCTTCAATAGTGCAATGAGGATCTCAATAAAAAGAGACGGGGGAGCTAAGAAGGAAGACTCGAGGAACTTGTAGTAGCGACGCCAGAAGATGCGTCAGGGACACGTGGAAGTATCCGGGGAGGCCAGGACACACGGTGGAACGACGGACGTTGGATATGGGCGGTACGTACACCGGGGGTCCGGTCGGGCCGGCGAGTCCCACGAGGGAGAACCCGTCAACCGGTTTGACTGGTCCCACCGGTGATCGGAATCGAGATCGGAGGACGCGATCGGGAGGTGACTGGACCGCGCTCGCATCTACTCTTCCCATTGTTTTGACCAGTGGCGGGACCTCCGTTAACGGCGCCACGTCGGACGGGGATGCAGGGTTGGGAGCGAAAGGTGCGGCGGTGAGCGGGGGTTTCTGAGGGCGCCACGTTCGCGTGTATTTGGTGATCTTTTTGACTCTTTCGGGATAAATGTGGGTCAACTGGGTGACGAGAAATTGTTGCCGAAAAGTAAATAAATAAATAAAGTGGGTGACGGGAAGCGTGGGAGGGGAAGCGAATCAAGCAGCGGGAATTATTCCAGATCCTGTTCATATTCTGGTCTAATTCGGCCGTTGGAACGTCTGGATCTGGAATCGTCAAAATAGGAATAACCTTGGTGAACTTTGAGATATCATGCTAAGGAGCCGTAATGATGTCCTAATTATTTCGCAGTAGCTCATTGGAATGGCTAATGTCTTCAGAGTTTTTTAAATATATTTACATGATAATTGTACAAGATATTCATCTTATCCCCAAAAAAAAAAAAAAAAATCTTACTTACCATTTGAGCCAGTGAAATAATGAGTTAATTCGGCTACCGAATGTTTAGGATAAGACTGTAAATGCATCGAATTGAATCAGGTTTATAAATAAAATTTTAAATCTAATAAATTATTCTAATTTATTAGGATTCAACATAAAATAATATATTAAATCAAACATTCAATTTTTTATTACTAAAATTTAGTAATTAATAATTAAAATAGGTCATTGAAAAAATTAAAGAGACTAAAAAAAGTCAACTTAAACCTAAATTTTTATTCAAAAATTTTTAATTATATCCAAATAAATGATTATCTTTATATTTATAAATTAAGATATTTAAAATATTTATTGATATATTTAAAGATATTATAAATAAGAATCATTAAAATAAATAATAAAATATAGATATTTAGATATAATTAGAGAAGAAATATAGGAGGAGATTTAGTTGTGTTGATGAAAAGAATAATTAGTTTAAATTAGAGATTATTAAATGAATTTATAAATATAATTAAAGTAAAAAAATTTATATAATTAAGATTTATGAATCAAGATAAATTGGATTGGGATAAAAATATAATATCTGAGGTTGACTCATCTATGAATCTCTAAATACGAATTAAGTTAAATTTAATTGAATTAAGGTTAAATCGAGTTATGAAACAATCTAATTCATTTACAACGTAAGTTTAGAGGTAGCCCCACCCGAAGATATATTTTCATGTTCGCTTGCAGCCGAAAGATTAGACGCGGTTTCATTGGCAGCCAAAATAAACACCCGTAAGTCATCCACGTGCCCTGTGATGGGACCTGCCTCCCCTCGCTCACACGCGCACACGCAATCCCTTGTGATGGCCCATCTTTCTCTAGAAGCCAAATCCTTTTCTTATGATAGGGAGCTAGAAGTATTTCAAATCGACAGTTATATTGCTTTTGATTTTGAGATATTTCATGTGCTTGGTTCTTACAAGGAAAAAAATAATAATATAACCTACAAAGATAGCTACTATAAAATGTCATGTAAGATCATAAAAAATTATGATTTTTTGGCACATGTAAACACAATAAAATAGGTTAATTCTCTCCCTTTCTTTTTTTTTTTTTTTCTTTTTTTCTTCTGAGAAGGGGGCCTATCAGGGAAGGAGGTTGGTGTAGGGTTTATTATGTATTAAGTATCGCCTTTAGTTTAAAATATATATTACTTGGATTAAAAAAAATCTTTTAGGCAATAAACTCACAAGAACAAACTTCAAGGTACTATCTTTTGTACTGAGATTATTTAAGAGGTTTTTTTGTAACTAAAAGCAGAAAGTTTGAGAATGGTAAATTTCCAACGTAAAAAAAAAATACGATTTTTTAATATTCAACTGAAACAATGAGTTCTCAATTCCATGATTCCTAGGTTATTATAAAACTTCATCTAACTACCAAGCATCCAATGCATCCAATTTTGTGAAATTATTGCTTTATTTTTAAAAATATAAAAAATCATGAAATCTCATAATTTTGTAGTATACAATTTTTCAAAAAGATTGCCTATTAAGCAATGCAATTATGACCATGAGTTGTATGGTCATGTGGTTAAAAAATATTATTCAATCATCTCAGTGTGGTGTACAAGGGAGCTACAATGGAGAGTCAATCTTCATGGACCCCTCATCATATTGGAATATCAGCAGCTTCAACTAATAATGAGCCTTTTATTACCGATTTTTTCGTAGATTGATAATGAGGCTTTTACTACATATTTTCCCATCCTCTACAGCAAATACTCTAGTATGGAAGCCTAGTAAAGGTGGCAAATACTCTATAAACTTATTTTACATATTTATTAACTTTTGAGGGCTCTTATATCCTTTTATAGTACTAATTGGAAAGCTCTCATTTTTAAAAAAATTCAGATATTTTTTATGATTAGCTTTTGCAAAACAAGCTGCATATAGATGAGGTATTTTAGTAGAAATAGTCAATGAGTACTGGTTATGTCCTATATAGGAAAAATTAAGAGACTGGAGACTACTTGTTCTTATCGTAACTATTCTCAAAGCTGATTGTGGACTACTTAGCTTGCAGACAGGAGTTGAGTAGAGTACAATACCTTTGTGCCCCTTAAGTTATAGTATGAGTAGAGAAGAAAAAGAGTGCCGATTAATAAGTGAAAGATCTGAGACCAACTGATCATGATGTTTTTATGGCATGTTTGGAATGAGAGAAATTCAAAAGTATGCTCTGATATAGTACCTCAATCTTTAATTTTTCATAAAATTATGGAAAACTTTAGCTTGTGAAAGAATCGATGCTCTAAAAAGTGGGTGAAAGCCCACATAGCTTTTGTATTAACCTTTGTTCTATTTTTTCTTTAATTTTTTTGCAATTCTCTATTGTATAACTTATTGTATAAATAAATTAGTGTGAAAAGCCTCTTCCTCACTTTCTGTTTTTTTTTTTAAAAAAAAAAACTATGACTATGATATACCTTCAAGGGTTCACATGTGTCAAGAGAGAGTAAAGAGTTCTTGTAAATATGATAATACATCATGATATCTTAAAGTTAGGGTTTTCAAAATTCTGACCAAATTCATCCTTCCCCGTCTTCTCTGTTTCTTCATCTTACCAAGTGAATACTGATAAAAGCCAGTTTGTAGTTTGTAATGTAGTAGGTTTTAGCATCAAAAGATGACTATTAATCTACTATATTACTATCATTAAATAAAAAGTTAATGATGAGTAGGTGCTAGTTTGACCAACTGCCTTTGTTGTCACGACCAGTGTATAAATTCATAGCTAAAACGGAGATGCCGTATCTCAAAGGGCCTCCTCAAAAGCCAGTTGGTCTAAACGCCAGAACTACCTGTGAAATTTACCTTCCAAAAGGTACAACCAACCCACGCCACGCCATAATAATAGATGCAGCTAATTCCTGAAGTCTTGAATCACGGTTTCTTCCATGGAATTTCCTCTCGGGTTCATGGACTGCGCTAGTCTATTTCTTATTCTCATATTGGTTTTGTTGGCATTCAGAGGACGACGAAGACACAAGACTAGAGCACGGCCCACTAAACATGCCACACAAAGCCATCTTCTCATTCAAAAGGGTTATCTCGAGGACTGATCCGATTCTGAACTCTCTTTGATACTACTAGAGATTCTGCACGTCCAATAGACGACAACCATGATGAGATGGTTTAATATTGCATGGCAAAAAAAGGTTTGGAAAATGGGCCGCGTGAATAAAAGAAAGACAGTGGTGCAAGAATTCCACGGATCCAAAGGGTGAAAACGAGTCCTCTTTTCAGATGTCAATAGCCATTGGATGGAGAGAAGAAGCGAAGAAACAAGCTGGCAAAGAAGAAGAGACTTGGAAAGAACCATGTTTGAATGGCGAAGGCTAACGCGCGATTCCTATTGAAATGGCGTGGGGCCGTTGATAGGGTCGCACACAAGCGCGGGGAATGGTTTAAAGAGTTCGCATCGCATGGTAGAAGACGATGGTGGAGGGAAAGTGGGAGCTAACTAAACTATGGTCCTCACTGGAACTTGGGAAATTAGGGATATTTGGGAATTACCAAGCTAACGTTTGATTTTTTATTGTCTATTTTTTTAAAAAAAACAAAGAATTTAAGAAAGATGATAGCTAAGGAAGTTGGCAAATTAAATACCTTATTCACCATCCTAAATTTTATTACTAGTTCAAACACTTCAGACCATCCACAGCTCATTCTTAATGCATGATGCCTCGTGCCTTCAACTGTACATGAGTTGTGGTACTTTGGAATAAATAGGCATGGGACCTGTAGAGCGCTAGGTCAACGTATTCTGTGGCCGGTGACACTACTTTTAGACCAAACAATTGGCCAGAGCAGGAATTGAGTAGAGATGGACCTAACCTCTTCGCCCAGTTTAAGCCCATAAATTCCAAAATTTAAGTCTTATTTAACTGGAAAAAGCTTGGACCTCTTGGCATCCGTCCTTCAATCTTTCTACATGCTGACAGCTATTTTTCAGGAGAGAGAGAGACCGACCATTTTACCAATCAAAGTATCTACATAAGAATTTAGCACAGAGTGATCACCAAACATATACGAATCTTTCTATTTCCCATGGGATCCATTCATTAATAGAGCAGTGCGTCTCTTTTACGTGATATCAAACTTTGTTTTTTAAATTTGTGCTTTAGGGCATCGTACTTGTAGATGAATAGCATCAACGCTAACATCATTATTTTTTGTCATTGGACCTCCTCGAGAAATTAGAAACAGCAATCTTTACCGCCAGTGGGATGATAAATATCCATAATTCTAGAGCCAATAGGGGGAGAAAATCCTATTTGAAAGCCTAATAAAAATTTTGGGTGGAGTTTGAGTGTGATACCCCAAATTTAGTCTCAAGTGGAAAAGAAAGTGTCATGTATTTATAACTCAAGTTCACTTGCTATCCCTTAACTTCCACTCGAGCTTTTAAGCCACGTGATTTCGTTCCGCTAACAAATTTTATTGAACCAACAGGTGGAATTGGGGCATTACAAATAGTATCAGAGCCGATCTGAGTGTCCGAAAGTTAGGAGGCATGCGGAAAGGATTACCAATGCGACGGTGGTGGAGTTCCGTAATGGCGTGGAGCCACTTTTTTAGCACCAATAATCCGACTGGGGATATATCCTGTCTAACTTGCGGCATGTAATGAGAATGTCGCATTATAAGGAGAGAAGATTATGATACCCTAAATTTAGTCCCATTAAATGGAAAAGAAAGTGTTGTGTGCTTATAATTCAAGTCCGCTTGCTATCTATTAATTTTTACTTGAGTTTTTGGATCACGTAATTTTGATCTGCTAATAAAATTAATTGAATAAGAGTTGGGGCATTACATCAGGCTGGATCATGATTGCTCGGAACCATAATTACCACATGAGCCATCCCATCATTTGTATTCCAAGGAATACGAAAGGGAAGAAAAAAAAAGAAATATGGTGTCAGAATTCATTGCATCCTAAAAGTTTCTGCAGTGATAGAAAAAAAAAAAAAAAAAAGAGTCCAGTAAACTACTTGGTTACATGTTCACCATCCTGTTTTCCATGACAGTGTTTATTACAGGCTGCAAGAAAAAAGATGGGAAGGACCACTCTCGCAAGCACTAAATTCAACCGACGCTCTACTGTTTCCAAGAGAGAAATTAACCAGCAGATGACAACGAATGGGAAGGACAACATCAACGCTGATGTTGACCACGAAAGCTCGCTATCATTGATTTATGATTCAGAGAGGATCTTTCGGCTGATCTCAAAGTCCAATTTCTATCAAAGTGCCTCAACTTTCAAAATCCGGATCCATTCACACGCGAGAAGTTTCATCATCGCAGCTAAGCATGCGGTGAACCTAGTGGTTTGATTGGATGTGCTGTTGGTACACGCGATGACCGGAAGCCAGTCGCCCATTTTAGTTTTGCTGGAACGGTCAAGAATTGTATTTTTTTTAAAAAAAAAATTTATTCGTCGTCGGTTGCGCTGATTCCATTCCATCCTATGCGTTCTTTTTTTCAACGCCCCGTTGCTCCGTCCGGTTCCATCCTAACCTACGCGCAGAGGCCGCGGAATAAGATAGTAGTTGGCCACTCCAGTTTCTTTTCAAAGCGCTTCCTCTGCGTTTCAAACCGCCGGTCGATTAATGGGAGCAGGTACGATTGTTTTCAGTAAATGCGTCGCAACGCGTGCAATAGAAGCGTCGGCAAGGTTGCAGTCTGATGTCCAATGATGCATAAACTAGCGAGCGAGTGTGGAACGATGTACCGAGCCATGGAGTGGTTCAGCACCGAGGAGCGCGGTAGATCAGCAGGCAAATTTTTGCCGGGCCAAACCAATGAATTCAACAGTTCCAGCGTGCTGGAATTTACCATCGGCGAAAAATGGTTATTTGGAGCCAAACTGACATACGTGCATCAACCCCAAGTAGGCTACAAGGACCAGAACAGCGGCCGAAGCCCTCGTCCTGACCGACTCAGCTTTCTTCAATCGCAGCAGAAAATGCGAGGTTAGGACGAATTTTCGCTGGGATCGGTTCTCTCATTTAATTACAGCAGAAAACGCGCGGTTAGGCGACATTTTCATCGGGCTCATTCCTCCAGGTTCCCACCCTTGTACCACCGGTATCATACAAACTTTTAAAGACATCCAGGGAAGATGAAGACCAAGCAAAAGTAAAATATAGCTTAAAACATAAAGAGCAGCATATGGCCATTATATATATATATATAGTCAAAGGAGAAACCTTGATACGGTCGTTTACATCTCACGCGTATGTTAATCCAGAATATGTGCATACACAGACATAAAAACCTTTGCCTTTCTACATGAAATGTAGAGAGAGACCTATAAAGTTTTTAAGATGTCAACAGAGCACAGGCATTTGTTCCTCATGCAGCCTCTGCAAATCCGACTCTCATTTTACCGTAGTCAAACACAGTATGATAGACTCCCATGAAGACATCTCCCAAGATCCTGCAGCAGCCCCATCAATCAAACAGAGTTTAAGATGGAACGCGAGTAAAATGGAGAAATGGCAGCGCTTTGCTTACCACAGAGGACCCCGAGGAGGAGGTACATCCAAGGCTGTGAATCCACTAATGCACTGTGCTGTAGCACCCTCACCAACCTTCAGAATGTACTGCACAATCCGACAACCAGGTCAAAAGAAGGGCACGTAGAAAAAATACCGAGCAATATCATCATAGAGTTCCACAACAAAGGGTAACAACAACTGCAACAATTGAATCTCATACAATGAATTTTCTTTTATAGTCTTAACAGACTCACGAACAGTGAGTCGCATACCTTCATCACCAGTTTGTGTCCTTGGCCATTGATGTGGATTGAGCTAAATGATCATGGGATTCTCTCTCAAACATTAGAAAAGTTTATAGCCACTATCAGTCCCCAATAGTGTAACCTCGCACAAAAGCAGCTGCCCTCTTATTTTTCTTATTTTCTTTTTCTTTTTCTTTTTTTTTTTTTTTTGTTGAGAGGGAGAGAGCTACCCTTCAAGGCCGTCAAGACTTGGAAAAGAATTGATATGTAATTGTAGGAATCAAATTGTTGGATGAGCAGAAGGTCAAATGCATGACCGGAAGAACATTACAAAGAAAAAAAATGGACTAGCAAGACTTAGGCAGTTAAAAATTGCATTGCTGGACGAGGATGTTGAAGAACCAACTGAAATGAAATGTTTCTTATGCAACTAGCATTAGATTATGCAGCAGGACTTACAGGCTCAGAAGTCAAGAATTGGAAATCAAGCATTTAAGTGCAATGCAACTTGTATTATGGCACAGAATGCATCCTTAGTATGTCATGATGCTAATCAGCCCTAGTATCTGGAGTTAAGGGCAGTCAGTCATATATAAAAAATCAACTATATACTGATCCATCTGATTCTTCAGAAGAGGGGAGAAATGTATCGTATAAAGAACTCCCAAGTCCTACAGTATAAATTTTAAAGAGTAACTGGGGAAACAGCAAACCCCTAAACCCCTAACCCTCAACCCTGACCCCGAACCCTGGAACCCCCAAACCTTAAACCCTAACCCGTTAAACCCTAACCCCAAAAACCCTAAAAGCCAAACCCCAAAAATTCTAAACCCTAAACCCTTAAACCCTAAACCCTTAAAACTTCAAAACCCCTAAAACCTCAAACCCCAAACCCTAAACCCTAACCTAACCCCTAAAACCCTAAACCCCAAACCCATAACCCTAACCTCTAAAACCCTAAACCCTAATCGTGGCTCCAGAAGGTGCTAACAAGAATGTGTGCCTCCAAAAAGTGATAACGAGCAGTACCTATATCAATCTAATATCACTAATGGATGCCCAGAAGATCCACAAGCTAATGTGATGAGCATATCACATTTTGAGGTCATCTTTCTCAAGTGACTCACTTGGAATTTGACTAATTTAGGGGCCCACGCAGTTAGTTATCTTGGGTTCTTAGGAAAGAGGTATATATGCAGGAAGAAAATTTGATCTTTTTCTTCTCATCAGAATTTTAAACCTCTCTAATAAGTCTCGTAACATAATCTAGGTTTATGATCAGTCTATTTATCTGAATTGAGGACATGGAACTAGTTTTTTTTCCCCATTCTTGTGTATCATATGATCTTACCCCACACCCCTAAACCCCAAACCCTTAAAACCCTACACCCCTAACCCTCAAACCTGAAGCCTAAACCCCGGAACCCCTTGAACCTTAACCCCTAAACCCTAACACCTTAAACTCTAAACCCCTTAAACTCTAAACCCTAAACCCCCAAAACCCCAAACCCTAAACCCCCAAAACCCTAAAACCCCTAAAACCCTAAAACCTAAACCCCTAAACCCCTAAATCTAACCCCTAAAACCCTTAAACCTTAAACCCTTCAATCCTAAACCCCTAAACCCTAAACGTGGCTCCAGAAGGTGCTAACAAGAATGTGTGCCTCCAAAAAGTGATAACGAGCAGTACCTATATCAGTCTAATATCATTGATGGATGCCCAGAAGATCCACAGGCTAATGTGATGAGCATATCACATTTTGAGGTCATCTTTCTCAAGTGACTCACTTGGAATTTGACTAATTTAGGGGCCCACGCATTTAGTTATCTTGGGTTCTTAGGAAAGAAGTATATATGCAAGAACAAAATTTGATCTTTTTCTTCTCATCAGAATTTTAAACCTCTCTCTAATAAGTCTCATAACATAATCTAGATTTATGATCAGTCTATTTATCTGAATTGAGGACATGGAACTAGTTTTTTCCCCCATTCTTGTGTACCATATGATCTTACCCCTTGCCCAAGAAGATGCATCCTTCTTTGCATTTTGTGTTTTATTTTTTTTTCTAAATAGATTTGCATTACAGTTTTTGGATAATGTAATACAGTTTCTTGTAGAATAGGACAAGATAAACCATCAAAAAAAAAAAAAGTCAAAAATAAAATAGCTAACAGACAGCAGGCAAACCACATGCAGAACATATACATGTTTAAATAAACAAATATGAAGCGCTTACTAGATAATCATAAAAAACCTCACTGTACCTGCTCTGCTGTAAGTGCAAATGATTTACCACCAATAGTGAAAGAAACAGGAGGCATGGAGTCAAGGCTAGCACAGTCCACAGACGACTCTCCCATGGGACTAGGCAGTCGCTCGCATAGCTACAAAGCAACTCAAACCATGATTATCATAGCGTATACAAATGCCATTTTAAATAAGACCATAAAGTTAACAATAAGCTTACATCGTTGATATAATTCAATATACGTTCCATTGTCTCATTCTGCTTCAGCTGATTTTGCATCCACACAACAGCCATCTCACAAGCAGTACACATAGCATCACTCTGAAGACCTGCTGATAGACCTCCATTGTCATTCACCACACTCTCAATGCCAATGCTGCGCAAAGAGATAACAGGCAAAACACCAAGTTTATATGTGAAAAAACAGTAAACAATATATTTCTGAACTTGGCAAAAATACATTAAATGTGATAATGTTTGGCATCTAACCTAACTCCATGGGTTCCATCAAAGGCACAAAGACCAATCTGAGAGCAAATTTTGGATGGTTGTGTCTGCAAGATATATCAAGATCAACAAATATGGTCTGATGTGCATATTAATCAGCATCAGGTCAGAAAATTGAAAAATCAATCCAGGGTATTTCAAAACAAACTGCAGTACAAACCTCAGACATCAACAAATCTAGAATCTGTTGCCCATATTGAGCAACTACAGCTTTGCACTCTTGGCTAACAACACCAGAGGCTCCAATCTTTTGATTAATTTCTGCGATAACAGCCTGCACAGAGCGTGCTAGCAACATTAGTGATCAATCAGAAGCCTACCAACCATCATCAAAGTAAGTGATTTTATTAAAAACCATATTTTCAGACGAAACAGGGTCCACATTTGATATGGGAATTAATTGGATAACTTGATTTGGAAAAAAAAATTGTCCTTTAATAATTTAGAAGGTGACAAAGACAATCATTCTTCTTGCAGCAATGCAATTGCCTAGAATTTGGAAGGAACAAGGGCACAACAGAATGCAAAGTATTGTTTGGACATCAAAGTTTTCCTCTAGGGATGACAATTTCAACCCACAGAGTGCAGACTTGTCTTACCCTGCCTCGTTCGGAGTAGGTATTCCCTACCTTGCGCAAGGATGGGAATTGGGACAACCACTATTTTTTGTCCCCACTGGTGGAGACAAGGCAGGAACAAAAATAAGTATATCCCCAGCTCACTCCACCCCTGTCCCATTGGCTAATACTTAAATATCACAATACTTTTGTATATTTTCATACATATTAAAGAACCCTTACATATATTATTGATCATCCCATTTGGCAAGGATAATAATTCCCCACCCTAGGGGAATTTATCATTCCTCACAGGGCTCTCAACCCCACCTCGCTCCATTGCCATTCCTATTTTCCTCTTGCTATAAAATGACCATTATGACCAATCTCTTATTAACTAATGTCACATGGTGCCAAGTGTCAATGTTGGGCATAATCAAGGTCGGCTGAACCATAAATCGATACTGAACCGGCAGCATACCAATGGTTTAAACTAGCTCACCATTTTTTGCCTTTTTATTAATTTTTTCATAGTTTTTTATTTTTTTTCTTTCTTTTTTGTGGTATATAAGGCTAAGAGCTTTCTGTAAGCTCTCATCCTCTCTTTCCTCTTATTTCCATTCAAAATCATTTCAATAAACTTAAGATTTCTCATCCAAATAGAGGAATGCCTCAATTTAAATTCAACAAAAATATGAGAAAAATCAATTTTTTTTAAGAATAAAGAGTCAACCCTTCCTCTCAAGAATAAATTCAGAATATTTTAGGAAATTACAGATTAGCACAAGTTAGGGTACTCCCACTCCAAATAAAAATCCAAAAAATAAACTTGAAAATAATGAGAAAACAAAGTATCGAGAAAAATTATCTTAAAATATAATTTGCAAGACTTTGATCAATACTTGGTCAAACTTACAGAATTTTCAGACTTAAATAAAAGCACAGTAATAGTAAAACTCATACTGTCTTATGCCGATTTAATCCATAGCATATCAAAACAATAAAATTAAACTTATTATAAAATCTTAAGGTTAAAACATATTTCCTAAAATCCACATTAATAATGTATCACTATACTGGAGGTTCCCCATTAAGAAAAACACCCCGTGCTCCAATCTAATGACAAGTCATAGTTTGGGTCGAAAGAAATACATTTTAACCTTAAAATTTTATAACAAGTTTAATTTTATTATTATAATAAACTATGGATCAAATCAACAAAGGTCAATGCGAGGTTCATTATTATTGTGATTTTATTTAAGTCTAAAAATCCTGTGAGTTTGATCAAGTATTGATCAAAGTCTTGCAAATTATATTTTAAGATAATTTTTAACAATATTTTATTTTTTTCATTATTTTTAAGTTAAATTAATTTTTTAAAATTTTTATCCAAAATGAAGGTACCCTAAATTAATATTTACTAAACCGCAAGTTTCTAAAATTCTTCGAATTTGCATTTCAGAGGAAGAGTTAATTTTTTATTCTTAAGAAATTTTATTTTTCTTACATTTTTGTTAAATTCAAATAGAGCATATTCTCTTATTTTCATAAGAAATCTTAAGTAAATTTACTTAAATGATTTTAAATAAAAATAAAAAAAATAAAAAGAATGTAAGCTCATAAGAGCCCATATGCCACACAGCCCCTCCAACCCATCCCACATCCAAACCAGACTAGACCGAGCAGTTCGACACGGCTTCGGGTCCATACCTAACCGAAATTGAAAAATGAACCAGTTCCTGATTGTTTCGGTTCAGTTTTACTTACCATGAGCATAACAACCTCCAAAAATACCCAATATGCAAACGATAAGTAATATCACATTTTGTATGAACGCCTAGTAAACTACAATATAATTATGGTATCCTTGACAATTTACTTATTGTTACAAGAATTGTAGTTTTCTTCTTATGCAGCATATCTAAGTTAGCCGACCATAAAGGATGTCCAAAATCAAGAACAAAACCAAGAATATGACTATTTTGTCCTTTAAGTTGCTCATACAAGGAAACAATATGTTACCATGCTTGAAGCTTCTCTAATCTTAATGAGAAATCCAAAGTTGCTGCCATAAACTCATATTCAATCATGCAGGCACTTCAACTTTTTCCCGAAAAAAGAAAGGAATGCTTGAATAACAACCATCAACATAAAGAAAAGTGAATAAAGAGGACCGTCCATATTATCCCCCAATCAAAAGTGCCTGTGTTATTGTAAAAAAAAAATAAAAAATAGCACTAAATTTTAGCTTAAGGGGGCTTTTGAATTCACATCTTGGCAGGATTCCGGTGGTCCATAAGTGCATTGAAATTCACAACAAAGTGGGAATGCAGAACTGACCATATGGTAAGATTAGCTAAGTTTATGAAGCTAGAAAAATAAGATTCTTCAAGAAGTTCAGAAACAGAATATGTACTGATGAGCCAAAGTATGTATCACTGTGATGACGACAAGAATCCATGTCAGCTATTAGAGAAGTGCGCCAATATCAAGATAGATAAATTATAAAAATGTGAATATAAAACAAAATATTCATTTTTTAAAAATGACCATTCACAGGGAAATAATGTGAATAGATGCTCGTACGAAGATTCGGAAACAAAATGATTTCTCTTAGGAATGCATAACAGAGGAAGAAAAAAAAAAAAAAAGGCTTGAATGGTCATATAAGTTTTTTATATCAATACATACTGTTGGACCAGCGATCAAAGAAGTTCCAGAATCAGCAATTGCCTCACATCCCCCTGAACAGAATCCTGATAAGCACATATATCATGCAGAATTAGGGACCACAATCATCGTTCCAAACAAGAATATCAAATTAAAGGGCAGAAAAATAGTATAAAATAGAATACATAGGCATTACCAGTTGATTGGTTACCAATAAGTACATCTCCCATGTTAAACTGCAACAAGTGATTTGATGAAAACATATAAATTAAGATGTATAAGTGGTAAAAGATGGCAAGTTGTGTGCATGAACAATATAATTATTTAATTATTTCGTATCCATTCAAATGAAAGAAGCAAATGGAATATGAGACCCACCTGCCAGTAACCTTTCTGAGTCACAGGAACGTAAGTGTGCTTGCCCTTGACGTGATTTGGGTCAATTCCACCAAATACAATCTCACCTCCCTCCCCTTCATCTGCATGTCTGTTAAACCAGAAAGAGAAAACTGGTTCCTTGACAAGACCTTGTTTTACCATGTTGTACCTTTACAAATATGCAGTTGAAGTAAGAAATTTGCACCAAGAACAAAAAGAACAAAATTAACTGTCAGACAATTGATAATGATCAAAGTAATGACCCTCCAAAGAATTCCCACCCTTCTCATCCATGGGAAATTAAAACGTACAGATGCAATACAAGTATCCAAGTGCTTTATAAATGAGTGCATGACAGAACCAGCATGAAAGGCACTCGGACCTAGCCCATCATTGTTCGTATTATTAAGCAGCACTATCAAACTCTATTTATCAAGTTTTAAAAGTAACCTGCAATCAAGCAGCACTATCAAACTCTAACAGCCTCCTTCATCGACTCACTAATCTGGATCACTAATAAATGCATCTCTTCCTTAGGAAGATTAACCACTCAACCAACAAACTTTTTTTTAATATATTTTTGCTGCCAAGCAAAAACGCTGATAAGTTGCACAAGATGTTGATCCGCAAAATTTTAATGGCAGTCACGACTATGTATGTGTGGCTTTATAATTCATTACTGCAGATTGTCATGTGATCTTATCAATGATTAAATCCACAATAAACACAAATATTGTGGCATCCCACATCAAGAAATACCTCAAAAGTAGGATAATTCAAATGAAATATCAGATAACAGTTTGGCCATCATAATGATAGCTAAACAAATTGAAACAGTTCATTTGCAACTGCCTAGAATGTAATTCAATAAACTCCTCCAAATTTTGAGGAATTATGATGTGAGTACATAATATATTTTAGTCAATAGCATGTGAGTGGTTTGGCAAAAATAAAATCACAGCTGCCAAGTTCTCAATAGCAATATTTAGAAGATACCTTGATGGTGTTTAGAATACTGCCTTTTCACACAAATTGATTATCTTAAAATAAAGGCTGATGTGGGGATTGTCCCTGTTAACAAGCAGCAGCTCAGACTATTTTGCTCAGCATTCAGGAGTTTTCATTTATCCACACACACACACACACACACATAAAACTAATGAATCTTAATTGGAAAATCAGTTCTGCTAGATATTGTAGCTAGGATATATGAGAAAGGATACTAAGCGGAATGGAAAAAAAAAAAAAAGAATTCATGTATCCAACTTTAACTAGTCTGAAATTAAGGCTTTGTTGCTGCTGCTGTATACATAAGAAAGAGTGAAAAAGGCCAATGACATTGTAAGGTAGTAGCATATATGATGATTTTAAATTTTAAACTCACTTTCTT
The DNA here is from genome assembly GCA_017589505.3 of Metroxylon sagu. Lineage (NCBI taxonomy): Eukaryota > Viridiplantae > Streptophyta > Magnoliopsida > Arecales > Arecaceae > Metroxylon > Metroxylon sagu. Next base: position 2,551,379 of record JACVBY030000640.1, on the reverse strand, counting down.
GTAATTTTAATCCATTAGCACCTACTGCATCTGCTACCCAGTGAAGTTTGCCAAGGAAGAAGTAATAAAGTTGCATTACACCATTGATTATTAAAGATTACTAGTCAGACATATCTTTGCTGCAAAGAAAACTAAAAAAAAAAATATTGGTATATAAGCATCTCAATATACTAGTTCAGCATATGCAGATTGACAATCAGCAGTGGTGCATTTATTTTCCATAAGAAGCATTGCATAAAGGATCATATTTAACATAACATGTAGGGGTAAAAGACGAATGATGCCCCATGGCAGAAAAGATCAATTTTACAAGCTCATATGACTAAGGATTACTCTCAAAAGGGTAAAAAGAATCACCCATCAAATAAAAGGTGCATTATCAATTTTCCAGCATGCATCATCTTCTTTAGTATGATAATGAAATGGTTTCACTGAAAGTAAACAGGTTTGGAAGAAAAGATACCTACTCCTGTCAAAAAAACTGTCATAACAAAAGTAGCCAGGGAGAAAACCACCAAACTCATCTTCATTATAACAACATCTTTTAACTAATGATCATAATTATTAATGATAAAATCAATGAAAAAGATCTTCAGCAAGCACATGAATAAAATATTGTGAACAAAATAATTTAATTATCAAGAAAATAAAGTAAAAAAAGGGTAAAACTTTCTAGATGCATAAGTTATAATTTGTCACACCATAACAAATATTGAAAGATGATGGTCAGCATAGATTTGTATACCAGACAGGCACTACATCCCCAACTGAAATTTCTTTAAATCCAAGGCCAAGTATGCCATCAAATTTCGCAACTAAGAAAGTCACACTTGGCTCCCTAGTAGCTTCAATAAAGACCTGAGGGAATCTTTAGTGTGAGTCCACACAGCCCAAGATAATATTTCCTGCAATCATGATAGAAGATTCTATAACTTACAAACCTGGTTTTTGACAAGGAGGTCACCAACTGTAACATGGTCTTGGCTAAAGAAACCAGAAATTGATCCTGTTCCATAGTGAATATCCGCAGACTTTCCTGTTCAAGAGAGAGAATCAAGATGTTACACCTTTTTTTGTCAGAACAATCCCTAAGGGTATGTTTCATTGCAATAAAAATTGCATAGTGAACTTATTTTCACGGGAAAACTTATTTTTCATTTGTTTGTTTGAAGAGAAAATTAATGTTTTTTTTGGGAACCTCTCCTTTCAGTGGTGAAGTTTTAGTTTTCCTTCTTTGTCATAGATTTCCCTGCAACCAAGCATATATTCTTAACAGATTTTAGGGAATTGCAACCATTTCTATCAAAAGGCAAGATGATGAGTAAACAAATATGAAGAGACACCATCTGTTTAGGCAGCAAGATGAAAGGGGTGGAAGAGAATCTTTCTACCCATTCACAGGAATGATGCAACCGGATGCCTAATGTGGGGCCCAAAAAGTTCTATGAGTTCATAACGCAAGGCATCATCAAGATGAGCAGGAGAATAAGTATGGGGTGCATTTCTGTGTAGATGCAAAGAGGATAACAATTAGGAATGAGAATGGACTAACTTATAAAGCATAGCATGACCGGAATGTCCAAACAATAATGAGAAGCAGCAGACCAAGTTCATAATTTTTTCTATTTCAACAAGCCAGGTAAGGAGACCTCAATTTTTTTTTTCCCCAAGAGGCACTAAAACAATAAGGCTTTGATTTCACAGTCAAGAAGATACAAATACACAGAATCCAAATCTAATTATGTTTCTACTAGGATGAGGTCCCTAAATCCTGTTTCAACTCAGATAGCTGAAATAGGAAATTGTGGTATTTCATGAATACAAATCCTTAATACCAACCTACATAACGGACCTCTTAAACAACTATAGGTAAAGATTTCTAGCATATTTCAGATTGTAGAGAAATTAAATCCGTATTGTTATGATTTATATATGGCTTAAGAAAGCTATATCTTGAACACAGCATCATAATGCACTTCAACGCAACCATTTCACAATGGCAAATTCTTTTAAATATCCAGGTAAAATAATCAAATTTCAACATAATCAGATAACCAAACAAGGAATACAAGATATATTACAAAACTTTGATAGCATATACAAACCATTCATCTGAACAAAAACTAACAACTCAATAAACAGAATATATACAAGTTATATTACAAAAACTCTGATAGAATATACAAACCATTCTTCTGATAGGTGCTTGACTTGCTTGACTTATATTTCGAGTGGAAAAAGCAAGCAACCTGCAAGCCAATACAAAACCAATAAGCTAATCTCTAAATCCATTTCCTACATGTAAATTAAAACGTAATTAAATGTAATTGCTTTACACTGGAAGAAAATCACTCACCGAGAAGTAGCATTTGGAAGACGGAATCCAAAGATTCGAGCTTCCGGTATCGAAAATCACGGTGAACTTCTGCGGCGGGGTCCCGATTGCAACCTCCCCAAAGTATTGAGCATTCATGTAGTTATTGAGCGATATGATATCGGTCTCGTCCGCGTTCTCGAGACCTCCTCGAAGGCCATACTTTCCGGCCAGAAGGGGCTTGCCCTCCTTCTCCGCCAACCTCGCGGCCAGCCGGCTGTTCTCGTCCATCGGTTTCTTCTTCAACCCGATCCTAATTAACCCATCACCATCGGCCGAAACAACCGAAGAGACTAAAACGATCGTAAAAAGAACAGCGATCGCTAGAACTCCACGCCTAGTTCCCATGGCGACTTAGACCTACCGATCAAACAGGACAGAACCAAGAATTATACTCGTGATCACCAAGGGAGAAGAAACCCTATAATTTCTCGATCATAAATAACCAAACTAACGAGAAGACGAGATCGTTTTTCACCAAAAATTACACCCAAAAATACGATCGAAACAAAAGGAAACCAAGAAAAAACTATGATAAGCCCTGTAAATAGGGTCAAAAAATCCGGAATCAAGCGAGAAATTGGCTCACCAGGGAGAGCAATCGAGATCAACACGCAGAGATCCCGGGAGGGGAGGGGAGGGGGAGGGGGGGACAGGGAGAGGAACAAAAAAGCAACGGAGAATGGGAGGAAAGGACGGAGCCCAACTAACGTTCTTCGATATTCCAGGAGCTCGCTCTCAGTCTCACCTATCGGTCCTCCAGTATATATAAAGGCGACCATAGGAACCGAGACTAGAGGTGTAATTTTTTTTGAACCGTCCGATCTCTCGTTCGAGAAAAAGGACCGTCGGATGGCGCATCGTGCTGTCGCTTTCCTGGGGTTCATGGTGGCGCGGGGCATCACGAGGTTCATATTTTGGGATGTCGAGTAGGAGGGACCTAAGACGGAAGTTACCTCTGGGACCCAGCGGTCGGTCGGGTGATCTCATGAGGGCGTGTGTATTTGGGTGCGATTGGCTCACTAATTTGTTGACAAATATTAGATTATCACAGCGGTTCCGATGATTTGACCTAAATCATATGGACATGGTTGGGTCGGGCCCATTACTCCATTACCCGCTACGTAAGTCGTGTTGGGTTTAGACTTGCGACACGTACTTGGTCATTTTTTAAGGTACCAGAGGAATGTGGGGCCTCAGCCCGGGGGGAGTCGATAGCTTGCAGGCTAAGCGATGCCTTTCCCCTCAGTGCGTTGCCACTTTCTCACCGCCTTTCGGTTTCCATCGCCTGGCTGGGCACGAGTTCCTTGCACGCCAAATACGCAACGCCAAACGTGTGGGAGCGGCATGATGGCTCAAAAACGTGTGGGAGCTTCATCAATCCACTGTGGCACGGTGAGCGATGTAAAATTAGATGAAGTCTCAAGCCTCTGTAATCGTGTTTCATTGATTAGATGGGATGATTAAGAGAGCTTACGATCTAGCAAATATCTTTGATCCAAATTTTTAAAGGAAGAAACTTTGAAAGAGGGATCGGTAACCTACACCTGCGACTGCTTATTTTAATTTTCTTTGCACTCACCTTGCCCTCACCTTGAGGTATTCGTCATGCTTCTCTCTTCGTAGCTCCCCACTCTTTTTATTAAAGATGAGCGCATTTGAGGGTTTTGTTATGTGCGATCTTGCAAGGCTGATAACATGGGTGTCATTATTTTCGCAAAATGGGTTTGCCTCTTTTAGGTTCCACTAGTGCGACGTGGACCGCGAGACAGTGCGTGCACGTTGTATCTTCACTCCAAACTTGTGTCGATAAATGAACCGAATGAGAACGTTTGCTTCCTTTTAAAAAAAATAAAATAAAACATCTCAAAAATAGTTTGTTATGTATATGCGCTACCTTTCCCGATTTTTTTTTTTTTTTCCTCTTAACCTACGGAGAAGAAGATCGGGCTATTCCTTACGAATTCCTTAAAAAATTGATGGTTTTGGAAAGCTTCACGAAATTGAGTTTTGATGAAAATTTATATTAAAATTATCTCAGAAAATAAAAGAAGACAGAGCAAACTAAATATACCAGGCACTACTCGTATCGTGAAATGGCCGCGGGAGTAACCAAGACTAAAATGGTATAATAGAAAAATTAAAAAGAAAACCGTTGGAGAGTATATGCATATTTATTTGTTTGGATGATAATAAATAGTCTATCTCATTAATAATGCTATGATGTTTCTTTGTTTTTTTAATTTTAAAATTATCATTCATATGATTTTATTTTAATGGGCATAAATTTATAGCTACAAACTGCTCTCAATAGGTACAATAGGTTACCTACGTGGCTAAAAATTGGCTCTTTTGTTTTAATGAATATAAATTTATAGCTAAAAACTGTTCTCAATACGTGTGTGGCTAAAAATTTCTCTCAATAAGTTATCTCCGTGGCTGGTGCCTCCCCTCCTACTGTCTTCCATCCCATCGCCTTCCCGCATCTCATCTTCGGTCCGCTGTCTGATTCTATTTGCTGAAAAATATTAAAACATCATCATACTAAGAACAATATTAAACATTCATACCTACTGAACTCTGATTCGTTCTTTACTCTTCACACGCCAATGGCAGGATTCACCCAAAATTTATGAGAAATAAATTGCTCGAGAATCATATAATAGAAATTTTTGCTAACAGGAGATGAAAAAAATATCAGTTGAACAGAGAAGATAAATATTTTGTTGTTTTTATTTTCTAGATAGTATTGAAAGGCCCACAACAAAGAGATGATTAGATTTTTTTAGATTGCATTGATATTTTATTTCTGATTTGATTATCTGATAAAATAAGTAATAATAAAAAAAATCTAGATTCCTCTCCATCTAAAGCAAAGAAATAGAAGATTTTTTAATTAAAAAAATAATTAATGGGAGACCGATTTAACTAATTATATATGTTAAATTACTAATAAAGCCTTTAAACTGTAATTCAATTTTTATTTTTCTAAAGTAGTAAAAAATAGGCGAAAGCCTTAAAAATATTATTAAATAAAAGTCATGTTTCCACAATACTGAAATTCTTTGCTTGCTTAATAATTATCAAATAACGATCCTTATTCTTCATAATAATATTAAGTATGAATTTTATTGTTTCATAATTATCTCATATTGATAACCATTCAATGTCTATGATAACCATTCAACGTCTATATCTATTGCAACAAAAATCTGTTATCAAAACTATTTTATTTCAAAATTATTCTCTAACCTAATTAACCTAATCAAAACTATAACCTAATCTGTTATCAAAACTATTTTCATGTTTTTGGGTGTCGATGTTTTATTTTAAACAATGGCAAATCTAATCTTGATAAATTTGATGCCAAATCTGATGAAGGAATTTTTCTTGGCTACTCCACTAATAGTAAAGCATATAGAGTTTTTAATAAGAAAATCTTAATGGTAGAAGAATTGATTCATGTAGTATTTAATGAAACTAATGATCTTCCATCAAGAAAGAAAGAAGTTATTAATGATGCAGGATTACTTGAAGAGGGTGTGCAAGAGATCACACTGAAGGACAAAGAAGATACAAATGATCAAATCAATCAGGAAGACATCATTGAAGCACTCCAACAAGATGAACCACAAGGTACTCAAGAATTAGAAAAGGAGTGGAGGTATGTTCACAATCACCTCAAAGTACTTATCATTGGTAGTCCATCATAAGGGGTAAGAACTAGATCTTCTTATAGAGATGCATGTAATCATTTAGCCTTTGTTTCACAAATTGAACCTAAATGTTTTGATGATGCTAAAGATGACCCTGATTGGATAAATGCTATGTATGAAGAATTAAATCAATTTGAAAGAAATAATGTTTGGACTTTAGTTAGTAGACCAATAGATTACCCCATAATTGGCACAAAATGAGTTTTCAGAAATAAATTGGATAAACATGAAAATATCATTAGAAATAAGGCAAGATTGGTAGCTAAAGGTTATAATCAAGAAGAAGGCATTGATTTTGATGAAACCTTTACTCCAGTTGCTAGATTAGAAGCCATTAGATTATTACTTGCTTTTGCATATTCATGAATTTTAAATTATTTCAAATGGATGTTAAGAGTGCATTTTTGAATGAATATATTGCTGAAGAAGTGTATGTAGAACAACCATCCGGATTTGAAAATCATGAACATTCAAATCATGTTTTTAATTTGAACAAAGCTTTATATGGTTTGAAACAAGCACCCCGGGCATGGTATGATGATTGAGCAAATTCTTGATAAATAATATAATTTTATTAGAGGAAATGTAGACACTACATTATTTATAAAAAGAGAAAATGATAATATGCTCATTGTGCAAATTTATGTAGATGACATTATTTTCGGTGCTACTAATGAACTCTTGTGTCAAGACTTTGCTAAGCTCATGCAGGTAGAGTTCGAGATGAGCATGATGAGAGAACTCAACTATTTTCTTGGACTCCAAATTAAATAAGTTGAAGATGAAATCTTCATTAGCCAAGTACACAAGAGAGATTCTAAAGAAGTTTGGCATGGAGAATTCTAAATGTGCCGGTACTCCTATGAGCTCTTCATGCAAACTTGACTTAAATGATAGTAGCAAAAATGTAGATTTAAAGCTTTATAGAGGCATGATAGCTTCTCTTTTGTATTTAACTGCAAGTAGACATGATATTCTATTTAGTGCATACATGTGTGCTAGATTTCAAGCAAATCCTAAAGAAGCACATTTAAATGTTGTTAAAAGAATTTTGAGATATTTAAATAGCACTAAAAATCTTGGACTTTGGTATGATAAACACTCTTCTATTGATTTGATTGGATATTCTGACTCTGATTTTGCTGGTTGTAAAATTAATAGAAAATCAACTAGTGGAACTTGCCAATTTATAGGAGTTAATCTCCTGATTTAGTAAGAAACAAACTTCAGTAGATTTGTCTACAGTTGAGGCTGAATACATAGCTGTTGGGAGTTGTTGTGCTCAAATCTTGTGGATTAAGTAACAACTAGAAGATTATGGCATCAAACTTAAAAATATTCCCATAAAATGTGATAATACAAGTGCCATAAATTTAACTAAAAATCTAATTCAACACTTTAGGACCAAACACATTGAAATTAGACATCATTTTATTAGAAATCATGTTCATAATAAAGATATAATTCTTGATTTTGTTAGTACTAATAGGCAAATAACTGACATTTTCACAAAACCCCTTGATCAAAATAGATTTTATGAAATTAGAAGAGAACTTGGCATGATTGACCCCCTAATAAAATGAGTCAGCTAGATAGATTGATTTTTTAAATTTTTTCTGGGTATGTTTTTAATGATTAAAAATCATGATATTTAGCCCAACTGATCCCCTAGATGATCTTATAACATGCATAACCATTAAAAATCATTTTGCATGAAAATCTCTAAAAAATTGGAGCCTAGGCATCATTTCTCCTGTTTTTGAGCCGTTTGGGCAGCCAGCTTGTGGGAGTTAGCCGGCTTGAGAGCCAACTAACTCGTCCGATCGCTCGGGTATCCGATCGCTCGGTTTATAAGAATACCCGAGCGATCGTCCGTCTCCCTCTCTCCCAAATCTTCATCCATTTCCTTCCAGATTTTTTCTCAAGCCTAAATCCCTCCAAATCCCTCTCTCCTTCTTCCCTAGATCTTCTCTTCCATTCGTCCACCCTAGCGGATGGCTCCACGGGCGAGAATCCCCTGCGCGCGGCAAGGAGAAAGCTCGGAGGACCCGCGAGAGAGAGCCACGCCTCTCCCGGCCTTGCCCTCCTCCTCCCGTGTCTCCGGGGTCCATTCCTTGCTCACGAGACTCATCTCCAACGGGCGGGTAGTCGACTTCGGCTTCCTTGCTCGTGAAGGGTTTGGCATTGGGAGAATGCTTCAATAGAGAGGATGGTCCTACATGTGCAAGACGAAAGTCCCTATCTACCCTTCTTTGGTAAGAGAGTTTTACCAAAATTTATTTGTTGATTTCATGTCCACCTCATCCATGGTAAAGGGAGTCAGCATAAATTTGGACCAAGACATTATTGGGAATATTTTAAGAGTATCGGTTGGTGGATTTTGGGATGATCTTCCAGAGGGAAGGGCATGACGGATTGAAGCCATTCTTGGTATTGATGATGGGGAGAGGATTGATATAGTGCTTGCCAACTCCCTGAGTGTTGAGATGAGGCTCCTCCACCATATTATATCTAGGATCTTTATTCCTCGTGCTACGAGCTTCCACTTGATCACCGAGAGAGACCTATGTTTGATGTATCATCTTGTCAGTGACACCCCTTTTGACTTTCCTGAACTGATGTTGACTGTATTGAGAGAGACAATCAACAGACTTAGGACTGCCCTTTCATATGGTATGCTCCTCACCCACTTCTTTAAACACTTTGGAGTAAGATTAAGAGATGAAGAGACAACCAAATTGCATCATTCGGATATATACAATGAGCATTCTCTTCGCCGAATGGGGTTTGTGAAGGTTGGTGGCAGATGGACTAGAGGAAGGGGCAGGAAGGATGAGGTTGATGAGGCAGCTGAGGGACTATCTTCATCTTCTCATGAGAGAGCTGGACCTAGCTCAGAGCGACATCCTAAGGAGCCCCCTGCACCATAGAGGACATCAGTTGAGCTTAATCAGGATCAGCTACAGTATATTGTGAGGGAGGTGACCTCAGCTATCTCCAGCAGAAGTTCAGGGGACAGTGGTTCATCTACTGATGAGTTCATGATGGTACCATATATTTCTACAGTGAACGAGACATTGTCCCAGATAATAATGATGTTGGAGAGGTTGGAGCACTCCATGAGTATTCTGAATGGAAGGCTGATGATGCAGAAGATGAGAGACCATGGGGCAGGATCGAGCTGTGACTCAGGAGAGATTGCCCGCATATCTGAGGAGTTGAGACAGTTGCGAGCTCAGATCATAGCCTTTGATGGGAAATCTAAGAGACTAGAGATGTCCATTGGCCTTCTTCACTGTCTAGTCTCAACTATTAGTGATCAGCTGGCCCTCGTTGCATTTAAGCCTTCATCCCAGCCATTTCAGCCTCCTCCACAATCTTCTCACCCTCATGCCAGGCCACCTCATGCATCTTACCGCCCTTTTTCGAAAGAACGTGGCACTGGGATATCCACTCAGCCCTCTGTTGTATCCTCAGATGAAGAATAGTTTAGGTTGCTTTGCTTTGTTTGATTAGAATGTATTAGGTTGTTTGTTTGCATTAGTATTTAGTGAAATCTTGTGTTATGAATGAAATCTTGTGTTGCTTTTTATTTTATTTTTGTTGTGAAATCCTGTGTATGAAATTATCTACTTAATGAAATGTTCATTTTTATAAAATTTTATGGATTCTGTTTTTCAATTCAAATATTACTTGTGTAAATTCCATTTACTTCAATTTATATATCATGAATATCCTAAAATTGAACTATCAAGGGTGAGACATTTAAAATTAAGTGCATGACTTTTCACATCCTTTTTGATTGATGACAAAAAGAGGGAGAAAAGGAACCAAAGAGGTCAAGAAAAGAGATCAAAGAGGTTAAGCACACATTTAAAAAGAGAAAAATTCTTATTCATCATGTTTCAGGAAGTTTTTCAAAAATTCAAAAAGTTTTCAAAAGTTTCATCATGTTCCAAAAATGTTTCAGTAAAATTCTCAAAAGTTTCATAAAAAGTTTTAGTGTTTCAATAGGGTTTTCAAAATGTTTCAGCATGTTTCAGTAAAGTTTTTAAAAGTTCAGTATTTTTAAAAGATTTTAATGTAAGCAAATGTTTAGGGGAAGAAAAATTGTAATTTATACAAATGTCTCAGCAAATTTCATCTTTTCAAAGGAAAGAAGAAAGTTTTTGAGAGTAAGATTGATTTTGCAATAAAAGGAGGAAAAGAAGCTTGTTATTTTTCACTTAAGTTTTACTTGCATTTCAAACAAATAAGCTATACTTGAAATCTAATTTTAAATTGAAACTTTTTGTACCAAAAATAAAGTTTCGGCACACTAAGCAAAATTTTGACATGCTTTTGGCACGGATTGAAACTCTATATTTTTAAAGCCAAAATTATCATTTCAGTACAAAAACTCAGTTCATTGGTACAATACTTCATTTCTAGAACATAACTTTTATCTTTGACACTAAATTTAGCATTTTGGCACCAAAATTCATCTCTTTGTCATAAAATTCAAAATTTCAGCACAAAATTCAGATTTTTGGCATGAAACCCTTCTTAAATCTCTTCAAAAATCTGATTTCTCTGAATTTGAACATGAAAAATATTTGCCACATTGTTTTCAAAGATTCTGATATAAAATTTAAACTTTTGGCACACATTTTAAAGTTTTTGTACAAAACTTACACATGAAACTGATTTCTGAATTCTTTTCTAACATGAGCTAAATTGTCTCAACCCTATGATCAAGTTCAATATTGCACTGCTTTATCTCATCGAATTGATTATTTTAATTGTATACTTAATGATTTTGTCATCATAAAAAAGGGGGAGATTGTTGACCTCACATTGATTTTGATGATCACAAAATAATTAAGTTACTAATGAGTTTTGTGAAAAATCATGATGAAATGCAGGCATACATGAATCACCAAGATGATTGAAAATTATTTTAAGCTCCTAAATGAGTTTATGGTTCAAGAGAGGAAATTTTGTAGAAGACCAAGATTAACTAAGGATGATTCAAGCCTCAATCAAGTGAAATTCAGATGGTTGAAAGATTTTCAAACGAAGAAAGTTCAAAATTATGAGAGGTAAAGCAATTATCTTCTTCATTTCAATGAGTTTTCTTATTTATGGAATGAGTTTTCAAGTTTTGGAGGCATTGGTCAACTCCTACAGTAGCTACCAGCACTTAGAATGGAAGATTGAAGCATTTAGCCAACTACCTTGTAAGCTATCAAGTCAAAATTGTGCCACAAGAGAGTTAACAGCAAGTTTTTTCAAGTTAGCCGACTAATTAGTCAGCTACTATGGCAAAACAGTGAGAAATTTCATGTTAGCCGACTAATCAGTCGGTTACTGTGGCAAAGCAGTAAACATTTTGAAGTTAGCCGACTCCAGAGTCGACTATTGTGGCTAAAACAGTGAAGGTTACCAAGTTAGCCGACTCCAGAGTCGGCTACTATGGTCAGAACAGAGAATTTTCCAAAAGTAGTCGACTCTAGAGTCGACTAACTTGCTCAGAATTGCTGTAACGATTAGTTTTACATTTCTAATAGTCACAAACGGCTAGTTTAACGTTCCAATCCCTTAGTAAACTATAAATACTCGTAAATGGGATTGATTAGCAAGTGATTGGGAGCATTTTTGAGGGATTACAAGTGAGAAAAAGAGAGAAAAACAAAGGGAAAATCAAGAAAGATTTCAGCCCTTCAGTTTTGAAATGAAAGTGTGCATTGAGTTTAAAACTCCTTCAAGGCTCATTCAAGGCTTCTTCCAACTACTCAAGAGGCTCCTTCAAGTGCTCATAACTTCAACATTTAAAGAGAAGAAGCTCATTCAAAGGGGAGGTCTTCAAAAAGTATAAATTGCTTTTATTGTTACATTTGCTCATTAAGAAACTGAAAATTACTGAAACTCTTTTCATTATAAAGTTGTTTGAGTTTCAACTTGATATAAACTTGTATAGAGTGTGCCAAACCCATAATTGGTGATTTATAAGGCTCTCTTGTGCCCAAAAATAAGAAGTTAGCTAAGAAAGCTAAGGAAAAGCTCCCTTATGCCTATGAAACAAGAAGCTAGCTGGATTAGTTAGGTTTGCAATCGTTTGAAAAACGATTAGTTGAGAAAATTTCCAAGGAATTCTTGGGGAGTGGACGTAAGTGCAAGGAGTAGCACCGAACCACTATAAATTACTGTGTTTGTGTATTTGTCTCTTATTGTTGCTATACTTGTTTTTGCCATCAACACTTTACATTCACACAGAATTTACTGTTTTGCAAAATTGCACATACTTGTTAAAAATTTTTAAAAAACCTAATTCATCCTCCCTCTTGGGTTACTTAGGCAACAACTTTAATGATAGAAGGCCTGAAATTCTTCTCAAAAGGATAAAAGGCTTGAAATTAGAAATATTCAGTGAAATTAAAGATATTTTTATTAAAAAAAGGTGCTTTATTAATCTCTTGCATGTTGTGATAAGGGGTGATTTAAAATTTTTTCTTAATAAGCTATGAACTTTAAGAACCTAGCATTCTATTTATAAATTCAAGATTAAATATTTATGAATTATAAAAATCAAGCATTTTATTTATAAATTCTAGATTAAATATTTCTGAATAGCAAGTTCCGATGGATGATTATTTAAAATTTAACTTAATAAGCCACGAGCTATATAAGAGTCAAGCAATTCATCTATTTAAATATTTATAAATGATAGATTGTGATAGGTAAGCATTCTATATATAAAAATTAAATATTTATGGGTGATAGGTTATGATTAATAAAGATTTAAAGTTTATCCTAATAATAAAGATAAGCATTTCATCGATTTAAAATTGGATAAAACTAAACAAATCAAAAATTTTCAAACGTGAAATTGAACCAAATTTTTTAAAAATTGAACTAATTGAATAGTCAACTTTTTTTTGGGTATGAGCTTTTTGTTTGGATTTTAAGATTAAAAATCTAAAAAAAAAAAGAAATAATACAATTATGAACTTTTTGGATGGACTTTAAATTCAAAAATCTAAAAAAAAAAAAAAAAGAGTAACATAATTATTGATCTATTATTTAGGTTTTAAGCCTAAAATCTAGTTAATCTAATTACGATATATAAGAAAATTGATTTGATTTAATTTTTTTTATTTTAATTAAAAATCGAATCAAATATGAATAACCTATTTTTTATAAAAAATTGAATCAAGTTAAATTATCAAAAAAAAATCGAACCAAATTGATTGAATCTATTTTTTTTTGGTTAAAATGAAAATAGGCTCATCCCTACCCAATAAGCTATAAATTATGAGAACCAAGTATTTTATTTATAGATATCTAAGAATAAATATATATCAATGATAGGTCCTGATGGATGGTAATTTGGAAAGGGGGCAACGTCCAACGCCTGAAAACCATAGCCCTCACCTGGCTTCCACACCGATAAATTTATTACCAGTTGAGACATCCATGTTTCTCATTCTTTCATTCGCTTTTGTATTCAAGACAAAACAAGATCATATATTCTGGGTTTCTCCGATCAAAATAAAATAAAAAAAAAGATAAATCGGGACATCACATAAATAAAAATGTTTTTGAAATCGAAGGACGGGATGCGGTGATTTTGCTCGTGATCCAGCGGGCAATGAGCTGCTGACCGAGTCCTGGCTGCGGTGGGAAATTCTCTTGATGAGGAGGGCAATATCCACTTTTTAGAACCTATTTTCCATTCTGAAATCATTATTTTGTTTTTTATTCTGTACCCTCGAATGATAAATTCTGTACCCTCGAATGATAAATAAAAAAAAGAAAAATTTTGGGTTTACTTGTACACCACAATCGCGTTTGAACCCCGCCCGGTATTATCGCTGAAGTTAGAGGACAAAGCTCGGTCGTCCCTTCTGTTTCTCTGTAAACTCTTCAATATTTTCAAGAACCCTCTTGCCAAAAAAAAAAAAAAATAAATAAAAGAAATTAATTCCCTTCCTCGTTGCCCTTCTTTTTGAGCCCGTTCGTAGGTGATGGACGGTATGCGATTTCTCTCCTTTCCCATATTATTTTTTTAAAAAAAAATAAGTTTAGCAGAGGCTGTATAAACTATAAAGTCCAGCGTTGATTGTATTATTTTACCTGGAAGCAATTTAAGAGATGCGTTGATCCTACCATGATGCTATGTGAACTCCTAATGGAAAAGCTTCTTAAACTTTCCTGCGAGAATCGGTGCTGGTAATCTTGGCTCCTCAATCATTGAAAGACAGAATTTTGTCCTATTTGCTCTTTCTCTCTCTCTCTTTTATTTTTTCTTTGTCCTCTTATTTTTCTTTATCATGTCGGTAATAATTGAGTCTTTTGCACCATGTTTAGGAGAGGGGGTTTTGAGGGAAAGAAGAGGAAAGTGAAGGAGGGGTATTGGGTACTCCGGTTTGAAATTTTTTAAGTGGAGAAAGAAAGAGATGAAGAGGTTCTCAATACCCTTCTAAACCCCTCAACAGCAACCTCTTGAATGAAGGGTTTGGGAGAGAAAGGAGCAAGAACCTCATTATTTTTTGTGCTTTCTATTTTACCCTCAAACATTATTAAAATTTATAAATTACTCAGCCATTAAAAACTCTTTGCCTTTATTATGTTTCTCTTTTTCTTCTTATTCTTTCTCTGTTATCATTATTTTTGAACTAACATAGAATTAGCAATAGCTTTGTGTACTTAGATGAGATAGTAGGATTTTTTTTCATTCATCCCCATTTTTATATCTTGAAAATGAACTAAGATGTAATGAAAAATTTATTTTAACAGATAAGGGTATATTTGTCATGTTAAATTTATAACTCATTCCTTTATTTGACTTTCAATCTCCTAACTCCCAAACATACTGTTAGTTTTCTTTTGTTCTTAACGGCCTTTATCATCTTCTTATAATGATTCATGTTATTAGTTTTATTCTAAATCGATATACATTAAATGTCTTTTGAAAACATGTGACCGAAAAATATGGTGCTGAATAACATCTATATTGTATGCCCATATTTTCTGACATACTATGTACCCAAAAATATTAATTTTGTTCCCTGTTTAAAGTCAGATGCCAAATTGTAGTGAGATTAGTAAAAAATCTTCTGATGGAAATCACAGATTTGACTTCCAAGAAATGCGTGCCATGTGAGTCAAAGGATATTCAGCCGATGCCTGAACAGGCAGCTAATGAACTACTTGCACAGGTTTGCTTACAACCTCTTGTTACGCTCCTTTCTGCATTAGATATGCTACATGCTTCTGACTCATATATTGGAATTAGGTTCAAGGTTGGAATTTGGTGAGTGAAGATGGTGTTATGAAGCTGCATCGATCATGGAAAGCGAAGAGTTTCACAAAAGGATTGGAATTCTTTCAGCTTGTGGCAGATGTTGCTGAGGCAGAGGGTATCTATGGTTTTACTTATTGTCTGTCGCTGATATAAGATTTTGAGATAATGGCATTCACTGCCTTCATGTGGCATTTTCCCTTGTTCCAATTTTTCATTTTGCGTCCTCTGGGTCCATAAGTTTGCTAGAAACCAGGCATCTAAACATAGTTTTTTCCCCTAGAAAAGGCTGTCTTCTTTTTTTTTTTTGAAAAATAGGAAAAGCTGAGAATATTGTAAATCATTTTTTATTTTTGCTGCAAAACTTGACTTTGTATTTTCAAAGAAGGTTTTAGGGAGATGAGAAGTTCAACTTTTGCAGTGTACAATGGAAGTATCTTCCTTCCTGAAATCACCAAATCTTTTAGCAAACCTAACCAATGGAAAATTTTATTTTCCAAGGAGAAGCTTTCTTTTCCAATTCATTGTTCTTATATTTTGGCAACAAAGAAGATCCCAAGCTCAAATTTTTGTTTCTTTTTGTATATATTTAGTGTTATCAAGTAGGATTGCAATGCAAAATGCAAAACAATGCAAACATACCACATGCCATCCACAATATATTCCAGACACAAGCTAGACAACAATGGCACACAAGCTAGACAACAAAGGCCTATCGCCCAGTGTAACAGCTATGAAGGTTTTTTTTTTTTTAGTTTCTTATTTTAATAGCCATAATATGTTAGGGCGATTCTTTGTTAGGAATTTTTTATAACTAAGTTCTTAGTTAGTTTAGGATCTCAAGTTAGTCACCATATTGATAAACTTTTTTGTGGAGGTACTTAAATTATTCCAAATTGCTTGACTGGCTGTAGCCACTATTCAAAGATAAGAGTGGTTTTGCTATTGGCTTGTCTTCTACTAATTCAATGGAAGGCTTCATATCTTCATCTTGTGTTATCTTGGGCCATCTGTAGCATCTCTTAGTGGAAAACTATATGGTGCCAAACTTGATACCAAGACAGAATAAAACAGAACAATATTGCTCGAAAGAATTCACTTTAAAAGTGTTGCTGTAATCACCACTTAAATCCTGTAATCACTTCTTGCATCTTTTCAGCTGATTTTGTATTAGTGATATTTTCAAAGTGACGATGATAATAGTTTTATCTCAATATTTTTTGTAAACCATCCGATGATGTTGAATTTGTATAGTCCTTGGGTTCAATACCATCCACTCTATTAAAAGTTAAAGTGGTGGGACACTGGCATTATACAAAATATATTATGTATCTATAATGTAGAGCTGGTCAAATGTAGGGCTAGGCTAGGATAGGCTCGGGTTAGGCTACACACTAGTAGCTTAACCCAATGCTCATGCTCAAGCTTGGCCTGGTCATTAGACCTATATTTTGACCAAGCTTGGGCTACTCTCAAACCTGCCCATCAGGTCCAAATCTCTCTCTTTTATTTAGGATTTAATTTGGATCCTTTTTTCAGTTCTTGAGCTTGCAAAATTTTGAGCTAGACTGGGTAGGTTGGGTAGGCCACCTGACTGATGATTAGCTCTAATATGTATGTATATTCTCGAGCTAGGTAGGGTTGGGTTGTTTTTTGATCGAGCCTTTTTTTTTTCCCAAGTCCATCCCATTCTTTCCCAAGTCCATCCTGCATACCTATTTTTAGTGCTTAAGTCCACAAAATTTTGGGTTGGACGGACCATTGGGCCTATGATCAGCTCTACCATGATGATATTTCTATCTCAACATTTTCCATAGCCATCCAATGATGTTGTATCAATATACAACTTAAGTTCCATAATCATCTAGTCTGTTAAAAGTGACGTGGTAGGATATCAAACTTATGCGGAATATATTTATGTATGTGTAATGATGTTCTTTCTCAGCTTTTGCCATTGCCAATCCAATGTTGTTAAGTCCACAAATTCCTTGGGCTCGATAATCATCTAGTCCTTTAAAAATGAAGAGGTAGATATCAGCTGTAGACGGAATATGTGCATGAACACAATTTCAAAATTTCTTCATAATATTTCAATATCCCAATTTTCTTAATTGCTTTCATGATTTCACCTATTATCATTATTGTAAACTCATTACTTCAACTGAGACCGAGCAAACCATGGTATTATGATTTTGAAATGCCATTGTTTTTAGACATGACTATATGAATCTTAGGCAAATGAAATCCTAACTAGTTTTTACCTGCACTTCTTGTTAAATATCTTCCTTGCCAATTGATTTTTGGTGTATTGCTGTGATATATTGACCCTAAACTCAATGGGCTGTAAGCCAAAAAGTGGTTCATATATTACATTCTTGGATGGCCTTCTCTAGACATTTGGATTGAATTTTTTTTCAGATATGCTTCTACTCTTGCATTTGTAATTGATCTTTACAGGACAGTGCCTTCAAATTTTATTTTTAAATGCAGCCATCAATTTATTTAACAATTATGCTAGCTACATAAGTCTTTTTTTTTTTTTTTTTTTCAGGTCATCATCCTGACCTTCATCTGGTAGGCTGGAACAACATGAAAATTGATATATGGACTCATTCAGCTGGTGAGAAGTTGTTAATCGACCTTAGTTTTGACTTTTGAAAAGATAATTTCATCCATATTGAATATAAGAATACTGAAGAGCTTACGCTTTCTCATACTAGTGAGGATGCCGTCATGCTTTACTTGTCCTATTTATTTAAGAGAAAAATCTTAAAAGGAGTTGGTCTTTATAGAAAATGTTTCTTCATCATCACCGAATAATATTTTGTTGACTCTGTTAAGTATTGCAGTCAACATGGACAAAATTTGATTCTTATGGATTTGTTGTGATGATAGAAATGCCACACCTTTTTCATTTCCTTGAGATTGAGGGGCAAAACTATCTTACTATTTGTTTATTAATTCAAGACTATTTTAAATATTGTGTAACTTGAAATACAAGTCTTGGCATGCATATGGTGTTACCTGGACACTAAAAATTGAGTTTTTTTTTTTTTGACATGTTGGATACTTGGGACACTTTGTTGGGCTGTTTGATTGTGAAATAGATTTTGGAAGGGACGCACCTCTTACTGTTGAAGGGTAAGGCTTATTTTCTGGAATGGGTGTATTTTGGCAGTTGGTTGAAGGAATCAGTGTAGGGAATGAGTTGTATTTAACATACATGGAACTTCGTGGTATTTGGATTTTATTGTAAAGACCAGATTTTCTCACTCTTTTTGAATGTTTTTAGAGTGGATAAGGACATACTGATAATTGAAGGGAATAGAGGTAAACCTATTCTGCGGTATAAGTCTATTCCACAAAATGGTGGAAGAGACTTATACTGTGTGGGCCCGCTTATGCTCCCACTTGGTATAAGCCCTTATTTCATAACCCTTTTTGGGTTATGGCAATGATATCTCCTCATCTGGAGATATTCCCCATTTATTCCGCAACCAAACACCTCTTTATGACTGTGACATTTCATACCAGTAAATCATGATGTCATCATCATTTTACGTCTACTATTTGGCACTATGACATGAAAGTTAACAAGTGTATCATATCAATTAGGAAGCCTTTAGTCAATTTGTGAACTAAAGGAGCAATGCCAGGCTATAATTTACTGTGAACTAATCCATATTTACACTATCATATATAAGATATAGATATGTCCCATGTCAGATTCTTTCGGGTGTTTGGACACTTGACGCCCATGTCACATGTTGAGTAACATACCACACGTATTGAATGGTTCAAGAATCAGATGAAACACTGAGCTGGCTTGATGAAGCTGTGCTGGTCAGAATATATGTTTTGTAGTGTATGTTATATATGTATGTATATATGTCATGTAATGTATGTTTGTATGTTAAAAAAGAGTGGTGAAAGTGATCAATTCTTATTGATATTGTGACTTTATATGAACTACATAATAATGATTTGTGCTAGCAGAAAAGAATGCAAATAATACATGGATTTTAGCTAATAGCTGAGGGTAAAGGGTCTAGTTTTTCCTTGGGGATTCATGACCTTCCTTGGGGTCTAGCCATTCCCCTAGACAAACTAGCTATAGTTAGATAGACTGAGGGTCAACTTCAATGCTGAATACCAGCATACTCACTTTCACTTAATCTTGAACACTGTATGCAGTTGAAGAGCCATATTTTCCTAACTTGGAAGAGAGATTATTACTGGTCCTGACAAGTTGTCTTAGCATTATTTGTCCCTCTATGGTTCCTACCTTTCTCGAACCAACTTTTCTTTGTCCTTTTTCTACCACCTTTATTATGTACTCATGATGTTAAAAGTCGTGAGAAGTTACATGCTTAAATGGCTGCATTTAGAGCACGAAATGCCCTTTTTATGGATTTGGCTTCACTATTGTCAAACTGTCACAACGTAGGACAAACACTCTGCCAAAACACCACTTTGATTATGCCAACAATTTTAGATGTGTAGCAATTTCCTTATGTATTTTGCCGTTAAAATTAACCATCAGGTGTGGATATCTGGTGATGATCCTGTTCTTTCCACACCCTGAAAGAAAAATACACAGCTAGAGTCCACTCCCTTTAAAACAGAGCTATTTATTTCTTTGTTGTTTGAATGGAATAGGTTTAAACAGCCCTATTTCTGCATCTGTTGGCAGTCTCTGATACCAACTATGAAAGGGTAAAAGGGTAACACCCAAGATATTACCTTTGTCTGCACCCAAATGCTCTCAGTCTCACTGTGTCTGCAGATAGTTACATTGCTTGATTAATTTTACATCAGAGATCCATATGCATCCATTTTTAACCCATATTATGCTCATATCATATATGAAAAACAAACTTTGAAGGGATTCCTAAGAACAGGCACATCAATTATATCATGTATGTAAAGCAGAATTACATGCATCTTTGATAATACAATCCATTATCTGTATGCAATAAATCTTCATGTCAAAAAGGGCTAGTCATTGAAAATAAAATCCTCTGTTTGAGACATAAATCATCAGATTCAAAGCATTTCTTGCTTTAAAATAAGTGAAGCCCTACCTTTGGCCTTACAGCTGCTAGTCATTGAAAATAAAATTATCTTTTTGAGACTTAAATCATAGATGGGACAATCCAGCTGTAAGGCCAAAGGTAGGGCTTTGCTTGTGTTAAAGCAAGAAATGCTTTGAATCTGATGATGTGGTATCAATTTGGATCGAAACTCCATTTGATGAAGAAAAAATGTAACATATAGTATGATCCACTCATGATGAAAGGGGGTGTAGGAGGTTGATCCTCCATGGTTAGTGTGCAACATCCAGCCTCTTGTGAACATTGTGAATGCTCCTACATAATTATGCTGGTTGCATGGTACATCCCAACATTTTTGAGCTCGCTATTAAGTCCATTACAAAGAGAGCTCTCTACTTTTGTG
This sequence comes from Metroxylon sagu, assembly GCA_017589505.3. NCBI lineage: Eukaryota > Viridiplantae > Streptophyta > Magnoliopsida > Arecales > Arecaceae > Metroxylon > Metroxylon sagu. Next base: position 2,530,549 of record JACVBY030000640.1, on the reverse strand, counting down.
GTAGAGCAAATATAGCATGTGAATGGAACCCAAATACTCCTCCAAGTAGGTCAATTCCTACCTTTGTCCTCCTTATGGGTGTGTCTTTAAGCTAGATACTATCCAATCATCATTTTTGGCAGAGATGGTTCATCATCCAGATGGCACCATGCAATGTACACACCAAACAGATCTTTTGTTTCCCGTGTTATGGCATCAACTTTTGCTGTTCTGGGACTATTGATGCAGAAACTATGAATTATGTTTAAGAAATATAAGCATGTTTTGGGTTTTCTGCATTTGAAAATTTGACTGTTGCAAATTGCAGGAAAATGGTTTTGGCTTAGTACATATAATTTTCTTTCCTGTTTTTAGATGTAGGTGCCTAAGCCATTCAGTTACCTTTCTGGACTGACTAAAGATTCAAAACGAATTTCTTCTGCTAGAGCCTGTGACGGTGAGATGATAATTTATGTAGATATTTTTGTGCAGTGGAACTTTAACATTAGGGCATTAAATCCTGCTTATAGTCACACTAAATTGTTGAATGGATGGAAAAATTAGGTGCAGCAAATTCACATGCAAAAACTTTTGCTCCAGTGCTCGCATGAAGACATGTCATACACCTTTAGGTCTTCAGTGGTAAATTTATCAATGTCAAAATCTCATTTTCTGTCACTTATGGATGCCTTTTTTACTTTCTTGATGCAGGAAAACCGGGAGTTGCATCTATAATAACATTAGCAAATTCTTTTTTTCCTAGTTATTTGAACAGGCCTAGGAACTTGCTCATAGATACCAAGCAATATTCAGCATATCATATAAGTTATCCATTATCCGAAATTTGTTATAGAATGTTTTTCTGTCAATTTTTTTTAGTTATTAAATAATGCAGGAGTGGTGCAAGGAGGCATAATATTCAATGCAATTACAATGAAATTGTAGTAAAAAAAATATGTTATTACATTGCCATCTTCCTGCTTTCAATCTCTTAAAATTTTTGTGACGTGCAGGAGGATTGACTGAAAATGACTTCATACTTGCCGCCAAGATCAATTCTCTCCATGTGGAACATCTTCTAAGAAGGAAAGCTGCTGCTTAGAAATATGCATCTGGAATTCATGTGGTGAGTTGATATGCAGTTAAACTTGTGCTCTACTTCGGTAGTGTACTTTGTTGCATTTTTAGCATAGCCTATATGGGTGGCAATGCTTCAACAATAGCTATATTATGAACCGTTGCATGAGATTATTGCTTGTAAGTCCAGAAGCTCTGTAATGGTTGACAGATTTGTGAATTAGATATAAATATTTCACTGGGCGTCATGTGATAGATAGTAAATGACTAACAGTTTGCTCCCGTGTGCTGAAGACGATTAGAGTTTAAACATACTAGATATTATTTTATCAAGATTAGATAATACTCTTCAACACCCAGATTGAAGTGGCATTTGTCACAAGAAGGCCGGAATATTTAAAGATGGAAAAATTCTAACAATGATGTTTGAAAGAAAATGCTTGTTGGGTTTGGTGTCTCAGAATTTTGCCCAGATCCTTCCAACTTTAGTCACAACTAAGCGTCCAACTTTGGTGTCTGCCTAATGTTATAGAATAAAAGTCAGAAAATTGAATTGGCGAATTTATTTAGTTGGGAGAATTGAACGAAATATGGTTTTTAGTGATCCCTTTATTTAAAAAAAAAAAGAAAAGAAAAGAAAAGAAAAGAAAAGAAAAGAAAAGAAAAAGGGATAATAGTGTTATAAGATATCAGTCAGAAATTTGAGAAGGAAAACTAGCAAGCAACGTAAAATTTGCTTCTCTTTATTATGTAGCTTAAGAAAACGCGACAATGGTTGGATAAGTTTAGACAAAGCACGCAAGCATCGCGGATAGCATCATAGAAGGCATCCGCACGCTGACAACGTGAATAAAAACAAAACTAAATCGTGACATGCTTTTCGGTAGTTTTGCCAGCTTTGTATGGTGCGCTTCTCCAAATTTAGCGCCTGCGCTATGCCTTCTTCTCCTTGAAGTCTGCCATGGCATCGCCGAGTTCGTCCAGGCCCGCTCCGTCCTCGTCAAGGCCTCCTCCTCCCCCGCTGCCGTCGCCTCCTCGATCAAGATCCCATCCCCAACGCGCACAAGGCCATGATCTGCGGCCACGCCATTGCCGACAGCTCGAGGTCGACCTCGCCCACTTCCAGGAAATGGTCCTCGAAGACGGGACGAGAGAGGCCCTCAATTCCATTACCTTTCCCTTCTTTCTGAAGGCTTTCCGAATGTTTGATAGAATGCCTCAGCGGGACGTTGTCTCTTGGAATACGATGGTTGCTGGTTTGTTGAATTGGGGATTCATGGTAGAGGCGCAGTGGTTGTTTGATGAAATGCTTGAGAAGAATTTGCTGTCCTGAAACTGTTTGATTGATGGGTATGTTAGGTGTGGCTCTTTGGAGATTGCACGGGGACTGTTTGATCGGGCGCCTGAAAAGAATTTTCACTTGGAACACCATGATTTGCAGGTATTTTAGTTAGGGGTCAATGGAAAAAGTTTGCTCTTTGTTTGATCGGATGCCATTGGAGATGATGGATCTGACCACCTTTACTGTGATGGTTGATGGATACGTGAGTAATTGTGGATATAAGGTGGTACAGCTCTTTAATGAGATAATTGTGAGACAGATTGAGCCCAACACATTTGCTCTGATGAGCATGCTTTTGGCTTGCTCTCATCTCACAACCTTGGAACAAGGTGAATGGATCCATGATTATGTTAACAGGAAGGCAATTAGATAGGATGCTTGTGCTAGGAACAACACTTCTGGACATGTATGCTTAGTGTGGAAGAATGCATAAGGCTCTTGCTGTGTTTAATGGTATGGAAGAGAGGATTATCAGTGCATGAAACTCTTATTGTATATCATGGCATTGGTATAGAAGTTCTACAGCTATTTTTCCAGATGTTGGATCCAGGCATTGTGTCAGATGAGGCCACTTTTTGAGTGTTGAGTGCCTGTACTCACTGGGGGTTGGAGGAGGGCCATTGGTGTTTTCACCAAATGTGCACATATACAATTTGGAACCAAAAACTAAGCACGCCGCATGCATGATCCATCTTCTGTGCTGAGCTGGGCTGCTACATAGTTTATTGAAGCGCATGATGTGGAGATCAGTGTTCCTGCTTGGGGGCTCTTCTTGAAGCTCCAAGTAGGCTTCGGACCATTGAAATGGGTGAGTATGCAGTGAATCATCTCCTTGACCTCGATCCCTATGTACTAAAGCAGTGGCAGAAGGGATGATGCAGTTGTGGTAGGAAAAAAAGATGAGAGAGAATGTGTTGAAGAAGGTCCCTGGCTGTAGTTTGATTCAATCGAATGGAGTGGTTCCTGATTGAACACTCTCCATGAAATGGCTTAGGCTGTTTTGCTTGGAATTGCTGCATTCCACTAAAACGCCATTGGACCATGGCCAATTTTCAGATATTATGATGTCTCAAATTTTCAGATATTGTGATGTCTCACAAAATTAGGAGCTTCAGAAGGCCTCTGGAATTTACTGCAACGTATATAAGGTCTTGGCTCATCGATTCATTAACTGAACTTTAAACAAATTGTTGTCCGTCGACCTAAGACTTACAGAGAGTTCGAGCTGACAACTGATTATATCTAAATCATGGCCTCTCAGCTGCTTGCGGAAGGCTATGATGAAGCAGCCTAGAAAAAAAGTTGAGGTGGAGAGTGCTTAAATGATATTTCAGAGGCCTTCTTTCAAAGTCACCATCAATTTCTTTGAAATGTAATTACCACGATGCTGAATGCTTAGACCTGCAGCCACCGAGGAGTTGATTTGTGTGATCTATGACCTTGCCACTAGTTAAATGTGCTTGTTGGTGTGCTTTCATAGATTAATTCATGCTACCATCGCTTGTTTTGGTCTCATTTCCTTCATGTTATAGTACATTACCTAGATTGTCTCATGCGAAGGAACAGTGCAAATGTTTATTATTTAAAACTGTACTTATCTGTTATCGCTTCTTCTCATGCCAGTGCAACATGAGACCCAGAAACTTGAAGATGGCGCATATCTCATAAACATCTCATGGGAAGGGAGCCATGCTGCAAGTGGTTGTGAGAGGAATCCAAAGCTAGTCTCTTTGGCTACTGTATCGTTTTCTGCTAAAGAAAACATTTCTTTTTGTACATGAAATCAGATTGTACCTGTTTTTTCCTGTGATGAAAAAAAATAATGAAGTTTCATCTCTTTCAAGATAACCTCTTGCCACAATAGCACAGCATGTTGGTAAGTTCCTGCAGTGCAAAAACAGAAATATGTTGTTCTTGTATAAATGGTTAAAAACTAAAGGGGTTGGATGAAGATGTGCATCACAACTTTTGGTTTTCAGATAACAGTCGAAGGGTGCAAGTGATGATGAGCAAGGGAAAGGCCACAATAGGTAGGTATATCAGATTACCGGGCAGGAGAACAAACCTCATGTTTTTGGCCGGCATCAAAGGCTTGTTCATGGTGGCTGTCATATTTTTTTCACCCCTTGTGTGTACGTGCGTGCGAGAGAGAGACCATAACTATTTAGGTCTCAACAGTACAGTAGGGATGCATCACTTAAGATTCGACTCAGAACCTCATTGAGTGTAATTTTGTAGCTTGGCTGAATCATGTGCCACGTTGCCTTGTCATTTTGTGGGCAAGTCAAGCGCTGACATATTTATTTGATGGACGATCGAGTCAAAAAGCTTTTGAAGTATGGTTGACAGATGGTGTGTTTTACCTCCCTTTTTGACCAACATAGATTCTACATGTAAAACACGAGCCCACCAAAACGCAATATTCTTTTGTTTTTCTTTGTTCGCTGCTGCACGCGGTAATGTGCCATCCGTCTTCTGGACAGGAGGCGGCAAATCAAGGTGCTAACTTTTGCTCTTTAAAGGGGAAGCTTATCAAGTGTAAATAATAAATTAAGTACGAAACGATTTAAACTTTTGCACCTTTATTCCATTCCAGAGGCGATCATGTTTAACTCTTCCATGGACGAAATATGGTCCTTTTATATTATAAGCAAAGCTTGATCACATGAAATCTACCATTGCAAACACTATAAATAGCGACAAGATAATTTTTTATTTATTATTTTTTTATTTAGTGAAACAACGATCTGATTTGAGAACAAAAAGATAAATAAATATTTTTATAGCATTGTACCCATCCTATGAGGAGGAGTTAAGAATGATCCATACATATATAATTGTGCTAAAAAAATTAGGACTCTTCTATGAAATGTCTTGACCTTATTATTGATCATAAGTGGAGCTATATAGATTTGAAGTGAGATCTATTTATCATGCATTTACTTGTTGGTTTAGATTATTTATCCAAAGTAGTAGTAATGGCAACAAGGCAAATAAGGGTTTTAAAATCTTTAAAAAAATATATTTTAATACTATTTAAGCATTAACTAATATTTTCTTTGAAATCTAGCCTACAGCCAATCAAAGTTTGAAGTTCCCATTCCAACCGAAGTAAGTCAGGATAAAATTATTATCCATGTGAAGAAGGGCACCGCTCATTTTATGTGATGTTAAGATTTAAACCTAAGTTATTCAATTCAAAAAATATGGGTGCTAGGACATTGAAAAAAAAATATAAATTTAAAAAATACCGTAGAACAGGCAAAGCTGCTCTCTTTCTTTTTAACATGAACCCATTCAGCCATATAAAGTCTTCTTCAAAAAATACACATGTAAACCTAACTTTGGTAGTATCCAGGCCGCAATAATTTGCATCAAACCCAGCTTGGATCTCTTTAAAGCATAGGTCACGTACCATCATCTCCCGTGTTAAGTGCGCGAGCTAACGCAGCTGTAGCCCATTAAACACTATATTTAAAGTAGTAGATCATGCTGGATCGAAGCATTTATACCAAAAAAAAAAAAAAAAAAAAAAAAAATAAAAAAAAATTGCAAGGCGATATAAAGAGCTAGATCATTAATCAATGATAGTAACTTAAGATCGCATAAATGCGAGAACCTTTTCTAATTGTCTTTGCGTCAGCGTCCGACACGTTCGGTGAGACCCGGAGCGTAACTGGTCGACGAGGGCAGATCGTAGTCGTTAATGTTGCTGGGGTGGCGAATCCATGGACCACAGTAAATGAGGCCTCGTAACTCGCCGCTTGGAGGGGTGCCACTGCGGCACTGCCCTCGCCTTCAAGGAAAAGATAACGTAATTTATTTTATTATTATTAATTTAGAGCGAGGGGTATATAGTAATGGGAGGCAAAAGGGAGGAGGGTTGTGGCCGCCGAGAGGGAGGAGAGGTATCCCCCCAATCTTTTCTTCTGGTGAGAAAAGGGAGAGCGCGTGAGAGAGAGAACGGGGAAAAGGAGCGATTTTTGTTCTTTGGGAGAGGGAGGGGAGGAGGAGGAAAGGATGAGCGGCGGCGGAGGTGGGAGCAGGGGGAACGTGGCGGCGGCTGGCCCGATCCCGGCGATGTCGAGGAAGCTGGTGCAGAGCGTGAAGGAGATCGTGAACTGCCCGGAATCGGAGATCTACTCCATGCTTAAGGAGTGCAACATGGACCCCAACGAGGCCGTCCACCGACTGCTCTCCCAAGGTGCCGCCTCCTCTTCTACTTGCGCAATCTCTCTCTGGTTCTTCTTCTTGATTTGTATGTCCGTGGAACGATTGGGCGTAGAGGGAATAGCGAGAAAAAAGGGGCATATTGGAGGAGAGGAAGCAGTTCTTTTGGGTTTCTTGGGCGGTTTTAGGTTTAGTCATGTATGTCCGTGGAACGATTGGGAATAGGAGGAATGGCGAGAAAAGGGACATCTTGGAGGAGGAGAGGAAGCAGTACTTTTGGGTTTCGGGTTTCTTGGGGTTTTAGGTTTAGGCTGATAGAAAAGAGATAGTGGGCAGAGTGATCTTCCTTGTTTGGCTCTTTTCCTGCTTTGATCTAACAAATAAAATCCTATTTTATTTGTGTGGATATTCCATACTGGGCGGACTGCAATTCTTCTTTTCCCTTTGAGTTGTTTTCTTGTTTCGATGTTCGTGAATACATTACGATCTACTCTTTTCTTTGGTCTTGTTTCCTCGAATATGTCCCTAGAACCACAAGAACTTTCAAGAAAGAGGTCATCTTCTTGGGGAAAAGAGCCTCCGTTCTGGTTTATCGGCGGTTTTCTATGGTTGTTTTGGCTGGAATGAGATAATGGGCGTGTGGCACTTTATGTTTGGCAATTTCCGCTTTGATCTAGTGAAAATTCAGTTTGGTTGGTGGGTTTGAGTCTGTGGCATGTTTCGTTTCTGGGAGGAATTCTATTTTTTGTGGGCTGCGAGATTTAATGACTTGATTTATCTTTTTCTTCTTTTGTTTTAATTGTTTCTTTTTGGGTTCCATGATTGAGTTTTGTGACTGCCTTGCTTCTTATCTTGTTTGCTTGTAAAAATCAGGGAGGAAGAATAAAAGAAAAGAAGATACTTTGTTTTGTTTCAAACTTGATAGAGTTGGGTCTTTCAGGCTTATTTTTATTTGATGGAGGATTAGTTCCTGTGCCGGAGCTAGTTCCATTAGTATCGTGGTGTTCGATCATATATAAATAAAAAGTTTCCATGATTGACAACCAAAATATTTCCATAATAGCCTAAGTTACATATACGCATGCATTTGCTGCAAGCTTATGCATATTTATTGACACCTACGTGCATGTATTTATGTATGCATTCACTTTATCCATGTAGCTCTATTTCTACTGGAAATATCTTCATCTATCTCCTAATCTCTTTGAAAATTTAAGATGGTGATGATCATAATAGGATATCTTTGGGGCTTGTTAACCTCTCCCTTGATTTCTGGGCCTCCTATTTCTGCGCCCTTCAATGTACTTCACGTAGAATGACTTCATCTCTATTATTCTTAATTGCATTCTAATTTTGCTTAGTGCACCTGATGTCACGACCTCAGTCTATGCTGCATCTCTTTGACTTGCAGATGCAATTGCTTTTCTTTTTGTGACCAATTGATGCACTTAAGATGGGATAAATTTATCTGACTCTGCTCTTTTCTATAAATTCCGTTTTCTTTTTTCTTCCCCATGAGTTCCAAGAGGTGGTGAAAAGTGATATTGTGAAGGCCCTGGAAGTAATATAATTAATCAGTGCTTTGTTATAACCTGAATGCCCAGCTAATATGTATGTAACTTGATTGAAACTTCCAGGTTCTGATTTAGGTTTGACTAGCTCAAGATTTTTTGTCCGGTCCAGTTTTCTCTTAGCGCTTATTTAGATTGTGAAAACTAGTCATTTATAGTGTGAAAACAATATGCACATAGTTTGAGAGTCCAAGGTTTTTTATATTGACCCATAGTATCTGATATCGGGCTTACCACACTGACCTGTAGCACCATGGTATGGGGGCTCAGCATATTACTAAACTGACACACAGTATAGTTATTGTATCCATGGTTTCAAATCTCAGTGAGACAACTCATGGGGCGCTAGAAGTCTAGAATGTGTCACTTTTCGAATTGTCGGGATAGAACTATCTTGCCATCATCTTAGTGTATCTTTATGACAACATTCTTCTTAAGTGTTGGAATGGGGCGGGATGGTGGTTTGTCTAGTTCCATGAAAAAAATCGGAACAGTTCTATCTCACAAGATTTAAAACATTAGTTGTATCTCTTCTAGCAACATGCCATGTATCTGAATAGTGGTATATTGTATCCAACCTACCTGCATTAGTAAACTGCCCATATGAGGTTCTGTACCAAGACCAAAAACCTTCGGATGGTCTTTAAAATACGTAGGTGGTAGCTCATTTATTGTTTCATCCACTGATTTTTTTTTCCTTCTATTTGTATTTATATTAGTGAGTTGACCATCATTGTTCAATTTTGATCCGTGATTGTCTCGATCACGTGCTTTCCAAGGACGATGGGATGTGCTTTTAAGTTAAAAAGGAAGTTCTGATAATCGCTTTATGCTTCTGGGGTTCTCAGCATTTGATTCCTGTTAAGTTTGTTCCCTTTGTTTTTTTAAAAAATATTTATTTGTAGATGTGTTTTGTCTTTTTTCTGCTGGTTATTCTATGGTAAAGTGCCTATTGTTGTGAGTTATGTATTGACGTAATTCTAATACTCATCAGATGAATATATATATTTTCATATATTGTAAGATTTTTTTTCTCCTCCTATCATCTGAGTAGGTGATGTAGTTCAAGATGTAAACTCAGCATTTTCTGTAGCATATAATTCAGAGTTGCGTGCATATGGCTTTTCGTGCTACTAGTAATTTATATCTAATTGAATCCTTATTAATTGTGTAGATACTTTTCATGAGGTGAAGAGCAAACGTGACAAGAAAAAGGAGGTTAGTGCAAATATTGTTTAATCATGGATGCTGCAAATCATGCCCCACTCATTAGGGATGATAGGTTATTCATTTTTATTTTTTTTTATGTTCAGCTTATGGTTCTGCACATGGTTTATGGTTTTGCACATCTTTATGTCATACAATTATCGGCTGATCTATCATCACAATGAACAATGATTTTTTTTTTTAATTTTATCAAGTTCTGTAAATTGGCTTAGTAAATTCTGTTTCACTACTCAATCTTTGTATTAGCTATACAGTCCAGTATGCTTTTTTATTAAAGCATTATTGTTTCAATGATTTATCTACTCAGTACAGCTATCACTATTAATATGTTTTCTCTTGTTGCTAATAGTTATTTCAGCTAGTAGCTGTTAACCTGTTTAAAATTTATATTTGAATGTTACAGCTACTAAGGCATAAGTGAATTTTAACATTTCTTAAATGCCTTATTAATTTACCTTTTCTTGTTTAGGTCAAAGAGACTCCAGAATCGAGGTCTCGAGCAGTGAATAGTTCAGGCCGTGGGGCTAGGGGTGGAACTGACCGTGTGGGACGTAATAGTTCTACCCAATCTAGTTCAAGTGGTATGTGGATGTGTCACCTTGTTCTTCTTGTACACTAAAGAACATGATTCAAAACATTTTCTTTTTGACTGCATTCTGTTAGATTATGGAGTTACTCGGGGCAAACCTGTAAACAAGAAAGAAAATGGGACTAATACTGTTCCTACATCATCAGTCTTCGGATCTAGCACAGTAGCAAGTAATCCTATTCGAAAGTCAATAATTTCAAGGTCAGTACTTTCTAAACATTATTGGATGGATGATATTTACTTGCTTCCAGAAATTGTGAGTTCAAATGCTCTACTTCTTGAACCAACCTTACATAGACTTTGCTGGACTATTGCCCTATCCTATTCAAGTTATATAAGATTCAACACAGCTTGGTTTTAGTATTGGCGGGCCACCAAATGAATTTCAGTCTCAATAATTTTGGATGTTTTGGAAGTTCTTAACTTTGGTCATAATATTCTCAGACAAAATTTCCAAACATATCAAAAACAGAGAAAATATCAGAAAACTGAATAAAAATTAACAAGATAAGAAAATAGACTTGGCATCATTTTAAGATAGGCTATTTTATTTGTGTACTTCATGTGTGTCATTTTCAATGGTTTCACGCTGATAATAGAAAATTGCATCATATTTCACATCATATTGGAGAATAAGTAAAAGATACAAATCTGCCAAATGGTGATCTAAGCATGCATGAGATTTGAGCTTTAAGATAACCAAGTCTGTCAAAGAATTGATTTCTCTAATTTTCTTTATACTCAATATCTTCGTAAGACTTGCAAAGTTCAAGCTCAGTTCTGACAAAATGTTTCTCAGAATTCATAGATATGAAAAAATAAACACAGAACCATGCAGATTGCCATGCATGAACTGGTGTCAGCCCAAACTTCAAAACTGGCTATGGTTTTGGATTGGGTTGTGTTTGAAATCAAAATGTCCTGGTATTGGTCTGGAGCTTGTTTGAAATGTTAAACTACAATCTGTCCTACATAATCTAGCATAAGGACCAGACTAAAACCCAAATTTTGTGCAAGTTTTTTTCTCTTGAACCGATGCTATTGACAAGGCTTGTTTGGATGGCTGTAGTTTTGGTTTATGCAATTTTAAACTTACATCCCAGTGACTTTGGCTTGGTTATCTATGCAACACTATTCTGCATTTTGACTTATGAGATATTCCATAGCTGTTAAAAGACTGTTTCTGGTGATTTGGTGATCGACGGTCTACTGTGTTTGAGTTATTCTGATGCATGGAAGCTTTAACAAACTTCAGAAGAACACTGTCTAAAGATTTGCAATGTAGTCTGAATTTGAAAGGCTATGGTACTGCAATTCTAGTATTTGAAGAATGATGTTTAAACAAAAAACCTCCAGATTAAATGCTTGGGACTGAATTTTGTTGCCACTTGCCACTAATTTGAAGTGATGACTCAAAAGGTTGAATTGGACGTGTGTCCAACTTTGTCATCTTCATATTCATTTACTCAAGCTGGTGAACGCAGCCATTTCTGTTATCATAATAGAGAATTTAACAGTGGATATTGCAGTTCCATTGCTATTTCTTTGTGTCTAGATTAGTTGAGCTTTTCTCAATTGTGCCTCAAGTGTCAGTTTTGTAATTGTATCTCCTGCATTGGTCTGGTATGGTTGCTAAGAAGATGAGTTTTGAACATGTGCTGTCCAGGGAGACTTCCAGCATGCTGTTTACATTGAAAACTGATATGTCTCTTCCTAATCATTTTCTTGTATGTGATTACTCGGGGAGTTTTTGTTTACTAGTAGCATTATACTACATTGCTCTCCATATTCAGAGTGACCTTCATATAGATGACTAATGCTAAATCTGATATTTTTTTAAATTTTTGCTTACTAACATGTTGGCAAGCAGTTATGATGATCATTTAGTGGACTTTTTACCTTTCTTAATTAAATGTTCTTCCTCTTCTGTTGCAGTGATTCTGCTTCAATGGAAAATACAATACGAGTAACAGGCTTATCTGAAGGAATTCCTACACTCTCACAGCCTTTATCTGGATTCCAACATAATTGGTTGGGGAAGCCAGGTCATGTTTCAATGGCTGATATTGTGAAGATGGGCAGACCTCAAGGCAAACCTTCTAGTGCACCTATTGTAGCAAGTGAGAGGTCCTCCACATCTCAAAATGCTGCTATGTCACACATATCCCACCACAATGTCAAGCAATCTCTGACCACAGTTCTGCCATCCGAATCAGATCAGAAAGTAGACTCTTCTCAGAATCCTGTTTCTCAGGTAGCAGAGACTAGTCATGATATTGGCATTGCTGATGACCAGCACACACCTCATGAGGATTGGTCTCTAGTTGATGAGCCAGGTGCAGGAAGCGAGTCTACCATGCCAGAAACATCTGATGCCTCTGCTATTTATACTGACCCATCAGCCTCATCGACATTGCTTGTTGATGGAGTTAATGTGCATGCAAATCCTCATTTAGATGAGATTGAAATACTAGAGGGAAATATTAACAGTGGGGGTCTACCAGCAGAATCCATTAGATTGACAGCTGTCTCCGACAGGCATATACAACCAGATAGTTTTGGAGAGAGTTCACACTTGAATGATGGCTTATTGAAGAACATGAATTCCTACCAGTCTCAAAGGCGTGTATTTGAGCATCATGAAGGTACAGTTGGATATCCAGTTTTAGCTTTTTTCCCCTGTTTATCATATATTATCACTGTTATTAGTAGTGCACTCTTAGTCATATTTGCTGGGAGTGATTGTTGAATTATTGTGAATTTTTAACTTGGCAAAGTTATTTTCACTGGCATATATTTTGAAAAATAGTTGGTATATGGTGTTAACATAGTTTATCAAACAGATGATTGCCAATTTTGATAATACATGATTTGATAATGAACTGACTCATCTTCCATGGAATCACAATTGTCATCCGAATTTAATTCCATTCAACAGTTTTTTTTTTATTTTTCAGGTAATGCTTACTGCCTCCCTTTGTGAATCTCTATGTTGCATAGTTATTGATTCGAGCATTAGGTTTTGAGATTGATGTGGCGTTAACTCCATTAAATCTTCATAGATAAGATTCCTTATACAATTATGCATATTAAATCCTAATATCCTTTTCCTTGGCTAACTTTTAGCAGAGTACACCTTTTTTATACAGTATTCTAGACCAGCCTCAATGTCAACCAGAATTGCTACCCATTTATATGTTACCGGTTTTGTAGATCAAGATTTGATGCATGGAGATTCAATTATCATACAACCTTGTGCCATAAATTTGTCCTGAATTCCTAGCCAGGGCACTTAAACAGGCCTTCCTTTCAAGCTAGCTGCTTGTGGGTGTATAGAATGACCTATTCTATTGCACGGTTTAACCTTATGCCATTGAGGAGCAATCTGCCAAGGTAACTCTAGTCTTAAATGGAGCACTAGACAGATGGAAGAAGGAAGGTTTGACATATCAGTTTGATGGGTGAGGCACAATTTATGATCTGAAAAGCCAACTTGGAATAAAATTCTTTATTATTTGTAGTAAGATGTTAGACCAACAGTAGTAGCATATTTAAGCTTTGATCTTGAAGAATGAAGACTCCTTGCAATCCATAAAACCAAGATCCCTATGGTGTAATTTCTTGCATATCCAGCTCTTTTATCTGTGACTCTCTTAAAAAAAGCCTTCTTGTCACTTAAGACAATGCAAAAATTGTCAGCAATTTGAAAGGATCTAGGCTACATGCATGATTTCTAGGCTGCGTATTACGTTTGTAAAAGTTTGCTTCTTGAATTCTACTTTGAATCCAGCTTGTTTAATGCCTTGTGCTATTGAAGTGTCGGTTGATACCTAACGAACTTTATGATATAACACATTTGTAAAAGTTTGCTTCTTGATACCTAAAGCTTCTTATATGCTTTCTGCTATTACAAGTGTTGATTGATACCTAAAGAATTGTATCACTGTAGGTGCAGAAGTGCCAGAAAGCCTAGAAGTAAGTCTGCGGTATAATTTTTGTTGGAATGCTTGAGCATGTCTGAACCATTAGAAATTTTGTCCCTTGGTTAGTTGCACCTTGAAACCATTGTGGCTAGAAGTATGCTTTTTTTCATGGAAATGTTATTTGCATTTGCAAGTGCGTCAGAAGTTTTTCTTTGGTGTTAAAATGGGTTGGCTGGTGTATAATTTTTAACCTGATCATTAAATCCCCTTGTTGGCATCTTTCTCTTTGCCCCTTTTCAGTTGAGGATGTCAATGCAGAAATTTCATCAGCTGCTGCAAACCTACGGCAACTAAGTATACAAACAGAGGAGCGAGGTGCAAAATCTGTTGAGGACAACCCTGCAGTAATTATTCCTGATCATCTGCAGGTTACAAATGCAGATTGTGCACATTTGAGCTTTGGTAGCTTTGGATCTGGTGCATTTTCTGGATCTTTTCCATCGAAGTCCCTGCAAAGTAACTTGGAGGTGGCCCCAGTTGCAGATGCTACTTCTACTTCTTCAGTTGATCAACCAAATGCTAGGTATTTTTGGTCTTCTGCTGTTTCTTGATAAAAATTTCCAATGTCTGACAATGTGTTCTTGTGATGGCAGAAATCATGAGTACTACGATGATGGGCAGCTAAAGCCTACATCAAATGAAGATGTGTCTTCTAGAACTAGCACAAGCACAGGGAATCTTGATACACCTTCAGCTTCACAAGCTGAGGTCATCACAAATGAGACATTAGATGCTACACATGGGCTCCAATACAACTTTCCATCTATCTCGGGTTATGCACTCTCAAGCACCATGCAGCCAAATGCTGCATCTTATACCTATCCACAAGGAAATACACAAATGCAGAATCTTTCACCTTTCTCAAGTCTACTGGTAAATTACTATTCCATTCTTTGCTTTTCAGCCAAACCAGAAAAGCTTCAATTTTATGGCGTATGAAGAACTTGCTAAGTATATCTCATTTACATTTTGTATCCCATCTTGAATTGGTCATAGTGGTGTTTCTAGCATGAAACTTTATTGAAACAAGAATGTTGATAGAACTACAACAATATAGGGTTAGGCTTGTGTGTTTCTAATGTCCTTACATGTAATTTCTTTGACTTGTCAGTTCTTATATAGTGTGCATTTTGGTGAGTGTTGATGCGAGTACAAAAGTTGCATAGTTAGATATGTAGCTTTTTGGTATTATAAAGAAAATTATAAACAAGAATTCTGATACTGTCCATTTGCAATCAGCATAGTGGAGTCTAATTTGCTATTGGCCCTTATCCAGAGTCAATATTTTGAAAGCTTTAGGGGGTGTTTTGTAACCCAAATGGGATCATCACGATGATTTTACATCACCGGTTGTTCTTATCTTGGAGTACTTTTATTCTTAGAGATTTAAAATCACCCTATACTATGTCGTGGTGATTAAGGATCTCCAGATATCTATGATAAGTTGTTTAGTATGCCATGAGAATCTAAGATCACTGATATCATTAGCTATGAAGATAATCATCAAATCAATAAAGTGTTCACATGCTGATCATGAAATAAATCAAATATTTGTCAGACTAGTTTACATTTTTTTCTTAAAGCAAATAAATAAAGTGCTTATACCCACTGCAATAATCATCTATGATATAGAGCATGATTTGATTAAGAGTGGCATTTTCAAATTTATGTTAGAAAAATATGCATGCAAAATGAACATGCTACTTAAGCCACAAGACAAATCCATATTCTAGTCCAATAGGTAAAAAGAATGAACGAAGCTGTACAACCATATAATACCAAAACTACTCCAAATATATTTTGCAATTACTATGATAATTTATCATTAGTTCATATTATTTATTATTGCGATATTTAGATTAAATTAAATTATTCGTAAAAAAGGTGTAGATAGCACCAATCAAGGAAGAATTAAGAGAAGGATAACTTAGATGGTTTGAATATGTACATATATAGACCTCGAAATGCACTAGACGAAAGAGTGGTTTGATACATATAGAAGGAAAAAAAAAGTAAAGATAGAATGAAAATTATATGAAAGAAAGTGATAAAGAAAGATTTAATATCTTTGCATCTTATAAAAAAATATGATTTAAAACTAAGCTGAATGAAGAAAAAGGATTTATGTAGCCGACCTTAGCTAGTTTGGGATTAAGGCTTTATTGTTATTATTATTTATAATATTTAGATTAAATTATAATAGTATTTTTATAATATTATATTATGATTTATTTAATATTATAATTATACATATAATATGCAATATTATAAGATTATTTATATGACATTATGTTAAAATAATATAATATTATAATTATATTAATAATATAATATTATGTTATTATAATATAATCTTATGATATTAAATTATATTATATTAATTTGAAAATAATATTTAATGCCATTTTTAATGGACAAGGGGCATTTTGGTCCTCAAATCTCAATCTAAGATCATTACTTAGGGTGATATTAGATACTTATCCTTAAGGACGGATATGATCTTACTGGCTTGGGTAGTAATTCTAGAGGTGCAATTACCAAGGTGTAATCAAATGTGATAATCCTATCATGTTCATCTGAATCATCAGTGATCCACCTAAGATTACTCGATATCAAACATCCCTTGTTTTCATCCAAGATACTATCCATATTGGAGTTATCTTTGGTCTATGTTGCTTGTGTCCAAACTATCAAATGCTTTTGCCGTTCATCCTCCAATTTTGGCTTCTAGAGATTTCTAAGGCTATTCTTAATAGCTTTATAATACAATCACATGAACATTGTTATCTTTGCTACACTCTGCTTACAATGTTTAACTTGAAATCTCATTAGCTTGTTTAACGAAATGTAGTATTTCATGTAATATTGTGACATCAAGAATTGCTTTCTTGCATATAAAACTGAACTGTTTGCCTTATTAAGATTTCACCATAATCTAGTTCATCAACAATTTTATTGGCAAGCAGTATTTTTTTTATTAAGTTCATATAAGATTTTAACAATTTTCAAGTTTTGAAAGAATATGGTATATGAAAAATGGGCTATTATGCCTGTCCTCAAAAATCCATTATTTCACTTCTAATAGACCTTGTGTATGGCTAGAAGATACTGAAGGAATGTCTGATTTTTGTTGTTTTTGCCCAAATAAATTCATAAATTGAGTGGCTCATCCTTCACTGAATTAAAAGCAATATCTCGGTCATTCGTGTCAAGTCATTATTGTGTAGGTACAGAAACATAGCATTTTCCTGTCTTTTATCAAGTATCAGCATGCTCTGGCATGGCCAGTGAAGGATACACTAGTTGGAAAAATCAAACATGATGCGTATGGGATTGTGTTTAACCCTAAGCCAGAATATTCTGAGTGATCAGGCTGTCATGCTTGACCTTTTTTAAAAACATTAAAACAGATCAAGCATATGTATGTATGTATGTATACACACACACACACACACACACACACACACACACATATGTACATATACATGTATATGTGTATATATTGCTCCCAATGAAACTGTGATACCGCTGTAGCATGAGATGTAGTGAAGCTTAAAAGAGTGCAAGGAGATAACTAAAAGCTCAAATAGAGTAGCTAATTCTGATTATTATTAGAGCTTATTTAAGGAAGTGTCCTAAATGCAAATTAGATTAACCCCATGACTGAAAATCTTGAGGGGAGCTTGTTCAACATATCTCCAATTTATGAATCCAGTTGCTTGAGAACGATTTTGGCAGACAACTATTTAAATGTAGAGGTTTGTGGAGTTCCTAAATTTTTTTGCTTCCCTTTATATGATATGTGGTTTGTGGCTGCTGGGTACAAGTGCTCACCTTCAACTTTCTGAGAACACAAACATTGCAAATTTATATTGTTATTTATTCAGATGTAACTTGTTGGCATGATGATCATGCTAGATGATTAGTTGCATGTGCTGATGTCTTTTGAATTTTCTGGTTGGGTTGGAGTTCTCTGTGAGATACTCAAATAATCTTAAGTTTGTCAATTAGATGCTGTAACTAATGTCTGGTTATGCTTATATTTGAGAAATTTAATCAATGCTGAAATTGTTGTTCTTGTCTTCCTTCAAGAACAAGATGACAATTTCCATGCCCAAGCATAACAAATGTTGCCGTGAACATGATTGGCATTTCTGTTTTTGTATGTGGGAGCCCACATTTTGATTTGTCTACATTTTCTTCCAGGATCCTGATATCAATGCATGCTATACTGGGTTTTCATATTCAGAATCTCCAGGATATGTTTCTGGGTTTCAATAGTGCATGTTAACTTGTTTTAATTTGACATTGATCTCATGGATCAAGGGCCATCTATTCAGAGCAGGAGATGAAGTAATCCATCCTGTTTAATTTGATGTGTTCTTTGGTTTGTAGTGGGTTGCAGTGTCTCTTAGCTGAGAGTGTGTTTTCCATGGTGGAGAGATATGGTACTTTTTGCCAGTGATAACAGAAATTGTTCCCGACATATTGGAACTACGTGAATGTCCCTAGGGTCATGGGAAAATAACAGCGATCTCTCTCATATTGAGAGGTTTTGTTCTCAGGTTGGAGCAATGTTTTTGATTCTTTCTTACCTTTGAGGATTTCCTGTTCAAATGCTGCAGATCACTGGATGACATAATTAGGAAGGAAGGAAATTTGTTGTAGCTGGTAAGGAAGTTTGAGCTTCTTTTCTAAGCAAGAATACTAAAAATATTAAGAGAGGATTAGGAGGCTTATCACTTACAGCATTGGTTAAGAGGCTGATACCGAAGTTCAGTTGAACAGCAGCCATGATTGTTGTTCTGCAGGACATGGGAGACCTATATTTATCAGGTTGCACTGTACAATGCATCCACTGGACCTGACTAAGTGAAAATCTAATTAATATTGGATGATAAACAACAAATACCTGAAGTGATATGTTGCCAGCATTTCTTAATGAGAACTCAATAACTTGAAACAACTGGTGAGAGTGATATCCTTCAAAATGTTGATATCTTTCTAAAGCAGTAAAAAGATTGACAAGTGCAAACATTAATCACTTGATGTTTGTTATTATGATTATTTGAGTTGCATCTCCTTTAAAAAAGAAAATGATATGGCAAGTTGGTATCACTGACTGTTGTTGATCAAGTCAAGGGCCAGATAGTAGATATATGGCTGTAAATGGAACCCGGCAACTTTGTTACCTGACCCGACTATTGATGCTTGTGTTTGGATCCTGATACTAGAGCCGATAGACAATCTGTTAGTAATTTATATGCATAAGTGTGCAAACATGCGTGATGCAATAAAGTTCATATATTTCAATATATGCACCTCATATTCTCATTTTAAGTGTTGAATTGTTATAAATGGCCATGGTCTTTGGTTCCTACTTGGCAAAAACTACTTAAAATCATTATAAAATTATATTGCAATTATGCACATTCTAATTTTTAATTAATTGTTTAAATGTTTTAAGGATGTTTACCGTCAAAAAGAAAATTGGAGGGGAAATGCATTATAGTGCTTTTGAATATCCAATTATGGTCTGAACCCACATCGAACCTGATGAGGACAACCCCACCGAAACCAGGTTATCGTATTGAGGTTTCGTCTTTTTCTTGCTGGATCCAACTTGAAACCAGCCCATTTGCATTCTAGCAATCATTGCCTTGTTGAATTCATGTGGCAACAGATGCAACATCCTTGTGGTTATGTTGAGACTGACTAGGTCTTGAGAAATGCTTGTAGAAGACAAATTCAACTCATTCCGTTGCTTGGGCGCGTGGGGTGGGGGGGGGTGCTTGTGGAGGATGTTTATGGATCAAATTAGAGATAATGCTGAATTAAATGTGCTTCTGTGATGATCATTACCTGCCAATTTCATTTTGTGGTCCAGTTAGATTTTAGGTTGGTGTGGAAGTTAGGTAGATGGTAGGGGGTTTTTGTGGTGAATATTATATTCTTCAATACAGATTTTTATAACATGTTTTTTAGAAATATTATTAAAAAGAAATATCATTAACCTTTTGATAGAACTGATTCTACATATCAAGTTACTCTTGAAGTTCTGTGAAATAGTCATAAATTAGTGAGGAAATAAAAATTTCAGCATTCATCAAATGCTGCAATTTGCTCTTATTTATCCTTGAGCATGGCATAAGCTAGAACATCTATCATGTGATGGTATAATTTGACCTCTTTATGTAGTATGATATAATCTAGAGCATGCTTTCCTGCATAAAATCTAAATGGGTATTGCAGGGAGGCATTCTTCGAACTGTGTGGGTTAAGTTTCAGATTTCTTTGCTATTTGACCTCTGGCTGCTATGGTCATCATTCTGGATATTTTCTTTCTGTAGATTACTTTTTCATATTACTCGAACTCTTAATGGTTGACAACTCAGATCATATTTTATTTTCCTGTGAGAAGCTTCTGAATAACCATAACAGAGAACATATTCAGGCATTCATATGAGAAAATAAGATCTGTGGCATGGTGAGTTGTGTTAATGAAGTATCGATACTGTGTGATCCTGATGTATAATTTCATTCTGTGTTCATATTGAGGTTGTTTTTTTTAAAAGTCTTTTTCTGTTCTTTTAAAATATACTCTCATTCAGTAGTTGCTGTGGTTTACTTGGTTTTCTTCCTTGTGCAAGATATAGGTTTCTTTATCAGATCTAACATTTGGAATTTTATAATTTTCTGCAGCAACCAAATTCTCTACCAAGCAGTCTATTGGCACCAAGCATTCCACCTCTCCGAGATTTTGACCTTCCCATCTTGCCCTTACTCACCACGCAGTCAATGCCTACAAAATATAGTACATCAGTGTCTGCTATTAGCGGTCCCACTGTTTCAATGCCTGAGGTACTCATCCACATTATGATCTTTACATTTTAAATGCTTTTGGTAACTGGGCATATGACGTTTTATTTTTGTTTTGCCACTTGGTGTGTTTTAGTCATGTGCATACACCTTCCAACAATGGCAGCTGTCTACTGCCACATGATGCCTTCATGTCCTTAAAATTTAATTCACCACTGGAAGCATTCAGGATTAGGTCCCTAACAATCTTGGTAACAAGCTGACTTGCTTGCATCAGGCTCTGAGGAGTTGTCTTTGGAAAAGTTGGTTCACTGTTTTCTTCCCAGTTAATAATTCACTTTCACTGGCTTGATAATGGGCCTATCTAATGCTAAAACCATATAATCCACAGGGCTAAACCACATGCCAATGCTTTAGGAATCTAAATGAATAACTTAAATTATAAATTAGGATTCAGTTCCTCTCCAGTCCTGACGTAGACTGGAGACGGGCCTGTCTTCCAGTCATGGCCACCCATGATTGGTTTGATGTCTGTGATTGGATGGGGCCCACTGCAGCACATGGGCAACGCACCTCATCAAGTGCTGTATGCTCCATCTAAACACAGCTGTTGTGCCAATCACAAGACAGGCCCTCTCCAATTCAACTCGGTACTGGAGAAGATTCTGATCCTGCTAATTAAGCTAAACATGACTCTGATATTCAATCCTGTCTCAACCCCCGAGCTAAAACTTTTAGCTTATGCACAGCTCACAATCCCCAGGCTCATGAGGAAGTTGAGTTGGCTTTGCTCATGCTCCTGTAATATGAACTGTTATGATCATGTGGTTTTGTCCGTGTCAAAATTCTGTGCCCTTGACAAAGAGCAGGCTCGAGGCTATGAAGGATCATGCATCAATTGATTAGCCTGGAGCTTTGCTTATAATTTGAGCTTGCCGTCTTTTCCTACCTTAGCTTCAAAGCAGTCGGTCTCCAGTTTTGAAATTGTTGACTTAGTTAAAGATTAAACTGTGCTATAAAAGTTCTGGTTACGTTTCACTGTCCTGACTATGGTTTACCTTATGCAGGCTGTGAAGCCAGGTGTTTTCTCCAACCCCCAGTCAACCCCACAAACCTTGTCTAGCACCACCATCCCTACAGGCCCTGCACTCCATCAACATCTACCTGTCCACCATTACACTCAACCAACTCCTCCTTTGGCTCATTTTGCCAACATGATCAGCTACCCAATTCTGCCTCAGAGCTATGCTTACCTGCCTTCGGCTGCATTCCAGCAACCCTACACAAGCAATGGTGCCTTCCATCAATCTCCAGCTGCGGTGCCTAGCGCAGGCATAAAGTATACGCTACCACAATACAAAAACAGTGTTTCTGCAACCAGCTTACCCCAGTCTGCTGCTGTAGTCTCTGGTTTTGGAGGCTTTGGAAGCTCAACTAACATTCCTGGAAGCTTCTCGCGTAATCCTACAGCTGCCTCTGCCAGCGCAACCATTGGATTTGATGAGTCTTTAAGCTCACAGTACAAAGAAGCAAATCAATACACGTCTCTTCAGCAGGTAATAGCATTAGCTCAGAATTATAGGAAGTCAGTGAACCTTTTTTTGATATAAAAAAACAAAAATCTGACTGTTAATTTGTTGTTTTTGGAAGACTGATAAACCTGCCATGTGGGTTCATGGAGCTGGTTCCAGAACAATGTCAGCTCATCCAGCCAGCACACACTACAGCTTTCAGGGGCAAAGTCAGCATAGCGGGTTTCGACAGGGTCAGCAGCCCTCGCAGTACGGAGCTCTGGGTTACCCAAATTTCTATCATTCGCAAGCAGGAGTCTCGCAGGAGCATCAGCAAAATCCGGTTGAAGGAAATCTGAATGGCTCTCAGGCCACACCATCCCAGCCATCTAACCAAATCTGGCAGCACAGTTACTGAGCCATCGCTCATATCTGTCAGTGGAAGAAATGCCTTGATGGGGCACTATACAGTTCGATCATGCATTCATGTCGAGTATTTGAGTCTGATCAACTGTTCATAGCAGCCAAAAATCACCCAATTGGCTGCTGTCTTGGGCCTTGACAGATCCAATATATTTTAGAGGTTGAGTGTGTTTTAACTTATGGCTACGTGGGACTAATTTGAGCAGTGTTCTCTTCATTTGTTCTGATAAAGAGAGTTGTCAGCAGACTTGTTTAATGTAACAGTCAACTTTATCTAACGAGAGGTGTTCTCTGATTCCCTGGATAAGTAAGACTGGGCCTGGTCTTTAAGAATAATCTTATTTTTCATTTTTATTTTTATAAAAAATAAAAAATATTTCGTACTTAGTGATTGAAAACGGATGCAGCTTTTTAAAAAATACAATTCTTGGCATAAAATTAAAAATAATTTAAAAACATTTTTACTTTTTTATTAAATCGAAACAAGTAGAGGAGTAGAAAATAAAAGCCAAACAATGGTATTTTCTTTAAATATTTTATCTGCCTTTAGAAGGTGTTATTTACAATGAAAATAAAAGATAGTTTTTATTTTTGCTTATCAAACGTTTTTTTTTTAAGAGATTAGAAGGTAGAAAATGAAAATTATTTTTAAAAAATGAAAATAAAAAGATATGGTTGGCTGAAAATCGAATGCCGTTTAAATATTTGTTATCTTTACAAAATTTGAGCTTCTGTCCTGGAGCAAGTTTCTCTGTTTGGGAGTTGATCGGTGTTTACAGTGAACGCTCTTCCTTCTGTTTTCATTTTGGTATCCTAAGGTAATTCTGTCTGTCGACTCGAAACGATAAGTTGGCATCACTTTTTTATACCTGCTTGCAATGCTGCAGGTTATATTCTCTGTTTTGTTCTTTGATTGGGGCTTGGGTCCATGATGGTTTGTGTGGTAATGGTGACAAAGAGAGCATGCTAAGTCGTGAATTACAGGAGCATCATTCATATACAAAGGTTAATCGACTTGAATCTCTTTGGATTTCAAGCGCTGGGTATGATTTTTGTTTGATTAAATACCTATGGTTACTGGCTCAATCAAGACTTGGCACTCCCAGGTTGAATTGTTTTAGGCCTTTAGCATAGAATGTTGATAACGTGACAGTGTTTGATTGTCGACTTAAGTTGTCATATAGGTGGAGCTTACTTTGGTACCAGACCCGTTCAACTCAGGTTGTCAGGGATCGAAGGAAAGTCAGTAAGAAAACAAGGATTAAAAAAAAAAAAAAAAAAAAAAAATGAAAACCAAACTGACCTGATCTAATAACCTTAAGCTTGTGATCCATTGATAATCTTCTTGATGCACATCTTTAGGTTTAAGATGCATTGTTAAACTAATATTGTGAAATATAAATATTTATTGCTGGAGTCTGATCGATATCAAACTCGACTAACTAGAGCAAGTTTGAGCCAGAACCTTATCCATTCACAAGCCTAGCCCAGGTAACTCCTGGTTGAAAGCCAGAAGTATCGAGTGACGCGGTGGGTGATCAAAAATAGAAGCCCGGGCGAGGGAGACCAAGCAATCAGCAAAGCAAGCAAGGGTGGGGACGATGAGAATACCCTTGTCTTGCTGCTACCACTACCCCCACCCCCTCTCGCCACCGCTGCCGCCGCGGATAACAACTAAACGAACGCCAACTTCCCCATTCCGCTGCCCAAAGGCGGTCACCTTCGTCCCCTCCTCCTCCGATAAATGGCGTTCCGTGGACGGCGAGGAATCCTGGCGATGCCTCCAGAAGATTCTAATCCGAGCGATGGCCGGAGCCCTTTCCTTCTCTCTCCTCGCGTCTCCTTTCTCTTTCGCGGAGATGGCGGGCCCATCGGCCGTCCAGCTCCCGTCGCCTCCGTCGGAGCTCTGCCGGGATGGGGCGGAGGAGGAGGAGGAGGCGGAGGTGCCGCCGGAGTCGATCACGAACGAGAGCCTCGTGGAGGAGGCCTGGGAAGTCGTCAACGAGAGCTTCCTCGGCGACGCCGTCAGCCGTTCCTGGTCTCCCGAGAAATGGCTGGTAGATTGAATCGATTACCTTTCATTCTTTTACTTGATAGACTATTTTAATCGTGCTTTTCAGTTTCTCGAAGATAAATTAGTATGCAACTGTAGTTGAATATCATACGAAAGAAAAGCTATGGACCCAGATTGATTCTGTAGATCATCCTTGAAGAACTTATGGAACTACTGGAACGATAGCATTGAATAATCTGACTAAATGTAAGTCTGGTACCATTGAAAAGGCAAAGAAGAAACGCAGAGAGTAGTCTGAGTGTTGGGAGGATCCAAAAATAACTGATATCAGGTTGTTTTGTTAGAACTAGGGATGACAATTTCTTCGGTATCTACCCGCCTCTGCTTCATTCGGAGCAGATTGGGTAGGAGTATGAATATAGGTGTGGAGACATGTGATAATATTCGTCACGATATGAATGTACTGCTCCGCTTCATCCCATTAGTAAAATTATTTAATTATCCTTATTTGCTAACATAGTTCCAAATCTTTAATAAAAAACTTTACATAGTTAATATTAATTATCCTTATACTTAGTGTGCTACTAGACATCTTGATTTTGTTTTTAAGCGGTTTGGTTGGAGAGACTGTTCATGAAACATTTGCTTTTCTTTAATTTTTTTTGTTGATACCATAGAAACTTGAAATACATTTAAATACTATTTATATTTTTGGTTATAATTATGCTAATATTATTATTAGTGATTGAAAGTTAATTATGTTTCATTAATATTAAAATCATATGATTTTGGCATATTTAAAATTTAAATTTTGTTGGAACTAATACCTAGAAATTAATTAAACATATTTGATTCAAAATAAAAGTATTTTTAAAGCATAGGTGGCGGGTATGAAGTAGGTATAAAGCAGGTACAGATATAGAGTGGGTATAGATATTACATAATCTTTATAAGTATGGGTATGAGTACAAAATTTTATACCCATAGTAGATATCGGATGGGTATGGTTATAAATTTTTTTATGGGTATGGATATGGAGGTACTTGCCATCTCTAGTTGGAACTGGCAAGATTTTGTTGAGCAGATATAAAATATATAAGGCTTGATATGAAAAAGCATTTAACTAATAAGAAAAGATGATTATTAATTGAGCAACATTGCAAAAATTTTGGAAACCCATTCATCAAAAATATGTTCAAGCATCTGATATGCTGCTCTTATTATTGAGATGTTACAATGTTATCTCATTACCTATTATATTAGTGCATCACAACTTATGATGCTTCTTTGGATCTTTGATATCTGAATTTTGCAATTATTTCCCATTTCTTGCAATAAAGGGGCTGTGATTTTTCTCATTTTTTTAAATTTTTTCCATAAACTCAAGCATTGACATATTATCTTCTCTTTTACCGTTGTAGCAAAAGAAGCAAGATATTCTTCACAACAACATCAAAACAAGATCCAGAGCTCATGATGTCATTCAAAAGATGCTGGCCAGCCTAGGCGACCCATATACACGGTTCCTTTCTCCTTCAGAAGTAATTTCTTTCGTCCTGACAGTTAATTTAGCTTAAAATTTCTTCACACTGTGGATGTATTGTTGCAATCAGTGTGTAAAGCATGTATTTTTATCTTGTGATCGTTGATTTTATGCTTGATTTTTTAGAAGGAGAATGATTTTTTATGTGAAATCTGCTTAGCCATTGGTTTATTAAATGATCATTTTTGTACTTAAATATGAATTGTATCTAGTGGTAATCCAAGATAAATATGCAAATAATTGTCCTCAAGTGCAGTAGAATTGAATTCTGGGGACATTTTATCACTCGTTGATTCAGCTGACTAGGAGAAATCATAAGAGAGATGATAAGAGGCTGTTATGTATAGCAGTCTTCAGAGATCACATCCTTTTCCTACACTCTGTATGCATATTCTTGCTACATGGTGATGTGGATCTTTATTATCCATAGATTTGTAATCTTCTACAGGTTATATTCATGCATTTGTAGCTGACAGCCTCTGATATCCTCTAATTATAACTGTGATAGAATGTCTTTAGTGAAATCAATGAGTTTAGATATGGAGACCCACAGCTTCTACACATTATCAGTAATATCTGCCAGCTATATGGTGGGCCACTTTAATCTTACTTCGGTTGTATAAACTCCTCTCTGGAACCATGGCCCAGAGTAGCATGATGTGACATTTTGCATAGAGATGGAGAACAATGGGCAGAAAAGTGAGTAAAGAGAAAGTAAAGGAGGAAATAAAAGGAAAAAAAGGGAAGAAAAGAAAGATAATATAAATTAATAAAAGCAGAAAATAAAGGAAAAAAGGGCCTGGCCATCTAATCTAGCTGATTTCTCCTTTTCTCTCGACTGGTCTTGCAAAGGGTATGTTAATTCTTTAAATATTTATTTGAATATTGGATTTGGTTAGGGTCAGGACTCAGGAGTCATAAGGATCAATTTGAGTCTTGGATAAGATTTAACAGAAAAAGAAGTGCTTAAGTTTTGTTGCACATGTTTCTTCTTGTACCCGATCTCTTTGCTCTCTCCTTCAAGAAGAAAGAAGTGGTTTTCTTGGAGACTAAGGAACAGCTTGGCTTCTTTCTTCTTTTCTCACTTGTCTTTCATCTTTGCTTTAACTTGATTGATCATTTTCAGCCTGAGGCTCAAGGAGTCACCTTTCCATATGCATAATTTTCTATATATTCTCAATAGAAAATTCATATATCCATATGTTTATTTAGTTGTGAGCCTTAATCTTCGACATAAAGTTCCTATGGAGATCAAATTGGAGATTGCTACAATATCAGTTTCATTCTTTTAAACTTATGTTGCCGCACATCCTGGCTAATTATTCATTAATCTAGCTAAAGTGTACACCGAAACAAATGACTGAGTCATAATAGCCTTTTCAATTTTCATAAGTATTCTTCAAACTCAAAAGCTTCCTCCTGGTCAACATCTATAATTTGGTTTTGTCATGCTTAACAATGAGCACCATCATGTCATGTTCTCCTTTATGGAGCTTAAAGTCAAGTTTATCACAAATCTAACCAATAATTTCTGCCAATATATCCATGACTATAAGGCCAAGTACCCACAAAATTGACTATGTCACGTTAAACCGATGTCAAGAATTAGGAAATGAATAAAAGCAAAAGAGATTCCAAAAGTCAAATTGTGGCATGCAACTAATCTGAAAATATCTCTGTGGGCCTTAACTAATTGTCAATGGATTGTAGCAAACTCACACAAGCACTCTTAAACAGCAATACAGAGAAAAGGTTGATGGCACAGAGAAAAGGTTCATAAGAATATTAAAATAAGGATGTGCCATAATGGAAAACCTAATGTGCGAACTGACTGGTAAGACTTCAAAAATATAAAAATTAATTGGGCCAGTGCAACCTATAATAGGTTAAGGATTTTAGATTTGCAAGCTCACGAGAAAGAAGGGACTATAGAGTCAACTTTGGGTTGAAAGGAAGTGTGGATAGTTAGTTGGGATTCATTTGAGGGTGAGCTTCAGTGTCTACTGATAGTCTGGTATAGGATGGCATATATAAGATATGTAAAGTCAGAATAACTAAAATAACAAAGATATGTAGAGACTAAAAGGCTCAGGGCTCATGTCCAATCCCCATTCAATTGATACCAATATCTCCAGTCATGAATACTTAAATCTTTGGATTTATGCAGGAGAGCTGCACCCCACTAAACAAATCCTGATGGAATATAAGCTTCAGATATTACAGCCTGAGGGGAAAAAGAAAGGGCACACTTTTTTTCCTTCTCAATATTCAAGTTACACATGGCAGCTGATTCAGGTTTTAAATACATAAGAACCTATAGTTTCAACGAGCAATTTGATGGAAAGCTCAATTGAGACTGAAAGCTTTAACACAGAATATCTTCTGTTAGTTTGGCATTTGAAATCAATGAAACCCGATGCTGTCTATTTTACCTCTGTGATGACTGATTTCATGAGATAACTCTCGTTGGTTCTCATTTTTCATATCAATGAGATTGAGGCTTTAAAGTGATCTCAATACATGTAAAGTTTTAATTCAAAGCAGCATCAAGAATGCATAATAAAACTCATGATACTGAAAGTTTCCTTTTGTAAAGCTTTGATAACAAATCTAATGCTTCAAAATATGATGGGTATTCTCACTCAGAAACTAACATAATGATACTCATAAAAGCAAAAGAGCTCTAGGAATAAGATCTTGATTAAATTTGATATAGTGAACCTGAAAACATTGCAATAGTCTTTGAAACCATGCATTAGTGAGAGCATGGGCAGGAGGAAGAAGCATGCATTGCATCACGCACCCATGAGCATAACCCACTGAGTATGTCCATCTATTAAGTATTATGATCTAAATTGACTAATACTAACTTGCATATGGACAATCCAAAAATGTTGAAAAATATGCTCATCTTATGATGATAACAACCGGTAAACTGTTCGTACATGATAATTTTGTTCTTGCTGAAAGTTATCTTTGATATGGGGCAAGTATGTTGGCTAATGCCGCAATGTCAGAAAACAGATTAATTGTCCCTGAACCTCCAACGTTATTTTTCCCAAATATGTGATCACTAGCGTTATAACCCTCAAAATGCTGAAAATATTCGGAACAACTGAAAAATATTCTAGAGCTGCTCTCTCTCTCTCTCTCTCTCTCTCTCTCTCTCTCTGTGGCCCTGAATTTAGTGATGATGTAACTTCTTCATCAAGAAGCTTGCAAATCCTTTTCCTTTCAGAGTACATCTAATTTCACTTTTCATATTGGAAACCTCCCAGCTTCTCTTTCTTGCGTATGGTTAAGTGTAGACAAAGAATGAGCTGATGTTTGTCAGTGCCATTCAAATATATGCTCTAAAGTATTAATTTTAGTTAGTTCTTATTTATACTTGATTTTTGACTACTCTTGACTTGTTCATTGTGATTATACTCACGAGAATTGCAGCTTTCATGTTTTGCATATGATACTTTCATCTTTGATGAAAGTTCTCAAAGATGTCCAAGTACGACATTACTGGGATTGGAATAAATTTGAGGGAAGTTCCTGATAACAATGGTGCTGTCAGATTGAAGGTGTTAGGGATCATATTAGATGGTCCTGCTCATTCTTCTGGCGTGAGACAGGTAATGTAATTCATGTGATTTTTTCACTTAAAAATGAATATACATTTAATGATGGCTTGGATATGCCACGTGTATCGCTGATCTTGTGGTCAATCTAGTGAGCTGGGATAGGAGTGGTTTCATAATCAAGTTATCATTGGCATTACATAATAATTTCTTAGATCTTTTTTAGTCATTTGTGATATTTACAGGCTGGTCACATAGATGCCCATAGTTTTTTTGTGTAAACATTGTATAAGGGCTTTATAATTAACCTCGACCCGTGTTTAGTGCAGAGGACCACTTGACCCAAGTTTGGAGAAGGTTTCAATGCCCAGTTATACTTTGCATTATGACTTGTGAGCCTTTAAAATGCTTGCGTAACACTTATATTTCTATTCGTTCTTTTTCTAAAAAGATTGGTAGTGGGTGTATGGTAGGATGTGTAGGAAATTGATTGCCATAGGATTCTAGGAAGGAAGGATTTTAGAATTGAGCACTGTTACATTATGATGCAGAAGTTTGATGTTGTTGGTCTTCATAGGTATGGAAGTGGTTATTTATGAATATGGACAGAGGGATCCAGCATTTGCTAGAGTTCAGTTTGATTTAGTGATTGGTTTGTTGCTAGGAAGCTAGGTCAGAGTCTTCTTGAAGCGTATGGCCTTTGTAGGTGGTTGTTTGCATAGATCCAGCGCTGAGCAGGGGGCATTGTTTTCAAGCATTAACATATCATGCTATTTAGTATCCAAAGAAGGTTCTTACCAAATTTTTGTTACATTTTTTCTTCTAATTCTATGCTCTTTTTTTAGGGGGATGAGCTCTTATCAGTTAATGGTGTGGATGTAAAAGGAAGATCAGCATTTGATGCATCCTCAATGCTACAGGGTCCCAAGGAAACATTTGTGACTTTAGAGGTTGTGATTACATATTAACTAATAAATACACTACACAGTAATCTTTATATTTTTGAGGTTCTTATGATCCTTCAACTTTAATATCTATGCATGTAGGTTAAACATGGAAATTGTGGTCCAATCCAGTCAATCAAGGTCCAGAGGCAACTTGTTGCTCGAACTCCAGTATTCTACCGTCTGGAGAAAATGGAGAATGGAGATGTTTCAGTTGGATATATACACATAAAAGAGTTTAATGCATTGGCAAAGAAAGACTTGGTTATTGGCATGTGCTAACTGTATTTCTTAGACTTTTTTAATCTCACAATCTTTTATGTGTATTCTGATATAGGGATTGCCTATTGCAGCACTGAAACAACTTCTAGATTCTGGTGCCTCTTACATTGTTTTGGATCTTAGGGATAATCTAGGTGGACTAGTGCAGGTTAGTTAGCAGCTCACTTTTTTGCTTACATGTACTTCATACAAGGTCTTGAAATCCAGAAAATTGATGCCAAATCCTATCAGACTATGACCATCCATTTGTCTCAGTTTTGTTCTTATTGATTTTGAATTATTTTCCAGCTTTTTATTGTCTGTGTTCATTAAGATGAACTAAAGATATTGATTGTTTAACAAAATCTCAAATAAAATATGTTGGTATTGGACCAACCACTTCCTCACATTAACAAAAAAAACACTCTAATGCAAATTAATTTAAATGGATACATCTAATGCATGACAAAATAGCAGGTTAGCTTAATGTTGAGAGAATATATTGTGAAGGCATATATTTTGCCTAATCTTCTTATATAATCGGGCTTAAGATGGATGTGAATATCTAAGTAATATTTACTGACATATATCTCATAGGAATTTGTAAGGTTGTTGTTTTCATGTTGGTGCCATAATATTCAATTTTGTATGTGTTAATCAATAAGCTTTATCCCATCTAGATGGGGTTGGCTTTATGGATCAGGGCATGATATATCAGAAGTGTGCGAACATTTCATGATATTTCAACACCAATAAACTTGAATGAAAATCACTTATAAAACATTATGGTTATGGTTCAGATATGTATTGTCACTATAGTCATCCTGGTATTATTAAATCTGTGGCTGCAAGAATCTGATAATGGTTCATGTTCTTCCTAGGCTGGGATTGAAGTTGCTAAGCTTTTCTTGAACAAAGGAGAAACGGTATGCTATTTTGGTTTTGTATTTATAGTATGCACCTGTTTAATTCCTTCACTGTGACAAAGCATAATTGTTATGCTTTATGAGCTGTACTTTTCTTTGAAGCCTTTCCTTGATCTTAGTTGTTCTTAAAACTATCACCCATGCTATAATCTGTGTCTTTATTGTTGACCTATTTGCAGGTCATTTATACCGTGGGCAGGGATCCCCAGGTTCAGAAGAGTATTGTTGCAGATTCTACACCTTTTGCTGGCACTCCTCTCATCGTATGAAAACATGGCATTTTTCCAAGTGTTTCCTTTTAAATCATAACAACTATTTATGTTTGACAAATTCACATGTAAATCAATTTTATTTGTGTGAATGGTACAATGAATTAGAAGCCATGATTTAGAACTACAATAAAATTAGTATCTAATTGAAGAATGAAGCAGTGTCAGTTGTAGACTAGTATGGCATGTTATTGTGGTGTAACTGGACAATAATTGTGAGTCTAAGCTGGTGGTATTTGAGCCCTTCATTTGGTGCTTTTCAAAATATGACTTTATTGTTGATGTGGATTAGGTGGCCATGTAGCATACATCACATGCTGACATTGTGTTTGCCACTGAGATGGTGAAACATAAGCATTAAGGAGAACTTTGAAAAGGATAGTTGTGTAACAATGTCTGTGTGTATATATATGCATGCATGCTCAATCAGTTCTTGTCAGTGGGATAAATGGATGTGGCATGTTCAGGAATGCTAGATGACCTTGTACAATTAATGAATGATGTCCATTGGTATCATTTCAACCTATCCCCCTCATGGAGATAAAATCGGATTTAATTTGTGGAAATACGCTCGGTGGTCTTATGGAATCAATACTTGATGTTTCTCTGGTAAGGTTTGGTCTCAGGTCTTATGGAGAACCCATAAGATTTTCAGTTTCTTTGACCACAATATGCTTAGAGCTTGTACTTTCATATAATGTATTTATGCCTCTCCTGTGACATGCCCTATTACGTCTCTTTTCCTGTAAAGTACTCTTACATAGTATCTACGGTTATTATTGCAGTTGTAAATTTTACTTAACTACGATAAGTCACTCTTTGACCAAAATTTTAGGTAACTTAGTATTGATTGTCCTTTCTTTAGCCTAGCTATACACATTCTCTGGCTATCAGGGATCTAGTGACTAAGCTATGCTCATTCTGAATGTGACAATGAGCTGTCTTAGGATATCTAGAGAGGGCTTAGTCGCTGAAGGATATTGTCATAAGATTGCATATATAGTAACATAAATTTGTTATCATGTACTCCTTGTCCTCATGAAAACATGTACAGTTCCATGTTTTTACCTTCTTGATTCTAATTATTTATAGCTTGTAGTGCAGGTCCTTGTGAATAACAGGACTGCAAGTGCGAGCGAAATAGTAAGTGGTATATTCTGTTTGTAATTACAAAATCACAAACTAAAATTTCATATTGTGACACGGGTTTTTTCTTAGGTTGCTACAGCTCTTCATGATAACTGCAAAGCAGTTTTAGTGGGAGAAAGGACTTATGGCAAGGTCTTGGCAACAGTCATGAATTTATTTCCTGATACATCTTTGCGAAATTGTCATCTTTCTTTCCATCTGTAATTTAACATGCTACATGAACACCTTCACAGGGTCTCATACAATCTGTTTTTGAGCTTCATGATGGATCCGGTGTGGTAGTCACTATAGGGAAGTATGTTACACCACATCACATGGACATCAATGGAAATGGAGTAGAACCTGATTTTCCACGCCTCCCAGGTATCCAGTATATTCATGTTTGAACATAAGCAAAATGAGCACCCAACACTAATTGATCTTTGACTGCAGCTTTGAGTGAAGTCAGAAATTATCTTTCGCGGTGCCTAACTCCATCGATGGGATAAAAATACAGGTTTTAAGTGCTTTCTGTTTTGTCATCTACTATACCACTTCTATTTAGTGATGATGACTTCCTGCATTCTTATTGACCTAACAGTATGTGCCTAGATCTAGGACAGTTTGAAGCTTTGCTGGTGGTACCATCATGAGATCCTTAGTTCTAGTTTGTATGTCTTGTTTGAATATTGAGGGGAATCTGAAAACTGTTTCTTATAATGAAATTAGGATCCACTCTTCCGAATTCATGCCAAAGATTTAGTGAAATCGGCTCCCTGTTATTGGGAAATATATGTTCCTATAAGGTCCGGTAGAAATCTGAACTTCTGTGTTGAAAGGATTAAAGAGGAGATGCAACAATCTGCCAGCATCCAAACTTTGTGGTTAGGTTCCTCCTGAACTCCGTAACTCCAACATCTGTTACAAGTATGCCAAGTACCAACTGCCCCTACTTGGGGCAATTTTTTTTGCAAATTCGTTCAAGTAGCCTCATGACCGGTTCATCTCCTCTGCTGCTCCTATACCCTTGACTTGAGCCTTCTTCAACTGCTTTTATTCCACGCACACGTGCGTGCCTCCTTGTCTCTTCCACATGTCAAATTTGTTATACATTAGTGAGGCACATATGGTATTTACATGCAAGTTATTGTACGAAATTATTTGGCATCTACTGGGTAGCTAACATTAGTCACCTGGGATTGTGAGGTTATTAGCTTTCCATTGGCCTCTAGGTGTGCGGTTCACGAAACATCAGATTTCATTCTTCATTTCTTGCTTGCTTGGTATCTCGCAAAAGAGGTTGAGGATCCGTCCTTTCTTTTCCAGATGGATATAGCTTCGATGCAGCTTCTCTGGTTGGCCACAACCCACAAAGTCTCGTAGCCGCACTATAATTTTCAAGCAGCACTACAAATAGGCTTGAGGATTTTGATGATCAGTGAATGTGTTTCTCTCTATTGCTGTATATATTTTTTTTAAAGCACAGCTTGCTTTTCACCAAAGAATCATAAGAGAACGGTGTTTGGTCATAACAGTATAATTTTTCGTATAGGTATGGTTGAACGAGCTTTGGCAATCATTTTCTGGATGCAGGCCACTATTAGTTTCAATGTAATAACATTCAAATGAGTTGATTGATTTACAAAAGAAAATTTTTCCATTACCCACTCAAATTTGTCCCTTTTGCACTGTTCTCTAGAAAAATCCCAAATTAACATTCCGGATTACATTTATTTACTTTAATAAGATAAAATATGAAAACAAATTTATTTAATTTATTGAGATGATAATTTAAACACTCGACAAGGCTTGGCCCTAGGATAGCAACACCCAATCCTTAAAGTTTGCGAACAATTTACAAAATTCACGTGCCTACAAAAGACACATTTAGATTAGTTTGACCGGTTGAAATTTAAAGAATCTTCAGTAAGGGAGAAATTTATAAGTTTTTCAAGAATATCTCGATAGTTCGTGATCTGGTTGATAGCCATGGCCATAACCGTGCCAGCTTGTTGAGTAAGCTGATCAGTATTAGCACCACCATGATAAAGCAAGAAAGAGCATGGGGAATAATTAGACCATATCTTTTTGATCATAAGGTTCTTCCAACTGGCTGATTGCTACATTTCTAAACAAGAAGGCCAAGGCCGTTCTAGGCTTATTTGTTTGTTAAACCGGCCTGCCAGGCCCCACGAGAGATGCAATTGAAAGGGTGTGGCGTCCGGTGTTTCGCTGGTGACTGAACTAAGTTCTTATCTATATATATGTAGGCTCGAAATGGGAGGGGCTGGGTCTGGAAGCGGAGAACTCCACCTCTCAAATACCTAGAATGCCGTGGAAGGCCCCCGTCCTCCCTTTGTCCGCTCTACCGCCTTGCACAGATCTCAGAAAAAAACATCGTTCCCTGGTCGCCGCGTACCCACCAAAAAAGGGAAGTACGAGTGCGACGTGGGTAGCCGACCTCCTCCCGCCTCTCTCAGCGGTTCCACAGCCAGTTTCCGAGAGTGATCAGATTCCATGCTCCGCCCTCTCCTATTCGCATTCGGAGCCAGAAAGGGAAGAGGAGTAGCACCAGCGATTGCAGAAGGATTTCGCCGCCTCCCCGATCCTCGGTATAATTTTTTCCCCTTTTCTGGATCTTTTATTTACTGTTGATTCCTTCTCTTTACTTTCTTTTATTGTTATTTTATTTTATTGCTCTATTTTGTTAAGATTTTTTTTTTTTTAATAGGGGATGGTGGAGTTGATAGTTGACTTCATAAGCCAGTCGGTTGATTCTTGTTTCTTTATTTATTTGTTGGAAATTTGGATCTGAGAATTTTCGAATAAGACGGTTGATCTTTTTGATAAGAAAACCAAACGCTTAATTATGTAGAATTTTTAATGACCAAGTTGTTTGCCGGACCATATTGTGCCGAATTTTTTATATAGAGAAGGAAATTATGGGTTGATTTAAAAAGCGAATGTGGAATATTTTTTCCTCTTCATTCCTTATTTCTTTCTTTTCTAGGAAAGGTACTGGGCAAAGATCCAACATATGAATGTGGAGTATCATGAACACTGTTACTCAGAAGTCAGAATTCTACATTTTATGAAGGAAGCTTAAGCATACTTGTCATCAATTGGAGATTTAGATTTTGGTTTGTGTGGATTCATGGTCTCTGAAAACGTGTACGGGTCCAATTTTATGACTAAAAATGAGGTTTAAGGTTGCATATATTATGGATCAGTATTGATGTTTTTTAGTCTTTTCTTTGAAAAATTATCGATTTTAGTTTATTGCCCAAGAGAATGGAGAATGCTT
The DNA here is from genome assembly GCA_017589505.3 of Metroxylon sagu. Classification (NCBI taxonomy): domain Eukaryota; kingdom Viridiplantae; phylum Streptophyta; class Magnoliopsida; order Arecales; family Arecaceae; genus Metroxylon; species Metroxylon sagu. The sequence goes on along the minus strand of JACVBY030000640.1, from coordinate 2,493,900 downwards.
CAGGGTGTTATTCACTTATTTGACCCATGCATATCTTGCTGACTTAATGAAAAATTCTGTGAGATAATGATAAGGGCTGGAATATCATATTATTAAGGATGGATGACGAGATCAAATAATATTGAGAAGGTTGTCTGCTAACACTAGGAAGGATAGGATGTAGAGAGGCAGAGCATATGCATCAACTAAGAGCACGGTGATTTACAATTTGTGAAGGTGTTATTGACTTGCAGTAAAGTTCTGAGGAAGGCCTCAATACATGCTTATATGGGTATCAAAGTGTTAGGAAAGAGGTGAGGAGGACCCAATCTAGTGTCAATTAAATTTGTTGCAATTAGGATGAGACTTGGTGGTTCTAATCATATCTGGATGGTGTGTAATGGTTCTTTGGATTGTCACTTCCGAATGAAGAAAGGTGAAGTTCTGCATATCGCTATAAATTGAAGAAACACAATTGTGGGGGAGTAGGTTTAGAAGAAGTTAGTCAGAAATATGTTAGTGTTCATGAGTTTGAAAGAGGGGGTGGGGGTGCTGGCAGCAAAATTTTAGGCTTTGAACAGTCAAACAGACATACAAGGTGGTATCATGGATCAAGGAGACTTTCCAGCACCCATAAGCGATCATTAGATTCATATTTTTTTTTCATTTGGTAATTCTAAGCTTTCACTTCAAACCTGTAAGATCAACTATTGAGCTTCTAACATGAATTCTGACTGCTTATTAAATAGTTCCTCATGTTTCAGCCAATAGAATGCTCCCAGATAGTGGGATCATCATCTGGCACTGCTCATATTGTATATTTTCCTGTTCTATCTAAGTATCATCAGAAATGATAAACTGATAAAGCTTTTTATTGCTTTTCTAGGTAAAATCAAAATGAGTGATATTGATGAAAAAAATCCAGCTTGCATTGGCTGTGACAGTAAGAAGCAAGAGGTCAGTAAATTCCATGTGAGCAGAGAAGGTGCACCATCGAGTGAACTATGGACAGATGGACTCATCTGTGCTTTTGAATTTGACCAAGGCCATAGGTGGACAATTTCAGATAAATGTGGTCCAAGGACTCAATCATTGCAGCATAAAGATAATCTGAACCCAAAGAAGCAAGTAACTAGATATGGGCTGGGTAATGCTTCTTTGCAAAATTTGAACAAGAACAGCTTACTGGAATCCATGCCTCTCATAGATCTAAACAGCACTCCCTCCATCTTAGGTGCCGAGGAAGTTCCTCAACTTGATGACTGTAAAGAAAGGCCAAAGTATATCAAGGAATTTTCTGACAGCCACTGGGTTCCTATTGGTTGGGCTAGGATTTCGGAACTAGTCCAGATGGTCCAAGCTGATGCTAGCTGGGCTTCACAGCAAATAGGTCTTACTGACGATGAGGATGATTTTACTGTTGCTGATGTTGCAGCTCCTTACTGGGAGCGTCCGGCTGGGCCTACATGGTGGTGCCATGTAACTGCAGGTCATTCTTATGTCGATGTATGGCTACGTAATGCTTCATGGTTGCATCCTGCTATCAGTATTGCCTTGAGAGACGAGAGTCGGCTTATTAGTGAACGGATGAAGCACCTTTTGTATGAGGTGACTCATTACTGATTTTTCTAGTAGCTGCTCTATTTCATTTTATGAACTTCTTCTTGTATTATAATTTTGTAACTTCTTTACTTATATGCATGCATGCATGCTAGATACCTACCTATCTACCTATAGGAAAAACACGTGTGCATATGTATTTAGACACATGGACGCATGTATGTATATAAATTAAATTTCTCTGTTTCCTGAAACTATTATCTAATTCCTTTACCTTATTATTCCAAATGTTCGATATTGTTAGATTTAGAACATAAGCATATTATTTCATACAAAATAACCAATCAACTTGAAGAATGCCTATAACAATCGTAGGAGAATCTTAGATCTGCTAGCTAATCACTTGAATTCAAAAGCTTAAGCTATCAAGGGGATTATTCGGATGTATGTCAAGCTCGACAATCTAAATGTTTGGCATATTTTCTGGTAAAAAATGCAAATAGAATATGATTTTTTTTCCCAAAATGCTATTGTCGACCTTCGTACCATCCTCCGCCTTGGCATGGATGGTATGGGGAGCAAGGGTGTTTTTGTTTAAGGTTTTGCATTTTCGTGATGATGACTTTTTTTTAGATGATGTGGAGTCTGGATTTCTAATGGGTGCAAGCCCTTACTGTTAATTACTCCTGCCTTAGAGGCTGCGAAACTTTCGATTAAGAGATCGCAATCCTTGTTAGTCTGCATTATTTATTTTGGATTTCAAAGTATGAAGTGACATTATTATGATTTAATATCATATGTTTGTCATTCTTCATATCCTCTTTTTTTGCCTCCATGTTTATCCCCTTTAGTTAGGTAAAGGAGCAAGACTTTAAGTTTTCAATGGAGCAAGACTTTAAGTTTCAATGGAGTAGGGCTCTGATATTTAGTGAAACAGGGTTTTATGATTTTGATGAAGTAAGACTCAAGAGTTTTGATGAAGCAGAGCTCCTATTTTGATGGAATGAAGCTTCTATTTTGATAGAGTAGGGCTTCAAGACTTTGATGGAGCAAGGCTTCAATCGTTAGTGGAGCAGAGCTTCAGAATTTTGATGGAGCAGGATTTCGGAGTTTTTGATGAAGCAAAGGTTCAAATCTTTAATAGAACAGAGCTTCAGAGTTGTGATGGAGTAGGGCTTCAAGACTTTAATGGAACAAGGCTTCAATCTTCAATGGAACAAAGTTCTAGAATTTTTGATGGAGCAGGGATCTAGGACTTTGATGGAGCGGGGCTTTTGTTTTGATGGAGAAGGCTTCAGGACTTTGATGGAGTAAGGCTCTGTTCTTTAATAGAGCAGGGCTCCAAAGTTTTGGAGTAGGGCTTCAAGAGTTTTAATGGAGTAGGGCTCCAATTTTGATGGAGCAAAGCTCTTCTTTGAGTCGAGCGGGGCTTGAATTAGGAGTAAGGCTCCTCTTTGGTTCGAGCAGAGCTCGAATTAGGAGCAAGACTTCCTTTGAGCTTGCTTAACCTAAGAGTATGACTTCTCTTTTGACTTGATCTGTGAGCAGGGCTCTTCTTTCAACTGGCTTGGACTCGATCCGAAAGTAGGATTTCCTTTAGCTTGATCTGAGAGTAGGGCTTCTCTTTGAGGCTTCACTTAAGAGTAGGACTTCTTTTGAGGCTAATTTGAGAGTAAGACTCCCTTTGAGGTTAGTCCAGGAGTAGGACTCTTTTTGAGGCTGGTCCAAGAGTAGGACTCTTCTTTGAGGGCGACCTAAAAATGAGGGCATCATTTTTGGAATGGGATTCTCGCTCTTTGCGTGAGCATGATTTGGAATGAAAGCTTCCTTCTTAAGCGTTCTTTAAATGGATTGGAGTGGTTTTAGACGCTCTCTCTTTCCTTCTTTAGATAAGTGTCTTGATCTGGCACCTTAAACCAACTTAACCACCTGAATTTGATATCATAGCCATCGCTTTATTTTCTTTTGATCACATGTCATGGCCTCAATTCAGTATTCAATATCTTAGCCTATATGTAGCTCAAACCCATTCGTATCGAATTTAACTTATTCGGCAATTGGGTTTGGTTCAAAAGGATCGAACTCGATACTTGAACCATACTAAAAGAGGATTTGCAATTGAGCCATGTGATCAAGCCAGAATGTTGCACTTGGCCCAATCATTGGTAATTAGACTTGCTGTTTGAGTCCGAACCTTATATTTAACTCAATTGTTGATAACTACTTGTTGAGCCCAAGACTTGAGATTGACTCAATTAATGTCAACTAAGCATATTGATCGAGCTGAAGTATTAGATTTGATCCAATTATAATGATTTTAACCCCGTAAATGATTAAATGCTAATAATCAAATTAGCTCATTTTTCTTTCTTTCTTTCTTTCTTTCTTTCTTTCTTTTTTCCCCTTTTTCAAGCTTGCAATGGTGATCCACAAATTAATCAAAATGAGTTTGCATAGATGACTGGATACCGTATTTTCATGTAGTCTTGATATAAGGAATGCTGATTAAAACTCAAATCTGTATTTTTTTTTTTTCAAGAAAAGAAAGTCCCTGTTGCTATGCATTTACATTTGTCTAATATAATCTTGGGGCATAGCTTGTCGTGCACTCGTTAGATGCTATCGTTCCTCTTAAATTAATTGAATATGGCTGGTGCTAGCTTTTCAGGTTCCGGTTAGAGTTGCAGGTGGGTTATTATTTGAACTTTTGGGTCAGTCAGTTGGTGATCCATTTCGTGACGAAGATGACATACCCATTGTGCTTCGGTCATGGCAATCTCAAAAATTTTTAATAACTGCATTGCATATCAAAGGTTCTGCCTCAAACATAAATGTCCTGGGTATCACTGAAGTTCAGGTACTTAAAGAGAATGTCCATGTCGGCATACTATTTTGTTCATTGAACTACTGAACTCCATGTTTCGTTGAATATGAACTTCCCCCCTCTAAGGCCTGTCCAATACGAAGCATAAATGATCAATTTCTTCTCAGGAACTTCTTCTTGCTGGTGGGAGTGCTGCTCCTAAATCAGTTCATGAAGTTATAGCACATTTAGCTTGTCGTCTTTCTCGATGGGATGACAGGTGATGTAAATATAGTTGTTTTAGTCTCCTATTGTTGATTATTTGAATCAGCTAAAGTCTTGGTATACCTGATTCTCTTGAATTCTTGCCTATAGATTATAAAATGGTGATTGCATGAAAATCCATCTATGATATAATCATCTGGCTGTTTTGAATGTGATTATTGAAGGAATGTATACTTTCATTCGTGGTCTTTTATCCTGTGTATATATGAAAAGAAAATTCTTTCTAGTCAACCAGGCCAAACTGTTTCTATCGGCTTCTTCAAATGGTAGTCATTTTCCATCCCAATTCTTTAGAATCTTGTCCATTGATGAAGGCAAAGTCAGATAATTATCTATTTTAGTTTGTATACACCATTCTATTGTTATGAGTTGTATATGCTATTAGTTGTAATGTACGCCATTTGCATTGTAATATACTTTTACTGAAAGTTTTAAATTGCATATCCAAATTTTCTTGTCATTTTAAACTATTTCTTCAAATTAATGGGGGGAATTGAGCAAAATAAGCACCGTATCGTAAGGAATTTTTGCTGGATGTTGGAGAAACTGTAGACTTTCAAGTTTCTTTGAGTTCTGTGGTGTACTTTGATTTCCCATACAAAGTCAATAGACCCTTTTATTGCAAGAAATCAAGGATGCTTTTTGCCAGTTCTGTTCACTCAAAATAGCCCATCTGATCATTTGGAACATGCTCAATTCAAGTGGTTACACAGTGATTTGTTCGAAACCTAGACTTGTGAGAGGTTGATTTTCCTTATCTGTGCATATTATGCCAAGCTTGTACTAATCACTCTTAAGTTTTTTCAAAAGCCTCCATCTGCTGATTTGGCTTCCCCCCCCCACAATAAAAGAAGGGGAAAAAAATGTGCGCACACTTACAAGGGAGAAAAAGGAAGAAAACACTTGGAAAGCGTTTGGGTTCAGTGTTTGCTTTATATTAATTAGTAATCATTCGTTCCAAAGTGTGAGGGCAGGCCTTGGTGCAATGGAAAGTCTACTTCATCATGACACGGCTGTCATGGATTTGAAACATAGAAGATCCTCCCTACATGCCAAGATAGGACTGCATACATCTAACTTACCCCAAACCCTACAGTGGTGGGAGTGTATAACCATCACTAGGACATGCCTTTTTTACTTTGTTCAAAAGTGAATAACCATTGTTGAATCCTATTTGTGCCTTTCTGGGCATTGTCTAAATGGTTGTTTGCCCTCCAATCAGTCCATTATGGACTCACTTGGCTGATCAGGTTTGTGGTGTCTTGTTCTAGAATCTTTAGAATGCCTTTATTACTAGTATTCAGACATTGTTGAAGGCTCAAGGATTTAAAAATTGGTTTGTATCGGCCTTACCATACAGTACTTGTAAGGTAACTCTATGGTGCACCCCTCTGTACTGTACTAACAGATGGTACTTCATTTTTGTTGTGTTTGCACCAAGAGACGTACATGGTACTATCTCTTACTGGTAATGTACTAGTATTTCAACCCTCAATTGAAGCCTGATTGGATTCATCCAAGAGTTTTAAGCTGAGTTGTTGATGATATGACAAAATTCTTGGGTGCTTGAAAGTTTTTCGTGACCTCACCTTCATCAATCATCTGTCCTAGCTATGCTGTTCTCTTTGCCTCCATTGTTAATTTTACTTGAATTTTTTATGTTTTCCCTTTTGATTGATCAATCATTTCCTCCAAAATTGTACTAGTGGTTTTTAGCAGTCTCCACTTTAGATCCTTTGCTCTTCCCAGAAATCCACTTGCCTTGTTTTATGCTGACGTTTTGTTAGCCTGTCCATGGATGTGTCACTGGCAGCTCCTGGTCTTTTTATTGATTCTCATGTAAGAATCCTCTCTCTTCATCTCCTCTCTGTATGCATATCTACCCTATCGATGGTCTTATTTACCAAGAAGGCTTAATGGTTTATTCTGCAGACTTAAAAGATGTAATCCCAGGCTTGGGATTCTTTTTTCCCATCAAGAGACATATATGTATTTAATATGTTGGTAGCGCTCTTTTGCCTTATGAGGCTGTGGATATAAGGGAATAGAAAAGAAAAAAAAAAAAAAAATCTTTCCAACGCATACTTGGAATCTCCCAATCATAGCCTTCAGTATCGTCATTTTATATTAGTAATTTAACGGTCCCAAAAAAAAAAAAAAAAAAGACAAACACTAGCTTAAATTGTGTGGCTGATTATAACAAGCTAGGTTGGAGATTCTGTTCATTTCGAAACATGGTATATTGAGGAGATCTCTGCTTAGATTGTGAAGCTGAGCATAGTTATTATTTTAGTTGCAATATTGGAGAAACGTAAACATGTTTTCTTGTAGAAATGTTCAAAGATGTCATGCCTCTTCCATTCACTATCTTCGTAATTTTGTGTTCTTTGGTAGACCCTGTACTTTATGTATTGATCTTTTGCCTTAATTAGTAGATTGGCTAGTGGCTCCACCTGTTGGAAGAGCCACCCAATGTAAGAAGGGAGAGAGATCCTTTCCTTGAAGAAAAGGAGAAAACAGAAAATTAAAGTAGGCAACAATAACAGAGGTCGGCCCAGTGCACTGAACACAGAGTGTGACACAGTGTTGGTCTTCCCTGCTCAAATTCAAATTCAAATATGTGCAATCAGGTTTTAATCTAGTTAGACCTGACTTAGACTTCAAAACTGACATGGTCCAACAGAGATTTGTAAATGGAATGGATCAGACCTGAATAGCATTCAAGCTTTAATTTAGGTCCTTTCTGGGTCAGGCAAATCACTGCATCAACCAGAATATCTTGGCAGAATCACTCTCAGCCACACAATTTCTAAATGATCAGCACATCTTTTTGAATCTCAGGTCTGGTTACATGATCTGCTTCTTTATCATGTTTTTACCATGGCATAGTTTTGATATTACTAGTTATAAATAAATCTTATTTCTAACATGTGCCCTTTGGATTAAGCTTCAGATTGTTTCGCAAGTATATTTTTGGGGCTGCTGATGAAATCGAGTTGAAGTTTGTACACAGGTACATTTTTTTTTTTTTTTTGGATTATAGAAACAGCTGTTGAGCCACACTTAGGTACAGCATTCAGTTATATGCCCAGAGCTATCGTCAGACAGCACCATAATCAACTCCACAGGCATACTACCATCTCAATTAGCATCATGCCTGTAGAGTTTGTAGATGGTTTTTTTTTTTTTTTTTTTCGTATTACATTGTTCATATTGGTCTCGATCAAAGTGATGTATTGCTATTTTGACCAGGAGAAATCATGAAGATCTGAATCTACTCAGTATAATTTTAAACCAAGAAATTAGAAGATTGGCAACACAGGTATCCACACTGCACTTTCTAATCAGCCTTTTTTCTTTGTTCAAGGTTCTACTTATTATTGTATAATAATTCCATTTTCAATGAACAATCTGCAGAGCCTATGTTAGAAATGCTAGATTAGGGTCACTGACTTATTATAGTAAACATGATCAAGATATCAAACCACTGGACAGCATGTGATATGGTTACTTATCATATGTGGAAAAAGGGTTGGACCTGCACTTGAGTATTGTCACAAATGCACAGGAGCAAATATTGAAGTCCTTCCACTTAGATTGGAGCATAGGTCTTGGAGAACTCCATGTTTATGCTGCTATAGAGTGGATGGAATTGTGAAGATGGATCTCTTGCAAAACTAGGTCATTGGTTTAGAAATCTAATACCAGCATGTATGGGTAGGTCCTTAACAATGATCCACCAAGAACATGATCTGTTCTCTTTATCCTTCTTTGTTGACACTGGGGCACTGAAAAGCTGGAAGTTCCAATGCAGGCAAAGTCCCTGTAGGGTTGAAAAGGAAAAATTGAAGCGACAGAGTAATCTACATGCTTTTCCTCTGTTAAGAGCGTAGCAAGTCATATCAACCAGCTGCTTATGACTGAATGTTGTATCCACTATACTATCAAAGCAAGATCTATAATCATGGTAGACTTTATGAGAGCCGCTGATGGTATAGCTCCTAAGCATCGGTCAGAACTCAGTGGTGGCTGAATTGCACTCATGTCATGGTTAAATTGATTCTTTCAAATGGTCCTTTGATCCCCTAATTTTTGGAATTTTTCCATCCAATATTGTCATACAGCCTAAGAGAAGTAACATTTACTGATGCCAAATTTGGTTTGAATGAAAAATATAATCTGTTTAAAATTAAACCTTTCGTATGCTTCAGGTGAAAATTTTGACTGTTAACTTGAAACAAGAAAAAAAAAGTACAGTATAAAGGGTTCATTGATTTTCCTATTGACCATCTGAAGATGATTTTGTTGGGTCAGATTTTTCACAGTCATTAATCATTAATAGCTTTCATTAGTTACATTCATTAATCATTAATAGCATAATTAATTATTACTAGCTACAGTTAGTTCTGACCATGACTGCTAAGTAATGTCCCAACTAATTGGTGTTCACCATGCACTAAGCTTTATCATTTAGGCTGCCTCTAATGTTATTTCAGACTCTAACTAGAATTAGTTTGCTAAAGTAAATAATGGCACCAAGTAGCAATACAGATTTGAGTTCTGTCCTGATCAAGGGTATTGCCTATCGGCTTACATTTGGATCTAGAGAGTACTATTTTAATGCACTATGGTAAAGTTCTATTCTGTGTTTGTATAGCTCCTATTTTTACCGTTTTTCAAAGATGACTCTTATTTGTAAAAACTTCTGAGGCAGGTTATTAGAGTTAAATGGTCATTGCATGCAAGGGAGGAAATTGTATTTGAGCTTCTTCAGCACTTGAGGGGAAATGCTACAAAACAAATGCTAGAAGGAATCAAAAAGAGTACAAGGGAAATGTTGGAGGAGCAAGAAGCTGTTCGTGGACGGTTGTTTACAATTCAGGATGTTATGCAGAGCACAGTTCGTGCATGGTTGCAGGTATATAGCTAATATGCATCTTTAAGTATGTGTTTTTCAATGAACTGTGTGATACATTGATGCAAGGGTTTCTTTAAATTAAGTTTCTTGAAAATGTTTCATCTCTCAATCTTTCTAACTGTTTATGAATTCAGGATAGAAGCCTCCGTATAACCCATAATTTGGCCGTTTTTGGTGGCTGTGGCCTTGTTCTTTCCATCATTACTGGTCTCTTTGGAATCAACGTGGACGGCATACCAGGGGCCGAGAATACTCCATACGCTTTTATCTTGTTTACAGGAATTCTCTTCTTCGTAGGAATTATCCTGATTGGGCTTGGGTTGCTGTATCTTGGGTTGCAAAATCCTATCACTGAAGAGCAGGTTCAGGTGAGGAAGTTGGAGCTCCAGCAGCTGGTGTCGATGTTCCAGCACGATGCGGAAACTCATGCAAAGGTTAGAGATGGCATCTCAAGGCATAATTTGCCTCCAACAGCTGCAGATATGGTACCTGAAGCAGGATATGTTCTTATTGCCTGAAAATAGGCAGCACTAGGGCCAACAATAGGGTTTGGATTCAGTTCAATCGCCATTGGACCATCAAGGTCGGATGACTTCATGAGCTGTCGGATGACTTTGGATGCTATGATAAGGGTGCACCCCAGATTGATAGAAGATGGTGTCGAGTGGGCCCGATTCCAAGAAGAAACTTGAAATCAGGGCAACTAACGCCTGTCTTTCATTATCGAGGGCACACCCCATCTCGCCACATACATAGTCATCTAACGGCTCCTACGATCAATGGTCATCTAACCTCAACACAATGCAGTAAATTCATACAACTTTGAGACACCAAATTGGGTGCTCCTTTGATCATTTTATTGTCCTGCTCACCTATGCTGAGAAAAACCTGTACTGCCTTCTGTTTTTTTGTTTTTTCTGGACTAGATTTCCTGGCCATCTGTGGGTACCCATTACTGAGGTGAACCAAGCTTACTAGTTTGGCTGAGTATATATAGAATGTGATGATGGCGTTTTAATGCGACCAAGATACTTGGATATTGGCCACTATATTTACACCAAAAGACCAAATTCAGTTAGGGGTCTTGCAGGCCTTCGGCTCTGTAAATTTGGTACGGTACGCTAAAATGAAGCTGAGAGATCCCACTTCAGTAGCTCGGCCAAGATGGAAGAAATTTTAAAATGAACGAGATATTGAGATACCTTGGATGATACGTGACAACCGAAACAGCATATTAACTACGGTTAATTAATATTAAGTGATAAAAACACGATTAACAAAGTGAATTTACAGTCTCGGTACGTATCCGGTAATAGGGGGTGACTGAATTTAGCATATAGGCCTGAGAACTTATAGAGGCCCTACGGTTAAGAAGGATGATCCAGATTTGTTCCGTCAAATCAATAACGGGATGGATCTTGGTGGACATCCAAATTGTGGCCAAGTAAGAACATTGTTACTCTTTGATTTGGCCCAATCACTGGATTGGTTTCACAAATAATGTAAATCTCTATCTGAGAAATATGGTCCATCTGGGATCAAAGCTGCTCGTTGATCAAGATGCTGCAGTTGACAAATACCAAGCATTATGGTGTTTACGAAGGAGCAACTGAATGATTAATGGTAATGTTGATCCCGAATCTTAAAATTTCTATCCAAGACCATGCTAGCTAACGTGGAAGCTCACCGAGAGCCTATCGCACTCCAGTGCAATAGCTGTTAAAACGGTGGAAAATAGCCATCCGAATTAAGGGCCGAGAGCCTATCGCACTCCAGTGCAATAGCTGTTAAAACGGTGGAAAATAGCCATCCGAATTAAGGGCTGCGTATAAACCATACAAGGACAGACCTAAAACATCCCACAGGAAAGAGATTTTGCAGAAAAACCTACTTAATTATCAAATTTATTAACAACTATGAATGCGCACCGAATTGTATTCGCCATTTAAGCCCGCAAAAATCTAAAGCACAATTCTCTGTCAAAACATCATATGATGCTTTAAATTTGCACGGATTCAAAATTGCATGTCAAAACATTATAAATACTTCAAGATGATAGACCAACAATACTAATCCACCATCCATACCAGAATGTCTTCAACAAAAATAAGATCAACTCATCACAAAATCTTCAGTTTTCCATCTCGAATTCAAATGAAAAAATAATAATAATAATATCAAAATTTTCATCAGTTGCTTGAAAGAAAACCCAAACAAAACCACATTTTCTGTTTAAAACAATATAAAAACTACCATCAGAATCTCAAAAAAAGCATGAAGCATCTCAGTCGAACAAGCTAAAGCCCATATACTGGATCATAAAATTAAATAAAAATTTATTTTTTAAAAAATATTTTCTTAAAAATAAATAGAATCTGGCGGATCTACTCCTCCTCCTCTCCCTTCTCCTCTTTCTGGCTCTTCGCAGCAGCTGCCCCTGGGACGACGCCTCCTCCGGGAACCGAGGCAAACTTCTCACTTCCGGCCACGATCAGCTCGGTGATGTCCTTCCCTTTGACTGGGTCAGCAGATCTATCCTATTCTCCTCCACCTCCGCTCCCACTATGAACCAAGAAGCAAAGAAAAAGATCATATCGATTCCTAAATTGAAAGAACGGTCGAAGAGTTGACAAGAACAAAACGAGAAAAGATTAATGGGGAGAGAGATGGGACCTGATTCAAGGATAGCCTTAACATCGCGGGCGCAAGCATCGGCGTTGCTAGCGAAGACGGCAACGAGGTACGCGGAGCTAATTCACTGTTGATATCGCAAGCGACTGCAAGCCGTTAGCAGAGAAAAATCCTTGCGTATCATTATGCGTGTTGTAAACCCTGTCTCTCGTGTTACGTTGTACCCGCTGATTTTTTTTTTTCAATTAAACAAATAAAAGCAAATATCTGTAACAAGTTTGTAAATGAGTCAGATCAATGCATATCCTAATCCAGTTTCAATCCAATCTGATCTACTGTAAAACTGCAAATTAATTGAATCGGTCGACCTAACAGATATTTATAAACGATCAAGTCTAGTTTAAAAATTAGACTTAATGTAAATTTTAAATTTAATTTTAATTTTATATTTTTTTTTATTTAACCTATGGCTCTAATCAGCTCATACACGGTTCAAAAATAGACATTCAGCCTCATAAATCATAAATCTTAATTATATTAATTTTATTTTTTTCACTAATTACTTTTACTAATTTATTAAATAAATTCTCATTTAAATTATTTTTTTTCTTCTTAGCAACTATTTTTTCATCTATTTTTACTCAATTATATATAAATATTTATATTTTATTATTTATTTTAAATAAATTCTTATTTATAATATTTTTAAATATATCAATACATATTTTAAAAATTATAATTTACGAATCTAAAAATAATTATTTGATAAAATTAAAAGTTTTTAATAAAAACTTAAATTTAAATTAGTTCTTTTTCATTTTATTTAATTTGTTATAAATTTATATTTAATTATTAGTTACTAAATTTTTAATTAAAAAATAAAAGTTAAATATTTATTGAAATATCACCATTATTTCCCATATTTTTGTGGTGGCGCAGGACTTTGAGATGGAAGCTCTGTTTCGAGTTTAGCCTTTTCTTCTCATCAAATCACTAATATCTAAAACTATAAGTAGTTTGAAAAAGTAGAAAAGGAAAGCTTTTTATATAGTTGATTAGGTCTCCACCAATATCTTAATAAACCTTTTATGTAATGAATTAGGCACTACGTTTATACTATGGTTGCATAAAAGGTTTGAGTTGGGGCTACAATAAATGAAACATAAAACATTTATATATTAATTAATATTCTATGGCTATGCCTATTTCATGTGCACTCATGCAAATGACATGACCAATGGCCATAAAAATTTAAAAAATACATCCAATCTTGATGGGAGGCTACAAATACTATCCAACTCAATCAATCCAGTTCATAAGTCCAATGTTTTGGGTTGAACCTTGATTATACTTGATCCCAAACTGATCTAACTAATGCATCTCAAATTTTTTTCGTGGACCCAACTTGACTTGATCAGCAAATGGATTAGTTTGAATCTAAAATCATGACTTAAAACCAAGTTATATAGAGGTCAATCATGACTAAACCTAGCCTGACCCATTTGCAGACTTAATCCAATCCATAATTAAAAATCCATGGGTTAGGTCGGGTTTGGAAATTGGAACGATTTTAATTTCAGATCAGATTTAGACCTAGTATTTTTTAACCTAAACTGACTTGACCTATATATTAACCAAATCTGATTTGAATTAATAGAAAATAAATCTGACCTTATTTGAGTCCAATTAATCGAACCTATAAACCTTAATTATATAAATCTTATTTTTCTTCACTTTAATTATCATCACTAATTCATTGAATAAACTCTCATTTAAATTAACCCTCCTATTTCACCTTAATAATTTGATATCCTCTCATCTACTTTCACTTAATTATATTTAAATATTCATTTTTCATTATTTATTTTGATAAATTCTTATTTATAATATCCTTTGAAGTATATCAATAAATATAAAAATCATAATTTATAACCTTACTTTGATAGAATTAAAAGGTTATTAATGAAAATCTAAGTTGGTTTTTTTAATTTTATTTATATTTTTAATGAATTTCTATTTGATTATCAATTACTAGGTTTTAGCTATAAAATAATAGTTAAATGCTTGACTCAAATACAAATACATCCCAATCCAATTCCATCTCAAACTCTAATATTTTAGGTCAAACTTAGGTCATACTTGACCCCAACCAACTTGAATAACCGTTTAGATTTAAAATTCTTTCTATGGACTCAAGCAAATTTGATTCAATCAATAAATGAATTGAATTTGAATCTAAAATTAGGACCCAAATGTGAAACCAGGTCAAATCAGAATCAAGCATAACCCATTTATAGCCTTATATTTGTTAATACGTGGGAGAGTCTGCATGTGATAGTAAACTCGTTATATGTATAGCTAGATTTGGTTACATTTGAATGTAGCTAAGCACAAGATACAATAACCCTTTTTATCCTTATATCCACATGGATTACGGATCAAAATGAAAAAATAAAAAAAGCAAGATGGCTTCAGGATCTATATATATTCATAGGTGAAAAAGATAACCAAATCTAAGACTTGCCTATATTCGAATGTATTTAAGTTTAACTCATATATATATATATATATATATATATATAGAGGGGTGGTCATTTTTGGGATTTGTGAATTATGTGGATTTAATAATAGAAAAGATGATCGGATCCAAGCTTGACTATATTTGAATGTAATCAAATCTATCTTTTTTTCTTTATATATATATATATATATATATATATATAATGGTGTAAGATCCAATATTCTTTTACTCTACTTAGCTAGATAGAAGTCTCCTAACTCTTTACTTGCTTATAAAAAATCATAATAGTTTCATAATGCGTGCGTTTACAAATAGTTGATGTTAAGAATAATTTGACGTGAGATACTCTACTTACCACCTCAGGCTAGACACCAATGCACTCGCCTAAGCATTTTTCTCATACATAAACTTATGTTTGAATGAACATATACAAATACTAGCTGATGGTACTAGTAAGAGACATTATTTTGTAGGGGGATGAAATACGCATCAAAGAACTCAGACATGATACTCTTTATTTTTTGGCTGGAAGTTTATTCATATCATATATGTCTAATGATACCTACCGGTGGCTCAGGATAGCGATATTGGGAATATATCTGAAACCATCTAAAATGTCAGAAGTACTAAAGATTATTGTCTTTATCTATAATGGCTAATCTTCGAGCAAAATCTTGACCGATTATTTATGAACAAGGAAGGAAGAAGTACATCCATCAAAGCATGAAGGTTGCAACCATGTAATTTTTTTCTAGACCATTAATCATTTAATATTTTTATTATTTTTATCAAAGTTCTTGGTTAAGTGTGATGCTAATATAAATTACATCTGGTATGCTCTACTATATTTAATAATTCAAAAGATTGCTTACATAAAGATTATATTTTATAGTTCCAACTTTTTTTTTCTTTTTTTGTTATATCTTGTGCAGAGGATCAAAAAAAAATTTTTTTAATTTGGCCATCTATGATTTTTTTTAATTCTATTTTTCAGAAACATAGAGTAAATCTTATTTGTTGATGAAAAAACAATGGCTATCATACAATTTCAATATTTTATTTCAAAAATAAGATAATATTTTTTTTATTGTTATGAAGGTAAAGATTTTGTTTTTGTATAGATTTTAGATTTTATAATACATATTTATTAATTATCATTTATGTGCAAACCTTTTCTTTAAGGTAATATTTTCTTTGTAGCCTTTCTTGCATCTCTTTTACTAAAGCACCTTTCTTTTTCCTCCCCTTAGACCTTAAATTAATATTGATTTGGTTTTCCTTATTCTATGCCACTTTTCTTCTGATTCCAAATTTATTGTTCCTCATTGCTAAGAATCAAAATTTGCATATAACATACTAATATGAAGGCAACAATATATTTAATAAATTATCTCATCTTTTATTTTTAAATTTATGCTTTTTTTTTTTTTTTTTTCAATATTTGGTAGCTTGGCTGGCAATATTTTATGCTCTAGTCTAGACTTATCAAAAATTGAGGAGATTCAAGGGTTATACATTTGGAAGGTAATATTCAACAATAATGAGTTTTTTTAATCTATAGCAATTCATATGAGGTAAAGTAAAGTATCTTTTCAAAAAGAATGTGTTATCCTAATTTTTTCATTCTCTATTATCTACCATTCTTCCTAAACAAATAAGATTTTTAAGCATTCAAATAAAGTGTTAATGTATCATTGGAATACTTTAAATGCTGGTTCCAAATTCACAAGAATACACGCTTAGTAACAACTTTTCTTGATTGAGTTTGGTCCATAAACACAAAAATTTATACTTCAAAAAAAAAAAAAAAAAAAGCGAATTAGGTTGAGCGCATAGCTTGCATCCAAATACTTTGGCAAGTTCACATATCCCAACCATTGGTCTGTATATTAAATATTTAACTAAGTTTCCAAGGAATATTCATTGTACCATTTGGAGCACACATGAGTATGACCTTTGATCTTTGCTTTCATCCTAAAAAATACATCAAGAATTATTTGCTGGGAGTTGGAAATATAATAACAAATATTGTACACAAGTAAAGCACAAAGCAAGGTATCCTATGCTTCCAAAATAATTTAAAAATATTAAATATTGCCAAACTCTATGAAATATAATAACCTAAGTGATTATTAATTTTTATATTTTAGTATATTATATAAATAAATATGCTACTAGATATAAAATATTATATTGTGCGATCCTAAATTATTTATATTGTTATAATGGACTTTTACCAAAATCATTGTCCAATGCTATAATAATCGTGATGATCATGACATGCTATATCAGTGTATACCTTATTTAAAAAAATTAAAACTTTATTTTTTTAATATCAAAATAATTACTATTATAAAGTCATCATAATTTATTATAATGAAAAATAAAAGGTAATATTAGAAAAATAATAATATTATATTTTCATTGATTAATATATATATATTTTGAACCAAAAAATCATTTTGCAGGAAAATTTTATTTTCTTTAAATTTTGAAAAACTATAATTCTATTTAAAAATGTATAAAAAATAATTAATATTATTTAGTTGTATTATAATATAAAATAATAATATTAGATTTTTCATAATATAAAATAATATATTATAATGGTTATTATTGCGGTGGCCGGAACCGTTATGATGCCTAATGACGGCTATAACGTTAAAACCTTTGTCTAATTAAAGAAAATTAGTTCCCGCTGCTTCAGCCAGCGAAATTAATCGGTAGTATTAATTAAGACAATCAATAAAAGCCCGAGATAATGCAGTCATCGAGTGGCTAGTGGTGGGTATACGTTTGCGTACGTGGCAGTCGGGGGCCGTCCCTCCATCCTATTTCAACGGTCCAAGCAATCCATCGGTGGTTAGATGGAGCCAACCGATGGAACCCCTCACGCGACTCACACTCCACAAGGGTCCATCGAACCGACGGTTACGATGGATGGACTCTGATCCAATCACCGAATAAAGCTCCCGGACACGAACCAAAAGGAAAAAGTGTACGTATGATTGCGCCCATCCAGGGAAATCCACGCGGACGTTGCTTCGCAGGGTGAGCGCTGTGGCCAAGAAGCCTCCCCTCTTCTCCTCCCCTCTTTTTTCTTTTTATTTTTGAAGAGTCCCTCTCTGCTTCCCCTTCCTTTCAGCCTCCTATAAAAGAGGAAGAGAGGGGAGCATTCACTCTCCTTCTATCCTCTCTTCTCTACTTCCGTCCTCCTCCTCTTTTTTCTTCCTCCACTGCGACTCTTTTTCTTCGTGATTCGTTCGTCCGAACTCTGCTCCCATGGCGTCGGAGGCGTGCGGCGCTCTGGTTCTTGGCCATGGCCTGAGCTACTGCAAGCCCTTTTCTTGCCTCCCGATCGCTCGCCGTCGTCGCTTTCTCGCGGTTTCTTGTAAGATGCGGCATCGGAATCTCAGGTCCTCCACTCTCTCCTCGCCACTCCTTTGTAGCTGCCGCGAAATGATATTTGTTTCTCTTGATTGCATTGTTCTACTGCGATCTTTTATTTAAGAAGAAAACGCTAGCTCGATTGATTTCTTGTTTGTTTGTTTCTTGTATTGAATCGGTGCAAGCTTTCCACATGTCTATCTCTTGGTTGCTTTTGGTACACGATTGCTTGAATGATTTGGGCTCGGTTGTTTACCGCATGTGTGCCGCTCTTTGGATCCTCTCTCTATTTCTCAGTTGCTGCGTAATAAACTCTGGTTCTTGATTGCATTTTCTCGTGTGGCCTTTTGATTTGAGAAGAGAACGCATGAAATCGGACGTGCCTACCTCTTGGTAGGTTCTTGATTGCATTTTCTCTTGTGATCTTTTGATTTGAGAAGAAAACGTATTGAATCGGGGTAAGGTTCGCATGTCTATCTCTTGGTGGCTTGTGATGCATTTGTTTACTTTTCTTGAATGGCTTGAGCTCTGTTCTTCACTGCACGTGTCTTTCTGCTGATCGCTGGGGCTTTCTTTGGTGCATTGGTTGTTTTTTTGAAATCCTTTGAAGCAAGAACGACTGATTTGATTTCTTGAGTGGGGCCTCTAAGTTTGTTGGTCCATTATTTCTTGTTTCTCTTGTCGTCTTTGCAAGAATTAGCCTCATCCCAAAATATGAGAATAGCCATAGGCTACTGGTGTGCTTTGCTTGAATGATTTGAGCTCTTTCCTTTACTGCATTTGCCTTTATGCTGATCTCTGTGGTTCTCTTGGAGGCATTAGTTGTTTTATCGAAATCTTTTGAAGCAAGAAACAATTGATTTAATTTCTTGAGTGGGGTTTTTTATACCTTGGATTTGTTATTTCTTGTTTCTTTCGCCATCGTGCTTTGCTTGATTTAGTTGATCTCTGTTTTTTACTTCACGCAACTCATACTGATCGCTGTAATTTTCTTGGATGCATTAGTTGTTATCTTGAAATCTTTTGAAGGAAGAAGTGAGGTTTCTTAGTTCTTGGGTTTATTATTTCTTGTTTCTGTTGTCATCATTGGTAGACTTAAGCTCATCCCAACATGTGAGAATAGCTATGGTCCACTTGGCTGGAATAGGTTGTTGAGTAGAAAATAGAGGCAAAAAATCTCACAGGCTCACCTGGTACCAGGAAACTAGGTAGTGACAAATCTGTTCTGATTGGATCACATGAAGCCTTCAAGACTCCATGTTGGATCTGTGTTGTCGTCTAGAAGAGAACATATAAGAACTTCAAGAGTTAGACTATCAGTCAATGCTATCTTGTTCTTGAACGTCCATACTTTTCTTAGAGTTGGACCATATTGTCAAAAGGACCTCCCCTTTTCCTTTCAGAAAGGTAGATATGATCCAATTTGATTAAGAATTGAGCACCAAGATGCACTGATACAATCTCAGGAACATGAGTAAATTGGGTAAAATAGTGAACAATTATTTAAATTTAATCCAGGATATGATGTGTGTATGTATGATAAAGGATAACATGGCCTGCCAGTTCACTCATTGTTTTGAGCTGTGAAATGATCACTTTTGAAAATTTTTATGTACTTATACAACAGGATGAACTTAGTCATTATTGTCATCTGCAAGTTGTATTGACTTGCTTGACCCACTTTCTTGTAGGTATTAATGTATCATCTATCTTTTTATGGGAATGAAATCCTGCATAACATGCTTCCAAGGACAATATGATAGAAATAATTCATTGATAAAAAGCACAAAAATGCTATATTAATGATCATATCTATGATTAATATAGATTTCTTTTAGGATGGCACTTTCTTAAAAGTACAGTTTCCTTGCCTTTGTCACAGTCACTTCACCATTTTATGCACACACACACATTTACATACATATGCACATGCTAATGTGGTATTAGTTGTTATCATAAAACTGGTTGTTTAGGTGTCAATTGTTCGTTTCAGTTTGCTTAGTCTATTTCGAAACCACTTTTTTAGCTTCAGTTCCATCTAAAGGATGGTACATCCAATGGATGAATCTTTTGGAAGAGACTGCTAAGCTCTTGGCATGGCATAAATTTTCCATTACATATAGTTTTGAGTTTAAAATAAAGAGTAGCTTTCATTCTGTAGCACAAATTTCTTTGACATGACGCATGGTAAATTTATAATCCCTTATAATATTTGGTGTTATCTTTTTCTGTGAATATATTGCAAAACAAGCAGTTCCCAGCATCGGAGACAGCAAGTTAAAAAAGTAACACCCAAACCGCGTTTAAAGTTGAACCTTCAGCTGCAAACTGATGACAATCATGAAGTTCAAAATGCTAGCACTGAAAATGTCGTACATGCTCATGGAGAAACTCCATCAAATTCTGATGCTGATGCTAGTCTTGTTACCAAGATAGATGGAGTGCTATCTTCTGTAGAGGAGAAAAGTGTTGTACATGCCCATGGAGAAAGTCCATCAAATTCTGATGCTGATGCTAGTCTTGTTACCAAGACAGATGGAATGCTGTCTTCTGTGGAGGAGACAAGTGTTGTACATGCCCAGGGAGAAACTCCATCAAATTCTGATGCTGGTGCTAGTCTTGTTACCAAGACAGTTAGAGTGCTATCTTCTGTAGAGGAGAAAAGTGTCATACATGCCCATGGAGAAACTCCATCAAATTCTGATGCTGATGCTAGTCTTGTTACCAAGACAGATGGAGTGCTATCTTCTGTAGAGGAGAAAAGTCTCGCGGTATTGTGTTCCATCCTAATTCTCATCAAGTTTAGTCTTGATTCTTATTAGGATTCAATAATTCATAATTGCTGAAGATGGAAAATAGTTATTTAACTTGTATTTCATTTGAATTAATAAACATTTGTGTGAATGCTACCAAGTACTTGAAGAGAGCTTTTCTAAACAAATTGTGCTTTCCATCCTCCAAGCAACATGGGATGACAGACTTTTGCAAGGCATTGTACTATCTATTTTTCAGCAACTTTTATGATGCATTTTAATTATTTTTCTGTCATAAATCCTTGACCTGTGTTGATACCATATTTTATTTTCAGTGTTATATCAGATACGTACAGTTCACCGAAAGTTGAAATGTTGTTTTGGCGATTGTTCTAAAAGATTGAAAATGATTATTGAAATTCTAATTATATAAATCGAAAACACAATTATTATCCTCAGTTGAAGAAAACGTCAATACCATTATGAAAGGATTCGGATACTCATCAAAAATAAAATATATTTTCTCAATCAAAAAGAATAGCTCAAAAATATGGATAAGAAATTAGACCAAAGAAATGTAATCTATTGGTATTATACTTTCGGTCTTTATAAAGTACAAACTATCCAAAGCCTGAATACTACGACTTATGCTTTGAAGGCTGAGTGACCGATCGTCTTTAAAAAAAAAATAGATCAAAATATAATTATTAAATATGTTTTGGTCAAAGAATGCTATTGAGAAATCATTAGAAGCCATTAAATATAATTGCTAGTCTTTTTCAGGATAATATAAGAGTTTTTCGGTCTATAGAATCCATTATTATGAATTTTTTGATTAAGCATTGGGAGAGGACTAAAAATAGTGACCAAAAGTATAAATCTCCAGTCATGGTTGTCTTAAGGATTAATAAAAAAAAAAAATATAAGCGTCAGGGTTGTCTTAAAGATCAATACAAAATAATAGAAGGCACTTTTTTTCCATCTAGTGAGTTGTCTTAAAGATTAATAAAATGATAATATAATGCACTTTCCCTTTTAGTGAATTGTCATAAGGACTAATAAAATAATAATATAAGGCTCTTTTCCATTCAGTGAGTTGTCTTAAGGATTAATAAAAAAATAATAAGGCACTTTTCCATCTAGTGACATTATCATATTTGACTTTTGAATTGTTATCTGAAGTCAATTTAAACAAGAGAGAAAATTTTAAAGTTGTAGTATGAAATGTGGTACCAAACAGTGCCAAAAATATTTTTATTCATTTGTACCAAGCAGTATAAAAATACTTTTTTTGATAAATATATGAAAGTAGTAGTAATTATTTTAACTAAGAGAAGTTATGGAAGCTATAAACTAGATGGTTGCGGAAACTAGAGTGTGATGGAAATTTCAATAGTTGTTAGAGAGTTTTGGGCGGTTCCAAAACTGAACGGGAAGTTTCAAGCAGTTGTTAGTTGTGGTTATATTCAGAATATTATAAATGCAAAGGAATAACGCTTTTGAAGGACTCTCAAACACTTGAAATCCAAAACATTTATCCATTTGTACTGTAGTTAGGACTCACCTATAGCCTGTAGCCTGTAACTTGTACCATAAATTAGGAGTAGCTGGTAACTTAAAGCCCCTGCTCCTATTGTCAATTGGGAGTGAGAACTGAGTTAGTCCATCACCTGATTGCACCCTAAATTATTTTGAAGCAAACAACCTGTTATTGAATAACTCAAATCAGCATTTATTAATTAGTTAGTCCTTTGGTTTTTCCTTCTTCCTTATTTCTCCTTGTTTTTTTTTTTTTTTTCACTTTTGATATTTTACTCCATCTTCCTTGTTTGTCCTTATCTCTCTTTTTTTTTTTTCCCTGCTTTTGATGTTTTACTATCAATGTCCTTCTGATGGATTTATTAGTTGGTCGACTGAAGATCAGATGTTTAAGATTGAGGGGTTTGGTCTAGTTTTTTCACATTTGATGTCTTTAATTTCTAAAATATCTGAATTTCATAACTGGACATTCAACTGAACAACAGGTGGCATTGCGATTTGCTTACCATCATTTGTGCATTTGTTTCTGCTTATTATTAATTTCTTCATAACAGCATTCCTGCCTACTCATATATTCTGTTTGAGATTCATGTTACATTCTCTCCATATCCACCTTTTAACCCTATCATAGACCTACTTATTGAACTGTTTCAACAATCTATTGATGCAGATTTTTGAATGGAGAGTTGCAATATCTCACAGGAATTTTTTTGTCACATTTATTTTTGAAATCCCATGATGCTGCACCATAATCAGTTTTATTTGAGTTAATTTTGGCACCATATAATTTGTCATTCATGTTATTTTTAGGAGCTTTTGCCATATCATGCTTTTTTTTCTGATATTCTCATTGCTAAGAGAAATTGATTTTAGGGTATCATAAGTTGCTTTATGTGTCAGATTGAGCATCTGGGTGATGGACAGCAGCTTCCAAGTGTTCATCTTGAAGATATGATAGTCATGATAAGGAATGCTGAAAAGAGTAAGCAGTATTTCTTTGTGATGGAGAAACTCTTATCTAGTCACTTTATTCATATACTATATATATATATATATTTTATTTTTGTTGATTATCTGTTAGATATCTTGCTTCTCAATCAAGCTCGTATTCGTGCACTTGAAGATCTTGAGAAGATTCTTTCTGAAAAGGAGGCTTTGCAAGCAGAAATGAATGTTCTAGAGATGAAGTTGGCAGAAACTGATGCACGACTTAAAGTTGTGGCACAAGAAAAGATAAATGTTGAACTTCTTGAAGATCAGCTTGAGAAATTGAAAAATGAAATATCTTCAGGGAAAACTATTGAGGGGGAGTTTGAAATTGGGGTCAAAACTTGGAACCCAGATTTTTCTTCCTTGGATGCTAGTAATTCCCCTCTTGTTGAGGAGCTTGATACCCTAAGAAAAGAGAATATATTACTAAAAGATGATATGCAAACTCTCAAGGCAAAACTTACTGATGTTAAGGAAACTGAGGAACGTGTACTGATGCTGGAGAAAGAACGATCTTTTCTGGAGGCTTCCCTAAGAGAGTTGGAGTCTAGATTTTCAGTTGCTCAAAGTGACATTTCAAAAGTTACTTCTCTGCAAGATGAATGCGAAGCTTTATGGGAGAAGGTGGAAAATTTGCAAACCTTGCTTGAAAATGCCACCAAACAAGCAGACCAGGCTAAATTAGTCTTGCAACAAAATCAGGAGTTGCGACAGAAGGTTGAGAAGTTAGAAGCATCTCTGGAAGAAGCAAATGCATATAAGTTTTCATCGGACAAGTCTCAACATTATAATGAGCTTTTGCAACAACAAGTCAAAATATTAGAGGAGCGTCTTGAAATGTCTGATCAGGAAATACATTCACAGATTCAATTGTATCAAGAATCGGTCAAAGAATTTCAAGATACACTGGATAAGTTAAAAGAAGAAAGCAAGAGAAGATCACCTGAACAACCTGCTGATGATATGCCTAGGGAATTTTGGAGCCGTTTATTGCTTACAATTGACGGTTTGTTGCTTGAAAAGAAAATATCCTCCAATGATGCAAAGTTACTAAGAGAAATGGCTTGGAAAAAGGATGTGAGAATCTGTGATGCATACTTGGCTTGCAAGGGCAAGAAAGACCATGAAATTGTGTCTACATTTGTCAAATTGACATTGTCTCAGACTAGGTATAGGTTTTGTCCTTCATAAATCTAATCAGTGTTGCATGCTTTGGAAGTATCTATTCTAGGTATTCATATGTAATGATTTGCATAGTCTTGTTTCATTGATACAGTCCAGGATTGCATGTTGTTCACATAGCAGCAGAGATGGCTCCAGTTGCAAAGGTACACTGAGTTTCCAGTATAATATCATCATATGTCACCGTTCCTCATTAAGAATTTTCTGCATGCTGATGTTTCTAATGTTTCTCTAATTGAGTCTTTGTATTTCATATTGAATGGACTATTCTTCAATTGTTTATCTTAAATTTCTATAGATGTTGTATTGTTTGCATTTGGACTGAGTCAGTTCAGCTTTTTGAAAGATTTTAGTTCTGAAATCTAACATCAATTTAATTGATGATCTTATCATATCATTTTTGTTAGGCAATATCCTTTTGGCTATATTGATCCAGAATAGACAAAAAAATTTT
Source organism: Metroxylon sagu (assembly GCA_017589505.3). NCBI lineage: Eukaryota > Viridiplantae > Streptophyta > Magnoliopsida > Arecales > Arecaceae > Metroxylon > Metroxylon sagu. Next base: position 2,468,898 of record JACVBY030000640.1, on the reverse strand, counting down.
AGTCTAGCCCCAAGGAGAAGAATACTATTTTTCGCTTTTCAATCAGCAATCTGCACAATTTGAGACCTATGTAGTCACTGACCAACCTTATTTTAATTTCCATATGAAAGACTATGGCAAGATTTTCTGGTTGAAAATGGAGAATATTTCATGTCAGAGAATGGAGAATAAAGCAGGCATATTAACTGGCTTTGATAAATCAAGAATAATATTTTTTATTACCAAGTTTTGGAGCCTATATCAAATGTGAAGGCAGAGGTATTGTTACAATGCAAAGTTCCAAGTGGAAATAGATATATTAAATAAATTATTAAAAAAAGACTAGACACATGTACGGTATAACTGATTAGTCTTGCATATATTAAAAAGCTTTATGATACCATGTCTGTGTGATTTTTGCCATAGGGCTGGAAGCAGTTGTGAATGGCGGAGTTGAGGGAACAAGAAGGCTCTCAATTCCACAATCCCAAGATTTTCAGATTACTTTATGTCACCTGGATGATACCAGTGTCCAAAATATTTTGGAATTGCAAATCAAAGACAGCCCCAATCCTCTCTTCTCCACTCTGCTACAAAATCTAATTCTCTTATGATTGAGTTTGGAGAGATATCACAAACATATGGATCTATGGGCAACAGGCATACAGCTTGACCTAGATATAAGGGACTTGGAAGATTTTCATCTAGCTAATAGATGGTGTAGATCACTAACTAGACTTGAATAGAAATCAATGACACAAAGGACACAATATTGATAAGTGTACTAGATGCTTCAATGAGCCACCTATTGTGGCATATATAAACAAACTAACAATTGGGAAATCACAAAGATAAGATTTGTCTGACAGTTCAGATGGAGACAATATAGTCATCAAATTGTTACACTTACCAAGAATTTGAAGTGTATTAGAAGGCTTCTCCCTAATTGCATGAGCACAAATTGTGTGACTGATAATATGGGTCTCCCTTTCTACCTCCTTGTTTCCTAGGTTCCATTGCACAATCCTTTTTCCAAAGTAGCTTTAGCCAAAAGTTTAATACTGATTACTTTAAGGTTTCTGGTTGTATTGAGAGTTTGTTTAAAAAAAAGGTTCTTTTATGTTAGTTGGTAATACTTCATTCGGTGAAGCCTACACCATATAGGTGGCCTAAGATGCTGGTTAAGGTTGTACCTAAGAATTTTATTGTATCATAGGAACTTCTTTTTCATTGCTACAGTGCTTCCTTCTTGTGGCATATCATAATTATATTTCAAGGTTAGAGAATGATGCTATCGTTAGAAAATTGGATCATCAGCCATCATAATGCATTGATAGTGTATGGTAGGTTTTCCTTGTGGTCAGTAGGATGTCTCTTCATTTCATAACATAGCATATTATTGCACAATGTATGCATGCATTCAAGTATGCATCTTTGCTTCCTAAAATGTTCTTCTTTGTTGAAATGACAGTTGCATTGTCCATTTATTTTGTTTTGGTTTTGAGATACTTTTGTTTTGAGCTATTTTCACTAACTAGGCATAACTGGTTCACTTTTTATATTGTATTCTTATCTGCATTGCACATATATCTTGATGGATGCAGCAGCGTGTATTTTTTACCTTTTCTTTTTTGTTTCTCTATTTCACGTAGATGTAAAAAGGTGTGCTTTTACAATTTATCTGCTAAATATCTTTGCGTTTACTTAATACTTTTAATTGATCTGAAATGCTTAATTAAATTAACTCAGTTCTGTACTCAGTTCCTAATCAATTAGTTTCTTGCTTTCTAAGGTTGGTGGTCTAGGGGATGTTGTCTCTGGTCTTGGTAAAGCATTACAGAGAAGGGGACATCTTGTGGAAATTGTTCTTCCTAAATATGACTGCATGCAGTATGATCGTATCAGTGATCTGAAGGTTTATTGCTTGCTAGTTGTGCATTCTGTTTCATAATCTTTTGAAATCACTACCAATGAATGGAATTCATATCTTGGCTATTCTTGTAGGTACTAGATGTGGTGGTACAGTCTTATTTTGATGGACAGCTATTCAGAAATAAAATCTGGGTTGGGACTGTTGAAGGTTTAAGAGTGCCTCAGAAGTATGTCTTTTTTGGGCCATAAGGTGTAACAGAGGCTAATCATATTTGTAATATGCAGGTCTTCCGGTCTATTTTGTAGAGCCACATCATCCAGCTAAATTTTTCTGGAGAGGACAGTACTATGGAGAGCATGATGATTTTAAACGCTTCTCATTTTTTAGTCGTGCAGCACTTGAGCTGCTTTATCAAGCTGGAAAGAAACCTGACATAATCCATTGTCATGACTGGCAGACAGCTTTTGTTGTAGGCACTTAGCATCATTAAGCATGCCTGTCATAGACTGCAAGAATCTTGATTATTCTGTAAAAAAGACTGATCGACATCTTTCAACATAACAGGCACCACTTTATTGGGAAATATATGCAAGACAGGGGTTCAATTCTGCTAGAATTTGTTTCACGTGCCATAACTTTGAATATCAAGGAATAACGCCCGCTGCAGAGTTGGGATCTTGTGGCCTTGATGTTCACCACCTAAATAGACCAGACAGGTTGCAGGACAATTCAGCGCATGACAGAGTCAATCCTGTAAAGGTAATGAGATGAACAGAGTATAAATCTGGTTTTGAATAAAATAGTCTGTATTTTCATGTGTCTTTCATGTATTACTGTTATAATTCAGCAAACATTTTTTTCAGGGTGCGATCATATTTTCTAACATTGTTACAACGGTATCACCAACTTATGCTCAAGAGGTGCGCACTGTTGAGGTATTAATCATGACGCCCAAGGTTTCTAGAACCATGAACTGGAACGGAACTGGTTTAGTTTGGTTCAGTACTGAACCAAACCAAATTGGCAGTGTACTGGCGATTCAGGCTGGTTCGTCATTTTTTACATTTTCTAAATTTTTTTCATGGTTTTTCAATTTTTTTACTTTTTTATAAGATATATGAGGCTGAGAGCCTTCCGTGAGCTCCCATCATCTCTCCTCTCTCTTATTTTTATTTTAAAATCATTTAAGTAAATGACATTTACTTAAAATTTCTTATAGAAATAAGTGAAATACCCTCCATTTGAATTCAATAAAAATATCAGAAAAATTAAATTCCTTAAGAATAAAAAGTCGACTCTTCCTTTCAAAAATAAATTTGAAGAATTTCAAAAAATTGTGGTTTAGTAAATATCAAGTTACAGCACTTTCACTCTGGATAAAAATCTTAGAAAATCAATTTTGACTTACTATTAATCACCTCTTACAAAGAATAAATAACCCCCCTTTTTTGAATTGTGTGATCAAAGGGGTTCTTCCGATGCGACTCCTCTTTTCTCTTTACATCTGTGAACTTCTTACACTTTCAAGTCAGTAGAATCTCTTTGATGGATAATGCACACATCCATCCAAATCAGTCATTCAGGCATTCCATTTAGGGTACCAGATCTCCTTTGAAATAATAAACATGCTTAATTATACCTTTGGTCCCATCTTATTGAAAATATCAACAACTGTTACCATGTGATCATGTAATATCAGAAACTAACTTTAAGTCATTTATTTTCTGCTAGCATCTTGCATGTGCAATTCACATAGTCAAGCAGGGGAGAGGAACTGAATAAGAGGTTTTTTTTTTTTTTCCCAAAAAGAAGGATGGGATTGGTGAAGGGGGAGTCAAAAAAATCCAACTTGAAAGAAATTTTAAAAAAAGGAAACGGACTCTATAAAGTGAAAAAAAGAAGTGGGAAATTGAAACACTGGAATTGCATGGAAGACCATGATTTGGGAAACAAGTTGACACTGCAGTTGGGAGTCCAGCTACACAAGGGTCGTGGGGTCAATAAAGAGAATTTTGGACACAAAGTCTTCTGCTATTAAAAGAGTAAAGATAATTTGTTCTTTTTGCATACAAACAATTATGTTGTCTTATTATATTTTATACTAGAAGCGCAAATCCATACTAGAAACAAGAGTTTTTGGCAATATTATTAATCTAGATTCTCCAGCATCAGTCTGGAAATATTCCTGCAGTGTCAGTTTGTTATTTGCCTTACATTAACACCTTATGTAGTACTTCTCATCTTTAATTTATAGCATATTATTAGATGTATCATTTTTTACCTGTTTGCAATCATACATACTCCTTTGGGAAGATCTTACTCTTTAATTGTAATATATATATTTATTGATGCGATCTTATGAAATTCTATTTAGCATTTGAGCATTTATTTCTGAACAGTTCTCTGCATAAGGTTTGTTCATCAATCGCTCTCCTCTGATCAAGCTTTCTTCTTGTTTGCAGGGTGGCCGAGGCCTCCAGGAAACATTAAAATTCCACTCTAAGAAATTTGTTGGAATTCTTAATGGAATTGATACAGATGCATGGAATCCTTCTACAGATGGTTTTCTCATAGCCCAGTACAATGCTGATGATCTTAATGGGAAAGCAAAGAATAAAGAAGCTATAAGAAAGTATCTCAAGTTATCTTCTGCAGATGCCTTTCAACCACTGGTAACTTCATACTATCATGATTTGATATATTACAAAATTAGCCATATTTAATCATGAGTGTCAAGAATATAGTTGTATTTTTTTATTGGATAATTTGATTAAGTTTTGCTGCAACTAAACTTCTATGCCGGTACTTAATTTATGATAATTATCTGCCATATGAATAATGAATCCTATCCTTTGAAAGCATGCTCTGCTTTATTCTTTGAAATTCTATGTAATTTCATCATTTGAAAATTTTGTAAACTTTACTGCTGCATATCTATTTAGAGGTTAAAGTGGTTCGGATAATATCTGTCCAGATCCATTTTCATATCCAAATTTATCCAGATATAAATACAAATTTGAGTATTTGTCTCATATAGATGACTTTTCTGCATCCATTAAAGAAAAACAAATATAGATATGGATAGACAATCATACGATCCATATCCGATCCAGATATGCTTGTAATTTTACTTAATTTTATATGCCACTTATGAACTTTTGAAGAAAATAAGTGGCTGTATTAATATGATATTGGCTTAATTTACCTTTCACATAGTGCCTTTTTTCATAATGCTTTCTATTTCAAGAATATTAAACTCTTTAAAATCTTGATTCTTGTTTTGATTATAGGCAATATGATCTTTGATTTGGTGGTTATAAAGTTTAACTTTCTAACTTATCTTTATTTTTATATTTGTACTTTCAATGCTCAATTTATATCTATATCTATTTTTTTAAAAAATATGGATATGAATTTTTATGTCCGACTGATATCCGATCCATATCCGATCCATTTTCATCCCTAATTCTATTGCTTTTGGCTTATCAATTCTTCACCAATGCTTGCAGCTTCTTTTCACCGCTTCACATGCCTCCATAGAGGCCATTGTCGTGGGCCCCAAAGCTTGCTTGCTTGGCTTCTGCTGTTAGACCCTTGAGTCTTATCATCACCACTGGTCCCATATATAGATTCTTGAGCATCTCGATTCCATTGTAGACTTTTAATTCATATAATTTTGGTGCTAATTTACCTGCATTTTGCATCTCGTATACACCCATTCCTTGCCTAACGACAAGGAGATCTCACTCTGCATATTGACATCAGATCTGTAAATATGCCTTAAAATTTGGTTTTTTTCACCTTTTTTTTTTCCTCCAGATTATGGATCATGGTTGCACTGTTCTAGTTGATTCTTTGCAGGGATGTACTGATTAGTCAATGGCTAGGACATGAGGGCTTTATTACGTGGAGTCATAGACCATTCAACTTTTCCTGCTATCTCAGATTCCTCTTCTATAATGTTTCATTTCAATTTGACCTGTAACATCTCTGACCTGTCCATGATCTTGCCGTTGACTTATTGCTAAATTTGTCATGGTCCCCCATCATGTACTTTGCTGCTTTATTTTATTTTCTTCTATGAGTTGTAAACTGGTCAAACGTTGAATTTCATCCTTTGCATCTAGTGGACTGTTTCTACTTTTTTTTCTTGTTAGCACGCATTCAAATATAGGGATCCAAATTTTCTATAAGAACTTAGGAAGCATCATGTTCATTTATGGATGAACATTTATGGATGAACACACTCAATTAGCTTGACCATACTAGATAATGCCTTTCTGTTAAATGTGTAGTGATCTTTCTCATTGAGGAAGAGGATCTACTAATGCTAGAAGAGCAAGATAAGAGAAAGAAGCAACAATAAAGAAATCTCAAACCCACAGAACAACGGAAAAGAGAACTTGAAACTTCATTCAATTCAAGACATCCTTTACCATGACTAGGTGCCCCTATTTCTAGTTGTAGGACTGTGTCCACATTCGTTTCTTGCTACCAAGGTGAAAAAGTTATACAAATAAGAAAGAAAAGAATATTCTCTATAATATACTAAAATTTGACTTTTAATAAATAGAAAAAGTAGTTGTAGGAATAAAGAATATTTCTTATACTATGCCTCTATGATCTTTGCCACATCTTATTGAATCCTTCCAAATCAACTTAGATTTTATTAATGCCATTCTAATTGAATTAGTTTTTTGAATATATAGAAGCCTTCTAGAATTGACTTAGATTATAACCTAATGTTGAACCCCTTTGCTCCTTTGGTCAACCTTTGACATGTATTAGTTCAAGCATATATCAGCCAAGTATATGATATGTGCATCGCTTTCTTAATGCTCAAAACAAGGTTTGTCATGTCGATCCTTACCAACCGTTCTATATAGTACCGATAAGGTGCCGATATGGTATTGAGTTTTTGATTTTGTATGAGCCAAACCGGTTTGAATTGACTCATATCGCTCGGTACTGATCCAAACCGTTCGATATTGAGTTGTTAAGAGTGAAAAAAAGAATAACATCCTATCTGGGAATAGGATGGGTGTTGTACCGTACCAAACTGGAAATGCACTAGTAGGAGTTTCAATACTGGTTTTATGGACATTGCTTGAGACCAAGGTTCGCTGTACCAAAAATCAGTACCATTTCAGTATTGGACTAGTACGGTTTGGTATAGAGCATACCATACTGAACTGATGGCGTATCGGTCATCCTGTACCGAACCAAAAACGTACTAGTTAGATGAACTGAAAAGTTTCATCCCATAAACCACCCCGAACCAAGCCAAGTTGGGCAGTTGGGTGGTTTGGCATGTGGTTTGGCATGATACAGGATGATTTGGTATGGTATAAGGTTAGTATGAGGTTGGTATGGGATGGTTCTAGGCTATATAGGACAGTTCGAAGAGTACCAGCCCTATATTATTTCGAAATAGTGAACCATACCAGTTTCGCACTGGTACGGTTTGGTATGCTTCATACTGAGCAGTTCAGTACGGTTCAACAAACCTTTCTTGAGACATTAAGCAAATTGGTACTAAGGTATGTAGTCTTGCATCCTTGAGTCTAGTTCTTCTTAAATTATTTTTCAATTTATAGCAGCCTTCTAGAATTGACTTAGATGGAACCCAATGTTAAATCCTTTTGCTCCTTTGGTCAGCCTTTGGCATACACTAGTTCAAGCATATGTTGGCCAAGAACATGACATGTGCATCACTTTCTTAATGCTTGAGACGCTTAGCAGATTTGTTCTAAGGCTTGTATTCTTACATCCTCGAGTCTAGTTCTTGTTACAAGCTATGTTCCTTGTCAGTTTTGAGCTAAGGCTGTGCTAACTAGCATCACTTTTGTATCAGCTCTATGCTATACCTAATTGACAATACATCCTCCTTGCACTCACTAGCATCACCTCTCTAGGCTGCACTCTTGATCTCACTGCTATAAGGGTGAACTTCTTTGCATAATTACTTGTTTGATCTCATGTTTGCAATTATGAATCATTTGAATATTTACATGTACTATTGGTTCAATCTTATCTTCCCTGAAATGCTCTTCTTCATAAAATGCTGTTCATTGAGGGATGTTTATCATGCTTGTCTAGAAGGAAATCCAAAGGAGTCTATGATCTGCATATATTAATAAATTGCAACAAAACCATTTTGAGTGTGGAATGATTGTGCTTGGGGAATGAGGCAAATCCTAATTGGATTGGTATAATGATCAAGGAATGAAATTTGAAAATGTGGATAACTGGTTCTCAAACTGATGCAAACCCTCTGAATTGGTGTTGAACCCTAGGTGAAGGAAATTTTGGCCACTATGAAACCTCAGTGACCAGGTGGGAAGTAGGCAGACCTAGCAAACATAATTGTGTTGCAGGATTATCTGATATTAAAATTTTATTTACAAAAATATAGTTTTGAAAAGTTTTCTTACTGACTGTTGACCAATTTGACTATAATTCCAAATTATCCTTTAGGTTTTATGTCATAAGTCTGTCATATTAAAATGTAACCTGAACAACCATGGTGATGGTTTCAAGTTTTCAGGAGTAACTACTACTGGATTAGACTCACTTTGCACTTTTTTTTTCTAGTTATCATTCTGTGTTTATTCACTATAAAATCTTGCAATTGGATTACTCATGCATTACTGCTTTAATTTGATTAGAACCAATTATTCCCTTCGTTTCAAGCAACTGTCATGTTTGCTTATATTTTTCACCTTCCATCATCTCAGAACAAGATCATTAACATTTCATGTAACAGGTTGGTTGCATTACACGACTGGTACCTCAGAAGGGTGTACATCTTATAAGGCATGCAATATACCGAACATTGGAGTTAGGAGGACAGTTTGTGCTTCTAGGTTCAAGTCCAGTGCCACACATTCAAGTAAATCTGTCATAAAAGATCTTGAGTGTTTACCATTTTATCATATAAAACAGTATTTCACTCCTTTTTGAACAAAGAGTTGTTTAATTTTAGTTTGCCCTGGCAACCTGATGCAACTACCTAATATCCGCAGTAACCGTTGTCATGACAAATGCATGCCAATGATGTGATTTGTTAATCAACAAGTCTCTTCCTCATTTTTTATTTTTTGTCTTGCTTACCTAAAACACAGATTGTATCCTATTAACCTAAGAGTAGAATTGATGTTAGCAATTCTTGCTAGATTATTCTGGAAATTTATTTACTTCACTTTGTGAAGCCAAAATATGAAAGGAAGTAAAGATTTTGTATGAGGAATTGTCGATGACGCTCCTATGCTTGAATATATGGCATATAATTTTATTCTGCTTTATTAAGACAAAAGACTGTATATTATATTTCAGTACCATGTATCATTATTAATATTGAGAAGCCACATGAATTATGCTCTTTTTTATATAGCCAATTGTACTAGTGTAAGAAAGATGCTCTGGGTTTATGGGATTTTTCACATTTATATCCCTCAAAAATCTGTTATTTGAATGTTCCAAAAAAGTTGAAAGTGCATACTTGTCCTTCCCAAAGTCTAAAATACAATGCCTGGATGAGAAGAAGGAGAGTTGATGTGAGGTTGAAATTATATCAATAGTTAAGAAATAGATCCAAATTTTGAATGAAGATCCATTAAGCTGACCCCAAATAGTTAGGAAGATCCATGGTTCTACTCTTGGCGTAACACTGTCATTCTAAACTCAGTTTTGCTGGGCAGCTTAACTTGACATTAATAACACTGTCATTCTAAACTCAGTTTTGCTGGGCAGCTTAACTTGGCATTAACCATTTCGTCCTTAATCTTATATTTTTTTGAAAATTTTGAGGGCATATCTGGAATTTCATGCTAGTGTACACGTGCTATTTGTTTCTTGACATATAAATAAGCAGCTAAGTACTCTTTCAATGAATACGTAGGCAAAACTTCCTAAATGGATAAAAGGGTCAATATTGTTATGTTATATGGGCATATATGCAAGTTGTGTGTACATTGTGTGCATGCTGTATAGATCACCTAAATAACCAGAACTGTGGTTATGTCTATATACATGCATTAAAAAAAGTGGATGTTAACATTTTTCTGAAAGAGATGTGAGAATTTTTTAGTGCAAGATGCAAGAAGAAATGAAAATTGCAAATGACAACAGGAACATAAAAATTGAAGGTTTCTAAAAGGAAGAAAGAAAGGAATGGGATAACTGGGGATAGAGAAAAATACAAGGAGAAAAGAAATTATGAGAAATCTGGTCTAAGCATACCCTAACTTTCATATTTTTAAATTTTGATGTATCATTATGATGGTGTCCCTAACTTGATTGTCTAAGTATGTGTGTTCAGTAGTTTCTCCTATTAGCTAATGATGCTCTATGTTCTCAATCTGAGCAACTGGCACCTTCTAACCAAGATGTTGCACTTTCTGTGGCATGCCATCAACCGATTTTAGTGTCAAGCTGCAGTAGAAAAATGTAGAAGTAATTAGAACCAGAGCATGATATTGAAAGTGTTATCTTTTCATGTCTAGACAAGTCCAGCTGGCACAGAAATTCATTTCGTAAGAAAACATTTAATGCTACAACAACAAAGCCTTATCCCAAACTAGTTGGGAGGAAAACATTTAATGCTAAAAATTTAAATTAAGACATGCATATATAGAACTGACAATCAATCTGCAATCATCTTTGGTTTACAATTCAAGAAAAGGCCTGGATAAAACATCAGATTCCAAAAACATTCCTTTTCATTGTAATTTATTTCTTATATTGGATTAAAAAATTGCAGCTTTTTACAGTTAAATCTAAGATGCTTTCTTTAGTTAAGTGGGACGTCTAAGAAAAATGTGTAGGAAAGATGATTATTTTTAGTATGATTTTGCTGGAACTGTTTCATCATTCTCATGCTGATTTTTCTAATTTCTCATTTTTCTTCATTTTTGTTATCAGTCTTCTTTTGCTATCATTTTTTTTTATTAGTCTTAGAAATTAGAATAAAGAGATAGGAATAGTATAAGCTCCTCATTGTCATCTATATAGATTTTTTGTCCTTAATTTGGGCTTTGCTGAATCAACCTGCCTTTCCACTTATTTATGGGCTGTACTGGCCAGCTATTTCTTTTGAGATGGGTGTGTACCAGTTAACTGGTAAAACTGAGACATGTTACTTCTGATAATATATCATTAACTAAAATTAGCAGCAGCAAATGATCTAAAGAGCTCGAGCTCAACAAGAGAAAAGCTCGGTTCAAAGCCAAATGAACCAAGCTTGAACCAGTAATCTAGGCTTGAAATTAATTTCAAGCCAAGCCAAAATTACCCAGCTCAGTCAAGCTTGGCTCAATTAGCTCTCCACTCACATATGCATGATGATTGTGGGGTGCATGCATCACATGGCCAAGTGTTGTCCATAGGGTTGTCCATGTTGTGTGCAGGCCCCCTGATCACTGCTTGTGTGCAGTTGCACTCACCACCAATTGCAAGGCAAACCACTTCAATTTATACAAGTTTAGATAATGGCCATTGCATCTTTGATCCAATGGTCTATAGTATCAGGATTGTTTCAAGCTTGAATATTTAATTTAATTTTTGAATCCTTTAAATGTGAATTCAGATTTGATGCTAGCTTGAATTTGAGCTTGAACTGAGCTTGGTTCAAGCATGCATTAATTTCTGGCTTGATTTAGGATTTTCAAGCTGTTCAATTAGGCTCTGGTATTCAGCTCAGTTCAAATAGTGGTAAACAAATAAAGCTTGATCTCGAATTTCAAAGTTGAAATTAATATATAGTCAAACTTGACCAGACCCAAGTTCAGCCAAGCTTGGCTCAGTTACACCTAACTAAAATCAGCACATTATCTCTAATTAATTGAGTAGTGTATGAAATAAACTTATTGAATCATGGCATTTTGATAAATGCCTACACAAATTGTAACAGCAGACTGTAGAGTATTGTTAAAACATAGACAAATCTTCAGATATACAATGTACTAGCAGGCAATTTGGCCTAGTTAACAACTCCTTGTAATGATAATTAATTTATCTGCTGCAATTCATATCCTCTGATACCTACAAAATGCTCTGCATGTGCTAGTGTAATGGTGATTCGGCAAGTTCATCAATGGATTGGAAATCAAGTATAGCTCAATGTACATGCTTGTTATGCATCCCTAGCAGCATTTATATATGCTTGTTTTGCATCACTATTAGCAATTCATGCACATTTAAGAAGATTACAGATATTTACTAGCAAATTGTTGGCAAGCAAATTATGCTTGTACTTTTTTTGGGGGGCTGGGGGGTACCCTTTTTCTTCTTGACAGCCAACACGTTCTAGCAGTGAGTTATATTCATATATAGAAATTAATGCATCCATGCTATGAGTTCTTGAAGACAAGTTTAAAAGTTTCCTGGAAGTCTGCTTGAGCAGATAAACTAACCTGTTCTTGGTAATATCTGGCAAACTACAAAGTAGACTCTTGGCTAACAAAGATCATCCTGAGTATCTGAGTATATTTTGCTATTTTTGTCTATATCAAGTAATCTGCCAGCAATACTTTCTGATGGTACGAGTTATGTAGGTTAAATTCTATGCATTTTATGAAGAGCATAATCAGTTGAATTTACTTTGCAGAGGGAGTTTGAGGGTATTGCAAACCATTTCCAGAGTCACCCTCATGTTCAGTTGCTATTGAAATATGACGAGGCTCTTTCACACACAATCTATGGAGCATCTGACATGTTTGTAATTCCATCAATGTTTGAGCCTTGCGGCCTTACTCAGGTTTTATTCTCTTATCATTCACCTGAACTATGTCAGTCATTTAGCAACAACATCATCGCTACAATTGGTTTAGCCAATCATGGCATTGCGATCATTGAATGAAGGTGGAAATATCCTTCTGTACATGGAAGAATGCTGTTCCATATAATCATTCATATTGCCAGTCTTTTGTTGTGGATTATGGATACATCTTTTTCCACCGTAAGGATGGATACATCTTTGAGGAAATTAATCAAAAAATGGAAAGTGCAAAATTTTTTATGTATAGATGGGTCATATATGTATTTTTTAGATTTTGAAACTCCAAATTCTTTGATGTTTTTCAGATGATAGCTATGAGATATGGTGTTGTGCCAATTGTAAGGAAAACTGGAGGGCTGAGTGATAGGTGGGCAGTCAATTTAACATTATGCTGATTTCACAATATTACAGGATCAGTTCAACTGATTCATTGATTATCTGGCTGTCAACGGTTTCTTACAGTGTTTTTGATGTCGATGATGACACAATTCCAGTACAATATCGGAATGGCTTTACATTTATAACACCGGATGAGCAGGTAGGTATCATTGTTTAATCTATTATCCCAAGAGCTAGTATGATGTGTTCACAAATTCATGCTTAGTTATGATTGCGTTGATTTTACTGTGTGCTTCTCTGTAAGATTTTGATGTCAAAATCAGTGTGTTTCTCTGTAAGATTTTGATATCGGTGTTTGAAGATAAAGTTTTGTTGGTCATATTCTGAGTTCGGTGCTGCACGCATTTGTAGGGCCTAAGCAGTGCCATTGAACGGGCATTCAATTTCTACATGAAAAATCATGATGCCTGGCAACAACTTGTTCAGAATGACATGAGAATAGATTTCAGCTGGGATTCATCAGCTGCACAGTATGAGGAGTTATATGAGAAGTCTGTAGCTAGAGCAAGGGCGGCAGCAGCTCGTTCATGAGTTCTTTCATTCATCTTAGTTTGTCTTGTACAGTATTCACCATGGGGTGAGACCAACCATCTCGTTCATGCGGTTGGACTGCCTTATACAACGCACTGGAGCATTTGGTTTCTGATTGATGGCTTTTACTTGCTGACAGTTGACAGAATTATGCCTGAGCCTTTGATGCTGATGATCCATGGAATAGATGTCACTGTCGTACAGGTGGACACTATTATTCCATTCATGCTGTATGAGAAGAAAGTATGAGAATTCCGTTGTTTCTTTGAACCCTTAACAGGGATTTTCTGGGTCTATTTCTGACATAGATGTTGCTCGCTCACTTCTGCTTTTGTATTTTGTTGCCCTGCTTTTACAATGGGTGACATGTCCTCATCCTTTACAAAAAGGCAAATCTTTTCTCAAGTTTTTACATATTCTTGTTTGTAGTACGAAGTGTTTTGATGGATAGCTGGTACAGTTACATGATCAAGGATTGCAATTTTACGTTCTTATGTTCTTATTTTGAGTTTAGGACCCCCTTATTGGTTTGGCTGAGAGAATATCACAGGAGGTAAAGAAGAGAGAATTTTTGAACCATCATGCATGCTGATAAGTTAGCGTTGCAGGGGTACAGCTGAAACTATATCAGTTGGAAAGTAAGATCTGGACATCGGACTATGTAACGTATATATGTCTTGATGATTGGAATTGTTACTGAAATTGAAATGTACAATTCTATGTGCAATATATTCTATTCTTCTGAACTTAGAGAAATGTCCATGCCTATTGTCATCCTTAGTGAATGTGCTGTCTGTCAGCTGGAAATCAGTAGTTCTTATTTTCATCAGATCAACCATTTTTATCTGGTAGTCAAGGCTTGTGGTGACGTTAACGGCAAAATAAAAGTTGCAAACTTTAAGCTACCGTTAGTGTAATGATGTGTTGAAGTGTTTGGTTATTTTGCTTAAGACTGATGTTTCAATTTGATCATTCCTTCAGTCGTATGTGCTAGATGTTAAAATATCACGTGTGTTTTTGCACGACGTTTCGGTCATGTACACAGTTGGCGTACAGCCTGCGTCCAAGATGTCACTGTGCAGGTGCCAAACTCATGATTTATGCCGATAAAATAGGAAGAGCTTGAAGAAAGTACATTACTGAAGACGGTACTGGTCCGCGATTGACCCTCTTGCAACGCCAACAGCAATTTCAATTCAGACAGATGATCTCCATCTAGATGAGACAGGGCTTGATGAATGGAGCCCCACCAATAGGCACGTCCCATCTGTCATCTAGAGAGAGAGATTCGGTGGACCATACGGCACCGGAAAATATAGCACCAAAGAGATCTCGGTGATAATTTTGGACATGACGTGTTTGATTTTAGCAAACTGAGACCTCCCATAAATAGATCGAAATTACCTTATTAAACATAATTAATAAATAAATTATATTTTTTTTATTAATCTACTAACTTGAAATTAATTATTTAATTATTAAATAGATTAATTTGTGTAATAGGGGTCATAAAATAGGACATGATATGTTAAACTTATTTAATTTGGTTTTATATTTTGATTTTTAACTATCAAAATTATTATTTTATTACCACATGGAATTTTTTGGATGAAAATGGATTGGTATATAATTTAAATTGTATTAGATAGGTATACAATAATTTTTATAATTAAATTAGTATCAAATAAGTTATACAGATTAAATGGTGTAAAATTTAATTTTAAATTATATGGCTTAAAAAAAATTATGCATTTTTGTCAATCTAAATACGATTTTATTATTAAACGGATTATATAGGTTGCGTTATCTAACTCACGTAATATACGAATTAAATTCAAATTTAGATTTCTAACATACTAATACAAATCGGGTTCAAATTAATTCATTTACTATTATACTCTATAGCCGACATGACTAAGCCACCTTTATCTCACATGCAAAAATTCCAGTGTTTCTCATGTTCCTCTTCAAGGAAACAAAAATTGGACATTAAAAAAAAAATAAAAATAAAAAATTGTTTAAACAGATGGCCTAATTGTTTTAATGCACCAAATATCAATTATTGACTACTCTTAAACACACATGAAGAGGTTAAGACATTGGTATTGAATCATTTTCTTTTTGAGAGATGTTGTTATCATAAAATTATATTAGACTTAACTAAAATTTAAGATTAACCAAATGTAAATTGCTCTAAGGCTCAATTTAGCAAATAGAGTTGTTGATGATAGAACTTTTATAATTTATTTTTAATAAAATTTTTTACTATTTGATAACTACTTTGTAAAGCACTATGAAATTTTAACATTTGTTAAGTAACTAAACTAAGGAAGTAATTTTGAAATGATAAATGATAATTGACGTTGTATGTTACTTTCAACCATATAACTATTTAAATTATCAAAAACTTTAATTATAAATTATTTTTTATTTATAAATTATTATAAATATAATATAATATAATAATGCTATATTAAATAATATTAAAATATATCATATTATAATGTTACAATATAGTATGAGAAGATATAATAATATTGTATTAGTATTCTACATTATAGTCATGTATAATGTTATAATATTATTATATTATCTATATAATTACATTATAGTTATAATAATATTTTCAAATAACATTTATATTATAATATTATATAATCATTATATTATAATATTAAAAGTGATTAATCCTTATAGTTTGAATTTATAACCTTTTAAGTCTAATAAAAATAGTATGTCAATAGATGCTTTTGATAGAGATTTTAAATTGAAGCTTTTGCTAAAAGTTTTTTTTTTTTTGCTTTTAGAAAAAACATGTTTAGCCTTTTTTTTTTTTTAAGCGTTTTTAAGAGAGAGATTCGTGTAGCTGGTTCCAACTAGTTTAAAATTAAAGCTTTTGTTATTTTTACTGTTATAAATTTAATGTTTTCATCCATGTTACAACTTTGTGTTGCTAAATAATTGGTTGCATAATTGTCAGATATTTGTACGGATCAATTAAATTGTTAAACATTTCTTCTTTTGTACTTTAGTTGGTTATCTTTTGAATGTTTCCCTTTTTTTGCCTACACATCAAGTAATCTACCGTTTGCTTTCTATTGTCATAGCCAACGACGAAATCATAAACAAATCAATCAATAGAAATAAAATAAACAAATCATGTCTATAGTTTACTAAAAAGTCTTCCCTGATGTGAATAAAATAAATGGGTACTATTAAATACACTATAAAGCATAATGTTCTTATTTGCATAAATGTACGATAGTAGCTATTGTTAGAAATTTAAGAGAGATACTTTAAAGATGAAAATCATCATCAAAATTTAAGACCTTTCTTGTTAAATCATTAATAGAATGAATAGAGCGGAAGTGTACCCGAATTCATACAAAATATGATGAAGGAACTTGTGGGTTCTTGATCTTCCAAGCCTTATATGCACAATTCTTCTTAAAGAGTATCGAGTCTCTTCTTTTCTAATGATAGGGTGTCAGAAAAGAAAACTATGCATAAGACTTGGGAACCATACTTTTTTATAATAAGTTTGTACCTTTCATAAAGAGTAATGACTTTTGTGTTCATACCCTTTCATTAAGAGTAATGACTTTTAAGTTCATACCCTTTCATGAAGAGAAGTTTTCTTATTTTTATTTTTGACTCATTATAAAATTAGAAATAAGACTTTTGGGGTCTACACATTACAAAGTTCATACCAAGTAAGATGTCATTAATCCTAATAACTTAATTCATATAAGATCACTTCAAAAGAACTAATTTTTTAGGTAACTTATAATATATAATTAATGATATATGTAGGTCCATATATTAAATAAATATCTAACAGCTATAGCTATACTAATTAGTGACACCAATTAAGTTCTCTTTTCTGTTCTCCTTTAAAACTTCCAATAAAGCCAACTTAGACTAGCATGCATGTCAACACATAGTCCAACTGATCCACGATGAAAAGATGCACAAATAATCAATATTTTTTTTCAGTAACGCAGCCTGGGTTGACCAATTTGATCAAAGAAACACAAAAAAAAAATCATACAGCGAAAATTGGCACGAGCGATGCAACCACGAGGTCAAGCATGAATTATATAATTTGACAAACAATAAAATAATATTCTAATCATTGCCTTGCACGCCCCAAGAAGGGGAGGAAGTTTGAATCTTCACTTCCATTTACCACATCACTCCTCCGTTTCCACCTCCCACTCCACCACCTACCAAGCTAGCAGGCGAAAACATTTTGGTTTTCATACCCGAAATCCGTAGCGCAGGAAGAAGAAGCCAAGGGAGGCAACAATGACGATACCCTCGACCAGCCATAGCAAGTAATAGTGTACGTCGTCAAGGAGGAGCAGCAGTCGGAGGTTGGGGTGCCGGTGCTGCCTCCACCCTCTCCACATCGACGACAACGCACGAACTCTATTTGCCCATCGCTTATCCTTTGCCATTATATTCATCATCTTTCGTCTCAACCATTCCCGTTTCCTCCCGGCCATCTCTTCCGAGCCCGAACAATACAGCTAAGAAGATTTAGTAACGGATAAAAATGACTGCAGCTCCCTCTACGGTAGCAAGTGTGAAGGTGGGCAAAGAGAATCCCCTTTTCTATGCTCTTCTCTCTCTCTCGCTCTCTATATATATATATATACACACACGCTTTAGTTGGTTCAGATCTCTGAAATCCTGTTCGTCCACACGGTTTGTATTTGGTTTTGCTCAGACGTTTTGAGCGCCGACCAGCTCAAGCAAATTTCATTACGTTTCAGAAATGGGACGCGTAGAGGAACGCGTTAGGAAGGCTCGGAGTGAGACGGGCATAGGCGTGTGGTTTGAAATTTCGATATGCTCTGGAATTTTCACCAGCTTTTGTCTCAAAGTCAATTCATGGCCCACCAATGAGTTGCACTCATTCTTGGATTTACTTCCCTCTCATTTGAGAGAATTTTGTGAGAAAGGCTCGTTCTGTTTTTGTTTATTCTAATTTTTTTTTTTGCAAAAAGAAAAAACCATCTATTTTAAATTTTATTGGACTATTTTACCTACTACTCTTCAGCACGTACTTTGCGCCTGGCTTGGAAATAGTGAGCAACGTTGGAGGGGAAAAGACGGGATTAGCTGAGCTTATAAAAAAATTAGGATACGATGGAGGAAGGCTAAGCGCGGGTTCCAATTTCCAAATACTTTACTCTAAATATTTTATTATGTTTTAAAATTTTATATTTGAAATACTTTTTTTTTTTTTGGTATTGAAACCTTAAAAAGATAATTTAACCATAAAAGTCCAAATGTATAAGAATACTTGGATCAAAAAATGTTCTCCAAGAACTATTTTTATGGTTATTATTAGAATATTTTATTATGTGAATTGACATGTGTGTGTAGAGGGGGGGGGGGGGGGGGGGAGAATCCGACCTTTCAGTGAGCTAAATTTTAACATGAGGCTCTTTGATGGATTGGAATAAGGATTCAATTAATATCAAGTCTCAATCATCAAATTTTTTTAAAGCATCCAACCTTTCAGTGAGCTAAATTTTAACATGAAGACTCTTTGGTGGATCGAAACAGGGATTCAATTAATATCAAGTCTCAACCATCAAAATGTTTTAAATTTTTAGTCCCTCTCAAATGTGTTTGATAAGAAAATAAGTATATTATGTTAAAAAATAAATGTATACAAAAGAACTAAAAGTTAAAAAATTCATTCAAAGAGGTTAATTCTTAAAGTTGAATTCATTAAAGAATCAGATACCAAGTTGCTCTTAAATATAATCATATGTACTATGCATTTCTAGTGTTTGTACAGTTCAATGAAATTCAGATTGAATTAGTTGATTTTTTTAAAAAAAATGATCTTGCAAAATTAAGAAAAAAATAAATTTCTTGATTGATGCGTTTTGTTTGGAAATATATTTTATTTTTTTTTATTTTTATAAAATGGAACAAGTTGGACTTGTCATTTTTTTTTCCATTAAATTATAAGAAAACCAATATAAGACAGTGGGCAAATTAAGACAGAATAAGTAATACGATGATTTATTATTCATGATTGATCAACATGAGGCCTTTCTTCTAATGGGGAGTTTTCTTCTTCTTTTTTTTTTCCTCTTAATAAAATCACTGCAATTTGAAAAATCTTGAACGGTAATTTCCTGATCTAAATAATCTTTACCTATATGTAAAATTGGTAATGGAACAGATCTTGGCATTTTGCTGTTGCCGGCTTCCTAGTAATAATATTTCTCGATGTGGACTCACGTTGTTATTGAGTTTAACGTGAGAAGGACAAGTAAACATAAATAAATGAGAATAGATGAGAACATAGAAAGAAAAAAAAAAAAAAAAAAAGGCTTTCCACGAGGAACTTGAGCTCTAAGTTCTTCTTAACGTCAAAATGTTACATCAAAATTCTCACAGTGATTGGAAAACAGTCAAAAAAAAACATCTCTCATCCTTGCACTCGATGAAAGATAATGGTTTACTTCGTCACCAGAACCTCCAACGCCCGCCACTTGGACTGGCCCCCGTCAACTGAGGTGTGAGACACGGCATCCGCTAGACGACACCAGACCTTGGTTCGGACGGTGTTGCCTTCGCTTGTCCCTCTCTCTCTCTCTCTCTCTCTCTTGACTCCAGCCTTCTCTCCCGTCGCGCCTGCTGCTGCCCGCCATCTCCTCTCCTCCACCGCCTGCCGTCTACTTTCCTCCATCCCTCGCCACCCACAGTTGGACGAAAGGAGAGGAGACCGTGGGGAAAGACTCTCGGGGGGGATTAAAACGGATTTTAGTGCTCTCTATTGCTCCAGGCCTGCACAAATTGGGCAATAGGGCCCAACATTTCAGGCCCATGGACCAAATAAGTACGCAGTCTTATGGCCTATGTCGGGCCCATTACCACGACTACGTGAGAAAGGTCTAGACACTCGTACCATCGCCACATTACTGAAAAGAAAAAATTGGCAATATATATATATAGCAGCACCACCACCACCAGCACGAATTTAGTTTGTAAGAATGTAGTTGCTAAGTATTTAATCTTATATTAGTTATATATTAAAAGATATTGTATCTAGTTGTCTGACATTGAGTTTGAGTAAATTTGAATGTAGGTTTAGAATGAATTTTAACCTAATAAAAATATCGAGGAGAATATGACCTGAGAAGATTAAATCAAAACTTTATTCTCTGCAGAACTTGGCATCGTCAGTCGAAGTTTTTGTTTATAAGAAACTAGATTTGGAGCACTGGACAGCCATTGATATTTATCAGAAAATGAGACAAAAAAAAGAGGAGGGGGGGGATATCTGAACAGAAGAAATACAGCTATTATGAGCAAGAACAACGTCGTACAGGATTAATGTGCATCACACCAACAATCTCGGTTGGCAAAAAAAACTCGAACAGACGAATAATTTTTTATCCCTTAATACCTCTGCTGCCAAATACCAACCAAAGGTTACAAGGTGGTAGCGCACTCCCTCACTTTCCGGGCACGAAGTTGGTGGCGTAGGCCCAGGCGTTGTTGTTGACAGGATCCGCAAGGTGGTCGGCGAGGTTCTCCAAGGGACCCTTGCCGGTCACAATGGCCTGAACAAAGAAACCAAACATGGAGAACATGGCCAACCGGCCGTTCTTGATCTCCTTCACTTTAAGCTCGGCGAAGGCCTCCGGGTCATCGGCAAGGCCCAAGGGATCGAAGCTGCCGCCGGGGTACAGAGGGTCGGTGACCTCACCGAGCGGCCCGCCGGCGATGCGGTAGCCCTCGACGGCACCCATGAGTATAACCTGGCAGGCCCAGATGGCCAGAATGCTCTGGGCATGGATCAAGCTCGGGTTGCCCAAGTAGTCCAAGCCGCCCTCACTGAAGATCTGAGCTCCGGCCTTGAACCACACGGCCTCGCCGAACTTGACCCCGTTGCGGGCCAGCAGCTCGGGGAAGACGCAGCCGAGGGCGCCGAGCATGGCCCACCGGCAGTGGATGACCTCGAGCTCACGGTTCTTGGCAAAGGTCTCGGGGTCAGCGGAGAGGCCGGCGGTGTCCCACCCATAGTCACCGGGGAATTCACCGGTCAGGTAAGAGGGGGGCTCGCCGGAGAAGGGCCCGAGGTACTTGACACGGTCCGGGCCGTACCACGGGCTGCCGGAGGGCTTGGTGACGGTCTTCCGCATGGTGACCCGGCCCTCGCCGAGGATGGGAGAGGTAGAGGGGGCGAGCTTCACCGCCTTGCCAGCAAGAGAGGGGGAGGAGAGGGCCATGGTGGCAGCCATTGGAAAGGACTAGATTAAGAGAATGCCTTTGAGATTGGAGGAGCGATAAGTAGAAATGGTGGCAAGGTGTTCGGAGGGAAGGGTTGGGTTTGAGGGGTACTTAAAAAGGAGGAGGGGAGCGGGAGAGGAGGAGGTCGAGTGGGTGGAGTCCTCATCCAAGGAAATCTATATCTTTCATTTGATTGGTCGATAGTTTTATTTTGATTTTTTTTTTTTTTTTTTCTGGACAGTGTATTGGTTGATGATGCGTATTGAGGTTGGAGTTTTGGTGGCGCACCGTCGGCCACGACGGCTTGAGATCCTTTGGGTGCGGTTTTCTGGCTGCGAATCTCGTTCACGAGTGGTGATTGGGTGTCACGGATTTTCTTGGCCTCCACTGGGTTGGGAGCCACGTGTAAATTGGAGTTACACAAATTTCCTGATTTTTATCTTTCTTTTCGATGTAAAAATATCGCCTGATTTTTATTTTATTTTATTTTTATCAAACAGCTCGTTGGAGGGTTATGAACGTACCACAAGAAATTCCAGTGGCAGTCATCTACTCTAATTAGAGTCGGTGCATGAGTTGAGTGAGAGTTGAATGGTGGATGGCCCATTCCAGTCAGACCTCTTTTAAAAAAAATAAATAAATAAAGAGGAGGAGGATTTCACTTTTAGCCTGGACCCAACTATGGCTCGTTAGTCACCAGCACAAGCCTGTTTGGCTCCCACATCCATCCCTTAGGCTCCAAATACCTTAACGAAAATTGAGCGAAGCCTCTTCTCAACTGAAAAAAATAGCAAGAAGAGAGATTAGTGAAGTTATAAAAGAGATACGAGTGGAGGTAGACGAGCTGTTCAGTTTTTAGCAGCCAGAAGAGGAGGTTTATATTCGTGTGAGAGGGAAGCAAATTCTTGTGTCTTATTCCGTGAAATTTAAGTCTGCTATGTAGGACAGATGATGACTTGGATCAACAGCTTCACCCATGTTTGATGAAAATTTTGAATATCAAATTCCATTATTAATTGCATGTCATCAAAAATAAGTTGGAAGTTTTCTAGATATATACATGTGTCTCTAAGGCAGCTTTCTCACCTTTCAATGTAACATCATCGACGGTTGTAGTTGCATCATTAAATAAACACAAATCTTAAAATCCACCTTGTGACATAGTTAATATCGTTGTGTTTTATAATATTAGATTTCAAGGCATGGTTGTGCTTGTGATGTATATAGAGATATTTAGATAATGAATTGAAATGTCAAAGAAATTATTCATTGTATTTTAGTTCTTCTTGCTTTGTTCAGTTCTGGCCTTGCATGCATGATGATTTGGTTTATAATCCAGTTTGAGGATGCTGCTGAGGGATAACATGATGTGTAGACCCAAACTTCAAATTCTTAGCTCTCATGTGAATTCCAGCTATGGCTGTTTCGTTGGAGAAAATACTAGGTCAAGGCTCTATTACCTCTATCTATGGGTAATATGTCATCAAGAGGCAGTCTGGTATCAAGAAACGCTAGAATCAGTTGCAGGAGTTGAACTTGCCACCATCTTCATCCCTTTTCCTCCTAAAATAACAGCAGCATTCCTTTCACAGATATTTTTGGCTGGTCGTTTTCTCTGCGTTGCTGTTGCCGGTCATCATGCATATTCTATTTTTAATATTTAAAAATAATTTTATATTTAATAAAATAAAAAATATTATATATTTATAACTCGAATACATCTGATACCAATTAACTTTCATTCAAATTTTTGAACCATGTGGTTTCAGCCCACTAATAATTTAACTGAGCCAACAATTGGGCTTAAAGCATTACAAATGGTATCAAAATCAACTTGAATGTACGAAAATTAATGGATATGAAGAAAAGGCAACTCATAAGATAATGATAAAGATCCATGGAATAGTGGTAGAGTTTTGTCATGAATGAAGCCACTCTAGTAACACCAACGATCCGACTTATGATGTACAACGATGAAGACGTTGCATTATACGGAGAAAGATTGTAATACCCTAAAAATAGTATCATATTGGATGAAAAAGAATGTGTTATGTGCTTATAACTCAAGTTCACGTTCTATCAATTAGCTTCCACTCTAGTTTTAGGGATACGTAATTTCGATCCACTAACAAATTAATTAGGTCAGCAGTTAGGTTTGAAGCATTACAGCATCATTGATACAGATGAACTTGATGGATATTTTTATAGAATGATATTTTGTGATTTTTGATTTTCTATTTGTTAGGAAGTTGGAGACTTCAACTCCAAATTCATGCGCTTGTATAATGTGAATTTACATACTAAAACTATGATGCTCTTGTTCTTATTATATAAAGTAAATTAACTGGGAAAATGAGCCATAATTTTGTAATTTTGAATTAATGGAACTATTGATGATATTCGAATATATAATTATTTTGAATTTGCCTTGGAGATGGAGCTCTAATAAATGAAAACATATACCGGACAGAGATCTGAAACGTCGTGAGATCTTCTTCCAGAAGCTGAACCAAAGATATATTACATTCGTATGTGCGTCCGTGCGTGTTCGTTCCAGGCTTGTTCGATTCTTGTTTGAAAGGAGATATTTGACGGTTGTATTGGAGCTGGCACTGGCAGCACATGTACCCATTTCCGCAGCACTGGAAACAGGTAACAAATTTAATGATATAATGGTTTAATAAATGTTTGCTTTAATGCTCTGGAATTTGTCAAAGAATCAAAATGCATCTGTTCCACGGCACTAGGATCGTTCGGAGACTATTATGCCAAGGGCCCGAGCACTATCAATGTGACGTAAATTCTGGGTATTCTACTAGAATATTAGGGATGGCAATTTATTTTTACTTTTTTTTTTATTTTCTTGGAACTTACTCTGAACCATGGAGAAGGAAATGAAGAAAATTTTATCTTTATAAATAAAGATGAAATAAAAATAGAAAAGATATTTTTCATCCCATCGATCTTCGATCTTCATTATACATGATCTCCGTATATATTATATTACTTAAATATTATTATATTATTTTAATATTATAAATATAGCCCTATATATAATCATAAAATATCTTAAAACTATATGCACTCATCTTCTTTATATTTATTAAGATTGTATATATTTATTTCTTATAAAATAGTTTACAACCGTAAACTTATGTTACTATGTCTTTTAAAATTATGGTTTAATATATTTCTTATGAATTAACTAATGAA
Source organism: Metroxylon sagu (assembly GCA_017589505.3). Classification (NCBI taxonomy): domain Eukaryota; kingdom Viridiplantae; phylum Streptophyta; class Magnoliopsida; order Arecales; family Arecaceae; genus Metroxylon; species Metroxylon sagu. The sequence continues at coordinate 2,443,861 of JACVBY030000640.1, read as the reverse complement.
ATGGTTAATATATTTAAATCAATTTTATTTTTTATATAAAACTCAATATTTTTTAATTTTTAAAATATAATGAGCAAGAATCAAAATTAAAAAATTGAATATTTTGATGTCAAAAATAATATTGATGGGAAAGGCATCTCTAATGGGATGAAGTTCTTTGTAAGAATGAAAATAAGAATTTTATAAAAAATAAAATAAATGAGAATGAAGATCAATATGGGAATGAAAATTTTTATGGGAATAGAGATGGAGAAGTTTTTACCCTTATTAATGGAGATGAGGATAAAAATGAGAGGTTAAAATAGTAGTGAAGATGAGAAATAGCTCTCTGCTTCCATCCCATTCCATTGTGGCTCTTAACTACTACTCCTCACTCTCCTCGTAACGCATTTTGGACATCGCCCCCAACTCGGTGGATTGGACTCAGTATTGTTTTGTTAGATCCCATGGCCCAGAGCATAACAAGGCGGGGCCTAGTTTTGTAGTTAGGATTTAATTTCGCCGAAGGAATGCATGCGCTGCAATATTTTTAAGCCCATTGCTGGCTGAGGCATGGACAGCGTGTGCGAGGCTCTGCGTTTAGCTAACAACATGGTATCTCTTGGTTGTTGATCGAGTTATTCTCTCAACCTGGTGCAAATTGTGAACCAAGGCGATAGAACCCCTTGGTTGATTTGGCCATGGAGCTCGATACCCTTCTCTTTTGCACGAATCACGGCAGGGTCGCATCTAGCATGTTTCCATTTAATCTAATGAGGTTGCAGACCGATATTAAAATATGGCAAGGTCCTATGGTTGTACTGGCTTTACACCGAAGTCAATGGCGTAAAGGAATGGTTAACGTCGTTAAATGTTTTAGTTCTTGAGAAGAAGCATAAACAAATGTTTGACATTACAAGTCTTTTTCTAGAGTTGAGGTAGTAGTGCAACCACTTGTAAGTAGTTAAATCTATTCGTTTAATCAACTGCTGGCCGATTACTTCGAGAAGGGGTAGACAGAAGCAGGGAATTAAGGCTCGTATAAAATCTCAAAGCAACGAAACGTCCAAGTACTGGATGCTTGTGTAAGGATTTGGTGAGTCTAAAATAAATGCAACGCCTTAAGTTAGAAGATTTCAACCACTGAAAATTAGATTTCAACTACCGAAAATTCGACCGTTAGCTGTCTTCTTTCAAAAAAAAATTGAGCGATGGAACAATACAGAAATCAAGCAATTGATACCGGCAAAAACAAAAGATAAATGGCAGAAGATGTCTTGATTAGAAAACTAAGTTGGGACAAATAAGAGGTGGGGAAGAAGTGGCTGTTCTTGAATTTTCTTCCACACGTACTTATAATTTAGTACAAAATCAGAGAGGCAGAAACAAAAGCAAAGAAAAGAAAGAAAGAAAGAAAGAAAGAAAGATGTCTGTTTTACTCTTTTTTTAGGGCCAATTTGAAAGCGCCACTGCTTGTGACATCCTTGGATATGGTAATCCAACTACTGAGTTACCTGCAATACTCACAAGATCTTTAACAATACCGAATGCTTATGTGATAAAGACTTGCCTTGTTATATAATTATATTTATTCCGAATAAAAAAAGATTGTCTTGGAGCTATGGATTTATTCACCTATAAAGTCTTGTCTTGTATTAAATGATCATGTTTATTCCATCCTTGAAAAAAAAAAAAAAAGAGTTACCAACTAACAAGCTCATGGACTTTGTTTTGAGCAACAACCACCCCAAAACTAACTAAAAGACATGTGGTCTAATTATCCCATTTTTTCTCATTTTATAGGGGCATTAAATCCTCTCCTGGATAATGAATGGAAAGGCCTCCTTGCATAGGATCACGCCAAGAGAAAAAAAAAAAAAAAAAAAGGAATGCAAAGTCCCACGGAACGCTGCAAGCCAGATAGTAGCATAAAGTCACCTCCAGCAGAAGCTGTTTCAGTTGGTCATTCTAGATTCATTTTTTCTCTACAGCAGCCTTCTGGAGCTCTCTCACTCCCTCTCCTCTCTCTCTCTCTCTCTCTCTCTCTCTCTTTCTTTCAGGGCATAACAATGATGGCCTCAGAAGGCCAAAATGTGCGAGCCAGGGTGGAAAGGTGTAGGTGGCTCAGAGCGTAAAGCTGAGACCATTTCAGCTCAAAAACAAAAGAAAATACGGCAACTGAGCCCTTTGTGATGGTGGCAGGTGGGAGCTCATTTTTCCAAGCAGAGAAACTTGGAGGAGCGTGCTGGCAGAAGACTTTGGAGTCAGCGACACTGTCGTCGTGATGACGCCAAGCTTTTGCGCTTCCATCCCCACATGGGATGGTACACTGCAAAGCATTCGTTTGCTGCGCCTTTTTCAGCAGCTAGCTGGGCTTGCTTCTCCAAGCATAAAACAATAATGTCTTTTGAGCAAGCGTTCCACTCCGTCTCTTCTTTTATCCCATCTACTGGACATGTTAGAAATGGCTATGTTTGGTCTTTGTTTGAATGCTGAGAGAAGGTATCTATCCATCATTTTCACATGCGTAGCACTCCCTATACAATGCTCTTTCAACGATCTAAGATGGCTGCCATTGCTCAAAGGTAAGATTTTTTTTTTTTTTTGGTAGGTTTACTTGAGGGTTGAGTTTTTTCATAGGGTTGTTTAAGGGTGAGTTACCACCATGGACATCCTATTTAAGTGATGCTTTTATTCAAAGAAAAAGGAGGAAAGAATACCAACTTGGTTATGTCAGACAGCTGAGTGCTTGTTTGGATGGTAAATTGAGTTGGCCTACCAAGACATCCTTAATGCCAAATAGGTGGCAAAGGGTCAGTCATGCAAAAGAGGACGTGAACTCTTACATCTCACGTTGCACCCTATCCCCCAAGGCTTTAACACCCCACCAGTCCACCAAAAAAATAAAAAAACACCCTAGAAAAAGGACTGACAAAATAATTAATCAAGCCAAAAGAGAAGATAAGAATGCGATCTTGAATGCTTCATGTCATCACTCATTCATCATTTTAAGCTAAAATGATCAAACTTTTTCTTTCCCTAAGAGCTCTCATTATACTGCTGAGAAAGCGACGTATTGGTTATTTTAGCCATCATTCAATATTAAATCATTTATAAATAGCATACATCATAAGCCTACCTAAAAGTTAAGATAAAGAAGCCATACTCAATGCTGTTAAATGATTTTAGCAGAAAAATACTTAATTAATAATAATAAAAATTAAATATTATTAATTTGAAGCATCTAGGACAGCTTTCAATTTGAAAGCAGGTTAAGTGTAACAATGAAGCAATATCTTGAGTGGACTTGGGACATTTTGCTTGTACGCATGCTAATGTGCGTTGCTTATTACCTAATCTAATTTCAAACACCTTTATCCATCCTTTTTTCTGCAAAGAGATAAAGATTCTAACACCTTTATGAAATGTGGGAAACAACTATCAGCAATGATGGCAAACCAAGGGAGAGCACCAGCACAGGTGTCCCACCAACAACTAATAATATAGGTAAGAGGTTTGATTCTTGGACGCTAACTGCGATCCCGAGTTGAGGAGAGAATGAGTATTGGGAGACAGATATCTGGTAAATATAATGCAAGAATATCAGAGAATGAGTATTGACTACAAGACACAAAAACTAGGCCAGCCCTTCCAGTTTAGAGTAGCCAACCTGTCTTTAAATTTTAAGGAATTTAACAGGAACAATTTTTTGGTATTTATATGGTCATATTGCGTGGTTGTTCTAAAATTTATGCGCGTGTATATTGATGGTTATCCTAAACATCTAAAGCTTTGCCGACAAACTATTCTATTTATTTATTCTTATTTTATGATAAGGCCTTCTGTACAACATTCCAGAAAGGTTATTTGTTTTAAAAACTTAGCTAACAGTCCATGGCTCACCATCTCGCCTCTCCCTGATGATTAATTAGTTAGAAGAAACAGACGCCATAGATCTTTTTCATCAAATTATGCATCTAAAGGAAACAGAAAAAAGAAACCTTACAACTAAAACATGGAAGAAGGGACAGGGCTGAAAAGAGAGAGAGACAACATGGAGCAAGGCATTATTCCATCCCAATAAAGAAAAACCTCATGACTGCAAAAAGGCAAAGTGGGGGAATAATAAATGATCATTCTTCTAGCAGATAACAAGGACAGATCAGAAGGAAGAGGGAACAAAAATAACAGATAGATTGTATATAAAAGAACATAGGGTTCTCAGCTGAACACAGATATCTGTACAACAAAAGCTGGAATAACTGGGGCAACTCCCAAAGGATGAGTTTGCTCTCCCTCTCTGTCTTGATGCTGGCAGCAGAGAACAGCTCTATAAACCAGGAACCCATAAATAATAAATCCTCATTCTACCTCCAAAAATCACCTTCGTGCAGCCAATGGCCTCTGGATAGCAGTCAATGAAGCTTTTTGATCTTGTTAGCAAAGAGAGAATGCTGGTGTCTGATCAGCTGCAACATAAGTCAGCCAACCTTATGCTTGATATCCCCTTGATGTCCTACTCTCTGATGTTCCTGCATTGTTTTCGACATCAGAAGAATTTGCTTTCTCACTCAGGGACTCGATCTCCATGCTACCCATATGATTCCTCCTGTGTCTGCGATCCTTTTGTGAAAAATAAGACGAATGTTAATATAATTCCCTTGAAAGTATAAATCATTCAGGAGATAGTAGAAGGAAAAGGGGTTCATGGCAGACGGTCCAACCTCACGGTTTGGGACTTCCTCAGCTTCAAGCATTCGAACGACCTGACCCATCTTTGGTCTTTTATTGGCATCAGGATCAACGCATCTCAGTGCTACTAGAAGAGCTCGTTTAAGAGCCCGTGTAGATGGCTTCACCTCCAGGGCAGGATCCACTACTTCCTCGGCTCTCCTATTTCCGACCATCATTTTAAGCCACTCCACAAGATTGACCTGGTCGCATTGGATGTTATTGATTCGACTTAAAAACAGCTAAAAACATATGTAAACATACCTAGCTATGGCTAAACCCATAACCAAGAAATCCCTAATCTGAGTCATCACTTGATCTTATAAGTTAGACATCATTTGCTAGTAGATGTATAGCTGCTGCTGAATAAAATGAACAATTGAAGCTCAGATTGTTCATGTCAACAAAGAAATTGTTGTGAAATGGAACAGAGTGCTTGTTCGGTGTGCTAATCATGACTTTGCAGCTTGACCTAATAAACTGTACCTCATTTGCAGGCCGACCGTAGTCCACAGGATCCCTTCCTGTCACAACTTCCAACAGAAGTACTCCAAAACTGTAGACATCGCTCTTCTCATTTAGTAATCCGGTATTTGCGTACTCAGGTGCCACATACCTGGCAAAAGGCAAAAAGCAAAGATCGGGCATATCCACAAATTAACTCTTTCAGCTTCCCATTAACAGAAATTTACATATAGAAGAGATAACAAAGTGAGCATACCCAAATGTTCCCATGACTCTAGTTGTGATGTGGCTCTTGCCTGAACCCAACAGCTTGGCCAATCCAAAATCAGAAATCTTGCCATTGAATTCATCATCAATTAAAATGTTGCTCGATTTTATATCTCGGTGCACAACTTTCGGTTCTATTCCTTCATGCAGATATGCAAGTCTGAAGGCCATTTAGTTATTCAATTTGGTTTACTATCCCTCACAAATGATTAATACTAAAAAGAAAGTTAATTTCTAACTTCATAACGAACAATGCAAATGAATGAATTGTATTAGGGTGTCAAAACTTACGCCTTTGCAGTGCCTAGGATAACCTTCATGCGATTCTCCCAACTAAGAACACCATGTTGACGCATAGCTCCATGAAGCCACTGCTCTAAATTTCCATTGTTCACATACTCATAGACAAGCATCCTACAATATATTATTCAATTTGCACTGAGAGCTCTGTGAGGATAGTGCTAAAAATCAGTTTGGAAAAGTACTAGCAATGAACCTTCTTCTGATTGTCAACAACTAGATATGGACCATCAATAACACAACTGAAGATCCAATAAGCAGAAATTGAATAAACAAAATTATTAAGTAGAGAGAAAAAACAACAAATGTGGTTGGAGTAACTGATTTTATATGAGAACAACCATAAAGTTTGTTTGAGTCTAATGGGGTGGGGATCCCTACCAGCCTGTGAGTTGCTTAAACAATCGTAGGGAAAGAGAAAAGACAATTATCATCAGGTTTTCTTGTTATTCTCATCTATTATCTGACATTATTTAATCTGGAAAACTAGAGTTTCCAATAAAATTAGCTGATCAAGTTATAAGGATCATTTGGCAGTTTTCTTCAGAATAGCAGATTTAATCAAAAATTTATTTTCTTATGCTTGATTTAATCAAATCTAAATTTTACATCTGTGCACTTTTTCTCTACATTAGAGCCATACAAACATCTTTAGTAGCGCTCTAAGGCGTACACTATAATATCAGAAGGGGGTCAACCAATTCCATTAGGTTTAAAAGTACAGTGTTAGGTTTAAATGACTTATTGCACACATTAAAAGTACCGCCAAGGAATTTGCTGCCATATGATGTTATCAAGAAGTGCCACTATCATTTACAATTCAGGTTTAAATGCTTCCCTACTGTCTTGGTGTGCTAGATGTCGCTAACAACTCTAAATATTTAAATTTTCATGCGTTGCAGGCAGTGCTTTTCCATAAAAAAAAAAAAAAGAAAAAGAAAAAGAAAAAAAAGATGAGGTATGAGGTGTTGCAAACATAAATTTATCACTTATATATTGTTGTTTGATCTATTAAGTGTGAATATACTTTTATAAATATTAGGTTTGAAAAACTGTTATACCAGAAGGTTCCAGACTTTAACTAAAATGTAAAGCCTTCTGACAGTGGATCACTTTTGGTTAAATAGCATTCTCTGACTTAGCATTAGTGTCATATGTATTATCATGTTTCAACTTTCAAATTTTAGCAAGCAGCAATTCATTTGATTTACTTAATGGAAAAACATCAGTTCCTTAAACCTTCAGGATACCCTTTGACTACTTTGTAAGGCTTCCGTTTGTTCTTTGGTCTCAGAGATGCAATTCAAAAAAAATGTTGATGTTCTTGCATTGAAGTTTTGCTTCTTTCATTTTTTTTTTTTTTGTGATCTTTTTCTATCCATGGGACCAGCTTTCAGTAGATCGCTCATTTTCCAACTTGTCTAAATCTTTACTTACTAGAGTTTGGCATATGTAATGCATGCACTCTGGAGATCAACCAAAGCCAGAGCGGAGCTTTACACACCACTCAGGAGTTTGTTTTAGTAGTAGGTAGATATAATGATCTCTTCCATGTAAGCCATTTTAGTGTACCACACCCGAAGAAGAATATTATTCTAATTGAGGACTGCTGATTTCAGTTTCTTTTCATGATTAGCATATTTATTAAAATCCTCTCACCTTGTCTAGAGGTTTAGAGGATTTCTGTTCTGGGAATTGGGTCTATCATCCTATGACACTCAATCATCTTTTGCTGAAATAAGAAACCTAACAGAACTAAGTATTAATGATTTGATCACAAGGGTAGTCTTAACAGATGATTTTGGTAAACTTCATGGTATATACCTCATCAATAAAACTAACAGTCTCTACGCCCACAAATGCTCAGGGTTCAATGATTTCTGGAATCAAAACCAGTAACTTCACCAGTTTCCTTCTGTGTTTCATTGAAATTAGTTTATATTATATATGTATGTATGCATGCATGAATGCATGCATCTATATATGTAAATTGTTTCAGCTAATTTTTGTCAGAAGAATTTACTGACCTGTGGTACCACAGCGTTGGGCTCATAGGTACCATTTATTGACAGAATTTCTATTGAGAACACTGAATTATTGGTCGGATATTTTTGCAGACTTACATGGCTAGAATATGCTGTCATGGTGGCCTTCCTGCGTTGTTCTTTGGCATCTTATATTATGTGAGAGATCTTAGAAACTACGAGCTCAGATGCTAATGAATTCTAACATGCTCTCATCAACTGAAAAAAAGAGACTTTGATTAAAACAAGACAAATGAATTAATCAAAACACGTCTTCACCTATGGATTCCTTCTACACAATATCCCAAAAGCCGCACTAAGTTCTTATGTCGAACATGGCCAATGGCTTCCACTTCCACTCTAAATTCCCTCTCTGCTTGGCCCCTGCAAGACCCAAACAGAACTTTTGCCATTAAATGTTGACTACCTGAAAAATGTTACCTCAATTTTGAAGTTGAATGGATTAGAATTTTATAAAATGGTACCTCAATTTTGAAGCTGAATGGGTTAGAAATTTATATACACTGAATAGAACAATACTTACAGATTGTTGAGAAGCTTCTTGATGGCAACATCAGTCCCATTTATCAAGAGGCCCCGGTAAACAACTCCATATCCACCCTCCCCAAGGACATTCTCCTTTGAAAACCGATTTGTTGCATACTCAAGATCCCTTAGAGTAAACCAGTGACCCCATCCCAGATGAGAGAATTCAGGCAGACCAACTAAAGGCGATGCTGATACATGTCCATGTGAATATTTTTTCCTTGTGGGTCCTGAGCTGCCTTCATCCCCGGAATAGGAACTTCCAGCCCTGTCATTATGGTAAACCGAGCTGCACTGGCTCATGTTATCAGCATCACTTGATTTGCTCAAAGTTAAGTGTGCCAATGTCTTCCCAGAATCCTTATCACTAAACTTGTCATGTAAGGAATATGCAGGCCCTTCATGTTCATGGAAGCTTTGAGCAAGACTATGACCACCAACTCTGTCTACCGTGATTTCCTTGGAGACATTAGGAATTTGTGTGAGTGGAAACTTATCAAAGCTCCTCCTTGCCTTCTTCCGAGATATCACCCATATGGATAGGACAACGAGAATCAGCACTATCAAGAAACATACGCCAATGCCTATCAGGACCCACACTCTCAGGCCAAAAACTGGGGTCTTCTTCAATAACTCAGTATTCAGAGAATCACTGGTCGACATTTTCTCCCCTGGGCTTGAAAAAGGGAATGGAGTGAGGCACTGGATTCTGAATATCATATTTGCACATAGCTTTGCAAAAAGTTGGCATCGATGGATCAACAAACAACTAGATTAAAACATGAATGTCAAGTAATTTCAGAAAGGCTTCATGCCCCAACCAGAAATCTTGTTTTGTGAAAGTGTTAGGTCAATCCTTCTATGAATTGAAAAAAAACAAAAAACAAAAAATTCATTTCCTTTTGTAAAACCAAACTTATGATCCCATTGGATCTCGATGCATACTGAACTTGGACAATAACAGAAATACTGTATATCTGCAAATATGTTTAACTTCACAGCGACAATTCTTCAAAAACATGGAAGACACGAAGATTGGTTGACAACTTTAAAAGGATGGCATTTGTTACCACATATTTCGCTGATTCCGAAATATTTAATAACGTTACTGGCATTACACAGCATTAATTTATAAAATTTCCAAATTGATGACAGCATACTCAAAACCCACCGAATCGAGGGAGTGAAAGGAAAGAAAGAAAAAAGAAAAGGAAAAAAAAAAAGAAGAAGAAGAAGATGAAGATGAAGAAGGAAGCAGCAAATCTCCCCACGCGGTCTCTCCCCCATCTTCCACCATTCACAGAGGATGAAACAAAAAAAAAAAAAAAGACCCATTTCATAACAACATTCGAAATAAACTGTGAAAGAAAAAATAACACTCGAAACATTATACGTAATAATAGGGGAAAAGAACAAATTTTGCAGGGAAAGTTACCTCTTTTAGTGATTTAATCTTGATGATCTTCCCTCCACCATGCGAAGAACTTCTTCTTCCCGCAAACAGAAGCTTAACGCATGGGGCCTCAAATAGAACAAGCCCAGCAAAACTCAGGACCACGACCAAGGAGACGCAGTTAGAGTGGTTTCAAAGCGGAGAAATGCCCAGATGTGGGTCTCTAAGAAAACTGATCAATAAAAAAACCCAAAAAAATGGAAAAGAGAACCCAAGGGAAAGCGAGACAAGAAGGCACCAGTTCGGAAGAAGAAAAAAAGGAAAATTTTCTCCAATCTTTGAGAGTTTGGAGGGAGATACAGGGATGGTTGGGTGAAATGGTTGGTGAATCGCCTCCCCTTCGAGTTGAAGGGAGAGGGAGAGGGAAAGGGAGAGAGACCACGGAAACAAGGGAGAGCGGAGAGAGAGAGAGAGAGAGATCTAAGGAGAAAACAAGGAAGTGGTGCACGGTTAGCATTTAAAGGTGGGTTATTATAGAAAATAGAGGAAATCATTAACAATGGGACTAATGGGAAGAGGAAAGAAAAAGGAAAAAAGAGAAGAAGAAGAAGAAGAAGAAGAAGAAGAAGAAGAAGGGATGAAGTGCAAGGGATGAGGTCAACCCAGGAGACAACTCCAAATCTATCTTGCTGGCACCTGTCCATCAACCACTGTATCCCTCTGTTCCTGGGCTAAATCCTTCACGTATACCGCCCTAATCTTAATAAAAAGCCCGACTTACCCTTGCAACGGCTATATCAGCTCGGTGAATTCGCGTGATCAGCGGTGGCTATGCCAGGAATTACATCTGAATCTATGGGCGAAGAACAGAGAGCCACAATAAAACAAATATGCTGTGGTTTGGGACAATAGAAGCCAAGGCCATCGAGCCTATCGCCAAAATACGTTGTATCATCTACAAATTAGTATTATTTATCTAATCAAAATACTTAGAGTGAATGCTTCAAACAAGCTTCCTATTTTTAATAAGGCTTTCACAGATTAAATACCCAGGTATTCTTGGTGTGGTTGGACGATCATGCAGCTGATCTTAAGTAGATTGACAGCATGAATAGTAGGTTGGCGTATGGTGCTAGTGATGGTAGTTGCATCATAAAATAAAATTCACCGATGTGGTGACCATGTGAGAGATACTGCATCATGCTTGGGGAACCATCATGATCAAAATGAATTGAAGTCATTCTTATCATTAAAACCCATCCATAAGGCAAAAGTAATTAATAATTTTATATCTTGTTTAAGTCATGTCAAGTATAGCCGCAATGCTCTTTAAAATATTAAAAATTTTATAAATTATTCTAAATTTTTAATTCTCTGAATGATAACTCCAAAATGAATAAATAAATTCTGCACAAATTGTATCATTTATTCATGTATTATTATGCTAATTTTTTTAAAAAAATACTATGGATTATTGCTAGTAGTTATGTTTTTGCTATTATTTATCGTTTTTGCTTTTTCTGTCATATTCCTTAAGTAAAATAACTTGCTATTATTTTAGAAAGTTTATTTTTTTAACTTTATTATTTTTTCCACCATTTTGTCATCCAAATTATTTTTAATTTTTTATACAATTTTCAAATTTCTTCTGAATTTCAAATCCTTAGGAATGTTGAATTTGTGACTATAAATGCAGAGATAAGGCTTGCAAAACAATGACTGCATGTAAAATAATACAGGATTTATAGTTTCATTCAGCATCATGATTCTCATTTTAGAAAAGAGAGGTCACCCATTTGATTCTACTTCAGCCTCTAGCAACTCCAAACATGACATTTTTTATTTGATATTTTAATTCATGCTTTTAAAATATATCAGCCAATCGAATTATAGTTGTTTGTGGATCAAAAAGTCAATACCTTTTCCCCTCTTACTTAAAAACACAGGCCATCCGTCTGAACAAAAGATATTTAGGACAGAGCTTAGTTAATTGGAAGTGCGCATTATTGTAGATCATTCACTGGGTGTTCAATATTGTCAAATTGTCAAACTTCCTCTCTTAGAGGGGGGATGTTGGGTTGAAAGAGAGAGTTTGGATTAAAAGTGCAAGTTTTAATCAATCTATGGTTGCAAATTAGCCTTTCTGCTAATCTTAGCTTAAATATTATACCGAGTTGACATTGATCTGCCATACAGTTATCCTCTCCGTAGGGCTCTTTAATGCTGGGAGGAAGCATATTCTATGCAGTCATTTGTTGCTTTCTTTTTGTCCTTGTGAAAAAGCTAGCCTCACTTCCCTTCCTCTCCTCTCCTACGAAGGATGAATGGTGAAGTGATGCTTTGCACGAGAGGAGAGGCAAACTCTTCGCTTTCCCCCCTCCTCTCTTTCCTGCTAATTTCTTTAATCAAATCCTCCTCCCCCAGTGAAACTATATCGCAACATAGATGGTTATTATTATTATTATTATAAGCTTCTGAGGAAGCCAGCTCTGTGGTAATATAATTACTTTTTTTAATGGCCCACAATCTCTTGGAAGGAGAGAGAGAGAGAGAGAGAGAGAGAGAGAGAGAGAGAGAGAGAGAGGAGACCATGGTCACATGCCACCCATGTCCGCAGCACTCAAGCCGAAATTCTCATACAGCTCGGGCATAGCTCGTGGACCGGCCTCAAGACGTACGAAGCCATGGGAGGGGGCTACAAACGGAGGCCGGTGGAAAAGAGAAGTCTTTGGAAAGACTTGAGGAATCAAATGATTTGTGTGAACCGCACGGCAAGCTGCAACCTTTGTGGGCTGACCCAGGGTTGTTTCCCGGTGGGAAAGCCATGCACTCGAGAGATCTCCTTTTGGTTTTGTCTTCACTCATTGACTACAGCTATGTTGAGGCTGTCTCCGAGTGACTTAGCCATTATCAATCTGATGTTTTCTGAGGGTTCTTTTGACGTGTGGACCAGGATAGTGTTGTGGAAGATATATCTGCGAAGTAGATCGCTTGAGTGTGATGTTTTATGTCAGGCTATCCGGTTCTTTTCACAGCTGTAAGTTTTCATCTTAACCTCATGCGTCGGTTAATTTGTGTATGCCCGTTGATCAATGAAGAATTGAATGGCTCAAGCACAAAAAAAAAAAAAAACTACACCTAAGTTTTGCCCATAACGGCATTGCTATCCTCATCTTGTATTGAAATTATACGTGTCTAACCAATTGGACTCGGCTTGATTGATTGGCAGTCCTGTCATGAAATATGAATGATGGCATTTTAAATATATTTTTTTTTTTAAGAAATAAAGAAAGAAATAGAAATAGATATTCGATGCAATTCAAAGGAGGAAAACGTGTGTAGCAGCATAATGCAATTAAATCAAATGCACATGTATTGTGTTTATATTTGATATAAAACCATTCACCCACCAATCCAATGTGCTGGTAGCTGCTGGTAGGGGAAAATTCATTACAATATGTTACGAAAAAAAAAAAAACAAACAAACAAACAAAAAAGAAGGAGAAGAAGAAGAAGAAGAAAACATTGGCTGGATTTGTTGCGGCAACGATTGTATTGCATGCGTTGGCTGGATTATATTTCCATTTAGAAATTAAATTCTTGCGCAAAAATATGAGAACAATTAAATGGCTTAATTTGGGTTAGAGTTTTTATCGAAACTTGATGAGGTTAATATAATTCTCTTGGTATTTTGTTTGACCATTATATAACACAACCTGTAACGCCCCAAGCCCACCCACTGGCTCAATTAACTTCTAACGGATCGAAATCATGTGGCCCAAAAATTCGAATGAAAATTAATGGGTAGCAAGTGAACTTGTTATAAGCACATCATCATTTTTTTTTTTCAGACTAAATTTGGGGTCTCACACAACCTTTAAAGTTTTGAGCCTGCTATCTACTAAGACTCTTCAATAATACATGGCATACCCTGCATTTGTTGTCGGTTAATATAATCATAGGATAACCATTGATGCTAATTGAGAAATGGGAGATGGGACCAATGAATCCAAATGGCCCTTCTCGGGCCTCTATGAATCATTCTTGCTATATAATGATCAAGCCTGATGAGGAAAAAGGCCCGAATGAATTGTTGAATTATTTCGATAGATCCTTCCTCTTTAAACTCTATAACAAGAACTACTACCTTCCTCGGCAAGATTAAAAGGTTGAGCATTTCTACGGTTGCCAGGCAACTTCTAGCTTAGAATATTTAATTATTTTTATGTTCTTATAAAGCCATTTTATAAGAAAATGACGCTTTATCTTTATGTTTGCATAATAAATATTTCTTTTCATTGGTAAAATGATTCGTTCATAGTGAAATTCATAATATTACACCTCATGAGTGGCATCAGAAAATTTTTATTCATTCTGTGTTGTATTATGTCTGCATTCATTACTAATCTACATACAATCATATGCTAATTGTATATATGCATTATTAAAAGATAGACTTAATAAAAAAATTGAGAAAACCCAAAATCCAAATATACCATGGAGGAAGGACTATCAATTAATAGACGTCCTTTCCAGATACCTTACCATTCCTCCTCGATGTTCTCTGAGTTGTTGCCAGGACCACTCACCCAAATAGCCTACCACCTAGGATATATCCACTACCATTGATTCCATCAGAGGAAAGGAAAGGTCTTTATCTCCTACAGTGCCTGATGTTTGCGAGTGCACGATCCATTTGATGGTGCACCTTGGTGGTCCTCTGCCTGAATCTAAACAGACTTGTCCTTTCTAACTTTATTAGCCATTTGCCAGCCTGACCAATGGAAACATTGGTTTCGTGACCAGAAGACTTCCAGCCTGTGGCTCCGATCTTACCTTATTTTAAGAGGCGATCACGACATCTCATCGTTGTCATCGGCTAACCGAAGGACACCAATGTTCTGTCATCACGACTTTGTGAGTAACTTCTGTTTGTTCTCTTTTCGTGGTTTTTTCCCAGACTTAGAAAAAAAAAATTTAGGACAAAATAAATGCCGCACCTCTCTTTTGATACTTATTTTCTCATGAAAGATGATTTGATATTCGTAGGCCTCACATGAAATTTCTTGTCTCTGTTCCATCCCAACATAAAAATTAGGAACCTTTCGGTTACTAAGCTCCTAGCATAATGGCAAGAAAGAAAAAAAAAAATTATATTTCATACCATATAAAAAAAATTTTTAACCGACATAGCAGTGTAGTATAAAAATTCAATTCTTAATTACAATTTCTTTTTTCTTTTCTTTTTTCTTATAAGAATAATTTTGAAAGAATTCCCTTATTTCTTTTCTTTTATCGAAGTAACTCAAATTTTAAATTAGTTACTTTGCCATATAATAACAACTTTAACAATACACTATATTTAGATGAAATTTCTTTTGCCATCTATTCTAATGAAAGATTTTATTTAAAGTTCAATTCCCATCTTCAATTGCCATCCAAAAAAACATGTTATTCGATTTTTTATTCATTATGATTCTTTCGTATGCTAAGTAAATTAATATTTTTATAGTTAATAATGATTGAAATAAATATTATTGTGTCGTTAATATTTTATTTGCCTTGCTTCTCACCCAATTTTAGCCGAGTTCACTCTTTTCCTTGCTCTCCCGAATGAAAAAATAAATAATAAATAACAATGTTTTTTATTGAGAAATATGATAACTCTTATTTGGAAGTAAAGAGGACCCAACTATCTAAGCTAATAAACCAAAAATCTTTTTCTCTCTCTTTATTTATATATATATTCTAATTATTTGTTTTAGTAAAACTTGCAGAAAACCTGCACTATATGCATGGAAGCCACAATGAAAATATTCTTGGATTTTGGAATTTCTCCAACAATTCATCAGCACGGGATAAAAGTGATATTCCGGCCTTCCTTTGGCATCCATATTCCAGCTTAAAACTTTGATAGATTTTAATATTGCTTCCCTCCTCCCACCCTCCAATGGACAAAACACAAAAGCTTCGCTTTTTGTGGGCTTCTCTAAGTACAACCAGCTTTGATAACGTAATCCAGGTTTAAGAGCGCGAGTCCCTATTCCTATCAGTCCACTAATAAAATGTAACGCCAAGCCTCCCGTTTCCCCGAGATCGTATGCCGGCTCTCACTTTAATGGCAGCGCCTTTTCTAATTCAACACTTCTCGATTTCAACGTAGGGCCTTTTCGATGCCTGAAATACCCCGTCGCATTCGACTAGCCAACTCCTCACCCTTTAACTCTACTCCAGTTGGCATCATCACCTTTGATCCACGATCAACACGGTTTTTCTTACATCGAATTATTATTTTTTATTATTTTACAAAGATATATATTGCATGTTAAAAATGAACGCTTTTTAAAATCAAGAAATATATATGATGAAATATTTGTCCACACATTTAACCCCACACATTTAACAATATTCTCAATCTTTAATTGAGCTCTCATGCATAGAAACATAATATTTCATCATATTTCATCATATATGATTTTAAATGTATTGACAAATATTGGTTAAATATGTAGTGGGAAAGGTGATCGGATACAAGAGATAAATATTTCACCTCAGGAATCAAAAATGAAAAAAATGAAAAAGATGGAATGGTATTAGGATTAATATGAATCCGAAGGTGAGAAAGGTATTGATCGAATTCTAAATTTGTCTATATTTGAATATAGCAAAGCCTACCTTAATTTGAATTTAAGGATAAAGAAAATGATCGAATCTTAAACTTGACTATATATATATATATATAGAAAGAGATAGAGGAGGTGGACTTGATTATATTTGAATATAATTAAACCTAAATTCGGTCATCTTTTTTATCCTTAGGTTTACTTAGTTTACAAACCTCAAGGGTATAAAAAGTAAAAAAGATAGAGTGACTGAAAATCCATGTGGATCCAAGGATGGACTCTATCACTTAATCCAATGGCTATATTTGAATATAGATAAGCTTACCTCTTATGTGTCATATATATATATATATATATATATATATATATATATATATATATATATATATATATATATATATATATAAACTCTTTAGTAGATTAAACTTTGTAACTTCTTTTTCTCTATTTGCTTATCAAATTGCCAGTGTTTTTCATATAAACAAAATTTCTATTATGTTATCTCTATCACCCTCATTAACAAATCTCATTTCAAGCTGTAAATCAATCTATGAAGATATTGATGCGCTTAGGATAATATATCAATGGGATTTTTTTAACATCTTATTTTATTAATAATTAATAATTAAATATTATAAATTATTATCTTAAAGTTATTTATTTTTAAGTTAAATAAATTTATGATATTTTTAAAATTTAATTTTAATAGCATATTAACAATTATTTGAGGTTTCAAAATAGCACTTATATATATATATATATATATATATATATATATATATATATATATATTCCGTTGCCATCCTCACTGGAAGTTGCACAATTGGTGTGAGCGTTTTTTTTTTTTTCTTTCAAAAATTACTGCTAAAGAAAATTTATGGTTGGAGTCAAAAGCGTAATGGATCAGCATACCGTGGAGTTGAACTAGCTAAAGAGACGAAGTGGATATAATCGAGAGACCACTAACTCACAACAGTAATTATATCTTAAGATAAGATAATTACATGGCTCAACGTTAGCTCTATAGACGAGTTTAATATGATTTTCATTGTAATTGATAGTCAGACATCTCTTGTGAGATAAATGGTAAAATGAGAGAAAAATATTAGGCATCAATCAAACTCTCCTCTTTATCACTCCTTGAGCCAGGTCCTTTGCCATCATCTCATGGCTCCCGTTCTATGGACATTGACCTCCCCTCTGCTTGCCCTCTAATTTTACCTTTGGTCTGTGCATTTTATTAGCACTTAAATTATTTTGTAATCAAATAAATTAGCACTTAAGTTATTTTCATAGATGTGAAGAATTACAAATACCTTTGTTAGTTTAGAGATATCATTTGAGTAAGTTGTCTTTATTTATTTATTTTCGAATCAGGCTTCATAATTGAATTAGGGTTAGGTTTAAGCTCAACACTAACCCAATCTAGCTCAAGTTGAATCTAAACTTTAATTTGTAAAGGTTGACTCATCTCCATCAAATGGATAGATTGGGAGAGTTAGGTCTGATTGAGCGCTATGCAAATTACAACAAAAGGTAAAGTAGGTACCAAATATGAATATTTCTCATCTTATAAAATGAAGTTGGATATTTGAAAAGAGAGACAACACGAACCATAGATAGGGTATTTTTTAAAAAACCTTTTAAGGATTCTACGCAACTCTTGACAAATAATATCAGTTAAAAAATATGCACCAATAATAATAAAGCAAGATTTTCATGATCATCTTCTGAACGATAGTTTCTATCAATATTAAGCCAATTAGAATAAATACAATTTGATAAAAAACATTTATTAAATGAAAATATAAATCTGATTTATCAACATTTTAAAAGTATATTTAATTTATTATGGTGTTAAATATCAAAATTAATTTCTAAAAGAGTAGTTAATAAAATTTTATCAATATTGGTTAGTGCACGAATATTTTGGCAATGGCTATTTGATGAATACAGTTTGCTAAAATAGATTCATAAGCAAATATAAAACAAATGAAGCTTAAAAATTAGCCATTTGATTATTTTCAATGAAATTTGTTCTACGAAAACTATTCTAAAATTAAGATTTATAAATATTTTTTTATTTTTTATAAACTTTTTTATTAATATAACAAAAATTGAAATTAAAATAATTAAAGAGAGACTCGAGTTGAGAAAAAACTTTAGTAAAAATAATTTTATATATATATATATATATATATATATATATATATATATATATAAGGATACTAAAATATTTTGATATAAAGCTAATAGGATGAGATGGGACAGTAATAGGATATATTTAATCACATCTCTACCTCGTCTCATCATTAAGGTTTGGGGATGGGAATGAATGGGGTAAAGCCAAGAAGCTCAATTTTTATCTTTTTTTTCAACTTAAAAAATAATTTTTATTTCTATCTTGTCCCGATAAATAAAAATTTTTTTATTCTCATTCCTATCTCATGAGCAATAATAAATCTTCATCTCCGTTCCATCTCTTCCCATAACAACATACATAAATTTTTAATAAAAAATATAATAATAATTTTATAAATATAAAAATATATAATTATATTATAATATTTAAATATGAGGTGGGATGAAGGGAGGGCGTATTTATTTCTATTTTTATCCAACCCTTTTTATTGAGGATAATAATTTTTATTTCCACTTCATAACCGTAAAAGGCAAGAAATTTTCACGCCAAAAAAAACTCTATCGCTATTAGAGGCGGAAAAATATCCAACGGTTCAACGGGATGGATCCGGCATTATCCGGTTGAAATCGTCATCCGAAGTCTCTGGATGTGCATCTCACGTGCATGCACCAAGACTGCAACGCACCCACTATCTGAAACGTCGACTTTACACCTACTCACGGCGCAGGGGCTCCACTTAGCTGTGATACGATCCCTGTGGGTGTAAAGTTGGGTGTTCGGAGATTGAGGTACTTTTAATTTTTTCTTCTCTCTATTATTGGCGCAAAGAAAACGAGCTTACACGTGTCTCCTCCAGTCCCCCTTTCTGAGGCTGCTGCTCCCGTTTTCTCCTCCACCGCCACGCCCTTTCTCTCCTCCACTCACCGCTCCCGTTTCGATTCTTGATTCCTGAACCCATAGGTCGATACTTGATTGATCGATCCCAAAAGAGAAGAATCCGGCTATGTCCCTTCTTCGATTTGCCTCCCCTTCGCCCTGCCTCGCCGCTGCCATCCCCCATCCCAAGTTCAAACCCAGTAATACGGGCCCCGCCCTCTGTCTCCTCAACGGCATCACCATCCCGTCCTGGAGATCCGATCCCATCCTAAGGTAATGGCAGTGCTAGAAGCCCCGAGATCGGAGGTCAAGAGACTATAATTTCAGTGTTTTCTTTTGTTTTTTTTTTGTTTTTCTTTTATTTTGTTATTCTTTGAAATTTAATGAGATCGGTGTTGAGTTGGAATTGGACTTGTCTCAAATGGATCGGTGCTTTTATGCTTGCAGGGTGGTTTTGCCAGCGGGATCATCGAGGTGGCAGCGGAGGCAATGTCGAGGGGTCTTCTGCTACGCCGCGCCGGTCAGTCGCCTGTCGCTTCAGTGGGTTTCCGCTGTCTCCGCCGCGTGAGTACCCCCTCTTGTAAACACACGTCCATTTTGATATATTATGCTATACAAGTCCAAACAAAGAAAGAGACATTGGAAGTGTCTCTGCAAAAGAAGGCGTGTGTTTATCGCTTTTCTTGCTAGTAGTCGGCAGTATCTGGATGCCGTAGCATGCTATGCAAGCATAAAAATGCTGAGGCATTCACGGTTAAGCTGAAGGTAATTTTGCGTGCGAGCTAAGTTAGAGTCTCCAAATTCAACTCTCTCCAACTTCTATGATTTTGCTCGATGAGTTCGGTAAGGGGTGAAAAAAAAAAAAAAAAATTGAAAAGTTACCAGAGAAATATTTTTAAGTGTAAATTTTAAGGGTATAAAATTTTTTCTAGTAACTATCTTTGGTTGTATAGGATGAAATATTATAGGTGTAAGTGCTAACTACGTTAATGCAGAATTAATATAATAGGCAAAAATGTCTATATATATATATATATATATATATATATATATATATATATATATATATATATATATATATATATATATAGAAAGAGAAAGTTAAATTTGGCTATATTCGATCATCCTTGAATTCATACGAATCTCAAAGCCATTCTATCTTTTCTAACTTTAGGATCTATGATTTGTATAAATTCAAGGATAAAAAGGGCAACTGAATTTAAGCTCAGCAAGATGCGAGTATAACCAAATTTAGCGTACATATATATAATTATAATATATTATATATTATATTATACATAATATTATAATGAGTTAGACTTGATTATATTCAAATATTGCTAAGTTTGAATCTGGTCACTTTCTCCACTTTTAGATTCACATAATTTATGGATCTCAAAAGTGAAAAAGATGAAGTGGCTTCGAAATCCATATAGATTCAAGGATAGAAAAGTTAATTGAATCATGAACTTGGCTACATTTGAATGTAGTTAAATTTATCTCATATTATAATATATATACATGTATAGTAAAATTATTTAATATTTTATTAGTCCTAATGTTTCAGTCCCTTTTCATCCTTTAATATACCCCCCTTAGATTAACAATTTGGATTTTTCTTTTTCATTCCTTTTTTCGTGTTGGGGGGCAGGGGGCGGAGGGTGGTTGGGGAGGGGGGAGGGGGGAGGGTGTATTATACCCTAAAAAGGGTTGACTCCATGCCAAACACTCTCAAAACCTCTAACTCTGTACCAAACGCACCCTAAAAAATAATTTACAAAGATATTGCCACTTATTTACTAGCCTAACATATTATCTATGCTAAAATGATGGAGCATCTGAAAATTTTTAGGATTGTGTCAAATAGAATAAATGATATGGTAGGAATAGTGCTAGAATAAAATGGTAATGAGTTATGTTTCACATCAGGGAAAGTCTCTTAGTGACTAGATGGCAGTTGCCTAATTTCCAAATTAAAAGTTGATTATAGTAGTAAATGAGCAAAAGAAATGCAGCCTAATTCTGAAGATCAAAACTAAATTTGTTAATGGTGAGAGTGGGATGGAAATTGAATGGAGCATGTAAGTAATATAGACCACCATGTTGTTGTGAAATAAAATTTCAAGCCCCTTATATAGAATTTTTTATATCTTTATGAAATATTGGTTCACTAAAATCACATTTAACTGCAATTTCTGATAAGAATTACCTTCAGTTAAGTGATTAAGGGTCCCTTGTGCATCCTTATAAGAGGAACTACCATGCAGTGTGTATATTATTGTATGATGAGACAAATGATATGCGAAACAATATGCACTAAGTGTTAAATCTTTTACGAGTGTTGTATATAAGAATACAAAAGTCAGTTGATAACGGTGTCCTTTCCCCTTAATGGACAGAGGTTACTAGTTATTAAAAATGACCTGTTGTCATTGAAGCTCATTGACTATGATGAAGAGAGCTTAGTGTTTCTAAGTATTCTCATGCTATTTTTAATGTTAAGTGTTGATGTAGACCAGAAGCATAAGAACTTCCATTTAACTTTACAAACGATATGGTCTCATGCATGGACTTGTGGTTCTTCACCTTCTGCACTGAGGTAAGGGCATTGAATTTAAATGGTCAGGGCATACAATGTTCTAAACCGTCTCCCAGTCTTAAGATGCCTTTAAACTGTTTGAAGAAGATGCCTGAGCATTATGACTTTATTTAACTACAAAGAAAGTTGTGAACAAGCATGGAGGCATAAATTATAAATGATGTTACCATTCAAAAGGAAAGATTAAGTCAATGCATATCTGCTGCCATGTTATTAAATGATTTGGAAAATTGATAGGTGGGATGGTAAAGGAGCCATTGGTAGAAAGTTTAATTTAGTACTAAGAACAATATTCATGCTGCGTCTCTATTTCAGATAGCCATCCCAGGTCAAGTTTTGAAATATGATCACCAATTTAAGATTACTGGTCTGATGCACATATATTAGATTTAGAGTAGGAGAAAAGTTGCCATCATTTGTAGCCATAAGCACCAATGACTGAATGATGGGTTTGATGATTTGCAACAAGAATTTGAATGGCTGCAAAGGTATGCTTTACATGTACGTCAGTGCCTTCATTGTGATATACAAATTTTGATTAGGCCACAGAGGGTGCTGAGTATATTATATTAGAGGGAAGGAATATGATAGGAGGAAAAATTGAAAGGAAGAATAGAAAGTGGAAAAAGAGAAATGTCAATGGGAAAGTAATGGGAGCTGTGAGAGTCACTGGAGTCTGGTAAAAAGAAATATACAAGATAGAAATGACTGAAACTTTCATGAGATGTCCAAAAGATGTGTGAAAATGTCTGATGGGATACAGTCTGCCTGTGGAGCTCTGATACTGACTGAAAAGTCTTGCTTAATGACTTTCCTTCATTTAGCGATTATTGTATACTGAAGATCTGTAGTGATAGATGTGCATGTAGGATACATTTGATGGTTTCATGGCTTATGAACCTTTATCATTGGAATTTTACAACCCATCTACCAGAGTTGCAACTTACAACACATTAGATCTTTATCAGTATAAACTCACAATTCTGTCCGATTAGATTCTAACGAATTCCTCAGACATGGAATGTACTGTATGTTCCATATATTCTTGAGTCTTCTCTGACAGATGTATATTTTTTTATTTTACAGAGCGTTAATGGTGGCTAAAGGCACTACCATCCAAAAATCATTTCTTGTTCCTCTGTTTGCTCTGCAAGCACCTGCAAGCATCATCTCATGGATTAAGTGAGCTTTTATAACAGATCACCATCATTCCTTCTTAAAAATGTGCATTTATGGCTATCATCAGTAATCTGTAACCGGGCCAATATAACACTATCATTTTCTTCTTCTTCTTCTATCTAGATATTTGATATTTAACTGTTACCAAGTCAAAAGGAATCTATCATTTCTCAAATTACCATTTTCTGGGCATTGAATATGTTACTATACAAAACTTGTTTAATGTCTTAATGTCAACACTGGTTGGCAGGGGCGAATATGGTACTTGGACTGTTTTTTTGGCACTTCTGATCCGTTTAGTCTACTTCATTCCAGGTAACCTAGCTTTTCTTTTGTTTAGTTGCCCATCTTATTTAAAGTGCCAGCTGAAAAAGAGTGCTTAAATTTGAAGGGGGATGTCAGTCAAATTCCAAATAGACATTTTGGGCATGTAAATTTGCTGTGCTGAACATATCTAGTTTTTCATTTTATGCCTGAAGTTTCCAGCTTGCTTCATCATTTTCAACTATTTTTCAACAAAGAATTTGGAGACTAAACCTACTAAAACTCTTTTTGTTCTGTAGGGCAACTGGTTCTACCCTTCTTAACAATGCTGCTTGTGATAGTCGCTCCTAATCAAACTATGAACATTAGGTAAGTTGGTGCCTCTGCATGAAGACCTCCCCTGCAACAAGTGAAATTTATGTTGCAATTTGTTTTGTAGAGGTACTTGTTTAGTCATGTTCCTGGCAAAGTCATGTCAGGCTGGGGAGGTTTTCTGACATAAAAGTTTTGATGTGGTTCTTTAGTTGGCATATGGATTAGTCTAACCTGCTAAAGAGATCTTCTAAAGTTAGATGTCTTGATAAAATAGTCTGATATGACATTTACCATTTTCCTGCTTTTTCCATTGTACAGAGGAACTCAAGCTGGTACGATTATTTCCTTGGCAATTGCTGGTTTTTTGGCTTTTCAACATTTCTCAAGGATGGGAAGCTTGAGAAAGGCATTTGATCAAGGATCAATTGTTGCAACCTTCGCTGTCATCTGCATTGTTATTGTTCCATGCTTATTTTTATTTTGATCTTATTTGCATCAAGAAGCCTTCAACTGGATATAAGAAGTGAGAAAGCTGTTGAACGAGACTAGCGCACTTTTTGCTTTCTGAATGAAGGTTTCTAAAAGTAAGATTTGTGATAATATATGTTGAAAGACAAGCGAAACTCACTTGTAGAGTTGTAGTTGTCATGAAATTTTCAAGAATTAAGTAACAAGTGTTAGAATCTATGCATATGATGATAAATGTTGGGATGAAAGTACCAATACATGCAGTTGTCATAAAAAATTCAAGGTAGGAAATGTCATGAATTTATTGTTAATCTGATCTCCCTTTCTTGTTTCAATTTATGCTTCAGATCATGGTCTTTCCTGCATAGAACTTCAATGAGCTCTCATGAATAGCCATCATGATTGTGTGAGCTTGTTTTCGCTTCATTGCTTTCTTTGATTCTTTTTTCAGTATGGTATATGTGATGATTTTCTGCATTCAATGCAAATAGAGAAGAAATAGAGAACCCCACTCCCACCACTCCATGCCCTTTTCCCCAGACATTAAATCTTGTTTCTTAGCCCCTCACGGTAGAGAAGCTTATCTGTGTTCCACCGTTTCCTTTGTTACTGCTTATGCCTGGCAATACATGTATCTGTTGTTTGTAGGAAAACTGGCTGATCATGCTATATGAAATCCTTTTAGTGCCGGAATTTTAACTCTAAATGAAACAATAAAGTACATAAACTGCAGATCTATGGAAAAAAAAGGGAAAAGCTTTATTCTTCCTAGAGCATAACTAAGGAAAGTAGAGATTCTGTAACTTTTATGCTAGTGGAACCTACTGGAAATGGTTCTCTCTGGCTGATGGCTCTGCTTTGGAACATGTCTTGGCTCAACAGTGAAAATCAGATGCCAACAGGGATCCTTTTGACATCTTTGTCCGTTTGAGCTGCTAACTACTTTCATAGAACTCATGCTATAGTAAACAATAGCCATGGCACTAATCTTCAGGTGTTCTTACTGGAGATGCCGTTGCAATGTTTATTTGTACACATTTAAAGTGATTGTTGAGACTAGGAGGCATGTCAGAGTGAAGAAAAGTGCCGTGCCTGCTGACATGGAGATAGTGCCACTGGGAGATGGGGGGACAGATCCAAACACATCTGATCCAGTTGGGTTGGTTGTGTTGAGGACGGATGTACTCGTGCTGTTGATGCACGTATCAGATCTTCAATTCATCAGTCATTCCGACATATTAATCTATCATATGAACTAGTTTGCGCTTACAGAAATCATGATCTTGGATGTGAGAAAATTACCTTGTTGATGGATAGTGACATGTTGAAGTACCTGATTTGAAGAAAAGGACAAACATGCTCAGTGATTAGAAACTAATGTTAGCATGTATCCAAGGTAGCTTAGTGATTAGAAACTAATGTTATTATGTATCCAAGGTAGCTTGCTGGTTAGATTATATGCATTGTTATACATTTAACCATGTTCTGTACCCAACACACACACACACACACACACACACATATATATATATATATATATCATTTTATGTTATGGCTTGATTTTATTGGAATATCATATGATTTCGTTTGTATTTAGACGTCCATCATTAAATCAAGAATATGATCTGCTTGATATGCAAGCACACTAGGCAAGAAATGAGTTCTACATGTGCTGCCAACAGGCAAATGGAATTTTTTCTAGATACTAATCTAAACTTTTTGTGCCGTCTCTTTATTACTGGACAGCCATGTGTTTAAGATAGAGAAATAAAATTCAGTATTACAGAAAATTTGAATTGAAGGTTCTATTTAGGCTAAATTGAACCTTATTTTCTATACAAACTTAGAAATTATAATATTTTGATACCTTTCATATAGACTTCAGTTACTCTTAATATTATGTGTAATGTACCAAGCTAACAGAACTTGTAAGATTTAGTTTACACCAAGGCGAAATTTGAAAGCACAGGAAAAGAATAAAGGAAATGTGGAATGTGAATCAAACTTACTTGGATCAGTGTTGGTGATGATAGCGGTGCCTCCAAAATCACAGCTAGTTGGGATTGGGTTCTTCTGGTAGTAGTCATTGAAAGCATAGGATGCATGGTCACGAACAGTATCAGGATTGTAGCAGCTTCCACCTTGTTGAATTTGTGAACAATCTGCTCCTCCGTATCCGCAGGCATAGTCCAGAGCAACCTGCAATGCTGTCTGTGAAGCAGTTTGGCTTGCAACGCACCAGCTTTGACCTGATGATGGCGAGGATGATGATGTTGCCGGGGTTGAGTATGGGTTTGTAACAGGCGTCATCAGCGGAGTAGCCGGACTAGATTGTGCTGTTGGGGTTGGATTATAGGTAGGAGTCGTCGTGGTGGGGGTCATTGGATTGACCACTGGAACTGTTGTTATTGGAGTTACAACATCGTTCCGAGGTTGTGTGTCTGAGGATTCCAACTTGCTGTCGGCAAACAGCACTCTTTCGGATTTCTTTTCGAGCTGGGGAGCTGAAGTTTTCTGCGATGGAGGTGCATTGCCTATTTTAGCCGCCTGAAGTTGTGATGTTGGAGATGAAGATAGGCCATCATCTGATTCTTTAACAAGTGTTCCTGTTGGATTGGTAAAGTAAATCAGAAATTTTAAACTGTATACTGTCATGATAATCATGTAAATGCTTGCAATCAATACATGATTTGGAATAAGGAGGGCCTATGAGGGACTAAAAGGGTAACAGGTCTTGGGAATGGATTTGATGCCACAATTCATCAGATCTCTGATTCTAAGATCGGGATCTTGTGACAAATAATTGCCTTGATGCAAATGAAACAGTGGATCAATCAAAATGCTCCCCAAGAGGACTGAAAGCACTGGTTTTATCAGTAATTGCTTGCTTCTGTGACTAGAACATAAAGGTATACCACTTTAGTGCATTTCATTACTGCTTAAAAGTCAGTAAGAACGGAGTGCGACAGTTCAAGTGAAAAGTGTGACTCTGCCAGCATTCAAGGGTTATGCAAGGTGGACTGCACATGCCATAGGGTGTGGTCTTGCACGAATAACCTTTTATTTTTTTTTTATTTTCTTTTTCTTGGTGGGGTGTCCCCCCCGGGGGAGGGGTTGTGGTGCAAAGAAAAACACTCAGATAGCAGAGGGAAGGCAACGAATTTTTTTCTTTTTTTCTTTTTTTCTTTTTTTTAATAAGAAATTTTGATCATCTTCATGCAGACCTGTTTCCTTAGGGGAGGGAATAACAATTAGTTATTTCACAAACTGATTGAATGGAGGACAAACTATGTGAAAAACCCTGTCCCACAATCCTCACTGAAGCCAAGTTTTGTCTCATAATACAGACAAAACCAAGTCTCATATGGGTGGCTGACTGGATGAAATGGTCAAAACTTTCCGATTGTCACCGGGTAGTTAACATCTCTGGACTGTTACGGGATGATCCGCATACCCTTGTGATTTTATACAAGATTGATTAGGACTCGCTTTACACACTCTCAGTGAGCTCTGCTCCACCCTTGCCTTAAACTCTAGAAGAACCATCCTCAATTCAATCTATGAATTGGCTGCGCCCCACGTAATATGATTGGAGTTTTCCAACTTCCTTGTATTGTTGATTGGGAGCTTCAAACTCTCTAGTGGACGGTTGCCAAGTTGGGTGGCACTAGAGCTCTCACTAGAGGTGGACACATCACTAGCTTACGAAGAAAGTTAACACTACCGAAAAAAATGGTAACACTCACCAGAGCAGAAGAGGAGGCCCAAAAGGAAGATGAGACTCTGGATGGCCCTCAAACCCATCTCTGCAAACTCTTCCCTTCCTCTTCCTGGTTCCTCTCACCTACTCCGTTATTTGTGAGACCCTTGTGGAGTTTGTCTTTCTAAAGAGAAGGAAGCCTCTGTTGGAGCACTGAAAAGGAGAGGCTTTCTTTCATCTGTTGATTTATGTAACAGTAGAGAATCAGAGCTTCCTTCCAGAGTAGAAGAAAGAGATATAGAGGGAGAGGGAACGAAGGGAATAAGAGGAAACTTGGGAGGGGAGGATGGGAGTTCTGGAAGAGCACGCAAGAGGAGGTGGTGAAAAGAAGAGAAAAGAAAAGGTGGGCGATGGAGGAAAAGAAGTAGATAGAGCAGCAGTGGAAAGGTGACGGTTTGGAAGCAGTAGTCTTCTCCAGTGGGCCGGATTCCAATGATGGTTGTAATGATGATGGATTCGGTGATAAGAGGGGGGGGGTGGTGGTGGTGGTGGTGGTGGTGGTGGGAACATCTCTTTTGAGCTCCTCTCTTTTACTGTTTTATGGGAGACTATATCAAATGGGAAAGGTGGCGACCGGGACTGCATCGCTTGCTTGAGGTGTTCTGATTCTTTTACTCTTTTTGAAATGCTTTGGCAGCGGCAAATTAATATTGTTGCTGAGATTTCATTTGTCTCCCCCGAAGGCCTAGGATCAAGCTAGAGCCTACCAGGCTACTAGTGGTGTTGGTTTAAAGGTCCAAATGCTTGACCCCACAATTCTTCCAGCTGGTCGAGTCAACTTAGAAAGCTACCTCGGGATTTGTATTGCCATACTAATCGAATAAACATATACATATATAATACTAAAGATGTTGTAAAAGATGTATGAAATATACAAGCACGATTAATATCACTCTGGTCAAGTTACTCAAGTGGATCTGGGAAGTTAACTGAGGTGCAAACTGACGCGCTAACTAGTATTTTAGAGCCACAGTCGCTGCATGTTGATGTTGATGTTGATGTTGTGCCGCAGTCAACTCAATATTACCCATCTGATTTAACCTGATCGGCTTGGGCTTGGGCTTGGGCTTGGGTTGATGTGTTATATTTAGTGGTTGAGTTCCAACAATGGAATCGATTGCTATGGATAGCTGAGGAGGGGCCTGTATTTGGAGCAATGAGAGTGGTAGGTGCCAAATTGTACTCGGAAGTAGCAGCGAGGGTCTAAACTTAGGTTCAAATCCACTCTTGACTCCAAATCAAGTGTGTTGTGATCTTTTATTTGTTCTAAAATTATAATAAAAGAAAATATATTATTATTATACTAAATATAGTATATGCCAACATTATAAATTGTAATATAAACAATATTTGATAAGAGTTTTAATTTGCTGTCACGTAAGTCAATCCAATATTACATATTTATTAGCCATCGAGCAACAAAATTCTAAGAAGTTTAATAATAGTTCAATGATGTATACTAAATTTAATAGGGAGCTAGTTATGGGAAGACTTAATTTACTACATAACTTATAAAGCAAGCTAATTAGTGAGTACATTGTTGTAGTTTTTATTTGTATTTTTAGGCTTATGGCTCTGCTTGTATACATGGTTAACCTAGTCTAAAAGGCATATGATGGATCAAACCAATTCAAAAATGTTTCTTTAGGAGGATAATATTTTATAAATTTAAATTTGAACCTTTAATGCAGAATTGTACGGAATGAGCAGATCTCTTTGCCATCCTATCTTACCATTTATTAAGGAGGTGAGAAATTTAGTGCCAACATTCTGATGCAATTCCAGTGAGGGCATGACCTCTGCAGATATTGAACATGGCACCTCATCTTCTGTGACGGGCAGAGAGAAAGAGAGATGTGATTCATCTGGCATGATGTCAGGCTCACATGACAAAGGTGATGATTAATATAGCTAGGTGTCAAGACGATGGCAAGGGGAAATGTCGAGCATGTTGGCTGTTGTAATCCCACGGAGAGAGAGTTTTGTAACCCAGATAGCACCGGCACCAGATCGGGAGTTGGACAAAATCGTGGCTTTTCCATCAGTTCGCATGTGAGTGAACCCACCATTCCAAGTTCGCAAACGTGCCTCGGTCTGTTAAAAAGCGTTGGTCGCGAACCAACCCGGAGTCCAGGAGGTCACCTGTTCCACGCCAAACGCGAGATGAGAGAGATTGCCGTCGATCTTTGAGCAGGCTAATTGGGTTGTGGTGATTACTGGTTTATCACCATTAGTGCGAAGACAACTAGGGGATAAATTATTCCTTTTTCTTAGAAAAAATAAAACAAATGACGGACTAATGGAGGACGAGAGGATAGATTGGTGGAACACGCCACCACCGCCTGATAATGCTATAGAAATAATATGCACGGTCTCAAATCATGGATGTGGAGAAGAGTAAATTAAATTCACAAATTTAGGGATAAAAAAATTCAAACATAGTTTTAAAATGTCATATGTGGATTAACCTATGTGATCTATGATAAACAATTACAATACCAAAGACACCGCATTATGTCTAATTATCAAAATAAAAAATTATGGAACCAACATGCCTATGTGAAAGATTCACATCAGTCATTATGCATATCACAAAGCCATGAGCACTAGCATTTCAACATCATAGGTCTATAACTATCACACGAAGGATATTCGTTTCCTTAACACAGGCGTGCTTTATAGTTACCCAAGACCATAGAGGATATAATTTGATTATTTGACCTTGACCAAGAGAGAGCATCTACCTCAAAACTTAAAGTTGCACATCAGGCTTAGCTTCACTTGTTATATGGGGAGACTGAACTAGGACCATGATATCCATTACGCTATTTGAAATTTTCCATAGCATGAGTCTGCCTTTTTTTTTTTTTTTTTTTTTTTTTTTAAGGCTGGACCGGGAATTGTTTTCACAGCGCATGATGGAAGGCCTACCCGAGTCGGTGACCTACCAGCGTCCTTTATCGTTGGTGTCGTAATGATTTCCAGCTTAAGAAATGGATGAAATGTTCCCCCTTCAATCATCAATTATTTTATCATGA
This sequence comes from Metroxylon sagu, assembly GCA_017589505.3. NCBI lineage: Eukaryota > Viridiplantae > Streptophyta > Magnoliopsida > Arecales > Arecaceae > Metroxylon > Metroxylon sagu. The sequence continues at coordinate 2,412,891 of JACVBY030000640.1, read as the reverse complement.
TATCACGAATGATAGAAATTAAAAACAAAGAAAATCTAGAATGATGCAAACCACTGGCCCCCTCCCTCATGGATTGTCCAACCTCCACCCTCCTCAAATTTTCAATTCTTTTTTTTTTTTCTTAAAAAAAAAAATTAGGCAGGGAACGTGGCACAGCCTTGCTCCACCTCCAAGGCCCTGTCTCCAGCTCACATGGCCTGTCTCGTCTCTACCAATTCCGACGTGGCATCGGCGGATTCTCTGAGCTGACCTGTCGACGACCGGTAGCCCCCGCACATCCGCCGGACCGGCGAGCCCAGCGCCTTGTCCACCATCAGCTCCGACCACCGCCCTCTCATCGCTCGGTTCAACCTCGCGACGAATCCGCGCCGCCGGCCCTCGCAGTACCGCAAGAATTCCCCCGACCAGCACGTCCCATTCAAATCTTGGGAAACGGCGTCGGTAATGACTTCATTAGGTGAGCCGAAGCCGGCAAGCATGGCGAGGTAGTCCACCATAGCGTCCAGGACTGGCTCCGCTGCTGTGCCGTGCCCGTCCCAAAGCCAGACACGGGCCATGCCCCGCTGCACCGCTGAGGCCAAGGCTTTGTCCGCATCGGACATAGACATCAGGCTTGGGCTTAAGTTGATAATAAAGTCTCCGGGTCCAGAGCCGGAGGTTAGCGATGTGGTGGTGGTGAGATTATGGCTGGCCATGCAGAGGGTGAGGCGGTTGACCGGCCTCCGGGGATAGAGATTGTTCGGATAGAGGGCGTGTTCGACGAATTGACTGGCGTAGTAGATCATTCGGGCAGCTCTGCCGTTGGAGACGAACATGAGGTCGAAACGGTAGCCTGCACGAGATCCGGCGGCAGCGTTGATGATGGAGATTTCGAAGCCCTTTGAGGCTTCATAGTTTGCCCAGAGAGAGATGGCAGCGACGGCGATGATCGCCGATAAACGGATAAAGATGGTGGCGCTGGAGGGTGAGAAGGCGGAGAAGGTTTCCTCCACCGCGTCAGTGGTGGTAGTAGAGGAGGAGGAGGAAGAGGGATCAACGAGGAGAGGGTCCTCCATGGACGTTGACAACTTAAAGTTGAGAAGGTGGGAGGATATATGATAAAGGAGAATGTTGGCTATTTTAAAAGGTAATGATTGGGGTGGAGCGTCGACTTCGATTAGAGAGCTGCCCTCCTTGTGAGCTTATCGTATGGCGCAGGCATCAGCCCGACCGAGAAATCTTCAGACGAGGCATGCGTGTTCGCGGGCATCCGATCTGTCCCTGATCCTAATGTGAGTGATATCTCGTCTTAGATTTGTGGCGGTCTCTTGGTTAATTTTGGAAGTTAGCGAACGTGTGGTGGTTGACGACCTGGCTGTGAGTTGGATGTCCGTGAGGGACGGAATGGCCGCTTGTCGCCGGTGAGCTAAGCATAGGCGCCAAGTACGGTAAGGTGGAATATAGCCATGTGGAATATGTTACCGACCTTTTAAATAATCAAATATTTATGTTTGATTTTGTATAAAAAAAAGCAACTAAAGGCAAGGTTTGGTTCTCGACCACGTTACAATACATTTTACGACTTATATGGAGCCTATATGAAGTAGTCGGTCTACATGGAAAGAGTTTTGAATTATAACCCTGTCCCTTTGCAAGAGATCGCAGTAGACGATTTGCCAATGCCATGATTAGGAGTAGCAATTTTGGATATAAACGATTAACACAATTTAAACTCAACATAGAGTAAGATTGAGTATAAATAAGTTTTAAATAAAATTGAGTTTACCCGTTAAGTATAATTAATCAATAAGTCATAACTGTAGTTGACTCACTAACTTGAAATTAATTTACAATTGATTCGACTATATAACAAACTCGAATGCATTCGCTGGACTTGTTTAACTTATCCGAATTAATTTTATTCTTTAATTTTTTAACTATCAAAATTATTATTAAATTATTTTATGAGCGTGGATATATCATTGTTTTATGTTTGAATTAGTATTAAATGAGTTACACATATTATATAGGTTAGATGGAATAAAATTTGATTTTAAATTATGCGGGTTGAAAACAGATTATTTATTCATATCAATCCAAATACAACTTGATTATTAAATGGGTTACACGGATCATATTGTATAACTCATATAATATATAGATTGGATGCATGTCTAGATTTTTAATATGTTTAAAAAATGAGTTAGATCTCAGTTGATCCATTTGCTATTATGCTTTTAAGTCGACATGATTCATTTATGACTCATTGACACGATTTGTTACTTCTAGCTATGACAGCCGCATGTACAGTAGATAAGATTCTCATAAAAATGCTTTAAGGCACCCTAGCATATACGCATGAAACATTAATTATACTTAGAATTTCAGAAATTATATTAATTTTTATTTACTGCATGAATAGAGAATTGCCCGTATGCATGTAACGAGAGACTCATAGCATTCCTATCTATATAACATCTTTGTCCTTGCCTTTGACCACACTCACAAGATTTCTTTGACTGTTTTCTTACAATTTGGAGCCCATGTAATGTTTGTTTACTTCTTATAATCCATTGATCTTTTACTTACCATATCATTTTTTAGAAACTACCTCAATCTTTGGTGTCATGTCACGTGACATTTGGTGTCCTTGGTGATAGTCCTAACAAATTAGTTTATTAATAACTCCACTTCTAGCCAGACCATGTGTAAACCTCCTCCCACATGATTTTTTTTTTTATATATTTACGCGGCATGGGTGCGCGACACACGGTGCGCTGTATGCGCACCAGCGCATGCGCCCACGCGCACGCACATGGGCGCAGGGAAGCGCTCAGCCCTCCCCTCACAGAAGAAAAGAAAGAGAGGAGGGGATTGTGCCAGTCCCCTCCATCTCCTTCACCCCCTCTACCCATGCTCTCGTCGCCGCTGTCGCCCTTCGCTCGTCCTCGATGCCTCGCCACCGGCAGGTAACCTCTCCTCACCGGCGAGGAGAGTGGAGAGAGAGAGCGTGGTAGAGAGAGAGGGAGAGGGCTGCAGGAGGGTCCTCCCCTGACGCGGGAGCCAAACCGACCGTGCCGCCGGCTCGTCGGGCCTGGGCTTCGATCGGCGACCTCACCGCTCGATGCGGGCGGCGTCCGCTGGGGTCCGACGGCGGCGGTGGTGGCCGGCCGCCGTGTCGTCGGCGGGGGAGAGAAGGAGGGAGAGGGCCGAACGGCCCTCCCCTATCGCGGGAGCCAAGGCCGGCTCCCACGTTGGTCCGGGCTCGACGGTGTGCCGTCGGCTCGCCGGGCTCGGGCTTTGGCCGGCGGCCCCCACCGGCGTCGGGCGGCGTCCTGTGAGGTCCGGTCGGCCAGCGGTGGCCGACCGTGCCGCCAGCACAGTAAGAGGAAGAAGAAGAGGAAGAAGAAAAAAAAGAGAAGAAAAGAGAGGAGAGGGGGGTGGCCGGCGGCGGCAGCCGGCTCAGGCCGTCAGCGGCTAGCCGACCCCAGGGAGGGCCGATGGCGGCCCTAGGCCGTCGGCCATCAGCCACCCCTGGTTCACCTGAACCAGGGGTGAAACAGAGAATAAAAAAAAAAAAGGGGATTGGGCCGGCTTCGGCCCAATCCAGTTAGCCTATTTGAGCCAAATTTTCGGGCCCCAAATTGGGTCTGGCCTAATAAAAGAAAAATATGGTTGTGATCAGCATGGATTCTAATTTGTCAGAAAATTTTTATTTCCCCATTTGGGCTTTTATATTTGGAGATATTCAAGCCCCAAGTTGGGCCCAGGATTAGATTGGGTTAAGTGTAGGAGTCAGTTTGACATCTTAAAATTGAAATTTAAAAATCTGAAAATTTATGTTGTAGGTACCCAGAGGTCTATACAACTTATTTACACTTTGAGATTAGCGTTGTGAGGTAAGTAAGCCAGTTATAATGATTTTTTAAATCATTATTAAATTATGTCATTATTGAAATAATGAAATTGATTTATAGTATTATTTAAAAAATGATATTTGTAGTACCATATTTATGTAAATGATTATTTGACTTGATTATTGTGAATTTCTGTAAATTAAATTGGCATTTTATACGTGCAACTATTATTACATGATTATGTGAAATTATCAAATTTGATAAAATATGAAAAGTAAATTGATATATGTTTGCAGTTATGCAAATAAATGTTATTTGTGATTGTGTTATTATATGTCATCACGGTCCACATTATATTTTACATGACTCCGGGACCCACCTCCACACGGGGAATATGTGGAGAACACACATCTTAGGGATGTGCTGTGACAGGATATGGCATTATATGCTAATAGACTCCGGCACCCTTCCTCCACTGGGGGCGTACAGGGAGGTTACATCATTGGAATGTTTATTACGTGAACGTGGGACATTAGTATAAAATGAGATTTACAATGATTTGAAATTGAAATAATATTTTGAAATATTATTTCATAACATTTGCTTTCAATTTATTTAAACATGAGATTTGCATAATTCTATAATATGATGAAATATTTTTAAATTTGGAAGCATGACATGTATTTGACTAGGTAAAATTCTGATTTGGCTATATCATGTAATAGTATGCTTACTTACTAAGTGTAAACTCATTAAATCTTACAATGTTTTTTCAGAGCCACAAAATTATCAGGGGCAACAACAGGGGTAATTGGGAGTTTCTTGATGTAAATTGATTATATTTTGTTATATGTAACTCCATTTGGATTTATTTTGAAATTTTGGTTTGTTGCCCAACATTACATAATTTGTATTATGGAGGATTAAATTTTGTATGTCATATAGTTGTTACCCCTCCTTGTTTGTAAATGATACTGTACTGGATGCCTTGCATGCCTGACATGCGGTGGGCTGACACCCCTGGGCCACCACCAACTGGGTTCGGGGTGTGACACCATGCATGGCCAATCATGGGGCATCATAGAGTATGGCCAGGGTCTTCCTTCACATCTAGTTGAAGATATATCTCATGGAGCTCATTCTCATTCAAAAGGTGTGAGACTGAATATATGCAGGAAGGAAGATTCTTGATATGATTAATGGAAACATTCAGTATATAAAGGAGCATACGAGATGCTGCTTCCTTGTATAATAAATATTGAATTTCAAACAAAGGTCTTCTAAGCACAAGTAATTAGCTTGTTTGCTTTAAAACCTTGCCATTTGATGTTTGACAAAAGGTTTTTATTTCTTTGTTTCCCATTTATTGTTTATGCATTAACAGCTTCTGGATTCCAGATTGTCAGTTTCTGTCTGCAGTGCTTCTATGGCAAGGTTCTCATGTAATTCTTCTCCTTCATCGGCCATGCACAATTTTTGGTCCAGCTAAATTTGGCTGGTATGGAAAAGTACTCCATCTCATGATGATGATGATGGTTGCAAGATGTATGCTATTTTTAATAACCTAAGATGGTACTTTTCAATCCTTTTTAGCTAAAGCAAGTGGGCTGCTGAAATTGAATAAAGGGTTGAGAATGCTAATATAATAATAATATTATTATTGTAATATTATGAAATATAATATAATATAATAATATTATTATTATAGTAATATTACATGTCATGACTATTAGCTTTTTATATTGTTCCATGTAACACTATCATGTTATTATTTAAATTTTTATTTTTACTTAAAATAAAGTTGTCATAACATCAATTATCAGAGGTTTTATGCTATCATATATTTTATGTCATCAATATTCAATTAATCTACAGTCACACACTATGTCAACATTTATCTTTATGATCAATACCATATTTAATCTTATGAATGATTTAAAACACCATATCTAACCATATGGATGAAAGTTTCTCCTACTATATATATCTTCTGTAGAGATAGGTCCCGTTATTAGAACAAAACATAACCAGTCATTACATAGTGAACCGAGAGTTTATGCATTTAATTAATTCTTTATTTAATAATTTAATATTTTTAATAATTCATTATTCCTAAAACTATGTAATTTTACTATTTTCTCTTTTGTTATAATATGAAATTTATTATTATTTATTATTTTATTTTCTCTTCATATATTATGTTTATTGCTATTTTCTTGTTATTCTTATTTGTTGTTAGCATTATTATTATTATTATATTTCATTTTTATAGGTATAAATATAGTAAAGTTTTCATAATAAATAAATTAATATTATTGTAATAATATAGTAATTAGCATTTTAAAATTTTCAGCTAGTAATTTTTTATATAAAGCGTTAATGATGCATTAACAATGCTATTTTATTATATACATTAAATAATAATAACAATTTTTAACAATAAGCAGTAACAGAATATTCATGCTAAAATGCAAATTTAATTTTTTGAACGGTGTCAATAATTATAATCATTAACTTTTTATAATTCCATAATTAATTAGAATTATAAATTAAACTATTTATTAAAATAAATAATTTTTAATTAATTCATATATCTTTCTTGCTAATCACAAAAATAATGTAGCTTAGGGACACCATCCTCTACATAACAAATTTTTAAAATAATTTTTATAATTGTAATAATTATAGACTCTTTCTTTTCAAATCAGGCTCAGACGGTAAACAATTGAATTTTCTATTTTGAGTCCCCTAATCTCAATAAATTATGTTAATCTTAAAATTGAATCTGTTCAAACTGATTTCTGAATGAATCTAAAAGTATTTCATCATTTAAGACTCAAATTAATTTAAAATAGGATAAATCCATGCCTCAAATGGGTAATTAAATGGCCACTGACCTGTTTCACTAGCGGAACCGGTTTATAACCCCTCGTTTTTCTAACCCCAATCATAGTGCCCTTGCCTCGACTCTTGGTTGCCTCCCCGCCGGAGTCTGCCCCACCATCGGCCGTAGCCGGACCTTGACCAGGGTAAGAATCCGATCGACTATTAGCCTTAGCCAATCAACGCTCACGGTCGTAGGGCCTGGACTATTACCAGAACAGAGCACAGCAAGCCCTTCCTAGTCCCCTCTTTCCAGCAATCGCTGGCCTCCCCGCCCGAGTTTGCCCCACCATCGGTCGTAGCCGAACCTTGACCCAGGTAAGAGTCCGATCGACTATTAGCCTTAGCCAACCACCGCTCACGGCCGTAGGGCCTGAACTATTACCAGAACAGAGCATAGCAAGCCCTTCCTAGTCCTCTCTTTCCGGCGATCGCCGGTGACACGCTCTAGGGTGACAGACACGGGTTTAGTCTTTACCTGTTTGATTTTGATGCCGGAGTAGAAGGTGGCCGCCGCCTAGAACCTAACTCAATGCCGCAAGGCGACAAACACGGGTTAAATCTTTAACTGTTTAATTTTGAGGCGACAGACACGGATTTAGATACCGAAGTAGAAGGTGGCTGCCGCCTAGAACTCAACTCAATGCCCCAATACGGGTTTAAATCTTTACCTATTTGATTTTGATGCCAGAGTAGAAGGTGGCCGCCGCCGCTTGGAGTCCAACTCAATGCCCTAAGGGGACAGACACGGATTTAGTCTTTATCTGTTTGATTTTGATGCCGGAGTAGAAGGTGGCTACCGCCTAGAATCCAAAGGGGACAGACACGGGTTTAGATCTTTACTTGTTTGATTTTGATGCCGGTTAGAACCCAACTCAATGCTCCAAGGCGACATACACGGGTTTAATTTTGAGGCGACAAACATGAGTTTAGATCTTGTTTGATTTTAATTTTGATATCGGAGTAGAAGGTGGCTGCTGCCTAGAACCCAACTCAATGCCCCAAGGGGACAGACACGGGTTTAGATCTTTACCTGGGTTTAGATCTTTACCGATTTGATTTTGATACCGAAGTAGCCACTGGCGCTCTAGAGCTTGATTTTGATGGCGGAGTAGAAGGTGGCCACCGCCTAGAACCCAACTCAATGCCCCAAGCCACCCTTGCAACACTAATGATCTGACTTGAGCCTAGAACCCAACTCAATGCTCTAAGCCATCCTTGTAGTACTAATAATCTGACTCGAGCCTAAAACCCAACTCAATGCACCCTTACAGCACTAATAATCCGACTCAGGGTAGATTTTCATAATCTTTCCATCCGTCGGGGTAGATTCTCACAATCTCCCCATCCGTCGCACTCAATGCATCCTTACAGCACTAATGACCCGACTTAAGGTAAATTCTCACAATCTCTCCATCCGTTGGGATAGATTCTCACAAACTCTTCACTCGTCGTACGCCACAAGTTAGCCAAAATCTAGTTTTTTTCTCATGTCCATTAACTTTCATACACTCGGATTGGCTCTAAGCCCACGTATGATCCAATTAATTTCATTAGCGAATCGAAACCAAATGATCCAAAAACTTGAGTGAAAATTAATGAGTAGCAAGTGAACTAGTTATAAGCACATAGCACATTTCTTTTTCATCCAATGTAAAATTAAATTTGAAGTAGAGGAGGTAAAAGGAATTAAAAAGTTTGTAGCTTACCTAAAAGACGTAGATCGAAATAAGGGAAGAACCTTCTTCTTCTCGGCTCCTTCCAACCGACCTTAATCCCAAGTCTTTCTTTGGCTGATCTTGATTTCCCCTTGCTAATGGCCAAGAGGAGTTCAAATAGAGGAAGAGAGGACTAGAGATAATGTTAATCTCCTCCTCTATTCGAATCCGGGAGGAAGATGTGTCATCCCTGATGGATTTCAACTTCTTCTTTTTTTTTTTTTTTCTTTTGCCTTCTTTTTTTGGTTTGGCTTGATCCATATCGGTCAAGCGGACCTCGTCTGGGTGCAGGGCCTCACACTTAGCATCGTGGGGCTTTTCCTCGCAGAGATCAAGGGCGGAGGGTTTCTTCTGGGGTCGGTGGTGATGGTGATGGTGATGGAGGACGCCGACGCGCCTCACCACCTCCTCCTCTTGAGGAATTTCATGTCTCAAGGTATCGTTCACCGCCAGCCGCTCCTCTTCGCCAGCCCTGCGAAAGGCTGCCGTCCCCTGTCTCGTCGTCCAAGGAGGAGAGGCAACGAACCCCGGGTCTCGATCCGGATGCAAAGGCCAAGGTTGCGATCTTTTTCTTTTTTCTTTTCTTTTTTATTTTCGGTGGCTGGTTTTTGGCCTTAGAGTTGTTGTTTCTTGGCGCAGGAGAAGGGTAGAGAATTGCCTGGCGCTAGAAGAAATATTTTGGGGAGCAGCGAGTTCCTGAGCTTCACAACAGAGATGATAAAAAAAAAAAAAAAATCAAAAGGTTCCTTTTTTTTATATATATATTTTTAAAGTCATTGGTTTTTGTCGGTCTGGCTGTTAGAATGCACGCTTCCCTTGCTTTCATTATGCTTTGTATTGCTGTTGGTGTTGGCGTTTGGGTTGTGTGGGTGTTTTAATGTTGCAATTTTGCTAGAAGATCTCATTGACAGCTAACTGATGAATTGTAAGCTATGATGTAGTGATGAACGGTTTCGTTACTCTGGCAGGAGGGTTCGGGTGGAGGAGACAGGGGAGTCAAATACAAGAACATGTAGCGGCAATAATGATTTAGTCTAGATATTCGATTTGAGGGGCAATATGTGACAGCTGAACATATATGTGATTAACTTGTAAAATTTAACTGGAAAGTTAAAGGGTTTGGAGAAGTCTAAAGCCAACCATGGAGTTCACTGATGCAACCATCAAGAAACTAGAGGCATTGCTAACCATGGCTTGCCGTCACAATAAACATCTTAAACGATCACTTCAAAAAGCTAATTAGTGAGATGAGTTTGATGATGTAGAAATGACCTTGTGGTCACAATTATGTTAGGATAGCATGGTAGGATTTCTATTCATATGATTATATGTAAAGTGGGAAATGAGCTTCCGTGAGTACTTTTTGTACCCGTCCTTAAAATGATAAAAGGAACTTTATTAAGGTTATAGGCCGCACAATAAAATATTCTTGTAATACCCTAAATATAATTTCATATTGAATGAAAAAAAAAATGTGCTATATGCTTTTAACTTAAATTCACCTGCTATTCGTGAACTTCCACTCGAATTTTTGGGTCATATGATTTTGAGAGTTAATTAGACCAACAAGTGGTAGAATTGTGTCATGACGTGAAGTTTCCTTACAGCATCAACGACTTTCAAATGATCCGATTCGAAAGTAAATTTTAACTATCTTATGACATGCGACCTCATTATAAAGAGAAAAGATTGTAACATATTTTATGGCGTGCAACCTTATTATAAAAAAGAAATATTGTAACACATTTTATAGCGTGCGATCTTATTATAAAGAGGAAAGATTGTAACATCCCAAAAATAATCTCATATTAGATGAAAAAAAAATGTATGTACTTATAACACAAATCTGTTTGCTATTCATTAACTTTTATTTAAGTTTTTAAGCCATCTAGTTTCAACTTAGAACAATTTATGAGATTGCTATCACGCTTCGACTAATTATTGCCCTACAATTGATCAAACTTTGAACTCTTAACCTGTAATTCTCTTGGCCGGATGGTTTTAAAAGTAAAGTGTGAATCTAACATTTTTAAATACTTTTTCCTGAAGGTCTTTTACTTTTAGATCTGCTAACGAAGTATCAGCGAACAAAAATATACGTGTATCATAATTTACTCCATTTTGCCAACCCTGTTAAATTTGAAGTTATCGGATTTAATAGAGAAATTTGCCCTAAAATCTTAAAGCAGCATTAATTGAAGATTGGCGGAGGATTAACATATGCCCGATTGGGAAAAAGAACGAGAGGAATAACACCTGGTTACCTCATGGAAAATCGAGATAATTTATGGCAACGGTGGTTGTGCTCTCGTCCATTTTAAAGGATGCTCAGGTTTTGAACCTTGGAAGATGCCGTCCAAGTGTTTGATTTACGTAATTCCATATGGTGGTGCTCCCACCATCATCGTTAACTAAAGAGGGGAATGACTATTATAAAAAAATGCCGGTGAGGCTTAGGGCTCGTTTAGTTCACAAAAAATAATTTATAGATAAAAATAAAATATTTAAAAATTAAATTTTTATACATAAAATGTTTGAACTATTATTTGGTTGATCATAAGAAACAGATATTTTTTTGAAAAAGAACGAAGCTGTCACGTTTAGTTGAACGATTTTTTTCACAGAAAAGTAATGCAAAATATCAATTATATCCTTTAGTTCTTAATTTTTTTTTTTACCATCTAATTTTTTTAACTTTTATATGGGTTATAAAAAATAGTCAAGAAATCAAGATACCAAAATTCTAAACAAAAAGTTTTAGATGAAGTTGACACGACGTAAATTTGAAGCGAAGCATTTTTTTTTTTTTCTTTCTCATTTGCTGATATGGAAAAAAAAAGGTATATAACGAAAAAAAAGAATATGTTGGGAAGAAAAAGGAAATACGCTATGATGAAAAAATAAATCTCATATTATCGATGAGATTTTATTTCTCATAAAATATAGAAATTTAAATTACGTAAAAATAAAGTATTTTTATGAACATATTTTAAAAGAACAAATTAAATACTATAATTTATAAAAAATAAAGTTATAAAAATTTTTAATCGTGAACCAAATGAGCCCTTAAAACCAATAGTTATGCTCTGGTGATACGTTGGAATTCATTAAAAAATTCAAGAAAAAGGGAATACATTTGCTGAATTTTAAAAGAAAATAATAGTAATTGCTCTCAACGGGACACTATGTAAGACAGAGGAGGACGATGACTAATTATTTATCCTCACCTACCATATCTCATCAAACAAAGGATGGAGGCCCCACCTCCGTTCACGGCACATGCGTGAAAAAAACTGGTTTAGATCCCTACGGACGACCATTTATGTGGACCACGTGATGTTTTGGTGGAGTGGAACGTGATATGTCGTGGCAGCAACTAAAAAGAATCTTTTTAAGATAAAATACGGCCCTCAAAACTTTCACTCAAAAATCATTTTAATTCATAAACTTTCAGCAGTCGGTTGCTTATATACTCGTATTTTAATCGATATAATCAAAAATCCATGAACAGAAAATCCACAAAATATAAATAAGGTTTTGATTTAATCAGTGAATACCAATACAAGTTTGCAAGTGAATGTAAACAGAGACAGCCTCACGGGTTAACAGAGCTAAATAGGATGTGGAATAGAGATAGAGAGAATGAAGTTTCGTGGAATCACCGTTTGAGCTGGGAGGTGTATACGGTTTTAACGTTATGATGCCGTTTTCGGATTAGTCTTATTTTCCTGGTACATCCGGACCGCATAGCAGGGTGATCAACGGCTTTTCCGGTTCAGCCGATCGGTGTGGTCCAATTTTTAAAACAATACCTTCATCCCTGGTTGATGGATGCATCACTCGCTCTTAAATAAGCTGTCCTCCCTGGTGGCCTGGAAGAGCGCTAAGTTACTTCAAAATCCGCAGCTTGCCCGGATTTGAGCCGCCTCATTGGACGGAAGAGAGATGGTTAAAAGATCGGTGCGTGCGATGTCCGGACGGTGAAATGTGCAACAAAATGCTTCCTCGCTCGTTTCCATTAAAAAATTGCCAAAAGAAAAAAATATCAACATTTTTTTTTAAAAAAAATTCTATATATTTTTCGGTGGATAATTATTTTATTTTCATCGTGATCAATCTGTGGTCAGTTTTCAGTACGAACTGAGATGGTGCTGAGCACACGACACGCACGAAGGTTCCTTCCTTCTCATGATGCCACCACCCTCTGCGATTGTCATTATAACAGTGGTCCAGTTTGTGTCAGTGAGGGTACGGATAATAAATTTAAAGTACTTGATTACCGGAAGCAATAGAGAGACCTTTGACAGTGCTATCACTTTTCTTTTATAAAAAAAAATAAAACAAAATTCGTGACATCTCATTCCACAGCCGTAATAGGCGGGCAAATTCTTTGCGCGGCACCAGCTTGGCGTTCTGTTTCTTCTAGTCCAGCATTAAAATGAAAGCCAGAGAATGGTCTGTCTCTTGCCCGTTTCCTCCTTCACCCTCGCACGCAATGCAGTTTTAGTAGCCAGAGGACAAGGGACCACTGCGGCGGTGTCATGCTCGCAATGGTGTAAGTTGAAAGGGACGAATTATGGCGGCAGGTCACAATGAAGGGTAAGGCCTAATTGAATCGGTGCAGCCATCACCACGTGATGCTGACATCAAACTACAGTTTCTCAAATTGATGACCGTCTAGTATTCATTAATTTAAAGCAGTAAAGCTTAAAGTTTGAGCTCTCTCTCTCTCTCTCTCTCTCTCTCTCTCTCTCTCTCTCTTTTCACGATTCTTAAACCTTAAAACTCTAGCAGCTCTGTTATTTTCATTTTCTTTTATTATAAGCTATATAAATTAAAAAATAAAAAAATAATTAAATATAAATTTAGCTATTAAATTTGATTACATTTAAATATAATCAAATTCAAAATTCATTTATCTTTTTCATTCTTAAATCATAGTAACCATATCTCTTTACTTTTTCAATCTTTAAAATTCGTAAACTTTATGAATTCAAGAATGAAAAAGATGATTTAATTTAAGTTTGACGAAAAAAAGATTTAAGAATAAAAAAAGAATCAAATCTTAAACTTGACTATATTTAAATATAGTTAAATTTACCTATATATACACATACACATACATGGTTGCGTTTGCACGTAATCAATCTCAGATCAATTGTTTCCTCATTATTAGATTTGCATAAACCTCCAAGCCAAAAAAACCACTCGTTGGCTACTGTTTTTTTTTTAAAAAAATTCTAATGAAATAAATAAAAACGTGTAAAAAATAAATAAAGATACTATGAAAATAAATACTAAATATTTCAAAGATTGCAGTAAATATTTATCATATGAAATAAAAGCTAACATGTTCAAAATAAACAGATGGCCTAAATCAATAAAAACTTAATATGTGGGATAAACATAAATGTTGCAGAAATAAATAGAAACTATATCAAAGATACGGTATTTGTATGCTACTCTAAGATATAAAAGTACATCAAGATTGGACACATCGCATGCAACTACATCTCATATCTATTCTGTCTCTATAAATATATCTTATTTCTTCACGACACAGTTAAAATAGTTTTTGTTTTTTCCTCAGCGTTTATAAAATAGTTTCTCTTTATTCCTTAGTATTTCTATTTATCAAGTCGATTAGATGTTTATTAGTTTATATTAATTGTTTATTTTGAGTATGTTTGTATTTATTGCATGAGGTAAATGTTTTGTTGTTCTGAACAGTTAATATTGACTTCCATTATTTTTATATTTATTATTTATTATTTCTATTTATTTTTTATATATTTGTATTTATTTTATTAAATTTTTTAAGAAAAAAATTATGATTAATAGATGATAAATTTAGTGGTTCTAATTTGAATTCAACTACAGATAAATATAAAAGCCTAATCTTTCCATATATATATATATATATATATATATATATATAGAGAGAGAGAGAGAGAGAGAGAGAGAGAGAGAGAGAGATTCCGCATGTATTTTAGAAAGAAAAGAGAGCTTCACCAACCAATCAAAACTAGCTACGCATTAATGTCTATTATAATTAAAGGGACCAAGTTATATTCATTAAACAAAAATTACTAAGGACCTGCTTGAACCTTTGATCAACCTGTTTGAACCTTTGACTGAAAAAGGAGGAGAAGGTGAAAGAAGAGAAAAAGAAAAGAAGATAATTTATTTAAGATAACTTACAATCATTTTGATCTGAGAAAAAGAGTTAAAAAAAAGATAAAAATTATATTTATACCATCATAACTAAATTTACGCGGATGAATGAAGAGGAATGAGGGTCAGGCCCTCTTTGATTTGGCTGTTGGGACCAAACAAGCCCTCATTCTCTTCCCCTTCCTCCCTGTCCTTGTTCCTCTCCCTCTCCCTCTCCTTCTCCCTCTCAGCGCTATCACTTGTCACGTGTAAGCACACCCTTTTACGTTCCCTCGACCTATTTCGGCGTAGTCCCAAGACTTCGTATGCCCAGCAGAGAGGCAACCAAATAATTACTTATCACAAAGTAATCTTCAACATATACAAAGCACAAAAAAAAAAAAGGAAAAAGAAATGAAGAACGCCCCTTATAGTACAATATATATATATATATATATATCTTTAATGATAGAGCGAAGAAAAACAATACCCCAAGGGCACTAATATAGTAGGAGGAAAGAAAAAAACAGCTTATACCCAAACACCTAATATCTTGAGATCTTGGAGCCGAGAAGTGAGTACTACTTTGAACGCTTCTTCTCCGGCCGGTCTCTCACCACCCCTTCATTCCCGGCCAACATCATATACTTGTCCCTCCTCGTCAGCGCCGTGCACTCGAACCCGAGCGCCTCCCCCAGCTGCCTCTGAATCCAATTCGCCACCTCCGCCCCGCTCCGCCGGCCGCCGCCGCACGTCATCTCCTCGGGCACCCTCTCCATGAACTGCAGCCGGTACTCCGGCGTCGGGTTCATGAAGAACAGCACCGGGTCCAGCCACTTGCGCCCGCTCGCCGTCGTCCCGTAGAACACGGGCACCTTCACGTCGATGGCCACCGGCACAATCTCATCCGCCAGCTCCGCAAACAGGGGGCTAAACCTCAACAAGTATGGCTCCCGGCATGTCGTCCCCTCCGGGCACACTGTGAGGTCCCCCTCGCTTAATAGTTGCCTCATGGTCTCGGCATCCTGGTCGCGGTCCCGCGTCAGCCGCACTGCCTTGATCGGCGCGATCATTTCCGACAACGGGCTCAGGCTGTATGTCACCGCCGGCACCGACCGTTCTAGCGCCGCGCTTACCATGACGGGGTCTAGAAGCGTTCTATGGGTGCAAACATACAGCACTCCTTTGCCTTTGCCACCACTGGTTTTCGTGTTCCTGGAGGAAGGGTTATGCATGTCGACCCGGAAGTGCACGCCAATGAAGGCGCCGACAACCACAGCGACATTGTAGGGAAGGACGAGACCGAGAGCGATCCGGATGGTGCCCAGGGCAATGCCCAAGGGGAGATAAATGAAGAGAGCCAAGGTGGCTAGAGGAGTGGGGAAGAAGGCCAACCTGCCATCGTGGAATATTAGGGGCTTCGGGTATTTGTTTCTGGGCATTGCTGCGCTCACGCTGCCGGTTTTGGTGTGGTCTTCTTTGTTCACAACATAAGCTTCCTGAAATGATGCAGTGTTAGAAAACGAGCAGCATTCAAGAATTCTTCTTTTGGACTCTCTCATAAAGAAGAGCGACGGACACATGACTGCGAGAATAAAGAAAGGGACTCTATTATTAAGTCCAGTTTTCTATTCCAGTGGACTTTGTTCAGTTGCTGGCAGATATCACTTGAATAGAAAGGCTTTGACTGAGAGGGAGATGGGCTTTCCATGCATGCTATAGGAGACCAAGGATTAGTTAGTTTGATGGAAATTAATAAGAGAGAGGGAAGAAGATAAAACAAACCCTGCAGTGTGAGATGAAGAGGTGGTCATGAGGGTTGAAGGGGTTCAGTAGGGTGACATCAGCCTTGATTTCCCCAAAGAGGTCTTTGAGGACCTGCTGCTTTTGAGCCAAGACACAACCCGAGATGAGGCCAGTGAAGTAGCTCCCTCTAACCACCTGGAGTTCAGTACCGACAACCTCCTCCACAGATAAGTGCTCTTTGAGGAAGACTTCAACCATGAGTCTGGGCATGCTGGTGAGCACCACCTTCCTCCCGGTGGAGGCCAGCACCTCAAAGGCCTGGAGGTGAAGGGTCTCGAGGTAGAACTTGGGGAGCACCGCCCTTGCGACAAGGTTCACGTGCTCGGTCCTAAGACCACAAAAGGTGATAAAAACCATGATTCTCAGACTCATTTCCCCATGATGGCCCAAGGCCCAGAGAAATGGGAAGGAGAGGAGGAGGAGGAAAGCCCTGAGGATGCTACCACCTTCCAAGGCCACCAGCATAAAGTAAGGAAAGACAGAAGAGGATCTAAGAAGAGTGCCTTGGAAGTCACACAGCAGACTCTGGGCCTCCCTCCCCTCCAGAGAACACTTGGTCACACTGGAGTAGACAGAGGAAACCTGTAGCAATCTAGAGGGGGGGCTTCTGCAGAAGAAGAAGCCATAGCTTCTGAACTTCTTAGCCGCCCTATAAAATACGAACAGCCAGCGTGCTGCTATCTTTAGCAGAACCATTGGAACAACCATGGGCACCACCTCTTCTCACCCCCTCTCTCTCCTCTCTGATGTTTTCTCTTCCCTCGATTCATCCGCTGGCTCATAGAACTTGGAGAAGAAGAGTGCAAAGGCTATAGAATATATATAGAGCAATAAAGCACCGGTGATCGTGGTGGGTGAGATGTGGGTTTGATCATGGTTGGCCACCTGGTTTTCTGCACCGATTGCATTAATGGTGGCACCAAGGCACCAAACCACACGGTTTTTGGTGCACCAGGGCAATGGCAGTGGTATCAGGGTTAGGAGACTCCTCACCGAGAGCGTGCGGTCCACGTCGAGTCCACAGTTATGGCCATATTAAATGGCTGGACTCGCTCAATCGTGGCATCGCGGGAGGAGAAAAAAAGGGTGGGCCTTCCGGCCAGGGCCACGCTATGTCCTGGCTCTTGTTGTTGTTTTTTTTTTTTTAGCGGACAGCCATGCCAACATGGGAAAGAGCGCTCGGCCGCCACCCCATTTGGTGGATTTTGGAACCGGGCAGGGGCGCCATCACTTTGCATCGCAAACATTGCGCCGGGGCAGACCTTTAGAAGGAGTGGGAAAAGACACACGCCACCACTTTTATGATTTTAAAACACACACACACACTCTCTACCCCTTTTATGATTTTAAACATACGTTTCCATTTCTATGCGTAGTATTTAATTTTGAACATAAAATATCACTCTTTATCCGATCCTTTTTGAAAAAATAAATGTTTCAAGGACTGGAGATGATCCATGTATAATTGACTTGATGTGTTCTTTCTATGCTTAACCTTCTACTCTCTTGTTGAGGATGATTTGTACGGTAGTTTTAATAAACTTCGAGATTAAAACAAACTGAATTTTATCATGTTTCTTGCTGTGGACGATTGATGCGATAGTTTTAACAAACTTCGCATCAAAATAAATTAAGTATAGAGTCAGTCATTGCTATTGTATGATGCTATGCGGTCTTTTGATTAATCGGTTATAAATCATTTAAATGAACGGATTAGATATCAAAATTTAATTGATCTTACTCTAATATTTTTCGACTGTACGAAAATGATGGCAGTGAGTAAAAAGAAATCGGAGGGATACAAGACGATGATGTGAGGGCTGAAGAATTTGAGCAGGACTCCAAACGATGGCATTGGAGATCGGTTTTCAAAAATAATCATATATCAATCCGTAGTTGAACCCATCAATTAATGAGCTCTCTCCCGCTTTAGGAAGCCCACCCGCCTTTCACTGTTCCCTGAAAGGAAGTGGCAGTACATAAGGCACAGTGATGATATTCTTTCGTATTTAATGGATCAGATGCTGGGTGAAAGGCGTGCAATCATGACCAACCCCTCTGCATTTCTTGTCTCCATCCACTGTACGCTTACCTTTATGCATGCTGTTTTTCATTTTGAACGAAAATATACTACGGATCCTCAAACTTTCACTTAAAATTCATTACGGGCCCCAAACTTTTTAGTTATTACGTATTAATCATTCATATTTTAGAAGCATTCTATTTTCAACATCTTTAACGTGTTATCTTCTCAATCTCTGCATGTTTATATCAAAATAATACAATAATTACTTTATCCATTTTAATTAATTTTCTATAATAAAATATTAAAAAAATAAGTTATAATAATTAAAATTTTAAATATAAAAATAAATTTTGAATGAAAGTCTGGCAACTTCATTTTAAATTGGGTACATAAATCTGTGTTCTTGCTGCGGCCCATGCAGTAATTCTATCCTTTGTAATTTATAAAACTCTCCAATTTTTATTGTTTAAATGTCTGGCCTTTCTAACGCGGTTCAAAGTTATCTTCGCGGAGGGACGTAAATCTGATACCGAAAAGAATTGGATCATGCGTTACTCTGAGAATGCTGGAAGACGGAAGCCAAACGCATCATCTATATAACTTTCTTGTTCGATTTTAATTTATATTATTAATTACATAAATGTTCATATATGATTTTTTTTTTCTTTTTTAAAGAATATGCACTATAATCTTATAAAAACTGGGGATTCCGAGACGATCCATCCTGACCGAGTTACAGTGATCGTGGCAGTAAATTTGGATCCTAATTACCGAGCAAATAAGATAATATATATATATATAGATTCAAGTTAATGTTATATACCTCTGGATTCATGCTGGCAGGTAGGCGTTAAGACGATTCCCGCGGCCAATTGGCCTCCTCGTGGCGTAGCAGCAACGAAACATCGTGATTGGACGTGCATGAGGCTTTGTAGCTGGATGATGTCACGCTGCTCTCTAGGTTGGGCTACATAAAAGAAATGTCTTCTAGGCCTTTCGGGTTTGATGGTTCCTTCCCTGTTAAATTTAATATAGGCTTTATCCGACAAGGATATCATAGTTGTTAATGGTCCAATTCTTAATTGTTTGTGGCCTTTATTTAATCTATTTATTTATTTGTTTATTTGTCAGACGATAGATTTTGACCACCATTGCGTATTCTTTGCGAAACCAAAATGATCGACCAGGGGCATTGATAGGCGCAGGTACTAGGTTTACTAATTTGCTATGAAAGATATCAAGTTTATTTCCATAATTTCTTAATTTATTCATGAGTTAAGAAAAAAAAAACAATTGATAGGCAAGTTTGTTTATCATTTTTTGGGCTTTTGTTATAGTTCTCTTTAAAGGTTTGTTATGATAGTTTTTTATTATTTTTAAAATTATTTTTATTATTTATTAGAGATAGATTATTTATGATATTTTGCTCAATAAATTAATTATTTTCGATATTCAATAAATTTTCTTATGCTCTCTTCTAGCTTGAGATTCTTTCAAGTTAACTATTTTTTTATTTTCTTAAAATTTTTTTTTCATCTTTTCTTCTGTATATGATGCAAAAAAAGAAAGAAGAAAGCACGTACGCAAGACCTATTTTTTTCTTCTTTAAAAGCGACATCACCTCCTTAACAAAATCTTGTGAGGCTAAATTAGTAGATTGAATCAATTCTTAGGTCATTGCCACGTGCTCCTCCTCTCTCTCTCTCTCTCATCCCATGTTTCCAAGATCATATATTATAATAAAATTTCATTAATTTATTTTCTATCTCTATTCTTATTTCTTTCAAATAAAATAATATTTATCTACACTCCATCCACCTAAATGAAATAAATCTTTTTTTTCCAACGCTATTCTTATTTTGCCCTTCCCCTTCTTAATGACATCTTTAAAAAATTAAAAAATTAATAATATAATTATTTTTAAATTAAGTATATTAATAAATTTAAGATTATATTATTTAAATTTATATTTATCATAAAAAAATAATTAAAAATTTAAATGAATATATAAAAAATAAGTTTGTAAGTGTGTGCATACACATAGTTACATAAAAATAGTATAATATTTAAGTACGAAGTAAAAAAAAAAAAAAAAAAGGAAGGAGGTAGAGGCAACTTAGTTTTATTCTTGCCTAATCTCTGTCAGCAAAGATGAAAATAATTACATTCTGATAACTGAGGAGATGGAAAATCTTCATCGGGGCGGTATAAGCTTCCGCTCGGCGGATTGAAATTGTGATCCCTGGTCGCTCGCATTGCATGGCCTGGCGCTCTAACCACGTTCTTTCCGCGTGCACAATTGACAGCGGTTCGGCGGCACGGCGCTGCTGTTTGCTTGCTTGCGACTCGGGTTCGAAAGTTTCTGGGACCGTGGCGATTGTCACGAAGCCTTCGTCAAGGCCGTGCGGCGCCCAACGATCTCCAAGCCAACCCTTCCCGCCATGCTGCAACGGCTCTCCACCACCCTATCCCCCGCCAAAACTCTTCATTTCAGCTCCCACCACCCTCTCCTCTCCCTCCTGGACTCGTGCAAAGCCCTGGACCAAATCAAGCAAGCCCACGCCCAGATGATCACCGCCGGCCTCTTCCTCCACCCCTTCCCACCCAGCAAGCTCCTCCAGCTCCTCCTCACCCCTTCTCCTCCTCTCCTCCCCTACGCCGACCTCGTCTTCCGCCACTCCCCCTCCCCTCCTCTCTTCTCTTACAACACCCTCATCAAGGCCCATTCCTCGCCCGCCTCCCTCCTCCTCTTCCGCTCCCTGCTTCGGGACCCCTCGGCCCCGCTTCCCAACCAGTACACCTTCGCATTTGTCCTGGCTGCATGCGGGCCGGAAGGGTTCGGGCTGGTGGAGGGGGAGCAGGTGAGGGGTCAATCGATCCGGCGTGGGTTCGAGATCAATGTGTTTGTTTCGAACGTGGCGATTCGGATGTACGGGAGTTGGGGCCTGGTGGATGATGCGAGGAGGGTGTTTGATGGAAGTGCTGAGCGGGACTTGGTCTCCTGGAATTCGTTGGTTGGTGGATATGCAGGGGCTGGCGATATGGTCCGGGCCAAGGAATTGTTTGATGAAATGCCGGAGAGGGATGTTGTTTCCTGGAGTACTGTTATTGCAGGCTATGTGCAGGTAAAAACGGGTTTCAGATATCATTGGTTCTATGCGATTTGTTTTGAGTGAGTATGTTTGTTTTGTTTGCTCAGGGCTACAACTAATTTCTTCTGTTATCATGGGTAATTTTTTTCTGATATGGATTGAATATTTCAAATTAACTTGCTCCTCACGATTATGATAACTGATCTGTCCTTTACATCCATTTAACACCTATTGTTCACGAAGCAAGGCTTCCTCTTTAGCCCTCAAATAAGGGAAGGCTCTCATAATCTTCTGAATGTGCCATTTTATTGGAAATTCACCGTTAGATGACCCTTTGGATGTTAACTTGCATTAAATTTCACTAGCTTTTTTTAGGGGGGATGCTTTGTCGAGGCAATGGAACTCTTCCGTGAGATGCAGCTTGCAGGTGCTACACCAAATGAGTTCACGCTTACAACTGTTCTTGCAGCCTGTGCTAATCTGGTGGCTTTGGATCAGGGAAGATGGATTCACATCTATATAAGCAAGGCTAGGATCAATATGAATGATAGATTGCTTGCTGGTCTCATTGATATGTATGCCAAGTGTG
The DNA here is from genome assembly GCA_017589505.3 of Metroxylon sagu. NCBI lineage: Eukaryota > Viridiplantae > Streptophyta > Magnoliopsida > Arecales > Arecaceae > Metroxylon > Metroxylon sagu. Next base: position 2,390,788 of record JACVBY030000640.1, on the reverse strand, counting down.
GAGGGATAGAATCTGCATGGAAATTATTCAGTGATGAAACTAATCCAAAACGAACCATTCGGCCTTGGAATGCCATGCTTAGTGGTTTTGCTATTCATGGCAGATCTGATGAAGCAATTGAACTCTTTGAAAGGATGAAGAAAACAAATGTTCTTCCTGATAAAGTGACTTTTGTATCCTTGCTTAATGCTTGTAGCCATGGAAGATTAGTGGAGCAGGGGAGATTATATTTCAACTCAATGAGGAGTGTTCATGGCATAGATCCAGAAATTGAGCATTATGGATGTATGGTTGATCTTCTTGGCCGTGCTGGGCTCTTAAAAGAGGCAGAAGAGATTATATCGACCATGCATATGGCTCCAGATACCATCATATGGGGTGCACTGCTAGGTGCTTGTCGTATACATGGAGATATAGAGATGGGAAAGAGGATAGGGAAAATTATTAATGAATTGGAGCCCAAACATGTTGGCTGTCATGTTCTATTAGCAAATATTTATTCTGGATCTAGGAGATGGAGTGATGCTAGGGATGTGAGGAAGTGCCTAGAAATCACTAATGGGAGAAAGATACCAGGTTGCAGTTCCATTGAACTAAATGGGATGTTCCATCAGTTTCTTGTCGGAGATCGATCCCATCCACAGACAAAGCAGATCTACTCATTTTTGGATGAGATGACGGTCAAACTAAAGATTGCTGGCTATGCCCCAGAAGTTGGAGAAGTGCTGCTTGATATTGATGAAGAAGATAAGGAGACTGCTTTATCAAGACACAGTGAGAAATTAGCCATTGCTTTTGGGTTGATCAGCACTAGTTCAGGAACCCCAATCCGAATTGTGAAAAATTTGCGGGTCTGCAGGGACTGCCACCATGCTACAAAGTTCATCTCGAAGGTTTATGACCGGGAGATTATAGTTCGGGATAGGATTAGGTTTCACCACTTCAAAGATGGATACTGTTCCTGCAAGGATTATTGGTAGAAGGCTACAGTAGGAGAACGTATTACAATTGACACTCAGCTTGCTTCATCAACATCTCAGCATGGTAAACTTGACTGAAGTTTTTCCCTTTTCTTGTTGTTTGTTAGCAAAAGTTGTCTAAATATTCTCTCTTTTTTTCCTAATTGATTGTAAAAGGTAGCTAGCCATTCTTTTGTTGATTATTTATGCAAAAACAGAAGCGGGAAAGCAATCATTATTTGTTGACATGCTCTCAAAGGTCTTGTAAACGACTGTTGACCCAGACTGGAACATATAAAGTTCATTGCATAAAAGTGCAAATTTACATATGCATGATTTTTTTTTTTTTTAAAATTCATATCTTCTGCTATTAGAAGCAACAAGATTCAATAGAATCATAAAAAAGAGAAATAATTTAGAAAAGTATAATATATTAACAGAATCTCAAAGTGGGGAAGGATGCTGGTATTCCAGATGTCTATAAAGTGCAAGAAGAAGAGCAATGACAACTATACAAATAAAGCAGCAGGGATAAATACTATTACTAAAAAAATTTACCAATATTTCATAAGTAGCTTATGAATATTTGTTATTAAAGGAACTGTTTTATACCACTGAATAAAATGGGAGTATCTGGAGAATATAGTGGCCAATGAGAACTCGAGAAAGTGAATAACTAGGAAACCTTTAGATAACTCGAAAGTTGTTGCTGCTACTTCTATTGCGTTTGAGGGTTAGATGTTCTGAAATCCATGCATAAGTTCGTGTGCAAATATTGATGTTGTTTAGTACTAGAATAAAAGTCTTTTTTTTTTTTTTTTAAGGTTGTATGATAAATAATTTCAGATAAGTCTAACAGATGTCTCATCCAGCAATCTCAACTTTTATGAGATTATGGAACCTGCTGATGTTGTAGTTATGAGACTAGAATTCAAAGATGGCATTTGGCACTTCTGATGATGCTACACAAACAACAGCTTCAGTGCCAAAGCACATACCATGTATAAGGAAAGAAGTTGCTTAGAAGGATTATAAGCAATCACTGCTCACCTAATCTGTACTCATATGTCTACCAAACAAGATACATGCAGTAAATAACTGACATTAGTTCATCCGAAATAATCGTACATTTTGAACAAAAGAAGAAAAAAGGTACGAGTTCATAGTACATCACAAACAAATTAGTCCCCATAAATATGGGGCAAATTTCTCTCATGTGAGCACACCTCCAAAATACCTTTCCAACCGGTGAATGGATCAAGCTCTATAGCAAATGATATCTGTTCAATTTCACAAAAGGATCGAAATGAATTTAAATCCTATTAATTATCAACGCAGTTAAACCCCTGGGAGTCAGTAACAAAATCTAAAGAAAAGGCATTATTATCCTTCCATCTGGCTGGAATATTGCTACCATCTCATTCGACAGTTTCTTCAGAAGATTGAGGCCAGAGAGGTGACAAGGCTACTGTCTTGCCAATAATTGTTAGTTGCGGACACTGACTCTGCTAATTTAACTTCATTGACAAGACCCCTCAGTTTTGCAAATACCTGCATGAAGGGAAATTGTTGCTCAAATTTGTAAATCAGGGGTGGTTAATCAATTTTCTGCAAATACATTAGATACATCAGTCAAATTTTTTTGACTACTTAAATACATTAGTTAGGAATCTTCAAATTATATAATTATTAGTGTATAAGTATTTTAAAGATAATAAATTACATCTAATAGTTCAGATGATTAACATAAAATCTTTATCATTCAAATTTAAATATGTCCATAAATATCTTTTAAAGCATAGTTAAGCCAAGGGAACACATACTCTCTCTCTCTCTCTCTCTCTCTCTCTCTCTCTATATATATATATATATATATATATATATTGACTAATAAAAATTTTTAGGTCACATGATAAAAGATTATATCCAGTTGTTCAAATTATCAACGCTCAACTTTCAACATGTCAAAACGTGACCAGAATTAAGTGAAATATATAAACAGTCGCACGTTTCTTTCTTGTTAACCTTTTCTTAAAGAATTTAATCATCGAAGCCCTTTTTGGTTTTTTGATCAAGGAGAGGAAGGAGGCCCACAAGCGTAATTATCAAAATCCTAGACCTTAAGTTGTCTAACAGAGAGATATGACGGCTAAGGCAAATCCTAATTCTTGCATTTATTTATTTATTTTAAAATTCAGAATCTTTTCTCTAGCCAAACAGTGGGCGACTTGAGCATATGCTTTCATCCAAGTCCAAGAAAATTGGGTCAGTTTCGCTATGCAAAAAGCCATGCCTACTATGGTTGAAACTACTAAAAGTTGAACTCATTTCCACGCAGTCACCCATGAACACCGTGCGAGCTCAAGTTTGCCTTTCGATTTTTAGTCAGGACACAAGGATTTGATCCGCAAGAGTCATAGATCGGAAAAATATAAGAGAACATGCATGCAATGGAACATGTACAAAGAATGAGCTGATAAGCTGGCTTTCCATTTCTCACGAATCCTATTTCACCAACATTAAATAAATGAAATGGTTACATTAAATTCACGTTTTATTTCTGGGGAGAAAAATGCATGACCCACCGCCACTACCCCAATCATGTTACATCGGCAATGGGTGATGAATGGCCATTACCAACATTGTAAGATCATCTCACTCAAAAATATACTACTCCAAAGCTTTGAAGCTCACAAATCAAACTGCCTCTAAATCTGAACAGCTCTAGTTCCTCTTTTCCTCATCTCTAAAACAGTGTGCCAAAGCCGATTGTTGGTTGTAGAGTATAATGATCTTCAAAAGAGTGGATTTTTAAGGCCACAGAATTTAAACCGCCTTATTGATAGAAAATTGAATATTTTGCCAACGAAGAGGAAACCTCAGAATTAAGATTGGCAGCAATTTGTCATCCCTGTTAATGAAGCTGGCTATCAGTAATTACACGAAACTAAATCAGTTCTGATCAACTTATCAAAATATAAAAGAGAAACAGGTAGTGTAACAAACCGATGCTGCTGCAGGCATGCGAAGAAGAACCCATGAGATACAATACAAGCAGAAGGAAATGACTGCCCCTGCAATAAGATTATGCAAGAGGCGTTTGTTGTCTTTAGTGGGGACAAAAGCTGCCTTGAGCGAATTTGTCAGATCAAAGATTCGGTAGGATATCTGTGACATGCACATCATAGTTTGTTAGTTATGGTCATCTTAAGAATTCTGGCCAATTTAAGTGAAATTGACTTACAAAGAGATATATTGTAGTAATAAGCAGGCAATTGAGCAATGGGTAATCTGGAATGAAACAAAGAAGCCATTTGGGCTGACCATTAGGCATGCTTGACCTGCATATCAATTGGAGACAAAGGTTAGAATTCAACAGGCCCAACAATTTCTAGTTATTCCGACCATAAACCACAATAATTAGAGTTATATACAGCAACCAGAAGACTGTTCAATCCTCAAATTTATCATCAACATATCTTGGGTAGTCATTGGCAATTCAGTGGTTTCGATATAAGAGATCACAAACTTCATGTTAGTTGCAGCTTTTATAGCTGATTGTCCAAACCCTTCCATAGTTACATATGATTTACTGAAATAATAAAGAAATTTTCTCCATGCTCACGGCAGTGTACAGGTTCCTTGGAAAGAAACATCACTTTGATGCAGCCCCAGGGCTAGGCCTGCACTAAAGATAATTGAGGGGCCCTTTAGAAGGATTTATTACGGTTTCAAGCAAACAACAAAATCCACTCAAGGTGTTGGCAACCTAGATTGAGTTTCTAAAAGTCTCTTGCACAGCAGCAAAGAGAGGTGATTATTGTTGTTCTGAAATTCCAGCATGAACCAACAACATAAAATATAGCATGAAAACAGATATTTATGACCAGCGATGCAGGATATTTTGTAGGCAGCAAATAACTTAAGATGTTAGGAACTCAAAATTTAGTAATCTACAAAGTTAAAATAGCAGATACAGAGTCTGTTTCCAGGAAAATTATGAAATAAATAAGCAAGCAAGATAATAAATGCAAGAAAGAAAAGGAGAGAGAGAAAGGGGGGGGGTTGTGAAGACGAGTCCGGTAATGAAGAGATACACTAGGGGCAGCAGCCATTAGGAACCAAGAAAGAACACCCTTGCCTTTACATGTGAATATGCAATGGAGGAGAGGAGAAGAGAAAAGAAATGAGAATGAAAGGAGAACCAAACATTAGAAATAAGGAACAAGAAGAGAAGAAAGTCTAATTCATCTCTCGGCTTTAGAAGAGATTAGAAAAGCAGTTTAGGGGAGAAACTTTTCTCTATACCTTTTTCTCCTCTCTATATCTTGCTTCTCCTCTCTTTGCTCAACTATTTACAAGAGATTCTGGCTCTCTCTCTTCCTTTCCTCACTAAATTAAAAATTTTGGTTCTTCTCTCTCTCTCATAGACACACGCACTTGCGTGAGCGCAGCACACTCTCTCAAGCCAAACAAAGGTTTGTTGGGTTGCAAGAAAACTACGAAAAAACAAAAGACTTTCTTCCAAAGAGGAAGAAGCCCTATTTTTCAAGTCTTTGACATATTAGAATAAGCAGGCAAAACTAAAAGAAAAACCATGAATTCTACTCTTCTAAAAGGGGTTTTTGAGTTCAATTATCAATTTTTGGAGATCCTTGGTGAAAAAAGAGAACTCTAATTTTTTGAAAAATCAAGCAAATTTTTTATGTTAGCTCTTTAGCCAAACAAAAAGATGAAAAACTGGATTTTCAAAAAAAAGCAGTTATCCAAGCTATATTTCTTGCAATCAACCAAATTCTTACACCTATCTTCAAAACTAAGAGGCACAAGGAATAAGTCTCGTTACATGAAAACCCTCAAATAACCTTCTATATCTTTTTGAAACTACCTCCATAAAGCATGGGCAACCATTCAGGGCTACCGCAATATGAATAGTGTTGTTACACTGCCTATCAACTTCTTCATAGACAACGTGACTTTTATTTTTAATTCAGGCAACATGAACGCCTCTACCCATCTAAAATGAAAAAGAATTTTTTTAATCTCAGCCAAAAACACTCCAAAAACTACTAAAACTGAAATTCAAAACACTACAGAAAAACTAAAGGCAAAAACCAAGTCTATGAGTAATCTCAATGATCTAGAGCCCTCTGGTGGTGCACCAGCAGTGTAAACAAATTATATTATATTACTCCCTCCATCCCCTTAGTTTTGAGTCTTGGACAGGTCAGACTCCCTTCTAGCCTCTGAAAAAAAGATGGATAGAGAGGCTGGAGGTGGGGATGGCATCTAGAGTGGAAATGGTAAACCAAAAACGACCTGATGAAAGAAATTTAACTGATAGATGCTGCATTTTTAATGACTTTGTTCCGATGTATAACACCACATCCTCCATGAGTAAGCTTTCTTTTTGAGACCCATTTGTAAATATATGTAGATCAAGAACTACTAATTAAAGCAAGTCTCAAAAGTCAAAAGATCGATAACTGGAGGCCAAGCAAATGACATTGCCCAGGAAGAGAATGACAAAACTTCATTGTCATTTAAATGCTAATAGCTGATATCAAGCTTACTTTGAAAATGTCCTTTGATTAATAAAAAGAATGAAGCTAACTTTGGATTTCTTTCTAGGTTAAACCATTCTAAACTTCTAAGCCTCTTAGGGGTTGCTTTTATGCATGCAAAAAAGGATAAAAATTAACAAAATAGTATCCTTTATTTGAAAATCAAGATACTTACTATACAATTTATAATTTAATATAATACGACATAGTATTACATGTTAGTAATGCATCTGAAAAAGGAAAAAAAGGCATTGGATGATTAGACAGTAACCATTACTGAAACCCATCATATATAATGAACTCAAGATGGATGCCCTCCAATACCAAGAAAAAGCTCATTGCCTTGTGATGGGGTAAAGAATTTTAAAGCTTCATCATATATAAGATCAGTGTGTACTAGTCCATGCCGACTGCATTGAACCAGAAAGGTTCGAGATCACATGCACGAATGGACATCTAGGATACCTCACCATGCACCAATGTCTCATGCTGGTCCAGGCCAAGCACAGTGCATGCTGGCAGACATATCAGCATGCCAATCCATGTTCCAAATATGCCATGTTAAAATGATATTCGTATGCAAAAGATCTCAATTTTGATATATCACAGCCTTCATCCTCAAGCTGATCCATACGATAAAATTGGGCAAGTTGGTTAAGCCTAGGTTTAAGACTATCAGTTTTTTTTAAAATAAAGTACTCCGAGAAGATAATCAAAAGAAGCTTTGAGAAATCCAGTGAGACAGTATCCATACCTTAGCCAGATATGGAACTGAGAGATGTAGGTTTCCAGTGTAATCTTGCCCAGCCACCTAACAAAGAGAAAAAGGAATAAGAGATTCAGAAGAATATTAACTAAAGATAAAACCTGAAGCTCAGAACATAAAGAGAAGGTATAATGAAGGTTGTACATGACTAAATATAACTTACGCAAAGAGGGTCAAAGAAGAACTACGTAATTGCTGAGTGAAGTTTCGCAGACAAACGTAAACACTGGAGATGATTGAAATCAGATTTATTATTTAGTAGGTTGGGCATATAAATTCAATAATTAACTAAATGTAACTTAAAACAAAATTTTAAATACTGACGTGATTGGAATCCATGACGTGTATGGATGGAATTTATTGTATGTTACTTTGTCTAGCTTATAGATATATTCATACCACAAGTAAGCAACCTGGAACAAAAAAAAGAAAAAATCAAACATCATTGCACACTTTGGTATCCACTAGAAGAGGTCAATCGGATATTCAATAGAATGAAACATGACTCACCACCAAGCTAACAGTAACTAAGCTTGTTTTAATTGACAGTCTCACTTTAGTTTCAGATTCCTCCAGCCTCTCCATCCATCTTTCAACCTAACATGATAAAAGGCTGAAAAATTAAGCAAACTTGAGAATATTGATAATTCAAATAAACAGCATTCAAGATTAGGCATGCACATCCTTCAAGTAAATGCAAATACCAATATCAAACAAGCTACATGCTAGAATCCATGTTCGATTCATCAACCATGTCACCAGCACTAAAGAAACTTACAGTGGGGTGATAGTATGCATATATCATTCCAATGATCCAAATATAGCGATCAAGGCCAGATCTAAAGTGCCACTCATGCAGGAGAGGCAAGTTAGCTTTAGAAGGATCTGCATCCTTATACCCTGCATCCAACAAACTCAGCACATTTGCGAGTGATCCTTGAGTTGAATAGCAAAGAAATTGATTCCGAATCATAGCTACTAACCAAATAGAAAAGTAAAAGGGGTCCATATGAGATCAAAGACTCCAGGAACTTCCCAGATTAAGATCACCACCAAAAAACAAACAATAATCTTCACAGCCATCACTGAAGGAATCTCATTATGCTTGTTACAAATGCCAAGTGCGCCATATATCATAAGAGTGAAAAGAGTGTGCATTGGACAGATATAATACAGCATGTAGTCATTGTTCAGGACAATGCAGCAGAAAGCCACAAAGAAATTTAGACGCCACATCATCTGCAATTGAGTACAAGTGTTGTATTTCAATATTAGTAAGAGATAATTAGACACATAAAAAGGAACATACCAAACATTGGTAAGGAATAAAAAATCATTAAGTCACCTGAGCAAACCGAGCAAGACTAAAATCCTTCCGTATATAATAATAAGAGAAGTTCCCAAAACCAGTCATCCACACATAAGCAGCAATGAACACACGTATCGCATTGTATATCTCTGTGGCAGCGAAGTAGTGATACATCAAAAATAAGACCTGGGAGAGGATGGTCAGGGGTCAAAAATTAGTAATTGTTTTCATAGCAAAAAAATATTCCTAACACTTAAGGTGCAGAACACCATAACCACATCCGTAATGTCAATATGGTCCTGTACAAGCTCACACAAATGGAGTTTAAAAAAGTAATAAACCCGAGTTATCTTAGCAAGATAATCATTTCATATAAAGAGAGCGTGATAATAAACAAATATAATTTTTGCATATATAACTCATAGTATATATGACAGGCACTGATTTTTTGTGAGAAGTGTAAAAAATATTTTGTAGCCGTAGCTAATTAGCGATCACAAGGATCCTTTGTTAATTCATCAAGAAAGAAGCTACGTTTCATGTCAAATGTTCAAACCATAATCAAAGTACATTAAGAATTCAAAAAGAAAGAAGATTTAAGAAAAGAAAAATCATCAATCAAAGTGGGTCATCAGAGTGACGCACACACTAAAGATGGGAGCGCTGGGTGAAGGATAAAGCAAAAGGGAAGCTCAGGCAGGATTAGAAGAGAATATGGGTGTGTCAGGGAGAAGGATGATGGCAGCAAGCAGCAGGGGAAAAAGAAATAGAAAACAAAGAAACTTACATGCATGTGCTTCTGCTGCTATTGTCAAACACTACCACTAGGTCTCTTCCTCCTACTCTCCCACTTAAGGTGGACACTATGGATGATGGCTGAAGGGGTGGTGTTCATCATAATGAATAGTGAACTCTAGGTAATTAACCCACCTAACATGATAGACCCATAATCTACCAACCATCAAAAGTATCCAAGATGCATCTCGAAAAGCATCCAGTCAATATGCTCATGCAACAACTAACAATTAAAAAAGAAGAAACAAATGGATACCAGTGGATAATATCCAACAGATATTGGGCCATGGAGTCTTGCAGTGCCCTGTAAGTATTACATACAGCAATAGCTGCCTTAGGGAATACATAAGCCTTACAACTTAGGTATCATAAGGCAATTTTTTCAAGTACATACCTTGTCATGCCTTTTTAAGAAAAAATGGAATCGGCTTTCCATATTTTTATGTTACCTTTTATACATAAAACAGTCTTAGGGGTTGACAATTCAATTATGGCATCACATGACAGCTAATATTCAGCTCAATATTAGTGCTGCTAAGAGAAGAGTACTTTGTAAAAATTTGCATGGCTAGCTTGCAAATTTCCATCCAACGCACTCCAAGGTGGAAAATCAAATTATGGAAGAGAGAGAAAGATAAAAAAATCAATCACATTCAAGTGTTTTTTTTTTTTTTTTTTTTCTTGAACTCCCAAATGTGATTGTTTTTGCTTCTTCCTTCCACAAATCTGAAGATTCTTGGGCACAATCCTTCCTTAATTATCACCACATTTTACAAAATAAAGGTTGTAAGCCACACATATTAGCTAAATTTTCATCGTTTGCATCTCCAAGATCTCCCCATTGTTTCTTCACTCTCAATAGGCACATCTATTAGAATTCCATCGCTTTTGGATCACATTGTAGCCTTTATTCCAAATGTCTACATGGATGGAAAACAGCACAAAAAAATAAAACTCACTAAAGAAACTACTTGAAATGGCCAAACATTTAGGATTGTTAACCCATTCAGCACCCCAAAGGTATCTTATTTTCTCCAAAGGACTATCTTTGTCCTTTCATCCAGATTTCCATCATCACTCACCCAGAAAAGAATATTCCACCTCTATTAAGTTGCAAATCACTAATCCCCTTCCTTCTTCAACAAATAAACATCATTCCAAAGCCAAAAGCATAGAACACTTGTTATTGTGGCAATAAAAGCAATAACTACTAACTCTACTAACTTCAAGAGTAAAGCATCAGTTCAGTCAAATCAGCATTAAACATGTGCAACTGATTAAGAGAGCAGCAAACGCCCAACCAAATTTTATACCTAGTCTGGCTGGGAGTCTTTCAATTATCATTAAATTCAGCATGACAAAAACTTTTAATAACCATAGAAGAGCATGATGTAATGTAATCATTCATCAGTCAAAATAGCCACCATATGATCTATAGTGCCTAAGGTCAAGATCAATTAGTTTACCATTAAGAAAGGAGCACAAAAGATGGGAGGAATGATAAGTCACTAACCTGCATCCATCCTCTCCATTCCTCAGTTTGGTGACGATTTAGGTAAAGAATGGATTTCCCTGAGAATGCAGATTTATCATGGTGCTTCTTAAGAGAAGTCATGGCTGAAGCTATGATAAAAAGAATGTAGAGAAAAAGAAACAGGTCACGGCTGTAATTCTGGCAAAGTGACAGTTCACAAAATAAGTTAGATGATAGTTCAATGGTATTAAAAAAAATGAGAAAAATGGAAGCATCAGGTGATCCTAATTTAATTTGCAGCAAATGTATCTATGAAAACAAGTGAGATTTGATATGGTTCACAATTTCTGACTACATCCTAGAAAGAAAAATAAGAAAATGATGCAATTAGTCACAGTGTACGGTTATGTATACAGTAGTCAAGAAAAGCTAAAAATAATTGCATCATAATTAAATGGCAATAGGTGTAGAAATACTCATATGAACCCAAAGTTGGCTACTGTAATGATCACACCATATTTAATTACTTCAGTGACTAACATGCAATTTTATTATTAAGTCAATCGAATTTGCATCTTTTTTTTTTTCTTCTTTCAAGCAGGCCTTTTAAATTGCCAATCCAGGTGGTCACCTTAGTTGCCTCTCAATTATCTGAATGTGCAAAAATTGGCCAGAGTTCCAAAATGAAGGATCACATTCCTAGTAAAAATGGACATACAAATGTATAGTAGAATAATTAAGATTCTTATGGATTAACAAAATATTACTCAAGTGTCGAGACATCACCATGACTAGGTTGTGGTCCCAGATCAGTATCACCATCATAATGTATTAATGTTAAATTAGAGATGAAAGCTCACAATTGGATCAACTTGTTTTTTTTAAAAAAAAAAGTTTGTTAGAGAACTCAAGACATGTTCCACATTACTGAGAACGAATTATTAAACCCTTGCTTTCATATAGCTCTTCTGGAATAACTCTGGGTTGCTATGACAAGCTTCTTGGTGCCAAAATAATTTTCAGATGTCGAATGGGCATTAGCAACAAAGGATAGATGTACCTAGTGTCAGAAATCATGCAACAACAGACTGTAAGTTTCTAGTTTTATTCTTGTGCGCACAGAATGGCTTGTGCACAATAAATCATCATGAATGTACAAAAAAAAAAAGCTTAATTACCAATTTAGCCTACAATTAACTCAAGTCAGTCTCGGGCAAAGACCTTCTTAGATGCTGAGAATAGATTTGTGCGGTCACAGATGTAGAAGTAAACCAGCGTCACCCCAAATTCTGACCTGCACAATGGCTATGAATTAATCCAGGAACAAGGAATAATAAGCTATCAATAGAGGTTCAAAATATATGCTGAAGAATCTTACATGGCTCTTAGTATCGTTCGATTTTCAAGCAAGAAAGACTCGTCCATGGTTAAAAACCTACAGTATATAACAATGTCAGAAATCATAAATATCAACAAAATACAGGCCATATGAAACTTTAATTGAAATTTTCTTCTAACTTATATTGTCAATAACCTGAATAAATTTGACCGCACAGAAGCATTCTGAAATTTTGCAGATGATGATTTTGATAGCCCTCCTTCAAGCAAAACAGCTCGATCATCTTCCTTGACTGTTTCATTTCCCAATTCAACCAAATTTACATCTGAATGACTGCAAACCAAAAAATATGGAATTGCTAAGAGGAGAGCTGAAATTAGTGCTTAGACCCATGTTGACTGGTTTGGGACTACTCAAATGGAAGCTTCCAATGTAACATGAAAACAATCATTTTCTCAACTTTGGTCCTGTCAATATATTAATAGATATGTCTTGAGAGATATAGTGCAGCTTGAACCATCTGATTTGCATGATAAACCAGTTGAGAAAGGAATTACTTTGTGGACTGGATGGTGCAGCTCAACAGTGGCACACATTATAGTACGAATAAGATGCCACTAATTGCCAACACACATGTAAAGATTCAAGGTCCACTACTTTGTGGACTGCTTATCAAGCATATCTCACATCAAACCAAACATATAGATAAGATAGCAAATATTATAAGCCAGAAATAATCTAAAGAAGAAGGAAATTACTAAAATATATCTAAAATGATCATTAACTCTTGTTAAAATTTGTATTCACTTAGGCTCCGAATATAATGACCTGTATCAGATCTTTCATTTTTATCTCCTTGTTTTCTTATCTCCTATATCTACAACAACTTTTTACTTCTAAAAAACATGCAGGCTGCACCAGATACCGAATTCCTTGAATATCACCATACTAGTAGTGGCTGAATGTATAATTGCTTACAAACTAGAGTGGATGATCTAATGGTTATTATCTCACTAGAATGACCAGCATCTGAAATTTTAAATCTTCAAAATTCTGCATAGCTAATCATAACGGCCTGTTCTGCCTACTCAAATGAATACAGTAAGATTCAAGAACAATTTGTTCTCGCTTTCGTAATAAGTATCTTACACTTTTGTAGGAGAGGAACTTTTTCTGTACTCCAATATTTCTGAATACACCCATGCAATGAGCACCGGGAAAAAACCAAGCAAAAATGAAACCTGCAAAAAAAGAAAAAAGAAAAAGAAGAACAAGAAGAAAAAACAAGGTCAGTGATAGTAAAATCATCTAGAAAAAGACATGAGATATATATGAATGTGGACAAGATTCGCACTTCAAAGAGGAATTTTTGTACTTGGCAATTAATGACTAAAAAAGCCAAGGTGAATATATTCAATGCGCAATCGCCTATTATTCATATCAACTCGAATCATACAAGGAAATATAAGTTTTCTATAAAAGAAGAAAAAAGAACTTAAAGTCATAAAGGATTCCACAAGCCCAAAAGGAAAACCTGACGCAGAGAGAACAAAAAAACAAAAAAATCCCTTCCTGCATCAATTCGGGTATGGGTATGTGCAAATCTAGTTCTCTAGCAATGTCCAACATCTATTTAAGGGATTTGTTATCTAGTCCCCACCATCCACCAAGAATTTTTTTTTTTAAAAAAAAATTATTTGAACTCCCTTAAACTGAGAACCCAAGAGTTGCACAACGATTGAGGCTTGTGCTCATCTAAGAATTACAACAAAGGCTCTTGCCTGCACCTTGTTACAAGTATTTTCCTAAAGGACTGAAATCACAAATAAAAGATCACCAATATGGTCCCAAAGCATATATGCAGTGTCAAAAGGACTCAAGGCTCCACATGCACTTCCATCTAAGTTGACCAGAGGCTCTCAAAGAAGGCATCCAACCTGTCGAAAGTGAAAGAAGCAAATATCATAGCAAAGCTGGCAGCCTATCTTTGATCTCTCACAAGTAACCACCACCCCAGAAAAATTTAAAAATCGAGAATATATTTCCCCTAAACACTTATAGAATTAATCACATTGTCACCAAATCATTTTATTCTTCTTCCCTTTTTTCCCAAAGGCCACACAACTGCCTATCAGATTGAGATCAAAACTTCCATTTCAAAGACTTGAGCTTGACTTATTATCAGTTGCAAATGTACTGACAATATTTTGCCAAATGCTGCTAGTCACCTGATAATTAAGAAGTCTATTTCAAATTTACCTTTCCAGTAAGACAGCTAGGCAAGCCAAACATCTTTAAAGGCTCACATTTTTGGCAATACTAACCATCTTGTCCAATAAAAATCTTCTTTATAAGTTGTCTTCCAAGAAAAGAAAACCCCTGCATTTGAGCCTTTCCATGCCAAGCAAAAGGACAGGCGAACAAGAAGACACCACACCCTCAGAAACATTGCCAGGTATTGCAAACTTCATGAGAGTTGGTGTCCCTAAATTGCAGAATATATGCATCTTTAAAGGTCCCACAAGTGAGAGTTGATAATATTTAGTTTCTTCCACCTTTATAATATTTGTTTGGTATTCAAGTTTTCCAGGACCCTTCCAAAAGTGCCAACCAAAGCAAATCCCCACAACAGACAACCCTCCAAGGATGTGAGCACAGGTCCAAAAAGGCAATTCACCCACTATACAACATAATATCAAATGAGAATCAGAAGCGAGCAAAGATCCAGAAAGGCAATTCACTGACTCAAAATTTATATGTTAAGAGATTTTTGTCACTTCTACCAATAAGAAAGTGGCCTTTCTTCAATGCCACCTTTTAAATTCATTCTATTTCGGTCCTAGAGAATGCAACTTACCTTTTTAGATCCTTAACTGCAAGACTGTGGTGCCACATGGTACGAGCTAACACTTGGCACAGCTGGGTGCCAAGCTGCCAGCCCATGCATGCCAATGTCAGCACAGCACATGCCTGGCAATGATAATAGGCATGCAAACCTCATTTAACTCCCTCATCCATCTCCATCTTTTATAATGCCTTGCTCTAAAGCTGTTCCCTTTCCATCTTGAAACTCCACGTGAGCAAGAAGAGTAAAATTATGATTCATCAAACTTTTTATTCATGGCCCTCAAATAAATAGCTTTACAAAGACTGTCCCAATTGATTAGGTGAGAATGTCCTGATTCTTTTCATCCATTTCCCAAGGATCGTTGAAAAGCTTTCCCAAATTCATTTACCGCACAGGAAGGCATGATAAGGAAAGACAGAAATGAGTAAGAAGGCACAGACAGTGGTTCGACTTGCACCATGTCTACAGAAATAATCTGATATCACTTGTTGCCTCACATAATTCTTGACTTTCCATATGAAAAAAAAAAGATGGACAGTGCCCATACACCCGACAGTACGAAAGAATCCAAGGAAAGCCCCAACTAGTCTATGCCAATAGGAATGCAGCAGGGAACTCGTTGTTCCTTCATTTTATAAGTCAAAACCATTAAATGACGTCGAGTGTTTTTCCCTAAAGATATGTCTTGAGCGTCTGCCGCCCAACTCATAGATTACATTTACGTCCACAACAAAAGGCCATCATCTTCTATCTAAAAAGCAGTATAAAACAGAAAAAGAGATCTATTCAACCAAATCAATCGATCTAGATCGCGATCTGGCCTTAAATAGATCGTTACCAGTTACCATCATGCAAGACAGAGTAACAAAATAAGTCTCAAAAGGCCGCCCACAGCACTATAGCTCATTGCAACCAAAACCGCCCCAAATCCAGCAAACGTTCCGAAACCGTCCCTAAAAGGTAATTACTGATCTGATATATCTCAAAACGGAAAGGAAATAATAAATTGATCTCCTTCCTCATCAAACGAAAGAACTGCATACCTGTCCGGGAGTCACAGGACCAGAGACCATCATCTTCTCTGAATTGAGCATCAAAAACTAATCAAGAACGGACTGAATCAAAACCCAAACAATCTACAGCGAAAGAAATAACCAAGAAGGAAAAAAAAAAAATATACATATGGAGACTGGATTACCTCCGAGGAGAAGAGATCGGTAATCTGCTTCTTCTTCCTAGACCTCCGGCGGGATCAGAGGCGAATCTTCATCGACACGAGGAATCGAGTGGTTGGAGGAGGAGACAGATATATAAGCCCTAAAGAAAGCGCCGATCTGACGCAAACCGAGGGCCACCAAGATTAAAAAGAGACGTCGGATGGGGATGTCAGAAGAGGAGTCGCCCTCGCGAGCGGGAAAGGCAGAGGAGGAGGAGGACGAGGAAGAGGAGGGGAGCGGTTGGGGGGAGTTGGTGGTTCCTTGCCTTGGAGTCTCCGTCAAGCTTATTTTATTGATTAATTAATCAACAAAAGTAAATAAAATAAAATAAATAGAGAAAGAAAGGGAGGTCGAGCAAGAATGTCGCATAAATGGAAAAATTTTACTTCTGGGAGCGCGCATGTTTCTAACGTCACTCCCGTTTTGTGATGGTGCTGCTCCCGGACCTCGGTGCGGTTCGGTAGCCAAGGGGGTAGATGCTTACACGTGGGAGTTAGAATTCATTTTGACCGTAGCCAGCTGCTTGGTAAATTGAAGGTAGCCTAGGGGGGTAGATGCTTACACGTGGGAGTTAGAAATCATTTTGACCGTAGCCAGCTGCTTGATAAATTGAAGGTATTATATAGCAACAATAGGAGTGAACGAAACAGAAAAATGGGGAGTGATCGTAGCAGTTGATGGCTCCGACAAGGCGACCGAGGGGTATTGAAGGTATTTTCGTAGCTTATTTAAACGACGTAAGAGCTATTAAATAATGATTCTAAATACCCCCAGCTGCTGCGCTTCTACATTTATTTTAAGCTAAAAATTTTCGACCATCCGATCTTGTTTCAATGGATGTATATGGTCGGTCCATTGCGTGCGTAACGTGCGTCGTGCGTTGCTGGCATGGCGAAAGGTGAAGCTTCGCGAGCCACAATCGACATGGAAGATGAGAGGAGGAGCGGCCGCCGGCCAAGACCAGCGTAGAAGGTGGTACCACCGAGGACCAACGATAGCGGCGGATTATCAGAATTGGAGTGAATGCCAGCTAGAGAGGATGGTGTAGGCTTTCTCGCAGGACCAAGGAGCGAGAAAGATCTGGAAGCCGATGGATGAAGCAAGCAAGCAAGGAAGATATGTGAGCAAAAAAAAAAAAAAAAAATCTTTGCCATTTCTACGGATCTGATTGGATCTTATTCTCCTTAAAAAATAGAAATAATTGATTATTGAAGTTATTTCTGCATCCCATTTGGTAAGCCGTAAATGATACACGCTAGAGTATACCAAATTATACGACAACACAATAACCAGATATTTATTAGTGGGACATATTCCGAAAAAATATAATAACTATAATAATTAGGTATTAGGTGGTCCTAAGAGTTGTTGATTTCTTTTAATTCATTCTTTTGTTCCGGTCAAAATCTTTTTGACCGGTTAAGTGAATTGACAATTAATTGTTGTTTCACCATCCAAAGCAGGAAAAATATATATATATATTCTATTCTACTTCTAGTCCAAACGTCATTAACTCAAGAGCTTGTCATCCAGTATAAATCCAAAATTTTCATGTTGCTTCTTGGCATCAAGAGCGATTTACAGATAATTTCTACAGAAATAGTTAACAAGGCAGTGCGTTTCACCACCGTGGGTGACCACAAGGTATTAAAAGCTTTTAAGAATATTTATGCTTGCCTGACATGCTTGAGTTTTAAGTTATGTTAGGACTACATCCTAAGCAATCTACGAACATCCATAATATCCAACTTCAATTGGTAGGGATATGAAAGTGACTTACAAAATATGATGAGAAAAAAATAATACAAGTTATGCAAAATATTGACATAAGAGCTATCAGTTTTATTTCTCAGGTAGAGCTCTTTCACCAAAGACAGCAAGAATAATAACCACTAGACTAGAGAATCTAATTGCAGTCTATTTATATATGGACGAATGCTTGTGGAAGAGGATTCGTTTTAGGCGTTAGATGAATGCTATCAATCACGGCGTGCGGAATATTACCAACTGCATTCTCTCATATTTGCCATAACTTGGAAATTTAGGCATCTTATGTGAGTTTGTATGTGTAACATAGAATTTTTTCTTCCAAATACTAGCAAAAGAATTCATATTAGAAATACTATGTGCGCTTGCTACTACAAATACTAACAAAACATAGACACTAGATGCTTGATTTATGAAAATCATTGATGGACAATGTTCGAATGTCTGAATGAGTTCCAACAATGTTTCATATATCCCATCACACCATAACTCAATCTAGCTTTCATTTTTTAACAATGTTCTGGCTTAAAGTCGAAGAGCTTTCAATTTGGCACATCTCTTTTTTCATTCTCAACGTATTAGATTATCACAAAAATAATAAACCTAAACAAGGTCCATGGGTGAACATCCGTACATGATAAAACAAAAAAAAAATTTGATAATTAAAGAAATAATTATATAAAAAATATATGAATTTATTTGAAATTTTTAATCAAACATATCAACTAATAAATTTTATTCAATCAAGTATATTTTTGACAATTATAAATAGTGATTTGATGGATCAATCTAGTTATAATGATGACATTCTAGTTATTTTTTTTGAAAATTTTTTTTTAGTCAAAAAAAAATCCAAATGATGTTAAAATCGACAAATGATGAGTAAACAAAGAAAAAAATTCTAGCCATCTTTTACCTCTCACTTCCAATGTTTATGTGGATTCTTCTTTCATTAGTTTTTACCTCCAATTATTATTATCTCAATGCAATATAGCATCATCTTAGCATTTTTTTTTATCCATCTTGCTATTTAGGATGTCCATCAAGTTATAATTGATTGCTGTCAAAAATATATCTAATTAAACAAATTTAATGGATTGATATATTTAATTAAAAAGAAAAAAAACATAAGAATTTAATTAAAAATTTTAAATAATTTTATGTACCTTAAGTATAAATATCGCATAATTAAATGACTATTTTATTTCACAAACACTTATTGAAGAATTTTTTTCTTTTTTGCTCCTCAAAACATGAAGGATTTATTTATCTAATCTCAACTAATTTCTTAACTAATTGAGAACTGAGACTTTATTATTATTGTATTAATTTTTATCTCTTAAAAAAATAAATGTCTCTTTTCTTTGTATTTATCGAGGCATGCCTCTAAACACCCTCTAAATGTGTTTAGAGTTGTATTTTTTAAAATCAACGTGTTAAACACCTTCAAATAATAGTGCTCATGTAATTTTTTCACATTGTGCACCATTTTTCATTATAAAATTGCTCTAGGGTCTCGATCATCACCTACCTCTCATGTGCAGCCTAATACAAGAACTCCATGGTGCAAACACCTTTTTTTTTTTTTTTTTTTTTTAAATAATACCCTCTAATACCTGGTCCCTCTCACCGTACAATATGAGAAGGTAAAGAAAAAAAAAAAAAAAAAAAACGATGTTGGTGCGTTTAAATGGATTTAATTACTATTAACCTGCAAAAAGCTGCGATTTTGGGAACATAGCTCACACTGGCATGCACGAGGTGGTAGTTGGAAAAATAAAATAAAATAAAATAAAATAAAAAAGAAAATCATGTGGCAAATAGTTTGAATCTCAAGCATCCACTAGTTGGTGTGATCACAACCATCCATCAAGGATTTGTCCCAATCACCGAGTGAGCTCGACAGCCCATGTGCTCGGCATGCTGCGTTTGTTTTGCTCGTGTGACTTTCTATTGTTCTTCCGGGCCTTATCGTTGCGGGATCTTGGAAGCGCGCACGGTTCACGCTATCTTTGAAAAAAAAAAAAAAAAAAAACAAAAAAAAAACAAAAAAAAAAAACAAAACAAAAATAGTCTATCGCTATCTTCTCTCCCGTGTGCACACCCTACTCTCTCTCTCTCTATCTACCTCTTCCCCCTTTACTCTCTTTTGCCGATCGTTTCTGGGCAGATCTTCTCATCAGAGGTAAAACTAAACGCTTCATCGTTTTTATTTATTGGCGTTTGTGCTGTTTTCTCGCTTGATTTAGGGTTCGTAGATATCATCCATGTCTTCTGGTGGTTCTTAATTTTCTGTTTTATTTATTTTATTTGAGAGGAAGTCCTGTTCCCTCAAATAAATTTTAAGTGTAATTTTGGAAGCTTTGACGATATCAGGAAGGCATGTTTTTATGATAGATTTAGTGAGATTTCTTTAGGATCCTTAGCATCTGAGATCTTATCTCTACTTCCCTCTTTTGGTGACGGGTTTTGTGGTATTTTTAGTGAATCCGTGGATCACCATGGATTTGTTCATCCATCTGCTCAGTTTCAGGTTAAAATTTATTGGATTTGTTATTGCAATTACATCGTGGAAATTTAGTGTTCATCATCAATTCCAGAGTCATTGGCTTCTGAGCTTCCTTTTTGTTATTTATGCCATAATATCGATTTATGCAGTTGGTGGGGTAAATCGGGGTACGTCACTTGGTGAGGTGGTTACAGTGCCTAGTGGCCCAGATCTTTTTGGATGGGCCACAACCTTAGCAAACTTCTAGACATTTCTTTTGGTTGGTGTGATTGCAAATATAATATAATAATGATGTCAATCAAGATTTTTAATTCATATTTTTTGGGTGAATTGGATTTTCTTTTGTAGTCATCAATAAGGTCGAGCCAATTTAATGCAAGATCAGTTAGATCAGTAGGCTTGTTTTACAGCTAGTGACTGTGTACTGGACCTTGCAATTGCTCGTACATTAGATCAAGTTGATTGTTTAGAACTCACAGATATATCTATAAGAAAGAAATGTTTTAGATTGTGTTTTTTTGTGTTCATCCCTTTTCTAACATTATTAAGCAATGAATCCCACATTCCATGGTTGAAGGGAATATGAACATGATTAGAATAACTTTTGAAGTCAGGGATTTTGTGTATCTTATGGGTTGGAAACTGTTGGCTTAAAAGGCCTTTGCTTCTTCATAATGTGGTGGAGTCCATGTAACCATGATTCTCTTTGATTACAGAATTGAGCAAAATCCCTGTTCTCTCATTTCCTTTACACATTAACTGGCATCAAAACCATTTTGATAGTTTAAAACCAAAGGTCTGCAATTTTGCAAAGCTGTGGCCAATAGATACTCTCTTCTTCTGGTGATTTTTGGTACAATGGGTCAAAAGATGGATAATTTCCCTTATCTCTCAGCAATATAGTAACTTTAAAGTAAGGAGACTTTATATATGGATCGAAGAATGAATCTTGTACTTCAGTAGTTTTTTGAAACTTGTGTCTTGCCCTTTTAAAGATTTGAATAAGGATGGTTCTGGAAGATCTTATTTTACAAACAAGGCATGAAGTGGCCAGGATCAAATTGTAAATCTGTGAGGATAGAAGTGCAAAAGGCCAAAAATATGATCTAGACTCACATGGATCCTATGGAGGATGAAGAGACTCTTGAAGATTATTCATCGTAGTAAATGTTAGTTGAATGGGCTACGATTGTTAAGTATGGTCATTTTTGGATTGCACAATGGATTTGTTATTTCTGATCAGATAGGTTAGTTATCTTCATCCAATGGTGAATCAAACACATTAATCTAAGCTAGTGAATCAATGGACAGCAATATCAATATCTGACAGCTTGATCGGTTGCAGGCTTAATGTTGGTCCCCGCTGTTAGATCTTAAAATTACAGTAATAGAGCATGGAGCAGGTGATCATCAATGAGATTTTCACGAGATTGTTGGTGCAACTAGGATACCAGATGCGGCTAAGCATAGCTCTTTTATTTAATTAAACATGTCCTTTCAGAAAATTTCCTTGGCTATTTCAGGGAAGTCTTAAGGAATAAAAAGGTTGCACAAAGTTAAAGGTTCATAGATCTCTACATTTTTAGGAAAAAGTGTCTTGGATCGTGTCTTTCCCTCTCTTTGATCTTAATTTTCTTGTCATGAGTTGACATTTCTATGACCATAATTCTATCTTTTATAGAAAAAAATTCAGTAAATTTATGCCCCTGATTTAGTTCACTTGCCTTCTTTCTTTACATCCATCCTGCACTTATGGAAACCTTTGTCGATCTTTCCCACTTGACAGAGCTAAACAATTCTTACTAAAATAACTTTTGTCCACAATGGCTGCGATGGCTTGCTTAAAGCAGGGAAATTTATTTTATCTGAGTGCTTTAGCGAGTGGACCATTTGGTCAAAGATGGTTTGTTCCTCTTGATTCAGTCTAATGATTTTGCCTAGTTTTCAGACTTTATTTGAATCATTTAGTGGACCTTTGGTCAAGATGATTTTTCCCTCCTGATCTAGTTTAATGATCTTGTCTAGTTTTCAGACTTTATTTGATTGCATTTGGGGAACCTAAACCATAACCATTACCATGGCCATCTAGCTTTTTCCCAACTAGTAAGGGTTAGCTTTTCCAAGCATTCTGATCTTTGATGTTATTGGGGAACCTAAATTTCTACCTTTGCTAATCAAAAATTTAAGTCCAACCAAATGAACCTATCTTCTTCTTCTTTTTTCTTCTTTTTTTTTTTTTATTGATGTTGGATCATCTATTGGGTGATAAATGATGGGACAGGACTTTAGAGCACTTTATGGCAACAAACATCCTGGTACTTGAGGGACAAAGAAGACTCAAAAAGTAGATATGGAATATAAAGACTACACATTTGATTATGGACCTATGGGGGGCGGGTGTGCATGCGTATTCATGTCGATCTGATGTGCTTTGATTTCCAAAAAAAGAAGGAAAAAAAAGGAAAGAAGGAAATCTCATGCGACACCTCTTTTCTTTGCTTCTTATATCCATCTTGTAAGTATCCTAGAAATTTTGGAAATAAAACAAAACCTTATGCATGCATGTTGCTAAAATCATGCTTCCTCTGCTAGGCATAATCATCATCATCATCATCATTCAATTCTTTTCTCAAAATTTGGGGATCAACTAGGCAGACAACTCTGAAGTCAAGTTATCATGAAAAGAGAGCAAATATTTTTGATTAGCTGTCAGCCCTTTAGTTGTTGATGCCAAATTCCTAGCCAAGGAAACTTCAATCAAATGAGGGCTAATCTAATCCATGAAATTTAAAGGGCAATGATGGGCATGATGGTGGTTGCTAGACCATTGTTGTCAAATTGCCTAGGCAAGGTCAGGCAGGTGGATCCCTTCTATAGCCTAGGTGGGTGCCTAGGTGCTTTGGTGGCTGCCTAGGAATGAAAGCCCTCCAGGCTTCTATAACGTGTATCTTTAATCATATGCTAAATAAGCATATACATGTATCATATATATGCTCTTTTTTCACTGTATATGACATCATGACATCTAATTTTCACACTTTACAAAGTCCAGAGATCGAAGTCCCACTAGGAGTAGGAGATCAACAACAGCGTTGCTGCCACTACAGCAGCCAATAGGTTGCAGAGTACAACTAGGTAGTAAGCACCTAGCAAGAAGCACGAGGAGGAGGTAGGAATCAGCAGCCAATAGTTTGCAGGTTCACTGCCAACAACCACCGATCATCAGGGAAGAGGAAGAGGCAAGCAGAATAAAAGGAGTAGAAACTAAGAAAAAAGCTGAAAAATGCCAGATGAAGAAGAGGTAGGAGAGAGGAATGTAAATCGGAGGAATGAGAAGATGTGAATGGTCAAAGAAGAAAGAAAAAAAATATAGACCTGGCAGTAGTGCTGGTCATTGCAGCCACAGCCGCCACTTGTAGCTCCTGGTTGACCTATTAGAAGGTACTACTCAACTCACTGGCTGCTGCTAGGTTGGTTGTAGCCTTTGCTCCCTGCTATGGGGCTCACATAGGGAAGTAAAATGGGAAAAGGAACCCTTAAAGATGTGGGTTTATCATAAGTGGGCTTGGCCTAAGCAGTATGGCCAAATTCAACAGCCTCTAGGTGATTGCTTTTTACAACACCATGTTGAACTTATGCAACGAGTGAGCAAACCTCTGAAATTTCCTCAACATGAAAGTCTAGATGAAGAAGATGGGTTAGATGTCCTGACATAGTGAACTGCATTGCCTTTGAAGCACAGATTATAGGCAAAGGAGTCAAATTTAATACAATTCCATAAGATGAAAGTACAAGGGATGAGAATACACAGTGATGTATTGCGTTACTATCTGGGATGGATGCCGAAATAGAGAAATGCAGATTAGTTGCACCATATAGAATGCAGTACTTTTGGATTTTTTTAACCTCTTAGGATGATTCTGTATTATGTAATGATATATGGTCCTTAAAATATAATATTAATAAGTTCTTGTTAACACCTCTTGCATATTCTTTAATTGGTTCCTTGGTGCTTGTTGTTTGTTAGTGCAGTGTTGGTTGATGAATGTGCTGAAGTAGTTAATGTTGAATGGGAATTATGGGTTTCAGAAATGAGTTGGACTTAATGCTCGGATTAATTGTGGATTTGGTTAGAGTTGGGGTATAGATCCCCAAACAAGTGCTTTCCATTGCCTTTCCACTTTTAATCAGAAAAAGGGAGGGAGATGCATTGATTCTAATAGGATCAGGCTGGTGAAGTTAAGTTGAGCCTTTGGCCTGTTAAAAGAATTGTCAATCCATATATAAAAGAAATGCTAGGAGAATTTGCTGGAAACCTGCTATCCTGTGTGGATCAGAATGTTGAACACAAAGGAGGATAATAGGGTGGTATGGATTTGCTGGATATGATTTTGAGTTGAACTTCTAGGATGATCATTGCATGAACACATTAAAGGTACCAATGGATAGCACCAGCAGGTAACAGTAGTTTCCAAAAATCCATCCTTGGCTTGATAGATGAAATATTTTCTATATATATTTTCATTCCTGAATTCTTTTATGTGAATGTGAAGTTTGTTCTCATATTAGCAATAATAATAATAATTGTACACATGTTTAGGCTGCTGGAAGATTGAAAAATGTGTTGTACAATCTTTCTTCTTTTGTTCTATGGTTCTGATTTATCCTGTTATTTTCTCAAATGCAAATCTTCCGTCTTGCTATTGGCATCTTCTATGATATATTCTTTTCTTTAGACACATGTCCTTCCATTTGCAAAGTCTTCATTTCTGTCCAATCACCTGAAAGATTATAGAGAATTGTTTATTTTATAATTAAATCTAACAGTTTATCTTAAGTTAGAATTATGAGACATGTTATCAAACATTATCAATTACAGCTTGTCTGTGAAGGACTTGTTTGAGCACGCTATGTCAGACATTAAAGCTGCTGAAGCCAATGAACAGTTATCTACAGACAATAGTCTCAAAGAGAAGGTTGATGGAGATGCTTCAGTTGAGGGCCCTGTAATTTTGGATCAAAATGAGGGGAATGCCCCTGTAATTTTGGATCAAACTGAGGGGAATGCCATGCCATCACCCCAAGAAGAGGTGATATTATGCTTTTCTCCATTGTTTTCTAGGCAGTTGGCTCTGATGCTTGACATGTTACATGTATTGCTTCCAAATGTAGCTGGGGTTTTTTGCGACCTTGATAAAGTTGTTTGAGTTATGCATTGTATTGTAAGGACATATCTTATACCCATAGGGTTATTACGTGACTGCTTATTTGCAGGAGAAAGCAATAAAGAAGAAATATGGAGGAATGTTACCCAAAAAACCACCACTTATATCCAAGGTAAGAACCCTTTCCCTTTAGGGTCATCTATTTATTGCTTCATACGATATAGATTCCAAAAGCTAGGAAAAGACATAATTTCTTTTCCTTTACATTTACTCAGCAATAACATCACAGAGAACTAATTTTCCAGGACCATGAGCGTGCTTACTTTGATTCTGCTGATTGGGCTTTAGGAAAGGTATGTGTTGAACTTGCATATATATATATATACACCATGAATTTTTGGGTCTACTTTAATGTTTATTTTTAGCTCAAATTTTACTTTTATTGATACTGACAGCAAGGAGGGCAACCTCACAAGCCCAAAGGACCTCTTGAGGCACTTCGGCCAAAATTGCAGGTATCCACGATTTGCCTTTTTTTTTTTTATCCTGCTTGACATTCATGTGAACTATGGCATGAAAGTTTGTTCTATGTGATATGTTCATAAAAATTCACATAGTTGAATGCATCATATTTTGGAGCCACATTTTCTTGATCCCCTTGAAGTGTGCATGCATGAAGCAAACGACCATTTGTATATGAAAAATAGACAAGGCATCTATCTATACAATACAGAGCAATTTTTTTGTTGACGGATTCTTTCATTTCTATTAGCCTACACGTCAACAACAAGTCCGTTCCCGCCGCTCAGTCTATGCATCTAATGATAATGAAGGTATTGGTGCACATGTTATCATTTTATTACTAAAATTGATTGTTTTTCCTTTTCTCTTTCATGTTATTTAAAAAGGTTCTGCTAAACACTAGCTCTGTTTTGGCCATAGATGGTAATGCTGCTTCTGAGGAAGCGAACAACAATAACAGCGCCAACAGCGAGAACAGCAACAACCCATAATTGCCTGTTGTCGAGTCTTACTGTTGACGAGTTTTCTGCTTCACTAGCTCTATTCTTCTCTTACCAAATGCAATGTGTCCATTTGTAGCTTGCACGAATAAATGGTGATGATGATGATGATGATGATAATGATGACGGTGATGTTTTCCTATTTGATACAAGATGTTAATGCTGCAGTGTTGATAGCAGCTGAGACTTTTGGTGGTAGACTTGCAGCATGCAAGTTTCTTATTTTTAAGGCTCAGAATGTATCTCATCTCATTTAATAAATTTTATAGATGGCATGGTACTAAAAGTGCATCCTTCCCCCTTTGTGATCTCAGACATGCTGCATGTGAATATTGTGGAAAACCGGAAAATGCTATACATTATAATATTCTCAATATTTGGCATGCCACTAATGGTGAAAACATGAAAAATACTGCAGATTATAATTTATAACATGGGAAATGTGGGTGTCGGGAAATTGGAGGGATGAAGATGTAGACAGTTTATCCCATCTTATGTGGGATGAGAGTACTGTACCCATATGCATGTATACGCACATACATATGCATGCATGATAAATGCATGCCACTGGAAGAAAGATTTTTTGTTTGGTCAAGGCGCTCGCCCATTCAAGTCGTAGGGTGTTCATCCAATTCTTTTGCTTCAGTGATAGAACCAATCTTTTTTTTTTTTTTTTTTTAGGCCCCCCTTTTTCTGTTGCGACTCTATCAACCTTGGAAAGTGAAGAATGGGGGGGCCAAAGCTTGAAAGTCCTCCAGAACGAGCTTGATCGGTATCTCGTTGTTTGCTTGCGGTGCTTGTCTTTTGTTATTCAGAATAATCTCTCCTGGTGCTTCATCCATTTACGAATATTGTCTTATAAATGGAGTTGCCGCCTAAAAAGACATTCTGGTGCGATGAAAATAACTTTGATTATTAAGTTTTTTCTTTCTTTTTTTTTTCTTTTTTTTTTTTTCAAAATCCCCTTTACAGTTTTTATTCAAATTTTTAGCAGTCTGCTTAACATTTATGAGACCACACACAGGATTTGAACACTGAATTCTCGCAGGAGCAAGCCCATAGGAGAGGTTGTTGACTTAAACGTTGCAGCGTTTAATTTTGAGGGATTGCTCAGGAAACCATTTCCATTCTGCATTCCTAAGAATAACTGATTCTTTTTATTCTCCTTTTTGTTCTTTTGGTTTGTGGCTAACTACCATGAGCAACCCTATCTCTTTAAGGAATCCATTTAAGAGTAGGTCTGAGTTGCCATTAATTTGTCTCGTTCGTGGTTTGGCTACGGTAACCCATTTATCCTATCTTTATTCAGTCATATCTGGGCTAAAATATATATTTTTAGAATAATTACAATTTAAATCTCATAATTCTAAATAAATTGTAATTTAAAACCTAAAATTAATAAAATATCAAAAAAATCTATATTTTATAACATATTTCATAATAAACCCTTCATCTTGGCCAATAATGATGTAACTGGGAGCACGTGGGGCTGTTGTACGAGGTGCATGACATCTGTTTGAGTGCCAAATTATACTTACACTATGACTTAATGGCACTAAATTCATGTTCCCATCAAAGAGAAGCGTGATGGATGATTGTGATTTGATGGACAATACCACACAATGCGTTGATGCATTTATGAGGAAATGGTTGAGATGAACCCCTTGTGGATACTTTTATATCTGACCAACAAATTCTGTTCCAAGGTAAATGAAGAATTTATTATGACACATATTACGAAGTATAAAAGTTCTTTTTTGATATGTTGTTAAGTGTAAGGTTAAATCATGACTTACCTTAAGTTATAAGATTTAAATTATATTTTTTTATAAATTATATATATTTTTATTAAAGGTTTTTTTTTTTTTTTTCTTCTTTCAATACAATTATTCTAATAAAAAAAAAAGTTTACTTAGCTAAAAAGTTGAAATATAGAATAACTTAATGTTTCCTTTTTGCACTAAGTATTTAAATTAAGGGTTAATTCACCGTAGCTCTGAAACTACGAGTGTATTTGCATTTTCCTCGAACTTTAAAAAAAAAAAAAGAAAAAATATTCTAAATATCTCTTCAAGTTGTTTTTTTAACTCTTAATTTTTTAATTTTATAACCCATCCATCCACTAAATCTCAATGAGTTTTTATTGAAGCAATTGCGTATCACGAGATAATGAATTATGCTTCTGATTTTTGGTGAGAGAGCAACGATGGCATCATGTTATCAAGCCATTCCTCTGGAGCGGTTTCTGGCTTACAAGCTTTCATCTGGATCCTAATATCAACTCATATATATCCAAAACATGAGCAAAAGGAATGCTAAAGTTCATTGAATAGGTTTTGCTATTTTGTACCAACTGCATGCCGATTGACTCTTCCATATCTTTCCTTAGCAAGCCAACTGGATTGAGCTCAGCCAATTGGCACCTCTCCTCAACATCCCATTTTACCGCCCCCCAAAAAAAAAAAAAAAAAATCTTGTAAGAGTAATAGAAGTGTACCGGTAATTAGATGTATTTATACCCAAGAAGGTTACGAAAAAGAGTTCAACTACTATACTTTTTTAATATTTTCTTAGAAACCACTTCAATTTTATCTGTTTAAAATCACCATTTAATACCTTCAGGACTTATCCAATACCCTTATACTTTTGGACTTTCTATCATTTATAACATCACCTACATAGGCAGAAGCACGATAGAAAAAGCATGTTCTTTTCTTATATGACATCAAAGAATGAATCAGAAATGAAATTGGGCTTACCTTATAATATATCTACATAAAATTAACAGACAACTATTATTCAAACGAGCACTTTAGGTTTAAAAACTAGAGTTTGAATCTATTTATCTTAAAGGTTTAGGATTGCTTTTATAAGCATTTAAAAAAATTCTTTTGAAGTTGGCTGCTTATTAGTGGACGACATTGATGAGTTTGATCTTCGAATGGAGTGGTAGCTATATTAAAATCCTTTCTAAATAAGGTGATAGACTTCGATTTGTCCATACTCTAAAAAAATAGAATAGGTAAGTAACTTTAGCGAAAATCTTTTTTATATAAAATTTCTTTGATACACGTAATGATTTGATCATCTTTGAATCCATCATGTGACTCCATCAGATGAACTAACTTTTCAGACCACATCAAATAATATCATGAATAGAACTTAAAAAGCTGGAGACCAAATAATTGATGAGCAGGGCTGCTACTTATTATTATTATTATTTTTTAACTGAGAAATTTATTTCAACAGGACTCCACAACTTTTTAACTCTCTTAACAGATTTAGGAAGCTTTCATGTGCTAACTTGTACACCATCAATAAATTTATGTTCGCAGGTTTATTTAAACAAAGCAGCAAAATAAATGAAATTAGAGACATCCACATCCGTAGTAGGAGTTGAAACGCATAAAAATAAAATGGCTGGTGTTTTTAGACCTCTCATAAATTTAAATAACGAAAAACAAAGGCATAATTCATCATCTTTTCCAGAACGAGCAAATCACTTCCAAAAAAAAAAAAAAAAATACAAAGATTCATGCAGTTAGTGCTACTATACATCTAGATAAGTAATGACTCCCCAAAAAAACTATAAATATATTTACATACATAATTCTAAAGCATACTTCCAATTGTGACACATTAATGAGGTGGGAGATGACAGTGGAGATTGTCAGCACCAAAATGAGTATCACAATCATCTTATTTTGGCATCACTTCTCCAAACATCTCTCTTCCATGCTATTTCTGTTACATATCTACCATCCCATTTCAAGCCAAACCAAACTTCAAGCATTGCATGGGTCCCGCAATGCAGAATGCTTATACAGACAAGAAACAGCAAAATTTCCAAACCATGGCCAGCCTAGAAGGGAAACCAAAATCCAAACACATTAAAGATATTTTGAATTTGTGATTGAAAAAGCTCTACTCGTTCCCGGTACCGGGAACATGGTCTTCCTTGAAAACCACTTCAGCATCTAAGAGGTTTTATTCTCTTGGCACGATAAGCATTGTTTAATGAGAGTCTATCTTCTTACAAACCACAAATCCATCGTATCTCCTCTGTATTCTTTCAACATTATATATTTCAGATGGTGATCAAGGTAATTAAGGGAACCCTCCCAAAACTCCGAGCACAGGTATATGTTATAACGAACACTCTGGAGCTGGCAAGAGGATCACAAATGGGTGAACTTTAATATCTTGGATTCGATGCTGGGACCCCATGTGCCAGGAGATGTTCGTGAGGATGTTGAGCTTAGGAATGTAAGGCAGTTGCGAGTCCAATAAAGGCAAACTCCGTATTTGATTTGAAGCTACAAACGTGAAAGATGTCAAAGGCTGCCTAGCAAAGGCCTCAAGCTAGTAAAGAAAAGAGGAGATGATCAAAGATGGGTCTTGTAGCTATACCAAAGGAGATAATGGGAGCGTGAAGATCTAGTAGAGTATGAATTGGCAATCAGAATATATATGGATAGAACTTATAACGGGGTTTCAAAAAATAAGTAATTTTTTCTGGCCTGTATCCTTTTTTTTTTTTTTTTTTTTTTTTTTAAGTTCGCTAAGATTCTTAGTGGTTGAAACTTCCAGTCATCTTAGTAGGAATGTGATATCTGTATTTCCATCTCAGCAAATTCTTTTTTTTTCACCAGAAATCGTGATGTCTTTCTATGGGATGGCAGGTCTATTCATTAGCTTCTATTTATGGTGCATAATTTCATGAAATGTAAGTACTAATTATGACCAATTTAATAGAAAAAGAAGGAATAATGTGTATTTTATTTTATTTTATTTTATTTTTCCTTCTTTGGATCGAGAGATAGGAGGAGAGAGAAAAGAAGATCATGTTAGAATTGTGCAAGCTATAATCATGTGCTTTGCCATGATTGTGTCGGTTGTTAGATAAGACTATCTTAATTGCCATGAATTGCCTTCTCTGTAGGTGGTTGATGATCAAAACCGTCAGCTGCTTTGGTGGCTGTGTGCAGCTAATAACTTTGGTGGTTGGTCACGTTCTTTCCGTATTGTTTCGTTGCCGTAGCCTTTGATAATATGACGTGCATGGCCATATACGGCTCGACCGGGCACCAGCTGGATGGCCGTGAGTTTTGGCCTATCACAAATAAACATCCCATCTACACGCAAGAAATTATCCAAATATCCGATGTTTCCGGCCATAGGAAGCATTTGAGGAGGAAGTCAGAAACCAAGTGCGCCTGACCGTTGTCACTGAAGTTCGTTATAATGGCCAACTTGTTTTAGAGTACGAAACAGAGTATTCAAGCTAACGACGATGGTTCATTGAGACAAATAAAAGTACAGGAAAAAAAAAAAATTGTTTTCGTTAATTCTGTCTGCATCTTAAGGAAATCGGAAGTAGTTTGCTGCATAAAGAAAGGGAAGGGTCGATGCTAGTCATGGCAAGAGCCTTTTACCTCTCGGACACCCGAAAGCAAACCGGACGTCTTATGTGCCGTTCGAATATTCGCTTAAAGCTAGGCTCTGGAAGGCAATGCAACAGAGAGCAACGGGAAAACTTGTCACGCCCCGGACCCAGCTGGTGGTGGCCCAGGGGTGACAGCCCGCCGCATGTCAGGCATGCAAGGCATCCAATACAATATCAATTATAAACAAGGAGAGTCAACCACTATATAATATATAAAGTTTAATCCTTCATATATAAATTATGTAATGTTGGGCAACAAACCAAAGTTTCAAAATTATTCCAAATGAGGTTACATATAACAAAATAAAATCAATTTACATCAAGAAACCCCCAATTACCCCTGTTGTTGCCCTTTGATACCCCGGCGTTCGGAAAAACATTGTAAGATTTAATGAGTTTACACTCAGTAAGTAAGCCTACTATTACATATTATAGCCAAATAAGAATTTTTTTATCAAGTCAAATACATGTCATGCTTCCAATTTAAAAACATTTCGTCATATTATAGAATTGTACAAAACTCATATTCGAATAAATTGGAAGCAATTAATATGAAATAATATTTCAAAATACCATTTCAATTTCAAATCACTCGTAAATCTCATTTCATACTAATGTCCCACGTCCACGTAATAACATCCCAAGGATGTAACCTCCCCGTACGCCCCTGGAGGAAGGGTGTCGTGAGTCAATTAGCATCTAATGCTATATCCTTGACAAAGACATTCACACAGGATGTGTGTTTTCCACATACTCCCCCGTGGAGCGTGGGTCCCGAGTCATGTAACATGTAGCGTGGACCGTGACGACATATAATATCACAATCACAAATAGCATTTATTCGCATAATAGCAAACATGTATCAATTTACTTTTCATGTTTTACCAAAATTTGGTAATTTTCCATAATCATGTAACAACTAGATGCATGTATCAAATGTCAATTTAATTCATTAAAATTAACAATAATCAAGTCAAATATTCATTTACGAAAATGTGGTACCACAACTATCATTTTTCAAATAATACTATAAATCAATTCATTATTTCAATAATGGCATAATTTAATAATGATTTAATAAAAATCATTATAACCGGCTTACTTACCTCACAACGCTAATCCAAAAGCGTAAATCACCAGGGATCTCTGGGTACCTACAACATAATTTTTCAAATTTTTAAATTTCAATTTTTGGATGTCAAACTGCCTCCTATACTTAACCCAATCTAATCCTGGGCCCAGCTTGGGGCTTGAATATCTCCAAATATAGAAGCCCAAATGGAGAAATGAAAATTCCCCGACAAACTAGGATTAACGCTGATCCCGACCATATTTTTCTTTTATTGGGCCGAGCCCAAATTGGGGCCCGAAAATTCAGCCCAAAGGGCTAATCGGGACCGTCGAACCCGGCCCGTCCCGATTTTTTTTTTTTTTTTTTTCTCTTCCTCGCTTCACCCCCGGTTCACCCGAACCGGGGTGGCCGGTGGCCGGCGGCCTAGGGCCGCCGCCGGCCCTCCCCGGCGCCGGGCCGCCGACGGCCGGCCCCTTCCTCTTCTCTTTCTTTCTTTCTCTTCTTCTTCTTCCTTCTCTTCTCCTCTTTCGGAATCGTGCCGCGGCACGGCCGGCCACCGTTGGCCGGCCGGACCTCACCGGACGCCGCCCGGCGCCGGTGAGGGCCACACGCCGTAGCCCGGCCCGCGAGCCGGCGGCACCGCCGGCTCGAGACCAACGCGGGGAGCCGGTTTGGCTCCGCGGGCAGGGGAGGGCCATTCGGCCCTCTCCGTTGCTTCGAGCCACGCCGGCGACCCGGCCCGGCCACCGGCCGGCCGGGGACCCGCCACGGACGCCGCCCGCGCCGGCGGGGTCGCCGACCAAGGCTCGAGCCCGGCCGCGCCCGCCGGGCACGCCCGCCGGCCCGAACCCACGGTGAAGGGAGGGCCGGGTGGAACGGCCCCTCCCCCTTCTTCCTTGCTAGCGGCACGCCGGCCACCCCCGAAGCCGGGCCGGACCCCACGGACGCCGCCCCCGCGGCCGTGGGGGCTACCACCCAAGGATCGGGCCCGGCGAGCCCGCTCGCCGGGCACGCCGCCGGGCCCGAACCAAGCGCCGGGAGCCCGCTTGGCCCCGCGTCGTGAGGGCCTCCGCGGCCCTCTCCCTCACTCTCACGCTCTCTCTCTCTCTCTCCTCTCCCTCGCCTGAAGGGGGGCCACGGACGGTGGCGAGGGTGGCGGGGACGAGCGGAGGGTGACACAAGGACAGAGCTCGCGACGAGCGAGGAAGAAGGGAGGAAGAAGACAGGGGAGGGGCTTGGATCCTCTCCCCTATAATTTCTTTTCTTTTAACGAGGGGACGGCTGAGCCCTCCCCTGCACCTCCATGTGCGCGCGCGTGGGCGCGCGCGCGCTGGCGCGGATGCAGCGCGCGGGGTGTCGCGCACCCACGCCGCTTAAATTATAAAAAATTGCCTAACGGGAGGGGGGGTTTACATCCTCCCCTCCTTATAAAAATTTCGGCCTCGAAATTAATGTACAACACGAATAAAATTTTTGAGGCCCGAAATAAAAATTACTAACTGTATTTATCTATCCTTCTGATCAAAATACAACAGTAATTACACTTTTGTGCTTATATACAAATATCTATTCAGATACAAATAGATGAGGATATTTCTTTTTCACCTCCTCTTCAAGTTCCCACGTAGCCTCCCGTTCAGAATGATTACTCCACTGAACCTTAACATAGGGAATGCTACGTCGTCTCAGAACTTGGTCTTTATGGTCCACAATATGTGTCGGATGCTCTTCGTATGTCAAATTCTTCTTTAGCAAAATAGGCTCCGCTTCTATGACATGACTGAGGTCAGAGATGTATTTCCTCAACATAGAGACATGAAATACATTATGTACCCTAGAGAGTGCAGGAGGTAGTGCGAGACTATAAGCCACTTCCCCCACTCTGCTCAAGATCTCAAATGGACCAACGTATCGTGGACTCAATTTTCCTTTAAGCCCAAACCTCATCACATCTTTGGTTGGTGAAACCCTTAAAAAGACATGGTCCCCAACCTGAAATTCCAGCTCTCCTTCTTCTAACATCGGCATAACTTTTCGTCGACTACCGAGCTACTCGGAGTCTCTCCTTAATCACCGTGCACTTTTTCTACTGTCACGGAATCACTCGGCCCAACAATTTTCTTTCCCCACATCATTCCAACACAAGGGAGATCCGCATTTTCTACCATACAAAGCTTCAAATGGAGCCATTTTGATATCGGCTTGGTAAATCGTTATTGTAAGCAAACTCCACCAAAGGTAGGTGGTTGTCCCAAGCACCACCCAAGTCCATTACACGGAGCTCGCAACATGTCCTCTAAGATCCGTATGGTCCTCTCGCATTGTCTATCCGTCCGGGGGGTGAAAGCGTGCTGAAATTCAGTTTGGTCCCTAGAGCCCTATGAAGACTCTTCCAAAACTGGGACACAAACCTGGTATCCCGATCTGACACAATCGACTCGGGGACACCATGAAGTCTCACTATCTACTCAATGTACATGGTGGCCAATCTCTCGCTTGAGACCCCAACTCTGAACGGCAGAAAATGGGCTGACTTGGTCAATCTATCAATAATAACCCAGACCGCATCATTGCTTCTAGGAGTTTTGGGTAAACCAGTCACAAAATCCATGGTGATCTTCTCCCATTTCCACTGAGGGATCATTAGAGACTGAAGAGGTCCCGCAGGCCTTTGATGTTCGGCCTTCACTTGTTGGCACACTAAGCACTTGGCCACATATTGAGCAATTTCTCTTTTCATTCCTTTCCATCAGAAATTTTCTCGTAGGTCTCTGTACATTTTGGTGCCTCCTGGGTGAACAGTATAGGGAGAATAATGAGCATCCCTCAAAATTTCAGCCCTCAGATCTTCCACATTTGACACACAGAGCCTAGTATTAAATCTCAGGGATCCATTCTCATTTATTCTGAATTCATTCTGAACCCCTGATTGCAATGTACCGCCTTTATCTTTTGTAGTTCCAAGTCTTCTTTCCGGGAAGACTTAATCCTGTCAATCGTGGTTGGCCAAGTACAAGTGTTGCAAGAAGCCCATCAGATCGCTGTACTCGCAAACCAACCTCCAATTTTTCAAGGTCTCTACGAATGTGAGGCTGAGAAGTAATTATGGAAGCTAATTCTGAGGAGGACTTCCTGCTTAAAGCATCAGCTGCCACATTGGCCTTCCCTGGATGATAATGCAGGTTCAGGTCATAATCCTTTAATAGCTCCAGCCACCTCCTCTGCCTCAAGTTTAGCTCTTTCTGGGTGAAAATGTATTTTAGACTTTGATGGTCTGTATATACATCACAAGTCTCCCCATACGTATAATGCGCCAAATTTTCAGTGCAAAGATTACGGCGGCTAACTCCAGGTCATGAGTAGGATAGTTCTGCTCATAAGGCTTCAGCTGCCTGGAGGCATAGGCTATCACCTTCCCTTCCTGCATCAGAATACCTCCCAATCCCTTTCGAGAGGCGTCAATGAATAAAGTATATCCTCCGTATATAGATGGAAGAGTAAGGATAGGGCCGACACCGTGCGCCGTTGAGTTCCCGGAAACTTTCCTCACACTCCTCCGACCAAACAAACTTTGCTCTCGCTTTTGAGTTAAGCGAGTCGAGGCAAAGCAATGCGAGAGAAGCCTTCCACGAATCCGCGATAATAACCACCAAACCCCCAAGAAGCTTCGACTTCGATACACGGAAGGCCGATACCAGTTCACGACGGCCTCAATCTTCTTAGGGTCTACTGATATACCGTCTTTGGATACGATATGACCCAAGAAGGATATTTGGCTCATCCAGAAGTCACATTTCTGCAGCTTGGCATAAAGTTTCTTTTCCCGAAGAGTCTGCAGAACAATCCTTAAGTGGTTTTCATGCTCCATATGACTTTTAGAATAAATCAAGATATCATCAATAAAGACCACTATAAACTGATCCAGGTATGGTTTGAAGATTCTGTGCATCAAGTCCATGAATGCTGCAGGGGCATTAGTCAACCCAAATGGCATCACCAAGAACTCATAATGGCCGTACCTGGTTCTGAATGCAGTCTTAGAAACATCTTCAGCCTTTATCTTGAGCTGATGGTACCCTGATCGAAGATCAATTTTTGAGAATACCTGACCTCCTTGAAGTTGATCAAAAAGATCATCAATCCTCGGCAAAGGGGACTTGTTCGGCACTCTTACCTTAATAATTTCTCGGTAATCAATGCGAGCCGAAAGGCGCCATCCTTCTTTTTAACAAATAATACTGGAGCACCCCAAGGAGAGACACTAGGTCTAATAAATCCTCGATCCAGAAGCTCCTGCAACTGACATTTTAACTCTTTTAACTCAGCTGGAGCCATACGGTAAGGAGCTTTGGATATAGGTCCAGTGCCAGGGGCTAAATCAACAGTGAACTCGACTTCACGATCCGGGGGTAATTCCGTCAATTCCTCCGGAAAGACATCGGGAAACTCTCGAGCCACTGGAATATCTTCCAACTGATGTTCATCCTGCTGAAGGTCCCTAACCATAGCAAGAAATCCCTGACTACTTTTTCTCAAGTATTTCCCAGCTTGCAGAGCTGACACTAATACCGAAGCCAGATGTTACTGACTCCCACTAAAACTGAATTCAGGAAGATTAGGAATTTTAAAGATTACCCTTTACCTGAAACAGGCAATAGAAGCATGATAGGAGGCCAACCAATCCATCCCTAGGATTACATCAAAGAATTTCAGTGGGAGGACTATCAGATCAGCGTTCAACCTCCTATCTTCCAAGTCAATCAGGCAAGATTTACACACTGAGTCTACCATTATGACATCTCCATTAGGAAATGCAATATGCAACTCTTGCTCTAGAGGAACGGGTGTCAATGATGCATTCTTGGCAAGAAAACTATCAGCTATAAATGAATGTGTGGCACCCGGATCAATTAAAGTTTGAGCATAAGTGTTGCCTACCTTAAACACACCTGTCATAAAGATTAACTTAACTTAGATGTCATGCAGCATCATATGTTTTTCCTCTATCTACTACCATAATCCATGCATTATACCAGGTATGAATGCAATAATTTTTAAAGAAATAATTTAATTTAACAGACATACCTGTCACCACAGTGTTAGAGGCAGCAGCGTCCTGCTGAGTGAGGGTAAAGACCCTCCCTTGGGTCCTGGGCTGCTGCTGGCTCTTCCCCTGATCTGGAGGGGGTTGCTGATCCTTTCGGAGGGGACAGGTGGCCATTTTGTGGTCCATCTTCCCACAAATAAAGCAGGCACCAGTCAGCCTGCGGCACTGCTTGCCCTGATGGGCCTTCCCGCAATGAGGACAACGGGTCTCCTTATCCTTCGTCTCCGAGGGAGCCTGAAGGAAACCCTTCTTCTTCTTAGCCTGCCCTGAAGACTGGCCAGAAGGAGGTCCTCTCCTCTTCATCTGCTGCTCTCTCATCTGCTGAATGGCAGTCATGTCCCTCTCAATGACCAGAGCCTTACTCACCACTTCACTGTAAGTGGGGAGCTCAAATGCATTATTTGCTGCCCTCGGCCTTGGGTGCAGTCCCTCAGTGAATTTGGTGATCTTGGCTCTCTCGGTCATAACAAAATCTGGGGCAAATCTGGCCAATCGTCTAAACTCGGCTTCATACTGGGCCACAGAAAGGTTCCTCTGCTCTAACCTCATAAACTCAGACTCCATCTGTCTCTGAACACTCCTGGGAAAATACTGGCGATAAAAGGCCTCCTTAAAATGTTCCCAAGAGATGGCCCGCCCTCCAGAGTGCTGCTCCAACATCAGCCACCAATCGTATACCTCCCCCTGGAGGAGGTAGGCGGCAAATCTGATCCGGTCCTCCTCCGGGCTACCAAGGGCCGTAAAGGCCTTCTCAATCTCTCTTATCCACCTCTCCGCATCAAGTGGGTCGGTGGATCCAGAGAAGGGAGGAGGGGCCAAGCTCTTAAACTCAGAGAAGCTACGACCCCCTCCCTGCCAGGGCTGAGATGGAGCGGGCTGAGTAGACTGATCGAGCTGGGCCGGCTGGGTCTGAGGAGTAGGAGGGGCAGACGGAGTCTGCGGAATAGCAGAGCCAGATATAGCGAGCGATATGCCGAATGCGCCGCCGCATGGCCTGAACCGCCTGAGTCACCCTCAAGAATGCTCGGAGTAACTCGGCCTGCACCACGCCGTGGGTCGTTGCCAATCGGGGACAACGGAACCCGCATGCGGTGAGGCTTCGGGCCTCCCCGCCGGTCGGGGTCACCCGGCCGAGAGTCCCCCTCATGTCGCTGATCACTGGTGCGACGATGCATTATGAAATCTGCCATGGTTAGATTCCAATCAATATCATAATAAATCATCAAATCTCAAGTATTTATTTAAACAAGTCACTTGAATTTTCTAATGTTATTACCCTCCTGATGTCATGTCAATATTTGGCCTAAAGTTAATCATGTGTTTGGCCCTAATGTCAAACCTTGCTCTGATACCACTACAAGCTGTCACGCCCCGGACCCAGCTGGTGGTGGCCCAGGGGTGACAGCCCGCCGCATGCCAGGCATGCAAGGCATCCAATACAATATCAATTATAAACAAGGAGAGTCTACCACTATATAATATACAAAGTTTAATCCTTCATATACAAATTATGTAATGTTGGGCAACAAACCAAAGTTCCAAAATTATTCCAAATGGGGTTACATATAACAAAATAAAATCAATTTACATCAAGAAACCCCCAATTACCCCTGTTGTTGCCCCTGATAATTACGTGGCTACGGAAAAACATTGTAAGATTTAATGAGTTTACACTCAGTAAGTAAGCCTACTATTACATATTATAGCCAAATAAAATTTTTTTTATCAAGTCAAATACATGTCATGCTTCCAATTTAAAAACATTTCGTCATATTATAGAATTGTACAAAACTCATATTCGAATAAATTGGAAGCAATTAATATGAAATAATATTTCAAAATACCATTTCAATTTCAAATCACTGTAAATCTCATTTCATACTAATGTCCCACGTCCACGTAATAACATCCCAAGGATGTAACCTCCTGTACGCCAGGTGGAGGAAGGGTGCCGGAGTCAATTAGCATCTAATGCTATATCCTGTCACAGCACATCCCTAGGATGTATGTTCTCCACATACTCCCCCTGTGGAGGTGGGTCTCGGAGTCATGTAACATGTAGCGTGGACCGTGACGACATATAATATCACAATCACAAATAGCATTTATTCGCATAATAGCAAACATGTATCAATTTACTTTTCATATTTTACCAAAATTTGGTAATTTTCCATAATCATGTAACAACTAGATGCATGTATCAAATGTCAATTTAATTCATCAAAATTAACAATAATCAAGTCAAATATTCATTTACGAAAATGTGGTACCACAACTATCATTTTTCAAATAATACTATAAATCAATTCATTATTTCAATAATGGCATAATTTAATAATGATTTAATAAAAATCATTATAACTGGCTTACTTACCTCACAACGCTAATCCAAAAGCGTAAATCAGCTGTAAGGATTTCTGGGTACCTACAACATAATTTTTCAGATTTTTAAATTTCAATTTTTGGATGTCAAACTGACTCCTATACTTAACCCAATCTAATCCTGGGCCCAACTTGGGGCTTGAATATCTCCAAATATAGAAGCCCAAATGGGGAAATAAAAATTCTCCGACAAACTAGGATCAACGCTGATCCCGACCATATTTTTCTTTTATTGGGCCGAGCTCAAATTGGGGCCCGAAAATTCAGCCCAAAGCTAGCACTGGATCGGGCCGAACCCGCCGATCCCCGATTTTTTTTTTTTTTCTCTTCTCGCTTCACCCCTCGGTTCACCCGAACCAGGGGGTGGCTGGTGGCCGGCGGCCTAAGGCCGCCGCCGGCCCTCCCCGGGGTTGGCCGGCCGCCCGGCCGGCCCCTTCCTCTTCTCTTTCCTCTTCTTTCTCTTCTTCTTCTTCCTTTTCTTCTCCTGTTTCGACGCGTGCCGGCGGCACGGCCGGCCACCGTTGGCCGGCCGGACCTCACCGGACGCCGCCCGATGCCGGTGAGGGCCACCGCCGGAGCCCGGGGCCCGGCGAGCCGGCGGGCACGCCGCCGGCCCAGACCAACGCGGGAGCCGGTTTGGCTCCCGCGGCAGGGAGGGCCATTCGGCCCTCTCCGTTGCTTCGAGCCACGCCGGCGACCCCGGCCGGCCGGACCCCGCCGGACGCTGCCCGGCGCCGGCGGGGGTCGCCGACCAAGGCTCGGGCCGGCGGGCCCGCGGGCACGCCGCCGGGCCTCGAACCCACGGTGAAGGGAGGGCCGTGGAACGGCCCTCCCCCTTCTTCCTTGCTAGCGGCACGACCGGCCACCCCCGGCCGGCCGGACCCCACCGGACGCCGCCCGGCGCCGGTGGGGGCTACCACCCAAGGCCCCGGGCCGGCGAGCCGGCGGGCACGCCGCCGGGCCCGAACCAAGCGCGGGAGCCCGCTTGGCTCCCGCGTCGGGGAGGGCCTCCGCGGCCCTCTCCCTCACTCTCACGCTCTCTCTCTCTCTCCCTCTCCTTGCCGGTGAAGGGGGGGCTTACCGGACGGCGGCGAGGTGGCGGGGATGAGCGGAGGGCGACACAGTGACAGGAGCTCGCGACGAGCAGGAAGAAGGGAGGAAGAAGACAGGGGGAGGGGCTTCAGTCCTCTCCCCTGTAATTTCTTTTCTTTTGAGCCCTCCCCTGCACCTCCATGTGCGCGCGCGCTGGCGCGCATGCAGCGCGCCGCGTGTCGCGTACCCACGCCGCTTAAATTTTAAAAAATTGCCTAACGGGAGGGGGGTTTACAAAACTTTAGGTTTTTGCAGAGACTCGTAGCTGTGAGGGGAGGAGGATACTTGCATGTGCGCACGCGCTGGCGCGCATGCAGCGCACCGCATGTCGCGTACCCACGCCGCTTAAATTTTAAAAAATTGCCTAAGGGGAGGGGGATTTACAAAACTTTAGGTTTTTGCAGAGACTCGTAGCTGTGAGGGGAGGAGGATACTTGGAAGTGGTGGCCAATGCGGAATGGGATGCGGGAGATGATGAAGCTCCTGATGGGTCCAGGTAGCATTAGCATTGCGATCTTCGCGTGAGGATATTATAACAATCTTATTATATATCACAGGATATTATAATAATCTTATTATATGTCACATTGGATGGCTGCTTTGGAATATCAGAAGAAAGGAGAGCATCTTCCAAGGAAAGATAAACGACTGCTGATAGGAGTCCCTCGTAAGATAATCCAGATGGCGAAAGAAACTTAACAACGGCTTCCAACAGTGCCACCCAATGCGCGGGGTTTGGTTGACATCATATAATTCGGAAGAGACGTCTGGGTGGCCCCAAAACCATTATTTCCTCGGCACCTTTGTGAGGGTCTAAATCGATCCATTCAGATGATCAATCATCGGGAGTTCCATCTCCACAGGGTCTCAACGGTGATAAAATTGGGGTCCCAGCACGATTTCAGGGAGGGAAACCACGGGAAACCACTCATCTTAGCCATCTTGGATGGCGAATGCTCAGGGCTGAATGATCTAGCTTTATTTTAATTGAAAAGCTTCATCATCTTCGTCTGTTCAATTCTCCTGGTAGGCATCGATAAGTTCAAAAATTTTAAAAACATTATTCAACTACGCTGGTCGGCTCTTACATCCTTATCTTTCTTTATGCCCCTCGTTAGCATTGTTCAGCCCTTCAGGCAGGACAAGCCCATCAGGGCAGTTCAAGGCGTGAGCATCATGTACCTAATAAAAGTTATTGAAAACTTAAAAAAAAAAAAAAAAAAAAAAAAAAAAAATCAGTGAAAAGTTTTCTAGAGGATAAATTACTGTGAAAGAATTGCATCAAAATCTTGCCGGCAGAATCAGAATATTAAATGAAGTCCCGGAAAATTCAATATGATCTGACGTATATAGTCATATTGGAAACATTTCTGGTACTCTTGCAAAATTGAAGAGGAAACGAAGCATCAGGCATCACATTTTCCATTCGTGTTACAAGTGGGGGTAATATATGGATAAATAATGAATCCCAAGAGAACAATAAATACATTACAGAAATTTCACTCAGTTTCAGTCCTCATACAGTCAACGGTGGAGACTGCTAGAACCAAGGTAAACTATCAGAAACATATCCAGCATCACCATTCAAAATATTTATTCTGTTCTCCAGCCATCTGATATCAGGCTAAGCGAAACCTTTTAAGAATTGCATGTCTCCGAAATGCAGAATTGGAAAATCAGAAGCATAGTTCATCAACTTTACCGGTACAAGGTGATCAAACAATAAAAAAAGCTTACATGCATTGAGCTACATGAATTCAAAAAGAACTAGAAAATTTCTATATAGGCTCTTACAACAAAATTCCAGTGGTAGCTGATTCATTGGTGATGATAATAGACTGCTGGCACCAAAATGAATATTAACTTAGAAGCATATGTTTCTTCGCATCACAACTCAACATCTTTTTCCTCATATCATTGATTGACGCTATTTCTCCTCTGTGGCAATCCTATATCAGGCCAAGCCAAACTTCAGGCGCTGCATGGGTCTTCGTGGAGTAGAATACATCAGCAGATTAAAGGTGGAAAATTCGTCACTGAAACACTGATCCATCATGAATATCACTTGAGCATTCAAAGAGGATTT
The DNA here is from genome assembly GCA_017589505.3 of Metroxylon sagu. NCBI lineage: Eukaryota > Viridiplantae > Streptophyta > Magnoliopsida > Arecales > Arecaceae > Metroxylon > Metroxylon sagu. The sequence goes on along the minus strand of JACVBY030000640.1, from coordinate 2,346,869 downwards.
ATTCTTGAAGCATGAAGGCATTGTATTGTCTTAACCCATTTCTTATTCCAAGTACCTGCACAAAGAAGAGCCATATTCTTTTGCAATAAGAAACTTGTCAAACCCCAAGTCTGTCTCTGCCCTCCAAAGCCTTTCAACTTCACATATTTCAGGTGATAATCCAGGCAATCAACAGAACCCTGTTGCCCCCAGAACCCTGAATCTGGAGATCTAGAATCCATAACAACAATATGAAGCAAACAAAGGAATCCTGAATCAATGAGCTTGGAGGTTTGAAAACATCAGAAGATGCAAACAAAGAACATTAAATGTTTATAGGCATAGGAAAATCAAAGCAAGTCAGTAACCGTGCGTGTCTGATGATTATCATTCAACTTCACCTTAATGGCCAACATTTTTGAACTAGGAAAAGAATACTGCATTTGTCATCGTTGCCACTTTTTTTTTTAAAAAAAAAGAAACTGAAATTCTGTTTTCACTTTTTTAACATTTCTACCAATAGAAACATGTTTGATAATCATTGTTACTTTTTATTTTTTATAATTCTCACAACAAAAATATGTCCGGTAGCTACTGTTATTTTTTATTTTTTTTATAAAAAGTTACTTTTCCAAAAAGTTATTTCAGTTTCTAAAAGGTTACTTTAAAAACAAATAAATGATGAAAGTTACTTTTAAAAATAAAAACAATGTAACCAAACATATTTTTTTACATTGGATTTTGCGTTTTTTACTTTTAAAAATAAAAAACAGGAAATAGAAGTGACTACCTCAAGCTAACAGCAATTCTTTGTGCCATGTGCAGAAAAAAAGGTATCAAGTCAAAAACAAGAGTTTTCACCTCAAAAAAGACAGCACCGTCTATTTTTTGCATACTAACAAGCTTGTACTGAAGCAAATAAGATGCAAACCACATTAATATCATATCAAGGATATGACCTACAAATCTACAATGATTACTGAGATGCTCTAACATCTCCATGATTGATCAAAACTCAAATTATGGCCCAACTTGAGCACCTTTAATTTCATCTGGATGAAAAGCCTAACAGCTCCAGGTTTGAAGAATGGAGAACCTTTTTGAGTAAGCATCCCATGAAGCAATCATGGAGCATCAAGTGCTTGAGTTGGAGCATCTTCATTGACATGCTCCTCAATTGTGCAGCCCATACTCTGAAGATGCAGAGACTTGCAGAACTGAATTGGTTTCTGAATCCCATTCCACCTTGCCCCTGTTTCACTGGTCTCAGGGAGCAAACCTTTTTAGAAGCCCTCATAAAAGATGTCAGATTTCACTCCCAGTTGTCCTGCTGACCTCCTCTCCATAGTCTGGCTTTGCTCTACTGCTTTGGCCTTTGGCTCATCCATCTGTGTTATCTGACAGTCTGATGCATGGTCTGAAAATTCTAGCCATCAGAGTGAACTTCAATGACATCTGTTAGGCAAATGTAGTTCTTGACTAGCTTGAATGCTTCTCTTGCCTCGAAACATTGGACGTTAGGGTAAACTTTTGTCATCTATGAAGCTTAATGTTCCATTGCATTTTCCTAATGATGGTTGATCCTTTCTATTTCTAATATCTTTTTGATTGGGTGTAGATTGTTGGCAAAAATTCAGATAAGGCCAGCAGGATTTGGGATTCTGGGAATCAAGAAGGTTCTCTCGATTGCCCTGAGCATCATCTGAAAAGTGTGATGCTAAAAGGTTCTTCAGGACAGAAATTGATCAAGGATTTGCCAAGTTAACATTGCAAAAGCACATGCACTTAAGGTGATTACTCTTCTTTGCAGGTATAAATAAAGAAGTCATGGAAACAAAAAGGCATGAGTTTTTGGTTATCGAAAAGACTTGAATTGTGCCTTGAGAATATAGCAACATCAGATGCTCAAGCTGTTTTTCTGAAAGAGATGAAGATTATAGCTACAGGTTCTTGTTCCACACTTCGAGGCCCTTCTAAACCAATAGTAACCCTTCTTGGATCAAGAGTTTCAAGATTGTTGAGGGAAATTTGGATTTTAATTTTGCTTAAAGGTTGGGATGGGCTTAAAATTCTTCTTGAGTTGATCTTCGTAAGGTTTCTGATCTATAAAATGCTTGAAAGTTCGATATGGTCCACTATTAGATTAATAGTAGAGCAGAAATACATAGTGATGTTCAACAAGAAAGGCATGCTTCTAATACTTAGTTTAGCGTCAACAAACTTTAATACCTTCTCTATTTAATCAGTCCATTTGAAATTTGCAGTAGAGATCTTTGTGAAGAGTTTCTAAGCTTTTATTTGGATTTCATGTAACAGTCCATTACATTTCAAGCCATGTACTTTTTATTGAAGCAATTACCTATTACCAGAAAATGAATCATGATTCTGATTTTATGAAAGACAACACAGTGATGTCATGTTGTTGAACCATTCCATTGGAGATGTTTCCCGATTACAACCTTTCCTTCTATAAAAGGCAATGTCTCCATTTATGGCTTTCATGAATAACATCCTAACATCAATTCCAAGTTGTGATCTAAAAGCGGTTCACCACTAATAAAGAAGCGAATTCCAAGTTGGAAACTCATCAATGAGATACTGATCCTTCATGGAAATTATTTGGCTTGTAAAAAGGCCTCGTTCCCAAGCCAGAAAAGACATTGTTTAGTCTCTACACCTGTACCCAGCTAAGTAGCTGGACAAAGAAGAGCATCTTCTTAAAGCATCTGTGCTTATATAATAAGAAACCTGACAAATCCACCACCAAGTGCTCCCTCGGATGGTATCACCCCTTGCAACTTGTGCAAGGAGCTAGGGGTTTGATTCCTGTTGGAGTTAGCCATCAAAGGTAGAAAGGTGGGGAATAAACCCCCCATATCGACCCATCACCTGCACTAGGAGCCTTTCAACTCTACATTTTACAAAAGGTGATCAATGCAATCAAGGGAACCCTATTGCCCCCAAAATCCCAAATTTGGATATTTATTATAAATCTGAACAACCTGAACCAAATAAAAGAATCTCCTAGTGTTTTAAAAAGTGGCTAAGAAATGCAAATGATCAAGGAACCACATAGTGCAAATGCGGTACACAGGCCGAGTATATGGGCACACATGTGGTTAACATATTATAACTATTTAATGCTAAATAGTTAAATTATGATAAATTAGGTACGATAAAAACAACTGTAATTCTAAAAAATTTTGATGGGTGAAAAATAGTAACATTGATAGCAATAGCAACTAATAGTTAATGTCTATTACTTAGTATCTAATACCTAATTGTAATAATTAAAATGTAATTGATATTTTAGCATTATTAATATCCATATCAGGTTTGCTTGAAACTCATATCAAACTTAACCATTAACTCGAACTTGTTTCACCTACAAGGATCCATATAAGTATATATGTAGCTCCAAAATGCTAACTAAGCTCACGTATGCAACCTACAATACCAAGCCGGCCTTATGCATGGCCGCACAATGCTAAGTGGATTGCCTTTCTGGTCCATATGCAGTATGCCGCATACAACCCTGCATATATATATATATATATATAGCAAATGCTGTGCAGTCAAAACACCACATACACACACATGGATGCATATGTGGCAATAAATACTGCATTTCAAAACACTTGAAGAAGCTCTGGAAAGCATCAGAAGATGCAAGCAAACATCACATGTACAGGCAATGAATTACCAAACATCCAATGTTTTGAGACATGGGAAACATCCGAGCAAGTCAGGAACTATATGTGCTTGATGATGGTCATTGAAGTTCACTATCATGGCCAATGTTCCTATGCTGAGATAAAATCATAAAAAGAAGATCAAGGACAAGATGTTATTAACCAATGGATATTCCTTTGCCGCGCACAGAAATGATAAACAAGTTTACCTCAGAAGAAACGGTACTGTGTTGTACTCGAAGACTTCAACTGAGGATATGAGATGCAGACCATGTTCATATTTCACCAAGGAAGCAAGATACAATGGGGAGCAGAATGTCCTTGGGTCTTATTGATAAGCAATGATTATACCACGAAGCGAGTTGTACCCGCTTCGAAGTTCCTCAGACGTACATAGACGAGTTCCACCTTCGGAGCATGGACAACCTTCGTGGGTATGAATCCCGTCGCGACATCATGGATCATCAAGCGCTCAAGATTCGGAGCATCTTGGACTAAGATCTCGCCGATTGGGGAGTTGGTATACACCCTGAGGACGCGGATGGTTGGAGAAGAGATACGGAGACGGTGAAGGCCGGTGCACAAGAGTAAAGATAATATTTGGAGGGCTTGGCAGTTGGAGAGAAGGTGGTGAACGGTTGCATCCGAAAGTTTGCTGCCCCACAGGACGAGCTCTTTAAGGTTAACGAAGAAAGGTTGGGGGTGGCCGGGAGGTTGAAGAATATGGATGTTGGTCAACCTCAAGGCTCGCAGAGTCTTGCAGCTGACGAGGGAGGGGGTCAGCTGGTCGAAAGAGTCGCAGGTGGTGAGGTTGACGTATTGGATGCCTCTTTGAGTAAAGGTTTGGAGCCAGCCATTGAGGATGGCGATGTCGATGTAGTAGCGGGGGATGTGGAAGCTCAGGATGGGTCCGCGGTGGACGGAGAGGATCCGGTTGACGGCGCCGATGCACCAGGCCCTGTCCTCGTGCCACCCCCAAGACTCCTGGGATTGTCTGTCAGGGAATTTTTCACGGCGGAGGATTAAGTCGTTGATGTGGAGGGGGGCGAGGGTCCAGAGGTGGCGCCATCGGGTCGAGAGGACGCTGGTCCGAGCGCAGTCTTTGACGGGAAGGAGAGACAGGATGTGGGTGATGAGGAGGCAGTCCGGGAGGAAACTGATAAAATCCAGGCCATCTCCCGATCCGGAACCAGAGACCGGCTTCCTCTTTCTCTTGTTGGCGGCCGGCATGAGTTTGCTGGTGTTCGATCTCGCCATAGGATAACAAAAACAAGGGATATTGCCGAACCGATCTAAAACCCTAGGAGGGGCGAACTGGGTCGGGGACGCGCATAAATATAGGGGAAAAACAGGGGGCTCGAACCCTAGGGGCGGTTCCGGCTAGAGTATCCGACGCTAATGGCAAAGCACAGAAGACAAATCCCTGCTGTTCTCTCCGTTACGGGTCCAACCGGTTGGATAAAAAATATATATATACTCCGTTACGGGTCCAACCGGTTGGATAAAAAAAAATATATAATAAAACAAAAGAACCCGTTCGATTCGTGAACCTAGTTTCCTTTCTTCGCGTCGGGGTGCTCCGAAGGCGGCCTCTGATCAGCGGAAACGGCGAGCCAGCCGTGGGCAATGGCAGACGTTGAGAGGAGGGAGTTGGTGAATAAGAGGAGGAGCGAGACGTCGGATAAGTGGAAGGCACTGAGGATATCGGGATGGGGGAAGAAGGGTTGAGTCACGCCGGTGGAGCAGAGCGCATAAACAACGTTCTCGTGGTGTTGAAGGTCGGGTTCGGGCGGCAGATATCGCCGATGGCTGGGTCGGGCGAAGCGGCGGAAGCAAGAAGAGAGGCGGATAGAGGACGACGGAGAGTGGTGTTCGAAATCGGGTGGTCCGGCGGCGGCATGTCGGAGTGGACAGTTTGGTGGGTATTCGCCGGAGTGGAGAGGTTAGGAAGGGGCCAAGGGAACTGCATGGGAATGGGTTAACAAGCTTGGAACCGGTTCATTGTAATTATTTTTCTCCATCAAACCGAACCGTTTTTAACGGAGAGAAAACAGCATCGTTAGTTGTATACGCTAGATTCAGATGACGGATGATGCCTGTCTTTCTATATTTATTCGATTGCTAACAAAAGTTCTGAAAAAAAGAAAAAAAAAAAAAAATCAAAATATGATGACGTATCCATTTATATCTGAAAATTAATTAATTATTGGCTAATTATAATAATGTCATAGATAACATTACAGTTATCAAAATTTAATTGATTAATTATGTTTTGACACTTGGAAGGTGATTGGTCCACTTGTCGTTGTCTAGGAGGCTGCATGTGAAAAGTTTGTTGTTGGAGTTATCTGGAAGAAGATATTTGGACAAAAGGAATTATTAATGCGGAGAGTTATTAATGTATAAAACTATTTAGCAAACACTATGAGAAATTACTATTACAACAATAATTTAAAACTGATATTTATTATTAAAAATAATTACCATAAGAAGCTAAAGTACATGCATCTTCCCTCAAAATTCTGCGTGAAAAGCAAATTCAAGATATTTGCTCATCAGTGTGGAAGAAAGATATTTCAGTTCCTACCACCTTCAAGCCCCTCTGATATTATTTGATGAATATCCTCACTCGTTTCTCTTTAGATGGTGGAACAGTGATTATTAGATTGGCTTCTATTCCTCATCCTAACTCTTAAGACATTTGAAGGATTTTTTGCAACATAAATCAAGGAATTAATTGATAACCAAAATGCTCTGAATATTTAACTACTGCTATGCCATAAGTAAAAGAATACAGTGAAAGAACATCATACCCAACAACTAGAAGGAATGCTACCAAGATGACATATATATATTTTAAAATAAGGACGTCATATATGGATATTATGAGCATGAATTAACCACATATCTTCAGTTAAAGTATATTATCAAAGAGAGCCATTACATATGTGAAAGTATTGGCCTTCACATAAGAAATGGATTTCAAGCTTTCACGACACACAAAATAACAAATAAACTGCAAGCTTTGCATATTACCACCGTATCGTAACACTTAGACATTTTAAAGTGCAGATCAGAATCTCCCGTTGTTGTTATACAACAAACAATCATTTTGTGGTAGAATCACAACTATATCAAGAAAAGCCAACTGTGGAATTTTCCAGTTAATTAAATAATTGCACAAATGAACGTAAATCAGGTTATTGTTGCTTAGAAATCTCAAGCTACTTCAGAAATCTCATGATAAGATTGTAGGCATCAAAATCAACTCTTACCTTACAATCAGGAAAACTAGATACATGATTGTAGCTATCATCGGTATTACATGAAGAGAGACAAAAACCTGCAAATCATGTGAGATGAACAAAGTTTTAGCCATGATAGGAGGTAAAAGTGATGGGCACCATAAAAATAAGATGATGTCAGTGCAGTGAACAACAGAGAGTAAGAATAGCTTGTAAGCAAAGAAGTTTTACTAACTAGAATTAGTTAATAAAATGGCACACCAAATAAAGATAAAGCTGACATAGTACAGTTAATACTCTTATACATCAGAATTCACCAATGACCAGACATTTCTTAACAAAGCTCATTGGGGTTGTGATATCAACATGTGACATCGTAAATATTGCATGTAACAAGACACATAATGGAATAATCCATTTGGCCATGCATGTATGATGAACAATCATGAAGAGATAATCAATGTTACAACTATGAAAGTGAGAGTGGCTGAGTGTGGAGAGTGAAAAAGGATAAAAGAAATTATAAAAGTAAAACTACACCAAAAGAATCATTTTTATTGCAGATTCATTCACCTAATTTAGATTCCTTGTAACAATTTTGGATTTATCAGCAAGTAGAAACTGCTGCACAAGAACTTGTTCATATATCGAATATGTCATGGAGCATGCCCCTTATAAAATGATATGGATTTAAGTTGGTTTAAATATATTTGATGGTGGAAGACAATGTTGAATTAACTGAATGAGTGTAACTATTAATAAAGCAGGTTCCAAGTAGATCAAGCCATATTTATCTACATTAAGTTACTGAATACTTTGTTTAATAGAACATGTCTCTAAACATAATTTTAAAGGTGTATGGTATGTACATATTACATCTACACATGAAAAAAGGCAATAATTGTTTGTCCTGATATTTTGTAAAAACTCATTACAGATGATGTTGTATAACAATAACTACATGGAGTAATTAACCAAAATAGACTATCTAAATACCAGTCTGACAATTCCTAACTACAAAAGATAGGTTGAATCTGATATGGAATACTTAATGTTTAAAGACTATTTATGAGTCCAGAAATCAACTTGTGATATGACAAACTTTTCAACCTTGTAGGCACCTTGAGGAAAAACAGGTCGAGTGAGACTGTAATTTACTAATATTAAGGGTGCATTTAGTATGGGATTAAAGAAGATGAAAAGTTACTCTTGTAATTTTTTTTACCCCCTTTTGAGGGCGTTTGGCATGGGATTAACTTTTTTTAGGAATATAATTTTCTCCCTCTTTACCCTCCAAATTGTTAACCTAAGGAGGGGTAAGTTAACCAGATGAAAGGCAAAACTTTTCAGAAGATGAAAAGGGGTTGAAACATTGAGATTAATAAAATATTAAATAATCCTACTATACATACACATATATATATATATATAATATAATATAATATATATTATATATGTGATATATACAGCAACAAAGCTTTAATCTCAAACTAATTGGGGTAGGCTACATGAATCCTTTTTCTCCGTTCAGTTCTGTTATGAATCTTTTTTTTTTAAGATGCAAAAATTATAAGTCTTTCTTTATCACTTCCTCCCTTGTGATTTTTGATCTACCTCTATCTTTTTTTTTTCTATATGTATCAAGTCACTTTTTCGTACATGTGCATTTTTAGGTCTATGTTGCACATGTCCAAACCATCTAAGTCATCCTTCCCTTAATTTATCCTCGATTGGAGTTACCTCTATAGTTTCATTTCTTATTCTATCTTTTCTTATATTACCACACATCCATCTTAACATTCTCATTTCCGCCACATTCATCTCATGTACGTGTATTTTTCTAACTGCCCAATATTTTGTGCCATAAAATATATATGGTCTTATGACTGTCCTATAAAACTTTTTCTTCAATTTAATAAATCATCTACGATTAGATAATATTTCAATTATACTTCTCTATTTTATCCAATATACTTTAATCCTATGAACAACATCATCCTCGATCTCTCCTTCCTTATGAATAATCAATCCTAAATATCGAAAATGATTATTTTTAGTAATTTCATAGTCCCCAATTTATACTCAACTTCATTTTCATTTTTAATTGTACTAAAATTGCATTCCATATATTCTGTCTTGCCATTTTTACTACATCTGGGGTTCAATATAGTGCATCACTGCTGGAGAACGCTTTAATCTTATCGATTTTCTCTATTGAATTTATGTTTATAGGGTGCGACTATGGTTTTAACATAATTCATCATTTTTTCAAAAAAAGGTAATCTCAACAATAAAAAAGATTTATGCTAAGCTATAACATAAAGATACTTAATAATGTCCTGAAAGAAATATAAATGTACTACACATAGATTTCTAAAAAAAGTTGCAATCATAATATTGGAGATGGTAATGGAAACTGTTAACACCAAAATAACAATAAAAAGCATCTATTTTTGAAATCACTTTTTAAAATATTTATTCACTCCTCCATGCCTTTCCTTCTCTCTGGCTAGCCCGTCTCATGCCAAACCAAATTTCAAGCATTACATAGATTTGTGAGAGCCATGACGCTTACAAGGATCACATCAGCAAAGCTTGCAAGCCAGATCCAAAAAGGAAACTGAAACCCCAGATTGCTTAAAAGATTTCATATTTCTGATCTGAAAATAGCTCACTTTGGATATAGCAGCAAATTCCAGGTCAAAAAATGATAACGGACATATTGGACTCCCATGAAAACTAATAGAGCATCAGCAGAGGCTTTATTCTCAGGGTAGAAAAGGTGTTCTATAGTCCCCACCAATTTCCTATTCCAAGCAGCTGCACAAAGAAGAGCCATCTTCTTCAGCACTTGCCCTTTTGCAATAAGAAATTTGACAAACCCCAAATATGCTGTCCCCCCTACAAAAACCACTCAACTTCGCATATTTTAGATGGTAATCAAGGTAATCAAGTGAGCTCTGTAACTCCTAAAATCAAGTTCTGCCATACCAACCATACCAACCATACCAATAAGGTACCGGTATAATACTAAGTTTCGATTTAGTATGAATTGAACTTATCCAAACCAACCCATATTACCCAGCATCAAGTGCTTAAGAGTGAAAAACAACCAGCACTCTGTCTTGATACAGGATGCATACTATATCATAACAACCCATACCATACCAAACCGGTAATGCATCGGTACTGGTCTCGAAACCGGCTTTGTGAACTTTGAGTAAAACCCTGAATATGGAGTTGTAGGATCTGTGCCAGCAATCTGAAACACGCAAAAGAATCTCAAATGCCTGAGCTCTAGGGTTTGAAACACATCAGGAGATCCAAACAAACATCACAATAACATACAGGAAGTTACTGAAACATCCAATGTTTCTAGGCACGGCAAACATTTGAACAACTCAGGAACTATGTGCGCCCAGTGATTGGCATTGAACTTCACTTGAACGGCCAGCTTTTTCAAGCTAGGGAACAAACTACTCAAGCTAATAACAATTTTATTCTGTAAGATAAAAAAGAAGATCAAAGAAAAAAGGGGTTCATCCTGCTAGCATATCAACAAAATAAGTAGCATATTTTGCCACACATAGAAACTAGAGATATTAAATGATGCCAAGAGTTTTTTACCTCTATAGAGAGAGTACCATCCATTTGTTGTGCAGTCATTGGCTCTAACTGAAGAAATGGGATGAAAACCAGATTAATATTATATCGACGCAACAATCATTTAAAAAGATGAGTGAGATGTCCTATTATACCTTAAAAACAAGTCTAACTCAACTGGAGCATCTCCAATTCTGTACTGATGAAGCCTAGCAGCTCAAGCCGCAGGGCATTGAGGACTTTTGAGCATACCATGGTGCCCTCATGGAACATCAAGCGCAGGAGATTCGGCATGTTTTTGATGACAAGCTTTTCCATTGGAGTGCTCATATGTAGTTTGAAGATGCGGAGACTAGCAGAAGAGAAATAGACATGGTGAAGCCCATGTGGAGTTCTTGGAGGCCTCTTAGTTTTGCCAGAGGAAAGGGCTTTTGTGGATTGAAAGAAAGTGTCTAGGGCGCTGAATTGAGCTTAATTTTGCTGACTTGCTGGAGGGGGAGCCGTGCGAAACACGTGATGACAGAAGGAAGAGAGATCTAGGTGGAAGGTTTAGATCAGTATATTTATTTTACAATAAAAATAATTTAGTATCTGGGATGTGTTTTCTAAATTATAACATGTTAGAGGTTAATTATTTTTCTGAATTTTTAGTGGATATATCTACTAAAACATTGATCAAAAATAGCATTTTTGGAATTATAAAAAAATGTGAAGTTATATCAATGTGAAGAAAATGTTTTATGTTTAGATGTTTGAGGGTTGATAACTGCAAAATGTCGTGTATATGAACATTCATATAAAGCATATATGTACTCTTGAGTTTCTGGCTAGAAAGCATTTTAACTCACATGATTGTCAGACTTCTTATTGAAATAAGATAGAAAAAAACTGTTTACAAGAGAGATATAACAGAATCATGTAAATGAAATATACTTGCACCCACTTTGTCATGAAAAACGATCCTAGATTAAGGTTGCATGTACAAATGGCTGTGATTTATTTAATAAAAGATTTGTGAAGATATTCTTTCTAATTACAAAAAATTAAAAAGATTTTAGCATTACATACTATACTAGGTAAATTTCATGCATTATTCACAAACTTATATTTGAAAACATAGTTGAGAAAAATTGAAAAACAGATGAAATCAGAACCACCTACATACTAGATGCTACAAACAGAAAATACAAGACATTAGCGTTTTTCATATGCCTCATAAAAACATGAAATTAAAAACATGCTTCATCACTTCCAGTGCAAGGTTGTCAACTCAAACAAAAGTTTTGATGTGGTGAGCTATCATAGGGGCAGAAGTCATGGCTTCAAACATGGAAGCAATAAGCTATAAATTTCTCCATCTACCTTGTGTGGCTTCTAGTCTGAACAACAAGTGATCATCTACTTCTGTTTCAAGTGCAAGTAAATATCATTTCATCGATATATCATTTTTTTTTTTGGCCATTTAGTATACTTGTTTGATGATCGTTAAAATCTAGGCAGGAGAAAAAAACACAAATAGCTGCCATCAGGCCAAGTATATAAGGTCAATAAGGATAAGCAGCCATGGAAAATTTACACATCCTGTAATCCAGATAGTTATGTATGAATTAAGGCATCAACTTTGAGGAAAAAGCAACACTGCTGCTTCTACACAAATACAATAATTGCTTTTGATGTATTGTATTTACAAATAAGGGATCTGCATACTCATCTAGGCATGCTAACAAGAATGCAAGCATCAAAAATATGTCCACATCATTAATGGTCAATGTTGTAAATAGCTAACACTTAAGCATGGTAATCAGAAGTGGCAAATGCACCTCTAATTGAGACTTGAATCAGATAAACAATAGCAATGAATGGAAATTTCTTTCAAAAAAAAATCACTGTAACAAATCTTGCATGACTTTATATTTATTATGTATAATGGATAAGAACCAAGTATTTTTCATACAATTGTGTCAACATACCTATAAAAATAAAGTTATATGTAGTTGATCACATCAAATAAAGTAGATCATATCAAATCTGTTCAATAAGAACAAGAAGAGACTGCAAACACAAAATTAAATTAGTTGTTGGCAAAGTTAAATGGTTCACATTATAATTTGTTACCTTTTCTGTAAGACTGAAGATGGATTTAGGTTTTAGGGTTTTGAATCAGATATGGACTGCAAATCAGTATATCGATATCCTATCCATTTTTACACCAAGAATATGAATACAAATATGGATCAAATTAGATGTGAAAATTCGCATCTACATTTATTTTAAACATGCATATATAAATTGTATATTAAAAGCACGGGTTTAGTTTGATTAAAAGATTGGACATCAAGAGTACAATGTATCAAATTAAAGATGTCACTGCATATGAAGCAAGTTGAAAATATTTTGTTGCAGCCACTTATCCACTTTTGTAGTTTTTAAGATATATATGAGACTAAATACATCTAAAAACAGATATAATATCTGTGCATCCATATATATTTTTATCCTCTTGATAAATGGGTACAAATGCAAGTACAAATAATAAGCAGAATCTAAAGTATGCATTTTATCTAAATAGACTCTAATATGGATACGTATTTGAAAGGATATTATCTAATCCATTTCTATCGAAAGGATATTATCTAATCCATTTCTATCCCTACTTTTCAAGGATGCTCAAACAAAAGTCTCAATGTAGTGAGCTGGAATAGATGATTATATAATGCTATCCACAAGAAGGAAAATTACATGTATCTCATAAAGTATGAGATGCAATTGATTCACCATATATGATAATGAAGATTGTTTTTTTGAGAAAGTCTTAGAAGCATCTGCTCAACCAAAAAGCTTAACGAAGTGAGTAGGAATAGATAAATATATAATGTTATCCACAAGAATAATGAATATGGATCACCTATAAGCAAGATTAGCTGAACCAAACTAAACCAATCTAGAATTGAAAAGGTTCGGCTTTTTGGTTTCGTACGAAGGGCGATCCATCCCGAACCAATAATACTGCCCTGCATCGGCATACCAAATCGTACCAAATTGCTTTATACTGAATCAAACTACCCAATTCAGCCTGCTACAATGACAAACATCGATAGGAGCCTCCCAGTCCATCTGATCGATACGCCATTGATTTCGTACAGTACGTATCATACCAAACTATATTGGCCCAGTACGAGGTACTATTGAGTATGGCAAGCCTAGCATATAAGTATCTCATAAAAAAATGAGATGAAATTGATTCACTACAGAGAATAATGGAGATTGTTTTTCAAGAAAGCCTTATAAACATCCTATTGTTTGATTCACCAAAGCATTTTTTTATTCGTGCTATTTCTTCCCTCAAAGCCATTCCATTCTAGGACGAACCAAATTCCAAGCATCACATAAGTTGCTAGAAGTAAAGAGCATACAACAATTACATCAGCAAGATTACCAAGCCCAGCCCATCCCAAATTTATTCAGGAAGTCTTAGGTTTTTTGATACAGAAATAGTTTAAAACTCATACATTACTGGATCCCAGGTCGAAAATTCATCAATGCTACCAGTTTCTGTCTTCAGAATTACTTTAAGACCCAAAGAGGCACGATTCTCAAGGCATAAATGACATCGTACTGTCTCCATCCATTTTATTGTCCAACGAAATGCGCAGAGAAGAGTCACCACCTTAAGCACGCGTGCTTTAGCAATAAGAAACTGGGCAAATGCCAAGTCAGTCCTCCGCCCTTCAAAACCTTGAAATGTGACGCTTTTCAGATGAGCAAGACAATCAAGGGAACCTTGTTGCTCCCAAAAACCATAGTCCTCACGATAGCAATCGGCACCAATAATCTGAAACAAATAAAAGAATCTAGAATAGGTGACCTTGAGCTCTTTAGTTTCTATTAGAATACGCGAGAAAATGCCAAATTTGTGCACAAGAAACTACCTGAACATCCAATTTTTCTAGACAAGGGAAACATCTGAGAAAATCAGCAACTATCTTCACCTGATGATGGTCATTAAAGTTCAGACAAATGGCCAGAGTTTTTAGACTTTCCCAACGAGTACGCAAGCCACCAACCATCCTGATCGGCTGTAAAATACAAAAGAAGATTGCAGGAAATTGACTTATAAATCTATGAAGAATGCAAACATCTAAATCTCTTAGATCACAGCAATAGATCAACAGAACAACAGTACTACTACTAGCCAATTTTTGTGACAGTTTGCAGAAAGCTATCCATAGCATTGACCTTATACAGCATGGAAGGACACCGGCAGTAAGAATGTTTTTACCTCATAACGTGCTGTCATCCTCCTCCACTGCACAAAATGGGGCAGCAAAACACATCAATCGGTATCGCGGTCAAAATGGAGAGCGAGATGGCTGGGTTAACAAGAAGAGTACCTCAAAGAAGCTCCCACCTATCCTCAGCATCTTGATTGCCATGTGCACGATGCCCAGCAGCTCCAACTTGGGGGTGTTCGATATTGTTACCTTCGAATCCCTCGCGACGCTCCGATGGAGCATCACGCGCTCAAGGTTTGGCGCATCTCTGATGATGAGCTCGTCGATTTCATTGCCATAATCCGACGAGCTGTTCAAAGTAAAGCGGCGGAGGGTCGGCGAGCTGACACGGATGCAGACGAGGCCCATACAGCCAGTTATAACGAGGCTTTCGAGGGCCCTCGAGCAGGATAGAAGGCTGGAGATGATATCATCGGTTAGGACACTGAAATAGAAAGTCAGGTCTCTGAGGTTGACGAAGGTCCGAGGGGGAAGGGGGGCCTCCGGGAAGTGGCAGTGCGACAGCTTCAGCGCCAGCAGAGAGGGGTAGGTGAGGAGGGAAAGGGGTACCGGGAAGAAGCGATCCATGTCCGCGCAGCACAGAGAGAGCTCTCGGACGCCTCTTGCGATCAGGTTCTGTAGCCAGTCACCGATGAAGGGGTTGTCGAGAAAAAAGCCCCAGAGGCAGCAGCTGGGGATGGGTCCAAGGTGGACGCTGAGGATCCGATTGGTGGTGCGGACTCGCCAGGCCTCCTGGCCGCGCTGCGTCAGGTAGGCGGCTAAGGATCCCTCGTAGTGGAGCGCGGAGATGTCCAGATAGAGGGGGGCGAAGGTCCAGAGACGGAGCCACCGGGTGGAGAGGACGCTGGTTCGAGCAGCATCTTTTACGGGAAGGAGTGAGAGAATCGAGAGGATGAGGCAGTCCGGGAGAAGGCTGATTAGATCCGGACCGCCGCTGGTGACTTCTCTTCGGTCGGAGGAGGAGGAGGAGGTGGATTTTGAGCCTATCGCCATCTCTTCTTTTCCTCTTCGTTTTCCTCGGTTCTACCCTAGGATTTGATGAGAAAAACCAACCTCGGCCTTGATATCCTAGCTGAAATTCCACACGGGTTCCAGACGTTGTTTTGCTGGAGCTGTAAATGGAAGGTGAGGCTCTACGCGTGCAAGCTAATCGGGAAAGTAATAACTCCGCTTCTCCCATCCTGCTCACCTACTCCGTCGGCCAGTGACTCTGCCCCTTGCATCTCGCGCTGGCCCTTCGTCGTGTTTTGCTCCTCTCCTTCCAAGCCATTGTCGTCATTGGAGGACGAGAGGGAGGTAAGGAGTGCGGCTGCCGCCGACACCGTGACGAAGCCACTACAGCAACCCTGCGCCTGCGCGTGCTGGCTGCCTGCCTCCTCTACAACAGCAAGGCCTGAAATCCAACCTGAAATGAAACCACCACGCCGTACGGGTATAAGCTTAGCCAATGTCCGACCTTGGCTGACCTTCAAATGACACTATAAAATATAAATCTCTCCTGAAAGGCGACCACCCGCGTTGCCGAACAGTGCCTTCCCTCCTCCAACCGCAATCAGCCCAAGAATTTCAACAACAAGAATTGCCATGCATCCACCATAACAGTGCCTTCCCTCCAACTGCAGTCAGCCCAAGAATTTCAACAAGAAGAATTGCCATGCATCCACCATACAACAGAGCACGGAAACTACAGCAGAGCACGGCGGCAATGGCGGGGAGGGTCATGCAGGTGAACTGGTGAAGCCATTCCGAGCTTCAGGTGCTTCTCCCAATTCATTTCAGCGCATATAAGCTGCATTCCCGCATAAGGTTGCATCGTCAAAAATGTGTCAAGTTGCTTTCCTCTGCAGGGATGTATACTCTTTGTCAAAAATTTATTTCTATATTTTCATAAAAATATTTTTTTCCCCTCTCTTTGAAGCAGAAGAACCATGACACACTTCCATCAGATTTTTCGACTTCTTTAGTTCCAAAATGGACAAATTTGGCGTTCCTCAACTTTAAATCAATGTAGACTAAAGCTCATTTAGGAGATGGTAATTTGATCCAATTTCTAGGAGACCCGATACTAAAATGCTTTTTCCGAATTTGTATTGAAAGAAGCCACCGCTTGGAACATCTGAGTTGTTGGACGCTTGGATTTTGAAGCCTGGGGAATGGAATATTAAAGTTGTTCAACCCTTGGATATCAATGCTAATAGGAATGGGATATATCAACGGAGCATTCCTTTCTGAACAATGAAGGCTTGAGATCTGGGTTTTAAAACATTATATGAAAGGCTGGGATACCAACTAAGATTTCTTTCTTTGGCTGGTAATTCATGATATAAGCTTAATAATCGACAAAACTTACTTAAGATAGGCATCTTATTTGTTCAGAGATTGTGCTCACATGTGGAATCAACCTCACATTTCACTGTTGGCCATCCTGTTTCATAACAGGTATGGAGGCTAGTCTGGTTTGATTTCTTTACTAATGACTATTGAGAAGAAATGAGAAAAATGTTAGATACCTATGAATCAGAGATTTGTTTGGGACATTGCAGTGGATGCAAACTGATAGACTCTATGAAAAGAGAGAAATTACCAGATATTCTTAAACAAATGGAGATTTACCAGACAAATTTTATGATAGGTGACTGAATTTCTTCAGTATTGGTCTTTCTTGTGGAGTTCTTGCAAGTTTTATGTTTTATGCATGTTTGGAAAAGAACTGTTGTTCATTTCTGATTGTCTGTAGAAGCCTTAGAATGCACAGATATTCTGTTGGGACGCTCTCTCTGCTTTTCCTTATGTTTCCTATTCCTTGGTTTTCTATCAATAAATGACGATGGGTTCACCTTCCTCTTACATCACAAAAAGAAAAGAAAAAACAGATGAATGCAGATGTTTGGCTCCTAGTTGTGCATTAATAACTTACAATAATTTATGTCAATGTATCAAAGTATTATTATGTTAGTCATGAGGATGAGTTTATGATGCTTTGAGAAAATTCAAAATGGATTACTGTGCAAAAATAAACCAAAAAATAATAATTTTACAAAAAATAAAGTATTTTTCACAAAATTTTATCTGTACAATGTTTTACTTCCTCATTTCATTTTTTTTATCATGTGATTTTGTCAGTTGGAACCCTATATAAGGCACTTTGTGTGAATGTCAGTTATATCAAAAACCCAAAAGCAGGTTTAACTCCTGCAGAGAAACCTCATCCCATACATGATTTTCCCCTCTATTAGAGCCATCCTATAGCAGTCCAGTCAGGCTTAAACTCCTGCTGATAAACATCATTCCATACATGATTTTCCATTCGATCCATATTAAAATGAAACAGCAGAAATTTCCTTTCTAAGCTGGCAGCACTAATCTGTTGAAGTCCTCACATGCCAAGACTCCTGTTGCCCAGAAGCAAACAAACTGATAAGCAATTGACAATCATTTCGCATGCGAACCTATCCAACAGCCACTTTCTCATATGGTTTTCACAAATACTGAAGTGTAGTCAACAAATAACAACATCAATATCCCTTCGTTTTCATTTAACTTGGCAGTTTCATTTCTTGAATCACCAAACATGTACATTTAATCGAGTTGACATAAAAGAAGGAGTAATATTCCATTCATTAAGTTTATCTATGCATTTAAAAATCACTCAAGATATTCTCTAGTTACTACATTCATTAAAAGAATCTTTGCAACTACTTTTGCTCCATATAAATTTAGTTGCTGTTTGTTTCCTCATTATATCCATAATTAAAACTGAAAAAATATGGATACTGCTCATGATTCATCACCATATTCACTTTGAACAAATATGGATAAAAATTTCAGCATTTGATCAGTGTCAATATCCATATTCAAATCTGCCAAATAACATCTAGTATTGATAAAAATATACTATATTCAGGTCCATTATCATGGCTAGTGAACTCTGAATCCAAGTTCTCATGCACAACTAAGCTACTAGGTTCATCAATTTTATCTTTATAAAACAAGTTCCTAATATAATCACGGATTGATATCAAAATCCTAAACACCAATCACAAGTTCAGCATCTGAGAATTAAGTCACTGACACAACAACTTGAAATTCAAAAAAGCCCAAGTTTCAGGCAAAGTTCCAAAAGAATCTAGAGGATATCAATTTTTATAAATGAAGCATTGATAAATTTGTAAGTTCATCCATTAAATACAAATATAGGATTGGTGACACCAACTAGCAATAGCAAAAACATTATCTCAGATATAACAAATAATATATCAGCAAGGTTTGTAATATTGGTACTGAACCTCGTACCGATACCATCTTGGTACAGTATTAGTACGCCTCATAATGGGAGTTAGTTTGCCATACCAATACTTGATGAACCCCTATACTGCATACCAGCTCAAAAACAATATGGTATGGTATGTCCGATACACAAAAATATGGCGCAGTATGGTATGGCATACCATGATGATCAATTTGTAAGTCAAAGCTTGCTAAAAAAAAAAAAGTTTGTAAGTTCGAAACTTTTCATGATTAAGTTGTAAATTCTCCATGGGTAACTCAAAATATGCTAACAGTTAAATAATTCACTATCATTTTTGATAAGGTTATGTATGTATGTGTGTATAATTCAGAGAATCATCTTGTTGATGGATGCTCTCACACAATGTAAGAAAAAGGAAAAAGAAAGTGCAAAGGTAAATAAAGCTTCAGACAGATGCTTAAAAGAATCATGGCCACCAATTGTAACTAGTCTCAGCCGTGTATGTTGCCATTAAAACAGCATAGCACGCTCACCTCTGCTAGTCTATGAAATACAAAACAGAAAGGAAAACAAAATGAGAAAGTGAAACATCTATGTTGAAGTTTAACAAATATGCTTAAGTAGATTGATACAAGTAATACACATGCATGGTTTTAACTAACTTGCATTTAATATGATTGGCAACAAAGATGTGTGCCACATGTGAATTGTAATAAGAGATAAAGAGTTCTTAACCTTTGTGATGTAAAGAAAGAAATTGCTATCTTCTGCAAATTTACATTAGCAATCAAAACAGTAAGTACTCTAGCTAGACAAACTTTTTAAGCTTTTCCAGATTTATTTTTTGTCTAAGCATTCATGATCATTCCAATTTCACAAGCTGATATGAATTGAATGCACATATCAAACACTGAGGCCTGTACTTCAAAACTGATTGTAAGTTCATCCATTAAAGCACAAGGGTAATAAGATCTTAATGTCTTCCCCTCGTATCAGCAAAATAACAGAGATTCTTTTTTAAGAAAGAAAATAACAGAGAGTCTTAAAAGCAACCTTTTGTTTGACTGAAGAAGTTTTTCAATAGCCTCATCCACCCATGTTAAATCAGGCTCCCTAACCATCTTGTTTTAGGTGAAACCAAACTTCAAGTAATACAAAGGTTGTTGAAAATAAAAAGCCTACAAACACTATCTCAGCAAAGTTTGCAGACCATGTGGACCAAAAGGAAAATCAATGCCTAAATTTGCCAAAAAGGACTGTTAGTACTTGATTTTAAAAAGTTAACAAATGATATATTAATGAATTCTAGTTCCAGAATTCATCAATTCCTTTTCAACAACATGAAAATCTGAAAAGAAATTGTTTTCATGGCACAGTTGCTGCTGTATAATTTCTATCCATTCTCTCATCCAAGTAGATGACCAAGGAAGAGTCATCACCTTAAGCAAGCATGCTCTTGCAATGATAAACTTTGCAATCTCCATGTCAATGCTCTGCTTTTCAAACCTTTGATTGTGACACTTTTGAAATGGCAAACAAAAGAATCTAGAATGGGCAAGGCCAAAGCTTTGATTTCTACCAGAAGATGCAAACAAACATCAAATTTATACATGAGAAATTAACCTAACATCCAATGTTTCAAGACAAGGGAAACATCTGGGCAATTTCAGAACTCATTTTGTTGGCTTATGGTCGCTAGAGCCGGTCACTAGAGCTGATCACGGGCCAAGTGACCCACCTAGCCCAACCTGAAATTTTGCATGCTTGAGTGCTAAAAATAGACATGGGATGGGTCTAGGCAAAAAAAAAGGTCCCAACTAAAAATCTGGCTGGGCCTAGGAAAATTGAAAAACAGCCCCTCTATATATATGTCATATATTTATATATATACAATTATATATTAACTTGATATCATAGTTTAATAATTTATCCTAATGTTATAGCATAATTTATATAACACTGATCTAACTTATAAAAGCAAAAAAATCCTAATTAGATTGTATTTTTATTTATTCATTTTTTTTGCATTACTAAATTATATTGTTAGCACATGAGAGAATTAAATATGTAGTGGTTAGGGCATAATGTAGATTTTATATAATATGTACTAGTTAAGACATGATATAGATTTTATACTTAAAACAGAGCCTAAATGAGGGAGAAAAGAGAATTCAGGCCTAGTAGACAGGCCTGAGATTGGCTGTTTGAGATTGGGTCAAGCCTGATCAAAAATATAGCCCAATGGCCAGCCCAAACTAAGCTTGGGTATGAGCATTGGGCGTAGCTACTAGTTTGTAGCCTAGCCCAAGCCTAGCCCAACTCAGCCCGATGTTTGATCAGCTCTTACACACCAATGGCTGGCATTTTTAGACTATGAACCCAAATACTCAAGCTACAAAGCATTCTGCTTTGCTACAAAATAAGAGAAGCCACAATTATATGAAGAATGCAAATCACTAAAGAATCTCTCCTCATAGATATGAATGGTAGTCATGCAGCTGCTTTCAGTCACAAAACCATATTCATAGATAGCATTCACCACATATATCAAGGAAAGATTTTTGACATGGTAAGGTTTTCTACCTTATATTCTTTTGTTGCAATATGAATTGAACAAAATAGAGCACAAACCACATTAGTATTGCTCCAAGAATGCTGAGCAGAAGGGCTCATATTGGCAAGAAGACTACCTTAAAGCCAGTTTTACCCATCTTGAGCATCTTCATTTCCATAATAATGAAGCCTATGGGCCTAACAGCACCAGCTTTGGGGCAAACAATCTCCACAACAGTAAATTCTGTTGCACAACCATGAAACATCAAGTGCTCAAGATTTGGGGCATCTTCGATGACAAGCTCCTTACTTGAATCATCATGATAATCCAGAGGTTAAGCTGTGGAGGCTTGGAGAACACATATGGATGTGAAGGAGGCCCCAGCAATGGACTAAAGCTAAGCTTTAGAGAGAAGGCAACTGGAAAGTAGGTTGCGGAATGTGGATTTTGATAGGCAAGTGGATTCTAGATATAGGTCATTAAGGCTCACAAGAATAGATGGGATAGAGGACGATATTTTGATACGTGGCAATGCACAACCTTCAAGGCCTGCAAGAGCTGCAGCTGACAAGGAAAATGGGGTACCATGTACCACAATTTTAGTAATAAAAGGGGGTGAGAACTTGGATGCTTCTTCTGTGTTAGGATAGTTGGCTAATAAACTTTTTTGAGTAACACAATGATGTCCATGTTGGGGCGAAAAACCTAGAGGTGGCAGGTTGAGTTGGATCCATGATGGATAGAGAGGATCCGGTTAATATAATTGGCTCGAGCACATCAGACATCTTGGTTGTTCCACAACCATGTTGCCTTGTGGGAAAATTTTTCGCTATCGTAACTGAGGTCAAGGGAGGCAATGTTCGAGAGGTGGCACCATTAAATGGATAGGATAGGCTAAGGGATGCATGCTAGACCAGACCAACCCATGGCCCGCTCATCCTAGCACTCATTATAAGAAGGTTGGACCCATAAGTTTATGGGATGGGCTAAGCTCAGGTTACAAAATTTCATCCCGATTTAAAATCAGGCCAAGGGACTAGTGATTTATAATCCCAATAGCCCAATCCATCCCGGTCTAATACTTATATAGCATGCACATATAATTGGTATATATAATATATAGATATAGTAAAAATATAATGCTAAAAATTGTCTATCATATTAATAAAGATACTAGCATTTAAAGAACCATTCTTCTAATTAAGGATTTTATATAAATTATTGATACAGATTTGGAATTATGAACATGATTATAGAGAGGAAATGAGAATGATGTTTTTTGAATTTTGATTGTTACCAATTTGGACTAGCTTGATTTCAACCTTAGCCCTTGTAATTTCTTGGGCTGAACTTGGGTCCATACACATTAGGTTAAGTACAGGTAGGCTGGGCAAAGATCTAGATTGGTGAGTATTATCATGGACAAGGCTCGAGACCATCTATAACCCAACCCAACACACCTAATATGCATCTTTATAGTTCTTGCAGCCTCCTTAGGAGAAATAAAAGTTTGGGCTCTAGAAGGTTTGGTGTTGCTCATAAGTTACAAGAGTTGATCCGAATTCTCGATCTTTTTGGTACGAAGCTTCAATGAGGGCTAAGAAAATAGTGCTTTGAAGAAGTTCTTACTCCTAGGCACTTTAATACTAAATTCACTTAATTTATTGCGCCTACCAATTGGCTTAACACATACCTGATGCTACCAAAATGAGCACGCAATGGAAAAAGACCCCTAAAAAGATAAGGATAGGCGAGGCCTATCCGAAAGAGAATCCAATACTTCTTTGCTGTAAATATCTGAATAGGATGAACTGAGTTTTTCCAGATAAACTAATGGAACAAGTTCTCTATGCTTGCGAGTGGCTACTAGATCAAAACCACCATTTGCTCGGTCTAGCACAGCTAACACTAATTTTGCCTTGAGAAGAAATCCTATTGCTGGAGTTGTATTTCACTTCAACGTAACTTGAGAGATTGAAAGCCATGGAAGGCGTACTCATAAGGTTTGGTTACAGGCAAAGATTAAGTAGTTCAATCCCCTATCTCATACCGAAAAATATGTAAGATGATAGGGAAAAGAACGTAACATTGGCAAGGTCACCTCACCATTCCCCTAAAAAAAGGATTATCATAACTTAAAAGGTGCCTCTTAAAGTTGCCAAGCCACATGTCAACTCATCATCAAGAGATCAATTTTGCCGATAGATCAATTTCTTTGCAGATGAGGACTAAAACTTTCTTGAAGAAGAAATGACAATTAGATGACGATACAATTTCACATCATGGCCTGGCCAAAAAAAGGAGCTTTGCCTAATTGGCCCTCCGACATTGATGCCTACTTTCTCTTCTCTCAAGTCTGCAACTAGTAGGAGAGGTAAGATTCAATCCAAAGTACCAATTCTTAGGTTTGATTTGTAACATCTCCATCGGTGTTGTTCAAAGTGCTAGGTGTATCTAAGCACAAAGGGCTCTTGAAACCTAGGTGCAAGGTGCAAAGCATAAGCACGCGCATGAGCAAAGTGAAGCACATATTTTTAAAATAAATAAAATAATTCATATAAGCAAGATTTATAATACATAATAGAAAAAAGCTAAAAAAATCATAATAGTAGTATATTTAGCCTATTAGCTCAATGTAAAGCCTCCTCTTTCTTAGTTGAAACTTATAGTTCCTTAATGTTTTTTCTCCTCTTTCTCAGATATAGTATAATTTTTTATATTCCATCTCTTTGTCTTTCAATTTTTAGCTTTTTTTATAAGATAAGAAAAATAATTGTGTATGGCATCGTACATCATAAAATCAACATAGTCTATTAAATATGATAGATTTAAAAAATATTACAAATATAGCTTATAAAGAAAGGTGCATCTTTTTTACATCTTAAATTAGATTAAAAGCATACACTTTTTCACCTTATGCGTGCCAAGATAAAAATACTTCGTTTAAGGTATAAAAAGCGCCTAACCTGCTTTAAGTACACCCTGCGCTTAAGGCACCTTAGGATATAAGAAGCGCCTAATCCTCGATGCCTTACACCTTGTGCTTTAGGTGTGGCTAAAGTGCACCTTTGACAATATCAGTCTCTATTCCTTGGCAATCGAAGCTCAAGAAAACATGAATTAGCTCATGCTTGACTAACCAAATGGATACGAGTTCTATTGGAAGCTCCATTGTAGAGTTCAAGCCTAGCCATTAATGGAGAAGATATGGGAGGGGAGCAAAGAGAGGATGATGTAGTCGTTCAAAAGAAGTTTGAATAAATTGTGACCATTTCCTCAACCAAAGGAAGTATGCCCACATTGTCCTCTTTTGCTCTTGCCCCATTGGATTCACAATTTCACTAGAAAAACCTTAGTTTTTTCATAGGAGAAGTGATTCACCTTATGTAAGATATTTTTCTTTCAAGTCATCTATTAGAATTTTGGTACAACTAAAAGGGATATATATTACAATTTTAATTCAACTAAAATAATCCCCATCGCTTGAAAATAAGAGAGCCATATCTCCTAACTGCAGACTTAAGTGCAATTGTTTTCCTTTACGTCATTGTGATTAAATCTATCGTGCAACCTATATCTGGCCTTCCACTAGAAATGACCTTGGCCTAGAGGAAATATAGAGGATTAAGCTTGATTTTAGGTGGGCATCCATCAAGTGTATGCCTCTTCTGCCATCATGGTCACATCATGAGCTGACCACAGAGTATAAAACTTGTTTTCAACCTTCGTGCCCAGTCTTGGTTCAAGGCGATTCTTAGATGGCTTCAAGATTGCAAAAGTATGCATTCTACTTCCTACCCATCCTAGTTGATGGGATATATTCTTCACCATTTTGATGTACATGGAGAATCATGTATCGAGAAGCCGAACAGGTTGTTGGTGTCTCAAAGGAAGCCAAGTCATCTTGACTAGAGTCTAGAGTTATCAATAAGATTAGGTACTAGGGTCTCCCTCATTATCTTTTTCCAATTTGGATACACAGGCAAAAAGAGAAAAGGAAAGGAAATCAGAGGAGATAAGAGAGAAGCAAGGAAGAGAATCTTGACTTCAAAGGAAGAGAAGAGAAGAGAATTTCCTCTCTCCAAATCTTTCCACTATTAGGGAGAATGAAAAACAGATTTGGAGAGAAATTGTTTCTCTCCATTTCTCTTCTCTTCTCTTCTCTCCTACCTTACAATCTAAACAAGAGATTTTAAATTTCTCTTCTCTCCTTAAATTTCTAACCAGACGAGAGAAAATAGGGCTCTCTTCTCTTCTCTCCAATTCTCTCAACCCAAACAAGATTAGGAGAAAAAAACCTTTTAAAATTCCATGAGATATTCCTCAGCAAACTAAGACAATAACTATTCAAAACAAGCTCCTTCAAACTCCCAAACCCTAAATAATCTTATGACAGGAGCGAGTGAAATTGCTAGCAGGAGCATCCTTCATTTCTCCTCAATGCACTTTCACCACAGCCTACAACATTTATCAAAGGACTCCATACAAGGGAATCCAGATATTTTCAATAAATCATCAAAAAATCAAAGGCTAGCATTAAGTCATGACAAAATAACTTGGGAATTATAGAAACCAAGGCACACAAAACTAGCAACCAAATCTACATGCTGAATTGTGATAGAACTATGTAACAAAAGTTAACTTTTTCTCCGGGCCTCGTTTAGGACAGCAGTGTCAACTTTTCTGTGGGCCTCATTTAGGACAGCGGTTGGGCCCCTCCAACAGCAGCTGTTGGGGAACAACTACTTATGGTAGTTGATGAGGAATAGCTGCTGCTGGCTAGTTGATGAAGAACAGCTGCTGTTGGCTAGTTGATGAAAAACAGCTGCTGTTGGGCCCCCACAACAGCCATCCCAAATAAGGCTTTAGTTTGTTGACCTAGAAGCAATAACCTTTTAGCTCAAATGATTGTCTTTTTGTTAAAGAAGGAAAAAAAAGTTCTTATCCATTCTATCCAACATACAAGCGCACAAGCACACGTAGTAAACACAAACAAAGAATAAGAACCATTCTCCTATAAATTTCTGTACAAGCTCAGAGGCATCATGTTCAAAACAATGTTATTTACATAAGTGACTTGCTAATTCAGAAGCCTCATAATGTGGATTTTTTTCAAAAAAGAAGAAAACAAAAGCTTCAAGCAATGTGCTGTAACAGATGAATGATTAATAATATCCAAAAGATCTAAACATAATATAAATTACATATGAGCCTACATAATTGTAATTCATTCACTATAGATAAAAATAGAAACTGTTGGCACCAAAATAAGTGTTAAAAAGCAGACTTTTATATGCTTTACCAAAGTTTATTTTTGTTACTTGCATTCTCCCTCCATTCCATTTGTGCTTTTCTATTGCCATATTGCTTTAGGCCAAACCAAATCAAGCATTACATAGATTACTGGAAGTAGAGAGCTAATAAATACTAAATCAGAGATTTGCTAGCTTGGCCCAGCCCAAAAGGAAAACAAAATCCCAAATTACTTAATAAGATCTTGAATTCTTAACAGAAAAATAATTTACCAGCCAGCAATTACTGATTTCCAGGTTGAAAATTCATCAATCTGATACCAGTCCCTGAAAATTACTAGAACTTCTGAGCACTACTATTCTCCAGGAATAAATGATGCCATACAATCTCTCTTCATTCCTTGTCCAAGGAGATGCACAAAGAAGAGTCATCACCTTATGCATGCATGCCCTTGCAACAATAAACTTGGCAAACCCCAGGCCAGTGCTCTGCCCTTTAAAATGCATGATGGTGACACTTTCAGATGACAATCAATGCAATCGAGGGACCCTTGCTGCTCTCAAAACCCTGAATCTCTGACATATGGTAC
Source organism: Metroxylon sagu (assembly GCA_017589505.3). Classification (NCBI taxonomy): domain Eukaryota; kingdom Viridiplantae; phylum Streptophyta; class Magnoliopsida; order Arecales; family Arecaceae; genus Metroxylon; species Metroxylon sagu. The sequence goes on along the minus strand of JACVBY030000640.1, from coordinate 2,319,413 downwards.
ATTTACAATCTGGAGCAGCAAAAGAAACTAAATGGGTCAGCACAAGGCTTTGCTTGCTGTTAGAAGATGCAAACAAACATCAAATTTCACATAAGAAATTACCCAAACATCCAACGTTCCTAGGGCAAGGGAAACATCTAAGCATGTGAGGAACCATCCTTTCCCATCATCATTATTGAAGTTCTCATGAATGGCCAATTTTTCAGACAACGCACCAGAGTACTCAACCTGCTAACCATTCTGCTTCACTGCAAAATATAAAGCATATTATAAGAAAAGTCTTCTTTAATAAGCAGCTTCCGGTCACAGTTAACCATGATATAGATAGAATTTGCCACATATACCAAGGAAATATATTGGCTGTAAGAGGTTTAATTTTGTGTGACATGTCATTGTATGAACGAGAAACCCTAATTTCACCGTTGAGAACTTTAAGCAAGATGGTTCATTGGCAAGAAGGGTACCTCAAAGCAAGTTTTGCCTATCTTGAGCATCAGCGAAGCCTAGAGACTTAGAGAAATACGACAGCATGCCACAAGTCCGCTAGAGTGGCAGCGCACCACCGTCAAGGATCGCAAAGACTCGCAGCTGAGAAGGGAAGGGGCGGCGCCGAATGGTTGCTGTTGCAACAGGGGAGGGCAACGTCTTGTACGCCTCTTTGAGTTTATGGTTCCGATTCAGGCGGCAGCTCCGGTTCGGTCCGCGGTGGACGGAGAGGATCCGGTTAAAGGCACGAGCAGGGAGGAGGCGTCGAGCCCACGGGGGCCGATGGTCCAGAGATCTCATCGGCCTCCTTCATCCTCTCCCTTCTCCCGTGTCAAGGATGCCGCAAGAACCGGCGCCTTCGCGAGCGTCTTCACAGTTTCTTGAGCAAAACCTTTGATCGGGGCCCTAGATTCACTTTATAGTTTGCTCTGGGCTAATTCACATCCGGTGCGTTGTCCCTTAACGGACGTTTAAATCTCATGACGCGCGGTGCGAACTCTTTTCCTTTTATTCCCTTCCCCTTCCTCTGAACTCCGGCTTAGATGAAGGACAGGTCAGCAATTTTCATATCATATGTATTACTTTAGTTCAATGGTCTTCCAATTATTCATCCTCTAAGTGAGAGGATGGACCAAGTAATCTCATCTTAATCTCAATTAAAGTCCTTAAAAGAGTTTAATTGAGAGATATCCATTGGACTAATGATTTAGCTGTCGCTATTCTTTTTTAGGACATTTTATTTGTTAATGCCATGGGTTGTATCTACCTTAGGCATCTTAATTGGCCCGATCAAGTGATAAAATAAAAAAGAAATAATGTTGATGGTAGAGAAGATGTTGCACCAGCAATGCATTGAGTTACAAACTTAACACTTTCTTAGCATGCGTTTCGTATGTTGAGATCTAACAAACTTTTTAGCCATCAATTTTTAGACCATAGAAAGTTTTTAGTCACCCTTTTTTACCATCAACTTGGGCGCTACTTCTTTTATGTGCAATGTTAGGAATCAAACAGCAATATTCTCCAAAGAAAAAAAAAAATGATACAACCATCTAGCCTTTTCTTCACTATTTAAAGTCAGTTATAATAAAGTAAAGATCCTTTGAAAGAGAAACTATAGCTACGTACTAGCCTTTTAATGGAGTGTGCCGGCTATAATACAATAAAAATCATTCAGAAAATGGATTATAATTATGTACATTGCTTCTTGCTGAAGGTTCTCTTGGTGGAAGTCTTTCCTCTATGCATGCACACACTCAGAGTCAATTTGATAATATATTATTGATGCAATAATCAACATAGGCAACAAAGTAAGATTGGGCATAAAAATAAAAAATAAAAATAAAAAGGGAATCAGCCATTTGTGCTTATCTTCTTAAATCATTTATTATTGATCAATTTATACACAAGGATGCCTGACTCAATATTTATTTAGAATGTCACGACTGCTTGATGAAGTTCTAATGTATACATATCTAATAATATTTTCCAAGGAAAAAACACTTCATGTGATTTTCATACAAAAAAAAAAAAAAATTACATAGAAGTTCCTTGTAAGAATTCTTCATTATTCATATTTATGTCCTGGACCTAGATCTAAGTTACTAAAAAAAAAAAAAAAGAAAAAAAAATCTCAATATAGCCATTTTGTGCTCAGTATCTAGAAAGTAGATATTGTCAAAATTTATGTTCATTTTAATAATTATCATTTAAATCTAATTTAAATAATTGGCCTTATCTTTTAATTTAAATAGTTTGCACTTACGTTCTATAAAGGTGGTTCTATATTTGAACATTGGGTTGTATTTTATCGAGTGTTTGAGTAATTTTTTTCTAGACTTTTATGAATTGATCACGGACAACTTTTTTTTTTTTTTCTTTAAAAGGATGTAACAAATTGAGATCCTAAATTGTTTTGGAGCTTAAACTACCTCAAATTGAACTTGATTGATATCGATTCATGTTTCATTTAGTGTTGAAAACATTTTAGTCTTTATGGAGCTGTCAAACCTTGACCAAAGTCCAGGTCATTTTTCAGGAATCCCTCATTTTAATGCACAGTGACAATTCTCTCGTGTAGGTCAATCTTTCACAATATTTTTCAAATTATTGGTCAAATGAAATTATCAAATCTTTTATATATTATTAAAGCCAAAGCTTTTAGGCTGTTTATTAGCCATGTGGTTAACGTATTTAATAGCTTTAAATGTTAGGAACACGTTGGTCTTGCCTGTCCAAACCCTTTTAAGGGGCAAGAAGTCAGGAACCTGAAGACCTAAAAGCTTCAATGACCTATAGATTATTAAGCACCATAACTTAAAGACTTAAAATCATTTTAAATATAATTAGAACCTTCTTTTTAACCCACCATCCATCACTAATCTTTTTAACAATTGTATTGCAATGTTATAATTTGTCCATTAATTTGTTCACACATTGCTCATTTAAAGAATGCTTTTTAAAAAACAAAAAAACAAAAAGATAATTGATGCAATACAACAGCGCATGCCCAATTGTATTAAATTCATCCTTGCTTTTCCTTTCTATTTCACAGGCAAGGCTATCTTTTCTTTCCCCTTCCCTACCTTATAAAAAAGAAACTTATAATCATATTTAATAATTCTTAAATATAAAATATCTTTCATTTATTTCATCATTTTATTCCTCGATTGTTATCGTATATCATCTTCCATAGCTTCTCACATGGGATGAAGAAGTGAAGGATAAAATAAAATTTTTGGAATAAGTTAGTTAGTCAATTTGGCCTGCATCAGAGAGATGCTTCCCGGCCAACTCATCTTCAATATTTTTTTATATTTTTTTAAAAATTATATATATATATATAAGAAATTAAAAAAAAGATATATCTTATTAAAATATCAAGAACATAAAACAAAAATAAAAGGAAGCATATTGATTATGATTTATAAAATATGAATAAAACTGAAATAAAATGTATAGTAATAAAGTATAATAATATTATTATAAATAATAATAATCAAACATAATGTCAAAATAATGACATAAAATATAACATATTAAAATATAATAAATTACATTAATAAAAATATAAATATATAATTAAAAAATATAAATAATAATAATAATAATTTTGATAATTATATTAGATGTATTAGAACAAAGAGTTTCTAAAATATTTACAATAATTTGGTGCAAATAATGGCAGAGAAAGGAACGGAGGGGGGAAGGGGAATGCTGGGTGGTTTCACACGTTTCCATGCCTCACTCATCCATCATGTCTGAGAGCCTCTCCCATCTAATTTTGATCTCATCATAGTTAATTAATAATTTTTATTCTTTTTCCCATGCTCACATCACCATTTCAGTCTTTATTTTGCTTACGGAACTTCACCAAAATAATTATGAAAATATAGTACAATGATACGACCATTATCTAACTTAAAGAATATCATTTCAAAATTTTATATTAAAAATTATTATTATTATGGTCCTATTTAATGATTTTTAAACGTAAAACATCTCTCATTTATTTCACCCTTTCATTCCTCGGCTGTTACTACCATGTCTCGCATTCCATGGCTTCTCCCATCAGTCAAGAGAGTGAAGGGTAAAATGATAAAAAAAAAAGTTTCAACTTTCGCTTCTCATACAGGTTAGAAGAATGAAAACATCGAACATATGTCTCTCAACCAAAGTAAACCATCATAGGATCTCTGCTGCAGATTGACATACACCATCTATTTCCCCCATCCTAAGAGGCTCTTGACCTTCTTTCGTCCTACCATGCCTGATAGCATACACACTCTCCTTTTCTTCTTCCTTAAGCTACCCCCATCTAGTCTCTGATCAAAAACAACAACTAGACCTTAATGTATGGCCATTAGCCCTATACCTAAACATAAATTAAAAATTATTTTTTTAAAAATAAAATTCTTAATAAATGCTTTCCTTATAATTCTCCTATTAGAATTTATTAATTTATGTGGCCTTTGTACGATTGCATTAGATTATTTCATAGAAAGGGATTACAAGAATAGTTGGAAGGTGATTCAACTTTGCACTAATTATTGGAAGATCAAAAGGCACAACCATGACAAACCAAAGGTCATTACAGTTATTATGAAATTATGATGAGTTACATTGGTCTCTTTACTCCTTTAAAATATTAATATCAAATTGTAACTCTTATGACACTTGGTGATCTTATAACTTTTGTGATCTTTGGTGATCTTGTAACTCTTGTGACACTTGGTGATCTTGTAACTCTCGTGACCTTTGGTGATCTTGTAACTCTTGTGACACTTAGTGATCTTGTAACTCTTGTGACCCTTGATGATCTTCAACGGTTGTTGGAACTAAACGTCTTTGATGGAAAGACCTTTAGTCCCCTAATTCTCTATAAAAGGTTGGGTCACAAACCACACTCTCAAAGACATAAGAAATAGCTTTATGTCATGATACGCCACACAAGCACCCATCAGCTTTAGGAGAGAAGTGATTTGAAGATCTTGCCTAAAAGAAGTAGTGCATTGATCATTTCGATACACTTTGAAAATATAAAATTATTTTCAACTGTAGCAGGTTTCAACACCCTATAATGGAGAAAGGTAAGATCTATATACTTCTAAGAGTTTAAATCTAATGGTGTTTATACATTAAAATTAAATCATAGGAAAAGAATTAAGACATCTTTTCTATGAGCAAGATAACAATTGGTATCAGAGCTTGGTTATCAATTTTGATGCAAAAACCCATATTCCTGAAACCTATAAGCATCTTTATTTGGATATTTTGATGGGTGATTATGTAAAATCCAACTAATATTTTATTATTTATTATAAATTATATAAAAGTTGGTTGATTTACTTTATGAAACGTTCAATTCAAGATTAGTTTTGATCAACCCAATGGAGGATCAATACTATGAATGGTTGAATGTTGTAATTGAATTAAAACATATCTAGTGACGATCAGCCTAACGGAGGGTCATCACTAAGTATGGTTGAAGGTACAGTGATTGAATTAAATTATGACTAGTGACGATAAGCCCAACAGAGGGTCATCACTAAGTATGATTGAATACAGTTTTATAATTAAAACATGCATATGGATGTTTTTCTGCCCAACGGTGAAAAACTACTATAAAGAATATGCTGTATGTTGTTCTATTCCTTGAGAAGTGATCAATAATGTTACCTTCTTCTCAATTTTGATATCCAACTTCTTATGCATTTTAGTTAGATTTATTTAAAATGTATGGTGTTGATATGTATGCATGACATATTATTAATGTGGATTATATTTTGCAGCTATGAATCCTACTGCAATTACTAGTTACTTGTCTGGTATTGAGTCATTGAATGGAACAAATTTTACAAAGTCGAAGGAACAAATTGGCATTGTTCTTGGCTGTATGGACTTAGACTATGCCTTACGCGAACCGGCACCTATAAAGCCTACCAATGAAAGTACAAATGAACAAGAGGCTTTATATGAAAAATGGGAGCGTTCCAATCGCATGAGTCTAATGATTATGAAAAACTCAATTATGCCTACAATTAGAGGAGCCATTCCTAACTCCAATAATGCCATAAGCTACATGAAATCAGTTGAGGAACAATTTTTAAGTACTTCCAAATCTCTTGCTAGTACTCTTATGAGCAAGATGGTAACAATGAAATATGATGGTCAAAGTGGTGTTTGTGAATATATCATGAAGATGAATGATATGGCCTCTCAATTGAAAGGAATGGATATGAAAATTTCTGAAGGATTTCTCGTTCATTTCATTATGACTTCTCTTCCTGCGCAATTTGGATATTTTAAAATCAATTACAATACGCAGAAAGAGAAATGGAAGATGAGCGAGTTAATTGCCATGTGTATTCAAGAAGAAGAGAGGTTCAAGGCTGAAAAGCCAGATATGGCTCACCTTACCACTACAGGTCCAAGTAAAAAGAAATTTAAGATAGGTAAAGGTAAGAATATTAGGCATGCTAATAGTGATTCTCACCAAGAGCAATGGGAGGAAAGTAAGATACGATATCATTTTTGCCGCAAGAAAGGTCACAAAAGAAAAGATTGTCCAGGTTTTAAGTCTTTGTTGGAAAAGAAAGGTAAAACACCATGCTTTGTGTCTTATGAATCCTATATTGTTGATGTTCCACCAAATACTTGGTGGATTGACACTGGTGCTAGTATTCACATAACAATTTTTATGCAGGGATACCTTACAAGCAAAAGACTAAGTAAAGGAGAGCGGACCATTACTTTGGGAAATGAAACAATAATAGATGTTGAGGCTGTTGGGACTCTACGTCTTATTCTAAACTCTAGTTTCATTATGGACTTAGTAGATATTGTTTTTGTTCCTGTATTTACTAGAAACCTAATTTCAGTTCCAAAACTTGATTTCTATGGTTATGAATTTAAATTTGGAAATAATAGAGTTTCTTTGTTCCATAATTCTTGTTGGGTTGGCTCTGGTACCCTTCAGGGTAACCTTTATTCATTGAACTTAGATTCAAATTATGCTGAGTCTCTTTTATCCTTTCATGTGACTAATGTTCCTAATAAAAGAAGAAATCGAGTGATTGAAAATTCATCCATGTTGTGGCATAAGCGTTTAGGCGACATATCAAGAGAAAGGATGGAACATCTTGTTAAAGATGGAATTCTTGATTCACTTGATTTTTCAGATTTTTGCATTTGTGTGAATTATGTCAAAGGAAAGTATACAAAAAGTAGAAAAAAGGGTGCTACAAAGACCACAGAATTATTAAAAATAATTCATACCGATATATATGGACCTTTTCCAAACTCTACCATTAATGGACATAAATATTTCATTATGTTTATTGATGACTTTTCTAGGTATACTTATGTGTATCTTATTCATGATAAATTTGAAGCACTTAATGTCTTTAAACTTTATAAAGCTGAAGTTGAAAATCAACTCAGTAAACGAATTAAAAGTGTTAGATCTGATAAAGAAGGTGAATATTATGGAAGATTCACTGAATCTAGTCAAAATGCAAGTCCTTTTGCCCTATATCTGAGAGAAAACAGTATTATAGCAAATTATACTCTACCAGGCACACCTGAACAAAATGGTGTTGCTAAACGTAGAAACCGTACTCTTATGGATATGGTAAGAAGCATGATATGTAATTCAACTTTACCTGAATTCTTGTGGGATGAATCTTTAAAGACTGCTGTACATATTCTAAATCGGGTTCCTAGTAAGGCTGTACCCAAAACTCCTTATGAATTATGGGTTGGTAGGAAACCGACTTTAAATTATTTTCATATTTGGGGATGTCCAGCATAAGCTAAAATTTTCAACCCATAATTGAAGAAACTTGATCCAAGAACCATAAGTTGTTATTTCATTGGTTATCCTGAAAGGTCAAAAGGATTTCGATTTTATTGTCCTACTCATAGCACTCGAATTGTTGAAACTAGACATGTATTTTTTGAGCATGGGGACATTAGTGGGAGAATTGAGCCTAGAAAAATTACTTTTGAGGAAAATCGGGTACTTGAATCAATACCAGTAGTCCAACATAAAGTAGCACATACATTTATTGTAGAAAAAAATGGTGCTAATGAGGCTCCAAATATTAAAGACACTTTCTCAACTGCAGACATACATTTACGTAGATCCCAAAGGAAACAAAAACTTGCAATATCGAATGAATATGAAATTTATTTGAATGAGTGCGATTATGATATTGGCTTGGAAAATGATCCCATTTCTTATGCTCAAGCCATTAGTAGTCCTAATTCAACTCTATGGCTTAATGCTATGAATAAAGAGTTGAAATCTATGAAGGATAATGAAGTCTGGGATCTCATGAAACTGCCTAAAGGTGCTAAAACTATTAGTTGTAAATGGATTTTTAAAACCAAACGTGATTCTAAAGGCAATATCGAAAGATACAAGGCTAGATTGGTTGCAAAAGGATATACTCAAAAGGAAGGGATTGATTATAAGGAAACATTTTTACCTATTTCCAAGAAAGATTCCCTTAGAATAGTCATGGCCTTAGTAGCTCATTATGATTTAGAGTTACATCAAATGGACGTAAAAACAGCCTTCTTAAATGGTGACTTGCATGAAGAGGTTTACATGGACCAACCTAAAGGTTTTCAGGATAAAAGCAAGGAACATATGGTTTGTAGACTTAAAAAGTCCACATATGATCTGAAGCAAGCTTCTCGCCAATGGTATCTAAAGTTCCATAAAATTCTTTTGAATTTTGGCTTTAAAGAGAATGTAGTGGATCAGTGTATATATCTTAAAATCAGTGGGAGCAAATTTTGTATCATAGTGTTATATGTTGATGATATATTGCTTGTTAGCAATAATATGGGATTAATACATGAGATAAAAGAATTCTTATCAAGGAATTTTGATATGAAAGATCTTGGTAAAGCATCCTTTGTGCTTGGGATTAAAATTCATCGAGATAGGTCTCGTGGGCTTTTAGGATTATCCTAAAGAGCCTATATTGATAAGGTTCTTAAAAGATTCAACATGCAACATTGTTCTAGTGGTACCACTCCCATAATGAAAGGTGATAAATTTGAAGAATTCCAATGTCCCAAGAATGATCTTGAAAGGGAACAAATGAAGGGAATTCCATATGCATCTGCTGTTGGGAGTATTATGTATACTCAAGTTTGCACACGTCATGATTTATCATATGTAGTAGGCCTGCTTGATAGATACCAAAGTAATCCCGGTATTGATCATTGGAAAGCGGCCAAAAAAGTTTTACGTTATTTACAAGGAACCAAGAACTACATGCTTACATACAAGCAGACAAACAACCTTAAAGTTATTGGTTACTTTGATTCGGATTATGCTGGTTGTATGGACTTTAGGAAATCTACTTTTGGATATATCTTTATGTTGGCAGAGGGACTTATTTCATGGAAGAGTCACAAACAATCACTAATTGCATCTTCCACTATGGAAGCAGAATTTGTAGCATATTATGAAGCCACAAGTCATACAATATGGTTAAAGAATTTTATTGTTGGATTAAGCATTGTTGATTCAATTACTAGACCTTTGAAGATTTATTGTGATAATAATGCTGCTATTCAATTCTCCAAGAACAACAAAACTACTGGAGGATCCAAGCACATTGATATCAAGTACTTAGCCGTACAAGAAAGGATTTTGAATCAACTAGTCTCCATTGATTATATTAGTACTTCACTCATGTTAGCAGACCCAATGACTAAGAGTCTGTCACCTAAGCTCTTTAAGGAACATGTTGCGCGCATGGGCTTGGTGAAAATATTTGAGGTGAATAAAGAGTTCTGATGTAATTTTGTTATGTTGTAATCACATTATATTAATAGTGATTATGTTGTGTTGCTTTTTATTTTAATATGTGCACATTTTGATATGAGAGCAACAATGGACCATTATTGATGAATTAGCACTAATCACCATTACTTTGCTAATATCATATGTATTAGTTATTCTCAACGATTCATGTTAATGATGGTATTAGCACTATGACCATTGAACGATCTTGAATCGATGAGTGATTCAAGGATCACAATGATCTGGTGTTCATAGTTTCATTGAATAGAATCTAATGGAGATAGTGCAACCTCTTCTGTAAATTATATGATTGCCATTTAATGTTAAAAATCTAGTAATTATACAATCATGCAGGCCAAGTGGGAGATTGTTAGAATTTATTAATTTATGTGGCCTTTGCACGATTGCACTAGATTATTTCATAGAGAGGGATTACAAGAAGGTGATTCAACTTTGCACTAATTATTGGAAGATCAAAAGGTACAACCATGGCAAACCAAAGGTCATTACAGTTATTATGAAATTATGATGAGTTACATTGGTCTCTTCACTCCTTTAAAATATTAATACCAAATTGTAACTCTTGTGACACTTGGTGATCTTGTAACTCTTGTGACCCTTGGTGATCTTGTAACTCTTGTGACACTTGGTGATCTTGTAACTCTTGTGACACTTGGTGATCTTGTAACTCTTGTGACCCTTGGTGATCTTTAACGGTTGTTGGAACTAAACATCTTTGATGGGAAGACCTTTAGTCCCCTAATTCTCTATAAAAGGTGGGTCCTAAACCACACTCTCAGGGACATAAGAAATAGCTTTATGTCATGACACACCATACAAGCACCCATCAGCTTTAGGAGAAAAGTGGTTTGAAGATCTTGCCTAAAAGAAGTAGTGTATTGATCATTTCGATACACTTTGAAAATATAAAGTTATTTTCAACTGCAGCAGGTTTCAACACCCTATAATGGAGAAAGGTAAGATTTATATACTTCTAAGAGTTTAAATCTAATGATGTTTATGTATCAAAATTAAATCCTAGGAAAAGAATGAAGACATCTTTTCTATGAGCAAGATAACATCTCCATCCAAAAAAAATGCTGACACCCACGCCCTCCCTTAGCTATTTTCTCCATTCAGTATAACTTTTTTAATGTGTGACTATTATTATTATTATTATTATTATTATTATTATTATTATTATTATTACATCAAATGGTTAGTATCATGGCATAATAATAGCTTTGATGGATACAACTAGAAAGTAATGCCATCTATAGATCTAGACAATCAATGCATGCACCTTTATGCCAATGAATTTGATAAGTTCATAATTAAATAAATAAAAAAATGTAGGATGATATAAATATGAGCCCATATTAGTAACCGTTCTGATGCATATGATAAGCGATATAACTTCAATTATAACTCAGGCAGCGAGCTCCCTTTGATATCATTTAGACTTTTTCAAAATTATCTATCACCTCTCCTCATTCATTTCTTTCCTTTCATTTTGTTGAAAATTTTTCATGTGCATGAACTAGCATTAATTGTTAGTGATTTAATTTTATAAAACTAGCTTAATAAATTTGGTCTAATAGTACAAGCAAGATGAGCTCATTATTGATAAATATAATATATATGATTTTTAGCTTGAGCATGCCTTTATTGGATGATATGGTTGGTAGCTTATATGGGCTTAAAGCCCAATAATAACCTATGATGAGATGGTCTATTAGGGTTTCATTATAAATAGACCGAGTTTTCTCTTCTCTGCTCATACATTGCGATCAGTTTTTTTCATCAAAAATGCTGTCAGAAGGAGCAAGAAAAGGAAGATTTAAACCAAGGCATTCTCTCTCCTCATACGTTGAAATCAGTTTTTTCCATCAAAAATACTACCGAAAGGACCAAGAAGAGGAAGATTTAAGCCAAAGTGTTCCCGATGAGTGCTTCTTCAAATTAATTGCATAAATCAAACTCGATAAAACAAGTTATGATAATGAATTTATTTTATTATTATATTAGTGTTCTAAAATTCGGCATATGTGATCTTATAATTCCTATACATTCTCCTTTCCTTCTTCGAAAGCTGTACAACATCATACTCATTAGAGCCGTCTCTCTGCTCTATTTTTACAACACCAATTCTTTTGCTTTCTCTTACTAGCATCGATCAAAGAAGGATAGAAGATAGGAGGAGAAAGAAAGGATGGAAAGAGAGGGAATGTACAACTCTATTATAGCCAAGCTCTACCAGCACATTATTGGCTCTTGGTATTGCTATTCTCTCTTATTTTCTCCTTCGCTATTGATGTCACTAATAGATTTCTGCCTGAATACTCTAGATCTCTCTTTTTTATCTCTCGATCTCTTTACTTCTTTGTTTGCCTAATGCTATACTATATATACTTTTACTATTTATAGAATAGAGAGATAAAATGGAGTAAAAATTGAATTTTAAGTAGAAAGCTTTAGGTAGTAAAAAGAGTTGCTCTCACAGGATGCATGCTATTCGCTTTCTTTGTTTGATGCTTACTTTCTGATTTTCTAAAAAAAACTGTAAGTCAAGTGTTGCAATAGTCATCTGTTTTATGGCCAATCTATGTCTTTTTAGGGCAAAACATCTTTACACTAAGCACAAATTTGATCATCTTTTTTATCATTAAACCTGTATAGATTACAGATCTTAAAGATGAAAATGTTTGGATAGTTTCGAAATTCGTATGAATTAAAAGATAAAAAGAGTGATCAAATTTAGGACTTGATTATACACATGTAGCCAAATCCTTCTCTCTCTTTCTGCATACACACACATCTATATATGAATGTATGTATATGTATGTATGTAAATGTATGTACGTACGTATGTACATACACACACACACACACATATATATATATATATATATATATATATATATATATATATATATATATATATATATATATAAAAGGACAATCGGTGCAAGCATGGGGTTGTGATTAGTTATTTATAATAATGCAACAAACTCATCATATTTAGTTTTTTCTGCTCAAAATATTAAAGTAGTGCTAGTATTAACATTTATATGTTTATCACAATAACCGTCTGGCAAGATGTGCATGCTCTGATGTCAGATGGCAACGCTTGGAAGTACGCTCTCCACCTCTATGAGCAATCACCTTCTATGTATTAGGAAAAATCTATCTGATATCGTCGGAGGAAGTGGTGTGATTCCAAAGGTCGGGGCAGTAGTACATGGTGGCTAGATTCGGTTGAAGCCCAAGCCCAGGTTCCGCAGCTTACCTAACCAAGCCCCATCTTAACTGCAACCCTGTCTCCAACAATAATATTGGCTTCCTAAATAAAGCAATCCAATACGTGTGAGGTTTACTCACCAGGTTAGTCCAACATCATTTTGACACCCACTACCATGCCCCACCGTTGAAAATTCGTTTGCGAGGTATTCCTCAGTCAGCCAAAATAAAGCACGATTTAAGCTTACTAAAACGTAAGGATAATGACCTGTGGAGCGGTTCCCGCTGCTTCTGCTGTCATATTGCTGGAGTTAGGAGATGCTAGACAAGTCAACTGGCTTCAAGATTTATTAACGTTGATTCCATTGCCCATCCCACCCTAGTTGATGCCCGCAAGCTTTTCCATGACCCCTTTTTTTTTTTTTTTTTTTTTTTTTTTTTTTGTGGGTTGGGGGCGGGGGGGGGGGGGCTGCTATGCCTCATTGGCTCTCAAAAGAAGCCGTGTCAGGCTGCCCAGGCTAATAGATTCAGGGTTTCCTTTAGCCTCTGTGGATTCCTGTCATGTTTACTAGAGTAGCCTCGGTGAGCAGATCTCAATTTTTTCCCAAAAAAAAAGAAAGTAAAAACATTTGTGGAAATCGAGAAAACATTTATCAGCATGACTGATGCAATATATATATATATATATATTAATGGTAAGGATGCAATAATTCTTCAAAAGCATGGCACTCCTCCGACATCGAGATATTCCAACGCTGCATGGAAACCACAGACCCAGCAAATTGCACACGAGAGACAAATTAAGATATTTCTCAAACGACCAAGACATAGCTAACTGGCAACCAAACTCAAGAGAAGTTTTAATAGAGCTACGTAAACTAAAGAAATTTTTTCATTAGTTTGCTGGACGTAACAGCAAAAACCATGACGTAAGGTAATAAAACACCATGGCCTCCACCATAAATTGATAACATCGAGCACGAAAAAGAAAATTAATTCACCAAATGAGCTTTTCTTTTTTTTTTTTTCTTTTCCAAAACTGATCTAGTTTTCCTGAAATTTTCATATCTTACCTGCTACAATTGCACGAACAAATACAGTGTAACTTAAAAAATTGTTGAGACTTCTTCAGTCGCAGCCTTTCTTTTCCAACCCATGGACTAAAACCCAAGCTTTTGTTCTGATCAAATTCATTATCATCCAAACTCTTAAGTCCTAAATGCAAAGAGCCATACCGCCTAGCATTGCTCTCTATCAACTTTGACCTTGTAAAAGATGAATTTTTAGGCTGCCTCTAATTCAAAAAATATTTACTTAAATACATGTAGTTTTGCCACAGATCACCTCAATCTCCTCATACTGAACATATTCATCCTTGTGAGGATTCCCTCTATGACTCAGTACTCTATATTTCTTGTTAACCCATACTTCTACTCCAGGTATCTGTGCCTCAAAACTCGATAGCCAAAAGATTTTCAAGGCATGTTAATGCACAACTCACAGAATTTTGAAAGAAAAGAAACAGAATCCCAAAATTCATCATACTTATCGTTTAGGCATCCAGAAACAAAATGCTAACTACGACATTCTCATGAAGCACACACGCTCCCACATTTTTGAATAAATAATATTGTATCTGCAATAAGCAGTCAAATGCTTGTTTTTTCATTAAAAGACAGAACAGCAGCCATTCTGTCCAACATGCAAACATGTGCCAGGATGCAAAGTATTCAAAATTTCAAAAAGAAGGCAAATAACTGTAAGCTTTTAAACTAACAAAAAATAAAGAATTCAAGAAAATTGATTTATTTATAAGTTTATTCAATAAGTGCGAATCTAGGAGAGATGATAAATAAACATCAGTAAAACCACTATTCCATGAACAATAGCATCATCACTTCAAAAGCAGCTCAAAATTTGCTAAAGTGAATAATTCATGATCAATTTTGATGACTAAAAATAATTTGGAGTATCATCCTGCTATGCAATGCTCATGCACAACATAGAAAAAGAAAGCAAGAAAGAAAGAAAAAAAGAAGAAGAGATCATCCTCCTACGCAATGCTCATGCACAACATAGAAAAAAGAAAAAGAAAGAGAAAAGGTACATTTAAGCTCAGACAAATGCTTCAAGGGAATGTGGCTGCTAATTTTAACTAATCTTGGATGTTTGTATTTCCACTAAAACTGCAGAGTATACTCATATGGTCAATAAAATGCAAAATAGAGAGGAAAACAAAATCAGAATGCGAATCATCCAATATTTAGGTGCTACTCAAACGCAACAAGTAGATATATACATAACAAGCATGCTCACATGATTTTGGCTTAATTGTATTTCATATCATAAGATTCATGCCATATGTTCATTATAATGAGAGATAAGGAGTTCCTTACCTTTCTGGTTAAAGAAAGAAATTGTTATCATACTTCATGAGATTTTTATAAAGAAGAAAGATTGATATTTTAGTAACAAAAATTTATTTCCCACAATTTTGCATGAGCAATAACAATAACATGGGTGCATGATACTGCTGATATGCAACTGATACAAGGGATGCAAACAATGACTAAAGTAGAATACATTGTTATAAAAAAGAAAGATTGATTTTTTAGTAACAAAAGTTTATTTCCCACAATTTTGCATGAGCAATAACAATAACATGGGTGCATGATACTGCTGATATGCAACTGATACAAGGGATGCAAACAATGACTAAAGTAGAATACATTGTTATAGATTCATGGATGATCCCTGTGTAAGCAAGTAATACAGGACCATCAAAAATAAGCACGGTGATGAAATTATTTTTCATACAACAGTTCAAATGGTTATGGATGAATCAAGACATAGATTTTCAAGAAAAAGCTATAGTGCCCTTTTTTCTGCACAAATACAAAAATGGCTCTTGGTCTACTGACATTTACAAGTCACAATGTGCAAACTTATGCATGCTTCATCATAATCCAGGCACTGACAATATATGCATATCACTGACAGACAGTATCATAATTAGTTGACACTAAGCATGGTAAATAGAAGTGGCTAGTGCACTTCCTGAAGCTTGAATCAGATAGATAGACAATAGAAGAAGTGATGCCCATCAAATAAAGTTTCTGATATGTATTTTCTTATGAACAAAACAAAGAAAGCAGAAATCAAACAATGATTAGCAGGGCTACTCCATAATCTTTAAAGAAAAATATCATGCCAAGTTTGGCATGCCCTTGTATTTAGTAGAAATGATAAATAAGAAGATTGATCATTATAGTAACATTACTCGTAGATGCCCATACATAAAGATCAGAAAACTAGATGAACAAAAAAAATGAGCATCTTAAGTATAAAATTTCACAAACACAAAATTCCACCAGTTGCTGGCCAACATGGACAGCTCATAATTTTACATACAAAAACTGGAGGTTTAGTTCATTACCAATTCTGGGGTGATCCAACAAAAATTTAATGCAGCGAGTAGTAGATGAATAAGTAACGATATCCAAAACAACAATAACAAATAGGAATCACATACAAGTGTCCCTGATAAAGTCCAAGTTGTAATTGATTCAATATGGATAATAATCAAGATTGTCGGCACCAAATTAAGTCCTAAAAGAACCTTCTGTCAGCTTCGGCAAAGCAGTTTTTCCTTTGCATCATCCATCCATGATGTCGCTACTCTCCTAACCTTGTGTCAGGCCAAGCCAAACTTCAAAAATTACATATGTTATTGGAAGAAATAAGCTTATACAGACCATATCAACAAATATTGCAAGCTTGGTCAAAGTCACAAGGGAAACCAAAACCTAAATAAACTAAAAAAGGCCATGGCTTCTTGATACAAAAATAGTTTACCAGTCATTAATTACTAAATTCCAGGTTGAAAATTCATCAATTCGATGCCGATCCTTCATCAAAACTACTTCCACATCCGAAGAGGCACTCTTTTCAAGGCACAACTGCTTCTGTACAGTCTCTATCCATTCTCTTCTCCAATTAGTAGATGTACAAAGAAGAGTCATCTCCTTAAGCACACGTGCTTTCGCAATAATAAACTTGGCAAACCCTAGGTCAGTGCTCTGCCCTTCAAAACCTTTCATCGTAACACTTTCCAAATGGCAATCAAGGCAATCAAGGGAATCCTGCCGCTCCCAAAACCCTGAATCGCCATCATATGAATCATCGAAGAACAGAATCTGATGCAATAAAATAAAATTCAGAACGGTCAATCCCTACGCATTGACTTCTGTTAATAGATGCAAAGATACATCAAATATACACACTAGAAATTACCCGAACATCCAACGTTTCTAAGCAAGGGAAACATTTGAGCAAGTCATAAACGATCTTTGCCTGAGTGTCGTCATCGAAGATCACACTAATGGCCAATGTTCTCAGACTATGGACCTGAGTACTCAAGCTACTAACAGTTCTGTTCAGCTGCAAAATATAAAAAGAAATTGCAGACAAGAATTATTCCGGAAAGAAAGCAAATCATGAAACAATCTGGCCTCATGGACATATCAATAGAAATAACAGTTATTTAGCTACCTTTCGGTTATAATGAACCACAATCATCCACATACATCAAGGAAAGATACTTACCTCATCAAACGCCGTGGGCTTCATGAACTGAACGAAATGGGGGAAAACCAAATTAGTATCACATCAAGAATGGAAAGAAGGATGGTTTACTGGCAAGAAGAGTACCTCAAAGCAAGTTCTTCCTATCTTGAACATCTTGATGTCCATACAAACGAAGCCTAACAACTCCAGCTTTGGGGCATGGATAATCTCCACCTGCAAATATTCCAACGCGTTCTCACGGAGCATCAAGCGCTTGAAATTGGGGGCGTCTTCGATGACGAGCTCCCTGATCGAGTCGCCGTACTCCGGTGACGAGCTCTTCAGCACAAAGCTGTCAAGACTAGTAGAACGAACGCGGACTTTGCAAAGGCCTGTGCAATGGATCAAAGCTACGTGCTGGAGGGACCGGCAGTTGGAGAGAAGACCGTGGAAGGTGTCGTCGGATAGGGCAGTGAATTGCATGAATAGGTTTCTGAGGTTAACGAAGACGGGAACGGATGGAGGAAATTCTAATAAATGGCAATTCGTAAGCTTCAAGGTGATCAGAGAGTTGCAGGAGAGGAGGGAAGAGGGCAACGGATAGAAGCGGTCGTTCTCGCCGAAGCGGCGTTCGTAATGGCAGAAGAAGGAGAGGTCTTGGACGCCTCTTCCGGAGAGGGTTTCGAGCCAGGTATCGACGTTGGGGTTGTCGAGAAAATGGCCAGCGAGATGGCAGGTGGGGATGGGTCCGCAGTGGACGGAGAGGATCCGGTCGATGGCGCGGGCGCGCCAGGCCTCCTGGTGGCGCGGCGTCCAGGACGCGCTGGGTCTTTTGTTGCGGTGGAGGGAATCGCTGTCAAGGTGGAGGGCAGCAGTGGTCCAGAGGCGGCGCCACCGGGTGGAAAGGACGCTGGTCCGGGCGGAGTCTTTTACCGGGAGGAGGGAGAGGATGGAGGAGAGGAGGTCGTCCGGGAGGAGGCTGATTAGATCCGGGCCATCTCCGCCGCCTCGCCGCCCAGAGGGTGCTTCGGATTTCGATCCCGGTGCCCTCCTCTTCCTCTTCTTGCCGGCCGCCATGGTTCTCTTCTTCGTCTTCCTCTCTTTCTTGTCGGCCTCTTCCCAATTTCGAAAGAAAAATCTCTTCCTGAAACCCTAGCGGTTTAGTGTAGCTTGCTTTTTATTCAGAGAAAATTCAATGCATTATAATCGTTGGAAGGGTTTAGGGATCGCCGAACCATTACTCCCTTCCCTCGAATAGAGGCAAGGTTTCAAGCGGCGCCGTTCGGTCGTAATGGAGTCATTAATGACAATTATGATCAGTATTCATTTCTAATCATTTTGATTTACTCATGCTATGCTGTTAAATAAAAGAAAAACAAATATATTATTTTAAATTATATCTGCCAGATTAGATTTTTTTGTTTCTCTCTTTAATGCAAATACCAACACAAAAAATATATATAATAAAAATTAAAAATAAACAAAAAAAAAATGCAATGCTAACGTTTTTTTTATTTAGTCTATACATTTTATCTTTTTATATCTTTAATTATTTTTTTTTTTAAATATAGATTCTGAAACGTTGATTTAAAATTTATTTTATACCATAAACTTTGACTTATTTTAGTTTAGTCTTATATTTTAAAATCATAATAATCCTAATATTCTATTATATAAGTCAATTAAAATTAATAAAATAATAATATAATAATATATCACTTTAATAATAATAATAATAATAATGTTGAATATGTTAATTATTCATTAATTTTAATTATTTAGTATAATATTAAAATATATATTTATTTATTTAAACAAGCGTCGTGGATGTCTGTTATCTTTATTGTCAAATCAGTGGTCTCTTTTTGAAAGAATTTTTACTTTCATGAGGCTTAATTTTTTCTTGGGAAAACATAATGTCGACGTGATGGGGGGGGGGCCAAGCGATGGATTAAAGCTAAGCTCCACAGGGATAGGCGGTTGGAAAGCAGGTTGGAGAAGGTGAATTCCGTAGGACATGTGATTCTAGGTTTGGCTCGTTGAGCTTCACAAATATCGGACAGGATACAAGACGTTGAATCCTGGCCATGGCTCGTCGGATCCTCTGTCAAGGTGTTGGATCCTAGCCAGGACTGTTCGGATCTCCTGTTGGCGAATTTTTCACGGCCGATGGAGGAGTCGCCGTGGTGGCGCCACCGGGTGGAGAGGGCGCTGTTCCGAGAGGAGCTTCCGAGGGCTGATTAGATCCGACACTGGGCGTTCGGATTTTGAGTCCGCGGTCATCCTCTTGATGGCTGACATGGCAACACGCCCACTCCCTGTGTTGAGTTTCCCGGCTTATCTTTAAGTTTTCATATTTTTCAAAATATGAAAATGTAATGAAATTTTTTTTATATTTTACTTTATATATATATATATATTAAAAAAATAGAAAACAAGCATTGCATTAAGAAGATAAACAATATTTTTTTTTAATATTGAAGTAGACTGATTAACTTACACAAAAAAAAAAAAAAAAACTGATTCAAAAATAGGCTTTATGGAGCATTTATTCTCTTACCATAGCAGGAATCTTTTTTTTTTTTTTTTTTAGATTTTGTTAAATCAATTTTTTACTCGTATATTTAGTAACAATTAAATATAAAATAAACAAAAATAAAATTAATATATTTTTATAAAAATAAAAATAAAAAAATCTTATAAAATCTTCTTTTTATAGGAACAAGATTTCCATCAAATTCTTTTGACAGCCATTCTAGCCGCCGTCGGCGCCGCCCATGGAATATCAAGCATCACCGAATTAAATAGACAATGTACTGGATAGATAATAATCGCTACTCATCCCTCCTAAGGGTCATCTGGTTAGGAGCATGAATCGGAGAGGACGCTGCTGTGATCAAATTAGCGATGCTTATGTAGCCGTGATCTTGACGTTGAGTACCGTGCAAGAGGAATTTTACATATGATTTTAATCTAGAATGATATCGATTTTACATATAGGAAATAGATAGCATTGTCCATGTCCAACTTCTAGACCACAAGATCTATCTTGGGAAATATGAGATTTGGGTATGCCCATCATGTAGGACGCGGATATTTGCTTAAGTTACGTGCTAAGTCCATATCGGATATTTGCATAAGTTAGGTGCTAAGTCCATATTGGTCAGTCCAACTTAATTCGGGTAGCTAAACCTGGCAGCTCTCTTCCAATGTTCAGGATGGTTTTTGAGTAGCTCTGCATTTCTACAGTAGAGAAGTGGTACCACTCCCACCTTCATGCGCATAAAGTATGCTGGAACAAGCTCACATCTGAACCTTTTGACCTTACATCATCTCAAGCTGAACTTGTTCAATTGGAGTACGAAATTGATCAATGCCATGGACACTCAGATGTTACATCAACCAAGCCCGAGCTAAGATATGGATTATCTTATGTAGACACCAGATTCCAATGCATAATCACAATTTTTTAGTGTTAGTACTCCAACATTTTGTAAGCTCTCAGTCAAACAATGTTAACATATCATATGTCAGAAACATAATGGAGTCATCCTTGTGATCTGCTCAATTACTAATACCTTCATTTAGATGCATATAATTAGAACCCACCCATTAACAAAGCCTGATGGTTCGTAAGACGGCAAAACACACTTCAGTATTCTCTCTCTCTATTTTAACACGCAATTTCTTTGTTTATCCCCAAATCTTCAGAAGGTAGACCATTTAAGGATGCAATTATAAAGTAAATGGGAGCAGTAGTCCAACAAAATTCAAAAATCTCTTCTTGTTTGACCATTGAGGCAGGGCTATAAAGATGAAAATCAATGCAATCTGATCATATACAGCAGAGTCTCACCACAAGGACATGCTTATTTTAGTTTTTTTTTTTTTTTTAAATAATCAAGCCTAGATCCACTCGTATGATAAACCTATGAACAAGCAGAAATTCAATATTTGGCGGCTTGCAGAACACAATCAAGCTTAGCTTAGCTGTAAATTCCATTTTTTTGCAATGTCACAAGCCAAGCCTCACCCACTTGCCAAAGTTTGGCTCAAGATGACCAAGCTTGAACATATTGCAGGCATTACCAGCTGAACCCAAACAGCTGGACGCTCCTGCAAGACTGGGATCTTTTGCAGCACTGTTCACCACAGGCATCTTATCTTCTGATTAGGGCAACCACATAATGTTAGATTTAGCCTCATCGAACTCATTCAACATCATTTCACAAACTTGCTTTCATGTTTCACGGTGCTGACCTTGTTAGCCTCATTCTGAAGAAAATCAAACGACCATGCTAAAGCTTGATCATTTGGCTTTCAATCATGCTTGTGTTGTTGTGCCGAGTTCAACTGCTTTTTCGACATCATTGTGACTAGCTCAATTTTTGCAGCTTGCATTGAACCTTCCACCAGAATCAACATTGATGACCTATAGAAAATGGATGGATTTAACATTTATAAACATCTATAAAGACCCTTGTCAACACAATTCTGCCTCTCCAGAAACCTCTAGATACACGAACACCAAATGGTGATGGAGATTGCTGTCGACAGCATACAAAAAATCTCTCTTGATGCACTTCTACCAGGGCCTCCAGCTTATCTATGGACTGCATGCAAAAGTCACTTCGCATACGGATCACCAGAAGGTTAGTATTGACATTGTCCACCCATAGCAGGACCAGCTTTACAGAAGTTGCTCGATGTCCCTCCACTTGAAAGAGGCAAACCTGGTAGTGGAATCCCAACTGTATTTCTTGAAAACATTCCCCATTCATGAAAAGATTGATTTCCTTGTAAAAAGAAACCTCTCAAGACCAAGCCATAGCCAGCTGGCAATCCAACTCATGTAGATATGCCACAACAATGCAATCTGGATAAAAACAGTTATTAGTTTGTTGATCCAAACAGCAGAAACTAAGACATAAACAGAAGGCCATCACAGATAGCTAAAAGTAATGACACTAAAAGAAAAAAATAATTGATAAATAAACAAACTTCTTTTGGTACTTTTTTCTAATTTTCCTATATATTGTCAAACTTGGAGCAATCCTAATAAACGGCACACAAAATAAATCATCAGTTATTTTAGGAACCAAAAAGTCCAAAATTTTATAATAAAATCCATTTCTTATCTAAATTCAAATCCCATAAAGCAGTAGACCATGAAAAAAATCTATCTAAAATTTCCTTCTCCTTTCTCCTGAAAAGATGAATTGTCACTCTATTATTGATTTAAATAGTTTTAACATTGTATGCTAAGCCGTTCCGAACAATCCGTTTGGGGCAAACCGAATGGAACCGAATTAATTCAGCTTTTTGGCCTCTCGTACCAAACTAAACCAGTCTAAAACCAGAACGGTTCGGCCTCGATACGGGGGGCGAACCGAACCGAACCGCCTAGTTCGGCACAATTTGGAACGATTCATAGGTTGGGGCTCTTTGATCCACCTAACCGATATGTCATACGGTATGCCCCATACCAAACCATACTGGTCCAGTACTAAAATAGTATCAATTTTTGGTATGGCAAACCTTAGTTTTAACACAGACTATGTGAATCCACTCAACTCAAACAAAGTAGTCCTAGAGTGGGCCTTCATTGCCCAGTGCCCATTACTCCAATTTATTTTGTTATTATCACATACTTTTCAATTTTGAAATTTCAGTACAATGTTCCATAGCTTTATTGCTTCAATAAATAGTTTGAGCCTATATGATACAGATAGTGGTTCAAGTAAGATGAGCATTATTTGTGTAAATATTGGCAGAAGAACTTAAAAGGCATGCTACTCTACAAGTTGCAGATCAAGAAAAGGAAGCAAAATCACAAGACACCTCCTTTTTATTGTTTAGGTAGTCTGGACTCCTAGGAAGCATGGATATTCCAAAACTGGTACCATGGCAGTATCCAATACATATTGGATATCATCCATATGGATACAGCACTGGATGTGTCCGATACAGAAAATAAGTATCCTCATTATTTTATTATTTATTTGGAACTCAGATTCTTGTTGGATACATGTGGATGCTACTCTGAACACTCCAAGGTTACTTCGCTGATACTTTAGTATAAGCAATAGACTAGGAGCCCAAGCCAAGTAAGTTCTGAACTTGGATTTCTACATGGGTCCAAATTTAAGACAATCAATTATTTGATTTTATTTGGATCATTTTTTTAATTGCTTAGTTTTTTGCTGGATTCTTGATTTTTGCTAACCCATCCTTATCAAAGTTTTCCTAGGCTGCATCTTTCTTTCAATTTCGTTGTTGGTTTGAGCAAAACCACATATATATTTCCAATGTAATAGGATATAGAATGTCTGTTCCACTATATTATATATGTTTGCTGTCTGCTTTTCCTTTCTGACTAATGCTGACATATTAATGATGTACATGACAGCGTGTCATGTATGGACTATGCTAGCATGCTGTTATCATATCACATTGCATCATGTTGTCATGAAGTATCTTATAATTTCTGATATTGGATATTGTTACATGGCATTCTATGATAAGTTAATCATGCTTGTTAGATGTTTTTTTAAGCATATTATAAAAAATATACTTATTTATGATCATATCCTAGACGTCAAGGTCTGTTGTATTGGCATATCTGTATCATGCCAAATCAGTATCCTGTATTTATATCCATGCTTCCTAAACAAACCCAAAATGGTCATTTACATATAGCATACACACTCCCATCTTTTTGAGTAAATAATACTTAAAATATTTATTTTTTTCCTTAAAAAGATATTAGTCCTATCAAAAACGCACAACACATTCACAAGCATGCATGCAAACATGCTAAGGTTAGAAAGCGTTCATCCTATGACAGCTAGGTCAAATTATCAATCTTAGCTAATAATATTTTAGGCATTCAACAAAATAAGTTTGTTTTCCATAATTATGTTTTATTTCCCACCAAGGTCTATCAAACCAAACCTACACCCCATATTGACTGGTTTAGTATGATACCATTACATACAGTATCGAACTGTGGCAAACCGAGGAAAGAAAGAAAGAGGAGATAAGGAAAGAAAGGAAGGAAAGAGGAGGAAGATAGGGAGAGAGTCGAGAGACCTTATCTTTGATGGATAATGAACGATTCAAAGATAATGGATGACCATGACTTCCCAATGATGGACGACGACTTTCGTCTTCCTTTCCTCTCTCTCCTTCGATGGATGACGGATGACATCCAGGATTGATAGCACGATGGGATCTAGGCTTTCTTAATGACGAGATCTAGGGTTGCTTCGTAAGTCACGATGGAGACGAAATGAGGCCCTTTTATATTAAGTTTCAGGCTTTTAATCAAACCCAAACCCAAATCCAAAAGTTGATGAACCCATGAACCGATCGAACCATTTTACTTTGCTGAACCATTTTGACTTCGAGCTGGTTTGGTCCAATTCGCTTCAAACCCGCCGGTTCGGCATGGTTCAACAATCCTTATTTCCCACCAAAGGATCCCATCTCGAATAAAAGTATATCTGGGACATAGCTGTTAATGTAGTATGGTTTAGGTTTCCTTCAGAACAGGTTTCTTCTCTACTATTCTAATATAGCATTCACCATAAGCCTAACTATGGGATCTCATACAAAATAACATATAAACATCAAGCGCTAGGTCTGTTCTTGAAAACTCAAGTTCTTTTATCAATAATATAATGATTAAGATCCTAATGCCAACCACTAATAGCAACTATAGACACACCCTAGCTATTGTTGGCAATGTTACCAATTGCGTGTCAATTTGACTTGGCCCTTCTTTTATGGCTATCTGCAAAGTCCAGAGTACTAAAGAAGTATATTCAAGATTCGCAAAACTGGCATTGAGAACCGCACTAGTGCATCACCGATTCAGTATGGCATGGGTCGGTATGATACATTACGCACTCTATACCGAGACAAGATGCCAATTTTTTCTCTTAACCATGATACGATTCGGTTCTGAGTGATACGGGTTGATATCAGGTGGTATGGGATGGCTCCCCTCAATTCCAACTAGTTTGGTTCATACCGAATTAAAACTTGATACATGAACCAAATTGAAACTCGGTACCATATGGTACGACACAATCGGTATTAATCAATACAGTAGACCTTGAATTATATTAGTACTAGGAAAGCAATGCAAGCACAAAAAACTTTAAATCTAGAGGCATTCAGAAATGGCCTTCCTTCTAGCAGTTTAAAGAAAGCAAGAGTCTCCAAAAATGAGCAATCTAGCAGTTTAAAAAATAACACCGAAATTTGCACTTGCTTCAATATGCATCATCAAATAGCTTCTATCAACCAAATATTCTACAAAATAATGGTGTCTTTTTAATGCAAAACTAAGAAAATTATGGATGAATAAAGAAATCCAATTTGAATAAAAAAAATTACATTACAACTTCCACAAAAATAAAATGGATTTTATTTACGAAAAAACAATGTTGCATATTTATCTACTCATGTCAATAAAAACCTTAGCAACATATGCATAGCAAAGCCAGATGATATCATAAAT
Organism: Metroxylon sagu; assembly: GCA_017589505.3. Lineage (NCBI taxonomy): Eukaryota > Viridiplantae > Streptophyta > Magnoliopsida > Arecales > Arecaceae > Metroxylon > Metroxylon sagu. The sequence goes on along the minus strand of JACVBY030000640.1, from coordinate 2,293,269 downwards.
AGATGACTCTAAGAATGAAAAAATAGAAGTAGCAAATGTGCCACTAGAATCAGATAAACAACAAAGAAAGCTGTGGTGCCTAAATAGAGCTCCTAATATGTACCTTCCCACGACTACAGATTTTTTTTCCCCTTTTTTTTCCCTGGGAGGAAGGGGGCGGGGGAGGGGGGGGGGAGTCAAGGAAATAACAAGGGCAATCCAATTTTTCCATAAAGAAAACAACTAAAACAGATTTAGCATGCCCTTCATATTTGTAATGCTCATGAATAAAATTTATGGATTGTTCACAAAATTATATCCACAGATCTATCCAGCTAGAGTAAATGAAATCAGAACTATCAAAATCTTCTGTACAAAATGCCAAAACACAAAAGAACAAAGGCAAGATTGCAGATGCCTTACAACCTCCGAAGCACAATTCAATATCTTTTCCAGTAAAAGACAACTGCTTTAATAAAAGCTTCATGCACTTGGCTGTAATGGATGAATCGGTCAGATTCCAAAATAGGAACTAGAACGTAAGTTACTTGCAGGCCTCTACCACATAATTGCAAAAGCAAATAACAAGTGATATGCAGGTTTGTAAAAGGAAAAGGCTGATTCTAGCAAGCCATTCCCTACCCAGAAGAAGTCCAAACCAAAAAATTCACTAGAGAAAACTTGAAATGCTGATACAGAAAGAGCTTGCCAATTGCTAGTCATCAAATAATGACCTCTACAAGTTTAGAGGTCACTAATTCTCAGGCACAACTTACAAGCACAATAATGTAAGATTATTAGATAGTTTCATCAAATTTAAAGGACAAATTTGAAACCTGACAACAAGTTAACACAACTAAGCAATCTAATAACCTTCTATAGTTGATTTCTTTGATAACACATTACAAACTTCAAGAAACTAATGTTTTTTTGGGCATGGTTTACATTAAAGTTAGGGAACAAACAAGCAGTAATTTCATACATTTAGAATCTGTGAACCTGAATGCCTTCAAGATCATGAAAGGAAAAAAAAAATCTTAAAAAAAAAAAAGAAGCCACAAGGGTTAATCATTGGATCCATTTTACAACCTAGAGAACAACAATGACGACAAAGTCCTAATTCTAAATTAGTTAAGATCGGCTATATAAATCATTTTCCTCTATTCTGCACAATTTTGAGTTATATTTTCTATAAGATGCAAAGATTTTAAACTTCCTTTATCACTTCCTTCTATGTAAGTTTTGGTCTACCTCTACCTCTTCTTTTTTTCTACATGTATCAAATCACTTCTTTGCACCGGTGCATCTTTAGGTTTATGTTTCAAATGTCTAAACCATCTAATCATCCTCCTCTCAATTTGTCCTCAATTGGTGCTACTTCTACCTTTTGACGAATGAAAGTTCTTATTCTATCTTTTCTTATATTATCACGTATTTCAACATTTTTATTTCAGCTACAATCATGCATGTAATTTTCTATTGCTCAATATTTAATACCATAAAACATAGCCAGTCTTAAAATTGTCTTATAAAATTATCCCTTCAACTTGGCAAGTATATTACGATCACATAATATTCAAATTGCACTTCTTCATTTCATCTAATTTGCTTTAATCCTATAGGCAACATCATCCCCAATCTCTCTTTCCTTATGAATGATCGATTGTAAATATCGAAAATAATTACTTTAAGAACTTCAAAGTCTTTAATTTTTGCTCTCCATTCATCTCTATTTCTAATTATACTAAAATTGCATTCTATATATTCTATTATCGTCCTACTTAATCAAAAGCCTTTAGATTCTACTACATTTTTCTATAATTCCAACTTACAATTAACCCTAGCCATAGCTTCATCCATTAGTATTATATCATTTGCAAATAACGTGTACCACAGAATATTATCCTAAATATATCTTGTAAGCTTATTCATAATTAATACAAAAAAGGTACGAACTAAGAATAGATCCTTAATGTAAGCTTATTAAAATTAGAAATTCACTAGTACTATCACCAACAATTCTTACATGAGTAACCACTCCATCAATCCAGAGAACCAAAAACTTAAAAGAATCATTCCCAATATTTTTTCATATCTCTAAATGCTAATTCATGCCATCATAATCATGCAAACATTTGTAATATGAAAAATAAACACAAAGAGCTTTCTCTTTTTGATTCTTTCCTAGCATCCACAGTCAAAGCGAATAAAGGAAACAAAAATGGAAAAACATCCACAACAAAGCTGATTGTACAGAAATTGCTTAAAGGATCTATGCACTAACTCTAGCCAAGTCTCATCTCCATGGTATTACAGTTACCTGGTGTTTTGCTTGTTTAGGTTAAAATGAGCTTTAAGCTAATCCAAGAAAGATTCTCTTGGCCTTCGCTAAAAAAAATCACAATCATAGACAAAGTTAACACAGCAAAATATGCACACATCAAAAGGCAAAGACCTGTTCTTGAACATTGATGGCAAGTTCAGACATCACAAACATTAAGAATAAAGTATCATAAAGTGAATTACTAGTTTAGATCCAACACAACTAAAACATATGCTACCATGAGCAAAAAATAATACATAGATTCATTTAGAATAGATTCATTTAGAAGGTTGGTGATATTCATAACTATTCTGTTTTGAGGGTGAGCCTTCATGCGACAGTAAGGTTGCTCCATTGTAACCTAGAGGTTGCAAATTTCAAACCTAGAAATAGCCTCTCCGCACATGGGAGTAAGGTTACGTAAGTATGGCCCTCCCCATACCCTACAATGGTGGGAGCTTCATGCACTAAGTTACCCTTTTCTTTTCTCTTTTTTGATGTAACCTTTCTTTTATATAATGCATCAGCAAAGAGTAACAAGACTGCCAAAGGATGTAGGATAAAATAAGCACGTGAAAACAAGATAGAGACATTCACAAATTTTCATATTTAGCAATAAACAAAAAGTGAGCAACCCAGAAGTAAACAAAACACTATGTTGAATGCAATTGAAGTAGCACTATACTTGCTTCAATATCTGTATCATCTAATAAGTTAATGACTCATGTAAAGTCAAGTAATTTGTGATGGAAAAGAACAATGGCAAGCGTGGATATTTTTGCATGCTCATAGTAGGCATCATATATCCTTTGATGAATTCGATGGTGGTCAATGAAATCAAGTTTCAGCAAAAAGCCATACTTTCTCTGCATTTCCACTAACCAAGGTTAGTCAAACCGGGAACCAAGTGATTCGGAGCAAATCATCGAATTGGCTCAGAACCGAGACAGTTCAGCCTTTCGATTTGGCATGGGATGCAAACCACCCATACTAGTGTACCAACCGAACCAAACTGAACCACCTAGTTTAGCCTATTTCGGGGTGTCATGGGTTGGCGCCTCCTGGTCCACTTAACATGTACACCATCGGCAATGTTATCAGAGGTACACCTAAAGGGCACGGCACTAAAAGTTAGGTGTTTCCTATGCCTTAAAGTGCGCTCAACGTGCGGAGCACAAGACACCAAGGATTAGGTCCTTTTTATACCCTAAATGAGGCACCTTCATCTAGGTGCACATGAAGTGAAAAAAATTGTGCACTTTTAATCTAATTTGAGATTTTTACCCTATAAAAAAGCTATAAACTAGAAGACACGGAAATGAAACATTAAAAATTATGCTATCATGCGAAAAAGAGGAAAAACATTAAGGGACTACCGATTTCAGCTGAAAGAAAGAAGGCTTTCCATTAAGCTAATAAGCTAAACATATTATTATTATCATTTTTTTAAAATTTTTCTATTATGTGTTATAAATCTTATTTATATAAATTATTATATCACATTCATTTCAAAAATATGCGCCTCACTTCACTCAAGTGCATGGCTGCACCTTTCATCAGGCTCCAAAAGCCCTTTGCATTTAAGTATGCCTGGCACTCTTAACAACGCTAGCCACTGATTCAATACGGTATGCCCCATATCGAACTATACCGGTCTCAAAACTGTATCACTTCTTAGTACGATGGACCTTGCCACTAACAATAACAATTATGCATCCAAAATATAGCTAACATCAGAAGTGCCACATCAGAAGGGTGGACTGGTTGCATTATCCTGGTCAATAAAGAAGTGCCACATTCGAAGGGTCACATCAGAGTCGGATCCAGTTGATAGTATTAAGTCACAAATAGGTGGCACCAAACAAAGTAAATTAGAAGTGGCTAATGTCATGGTGAACAGAGAAGTGCCACATTAGAAGGGACACATTAAAGTCACATCCAGCTTGTAGTATTAAGTCAAAGGTAGGTGAGACCAAACACAGTAAATTATAAGTGGCTAATGTCTTGTTAGACATTTGAATCAGTCGAACAATGAATATTTCCTTGAACACAGTTCCTGCATGTAATATTTCATGAATGAAATAGGGAAATCATAAATCAAAGAGCCAATAAGAACCAGTAATCATGTTTTATATGGCTGAAATATATGTCATTTGTCAATCTATTCCATCATGCTCATATATTGATGAAGCAAATTGTCCACTAATATGTAGAGTTCACAATCTCATAAACACTAGTAAAAACCAGAAGCTGGCAAATCTGGACACCTCATAAATTTAAATATGAAAACCAGAAGCATAATTTGTTCCATATTCAATTCTGAGGTACTTAAATTAAAAAAGTTTCATATGAAGAACTGCAGTAAAATTATGAGTTCCAAGATAAAAACAATGAAAATAACTTACATAAAGGTTTCTATAGCAAACTCTCTTTACAGTATTAATGGAGAAGATATTAGTGATTGTTGGCACCATTATGAGCAGTCGATGCATCTTTCTCTTCAGATCACTCCTCCATGTTATTCCTAACCTCAGAGTCATCTTATAATCGGTCAAACCAAAGTATGTTTGATAGAACAAAAGTTCAAGCTCTGTACCCATAAGGGAAGAATGGTTTCCAAATTTATGGTAGGTAAACTTGCAAGACGTTCCCCGTCTGAAAGGAAAACCAAAGCCTAAGGATACTCTTCAAAATAGTGACCTCCAAGGCTGAAATCGATTAATCGCATTGCTTTCTTTCATGATAACTACTTCAGCATCTATAGAAGCTTTATTCTGAAGGCACAGATCTTGCTGTATGGTTTGTAACCATCCGTCATTCCAAGCCAATACATAAATAATAGTCATAACCTTAAGCACTCGTGCTTTTGCAATAAGAAAGCTAGCAAACCCTAATCCAGCCTTCTGTCCCGAAAAACACTTCAGTGTCACACTTTTCAGATGATGATCAAGACAATCAAACGAACCTAGCTCCTCCCAATACTTTACATCTGGCTCGTCATACTCATCCATCTCAACGATCTATAGGCAAACAAAAGAATATAAAAGGGGTGAGCTCAAAGCTTCAGTTATCAATAGAAAAACGAAAAGAAACACCAAATCTCACAAACATCGAAATTACCAAGACATCCAATGTTTCCAGGCAAGGGAAGCATCTAAGCAAGTCAAAAACTACATGTGACTGAAGATTGTCATTGAAGTTCACTCTAATGGCTAGCTTTTTCAGACTATGCACCAGAGTACTAAATTTCCTAACCATGCTTTTCTGCAGCCAAAAAAGAAGATGAAGCAAACAGAAAAAAAAAAAGGTGGGGAGAACAAGAAGAGTCATTATAATATAGCATGTAAATCAGCTCTATATGAAAAGTACCTGGAAATAAGTGCCGCCGAACTCGAGCATCTTGATCTTCATGTTAACAAATCCCAGCAGCTCAAGTTTTGGCGCATTGAGAACTTTTACGTGCGTGCTGCCTGTCGTCTTCTCACCTAGTATCAGCTGCTCGAGATTTGGGGCATCGACAACGAATAGCTCTTCGACCTCCGACGAGTAATCATTCAGCGTCATGCTGCAGAGAGAACGGGAGCGGAGATGGATGCGCCGGAGGCCGGCACATTGCACCAGAGCTAGGTTCTGCAGGGCCGGGCAGTTAGACAGCATGTCGTTGACGGTTACATCCGTCACGAGACTCCGCTTCAGCTTCAAAACTTTGAGATTAACAAAATTGGAGCGAGGCTGAGTGGGTTTCAGGATTCGACAGAAGCACAGGTCCAAGGACCGGAGGGATTGGCATGTGATGAGAGAGGAGGGCACAAGGTAAAAGCACCGCTCCATAGGCAAGTGGAGGGCGATATCTTGGACGCCCTTCTGGCTTAGGGTTTGGAACCAGCCGTCGAGGAGGGGGGCGTCGAAGTTGATGCAGGACAGGCGGCAGCTCCGGATGGGACCGGCGTGGGCGGAGATGACGCGGTCGACGGCGCGGGCGCGCCAGTCCTCCTGAGCACGCCTGTCGTCCGCACGGAGCGTATGGCATCCGATCTCCTTGTTGGGGAATTTCTTCGAGCAGAGGGCAGAGTCGTCGAGGATGCGGAGGGGGGCGAGGGTCCAGAGGTGGCGCCACCGGGTGGAAAGGACGCTGGTCCGGACGGAGTCTTCGATGGGGAGGAAGGAGAGGATGTAGACGAGGAGGCAGTCGGGGAGGAGGTCGAATCGGTCGAAGCGGTGGGCAACGACTCCTCCGCCACTGGAATTTGGGTCGGCGTTGGAGGGCACCCTTCTCTTCCTCTTGCTCCTCTTCCCCTTCATGGGTTGCTGCCGCCGTGAACCTACCCGTGTCACGCCCACGGGTTTCATCGCAGTGGAAGACGACAGAGAAACAGGGTGTCGGCGGAAGAGGCAGAGGGGAAAGCGCACAGGCGTGCGACCTGATGCACGCCACACATCTAAATCTTCCTGCGGTGTACTCAGCGAGCGTGGGCCGGTCCGTGATGAGCTTTGATGGATGCCGGCATCGGGTTGATATTTCGTGAAAGTCTGGCCCAGATTGCCCGCTTTAGCGAATCAGGCCCCGCTCCCATGGACCGTAGGTGAAACATAAGAGTTAAGTTTTTTTTTTTTTTTTTTTTAATTAAAAAAATAGCTTTCAGACATTTCAAATATCCCAAACACTTGATTGGATTGTTTATTATTATTATTATTATTATTTTCTTTTTTTTGTTTTCTTTGCCAAGTAAATGTTAGATAAGATAGCTTGCCATCATTCCAATTGAAATATATATATAATAGATTATGATATTTGGACTAACAAGTAGAGAAACATTTTGGAAAAATGATTTTGAATTTGGAGATAACAACCATCCATTTTTCACCATCTTTGTAAAAAAATAAAATCCACTAATATTATTGAGCAAGCTTGACTTGCACACTGCCTTCACTGACTGACCAGCCATGATTTCTAGAGGTCTCTATAAGAAACAAGTAATAAGATATGAAAAAGGCTAGCTAGAACATGGTAAAGCACTGAAGAATTCACAAGCCACTTGAGTTGTCCAGTAATTTTCTCCTGAGATATAATAATCGTCAAATGAATTGTGCATGCAGTAGGTAGTAGTTCAGACCAATTGCATCACAAGTCGGTAAGGAGTAGAAGAAAAATAGCTAAAATATTCATGTATTTTTGGAGACTACAAATCCCCTTTTTATAACATTTCCAGGCCACTCGACAATGTAATGACCAGCCTACCACGATATGAAATAAACGACAAGAATTGAACCAATGAAATCAAAAGGCAAATTCAGTAACCTCCTAGGTGCACAATGGTAAAATCACATGTTAAACATACGAGCTAATCAAAACAAATGGTTTTATAAAAATATGACTCAAAATATGGAAGAAAAATATATATATATAAATAAAATACATGAAAATGCAAGATGGAGAGGGAGCATTTCCCTTGTGCCATACCACACCACATTCATGACTATATGCTTCTAGCCTTATCACGCCATGCTATATATATATATATATACAGCGATGCGACTGCATACTAAAAATTTAAAATTTTTACAGTATACTATAAATTATCAACAAAATATATTAAAGGTTTTTAACAATCCCACTGATCATTGATGACTAACATAACTAGTTGAATGAATGCTTAATAATTTAACTAGGAATGCCAAATAGCCTCGACAAGGGCAAAGAGTTAAATATTCTAAATTTGTATTTAAGAAATTCTATGCTTCTAGTAACCCTTTTTGTTATCCCATAGTTTTTTCTCCTAAAAATTTAGAATCAACTCTCTGTTGCTTTAAACAAAGTAGTTTTTTACAAGCTATGGATTCTATTGAAGACATGGTGGATAGAAGTGATTTGATTTGATGGGTGTTCGTAAATGAATTCGAATCTTGCCACTGACAAAGGGAGGGTGACTGCGCTTTGAAAGCTAATAAGGTTACTTTTAGACGGCTACTTATCTAAATATTACAGCAAAGTTTCAAAGCTATAGCCATTTCTAAATGTATCCTTCTAAGAACCTTTTAGCAGGTTCTTGATGTGAAAATAAAAAAGAGGATTGCATCATCATTTCAACATAACAATGTAAAGCCACCATGGTCTAATACTTTGAAGAAAAGTATGAAGAAAAAAAAAAAAAAAGCAGAATGAGAACATAAATTCGCTTACATCTAGGTGTTACTCAAATGTAAAAGATTGTAGACTTATATATTAACACATTGTATATACTCCCACTGATTTATAAACCTACTTTGACATTAGCTCTTAGATTCTTATTTCATATGTCTAATTTTCTTTAAAGAGAAAAAAAAAAAAAGCAATTTTAGTCTCTTCACCTATATACATCAATACATATTACGTGAGCAGCACTGAGTTTAAAAGATTTTATCTTACTTTATATAAAAAGATGTTGTATATATGGATATATGACACATTACCTACAAGTAGAGGAAAAATGAACCAGATAATATCCATCCACATCTCTTTTTAACCAAATTCACCTATAAATATAAATTTAAGCATCGACTAGTAGCCATATTCGTATCCATATCTATCACAAAAAAAAAAAAGGGTACAAATCTGGATGGACAACCATCTTATATCCAAGTATGTAATCTTATATTAATATTGATGAACTTTTAAGAGAAATAAGTAATATCTTTGATTTTGCAGTTAAAAAGTTTAATCATATAGCTTTTATTATATTTACATACATATTTTTAATTCCTGATTTGTATAAGTAACTGTTTAAAAATAAATATGAATGCAAAGTTTTACATCTGATTAATATCTACATCTATATCTATATTTACTAAATAAAAATGGATATAGATATAGATATAATGATATTTATGATTCTGCCCTGCTCCCGGCGTATTAGTAGGTTAACTTAACCACAATAAAATCTCACCTCTGTTTATGCTATTCTATATCAAGTTGTGATTTATTTATTCTCTTTGCATAAAAGTGGTTTGAGCCTTTCCCAGAAAAAAGAATAAAAAAAAAAAAAAAAAAACCATTTCAGCTAAAAGAAAGGGTATTCCATTATATAGACTGGAATCTGTAGTGCCATAAAAAGAAAGAGTATTCTCTACCAAAAAAAAGGGTATTCCATTATATATAATGGAATCTGTGGAGTGCAATAAAATTGATCTTACAGGCAATTACTTCAAGGTATCCTAACTTGACTGAAGGAAGTCTTATATCCATATATGTTCCCACATGAGCTACATTGCACTTTACTATGTTGAGATTTAAAAAGGCTTTAAGCTTTTCTCAATAAAGAATTTGTTCTCAACTGTTATGTTTTGCAGTTACTAAAACTTAGAACTCACATAACACAGAACCATATGCATGAAATAAATCATGAAAACATGCATGCATAATTAGGATGCTTGTTTTCCCATAATTATAATCGATAGAACATGTGGACTGCAATAATACTAATCCTACAGACCATGTCTCATCTCCATGCATGTTGGCATAGAAGTTACGTTATGTTTTACTTGCTGAGATTTAAAAACGCTTCAAGTTCTCCTTGAAAAAAGTTCATCTCCAATGCTATAGTTTAGATGTTACCAAAACTTAGTACTCACATAACATGACAACATATGCATAAAACAAATACTGAAGGCCTTTTCTTGATGCCAGTTCATCCATCAAAAGCATTAAAGATAAAATATCTTAAAAGTGAACCCCTACTAATAGACTGGCATTAGAAGGTTAGAATCAAACTACCAATCATCAATACTAATCATAATTTTTAACATGACAAGCAAGCAGGCTTAGCATGCATCTATGAAAACATAATATGGACAAAATCTATCTATAATTACAAATTTATTTTTGCATATTTGACTGAAGCAAAGTGACTGAATCGAAGCCACCAACATCCAAAGTTACTATCTCAAATGCACTGGATAAACACAAAGCTGACATGTCTAGATGCCTGATAATTTTAAATTAGAAAACCAATAGCCAATTCATTATCTTTTCTGATAAAAGCTAATCACTTCAATAAAAAGTTTCGAGCAGAAACTGGCATACTGTCACAAATTCAAAATAAGAGAAACTTACCTATAGGTTCCTAGAACAAAATATCAGTAGTTATTGATTTAGTGGTGAAGACAACTGAGGTTATTATCTCAGTGAAAAAAGTGCATCCATTTCTACACATTGCTCTGTCATATTATTTCTCCTCCGCCAAAGCAAATTTCAAGCATTGTAATCTGAAGAGCAGGAGGGTTACAAAGATCATTACATTTGCAAGCCTGCCCCAAACATACATGAAAAGAAAACAGAGCATGAATTACCCAAATGGGATTTCCTAATAACAAAATAGTGGTCTCCAAGCATGAAATCCATAACTGGGATAGTTATCTTCCATGAACACTACATCATCTATTGAGGTTCTATTCTTCATGCATAAATGGTGCTGTATCATTCCTACCCATTCTTCTGTCATATCAGATGCACATATAAGAGTCATCATTTTAAGCACCTGTACCTTTGCAATGAGAAACTTGGCAAACCCCAAATTAGTCATCTGCCCTTAAAATCCTTTTAGCTTCACAAATCAAGATGATGCTCAAGGCAATCAAGAGGATTTGTTACTCCCGCTACCCAAAATCCAGCTCACAGTGTGCTGGATGCCTGCCAAATTTCATAAGTCCCAGGTCCATGCTTTGATCATCATTAGCAAAATGCAAATGATCATCAAGTTTACAAATATTAAAATTACTACAGTACCCAATATTTCAAGGCAAGGAAGCATCTCAGCACATCAAGAGCTACATTTGCCTCACAATAGTCAACGACGTTTACCCTAATGGCTCATATTTTCAGACTGTACACTACATTACTCATATTAATAACTAACAAGCACTCTTTCCCGCAACATATAAAGAAGATCAAACAAAAAAATGTTTAACTCTCTGGAGATAATAAATAAGAAAATGTACATTAACCTCTGAAGATAACCCATGAGTCATGTCCAGTTCCAGAATATAGATATTCATAGATATGAAGCCCAACTGCCTCAGCTTCAGTGCATTGAGAGCCTTTACGTCGTGTTTCGGCCGAGCATTAAGCGTTTGGATTCCAGATTGCATTATCCTCTAATGAAAACCTCTCGCTCTCCAAGCCCAGTGAAAATGGAAGAAGCGTTAACACATTCCAGATATCGACAACTCAAATCCAAGGATTGCAGGGACTCAGATGAGAAGAGGAGGTATCCTGAGGAAATAATCTTTATGTAGATGCCTCTCTGAGCTGAAGTTTCGAGCCAACCACTGAGTATGGGGATATGGTGTTTGAGGATATAGCAGGAGAGGCAATAGCTGTGGATAGATCCATGGTAAATCGAGAGGATCTTGTCAATGGCATGAAAGCACTTGCCACTCGCATGTACTCCTTGATTGGCTATTAGGAAATTTTTTGCAGCAGAGGGATCGTAGAGTCTTTGATGGAGAGGAGGGAGAGGATGAAGCAGAGGAGATTGTATGGGAGAAAGCTAATTCGATCACGACCATCTCCCCCTCCACAAGAGTGCTCTACATTATTGTTCTTCTTCACCAGCACGGTTCAGTCTTTTCAACCAAACAAAACATCCCTTTTATTTGATCAAGCGTTCACAAGATGAAAGGACAGAACCAATTTATTTGATCAAAAATTCATGAAAAGCGAGAGGGAGGGCATAGAAAGTTTGTTAATTTGGATTTGAGAATCAGGTTCGTCAGGAGATGCATGGAAAGTCGGGCTCAGGTCTTTACAAATTACAATAATAAGTTTTATCAAAATTGAATCACATGAGATCAATATTTAAAATTACATACATGCCTTTGTAAATTTATTATTTATATACATATCTTTATAATTATTTCTTTTATATGTATAATTTTTTAAATATATAAAATTATGTGAATATTCTTATAAATTTGTTACATGTGCGAAGTTATAAATTATATTTTTTTGCAAGTATTCTCTCATAAATTTATTATCTACACTTATATCCTTATGAATTATTTCTTTTATATTTTCTTTTATTGAGTTAGATATCATACATGCAAAAAGAAATAGTTCATAAAAGTATATATGTAAAAAAAATTATAAGAACAAATATGTACATTAAAAATTTGCAAGCATACATGTAATTTCATATATTTATAAGAAATATATATAAAAAAAACAATTGCAAGGATTTGCATGTAAAAAGTAAATTTGCAAGTATATATATAAAATTTCAAATATTTATACGGTACACATGCAAAAAATCTCAAAATATCAAGTTGGTTTTGGAAATACTCATTCTAACTTAATAGATATAGAAGAACTCTTTTAGTAAAGTTAGAGTCCGTAAAATCCTCTGATAAATTTTTTAAGATAAAATAAAGAAAGTAAGATATTTCTCTTAAATTTATTAAAATCAAAAAAAAAATTTACAAGATCAAAATATTAAAATAATAAAAAATAAAAATATAAACAATGAGAGTTTCAAAGCTTACGAGAATTTTTCTTGTAATTGTTGTTCTTGCAAAAGAGGGCAGCCATGAAGCCTTATAAATTACAATACTTAGTTGAGCACAAGCTCTCTCAAAACTAAAAAATTTTTAAAATCTTTTGAAGAACTAAATAAATGGAATGTCTTTGTTCTTCCATTTCTCCCTCCTATATAAGCCAATTCATTACTATCAATAGCTAATCTATACTGTGCACTATGAGTGTTAAAACTCCTTGCTTTACATCTAAAGAGGGCGGAGATTTGGTGGCCAACTTCTCAAACTGAGATAGAACATCTCATGTAACCATAAGATAATGAGATATTCTAATTAAAAAATTATAGTTTCGCTTAGAACATCCATCAAATGAAGGAGATATATAAAAAAAAAAAGTTAAAAAAAAATTACAGGCAATAGTACAAAAACATTTTATAGGAAGTAGTAAAAAAAAAAAATGAAAGTCGAATGTAGAAAAATAGACAATAAAAGTAAAAGAAAATATGCTAAAAGACCAGGAACAAAAATATTAAACTAAATTTTTAAAAATAGAAAGAGCTAAAATGAGAGAGATGTACTTATCGACATACAGTTTATTGTTGAAATTAAGAAGTTTGTACTATAATAACAAAAAATAGGGATTAAGCATGAATCGAATCAAGCCAAGACTAAAAATGATAGATCAAGGGTCGAGTCCGAAGTTGGATCAAGAATGACTGATCTAAGCCAACTTGATGGAAATCTATTAGGGCCTGACCGAAGCCAAGCCCAAATCGGGCACAAAGTGGTTATGGCTCGTAAACAAAAATAAAATAAAATAAAATAAAAAGAGTAACACTCACTGTCATGCCTTGTAATTTTGTTTCCTTTTTTTTTTTTTTGGTTTTAATGAAAAACATTTCTCTTTTTTTTTTGGTTTTAATGAAAAACATTAAAAATATTTTTAAACTGTTTCCATTATCTACTGCTGTGGTAATTTCTGATTTATGGCTAATCGCAGCTATTTGATTTAATGATATCGGGCTGCTGTTTTCTTTTTTGCGGTTGCTGCTCTACTTTGTCTACTATCTGTTTTCTTTGTTCTCAGAATCTCAGCCTCCCACTGTACTTAAAAAACCAAACACAAAGTTTTGAAAACAAATATCTAATATCCAAACTGGACAACAGGCACCTGAAATTACAGCATGCAGCAAGATCAAAGAGGCAGTATACATCAAGTCTCATCGAAACGATGTGAAGGACCAAACCAGCACAACTCTTTTGCTGTATGAAGCAATTTGAGCAAGGACGTTTTTTACCATCTAAGCCAACATAGTGAAAAACTAAAATTGAAAGCAACCATAAAAGATTTCATTTGGAGAATGTTAATTGACACGCTTCAACAACCTGCGGGCCAATAACAAGTTTAAACAGAATAGTTGCAACTTCCAAGCTGGAAGACATTTCAAAGAAATCTACATCTGTGTTAAAAATGTTACTTTTCACCATCTTCCTCCTTTTGCCCATATCGGCGATTGAACTTCGCAATCTGACCTAGACTCTGTGCCATCTGACGCCTTGCCCTAAAATGATATACTTTACCAACACGATGTATCTTGGTCATCATAACATGCATCAATCTTCCACTCTGAGTCACATAGGAGATCCACTGCATCTGAGGGTGCAACCCTTTCTTCATCTCTTCCACCTAACAATCATGAAAACATAGGGTTATTAATGTAAGTGGCTCAATCAGAAAATAGTTTTTACTTCTCCCTGCATCTCTGTAGCACTTCTCTGGTTAAATTGATATATATGAAATTGAGTTGCCTTATGATCCAGAGATTAATCAAGTGATACAGATCCTTTCAGTCTTCTTAACTATAGGCTACCTTATGCCTGATTTGCAATTCAGGCAACTTCATTGTGTTCAAGTTGGTAGGTATAGAAAATGAAAGTAACAGAGAATATTAAAATAGCCTACATACAATGCAACGTGGTTAAAGAAAGGAAATCACAAACTGACACGTACATAACTGATGACTCATCTTCTCAGAGAGAAAATACTATTGCTGTAAGAAACATAAATGCAGATTAACTTTTGAAGGTATAACTAAGTATTCTGAAAATATATAAAGTAATGCGTCACTTTCATCAGTTATCGTTTCATGGGTTCAGACCACTCTGGAAACCAACTAGAATAATCTATGTTCCAAGATTTCTTTCACAATCCTCAAACCGAGATTTCTTTCACAGTCCTCAAACTTATGTCCTCAAATTGAATAAGCAACAGAGAGAAGAAATCCAATCATTAGCCAAATTTCCACTCTGTGGTGTAGTTGGGATCTGCACCCACGATTGACCACCATTTATGTTACATACCTGTTGACTGAAAATTGTACTCCTGCTCCTTGATTTTGATGGCTGTTTTATGTTAGTCCTTTACCATCTACACACTATGCACCACTGTGTAACCATATCCAAAAACAGGCCCAAGCAAGACATAGCTCAACTGTGTACAAGGATTCAACATAGAAGTTAATTGTGTGCTGCGCTGAAAATCAGATTGCAGTCCAAAAAAGGGACAGGAATTTAGTTCCCTAATTTTCACTTTCCATTTACTGCTCCAATTTGTTTCAGTTTTTGAGGGCATTAGAGGAACAACCAACACCAAGTTATCAACTTTTGCCACCAATTCCCCCTTCCTTTAGTAAATCATATGTGCAAACAAGTTATTTATTTGATTAAGCTCCCTCCGTAACACTTGATTGTTCCACTGGTGAGTTTTATCAGGCTTTTTTGTTTCTCTGAATGTGGAGGTTGTTTTTTACATTCCATTAGATGAAATTTCTTCAAATGCAGTGGAATGGTTCTTATTAAATAGAGTTCAGATAGGAAATATTAAAGCTCTAGTCTTTTTTTTTTTTAATTCCGTTTTCTCTCGTTGTTGTTCTGTGAAGTAGATGGGGTTGGGCTTTGCTTATATATTCATAATTCCAATTCTTTAGTTCAGGTTATATAATCCATCCAAATTTTCACTTTGAATTCTGAACTTATACCTCCTCTTCTCATATTTTACAATGATTCATTAATATCATCAAACAATCAATCATTTTTTTTTATTTTTTATTTTTTTTTTGCAAGGGCATGCTTTCACCTCTTCAATCCAGTTGTCCTGGACTCTCTAATAATGGTTTAAGCCAGGATAAAGAATTACAGAATAGTCACCGATGTAAGCGCTCTTCATGGTATGTTTCCTCCTTACTTCTTTCTCCACTTCTATAGCCTCAGTATTTTTTTCTTGAGATCATCTCAACTTTCTAAGTTTTTACTCCACAACAAATTCACAGTTTTCACCAATCAGTAAATGTCTGCCTATTTGCCATTGGTTCTGGTCCTTGGACTGCCAAGAACACTGGAAGATAGAAGAAATACATTTCCACTCTCAAAGAGTGATTGTCTTTGCCTGTGACAGTTCATTTTAACTCCTTTTTGTATTACAATCTTCCACAAGCAATTCATCTGTGTGTTCTCATTGCATTTATCACCACCTCATGTCAGTCACTTGAGCTCTCGCTCTTCCTTATTCTCATGAGTAACTATGTAGCTGTATAATGTGAAAAGATATTCATTTTAGCTAAACTTAATTAAGTTATTGCTGTTTCATATATGTTTTTCAAGGCACAACATGCTAAGATGCTGATCCTTCAGCATGAAGCAGCAAAAAGATATTTTGAGTGCTTACAGGTTATACGCATAACAGTGTCTACTAAATACATTTATGGACTTTATAGATGGTGATGTGAGAGATGATACACTGGAGACAACCAAATGATCAAGCCATCAAGGTGCTCACTTTTATTGCCTTAGAACAATGCCAACTCCTTGATACCTGAAAACTCATAGAGGAACGAGAGACAAACCACTCCTCTATTATGAGAAATCACAAACTTGATTCCCCCAATTCATCATTTTTTCTTCTTTCTTGTTCTTTCCTTCTACAGCACGACAAAAACTTGTAGAGAATGCTTTGAACAGAATACTCACCTAAAAATATCATATTTTATCCAATATTTAGCGATGCGTGTGTGTGTGAGAGGGAGAGAATTTTCCAAAAATTAAATTTCCAAAGCACACTAGTTGTCCATTATTAAAATTTCATACAAGAAGATTCCTACGACGTCGAAGTAGAAAGAAACTAACAGATCGACTCTAAGTTCAACGACCAGTTATGTGCGATCTTGCAAAAATACGATTCAGATCCCCCGTCTCATGGCCGCCCACTTTCACCTGCTCCCCGAACCCACGAAGATCACCGAAAGAAATCAAACAAAATGATCGTTGCAGCAGATACTTGTAATCAACATCATCGATAGCATGACTTGGAAAATTTCAAAAAATTTATGGATTATCATCTGAATCAAAATTTTCAGCAGTTTAAAAAACAATAATACTAGAACGAGAGAGACCTGGCAGCCGCCAGTTCGAGGTACCTGAGGTTGAGATTCCAGAGATCGAAGTCCAGAGAGACTGACGGCCACCCGATGGAAGCCCTAGCCCCTCAATGCAGAGAGGTTTATGGGGACGCTAATGGGCCTATCCCGCATCGAGCTTGTTGGTCCGATCCGCTTCGTGCCCAGGGCTGGTACAGTAGGGCTTGATCCTGACCGGGTTGGGCTGGGCTGGGCCGGGCTGATTCTCTAAAGCAATGCTAAATAGGCTGCATCCGTCACGAGACTGCGCTTCAGCTTCAAAACTCCGAGATTAACAAGATTGGAGCGAGGCTGAGTGGGTTTCAGGATTCGACAGAAGCACAGCTCCAAGGACCGGAGGGATTGGCATGTGTTGAGAGGAGGGGGCACAAGGTAGAAGCACCGCTCCATATGCAAGTGGAGGGCGAGATCTTGGACGCCCTTCTGGCTTAGGGTTTGGAACCAGCCGTCGAGGAGGGGCGTCGAAGTTGATGCAGGACAGGCGGCAGCTCCGGATGGGACCGGCGTGGACGGAGATGACGCGGTCGACGGCGCGGGCGCGCCAGTCCTCCTGAGCACGCCTGTCGTCCGCATGGAGCGTATGGCATCCGATCTCCTTGTTGGGGAATTTCTTCGAGCAGAGGGCAGAGTCGTCGAGGATGCGGAGGGGGGCGAGGGTCCAGAGGTGGCGCCACCGGGTGGAGAGGACGCTGGTCCGGACGGAGTCTTCGATGGGGAGGAAGGAGAGGATGTAGACGAGGAGGCAGTCGGGGAGGAGGTCGAATCGGTCGAAGCCGTCGGCAACGACTCCTCCGCCACTGGAATTTGGGTCGGCGTTGGAGAGGACCCTTCTCTTCCTCCTGTTCCTCTTCCCCGCCATGGGTTGCTGGCGCCGTGAACCTATCCCTCTCCCGCCCACGGTTTTCGGGTTGATATTCGTTAAAGTCTGGCCCAGATTGCCCGCATTAGCGAATCAGGCCCTGCTGCTACGAACCGTGGGTGAAACATAAGAGTTGAGTTTTTTTTTTAATTAAAAAAACAAAAGCTTTTCAGACATTTCAAATCTCCCAAACACTTGATTGGATTGTTTATTATTATTATTATTATTATTTCTTTGCCAAGTAAATGTTAGGTAAGATAGCTTGCTATTATTTCAATTAAAATATATATATAATATATTATGATATTTGAACTAACAAGTAGATAAATATTTCGGAAAAGTGATTTTGGATTTGGAGATAACAATCATCCATCTTGCACCATCTTTGTAAAAAAATAAAATTCACGGATATTATTGAGCAAGCTTGACTTGCACACTCCCTTCATTGGCTGACCAACCATGATTTCTAGAGGTCTCTGTAAGAAACAAATAATAAGATATGAAAAAGACTGGTAAAGCACTGAAGAATTCATAAGCCACTTGAGTTGTTCAATAATTTTCTCCTAAGATATAATAATCGTCAAATGAATTGTGCATACAGTAAGTAGTAGTTGATACCAATAGCATCACAAGTCGGTAAGAAGTAGAGGAGAAATATCTAAAATATTAATATATTTTTGGAGACTATAAATCCTCTTTTTATAATATTTTCAGGCTATAAATCTTTTTTTTATAATATTTTCAGGCCACTCGATAAAGGAATAACCAGCCTACCATAATATGAAATAAATGATCAGAATTTAACCAATGAAATCACGTTGCAGGTTAGAGAAGAGCTTTAGGCAGAGAGGGGCATCTTTGATGGGGCACATTGTCGAACATGTTGCCAGTAAAAGCTGGGATGGAATGGTGTTTTGGATGAAGAGGTTGGCACTGAAGTTTTAGTTGGCTAAGGCTTGGATTCGAACCTTTACATCCATGGGGAGAGAGCACGAAAATAGTGGAGAGTGGTATCAAGGAAGGATTTGAGAGGAAGTGAAGGGAGAGGAGAGGCTTGTTATTATAACGATCGAGGTGAAGGAGGTAGCTGTGGACTTTTTGGAGGTGGCTAGATCCATGGACACAACAAGGGTGGTGACAATAAGGGATGTGAGAGCATGGAAGAGGAGGGGGAGGAGAAGAGAGAGAGAATGAAAGATTTTGATTGCAGTTGATCTTGTTTTTTTTTTTTTTTTATTGCAAGTCAACTTATTACAAGTCCAACTATTGTTTCACTTGAGTTACAACCATCGACTCTATTTATGATCAAACAATCGATTTGTAAGAAGCCCCACTATAAGTCAAAGAATTACAAATTACAACTTTCATTGAAAAATATTAAACATTAGTCACTACCCTCATTATACATATCGTATAATATATATTTAAAAAAATAAAATTAATTTTAACTACATTCAAATATAATCAAATTTAAATCTAGCCATTTTCTTCATTTATGAATCGATATAGCTCATAAATTTTAAAAATAAAAAATATATGTTTATCTATGTACATGTAAGGATAGAGAGAAAGATTGAATTTTATATTTGATGACATTTAAATATATTTAAATTTAATTATTAAAAAAATATTTTTTATATTATTTTATTTTATTTAAAGAAATGGCATTTGCAATAGTATTTGAGCCTTGCCGAAGAAAGAAGGCGGAGATAAAAGAGCTCGAAAATTAAGAGGTAAAGTGGCGGATTAAATGGTTAAAAGAATTTAATGAATGCAAGCAAAATGTGCCATGAGCAAAATGTTCAAACCATTTTGGGGGAAAAGTATAGCATAACAGGCTCATTTGATATGACATTTTTTTTTTGATAGATAAAATATGAAGTAGTCGAGGCATATCATATTGCGGTAATATAATACAGTCGCCACTTCCTTTCAATAAAAAAATTAACGTATAGAACATCTTTTTCCATTCAAAGACGCTCGGAATGTAATTTTTTTTATACATATGAAGCAAGGATGTAATACCCACTTCAAAAACAAAAAAAAAAAAACAAAAACAAAAAACAAAAGGGCTGTGCATGCGCGCTACGCAGGCGGTGCCGGCCAGGAGGAGGGTTCCCAATTTAACGCCCCCTCCCCCCTCCTCCGCTCGCGTCGTCTTGTCCGGATCCGAGCGATTCTCCTCTCGCCGGCGTCGATCTCCTCCGTAGGCGAGCTCCGTTCCCTTCAGTTAAGCCAGGCACTGGCGGTCTTCGGGCCCCTCCTCCGCCGGCAGGGTGCTCCGGCAGGGGAGGGGAAGGCCGTAAACGGCCGTAAGAGGGGGGGGGGGCGGTTGGGGGGTCGCCTCCGTCGGTCAGGGATTTTGGACGGGGGAGGGTCGCCAGCTTTCAGTTAGGGAATCGGCGGCGAGCTCGTCGGCTCGTCGGGACCGGGGGGAGCTGGCGGCGGCTGGCCAGCTGGTGGAGGGCCGGCCAGGCCGCCGAGCCGTCGACTACGGTGAAGAGAAGAAACAGGGGAAAGAAAGAAGGAGGAAACAAAAAGAGAGGGTGTCACGCCCGACCCAGGGAGTGGTGGTGGCCACGCGGGTGGCTACACCGCATCTTGAATACTGCGCATCAAAAGTCGTCAAAGATATCGATTATAAATAAGGAGGGTTAACAATTATATAATATACTGAAATTTAATCCTTCCGTATATAAATTATGTAATGTTGACAAGACAAACCAGAAGTTCTAAAATAATTAGAATGGGGTTACAATATATGACAAATAAAATCAATTTACATCAAGAACGGCTAACCCCAATTACCCCGCGTTGTTGCTCCCGATAATTCTCGGCTACGGAAAAATATTGTAAGATTTAATGAGTTTACACTTAGTATGCCTACTATTACATAATATAGCCAAATAAGAATTTTTATCAAGTCAAATACATGTCATGCTTTCAAATTTAAAAACATTTCATCATATTATAGAATTGTACAAATCTCATATTCGAATAAATTGGAAGCAATTAATATGAAATAATATTTCAAAATACCATTTCAATTTCAAATCACTGTAAATCTCATTTCATACTAATGTCCCACGTCGCGTAATAACATCCTAAGGATGTAACCTCTGTACGCCCCATGGTGGAGAAAGGGTGCACGGGAGTCAATTAGATCTTATGCCTATATCACATCATGACGCATCACATCCCTACGATGTGTGTTCTCCACATATTCTCCCTGTGGAGGTGAGTCTCGGAGTCATGTAACATGTAGTGTGGACCGTGACGACATATAATATCACAATCACAAATAGCATTTATTCGCATAATAGCAAAGATATATCAATTTACTTTTTATGATTTACCAAAATTTGATAATTTTTCATAATCATGTAATAACCAGATGCATGTATCAAATGCCAATTTAATTTACCAAAATTAACAATAATCAAGTCAAATATTCATTTACAAAAATGTGGTACCACAACTATCATTTTTCAAATAATACTATAAATCAATTCATTATTTCAATAATGACATAATTTAATAATGATTTAAGAAAAATCATTATAACGCCCGGCTTACTTACCCTCAGCAACGCTAATCCAAAAGCGTAAATCAGCTGTAGGGATCTCTGGGTACCTACAACATAATTTTTTTAATTTTTAAATTTTAATTTTAGGATGCCAAACTAACTCCTACACTTAACCCAATCTAATCCTGAGCCCAACTTGGGGCTTGAATATCTCCAAATATAGAAGCCCAAATGGGGAAATAAAAATTTTTCGACAAACTAGGATCCACGCTGATCCCGGCCATATTTTTCTTTTATTGGGCCGAGCCCAAATTGGGGCCTGAAAATTCAGCCCAAAGGGGCTAATCGGATCGGGATCAGAAGCCCGGTCCTAGGTTTTTTCCCTTTTTCCTTTTTTTTTTTTTTTTTCTCTTCTCTGCTTCACCCTGGTTCACCCAAACCCGGGGGTGGCTAGTGGCCGGCCGCCTAGGGCCGCCGCCGGCCCTCCCGGGGTCGGCGGCCGCCGACGGGCGGCCGAGCCGGCCGCCGCGCGCCGGCCCCTTCCTCTTTCTTTCCTCTTCTTCCTCTTCTTCTTCCTTTTCTTCTCCTCTTTCGTCCGCCCGGCGGCACGTGAGGGCCGCCCGGCCCCGAGCCGGGCCGGCGAGGCCGGCGGGCACGCCGCGGGCCGGACCAATGCGGGGAGCCGGTTTGGCTCCTACGACGGGGGAGGAGCCATTCGCCCTCTCCCTTCGTTTTGTCCCTGCCGGCGACCCCGCCGGCCCGGACCAGCCGGACGGCGCGGCGCGGCGGGGGGTCGCCGACAAGGCTCGAGCCGGCGGGCGGCGCGGAGCACGCCGCCGGGCCCCGAACCACGCAGTGAAGGAGGGCCGTTCCACGGCCCTCCTCCCTTCTTCCTTGCGGCGGCACGGCCGGCCACCCTCGGTCGGTCACGGACCCCACCCGGACACCGCCCCCCGGCGTCGGTGGGGGCTACCGCCCGAGGACCCCGGGCCCGGCGAGCCGGCGGGCACGCGCCGGCTCGAACCGAACCAGCGCGGAGGCCCGCTTGGCTCTGCGTCGGGGGAGGGCCTCTGCGGCCCTCTCCCTCTCTCTCTCCATGCTCTCTCTCTCTCCCTCTCCTCCTCGCGGGGTGAAGGGGGGGCTTACGGACGGCGGCGAGGTGTCGGGGACAAGCGGAGGGCGACACGGTGGCGGGAGCTCGCGGGTGCGAGAGGGAGGAAGGAAGAAGCGGGGGAGTAGGGGCCGGTCATCTCCCCAGCCATTTTCCTTTTTAGCGAGGGGAAGGCTGAGCCCTCCATTGCACCCCCATATGCGCGCGCTGGCGCGCATGCAGCGCGCCGCGTGTCGCGCACCCACGCCGCGTATAATGTTAAAAAAATTGCCTGTCAGGGGGGGTTGACATCCTCCCCTCATAAAAATTTCGGCCTTGAAATTAATGTACAACACGAATAAAATTTTTGAGGCCCGAAATAAAAATTACTAGCTGTATTTATCTATCTTTCTAGTCAAAATACAACAGTAATTACACTTTTGTGCTTATATACAAATATTTATTCAGATACAAATAGATGAGGATATTTTTTTTTCACCTCCTCTTCAAGTTCCCACGTAGCCTCCCATTCAAAATGATTACTCCACTGAACCTTAACATAGGGAATGCTACGCCGTCTTAGAACTTGGTCTTTATAGTCCACAATACGTATCGGATGCTCTTCGTATGTCAAATTCTTCTTTAGCAAAATGGGCTCCGCTTCTATGACATGACTGGGGTCAGAAATGTATTTCCTCAACATAGAGACATGGAATACATTATGTACCCCAGAGAGTGCAGGAGGTAATGCGAGGCTATAAGCCACTTCCCCCACTCTGCTCAAGATCTCAAATGGACCAACGTATCATTGACTTAATTTTCCTTTAAGCCCAAACCTCATCACATCTTTGGTTGGTGAAACCCTTAAAAAGACATGGTCCCCACACGAAATTCATTTCACTTATTCTAACATCGCATAACTTTTCGTTTCGCAATACTCGAGCTACTGGAGTCTTTCCTTATGTCATTGCACTTTTTCTAAATACTGTTGAATCGACTCGTGGGCCCAACAATTTTCTTTCCCCCACATCATTCCAACACAAGGGAGATCCGCATTTTCTACCATACGGAAGAGCTTAAAATGGAGCCATTTTGATCTTGGCAGTAGCTATTATTGTAAAGCAAACTCCACCAAAGGTAGGTGGTTGTCCCAAGCACCACCCAAGTCCATTACACAGACTCGCAACATGTCCTCTAAGATCTCGTATGGTCCTCTCGATTGTCCATCCGTCACGGGGTCAGGCCGTGTTGAAATTCCCGTTTGGTCCTCGCAGCCGCCTATGAAGACTCTTCCAAAGGCGGGACACAAACACGGTATCCCGATCTGACACAATCGACTCGGGGACACCATGAAGTCTCACTATCTGCTCAATGTACATGGTGGCCAATCTCTCGCTTGAGACCCCAACTCTAAACGGCAGAAAATGGGCTGACTTGGTCAATCTATCAATAATAACCCAGACCGCATCATTGTTTCTGGGAGTTTTGGGTAAAACCTTGATCTAAAATCCATGGTGATCTTCTCCCATTTCCCTTTGAGGGATCATTAGAGGCCGAAGAGGTCATGCAAAGCTTTGATGTTCGGCCTTCACTTGTTGGCACACTAAGCACTTGGCCACATATTGAGCAATTTTTCTTTTCATTCCTTTCCACCAGAAATTTTCTCGTACGTCTCTGTACATTTTGGTGCCTCCTGGATGAACAGTATAGGGAGAATAATGAGCCTCCCTCAAAATTTCAGCCCTTAGATCTTCCACATTTGGCACACAGAGCCTAGTATTAAATCTCAGGGATCCATCCTCATTTATTCTGAATTCATTCTGAACCCCTGATTGCACAGCTTTCTTTATCTTTTATAGTTCTAAGTCTTCTTTCTGGGAAGACTTAATCCTGTCAATCAGGGTTGGCTGAAGTACAAGTGTTGCAAGAAGCCCATCAGATTGCTGTACTCGCAAACCAACCTCCAATTTTTTAAGGACTCTGCGAATGTGAGGTTGAGAAGTAATTATGGAAGCTAGCTCTGAGGAGGACTTTCTCTGGCAAGGCATCAAACTACCACATTGGCCTTCCACGGATGATAATGCGGGTTCGGGTCATAATCCTTTAATAGCTCCAAACCCACCTCCTCCGCCTCAAGTTTAGCTCCTTACGGGTGAAAATGTATTTCGGACTTTGATGGTCCGTATACACATCACAAGTCTCCCCATACGGATAATACCACCAAATTTTCAAAAGTGCAAAGATCACGGCGGCTAACTCCCGGTCATGAGTAGGATAGTTACGCTCATAAGGCTTCGGTTTGGAGGCATAGGCTATCACCTTCCCTTCACGCATCGAACACCTCCCAATCCCTTTCGAGAGGCGTCAGTGAATAAAGTATATCCTCCAGATATAGATGGAAGAGTAAGGATAGGGGCTGACACCAGGCGCTGCTTGAGTTCCTGGAAACTTCCCTCACACTCCTCTGACCAAACAAACCTTGCTCGCTTTTGAGTTAAGCGAGTCAGAGGCAAAGCAATGCGAGAGAAGCCTTCCACGAATGCGATAATAACCGGCCCGACCCCCAAGAAGCTTCGACACGATACATTGGAAGGCCGACACCAGTTCACGATGGCCTCAATCTTCTTAGAGTTTACAGATATACCGTCTTTGGATACGATATGACCCAAGAAGGATATTTGGCTCATCCAGAAGTCACATTTCTGCAGCTTGGCATAAAGTTTCTTTTCCCGAAGAGTCTGCAGAATAATCCTTAAGTGGTCTTCATGCTCCATATGACTTTTATAATAAATCAAGATATCATCAATAAAGACCACTATAAACCGATCAGGGTATGGTTTAAGAAGATTCGTGCATCAAGTCCATGAATGCGCCGGGCATTAGTCAACCCAAACGGCATCACCAAGAACTCATAATGGCCGTACACCGGTTCCGAATGCGGTCTTAGAAACATCCTCGACTTTTATCTTGGCGAGTGATGGTACCTCGATCGAAGATCAATTTTTGAGAATACCTCGAGCTCCTTGAAGTCGATCAAATAGATCATCAATCCTCGGTAAATGGTGCTTGTTCCGCCTTTGTTACCTTATTAATTTCTCGAATCGTATACCGAAGGCTGGCCATCCTTCTTTTAACAAATAATACTAGAGCACCCCAAGGAGAGACACTTAGTGTACGATAAATCCTCGATCCGAAGCTCCCGTAACATTTTAACTCTTTAACTCGAATTTTGGGCCTCCGAGCCATATGGTAAGGAGCTTTGAATATGAGTCCGGTGCCGGGGGCTAAATCAGCGTGAACTCGACTTCACGATCCGAGGGTAATTCCGTCCACCCTCAGGAAAGACATCGGGAAACTCTCAAGCCAACGGAATATCTTTCAACCGCTGGTGTTCATCCCGCTGAAGGTCTCTAACCATAGCAAGAAACCCCTACGACCACCTTTTCTTAAGTATTTTCCGGCTTGCGGATAGCCGGCACTAATACCGAAGCCGTATTTCCGGCTCCCACTAAACCGAATTCGGTGAAGATTAGGAATTTTAAAGATTACCCTTTTTCTGAAACAGTCAATAGAAGCATGATAGGAGGCCAACCAGTCCATCCCTAGGATTACATCAAAGAATTTCAGTGGGAGGACTATCAGATCAGCGTTCAACCTCCTATCTTTCATGTCAATCAGGCAAGATTTACACACTGAGTCTACCATCATGACATCTCCATTAGGAAAGGCAATATGCAACTCTTGCTCTAGAGGAACGGGTGTCAATGATGCATTCTTGGCAAGAAAAACTATCGGATATAAATGAATGTGTGGCACCCGATCAATTAAAGTTTGAGCATAAGTGTTGCCTACTTTAAACATACGTCATAAAGATTAACTTAACGTAGATGTCATGCAGCATGATATGTTTTTCCGCTACCTACTATCATAATCCATGCATTATACGATGTATGAATGCAATGATTTTAAAGAAATAATTTAATTTACCAGACATACCTGTCACCACGGTGAAGGAGGCGACAGCCCGTCGTTGGAGTGAGGGTAAAGACCCTCCTTGGGTCTGAGATCTTCTTTGGCTCTTCCTCCGATCCGGAGGGCCGATGATCCTTTCGGAGGGACAGTGGCCATTTTGTGGTCCATCTTCCCACAAATAAAGCGAGTGATCACCACTGCGCAAGCTCACAGCCCCGATAGGCCTTCCGCAATGAGGACAACGGGTCCTCATATCCTTAGTGCGAGGGAGCTTGAAAGAAACCCTTCTTCTTCTTAGCCTACGAAGACCGGCGCGGAAGGAGGTCCTCCTCTTCATCCGTCGCTCTCTCATCATCGTTGAATGACGGTCATGTCCTCCTCTCACTGACCGAGCCTTGCTCGCACCACTTCACCGTAAGTGGGGAGCTCAAATGCATTGCCTACCGCCTCGGCCTAGGGTGCAAGTCCCTCGGTGAATTTAGTGATCTTGGCTCTCTCGGTCATAACAAAATTTGGGGCAAATCAAAGCCAATCGTACGAACTCGGCTTCATCGGGCCACGTAAAGGTTCCTCTGCTCTAACCTCATAAACTCGGACTCCATCTGTCTCTGCGAACACTCCTGAAAAATACGGCGATAAAAGGCCTCCTTAAACGCATTCCCAAGAGATGGCCCGACCTCCGAGTCTTGCTCCAACATCGGGCCGACCAATCGTATGCCTCCTGGAGGAGGTAGGTGGCAAATCTGATCCGCTCCTCCTCCGGGCTACCAAGGGCCGTAAAGGCCTTCTCGATCTCTCTATCCACCTCTCGCATCAAGTGGGTTGGTGGATCCGGAGAAGGGAGGAGGGGCCAAGCTCTTAAACTCGAGAAGCTACGACCCCCTCCCTGCCAGGGCTGAGATGGAGCGGGCTGAGTGGTCGAAGCCCTAGGCAGCCGGGTCCGAGGAGGCCGATGGTGCGGCACGGAGTCCGGAAACGATGAAACCGCAGGGAGCTGTGAAGGTGCGCATCCGCCGAACCGCCGCCGTACGTGGCACCGAACCGCACGAGTCACCCCCAAGAATGCCGGAGTAACTCGGCTACCGCGGTGGCCGTGGGTCGTTGCCAACTGGGGCAACGGAACCCGATCTGGTGAGGGCTTGGGCCTCCCTTGTCAGTCGTGGAGTCACCACGGAGGTCCCCCTCATATCGCTGACCACTGGTGCGACGATGCATTATAAAATCTGCCATGGTTAGATTCCAATCAATATCATAATAAATTATCAAATCTCAAGTATTTATTTATTTATTTTTTAAACAAGTCACTTGAATTTTTCCTAGAGTTATTACCCTCCTGATGTCATGTCAATATTTGGCCTAAAGTTAATCATGTGTTTGGCCCTAATGTCAAACCTTGCTCTGATACACTACAAGCTATCACGCCCCGGACCCTGCTGGTGGTGGCCCAGGGGTGACAGCCCGCCGCATGCTAGGCATGCAAGGCATCCAGTACAATATCAATTATAAACAAGGAGGGTTAACAACTATATAATATACAAAGTTTAATCCTTCATATACAAATTATGTAATGTTGGGCAACAAACCAAAGTTCCAAAATAATTCCAAATGGGGTTACATATAACAAAATAAAATCAATTTACATCAAGAAACTCCCAATTACCCCTGTTGTTGCCCCTGATAATTCTGTGGCTCTGGAAAAACATTGTAAGATTTAATGAGTTTACACTCAGTAAGTAAGCCTACTATTACATAATATAGCCAAATAAGAATTTTTATCAAGTCAAATACATGTCATGCTTCCAAATTTAAAAACATTTCATCATATTATAGAATTGTACAAATCTCATATTCGAATAAATTGGAAGCAATTAATATGAAATAATATTTCAAAATACCATTTCAATTTCAAATCACTGTAAATCTCATTTCATACTATTGTCCCACGTCCACGTAATAACATTCCAAGGATGTAACCTCCCTGTACGCCCCCAGTGGAGGAAGGGTGCCGGAGTCAATTAGCATCTCATACTATATCCTGTCACAGCACATCCCTAGGATGTGTGTTCTCCACATATTCCCCCTATGGAGGTGGGTCCCGGAGTCATGTAACATGTAGTGTGGATCGTGACGACATATAATATCACAATCACAAATAGCATTTATTCGCATAATAGCAAAGATATATCAATTTACTTTTCATGTTTTACCAAAATTTGGTAATTTTTCATAATCATGTAATAACCAGATGCATGTATCAAATGCCAATTTAATTTACCAAAATTAACAATAATCAAGTCAAATATTCATTTACAAAAATGTGGTACCACAACTATCATTTTTCAAATAATACTATAAATCAATTCATTATTTCAATAATGGCATAATTTAATAATGATTTAAGAAAAATAATTATAACTGGCTTACTTACCTCACAACGCTAATCCAAAAGCGTAAATCAGCTGTAGGGATCTCTGGGTACCTACAACATAATTTTTTTGATTTTTAAATTTTAATTTTAGGATGTCAAACTAACCCTACACTTAACCCAATCTAATCCTGGGCTCAACTTGGGGCTTGAATATCTCCAAATATAGAAGCCCAAATGGGGAAATAAAAATTTTCCGACAAACTAGGATCCACGCCGATCAGGCCATATTTTTCTTTTATTGGGCCGAGCCCAAGGGGGCCCAAAATCGGGCAAAAATTCAGCTTAAAGGGCTAATTGATCAATCGGGCCGAACCCGGCCGGCCCCCGGTCCCTTTTTCCCCTTTTTCCCTTTTTTTTTTTCTCTTCCCCAGCTCACCACAGTTCACCCGAACCGGGGTGGCCGGTGTGGCCGGCCCCCTGGGGCCGCCGCCGGCCCTCCTCCGGGAGTCGTGGCCGCCGACGACCGGCCCCAGGCCCGACTGTTGGCCGGGCATTGGCCGGCCAAGCCGTTGGTCGGCCGGACCACGGACCGCCGCCCGGCGCCGTGAGGGCCGCCGCCGTAGCTTGGGCCGGCGAGCATGCGGGTCGGGCCGGACCGACGCGGAGCCGGGGTTTGGCTCCCACGACGAGGAGGGCCATTCGGCCGCTCTCCCTTCGTTTCGTCCCCTAGCAGCGACCGGTCGTGCCACCGGCGGCCGGCGGGACCCGCCGGACGCCGGCGCCGGCGGGGTTGCCAACCAAGGCTCGGGCCCGGCGGCCGGCGGCACGCCGCGGGGCCCGAACCCACGGTGAAGGGAGGGCGGTGGGCGAACCCGCCCTTCTTCTTCCTTGGTCGGCGCACCCGGCCGGCCACCGGCCAAAGTCGACCCCACGGACGCCGCCCCGGGGCCGCCGGTGGGGCCGCCGCCCAAGGATCGGGCACGGCGCGAGGCCGGTGGGCACGCCGCCGGCCCGAACCAGCGCGGGGGCCCGCTTGGCTCCCGCGTCAGGGGAGGGCCTCCTGCGGCCCTCTCCCTCTCTCTCCATGCTCTCTCTCTCCCTCTCCTCGCCGGTGAAGGGGGGGCTTACCGGATGGCGGCGAGGTGTCGAGGACTAGCGAAGGGCGGCACGGTGACAGGAGCTCGCGAAGTGCAGAAGGGAGGAAGAAGACAGGGGGAGGGGGCTTCAGTCCTCTCCCCAGCCATTTTCCTTTTTAGCGAGGGGAGGGCTCAGCCCTCCCCTGCACCTCCATGTGCGCGCACGTGGGCGCGCGCGCTGGCGTGCATGCAGCGCGCCGCGTGTCGCGCACCCACGCCGCGTATTATGTTAAAAAAAATTGCATATCAGGGAGGAGGTTTACAGAGGGAAAGGAAGAAAACGGGTGGCCGCCGGTGGCTGCCAGGCGGTCGAGTGGGAAGGGCCAGCGGCGGCCGCCGGCGAGCATGGGTTTAGGCACAGGGGCCGCCGGCAAGCACGGGTTTAGGCCTTCCTGTGAGCGTGGAAGAAGATTAGAGAGGGGGAGAGAGAGAAATGAGTTTGGGCCTCGGGTTAACCTATTGAACCTGGCGGGGTATAAGTTTGGATAAGAGATAATTCTAGTTTGTTAAAAGAATTTTATTTTTCTATTTAGACTAATATACATTGAGATAATTAAGCCTTAAATTGAATTTAGGATTAAACTTAGTAAAATGATAATTTTTTTTTTTACCACCATGATTTTAGAAATTAAAAATTTAAATATTAAGTTGTAGGGGTCAAAGCCTAAATTTTAGTAAAGTATTAAAATATATTATTTTTGAATGAAATGCTGCATAGATAATGCTTATTGCCTATAATTATTTTACAAAATATGCAAAATAAATTCTATTGTTTTAATATATGCATTAAAATATTTAATATTATTATTTTAAATTTTAGCTAAATTTTACATAATTTATAAAATAAAAATAATAAATAAAAAAATATTGCTTATACAAGTGAATATTTATGATATGTTCAAACCATAAAAATGATGATAGTATTTTATGTGTATTTATGCAATAATGTTATCGTCAGCATTTAAATAAGATATGGAAGAAAGTTTTGGATAAGAAAATGTGCTGCCCACACGGTCCACTATGATAAGATATGATTTCTGATATCGGACCCACCTTAATAAGGGATAATGTGGAGGACACACCTATGTGCTGTTCTGTTTTGTAATATTATATGACTTTCTGATATGATTTCTTATGATATGATATTACTTTCTAATATGATTTTAATACTGGAACTCTTTCTTCAAGATATATTTAGAGGATGCATGTTTTGTTCTATTATACCTTTATCCCTGATGTGGTGTTCTGTTCTCACAGGGATATATATGGCCATAGTGTTTGACCGTGGCATAACGTATTCGTAATAAGATGAAATATAAATGTTAACAACAACATGGATTTTGGTTGTGATAATTTAAAAAATCTGAAACTAAATTTTGAGACATAATATAGTATATGTTTTTAACATATTTCAAGAATGTGAGTAACATCAGATAACAAGATAACATGCATGTTAAAATAAAAAATTCATAAAATGTTATATTTTTGAAGTTAATATGACATGTTTATACTAGGCTTACTTATTGAGTGTGAGCTCATTAAACTTTTATTGATATTTTTCAAGTCAAGAAAATGAATTGAGATAGTTACAATGAAGTTTCTATCAGTGTAGCTTAGATAAACATAAATTTTATCTACATATAGCCCAAACATTTACTTATGTGGATTTGTACTATGATTGTTATGAATTTTAATGGTATAGTTATTTATTGTCCCTCTATTTGATGATTGTTTTGTTAGATGCCTTATATGTCTGGCATGCGACAGTTTGTTACCTTCTGAATTCATCATTGGGTCTGAAGCATGACAAAAGTTCTATTAAATCATTCGGTACAATGCTTTAAAAAAAAAATGCCACATGTCTTGGAAAAAAATAGTGTTCATCTTTATTCCCAATTAAATAGTATTATGTGCATCGTAAGTTTGCCATGGCTAAATATAAAATGTTTCATCACTAAATTTGTTCTGATTTCATTTCATCTGCCCAATGAAAGCATTTATGGAAAAAGATGAATATGCTATTTTTTTTGGTTGAGAACAAGCAGGACTCATCAAAAGGGGTTTATTAAAATAATAGCAAGAGTTGTTACCCCTATCTAGGAAAAGAAAAAAGAATAAATATTTTTTTTTGGTTGAGAATGAGTGAGGCTTACCGAGGGTTTCATTAAAATAATAGATATTAGTAGATAATACTAGCAGATGATTATATTTTATTTTTTCAGACTAAGCATGTAGTTATTTCAGATGATTATTACATGATTATTTGCCATGTGTCTTATTTTATAGTTCAATTTATGGTTTTTCATGCAATGGATATGAAGCAATATGGTTTCACATTTCACAAAGCTTCACTTCTCATGCCAAAGACTTGATTTGATTTAATGGTAAATTTTTTTCCTCCTAAGTTTACCCCATCTCTCATATAATTATTAAGTTGGTGCATGGAGAAAAATTGGAACAAAGAATAAAAACAACCCATGTAATGGGCATGTCACTAGATTTTAGTTAATAAAATTGCACCTGAACTTCTACAGTTCCCCAATATATTAATGAAGTGAAACAAACAAAATGTAAAATTCAAAACTAGATGTGTATTTCTCATAAGAGAAATTCTATTAGATCTATTAATTTTTTTCATTGCTTGCAGGCATGTGCGGATTTATTTGTTAGGGCTAAAAGTATGTTTGGGTTGACTTAATAATACATTGGCCTTGCCCGATTTCAAATTGGTTACGAGTAATTCCAATTGAATATAAGTCTAAAATTAGAGCTTAAAAAAAAAAATTAATTAGATTCGATTGTTACTTAGACTTGTTTCGAGCCTAGATCAAAACTTTTACCATTGATGCTTAGTTAAGTCTGCGCCGACCATTCTGCTTGAAATCAACTGAATTAAAATTTTTATCTTGCTGATTATCTTATGGGTCTAACTTCATCAATGGCCCAAATATGTTGTTACTGGTCGGCCCGATTAGGGCCAGAGATAGGCCTGACCGAGCTTAGATCCGGATCAGATTCTTGTTTTCGAAAAAATTTCGGGCCAAGCCCGATCAGTGGCGTGATCCAACCCGGCTCAGCCCACTTCAAGCCCTACTACGTGCGTTCCCTCTCCTTGCCGTAACAAACCCTAGGTTTCTTTCCGCCCTCATCCTTCTACCCTCTTCTCCCGCCGTCGTCCGGAGAGAGAGAAACCTTAACCCTAACTTTAGAGAGAGGAAAGATAGAGAGAACGCATCATCAGGATCGACGTTTCTGATGGGATTCGACGTGGGCGTCGTCCCGTTCAACCCCGACGGGTGGGGCCCCCCGGACACGCCGGCGGTGCCTATCCTCCCGAAGCGCGAGGGCAGCGGAACCCTTCCGGCGAACATTCCTTTCGCTCCGTTCTCTAGGTCGGAGAAGCTGGGCCGCATTGCCGACTGGACCCGCAACCCTAACTTCAACAATCCCGCCGCCCGCTCCGCCGCCACCGGCCGTGACGCCGTTTTCGACTTCGCCCTCGACGAGTCATCTGCCCTCGCCGCTTCCGCCGACGACGACTCCTCCTTCCGTCTCGTCGACGGCAAGCCCCCACCGCGCCCCAAGTTCGGCCCCCGCTGGCGATTCCAGCAGCGCCCCCAGCTTCCGCAGCGCCGCGACGAGGAGGTTGAGGCCCGCAAGCGCGAGGCCGAGAAGGAGCGCGCCCGCCGCGACCGCCTCTACAACCTCCACCGCTCCTCCGCTGGTGCCGGTCCTGCCGGCGCCGGCCGTGGCCGCGACTCTCCCGTCCTCAAGTCCTCCGTTGACATCCAGCCTGAGTGGACGATGCTCGACCAGATCCCCTTCTCTACCTTCTCCAAGCTCTCCTTTGCCGTCCCCGACCCCCCTGAGGACCTCCTTGTCTGCGGCGCCCTTGAGTTCTATGATCGCTCCTTCGACCGCGTCAACCCGAAGAACGAGCGCCGCCTCGAGCGCTTCAAGTCCCGCAACTTCTTCAAAGTCACCACAACCGACGATCCCGTCATCCGTCGCCTCGCTGCCGATGATAAGGCCACCGTTTTCGCCACCGATGCCATCCTCTCTGCTCTCATGTGCGCCCCCCGATCCGTCTACTCCTGGGATGTCGTCATCCAGCGTGTTGGAAACAAGCTGTTCTTTGACAAGCGTGATGGCTCCCAGCTCGACCTGCTCTCCGTCAACGAGACCTCCCAGGAGCCCCTCCCTGATGCCAAGGAGGACATCAATTCCGCCCATTCCCTTGCCGTTGAGGCCACTTACATCAACCAGAACTTCTCTCAGCAGGTCCTCCTCCGTGACGGCAACAAAGTCACCTTCGACGAGCCCAACCCCTTCGCTGCCGTGGGTGAGGACGTCGCCTCCGTTGCCTATCGCTATCGCCGCTGGAAGCTTGATGATGAAACTTACCTGGTTGCCCGCTGTGAGGTCCATGCTGTGTCTGATGTGAAGGGGCAGCGCTCCTTCATGACCCTGAATGCCCTCAATGAGTTTGATCCCAAGTACTCGGGCGTCGATTGGAGGCAGAAGCTTGAGACCCAGAGGGGGGCTGTGCTCGCCACCGAGCTCAAGAACAATGCCAACAAGCTTGCCAAGTGGACCGCCCAGGCCCTCCTTGCAAGCGCCGACCTGATGAAGCTTGGGTATGTCTCGAGGGTCCACCCCCGGGACCACTACAACCATGTGATCCTCAGTGTCGTCGGGTACAAGCCAAGGGATTTTGCTGCCCAGATCAACCTCAACACCTCAAACATGTGGGGGATCGTCAAGTCGATCGTGGACATCTGCATGAAGCTCAATGAGGGTAAGTATGTGCTTGTGAAGGACCCGGTGAAGCCCCAGGTTAGGATCTATGAGGTGCCGGCAGATGCATTTGAGAACGACTATGTGGAGGAGCCACTGCCCGAGGAAGAGCAGGTACAGCCACCTGCCGAGGAGGAAGATCCTGCCAGCATCATGGACGCTGTGGCTGAAGCTGAGGCCAAGGCTGCTGCTGATGGTGAAGCTGCAGAGGGTGAGAAGGAAACTACTGCTGCTACTGTTTGATGGGTACAAGCAATATTTCGTCCTAATTGAGTATTTTGAAATTTTGGACGTGGAGTTATGACTTTTGGCATCAAGGATTATCTATCTATTATTACAATATACTAGTATTAATGTTGTTTTGATTTGCGAGGGGTCTGTCTTCTCTATTATCATGCTTGATCGATGAGTCTAGACTTTATGCACAGCTTTTTTTTTATCACTGGGAGAAATATAACTTTGCGAGGATGATGATGGCTTGCCAATATTACAAGGAGAATATATGTGAGCAATATATCTCTCCATATGATCATCCATAACCTAAGCTTTATTTTGGCTTTTTTAACACTTTGTCCTTCATAGTCTTTCTTCATTGTTCTGGTTACCATTTTGTTGGTTATGATGATGGGTTTGATTTTGTGTTTACTTGCTTTTTGATATAATGATGTAGCTGTGACTATGAATTTTCTTCTCAATGCTTTCTGGCAATCTGCATTAATGTTAGGAGGTTTGTGACTTCTTAACCTGTCAAGATTTCAAAAAGACTTGCCATGTACATTAAGTTTGAAACTTTTTCCAACTTCCAGCTTGCTGGAGCTGGTTCAAATTTTGACCTGAAACTTGGAAGTAACAGTCCGGTTGAGGGGGACATGGTTCTTAATATTTTGTTCTATGTTCTATTAAAAAAGTTTTATACTATGATAATGTTCTTTCTTTCCATTCTGGAGTGTTTCCACAAAAGGAAAATGGGTCATGTCAAACTTTATGGGCAAGAGAATGTTATATTTCTTTGTTTTGGTAGAAAAGTCCTAGGCTAATTTCATTCAAGTAATTTTTGTTAGTAGAAGAAAGCTAGCCTTCTCCTTTGCAACAATGGATACTAGAAAAATGGGTAAAATTGAAACGCTAACAAGTCTTTATTACTATATTTGGCCAATAAATGGGTGCCCTCTTGGTCTCATGAGGGGAATGGTAAATCAGGACCCACATGTGTATTAGAGCAGATTTCTTTAATTAGTGGTAATGTGAGAGTTGCCACATGGGTTAGCTAGAACTGTTAAACAGAATTTAAGAAGCTTAAGTAGTGGACATTGCATTTTCTTTCACTATGACATCAGAAGCATTTCACATGTCCTAGCAATAAGATCTTTGTAGTGGCTTTCTTGTTGGCCTCCTAGTCTAAGTATGGGAACAGTAAGAAATAATTAATGATATAATCTCTACTAAAGGTTCTCAGAATTTGTCATTTACATCTACAAGACCTTGTAATAGCTATTTTCACATCACATTGTGTTCAACTATGGTGGGAATCACTGGTTATTCAGATTATGAGCCAAAATTTTAGAGTATAGTCATTATAGAATAACAAGCTTTCTTGGTGAAGCCTGATGGAGCAATGTATGGTCTTTGCGAGGACTTATCTAGCTTTTGATGAGAGAGGGAGTGCTCTAATCAGTACTTGAGAGAGTGAAATTCATGGAATCAAATATCATTTCGAGCTACCATCTGTGCTGTTGGAGTGTTGCTGCAGAAATAAAGACAGTGAATAGTGATCTATATCATCTATGAAAGGTGGGGACTGTAAGAAAGTGTTTTATTTATTGCTTGAGTGTAGGTAGTGAGAGGTGCAAGAAGCAATAGCTCAAATGAATTTGTGAATTTTTTTTTTCCTGTAAGAAAGTGAAATTGCGATAGGTGACTAGGTTTTAACTTTTTTCCAAGTATTGTTTACATGTTGAAAAAGAGGATGGAAAAAAGGATTTTATGTGAATTTTGTCCTCAATGGAGGAGAAAAATACATGGTGATAAGTCGTTAGTTTTGAATAATGGGGAGTCAAGGAGATGCAGGATCCATGTTATCATGCAACTTTCCATAGCAAAATTAGATAATTGTGATATTGGTTTCGGTTGAAGTAAACATGTTCCCATTGGTGAAGCCTTGACTGAGTTTGTGATTATTCAATATTGTGGATACTATGACTTGGCTGACATAGATGAGCATAATCATTGTACCATTAGTTGGTTTAAGGATTGATAATATTGTTGGCTTTTGATATCATGTGTGGGGTCCAAGCCCGTTTGGATTAGCTGCTTGAAGTTGTTGGGATACCTTTAAGTGGCTATTGGCCAGCAACTACTAGCTATATAAGATAGCTGTTGGCTAATAGCTAATCCAAACAGGCCTTTCTTTTCAAGGAAAGATTTTGATCAGAGTAAGGTAGAAATAAAAGGACCATGAATAATCACAGATTGAAACATCTTTCATTGTTAATGTCCACCTTGTTTAGGGGCTGTTTGGAAGCTCATATAATTTATACCTTGAAGTATTTCCTTTTCCTGGTAATGATGAGAACCTAGCCAGGTGCTGATGTATTCTACTATTGGGAAAAATCGTAACCTCCCTAGCCTTTGTAAGTTTGGGATAACTACACTTCTTTCGTATTAGAATCCATCATCTCAGAAATGAGGTATTGTTGGTGCTTGGAAAGTCCCCTCAACCAGATGCTTTGCTCATTTCCCTCATCTTTTTGAGACAGGGACGGCCACCAATTGTAACTTATCTGCTGATGAGTTATCCAGGCATCCAAACGGTCTCTTAAGGCATTCATCACAATTAAGACTCTAGGGAATATGCATTTCATAGCATATGAAAATTTATTGAACTCCTAAAGTGATTAGTCTTTGTATTTCTCGGTTAATGTATAGACTGATAATTGTCACAGATAGAGAAGCCTGTGTCATACTCAGGAACTCAAGGACCAGATGAGGATGTATTATCTATTATTGGGATAAGGTGCCAAGTCTTGGAGTTTCTGATAGTCACTTTGACAATGTCATGCCATTAAAGAGGTGCAAGCACCACATCTTTGGGCAGCCTTTGTAGTATTATCCAGAGAAGTAATATATTAACTAGAAGAAGAGTCATTTTGTTATACATCAATTCATATCAATGCTTTATTGTAAGGATCAGGGTGTTCACTTGAGTCTTTCTGTGGTGTTTGGGATGTACCATGCAAGCTCTGGATCAACAGGTGACATGACTGCATGCCCAGCCGCTCTGCTAGCCAGGAGGGGACTGATATACATGCTTGCCAAGCACGGTCATGGCATTGTTACCTTGTGACACTTAAGACTTGCTTTATCATTTGAATACGAATGGTACTTCAATTGATAATGTTAAGAGGGAAGGGATTTGAGGCCAACTAATACCAATTTCTACCATTTTCTGGAGTTTTAAATTATTGGTAAATTCAGTTACTTGTTCATCTGTATTTATTACTACAAAAGATACTTGTGACTGTTTGCTTGGATGAAGGGCAATCTGAAATAAACGAATGACAGTTTAAGGTATAATGAAAGAGAAAAATTGCTTTGTCAGCCCTTCTGTTCTTTATCAATATGACTGCTTAGCTTAGAGCAAAAGGAATCAAGAAAGAGATTAGGGTAGTTGTTTGCATAGAAGCAGAGATTTTCAGAGCTGAATCACTTAATTGTAAAGTGACAATGGATGCTTTTCATGTTGCATTTATCTACTTTCAGGATATTATTTGTTTTGCACATACAGTGAAGTTCCTAAGTTCCTTTTCATACATTTGGAATATTTCATGATGAGGACTTGGGAAGAGTTGTAAATTGTAATCAAGTTTTTGTCATCCACAAACCAGTAAAACAAATAAACTGAGGAGATCGCTACTGAGAGCTTGAAGACTCGTACGATGATTTGGGTTAGATGGAAACCAAACTGTAACCTGTCCTTGGGATTGCTGTCAGACATTCAAGTAGTTGTACGTCTAGCAGAGCCCCTTTGGATAATTATCAGGGGGTTGCATCCATGTGTGTTCTGATTTATGGAAAACTGTCTTCAAATAAGAAAAAGTGACAGTGTTACTCCCCTTGAATTTCAAATCTTCAGAACTGATAGACCATCTTTAAGAAAATATAAATAGCTTATGGTAAATGAGCTGTCTTTCTCACATGAAGAAGATCAAAGAAAATCATCATAATCAAATGCATGTTTGTTTGGGATCAGACGTGATTATTTCAAATATTTTCAGCTTTTTGGATTTATACAAACATCATATCAGATAAAAGAATTCCATTAAATACTTGAGGACAAATTCCTCTAAAGTAGGACAAGCACAGAAATCTAGAGCCTTTATATATATTTTTTTCCAAAAAAAAATATTGTGAGAGAAAGGGAGGGAGACTCACCTATATTATAATTATTCTGTTCCAAACTCTGAGGAATGCATCATGCAAGACTCGAACCCAGAAACCAAAGTTTAGAGCCTTTATGAACCCAGAAACCAAAGTTTAGAGCCTTTATTTGATAAGTTAAAGGCTAGCAGAAGACTACCCAGAGTGAGATAAAAAAGGTCCTGAAAAGGATGTTGCGGATTAGGACAATAATGGACTTTGAAAGAGCAGGGAGTGTCTTGTATGCATGACAGAGAACTGTAGGAAAATCTTCTCATGTTATTGAGTAATGTGTTGCTAAACAACATCATAATTCAACATGGCATTTTATAGGGTGCGGTATGCGAAACTGCAAGTTTTTCCTGGTTCTGGTAATTCTGTTTCATACTTCCATAGTTTGAAGATGAACATGCATTTGATGTTGAACCAATGGTTTGCAGTTGTATTTATTGGGCTTTATAAAAGTTCAAATCTTGTCACTTGGAACTCGCTATTAAATGAGTTAAATCATGGAAATCTCCCAATCTGTCTGTTCACCACCTCTTACTCCAATATGCCTTCTCTTCTCCCTTCTTCTAACAGATCCTTCCTCTCTTTTTTCATAAGATATCTCCATGTTTTCTAGTATTTGTTGTCTGGTTGATCTTGTTGACGCAGAACTTGTAGCGGGCAATTTATATGATCCTGTGGGGTCATTTTCTTCTTTTTTTCTTGGGCATGAGCTGTTGGATTTTCTTGCTTATTTTCCAGTTAATGACTGTAGGTCCTGTTGAGATCTCATCTTTTGTTACTAGTTAATACTTTAAAGTAGGAATCTATGGGGATGGTTTCTTGTTTCTTTGATCTCAAAAATATCTGCAGTTTTATTTCATCCGTCATGTCCTGTAGGCTGTCGCTGTTGTTCATACAATTCTTGCCACTGATCATGTCTGTCCTGTCTCTGTAGATTTTCACCAGTAATGTCTTACTTGAGTGATGAAACTAGGTCGGTCCTTTGCTGTTTCATGGCATTGTTTGGTAGATGCTAGAAGAACTAGCCAGATGTTTCATGGCATTGTTTGGTGGATACTAGAAGAACTAGCCAGAAGCCAACGTGTGGTATTGTCTAGTTGATGCTGGAATAGAAGTGAAGCGAACTTAAGTTAGATAATGAAGTGCCAAGTAAGGCAAAATCTTGGTGGAGGAGGACCATGCTTTGAAATGGGTAGCATTGTGGACTCTTAAGCAAAGTGTCATGGATCTTCAGTAAACTTGGTCATTTACTGATTTACCTACATGCTACTTATTACTCAGGTGAATTTAAAGATGTGATTTGTATTACTCAATTTGGGAGCTTTGGTGCTAGTGATGTAAAAGAAAGTGACTGTGGATGACCGGTGACTAATGTGTCATTATTCCAAGATAGGGGGGAAGAGAAAGTCGCAGGATATAGATCATTAGCAAGGTAAGATATGTTTATTTGATGACCTAGAAGTTAAAGAAGTTAGGGATGACAAATGACTTTGGTGTCCGATGGAGTACTTTGTCTCTTTGGGCATGACGCAGAGTACGTTTCTCTGATCTGTCGTCAGTGATTCTGTGCACTGCATTGAACCCAATTAAACAAATCAATCCAAATAGCCCCTTACTAAAGTTTGGCATTACATACTGGTCTCCTGTTGTGGTATTTGAACACTGTTGGAACTAGTTCAAAATCAACATATAAATCGTTAAATAAGTAATTCCGTCCGTACAATTTGAGCTAGTCGCAGCTTTTGAAATACCGGGTCTCTCATTCAAAATTTAAAATTTTATCGCATTTAAAAATATAGTTACCAGATAATGATTAATTTTTTAGTCAAAATTTTATTAGCGATATCTCTATTACTTGCATCAATGCCAAACGTGGCATTAGTCATATTGTATGTTTACTAACAAATGGAACTTTAAGCGATCCTTGCAAAATATAAAATAAGTGAATTACATCATCACTTATGGAATGATGAATTCCTCTATAGCTTTTGATTAGTCTCTTCAGGTACTATAGTTTATTAGATAACGATGTACGCAAGACTTTGGAGAATTTTTCTTTTCCCTTAAATTGCAGCAAGTTTCATGTGCTGGTTCCAATATAATGAAAAATGCCTTAGAGTTGAGGCTTTCAAGCCTAGGACGTGGTAGACTCTTGTCAACCACAAGTCTAAGTCATATCACGGCTCGAAACTTTTTCATGCGTCCATGTGTCCAGAAAGCAAGAGGATGAAAAATTAAGGTTTCCATGTTTTGAAAGAAATATTTCCAAAATTGTGCATGAGTTGTTCACTCAACATGAAGAAGTTGTACTCCATATTATTTTCCAATACAAAAATTAAGGCTTTAAGGATCAATGCTACCATTATTTGTTTGGTTAGAGAGATCCTAGATACTTATATGGTATCACTTTATCAAAAATCAGATATTCAAAGGGTCTTTTTCTTTAGAAGATATTAAAGTTATTCGAAAATCTATATTTTTTTGTGTAGATAACACTTAGATAAAAAAATAATTTACTCATACTCTTTTGTATATGAAAAAATGACTTTGATATTTATTGCTCATATTTTTTTATATTATAATTTTTTTGATAAGTTGATTAGATCTATTCGTCTTCTTATAATACCCTTCATACTATCAGATTTGCTTTGTACAATAATTGTATATATCTTCTTATATATCTTCCTATGATTGAAGCTCAATTTTCTTTTATCAAACTATATTTTCAATTATACTTTTGATATATACATTAATCACATATAAATTATATTTTTTAAATAAAAATAAATTTTTATTGTTACTATTTACTAATTAAGTTATATCATAAGAAGATATTTTTATTGCAATTATAGATTTTTTAGAAATATTATATTCTTACTTTTTTTTTTGAAATACATCGAGAGTAAAAGGTAGATGAAAGGAAGAATTAAGAAGTGTTAATGGAAGAAAGAATCGTGTTGTGCAGGGATATTTGAAGAAGATAAAAAAATATTTTACTTAATTCGTGAGAAATCAATTTAGATATTTCTTAAATGATTAAGTATTACCCTCAATTTGATAGATAAATAATAATTTAGGAATGTAATTTATCCTTTTAACTTTTTTGCTCGGAGCAAAAAAAAGTGTGAATAATTTGATCAATGAAAAAGTTGACTAACTTTTCTATAAAATTTTTTTATTAAAAAATAGAGCTGAAGTAAGATGCTTAGGTGGAAAAAAATTTATCTGATACATATTTAAGAATGTGTTAAGATTGTATTTAGTGCATGCCTAGGAATCAAGTAGTCATTTAAGCAAGATTACCAAATTACCTCTCATAACAGAAACCATAGAAATCAAAGTTTTGACAAATGCTCTTTTATATCACAT
The DNA here is from genome assembly GCA_017589505.3 of Metroxylon sagu. Lineage (NCBI taxonomy): Eukaryota > Viridiplantae > Streptophyta > Magnoliopsida > Arecales > Arecaceae > Metroxylon > Metroxylon sagu. The sequence goes on along the minus strand of JACVBY030000640.1, from coordinate 2,250,444 downwards.
AGCTAATATTGGTTATCAGATGGAACAACAACATTCATCTAAGAACCTAAACTCATCTTATAATTCTCGATAATTGACAATCAAATTCATCATTGATTCATATACTTTTAACGCAACTATTTCCTAGAGCCATAGCACAATGATATACCATGCAAACAGGTACTGCATTCATAGAAATAACCATGAAACTATAAGCAAAATCAGCTCAAACATAGCTATTAGCATAAAAATAATATAAAAATAATTAAAGTTAGTCGTCGTAACACAACTAACATGACAAGGCAAAGTAACAAGTATCCAAATAATATCATTAGAGATATACAAAAAGCATTGTGGTATAGTGCTCAGCTCAAACACGTCCCACAGAAACAAAAAGCGTTGTGCCAAAGCCAGCTCAAACATATCCAACAGAAACAAAATATGCTTTCCAACTGCATATAAACACACTGCCATCCTATCGTGGAGCATTAGCAACAAAATAACAATTTTTCCAATAACCAGCAAAATGGGAAGTCAAATTGAGGGCGATAACCAGCTGTATACCCTTCAATTTGTGTTAATACAAACTGCCTCTTAATCTCATCTGGCATTGTGAAAAGAGGTCAACCTTCCAGCTCTCTTTGCCAATCATCTCTCTTTGCCAGTAAAAAACATCATCAGTGCTCAACTCTGATACATTCATTTGCTTATTAACCAATTTGAGCCTTCTCTCGTTACCAGTAGCTTGACCTCGAAAAGAGTTAGCTACCCTTCTTATATTATCTCTACAAACATTACATGCATTACCATATATACCAAATCTATACTTCTTAATCTCTTCTTACCTGACTTTTGGTAGTTATAAAAGTTGTAGGTGCTGCTTAAGAACCAGGACCTGATATAGATTAATGTCTTCCAACCCCACCCTCGCATCCGCATCCATCTTCTCTCGCTGAATATTAGCTGTTCTTCTCTGTCTATCTCTTCAACTGCATTGGAGGCGTATGGATGGTTGGAGGTCAGGTGAGAAGTGCAAGCTCAAGCAATCCAATAGCTGTCATGGAATGGGTGATATGCGAGTCTAGTTGAATAAGAGTCAGACTGAAAATTTATCAATTTTAATTTAAAATGAGTTAAATGATTGCTTATGATCTCACACAACTATTAAATGGATGCAAAGTGGCTTGAATGAATCATATGTTTTAACTCTCCACCTGACTTATTTAAGAATTTATGGCATGAACCTGTTATACTAAACTTGAATCTGTCTAAAAATGTAGACAAATTATTTGTTATGATTAAAATAATTAATATACTCATTCATGAATACAATTTACATTTTTTTAGGTATTTTGATATTTTCCTCCTTAATAATACTATATATCTTCATCATGTTATTTTATGATGGGTTAACGCAAAGGGAAAGGGAAGTTATGATGGGTTAACGCAAAGGAAAGGGAAGCAGGGGCTTGGTGAAATTGTGCGAGTATGATGAGTGAATTTTTGATGTCTCCCCTCGCTAAGCTCGTGATCTATGCCCAGCTGCGCTACCACACAATTGCTGTTGGAGTCCCACAGCGGATCGCTTGCGGAGCTCAAACCTCACGTCCTTCGCGGAAACCGTATCCCGATGCAGGACTGTAACGGCCGGGAATCGGTTTCCGTGGGCCCCGCTTCGAACTGACTCACGTCCGCCACGTGTCACCATAATCGTTGCGCGCTTCTGAAAATTACCTTATAGAAGTTCTCATGCGGACAGCTTATCAGCCGTCCGCATAACCGACATAACACATCCCATCCGTTCGTACGGTTTCGCCTCCACGCGACCCTGACCCTATAAATGGAGAGCGGAGAGGTTTGTTTCCCACGCCTGCATCTCGGTGGCCCATCACGTCTCTCTTTTCGTTCTCGCGTCCGAGTGGCCCAAACCCTCCTCCCCCTGTCTCTCGATCTCGGATCTCGATCGACCATGCAGCGATCCCACATCCCAGTCTTTCATTCAGCCATGGCGGAGAGCATCGACGACGTGGACGAGACGTAGGACGAGGGCATGACCTCGGCTTTCTCCGGTTCGTTATTCTGTTTCTTTGTCGCTTTCTTGTATCCCCGCCTCTTAGCTTCTCTCGATGTTCTTGGATTACTTTCTTCATTTCTCGTTTAGGTACCCTAATGCCAGTCCTCAGTCCCCTGCTTGGTCTGCACCCTTCCGTCTTCGTCCCAGGCCCAGGTTCTTTTTTGACTCTTCCCCTCTCATTTTAGCTGTTGAATAGAAACCATCGCGCTCTCGTCTTTTTTTTTTTCCATATTTTTAGCAGTGTTTTGAAATCTTGAATTTAATCTTTCTGCCCCAATTGTTATTGCATGGTGAATCTTAGTCTTTTTATAGGTTCCCCCCCCCCCCAACCCAAAAAAAAAAAAAAAAAAATGATGGTAGTCTTGAATTTAGCGGTCTGTGTTCTTGAGATATTGAATTTAATGGACTGTTAGTTAATGCATTAATTATAGAATGTCTCCATAATCTACTGAATAAAATTTTTGTTTGTTTGATCAAGAAGCAAGGAAAATTAAAGAAAAGCAGATATGATAATGGGCATGATTCTTGCTCAATATAGGAAGGCGGGTATAATTATTTATCATGATGTGGAGAGAATCTATTTGTTTTGTTTCTATATTCTTATGGTGGACGGTGAAAGGAAATCTGTGGTTTTTGTTTCGAATCTTTCATGCTTGACATAATAATTTGACCTGGAATATTCTTTCAACTGGATTTACGTTAGTATTATTTTAGCTCAGAAAACAAGAATTAAGTTTGAAATTTAGGTGATAAAATGTTAAGAAATCATCTGATGCGTACAGAATAAATTAAACCAAAATAGAAGAGAGATACTAGAAAGATCGGATATTATCATTTGCTCATGGATGCAGGTTGTACTGTATGAAGTGATCATTGATAAACATGAGTGTTACAAAATTAAATGTCACTTTCACATGAGGCAACGCTTTTTGTTCTGGTGGGAAAGTAAAGAGCTTTGATATGAAAGGGGGTAATTATTTATTCTGAATACTTCTTGTTTTATTTTATTGTATTTTTGGTGGAAGATTAGATGTATTGTCTATGGAAATGCTCAAATTGAATGACCAACTGCAGGCTATGGAAAGCACAAGGTGCTGGCTTCCATACTGTTGGTTAGATATTGACTCAATGATTGCTTTGGATTAAGTAAGCAGTAGAATCTGATAAAATTTGAACAGAGTTTGGGGGATTTTTCTTGCTGAAGTTCTTCCTTGTCATCTTTCTTCATTAGTATATTTTTAATCTTTTTTGATTTGATGTTATTTCATGTTTTGTAAAATTTATCTTTTGTTGTGCAGCGCAAGGCTTAAAATTTTGCAATCAATTAATGAAAAGATGTATATGGTCTTTTGAAGTATCAGTGCATCTTAAATACTTATCATGCTTCACTAGAGATGTTCTTATAATGTACGATAGGTTGTTACTGGTCTTGACAAGGCTGATTCTGATGACCCTTTTAAGAGTGCAAAATACAGATGTAGTGGAGCCCATTCAAGATGGACAACATATTAATGGTGATTTGGTTAGCGGCCTCTCCAGTGGAGCTAGTCATTTGTCAGTAAAAGAATGGGTTCTTTTCAAAATTTCCTTGCTGTAGAAATCTTCCTATAGCAATACAATTTCTGTTTCATTAGTAAGTTTGTCAATCTGCATGAAATTTTAAAGTGTTAAATTGAAAGCACCTACTTTTTTTTTTGGACTAAAATAAATTGTCTTTTTTTCAGGAAGATTAGGTTGGCTTAATCTGTTTGTACAAAAAGGGTCTTATTCAAAAAGAATTTTCTGTTTGATTGGTAAAATAGAACCATTCTGATCTCATGTAATTCTTTGGATTTGTTTTGTGACTGAAGTGGAGGAATTTGAAATTTCTTCTAAATCTGGTTTCAAATTTGTTTTACTTGAATATTGGTTTGTACTTCATTTTTGCATAGACCACTTCAACAATTAGCCACTGTAATTAACAATCATTCTTTCCCTTAGGACAAGCTTGACTTTCTTCTATGTTTTAAATTGGTGCAAGAATGGACTTCTTTATTAATTCATTTGATTGTGATGTTTGCTGGTATATTTTATTCTCTTCCCTTCATGTTCAGCAGATATTGTTGCAATAAACAACAAAAATATGCGGTCATTTGAAACATGGTTGTCCTGTCGAGTTATTGGCAAATGGCGATGTAAATTATTCCTTCCTGAGATATATTAGTTGGTGAATGCAACTAATTCTGCCAGGTCTTCCACTTGTGCCTTCTTCGTTTAACGGGCAAAGTTGCAGAATGTAAGTCCTTGGTGGATGTGCATGTGGAGGTGCCTGATAACCGAGTTGTGATTGTTTAAGAGGGAAAAATCAGTCATGAGACATGAAGACGTTTCTTGATTGCAAAAACTTGAAGGTGAAATTGGCCAAGCATGAAGGAAATGATTGCATAAAAGCTTTTAGGTTATCTATCAAGGCTACCATATTTTTTGTGTGCTTTATAAATTTGTGGATTAAACTTTTATCTATCAAGGCTACCATATTTAAGTTATTCGATCAAACTTTTGTAGTTCTTCTTTTGACTGTCTGGTTGCATCAATGGGATTTTAATCAAAATATCCAGGTAATTTCTGGACTATCTTATTCTTCCATACTGTTTGACTTGATGGCGCTTGAACAAACTCATCTATGGTTGAGTCAGTATGATTCCATCTATATTTATAGGCAATTTCTGGACTGTCTTATCTTATAGTAGCAGCCTAGGAATGATGTGCTTAAATGCAATTACCTCGCCCACGACACTAACTTTGGCTCTGGCAATGTCCCACAATGAAAAGGGTTTATACGACGCCCTCAAACAGTAGTTCACCGGTCGAAATGTCGAGAGAATGGAAGGAAGAAGGAAAGGAGAAGGAAAAATATGAAGAAAAATGATGATGAAAAGAGATGAAAATGTGTGGTCCAGCTTTGGTTTCTTAAAGATTCTTGCTCTCTCTCTTCCCACTAGCGATCGTTCTCACTAAAATTTTCCTCTCCATCTATTACGAGACGTTCATAAAAATGGAAGAGAAGTCGATTTTAACTGATAAATTTAATTAAGGCTCAATCTTAATTAGCTTATCCTAATCTTATTTTTAATCATCACAATTCTACCCCCTTAAAAAAAAAAAAAAATAAACATTCTCAAAATTGATGTACCTTAAGACTCAAAGAGCTGCGGATACTTGGTCTTCATTTCCTCCTCGAGCTCTCACATAGGCTTCTTGGTCTTCATTTCCTCCTCGAGCTCTCACATAGCCTCCCTCTCTTAATGATGGCTTCACTGTAGGGAATGACTCGGTGCCATATTACCTGCTCAACAATCCTGACAGGCTGCTCCTCATAAGAAAAATTCTGACTCAATTGCAGAGGCTCCCAACCAATCACATGGTTGAGGTTCAAAGTATGTCTCCTCAACATAGAAACATGTAACACATCATGAACTCCTGAAAGATGGTTGGGATCCAAAGTATATCTCCTCAACATAGAAACATGTAACACATCATGAACTCCTGAAAGAGCAAGAGGTAGGGCCAAACGATATGCCACTTCTTCCACTCTACTCAAAATTTCAAAGGAAACATGATCCCCAACCTTAAATTTCAAGGCCTACCGATGCCTGTTTACATAACTCTTTTGTCTGCTCTGTGCCATTTGCAGTTTACCCCTGATCAATCTAATCTTGTCTACAATGATAATCTTGTCTACAATGAGCTACACCAACTCAGGGCCTAAAATCTGCCTCTCATCCATATCTTCCCAACAACCAGGTGATCTGCATCTTCGGCTATATAATACCTCGTAAGGCATCATCTGGATCTGGACTGATAACTGTTATTATAAGTAAACTCTCACTAGTGGCATATGATCATCCTAGGCACCATCCAAATCTAGCATATAAGATCTTAACATATCCTTTAAAATCTGGATAGTCCTCTTAGATTGACCATCTGTTTGCGGATGGAGGGTGGTACTGAAATGCAGCTTGGTCCCTAAAGCCTGTAGGCTCCTCCAAAACTGAGACACAAAATGGGTATCTTTGTCAGATACAATAGAAATGGGCACTTCATGCAATCTGACAATCTTCTCTATATACAGTCTAGCCAGCCTCTCCAGAGGTACACCCACTCTAAAAGGTAGAAAGTGGGTTGACATTGTCAATCTATTTACTATCACCTACACAGCATTATTTCCTTTAGAAGTGAGGGTAGACCAGTCACAAAGTCCATGGTAATGTTCTCCCACTTCCACTATGGAATAGCAAGAGGTTGCAGAAGTCTTGCTGGTCTTTGATGCTTAGCTTTTACCTATTGACAGATCAAACACTTGGCCACAAACTAAGCTATGTCCTTCTTCATTCCTTGCCACCAAAAATTCTCTCAGATCCCTTTACATCTTAGTACTCCTAGGGTGAATAGTGTATGGAGTACTATGAGCTTCCTTCATCAACTCAGCCTTTAGTTTTGCACTATCTGGAGCACACAATCTGGAGCTAAATCTCAGTGAACTATTAGTGTAGATCTGAAAATTACTATGACCTGAACCTGCTGCTTATCTGAACTTCTACAGGGATACATCCTCAGACTGAGTTGCTCTAATCCTATCAATTAAGGTGGGTCAAACTGTCAAAGCAGCTAATTAAGCCTTAAGATTACATGGCCGTACCTTAATACTCAGCCTCTTAAGATCATGAAGAATAGACTACTGAAGGATAATCAGAGAGGCCATCCCACCTGATGACTTGCGGCTCAAGGCATCAGCAACCACAAGGCAATCTTTGGTCTGGTTCAATAGGTCCAGATCGGTGATCATTGATTGTGATCATAATCAGTGCAACACATTGCACTAAATTTTCGTAAAAAATTAGCAACTCAGAGTTCATTATTCCTTGCAGTGTTCTTGGTGCTGCGGGAGTAGGATTTCTAGTGCAACCCTTCTTTAAATCAAGAATGGTGCACTGTAGGTGGATCTAATAGTACTTGGGCTATTATTTACAAAAGCCCATCATGACTCGCATATGATTACCATAACTTGTATCTAATGCCACATTGTTCGTAACCAAGATGCTTACAAGTTCAATTAGTTCTAGAAAGTTGTCACAATTGTTTAGGTTATAATTTTCTGTCTTGCATTTCAATCATCTTGCTTGATAATTATTGTTGGCCCTTTTTCCATCAACTTAATTTTTTGGGGTCAATTGATTGGTTAATACATATTATCGAAGCCTAAATTTGCTGGAGGTTATATAATCTTACTAATTGATTAGATCATATCAAGGGCAAATTTATTATTATAACAAAATCCAAGTCTTATCATAAAATCAAATGCAATTTGCTCTCTTACTTGTGTCCTGCATTAACTAAATACCCAAGACAATATGTCTTGCGATACAAGTCCTATCTCTTCATAGTACAAGATGTAAGTATTAGAAATTTATGTGACCTATATCAAGCACTACCTTAGTCATTTTATTTGCATTTGATGAGTTCAATATTTCTTTGCCATAAAAAATTTTAACTATGTTAATATTTCGCATACTAGTTCAACAATATTTTATGGTCAAAATTTGGAACTTTATTATAATCAATGAATTACAAATGCTTATCAGTAAATTTAATTTCCCATGATTACTATACTATAGAATAATTTCTCTAGTCACAATATGAAAGTACAAAATTTTGGTTCTAATAAAATTAATTTACTAAGCAGAATGGATAATTAAATTCCATCTCCTATACACATAGTTAGTAGTGACCACATAATGTTTGTCATTATATGGAAATACAAAATTTTGACTTCATAATTATAAAATAAAAAGCATAAGGACATGCTAGCAAATTTTATTTCTCATGCTTAATATAACAATTACATAATAGTTCTATGATCACCTATGAAAACAAGAAATCTGATTCTTATTATAGACGTTTTGTCTTTAAATTTAATTTTCATGTTTTAAATAGTGAATATATTAGATTTTTATAGTCACTATAAATATGGGTATTAAATATATATAATGAATAACAACAGGACCTGCCATTCCTTTTTTTTATTGCCCATGTTCCATGCCTAATCCCATTAAATGATTCTTCAAGCACCTTATAGAAAAATGGAATTGGGCTCTTGTTACAGTCAACCAAATGTATAGGCACATGCTATTAAATTTTGGTTGTCATGTCTAATATAGTGACAGAATGGTTCTAAAGTCATTATATGGACACACAAAATTTGGACCTAAATATCGTCAATGAATCAGATGGGAGAATTCTAATTTGAATGCGACATTTTTTCCTGATCGTTTCATTGTTATTCAAGCATACAACACATTAAAACATCCTTATATAGAGGAATTTCATGCCTCTCGAACTCAAAATACCAAATTCAGTTCACTCATGTCTTCAAACAAATTAAGTTGCCTCAGTGGTAGCAAAAGTGGCTTGTATTGCCGTTGACCTTTTTGTATGGTTTAGCAATTTCCCTTATAAGCCCAAGCGAATCTTTATCTCTCTACTCCGGATATATATATATATATAATTGGGCTTTGGCCCTATTTCTTACCACAAAAAAGTGTTTTGTTATTAAATTGCATTCCCTATTTTAAAACATAGAACCGTTCCACAATCACTATATAAAAACGCAAGATTTAAATTATAATATAATCAACAAAATTATAGAGTGTATTATTATTCAATTTCATTTTTAAGTTTTAATTTAAAAATCATACACAGTTTAAAACTATAAAATCTAGTACCGAAATTGTAAAGAGATTTATAATACAATTTCATTTCTCGTGTTCCATATAAGGAACATGGGATGATCTGATGTTTCATGCTCGCTAAATGAAATTTTGAAATTTTTTGTGGCACTCTCCTTCCACGTTCTCCTCTAGGTTCCAGTGGGATATTCCATGATCACACTCAAGCGCGGCCCTCTGCCAGTTGGGCCACTTGGAAATGATGAAGATTATTTTTCTTTGAAATAATATTCTGACCTGATTCTGCTCGTGCTTTGCTACACTGCATAACCAAAGAGATCATCTACTGAGGATGGTACATTGAATGGTGGATTTGAAAGGTTACACCGTGCCGTGCGCTTGAATATATTTCACATATTAAGACGATTTTTTCCCAAGACATTCCTGACGTATTTGAAGTCGTTTACATGAATTGCCCATCTTCAAGGTGTCTTTAATTGCAGCGGTGGCTGGTTAGATATTTGACTGTTGACAATAACAAAAATTCAGCAACAAGTTGTTTGCCATGCTGGGGTATTCTAAGAAGGTCATGCGTGTGGATGGCACCCACCTGAGGAAAAGCAGGGAGAACATTATATGTCCCATTGCTGAGGAAACCAGCTCACGACTATGGAGATGTTTACTGATTGATGGCCAAAATATTACTACAGAAGACTCAGAGCATAACCTAGCATGGGTTATGTTTGTTAAGGATTTTCATATCTTACATTGTTTTTCTAAAGCACGGCGAGTTGACAAGCAAGGGCAAAACCATATCTTAAAAGACAACGCTGCATCAGCTGTACGGTGAAAGGGATAAACAGTGACCATTTCAACCATTGTATAACAGCAACGAAACATGACGGTGGGAGCTAGACTTGAACCAGGCAAAATCGGGAAGTGCGATCTAGACGGGGATGGCTTGGATTAGGTCAATAACTTGCACTGGCAATCAGATCTGACTTCCTGTCTGGATGCCCGCGATTGCAACAGTAAAACTCACGAAACAATACTGAAGAAATGAGGGCCTTTGAGAGGTGGGAAGGGTTGGTGAATTCCTCCATCATCCCCTCAAAGACAAGTGACAATTTATTTTTAATCAAACAAATTATTCTGATCACTGGTGCTGCAAGGGTACCAATCGTCGTTTCCTACGCTTGTTTCCTACATGGACAGATCCCAGAATGGCTATGCTTGGGTATTTTTATTTTCATTCGATTGGGCTACTACTTTATTTTGCAATGACTACTACTATTTTTTTTTCTATGATTTGTTATCCTCAGCAATGATTACTATTTGTTATCCTAAGTAACTGTTGAGATCTTCCACCATGGAAACACCCTTTTGCTGCTTCTGGTTGGATTGCATTGGGTCTCAACCTGAGGGAACTGGAGCATATTCAAAGGTGAGCAATATGATTAATATCAGCAGCACACAGATTAACTTGTCAGGTCTCAGATGTTTTATGCCATTGCCCACAGATATCATTTACAAGTGACGAATTATGTGAATGATTGACAATGATATATTTGTTTTATTAGGGCTGACAACTAAACCTAACCTCAGCCAAATCTCTGGACGAATAGTGCTGGGATCGGTTTAGCCTCATTTAATTTTCAACCGTACCTAAACAATCAACAATGATAGAAAAGCATATGGGTCCAACCCACAAAAAAAAAAGCTATATGGGTCCAACGTTTGGACCAAGATCGCCCATTGAATCAGATTATTTCACAAGCAGTCAACTCATTATTCTGGCTGGGCACGGGCCTATCCAACCACAGTGACCTGCCTTAGATGCATGGAAGCAGGAGACTAGTTTGGATGGTTGATGTCAAGAATACAGCAAAGACAAGTATTTCGACACTGTTTTACTGTACCAGCCTGCCCATCTCCCCTTTCATAGCTTGTCATCTGAGTAATAATTAATTTGGCCTATCCGCCAAGTCCCAATAATATCCCATTAAAGTTGGTTGCATATAGAAAGAAGCACATCTTCCTTAGAGGCGCGCAAGTTGGGTGCAAGCCTTCTAACTTAAGAATGACATTGATCTCCATGACTCTTGGCAGTGTGGACAATGAGCGCTGCCTCTTGTGTCCATCAGTCACATCATGCAAATACTCCACTGACCTGAAAATAAAATCAGATTGTCATCACATTATCACGATCTTAGCAGCAAACAAATTACAATCCTGAGGGCTGTAATGTTAATGTATTATACAAGTACTCAAGAACACTTTCCTTATGATACCTTCGTGGCCAACACCTACAAATTTATAGTTTAAAGAAATGAGCCTGATTCCATCTTGTCAATCTCTCGTCTCCATATATCCCCAGGTGCAGCCCCAGAGGACCACTCAGGATGGTCAGACACTTTAAATCAATCTCATGAAACATAACAAGCTTGAACTCGAACTAATTTTCTTCACAAGGTCTTATTTTTGCTGACACATTTTTTGTGTGTAATGATTCTTTTCAGAGTGTGCATGTAGAGGCGCACGTGCATGCGTGTGCGAAATGATTCCTTGGCGCACATGCATGCGTGTGTGAAATGATTCCTTCTCAGAAATGATTCTCTGCAATCATTCTCCCATCAAAGGCACCTAGTAAGGAAGCTGTTCCTTCCAATATGGTTCAGAGCAAGACTCAACAACCTTCATGATCTCAGAGAAAATGAGAAATCACTAGAAAAGTTTAAAAGATATTTCACTGATAAATATGTCAAAGAAAAGAATTATAAGGCCATCTTAATTGCAGGTACATGTGAACTTGATGGCAACAGCCAAAAGAACACTAAAGTCACTAGAACGAGTATACCAAGGAGTGCTTGTGAAGATATCAGAAAACTGCCAATTCCATCTGGCTGCAGACAGAGAGAAATCTACTGGAAAGTAGATTGTCTGAAGCAACTAAAGTGCTGAAAATTCCCTAGAGACCAGATACCCTTGAAAGTTGAAGAGATGCAGGCTACATTTATCCTACAAATACCTTACATTTTGAAGCCAGACCACCACCAAATCCACCAAATGGTTACTAAAAGGGCATTCTACTTGGTTATGAGATCACTAAAAAAACAAAGATATGTAGGCTTTGGTTATCCTTCAGAATTGTAAATCCTAGGGCTAAGATCTACTGCTTTACAAAAATGGATGGACAAAGAATGAATGAACTTCTGTTTTACAGTTCCCTTGAGCTACTGCTCATGAAGCCTTTTTTGGTCCATCTAGTCAGTAAGAAGACAAGCCAGAAGAACGTAGATCCAATCCATTTAGTGGATTTCATTTTCCTTCTGTTTTTTCCAGCATGTAATCTCAAACAACTAATCTGAATTGTTGTTTTTCTCCCTCTCTAAGTTAACTTTGTAACTATTCTGAGCCATTAAACTAATGTCCAGAGATGGTTGTGCTGTCCAGAGCGGGGGAGCAATCAAGAAAATGACTTCCTGCAACTGGAGCTTCTTAGCCAAATATATATCTTTTAAATCACCACTCTGATAATAATAGACTAACTTCATCCATAAATTTGTAATCAAAGTCTGTTGAATACGAGGTAGAACTATTTGCCTTATTCTATATGTATTCAAGGACATTCCGAATGAGCTGCAAGTTCTTCTTTAAGACTTTAACCAAGTCTAACATATAAAAATATATATTTTGAAAAAGCAAGAAGCACAAAAAATTCAACCCATCAAATTATTCTCTATTGTGCTTCTACCATCATAACAGGGAAGACTTCTCTAATGGTATGACATAAAGAAATAATTTTTAGCCTTCAATACCTTTTTAATCATCTTCTAGGCTTACGGTCAAGTGGCATAACTCGCTAAGAAAGCAATAACTTGGCCGAGAACCAAAATAAAACAGCCTATCACTACAAGTTAAGGGAAATTTCCTGCTAATAACTATGTTAAACTTAGTAAGAGAGACCAATTTGGTTATTGTTACATGTGAACTTAGGACAACAGGTAAGAGAATATTTAATTCATCAGTTTGAATATCCCAAGAAGCTGGGAGAACATCAATACAAGTGAAAAATGAATGAGATTAACATTTGCTTTTGGTTTGACCTTTGGGGTTGTGTTGCCACCGTTAAGGTTGTGTCATGGGAACTTTTACAGGTCTGACTGATAACCCTGTGAATGAAGTGATTCTATTGCATCGGAAAAATTATTATAGCTGGAGGTTGGGTAATTAGATTCTTGGGGCATTACCGGCTTAGGTTGCCATAATAGCATAGTCTAATCAAAGGTATTTATGGTATGGCGTACCCCATTCAAGGCCCTAGGCACTCATTGCTTGCAATTAAAAATAACTAAAACCATAGTCATCAAAGGTTATTCCAACAACATAGGATCACAAACATGAATCCTACGTCCCTGGGCACCAATTTATTCTTTATGAACACAATTTTTTATGTTCATTCTTATAATCATCCATGTTTATTTTAGGTAGCTCTGTCTTGTCTCCTGGATTTTCCATGGAAAACAAGACTCCTTTTTACAAGAGCATCCTCAAATCACCAGTTCTATAAGAGTAGGAAAACATTTATTTTTCTGAAATCTATTATAGTATCATCTTAAGCAATAAATAACTAGATGTCAATAATTTATCTAGCTAATGATTCTGAAAAAGAAAAGTTTAGTTAAATTTACACGCAACCATCAATTCTATTGATACCAAAGCTCAGTTATCATGAATAATTAGTACAAATTAAATTGACAAATCTATTTTGCAGTTTAATTAGTTTCATTCATCAGAACGCTATGTTGCAGTATCTAGTCTTTCCAATACTCCATTCAGAAAACAAAATAAAAAATTTAAGAAGGATAATGAGAATTTTAACATATTCCTAATATGAACCTATGGAAGTATCTCATGATGATAGCATGACAGAGGTTCTTTATGATTTATTTTATGCAAAGATTGAAATATTGTGAACTTTGGCCCCAAATTGACTGATATATATTTTATTTCCCTTGAGCCAGTGCAGGATGGACTATCATGCCCATGAATCAACAAATCCGGGCCCATATCAACCTAAAGAGGGGTGGATTGCTCCCATGTCACTTTAAACCCAAACAAGCAATATACTTGTGATGACTTTTTAATTGATCTTTTAGCTTGTTCTCCACAATTTCATGGTGATAACAAGTTAAAAAAGAAGCCAGAAGCTATCCAAATCCATTCTTCAAAGGATTCAAACAAGGACCATCAAGCCTTTGGACTAGAACATTCTAGCTAGGTCAATCACCTCTAGGCCCCCAGTTTTTATTAATTTCTTGAAAACCTTGAGAATAAATTAGTGTTAAATTGAGGGAAAAAAAAAAAAAAAAAAACTTAGGGGGTTTATGTTGTTAGAGGATTAAATGCCTTCTAGAAGGGAGAAAAAGGAATTTTTTTTTTAACATTTTCCAAGAACCTTTAATTGCTACTCAAGTCACAAGATAGCTAAAACCCTAACTCTCAAAGCAATCAAAGTTCTCTCTTTCTCAAGAATCTCAATAGTAGCATTCAGAACCAATGTTTTAAGACATGGCCAAGTTGACTGAGTCAACTTGCCAATCCATGACTCATAAGCCAACATGGGTCGGGTTAACCTTATGCCCGAATTTCCTAAAAACACAAGCTACCTGCTATAACCTCCATTCAAAGACTTTTTTTTTGGTTAGTTGGCATTCTAGATTTTATCTAAGATTTTGGTTGTTAATTGGCAAATCATACTCCCCCTCTTTCTCAAAAAAAAAATAAAAAAAAAAATAAAAATTCTTATAAGGTGTTTTAGTTAGGTGCTAATATAATTATCTTTTGTATTAATTTGTTGTGAGAATTGAAAATCTCTCATTTTTATAATACAAATATTATATAAAAATATAATTATTATTTATATTTTCCACCCTTTCATTTTTTTAATATTTTTTGGATTTTCAAAATTTTTTTATAATTTTTAGAATTAATTTTTAAATGATCTCGGGGTTCAGTCCATGGTTGAGCCAAAGTCGACCTGTTGACTCATGATCCAAACATCAAAATGGACTGATATCTAGGTCACGTTTCAGAATATTGTTTAGAATAATAAAAATGATGGTAAATTAAGCAAATTATTGCATAATGATTCAACTAAACTATGCCAATATGAATAGGAAGTCAGATATAGCAATTAATGGAAAGGCAATTAACGCTTTCTCCTACAAAAAAGAGTAGAAACATGAGAATGAAAGGAGCAAATGGAACTAAGAAGATGAGCATTAACAACCAAAGACATAATAAAATCTTTTACTCACTTATGTTCCCAAGTACTCCATTATGTCTTCATCTAGGAGCAGTTCATCAATGTTTAGAATTGGACTGTTGATGTAGTCTGATGTCAGCCCATGAAAAGAATTGCCAACAAATTTATCAGGTGCACTGTAGAAGGATTCATCTATGAATGTAGGCATGCCTCCAGCAGCTGCATTTGAATCTCTATTTGGTGCTAGTGTATGCCCATAGTCATTATTATGAATTGGAGCTCCATTACCCTCAGGCCTTACATGATGATGATCAGTAACAGAAACAGGGAGTTGTTGTTTGTCCTGAGATAGTCTATATTCCATTGGCGAGGATAAAAACTGAAAATTGGTTCCTGACCCCAATATTGTCCCAGATGGTAACTCAGGATGCCCTACACCTGGATAGGGTAAAGGCTGGTCATCAACATACATGCTTTGGGCCGTGACATTAGCAGAAGGTATGGCTGCCAAGTTGTTAATTCCAGGTTCAGGGAGAAGGTACTGGTTTCTAGGATCTTCATGATGTTTGGAAGCTGGATTTGTGCAATACTCTTGGTTGATATTTGGTATATGATGACCAATAATTGGCAAGTCTGCATGATTGACATCTGAGATAGCAGTTCTTGATTCTTCTGGTTGGTGTTCATTCTGAGTTGTTGCTGATTGCTGATGAATAATTGCCGAAGTTACACGAGGTCTTTTCCTTTCTGGCTGTTTACTTGCTTGCTTCTTTTCTTGAACAGGTTGGTTGACATTCCCAGCCAGGCAGTTTTCTTGTACCATTGAAGTGGTATTATCTCCACAAGTTTTAGCATTTACCGGCAAATTTCTCCACTCATCTTTAGATGCTATAGAACCACGGGCATCTTCAAAACCATCAACATCATATTCATTACTACCACTATTTGAATCCTCCCTTCTCTCCCCACAACCACCATGCTGAGTTACTTCAGATATCCCATTGTCACTGCTGAGCTGATGAACAATCATTTCCTCTCTTTTTAACACTCCTGACCAAATAGAGCTCTCTTTGGCACTCATCTTATCCTGCAATAACTTTGATTTGTGGACATGATTTTTGATTTTCTCGATGTGTGGAGACATGTGTTTAATCACAGCAGTCAGTACTCCAACCTTCCACACCTCCTTCAGATCATGTGGTTTCTTATAGGGGGGAGCTAAACCCTTTGGTGATCCCAAACCTACCCACCAGTCTTCATTTCCTGAAGGCCACCAAGGGGGTGGAACACGCTTCTCTAATGGGTACTTCCGCTGTGGTGGGTCGCAATGTTGCATTAGTGATGATAGAAGTGATCCCAAAGTAGCATCTTGAAGATCCATAAGGCTGTGCTGATTTTTGCTTCCACTCTTCTGTGCACTCTGGTCTGCAAAATTCTCTGCCTCATACTTTTCTATAGCTCCAAGTCCATTCTTATCAAACTTCACCTTCTCCTTCCACCAAGCCCTTAAGTTATCAGAAGCACCACTTACAGGCTTGCCCTTCTCGAGTATTATGCCATAGACAAATCCACGAGCATTACACACCTCCATCAACTTTAACATGTATTTAAGTATCCCATCTTGCGCTCTGGACATCTTTTTCCTGCGAGTCTGGTCAGAGACCTGTTTAGGCTTAGGCTTTTCAGAAGCAGCCTGTTGGATAGCAACCTTTTGCCGCTCCTTGATTCTCTTAAACTTAACTTTGTCCTTCCACATCCGTCTTGCCAAGTCCTCTGGCTCGATATCTTCGTCACTAGCATCATTCTCTGTAAAGTTTTCCCATCTGGCACCATCAACTTCAAAATCTGAACCATCATTCAACTCCTGCACAAGGATCGCAAGGTGATCCATTCTGTCCGGTTTTGATACCTAATTAATTTTACTGTTCTGACTCGATTTCTTCATCACTGACATCATTCTCTGTAAAGTTTTCACATCTGGCACCATCAACTTCAAAATCTGAACCATCATTCAACTCCTGCACAAGCATCACAGGGTGATCCATTCTATCCAGTTTTGATGCCTAAATGATTTTATTGTGCTCCGGTCAGACAAATCTCCTCCTCCGTAACCATCACCCTCATATCTTACTAGATATATAAACGAAATTAAATTAGCTCACACAAACCAATCTGCTTCAATACAAATCTGCTTCAATACATATATGGCCCATGTTACCTAGAGCACGTTTCAATGGTTACTTGAAAACTTAATCAACCTGCTCACTCTCACTTCAAAAGCACAAGCACTTGCTATTCTATCCCATACATACACACACAAAAAAACAAAAACAAAAACAAAAACAAAATCATGAAAAAAAAAAAAAAAAAAAAAACCTCTAGGAGGATTTCAATAGCGCCAATACAAGCCACCACCAATTACAATCAACTCAAAAGGCCAAAATCAACAGAAAACTAAAGAAACAAGAAAAAGAAGAAAAAAAAAAAAAAAAAGAAGCAAACTAGGATTGAAACAACAAAACCAATATTAAAATTCTTCGGTTCGTAGACATCCAAAAATCTTCCACGACTCGTATATGATTCCCACCCGAAACAATGAAAAATTAATCTGCAGCCCACAAAACAAACCGAATCAACGATATAAAATGGAGCAAACGTATGTTATACTTCATCTTCATAAAAAATATAGCACCTTCGACTTCCATCGTAGTTGAAGCCAACCAAATCCCACGTCCTCCCGCCCGATAACAAAAACCAAAGTCGATCCTAATGATTTGACGATGGAATTCGAACAGATAAAACACTTCGAAAATTTTGTTGGTCATCAATATCGAATAAGACACTTCACGAAAATAATCTGCCTTTAAATCTTAAGCGAAAAGGTTCGAATCTATACCTGACTGCAGCTCAAATCGACCAGATACAGATACCTGACTGCAGCTCAAATCGACCAGATACGGAAAAGCCGCCCGGTTTTTCACAAGATTTGGGGTTTTGTTTTCTACTTTGCGATGAGCGGATGGAAAGGTCGAGGAAAGAGAGGGAGAAGCCAGCCGGAATATGAGAAATGAAGGGCATAAGTCAAATGTTCAGAATCCCGCTAACGTCGCACATGTCGTCGATTGTTTCCTTAGTTGGCGTATTTGATAATTATAATATATCATATAATTTAAAAATATAGACTTATTTTTTTAATTAAATATTATTAAATTTAAATTTTAAAATTATTGAACTTTAATTTAAATTTTAAAAGTATTAAGTCATCATCATTATTAAAATAAGAATGAGATAAATAAAATGAATATATTAATAAAAAAATATTTTTATTTTTTATAATTGTTTTAGAATAAAAAATAGAAAATAAAAGAAATAAAATTTCTCTTTAAAAAGATATAATCCAAATAAAATAGAAGTCCAGTTAAAATTTTGTGCAAAATTTTTTTCTATTTATTTTTAAAAAAATTTGAGTTGAATGAATTAAAAAATTTATCTACTCGATTAGGTTAGTTAATATTTTCTATCCATGTTTACGTGTGTGTATATATATATATATATATATAACTTATATTATTTAAAAATAAAATAAAAAATAATAATTTATCACCTAAGTCATGCTTCCCACAACACAAGTTCATGCACATTTTGCCTAATATACCTAATTTATAGATTAGTGTTAAAATATATATTTAACATAGTTTTCTATAACTATATATTTTCATAAAAGGATTAATATTTACCAATGAAGTTAATATATTTTTTAAAAATATTTATAATTACCAACAGTTTTGTGTGCATTCATTCATATTAATCATATTTGCTATTAATTTAACACCATTTATGATACTGCGATTCGAGCTATGCCGCATGTACATTCATACATACTATCACACGTATGTTCTCAAGCGTCAACTTACATAAAATAATTTAACATCATTTGGATAGTGCTTGATTGGTCATCTGATATTTATTAATAATTATTTCCATGCTTATCTAAGATGATAAGGGAAGGGAGATGTTGACTCATGTGAGACGGTTGTGGAATATTGAACAAGGGGAGCAGCGGCGCTTGGGGGCACGTTGCCGGCGCGCCGTTGAATCGGATTAATCCCGTGCAACAGAGAAAACACAACCGGAGCTCTGCTCCTCATGGCAATATGTCATGCCTGAAGTCCACGGGACAAAATTACATGACTTAAAACTTGAGTAAAAATTAATTAACAGTAAATAAATATAAATATAAATATATAATATTTTTTTTTTATAATCTATTTCGAGTTAGATCATTAATATTATAAGGATTGCTTTACATCATAACGAGACTCTGCTATCATCCCATGAGTAGTCCTTTTCTTATTCTCTTCAATTTTCATAGACTTGAATCAGTTTTGATACCATTTGCAACATCCTAAACTTACCTGTTGGCGCAATTAACTTCGTTAGCAAGCTAAAACTATATGGCTCAAAAACTCGAATAAAAGTTAATGGGTAGCAAGTGTGAAACTATTTTTGAGGTGTTACAATCTTTCCTTCGTATAATCCGATGTATCCCCGAGCCTTCCACATCACAAGCTAGCCAGAATCTATCCTTGAACCATATCGTTAGTGTTGCAAAGGTAGCTCCATGCCATAGCATTCCCTTTTCTCATGCCCACCAACTTTCGTACACTTGAGTCGACTCTGATACCATTTGTAACGGTCCAAACCCATTGTGAGTAAAAAGTTAATGGATAGTAAGTGGACTTGAGTTATAAACACATAATATATATTTTTTCATTCAATATGAAACTATTTTTGGAGTGTTACACAATCCATTAGCAGCATGTTCGTTGACATGCTTTTGTTTCTCTGCTCTTTAAATGAGAAATGGTCTAAGAAAGGGGAATAATAGGTGATACCTCAAATTTAGCCTCATATTTGATTGGAAAGAAATGTGTTATGTGCTTATAATTCAATTCCATTTGTTACCCATTAACTTTTACTTGAATTTTTAGATCAGAAGACTTTGACTTGTTAACTAAATTAATTATTGACCTGTTAACTAAATTAATTAGATCAACAGATTGGTTTGGAACGTTACAATAGGACGGACGGGATATTCACTGCAAAAGGTGATAAGCAAATCGAATAGCTACAAGTTTAACTATGATGCATAGAGTGTGTGCGGTGTACATCACTCCATTCATCGATCAACAGGTGAAATAGTTTTGATTCGAGGAGCTCACTATGAGTGAATTTTATTCATTCATTCATGAACGAGGGACATCGGTGTGCACCATGTTGGATCATTAATCCAACGTTGAGCTTATATGTGAATAATTATGTATTGCGGGCTGTCAAATAAATTTAAGCTTAATTAAAAGTGATCGATTAAGTATTCAGTAATTTGGGCTTTAATATATCTGATAGGGTGTGGGCCTTTAATGTGTAGAGACTCAAGAAATTATTTCTATTTTTATGATGGGCTAAAATAGAAATAAAATTAGGTTATCTATATATATAGTGGTCATGGTCCCCAGATCGCACAAATAGAGACATTCTTTTTGACATCTCATCATCAGAGAAAAAACATTGAGAGAAACTAAAGGACTCTCTCTAAAGTGGACGTGTTGATCTGGAAGGCCAACCGCTCAACTCTAGAGGGTAATCAATCGATATGGACTCAAGTACGCTTCTGCTTATATATTTAATTTTATCTTGGTGATCCAACATGAATGATCCTGTTATTTTGGGCGATGGTTTTCATCAAAGGGAATTCCATAAATTCTAACAAGTGGTATTAGAGCCCCTTCATGTTGAATCATCGAGATTGAATTACAGAATATATTTTTTTTAGAATAAACGGAAAGAAGGAATTCAAAATATTCATTCTTCTTTTCATTCAGGTTTCAGACTCTTGCCGGCAGTTTTCGCCATCACCGGTATCAAGTTTTTTTTTTTTAGGCATGGCGAACTGGTCACGCCGGTGAAGGAGCCACGGCCATCAGACCATGTCATCTGTGGCTGCACATTAAGTACAAGTCATTAAAAAAAAAAGGGGCAGGCGATTTCTTCACCACCGGCCATAATGGAGACCGGCGCGGGTCTCTACCCGCACTGATAAAGGGACATTGCGGCCAAACAGTCATGTCAAACAGCCACCCGAACCCTAGGAGGCGAAACCCCTAGGGTTTCTAAACACGAGCCCACAGTTTTCTTTTTTTTTTTGGCAAGTAACCCGTAATAGTTTCTTTCCTTTCTTTCTTTTATTATTATTATTTTTTTGGTAAGTGGCTCGTGATAGCTTCTTTTTTGTTTCGGTAAGTGATTCGTCACAGTTTCTTTCTTTCTTTTTTTTTTGGTCTTTTCCAAAAAAAAAAGGGAGTTTTTTTTAAGGGATCGGGTCAGGGGCTGGTGTAGGACCAGGGTTGGCTCATCCGATCAGTCTTGACCCAGTCACAGGTTGACCGATGTATCAACGATTTTAAGGATAATTTTTGGTGTGACTTTAAATTCAAATATCGATATATTTATATATATATTGAGATGGATTAATTAAAACAATATGTCACCAAAGTGACCTCTCTTGTAGAAATTAATCTTATTTCAAAATATAAAAGGTTATGTGCATGTAGTTTATATAAATATCCATCGATCCAAAGGAAGATCAATATTTAACATAATTGCATGTGCACTTATGGTAATAAATGCATGATGGTTATTCAGTTTTACATGTGAATAATAAATCGGCCCAAAGGTAGATTCATTATTCGATATATTCTTATCATCAGTGTTTGATTACTACCAATATTACTCACAAGTTACTATTTTATCCAAAGATAAAATATTAATGAGTGTCTGATATTTTGGGATGAGATTTACCTTTATTTGAATTTATTTTTGCTTTAAGGCTAATATGAGTTTGTTTTGTTGTTCTCTGTCCAGCTTACAGTCCTGCTAACATTACTGCCAACATCAATTCAATTCCTATGCTGAATGGCTCAAACTTCAAGTCCTGGAAAAAAAATCTCTTGATAGTTCTTGGAGTCATGGATCTCGACCTTGCGTTAAGGACTGACTCTCCTTCACCTCTTACGGATAAGAGTACCTCGGATGATAAGTGGAAAAAGAAAGGTGGAAGAAATCAAATCGCATGTGTATGATAATCATGAAGAAGGTCATTCCAGAAGCATTCGGGGGCATAATGTCTGAAAAATTAACTACTACTAAGGCTTTCCTTGAGGATATTAAAAAAAGATTTGTCAAGAACGAAAAGGTTGAAATTGGTACGCTCTTGACAAGTCTAATTTCAATGAGGTATAAGGGGAAAGGCAATATCAGGGAGTACATCTTGGAGATGTCTCATCTTGCTTCCAAGCTGAAAGCACTTAAGCTTGAACTCTCTAAAGACTTGCTAGTGCATCTGGTTTTGATATCCATTCCGGCACAGTTTAATCAGTTTAAAGTGAGCTATAATTGTTAGAAAGAGACTTGGTCTCTGAATGAGCTCATCTCACACTGTGTTCAGGAAGAGGAAAGGCTTAAGCAAGATAAGATAGAGAGTGCTCACCTGGCCTCAACTTCTAAGGATAAAGGAAAGAAAAGAAAGAAGGATAAGGCTGCAGATACGACACCTCAAAAGAAACAACAAAAGAAACCGAATGATTCGAAAGACACTAGTTGTTTATTCTGTGGAGCTGAAGGGCATAAGAAGAAGCAGTGCACTAACTATCACGCATGGCGTGCTAAGAAGGGTATGCTTCTTAATTTGGTTTGTTCTGAGGTTAATTTAACTTCGGTACCTAGACATACATGGTGGATAAATTCTGGTGCAACAACTCACATCAGTGTGTCTATGCAAGGTTGCCTGAGTTGCCGAAAGTCAAATGTGCTGAAAGATACATCTATGTGGGCGATGTCAAAACGATTCAAGTTGAGGCAATAGAGAAATTTAGATTATTGTTAAAGACTGGATTTTATTTGGATCTTGATGAAACTTTTATTGTACCAACTTTTAGACGGAATTTGATTTCTATTTCTGTTTTGGATAAATTTGATTATTTTTGTTCATTTAGAAATAAAAAATTTAGTTGGTTCCGATTCTTTGTCAGGTTACGATAATCTTTATTCAATTGATATAATTGCTTCATTTAATGAATCCATGCATTTAAGTAAACGAGGTACTAAGAGAAAATTAACCAGTGAGAATTCGGTTGTATTATGGCACAAAAGATTAGGTCATATTTTCAGACGAAGAATAGAGAGGCTTGTGTCAGATAAAATTCTCGATTCCTTAGATTTCATAGACTTTGATGTTTGTGTTAATTGTATAAAGGGAAAACAAACCAATAAAAAGAGATTTGAAGCCAACAGGACTGTGGACGTCTTAGAATTTATACATACGGATATTTGTAGCCCATTTCCTACAATCGCTTGGAATGGTCAATAATACTTTATAGCGTTCATAGACGATTTTTTCAGATATGGCTACATATATCTCATTCATGAAAAGTCACGGTTGCTGGATGTGCTCAAAAATTATAAGGCTGAAGTTGAAAACCAACTCAGTAAAAGGATTAAAAGCAGCAGATCTGACCGTGGTGGAGAGTACTATGGCAGATATGATGGTTCAGGTGAACAATGTCCAGGACCATTTGCTAAGTTTCTAAAGGAATGTGGTATCGTCCCACAGTACACCATGCCAGGTTCGCCCACTATAAATGGTGTTGCTGAAAGACGAAACAGAACATTTAAGGATATGGTAAGAACTATGATTAGTCATTCTAACTTACCAGAATCACTCTGGGGAGAAGCACTTAAGACTGCAGCATATATCCTTAACAGAGTTCCAACTAAAGCAACTGCCAAAACCCCTTATGAGCTCTGGATGGGCAAGAAGCCTAGTCTAAAGCACTTGCATGTTTGGGGATGTCCAGTTGAGGCAAGGCCTTATAGGCCTAATGAAAAGAAACTGGACTCAAGGACGGTGAGCTGCTATTTTATTGGATACTCTGAAAGATTCAGGGGGTACAAGTTTTATGATCCTACAAGTAAGTCGATTTTCGAATCATGAAATGCACGGTTCTTTGAGGATGTTGAGCTTGTAAGGGGAGATACAGTTAGAGACTTTGTCTTTAAGAAGGAATATGTTGATATTCCCACAGATGTTATTAACATTGATCAGGATCCCATTCCTGACCTTGTTCAAAACATAATAGATCAAGACACTATCGGAGAACCTCCTATTCAAGAAATTGTTTCAGAAGAACAAGCTCCAACATCTCAAGAACCTATGCCATTAAGGAGATCCATTAGAGAGAGGAGAAATGCAATATCAGATGACTACATTATATTTCTCGAAGAGCATGAAGTAGACATTGGAATAATGGAAGATGATCCAATCAACTTCCGTCAAGCTATGGAAAGTTCTAACTCTCACAAGTGGATTGATGTCATGAATGAGGAGATTAAGTCCATGAAGGATAATAACGTCTGGGATCTTGTCCCATTACCTAAAGGTGTGAAACCCATTGTTTGCAAATGGATATTTAAAACCAAGAGGATGTGGAAAGGTACAAGGCTCGTCTTATCGCAAAGAGCTTTACTCAAAAAAAAGGTATTGACTATAAAGAAACTTTCTCTCCAGTTTCTTCGAAAGACTCTTTTAGGATTATAATGGCATTGGTAGCGCATTTCAATCTTGAGTTACATCATATGGATGTGAAGACGGCGTTTCTCAAAGGTAACATTGATGAGACGATTTATATGGTGCAGCCAGAAAACTTTGTGTCGGAAGACCCAAAGAATATGGTTTGCAAACTTAAGAAATCCATTTATGGACTCAAACAAGCATCTCGACAATAGTATTTCAAGTTTCATTAAGTGATTATCTCATTCGATTTGTACCATAAGTTCTATGGAAGCAAACATATTTTTCTAATTTTATATGTCGATGACATCTTGCTTGCACCATACTATACGGTGTACAGCAATACAGCAGAAGATCCCGACCCCTTCTAGGGTGCCAAGAATGCAAAACATGCATGAAAGGAAAACAAATGATGATATGAGTTACAAGTTATTGAATACATTTATACACATGGCAACAGTTGATTTTAAGTGGCAACCCTTGCCACCATGGTGATCTTTCCCCCTACAATTGGATAACAAGATGCGATCAATTATAAGATGAATATCTCTGGTCCTTCCAACGACAACAACTTTCTCGTTTATGTATATAATATATAAATAGCATTTGATATGGGTTTATATGGCATAAAGCACTTGATTTCATTGAGAACCCTTACAACTTATATATGTGGACAGATTTTGATGTGGTTGGTGAGATAAATTAAAAATATAAATTTATTTTTAAAATAAAATATTATTAAATTTAAATTTTAAAATCATTTGTTTTAAATTAAAAAGAATAAAATAAATAAATGCATATGTTAGATAAAAAATATTTTAAAATTTTAAAAAATAATTAATTTAGAACTATAGAATAAAAAGTAGATTAAGTCTTTTCTTGGAAAAAAAAGGAGTTTAATTATAAAGATTTTTTAAAAAATAAAATTAAAATGCGATAAATTTTTTTATAACAGAATTCTAACTATTATGAAAAAAAATATTATAGTCGTGATGCGCTTTTTTTAAACAGGGACCTAACCATTATAAAAATAATTATTATAATCCTTATACATAAGGAAGCATTTGTTAGCGGGTGTTCACGTGATGAAACTTTATTTTCATATTTAAATAGCATTTAAAAGTTATTCAATTTTTCATTACACATCGCATAATAAAAAATAGCAATTTATATTATAATATGCTAACCAACTTGAACCTAACGATTCACATGGATTCAGATTTATTGTAAAAAAATTTATATCATAAAATGAATCAATTCAACTTAATTTAATTAAATTTAAAAATACATATTAATTAAATATAATATTTTAAAATTATGTTCGTGTAATTCGATAATGCTTAACTAATCGGTATTTTATTAAAAAAACACATTATTTAGTGGACAACACTTCTATTTCAAATCTTTCGTTCCAAAAAATCCATTTCCCATTTTGGTGGGCCGACGGGAAGAGCAGCGAAGCATCAACTTAAACCGATCTTAGCCGTCCCTTCCCTTTATTCGAAAAGCGAGGGCTCAACCAACCGCCTCTCTCTTCGCTCATTTCGTTTCCTTCCTATCGATATATGGCCCCATGGCAATGAAGCGGCCCGCGTCCACCGCTACGGCGGAGGATGAGAAGGTTCGGAGGGAAGAAGCTAAAAGCAGAGGAGGTCCCACCAAACTTATGTTTGAAAAATAATTGTTTTTGTTTTTAAAAAGCTGTTTAAAAGTTATTAAAAATTTTAATTTAAAAGTTTAAATATAAAAATTAAAATCAAAAGAAGATAAGAATCGTGGCTGAATCAAGGCGTGTTAGACACTGCCATAAGGACTAGTTTTTGCCCCTTCGTGCAAGTTGTAAGCGATCTATCCCCAAAGTACAACGACCCGGCTCGATCCGAACCTCCTACTACGAGCACGATCGCGTAGAGGTGCAACCCAATGATTCATTCAGATACCCAAAGAAAAATCAGTATAAAATAATAATAAAAAGAATAAGAAATAATTTAAAAGAAAAGATGATGGAGCTCTTATTCTCAGTAAGGGTTCCGAGACACAGGCAGCACCGCTTGCAGAATCTCAGCAAAAGCTTCTCACAGCAAAATCTCAAAAAGAGTTTTGTTAGTTGAAAGGATAGAAAAAAAATTTTTTAATTGGAATACTCAGAACTTTGGATCCTTAAGCTTATTTATAGATTCGGTCCAAGTAACTCCCAACGACTGAGCTCATAATGGCCTTAAAGGCCTCATAAACGTTACCCCTAAATCACGTCAGTAACGATCCAAAAATCAAATTATTTGGGTGGCCCAAAAATTAAATTATTTTAGCTGTTTCTGACCGTTCATGAACGTTGGTGTGCGAATGCATGCCTAACGTTCGCGAACGCTCGCGCCTCACGCGAGCATTGGTGGAACGCTCGCGCCTCAGCGAGTGTTCAAGGAACGCTCACGAGCGTCGCTCACGCAAGCGCTTGATGACGCGAACGTCCGCAAGCGTCCGCTCGCGGGCGTTCCATTTTTTTTTTTAATTTAAAACTTTTTTCTTTTTTTTAAAAAAGTCAACAATCCCCCACAAAAGTTTTTAAATTAAATTTAAAAAAAATAACATAAATTTTAGGGCATCTTATACTGCGCAATAGGTGAGGTGTCCTGTGGACTTGAAGCCCACTTAGTATTGATTGTATACATCTGAAGGAACCATAGTAGATTAGACCTTGAACTAGGTCCTTGACTTAGATTTCTACTAATCACACACACAGTATGGATCAATTGGGTTTAAGCGGTTAGCGCATATTAAAGGCCTTGCACTTTATACCTTGATTTTTCATGAGAATTTCTTAAGGTTAGCCCAAACCTTTAGTCACGGCCTAATATGACAATTCTCATATAGGTGAATCCTCCAAGGATATTTGTGACTAATACCTTGTAAATAACCTACCTTAGATTCATTAAGAGTATAACTCAACCTTACACAGATTTATTTTGTCACTTTATAAGAGCACTCATCATAGGGATGGGATGAGAAATTTCTTCAAAAAAATGTGCTCTAACACGATCACTCAATCAGCTTCGTTTTTACCACATTGAACCTCTTTCATGGATCTCCAATCACAAAGGTTGGGTATCCACTACTGGTGACCAAATAATGGGCTTAAGCTCCATCCCCCTAGATGATTATAGGACTCCACTCCTAAATAGTCCCTTGGTCAATTGATCTGCCAAATTCTTCTCAGACTTGACAAATTCCAAGGAGATAACATTATTTTTCTTATGTTGTCTTATAGATTTATGACGAAGTCGTATATGAAAGTTCATCTTTTTATTGGTACTCTTTTGATTAGTTAGTTCGATTACGGCCTTATTATCACAATAGATTGATATAGCCAGAACTGGCTTAGGTACCAAAGGTAGCTCTGATACTAGATTTTTAATTCACTCTGCCTCATTACAGGTGGTATCCAGAGCTATTAATTCGGCCTCCATGGTGCTTCTAGATATGATAGTTTGCCTAGTTGATCCCTAGGCAATAGCAACACCGCTAAGAAGAAAAAGATATCCAGTGGTCGATTTAAGATCATGAAAATCGATGACCCAATTACCATTACTGTAACCCTCAACCACCTCAGGGTATTCAGTGAACATCAAAGAGAGATTAAGTGTTCCCTTTAGATATCGGAACACTCTTTCTAAGGCTATCCAATGAGATTGATTAGGATTTTGATTATATCTGCTAAGTCTTCCTATAGCATAAGCAATATCCGGTCTTGTCATATTTGCCACATACAAGAGGGATCCTATGATTTGAGAATATTTTAATTGATCAATTGGGTGACCTAAATTTTTCTTTAGGTGAAAGCTAGGATCATATAGAGTAGAAACTGGTTTAAGATCAAAATAACCAAATTTCTTGATTATTTTTTCTATAGAGTGAGAAAGAGAGAGAGCTATCCCTTTATGAGATTTGATAAGCTTCATCCCTAGGATTACATTTGCTTCACCTAAGTCTTTCATATCAAACTTAGAAGAAAGGAAAGATTTAATACTTGAAACAATTTCAAGAGATGTTCCAAAAATTAAGATATCATCGACATATAAGCAAAGGATTACATAATCATCGTCGATGATCTTAGAATAGATACATTTATCATGATTATTGATCTGAAATCCAAAGGATAGGATGATTTGATCAAATTTTTCGTGCCATTGTTTTGGAGTCTGTTTAAGACCATATAGGGACTTAATAAGTTTACAAACCTTGTTTTCTTGTCCCTTTATAACAAAACCTTTAGGCTGTTCCATATAGATCTCCTCCTCGAGATCTCCATTAAGGAATGCAGTCTTCACATCTATTTGATGAATGATCAACTTATGTATGGATGCAATGGCAAGAAGAGATCTAAGGATTGTTATTCTAGCTACAGGAGAATAGGTATCAAAGAAATCTAACCCTTTCTTTTGGTTATACCCTTTGGCTACTAATCTAGCCTTATACTTTTCAATTGAACCATCAGGTCTAAATTTTTTCTTAAATATCTACTTACATCCTAAAGGTTTGCTACTAGGGGATAGATCAGACAAGATCCAAGTTTGATTTTGTAAGATTGAATTAAATTCAAAATGAATGGTTTCTTTCCAAAAAGGAGCATCAGGTGAAGACATCGCCTCTGAAAAAGAGGAAGGTTTGCCTTCGACTAAGAAAGTAAAGAAACCTTCAACAAGGTCTTTTTCCTTTCTTGTTTTTAAACTTTTTCTAAGTTCAGAAGGTCCACTTTCAAAGTTAGATCTTTTCCTTTTCCTTGACTCATTGGAGGACCCAGATTCAAAAGAATCATAAACCAAGAAAGGATTAGAAGAGACTTGACTTGGAACTTGGTTCTTAAAAGGAAATATATTTTCAAAATAAGTACCATCTCTTGATTCAATAAGAGTATTATTTGAGATGCCACTTATTTCAGAGTTTATCATAAGGAACCTATTGGTACTGTTATCCAAAGAATAACCTATAAAGATAGCATCTATGGTTTTAGGTCCTATCTTTCCTCTTTTGGGTTCAGGTATTCCTACCTTAGCTAGGCACCCCGACAATTTAAGGTAATCTAGCCTGGATGTTCTACCTTTCCAAAGCTCAAAAGGTATTTTAGGATTATCCTTAAAGGGTATCCTATTTAGGATATAGCATACAACTAAAAGAGCTTCCCCCCACAAGTTCTCGGGTGCGCCTAAACTGATTAACATTGAGTTAACCATATCTATTAAGGTACGATTTTTTTGTTCAGCTACACCATTAGACTGAGGAGAGTAGGGTGGTGTAACCTCATGAATAACCCCATATTCTTGGCAAAATAGAGTCATTTTATTTGAGGTATATTCACCACCTCTATCAGACCTAAGTTTCTTAAGGTTTTTCTCTGTTTGTGTTTCAGCTTCTGCCTTATAGATCTTAAACTTATCTAAGACTTCATCCATAGATTTTATCAAATATGTGTGACAATACTGTGAGAAGTCATCAATAAATGTTACAAAGTAACGACTTCCTCCTCGTGCAGGTAACTTGGTAGAGCCACACACATTGCTATGGACCAATTCAAGAAGAGTTGAGCTTCTATTTACTGATTTAAAAGGTTTTCTAGGCATTTTGGCTTGAATACAAATCTCACACTTGATCTTTCTATCAACATAAACTTTAGGTATTAGATTAAGATTTGTCATGTGATGAATACGATCAAAATTCACATGACCAAGTCTACCATGCCAAACATTTAAAGATTCAACATTGAAAATAAGAGGACTTTTATTAGATAACTTGGAGATAACATTTAATTTGAAAAGACTTTCAGAAACAAAGCCTTTTCCAACAAACTCATTATTACAAGTAATTACAACTTTATTTGACTCTAGAATAATTTTATATCCCCTAGATATAAGGAGAGATCCACTAATCAAATTTCTTCTAACACTAGGGATGAACAGTACTTCGTGAAGGATTAGGATCTTCCCAGAGGTCATCCTTAGGTCCACTCGATCTTTTCCAAGCACTTATGCTGAAGAATTATTCCCAAGTGTTACACCTCTTCCACTTGATTCCTGAAAGGTGGAGAACCAAGAGCGATCAGAACAAACATGAACATTAGCTCCTAAATCAAGCCACCAATCACAAGAAAATTGGGTTAAGTTAATTAAGGGTTTCTGATTTACCAACCTGACAGAAGGCTCGGCACCACTTTCGACCATGTTAACTTGAGGTTTGGATGATTTTCTCAGTGGTTCAGTCTTTCGGTGGTAGCAGTCCTTCGTCACATGATTAGACCTTTCGCACACGAAGCAGAATATTTCTTTATTATTCTTTGACTTTTGGTTCGGTCGGTTCTTGTTTGGCCGGTTTTGAGGAGGTTTGGATCTAGATTGGAATTTCTTCTTCTTTAAATTCTTTCTCCTAGGTTTGAATTGATCTGGGGTTGAATTTGACTCAGTCAGATGGATCTTAGGTCCAAAATCAGGTTTTTCATTGAGCTTAAGCCGATGTTCTTCTTCAATCCTAATAGAGTTAATCACATCTATTAGGGTCAAGTCACCTTGCTTGTGGCTTAGCTCTCGCGAAAAGGTTGACCAAGAAGATGGAAGGGCATCTGCTAAGGCTTGGACCTTATAGCTTTCAGAAAAATTACAGCCAATTAACTCAGCCTTTCTAAGAAGATCTTGAAACTCATGTATTTGAACACTAATAGATTTAGAATCCACCATTACATACTTTCGAAATTTTGAGATGATGAATCGATCTAGACCAGCATCATCCATACCATACTCAGCTTCAAGTGCATCCCATAGTTCCTTAGCAGTTTTAGTGTGAAGGTAAACATCATAAAGGTTATGAGAAAGAGCACTTAGAATTCTATGTCTACAATGAAAATTTATTTCTTGGGATGTTTTTGATGTTGAGGAAAGGAAGTTTCAACTGGACTAGAAGAACTTGGTTGAGAAGTGGATTTGGGGTTTGAAAATTCTATGGCAGAAAATAATCTTAAAGTGGTAAACCAATATTTCACTTGGCTTTGCCACCTCCTAAAGAATGATCCATTAAACTTTTTGGGTTTGATTGTACTAAGGTCATCTGAACCCATTTTATGAGAGTGTTGGTTGCTTAATTGGTTTTACACAACAAAAATTTGAAGGTTCAGCCTTATAGTTTGAGTTTTTAAATTAGTGGTTTTTCAGATAATTTCTAGATTTTGAATTTAAATTCAAAAATTTAAATCTAGAAACTACTTGCAATAAATAAAGTAACACTAAGCAAAAATTAACTCAATTAATTTTTAATTTGAATTTGAGTTTCAAAATATTGAATTTTTTAAGATTTTTTAAAATTTAAATTTTAAATTTTAAATTTCAAAATTTAAATTTCAAATTTCAAATTTCAAAAATTTGAATTTTAAATTTTAAATTTGAAAATAAATAAATTCAAGACCTCTTTATTTTTTTTTTAAAAAAGAAGATAATTTTTTTTTAAGACTTTTGCATAAACTTCAAAGCAGAAAAAAAAAATTTTTTCTTTTAAAAACAGTCTTTTTTTTTCCTTTATCAGTAAGTTACAATAAAAATCCTAGCAATTTCTGATGAAGAGAAAAACTAATCCTTAGCTGTTGGAAAAATAATTGCTTTTGCTTTTGAAAAGCTGTTTAGAAATTGCTAGAAATTCTAATTTAAAAGTTTAAATACAAAAATTAAAATCAAAAGAAGATAAAAATCGTGCCTGGACCGAGGCGTGTTAGATACTGCCCTAAGTACTAGTTTTCGCTCCTTCGTGCAGGTTGTAGGCGATCTGTCCCCAAGGTACAACGATTCGGCTCGATCCGAACCTCCTACTACGAGCACGATCGCGTAGAGGTGCAACCCAACGACTCCTTTAGATGCCCAAAAAAAATTAATATAAAATAATAATAAGAAGAATAAGAAATAATTTAAAAGAAGAGGTGATAGAGCTTTTATTCTCAGCAGGGCTTTCGAGACACAGGCAGCATTGCTTGCAGAATCTCAGCAAAAGCTTCTCACAGCAAAATCTCAAGAAAGTTTTGTTAGTTGAAAGGATAGAAAGAAAATTTTTTGGATTAAAATAGTCAGAACCTTAGATCCTTGAGTCTATTTATAGACTCAGTTCAAGTAACCCTCAATGGCTGAGCCTATAATGGTCTTAAAGGCCTGATAACCATTACTTCCAAATCACGTTAGCACCTCTCCTTGTAGAGATTTTTCGATTTCGAAATGTGTCGAAGCCTTGAGTAGTAAAAAAAAGTGGGATGCTGTATTTTCGGGATTGGATTTCATATTCGAATGAACCTCATAATCATAAGAAAGTAAGTTTTTTAGACATGGGCCTAGCAAAAAAAAAATTGAGATAAATTTTTATAGGATTAGATTTTTTTCTTTAAAATCGAACGTGAAGGTTTTCTCTTATCCAACTTAAGTAATAATTAAAAAATTAAATTATTTGAATCGTTTGCGATCGTTCACGAACATTGGCGTGACAACGCACGCCTAACAACGCTCGCGCCTCACGCGAGCATTGGCAGAGAACGCTCACGAGCATCCCTCACGCGAACGTCCGCGAGCGGAAGGGGCGTTTTTTTTTTTTTAATTTAAAACTTTTTCCTTTTTTTTTTTAAAAAAAGTCAACAACTTAGGCATCTTGAACAAGGCCATACGAAACGGGGCGGATGAGGATCAGTTCGCCCCGCATCGAAGCGAAATCGCTTGTGCTCGCAATCGAAGCTTCGACTTTGGGATCGCCTCCACGCTCCCCTCTGCCTTCGCCGCCGTCTTCGTCGGAGGAAGAGGAAAGGGGGACAATGGGGAAGTTCTTCTCATCAAGCTTTTCACGGAGCGGCGGGCGATTGTCGTCAGCAATTTCTAATGCCATCGGAGGATAGGAGCAGGGGATGGGCGGCGATGATGGCTTCGTTCTCTTCCGCATTTCTAAATAATAAAATTTAAAAGTTCTTTAATAGCTGTACACATGGTACTGTTGGGCGCCGATGATTGACTCGTGCTTAGAAAAGATGCATGGAGGAACGATTTCAACCGTTTCCCATTATTCCAAACGTTCCCTACTTCTTCTTCCCTTGTTAAAGAAGCTATATATTTTCTTGTTGATTGCTATACCTTAAGTGAGAATATTCTACCAGAAAGACGAAACTCAATCGCATTTGCATCGTGAAAATGGTGTGCTTTCCATTTTTGTGATCACACATGCGGTTTAAGTGAAAGGTGGCGTTGTTACCATGGTCTAGAAGCAAGCGTAGACGTGTTGGAGGCTATAGACGAATCAAGACGAGGGGTAAAACTCGGTTTCCTTCAGCTGCATGAACTCTATCAACATGCGTATCAGAGAAGCAGGGTAGAATCCTGGGTTTGCTCTTCTTTAGGAGGTCAACTTGGCCGAATGGGAGGCAATGGACGCCACAGGAGACATCCCGGACGTGCGACGCCGTGGAATGCCAAGCCACGACACCTGTTTCTGCGCGATGCCCAGTCGTTCGCGGCCATGACCCCAGGCCGGTCCACGTCCCAGGCCGCCGGTCCATTAGTCGGTAGTCGAACCACGTTCTCTGGCCACCGGAGAAGAAGAGGAGGCGGGTGTCGCGATCGCAGGCCGCTGGCAACCGCTCCTTGGCCACTGCCAAATGCGAAAAACCGTCTTTTAATCCCTGACCGTGGAGCCCATTTCGCTCGAAATTAGTGCCGGGGATGTCCTCTCCGGCCGCTGGAGAGGCTGGGGAAGGAGCCCCGGGCCGCTGGCAGTCCGGAGGACCCCCAATCGCGGCCGCTAGTGACGGTCTCGCGGCCACGGATGGGAAATTGAACGGCATCACTCCGTAAATTAGGTGAACTTCATGCCTAGTTCCATGTCAAGTCAAACCCACATCAGATAAACTACGCTGACGTGCTGCTGATGTCATCCGATGATGCAGTCTAAATTGTTGACCTGGCACGCCTTGTGTCACTAACTTGGCAGATGACTTGGCAGCCATGTGTCAATGATATGGCAAAATATGACAATGTGACGTGGCTTATGCTAATGAGGTGGCCCACATGGCACTTATTGCGATAATTATGAGGACTTATTGTTAATTTTGCTATCATGCGGATCTTCCATGACGGCAGAGGCTTGTCCACAAACTTATATATAAGTTGAAAGGTTTTTATTTTTACAGAAAAGAATATGGTATTGTTAATTTCTTTTAAAAAATTATTAAAAATTAGAAGCAAATCAGATAAGCATGATTTTTATGTAATTTTTCCTCTAAAATCATTTAAATTATAATAATTCGAGTATTTCATAAAAATATTGATTATTGTTCATTATCTTTTTTACTTAGAAATAAAATAGGATCTTGGTTATGATGACATATATGCTTTTTATTATGATTGTACTACTTATCAAATGGATTCGCTTCACTCCACGTATGAATACATTAATAAAATGAATTAGAGATTTATGAAGCTTTACAAGAGAGGTCTTGAGATTTGGCTTGATATTAAGAGTGAGGTTCTTTTAAATTCTTTGTTAGATATAAAGAAATCTGTACTATGGATCAAAGATAATTTCTTTTTTTTTTAAGTATTGAGATA
Source organism: Metroxylon sagu (assembly GCA_017589505.3). Lineage (NCBI taxonomy): Eukaryota > Viridiplantae > Streptophyta > Magnoliopsida > Arecales > Arecaceae > Metroxylon > Metroxylon sagu. Next base: position 2,215,190 of record JACVBY030000640.1, on the reverse strand, counting down.
TTGTGAAGGAGTTGAATTGAGAAATATCGTATTTAAAATGAAATCAGACAAATCGTTATATTATTTTAATTCTTAAACTTATATAGCATAATTCAATATGGTAAACTTAAGGAGTGTAAGACGTATGGGCTAGTAAAAGAGAATCTATAATTCAAGGTATTCTTGATTTAAATGTAGAATTCAATGTGATAGCATATATTAGTTTATTTAAAAAATATTATTGAGTATGTCAATATATTTGCTTTGTCTACTTATATTAAATATTAGGTGGGATTCCAAAGGATCCCATGGGTAACTAAGTTGGATTTTTCTATAAAATCCTCCTAGAACTCAAGGTATAAAAGGTTTTTCATTTTTTTTTTTTGAGTTTTCTCATTCACCTTTTTTTTTTTTTTTCATAATCACATGAGCTCATAAAAAGATATATTAAAAATCTTGTATATAGATTAGTAAGATTTGAAGCTAACAATGGCAGGAAGCTATCCACATACACGTCCACACACACACACACACATATATATATATATATATATATATAGAGAGAGAGAGAGAGAGAGAGAGAGAGAGAGAGAGAGAGGAGAAGGCGACGGCAACGACTGATGTCAACTCTAAAGGATGGAACATCAAGATGAACCGATGCAGATTAAAAAAAAAGAAAAGGAAGAAGCGGCTGACCTCTAATATACCTGCTTGGTTCGACTTATAAACAAATCATAAATCATCTGACCCAACAAATCATAATAAGATAGGTCTTCATGAATTTCAAGTTTTGATTTGTCCTAGCCTTTTTTTTGTTTTGTTTTCGGGTGGTGGGTTGCACAGGCCATCCAATTCCAAGGAAGGATCTTTCAAAGCCAAACCTCTTTGCTGTCTCTTATTTGTAAACATATAATTCTTTTTTTTTACTATGATTACTAAATTACATCGACAAGACCTTCCGAATGTCATAGAAAATATAATAAAGAACTCATTTAAATGCCTTTTTATACAACAATATATCAAAATTTTAAAATACACAACATATTAAGCAATTATCATCATACATACATACAAATAAACATACATTCTTCTTATCATTATTATTTTTTTAACAAGGCAATACATTAATTCACAAGATTTTGTAAACAAAACTTTCATCATGACTTGTAAAATTTGATTCTTCTCGGATGATTTAAAAAATTAAACCATCGCAGGACAAGACGAGAACATGTAAAGGTTTATCCGAATCGTTAATTTATTAAAAGTGCTGTAGCTTTGCCTTTCAACTTCACGTTGATAAATCATGTGGCGTCCCTGTTTGCACAAACGGTTGAGAAGACAGTTGAGAATATCAATATCATCTGATGAAGATGGAACAAACAGCAAATTCTAATGAAAATTATAACCAATAGAACCGCATTGGATGGTGACAGATATTAACTCGCATCACCTAAGATAAAAATACAATCATCCAAAAATAAGCCCTATGCCAAGACAACGACCAAACTAGATCCAAGTTTAATTCTCAGTTCAATCATTCAAAGGACTCGCCCTGTTTCACAATTATTGTTACCAAGATGCCGTCTTGGAACAGAAATAATCACACGTCTGACAAGCGTCCTTTTTTTATGCTACCATCTAAAAAACAATCCCTTTCGTACTTATTGATCTCCAAGTCCAACTCATCGATGCAAGGGCGGTCCGAACTCTTACACCTTGGCAAACTCCACACCACATCTTATCCGTAGATTCTCTTAGATACTCGCACCGTGGCGAGATCTAGTCCGTCCGTTATCTCTGGTCCGGAATACCCAGAATCTCCTCCCCAACTCGGTGAGGTCTTTGGCGCCCACCCCCTTCTCTCTCTCTTTCTCTCAAATGATAAGGAGGATCCATATCCGAAGAAGCTCTCGTGGACCTCATGGATCCACCTCAAAAAGCCGGTGGAAAGTCTACAGTTATTTAAAAAACGTTACTCCGCCTTCCTCCCCCCTCCCAACTCCCTCCGTTTATGGATTCACGAACGCAAACTCACATGCCTGTTTATTAAAGGCCTGGCAGCTGTGGCAGACCCACACCAAGGGGAAAATCTCCTGCAGATTTTCGATAGAGACCGAGTTACTGTTGATGCTGCTGCTGGACTTTTGGCGTGATTCCAAGTGATTGTTTGGTTTGGGTGGCTTGGCGTTTAAATGAGCGTCCGCAGGCGTTTGAGCTCGGCCTCCTCTTGTTTCAAGAACTGGTGGGCTTCTTGATTGGTGGTGGTGCCAAGCTTTGGTTGGTTTCTTGGGAGGATGTTTTCGCTAACGTGCAGCCAGAGGGGTTTGGATCTGATCGCTTGCGGGTATCCTTTGAAAGGAGGCGGCTTTGGGAGGTCGCGGCGGAGGTCGGTTTTGCGGCGCGGCGGTGGTGTTCGTTGTCGGGTCTTATCGACACAGAATGGTAATTTGTCTCCTTTTCTTGGTATTTGATGGGGATGAGGCGATTGTATGTTTGCGCTTGCAGTGAATGTTGAGAGTTTGGGGCCACCTGTTGGTGTTAAGCCTTTGGTATCTGGGACTGGACCCATTCAGATGTCCTCTTTGCTGGAAGTGGTTTCCAAAGATCTGCAACAGCTAAACAGTAATCTAAAATCAGTAAGTGCACTTTCTCAGTTGTCCTGTCTTAAGAATTTTGACAGCTCTCTTGATTTATGTTGCTAATGTTGCTGTTATCTTTGCGCGCTTCGTCTTAATTGTGGATAAGACATGTGATGCACCATAAATGCTAGTTGGGGGAAAAGCAAAATTTTCTTGCTAAAAATGAATTCTTGAAAACCTCAAAAGATCCTAAATAACCTTCAAGGTTCTAATCATGTTCGATTTTTAAAGCAACTAACTTAGCGAGCAACCCTGTTGTAGACAAATCTGGAACTCCACTGTTCAACTGAGGAAGTGATCCTAACACCAAAGGTGATTCATTAACAGCAATTGGTTGAAGCAACCAATTGTTCTATGGTATGATGAACAAATTCCAGTCAATTGAAAATTAGAACATTAAAGTTTAGTGCGCATAACTAAAAGCATGAGATCTGCTAAACCCCAGAATATTAGGTGGAAGTACACCAAAGAAAGCATGATCAGATTTGCAACGAATGACTTTGAAACAAATATTTATCCTGGTAAATTGAAGAAAAAATTGGTAAATGTTTTGGGTGATCAGAACATCAAAGGAAGGGGGCGAGGAAATGCTATGAGCAAACTCAAAACAATATAATTAGGATGGGTGATTTTTAAAGTTAAAGAGTATAAAGGATGGCAAAATAACTTTTCTTATCAAGTTAATGGAAAGGGCATCCATTTGGTAAGAGCAATTGAGGCAGATCCATGAAAGAAGAGAAATCCAAAGATCGGGTACCATAAGATGCTTAACTGGAATTGAGAATGTTTTACCTTTAATAATCACAAACCACTAGAATTCTATGAACTGGTAGGGCTAACCATAATGATTTTGTGGATTGTGTTGATCAACAGGTTGCATATTACATTAAAGCATCTCTTGTGGACTTTATTTGATGCTTATTGAAGGATATGATCATGGGAAGGCATTATATAAATAGCATAAATTTTCCACTAAGTTTGGGCTGGGCTCCTAATTGAGCCAGCAGAGATTGTGATACATGAACTGAATTTACATGCCTCATAGGCCATAAGGATATTCATATTATTTCATGCTAGTCATCCTAAAATTGCTAGTCAAGGTGGGGAAATGCGTGATAGCAATAGAAGCCCTTGTTGCTTCAAATGAGATGCTCATCACACTGATCATGATCCAAAATTTTTAAGCATCACTTATGATCATGTTTGGTAAAAGGGTTTTCTGGGTCATTATTAGTGACAGAAGTTGTGAGAATATTATCTCATGAAAAGCCAGAAGAATTTTTGCTTGGTGGACAAACATTCCATTCGACAAGCTCCTACTTATGGAAGGGTCATGAGGTGCTTAGAAGTAACAGATGACTCATTACCTTTTCATCTGGGAAGAAAAAAAGTGGTCTTGTGGTGTATGATATCTTGTGCTTGCTATGGATTGATACCATATTTTATTAGGGACCTTGGCAGTACGATAGAGGAGTTACCTAAGAGTTGAGATGGTATGATTGCAAGGTAAAACTAGGAAGGATAAAATGAGAAGTAAATATATCAGAGAAGTTATAATAGTTGCATAAATTAAGGACTAAGTGATCAAGAACTGATTGAAATGGTATCAGCATCTGGAACAGAAATTTGTGGTGAGCATTTGTGAGGAGGAATACTTTTGTTGAAGGATGTAGGAAAAGAAGTGGGAGAACTAAGGTGACTGGATGGAAGTTGTGAGAAAATATATGAAAAAGCTTGAAATAACATTATAGGTAGCCCTAAATTAGAATGCTTGGTGGACGAGGATTAATAAACCGGACTCTGGATATTTGGGACGTGGCTTAATGGTTATGGTTGTGGTATACCACTCAAAAGTTTCTCAATATCAGTAAATGAAAAATTACTTATTTTTTAATTAATTATCCCTCAAATAGATTAATGTTGATAATGTAAATTTAATTTTTGTGGAATGAGGTCACAAAGCAGAACACTCTAGTAGACTAGCAAATAAAAACTGAAGTATAGCTTTCTCCTCTGGATTGTCTGTTTAAACAGAACATAGCTACCAGAGAGCTATGAATTGATCTCAAGGCTTTCCAGTAGTTTTGAATCATCCACCTGGTATTATAGGCATTTTCGTTCCCCCCACCTTTGTAATCTCTCTTGCATTAACCTGTCAGTTGTCAAGGCTCCATATGTGCCACCCACCCCACCCCACCCCACCCCACCCCATACTCTTTCATATATTGAGCTTATGGGATGGTTCATCATTTTCTACCTTTTGGGATTGATTTGGCTACCGCACAGTGAAGAACATTGAGCAATCTCAGAGGCTACATGTATTTGCAAAGAAGGTTAGCAGATATTATCATCCTATACAAGCCATAAAAAAAGGCATAAATTCGAACTAGAGATCGCAAAATAGGGTTGTTCATTTTATTGCATTATGGAATAGTGCGATAGTGAAGAACTCTAAACACAAACGGAGTGATGGAAATTTAAGGATAAGTCTTTCTTTCACCATGAGAGGCTGATGTGGTAGAGTCATGTAAAATGACATCGAAAGCTAGTACTTAGTGTTCTGGAGCATACTAAATTACCACAAACTGAGAGTGAAAAGTGGAGGCCAATGGTGATGGATGCGACTTAGTGCTAAGACAGTAAGAGAGCTTTATGTTGGCAAATGTGGTGATTCTGGCCTTTTTAGGTAGTTTAGTTCTTTTAAGCATCCTGTATCTTTAGATTTTAAATTTTTTTTTCTGCTTTCTAACCTCTAGGTTTAGTTTGATTTTGCTTGGTAGTTTAAATTGTTGCTTAGCTAGTTTAATCTTCCGTTGGGTAGCTCTGAGGCTATTGTCAGGCCTTCCTCATGTCACTTGTTTGGGTCCAATTTTCTTGTATTTGGTGCGCATTCTGTTAAGACATTTGGTTGAGGTGGGTCAGATTTGACTTTCTAGTTTGACCAATCTTCAAATCCATTGTTATATGGGTGTACCATCTAACCTGCACTATTAAGTTGGAGAGCACATATGGGATATTTTAATGTTTGATGTGGAATCCTACACACATTTAGCGTAGTTATTAGCTAGGATATGATCTAATTATATAAATTCCCGAAACTAATTGTGAAGGACTTTCAAAGCAACAATTAATTTGACTTATATTTTACCTTATCTCATCTTAGTTTATCTTTACCTTAGCTTCTATCAATCTGTCCCTTGTCACCCATCTTTTATTTGGTGGCATTGTAGTAATGAAAGTCTTTGAAGGTCAAGGTAGCAAAACCATTAAATTATTTTCTTTCTTATCTTTGGTTCATGCTAGTGGCATTCTCATGCAGTAAGCCAGCCCAATCACAGGTCAGTCTACCATTGCACCAAGTTCCAGCTAGTAGTGGATCTCGTCTAGTCCTTCTAACTTTGTCGTGTGTCTTGCACTATCAATCTAGAGAGCACATGTGGCTTCTTTCTTTCTTTGTCATAATACTTTTGGTGTGTGCATGCGGGGGGTAACTATTCATATTCACATTTTTCATCTATTCACCATATTATATACTTTTTCTACATCTTGGTTTGCATTTAAGCTTCATATTGCGAACCTGAGAGCCTAAAGCCTCATTGTGGGCCCTTACAAAAAATAATTAGAGCTAACATATACAGCTCTCTTCGCCTTTGTATCTTATTCTTTATGTACCCTATTTTTTTTAATAAAAAGGATAAACCATTGTGCCTTTCTTTAAGGTCTTAAAACTTCCACCTTTTACACTTCCCTTAAAAACATATTAGAAGATAAGTAATGCAAGTGCATTGCTGGAGCTGGACTATAGTGCGTATGATAAGATATAGGCACGTCCCCATGTCTGACTTTGGACAGTTCGACATGTTGACACTTGACACTTGTTGGATTCTTTGGACAGTTCGACACTTGACACTTGTATCATGCGTCCAAGAAACAATGGATAAGGCTACTCAGCACTGGCATGATGGAGGCTCTATCACGTGGCGTCAAATGGATTTGTGTGGAAGGATACTCACCTTCCTATGGAATGTGCAATAATACTTCGTTTAATTGATAGAAGATATTACAGATAAATAGGGATTCATTGATATGGTTCATTGGCTGATTAAATATACTAAAAATGCTTGCCAAATATATTGAGAGTCAGAAGCAGAGCAATACTAGGGAATTTATTAAGATTGTATCTAGTGATCTGAAATCAAAAATTGAAAAAAAAAAAGATATGATCACATTACTTACATCAAATAATCTATTTACTCACAAATATGCCTTTTTTGTCAGAAAAAAAACATTCATAATCTTATACTTTCTTGCTTTGTGATACTAATCGGTTGTTAAACTGCTATTTGTTCTTCGAATTCGTGAATATGAATTTTACTTCATATTTTCAAATGTTGTTCAAGTAGATGCTTATATTAATAACTAAGTCCAGCCATTAATCGACCTTGAACTTTTTTTTTGTTTTTTTAAGTACTGCATTTTCACAGCCATGGGTGAACTAGTTTATTTTTGTTGCTTATATTTTTCTTTTTTTGGGAATTTTATCTTTGCTGTTTTATGTTTTCCATTTGAATATGAAGAAGGCTTGCATTGATTATTCATTTACCTTAATATTTTTTTTGGATCTCTCAAATACCCTAGCTGACAAGCTTTCTAATAGATTATTGGATCAGAAAATCCAGTTCTAGTATCTGCAGCGGAGCAGATATTTGGTGCTGGTGGAAAGAGGTTGAGGCCTGCTCTGGTTTTCCTGGTGTCAAGAGCCACTGCTCAAATTGCAGGTTTAAAGTAAGTTATATCACTGTTTTCTAGATAACTTGCAGGAGCCAAAATTTTAAAAAAAAAAAAAAAAAAAGATGCAGGATTTATTCATGCACTTTTCAAACTACAGGGACATAACCACACAGCATCAACGTTTAGCAGAGATCATCGAGATGATCCATACAGCAAGTTTAATACATGATGATGTATTAGATGAAAGTGAAATGCGAAGAGGTAGATATCTTATGTGGTTCTAAAGTTTTTTTATTAAGAAATGGTCCTTCTTTTTAAAATTTTTGCATTTGTCGACTTCCTGTATGAAACAAGTGGCATCATGAAAACACAAGAATAACAATACATTTTCTTCAAATTATAGCAAGATAACATAGAAAACCAAACAGATTCCTTTATTGTCAAACATGATATCAAACAAAGAATTGATACTGATCTTGGCTATGATACCTTAGTTGCTTGAAAAATGATTCTTACCATGTTTATTTTATCATATACTTGTGGCCATCAATGTTCCATAGTTGGCACAAGTATATATATACTAGAACTTCTACTACTGATTAATTGAAACCATTTTGACTTGTTTGAGTGTAATATGTGATATGTTCTGAATCTTTATACATGATGTTTGATTTCATAAGTGCTTGATATGCGATGAATCGTCTCAGATAATTATTGTTTTTGATAAGCATCACTTCAAGACATGTTTATCATTGAGGACACCAAACCAAATACTAACATAAAGATAATACTATTAATGAGAATCTGATCTTAAAACAAATGATAACTTAAATCATTCTGGCATATTTAGTATCAACTACATCCATATTTTTTGATGCATTTTATTGTGTCTACTAAGGCTTGAACTTGGCTTTAGTGTTGGCTACAGTCTTCTTTTAGAATTTTGGTTTTGGCAGTTTGGGAAAAGAATTCCAACTTTTGCAGCTTTAGTCATAAAAATGAAGCATTAAAAAGAGTTCGAAAAATTGAATATATATAAAAAAAAGGCCAAGACAAGTTTACTAGATAGTAAGATATTTTTTGTCATAGAGGTTTCTTACCTGCATGGTTTTCACAATTTTAGTTTGAAGTTAATATTGCATATAAGTGAAATTCAAGTATAATTATATTTTGTAGTCTCAACACACTCATGTGTCATTTAATTCTAGAACTCCAATTATGCAAAAATTCAGTATATTTAGCAATTAAAGCACTGCAATAAGGCCTCTTTGGAGCCTGTAGCCCATCAATGGGTATGTTTATTATTAACTGCTTCTTTCAGCTCAAGAAAAAGAAAGGAACACTATAGAGAATTGATACTCTATGGTCTATGTACTTGAAAAAAATAAAGAAATGATCCTAATATGATAGTAAATATCAAAAATGGAATCTATTGGAAATCAGCTGAAACCAAAGAAACTAGATTAGAACTAGTTAGTTTCTACTGAAACTGATCAACAGTGTTGAAACTAACTAGACTCCAAAACTAGGGTTAGCATTAGTTCAACATTAGTGAAAATGAATGGTTTCAATCAAAGTTTAAAATCTCAGCAACATTTTAAATTCTATGGGATAGAATGTCCTGCTAGTTTCTTCGCCCCACTATCCTATCCTGTCCCGATAGCCATCTTGATAGAATGTTCTAATAGGTGTGCCATCTCTCTCCCCTTCATCTTTTCCTGATTTCTTTCTTATTTTGTTTATTTCTTTTTTCTTTCTTTCATTTCTTCCTTCCTTCCTTCCTATCTTTTTCTTCTCGTTTCTTTTTTCTATCCTTTTTTTTTTCACTTCTTTCTTTCCTTCTTTTATTTCCTTTTCTTCTCCCTTTCTTTCTGTCTCATTTTCCCTTTTCTTTCTTTCTGTTCTTTTCTTCCTTTTCTTCTTTCCATTCCTTATTTATCTTTCTTTGATATCCCACTATTGTCCCAGTCTTGTTTTCCTATAAGAACGGGACGGGACGGCCAGGACCCCCCTCATCCCACTGAGTCTTAAAATCTTAAACCTTGATATCTACCATTTTTTGCACAGTAACATAGGAAAGATATTCCCTGCTAGATAAATAATGCTTAGAATGCTTTCTTTGATGAAAATGTGGATGAAATTATGGTGTTTCATTAGACCTTGTTGAAGAGCAGGTTGAGTAAACTAGGTTTAAGAAGGCCTTCGGTAATATTGATGGGGATGTTCTGTTGGATATTTTGAAGGCCAAAAACTTCAAGGACACATGGATAAGATGGATCAACCAATCCTTGTATTAACAAAGATGCCAATTTTACTGAATGAATGTTGGTGGAATATTATTTTTTTAGACAAAGGAACCCATTGTACTGTTCTTCTTTGCGCTTGCTAGATTGGAGCGTAAAGTGGTGGAGCATGGACATATTTCAGGACTCGTCAGAACTGGATGCCTAGAAGCAATTCTGATTCTCTAATGCTGTTGATGAAACCATTTTGTCAGGCAGAGAAGGACAGATTAGAATGGTTTAAATTTTGCTTTTGTTTTTAAAAGGGCTATGCTGTTTGCAAATTTATATTGAAAAACTTTCCTTTTTCACCTGCATAAGGATGGAGAAGAAATATGTATATATATTGCTACTTAATGAACTTGTGCATTGATGAATATATCATTTAAATGTCTCAGATTACCGGTTAAGATTTGTAAACTGCAAAGGCAGACTGCTTCCACTCATTGAAGAGGCAGACAGAAAATCAGCAGGGTGCAGGAAAAGTCTTTTCTCTCTTAAAGGAAGAGTGGTTCAACTGATAGTTGTGATTAGATGGAGGGTTTAGGTGCTAATATTTAATTTCCCAAAGAAGACCACCTGCTTGTTCTATTTTACTTCCCTATTGATAACCTCAAACCCAATTTTTTAATCAATATCATTTAAACAATTACCTATACCATCTCACATTTGCTTCATTTGGATCATTTTGGACTTGTTGAAAGTCCTGACATTTTTTTTTTTTTTTCCTGGTATCTTATCTGATGAAGCTATGAGTAGAAGAGTGGTGTAAAAATATGAGTTCATTAGAAGAGGTGTAGGGTGTTGAAGATGTGTATCTTACATGTAGGTTGATTGTGAAGATAGCTAACAAATAGGTCAATATATACCTAGGAAACTAGTTTAAAGTTTGAATGTTACGGCTAGGTTAGGGGTATTGAGAAAGGTTAATCTGGAATTTTTGAGGCTGATTTAACTATGGTGAGCAATATGTTGAAGGTAGTTGGATATAGTCCCCTTTTTTTTTGTTTTTTTGACAGAAAGGTAGTCAGATATGGTCATACCAGGTAGGTGGTCATGGTTCAAGTATTTCTTAGAGCCCAATTAAGGTAGATATGGCTATATTGAGTTCAGTAGGGATATAGGATGCCAGGCTTCGTTCTGAATAGGTTAACTAATGCTTTTTGAGAGACCCATTTAGGTTGGGGAGGGGGTTGAGTAAGGTATGAAGGATTGGGTATTCCTAGATTATTTCAGGTTAAGGTATTGCGCTATCTGTGGAGTGGTTTGGGTTTCAGATGGACCTTTTAGTCTCAAAGTAACAACTTATATTCTAAGAAAGCCTTATTTACCCATAAAAGAAACTAAGGTCTCTTGGGGTTGTCCGCACTGATAATGACCAATCCATCCTTCCATCGTGTGAAAGACAAAAATGTTAAATTTGTTATATAATAAGTTTTCAGCATGTTCTATTATCAAGTATAATTCAGGTATAGTCCTGATTGAAGAAAATATTATGGTTTTTCAGGGAATGCTAAGGGTTCATGTATCCTTGATCAAATGTCTTTATTAAACTGTTGTTGAGACTCAATTATTAGAATAGAAATAAAAGAAGGAAAAAAAAACTCCCTCTCTTAGAAACTTCTATGGGTGCAACTTTTTGGTGATGCGGCTTTATAGATGTCCTGTTCGTGAACAAGGTGAGATGTTAGATTTTTAGTTGCTGGAACAAATCCCCAATTTGTTCTTTCAAATATAAATCCATATTTCATCAAGCATATAGGGGGCCATTGCTTGGTGCAATGGTAAAGGCTTTGGCTAACAAGTATAATGGCACAGGTTTGAGCCCGGAGGCAGCTGCTTTGTATTAAAAAAATGCCTTGTCCCTAGATTGTCAGGAACATAGTTGGGTAATGTGGGTTTTTTCTTTTATCAAGCATGAATTCACAGTAAACTCAACTTTCTTTGGTTGGAGAACTGCACATATCAGCTTAGGATGCTCTTCTACAAATCCTTTGCATGCTTGTCTGATTCAGTTTGCTCAATGTGCATGTCTTCATGTTCACATAACAAGATTTCCTTGCACTTGCTATGGCCTATCCTATCTGTATCTGTTTCCATGGACTTATCATGCCACGGCCTATCCTACCTGTATCTGTCTCCATGGACTTATCATGCCACGAACTCAGTATCTGCCTCGTGCTTTTTGATAGAAGGGCCCATGGGCAATGAGCTACACAATGGGGGATAGCCCTCCCGCACATATCCTAATGCACCAAAATACTGATGGCAGCAGAATTCTACCTTGGTCCAACTGCTAAGGACTTTACTAGCTTGATAAGCCTTCCACCTTCCTCATGCTTTACTAATCTCTTCCCAAATTAAAAGAAAATGCAAAGTTCAGACTGCTGATCTAACTCTTGCTGTTCTTTGTTTTTCTGATATGAACTTTTGTCCTTGCTTGTGCAACATCTGAGTATCGAGTTCTGCACATAATTTACACTGTGCAGGCAGGTCTCAGTATCTTTATTTCACTAATAAGAACTACATGCTTTTTGTATAGTCTTGACCTTTCGTACGGGAATGTATCTTATATTATCGATCTCTGTCCAAGTTTATAATCAATCCTCACAGCAAGGCTTTTAATGGTGTACTCTCCTACCCAAATCATATCCAATGCATGAGTAGGTCCTTTTCTCTTTGGTGTTGAAACAACAGTATTACATGAGATATGTGAATCGTTTACGAATAAAAATGCAAAATTTTTAGAGTCAGACATCTCTAACTAGTTGTATTTGACGTTTCTCTTAAAACAAATAGTTTCTTTTAGCTCATTTAGTGGCATATTTTATTGGTTGAGGGAATGAAGTTCACAAAAGGTCAAAAAGCAACAAATTCTTCATTAGTTTTACATGAGGTTTGCACATATGCAGTTGACTAATAAGAGGACCATCAAATTATTTCGAGTTTTGCAGGAAGGTTTTAACATACCTATCACATGGTGAACTAGGCAATCAGTTGGTCTCCATATGTGGATGCCGGTGTTTGTCTCGTTGCTTTATCCATAATGGAGTGCTTTATATTTTGACAACTGGATTGAACTTTATGCACTGCGATCTTCACGGCCAAAAGAGCTAGAAGAATGTTTTGGAAATAGTTTTTGGAATTGTTCGGTTTCTTAGAAATCACCAAGTTACGTTAAGAAAATGCATTGCTAGAGCTAATCGACCAATTTTGTAATTTATCTCCAGGGAAGGAAACGATTCATCAACTATATGGGACACGAGTAGCAGTGCTGGCAGGAGACTTCATGTTTGCACAATCTTCTTGGTACCTTGCAAATCTTGAAAACATTGAAGTTATAAAACTTATAAGCCAAGTAGGTTTGGCAGAAACCTTGTCTTTTCTTCCCAAATCCTAAATTATAAGGTTCATTTCTCACAAAACAATGGTGTCACAGGTTATCAAGGATTTTGCTAGCGGTGAAATAAAGCAAGCTTCAAGCCTTTTCAACTGTGATGTTACGCTGGAAGAGTATTTGCTTAAGAGCTACTACAAGACCGCATCTTTGATTGCAGCAAGCACAAAGGCTGCTGCTATATTTAGTGGTGTCAGCAGCAGCATGTGCGAACAAATGTATGAATATGGAAAGAACCTGGGCCTATCATTCCAGGTTGTTGATGACATTCTTGACTTCACTCAATCAGCAGAGCAACTTGGCAAGCCAGCTGGTACTGACCTGGTGAATGGAAACTTGACTGCCCCTGTGATTTTTGCATTAGAGAAGGAGATAAGGTTACGAGAGATCATCGACTCTGAATTCAGTGAAGAAGGCTCATTAGACACTGCAATATCCTTAGTTAATGAGTGTGGAGGAATCAAGAGAGCTCAAGATCTAGCAAAAGAAAAGGCTGACTTGGCAATCCAAAATCTTCAGTGCCTCCCTCATTGTGAGTTCAGGACTTCACTGGAGGGGATGGTGAAATATAATCTTGAAAGGATTGACTAGAAAGGTTGTGTTGTTTATTGAAGTAGGAGCCACTTATTTGACTCCAGCGGGAAAAAAAGAGAGGCAATGATGAAGCAACACATTCGGATATATGGTGCCAAAATTGATGTAATCATTTGTTTAAGCGCACAAGCCATATTGCTCATATATAAGGTGTTTGATCATTGGTTCAACGCCCACTGTAACATTCTATTCACGTCCCGGATTTAGTGGGCTAAAAAGTAATAATTTCTTTTACATGAATAAAATTTAAAGTTGATATTTTTTAGTCTCTGTTCCAGTATTTTTGTTACATCAGTTATATGGAGCCTTTTGAGGTGGGAGCTGTTTGGTCATGGAAGAACAACTCTATAGTAAGTATATTCATCTTGATTAGTATCGGTTTTGTCAATGAACTGTTGATAGTTGATGATTGCAGTCAATTAAATGCCAGCAAGCCTACTAATATGAATTCGCAACATTTCAGCCTTCCATATTGCGTATCCTAAAAATCTTCTTTTTCATTGCTAAATTCCTATCATGTTTTTCTTCAATCTACTCGCAGTTCTGAAACATATCGCCACCTTGGGCACGAGACATTTACCCATAAAAGAGAACATTCCGTGGTTCTGCACCTTAAAAAGGAAATGAGAAATCTAACACAAGTCTGACTTTCATTGGAATAAAATAAAAATAAAAATAAATTGCAGTAAGCAATATTCTGTGCCCATGTTGATTATCTAGTTACAACTAGAGTAGTATTTCTCAAGGGCCAAATCATATCAAACCATCTCGAAGGTACAATTCAGTGGTTAAATCATCTTGAATTATTCTAAACCGATTTAAGCCATGCTAAACCATTTCATATTTTATCAAATTGTTCGATGCAACTTGATATAAGATGGTTTATAAATAGAAGGTCTTCAAATTTATCTAACCAATATGCTGTTCATTCGATATAATAACGTTTTGTACTGCATCATATCAATTTAGTATCGATTTTTAGTATAACAAGTTAAAACCTCTAAAAAAAGTCCATCCATTTCATAATCCATATTAACATTAGTAAGTTGTTGAAGTCTCTAAAAAGGTTCACAAGCAAGTAGATCTTAAGTTCATTTAGATTTTGCCAATAAAAGCTTGAGGAAGATCTCTTCTTACCCGTATTTTTCACTAAAAAAAAAAAAACATTTATTTTGTCTCCCATAAACTTGTGCTGATTCTGAAGTTTGCGTAGTGAACCAATCATGTGATTTTGCATACTATAGTAAATAGTATCCCGATAATCCTAATATTAAATGGTTGGTTCCAAGGCATCTAAGACTGGAGCATCGGTGGAAAAGTGGCACCAGAGATAGCAGTGAAAACAACAGTGCGTTATCCCAAGGAGCAAGTCAAATTCGGGGTGGTACTAATGAAGTATGTTATCTTAATTCACCCAAATCCACTGTGCAAACGACGAAGGAAATCGGACCGCCTCTCCTGCAGTCATTTACGTTGCGTTAAAACGGCTTCGTTTAAAAAGCATGCTTTTTGGAGGAAGACCAACACAGCTTTGGTCGCATTGCCCGGTAGGTAGAAAGCTTCTGATGTGTGCCCCTAAAGAGAAATTATTGGTGCGTCCAACGGGCTTTTAAATATATTTGCTGGCGTAAAGCTAGTAATGAAATCTTTTGGTACAATGCATGAAAGGTTTCAAAGTGAGGACGATTTTTCTTGGAAGACGAGGATATCCGTGGATTTTATTTGTTGACCTTAAGTGTACTTTTAATATCTGTCTAAAGGAATAAAATTAAAATACACATCTTCATCGATAAACTTGGCTGAAACATTTCACCGTGACATTCAAATCTAGCTTAGAATCGTTTTTTATCAAAAGTCTATCATCACAAGCTCGCCATCCAGTACATGAAGCATGAACCGTAAAAAATTTCTCCAAGTACCGGAGCATAGAGTTTTTCTCAACCATGCTCGTGACAAGCGCAACAAGATGACCCTTGTCAGCGGCGTTATCTTCTTGGCCTCAAAAGAAATTATAAAACACCTACCTCCCACTACCTGTCAACCAAGCACCACTGCAATGCGCTCTTTTGGTTGATATAGTTTAATCAATCAGTCCAATGAATGTAGATAGACTATGCATGAAACGCCGTGTGGGTGTCGAGTTGTAATGGCAGCGATGGCAACAGCACGAGGCTTAGGCACATGTCCAAGGAACATGGCAACAAGGCATCCCAACCCCTCTGTGGAAGGCCCACGTCACCAAAAGATCCAACACCACATGATAACCACCTATTTCTTTTTCTTTTTGTTTAAAAAAAAAGGTGGCCCGTAGACAAATGCCTATCATCGAGACAGCCTCTGACTCCAACCATTACTCCAAACATTGGTTGATGGATTCAATCAGGAGTGGGCCTCGGATCCAGGGAACCAGAAGGGACGAAGATAGAAGCAATAATTTTTGTAAAGAATTATAAGGGGTTTGTGGAATTCACCGACCGCAGAGGGACAGGGCGATCCTCGCCAGCACTGGGGCTGGCCACATGGAGCCCCCGATGGCCTACAGGATCGCCAGACAATCGCCAAAACGCCTGGGCCCGGGCCGGAGGGGGGGATGAGCGCGCGCGGGGCTCGGGCAGAGCGTTGGGTCGTGGGCGAGGCGAGCACATGCGGTGGCAGCTTCGAGATATCATGCGAGGACGTGTGCACTTCCCCCGGGCGCCCCCCCCCCCCCCCCCCCTGCTCTGCTCGCGTCCATCAGCTCAGGCTTTGATCCGTTTGCTTGCTATTTGCTGGTCGGTTTGCCGGGGCTCGGCTCGGGCTCGGGCTCGGGCTCTGGCGCCCTGGAAAGGAGCTTGGTGGGCTGGGTCTGGGGATGCTATCGATTGAGTGGATCCAGTCATCGCACGGAGTTTTCGAAGGCCATCTCTATATTAAATTAGATAGCGATCACGTCTTAATTGGATTTGATAGCAGTTTGAGTGTAGATCTGAGTGGGATTAGGTGAGGATTCAGACCGAATACGGGTCTCAACCACTTACTGCTGGTTAGGAAACTGGACTGTGCCTCCAAATTTATTCTCTAATAACTTACATTTAAATTATAATTAATAATTTTTACTTAAAATATATTTTAATTTATTAATTTTAAATTATTATAATTTAATCCTTCAAATTTTAAGAATGCTGCATTCATGGTGTTTCATTATATGAAATTAATAAATATTGACGAAACATGAATATATAAATTGATTGAGAGAATGATATGCTAAGTATTTCATCTGACTTTATCTAACGAGATCTTAGAAATATAGTATTTTTAAAACATGATAAATCATAACAATTAAAATTTTAAGAATTAAAATTATTATTAAGTAAAAATTTAAGAACCTAAAGTATACTTTCATCTTTATTTTACAATACGTTTGGGGGTGTATAGGAGTAAAATTGTATATTATATATTAGATAAATCAAGTCCCAATTAGGCCTTGGTCCAAAGCAATAAAACATATATCATTATATTCGGTGGAGTCACGTTAGATTTGGAGTCAAGTTAGATTTTGTTCGAGTAAATTTTCTGGTAGCTTGTTGATACTAGTGATAGCTTAATTGGCAACAAGGTCTTGTTAACATCAATAATCTCAAGCCAATCACCATTTGGAAACGCCTGTTGGTTGCTATAATAAAAATATCAAACATTATTTGGCCAGGAAATCTCTTCATTTATTTTTTTTTTAAAAAAAAGTGAACTAGTGGTGGTCCTCATGGCCATTATTAACTTTCCGCTATAATCCCATCAAAATCAAGATGCGTATATGAAGGTCTAAATTTAAAAATATCACTTCAACTTAGAAAAAAAAATTATTGCTTACGTACATCACGGTTTTCTCACAGGATAATAACCATAGAAATAAATACCTCTTACTTAACTAATTGCTACGAGTTATCAATGGCAATGACATAACAGTTGTTATCAGGAGGAAAAAGAGGGGAGGGAGGCTGATGGATGCGGGCTAATAAGATTGGATTCTCTCAAATTGCTCCCATGGGGTGAGATGTGGGTGGTACGAACTGCGTCCTTTTTGTAGTGTTCCGACAGGAGTCCGACGGTCCGACCAGGTAACTTTGCTTTGTTTTATATATTCTCTTTTGTAGCTGGAGTGGGAGCATGTGGGGGTTGTCATGGCGGGCACATGGAGGGATGGAAGAAAGTTCCCAAAGTGGGGCAGAAGACGGTACCTGGTGGTGTTCAGGATGTGATGCCATCAATCCTTGCATTCCTCCTCTACATGAATGATAAAATGACTAATATGGGTAGTAATTCTTATACATTTATGCAGTCTCTCTCCTCCAATCTTTTTGATCTTAAAGACAGTCTAGCAATCAATGTCATTGTTTTTAAGATTACTATGCTTAAAGATTACTGCTGCTGAGGTAGATATCTTCATTGGTCTAAAGTTACAAAATTGTTTATGGTCAGACTAGATTAGTATGCTAGACCTAAAACAACCATTCTGCAATAGAGTTGCTCTCACAGTGGGGTTGAACCGCAATTGGATTACCTACCAATCGCCCAGAGAGGACTTTTCTTAAAGTCAATGGTTTAGGTCACATCCTGGTGTGGTCACATTAGGATATCCATGTGCTCCATGGGCTTGTGGTGTACAACCAAGTGAACCCATGAATTGCACCCTAATCTTTTCTTTCTTTTTTTTTTTTGCCTCCTGAAAGTAAAGAGTTAGGGAAGAGAAATTCTTCCATGAGATTTTATTAAATCTACAGTAATTACAAAGTATTTAAGGGAATAGAAATGGAGGAAAAAAAAAAAGAAAAAAAAAAGAAAGAGAGATTACAAAAGTTCCGATGGAAATCGAAAGACTTGTTGGAGCATAGATTAATCCACTGGAGCCATAAAAAAAAATTTCTTCAGAAAAATTTTTGAATTACTCTTTTGCTACATGGCATCAGAATGCAAATTAGGAGTAGATATAGGCATAAGAATTGTACCCTAATCATGTGGGACATATAGACATCAAGATGCAAACTGAATCAGCTCCTTTTCTCAAGCAACAACAGGAATAAGCTGACTTTCTTGATGATGTGAAGTGGCAAAAGAGTTTTTACAAAAAGCCAGCTCAAGACTGGGAGTAGATAAACTTGATAAGATTTTTGGGTTTAGACCGATAATTAGGCCATCGTTTACATTGAATCTTCTGACAAACTCATGTTCGAATGGAAGAATTTTATCTCACATGACCATTGCTTGTCCATTTGACTTCAATACTAAATGAGTTTTGTAAGCAGATATTGATTGATTAGCAAGACAATGATCCATTGCCAGCTACTAAAGGGACAGGCATGTGCATCTGATGAGAGTCCACATGTGGCACATCGAGAATATGTAACTACCTAGGCAACCTTTAACATGCTTCCATGTGCATGATTGCAATCTTAGAAGTCTTCCTCCTTTGATATAAAATGTGCACAACAACAAACTTGAATCAGTTTGTTACACATCATATCTAGAAGTTTTATTTTTTTTATTTTTTTTTTTCAAAATATTAATGCAGACCATGAGATGTTTAACAAGTGAGTGAGATGCATGATTGCAGCATTCTTTGCACATGTCCATTATAATTTGTATCCACTAGTTAACATAAATCATAAAACACATCTATGCTGCTGTGCAGCAACTAAGGGAACCCAAGTTCAGAATGTCACAACAACAAACTGAATATGTTGGGAGATTTACACCGGTTGACATCTCGAATTCGGAACATCTCTTTCAGCCGACCTATGCACGCCTACAAAAGATTAAGAGTGATATCCCAAGGTTGTCTCTGGAAGACTCTCAATCCAGGCATAAGAAAGAAGGCCTGGGGTCCTACAGGTCAGCACTCTATACACAAGAGGTTAAAGTTAGGTTGAACTTGTTATCTTAAAGATCTGAAGATATTTTCATCCACATTTGGACAAGTTCTTTTGGATGGTTTGGATGAGCGCTTTAGCTGTTAAACTTTTATCTAAATTGGTAGAGTCTTTAAATTGATCAATGGCATTAATAAAAGCCTCTTTTTGTTTCATTTTCTAATGGATAGCAAGTGAACTTAAATTATAAACATATAATGCTTTCTTTTCTATTATAATTTTTTCTTCTCACAAACTATAAGCTAGCCAAAATCTACATATCTATCCTTGAGATGAATTACTCTCGAAGCGAATTATTGGTGCTGCAAAGGTGGCTCCACGCCATGGCACACTTAGGTCGGTTGGGCCGGCTCAATTAATTCGTTAACCGATCAAAATTACATTACTTAAAAATTTAAGTAGAAATTAACGGGTAGCAAATAAACTTAAGTTATAAGCATATAACACTTTCTTTCTCATCCAATGTGAAACTATTTATCGGATATTACAGTTCAATTCACTGGTTAGCTTCTAGAGTATGGATATCAATTATATAATGCAAAATTACTTGGGCATCTTATCTTTATTATTAATACTAATAAAATTATTTAATATATACATATATATATATATATATATATATATATATATATATATATATATATATATCAAACACTGGCCAATATGCCAAGATAATCAGCTGAGCCCAGCCATGTCTGCACCAGGCAAGAGACCAATTAGCTGCAACATGCAACGTGCACTGCACCAGAGATGATTCACAAAAACCAAGAACGGTTGTGATCGCGAAGCCAAACTCCCAATGGGCCCCTCCTCCAAGCTGTCACATTGACGTTTCTTTCTAGAATTCCCCAGGGTAATCGTTTCCCCCGACCTCCTCGTTTCTTTACCTCTTATATATGCTCCCACTTGCTCTCTGTTTTCCTCTCTCTCTCTCTCTCTCTCTCTCTCTCTCTCTCTCTCCCCCCACCCAGACGAACACCAACCATGGAGAACCAAGACAACAACAACAACAAGACCTTCTCCTTCATCAAAACACCCACCGCCACCAATGCAAGCTTCCTCGAGAGGGGGAGGCGGATCAAGATGGCAGCCGAGATGGGCCTGGTCGAGTCCTCCCGCGGTCGCCATTGGAGTCGCACCCTCCGCGGCAGCCTCCTCCGAAGGAAAGGAAACAGCGCATGCGGCTGCACAAAGGAAAACATGACTCCTTCGAAGGTGGCTGGAGACTGGGCTGGCGAAGAGGGGGACGTTGAGGTAATAGAGATAGAGAGAAGAGTGAGAGCTCTTCAAAAGCTAGTCCCGGGCGGCGAGGAGTTGGCGGTGGAACAACTCTTCGAGGAGACGGCGGACTACATCGAGGCTCTCCAGGGGCAGGTGAATGTCATGAGAGCGCTTGCCAGCTTTCTTGATGGGTTGGAGAAGGAGAAGAGGTTGATGGGAGGGTGAGGGTGGTTTTTCTTGGGTTCTTTCTTTTCTACCGTTGCAGTCTTTGTAAGTAACCTCCTTCCAATGATAATTAGAGAGAGGAAGAGAGGAAATTATTAGCAAGTAATTCTTCTTCTTTTTCTTATTCTTCTTCTCCTTTTTCTTTTGTTTTTCTTTTTTTTATATATGCTATTCAGTTTTGGTACTCCAAATTTTCACTTTGATATGAGAGCCTTCAAGCTAACCGTATAATGATGCATGTGGAACTTATCATGGAAAAAAGTGAGGAGATGAGCAGTGGGGCGTGGGTTCCTTTGAAGAAGAGAAGGGTGGTTTATGGACTAGAAGTACCACGGGAAGAAGAAGAAGAAGAATTGTTAAATATATGTTAATTAGGCTCTCCCTTGTCACTTGAAAGGTTTTTTTCTTTTTAAAAAAAAGATAAAGAGAGAAAATTTTGAAAAAGTATCGATCAGTTCTTTTCTTTTATTGAAGGAGCAAAACTTAGAAAATTTATAATTTTATGTGTTTTCTTTTCCATCAAAAAGCCCAAAGCTTTATGCTAGAAGTTAAAAACTGAATGTTGGGCCAACTTGATTAAATTCCTAAAATCATGAAATCAGAGTTTTTTTTTTTTTTTGGACTTTGAGAAGAGTTTCATATCTTATCATCTTCCATTACAAATATAATTACAAAAACGATATGGTTCAAAAGTTTTGAATTCAGACACAACTGAAGGATTATGATTTTGAAACCGATAAAATAAACTCCAAACACAACCTCTTTTCTCCTTTTGCTGCAAATTAAAACATAACTTAAGTTTCATTTTTGCCGCTCCAAGTTTAACCTATATCATAGCCATTTTATAACTGCAGTGAGTTTTGGTAGGGAAGTGGTCCAGTGCGTGTTACACAGCTGAAAAAAATACATGGAGCATGGCTGCGAGATCTAGACAGGGGTCCGGGATGCTTCGAGAAAAATGGATTATGTGATGCAAGAATTATTGATGAGAATCAGAATGTATCCAAGGTTTTATATCATGGTCCAAAAGTTCCTTTTTACTAATTCAAATCTCTTCATCACATGAGACTAATATACATAGAGCAGTGATTGGTGAAGTCTAGGGATGCTGATACTACTGACTTGCATGTGAATCCTGCCCTTACTCGATTTTGGTGGGCTTGTTTCATAAAGAATATTTAATTGTTAAAGAATGAGAAGAAGCCTTTGGCCATCTAGAAGCAAAATTTGTATCGCCAAGGATGGTGAAGTTTTCAAATATACATAGCCTTCACCTCTCATCCATTCCTCATTAACTTGAAGGAAAAAGGTTAGCGAGCTATCATGCAGCACCAATCTTCATTTCTTGTTGCATTTTAAATCCACTTGAGTAAAAGGAAGTATTGCTAGAATTCATTGCTATATTTCCCTCTCTTAGTTACGATTCAAGGGGAAAAAAAAAAAAAAAAACTTCCAATTAATAGAAATAAGTATAATTCCTTTTGGCAATTTAGTACAGAAGAATTACTAGCACATGCTTTTTATCTCTTTCCATGGGAGCAAACGACACCATAAATTAATGCACAAGTTTGATAAACATCAGCAAGTTAAAAATATTGAAAGTCATAGTTCTTTCAAGAGAGAACCACTACATGCACCCCAAGTTTGGTGCAATACAAGAGAGGTGCTGTGATAAAGAACAGCTACAATTTCAGAGGAACATGACTCGATGCACTTTGACATAAGAAAATTAATGTGAAATACTCACAGACCTATCTTCTTCAGGAGCTTAATTTAGAAGCTCATTAAGTATGGCATCCATTGCACGTCTTGAGATAAATACATGGTTCATGATACACAAATTCCAAGATGCATTATGAACAGCATTGGAAAGCGATAGAAACATTTGCTTCTGTTGCTTGGTGGACCCAAACCAAACCTCTCTTACAAGCATGTATTATAGGCTAGACACATGATTATGAAGTTCTTAAGCCTTTTTTTTTTTTTCCTCCAGATAAGCAATTTTATTGGGTTTTGTCCAAGAAAAGCTCAACACAACCTTTTACATAAATTATCTGCAATTGCAAATCCTGCTAAAATAAAAATTTTAGACAATATTCAACAGAAGCTTCTTCCTCTTCAAATTCCCTTTTTTTTTTTTTTTTTTTTTTTTTTCTCTCAGCCATTTCCTCCCTGCTATCACTTTTGTTGAGATAATATTCTAATCATCACTCTTATTCTTCCCAGTGACTCTGAAACAACAAAATTTAAGGCATACCTTTACTATATAGCTTCTACAATCTTCTATTTGCATCAGTTTGAGAGGGTGCCTCATTCTAGCCATATTTTATCTCTGTTAAGGACAAAAGATGACAAAAATTTAGACAACCAAGGTCCGCAGCAACCAGGCCTTAAAAGTGGTACGGAATTTCCAACTCAGCTTTGACTGTTGTTGCACAGTGAACCTAGCTGCATTAACTAATTTAATTAGGCTTCCTTTGTTGATAACATCTAAAATTACAGCTAGCGAACCTTTACAGTTGTATTCTTCTGAAGAAATCCTTAATGGGAGACTTTAATACCTGTTGTCCAAGCGCAATTGAGCCGTATGTGGCCCCTGAAATTGTTCACCAATAGAAGCATTCATTTCATTGAAAATCACAGGCACTAGACTACCTCTTTAAGCAACAGGTGGTCCAAAATTTCAAGCTTTTCCTTAAAGTGCGTTGCCTTATCTTCCTTCCAGCTAACTACAACTAGAAACAACAGTTCAAGAAAACTCCACCCAGAGATCTTGTAACACATATGGCTGCATCCAACTCTGTATCTAGACCCAAGGCCGATTTGTTTTGAAGTAAATGGAGTTTTATGTAGCTGATATTCGGCTATTATATGTTGCTGTCTCTTGTGTGTGCGCACTTATATCAGAAAAAGTGTCCTCTGGGACCTTTAGAAATTCCATTGTTAATGGCTGATATTTTAACCAATATTATCTTAAACCTTGTAGCATCCAACTCGTTCAGGATCTAAAAGAATCATCCATCGATCTTAACAAGAAAGCAGAACTACTAAAATAATAAGATTCCTCTATTACCACTTGATAAAATTTATATCAATCATCGAAAGCAGCTTTATAATCAATACAAGTTGCTCTCTCGCATGGCAAAATCCAAGAGAGATGCAGTTCATGAAAAGAATATATGGTTGCCAACACATCATTTTATTGAAAAAAAAAAAAAAACTAGCATGCAGACCATGTGCAGGGGCACATTAAAAATAATCAGATGCAAGATTTATCAACACCTCAAATGAGTAAAAGTGTGAGAGTTTGTAAAAAGATAAGAGATTTCAGGAAGGTAAGTATGGTGGAGTCTAAGCTTGGAAAGAGGGAGTGAGTGGTTGGAGATAGGTATAAGAGAGGAACTTGAGCAACTTGACAATTTTTCAAGAACATGTTTACATCAGTACACTGGTAGATAATTTATCTTTGGAAAAAATTTTACTTCAGAAATTAATACTGATTCTGGAGGAATGATTAATAGAGACATGACTTAAACACACTTTTTTCCAACGATGAATAGGTTAGGAAAGAAAAGGAAGGAATTGCTAATGGTGATGCCATGACATGTCAACCTCGTCAATGAATTTTTGCAATGCTTTCACTATGCCATTTAGGGAAAAAAATAAAAGTAATGCGAGAAAAAGTTTAGACCCATGAACATCAAAAGTTTTTGAGAGTTCAAACATCTTTTTGATAGAATTTAAGAGTTGAAACAGCAGCAGTGCCTTTATAAATGACTTGTTACTGTTATGCGTCAGATCAAAATGGACATATTAGTGGACATGGAGACATGTTCTTCCGAGGGAATTGCACTGAAAAAAAGAGAAAGGATTGGTCCCCATGTCATAAATTTACAATACAATTCTACTGTGATATCCTGCCAGGGTGGTGGTGATGTATTTTGGTGGGTCTATGAAGCATCGACTTGATGCCATGAATAGTGATCTCCAGTCCAAATAATTTCAAGGTAAAGTGGTAACAATAACATGATGCTATGCTCTTCCGTGCCGTGGCAGCAGTGCTCATTCCAGCAACAGTAGCAAACGCCACAGCAGTAACCTCTGACTTAATAAAACAAGAAATAATGTGACAGCAACAGGGGAGGTGAGGTCAGGCTCCGTTGCACCCAGCCGTAGTCCGAAATCCAAGCTACACTTTTATCATACGGAGAAATTAGTCATTTAATAGATTGAATTTGTATTGAACTCATACGATGGACAGAAATTAAACTTAAAAGGCCAGGCAGGCCAGGTTGAAAGAATTTGGATAGGTGAACCCTTCGCCGATTAAAAAAAAAAAAATCACTAAAAATATCTTTTTATTAATACCTCAAAAATTAATTTTTATAATAAATTAAAAGAATATATAAACTCGATATAAAATTGTATTAAGAGTAGGACTCGACAATAAAAAAAATTTGTTAGAATTATTCGGATACTAATGCAGTAACTTAGCTAAAATTTGATGCCCTTTTTAATAAAAAATTAAAAAAATTCAGCAAAATGTTTGTATTTGCTCTCGCACTATCTTATAGGATAAAAAAAGAATTAAATATTTAATTATCAAAACCTTCACTTATAAAACTGCTGGTTTCTATGAAGTTTGGTATAGTTTTATTTATTATAATAGTCATTAGGTACGTTTCATTATTTTATTTCAAGGATTCAAGAAAGAACTTTTTTCTTTTTTTTTTTTTTAAATGTGTAACACTGATGATTACAGAAATAATTCAAACTAAGCTTAAAGTACATTAGCACCTGTTGGCAAGTATTAGAAGTGCTAGACTCCATACTTCAAACTAAGCTTAAAGCACTGCATTAGCACCTGGACCAAGTCGGAGTTTGAGTGCGGCCAAGTAGGGAAAAAAATTGATCCAATCCATGTGAAGGGAACACTTGAGGAATTGGTCAAGAATGTTTGGAAGTGCAGGCTCCTTTTTACCAACTCCTTCTGATCAGGTCAAACTATCATTAAAGTGATCATAAATTTGAAAACTATGTGGTTTAAATCAGGATCCCACATATTACTTGTGTTCCATCGTGGATCCATATATATACGCATCAATATGACTAGTTCGGATGACAAATATATATTCCTAAAGTTAGGTCGGTGGTTTGGTCTCACTGATTATAGTTAAATTGGTCAAAAAGCACAAAGGCGGCAGACTGCAAACAATTTCTAATGAACTTTCTCCAAAATTCAATGAACCCAAAGGAGAGACCCTTTTCAAATCAGTGGGTTGGACACAACTACTCTCATCAAATTCACCTGTCCCTATCCAACATTAAGAGAAGTCGGTCGTGCCCAAATTTTCTTGGGCAATCATCACTACCGGTTATCAAAGATGCTGAACTAGTCCAACCCGTGATGTCGAGTCTTCACCATTAAGTTCACATGTCCAAATGTCCAAATCAAAATTGCTCTCAATAGACCGTGTCTATGTGACCTGCTTGCAACTATACTTTCAATTGAGAGAGAAAGAGAGAGAGAGAGAAAGATTCTTTACAAAAAGAGGACATGATTTGTATCTGCTACATGCAATCCCAAAGCCTATTTAGCTCTGGCTTAGCTTTAACCATGTCAGATCCAGTTTATGATTAACAAAAATTGCTTTGTTATAATGGAAGAAAGAAGGTATGATCTTGGGGTGGCGAATCAGCATTCATCATTCATACTGGAAAGAACTGATTGGAGGAAATCTTGAAGTCCAGCAACCAGAAATTTGACGTTATGTTGGATAAGCACAAGATTGCAAAAGTCCGATATGCATCATGCTCTCAGCAAATAGAAAGAAGAAGCATCAAACAAGCACAGAAGTCTGAAAATGGGAGGAGAGGCAAACTGACAGAGGGCTTGAGGGCCCTCTAAAGAATAAAATTAAATGACCGATTCTCATATGATGTATTGAAACATAGAACTATGTTCTATGTAAGCCAAGGGAAGCTTCATAGACTGTCTTGAAGGGAATTTTCCAAGGGAATAGATTTGTGAAGGTGCTTGATGGCATTTGAAGGATTTTTTTTTTTTTTTTTTAAATCATTTGTCCACTTGGACCGAAAGAGGAGGCTCTGGCTCCGCCTGCCGACTGTATACCCCTGCACTCTATCTAGGCTGGAGCAGTGACCTCTAGGCCCCCAGAAGGACCGAGTCAGAGTTTACCTTACTAGGGTCCAAGCGAAAGCCGACGCCACTTGAATGATGTCTTCTCCCACTGTACCTCTTGTTAACAGCTAGCACAAGACATGCTGCAGACCATTGGTGAAAGAAACAATAAGAGCTAAATAATTAGCTGTGCAACTTTTTTCTGTCCGATCTTTTCTTATACGAGATTTTGAAGTACCATGTTTCTGTTTCTGAAGACCTATAGCCGTGGTGTAAAGAGAGGAATCACGTATGGTATTTTCTCCAAAACTAGCCTCAAGGGATTGAAGTCTTGAAGATGGTCTCCATCTGTGAAAGGTCATATATAGCTTAAGAAACCCAAGATGCTAGCAAGTTTCTGTCCAAGAGGATTAGCGAGAGCCATCATTGCAGAATTTTACCATGGTCTTAGTGTTCCTGGTTTCAGGAGGGCGAGCCAATTTGATTTCCAGCAAAACAAGCCCACATTACTTCCCATTAGTGAACCAGGTCATCCAGGCAACAATTACTCAGGAAACTAACCCAACATGAGATCAAACAAAGTCTTAGCTCTTATTCCAGCTAAGAGAGTGAAAGAGGAGTGCATCACATGGCAACTGGAGTATGATGTCGCTGGTACTTCTAAATCAACCGATCCCATCTCCATGGCAATTGGAGTTTGAAGGCAACAGCTAAAGTTTGGTTCCATTCTCTTGACAAAGGAATCAGCTTAAATACCAGGATTAAGCATTGGAGGATAAAAGTGCAGTCTGATTTCTTTGAATGCTTGCAGTTCTCAAGATCATCTTAGAATTGCTATTCCGCAGTTTTCTGTTAAGTTTTTTATTCTCTTTTGGGCATTTCTCTTATGCCTGGCTAGGCCCATGCAAAATCCTAGAAGTCTGGATAAGTTAATAAAACGGGAGGCCTCGCTGAGCCCTGCTTCGAGAACAATGATAGCATGAAGTTTCTGAGAAATGACTTAACGGGCTAAACCCAGCTCATTTAGAGCAGAGCACTTAGAGGCCGACAGATCGGTGGGCTTGGATGGTGTGCTTTTAAGGTTCATCAAGATACAAAAAAAAAAAAAAAAATTTTGCCCTTGTTTAACTAGGATAATAATTCTAAGCGACCAAAAAGGATGGTGAATCAGCGCACAGACTGAAAAGAACTTGTTGAGAGTGAAATTGGATCAGATCATACGTCCAGGCCTCTGTAGGCCCAAAATCATTTATCCAACGGCCCATTAAAAGTGCTGGAATTCTACTTTCGTAGAACAAGTAGATCCATAATGCCACCTGTTTGATTTGTCCCTCTTGATGAGGAGGAGAGCCCATGTGTTATTATGATGTGTTAAGTGCAATGAAAGAAGCCCGTAACTCAAGTCTATTATAAATTTGCTGTCCTCTCTTACAAAAAAACGAAGCCCATAACTCATGGCTCTTTGGAGGAGAGCCACAAGGAGACTTGGTGAAGGCATAGGTTCGAGAGGAGAAGAAGAAGATGGCACATTGGATCTGTGAAGCTTCATCTTCATGTCTATGATTGTGGTTCTTGGATGAGTCTATTACAATGCCTTGTAATTACGTGATCAAAGAGTCATTATCCCTAGATACATGTCACTCTCTGATGTGTCTCTGTGCCTTGTTAATTAAAAGAGTTGTTCTTATAATCTCATTATTTCAAGAAGACTGGCAAATTGATCTGGATATGGTCTTATGCTTTTCTTGTGTTTGGGGTGGGGGGGCTATTCCACGAAAAATTGTCTCGTCTATCGGTGATTTATGGTCGATTGCATGCTTTATTTTGTACTACCATTGCTCACAAATAAAAGAACAGAAGAAAGATTTCCAGTACTCTGCATCGATCGATATCACTATCTGCATCCGCTACCAGTTTGTCACAGCAACTGATATCAGGACTGGTAACTGGGCTAAAAGAAACCATACCATAGATGGCCTCATGGGCCCCCCATGGAGGGTTGCCTTAAATTAGCCCCTGACAACCCCATTAGTCCAGACCTGTGGCAAGTAAAATAGGACCGAACCAAGTCCGGGAAATTGCCAGACTAAAGTACATAATAATAAAAGTATAAAACCTTAAGAGATAAGAACTGGAAAGAAGAAGGCTCTCTTTTCCCCTTCAAATCCCAGGACCACAACCTGAGATGAAAGTAACAATCAACCAATCTAAAACGTTATCACTAAGATAGCCTTCCCTTGCTTCCTTTGAATCTATTGGTGATGGATCTCACCAAAAGAGCCTTCAAGGGTGCCGCGGCCGCCGAGCGCCAAGCCACAAAAGCTCCTCTAAAAGAGCACACCCTCTTTGCGTCCACCATAGATTAGACAACTCTCGCCATCCTTTATCTGGCCCTACTTCGTTTGGAAATACCCCCACTTGGCGAAGCATCCCTCCCACAAACTTGAACAGCATGCGCCCAGGGAAATCTAAAGAAGGGCTGAAAGCAACCCCCTGCACCATTAAGGAAGCTGATGGGGACTTCCAAGT
The DNA here is from genome assembly GCA_017589505.3 of Metroxylon sagu. Classification (NCBI taxonomy): domain Eukaryota; kingdom Viridiplantae; phylum Streptophyta; class Magnoliopsida; order Arecales; family Arecaceae; genus Metroxylon; species Metroxylon sagu. Next base: position 2,185,548 of record JACVBY030000640.1, on the reverse strand, counting down.
TCATTAAAAATGTTAGTGCCGTAGATGGATGTGCTGACGTCCACTTAATGGCAGGCAGTATTATCAGTGCGTAAAAAATTCGTTCCATGTTGATCTCATTAGGAACAGGCCTGGTAACTGGTTGCCAATAATTCAAGTAGGCCCAGGATGCATGGTGGTGGATTCTTTCTTTCCCACAATCGCTTTTAGTCCTTGTAACTGTGATTAGTGCACCACTTTGGGCGCTTTGATGGAACCCAAGTTGGCCCGTGGTGGAGCTGCCTTTGCCAAGCTGTTGGTTTTTGTACAGGAAGTGTGGAAAGGAGAAATATTTACAGCCATAAATTTGATACAACCAAAATTTGGAAAACGGGGGAAGGATAACCTTATTTCTCCGTTGGATCGTATCCCTGCATTAGTGAAAGGTATAAGTTGGAGCCATGGAAAACAAAGAAAGTTTGTTCCACTTGGCATAAAGTATCCTACAAGACTCTTATGTTAATTGCTAGTGTACAAATGTGGCTGCTCGTCCTTTTATGTGTGCGCATATTAAAAATAAAAATTTGAATGTATGTTTACAACAAGTGTGCCACAATTTAGGACCTCACCTCAGAAGATTCATCAAAAAATATAAGTATTCAAAATTTTTATAGTATATAACTAATGCAAAACTAATCATATGTCGACATGAACTGTCACGTACTCTCCTATTTAGATTTGACACCATCGTCTAGTTAACGGCTCATGTTCAAATATACATTCAAATGTAATCAGATTTAATCACAAATACATAGAGTTTATTTACAGTGCCCCTTATTTCATATGGATTATGGATTGGATTTGCTCTGATACCATTTGTTACAATTTAAGATCTCATCCAAAAAGTTAGTCAAAAGCTATTATTTATATTTTTTGATCTTATATAAATATTCAAAATCTTTCTAATAAATAACCAATATGAAACTAAATATTTGCCAACGTAAACTCTCATAAAATGAAAGGAAAGAGAATAGAAAAAAAAGAAAGATTCAAATTTTCTCTCTAGCTAATGATAGGAGCTTTTTTTTTTTTTTTTTTTAAGTAGAAGAAATCCTCATTCTTTTTTTTTTAAGAAAAATATAAAACCTTAATTTGACTAGGTCAAGAGCTTTGAACCTCACTATCAAGAGAAGTGCTTGAACAAAAAGATTTTTGAATTTTTCTCTGATTAAATTCGCTAATAAATTGCAAGCACCACTTGATCCCAAGCTCTTTGGTACGAGGGATGAATTTTCTAATGTCTTCAATAAATCTATCAGATCCATAAAACAGGTTGCCAGCCTCTCTAATTAAAACACCACATGATGTTTTTCCAAACTACTCTAATAGTAATAATAATGAATAAGAAGATGGTTTATTGATTCCTGCAAAAATTAAGTATCACAATGGGAGCAATCTGAATTTAAGTTCCATCTTTTTCTAGCTAAAACATCATCTGAACTAAGGCTCCAACCTTCTCCTGTCAGTAATGTTATTGTTGCTTATGGATTTATTTGAATTTAAGCCAAAATATGGAGCACGTTTTTTGAGAATACAATCTTGGACTCATTTTAAAGTTTTGCTGCACTAGGACAAACGCCAAAGTTAAGAAGTCCAGATTCGAAGGACCGAGCTGTTAGCGAGCAACGATGGTGTGGCTTCCCACCTAAAAATTGTGGTCTCCCTTGTATTTAGAGCGACTACTTAACTTACAACGGTCGTTATCATACACTTGGTATTATGTTGTATTATGTTGATTGGGATTGTGAGATTTGGCATGATGCCTACTAACGGCATCCTATTTGAACAAGAAGCAGGAATTTTATTATTAAAAAACATGGCCTGCATTCTATTTAATGGCCAAAGAGAGTGTAAGTGGTTGAGTACGGTTGGAGTAATTCGATCTCTAAGGAGCAAGGTGCCAACCCATGAACCAAAGTTCCATTGGCGATGATCCAACAAAGTGGTTCAATGATCAAGGCAAGACCAAGTTAATGTTGCCAACGTCTTTGCTAGTGTGAAGCAATGATGTCATAATAAGGTTCTGAGCCTCTACTTCTTGGTTTTATAGGGCATTCATAGCTTGTTTTTATGATTTTTTTCGAAGCAAGCTTGTGATATTTTACGCCTCAAATCTTTTTGAATAAGGATGGAGCTTAGATGTGATTTTTTAGATATTTATTATGAGGTTCTTTGCTTAATAAGCAACATGCATATCATTATCTTACTTTAAAAAAATAGAAATATTTTTTAAACAAAAAAAAAAAAGTAATGGCAAACACATCACTCTTTTAAAGGGAATGATCATATTGTATATTTTATTAGATAAAAAACCACACAATAATGCTATAAAAACTTTTATTCTTCTTTTTCTTTCTCTTTGTAAATAATTAAGTTTATTAGTGAAATCTCTAGTGGAAGGATAATCTTACTCCTAAAAGAAAAAAAATCTTATTTAAAGAAGGAGAAGAACAACAACCACATAACAAATTTTTAAGAAATGACATTTAAAGATTTGTTTGGATCTTTAGAAGTGAAAGAAGGGGAAGATGAAGGGTGAAAAACGAATGAGAAAGGAAGGAAGGGTTGTTCTCTTCTTTTATTCAAAAATAAGAAAAGAAAAAAAAAAGTTGATAATTTGCATTCATTCTGTTTGGATGAAGAGAAGAATGAAGAGAAAAAAATTATATTTACAAAATAACAAATATACCACATACCATAAAAGAAATTCAAATTAATTTATCGAAATAAAGTTATAAAGATAAATTATAAGAACAAAAATTAGAAAGATGGAACAAAAATTATCAAACCATTTTTCTCCTTCTTTTTTCTCCCAATTTAGGAGTAAAGAAATTTAACCTTTTGAACCGGAACGAAGGTGAATAAATATTCCCCTCCTCCCTCCCAAATATTTTGAACTCTTATCCTTCTATTTCCTTTCCTCTTTTTCATTAATCTTCATCCAAATAAACCCTAAGTTTCCTCTTTCTATTTATTATGATCACCATAGCATCCTTATAACGCATGGTAATTACTTGTTTTTAACTTTTTTTTTTTTTTTTTACTCCTGTGATCACTGAAAAAGGCTGGCCCTTCCTAAGGAATTAAGGAATATTGAGAACAAATAAAGGCAAGATTTCGCTCGATGATAACTTTATCTTAACATATCATCACATTGCTGATTTGGCATGTTGTGATTCGACCTAACATCAATTCCTTCGTGCCAACCTGGCACAAGCAACTTAGAACGTGACGCAAATTTTCTTTTGCCCCACTCTTCAACTGGTACCACCAGCCCTGCATTGAATCCACACCACCGCCACCAAATGTCATCCACGTGACACGCGACCTGCATGATTGAATAACCTGTGGCGATGGCATGGGGGTTGCGTGGCCTAGAATTGCTCCTCTAGAGCCTCGATCATCTCCATTGTCTTTAATTTAGGCCGAGGTCCATTTGTTCCTTGTCACCAGCCATCGATGGTTGGGTGAGCTGGCTGTTCAAGCTGACGCAGTGACCATATTTTTTTCATTGGTTTAGGAGGCCATTCTGGGCTCCTTAATGTAACCTACCGCTATTAGGTCCAACTTAACTTCTTGTGAAATAGTCAACCAGATTCACCCACGGAGAAGGTGGAAGATGACTATGCCTCACCTAAATTTGCATTCTAGAATCCCCTCGTCAATTACCTAAGTTCATAGTACCTGAGAAGGAGACTTAAAGTGAATGAAACTTAGAGCATATAACGCTCCGAGCTCACCTGCTGGCTCAATTAACTTTGTTAGCGGATCAAAACCACATAGTCCAAAAACTCGAGTGAAAGTTAATGAGTAGTAAGTTGACGAGTTATAACCACACAACATTTTCTTTCCCATCCAATATGCAACTAAATCTGGGGTACCAGAATTTTTCCTTCTTATAATGCGATATCCTTGTCGCATGCTATAAAGCTAAACAGAATTTATCCTCAAGCCGAATTATTGGTGCTGTAAGGATGGCTCTACGCCATTACGAGACTCTACCACCATCCATTATCAACTTCCATATATTTGGATCGGCTTTAATACCATTTATAATGTTCCGAGCTTACTGCTGGCCCAATTAACTTCGTTAGCAGACTGAAACCATGTGGTCCAAAAATTCGAGTGAAAGTTAATGGGTAACAAATGGACTTAAGTTATAAGTATATAACACTTTCTTTTTCATTCAATATGAAACTAAATTTGAGATATTACATATAGGCTGGTAGCAAGTTCATAGGAGAGATTTGGATTAAACTAATACTTGGCCGGTAACAAATAGGCGTCACATGATGAGAGGAGGCATGAATTATAGCTGTGGAGCATGTTTTAGATTCTTGTTTAGAATAATAGCATGGTGGATTTACAATAGAAGAGAGGAGATCCTCCAATCTATGAATAGAATCCACAGGATCTTGATTGAAAAATATATATATAAAAAGAAAAAAAGGCATGCGGACATGCATGCAGTCATGCGCCATCATATCATCAGCATCAAGTCTTTGACTCTCTTTGATTGGTTGGCGTAGGAATCATATCCTGGACTCATTGTGATGTTATGATTCTTCTATCAAATGAAGCGTGCTTGTGCTTGCAAAGTCAATTGGATACATAAAATCCACTATGCAAGGGCTGAATCAGGTGGACCAATAAGAAATTAAAAATATAACTCGACGGTACAAAAAATAAAAAATAAAAAATAGGTGGTGAATTAAGTCAAGGAGATTGATATGTTACAACGACCATATGCAAAGCCAAAGGATCTAATGAAATGAAATAATGTAGTTGGGTGGTTTTAACAAACTCTTTAAAAACTAATTCCGGCTGTGATACCATTGAGGAGATCCTAATTCTGGCCTCTACGCGAAAATTCATACCCATGTACGTTGGAGCTTCTTCTTGCTTCCAGCCCATGGTAAGATTCTCCCAGACTTTTAATTATACTTAGACACTCGACGTGAGTTGACGACGACGGAGCTCTCGTATTGGACATTATGTCAAGCCATCACGCTACGGCTCCCGAGAAGAAAAAAAAAATCCCATTCGCTTCCTCGGTTCATACGGATAGACTGAAAAGATATTATAATTTCACCCTGGCAAGAAATCGTTTGTCTGGTTACCAACATTCACCTACTTGACGTATTTCAATTCTTAGTTTTCATTAGCTCAAATCTTCCCAGTTTTTCAGATAAATCAGGGTCTTGATTTGCTCAGGGTCCGTCTTCATCAAGATAAGTGACATCTTGTATTTCTGAAATCTTTTTGCTGAGCCCTAAAAATCAATAGTTTGTCTAAATTTGTTTTTTTTTTTTTTTCCATGTTGATTAAAATTTTATAATTTATCGCATCAAATATGTTTAAATGATAGGTCAATATCAAGATGATAGATGTTTGTGCATTATTATAAATCATTCAATCTCGTATTAACCACTCAACTTTCGATGGAAAAAAAAAGATTATAAACACCTAAAGGAATTTTAAAATACCAATAAGAATCCCATACCAGCATAAGTACCAATATACTCCTGCTTTGGTATTCTCAAATCTAAATTTAAATTCAATTAAATCTAATTACAGACATAGAATTTATCCACATTGTTTTTAATTCACATGAGTCATAGATTGAATCTAACAATTGAGTATTTCACTAAAAAAAAACCCAAGAAGATATTATTGAAGCTCATTGATCCTATATGAGTATCCAAATTAACTTAATGTGCAAATTATGGACTAAATATATGTCAGTATAAGTTTTTATATATTCCATCTGTTTAAGCACTGACATTTATGATATACTAAGGGCTCATATTCAAATTTAATTATAATCGCAATCGATCATAATTAATCCCAAAAGAACTTGTTTATAATATTTCTTATTTCACATGAAATATGAATGAAATTTGCTATAATATCATTTGTAATAATTCAGAATCTTATCTAAAATAAGCTTCTTAAGAATGTATTATTTAACCTCTTCGATTCTCTATAAGTATTTAAGATTTTCTTAGCGCCAATATAGAACTAAACACGAACTAGCACAGGCTTTTACATAAATATATTTTTTATCAAAAATATTAATATAAAAAAGGGTTTCTCTTAATCAAGTTATTGACTACTTTAATCAATCTATTTAGTTTTTTAGATACAAATAGAAGAATAAATATATGGTACATTGATTTGCCCATACTATCTAGTTTGGTTCGCAAGCTACAGCTACATATCATTTTTCTTATATGGTTCATTATTTTTTTATACAACTTAAAATAAAAATCTTAGTCAATCATAAACTTGAGTGCAATGTATGATATGTACTGGAATTTACATCAACTCTATGATTATTGTCTCATGTATCACAGGACAATCTTGCCTTGTAATGCACTTGCTTTGTAGTGTGCTTGCAAGAGGCCAAGATGTTTTTCATCTATTATATGTAATATCTCTACTAAGCATGATTTTTAAAGAGGCCATCCAACCAAGTTTAATTCAAAAGTTCTTTTCTCTCATTTCTTCAACTTTTATTTTCTTTAATATAGAATTATAAAGACAGTGGTGTTGCTGTATAAGTTTGAATCTGTAATCTCTCCATTGGCATGCCAATAAGCTATTCTATTTTTTTAAAAAAAATTAATTAGCTAATCTAAAACTTATTAGTTTAATTTTTTATTATTAAAGTGTAGAAAAATGTATATTAAAAATTAATAAAAATATAGTATAATTCTCAAACATTCAGTTGTTATCGAGTAGTCCTTCTTACTTTAAGAAAGTTACATGATACTTTATTATATAAGTTCACTTAAAATTAATAGAATAACTATTATTTCAACTTGATGCTGTCACACTTGAACTTGCAGTAAATTACTATGTGAAGTAAGTGACAGACTTTGAGTGAAAGTTTGAGAATCAAAAATATATTTTTTTATCTTTAAAATTTTATTGCAAACCAACCTAAACTTCATGCACCATAATTGAAATATGATGTGCAAACACTTGCTATGTGCACATGAAAAAAATCATGGAGGTTACGGTAGATGACCAGGCAAGTTGAGATCAATCGATTTCATATGTTGGGCTATTCCTTTTGCTATCATGGTGACCAAGCAACAGTGGGCAAACAACGGCAGCCGTTAACGTTGCCATTTGGATGAGGACTTGCTCGGCCAAGCCGAGAGGTGGAGGGGAGATCATGTGGCGTGGTTTCCTCCGTCGCCGGGCGCCTACCGTTCGTACACGAAAGCCACGACGTGACGTCACTATCATATATCACGTCATTTTCTAAAAAAATTAGAAGGGCATCGGAAGTAATGGGCATGCTCCAGCTGAAAGCCTGACACGTCGCACCTCGAAAGCATAGCTGATGGTAACGCAGCACCGACACCGACCGAGTCACCTGTCGGAAAGGCAAGGAAAAAAAATAAAAATAAAAATAAATAAATAAAAATAAAAATTAGAAGAGGCTTGTAGAGTTCGATTGGATAATGTAAGATAGAAAGGAGTAGCGGTAACGCTCCTTTGACAACCACCTCCGCAGGCTTTTTACGTTAAGTACTTTGGACGCTTCTGCATTTACTACTGGATGAGGTCTTAATAACACCATTGCTTAAAACAAAAGAAAAAAAAAAAAAAAAAAAGGTTTCAATTACATGGTTTCAAAACCTTTGACAACTACCTCCGTTTTATCTTGCCCCCATTAAAACCTTGTTTACGATTGCTGCTTAGAAGGAGAAACAACAACAACTATATTTTATCAGTTATTATAAATAATTATTCTTCGATTCCGCATTTCTTTACTTACAAACTACTCTCTTTTTTTAAAAAAAAAAAAATTTAATTTTTTTATAATATACATTTTTAAAAAATTATCTGAGACTATTAGTTAGCTTTGCGAATTTTATCTTGGAAAGTTAACTTAATTATCAATTACCAAGATTTTTATTCAAGTATGATAGAGATAATATTAAAAAAAAAAGAAAAGATACATTGCGCTCCTTGCATTTAAATCTAGAAGTTAAACTATTTAAAATTTCTTTCAGCATTTTTTTACACTAAATCAATAAAATTTATTATCTGCTTAAATTATTATTGATTAATAAAGAATATTTAAATTATGACTAATAAAAATAGGTTTGACAGCATAAATTTTCAAATTTAGAAAATATTAGCTTGTTTATTAAATAATGTAATTATCAAAAGGTCATTATCTTATATATATATATATATATATATATATATATATATATATACATTTATCTTTTTTTTTTTGAATGTTTATCATTGGTAAATAGAAAGTATTGCTATGACGATCGCTATGTTTATATGACACCAAATATAATAGTAGGTCAATGGTGTCAATCAGGCTCCTCTGCGCTCAGCCAACCACCAGCTTTCACATCATCCATCAATCAGGCCATGGCCATTACCACGCGACCTGTTAACTTTTTCTTTGGACGATCGATGGAAGGTGGCCTCCGAAGTTTTAATGTGGCTGCCACGCGTGCTGCAGAAGGCATGAATGGGGATGGATGGCTACCTTCTCCGTTGTCTCTCCTGGGTCAGCCTTTGTTGAACCATGGATTGGGTTTGAGCCCTTGTTTCATTCTTTCTGACTTCATTTGGCATGGAATTGTGGCCGCTTGGGCTAAAAGCTTATACGAACTGCTCGCCTAACGCGGGGGGGGCGTTCACTGTTGGACTGCCAAGTGACCGTTGGAGCCGTTTTTATTGAAAAAATATACACCCACGGTGCTTCAATACCGATAAAAGTAGGGAGGGGACAGCGATTTCCCACAGCACTCGAACACGTGCCCGCTTGTAAAGCGATGCGAGGGCAAAAAGGTCCTCCTCCCTTGTAACCCCCGCGTTCGGCACGTGAAGACTAATCCTTCTTCTGAGAGTCTTCTTCGTCGTAGCTGCCGATTTCCGATTCCTTGCTTTCTCGCTCTCTGATTCATTTTGACTTCTAATGTATTTTGTTTGTTGGCCGTGATTGCTTGCTCGTGAGAAGGAGACGTTATCTCGTTGAGTGGTGTTTGAGTGGGCGCATAACCTGCCACCCAATGCCATGTCAGCAGCAGCAGCAGCTCAGTATCTAACTCAACTTCTTCTATCTATTATTAGTTGAGATATACCTCGCAATTAATTTGGATCGAACGCTCGACGACGACTTGGCATGGTAAAAAAAAAAAAAAAAAAAAATTTCAAAGAGAGTATGCAGGTTTAGATTAATATTATTAATACTGAGAGCGTCGGCGGTGGCAGGCGACGCATCCACGTCAAAACAAACGGCAGGCCTGCCCGTAAGAAGAAAGCAAGAAACTACGTACGCTTGTGAGCTCTCCACAGTATACGGTAAGGTGGGGAGTGTGGGGATGGTGTAAGGTAGAGGGAAGGACCGAAAGGCCAGTCCTTCCTCTGTCCTTTAGCTCTTAATATAGGCTTGTTTCCGTCCCCATTCTCTGACCTCTGTACTCAAAAGGACGGCCAGGCGTCACCATGGGTAATGGACAGCTAGGTCCCAGTGCCATTTTAGCTGGAGTGTTGCGTACTGTGCGCCTGTGTTTGGTGTCCTGGATGGAATATGCTTTAAAACGCTGCAACAAAGAAGGGTAGAGATGGTTGTCAACTTGCAAGCAGCCTTATCTCAGCTTGGATAACTCTCAGGTGCTATTGCAACGGTGGTCACAATTGCTTCAAAGGAGATCTCCATTGTAATATTTGCTATTTTTGCCGTAATGGTTAATAACGTTTATTAATGAAGGGGCTGCTGATCTTCTTGTAAGGATGGAAGGTTTCATTTTTCAAAAATATTTAAGCATTTATAAGTTTCTTAACATCTTCAGAGCAGTGATTCATCCCATTGTGAGATCTCCTTGGAGACGTTGTCACCATTGCAACATCAAAGATGATAGATAACAAACATGGTTTGAGAAATGGGAATTGGATCGTTAAAATACATGACGCAGACTATGGTGTAACCACAAGCAAATGCTTGTTGCCCGTGTTTGTGAACTGTTGCACTCTTACCAATCTTTGCTTGCAGAGATGCTCTACGCAATGTGTTAGCGGAGATATCTAAATTGTTATGGTTTTCTTTTTAAATATTATTATTATTATTATTTAAATATTTTATTATTGCGTGGTAGCTAATCAAATTGTATCATTTTATTTTGAGAATACACAACCTCATTAACCAAGCCCCTCCACAAAAAATGGTTGTCAGTTCACCATTACTTAATCCAGCTTTTAAGCTTATTCATTCTCTAGTAAAGGCTATTTTATGAGTAATTTAGCATGTCTATGACGTAAGAACTTTTTTTTATTTTTTGGGGGTCAGAAAGTTAGCTATCCTTAAATTTTTATGATTCATGGAGCTGATATCTCTGTGCTCGTAGTCTATTCTTCGACCGATTTAGATTTTCTTGCTCGTAATGCGTGGAAAGAATGGTTGGTGCACTATTTTAAACATGTGGTGGGAGAAACACCACATCTAATAGGATGGAACAAGAGACAAGCAACCATTGATGGGGTTCTAGAACTTCAAGGGAAGAAGACAGGTGGTGGTAGGTTAGGACCCTGGCAACTAAACGTTACAATTTGTTACCGTGAAATGATTGGTATGCCTTTCGTTTATATCATAAACGAAGGTTTCCAAACGGATGAAAGGTCATTGTCTTTGAAAAAGAGAGACGATTAGGCATTACTATACCAAATAATTTCATGATATTGTGAAAACCAATCAATGCCAAATCATCACATCAAACAATTGCAAAGTGACCTCTTGGCCCTTTAAACCTATGGAGGTAATTATTGCAAATTTTTGAGCCCATCTTAGAATCCACACATTTCAAATGTGGCTATCAAGCCTGTCACTTTAGCAAAGAATGGATGCAATTTCACACACGTGACATTTCCACTTGTTGCCATTGATAAGCTTCTTTTTCTTTTTTTTTTTTTTTTTTTTTTTTTTGCCTCCTCTCGGATACTTTGGGGGAGGGTAAGTAAAGTTCTATGTTATTATAAATTTCATTATATTTATTTCTTTATTTTAAAGGATAAAAATAGATGATGAAACATTGGTTCACACGGAATTGAATTGAATTAATCATTTTCTATTATCGATTCAGTACATCATGCGAGTAAATTTTATATTATGGCCTTCGCTAAGGATTACAATCCAGTAGAATCATATACCGTACATAGATCAGACTTAATGCGAATTGACATAAAAACTACCAATCTAATCTTATAATGTTTATTGACATGCCAGAATTTTAAATTTAAGCTTGACCTATTTACTAAATAAATAATTCGATTAGACTCGCTTAATCTGCTTGACCTATTAACAAATAATAAAAAGATTAGGCATTAATCTGTCTAATATATTTAATCTTTTAACTAGCAATATAAATGGATTGAATAAAATAATCAATATAAATAATTATGATCCAATCAATTATTTAAATAGATTAAATGGGTTAAGATTATAAAATTTAAACCTAACCCACTTGACAGATGGGTCAACATATGTTTACGGCTCAAATATATTTAACTCTAACCCAAACTTTTTATTGAAGGTTGGCATCTTAATATTTTTTCCTTCCTGTGCCTCTTTTTAGAGTAGACATTGTAAAAACTTATAATTTACGTTGCATAATTTACAAAATTCAGTTTGACAAATTCCCATAAATAAAAGGATAGTGAATGATAACATACGTACAATTGCATGAGGTCTCCACTGCATTAAATGAAATATAGGTTAACAATGACACAATTTATAAACTCCTCGTGCACATTAGATATCATCGGAGAGTCTTATAAGAAAAGCATGATTTCAGTTGAGATATCAATTGCAAACCTGAAACCTACAACGGTTGGCTCTCAAAAAATAGTTCTGGAAACCTTAAAAAGAAAAGAAAAGAAAAGAAAAGAAAAATTAGTTGAAATATCAATTCCTCTAGCTGAAACTTAACTCTCTCCCCTGTTTTAAGCACTCCATTGATTCATCTCTTCACCCCCAGCGGCAAAAGGAGGATTCCAGCGTTCCTCCTTTCACGGCCTGCCAGCGCCGGCCGCGAGGGGAGGAGCTACCAGCTCCAGCGCACGCGCACGCGCACGCAAAGGCAAAGCAAGCACCCCATCCGACCCGATCCGTTCCGCTGATCCCCGCGTCCCGAAATGCCCCCGCAATGCCCCTTTATTTACCCCATACTGCCACTGCGGTATAATACCGCCCCCATTGCCGGTGAGGGGTATTCTCGTCCCTCGAAAATATAAAAACGCCCTAGATTCATGGCTGCAGGAACAACGAGTACCCCCTCCTCTTCCTCATCCTCCTCTCTCTCATTCTCCTCTTCTTCTTCTTCTCTCTAAAAAACGAAACAAACCCTCCGCCTGGGGGTAGAGTTTGGATTCCTTCGCCCTCTCTTCCTTTCCTTCGCTCTTGATATCTATCTCGCTCTCGGCCTCGGTCGATTGCTAGTGTGGTTCTTGGATTGGAATTCTTTGGGACCCGGCGCTGCGTTGGCGGAGATGGAGGAGGCAGGGAGGAGAAAGGGCTTCGTGGCCACTCTATGATTGCGGGGGCCGGCGGCCTTGTCGCTCGCGTCGTCGTCTCGAGGGCGGGGGTGTGCATGAGCGATCGGCTTGATCGGCTTCTGTGTTTATGTTATCCGGAGGATTGGAGAAGGCCGGCGTGGTACCGCAGACTGGTGATCCGGAGCAGGGGTAGATGGGGCGAATGTGGTTGATTTCCCTGTAGATCTTTTGCTTTTAAGCGAGGTTTTAGTTCGTTTTGAGCCGAGATATCTCAAGAAGAAGAGAAAGTAGCCGAAAGAGGGGAAAGAAGAGGGAAAGGCGGGATCTTGGATCGTTCGGTTTGGAGATCTGTTAAGAAATGCAGCAAGATCAGCGAAAGAAGGTCAGGGTTTTTTCTTGATCTGTTCTTAGGCTTTTGGGTTTGCTTCTTTGTTTGATTTGTGTGTGGGATCTGGTTTCTTAGGGCCAGTTTTTTCGTGGAAGAACGGGATATGGTGATTTTTTTTTTCCTTTTTTTTTTCTTCTTTTGCATCGTCCGGAATTGTTCGAATGCCGGGTGTTTACTGTTCATCCTGTTTTTACTCGTTTTCTTCTTCGATAAATCGCATTTCTTGTTTTACTTTTTCTTTTTGCAATCTCTTCTTCTACCGTTTCTTTTTCGTATTCTTTTCTTCAGATTCAAGATTTTTGATGCTTCTTGGAATCACTCCAATTTGGTCTAATTGCCGCAATTTCTACTTGTTGGGACGTTTGGATGCGATGTTGGAGATTCCATTTTCGATATTTATTTTTTTCTTGGTTTTTCCGATTTTCCTTTAATCTTTTATACGTAGGTGATTTTGTCTAGAAGAAATATGATCCTCGCAAGCTTTGTGCGATCGATTCGTCTTCTAGGACAAGATTGCTTTCAAAGAATCTGGTTCTACACCCACTTCCAGCATATCTGTGATATTTTCTTCGCTTTTCTTTGTTCTTGGACGAAACTAGTGTTAGCATAAAAGATCGGTTTCCTTTTGATTGTTCTCGCGCATCTTATGACCAAACAACTCCAGTCAATTATCCGATAGTTTTGATTGATTTTCGTGCTGGCGTGCACCTTCGCTGAAGTTATCGGTTTGTTGGACTGCCTGTTCTCTGCGGTTGGTGGGGTTGGGGCAAGGCATTTTGTGAGCGTAAGCCAGGAGTTCTGGGAATTTTATCTGCTGTTTTTGCCTTCTATTCGCGTTTACATTTTCAGTACTGGTGAGAGTGTGAAATTGAGTTGAATTCCCAGTAGATTTACTTTGAACCTGTTCCGGTGTTTTGTAAATAGAGAGAGATAAAATTGAAAGCTCGGAGACTTGACATGACTGCGTCTTGTCTGAGATGGATCTTGGTGCGAATTTCTATTCTTAAATTCTCAAACAATTCATTTATTGAAAATTCAATAAAGTTAACAGTTAATGCTTGTATGGCTGGCGTAGCGTCATGAATGCCAAATGTCACCTGTCCACGAGGACAAGAGGGGCACTAAATATGTTACACCAAGAAGCTTTTAAGTATATGTTAACCACCCTGCTTTAACCATATTACTTTGATCGATAGAAAAAAAAAAGGTATTCGCTTCTAATCTCCTTGCATTTATTATATTTATTATAAGCCTGCTTGTCTTCCCTTTTTTACTTTCAGTGTCTTTTATAAAATTCTAAGAACTTAATTCATTTAAATGAAATTCTGTTGAACTCTCCAAGAGTTCCAGGAGGAGGAGTAGTAGGTGGGGCTCCAATAATCCAGTAGTTTGCAGCAGTTGCTTTTCAGTCATTTTTAATTTATGATCAGTACACTCCTTAATATTATTAGCGATAATAGAATATGTTTAGTTGGCACGTGTTAAATTACTTATATATGATATTATTTTATAACTTGCGATTTATACAACTTAAGTGAGATGCACGTTATGTTGAGATCGGCTTTTTAAGTAAAATCTGCTGTTAAAATTTCACTTCATTCCAATTATGTTTTTGATGCCACAAAGTATATTTTTCCTTTGCTATTGGACATACATCCAGAGGTGATAAAAGTTGTTTGTTGTATTGCTGTAAAACTCATCGGCTATTGCGATTGAATGATATTTTGCAGAGTTCATCAGAGATGGACTTTTTCACCGAATATGGCGATGCCAATAGATACAAAATTCAGGAGGTTATTGGTAAAGGAAGCTATGGAGTTGTGTGTTCAGCAATTGATACACATACTGGAGAAAAAGTGGCAATCAAGAAGATACATGATATCTTCGAACACATATCTGATGCTGCACGGATCCTTCGTGAGATTAAACTTCTTAGGCTTCTAAGACATCCCGACATTGTAGAGATCAAGCACATTATGCTGCCTCCGTCAAGAAGGGATTTCAAAGATATTTATGTTGTTTTTGAGCTCATGGAGTCAGATCTTCATCAAGTCATCAAGGCTAATGATGACTTGACAAAAGAACATTATCAATTTTTTCTTTATCAGCTGCTCCGTGCTTTGAAGTATATCCATACAGGTATGTACCTGAGTCCATTGATTTGATTTCATTGCATATTTTCTAATTCTCCGTTTGGGTATTTTATATATGCTCAAAATTGTAATAATTTAAGATTTCATTAATTCTGTTTGAAGTTAATGGTGTGTTAGAGTGCATTTGCTGCATTTATTAAAAAAATCCTTTTTTATGAATGGGAAATGTTCTGATGCTTGTTTTTTCATTCTTGGGTGTGCAATATTCATGTTTACGATGCCTTGACAATTTTCTGCCTTATTTGCTTGCTGGAATGTACTGTTGTTTATCGTCAGCAGCATGGAGTACGTTTAGCACTGTTCTAATTCAAACCCATTTGAATGCAGCTAATGTTTATCATCGCGACTTAAAGCCAAAGAACATACTAGCAAATGCAAACTGCAAACTCAAAATTTGTGATTTTGGATTAGCAAGAGTTGCATTCAGTGATACCCCTACAACAATATTTTGGACGGTATGTCAAGAAGATGGGGCTGGTTTTCTTATGTCAGTGTCTTTTAATCTGTTTGCTACTATCTAGCTTATTCAGATTGCTGTTTGCTAGTGCTGTATAATCCTAATCTAGCACCAATCTCATACTCATTTTCACCTTCTGAAGCACCACTATGTTATGCAGGATTATGTTGCAACCAGATGGTACAGAGCTCCTGAGCTATGTGGGTCATTCTTTTCCAAGGTATGATTTGTACTGTTCCATAATGCTCGCTGCAGTATGATTTTTAGTTTTCTTTAATCCAGTAATATTTTTATTCTGTTGTGGTGCGAAAAGCATGTCATGTTGAATGTGAAGAACCAAAAACCTTGTGTTATTATTTATGTTTGTAATGTCATATCATGTGTCCGCGTTTTAAAACATGGCTACACTGGCCTTTTGCATAATATTATTAAGTTTTTTTTCATTAATCCTTTCTGAAAATTTGCTAATTGACTTTCTTTCAAAACAGTGCTTGTTCCACGGTTGAGTTTATTGCTGTTTCTTTTCCATTTTCTTCTTTAATCTTTCTTTTTATTACTTTTATTTTTTTGAGATTGATCGTTTAGTGGACTTCACCGCTTGGAAGTGGTGTTGATGTTCGTACTTCGTTTCTTCCTTATGATTTGCTATATTAATCTTCTTTTGGCAATGGGATATTTTCCAATGTCCAGTAACACTGGGAAATATCTGTTATCTGCGTGCTCTAGGAGCAAGTTTACCAGTAAAAGTATCTCTGTTAAGTGGGCTTATAGTTCAACCATAATGTCAATGTGTGGTTAAATCTTTTGTCACTAGAATTTTCAAAAGCTTCAGGAATCCTTTTCATTGTCCAAAACAATATCTATTCTCCTAGAATGTTTTTTCCTCAAGCTTCTCACTATCAATTTTTTTTACCGATGCATAGACATTCTTCAGCTCTCTCATTTTCCAGAGAACTATTTCTGAAGATGACTCTGTCCTTGTTTCATTGTTCTTCTTACAAGGAATATCTTTTAAGAATCTCCTGCCATAAAACAATGATTGTCAAAGAAGCTTTAAACTTATTTTGAAGGCACACTGATGACAAACTTCCGAAGCATTCCTTTTTCTTTGTTTGCATTATGGCACTGAATTTGATTTTGATTCTGTCAAACTTGCCATGCTAGTGGTACAATCTCCAAATGAAAATTTTGTAGTTGCAAAGAATGTCTTCGACCTGTATGGTCATCACTCTCACTCTGTCCCTATGAGGGACAGTCAGAAAGTCCACTTGCTATTCATTTGGTAATGAAAATTGAAGGCCATGGGATCTACTTGGGTGAGGACCCATTTCAGAATATATATTTTATTGTGTTTTCTAGAGGCAAGATGATCATCTGGACATGTATCAACGATTGTTCTCTTTTTCTGTCCACTTGATTATCAATCGTGTAGCCTTTTATGGACTCCTCGTAAGATATTCTGAAGCTGGAAAACCATCAAAACATCCTAAAATACTGATAAGTTTACTTTAGTAGTTGTCTTTGTTTTGGTGGATTTATCATAAACTTTCAAGACCTAAAATAATTTTCTGTAATTAAAAAATGCGTGTTCAGTAGGGTTTCCGAACTCTTCTGCAAACTGAAATATCATATCTCATAGGCATTGTGTGTGGAGTTTGATGTTCAGCTTGGTGTTAGCTTTTTATGTTCATGTTTTGGAGTGTGGATTTTGTCTTTTGTGATGATACCCAGTGGTTATTTCTGAAATTGCAGTACACTCCTGCTATCGATATATGGAGCATAGGTTGCATTTTTGCTGAGGTCTTAACAGGGAAGCCTTTATTTCCTGGTAAAAATGTGGTTCATCAGTTGGATTTGATGACTGATCTTCTTGGAACACCTTCCTCGGATACAATATCTCGGGTACAGCATTATTCATTTTATGAATATATATTATGAAAGGAGTATTTATACTCTGGACTAGAAAAACAGCGCAGAAGGTCCCCTCATACAATGGTTGGGTCTTTTTGTCTTCAGGTCCGAAATGAGAAGGCAAGAAGATACTTGAGCAGTATGAGGAAAAAACAGCCTGTACCATTTGCACAGAAGTTCCCAAATGCAGATCCTTTGGCGCTTAAACTTTTGGAAAGGCTTTTGGCTTTTGATCCCAAGGACCGGCCAACTGCTGAAGGAGTATGCATATCTAATCAGATGCATTTCTTTTGTCTTCTGTTCTTGATTTTTTTGCTTTATGAGTCTTAAATAGTTTTAATTTTGCATCAATTATTATGAGGATAGTATCAGAATACTTGTGCCCTGTACTTATGAAGTTATGATTTTCCATATCTGACATTTAATCAGGCATTGGCTGATCCATACTTCAAAGGCCTGGCTAAAGTAGAGAGAGAACCATCCTGCCAACCAATCACAAAGATGGAGTTTGAGTTTGAGCGTCGAAGAGTGACCAAAGAAGACATTAGGGAACTTATCTTCCATGAAATATTGGAATATCATCCGCAGTTGCTCAAGGACTATGTTAGTGGAGCAGAGAGGACGACCTTCCTCTATCCTAGGTTTTACTTTTGCCAATCCTTTCATTTACTCTCTCCCGTTCATTCTATATTCTGGTTTTCACTCTGTGTTTTACATTTGTAACTGTGGTAGTATTATCTGTCTGCCTCTGTTGTTATGCAGTGCCGTCGATCAATTCAGGAAGCAATTTGCTCACCTTGAGGAAAATGGTGCTAAAAGTGGGCCAGTGATTCCATTAGATAGAAAGCACGTGTCTCTCCCTAGGTAATCTTCCCCCCACCCCCCATGCATGTGGCATTTGGCATTTACCTATCTTGAAGATGATGACATGCCATGCTTGTCATCTCGTGCTTGTGCTAAGTGGATAAGCTCCTATGTAAGATATCATCTTATGTATGTGGCTCTCAGCAGTTACATATGCATAGTTTATTTTGATTTCGGTCTCAATGGTTAGGAACCCTGAGGTAAAGATAGCACATCTGTGCTTGGTTTCCTTGCAATAGCAGTGCATGACTGATGATGAGGGGGGTTCTGGGAATACCAATGATGGTATGCATGGGAACTTGCATTTCGTGTTGAATGCTGTAACTTACACACATGGAGAGTAATCTTGTTTTGGCAGCAACTTGCTCTGGTGAATTGCTCTTATTTTAGCAGTTGCTGATTGTGTATCACTTTCTACATATTTGATGTTTGATAACTCTATTCCATGCCCTGATGATTGTTCAAATATGCTGCTTGCAGTTAGCTCTACTTGCCTACTGATCTGAGGCATGACAAGAAGCTTAATTATGAACATGGCCTATGCTTAAGAAAAAGAGTAGAATATCTTGAACCAGGAGCCTGATGCCTATTTTTATTCTAGGACTAGGACATTGTATATAGCTGTTTGTCCCTCTCCCAAATCATATGATGTAAAGAGAGTGTTTTATAGGAATTATAGGAACTATATCTCTATATAATAGGAAAGCCCCAAGTCCAGCTTGTGCGTTAGCCTGAGGGGCTTTCCAATGCCTTTGAATATCCAGCACATGCTGGACTTTCAAAATAAATTTAATGTTGTACATTAAAAATGGACCACAAGTCCAGGGGAAAAAAATGTGTATCTATATCTCTATTTGTGATCTGACTTTTTGGACATCCTTCCGATGGAGATTTATGCATGGCCACAGCATGGGTTTAGGTGCTGTGCTGTTTGGTTGTGGAAAAGGTGTTGGGAGAGAGATATCCCTTGCACTGTTGAAAGGCCGGCCAATTTTGCGAAATAGGCATATTATAGTGTTTTGTTGAGGAATAAATGTAAGGAATAGGTGGAGGGAATAAGCTGCATTTAATATGCATTGAATTTTATGACAGTTTGGATTTTGTCTCAAAGACCAAATTAACCTATCACTTTTTTGAGTGTTTATAGAGAAAATAAGGGCAAAATAATGATTGAAGGGAATAGGGACGAGCCTATCCTGCGGTATAATTCTATTCCACCAGAATGGTGGAATAGAATTCTATTGGGGGATATCCCTTCCATGGTATAAGCTCCCACTTTAAAGGTGTTTGGCAAAAAGTTAGGGGGCTATCCTCCCACTTATTCTGCAACAGATCACCCCCTTGCAGTTTTTCGATTACCATGAGTTGGAAATCTCATAGAAAATGGTTGGTGAATATATATGATAACAAGCTATTTTGAAGCATTGTTAATATTATTTTTTATTGTAATATAGCAGGATAGCTCAGTTTTCTTTTCTACACCTCTAGTTCGTTTACTGGAATGGTTCATATTCCGTGCATTCTTGTTCAAGCATAAATGTAACTTGCATAGTTGCACACTTGCCTTCAGAAGGGTACTGTCAGAATGGTTGTGGATTTGTAATATCCAGTTGTATTTGTGGTTGATTGATTTGAGTCTTTTGATGCATACATGCACGTGCGTGCATACATACATACATATACATACATACATATACATATAAACACACACACACATACACATGCATACACAAACTCATATATATCAATCGATTTTTTTGGTCAATACTTGATAATCTTTTTCTTGTATCTTTTAGGTCAACAGTGGTCCACTCTACTCCAATTCCTCTGAAGGAACAGCCTAATGTGGCTGCATACAGAGACAGGCAGACCTCAGATGAGTTATGTAAGAATTCTAGAGACACAGAAAGGTTGTCGGGAAATATGTCAAGGGCTCCACAGGCACCACAAAGGATTCCAACTTGTATGTGCTTCAATACTAAATTATCGTTGCAAGCAGCAGTTTTCAATCTAGTGCTGCACTATTAACACCCTTCCAATTTTTCCGTTTTTTCCAGCTAGGCCAGGAAAGGTTGTTGGCCCGGTAATGCCATTTGAGAATGGAAGTCTCAAGGATGCTTATGATCCAAGAAGGCTGATAAGGAATCCCGTTCTTCCGCCGCAGCCTGCCATTCCTCCAGCTTACTGTTTCCACAGGACCACAGGAAAGTTGGAGAACTCTGACAGAGACACAGCCGAGGTGGAGAGGGACTATGTACAGCACAAACAACATCAACAGTTCATACCCAGCAAGATGGCTCCAGACATAGCTCTTGACATGAGGGCTTCACCCTTCTTTCCATCAGGCGGCACTAAGGCCGATCCAGCCGACAGAATCACAATGGAGGCAAACTTGTTACAGGCAAAATCCCCTTTCAATGGGATTGCTGCTGCTGCAGCAGCAGCGGCTGCTGGTGCTCACAGGAAAGTTGGTGCTGTTCAATTTGGCATGTCAAGGATGTATTAGACGCTTGTGATATGCCAATGATAATTTCACCATCTCTGTTGCAAAGGATAATAGATGTGCATGCTCCCAAGCCTAAAGGAAGTATAAAAAAAAGGGGCCCAGGGGAACTTACAGGAAGGGTGGTGAAATGCAAATTAAAGGGGCGGGGGGGGGGATAGTCAGTAGAAATGGGTATGCTCTGCCGTTCTGTGAATACTGTTTCACCTCATATAAGTTGCAATCTCAGTGAAAAAATCAAAATTGGAGGAGAAAATGGGGTTTTCTTTGCTTTTATTAGGATCCATCATTGACACACGTGTAACGACGGGCCCCGGGAATTTCCTACGGTGAGAAAGGAACTGCTGGAATGTGAACTGGTGAATCGCTCCCATGGCCAAAAATGACTTATAAAAGGAGAATTTTGGTGGTCAATTCTTTTAGAGTACGTTAAATTTTACTTCAGTAAAACCATCAGCGGTGCATAACACATCTCCATTCCAAAGTACTTCAAAATTTTAGAACTATCAATTTTGACCTGGTTCTCTGGACTTGCAATATGTTTTTAGAGAGGATAATTCTTATAGTTTGATCGATGATATGCTGCTCTATTGCACAAGAAACAAAGACCTGTGTCAATGGTCTTCATCAGGAAATTGGGTGCCATTCGACTGCACATGCCATGTGATGATAAGTTTATTGAATTATTAGGCATTGGCGGCTAGTCGAATTTGGTCTCACAATTGGTATTTCCTTCTACAAAACGAAAGTAAACGCGTTTGACCCGCTGGACCAAGTTATTTTCATGGATAGGGTCTCGGATTTGCACTAAAGTAACTGAAGGACAGAATGTGGTTCCATGCATGGTTCAGCATCGGCCATGATCAAACATGGAGGAGGATAAACGAGAATGCAGGGCTAGTTGGGTGCTTCATGAAACCGGAGTTAAGGTTTCAGATATTTTTAATGTCTGCTTTTCCACATGCCAATTATTATGGCCACTGGAGGCTGCCAGGGATAAATTAATTATTTAAATCCGTCCAAGGGGTGCAGCTGTCGCAATCATGAGGCGCATCTGGGATAAAATAATCTTGTGGTGGAGACGTGCGGAGCAGACTTTACATGCTGAAAGACTCCGCAGCACGTCTAAGTATTTGTTTGGATGCAGGTTAATAAAAAGAAAAAAAAAAAGAAAAGAAAAAATATTTTAAAGACTCATTTGAAGAGAGAGAAAAAAATTCATTGACCTATAAAAACAGAAATAAATTTATAATTTTATCTTTTTCTATTTATTTTTTTATAGATTATTATATTTTTTATGCTAAAAATATATTTATCATTTTATAAATATATTTTTCTTTTTTATTTAAATAAAATAAAATAAAATAAAATAAAATAAAATAAAATATTATTATTAATTTTCAAATAAGAAGAAAGTAACAATTTTTTTCTTCCTCCTTTTTTTTTTTTTTTCTGCCCTTCATTCTCTTTTTTTTCGAGTTCGGGCTTGACTTGGGCTCATCTTTTCCCCTGAGCCCAGGCCGGCCTGACCTATGCCCACGCCCACGCTACTTTTCAGCTGTGCTACATTGAAACTTATTTTTCTGGTTTTCTTGCAAGCTCTCTTTGGTATACAAGTATATCAAGCCACAAGTCATGCAGGGCCTCACTACGAGTACTCAAGACTCCTAATGAAAAGTATTTGATATGATTCAGGATTTCCTTTACCAACACCTCTCCTCATTTTCTGGCCCTCGAACAATTCAGAGTGAATAGCCAACATGTGCAATAAACAGCTTATTGACATGCAATCATCTGCCTTCAAACATAACAGCTGTGTGTCACGACGCGGAAACCATGCAAAGACCTAAAATTCCCTACAACAACACGATTGAAGACCAGAACCACTTCTCAACATTTTCCTGTCATATCAAAACCTGTCTTTGAAAGATAATGTTAAAATATCAATACAGTAATATACATACAACAGCTTTGTCCCTCGATTTTTTTTCTTTAAAATATGAACTGTCCAAAGAAAAAAGTATGAGTTACATCATCACTTTCATGACACATATTTTATCAAGAGGGCAACTGTTTAAGGCACTGTAGACTGAACAGTGAAGATGACATGAGTTGGGTTCGTCTGGATGGACCGTGATCCACTCATTCTCAACCTGCTCCACATGCAAATGTTGCTCCGGAACAGCACCGAATTGGAGTTTACCAATTTGTTTGCTAATGTTCTTGATAAACCCCATGGAAAAAATCATGTCAAACTCATCATCTCCTTTGTTGCCCTCCAAGAATTTGATACCCACATCTGCTCCACGAGAACTAACCAACCCCCAAAACAGCGGATGCCCAAAGGTAGAACAGTCATCTAAGCTGCAAACCTGTAAAAGATAGATATGAACAGCCGACTTCATAGAGCTCTGAGAAAACATGGAATAAGGAAGTCAACTAGCCAATCTTGCATGTTTCACATTGACATTTGCATGCAAATTTGCACCTTACACCATCAAACTATAACAAATATAATTTTCTTACTTTGATCGATTATAACTTAATCTAAACTGCAGCAAAGGGTCTACTGAGCACAGAACCATGTGCTGAGTCTCAACGACCGGTCAGAGCAACAGAAAGCTTAAATGAATCTCAGAGCTAAAACTGCAAAGCTCTCAAAATAAATCTATCAACCTGGGATAATCAATTCGCTGACTTACGTGTCAATTTTCAGATGTAATCTCTCTCAATTTTTCAAAAATAAATCTGACCTATGGTTCTGGTATTTGAGTTCGAGTATCACATTTCAGGACATGTACATGATAAAATGCTCAAGCCAACCACTGTCGATAATAATATTACAACAGTGTATGTTGGCAGCTGTTGCTAGTTGATACCATAACCTGAAGTGATAGCGTGCATCCACTTCCACTTTAAGTTCTTTTATTTTTGTTTTGTTTTATTTTTCCCCCCTTCCATCAGATGAATTTATGTGTTTATCTAGCTCAATTCATTTGTAGTAATGAGATAATGTAATAATGTAGAAAAATGAGGGTGTTCCTGTGCCTGTCTTTTCACATAACTACACAATTATCAATCTAGTTTGGCAGCAAGTTACCAGTTAGCTGTCTTTCAGGGATGGAATATTACAGAGAATGATTAGAATTCTTTTGTTCATAGGTCCAATATAATATCTTAAAAGGCAGGTGAATCCCTGTTCAGTCCATTCATTGAGGCTGCAAACAAATCAAACTGTTAATTAACATCTTGGGAATGGCTTAATAGCAGGTAAGTTCAAGCTTGTTTGCTAGGAATGAGCTGTGTTCGAGTATCATTTTAAGCTGAACTCATAAACGAACCAAGCATGAGAATTTTAGTTTTGCGATATAGGTAGAAGCTTGGCTTATCATGATGAGAATCCCAGATCATTTGACAAACAAATTGATCCTGAAAATCCTTGGTCAAGCTCAACATGAGCTTGAACGTGCCCTTCACATTGAGTCAAGCTAAGCAGTAAGAAGCACCTTACTGCTTGGCTCCTTACTGCTTGGCTGGACTTGGCCTATTTGCACCCGTACCATTCACATCTTTCCATCAATCTTTGGGATTTTAGAGGATGGCACCTTTCAAAATTGAGATTCTACATCAGAAAATTTTGTATCATCTTATGTGTAGAACAAATGAGAAGCAAAACTATGAGAAGAAAAACTATGCGAGGGAGGACCCAAAAGAAATTGATCTAATTATACAGCAGAGATGGTTGTAGATAATGCAACTCATTGGTTATCCTGAAGTTCATAGACGGGCCACATAGAATGCAGGGAGCTCTTTATGGCTTGGAGGAAAATTTCCACTTCTGCCAAACTCCTCAATGATGGTTTAACAATGCATAGGCCCTTCTTGAGAAAGATGAGAATATCCAAAAGCTGTTTTTCCTTGTTCAAGTCTCTAAAGGTTAATCAACTTGCACAGAACACATTTTGATACCACCAAGTTTTACCTACTTCTTGGGTACTTGTTCTGTTTTAAATATAATGTGACAGTATCTTGAGTGAATTGAAAAGTAAATGAGCCAAGAATATTGATGGAATTATAAAATTGAGTGTGGGGCAAGAAGCTCAGAAATTTGATGGTCAATGATACAACCCAGCTAGTAGGTAGGACATCTTGCGTTGCTGGACCAATATCTTTTTGGTCACACTAGTTGATTTGTCATTTGCAGTTAATTCCAAATCTAGCATGTGACAACTACTCTCTTTCCCCCCATACTTTAATATCGTTTATTTATTTGAAAAACAATTTACTATGCTTGTTGATAGAAATGTGAAAAAGATACAGCTAACAATACTATTAAGAGATAAATCGAACTAGATTTTCTAACCTGGACATGCTCGATGCCCATTTCAGTAAGATCATCAACAACTTTGTGTGAGGTAAGTAAACTGAAAAGTCCTCCAGATCCTGTTGGAGCTTGGAGTATCTCCCAAGGGGACTTTAATAGGATTTTGTTTCTTTTCTGATCTGTGGAGGTGCTAATAATTGGAAGCTTCATTTCTTCTAAGAACCAAACCTGTAAATGGGTGCAAAGAAGCATATCAGAATTGAATATAATCCTAAATTATTATATGTCATATAACTACAACATGATAGAAGGACAACTACTAGCCTAGAATGATCCATAGAGAATGTTCCAAAGGACTCACACAATACCAACGGACTAATGCAATACTTAATTTAAATGGAATCATATGTACCATCTAAAAGATGTAAAGATTACTATTTTTCATGAGAAAACTGATCTAGGGCTTTTCCATGAAAGTGGGACCCATAAAATTAACTGGAAACTGGAAAATCATGCAAACCATCTACCACAAGGATGGTGGAATATATTGCATGTTAGGGAAAATAACCAACCAAAAATGCAATCTATTATTTTCCTGTTATAAAGTATGTTTAGATTAATCATGACCATTCAATACACCAGGACTGAAGTGACTAATCCACATGGCAGTCTCCATATAAGAAAATCTACATTAAAAAGGAAAGCTAAGCCACAAACAAGACAGAAATCCACCAAGTGAAAATACTATATGAAGCTTTCCTTTTACTACTCAACTAACTCATGGTTTTAAGCTTCTTATGGACCATGAACTTAAAGATGCAAAGACACATCCAGATTTATACCATATTAAGATTGTATAGATAAAAACTCAGTCTCATATAAAGTGTAAAACCAAGCATGGTTGCTTTACAAGCTTGTGCATCTTCCATGCCATTGCTTGCTAAACTAGTGCAATACATGTATCACATAAGGCCTAGGTTAGCATGAGCACAAGATGCCATATTTTATTCCTTGGTTCTAACCAAGGTCTGCAGAATCGTGAACTAGTGTTGTACCAGTACTAGACCAGTTCGGTTTGGTTCGGTAGGGCCCTGCTGGCTCAGGCCGTTTTGGCCTTTTTGCAATTTTTTTTATGATTTTTCAATTTTTTATGTGGTATACAAGGCTAAGAGCCTCTTATGAGCTTATGTCCTCTCTCCTTTCTTTTATTTTCATTCAAAATCTTTTAAGTAAATGCCATTATATCTCCTCTTTTCTCTTTCCTTTCTATTTACTTAAGATCTCTCATGAAAATAAGGAAATACCCCCATTTGAATTCAACAAAAATATCAGAAAAATCATAAGAATAAAAGTCAACTCTCTCAAGAAAATATTCAAAAAAATTTAGGAAATAATGCTTTAGAAAATATCAAATTCGGATACTTACACTCTGAATAAAATCACAAAAAGTTAATTTAACTTAAAAATGATGAGAAAACAAGATATCCAAAAAAAACTATTTAAAAATATAATCTATAAGGCTTTAGTCAATGCTTCGTCAAACTTACAGAATTTACAGAGTTAGACAGAATCACTGTAACAATGAACCTCACGCTGACCTATGCCGACTTGATTCATAATTCATCAAAATAATAAAATTAACTTGCCCTAAAATCCTAAGGTTAAAATGTATATCTTAGGAAGTAGACCATAATGTGTCACTAGACCAAAGGTTTCCTTATTAAAAAAAACATCTCAACCTTCGATCTAGTGATATGTCATAGTATAAACTTTAAGAAATTTGTTTTAACCTTAGGATTTTATGAAAAGTTTAATTTTATTATTTCGATGAGCTGTGAATCAAGTCAGTATAGATTAGTGTGAGGTTCACTATTATCGTGATCCTATCTAAGTCTAAAAACCTTATAAGTTTGATCACATATTGACCAAAGCCTTACAAATTATATTTTAAAATAATTTTTTAGGTATCTTGTTTTTTCATTATTTTTGAGTTAAATTGATCTTATGCGATTTTTATCTAGAGTGGAAGTACCTAACTTGATATTTTCCAAAATGTTGTTTCCTAAAATTTTTCAAATTTATTTTTAAGAGGAAGAGTTGGCTTTTTATTCTTAAAGAATTTGATTTTTTAAATATTTTTGTTAAATCTAAATGGAGGTATTCCCTTATTTCCATTAGAAATCTTAAGTAAATGAAAAAAAAAAGGAAAGAAGAGAGATGATGACGTTTACTTAAATGATTTTGAATAGAAATAAGAAAGAAGAGTGAGAATGTGAGCTTATAAAATCTCACATGCCATCCAACCCACCCCTTCAACCCAAAAACCACTAAACCGAACCAAATCGTGGCAGTTTGGTACAATTTAGGTCAGTTTTTAGCAGTTCGGGCCATTCACCTGTTGTAACGATTCGAAAGGTCAAATCAAACCTAATTTCAATCGGCTCGATTTGGTTCAATTCGGTACAATATTCATTGGTTCTGACAAAGCTTATCTCATTCATCAATCAATTTGTTGGATCATCATAAGAATTTCTTTTTACCACATATCATACACTTAAGGGACTGTTTGAATGCTTTGCATCCACTGTTTGCAGATATCTAACCATCAGTCAGGTAGTGAGAAGGAATGAAGGCCATCGTTTGCAGATATCTAACCGTCATCCAGGTAGTGGAATGAAGGTAGGGAGAGAACCTTTGATAATCAGCAAACCAATATTCTTTGATTCCCAAAGTTCAGGAACAGTAGACTTCTTGCCTTGTTGAATCAAGAAGCCTCCTCCTGGCCCACCTCTTTGCACATCCTTGCCTGTCTCCCATTCCTCCCTTATTCGGTTGGACGTTAGGTTATCAATGATATTGGATGCAAAGCACCAAAAGGGGTCCTAAATTTCTTATTTATTTTCATCTTCTACCCTCTAGTTGTTCCTAGCTAGTCCTTCCACAGTTCCACCTACTAAAAGTCTGAGAAAACTAAGCTTGTCATTTACTTAGCTATGAAGTTTTTCTTAAGATACAATATGCAAAGAGGATATCAATGCTATGGTTGTACTTGAGATGTCTATAATTCTGGTATCATACTCTTACTTCTTCATATATGCTTCTATATTTTGCTAGTATTATTCTCACTCTCTTATGGAAAATTTCTGAATTAAGAAAAGCCAGTTATTACCAACACTGAAATGAAGAAAAATAATATTGTGTAGATGGTAAATATGAGAAAAATCTTAGTGATAAGAAAGAAAGACAAACACTAACTATGAAACAGGACAACCAACTCTAGTATGATAGTTTGCATAAAAACATCCTCCGCAATGATGGACGGTAATCCACTAAGGAACATGGTGGCTTACCTTTCGACTCAGTATACCAAAGCACCCATTATCTGATAAGAAATCTTTATAAGATTGTATCTCATGAGTTGGACAAACTATAACTAAAGGAATTGAGATAACCTGCTCGTCCACCTGCATTGAAATATAATTCTTCCAGTTAGAGAAAATTGCATCACAAACAGACACGCATACATACATACATAATTGCATTACATGCACAAATATAGTTCTTCCAGTTAGAGAAAATTGCATTACACACACACACATTCATACAAACACAACTGCATTACACACATAAATATAATTCTTCCAGTTAGAGAAAAATTGTATAAGCATATGTATATGTATGTATGTATGTATGTAGATATAGATATGACACATATATATACATATAACACATACACACACACACACACACACACACACAAGCACAACCACACCAACACCTACACCCACACATGTGCATCTGCACGCACACACACATCCTAGTTTGGATTTTAGATGTGAACACAATTCTTAAAGGTAACAAAGATAAACAGATGCAAAGGAATTTTTAATTAAAAAAACTCTAAAACACAGAATGTACATATATTTCGAGATGATCTAACTGCATTTCATTCTCATAAGGAACAGTAGCAGAAGGAATTTTCGTACCCAGTCAGTTATTCCTTTGATAGTCGAGAAAAGCTTTCATGAATCTAGCTAGTTCACAAAATGCACATAATTTTAAGTGAACAACTGCTTCAGACAGTTAAGCAGTCACTGTTGGCAGGGCTGATAGCATCAGCAATTATGGAGCCGACTCTGAAGCCATGAGGTCAGTTCAACAGGAAGGATTTATATGGCAAGTGTAATATTATTTTTTTCTTTGCTTCCTTATCTTCTTGACATATGCTTAAATGGTCTTTTATGGGAAGTGAGTCTTTGTTTTTAGCTTATTGGAAAGTTAGTGAATGCCAAATGTCCAGATCCATTGCTATTTAATTATTTTTTAAATTTGCTGGTTGTATCTTTTTTCTTGAAAAAAAATTAAACACTTGCTTTTGGAAAGTTAGATGATGATAAATCTTGAGAAAAAAATAAATGTTATTGAAATTGTAATCTTAATAAAGCATTGCAAGTTAAAGCTCTCTTTCTTAAAGCAGTCAAATTAGGGGATGACTCCGACTATAAATAGTCCTGGCTCAAATTTGCATAGACTCTCCTGATTTGTGTTACTAATAATGCTGTTCTGTTGTATAATCCAATACAATTTGAATCTTCATGAATGCAGGTACAAGTATGATCATATGTTTATATATATGCATGAAAAGGAAAAAATAATACAGAAGCATTGGTGTAAGCCAGAGATCAAAACAATAGACCCAGGCATACTATGGAAGAAGGAAAAAAGACATGAAGATAATTGCAAATTTTCAACCAAACACTAAAAGATCTGGATATATTAATGATTTTTTCAAAGGATTCATTCTACCAACTAGCTTGAGAAATGTATTTATAAAGCTCACCTTCAAAAATCTTTTGCAATCAAGAAGTAATTCTGGAAACCGGTTGACCATAGATTCAAATCTTCGAACAGAAACATTATCCATCTCAAAACCCCTTTCAACAGTGTCCTTGTCATTTACAATAAGAATGATAGCAGCTTTAGATTCTATAAGGAGTTTTAATCCCTGCTTGTGCAATTCATAATTCAAGTCATTCTTCCCTTCATTTGCATTACTCATGAGGTATTTGTGAGATAAAGTCATTGTGTTCTTCCGCAATACAGCTGAATTAGCATCGATAAATTCTGATAAGTTGTATCTGGTTCATAATTTCAAAAAAGCAAGTTAGACCTCTAATTGTTCATGGATATCAGATTTAGGAAATAGAGAATTTCGCATAAAATAAACATGTCCATATATTACTGATGCAATGGCAGGTCTTTTTATTTGCACCATTCTTGATCTCTAAGCAGAATTGAAGCTTTTGACATGAACCAAATTCCAAATAAGTTTTAAATACACATCTATAACAACCAATATTGCGTTAAGGCCATCATGATGCTAATATATGGTAGGGTTTGGTTTGGAAGAGGTACAAAAATGGAATTTTTCTGAAAGTGGAATTTTTCTGAAGCAGTGATTCCAAATTTGGATTTTCTTAAAAGGTTTACCATGTAGAGAGGGAGAAGAATAAAAAAAATGGTACTTTGACACATTTTCAATATAAATTAACTGTTATGTTTGGTCCACCCCAAGGGAGATAATACATGCTAATTCATGCAAACGAAAAAAACCTCCATCTTTGCAGCAAGCTGAAGATTGCATTGGTTAATACAAGGGACATGAGAGAAACAGTGACATGACACAAGGGGCAATATATGAAAAGAAAATACAAATTTTAACTTGCAATTGATTTTTTTTGGAAAATACAAATTTGAATTCTAGAAATATTCAAAACTTCAAGCCTGATAAAAGACCTTCAATTTAGAGCCAGATGAAGAATGCTGTCAAAGCAGATGATCAACTTGTGTGAATTTAACAATGAAGCACAGATACGAAAGAAATAAAGAAAGCAAACTACGACCCATAATTGAATGGTAAATCAACAAATAAAAGACAAATAAAAGCATAAGAAGCCAATGAAAAGGAGAATGGGAAATGTATCCAAGAGCTCAATTTTCACATTGAAATGATATGTCACAAGCATTAGGTTCTAAGCAGGAGAACAAGCTTGCCTTAGCAATATCTTATTGATTGCAGCAGTTAAATTATCATGGAAGATAATCAAATGAACTTCCACCAATTTAACATCAAATTTTTCAACAGAAAGATAACATCTGAGTTCATTTGTAATATGCAATGTGCAAGGAAGATTAGACTGAAGGAGACATCACTCTACCTGTCATGGGGTATGCTGGAACTCTGCATAGCATGTTGAAACAATTTGAGATCAAGTCCTGCAATCTGCTTTGCAAGCCAACTCTTTTGAGCCTTATCTCCAAATCTTAATCCTTCCAGAAGATGTTTCTGGTCCATTTCACACAACTTCTTTTTAGCTGTGATAAGACGTCGCTGCAACTTCTTTTTTTCTTTCCATTCCTGTAACAGTTTGCTATAATGATTATACACCGAATACTAAAATTGTTCATGCCATCAAAGAACCATATAGTCACACCATTGAACAGAAAAAAAAAAAAAAGGTGGGGTGGGAGGGTTGTATTTGCCATTTTCTTTTGCACAACCATCAAGACGAATACAATTTTGATTAGCTTGAGCATACACACTTATGTAAACAAAGCAAGCATGCTACCACCCAGACATTGGGATGGTTTAGCATTCTAGCACCATAATGGGACACCTTTTTTTTTCTTATTTTTTGTTTATTCAATTTTTAAACCATTTGTCTAAAATGATTTTTTTTAAAAAAATTCTCTCTCTCTCTCTCAGACAATGGCACACCCATCAAAGAACCTAGGGGAGAAGAAAGCGTGGCCCTCCTCACTACTGCTTTATTTCTATTTTTACTTTTTTGAAAAAAAAATAACTCAGTCAGGTTGCACCTGGTACTGACTGAACCAGCCTATGTTGACTGATTTCAAGCAGGAGGTGCGGAACATCCTGCTTGATGAAGAAACTGGTGTCCCACACTCATCCAGCATGTCGCTCTCTTTGTGGAACAGTAAGGTACCAGTGGGATGGGTCAGTACCACAGGTATCTGAATCCCTGATTGCATGCATGAGACGTGTATATCAAGTGTTAGGTGACTATAAAGGAAAGTCACTTGTTATGAAGAAATGAAGAAAAGACCAGTGGAAGGGAAAAAAATAAATAAATGAGGAAACTGGTAATTTGACCACACACAACTGTCCAGAGTCTTAACATCAAACTTTAAAGATTGAAACACCTGACAAAATGAAAGTTACATCGCAGTTTGAGCTGGTAAACTTATCGCACATTTAAAATTCGAGAAAAGCAGCTGAGCATCCCTTAGACACAAACAACTGCAAGTTTAAAAAATGTAGAGCATATCTTAAACATTGATATACCAGTGGGAAAGTTGGTCTACAAACATCAGTCAAATATCATTAGGATATTCCTAAGTTATCAGGAGTTGCCTGACAGAAAGTATAATTGCAGTATTATTATAAACCATGCAGGACATACTTAAATAGAAAGATAACCAGATATATCTTTAGAACAGGCACCTCAAGCATTCTTGACAATCTTCATGATAGATTATGCAGGGGTATCATCAAGGAATCAGTTCAGATGATTGACTTGGGATAGATTCATCAATAATGCATGAAATTGATGTTACATTTGATAGCATGCAAATAGTTCAATAAATCAGTTATTTGAAACATTTGACTGATAACATTTCATCAACAACTAGAGATCCTGCAAAGTTTGACTAGATATTGTTTGTGGATGATACTTCTTTGTTTTCAGAAGTTTAATTGAAAGATATGCTTAAGTTTCAACAACAAAAACAAGATAAAGATATTGTAACGGGCAGATGTTATTAAAAGCCACTAAGCTAGAACCATTAAGCGCATTTTCAATGAAAGAATAGCTTGCAGTCACCTTGTACAGGAACATATTTCTAGAATGAGGTAAACCAAAGACTAGCACTATTAAAAGATAGAGTTTTTACCTACAAAAAGCATGCAGGGTATGTGAAGCTGTTTCTAAACATGCAACTAACCTTCTTATTCCATTTGGAGAATACAGTCAGATTTACCACTCAAAACAGATGGTTGGCATGGTAACGAAGTATATCCTAGATGAAGAAATTTCAAATGCAATAAGGAGCAGACCTAACCAGCTGGCGTCTTTCTTTTTTGGATCTCATATCAGAACGTGAATTCAGCTCTAGAAGCCCCTTTGGAGGAGTGATCTGCATTTCTCTCTTATCCATGTCAACATTGGGAACAATTGCTTCAACAAAGGGAACCCATACATGTGAACCATGATAACTTAGATCTGGCTTTGACAAACCAGGCATGACCTGTAGAAGATCACCAGCACCATGGTTGAATACATTAATGACAGTTCCCACCAGTCTGCCTGTTTCCTGCAAGGAGCAGAAAGTACATTTTATTATTTAATTCAATGAGAAAGGCAGGCCAGTTTAGTTTAAAGAAAAGAGCCAAAACAATATAAAGGAAAATAAAATGAAGTATGAAATTACAGAAGATTCAGGAAAGATGACAAGTCAATATAAGTTCATAGATTGAGTGCACATGTTTGAAAGGAACTCCATCAAAAATATAGACTTAGAACAACATTTCCTTGTGGTGAAAGTGTAAATTAAGTGTATATGTTCAGAAAATAATAGAATTCATGTCAAAAGGCTGCAAATACAAAACAGATGTAGTAAGGAACACCGTTCTAAAAAATTGCTGTATTTCCTTCAATTTAGTGATGTAACCAGTAAATGCAATAGCATGATAACAACTACTACAAAAAAAGAAAGAAAGAAAGATGGACCTTAAGAACAACTTTCATGCCAACAAGGTCAGGAGTGTAAAACTCGCCCTCCTCCAACTCTGGCCTGTCTTCTTCCCTAACAAGCAAAGTTGAACCAACTATCTGCTTAGCCTGAGGTTAAAAAAGACGTAATGCGACAGACAGTCAGGGCTATACTGAATAATAATAATAAACTAGATATTGAAATAAAAATAAATGCATTCAGTTATACATAAAATGATTGATAGAAAACCAACTCCAACAAAATCTAAATGATGTACATGAAGAACAAAGACCAGCTTCTTTCATTCATATATAAGCCAAGTTAATGATAGTTCAGAAAACATAATGCAATCTAGAACCTTGATATAATTAAACTACATTTTTCTAAGTTAAACAAAAGCAATCTAGAAATATCACAATATGATTCGAACTCCAACTATAATGTCATGCTCAGCCTTAAACCAAGTTTTGGATCCTTACTAACATTATAAGAAAATCTTACCTTTTCAACAAGCAGCCACACTTAAAGGATTCACAGGTTATGACCCCAGAGAACCCTTAGATTCAAGTTATTTGAAACTGTAAATTTTAGCACACATAATACCCCTCTCTCAAGGAAAAAGATCATCATGTTTAGAAGAAGTCAATATTTTTGCATCTCTCAAACTGTCAACAAATAAACCAAACCAATGGCAGAAGGCCTAGTTAAACCAACATTCCATCTCCAACCATTCTATTCTAGAGGCTGACTTGGCCAAAAGGAGTTCAGCCATCTTATTTTGTGTGAAGTAACGGTCCTAGATGAAATGGGATGATCATTCCAAGAAATCAATAATCATTGACATCTATGGATGACCTTATCATGATGGTTGACTGGCAAAATCGCATATTTGCAACAAATTTTCTAACATTTGTTTCCTTGAATATAAAGTCTCATCCTGGGATAATAAATATTTGCATTCGAATTCCTACAAGGATAGGGTTTAAGAATCAACCTTCACGAAATTTCAAATATTTTCTTTATGTTTATGACTTCCATGATTGTCATGTTGATGTCAGCGATTGAGACATTGGGGCAACATATAGATAGTTATTTCAAATAACACCATGATCAATCACTTCTTTCTTTTCATCTTTTTCTTACCCCTTCTATGCCTTATCCTAGAGAAAAGATTCAAAGAATGATTGAACCATCCAAATATAAATAGAAATCAGACCAATTTATAAGTAATTGGGCTAACCTTGTCCACTGTATCGATCCCGCTAAAACGAACGATCCAACATTTCTGCCCGGGATGGCTTCTGCCCCCTGTGAGCTCCACTTCTGAGATCGCTTCTTTCCCCAAAACACGGGTCCTCAGCCATCTTCTTCCCGGCTTTAGTAACAAGAAACCAAACAAGAAACATAAAGAAGGGAAGGATTATAACATCTAAGCTAAAATCAAGAAAAAAAAGAGAAGAAACCGTATTTTTATAAAACAATCGTCTTTCCCCATTTTTCTCATCAATACTCGAAATTTGATACCTCACAGAATCTAAGTTCGGGAAAATCCGTGCTTGGGACCACCCGAAGCTCTCCTCTGATCCCATGAGTAGTACTTATATACCCGACCACCACGAATTTCGACCCTTCCACTTCGTCTTCTTCTTCCTTCTCTTCCCTTGATCCAATAGCCGCTTCAGCAACGACTGGTGCACCTAAAGAAGCACAAGAAGGCAGTAAAGAGGAATCCCGCAAGAACTACAACAGTTTGAGCCCATTAGAAAGCGAGGAAACGGGGTAAGGGCGCTACCTGAGCTGAAGATAGGGAGAGAAACGGGACGAAAGCGATGAAGGGACGAATTGAAGGGCGTCCTCGGGGGCAAGCGGAAGGACGAGCGGATCCAGAGAGGGTTCCGCAGGAGGGGAAGAAGGGAGAGGGGAGGGGAGGGGGGAGAGAGGAGGGAGGGGCGAGGCGGCATCGGAGGCTGGAGGTGGACGGTGAGGCAGGCGGGAGGAGGGCGAGCGGGGCTCTCGGCCGAGATGAGGCAAGGACTATTCGGGTTTTCTACAAGAAAAGAAGGGCATATCTGTCTACAGGTCACCCGTAAACGAATGATGATAATATCAATCCTCGCTAAAATATTTCTACGCCGGCGCAATGACAAATATTTATACGTGTCTTCACGTGGCCAGTATTTTTAGCCACGTGAGCAAAAATATTTAAATTGTTAGCCTGTGAAATCTCAACAACTTGCAAAATATTGGAGTAGCATGTAATATAAGATTTTAAATCTATACCCATCTAATTTATAAGATAAAAAGGTTTTGCTCAGATAAATATAAGAATGGGTACTGAGCTTCTACCTCATATAATCTCATGAACACATCAATCAATTAGAGTATTTGTGATACCTTAAAATCTTCAAAAATAGTTCCTAAATGGATAAAAAAAAAAAATTAAGTATTTATAATTTAAATTCATCTACTACCAATTAATTTTTGCTAAGTTTTTAGAGCTATGACATAATTTCAATCCGCTAACAAGTTAATTGAGCTAACAGATAAGCTTAAAGCGTTATAAATGATATTAGAGATGATCTAAATGTGCAAAAATTGATAGACAAAAGAGAAGGGTATCCATAGGAAGATATTGCAACGCCCTATAAATTTTAAAAAATAATCCTATATTAAATAAAAAAAAAATTTAATTGCTGATAACTCAAGTTTATTTACTAATAATTAGCTTTCACTTGAGTTTTTAAAGACCACATGATTTTGATCCGCTAATAGATTAATTGGACCAACAAATAGACTTGAGGTGTTATAATATTAGTTGAAATTAAGTTAAGTATTTCATCCCAATCCTCCCAATCTCTTGCATGGTTTTTTCAAGCTTTGTTACAAAACGCTCAACTAATCCGCAGAAAGTAATCTCCTCCTCTTTTCTTTTCTCTCAAATTGAGATTTTGAAATGAAAAAAATTATATACCGGTGGGCGAGTTCAATCCCTTGAGATGTAAAGGATTAGTGGGATGTTTTGAAGGAAGAAAGAATGGACATTATGGTTGATACTAGGGAAAGAGGTGGAAGTTTGATGGTTGTGCTCCTGTCATCAGAAGGAAGAGGAAATAGACTGGATCTTAGTGCATTCTAATCATGGTACCATACAAATGTGTAGCTAGTTAATGATCTTTAAATTGTTGTCTGTTAGTCAATCTAACATCAAAGCTGAACTCAAAGAAAAAGTAGTTCATAAACAGCTAAAAGTTCAATTTGATAATAGTTTCATTCGAGCTTGGTTTGGCTATGACCAAGAACAGTCCATCATTATTTTTTTTAATAAAAAAAGCTTGATTTACAAAGAAATCAAGCTTGCACTCCTTTCATGTACAAAAATAAACAGGGGACTAATGAAAAACTCCAATTAAAAGACAAATAAACAAGAGACCGATGAAAATTCCATTAAAATGATAAACAAGCCAGCCAGGCTTTAACAGATTGCCAAGCTCTACTACTCGGCTCAGCCTTTATCATTTGGCTCCTCCAAACTAGCTCATAAAAAGGCAAATACTTTTCATGCATTCTTGTCATTATATTACACAGCCATCATGGAGTCCACTCTCCTTCCTTTCTAGAGCGGCGATTTATGACCTAATTATAAATGAGCTGATTTATCTAAACCTATTTATCAAATAAGTTAATTTCAGGTTAGACCTTCAATTTATTTAAATCCATTTAATAAATAAATGAGTCAGATCATGATTTGACCTATTTAAATTGTTTAACACCTATTTATCCATTTAAAATCTACTCAACCTATTTAACTTAGCATGTTTAACCTATTTTAGGCTAATTTAATTCATTAAAAACCCATCTAACATGATTAATCTATTTAAATTGATTTAACTTATTTAATAGATGGATTATGTGTGTGAGGTCGATTTACTTATTTAATTAAAATATTGAGTTTAGATCTAAATTTGTGTTCAATATGACAAACGAATCAAGTTTAAGTTGGCAAATTTTTGACTTAACCCATATTTGACCCAACCTATATTTTACTTGATTCGATTCGATTCCACCTCTATTCCTCTTCCTAGCTACTGTATCTTATCTTTTTCTTCTACCGATGAAGATCTCTCCACCAAATATGGCCATCTCCCTATCAATGCTATCATCTCCATTTCCTATACATTATACAAAATTAACAACCTCTCACCCTAGTCTCTCACACCCCCTCCTCATCTAGCTTAGCAGCTTCTCCATAGTTAACTTCTTTAAACAGTTAACTTCTTTAAACTTGGCCTCAAAACCATCGCTTTAGCCTTCTCTTCCTTGACAACCCTTTTGGTGCTAGCTTTGGTCTTCTCTATCCCCTAAACTAGCGCACAATCATTAAACACCTCTAGTTCACCCCTCTATCCTCCCTCTCTTCTAATTCTTTCTTTAGGACCCACCTACCTTACCTCACCAGTGAGAACCATGCCAACATGTGCATACCAGTAGCTGTCAGACACATTATCTTGCAGCATAACTCTAGGCTGCCAAGGTCTAAGCTACCATGATTTCTACGATGCCTACAACACACTACGATTACTATCATTGTCACTACTTTCAAATGAAGTATAATATAAATTCATGATAAAAATTTCATGGAGATTGTCTAAACTTAAACAATATTTAGAAGATGCTGGGACTTTGTTCCCTTGGTGAATTAAATTTGGGATGAAAAAAAGATGATTTTCTTTTTAAAAATTTGTATTGACATTGTAGAGATTTTCAATATTGTCATAATTGTATAGATTTGATATGCTTATCTATTATATGTTGGGTTTGAGATGAAATTTGGTGTAGATATTAATTTTTGTGTTAAAAGAAAAATCAAATACCTAGGTGTTATTAGAGGTCACTTTCATTTTTTATTTTTAGAAAGTAGGAAAATAAAAATTATAGATTTGTTTTATTTTTAAAATTTTAAATATTTGAATATATGTAGTATAGCCAATTATTTTTTTAATAATATAAATTTAATGATAGTAGGTAAGATGATGATAGTAGTGGCACTAAAGACAATAGAGGTGATAATAGTAGTGATGGTAGCAATGATGAGGTGTTAGCAATATAGTAATGTCATAAAGATGGAAAGGTCACATGCAAGCTAATATCTTGCTTAATTTACTTAGAATTAAGATGTGCTTGAGGGGCATTTGGTAATCCTTGATCTTAGATCACTGGTTTTGTGTGATATATATAAGTGATTAAAGATCTCCAATGATTTAAAATCATCATATTTGGTATATTATGAAAATCCTGAATTATCGATCATGAAATACCAAAACTACTCTTGATTAATTAGTCTCTCTTTATATTAAAAAATAACTACCCTAATATATTTTGCTAACATCATGATAATTTATTATTATTATATATTATTTTATATTATAGTTTTTAATAATATTATAATATGGTATAATATTATAATATGATATTATATAGTATTATATTATAATTATATAATATTATAATTATTATAATATTTAAAGTTATATTATTATAATATAATCTTATAATATTAAATTATATCAAATTAATATGAAAATAATATCAAGCTTTTTATGTGGATGAAGCGCATTTTGGTCTATAAATTTTAAATTAAAGTTATTGTCTGGGCGTGATGTTGAATACTCGACCTCATAAATGGTAATTATAGAGGTGGAGATGATTTAGAACCACTGCCGCATAAGATCATCAAGCAACCAAATATAATGATTCCATCACCTTCGTCTGAATCACTCCATGCTAAACACTCTCTCAGGATCTATTTTAATATTGAAACTAGATCGCTCACATGGATCTTAGAGATGGGGTAGTAGAGATTAAGTGTCCTCCATTTGAATCAACCAATCCTAATGATGATGACCTCTTAATTAAAATTTGATCAATTAAAGTTGATCAAGGCGTCTCCATTTTCCTTTTTTTTATTATTTTTTAATCCTTTTCTGCCACTATCCGAATTGAAGATGAGGCCTCCTTTTTTGAAATCATGTTCAATACGTAGGGATCAAATACTCGTGTTCGAAATCATGCTAACTCCAAAGATGGAGAGTAGGATATAAATCTAAACATAAGCATAAAAAAAAAAAAAAGAAAAAAAAAGAAAAAAAAATTGCCTTAGCTGCCAAACCATGTTCGAGGCTGCAGCTACCTTCTGATGGTTCTGCTCAAGTATATTCCTTTAAAGATTCTCTTGAGCCTTTAATTGAACAACAAACATGCATGAAAGATTTATGGTTCATATGGCTAGGTACCAGCTATTTGCATGGGAATTAAGAGGCTGGAACTCGGTGGTTAGCTTAAAAAAAAAAAATGATGAATATAATAGAAATTTGCGTTCAGTTGTCTGAAGGGTGTTCATTTAAGCGCGAAAATACAATAAGCAGCAGAGCAGGATAGCAAAAACTAAGATAAAAAGGCAAAAGGCATGAATATTAGTGGTAGCAGAAAGAAATTAAAACCCAAGACTCCGATCTGGCAGCTGAATTCAGAGTTGGGTGGGAAAAAAAAAAAAAAAAAAAAAAGGGGATTCAGGTTTTTTTTTTTTTTCCCCTCCTGATGAAGAATGAGGAGATTTAATTGGCTAATGCATCCTACTTGTCTTCTTTTTCTACCGTTGTAATTTTTCTTAACAAATAACTTTTGGATGTCAAGTGGAAGATGGGAAAACAGCCATGGCAGTATTTTTAGGCACGGGAACGAAAGAAGGAGCAGGTGCAGGGGAAAGAAAGAAAAGAAAGTGGACTAAAAATTGACTAGAAACATTACATTCTTCCACTCTTTCTTTCCCTCTACTTTCTCTACTTACTCCTTTCTTCTCCTCGTCGATTTCTTCTTTTCTATTTTCTTGCCTTCTACGTTTCATAGCAGCCTGCCACTTGCTTTGTATGAGCTCTTCTGTACCATACATACAGGAAGTGGAATGGTTTTTAGAAGGCAAGATGGAGGAGAAAAGCCAGTAGTATTGAATTAGTTGAGGGGTTTTGAATGGTTTTGACCAGAAGATATATCAGGCAACATGGAAGAAAGCAAGGAGAATTGAAATCAGCTTTATGGTAATCGTCGTTTTCTTTTGCCAACAACAAAGATTGTATTGTCTGGCAGGGATTTTTTTTTAAATATATTTTTTTTCAAAAACTATTTACCGATGTGGAGTGCTTTTCAAATATGTTTCTTCTATCGTCTTTTTTTTTTTTCTTTCTTTCGTTCGATGCCCGGTCGATGCCTTGCCTTCGAGGAGATGGATCGAAGATCCCCATATCGGTTATCGTCTTTTTTTCTTCTATCGTTTGATGCTCGCCTTTGTCTTTATTGATCAGGGTCTCTTTTTGTACTCGTGTGTACGTCTCGTTTCCTTGCCGCGGGATTAGACGCTGCTAGGGAAAAAGTTCGCCAAAGAGATCCCCTCCGAGGATAAAATGTCTCGCTTGCCAAGGTATCTACCATGCCCGGTGCGCCACCGGTCGGACCGTGCGCCCAGCCGCCCACGGCACAACCACTGGAAGCCAAACAAAACAAATTATGTTGTGTCGTCTACGTTCTAAACCACGCACCAGTCAGCCCCTTGGAGTCAGCAATCTTCTTCCTCCTCTCCTTTCTTCCCCTCCTCCTCCCTGCCACTCCAACCCCTCTCTTACCCCAGGAAGCTCTCCCCACCAAATCTGGCTACCTTCCCATCGATGCCACCAACTCCAATTCGTCCGCCGCCCTCTTCTATGCCTACTACGAGGCCCAGCGTCCCCTCACCCCCCCCCCTCCTCGTCTGGCTCCAGGGCGGCCCCGGCTGCTCCTCCATGGTCGGCAACCTATTCGAGCTCGGTCCCTGGCTCGTTAACACCGACCAACCCACCCTCCGCTCGAGCCCCGCTGCCTGGAACCGCCGCTTCGGCCTCCTCTTCATCGACAACCCCCTCGGCACCGGCTTCAGCACCGCCGCCAACCCCGACGACATCCCCCGGGACCAGACCACCGTCGCCAAACACCTCTGGGGCGCCCTCCACTCTTTCCTCTCTTCCAATTCCTCTTTCAAGACCCGCCCACTTTACCTCACCGGCGAGAGCTATGCCGGGAAGTACATCCCGGCCGCCGGGCACTACATCTTGCAGCAGAATTCCCGGCTGCCGATATCCCGCCAGATAAATTTAAAGGGTGTTGCCATCGGGAACGGACTGACGCATCCGGTGGCGTAAGTGGCGACGCATGCGGTGAGCGCATACTTCATCGGTCTGATCAATGAAAGGCAGAGAGCTTACCTTGAGGAGCTCCAGAGCATTGCGATCACATTGACACGGGAGGGGAAGTGGTCGGAGGCAACGGATGCGAGAGGACGGGCCTTGGATTGGCTAAAGAACGTGACGGGGCTGGCTACTCAGTTCGATCTGACAAAGAAAAAGCCTTACGAAAACGACATGCTTGGGATTCTATTGAACAACGATGAAATCCAGGAGGCATTGGCCGTGGCGGGACGGGTGGTTTGGGACGGATGCAACGAGGTCGTGAAAAGTATCCTGCATGGAGATGTGATGAAGAGCGTGAAGTTTATGGTGGTGGAAGCGCTGGTGAGGAAGAGGAGGGTGCTGCTCTACCAGGGGATATATGATCTGAGAGATGGGGTGGTATCGACGGAGGCTTGGATCAAGGAGTTGGAGAACTTCCTGAAGGCGGAGAGGAAAATCTGGAAGGTGAATGGGGAGCTGGCCGGGTATGTGCAGAGATGGGGGAGCCTGAGCCATGTCGTCGTCTATGGGGCCGGGCATCTTGTTCCTACGGACCAGGGGCAGAGCTCTCAGGCGATGATTGAGGATTGGGTACTAGAGAATGGGTTGTTTCGTGAAACTACTAGTTAAGGAAGCTCCAAGCTCGAAGAGATGTTACTGAATGAAATTTAGGTGGCCTGAGGTTAGGTTATTGCAATAAGATGCCCTTTTGCCATGCCGCATCGCTGCTGCCGTCCCTTCGGAAGCATAATAAACTACTGCTGCCAAGTGCAGTCAACCCAACGCATCACTGTAATGTTCAACGGCATTTGAGTTAAGCTATCGCGATCAATGAACAATTATATCGCTGCTTTCCTGGTTTAATGAGTTTCGAGCTTACTGAAACCAACCCTTCGTCTGCTATAAAACTTTTTATTCTCAGAAGATATATAAAAAATTTTATAAAAATTAATTGTAGTTAAAATTCATGTTATATATATATATATATATATATATAACCTTAAATTCTGTGTATAAATTTTTTTTTAAAATATTACTAAATCTGATGTTTTATTTCTGTGTATAAATTTTTTTTAAAAATATTACTGAATCTGATGTTTTTAAATAAATTTTTAAATAGAAATAAAAGTTGATTCCATATTATTCAAATTTTGATAGTAAAAAGGTGCTTACTTTCGATATACAAACATAT
This sequence comes from Metroxylon sagu, assembly GCA_017589505.3. Classification (NCBI taxonomy): domain Eukaryota; kingdom Viridiplantae; phylum Streptophyta; class Magnoliopsida; order Arecales; family Arecaceae; genus Metroxylon; species Metroxylon sagu. The sequence continues at coordinate 2,142,162 of JACVBY030000640.1, read as the reverse complement.
AAATAAAATTTGAGTTCATATTTTAAATATTTTGATGATAATATGGTCCTTATCTCCAATATATGGACTAGTAGTTTACTGACTTTATACATGTGATACCACACATTTTAATGATAGTGATTAGGCTGTATAAAAATAAATTATTTGTTTTAAATTATTTTAATATTTATATTATGTCACTAACATCTCTAATTTAATTATGCATAAAGTATGTGAATAATGTATCTATAATAATTTTTTTATAATACTTTTAATAATAATGTTGCTGTTGGCTTACTTAAATGGTACTTACATGCTATCATAGATGAAAAATTATTTTATACAAGATGTGCATATTACATCTTAAATTTAATTATATAAGATGGTTTAAATGTTATTAAACTATATGTAAGAAAAATTAGAGATGTTATTAAATATATAGCATCTTGAAAAGCTAAAAAAATAAAAGGATTTGCTATAGTACTCTTTTATTTATTTTTTTTAAGTCATTTTTACCGTTCGTTAGAGTAAAGTTGTTTATGGTATTTTGCCATAGAAACCAATTATTTTGGATTTCTTTTTTATTTCAAACAAACTTTCGATTCTCTTCTTCTTTCAAGCAAACCACCCTTCTCATTTTCCCAATCTCCTCTCAGCTCTTCTTCTCTCTATGTTAACACCACAAAAAAGAGAAAAAAAAGAGAATATCTAGGTATTTGGCTTGAATAGAGTCCTACTAATTCTTCTTTAAGAGCGGTGCCATCTTGTCGATGGAGTCTTGTGAGGCATAATTTGTAGATTGAATCGATCCTTCTCTCTTATCCTCCATATTCCCTACAGCTACATTTTATAACAAAATTTCATTAACTTTATTTTATTTATATGCACCAGACATGCACACCACCAAACTAATCTAGTATCCCTTCACTTAATCTGATGCATTAAAAGATAATCAAATAGTGAGAAAAAATAATTAAAAAAAAAAGAAAAATGGTTTGGAGTACCATGCTAAAAGCCAAAAACAAGATTTTAAAAATTTTTGTATTGTCCATCATAAAAAATCTAAACAATTTTTATCAAATGTAAAATATAGATGAAATTTTACATATTTAATATTATAATTATATTTTAAATATAAATATATTATAGCTAGTTTTTATAATATTCACACCCTAGTGAACTAATATTAGGTTTTCACTTAGATAATTGTAATATTATTATAAAATTATTATAATTTTTTTATGAAGCTATTAATATTTTATATGATACTTATTATACCATCTCTACCATAGTTTTACAATAAATCTTTAATATTACTAACTATTTTTGACATTATAGGAATACAGAAGGTTTTAAAAATATAATTGTACTAATGATATTAAAATTTAATAAATATTGACAAGAAATTTTATATTTTCATTATTTAACTTTAGTTATAAATCTTAGATTTAAATTAAATAGTATATTTATAATATTAGAAGAAATTTATATAATATGATGCATGCCATTAGTAAAATTAATGATAAAATTACTAGTTTATTAAATAAAATGCTAATGTTGTATCACTAAAAATATAATAAAGATAAAAGATCATATACTTCAGGATCAATCCTAAATAGTAGTAGTGGCAGCAGTAAAGCTAATAAAATATATAATATTTTTATTAAGAAAAAATCAAAATGTACAACTTCATCATCTAATGAATTATCTTTTTATTTAAGTAATAATTTTATAAATTTTTAAACTCAAAATAAATTAGATAATTTTGATATTTTAGCTTAGTGATGAATAAATGAAAATAGTTACCCTGCACTTGCCACCATAGCTATGATTTAATAATCCATCCCATGCCCATAGTAGCATTAGAATCTGCTTTCAATGCAGAAAGCCAGTTAATTAATGATAAGAGGAGTCGATTGAAGTTCGATATAGTAAAGATACCGGCCCGCTTAAAGTACTGGCATGAAATGAAAGACAGAATGAAAGATCAGATAAAGAATAAAGATGAAGACTCTCCTTTGAATGAATAGAATAGTACAAGACTAAAGACAAAAAACTGTGCAACATATTACGGTCCTAAAGGCTAAATGAAAGGAGTTACACCAATAACAAGCCTCCAAAAAGAATACATATTTATAATTTATTTTATTTAATTTTTTTAAATTAGTTTTAAACTCAAAAAGTTAAAATCAAAAAAATACCTATCTTGTAGGCTATGCGAGTCTTCCTTTGAGATTAGCGTCCCATGCTAGCAAGGTCCATTTGATGCCTCTTACTATCAAAGCTCATTTAGGACTCGTTACCATTGTTTAAAGATAAAATTTTATAATTGATGGGCTCTTAATGAAATCCATTCATAATGAATTCTAATCAATTATGTGCAAGTTATTTTAAATTTCAAATGCTTTGAAATTCCTGAAATGAAGTGAGAAACAGATCCACGTTCGCTTATTCTATTTTCTATTCTTTTTGAAGGTAGATGAAAATTTTATAAAATAGGAAATAAATACTAATCCATAGAGCTCAATAAATTTGAAAATGACTATGAATTTCTGCACCACCAATTGGACTAGGGTTTTGATATGACACTTTTTTATTTTTTAAATATTAAAAATATTTATCATTTGATTCTATTTAATGGATAAAGATATATTAGTAGCTATCGGTTCCAGCAAACTATGTGTGTGTGTGGCTAGTGTAGTAAAAAGCTTGAATTTTTTAAGCTGATGATTTTTATTTTAACGAATGCAGATGCATTACTATCGATTCTAGTCAGTTATGTGTTTAATTGGTAAAGTAAAAAAATTTAAAATTCTTGGCCGATGTCAGTAAAAAAATCAAGCACTCCAGCATACGATGATGTCATTAGTCCCTCTTCTCCGGCATACAATAATGATGAGGTGTTGCAAGGACATGGAGCTGAGCTGCCGACCGTTGGTAGGCGAAGACATGGTTATTGTAATACCCTAAAAATAATCCCATATCGAATGAAAAAGAAAAGTTTAAATAGCTTATAACTCAAGTTCACCTGCTACCGATTAATTTGTCCTTGAGTTTTTAAGGTCACATGGATCCGATCTGCTAACAGGTTAATTGGGCGAACAGATGAGCTTGGAACATTACAAATAGTATTCGAGGTAACTTGAGTGTGCAAAAGTTGATTTTATTACTCATAAAATGGTGATAGAGTCCAACCATAGCATGAAGTCATTAAGGGGTAGAGATTGTAATACCGCATTTACTCATAAAATGGTGGTTGGCGTAAAGCCATTATGGGATGAAGATTGTAATACCGTATTTACTTATAAAATGATAGTTGGCGTGAGCCATTAAGGGGTGGAGATTGTAATACTTTAGCTACTGATTAACTTGCATTCGTATTGTGTTTAGAAGGCCACATGGATCCGATTTGTTAATTTCAGCTTGCTAATAGGTTTAGAAAGCCATATGAATTTTGCTTGCTAATAGAATTTTGCTTACAGATTAATTGGATCAGGTGAGCGTTACGGTCGTAGTTGCTATCCTAGTGATAGCAACAAGAGCAGTTGGGGTAGGAGGAAGATGGGTGGAGCGAGATGCTATGCTTCCTTATTAGCATTGATTCTATCTAATGTGATTCTATCACCACCAAAGAACTTGTACGCTGTGATTCTATCACCAACAAAGAACTTATACGCCATGAGCATCAGCGTTGTAGAGATCTCGTGCGCAGCCCCGATCATGTCCTGGCTATTTTGGGATGAGTGAGGTGAAGGAAGGGCACACAGGTGGGAATCAGGGAACTCCGCTCGTGCTTCCTGATTAATGTTGATTGGAGTAGGGATGCCAGATCTCAATTTGGCACTGTAAAGGGCGTCCATGCTTGCACATTTCAGTGCCCATGTTCTGTTACAATGAATCACTTTCAAAAAAGAATTTATTAAATTTTTTTTTAATTGATTGGATCGTAGGTACGATGATTTATTTCATAAGCGAGTCTCTGATTCAAGTCTAGGATGATCCAGCTGCGTCAGAAAACAGAATAGAAAAAAAAGTATCCGACTCTCTATGCATGCTCCACTTGGCTTTGGGAGACTTGGTGAGGAACACAAGCCGGATGGAATGAGGACTCCTCCATGATAGTTTAACGCCACGGAAACTAAATGGCTACATTTGCCGTGGGCGGCGGAACCCCACTAATGTAGACCAAAACAAAACAAATTATATCCTCTCATCTCCGTTCTAAACCACACAGCAGTCGCCACCATGGAGTCAACACTCTGCCTCCTCCTCTCCTTCCTCTCCCTCCTCCTCCCTGCCACTTCAACCTCTCTCTTCCCCCAGGAAGCTCTCCCCACCAGATCTGGCTACCTTCCCATCGATGCCACCACCTCCAGTTCGTCCGCCGCCCTCTTCTATGCCTACTACGAGGCCCAGCGTCCCCTCACCCCTCTCTCCCACACCCCGCTTCTCGTCTGGCTCCAGGGCGGCCCCGGCTGTTCCTCCATGCTCGGCAACCTATTCGAGCTCGGTCCCTGGCTCGTCGCCACCGACCAACCCACCCTCCGCTCCAACCCCGCTGCCTGGAACCGCCGCTTCGGCCTCCTCTTCATCGACAACCCCCTCGGCACCGGCTTCAGCACCGCCGCCAACCCCGACGACATCCCCCGGGACCAGACCACCGTCGCCAAACACCTCTGGGGCGCCCTCCAATCTTTCCTCTCTTCTAATTCCTCTTTCAAGACCCGCCCACTTTACCTCACCGGCGAGAGCTATGCCGGGAAGTACATCCCGGCCGCTGGGTACTACATCTTGCAGCAGAATTCCCGGCTGCCGATATCTCGCCAGATAAATTTGAAGGGTGTTGCCATCGGGAACGGGCTGACGCATCCGGTGACGCAAGTGACGACGCATGCGGTGACCGCATACTTCACCGGCCTGATCAATGAGAGGCAGAGAGCTTACCTTGAGGATCTCCAGAGCACTACGGTCGCATTGACACGGGAGGAGAAGTGGTCGGAGGCATCGGATGCGAGAGGGCAGGTCTTGGATTGGCTACAGAACGTGACGGGGCTGGCAACTCTGTATGATCTGACCAAGAAAAAGCCTTATGAAAGCCAAATGGTTGGGGTTCTATTGAACAAGGATGAGGTCCAGGAGGCATTGGGTGTGGCCGGAGGGGTGGTTTGGGAGGAATGCAGCGGAGCCGTGGCAAGTATTCTGCATGAAGATGTGATGAAGAGCGTGAAGTTTATGGTGGAAGATCTGGTGAGGAAGAGCAGGGTGCTGCTGTACCAGGGGATATATGATCTGAGAGATGGGGTGGTGTCGACCGAGGCTTGGATCAAGGAGATGGAGTGGGAGGACCTGGAGGACTTCCTGAAGGCAGAGAGGAAGATCTGGAAGGTGAATGGGAAGCTGGCCGGGTATGTGCGGAGGTGGGGGAGCCTGAGCCATGTCGTCGTCTCTGGGGCCGGGCATCTTGTTCCTGCGGACCAGGGGCAGAGCTCTCAGGCGATGATTGAGGATTGGGTGCTAGAGAATGGGTTGTTTGGTGAAACTAGTGCGGAAGCTCCAAGTTTCAGGAGAGCTTACTGAATGAAATCTAGGTGGTCCGAGGTAAGGTTATTGCAATAAGGTGTCCTTTTACTATCACGCATCTGCTGTCCCTTGTCCTTTCGAAGCATCATAAACTACTGCTACCATTTGCAGCCAAACCAGTCAAGCAAACATTATTATCGCATCCCTGTAATGTTCATGGGCATTTGAATTAAGCTGCACTGGTCAATGAATAATTCTTATATCACTGCTTTCATGGTTGAATGAGTCTTGAGCTTACTCTTACTCTTAAACAAACGCTAAGACTGTTCTATGGTTTATTGCAAAGAAACTGGCACCCCGAGCACCAATAGTGATGTCTTCAACACCATCTCAGCTTCAGTATTACAATTTCATTTTCCACCCTCAGTCCAAATTGCTCAAAAGTAGCAGCTTCCCAAGGGTGCTGCATGAATTAATGATTTCTTCTAATCACAGATGTCAGGCTTCCTCCCTCTCAGCATCATCAACCAGCTAATACAGTGGCAGCCTTGGCCACTAGGCTCTGGACGACAAATTAGGGCAATGTTGTTATTGACAAACCCTTCTTATTGTCGAAATAACTTTCCATCAGACAAGATGTTTATCTTCCTTGTACCTGCTCCTTAACTAGCTGCTCCAACTTCTGTGTTTAACCAACAATCCCCAGAGAAATGCCAACCTCATTCTCCAGGATTGCTTGCTTGCTTGCTGCAACCTATTGGAGAACTCCATCTTTGTTGGATCTTTCAGGTGATATTTGGCCTCTTTATACTGTTCTGTCTAACAAAATTCAAAACCAGGCAACTCAGTCAAAATTTGCAGTGCTCTTTAAGGATAGGACGACTGATATCTTCATTATACTCCAGCCACTCTGGAATCACAAGACCTATTTCTTCACATAATCATAAAACATGTCCAACAAGCTTCATCCCAATTATATTGGCTCAGCTTCATGGATATTTCTTCGTTATTTGGTATGATAATGTGCTACTGCTAGTTTTACCGCATCCATTCTTGCTTCATTTCTGAGTGGGCCTCTCCTCTCATATCATTGGCTCTGCAACATATCCTGTGTTTTCACAAAGTCAGCATAAGATACCATTTCAACCGAGACAAATGCATCTGGATTCGGGTTTCTATTACAAATTCAATCTTATTCTAAATCTTGTAACTTCTGATCCAGAATGGTACCTTCCAGATTTCTTCCTTTTGAAATTTGCATGGTACCAGGAAACTTCTGCATGTAAAATCCATGCAAAAATTTTTTTGGGTTCTTCCAATAATTATTAAATTGCGATGTTGCAGAAGCAGAGCACTTCCACCACATTGACAAATCTAAAGCCAATTCAGTTTGCTCGCACCAGTAATCATCCCCATATGAGCATGACCCACAACTAAAATGGTGAAAACGATTAGAATCTCGCAAAATTACCAACCTATACTCAATAGCAGATATATACTTGAAAGCATTGTGGCAGTTCTCACATACTCTTAGGGTTCTTGATCACTCGAATGGGCCTTATGGGGGGATAATTAAAATTCCAAATACAGCAGCAAGCTTCTCACTCTGATACTTAAGCATGTGTTCTTTCTCTTCCTCTTCGATATCATGCAAAACCATCTCTGTAGCAGATACATAACCTTCTTTCTTCATCTTCATTTCTAATTCCTCTAGAAAATTATATATCTTCTCCTTATCGGGATGCACAGAGTCCCCAACTAAAAATGAACGAACTTTGTTCTTCACCTCAATCCAGCTGGACACACGAAATTTCCTCACACTTCTTTCCCACATCACCACCCTCATTTTATCTACACCGGTCCATGTACCGGACGATGCGTATCAATTTGAAAAAAGAACATACATTCCAGCATTTCCAGGCTCCATCTCAAATATCCTTTCAGCTGCCCTCTCACCGAATTTAGTGTCCCGATGAATCCTGCTCGCAGCTAATAAGGCACCCCACATGGTTGCATCTAGTTCAAATGGCATCTGTCTAATGAGAGCCTCGACATCCTCCAAGTGCCCTGCTCGACCAAGAAGATCTATCATGCAAGTATAATTTTCTGGTTTTGCTGCCATCCCGAAATCTCGATGCAATCCACCAACCCCGCAAGGGTACATGCTGACAGGACCCCAACCTGAGAAAAATGAGATGAGGAAATGAATACGACAGCATGAGATAAGAAATACAAACACAGACAAATTACTAGTAATCCAATGTTCATTTTCGCATGCTTCAGAGGACATAGGCCTTTTCGCCTCGGCCATATTCCCACTCTGGGCATACACCGAGATCATGGTATTCCACGACACCACATCCCTCTCCAGCATCCGGTCGAAGAGCTGCTGGGCACCTGCCGTCCTCTTCTTCTGGGCGTAGCAAGCAATCATGGCATTCCAGCAATGGGGATTCGAGTCGAACAGCTGCCGCGCGGCTTCGGCGCGGCCATTCCCGACGTAGGCAGCGAGAAGGCCGTTCCAGGAGATGGCATTCTTGTTCGGGGTGCGGTCGAACGAACATGTCCTGTGCCAGCTCAACAAGACAGCTGTTGGTGTAGGCGGAGATCATGGTGGTCCAAGACATGGTGCCTTTCCCGCGCATTTCAACGAATAGGCGGCGGGCTAATGCGAGATCGCAGTTGAGAACGTGGCCGTGATCATGGAATTCCAGGAGACGGCGTCGCGGCGGGAATGGCAGCGGAGAGGCGGAGAGGCAGAGGGCGAGGGCGAAGCGGCCGTTGGCGAGGTATGATCCATTGAGTGATTTCTCTTGGCGACGCTTTTCATTCAATTGGGCTTCAATCCTAATCCTTCTCGCTTTTTCACTGATAAATAATATTATTAGTTTTATTTTTCTTTGAAGGTTCAATCTCTTCTATTAATCATTGTGATTAGGATTCGTAATAATTTGTTGCTCTTCTATAATTCATCTTACTTTTTTAATTTTTTAGCTACAAAATCTTAAAAAAAAAAAAAAAAAAAAAAAGTCCTTTTTACTTCTTGTGACCGCAGTCCGTGATGGTATCTTAAAAACAAAAAAGAATTTCAACCTTGTTTTTAATTTTTTTTCGTATGCCGAAAAAAATATATTATAGAAGAGAGAAAAAAAAAAATAAATAAAAGAAAGAGAGTTGATTTTTTTCTTTAAAAAAAAAAGAAAGAGAAAAAAGAGAGAGAGAGAAAAAAAAGTAAAAAAAAAAAAAGTTTTTTGAAAGAGGTTTATTCGCAAGACCTACAAAAATATGGCAATGAGAACCTATCTATAACAGTAAAAGAAGTTTATGAAAGATAATATTAAAAATTTAAAAGAGATAACAGATGCATATGTATTGGAATTACGAGAAGTAATTGATCAAAATACCGTAATATGGCTGAAATAATTGATGCTTTGCTGATTTGAAAATGAATACGGATATGAGAAGAAAAAATTTAGTAAATCTTCAAGTAGCAGCCATCGACAATAAGAATTTGATCACTATACAGAAATGGAAAGAATAATTTAATCATAAACCTCATACATTGAAGTTTCTTGTTTTAATAAAGAACTCGCCAAGTTATGGTAAACTTTCATGGCACATAAGTATCAATCCCAATTTGAACCACTTAATGAATGTGACAACCATTAAAGTTGATGGTGCATTTAAAGAAAACTAGTAAAACTCCTATTTCTTTTACTGGAACAAAATTCATTCCTCTACAAGCATCTATTAGAGCGGTAGCCTTTTCTCAAATAACCATCTCAGAAAATTCCATATCAGTATCTAAGCCTTATTAGCCCTTACAAATTATAATGAAGCCATTAGAAGCGTGACAAGCTAATATGCCACAAAGCAATCATCCGTTTTTGCAAGACTCTAATCCATGGCGATATTGATACTATAAAATTGGATGATACTTTTTATTTAATACAAGTAACAAATTAGTTCTCATATGAATTTACTTTTGATTCTAGTTCACAAAAGCTGTTATATCATCTAAAAGCAACCTCACAAACTTTAGATTTATTATTCATGATTGGATCTCAGTGGACACATATAAACCATGGTTTCATTTTAATGGGATTTCAGATAAAAATAGTGAAAAAGACCATGTGAAGTACTTTTATAAGCAACAAAAGAAACTTCTTGATTTTCAATTTCAAGGATAAAATTGATTTTAAGAAGAGTGAAATGTTAGAATTCTCTAATTTTAAAATTTTCTTTAATCTATAAAATTTTATTGATTTGAACATATGTAATTGTTAAGAAAATTTTTAATATCAATCATTAATATATTTTCTTAGCTATGAATTAATTATATTGAGTAATTTTTTTTACATAATTATATTAAAGTTTTTTGAATTAATATTTTAATCTTATAAATATGTAATCTTTTTAACAGTGAATAATAATAATAATAATAATATTTTTCTTTAGAAACTCAACCCAAACCCAAACAGTTATTTAAAAGCATGTTGATCATAGTTATTTCAAATCATCTCCATTGCGATCACCTTTTATTTTACTGATTATTGGGATTGGGCTATTTTATCGATCATTGGATTGGGGTAAGTCACAGTACCCCTAGAGCATGGCGATCCAGGAAACGGTGTCGCGGCGGGGCATCCAGTCGAAGAGGTCGCGGCGGGGTCGCAGCGGCCGTGACGTATGTGGTCGGTGATGGCCTTGTTCCATCGCGTGTTCTCAGCGTCGGAGGCGGCCCCCCGATCTCGGCGACGTCTTCTTCGTGCAATTTGGATAACCGCTTCAGACGATGAATTCTGTAATAGGTTGGGAATTACACTTGTGCCACCATCACTTTTTGAATAATATCATAAAGATTGCAATCAATTTTAAAATAAAGCAAAATTGAACTAGCCTAGCAAATAATAATTCGAACCTCACCAATTTTTAGTTGCGAGGAATGATGGGAAAGAGTGGCTGAGTTTTGCACTAATAAGCAGTAAATTGGCTTTTAGAATTTATAATAAATTTTTGCATAAACCTGAAAGCTGACTATGTACATAGAGCACAAATGTGCCAACTCCTAGCAACTGGAGGCCTGGAAGCGCATCTTGTATTTCACATGCATAGGTAAATACATACATACATATGTATATGTGTATTTATGTATAAAGAAAATCATGACTTGATTTTATAAAACGTCCTAACTTGCCTTACAGGATTTTTACAATTCATAATGCCAAGTAGGATTTTTTTTTTTTTTTTCTTTTTAATGATATAAACTGAAGGGACTCTTACCCAATTCCAAGTGAGTCCCAATGCCACGCAGGGAGTTGAATAGTTCTGTTAGCCAAAGAGGCTTGGTCTTCGGCCAGCAGATTTAGGCTATAATGGATTTGGCAGAAGTGATGCTGGAGCGAAGATGAAAAGAATTATGTAAGAAAGGTAACTACTCTGCTGGCTTGAGATGATTCAGTTTGAAAGCAGTGCTGGAGGAAGAGGGGAGCAATTCAGAAACATTGTTGGTCAGCTATTGGCAAGTTACCATGGATCACCGGAGATGAGGTCAGGCTCCATTCAAGACTTGCATACCCACCCAATTAGCCATTCCATCGTACCCATCATCCGTTCTTTTAAAATATTTTTTTTTGAATTAAACAAATTTAATTAATTTTTATCTATTAATTCTAAAAATACTTATAAGCAAAAAATTAAATAATTTTAATATTATCAAAACATAATTACATTTTAATTCTAAGCTAGATTTTATTTTCTCTTTAAATTTTAATTCCAGGCGGATCAAATGAAGCATACCAAGAAAAATTATAGTATGTAACTGCTCGTGAAACTTTTTATTGAACATTTGAAACTATGTATTAGTAAATAAAGGTAATTAAGAGATTTTTCTAGCAAATATAATAGGTATGGTTTAGAATGAGATGAAGAAATCTTTAAATCCATATATTTTTTTTTTTTTTTTTTTTTAAACCTTCCAAATGAAGCAAAAAAGCAGAGGCAGATGAATATCCGTAGATTTAAAAAAAATTGCCATTCCAGAAAGCCCTTCTTCAACATTGAATTCCTTGAACCACCCGCTTTCAATCATAGGAAATCTAGAACTGCGCCAGCAATCAATTTTTTGTTTTTTGTTTTTCCTTCAGAGAAATGTACTGCTAGTCAACTTATATACAACCATTGGTAGCAAAATGCATGATAAAACTGAGTCCCTTACCATGGACTGACAAAACCAAGTCATGAATTAGAATTATGAGATAGGCAATTATTAAATACACGCATTTATCAGCAACCGGAGCACACAACTTTAATTCAACAACACCATTCAAATAGACGCACCTATATTACAAAAGTCGGGTCAAAGGAATGTACAACTCTAGGCATCATTTTATATATACAGGCATCAGCAACATTTGCAAGTTATAACAGCTATTGCTATAAATAATGGGGGACCAAAGCCAAAGCTGAGAGACAAATAATGTGCTGATTCTGAAGGGAAGCTGCCTGAAGGAGGAGATTCTGACTGTCAAAAGTGACAGGAGTCAAATAACTAAACCTACCTATGGTTGTCTGAACAAACATCTTCTCTCTTTATTGCAGAATATCTTCACAATAATGGGATGAAAATCCCCTGCATCCACCAGGGTTGAAATCAATGCGAGGATCGCCAAACCAACTCTTAGGTAATCCATTATTCAGTTGTAACTTAAAAACCTGGAATCAACAGAGAACACGATGAATAAATAACTTATCATTTAATGATTTCAAATTTGTTAGGATACTTTAACATGTTATATTAAATTTAAGAGTTTTTATTTTACATAAAAAAAAGATGATATAAGACAGCATGTGCATGCATACGGGAGGAAGATAGAATTGGTTTCGTGCACACTCTTTTTTTTTTTTAAGAGAGAGAGGGAGCGCAAAACCCAGTAGTTGGGAATGCACTACTTGAGGATATCCTTTCAATAACATTTTAACTATTAATTTTTACTCTATTTCTAAAGAATGAAGCTCTAATCTTAAATTGAGAAACTGGAGATCTAACAAATAAGAGCGACTGCACATTTGTGCTCAGCTTTCTTGTTTTCCATCTCTGGAAGCTGAAATATGTTCGATAACAGCATTTCCATTTTTCTTTTCTTAATGAAAACAGTTTTTAATGGTCACAAAATTTCAGATAATAGGGATTTTTTAATTATCATACAAATCACACAAAGAAGCAAATGAGAAGAATAACTATAGTCACCACACAATTGTGATGACAATCTAAGCTACAGGAATATGATTTTCAAATCCTTATAAACTACTTAATTAGTGTTCAACGGAACAATATGTTAAAGCCCTTGTAAAAAGGGCAATCATGGTAGTCAATGCTTTTGGAACACTCATCAACATTTTCTTGTTATTGAAGGTCAAATAAAAAAAAAATCAAATTAAAGTACCAAATCATTAAAACTCCTCCACAATGATCTCCAGAACTCCTATGTCTAATCATCCATTGGATCAAATGATATAAATTCTCATCATCGAACCATAACTAAAACCCAAAATTGTGTGAAATTTAATTTAGTAAGACGTATGATGGTAGATTTGATATCCAACCCAATCTAGAACACTTTTTTGAGATGCCAACCATCACCAGCTAATGAATCACACCAAATCCCCCTTTTCTTACAACTGAATTCAAGAGAGTAATCTATTCTCTGGAAATACAACCCAGACATCTCAGTGAAGTAATATCCACTCAACTGATATGAAACTTTCTCATTGCTCCATTGGAGCAAAGCTCTGCATAGTTATTTCCCCTTTTTTAAAAAGATTTCTGAGATATCCCAGCATAGTTATTTCAACATCATTGTTTAAGTGCCATAATGATTATTATCATTCTAAACCAGCAGTTGCCACATAAATTTTTACGTATGTAAAAATAATACACTATTTTGTTACGGTGATACTGTCAAATGCCACTCCTATTTTGCTCCAATAATCTTTTATTTTCCTTTACAATGAATAATAAAGACTGCAATACAACAATAAAATAATATTTTAAATATTTATATTTTTGAAAGTTAAAAAAAAGTACATTTTAACATTCTAATAGTCAATAATAGGTTTGGCACAATGATGTTGTATAAAACAGGTTTTTTGAAACAACAAATCCATAAGAAATAATATGACCGGTGACTCTCATGCATATTTCATTGTTCAGCAAATCTCAACCTTATTACTAGATGGTTTGCATAATTTCGTCCAAAATAACAAACTAGTTTTATCACAGTATCACCAGTTATGTCACAAACAACTACCAGCAAACTCAAAGACAAGGAACTCCCTATCACCTACAGAATCCTTTATAAAAGACTGAAAAATAATCAAGTATTGGAATTCACCTAGCAATAAAAGAATGATGTATAACAGTAGGCACTGAAGTTTCATTGTATAAAGATAATATCTCAGATAGATTTTGCCTTGTCTGTGACTATTTTAGAGCATTTCTAGCTCACGATTCCTAAGTAATTCTTAAAAAACATATCAAATGACTTCAAATTAGTCAGCTGATAAGTCATGTCATATAATGTCACCAATACAAACTTCAATTCAGTTACATTAGCAAGGCAAAGCATTTTTGGGACATCTTAAGCTGAGCAATAGTCAGAACATTTTTAAGTTCTGTAAGCTTTAGATATTCTTAACCTTTAATACTGAATCAATGTGTTTAAACCTCCACCATTATTGGTGATTGTACAAAACCTGAAAGTTATACTACCTGCCAACATCATTTTCAAGCATGTATCTAAAGAGCAAATTCTTATAAAGAGTCTATTTGCTTTTCTTTTATTGGCTTACTAAATTCACTGAGAGGTAAATACTAAGCAAATGGGTCAGCATGCATCACAGTTTTGCCATAATGTCATGCTGAAAGTCTGAAATATCTGAAAAGATATGGATAAAGAAATCAGATGAAACTAAAAATGACAAGAAAATTCTTGTGCAGACATCCTATGTCTACGTTAGAACAGCATTGGTGTCATATCACATGATCTAGAATTTCTGCTGTATGAGATGCTTTAGCATGATTTGATCATTAAGAATCAAACATCAAACCTAGGAAATGTGCAACATTAAGTCCAATATGCTGTAGTGATAACCAAATCATTACCATCAGATAAAATTTATAACATACATAATAGCATCAGCAAAGGACTGTTCTTTTTAATAGAGCAATTCTATGAACACCAATGAGTGGGAAAACATCAAATCTAGCCAGTCAATTTTAGCATCATTTACAGTAACCTTCAAAGGTTAGAATAGCTCACATGCTAACACATAATAGGGTGAAGATAAGAGACATATAATATAAATAACATTAACAGTTTTGCAAAAGGATGTGCCATTAGGAGTGAATAAACCAACCTTATGACTGCCCCAACAAACATCATTCTTTATTTCCGAATTTCTTTGCAATAATGGGACGGACATCATCTGCATCTGCCAGGCTCTCAAGGAAGGGAAGCAATTGAAGCAATGCATGGTCTGATGGATCATCAAACCAACTCTTAATAGGTATCCCGTTATTTACTTGCAACCGGAAAACCTGAAATAAAGGGTGAAAAAGAGAGAAATAAATAACCAACCAACTTATAGTTTCTAATTACTTGAGTAATTTTATGTTACAAATATTAGATGACAGAAGACAATAAGTGTGTGCATGCGAAGAAAGATAAATTTGGCTTAAGTTCTTTCAAAGGATAATCTTCTGAATCAAATTTTAACTACTAAATCTCAATACCAAAGCCAAAGAATGGAGAACCTTCCAAATCCCAACATGTCATCCAAGAAATTTGAAATCTCATAGCAATGAACTCACTCTGTTGTTCATCTATTTTGTTGTTTTCTAGTGTCAGAGAATATGCGATCTAAATTATGTTTTGTTTTCATTTCTTTGGCTTTAAAAACAGTTTCTGAAGTTTTAAAAAATTCAGATAGTCAAATTTTTTTGACAATAAACAATTTGAAATCAGGAAAAAAAAAATGAAATTAAAGAGAAAATCACACTGGAAAACAACCATGCAGCTTTTATAACCAAAAACATTACCTATTTTCAGAAAATCTGAAACATAACAAAAACATAAAATTGGAAATGAAACCAAAAAAGGATCTCCGTGTGAAACATTCAGGCAACTTATGCGGGAAAGTGTAACATTGGTTCATAGGCTAGTGGCATAGCAAATGTAGTTTGGAGTGAGAAGTCTTTTTTGTAGTACATTAGTGCTCTAGTTTAACACTCAGAAACTTGCAGATGCAGAGGGAGAATACTACCTGTGGAGAATTGTCGATTATGGCTACTTTTGCCAAATCAACTCCTAAAATCGTCAGGTCCTTTGTATAGCTACCATCAGAAAATATGCATGATTCACGATAAATACGCTGTGAAATTAACTTCTTCTCTGGATCCAGAATATCTAATAGCTGTTCAGCATAGATACTTTGGCTGGCTGTGAAAATGACAACCTCAAACATCTGCGCTACCCTCTCCAGAAACAGTTGCAGGTAAGGCCTACGTCTTACATATACAGTATGTTGTTTCATGTTAAAGAACACTGGAAAGGTGAAGTCAGCATCATCACAATGCTCCAGCGTAGAATGGACAAGAGTTTCTGCATCGAATACAGAAAAACACTTTCTTAACTGCTTCCTGTGAAATAAAGAGAACTAACATGGTCCCATAACACAATCAGACACACTTTAAATTTGACACACTTCAAACATATTTTCCAATTAAATTCTAAGGACAAGCAAAGAGGAAGGCTTTTGAAAAAAATTACTATGAACTAGGAAGTTTCATATGATAATGAATACAAAATCTTGATTCAGCTTACCATCCAAATCAAGCACAAGGGTGACGGGCTTCATTTTCTGTGTTTCCTTTGGTAGCGAAACAGGACAAATGGATGAAACTGCCTCTGGTAAATCAGGTAAGTTTCTAAATACTAACTGTGGATCAAAGCACTCAGTTTCATCCAGAGAACCAGAATGACAAGTTATCTCAGTTTCCTGATTGGATGGATTCATCTGGTGAATTTCTAGATACCAGCATGTGTCATCAGAATTCATCTCATAGGACTCATCAACAAGAATATTGCTCATTTCCGCTGTTTTCCCTAGGAAAGGCAGTATCATATATCTCTCTGCCATATCAATAGTTATGTCAGAATTTGTGAGCTCATGACTAGGACAAGCAGCATTTATGACATCTGTAAATCCCATATCAGTATCAAAGGGTAAAGCAGAAACACTATCAGAGCCATAGAAATCCAATACACTGCAAGTTTGAGGATCACTAGAAGTACAACTAACTTCATCACTGTCATCAGCAACCAGATGAGGCAATTTAGGGTTTTCATCTTTAACTGCAAAAAAGAGTAAAACTGGGTCACTAAATAACCCACGAAATAATGAGATATAAAGTTTTATATGTTCAAATTCACCAAGCAGACATTGCATGTACAACAAATGAATGCCCAAACCCAAGTATTATCAAGGAAAGCCAAGAAAGAAAAACAGCCAGTATAATCTATATAGAAACACCACAGCTACAAGGACCTTTGAACAGATAAATCAGACAATAGTCTATAAAGCTGTCTATCCTCCTAACATCACTCTCAAGCTCCCCACTCTTTGCTTCTGAACCCTTTTGTGTTCACTTGTTTATTTAGTAGCATATGTTTTCATTGCATCAGTTTTACTCATTTTCTTTTCTTATTTATTCAGTCATGGACATCTTCATTGCATAGGATTTCACTCATGTGCCAAAAGCAATCTTCTTTATGGTATATACTCTTGCACTGTTGGTGGTTGTCCACAGAGAGCCATAGAGTTTGGGCTGCTATCCTTCGATATAGTACACAATACCCAGTACTTGGTGCTCTTAGGAAGTACCAGAGTAATCAATGGTGGCCTGCGAAACTTTCAGATGACAACTCCCAACTGCATGATCAAGAAAAGGCCAGACTGTTTCATATCTCAAGAGTTGGGTTGGTAGTGTAGGTGAGAAGAAGAGGGATTTTACCTGTACTAGATTCTCTTGTAAGGGGGTTTTACTTGTTCTGTTGGTGTGGATGCCTTGTTTTGGGATACTAGATTCTCTTGCAGGGGGGTTTTGCTGGTTCTGTTGGTGTGGATGCCTTGTTTTGGGATGCTAGATTCTCTTGCAAGGGGATTTTACCGGTTCTGTTGGTGTGGATGCCTTGTTTTGGGATACTAGATTCTCTTGCAAGGGCGTTTTACTGGTTCTGTTGGTGTGGATGCCTTGTTTTGAGGTCCAAAGTTTTGTCTGTAAATCATGATTTCACTGAATTGGATTGGACTTCATCCAACCTTGCTCTCACACACAAAATAAAAAGAAACAATCCAAGTCCAATCTCGCCTCACACACACAAAATAAAAAGGATCAATCCCTTTGCACTTGAATTCAGAAAAGAATGAGGAAGATTCTGTACAAATTTTTAAGCCAGATGCTGAAGACAACATCTACAGCACTAATATCCGTGACTTTGCCTCAGACTAGAGCTTGGCAGGATGACATCTAACCATACTCAAATGATACGATCAGCACTAGACTGCAGTATGCTAGTCTTGCTATAAGATTGATGTGCACATTACAATTAGAAAAACTTCCACTATTACCAATACTGATTGTATCTCATACAATGGCACTAATATTGATTTTATGAAGTTAATTTGTGTTCAGTTAACTTAAGTGGATGGCTATGTGGCATGAATTTGAGTAAACAGCTGTTAGGTTATGTTTCAAAGAGTTTTCAGACCCATGGCTGGTGTTCCTACCAACATGAGGGCTGGCTAAACTTGAAACATATTTTGGTCTTTTGCCTACCATTTAGTGGTTGTCCTATACTTCAAATCTTCAGTAAATGAATAGGTGTTCAACCAGCAAGATAGACTGAACAATCCCCTCTTCTTTTGTAACCTTGGTCCACTCATCATTCTCTAACCTTACGGTTTTCTCATATGTAGGTTGAAGATCAACATCAATAAGGTTTCCATCTAT
Organism: Metroxylon sagu; assembly: GCA_017589505.3. Taxonomy (NCBI): domain Eukaryota; kingdom Viridiplantae; phylum Streptophyta; class Magnoliopsida; order Arecales; family Arecaceae; genus Metroxylon; species Metroxylon sagu. Next base: position 2,123,591 of record JACVBY030000640.1, on the reverse strand, counting down.
ACATATACACATAGTTGTAATAACATTATCAGTATTACTGAATTATGAGCTTATCTTGTACTTAAATAGAACTTCCACACCAGATTCATAATACAAATTCTAGTACTAAAATGGATAATAGAGCAAATGACATACCGATGGTAAAGTTAGAGCTAATATAAAGTCTAACGCATATCATGGTACCAAACCAGATATAACATTGTGCAAATATAAATGGTAGTATTAATAAATAAATCCCAGGAAGAAGATAAAAGGACACTAAACATTGTTGCTAATTTTAACTACTAAAGTATGAGCCCTACAAACCAACAGACAGCACAACTTTGGGATAGTTTGATATCTCTTTAGTCAATAAGTCTCACTTTCACATGAAAAATACAAGCCTTGAAAGGCCTTAAGTATCCATAGAGGCTCAAGCTTGGGGATATTGTACACAAGTGCCCAAGGGCTCAGAGCTGCTGCATGCCCTTGGTGCTCTCCTAAGCACCTGTCTTAGAACACTCGATGCTCCTCTAGCAAGTCTTAAGGAAGCACTCATGTAGCCACTATCGCAAAATATTTTTCATGACTCTTTAGTTTGAGATTATATGTGCATGCATGCATGTATATCTGTGTGTATGAGAGAAAGTTGAACTTGACTATATTTATAAGTAGTCGAGCCCAAATCCGGTCACCTCCCTCATCATTAGACCCACACGACTCTCAAAGCCAAAAAGTCACCTATTATCCACTGTTATCGACTTTAAAAAAAAATTCCAACAAAATAAATAGAAACATATAAAAAATAAACAAAAAGGATAAACAATAAACACAAACATGATAGAAGTAAACACTAAGGTTATGTTTAGTTTTTGAGAACATTTTTTGTTTTCATTTTTCATTTTTATTTTCTGATAATATTCTTCATTTTCTATTTTTTAATCTCTAGAAAATGCGTTTGTTAAGTGAAAACAAAAAGTATTTTCTATTTCTTATTTTTATTATAAATAATAACTTTCAAAATGATAACTAAAAATATTAGAGAAAATATATAGTATTATAATATTATATTACATAATAATATATATTATAATATATTATATATTATATATAAATAACATATTATAATATAATATTAATAATTTTATTAATAATATGATAATATATATATATTATATGAGGTAGACTTGGCTACATTTGAAAGTCTACCTCTATATTATATTATCATATATTATAATATTATAATAATATTACAATATTATATATACAATATGTTGTCATATTACAATCTTATATTATATTATATATAATATATTATATAATATATATTATTATAATATATTATATATAATAAATATTAATAATATAATACTAATGATATTATAGTAATATAATTAATATTATATTATTATAATAAATATAATATTAATAATATATTATATAACATAATAATTAATATCATATAATTATAGTATATTAATATTTATAATTATATATTAATAATATATTATTACTTTTCTAAAAATTGTCTTAGATTCCAAAATAAAGTTACTTTTAAAAATAAACAGTTAAAATAGTATAACCAAACATATTTTCATGATAAATTTTATGTTTCTAGTTTTAAAAATAAAAAAAATAAAAGTAATGCAAATCAAGTCCTTTGTTTTTAAATTCCCTCTTTCTTTAGATGGAAAAAAGTGAAAACATCTTTAAATTGTTTTCAGTTTTTTCTCATTTTAGAGTTGCATTTTTTTAAAAATTATTTTCATTTTTTTAAAAATTGAGACTATTCTTAGAAACTAAACTATTTCAAGAGCGATGATAAACACTTATCCCACAAAATAAATACTAATATATTCAAAATAAATAGCTAAGCTAGATGGTAAACAAAAATGCTGCAAAAATAAACAAAAACTATTAGACACGTGGTGTGTCCTAAATAACAATGTGCATTTACGAAGATGGGATAAATGGGACAGACAACCAATGCCTGCAATCCAATAGTTTCAGTTTATTCATACAGTATTTCTATTTACCATTTAGACTAGGTGTCTACAGCTTAGGCTTTCTATTTATTCTGAACATGTGTTTATTCCGTAGGATAAGTATTTACTATCGCTCTTGAAAGAATTGATGTTTGCTCCCATCATATGTGTTTATTTTTTACCCATTTCTGTTTATTTTGTCAGATTTTTTTTTTTTTTACGTAGGTAAAAGTGGTTAACGAGTGGCATTTTATCTTTAAGATTCATGCGGATCTAATAGTGAGAGAAGCGATTTATTCGTCAATGTTGTTTCTTTAATTTTGTTTAACACTAACAATATTTTATATTTTACAACACATATTCAACCCACCTCTTAGCCTAAAATAGAAAATATTGGGGTGACTAAATAAAATGATTGGTCAGAAATTTGTTACTTAAATATGATATATTTTCATATTCACATGGAAATAAAAAAAGCATAGGAATGAAACACATTCCAAGTCAAACAAATCATTACTTTGGATGCTCAAATCCTCAAACCTTAAGAGCAAGGAAAAAGATCAAAAGAATCAGAATATGGTGAGAGAAAAAAGAACCAGAATAATTATTAAGTTCATCCAAAAAAAAAAAAGTCTAAATCTTGGGAATGGCCTTACACTACTTATAGATTACATTGACTTAAACCCTAAGAAAACCAAAATTTAATCTAAAGCATCAATTTTAATAAACTAAACCTGCCCTTAAAACTAACTTATGACAAGAAAAAGACAATTATACCGCCTATCCCACCATCACAACTTCAGGCTCGGATAACTTGGTCAAAAATGAGTGTTTGATGGTGCATGATACATACTCAAAAGATGCATCCTGTCATTGCAACCCTACAAAAGATGCATCCTGTCATTGCAACCCTAAATCATCGGAAATAAAGACATTTAAATCTCAAGATTTGGGCTTAAAAAGTTGGGTCATGATTATGTCCAAGAAAGAAAAAAATCAAAATTAAATGTTAAACTAAAATTCATTTGATCCCATAATTCCAAATTACAACTAGCCCATGCTTCACTGTAACTTTGTTGAGATATGAAACAAGGATTTGTCCTACTTCTAGAAACTTTCCTCTAATATATAAGTGCAATTAAAACAGGTATATTATTCAGGCATTCCAAGTTACTTCCTCTCAATATTTTGCAGCTGCCTGTTGCCCCCAAATTTTAAAGGGTTGAAATTTTCAGTTCAAGGAATAGTTGCAAGCTTGGCTAGTTGCCATATAGACACACTATAGGTTTCCACATTTCTTTCTTTTTTTTTTTTTTTTTTGACTAAAACATTCCCACATCTCTTGGTTCTCTGACACTCATGACTTTAAAACGTTAATCATGAAAAGTCTGCTTTCAGCATTATCGTGTTTAAGAATGAGAATAATACAATTCTGAAAACTGAACCAACTTGCAAATATTGTACAGAATAAATCAACTAAAAGTGCATTTGATGTTTTATACTGTCAAAAAAGCAAATTGTTTGACTTTCATACTATCCCATAAAATTTTTTGAATGCTTGAGATACCTGCATTACCGTGATTTATCAGTTCGAAATGAGAATCATTGTCCTCAAGATTAGGTGAGAAAATTGTTTCCATGGTAGAAGGACATGTGGCTGATAGTGAACCCTGCAAATTGTAACAACATAATAAATACAGAAAACCATAAAGTATAACTTCCCAAGTACAACGAACACTGGGAACAAATACTAAATGCATAAATAACAAAAACAACCATGTGAAACCAAAATACTATAATTATGAATCATAGCTGAAAGTGTGAATTCACCAAATGCCAAAGCAATTATGGTCACTATAATGGCGAATGTCCCCATTGATGATGATGATGATGATGATGATTATTAAATCCATGACAAGTGCATATTCTTCATAAGCTATTGCTTTGATGGGCAACAGCGATACATTCACTGACTAGTAACAGGTTGTTGCAAGGTAGATAAATGATATCAAATGCCTTAATAATGCAGAATTATTATAAATCTGGTAAGTAGGAAGTTGAGGAATTCAAAGACAGATTAAGGTCATGGACTTTGGTTAGGTATGAAAACTTTATTTTACACTTGGGAGTTTGAATGATCAGTTTAATGTAACAGCTTCATAATCATACCTAAATGAATGCTGTTATATTGGCTTTTCCAATGATTTAGTGTTAAGATGGTATTGTGACTGAGCTGTAAATGGGACAAAGTTCAAACATAAAAATATTCAAAATAATATGGGACTGTTAGTAGGATATTAAGAATCCAGTGTAAGATCTCTATCTATTAGCAGTTTAGTACTGAAGTTGAGAATTGACTAAGATAGGTGACATTATGTAACTATGATAGACATCTGACGGAAGACCACCAGTTTCTTTAGGAATCACCAATTAAATAAGCGATAAGAAATGGTTTTATATCCAACCATGATGTGAAAGAAGAAAATCAAAATCTTGAGCACAACATATCCTGGCACAAGATGCCTTGCTAAACAATAGCTCCCAACCTTGTAGCATTCACACTAAAAAATCCTCTCTCCTCTTATTACTCACTAGAACTTAACCTTCTTGATTCGCATTAAGACTCCTTTCCCTCAGACATGACTCACTAGATGATTTTACAAAGATTATTAGAATTCACACGAGACAGTATTTTTTAAAAGTCAAGCTCTGATGTGATTGTGCATCAATATACCTCCTATATTGGCCGATCAATTTAGATCTCATTTGGCAAATCATAAAATGGTTCTCAGGAACTAGCATTCCCATGAGAAAGCATCTTCCCATCCCAACCATGGGACATGAAAGCCATGACTTTAGGGAAGAATGCTTTTCATTGACCTCTTTGAAACTGGTGACTAAACAAGAGCACTTTTAGTATCTTCCCATAAAAGGCATCTTCTCAAGAAAATGCATGGCAACTAAACGAAGGCTTAAAATTAAAAATTTAAATAGGACCAACAATCATTCATTTCACATGCCCATACAATCTAAGTTCATTCCACACAATAAAAATAGAAGAATCTATCCAATTCACTCGATACCATATATACATATTTCCATAATTAGATCTGAACATAAATTATCAAATATGAAATCCAAAATGAAATATCTCTTATATAAACTGACCAGACCCATATTTTGTACCTAATTATTGACAAAAAATCATTTACCTTAAGCCTTACCTTGTCTTGTAATTCCAACTTAGTGTTACAAAGAGACATGCATACTAAATTTAAAAAGATTAGAAAACTGGATGGAGCCACCCAAAGAAAATCTCTAGGCATCCTAATATTTTTGAAACATTATACCTAACACTAAGTGCTTGCTAGATATTTTCCTACAGAAAGTTTTCTCGGAAAAAGTTTTCTAGTAAGAGGAGAAAAGAGCATAGGAAAATAAATACCACCTCCCCCATGGTATTTATTTTTCGATAGAAGGGGGGGTAAAGTGTGTCGACCCCATACATAATTTTTCCTCCCTCTTTCAACCAAACGTGAAAAAATGAAGCTATTTTTCCCCCAACCAGACAACCCCTAAAAGAAGTTGCCCAAGCTATATGACATCACATACATTGTGTTTACATAATTAGATCTTATCATATTGTATCATTTATGATACTTCAAATAAAATGCCTCTAATACAGATCAATTTCACCTACCTACTTGTTGAATCACTTATTAGCTTATATGGCAATAGCATCCAATGAACATCTTAGGAAATAAATTTAAGGACTTATAGGCAATTTGATCACTTTGTAAATCTTAGAGTCTAACTAGTGCCAACGTGCGTAAAATATAATCAAATTATGTTAAATAGCGAACATAATCAAATCTAATCATAAATACTATGAGCAAGGAAAGCTGAACCAACCCAAGCTGGCCGATTCGAGGTGAATGAACCATACCAGCCAGAATCTAGGATAATTCATCTATTTAAATCAATTCGTATTATCGGGTTTGCTATCAGGTTCACATTATCAGGTTTCAGATTCAACCTGATTAAAAAGTGATTCGCTATTAAAATTTGTCCAACTCTTTGAGATTCATCTAATGCTTCCCCACAAAACCCTAACCCTCAATCGTCGTCATCGTCGCCCATCGCCATCGCCCAACACCATCACTCATCAAAGGTATGTCTCGCCTACTCTTCCTCTCCTCTCTCTTCTTCTTTTGGCTTCAAAGCTCCTCTCCCACTCTCTCATTTCTTTTTTTTTTTCCCAATGGCGGCAGCCCTCTTTCGGCAGCGCCCTCTTTCTCTCCCCTCACTTTCTTTTTTTCCTTTTCCGATGATAATGGAGGTAGGGGTACTTTCTTCCAGCTTCAAAGGTACGCTTCTCTCTCTCTCTCTCTCTCTTTTTTTCCTATGATGGTAGTCCTCTCTCCCCCTCTCCTTCCCCCTCTCTTTCTTTTTTTTTTTTTTCTTTTCCATCGATGGTGAAGATGGCGGTACTTCTTTCTTTCTCTCCTCTCTTTGTTCTGCAATATCAGTTCAGTACTTCTTTCTTTCTCTCCTCTCTTTGTTCTGCAATATCAGTTCATTATGGTTCATACGGTATGTACCAATACCATACCAAACTAATATGGCTCGGCAGACCTTGACTATAAGCTTGTTTGCAGCATCCCTAGTCCACATGAGCCATGATCTAAGTCCAGTCTGATATAATTTGAAATAACTCAATACCTCATCCAAAAAGGCTGGTAAAAAGGTATTATTTAAATTCCTTGGCCCTATATGAGTGCCCAATATATATTCGATACGTAATTAATATATGACCAAATAGATTCCAACGTAGCTCTCACAGTAGGCCTCACAATTGTAGGACCATTGATAAAGCTGCTAGATCAACACCAATGTGGTAACTAAAAAGTGTAAACAATATAAAAGCATATATACTTTATGCAAAAGCCAGAATAAATTGTCTTCTAATACTTCAAATGGTTTTAATTAATTATGTGGTTGCGATGACAAATCAATTGCCCGAGCCAAGTGCCTAATTGGAGGCAAAAATACAATCAGAACCATGCAGGTTTAAACAAAATTTAAAAGAAGAAGGATCATATGATGTGTAACATCATACATTTATATCAAGTAAACAGTATAATATGTAAGACAGCCAGCACCAAGGCGCATATTTACCATTTTTCCAATTGAAATAGGTCCAGATGATGATGATGCCTTCAGAATATGAGCAGAAACTTCATCCAATATGTTCTGGAAATCATTAGCTTCTGTGATCACAATGTTCTGTCCAGAAATGTCAATACTTGAAGAACCTACACTTGGAAGATTTCAGCCAACACAGCTGTTAAGAGTAAACCAAAGGTGGATGGCAAAAAGGTTTCTGAATCACATAATGATGCACAAAACAAAGGTTTCACACCTCCAAAACTTTTGTGCTAATAGATGAAACATAGAGATTCATGTACTAACAGATGAAACCTAGAGATTCATGTGATAATGTAATAATCCTGTAACAGGAATTTATGAGAATAAATTTCAAAACTAGGGCACTAAGGATATACTTGATGGAATACCAACTATGCTTTTCCTTTTTCATGGGCATTAAAGATATGGAAAATGAGCAAAATAGGTTAAAAAAGGAAGAACATTAAAAGATGAAGTTCATACAAATGATAACATCGTTCTTCATAGGTCAAATAAATGTAAGGGTCAAAAACCCACAAAAATCTAGGAAAAAGTTCTGAAAAAAATATTTGAAAGTTATGCATAGAGCATATATTGAAGTTTTGATATCAAAAAATTGCAAGGCACAGTTGGGCCCAATAAAACAGAACTGTCAATGCTTTGTTTTTCTCTTGCCAGAAGGCTTTACCATGCTGATGATTTTGAATACAAGTGTCCAATACAGCTGCATCTTCAAAAGTTTTAACTTGAGGGCATGAATCTTTTGATATTTTAGTTGACTTGCAGCATACATGGAGATTGTGCCCTGTACATTCCCTGCTTAATTTGTTCTTCATCGTCAGTGCAGGCATTTGAACGACAAATGAGATATGTACAGCCACACCACTTGAGAAACATCAACTACAAAACAACGCAATTTGTTTCCATTCAGCTTTTAATAGAAAATAGTAAAAATAACCAATGCAAAAATGTATTCACAGCAATTAGAAGAGAGTAGCATTGATAAATGTACAATAGCCATATGCCACTTGACATTTAGGAAGGTTTGATACCATGTTAAAAACAGTCCAGAGATAATGCTAGAGCTACTTGATACAAAATCAGGAAATTTAATAATGGGTTGCTTGCAAAGTAAAATTAAAACCAACATCTGTTACTTCGAAATCAGAAAGTCAATTAGTTAAAGAAAATCATTTTTCCCCTTTTGATAGGGGAAAGGAATCAGGGCCTTAGAAAACTACAGCCAAAAGCATCGGCTGAAACTGGATGGTGGATATTAGGAAGCAGAATAATCAACAAAGTAGTCTCATTTGAAAGTGTGGATTAAATAACCGGTCAGCCAGCCCATTACCCTCCTTAAATATGTGAGACCCTGAAACTAGGAATTAGGTCTATCAACACCAGATATCTGAGATAAATGGGTGATATCAGCAACAAGAACAATTCTCACCACGGATCCAAGAAAACAATCTTTGACACCACCAGATCATGAAGATTATAGAGTCACTGACCCATGGAATAAATTAATACAGCACGACTACTGGCTGTTGGACACATAAAATATGGTAGAACCAAAGCATCTTTAGAATGTAGAAACATAGACTTAGTTTTTGGAAACGTTTTAGCAAGATTTTTGAGTCGCTAACAGTTCCTTTTATAATGTTCAGAAATTTTTCATGAGGGTTAAATCTGCAATTTGCTGAACAGTTAGAACAGCCTGCCACAAGAAGCTACAGCAAAGAAACCACCGTATGAGTTGTAGCTGGTTTACAATTATTCCAAATAAAGGAAGTAGAGATCAGATGTGGGGGACATGGGACGCCAGGATAGGCTGCTGTCTCAAGTGTCGAGATGAAATCATCCCACCATAGTCTTAATGTCCCCAATAAACGCATCTTGGAGCATATCCCGTTCCAAGTATCGAGACGGACTGACAAGGCATCCTGTTCCATGAAAAAAATCAGGACAGCCATGCCCTGCATGATTTAAAACCTTAACTATGATCATATCTATATCAGTTGAATTATCTAGATGCTAGCACCTAGGTCCTCGAATTAGTATCAAATTCATATCAAATACAAGCCAATCATTCAGATACCCATCAATTTTCATTTCTTAAAAATAATTGGAAAGCTGGATTTCTCCAGCATTAAGTTTGGCCCCCTATAATAATTTTAAAAGTGTGCTGCAGTTTTTCTAGAGAGGTGAAGCCTTGGCTCAACAGTAAGGTTGCTCTACTGTAACATGTAGGCCATGTATTCAAAACAAGAAAACCACCTCTCCACATGAAGAGGCGAGGTTGCATACATTTGACTCCCCTCAAACCTTACATGATGTGAGCCTTGTGTACTAGATTGCCCTTTTCCTTATTCTTCTACAGATTGGTCAAGAAGGTAACTATTCAAATTATCTTACAAAATGCCATATTTCTAAAATCCTCAAGCTAGGTGTGTGCATGCATGCATGCGTACATACATAAATATGATAGTTAAAATTGTTTCTACATTCTAACCTGGTATCTTCACCATTTTCCTTGTTGAGTTTTAGTTAAATTATTTTTACATTATAACGTTGTATGTTCTTATTACTCCTCTTGCCATGTCAAACACATGAACAAATGTCCAAATTTGATTCTTGTGTCTGTGTCCATGCAACCCATACTAGTTTAAAATACATCATTTATGGTTATGGCTAAAGTCTGTAAGTTTGATAATTATCTTAATTTACAAGGCTCCATGAATTGCCAAATTTTGTAACTTATATGCTCACTATTCAATATCACTAATTTCTATTGTGGGTTATGTTCATCTTCTTCTCTATCTTCTGATTATTTTTTGTGCTAGCAGTTGTCTAAAAATCAACATATGCAACAGCAAATGCAGACAGTCTTTCGCCATGCCACATTCCCTATATGTGGTTATCAATATGCGATTGGGCCATGTATGCATCTGCATAGTGCAAAGCAGGCCTACTTAGCAATATGCAGCAGCATATGTAGCCAACTCTTAAGCAGGGCTGTACAGGCAAACTGGATGTTGGTTTCAAAAAGGCATAATGCAAGTTCTGTCAAAAATGTCCTAATATTGCTGTCATATGCGTGTGTCTGCATAGTGCAAAGCAGGCCTACTTAGCAATATGCAGCAGCATATGAAACCAACTCTCATGCGGACCTGCATAGGCAGGGCAGACTCAGACAGATGATCAAGCTGGATGTTGGTTTCAAACAGGCCTAATGCAAGTTCTGTTAAAAATGTCCTAATATTGCTGTTGCATGTGTGCGTTTGCGTGTACACCTTTGAATAAAACGCAAAAGTTTTTTCCCCAAAAGAAAAGGTCTAATGCTATTATAAATATTAGTAAGTCCTATAGATGGAATGTTTATTGTAAATCAGAGATATCTATTCGTATCGATGATGATTATATTGATGACTTTCAGTTATTCCACTGACAGTTGGCATCTATTCTTGCCTTAAAGCAGCAAATGTCCCAATGACTGTGCTTTAGGATTGAAAGAAACTATTTTAGCAATTGTCAACCAATCAATCCTCTTCTTTGACATATAAGTCCATCAAAAGTAAACTACTATGAGAAAAATTGATGCACCAAACAGATTCAAATGAAATCAAAAATTGCGCTTAGTGCAAACTACAATGTTGCATCTGAGAAATATGGATGTTAATAACTATTGCACCAAAAAGGAAGTGAAAACAGGAATTTACCCGCCCCATTTTGTATTGTTATGGACAAAACAAAAAATACTAATCCAAAGTATCGGTGTCCAAACAAAGCAAGCCTGTTTTAACCCAATGCCCATTTTATGATAAGAAGTTACAGTGAATTTACCCAATTCTTCATCTTGCACAATGAATGATTTCTTCTCTTACTTCTTCAGTTTCCAAGTTTCCACCAGAGCTTCTATATTTGTACTTAATGGAAAAGTCACCATATTGATCTAGATAATACTATTTAAACATAACCAATAAAATTATCACATGATTTGACTAGCTTAAAGAACCTTTCTTATTCAATTATGCTATTGTAGAACATACATAAATGGTTTTAGAGCAAAAATATGTCCCACATCTGTTTCAATATTTCCCATTCTTGTCAAGTTTCTGTAAGAATCCTACTGTTTTATGCTTTTCTTTTTTAGTTTAAAACAGAATTTCTCTGATTTCAGCTTGCTTCTTTCAATTAATGAAACACAAAATGGATGGGCCCAAACATTTCAGACAGTTATCCTCAAACCATACTTTAAAATATAGATCTAACCTTGATTCAGAAATAAACTAATATTCTCCGTCAACAATTATACTCAAACCTTTAGTTCCAAGGGATGTTCTAAATGATGATGCATATCATATCATTGCTAATTTGGTGACAGTGACTTATGTGCCCATGTGATTCATGCATGATGGGTTCTTCCCTATTCAGAATAATAATTTACTTTGTTATATTCCATTTGTTAAACATTTTCCAGCTATAGACTTTTAGAGTTTGTTTATAGTTCAATTAAGAAAAACTTTTTGCTATAACATCATGTACTGACAAAAAGCTCTAATAGGGAAAAGTAATTTCATCATATGAAGCAAAGTAAAAAAACCCAACCTTTCATGAGTTTTCAGATGTCAAAAAATATAATTAACTTGTAGAAAGATTTAGATCTGGAGCTAATATAGCTATCGAAGATCTCCCATGAGGTACCAAGAAAAGAAATTTGCATTTAGGTTTCAAGGTATTGCACCATAACACCTGGCTCTCGCAGTTCAATGTCACGTGGGCATTGAGTGGATCTGACGCCAGATAAATGGAACTTATCCCACATGGATCCTGTATGGGGCCCACAAAAAATGCCCGATGAGATACTGTGCTTGCAACCTAAAACCTTTTAAAGAGAAAAGGCAGATTTACGAGAATCATTGTTTCAAATCCTGTAGGACATTCTTGCGGGATGTTGGGATGGGTTACCGTTCAAATGTCTAGACAAGATTGTCCCACCATCCAAGTTAGTGCATCCTAGGACATTCCTCATCCCAACTGTCGGGATGAGGTAGGATGACAGTGCATCCCATTCAAAGAAAAAACCTTGATGGCCTCATCCCATGGGACTCAAAATCTTGATGGGAATAGCTATTGTACTTGCAATAGGAGCATGGTCTGATTATTATAAAGCTAGTAAGTTGAGAAGATACAGAAGTTTTAAGTCAGAAATACATCATACATTCTTATCATGAAAAGGAAATAAATTAAACATCTATTACTAGTGTTAACATGATTGTACGAAACAGAAAATAGAAGGAAATAGAAAAAGAAATTAAGTGCATGAAAAGTTTTACATGGTCGAGTTATTGCTTATATCATAAAAGAAAGATACAACATCTATAAACTATCTTCAAGTTACATGCAATCTTCCTCTCCACACTCATAAAGAGCCCCGCAGTCCTAAAGCTTCCTGATCCCTAACACAGCAAGCATTGGAGGTAAAGTCACCAAGCATTATGAATTACAAGTGCAAAAAAAAAAAAAAAAGTTAGAACGAAGCACAACTGTTTCGGTTAAATGCAAGACTACATTCCAGAAAACAGTTAGGTATTTGTGTTTAACCAACAGATAACTACCCCTACATCCCTTGATCTCTCCCTCTTGAGGCACAACACTCCCTCCCAAAGTTTCTAAGATTAATCACTTTCTATAGGGAAAAAGGCATTATTAACACCAAAAAAGAACTGTGAGCAATAAAGTAACATAATTCAATTTTCACTAACAGTGAGCAGCTCAAAATAAATAAATAAATAAATATTTCAGAAGAAAAGCCATAATTTTATTTAGTTGATCCTGACCTAGTTTCCATTACAGAATCAAACCTCAATAAGTTACCAAAACTACAAAGGTCCAGCAGTAACAGGAAAGATCTCACCAAAACTACCAGAAATCCACAATAACCCATTAAAATTCTAAGTTTTGACTAAGAGATAAACCCTCAAAACTATAAAGAAGCTTCACCTGATCATCTCACCCAGATCAACCATAGAGGAGAACAAATAAGAAAGAAAAATCCTTGTCAACTAAGCAAAATTGACACACACCTAAATTGCAGAAGAAACCCCAAGAACCAAAATAATCCTGAGAGACAAAGATTAGATAAAGAATAAGAAAAAGAATACAGACAAGAACAAAAAGATTTCAAATAAAATAAAATCCACGAGTAAAAAGTGAAATTGAGCATCGAGAAATCACTGTTCTTGCAGAAAATTAAAACAAAAAATTGGAAACTCGAGGATATTCTAAATAGCCCGATAACCATAGACCACGGAAATGAAAAACCTACAAGACGATCACCCCCAAAACCACATCAAGGAGTAACAAAACCCACAGCACATACCCATAAAACCACCCAAAACTGCAAAAATAAACCATCAAATTCAAAGAGAAAACAGGACAAATTCACCGACCAAAGTACCTAAAAACAAGAGAAAAGGACCAAAAATTAAAGCGAAAAGAAGCCAAAGTAGAAGCAGATAACGCACCCAAATTCGCAGCTCCTCTTCCTCTCCCTCACACTCTCTCTAGCTCCCCTTCTCTCTATATATGTATGCGCTCTCTCTCTCTCTCTCTCTCTCTCTCTCTCTCTCTCTCTCTCTCTCGGAAAGGTGGGGACTGGAGAGGAGGAGGAAAAGAGGAGGGGGGGAAGCAAACGAGAGGCGACGAAAAGGGCGGAATCGGTCGGGATCCCCAACGGGAGCTGTTTTTCTGAAAGGGGTAAAAATTTTTTTTTTTAACAAAATCCGGGTGAAAACTCGGGAGGGGGGGATCGGACAGGGGGACTCGGGAGGGGATGGGGGGCCCGCGGGGGGGGGCCGGGGGGGGGGGGGGGGGGGGGGGATCAAGGGGCTCGGGAGGGACTGGGGACTGGGGCCGGGGTGGGGGCGCTCGGGCGGGGGAGTGAGGCGAGTACGTTTGAAAAAATGCCATGGCGTTTTTTTTAAAGGCCATTGACGTTTTTTGAAACCGAAAAACACCATTAAGACTGACGTTTTTTTGAAACTTTAAGTGGCGTTTCTAAAAACGTGATTAAGAGTGACGTTTTTAAAAAAAGTAACGTTTTTAAAAACTTTTAATCACGTTTTTTAAAAAAGTAACGTTTTTAAAAACGTTATTAAAAGTGATAGTTTTTGAAACATCACTTTAGCGTTTCTAAAAAATCATTAAGAATGATGTTTTTTGAAATATCATCTGTTTCTCAACTATTTTTTAGGTTAAAAAATATTATTTAAAATAGTATTTTTTACTTTAATATTATTTTTATAAAATATTTTATTTTTATTTTAATTTTATTAAAAAAATTTTTTTTACCCCTGCTAGAAAAATAGCTCCTCATCTAAGATGAATCACGTGGGTACACGGATCTTACCGCACCGTCTTGGCACATCCAACCGTTCAAGCCCGAGCCAACGCGAGTTCCCAACCGCACTTGCATTCGGTCGTGTTGACACGTCGCAGCGGTTCCGATGATTCGAGCCGCAAGTGGGACCCTGCCGTTCTCGGATCCATCACAGGAAGTGATATGCGAGCAACGTCAGCCATCTGATGCGACAGAAGAACTCCTCGGGGACCCACGGCCTTCGAGGGACCGATCAGACGGTCGCCATCGACTCCCCGTGTAATTCGTATCATATCCGTTTTCTCGCACGCTGTGCACATGACCAAAACCGCCGCTGGGCCCCGAAACCAACCCCACCCGGCCTCGAGGTGTCAGCTCCGAAGGCAAAATCGTCCACCCGCTCGATCTACCATGGTAATCAACGCTCAGGATACTCCCTTTGGAGGACAAAGGAAGATCCACGATTAGATGAGCGGTCCGGGAGGACGCGTCCAAATTACCATCAGCTTGTTTACTTAAAAAGACGAAAAGACCCTCTGTGGCATTTTTGTTATTTAATTGAAAGGCGCGGGTACTAGTCTGCCAGCAACGGAAGTTCGAACGAGCGTTGCGCCTTCGGTTACCGCGTGCGCGCACCATCGCTAACCGTGGAGAAGCTCCGCCATTCGCAGAGAGACGCCGCTCGAGAACTCAGCTTGCCTTGCCGTTCAACGCAAACGGAGGATCTCAGCGTCGACATAAATGGCTGGCCATCGTGAATGCCACCGTCTCGGCAGTCACACTATTCTCTTCTCTGAGGGCGGCAAAGATTAAAGCGAGAGAGATCCCCCTCCTTCCTCTCTTTCTCCTCTGTTTATAGGGTTTCGAAGCCCTTTTTTTCTTTTATTTTTGGAATATTTTCTTCCGATTCGTCAGTTCTGGATCGATTTCTAGGGTTTTCAAGCGATCTTTTGTTGAAGGGATCGAACATGAGCCATCGGGAATGCCGGTGTTGTGGGTTGCCAGGCGTTATGATAGCTTGGGTCTGCGGCGATCTTTTGTTGAAAGAATAGAAGATGAGCCATCCGAAGCGTCCGGTGGTGTAGGGAATTGACTTTTCAAGGGCCGTTTTTCCATCTACTCCGGTTCGGATTCCCCATTCTTGAGCGATTTCCGGGGTCCCCAGGTGATCTTTTATTGAAAAAATTGGAAATGAGCTACCGGAAGGGCTCAACGGTGTGGGTGGAAGACAAGCTATCCGCCTGGGCGGAGGCGGAGGTGGTTGATGTCAGAGATAAATCCGTCGTGGTGACCACCTCTCAAGGAAGGAAGGTTGCACTCGTTCGTGTTTTTCTATGATTACTTATACGATGTTTTTAAGGATCTTTGTGTATTCCTAATGTATTCTTTTTATATGTTCTGTTTGATTGTTTGAAGATCACGATCTCTCCTGAGAAATTGCTGCCCAGGGATCCGGAGGCAGATCTTGGAGGAGTGGATGATATGACCAAATTGACGTATCTTAGCGAGCCGGGAGTTCTTTATAACCTCTCAAAAAGATACGCTCTCAATGAGATATATGTAAGTGATTCTTGGATCCAATTTCATGTCTTTTTTTTGCATTAACTTTTATTTGTGTTTAGGTTTTGAAATTGTTGATGGCCTATTTTACAATGTTGCAAGAGAAAATATGCTTAATGCATGCACCAAATCACCTAACTGCACATCCTTTCACAGAGCTATAGATATGATCCCATGTGGTCTCCACATGCCACTGAGGGGTGTAACTTTGAATCAAGGAGCGTTGGTATTAATCCATACTGATCGTACCGTACTGATAAGGTAGCGGTAAGGTACTGAGTTTCAATTTAATATAAATCGAACCGCTTTGTACCATCCAATTTCAATCAAACCATTTGGTAGCGGGTTATACCACCCAGTATCGGGTGGTTAAGAATGAAAAAGGAATGTGACTCTTTCTCGATACATTGATCCACATACCATATTGGTAATGTATATTTCAATACCGATTTTGCATACCTTGCTTTGAATATCACCAAAAGTGGATTTTCTTGAGAATTGCTTTTGTCTGATAGCACTTAATACCCCCTCTTCCTAGAGTATGCAAACTACACACCCTCTGATAGGGAAATAGCCACCATCCTATGTGGTCCCCTTTTGTTGATGATAGGGCAGCATGGATCTGAAACTGTTACTAAAATGGGTTTAGTGAATATTACTAAAAGTGTGTTTGGTAAATATTAAATATCGCTGTTGTCCCAAAAGCTCTTAATACACCCACTCCCTAGAATGCCCAACTGCGTACCACTTCACTGAGACATGGGCCTTAGCCATGTTGTCCTAGCATGAGATGAAAATATCTGTTTGAGAATTGCATTGACAATTGTAGCCTATGTGTAAAGTAAATTATCTTTTTGTAAGATGTTGGCTATATGATTGTGACGTAACTCATTTGATATGAGAGAATATTTGTACCATAACAAGTGGAGAATCAAATTCTCTCTTCCTGCAAAAAAAACCATATGAATTAACTAGTTTGATGGTCTTTGGTAATTCACGGTCAAAACAACCAAGTTTATCCAGGAAATCCATGTGAAACCATCTTGATATAGTCGTCTGGCTTGAAGATGAGCCTTGCATGGTTAGAGATTCAAATGAATGTGCTGTTAACAAGTTTATCAAACTTGCCTAAATAATAAGCTCATCCAAGCCTATTTTATTAGGAAAAGAGCCGAGCTTAAGCCTTAGGTTGAGGTTCCTTATAAAAACAAGCTGGGACTGATCAGTCCTTGGCTGGCAAAAATAAACAGCAGCTTAGGCTCATCTTGAAAATAGTTCAAGTAGCTTATGAGATGAGAATGAGCATTCCTTGTTGAGCTCAGCTCAAACTCAAACGAGATGTCTGACAATTCATGTTATGCATAAAGGGATTGCTAAATGCATGATGAAACTGGACCCACAAGCATATACATATTTACTACATATCTATATCTGTGTTTCTGTGTTCATGCATGCATGCTTGTACGTATGCACATGTCTTGATTCCTTTGTGGTGGATCCATGGCATGCCAATGTTACTGCATCCCCCTTTCCCCTCTTCTCTTATGTTCATCTGTAAATAGATTTTGACATCCATACTTTCTATAGACATACACAGGAAGCATCTTGATTGCGGTTAATCCATTCACAAGGCTTCCTCATCTTTATGATGCACATATGATGGAGCAGTATAAGGGTGTTCGTTTTGGGGAGTTAAGTCCGCATGTTTTTGCTGTAGCTGATGCTGCATACAGGTGGTTGTTGTGTAATGCTTTGTATGTGCCATTATTATTCTGCATGGTGGTTTGGCTGACTTACTATTTGTTCCTTGTTTAAGGGCTATGATGAATGACACCCACAGCCAGTCTATATTGGTCAGTGGGGAAAGTGGGGCTGGAAAAACTGAAACGACAAAGCTCATTATGCAATACCTAACATATGTTGGTGGTCGGGCTGCTGGTGATGACCGAACAGTTGAGCAACAAGTATTGGAAGTAAGTTCTACACCACCATCACAGACAAGCTTATGGAGAATCATCATCATCATCATCATCATCATCATGCAGTTTTGGTAGAGTTTTGTTGTTTTTCTCAACTATCACATTATTTTTGACAGCTTTTGAAAGTTAATCTTGCTTTCTCATGTTTGGTGCAGTCAAATCCACTACTAGAGGCTTTTGGTAATGCAAAAACAGTTAGAAATAATAATTCCAGGTTTGTGTCATTTTAGAATTTAACTATGTCAAACAGTTTATTTATCCAGCACTTATTTATTTAGCATTTTGTTTTTCTCATCAAAAGGCGGTTGGACTTGCTTTGATGGAGGTTATTTTTCCATCATGGTGTTTAATTGCTGAGAGTGTGTATTTTAAATTTCTCATGGAAAGTCCCAACTCTCCTACATCATTTATATCAGTGTCTTTAGCATTCATGGCAAGTTGATTGATTTGAGTCCATTAGGTTATGTGCAAACCTTTATGTTATTGTCTTCCTTGCTAGTGGTGGCTTGTTTAGAGGTGGTTTTGGACGCATTAAAACTGGCTCATGTTGGGTGCAGACCTTTACATTATCATCTTCCTCAGCAGTGTCAGTTTGGTTATGTGGCCAATATTTTCAAAATTAAATGTCTTTGCCAATTTTCTTCGATCTAGTTTCTTGCATGCATAATGGTTTGTTGGGATATTATATCCAATACCAGGAATGCAGTTGAAGATTCCTACCTACTTGGCATCAGTTCTAATTTTCTTCAGTGTGTCTTGTTTTTGTCTATTTTGGGAAGTTTGTTTTGAATTGTGTTTAAAATGGTTTTTTCTTTTATTTTTGTTTCTTGCACATAGTGATTTATTATAACATAATGTCTTATACTGCATGCACAGTGATAGTTTTCTTCTTCTTAATTATCATTAATGTTATTATTTTTGCTACTCTTTTTTTTTTCCTCCAGCCGTTTTGGGAAGTTTGTCGAAATCCAGTTTGATCGAAGTGGTAGAATTTCTGGTGCTGCAATTAGAACCTACCTTTTAGAAAGATCTCGTGTTGTACAGATTACAGATCCTGAAAGGAATTACCACTGTTTCTATCAGCTATGCTCTTCAGGAAAGGTAAATATTAACCATGCTCCTTGTATTTGTGGCCATTGCATTCTTCTAATCATGGACTATGTTTATATTCATCCATACAGGGCAAGTAAATAAATTTTTGTTGCTCTTGCAGCCCATAATTATCTGTGTCCCACTTGCAGCATGACATATTTTCACAAGCACTCACTTATTTAAGGTGTTCAAAACTACATAGTTTTGTTGGACGATGTGCCAAGCTAGAGATTAGTTTGTTCTATAAATGACTTTGCTTGCATAATTTATCGTCTATTCTTTATGTCAACTTCTGGTTTTCGGTCTTAGTCATGATAAATGTGCGATTACTGGCCCCCTCACCAATGGTTGGTGGGTGAAATTTGGAGTTTGGTGTCAGACCTTCACCAATGGCATAAGCTATAAGTGCACGCACAGACTGCGGAAATGCACGCTGATTGTAAGGGCGCATAGGCTGCGAGGTTGCAATAGCACTATGGCGCACAGTGTATGAGGTTGCAACAAGCCGCGAGAGGCGCAAGCCGCTATAGGCATGGCACAAGCCCTAGCACAGTTGCGGTGTGGGATTGGCGTGGCCAAGCCGATGCAATCTTCTTTGATACCTTGGAACCCCTAGGGTAGCTTTCGACTGGATGTTTTGTTAGGGTAATAGGGGGACTAAGGCAGCTGGCACATCGCGGGCATTAGAGCGAGTGCAACACAAGCCCTGATGTAGCTGTGACGCAGGCTTGGCGTGGCCAGATCGGTGCAATTTTCCTCTGTACCTTAGAAGCTTTAGGATGGCTTTCTGCTGGATGCTCCATCGGGATAATAAGGAGACCAAGGTAGCTAGCGCACTGCATGATGCTAGTGCGGGCTCGACATAGCCTCTGACACGACTATGGTGTGGGCTTGGCATGGTTAGATTAGTGCAATGCTCTTTAGTACCTTGGAATCCCTAAGGTGGCCTTTGGCCAAATGCCTCGTTGGAATAGTAAGGAGTGTTATGCCCCCACCTCCAAAAGCATGACTGGCCATGGCCGATATCAGAACTGAGTTACTTTTGTGATTTTAGCATGGACCTAAAGATCAATTCTAAAAGTGAGAGGCAAGTGATGTGGGCCGAGCTGACTTAGCATATCAGTAAGGCAAAGATCGACCCATTAAGTTGACTAGGCTACCACGCAAAACAAACGACTGTGGCTAGGCGTGGCTTGGCCAACTAGATCAGCATGGACAACCTATTAAGGAAGTCCTAGCCGAAGGTTTCCATTAAAGGTGCCGACCTACTTAGGATCCATTCCCATCCAAGATGTAGACTAGTTTGAGTAGGAGTCTACCATCTAATTTGAAAAGGATTCCATAGTTACTACCTTGTTTAGCGATCACACCTATCTGAGCCATCCAAAAGGAGGGTCTAGCTCAGACCATACTTCCTTCAGACATCTATAAATGCAGTCCTATGCTTCACAAGTAAACAGTTGAAAGCCTTAGTTCTCAAACATAGAGTGCTTGTTTAGAGGGTTCTAAGTCTTTTTTTTTTTTTTAATATTGGTTGGACTGACTTGAGCGTTGGAGGGATTTTTTTCAAAGGAAAACTTTGGGCCCCTTTATGCTCTTTTTCTTTGATCTCTTTATAGGTGGATATTGATCAATTAGAAAAGTGCTTTGCTGGTCTGAGTTATAGTTGGTTCTTCAGTTGACGTGCAAAGACCCATTTTGGATGTTAATAGTATTGTATTATTCATATTATACTGTGAACTTTATGCCTTCATAACATACTTTGATCTAGCTTTTGTTCATCCTGTTTATAGAAGTTTTCTTCCTTTATGGTCTTCAAATTATTAGAAAGAATGAAAAATCATGGTATTAGATGAACATTGGATGGTTCTCCAATAGTGACAATTGATCCTCTTAAATTATTAAATAATAATAGTTCTAATTAGAGTTTTAGATCTCGGCGGGACTTTCCGTGGGACTCTGAGATGGACTACTTTTTCAAATACTAGGATGGAACCATCTCACCATCATCTTAGCATCCCAATTGAGGTATCTTGGGACACCCTCTATCCTACAACAGGATGGTGATGCATCCCTTTTCATGAAAAAATTAGGGTGGCCATATCCCACAAGATTTAAAACCTTGGTTCTACTTGCTTAGGGTTTTTCAAAGTCGATAATTTTGTTCTTATGTTTCCAAAAAAACCAGCAATGCTTGCCTCCTCTCCTATTTTTGCTAATTTAGTTGGTTGATTAAACCACCACATGGTTGTTCATATTATTAGCACATCTCGTTGCCCTGTTCTTTGTTGTTGAATTTGTTGGCACCATAATTATTTACATAATAACTTGCTTTAGTGTCAAATTTCAAATTGATCCAATGTAATTTAAGCTTATCTCTGAACTCATCAAGCAATAAAATCAATCTCTGATTTTTGAAAGGATTAAGTTGAATATTAATGTTTATATCGAATTGAAGAGTGGAATCTTCAATCCTTAATAGGGTCAAAGATTCAACCTGTCACAGGGAATGGTCAACTTATTTCTCTTACTGAAAAGAGAAGAGAAGAAAACAAGCTTCCATTGTCAAATTCCTTTACAAACAATGATCAAAATCATCCTTTTGTAAAGTTCCTACTTTAGAACTGAATTGGAAATGCTCCCAGTGATTTGGATGCCCGTCAAGTGATATTGGTTCATCATACAAATGAAAACAAATGAACAGTTGATTAAAATCTTTATTATGCTCCTGTCACGGGACTTAAATGCACTCTTCGATACAAAATTGACTAAATCAACCTAACTTTATGAGTTCAAATTTGTGGGGCCTGGATATCTTAAAATGATTGTTTGCATTCCAGAAATGGAAACATATAATGGATTTTGTCAATTTAAAGGATGCTGATTCTTTAAAATTTAGCCTACTGTGCATAGAATAAAGCTGAAAGAGTCCACAGACTTCTCATTTTCTTCCGGGATCATGTTACCAAGTCTTTCTAAATCTTGGTGCTGTTTGAACTTGTTAGACTTGGAGTATGAGCAAACGAAAGGAAATCTAAAAATGCTCACATGAAGTCGTGGTTTCTTGTTGAGCTTTTGCGAAAAAAAATTGAAATTATATTTGATCACTTCAATTAGTCTGCAAATGTTGCTATTTTCATTCCTGCATTATGTTTGCATTTTTTTATATTCAAATTTATGAATCTATCTATGACGACCCTTGATCATGAATCTCGGTCTAGGGGCTCGCAACACGGCCACATACCCTTAAAGCAAGGCTCAAGAGTATGCCAGGCCTGCTAACCTCAACCTGAACACTGAACACATCATGAGATACAATTATAAAAGTCAAAACGCATATTATTTTCTATATTATATCATTAAACCTGTACATATCATCCTCATCTGATACATACAAAAGTCTATACATCCAAAAAGTAACTATAGTAGCTCCCTGATGTCACTCCTGGAGTCCCTCCCTAAGGCTTTGGTTTATTAAGTATGCATTATCCTCATCTGCTGCAAAAAAAAAAAGATGAATGAGCTAAAATGCCCAGTAGAACTTCTACACTTACTATCATGAATATGTCAAGTAAACAGTTTAGTATAGTCAAAATATGTTTGAACAAACAATATCACAATACATATATTCATTCGAGAAACCAATAAAATCCCTGCTCAAAAGAAAATATTCAAGCCACCCAAGAGTCCCTATCCACCACCAACTCATCCACGTGACCGCAGTCACACCCAAATCATCCACATATCCACCATCACCTTCACACATCAGAATACTCAGAAATAACTTCCACACTCATACATCCATACCCTCGCACGCAAGACATCACTAAGCAAGTTGCACTCACTTAGTAAGCAATACGCTCTGAGCCTCCCTCTATAACCCTTGCCATAGCGCCCGTAAAGACATCACTAAGTGAGCCACTCCCTTAGCCTGTAGACGTCACGAGGCAATATTGTTTTAGCCTGTAGAAGTCACGAGGCAATATTGTTGGTACATACTGTCCCTGTTTAAAAGCCAGTATTACGTGTCAACAACCTAACCTGGTGATACTTCTCCCATTCAGGTTGGTTTATATACTAGTACCCAGCGTAATAAACTCAGTCATGTTAGCTATCATAACTGTGTTCTACCCGGCTTACGCGACCTTTATGCCCTTCCTTAGGCCGCTAGTCTAGGCTAGTGGGCCGCCAGTCTAGGCTAGTAATGGTACTGCAATACTCCAACTCACTGCCAGAACTAGTACCACGTACCAACAATACCCATCATATATACCATCTTCTTCAACTAAGTCACCCTCAAACATCTCCATAGCACCACCACGTACCAACAATACCCATCATATATACCATCTTCTTCAACTAAGTCACCCTCAAACATCTCCATAGCACCACCACGTAAGCACGGTTGAAAAACCCAAAACCATTTATATCAAAATAATATGCAAATCCATAAGAATTCATAATATTCATTTCAAATCATACAAGAAAATCTTATAATAAAATATGATATACGCAGCATGCACATTATAAAAATATATTACACAACAGTGGGGTGTAGAACTCCTACCTCATATCGCTACTCCAATAACTCCTCAATGCAACAAGTGTAGTCAACAAGTGTAGTCAACGATCACCTATAATCTCACATAAATAATTAATTTATCAAAATTCATAACCAAGAAAAATTACCATTTAATCCTTTTAGCCCAAAATTTGAAAATAACTCTTTTACTCCTCTCACTCAATGTACTACTTTTTATCCCAAATTTAACTTTTTTTTTTTAGTTTTAGAAGTTTTCACTAACTTTGCAATATTTATAAAAATGCCCCTACTTTCGTCGATAAATTTTTCTATGATTACTTTGGCCGTTATTCAATTTAAACATCAACATCATTACTAAAACTAGACTGGTTCAGTTTTCAGGATCAGATTTGATCAATATAATTTTAAATAAATGTGCTTCCTCGGACTCATTCAAACCATTTTATTTCAACTTAATATGAATATCATATGATTTTTGGGTGAAATAGAATCAAATTATGCATCTCTAAACCCAGATTTGAATCTACAGAGTGAGCCTAGCCAATCCCATGAATTTTATAATCAAATCCTAACATTTTCTTTCTATTTTTTTAATTTAAAAATAATCCCAAAGCTTGAACCAACTTGAACCAGGCCCACTGGTTCAAGCCCAACTCATATTCCTCTTGAACCCCACACCACCTCGATGTGAGAGCCACAATTCCCCTGTTTTCTTACTTTCTTCTTCATGCTCTCTCTCTCTCTCTCTCCTATCTCTTTCTTACTGCCGATGGCCCAAACCCACCGCCCATTGGCTCCCTCGTCTCGTCGCCCGTTCATCGCCGGTGAAGGGCGGCGAGACGCCACCAGGTCTGACCGGGAGGGAGAAGACAGAGTCTTCTCCCAAGCCAGGGGCCACCTGGGTCTCCTCCACTTGGCTGGTTGCCGGCGACCTCACGCCGACGGCTTCGAGCCTTCGACAACGGCTATCCCAAGCCTCCTAAGAATCACTGTGCACTCAGCTAAAAAGGAATAAAAACGGAATGAAAATTTTCACATGAACCTTGCTGGAGTTGCTAGCGATGATTTGAACCTCCCCGTATGATCCTCTAGCTCCAGTGATCTTTCCTTACTTTTTAATTAGAAGATCTCCCACCTTCTCAGCTGTAATTAATTGAGGAAGTTGTCATGAAACAGAGAAATGAAAGATGGATTAGAAGATCTCCCACCTTCTCAGCTGTAATTGAGGAAGTTGTCATGAAACAGAGAAATGAAAGATGGAACAGAGAAAAATAACGTGATATTTTTCTGTCCTTCCTATCTCACTAATAGCATCAACTTCAGCTCCGGTGATGCTCCACGGTGAAGGGGGTTCAAGCTACACCTTCCAATGGTGGTTTACCAGGGAGAACGGAAGGAAGGAGAGGAAGTTTCTGTCCTTCCTATCTCACTAACAGCATCAACTTCAGCTCCGGTGATGCTCCACGGTGAAGGGGGTTCAAGCTACACCTTCCAATGGTGGTTTACTAGGGAGAACGGAAGGAAGGAGAGGAAGAAGAAAAAAATGAAGTGGAGAAGAAAATGGAAGAAAAGAGTGGTCCTGTTGGCTTCATCAAGACCCTTGTTCTCTCCTTCCACTACCGATCATCCTCACTGAATTTTCTCTCTCCATCCACCATGGAACACTCACGAAAACGTGAGAGAATTCAGCATACAAGTGAATTATTATTATTATTATTATTATTTAATCAAGGCTAATTTAGATTAACTTATCTTAATCCATTCTTAATCATCACAAATCCTACCCCTTAAAATAATTTTGTCCTCGAAATAACATACCTTAGGACTTAAAAAGCTGCGAATACTTAGTCTTCATTTCCTTCTCAAGCTCCCACGTAGCCTCTTGCTCTAAATGATGGCTTCACTAAATGATGGCTTCACTCCACTGGACCTTGACGTAGGGAATGACTTGGTGCCACAGTACCTACTCCTTTTGATCAACAATCCTGACGGGCTGCTCCTCATAAGAAAGATCTTGACTCAACTGCAGAGGTTCCCAATCAATCATATGACTGGGGTTCAAAGTGTCTCCTCAATATAGAAACATGGAACACATCATGAACTCCTAAAAGAGCAGGAGGTAGGGCCAATCGATATGCCACCTCTCCCACTCTACTCAAGATCTCAAAAGGTCCCACAAACCTAGGGCTAAGCTTGCCCCGAGTCCCAAATCTCATGACACCTTTAGTAGGAGATACTTTGAGGAAAACATGATCCCCAACCTTAAACTCCAAGCCCCGTCGATGCCTGTTTGCATAACTCTTCTGTCTGCTCTGCGCCATCTGCAGTCTATCCCTAATCAATTTAATTTTGTCTACAGTGAGCTGCACTAACTCAGGGCCTAAAATCTACCTCTCACCCACATTCTTCCAACAAACAGGTGATCTGCACCTTCGACCATATAATGCCTCGTAAGGTGTCATCTGGATACTGGACTGATAGCTGTTATTATAAGCAAACTCCACCAATGGCATATTATCATCCTAGGCACCATCCAAATTTAGCATAGGATCTCAACATATCCTCTAAAATCTGGATAGTCCTCTCAGACTGACCATCTGCGGATGGAAGGCGGTACTAAAATGCAGCTTGGTCCCTAAAGCCTGATGCAGACTTTTCCAAAACTGAGACATAAAACGGGTATCTCTGTCAGATACAATAGAAACAGGGACTCCATGCAATCTGACAATCTCCTCTATATACAATCTAGCTAGCCTCTCCAGAGATACACCCACTCTAAAAAGGTAGAAAGTGGACTGACTTTGTCAACCTATCCACTACAACCCATACGACATTATTTCCTTTGGGAGTGTGAGGTAAACCAGTCACAAAGTCCATGGTATTGTTCTCCCACTTCTACTGCGGAATAGCAAGAGGCTGCAGAAGTCCCGTTGGTCTCTGATGCTCAGTTTTTACTTGTTGATAGGTCAAACACTTGGCCACAAACTGAGCTATATCCTTCTTCATTCCCTGCCACCAAAAATTCTCTCTTAGATCCCTATACATCTTAGTACTCCAAGGGTGAACAGTGTATGGAGTACTATGAGCTTCCTTCATCAACTCAGCCTTTAGTTCTGCACTGTTTGGAACACACAATCTAGAGCCAAATCTCAGTGAACCATCAGTGTAGATATGAAAATCACTATGACTTGAACCTGCTACTTTTCTGAACTTCTGTAGGGATGAATCCTCTGGCTGAGCTGCTTTAATCCTATCAATCAAGGTGGGTCGAACTATCAAAGTAGTTAACTGAGCCTTGAGATTACGTGGTCGTACCGCAATACTCAGCCTCTCAAGATCATGAAGAATAGACTGCTGAAGGATAATCAAAGAGGTCATCCCACCTGATGACTTGCGGCTCAAGGCATCAGCAACCACATTTGCCTTTCCTGGATGATAGCTGATGGTGAGGTCATAGTCCTTTATCAACTCCAACCATCACCTTTGCCTCATATTCAGCTCCTTCTGAGTGAAGATATACTTCAAACTCTTATGATCAGTGAATATCTCACATGACTCACCATATAAATAGTGCCTCCAGATCTTTAGAGCAAATACTACAGTTGCAAGCTCTAGATCATGGGTAGGGTAATTCTGCTCATAGGGCTTCAACTGTCTGTATGCATAGGCAATAACCTTCCCATTCTACATCAACACACAGCCAAGACCCATCTTGGAAGCATCACTGTATATGGTAAAGCCTTCAGAACTTGAAGGTAGAACCAAAATAGGAGCTGATACAAGCCTCCTTTTCATTTCTTAGAAGCTCTGCTCACAACCATCAAACCACTCAAACTTCACATTCTGCTGAGTCAAGCGGGTTAAGGGTACCGCTATCTTAGAAAAGCTCTTAACAAATCTCCTGTAATACCCTGCAAGACCCAGAAAACTGTACACCTCAGATACGGTGGTTGGTCTGCTCCAATTCATAATAGCTTCCACTTTTTTATATGCCCTAGAAATGCAATACTCTCCAACTAGAACTCGCATTTCGAGAACTTAGCATATAATTTCTGCTTTCTGAGAATTTGCAAGATAATTTTTAGATGCTCTGCATGCTCCTGCTTCTTAGAGTAGATGAGGACATCATCAATGAATACCACAACAAACAGATTTAAATAAGCCTTGAAGACTCTATTCATCATATCCATGAAGGCTGCAGGAGCATTAGTCAAACCGAAAGGCATTACCAGAAATTCATAATGCCCATATCTAGTTCGAAATGCAGTCTTTGGAACATCCTCTGCTTTAATCTTCAACTGATGGTATCCAGAGCACAGATCTATTTTGGAAAACACTTGCGTTCCCTGCAATTGATCGAATAGATTATCGGTCTTGGGCAGTGGATACTGATTCCGTATTGTGACCTTATTCAGCTCTCTATAGTCAATACACAGTTGGAAACTTCCATCTTTCTTTTTCACAAACAGTACAGGGGCTCCCCAAGGTGATACACTCGGTCGAATGAATCCCTTTTCTAAAAGTTCCTGTAACTGCTTCTTCAACTCCTTTTAACTCTATAGGTGCCATTCTATATGGGGCTTTAGAAATAGGCTCAGATCCAGGAAGCAAATCAATAGCAAACTCTAACTCCCAATCTGCTGGCATTCCTGGAAGGTCTTCTGGAAACACATGAGAATTCCTGAATCACTGGGACGCTGCCCATGTTTCTGTCCTGCTATCGCTGGCTATCCAAAATCACTGCCAGATAGCTTTTACATCCTTTCCTCAACAATCTCCGAGCACCCATAGTGGAAATTAGACCTAAAGTATCTTTAGGCTTACCCCCCTTAAAGATGAACTCTGGGCATTCTGGAATCTGGAATCTCACCTCTTTCTTGAAACAGTCTACAGAGGCATGATATGATGCCAGCCAATCCATCCCCAGAATTATATCAAAGTCTGCAATGTCCAGAATCAGTAAACGTGCCATCATATCTCGGCCTCCCATACTGATCTGACAAGCTCAACAAATCAAATCTACTATCACAATATCTCCACTGGGTATGGCAATTCCCATTGGAGATTCCAATGCTTCAGGACTTAGGGACTCACACTTCTTCACAAAGGTGGGTGATATGAAAGAATGAGTGGCTCCCGGATCAAATAAAGCATAAGCAGGAATAGAAGCAACCATAATCTCACCTATATTAATGCAATAAAACTAACTATAAAAAGAACAATATTATAACTAATCAAAAATAATTTCAATTAAAGATAGATAAAAATAGCACTTGTCACCACGATATTAGATGCGTGAGCATCCTGCTGTGTCAAAGTAAACACCCTACTTTGAGTCATCGGCTTCTGCGTAGTAACAGCTCGGGGTGGCGGTGCCTGATGGCTTGACTGTTGCCTATCTGGGCACTGGAAGGAAAGATGACCCGACTTGTGATAGGTATAGCATTTCTAAACATATTGGGGACATGATCTCTGAAGATGAGGGCCACCACAAGAATAGCAGCTCAAGGTTCTCCTCGATCCAGGCACTGAGGTGGATGGAGCTGACCTCTTCGTCCCAGAATAGGACCCTCGAGAACTCTGGGCAGGTGCACTTCTAGCTGCAGATGCCCTCCTTAAGACTTTATCCTTGACAACTAAAGCCTCATTATGGCCTCTCTCAATGACCAAGGCTTTATTGACCACAGCTCTATAGGTGGTCAACTCAAAGTTAGAGACCTCCCTTCGAATTCCCTGCTGCAACCCATCCTTAAATTTTTTGGCTCTATCAGAATCACTACTAGCCAAGGTAGGAGCATACCGAGACAGCTCCTCAAACTTATGGAGATACTCAGAAACTGTCATATCTCCCTGCTGAAGTAGATTGAATTCAGAAAACTTCTTCCACTGAATGCTGAAAGAAAAGTACTTATCATAAAAGGCTGCCCTGAAGTCATCCCAGGTGATCAAGGAGATATCACCACCTCTCCTTGACACCTCTGAGCTCCACCAATCTTCAGTCTCTCCCTCAAGCAGAAAAGAGGCAAAAAGGACCCTACACTGCAGGGTCACAAAAACTTTATCCACCCCCTTTATCCAAGCCTTCGCATCTAGAGGCTTTTCGGTGCCTCGAAATGGATTAGGGGCAAACTTCTTGAATTCTGACAGACTACCCTCTCTGTCCCTCCGAAAACTCGCTTGTTGATGCAGCTGCTGTTGAGATTGTATCTGCTAATGCGTCAAAAACTGCTGCTGAAACTGCTTGTTATGATCTCATCATCTCTAGCATGATGTCGAGAACCGCTCTCATCTCAGACTGCTCCCCTTGGCGAGTAGAAGATGGGTGCTCAACATGTCCCTCCGACAACGTCTCACTAGCTGGTGCTGAGGGAAGTCCCCGCTTGCTGCTGATCCCAGGCCGTTGTCCCATCAGCGAACTTGGTACGTCGCCTAGTGCGACCCCCACCCTCCGAAGTCATTTGCACAAAACAACACATGTAAGACAAGTTTGCTAGGCTCTTAGGAATTTAGGTCCCAAAATTAAATTTCGGTTATGATGGCCAAAGATCTCAACATCACCTTATACCTTAAAGCCTGCTCCTCACTTGTCTCTAGGGTCAATTCTACCCCTCTCTCCCTAAGGCTTGAAGCCTAAGCTCTGATACCACTCTATGTCACTACTACTAACCAAAGCTTTGATACCACTATAATGTCACGACCCCTGATCGTGAATCTCGGTCTAGGGGCTCGCAACACGGCTGCATTCCCTTAAAGCAAGGCTTAAGAGTATACGAGGCCTACTAACTTCAATCTGAACACATCATGAGATACAACTATAAAAGTCAAAACACATTATTTTCTATATTATATCATCAAACCTATACATATCATCCTCATCTAATACATATAAAAGTCTATACACTCAAAAAAGTAACTACAATAGCTCCCTAATCTCACTCCTGGGGTCCTTCTTTAAGGCTTTGGTTTATTAAGTATGCATCATCCTTGTCTGCTGCAAAAAAAATAAGATATAATGAAATGAGCTAAAAAGCCCAGTAGAACTTCTACACTTACTGTGATGAATATGTCAAATAAACAGTTTAATATAGTTAAAATATGTTTGAACAAACAATATCACAATACATATATCCATTCGAGAAACCAATAAAATCCCTGCTCAAAAGAAAATATTCAAGCCACCCAGGAGTCCCTATCCACCACCAACTCATCCACGTGACCGCAATCACACCCAAATCATCAACATATCCACCATTACCTCCACACATTAGAATACTCATATCACAACCTCGGAAATAACTTCCACACTCATACATCCATACCCTCGCATGCAAGACACCACTAAGCAAGTCGCACTCACTTAGTAAGCAATACGCCCTGGGCCTCCCTCCATAACCCTTGCCACAACGCCCGTAAAGACATCACTAAGTGAGCCACTCCCTTAGCCTATAAACGTCATGAGGCAATACTGTTGGTATATACTGTCCCCGTCTAAAAGCCAGTATTACGTGTCAACAACCTAACCTGGTGACACTTCTTCCACCCAGGTTAGTTTATAAACTAGTACCCAGCGTAATAAACTTAGTCATGTCAGCTGTCATAACTGTGTTCTACCCGACTTACGCGGCCTTCATGCCCTTCCCCGGGCCGCCAGTCTAGACTAGTAATGGTACCGCAGTACTCCAACTCACTGTTACAACTAGTACCACGTACCAACAATACCCATCACATACACCATCTTCTTCAACTAAGTCACCCTCAAACATCTCCATAGCACCACCAAGCCACCACACGCCAGAATGCCAAAACTCGTAAGCACGGTTGAAAAACCCAAAACCATTTATATCAAAATAATATACTGCAATATACATAAAAATCTACAAGAATTCATAATACTCATCTCAAATCATGCAAGAAAATCTCATAATAAAACATGATATATGCAAGCATGCACATTATGAAAATATATTACACAACAGTGGGGTGTAGAACTCCTACCTCAGATCGCTACTCCAATAACTCCTCAATGCAACAGGTGTAGTCAACGATCACCTATAATCCCACATAAATAATTAATTTATCAAAATCCAAGAAAAATTACCATTTAACCCCTCTAGCCTAAAATCTAAAAATAACTCTTTTACCCCTCTCACTCAATGTCTAGCAACCCTCTACTTACTGCTTTTTATCTCAAATTTAACTATTTTCTAGTTTTAGAAGTTTTCACTAACTCTGCAATATTTACAAAAATGCCCCTACTTTCGCCAATAAATTTTCCTATGATTACCTTGACCGTTATTCAATTTAAACATCATTACTAAAACTAGACTCATTACTAATTACAATGGTTCAGTTTTCAGGATTAGATTTGATCAATATAATTTTAAATAAATGCGCTTCCTCGGGCTCATTCAAACCATTTTATTTCAACTCAATATGAATATCATATGATTTTTGGATGAAATAGAATCAAATTATGCATCTCTAAACCCAGATTTGAATCTACAGAGTGAGTCTCGCCAATCCCCATGAATTCTATAATCAAACCCTAATATTTTCTTTTCATTTTTTTAATTTAAAAATAATCCCAAAGCTTGAACCAACTTGAACCAGGCCCACTGGTTCAAGCCCAACTCATAAGAAGGCTGCAGCCTTCTTCCTCTTGAACCCCCATACCACCTCGATGCGAGAGCCATAATTCCCCTATTTTCTTACTTTCTTCTTCACGCTCTCCCTCTCTCCCTCTCTTTCTCTCTGCTCTCTCTCTCTCCCATCTCTTTCTCACTGTCGGCGGCCCAAACCCACCGCCCTTCGGCTCCCTCATCTCGTCGCCCATTGACCGCCGGTGAAGGGCGGGGAGATGCCACTAGGTCTGGTGGCCTCCCACGTTGGACCCGGTTGCATGCAAGGGAGAAGACTATCTTCTCCCAAGCCAGGGGCCACCTGGGTCTCCTCCCCCTGGCTGGTCGCTGGCGACCTCACGCTGATGGCTCCAAGCCTCCGACGATGGCTATCCCAAGCCTCCTAAGAATCACTGTGCATTCAGCCAAAAAGGAATAGAAACGGGATGAAAATTTTCACCTGAACCTTGCCGGAGTTGCTAGCGATGATTTGAACCTCCCCGTATGATCCTCTAGCTCCAGTGATCCTCCCCTACTTTTTAATTAGAAGATCTCCCACCCTCTGAACTGTAATTAAGGAAGTTGTCATATGGAAGATGGAATAGAGGAAAATAATGCGATATTTTTCTGTCCTTCCTATCTTACTAACAGCATCAACTTCAGCTCTGGTGACGCTCCACGGTGAAGGGGTTCGAGCTACACCCTTCAATGGTGGTTTACCAGGGAGAACGGAAGGAAGGAGAGGAAGAAGAAGAAGAAAAAAATGAAGTTGAGAAGAAAGTGGAAGAAAAGAGTGGTCCAGTTGTTGGCATCCTCAAGACTCTTGTTCTCTCCTCTCATTACCGATCATCCTCACTGAATTTTCTCTCTCCATCCACCATGGAACACTTACGAAAACGCGAAAGAATTCAACATACAAGTGGATTATTATTATTATTATTATTTAATCAAGGCTAATCTAGATTAACTTATCTTAATCCATTTTAATCATCACATTATCCTTCCTCAAATTAATTTTTTTAAATATTGATAATCAAAAAACTTTTAGGAGATGCTTGGTCATGGTATACTGAACCATCCCAAACCAGGCAGTTTGGGGTGAACCTAATTGAACCAGGATGGTTCAGCTTGTCGATTCAGTAGAGAGAGTGAATCAATCAAACTGACTTTGAACTGACCAAACTGACCGTATCGAACTGAACCAAACCGTTTGGTTCGGCTTGATTTAGGGTGGTTCATAGCTTGAGATTAGGGATGGTAATGGGGATGGAAAAATCCGATCCGTAGGGAACTGCTCTGATAGAGATAGGTTTGGAGTGATTAAATGAGGATGGGGGTGGGGATGGGAAGAATTTTTGAAAACCCTTTGGGTTCAGGAACGGGGATTGAGACTATAGTCTCGATCCCCGAACCCATTCCCAAAATCAGATCATTTTCTTTAAATATAAATATTGGGTTTGGGTTCTTATATATTAGATTTAGGCTCTTAAATTTGGGCTTTTTAATTATTTTAAATATCCACCAATTTATAATAGATTTTGGGCTTTAAATGATTATATATATATACACACACACACACTAGAATTAGGTCTAAAGTTGACAATCCAATTTTAGAGACAAAATAAATGGAGAATGGGGAACTGCGGGGATGGGGATGAGAGACAATCCATCCCCATTCGAGGATTGGGGTGGGGACAGGGAGCGGGGTTGGGGGCATGGAATGTACCTTTCACCCCAAATCCACCTCGTTGCCATCCCTAGTTGGGGCCTCTTATTCCATTTAATCGGTATGCCATCGGTATGGTTCAGTATGCCCGTACCAAATTATACCGGTCTGATACCAAAAGGTGGTTAAAAAGAGATGGTTTAAAAATAAAAAAAATAAGGAGGTGAAATGACCTGAACTTGGGAGATTCTACTCAAAGAAGAAAATTCTAATATTATGATTTTGTGGATTTTATTAAATTTCATTGCATAACTAAAATCTCGGTATTGAAGTACAATAACTTGTAGATTAATTAAAAAATCACAAAAGCATCATGGTATTTTAATGCATCCAAATACACCATTAATTTAGCTTGATTAGTATTATATATTGTTTTTCTCTAATTATCAATCAAGAATTTTGCATATTATTGTTTTTACATGAGTAAAATTGTTCAAGATGGTCATGCTGTTGGATTGATGGAGAACAGCGCTTCTGCTTCAGTTTGCATAACCAGTTGCATCTTTCCATTGTTAGTGGTCATCTTGTGTTTAGTACAATGCCAACTTGTGTTTGTAAGCTTACAAATTTCACCTTCTATGCTGCAATCAAATTTATAGGATGCAGAAAAGTACAAGCTTTCCCACCCAAGCAACTTCCATTACTTGAATCAAAGCAAAACATATGAGTTAGATGGTGTAAGCAGTGCAGAAGAGTATTTGAAGACACGGAGGGCAATGGATATTGTTGGTATTAGTCTTATTGATCAGGTTTAAAGCTATTTTGCATCATAGTTTCTCTACTCTAGACTTGAGGTTATTCTTTATTGTCCTCTTGAAAAAGGCCTTATAAGTGATGTCACATCTCTTTTCTCTATTTATCAGGAAGCAATATTTCGCACCTTGGCTGCTATTCTTCATCTTGGAAATGTTGAATTTTCTCCTGGAAAGGAACATGATTCATCAGTCATTAAGGATGCTAAGTCTAATTTTCACCTTCAGATGGCTGCTGAACTGTTTATGTGAGTGACATTCATTTGTTTTCAAGTGATTATTATCTTAATGGAACCTAAAAGTTTAATGTTGGAGATAGGCAATCTCAAATTTCCTAAAATTTTAATATTGGAGATAGCCAATCTCAAATTTATCTTTTTCTATGGGTCTAGTTTAGCCATTCCATGCTATTCAATATAACTGATTGATGATTGCAGTTCACTCTTAAAATTTGCTCTTTTTTAGTCCAAATGTTAAATTGTATCAGAAATTGGGATAAATAGCCTTGATATAGCAACTTGTGGACTCATATATTTCAAATGTTTTGCATGTTAAGTAGTATCTTGGATTGGTTAGTTTAGTAATAGTAGCAACCCTCACCTATCAAGGAGCCTTGTGTTTGATTGCCGCTATTAGCGAGTGTAGCTATACGTGTAATAATAACCTAGTCTTTCTTGGATGTCCTTTATATTTCTTTTATAGATGACTTTTCCCTTACCTTATGTATAAATCAAGGTCCATAAAATCGGTATTGAGATCCATACTGATATATTATTGATTCGATATAGTATGGATCGGTACAGTACTCACTTTGTACCAAAATAGGGTACTATTCTTTTTTTTTTTTACCCTTGATCACCTAGTACCGAATGGTTTGGGTCAGTACCAGATACAGTGCGGTATGGGTTGGTTTGGTTCATACTGAATTGAAACTCTATACTATTCTAGTACCTTACCTATACGGTACAGTACGGTTGGTATGATAGGCCTTGCTATAAACTAAATATATGTAATAAGTCTTATCTTAACAATATTTAGGATGGATATAAAATTCATATATTATTACTCATTATATTAGGGGCCATATGTCTACGTTTTATATTAATTTCTAAGTTATTTAAATATGCTTTCTTGTTGCTACGTTAGTTTTGTCCAAGATTTACGGTATCGACTTGTATTGATCGTATCATATTGGTAAGGTATTGGTATGATATTAAAGTTTGATTCTGTATGAACTGAATCGGTTCAAATTAAGAGGAATTGCCTTATATCATTTGATTTCGAGCAATATTGTGACTGAGAGTAAAAAAATGCCATTCTTGGTATGCCATTCTTGGTCTATAAAGGAACAAAATAAAGAGGATATATATAACCTTTTTAAATGAGATCTTAATTTCTCATAAAATGTTTCAAAACCGGCCCATCCGATGCCCAATGTGGTAAGGGGATACTATAGCGTGGGCCCTTTCGAGGTTGACCATGAACCAATTATAATATTTGCGATCGGACCATTCCCTAGCAAGGATGTCAAGGGGAGAGCATGTAAGGACACATGCAGTTGTTTGTTTAAACTTACATCAAGTGTATGTTAGGGAGGTCTTAAGTACCTAAATATAGTTGAGGACCTAAGTTGTTATAAATGATATCAGAGCCAACTTAGCCTATAGCCCAAATAGCTAGGGGACACTGCAACATGGGTCCTTTTGGGCTTGAACATGAGCCAA
Source organism: Metroxylon sagu (assembly GCA_017589505.3). Classification (NCBI taxonomy): domain Eukaryota; kingdom Viridiplantae; phylum Streptophyta; class Magnoliopsida; order Arecales; family Arecaceae; genus Metroxylon; species Metroxylon sagu. Next base: position 2,087,065 of record JACVBY030000640.1, on the reverse strand, counting down.
TCTAAATGGGAGAATGTATGAAAGCCTATATACGCATGCATTTAGTCCTACATCTGGGATGTGTTTGGGATGTCTTAGGTACTTAAGGAAGGGCTAAATACCCTAATTAATGACTTTTGGCTAGATCATTATGTGAGTTTCTAGGTTATTGTGGCATACTTGTACCATTGCAATAGGGGTTGGGAAAGAACTAGTAAGTGATACATGATAACTAATATGCACTTTGAGTGAGTTGAGATAACTAGAGGTGGTCTTAATGTAGGCTTATACTATTGAATGTAGGGGTGAGAATGGTTTGGCTAGATCAGATTCTAGCATGTTAATGCTTTCTGTTAAAGCCCATTTGACCCGAGTTAAACTTGACCTGAAATATCAACAAGTTGAAATGCTAAATCTAAATTTGCTGATAAGATAATTAGGTTGATTTGGACTCAACTTGAGGGGGGAGAGATAGGAGAGTAGAAAGGAGGAAGAGAGAAGAGAAAAGAAGGTGAATTGTGATGGGAGCAATGTGCCTAAGAAGGTGGTGGTGCTTGTGAATGTTACAAGGGGGTTAGCAGACTGATATTAAGATAGGTTGGTGAGGAGGATGATGGATGGAGGAGAGGAAGAAAAGGAGAGGGAAGAGGGGAAGTAAGGAAGAGAGAAGCAGAGTAATGTATTGGAAAAGAATGGTAGCATGATGCTTGGCTATGGTTACAGGGAGTGATGGGGTTGTAAAGGTCACTAGGATGGGGCTGGCAACAAAGATGAGCAGAAGATGAGGGTGAGGAGGTGGGTGGAAGGAGGAAATGGAGGGAGCATAGGGAAAAGGAGTGGGGATAAAGGGGAGAACACAATAAAGAGGAGCAAAGGAGAAAAGTGAGGAGAGCAAGGGAGAGTAGTTGCTATTATTTTTTAATATTATTAAGAGTGTGTTGGTGCTTGATGGATTAGGCTTGGTAAATGGGTTCAGGCTAAATTTGTTAGCCTAAGTTGAAGGCATATCCTAAGTTTGACTTACCCTGCCTTTAGCTCTTATAAATTGTAACTTATTAATGGCTTGATTAGGCTAGCATGTTTAATTTTAGTGCAAATGCAACCTAAGCAGACTCAAGCACAGCCGGTAAAATTTATTTTGCGACTCATGATTTGATTATAGTAAGGGAATTTCCTGTATCATAGTCTTTTGGAAGTTGATCATAGTAAAAGAATTCCTTTTCTTGTGTTATAGTCCATTATGTGATGCACATGCATTTGTGAATGTAAATTTCATATTAAACTTGCTTGATCTAGTCTATTAGGTTCATAAAATTCTGACAAAATTTAACCCCATTTGATGTTGGGCTAGATGTTTCGAGAAAAACTCCATCCAGCCTAATGATTACATGACTTCGACAAAGCGCAGGTATTGGTGGGAAGCCATGTACGTGCCTAGTTTGAAGCATAAACCTAGTGGATGCCTCCAAAGCTTTATACTGTTTAGACATAAATAGAAAGATAATGTTACCGATTAGACTAAATGTCTGGTTGGACCAAAATGCTGGGTAATGAAGGAGTTCCATGAGAGATGAGGATGTCTAGAAGGATGTGTAAGAAGTAGGAAGGGAGGGGTAGTAGATTTGAGGCATCTTAGGAGTAGCATTGATGAAGGATAAAGAGGAGAGCCATGCAAGATGGTTTGTCCGTGAGCAATTTGTGCCGGAAACATTTCTATTGAGGAGGGTTTCCTAGATCTGAAACAAAGAGATGCAGAAGAGGATCAATACACCAGAAAGGAATTTGATGGAAGAAGTAGAAAGGGGCTTTAAAGTTTAAAGTTTCTAGGATTTGGCCTTCCACAAAGTATTCCATAATAGATAATGCATCTTGTTGATCTTATAATGGCTGTGTAAGTAATTTGTTTTGCTGGCTGTATCTAGGTTTCTCCACTATTTATATTTGACATTTTATTTAAATTTTGCACACTAAGAGTTATTTCTGAATGCTTCATGAGCTAAATATCTTCTTGAAAATTGCTGCTAGTTGTCGACCACTACATTAACCAACCACATTGGGTAGTTGCTAATGCTCCTGGTGATGATATGCCCCCAGATTGCATTGCTAAACTTTTTTCCTTTCTTTAGAAGGCGTATATTTACCTCGAATAACAAGGTGAAGAACATAAGAAACTTCTTGAGTCTTATGCAGCATCTATGTGATGCAGCAGGAGAGAATTTTGTAAGGTGTATACCTTGCACTTATTTTCGATCTTCTATTGGCTTGATACACTAATTTTCAGGTGTTCCATAACTAGCTGAAAGTGGCACAATTTAATTATTTTTTGCAAACATATTGTGGTTTATGGACTTCCATGCCAGGCTTTGGAATATGGTACTTTTTTTATGCTTTACAAGAGTGTCAGAACTAACGTTACTCTTTTCTTTGTTATATTTACTTTCTAGTTACTGTGCACTAAAGCTACTCTAGCTTACAAACCTATCAATGTTTGGTATCACATTGAACTACAAAAGCAACAATTGAATCCTCCATCTTGTTTATGTTCATGTAAGGAAATGACATCCATGAAGCCTATACTTATGCCTCACGGCATACATCTGACTTGTTGGGTCTTTAATGACTTTCCTTACTTCTTTTCCATATTAAATGCTACTTTGAATTAAGCAAGTTCAAGAATATTTTTCTTGCATTGCAAGGATCTTGTATCTCCTGTTCATGTAACTAATGTAATCATTTTAATTCAGTGAATATTTATGTAATTTTTTCGGACAGTTTTTTAAAATTTAGCTCCACCATTCTCATATTGATTTATTTCATGCATCAGGTGTGATCTGAGCCTTCTGCTTGCAGCCATGTCTTCACGTTCCATACAAACTCATGATGGAAGTATTGTTAAAGCGCTTGACTGTGCTGCTGCTGCAGCTAGTCGTGATGCTTTAGCTAAGACTGTATATTCTCGTTTATTTGACTGGCATGCCCTCTTCATATTCTTTTTTTCCCCTTTCATTCTGGGATGTTTTTTACAGTTGCTTATCTGTCAACTTCTTTTTGCAGGCTTGTTGAAAATGTTAATAAATCTGTTGGACAAGATGTTGATTCTAGGATGCAGATTGGTGTCTTGGACATCTATGGCTTTGAATGCTTTAAAAATAACAGGTCATGAATGATTAAAATCTAGTTTAATCTTTAAACTATTATTTGTGTCTTAATGTTGTAAAAAATAATAGCACTGAACCATTTTCTTTTGATGATCAGGGATGTGAACCTATATTTGCTACATGATTTAGAAATTATTTGTCTTGCAAAATGTCAGTACTTATTACATACTTTTTTTCATCTATGTTGTCATTACACTCATCTTTCCAGCATAAGTTGATGGTGTGTTGTCTATGACCTTAAAAAATAACATGTTTAGTTTTGTGAAGTCCTACATTTTTATTGCCCAAAAATGAGCCAACTCCTTGTGGACTCCTACAAAAAACACGATTGGATTTCAAAGTAGCCCAATCTAATTCAAACAATTTCACGTAATTGGGCACATCTTGATTACTTTTTATAGCAGCAGGATCACCATAACCATCTGGAAAATTCTGCTGATTTCATGTATTGGGCACCAAGTTCTAGTGTCAAGAAAAATCAGTAAGTGCTCTTTGCTGCTTCAAATTCATTTTTTTGATCAAGGATTTTATGTGCTGCTATGGCAGGAGACAATTCCATGAAAAATTGAGTGACATTTACCTAGGACGACATAAAAAGTAATGCAAATCTTTCTTGATAAGCAGAGGCAGAAGACCTCCCCAACTACTAGCAAAATAGGAGGAAAAGCAATAAATAGAAGAGATTTGAATTTATTGAAGAAATAACTCCACCAATTAGCCAACTCCATTGATTCCATGCCTTCATGTGGCCTTAAGAACTACAAGTCTACTTATATTCCAAGAGATTTAAAAAAAAAGGAATAATCAGTCTGACTGGACTCCAGAAGCCTTTAAAACCAGCTTTGACCACTCTGCTTCCCTTGCATCTCCCACCTCCTCCAACGCCCCCACCCAATAAAAAAAGGGGGAACCAAGAACCTAATTTACAATCAAAGTCTATACTCCATATGGTAGTAAAATTGTTTTTGTCCTCTAGTTTGTAGTTTATTGGATCAAAATATTGTGGCACCCAGATATAAGAATAATGTTGATGTGTGCAACATTGTACTAATTGCAGAGGAATTAAACTTGTGATTCATTCGATGAAGTAATGATTAATCGGTTAAAGGTAATTGAACATAGATAAGGAATATTACAACAACCTCAGACAACCTATTTGGATTTATGCTTAAAAGTCAAAAAAGAGGCTATCTTCTCGCTTGGATTGTGGATGAAAAATATAAAGAAAAGGGAAAAGTTCACTATGGTCTTTATCAAATGTGGAGAGAACTTGTGATAAGATGCTAAAAAGGTCAATTTGGTGGGCGTTAAAAAGGATGTCCATAAATAGTCCATTGAATTCATTAAAGATATGTATGTTACAGCTTAGGTAAGTGTTAAGTATCATTATGGTACAAGTACAACAAATGTATTTCCGCTCATAGGAGGATTTTGTCATGGATCAATGCTAAGCGCATATCTCTATTAATTATGGATGACCTTACAGATATTAGGTAGATGTGCATTGGTCAATGCTATCTAAAAATGATATGGTGTTTGCTGATGACAAAAGCAGTATATCAAATGTTAAATTGGATTCATGGAAGAAAGCTTTAAAAGACAAAGGCTTAGAAATTAATAAAGCAAAGGCAGAGAACGTGGAATTCAATTTTAATACAGATAAGGTCCCAAACTAAGATCAATGAGCAGGAGTACCATAAAATGATAAGTTTTTTGTTATTTAAGATTTATTATACAAAACAATAAAAAGATAAATGAAGCTTTATGTAATAGGATGAGAATTGGTTGGCTGAAGTGGTGTGGTGTTTTCTTGATATTATATTACAGATATATCACTTGGTGACTTAAAAGAAAGATTATATAGAATAACAATGAGGCTAGCAAGGTTGTATGACTGTAAATGTGGGGTAATGAAGAAGGTATAAGGAAATGAGTGTAATAGAAATGAGAGTATGACAATGGATGTATAGTAAAACTAGAAAGGATAGCTTAAGAAATGAGTATATTAGAGGAGCTGTTAGAGTTGCGCAAATTAAGGACAAAGTGATGGAGAATTGATCGAGATAGTGTGAGCCTTTGCAACAAAGATCTTAAGGGGCTCTATTCAGAGGAGATACTTTAATTTTAGTTCAAGGAAGTAGATGGAGAGAAAGACCTAATGTGATATAGAAAGGCTTGAACTTATGTTAAAGATGGCCCTAAATAGGAATTCTTGATGAGTGGGTATATAAAACCAATCCCAAGTAGTTGGAATAAGGTTTGATAGTTATGCTTGTTTGGTTGTCTTGAATTTCTTCATAATTTTTATCAAAGTTGTTGAACTTCAATGTTGCTGAAACTTTTAATTTTTGGTGGAAAAACTAAACTCATTTTGTTTGACTCAAAACCAACCTTTCAAAACTTGCTTTTGGCTAACCTCTTGTCCATCGATAATATCACTTGTTGCATGCCCTAATTGGTCTTGGCCATCTGTCCATTTTATGGTTAGTAACATAATATATTGATTCTCTATTTGGAGCTATCCAAGGTTTTAAATTCTATAAGATGGGACCATCCTATTTTTTTTATGGAAGCAGATGTATCACTATCTCGCCCCGTCTCGACACTTGAGATGAGGGATGTCTTAAGATGCACCGCTTGGGATGTTAGGATAATGGCGGGATGGTTCCGTGTCAATGCTTGGGTCGATAACTCATCTCAACACCCCATGGGATGTCCTGCTGGAATTTGAAACCATGATGCTATCTTCTATTGCCTTTTGTGACTACTAAATTGCATTTTAGATAATTTGAAGTATCCTTTCTTTCTTTGTGTTCATGCAACCTTAAACATCTTCATTCATTGCTACTCTATATTTTGTAACATGTTCTCAGTTGTACTCACATCTTGTTTTCTATCTCATGGTATCCCTTCATTCTTTCATTCTTGTAGGTACATTTTGTATAAGGAAGAAGTGCTTCATTATATTAGCCTACTTTTGTGTGTATTTATTTTATGGCATGCCAAATTGTAAGCTAATACACAAGGAAAATGGCTACATGTGTTGTGCTTTGAAAATGGGGATACTATGCTAAAACAATTAACAGTGAAACTTGTGCATTGTATAGCATTAAAGGCATGGTATGCTAAATTGTCCTGAATCGGGATTGTTCGGCCTGTCCGTTCGATACATGGGAAGAACCGATCGAACAGCCAAACCAATTGAACCGAACTGAATTGCCCCGAATTGAACCAAACTAAACTACCTAGTTCAACCTGATTTAGGGCAATTCATGGCTTGGGACTCTTGTTCTACTTGATTGGTATGCCACCGGTACTATTCGGTATACCTCATATCGACCCGTATCAGTCCAGTACTAAAATGGTACCAGTTTCTGGTACGGCAAAACTTAATTAAAGGTGATTCATAATGTATCAAAATGTTTTTGGTTAACTTATGGTGTAGTATGCTCATATCTGTGATAACAGTTGAAAGTGAGATGGTTTATTAAATTTTCTATTTATGTTCAATGACTCTTTACGCTTCTGTGGACATTTGGATATTTTATGGTTTCTATTTCTCTAGAATTTCGCTTGAAATATAGTCCAAGTATCTTCTAGATGTATAGATGTGCTCCATGCATGTTGTTGAATCTTCTTGATTATGTTGTAGCTATATTATGTCTAAAAATCATATCATCCCTTATTGCTCAGCAGTAGCCTCTCTTACTCTGCCTCCCTCCCTTTCTCTCTTGGTGCAAATTGTCTCCTCACATGTTGCTTTTTAATGAACTGACACCATATTCTTTTGCTTAGTTTTGAGCAGTTCTGCATTAACCTCGCTAATGAGAAGCTTCAACAACATTTCAATGAGGTGTGCTATGATCAGTTTATTTTATCTTTTGCCGACTCTTCTGTATCATCCTTAGTTCAGAGGCTCCTTTATCTTACAAGCCACTTTATTTTGGTGTTTATTCTTATTTCAGCATGTATTTAAGATGGAGCAGGAAGAATACAAAAACGAGAAAATTAATTGGAGTTACATTGAATTTATAGATAATCAAGATGTTTTGGATTTGGTTGAGAAGGTCTTGCTTTCTCCTCACTTTATACATCAAATTAGTTCTCATGCTGATTGAATATTATTGTAATATATTTTATTAAATTTTCATTGATCATGGCTTACATGTTCTTTCTTTTTTTTTTTTTAAAGGATACCTGCATACTCTTGTCTGTCTTCTCTCCAGTAATTTCCACCTTTTTTGCTATCAGATATATCCTATTATTATTCCATATGTAAATTTATTTCTTCCTTCTCTTTTGCTATAACATTTCCATCTGCAAAACTATAGCACAGAAATAGTGGTTAAAGAAACTGTTTTGGTTACTGCACGACTCACTAGTCAGTACCATGATTCTAAGTTTGCTCTAATCCTGCTGGTATGAATAACTTTACCAAAGTTAAATACTGTATTGAAGATTCGTCTAGACATGCATGATATTGAAACGTAGACACTGGTTGAGGCAGTTTCAGCCAAGTTAATCAGATAGATGAGGACACCTTATGATAGTTCATGGAACTTGGTTGAATCCTAGAAAAACTGAAGCTGATCTAGGATCATAATTTATTAAGTCCAATAACATATATGGGGGCATTGGATGGCTAATTCTGTGGTGGATCATGGTCGTTTTGCTGCGATAATCATTCTATAAACTAGTTCCTCATCTTTTCTAAGCTTGTCATGTATATAGCGTTCTCTTTCTACTTTGCCACCTCTTGATATTTTAAGAGTACTGTTTTTTTATGCTGGAGAAGGCATTTTGCTTCCTTTTTCACTTTTTTTGAGAGAACGATTGGAGAGTCCAGTCAAGTCATTCTGGGAATGAGCTCAAAACAACAAACAAGAGTATAGAGCAAAGGAAAAAAAGGAAAACACCAAAACAGCACAACGACAAACACCTTCACACCAAAACAGCACAACCATGGACACCTTCAATGTGTGGTTTGCAAGAATGCATAAATACATACATATGTGCATTCAGACATACACATATACATAACTGTGTTCGTATTTATGCATGTTTTGTCTAAATGGTTAATGTAATATGTTGGTTTTTCAGTTTTTTGAGGGGGATTTGAAATGTCGAAACTTGATACGACATTTGTACTTCACTTGAGCTTCTGGCAGCAATGCATGTTTTATTAATGACTAACTATTATCTTCTCCCAAAAGTGATTATATAAATTTGTTTATGAAATCCTTTCATGGTGCATTAAAGCAAGCATCTCACTGGGACGAATTGCTTCATATAGGAATGACAATTCATTTCATGTTGTCTCCATTTGACTATTGTATTATTGTGGCTTAGATTCATATAGAAAATTAGAACTGAATGGGTTAAAAAAATGTTGTGGTCGGCTGGTCGCCACTATTCCATGCATGGTTGCACACCTTTACAATTTATATGTACAAATAATGAAACCATTAAGCATGCATTCCATTAAGTATGTGTCGTAATTTTGTTGGATGATGTCTCAGATAGGCACAAGATATGACCTGAATATTTTGTATGCGAGCTTAAAGTGGCTGTATATGTTAACTTCGCTCAACTGAAAGAGCGAATTAGGAATTAGGAAAGCTATTCTTAGGCAAAAATTTTGTAGCATTGTGGAACTTGATGGTGATGAATAGGTGGAAGAGCAAAAAAAGTCTTTAAGTGTATGAAAGGATAAAATATGATGGGCATGCAGTTGTCATCTATGATGTACGCATGATGAACATCTTTAGACTCATTCTTGATGAACTTCTTTATGATATGGGTTCTACAATGCTTAGAATTTGTTAAGTTTGGAAAAAGGATGAGTTTTGGATATCAAGAATGCAATTTTACTACATATTCTAAAAGTAGTTCTTTCATACTGCTCATACAAATGAACTTTTTATGTTTTCAAAAATCCAGAATTCTTATTTGATCTAAATCCTTTTAACAAAGGAATGTGCACTGAAACTTGTTCTGAAGGTTCAATTAAATGGTTGTTTCTTGCCATCAATGATGAAAACTTGTTCTAAAGGTTCTGTCTGGTTGTTTCTTGCTGTCAATGCTGACCTATGTATTTTCATGCCATAAAATACTTGGAAAGCTTAGAGATTCTGCTTATCAACATATTTGATGTTGGGGCCCTTCTATTTGATTCTGTGGGCAACCTAAAAGTCATGCTATTCACTTACAATTCACATGAGATTGCGGCCAAAGTGAACATGGAATTAGATTGCATCCTAAAAACTTGCTTGACAACCCATATGATTACTTTAGGCTGACCCTAAATAATCCTGGGTCATAAATTAAACTGCCCAAGATCGATTCAGTGATCTAGTGCAGCATTGAATTGTTCCATTGTGTTTATAAATAATGCTTATTCTGATATAAAAAGCTGATTGCTTATTCTGATATAACAAGCTGATTTCTATCTATTGAATTTTATCTATGATATCTGCTAGTATAGGTGAGGAAATCAAATTCCTTAGGGTGATAAAACTTAGAAACCCTGTCTCAAGTTTTTGCAACAATCTCTCGGTTCAGATGAAAAGCTCTGAAAGCTTCATGTTAATCTTTACAAATAGCATTTTGCAATGTCAGAAACCATCAAATAATCCTCCCTGTTGAATCAGTTACTTGCATCACATGTATGAATAACTAGTTTTAGTTACCATGCTTTTGAGGAGTAGTTCTAGTAGTGTGTGTATGTGTATTATTGTACCTTAGATTGCAATTAAGTTGCATCAATATGTTGCTGGACATAAACTTTTAAGTGCTTTCAATTGAGATCTGAACATAGAACATGTATAATAATGAGTATACTAGGGGAAAATTTTGGAATTTTAAACTTAGAAGTAGCTTCAAGTCTAAGAGTACATTGTTATTGTATAATTATCCTCAACAGCAAGGACTTGTTGATTGGTTCATGATTTGCTAAAATTAACATTGATGACTATACTTGGTTTGGTGAACAAGTAATGCCAACTGAAAACATGGCATGCCCAGTTGCATTGGAACCTTGATATGTGGGATCTCTAAGGCATACGTACAGAACATTTCTAGAAAATCTTGGCATTTAGATTAGAAATGGTTTTGGCAATCCCTACAGTTCTTTTTATTTATTTTAAAAAAATGCTGGAAGCACGTTAGTACTGGAAACTTAGCTTTAGAGACCTCGTTTTACAAATGTAGTCTGCTCTCATATCATTCATATACTCATTGTCCTCTTGTAAGTCTTAGTGGAATCATTTGACTCATGCTGGTGTATAAATCTTTCTGCAGAAACCGATTGGAATAATTGCACTCTTGGATGAAGCTTGGTAAAAAATAAATTTCTGCTCTGACCTGTATAAATTTCTATTTTTTATGAGAAAGTTACAAGCTGACTTCACTCTAGCCCTGTTTTTCAGTATGTTTCCAAAATCAACACATGCAACATTTATGACCAAGCTGTTTCAAAACTTCCGAACGCATCCAAGATTGGAAAAGCCGAAGTTTTCTGAAACAGATTTTACTTTATTTCATTATGCTGGAAAGGCATGTTCAATGAATCAGTTATGCTAGTAAGCAATAAAATTATATATTAAGTTTTAGTCTGATAAACCGTAAGTCATTTTTCCATCATAATTTTTTCACATTGCAGGTAACATATCAAACACATGCTTTTTTGGATAAAAATCGAGACTATGTTGTCATAGAACACTGCAATTTGTTATCTTCTTCAAAATGCTCTTTTATTTCTGGACTTTTTGCTTCATCGCCAGAGGAATCTTCAAGATCTTCTTACAAGTTTTCTTCAATAGCTTCTAGATTTAAGGTATCAACTTGTGCAGATCTTCATATGATTTTTTTTTTTCTGTTATTATCTATAATATTGGATTATGTGATTAAGTCATGCTAAATTTCTGAATTCTCATGGCGTGTGCTTATCATAAATTGTGATGAAGCAACATGGCTACTTTTATACTGTTTGTTCATGGAACTTTGATACAAGGTACTGCTGCTTGAGTAGGCAGATGCTTGCAGCAGTACCTTTTTGAAAAATGTGATCATGCACATCTGTTGCACCATCTAACTCATTAGTGAGTATGTTCTGAATGAAGTCACTGTGTTTTTCTACTATACATATTTCAAAGATTTTGATAGATGCACAGGGATGTGGAAATTTGGCAAACAAGACATTTGAACTCCTCCTTTTTTATATTTACAATTATGGTACTTTTTGATATTTACAATTTCATGGTCCAAGAGTATCTATAATCAGTGATATTATGACATTATGTATGGAAAGAGGGATTTGTCAATTGGTTAGCGGTTATGTTCACAAGAATCAATGAACTTATCTGTGTAAAACCCTGCTCATGAGTTTTTGTTTTTCACTACACTTAATCTCAGCTCAGAAGTATCTGTCATCGTTAAACAATTATTTAGATAGTTCGTGCAAATAAGTTGTAAGATTGTGCTTGGATAATGATATTGCTATAATAAACATGACTTATTCTCTTATGCTACATCCCATTATTTGGGTCTAGTTCATATCTATTCTTATCCGTGAAAATGTTGTCCTCTCCTCTAGCATTGTAAACCATAGATTTCCTAAGCTTCATATCCAATTATTTCACACATTAGTTTTTCTATACTTGAGTCGTTCCTGGTCTCTTTGAAATTTTCTGGAATTACTGTTGAATTTCCCAAGTTGTTTTGGATTTATTATAGTTTAAAGTTTAAGCCTAAAAGTTATGTATTTGGATTTTTCATAAATTTTAAGAATAATAGCCGTGTTTTTATGATTATTTTACCATTTTGGGAAATACTTCCAGAATTACATTTTTTCCTATAAAAATATTTTAAGTATACTTTCAACTTCTTTCATATTGTAAGCTTGAGTAACATTACAAGATATCTCGGGAATTGTTAACGTATTTTCCAGCATTGGAAATTTGGTAGAAAAAGGTCGTATCCCTTTCACCTTTTTTCATCCATTTGGCCTTTGTTCTTCACCATCAAAGGACTTTTTCTTTTGCTAGAATTGCGTCATATTCCTTTTTAAAACCAATCCTCTCATCCCTTTCAACTTGTGTATGATTTCTGGTGTCTTTAACTCAATCCATGCTTCTGTGTCTTCTAATAGTTTGGACTTTTGATTTTGCCTTCTTTTCAGTACCTCAATTCAGATCTTAGAATTTGAACTTTTTTGACAATGGTGGCTGCTGTATTGTCACCTATATGGATGTACATCCTTGTCTTGGTGATCTGGTCTTAGTCTCTCCTCTTGCAGCCAAAACATTTTGTATCTAAATAATTTCAATATTTGCTACTTTGGAACAGCAGATAGTGTGATGGATGAGTGATCTGCACATGAGTTAAGGCATTTTGAATGGAATTTGGGTATAGATCATCCCCATTCTGTTGAGTATGGATAGATGGAAAAAAATCTTTTTCTATCAAAGGGTTAGATCTGTTGTTACTCCATGTAAAACATCTTTCAAGTCTGAGGTCAATCAGATTTTGTACTCTAATGAGGTCAGACAAGTCAATCAGATCCCTTCTGTTTTCCTGCTGTGTGTCAAAAGTACATCTGGTGGCATTGAAGCCTCCTCCTAAGAATCATGGACCCTAGTTACCCTTACTTCCTTAAGCACTTTCTGAATGGAAGGTATGAGAATTTTTTGTTAACTAACCCCTCCATAAATATGAATCTTTCCATACACAAAAAAAATATGAATCTTCATATCACTTTCATATTTTGTTATATTTTCTAATTAATTGATTGAATTTTTTTGTGCATCTTCATGGCTTTATTAGAATTCATATATTAAATATTCTTTCTGCATGTTTAAACATGAATGCCTTCATGGCCACTCACTTTGGTCAGAATCTCTACCTTGAGGGTCCTTCTGTCATGTAATTTGATGATAAAACCTTGTAGGCTCCACATGATTCAAAAGATTGGAGTCCTTTGGCTAGAAAACCCAGCCATTTTACCCCCTTTCGCATGCGTCACACATGCCAAATATTCTTGTTATAATGCAAAAGGCATGGAATCTACGAAGCATGGCTAGAATCTAAAACATATATGTTTCTTACGTTGTTTCCCATAGGTCTTGAGAATCTTGACATAATCCTTGCATCCCAAATCTAATATTTGAAATTCATTCCTTGGGCTTCTTCCTCAATATCCCTCTTCCTGGTGCGTTACAGATGTCTGTACCTCCTCTCACATGCAGAGAATATTTATATAAATAACTATAAGGCATATAATGTCTTCATTAATGTTGATATTTTTTTTAAAAAAAAAAAATTATTGTAAACAACATCCATGACATGCTGATTTGTCATCAGATCTTGAATGAATTCGAATTTAAGCTTCATATGTTACCTTTATTTGGATATGATTTTTGCTGTTTTAGCAATGCATGTTAGGTGTTCTGCCTTTATCTTCTGGACTTTAAGAATTAAAACTATGTTAGCAATATAATTGTTTTGAGCAAGGTTTAGGTGCCGAACCATCTTGGCTTGTACTGGATGTGCTGCATCAGATCAGGAGGGAACTGGTGCCAGGTAGGCAGGAACTACCTCTGAGTTTTGGTACAATGAAGTACCACACAGACACTTGGCATGACCTGAATTGGTTGAGTACCAGTATGGGTATTGAAATAAGTACTCAAATCTTGGTTTTGAGGATGCTTAGTAACTTTGGCTTTTGCAGATAGTAGCTCTTTCATGGTTCACTATAAGTCTATCCTTCTTAGATGTCATTAATTTCTTTCTTAATGTTGCTTTTAAATACCTATCTTTCTATTTATTTTGCTATCTGACATTTTTGGTTGGCTGTTTTTTCATAGCAACAACTCCAGGCTCTAATGGAAACACTCAACTCAACAGAACCTCATTATATTCGGTGTATAAAGCCTAATTCTTTGAATTCTCCTCAGAATTTTGAAAATCAGAGTGTCTTACATCAATTGCGATGTGGGGTTAGTACAATTGGCCCATTACTTTTTCCTCTGTTAAATAAGTAACTTGTTCCCTTTTTTTCCTATGCCTGGATGATGTCATACTTGTCATCTCCTAGTTAAGTGGGAGTTTTTCCAAGATTCACCTATTGCTATGTCAGTATGTGCACAATTGCATATTTTCTAAAAGCATGTTTGGATTAAAAGAGTATTGTTTGCAAGTGCTTTGTATTAAGAGCATTTTAAGTATTATTTGCAAGTGCTAATGTAATAAGAGCATTCTTGAGAGAGTTGACGTCATATCTTAACATTTAGGTCAAATTGGCAAACTAAAGATGGTTGTTTTTGTTTCTTAAAGAAGAAAGATGTGAAAGGAAAACCTGAGATAAGGATAGAAGAAAGATGAGAAGGGAAAACCAGAGATAAGGATTAACTTTCCATCCCTACTAGCTTTATACTGCTGACTATAAATCATAAAAAATTGGGGATCAATACACAACACCCCTTGGGATGGCTTCGCAGGTGGACCCTGTACCAACCCATATTGTTTGGTATTTTCATTTCCCTATTTGCTTCTTTGTACTACCTCATATTGGTATTGGCCCATGGACCCATAATGCATTATGCACCATACTGGCCCGTGGTGGGTACAATCTGTACCCTAATTTTTAAATCCTTGACTTGAGGTTTGCAAACAACTTCTATTAAGAAAACTTTATCTGTAGTGTATAAGTGGTTTAAGAACCACAGAAGTAAACATGATGTGGTAGCAGAATAATACACACGTACATTATGACCTTATTCCCTCATTCGGACTCTTGCAAAGAATTATGTATAAGGTAGATAAAGCTATAAGCAGAATGCAATTTGATGAAGAACTCGACTAGGTGAATTGGTAAGGAGAGTGTCTTTGTGTGGTTTTGATGTGGTGAAACTATGAAGTGTGAACCAAGGTTGGATGAATCGTGAATCAGCACCGAACCAAACCTGGTTCGGCACTAAATTGAATCGGCAGCATACCGTCGATTTAGGCTGTTTCGGTATTTTTTGCATTTTTTTATTTTTTCAATGGTTTTAAATGTTTTTTTCTTTTTTATGTGGTATATGAGGCTAAGAACATTCCATTAGCCCTCATCCTCTCTCTCTCTTCTCTTTTATTTCCATTCAAAATCATAAGTAAAGGTCTACTTACTTAAGATTTCTTATAGAAATAAGGGAATACCTCCCATTTGAATTCAACAAAAATATTAGAAAAATCAAATTTCTTAAAAATAAAAAGCCAACTCTCTTTCTCAAGAACAAATTTGGAGAATTTCAAAAACCACGATTTAACAAATATCAAGTTAGGGTACTTTCACTGTGGATAAAAATTTTAGAAAATCAATTTAACTTAAAAATGATGAGAGAATAAAATACCAAAAAAAATCTTAAAATACAATTTATAAGGCTTTGATCAATACTTTATCAAACTTACAGGCTTTATAAACTTTGATGGGATCTAAATAATAATGAACCTCACACCGTCCTATGCTAACTCGATGCTTATCAAAACAATAAAATTAAAATTATTATAAAATTTTAAGGTTAAAACATATTTCTTAGGGTCCAGACTATGACGTGACTAAAAGAAAGTTCTTTTGGTTGTTATAAGTAACATTCAGCGTACCAAGAACTAATATTGTTTGGGCATCAAATTGGTATGGTTTAATATGGGGCATACTATACTGAATCGGTGGCATACCGGTTAGGTGAATCGAGAGGCCCCAATTCATGATCTGCCCCATACTAAGTCAAACCAGCTTGGTATGTAGTTGTTCAGTACAGTTTAGAATCGGTTTGGGGTGGTATGGGAGGATTAGCCTTTGTATTGAATCAAACCACTGAATCATGCTAGTTTCAAGAGTAAGTCTCCGATCATTAAACATGTGTCGATATCTAAGTTTTATTCATTTGTATTCTTGTGGTGGCTATTGTTGATAATTGATATTATTATGATCCAACCAGGTTTGTGAATATCAAGGATCAAACTGTATCAACCAAGGGTAGGTAAGGAATGTGCCATTAGTGCCTACAAAGGATGTTGATAGATATGCATAGATGCACCAAAATACTCTTGATATATGATTATTTTTTGGCTTCCAAACGTTTCTAATACCATATGTTTTGCAATAAATAAGTTGGGAGCATCCAATTTAATGCTTGAGTTCTTGTTTTCTGTGCATGCTAATGTCAGTAAAGTGTGTATTTATAAAATAAGCTGAAAAAACTTGTAATCTATAATGCATTTAAAACATGTGTTAAAAATAGTAATTAAGATACAACTAAATTCCTATAAATCATTGAACCAGTCTACAAAATCCCTCAAATATTTATCCATACTTTTTATCGATTTTCTTAATTTTTAGATTTTTTTAAGCCTTTATTGAAGTGCAAGTTTGTTGCATGCAATTCGTCAGTGCATTCATGTTATATGTGTCAGGGGCTGACAATATGTGCACGAGTGAATCAGCTTATGTTCCTTATTTTGGTGATTTAATTCTAAATTTTTATTTTTTTTTAATTCAAGGGCCTTTTTATTTGAGCTGTATACCTGCTTCATATATAAAAATGAACCCAAATGAATATATTTTCATTTTTCATTGTGTTATTTTCAATTTTACAGTATCTTTGGGTGTAGGCTAAGGTAAAACCTAAGCATGCCAAAATTAAACCTATAATTCTTGAAAATTTGGTGGCATGCTCATATCAGTTGTCCAAACATCCTATGGATTTTCCTCCAAAATTTAGTTATTTACTTTTTAAAATTTATTTTTTATGAAAAATAGCTCAAAGTAGAGCAGCAGATTGCAAATTTTGAACAACATATCAAAAAATAAACCTGAAAAAACACCATTTGCTTGGGTTAATTTCAGATTTACATGATTCTTTGTGTAGGTTTTGGAGTTCAACGTAGAATTTGTAAAACTCTTGATTTTGATCCTGTATTCATGCTCTAAAGCATGTAACCCAGAATCTAATAGCCTTTAGATAAATTTCTCCTTAAATCTAGTAATTAAACATGGATTTGGTGTCAGATTTTCCAAAATTAAAAAAATAGAAGAAAGAGAGTAAGGACCACGGAAGAAGATTTTGTTTCCCAAAAATGATATCCAGCTCCAAACAGATGCTCGAAACCTTTCTAGAAGCCTACTTGGTTCTCCCTCTATTTGTCTTTAGCAAGAAATGGAAACAATAGTAGAAAGGAGATATGAAGATGAAGAGCTTGAGAAATGCCAAGGGCCACTTCAAACCTTGAATTTAACATAAAAAGAAATAGATTTTCTATAACTATGATGATAATTATACTCTAGAGAAATAAAAGAGCATCTTAGAGTCTTGCTGGATCATCAGCTATGAGTAAGTATTAAATAGCATATCAAAATTTAAACACCTTAGACAATTTAGTTCAAATACATTCCAGAAGTCTCAACTTTTGCAAAAAGGATTAAAGGAGTTTGTGGAGCCCATTATCACACTAAATTTGCAGGTTGTCACTTGATTCAAGCATAGATGATGAATATAATGAAGAATCTATTAATCTCTTTTTCAACCTTGTTTATGATTTGAGATGAAACTTATTTTAACTACTTCTTTCAATGGAGAAACATGAAAACCTGGCAAATTGGCTTAGCTGTTCGAGTTGATCCTTCTCCTCCACTTTTTGGCCCCTGAGTGGGCATATTTAATTATTTGGATGGAAAACTTGTGGGATTTCTTTTATTTATATATGTTATTGTCATTTTTTAGTAGGTTTGCCCTAAGTAAATTTAATTTAGTTCTGGTTGTCAGGCAACTAATTATTAATTATTACTCTTATTTTATGGACAATTTCCTTAGAATGCTGATGAGCCAATGCATGTTATGGTGTGTGCATATCATTCCCATATGGAGTCTATATGTTCTACCATAAAATACAATATCAATATGACACATATTTGTAACCTATTCCTTTACATACATGTAAAATAGTAGATATAGTTATTTAGCAACAATCACTATAATGCTATTGTACTTATGCATGCGTCTGTAACTTCAACAGTTTTCTCATATTTTGCTTGTTAAGGCTGTATTTATAGATGATGTATTTCTCCAGCTAGTATGATCCTTTGTGATTTATCACTTTGAAGTGTCAGTTCACTTTGATATATGATGATCTAACACTATACGGTTCCCTATATTAAACTATTTAGAAGGATGTATGCATGTACATGCTGGATTTTCAAAATCAGCCTGTGTGCTTAATGTTGATGCTTCAAGTTACACCTCTGAAATTCATGATATGATTCTCAATATCAGAGTTTATATCCAGGTTGTACAAATCTGATTTGATTTAGTTGTTCTAACTTTCTTTTATCTTGTTGGTACCTCTGAGTCTTGCTTCTTGTTTGTTCTTTTATTCCTTTGACAATGACAGTAGATCATGTCTTATCTATGCTTATTCTTTAGCAAGGTGCATTGATCTACAGGGTGTTCTTGAGGCAGTTAGGATTAGTCTTGCCGGTTATCCTACTCGAAGGACATATTCTGAATTTGTTGATCGTTTTGGAATTCTAGCTCTAGAATATATGGATGGAAGGTAATTTATTGACACTTTAAAAGCCTTTTCAGCTATATGGATCTCATTTCATCAGCTCTTGTCCAGGCTAAGTCCTTCCAAAAGTGGACATGTCTTTTACTTTAAATGCAGGCATCTAAGTCTTTACTTTATTCTCATGAACCTCTTCACTGTCAACTTTCCTGTTTTATGTGTTTTTAATAGGTTTTGTGTCAAATTTTACAGTTTCTTTTGATTTGCAGATTTGATGAGAAGTCTGTTACAGAGAAAATAATAAAGAAGTTGAAACTTGAGAACTTCCAAGTATGCCTCTACATTTTTTGATTTGAATATGTCATAATATTATCTGCTGCAACTGTGTGTTTGAACATATTTCATGAAATTTTTCTAAGGTGAACAGCTTGTAGTACATATCTATAATATTTGTTTGCAAGGAAGCTTTTGGTTTATCATCCTTTCATCCTTAGAAATATCCTTGTGGATTGTTGACATGTTCATGTTGAATAACATGGAGTTAGAGACAAGCTGAAAGAGCAGAGAGTGGAGCCCGTAGAAGACTTGAATACTGCCCTATTAGGAGATGATCCCACCAAGACGGTACAAGTCAGCTCCCTCTTACAGTAGAGGTTTGGGAACATATCATCGAATTCCTATGAAGAAACTCCGATGTGTTTGCCTAATTGGTAGTAAACATGCTAGTCATGGTCCCCTATATCATCGTCCACCATCTTAACATGGACCCTAATCACAAGATAGTCTGGCAAAAGAAGAAAAACTTTGCCATAGATCAAT
Organism: Metroxylon sagu; assembly: GCA_017589505.3. Taxonomy (NCBI): domain Eukaryota; kingdom Viridiplantae; phylum Streptophyta; class Magnoliopsida; order Arecales; family Arecaceae; genus Metroxylon; species Metroxylon sagu. The sequence goes on along the minus strand of JACVBY030000640.1, from coordinate 2,067,569 downwards.
AGCGAGCAATCAATGAGGTGGACAAACAGTTGGAAGCTAAATTCATCAGGAAAGATCACTACCTTGATTGGCTTGCTAACGTTATCATGGTGAAGAAAGGTAACGGAAAGTGATAGATGTGTATCAACTTTACTGATCTCAACAAAGCTTTGCCGAAGGATCTATTGAGAGTGGATTGATGGTGTTGAGAGATTTCCAGCATAAGCAGTAGTTGAACCAGCATAATGAAAAAGCTAGCAAAAGGGCAATCTCTGTTTAATGTAGTTGCTTATGGCAAACACTCTCCTTTTCCCTGCTCACTCTATCACCATAGCCAACCTTCCAAAATAACCTATGTAATCGAGTTGTGAGAATGTTGGTAATTTTGGACCAACCCACTTCTTGAACCACTCCATGTCATCATGGCGAATGCATCTATCATCATTGATGCATAAATAAGTATACCAATTGGTGATTGAATTCCTTCAATGGTTCCATAAGAGAAACTAGTACGAATATAACCTACATGCATGGTATGTTCAACCATTCCAGACTAGTTCAGTTCGGTTTGCTCAGGCAATTTGAGATAAACCAAACCGAACCAATTCAAAACTAAGATAGTTTAGTTTGTTGGTTTGGTAAGAACTGACCAAGCCGTCCCAAACCAACTATACGGAACTACCTCGAACCGAATTAAACCAACCAGTTCAGCCTAATTTGGGGTGGTTCATGACTTGGGCTCCCTGTTTCATTAGACCAATACGCTATCAATATGGTTTGGTACATCCCATACTGAGCCATACTGATTTGGAATCAAAATAGTACTGGCTTTTGGTATGGCAAACCTTACGTACATGTAAACAAATCATAGCTTAAATTCAGAATCATGAAAGAAGCATTACAAAGAAATCAATTATCTAGGTTTGAGATTGATTTCAAAACTTAAAAGTCCGGAAGCATAAATTCAGGGGAACATGGAGAAGCTAATTAACTTATAGTGCTAAACTGTTAATTAAACTCCTAAGCTCCTTGTCCAGCTGCTGCTCTTCTTCTTCCTCTTTTTCTTCCTGTTCCTACCCCCCTTCCATTCTCTTCATCAATTTCTTATTCCATAGGTGGCAATAATTTTTCTGGAGTGGCAAAATGGTAGGAGGCCAGCACTATCCTATATATGGCTTTTAACTGTGAGGTGTCTAGCCATCATAACATAGTAACTGGGTGTCAAGATAAGGTTTAACTGGGCGGCTGATAGGTAAGCACAGGGAGGCAGTTTTAAATACTGATAAGCATAAGGTGGCAATTAGCTATGTAATCATGAGGTGTTCAAAAGCATAAGGTGTCATGAGGTGTTCAAAAGCATAAGGTGGTATAAGAATGAGATGGTCATAACTCTCTAGTATTAGTAATTTAGTCCCTGAACTTTTCAAATCTATACTTAGAATATTATTAATTTATTAGTAATTAAATTCTAGTCTTCACTAACTTATGCAGTTCCCATACAAAAGACTCCCTCTCATGAGGATTCTTTGCATGCATATCCACAGTTGTTATAATGTACTTGGCTCATATATACAAATGATCATGTTTAAGGTACTAGTGCATTGGGGTATTACAGTTACTTTAGAAGAATTATCACCTTTTGATGTAGATTAGCAACACTAATGAACTTCAAATATTGATCATGTTTTAGTCTGCTTTGACCATTTAGTAAAATTCTTCTCTTCATTGTCCTATTTCCTTTATTCAATGGAAAAGTTAAGATGATTTTTTTAATTGCCTTTACTACGTTAATATATAATTTTTACAGCTTGGCAGGACCAAGGTTTTTCTTAGGGCTGGTCAGATTGCTGTTTTAGATTCTCGGCGAGCTGAGGTTCTGGATAATGCTGCAAGGATTATTCAGGGTTATTTACGAACATTTATTGCTCACAAGGAATTTGTTATAAGCAGGAGGGCTGCAATTAACCTTCAAGCATATTGCCGGGGTATGTTGTAAGATGATATGCTTCTATAGGTTGATTATTTTTAGATCTTTAGAACCTAAAAGCTAGAAAATCCAACAGGTGGGTAATGTAATTTTATATTAGACTATAGCAAAAAGAGTGGGTAAGAGATTAAATAAACTTGGACCACTCTTAACAGTTTTATACTGGTTAAATATGTTTTGTTTAATCTTATGAATTATGACAAAGTTTATGCTTGTTTTAAAGTAGATCCTCCTATTTTTAAATGTTTGCTTGATGCTTTAGGAGGCCATGTGCATATAAATATATATTGTTGTTGTACCTTCATACATTACTTGTTTTTCTTGATGGATACTATTTGCGTAACATTTGAAAGAAGGATCACATGATCAATGCCAAATTGCCAATACTTGTTAATTGTTATACTGCATTGTCCTTTTCTTTCTACTCCACTATATGTTGAATGAATGGCAAAATTGTGACTATTTTGACTTGATTAAATTGTATTTGTCACAATTTCTGTAACTTCTTCCAGGCTGTTTGGCCCAAATAAGATATGAAATTAAAAGACAAACAGCAGCAGCTCTCACAATTCAAAAATATATTCGAAGATGGATATTACACCATGCCTTCTTGCATAATTATTCAGCAGTTCTAGTCATTCAATCTAGCATTCGTGCTTATTTTATTCGCCAAAGGTTCATGTGCATGAAGGAGCATAGGGCTGCAATGCTGATCCAGGTTTCCTTTTTTTCCTTTTTTATTTTTAACTGTATGATATGGAATCACTCCTTTTGTTTTTGTGTGCATATTTGTTCCTTTGTTTCAACATAGTTTATTCACAGTATTAGCCACTTTGTTATGTTGCACAGGCATAAGATATTCTAATGTGGATTCTTCTTTCCTTTTGGAGACTATCAATATATATGCAGCTTCATAATTACATGATCATATTATTATCTCTTTGTAATGTTTCCAGTTAGAATACAATGTTTAATTTGGAACTAAAATTTTCAGGCTGAAACTGTGGGAATGCATAACTTTCTTTGGGCACAATTTTAAAGCAACAGCAGCAACAACAAAACCTTTATCCCAAACTAGTTGGTGTTGGCTAGGGCACAAATTTAAAGCAAATTTGAAAAATATACTAGAAAAGAAAATTATAGGAGTAAGCAATTCAGAACACAACCCACAAAATGTTGTTACAGCTGTTGGTAATAAGGATATATAAAACAGTAATGACATCTCCTTACAACCATTATGAGTCTGACTTTTGCTAAAAAATACTTATTAGTTTGGTTGGGATTTCTTGCTAGCATTGCTGCATTGTTCATTTAATCTCTCCTTCCACTCCCTCAATCAGCAACATTCTTAGATGATGTGGCACAGGATAAAATGTCTTTAATTAAGCATGCAACAAGAAATTAACATATTTGTCTTGATGTAAGTTGGCTAGGCATTATAGAATTTTTGCAGTGTCTCTCTTGCGGTGTCCAGCTTTGCAATTTGCTTCTACCTGGTGGTGCCAGTATTTGAAACTTTGCTCCTTTCCAAGTCACTCACCCTTACTTTTGAACCATTCCTCCAGTTCATGAAGTTAGAAGCCTGATATTTTATTTTGCTGATGACAGAACTTGTAAAGGGTTCAAAGACTGCTCATAAAGAATTTTTGTTTTGATGATTGATTTTCTTTATTGTCACTTTTAGTAAGATTGTCATATTTCACTAAAGAGTGATGGTTGTATAGCATTGTTGATGTAGATCTGCCTGTTAAGAGAAAATTTAGCCTGGATGCTGCTCACCGGTTACCACAACTGTCTTCTTGCTTGTGTACTTCCCTGTATGATCTCAAAATAGTCAATTGCTAAGATATATTCCTTAACATCTATCAAAATGTCCATTTTGGTACATAATCATTTGATTTTTCTCCAAATCAATGAAAGGTAGTATAGACTGTTCTGTAAGTCCATTTGAATGTTTATTCAGCAACATGAAAAAAATTGATTATTTGCCTTTTGGAGTAAGGTTGTAATGCTTCTTGACAATGTTATGGAAAAGAAACAGCTTAGGTAGTGGGTTAAACAACCATTCAGTGCTTAACCACTCAAGTGTTCAGCAGTTGGTTAGTCAGGTTAGCAATTTAGACATCTACCTAAGTGCTTAAGCAGCTATTTAATTCAATTTTAAGTTATTCTAACCATTTTTCCCCTTATTTTTTTGTACTGCCACCAATATTTTTGTATTTTCATACCTCCTAATACTTATATTCGTTAGTTCTCTCCTAGACTTGATAAAATTATGGTCATGTTGGTTGTATTATTGATACCAATTAGGTAACCATTATGTATAGTTTATTATTTTATAATTATTTCACGTAAAATGGCATGATTTAAAGTTTTGTATATTTTTTTTGTGACTGAACTACTTGGTAGTCTGTTTACGCTCTCAGGGACTGGAGAGCTCAAAACACCCATTTAACGGTTTTGACAAATTTGCTTCTCACATGTCCTCTGTTTTTTTTTTTTTGTAATTACTCTGTAACTTCGTCTTGCATAGCTTCATTTTCTACTTGTTTGATTGCATGCTGGTTCATTTTTTTCAGCTCACTGTCTCTCCAATCATTTTTCTATTACCATATTTCAAGATTGCTAAAGATATCTTTTTTTTCTTTTTAACTTTCCTTAATTTCATCTCTACTAAAATATAAACATTTTCCTTGATGCTTCTATCAAAGATTCTTCTCTAGTATACTTTATATTTATTTTTAATTTATCTTTTTAGACTTTTCTGGAGCTAATATCTCACATAACTGATATGCATCTAAGTAATTAGCTTTTCATTATTCATTCTCTTTCATTTTATTGTGTTGAAATTTCAAATGCTTTGCTTGTTTGTTGGATTATTGACTACTCATTGTCATTTCATTTGTTGTTGGAAATTTGGTTTCTGGATTATGTTGAAAAGTTCAACTTTTAGGACTTTTAGAGTGTTTACAATTTTGATCTTCTTAACACTTTATTAATGGAGCATCTGAGTTACATCAGCACAGAATTATATTCTGCAATATGGATTTTTGGAGTGTTCGGTAAAAGAACACCTTTAAATTAGTGCTAGTACTTCAGTTGTCAATCAATCTATGAATCATATCTTCTTCTTCTTTTTAAAGAAAAAAAACTAGTGCTTGAAAAATTCCAACAAAGAGCAACTCATTTTTTATGCTTTTTATTTAATAATCTATAATGAAATACATTTCATAGTTTCAGGACCCTGTGGAACGTCCCATGGGATATCTTAAGTGTTGGATAAAAATTGTCCTGCCATCCTTCTAGCGTTCCAATAGACACATCTTGGGACTCCCTCTATCCCAAGTTTCGGGATAGGGTAAGACAGTGGCACATCCCATTCTGTAGAAAAACGAGGATGACCCTGCCCCATAAGATTTAAAACCTTAATACATTTTTTATTAAAAATATTATTAGCCATTGAAATTGTCAAGTAGTCAATATGTGCTTGAATATAATTTTATGTCATGCATGCGTAAACACATAACTGTGCTTTTTTTGAATATTGTAAAAGTGTATCTATGTGCTGTTCTTGTAGGAGTTGGAAGTTCTGTGCACTTTTGGACACCTGGACCTTAATTACCTGAAGATGGTGTTGGCACACAAGTAGATATTGGTGTAGGAGTGCAAAAGAGAATCTCTTAGAAGTTTAGGTTTTGTTATTTTATTTTAGTTTACTTGCATGTAAACCCTCTTTTATATATATCTGCATATCAAGACTTTCTCTTATCCCAGAAATTCAGTAGGACATAGGATTATTTTTCACCAACCATAATGAAGTATTTTATGTATTCTTTTTCCATTTCTCCCCTTAATAAGCCCTTTGGAACTTCTAGCTAATCAGCTACTCATGCTTCTCAGCACTACCATCGATGAATTTAAGTTCCTTACTGCCATTATTGCTAGAAATAAGATTTTGATTCTATCTCAAATTTAGAGGCAAATGTTTGAAGGACCATGGATTTGGAAACAGATGGAATAGGATGATACCATCGATATTGTACCATTCTAATGTGAAACTAGCACCAATAACAATCGTGGGACGTTGAAACCATCTATACTGCTATGTACTAGCCATGCTGGTGTGAATTGATGTGTACTAATGGAACTGCACTGACTATATCAGTCATTACCGACAGTTTGCCCCATGATCGTCTTTTCAGGTTTGGTCAGTAGCCGGTAGCACTGTAACATTCTGATAGAAAACAATACTGGTTTTGGTACGGTGTTTAAACAATTGTTTATGACAATGTAATTGCTAGCTAGAAGGTCCAAAGCACTGAGTAAGAGGAGAGATGAGAAGAAACATGACAAATATTTCACAATGGCCAATCAAAAAATGAATTTGGGGTCATGTCAGGAAATTTCTGGGATAAAAATAGTCTTGATCTTCAGCTATGTAAAAGAGGGTAATTTTAATGCAACTAATCTATAATGGAAAGGGTTAAAAAAAAAACTTTCATATTTTTTATGTAATTTAGGGTTCAAGAGTGGAAAAATGATTGGAGGAACTTGTTTAAACTCTTTAAAAATGGGAGTCTGAATCTTGGTTAGAAGATCCTTACGATTGGGAATTCAATCTCTTTTGGTTGATTTTGAGTCCTATTTTGTAGTTCTGTGTGAGAACAATCTTAATCTAATTATGGGTTCAATTAGGAAGTTTTTGGATATAAAAGGTTTATCTTATGGTCCCATATTGCTACCTATCTATATGGTGCCAAGAAGAGATCTGAAATTGTAAGGTGATGATTGACTTTTGAATAAAGAACTTTTTTCTGGTGGATTACTCTTATATAATTTTCTCTTTCTTTCTTCTCTCTCTTGAAACTAGAATCTTGTAGCTCTATCCACAAGGCTATATTCATGTGTAGAAGATGAAAGAGCAAGACTCCAAAACAGTTTTGAAGCAGGTGCAACAACCTTTGGTTCTCTAGGAATAGGTTTGTGCTTCAAGGTTCATCGAATGGTGTGGACTTGTGGCTACTCTGCTTTAAAAATGGAAGGTAAGTTATGTTGAATGTGGGTTTGGATTTGAGGTCCAGTTCATTTATTGGATTAGATAATTGGTCAAGATGGTTAATATAGGTATCTTCTAGGCTTTGACATAAATTAGACTCGAAGATGTGAGAGAGATATTAAAGTGTGCATATTCATGTGGACTGGCATACCTGGCCTAATATGGGGACATAAATCATGCAGAAAATATAAAAACATTTAAAAAATGTATAACGATGGTGGAGAATAGGATAATGGACAAACTAGTTGAGTCACAAGCCCTAAGATGGCTAGATGGAGAGATGGCAATTTTGGTGTTTTGCTCAATAACCTAAACAATAAGGTTCTATTTTATCTCCTAAATTAGAAAGGTATTTATAGAATCTAACCACATCACAGGATCAACTTAAAGACTCAAAGAAATTTGCGATGATTAATTGGGTTCCTCTGAATTTTCTTGTCACCGTATGAGAGCAGCTGCTGGAATAAGGCAATCCTGTAGTGAATTAACAAGTGGAGAGGCAATTCAAATTTCTTTTTGCAATGATCTAATCCTCAAGATACTCTACCAAGAGCCTCATGACAAATCTAGGGATTTGACGTAATCACTAATAGACTAATACCATGGTATTTTGAGATGCACAGTATACATACTACCAAGGATGGCCGAACCATAACAAACTGAAAGGTTTAGGGTAAACATATTGAATCGGATGTTTCGAGGCCAACCATACTAAATTAGCCCGAACTGAAATGGTACAGGAGCCAAACCATCCTAAATCGTACCAAACCATTCAGTACTATATTGAATTGACCAATTTAGCTTGCTATGAGGTAGTTCATGGATTGAGGCCTCCCAGTCCACCTAACTGATACACCATTAGTTTGGTATTGTATGCCCCATACAGCACCATATCAGTCCAGTACTGAAACAATACTAATTCCTAGTATAGCGATCCTTGCATAGTACATTGTAATTTAAAGGGCGACAATCCAAATATATGCAGCAAGTCTGGTCACTTATCATTATAGTGGTGAAGATATGAGAAAAGAGTAAATAAAAAAATATTTGTGATGATTATGATTAAGAGTAAGGTTTGTACTGGGAACCAATACAGTTTCGATGCCGGACTGATACGGTTCGATACGGGGCATATCGTACCAAATGAATGGCATACCAGTCAAATGGACCAGAGGGCTCCAAGCCATAAACCACCCCAAATTGGGCCCACCTGGGTAATCCGGTTTAGGGTGGTTCAGTACAGTCGGTTCGCTTTGTTCTTCCTCTGTACTGAACCGACAAGCTGAACCATTGGTTCGGTTGGTTCTCCCCCCTATAAGAGACATTATATGTTCATGTTTTTGTCCATCTAACATTATTCAACCTCACTTATTCTGGGTCTACTGTTTTCTAATTATCAGAAGCCTATATGGTTGCTTAATGGGTGGTTCTAGTTAAGTGTTGCTTCTGAAAACTTATCATTTTGGCATCTCTTGTTTTGAAAATAAATTTCTGTTTGTATTCTTAGTATTTAGTTTTTCACATTAAGTTGTTACTGAAGTGGGCCTAAGTGGTAACTTACCATTGCTGGTTAGTGATATCTGATAATGCTTAGGTTTATCCTGTGAGTTAGCATCTGGAAACTTTTGAAGTTAAAGTAGAATGTGTTTGTTGATGTTATTTTAAATCATGTAGGCACAATGGAGGACATGGAAAATATCCTTGTTTTTTCGGCAGTATCAACATGCTGCAATTTCCATCCAATGTGCTTGGAGACGGAAGCTTGCAAAAAGAGAGCTTAGGAGGCTCAAATTGGTATGAACACTCTCTAACAATTTAGATGATCTTGAAAGTTCTCATTTTTTGCTACTTAGAAGGGGCATTTACTAAAAAGTATTTGCAAATGACTAAAGATTTTTTCTTGCTGTTTTGGTGTGCAACTAGTAAAGTTACCAGGAAAGAAGAAGATATTTTCATTTTTTCATGAACCTTTCCTCTCTCTCCCCCTCTGTGGCAGAGGGTAGCACCACTATGGAAATTAAATTTTCTGTTAATTTCTAGGTTATGCCTCCATGTACGTGCTAGTAAGTTTGCTTGAAGTGAACTGTTTGAGATAATTTTTTCCCTGATCTGGGAGGGGAGCAAGGGGGGATAGTAAGCTAATTTGCATTTCCATCTAAGTCACAGTATCATTAACTGGATTCTTTTTTACCAATTTTATCCCCATTTCTAGATTTCATCTTTCAGTTCTAATTCTTCTCTTTTTAAAAGTTTTGCTGGGAGTATTTATTGCAAGTGTTCAAACTGTCACTTTTAGTTTTATTTTTCTGTTTCTCTGTTACATCAGGGCAGAAAAACTCTGTTTCTCTCTAACTTCAGGAAATACAGAGAGTGGGGCAGTGGTTCTGAGCATGCAAGAGGAGCACCTTAGTAAAGTGCTGCTGCATGTCAAAAGTGCAGTGAACTGGTTACTGGTTGCTGTTATACATCGTTCATTTGGCATTGGCTTTGCCACAACATGCATTGGCAAAAGTTCACCTTCTTCCACATTGCATGCGGTTCATAATTAATGTTACCAATGAATTTAATCATGAATTTCTTCACATAGGTGTATTACTTTACTGAAGTATGTGTCTCACTGCAATTAATTAAAAGGTATATCAAGTGGAGAATTAGTTCTTAATTGCATGCAACATGAAATAAGTTGCCAGTCTTGATATCTAAAACACAGCAGCTGTTACTCCTGGAACCTGATTGGCAGGTCTTCATGCTGCTTGGATTTTTCTCATAATTTCTTCCCCAGTTTATAGTTTCTCTTGAGACATGGATTTCCCACTGTGGCTGTTTAGGCCAAGCAGTAACTTAGAAAGACAGCATTTCCTGCTTCTTTCTGGCTGGTTTTTTGCAAGGAAGTCACTGACAGAACCCTAACCATCAAATCCAATATCCGAATATTTTATGGAGTTGGTTGTGTGAATCTTTTACAACCAGTTGTTTGTATTAGGCGATACTGGTACATCATTGGTTCAATATGGTATGGGTCAGCATAGTATGGTATGCACCCATACCAAGATGATGGCAATTCTTTTTTTCACTGTTAACCACTCGGTATCAGATGATATGGGAGCAGTATGGGTCACTATCGAACAATGCGGGTTGGTTCGGACCGGTTAAATTCATATCAAGTCGAAACTCGACACTGTATTAGTACCTTATCGATATGGGTATATATAGTTAGCATGGGTAGGAACGGTAGACCTTGCTCACAACATTTATCTATGCATTGTAATTGTTCTTCCCCTTGCTGACCCATACGAAGCCTCATCATACCAGATGCATTAAACATGAAATTTGAAAGCAACAAAAACTTGAAAATACCATCAGTCTACTACAGTGGGCATGATTTTTGAGAATGGATATAATTATTTGGTCTTTTTTACTTTTCCCTCCATCAGTCTAAGCATCAGAAATGGTAGAAAAGTGGTTTGACTTTGTTGAATAAGGAACCAGGAAACATCTTTTCTGATCTTTGCTTTACTGTTCTTCATGTTATATGAAATTTTAGGTGGTTGATAGGTATAGATTGTAATCTGTTTCATGAACCTAGTTTGAGGTTAACAGAATTTTACAAGAAAGATCCCCCTGTTCCTGTCATCTGATTGTGCTGTTATTCTTCTATTTTATCAAACAAATCTTCCATGGACTTCTTGTACTTGTGTTCTAGCAATTCATTTTTTACATGATCAATTCCAGTCTCTGTTCATTTTTCTAGTTTGAAAAGATGCTTCTTCTGTTTGGGATTTTCCTTTTAGGCTGCAAATGAAGCTGGTGCACTGCGTAAAGCGAAAGACAAACTTGAGAAGAGTTTGGAAGATCTTACATTGCGACTGACACTGGAAAAAAGATTAAGAGTAAAATTCTTTTCCTGGATTACATATTCAAGTTTCTTGTTTTTGGAGTTGTTTGAGTTCTCAATGTTGAAATTTGCTTATCGTATTCAATATATATCATCCTCTCTGCACATTTATTTTATGTTATGCCCTGTGCTAGGATGCACTTTCTTAATGTAATTTATGTAGATGTTGATGTAAATTTGAACACTCTTAGAAAGTCCATTTTGCGAAGAGAAGTTTAACCATTTGGAGGTTCAATAGCCACATGTTGTTTGCCCGTGCTTGTAGTTGAGCCTATTGGATGTGTACACCTATCCATACCCTATCTCAAGATGATATGTCACACCCTCGACCTGAAATCATATGAAAAACATTGCATGCTCATAGGGCATTACTCTACAAGTATGCAGGGAATCCAACTTGTGATTTGATCAATATAACCATGGCAATATTAATAGATACAATAAAGGCAATACAATAACATCAGAGCAATGAGGTTTCCAAATTAATAATTGGCAAATCCAAAAACTAATGCAAGACTACAGAAAATTTGTTCTTAAGAATCTAATTTCAAGTGTTCTCCAAATTTTCAATTAAGGAAGAAAATTTATAAAGTAGTGCTAGCAGGCAGGTACTAAGAAAATAAATTTTAGTTCTAACTATGCCGAGGATTTTTGCTCTCACATCCAGTCACACTCCTGCAACTAGTTCTATAGATCTATAAAAGGATAAATCAAATAATGAGCTTAACTAACATTAGGCATATAAAGACATGAATACCTTAACTATTCAAATAATAAATTAATAAATTTCTCTTACTGACATTAGGCATATAAATAAATCATTTTATTTTAATAAAATAATTTCCATATCATATTCATAAATTAGCGTATTTCAACATAATAGCTTACTAGATTATGACCACATTTATACTTTTTAAATGGTGCCTGAGAACCACACTTATATCCTATGGAACGGGTCTGAATTTCGCACTAATACAGTACAAAGTGGGTACTACACTTATGCCCTCTAGCAAGGGCCAAAATATTGGTTCTAAAAGAGGGCTCTAAAACATAGTAAAGTTGAGAGTTCAAGATTCAAATCATATCAAAACCTTTTATGCATCATATATGTAGGGTTCTAAACAAACATGTATACTCAATAGAAGATTTTTAAACAAATAGGCATAATATTGTGTAATAAAAATAATACTTTCATTTTACAAATTTATTCTTCATTCAAAACATGATTTCGTAAAATTAATAACTTGCATATTAATCATTATATAATTTATTTGATAATGACTATTATTTAAATACAAATACATGAAAATTTAGGAAAGCTAAATCATTATCTACCTTGCAAGCATACTCAGTGGACAAAAGCTTGAAAATATTCTTTAGAATCTAATATTCCAAAAGCTGTGTTTTTCTCAAAATATAGTCATGATACATTTTAAAATCCAATTTCAAGTATGTAATACTCTAGGATCTAGACAAAATATGATAATTACCTGACATTAACATGATTCTAGACCCACATGGGATTGACCAACCTAAATATGAATCTGATATATTATTTATTCAAAATAGTATTTTATAATGTCAACTAAATTAAATTCAAAGTTGTAATTTAGTATCTAAACAGATTATTCAAACCAAATTTTGTTTGCAGAAATTAATTTTTTAGCATATAAAATAACAAATAATTATTCAAAGTTTAGATTATTATCATTTATAACCCATAAATTAATTTGAGGAATTATTTACCTAATGGAAAATAAATTGCAGAATTTTTGATATGCATAGATCCAATATATAAAATTTTGAAAGCTAAATGTGATGTTCAGGAAATTTTAATTACAGAAATCCAAAGCAGATTTTGTTTTGCTGGAAATCAATAGTGCAGAATTTAGTTCATATAAATTTGGTTTTCAATTATTTAATATTCAAAAGCTCTAAAACCAGAAAATGAATTTCAGAAAATTAATTTACAAAAATTAAACAAATTTTTGTTTACTGAATTTAATTATTGCAAAGATTCTTTTACACAAACTTCTTCATCTAAAACAAGATCACTCATGTACATATAAGATTATTTCAATATTAGAATCATGGAGAGAAAAAGAAAGGAAGAAATTTGTTTTAGAAGCTTACACAAAGTCAAAAATGATGTAAGGTTCCGTCAAGAGAAGAAAGATACCATTCAATCCATTGAGAGTGAGAGAGAGAGAGAGAGAGAGAGAGAGAGAGAGAGAGATGTGGCTTGGGATTTCACATGGAGAGAGGGTGTGGGGTTTAAATAAAGTAATGCCCCCCCCCCCCCCCAATCTTGCCTCCTTTTCTTCCATGATTTGCTTCAACCAAAATTCTTGTCTCTGCGCAGAGAAGAACTGAATCTATGCCTAATAGTGATTCTATGATTAATGCATTTGAGCAAATATTTTCCTACTTAGGATTTCCTCTTCAATTTTCTCTCAACAGTTATCCTCTTCAATTTTTCATGCAACATTTTTCTCGGATATATTTCAAGATTTATGAGTTTCCAAACCAGAAATCTCCTAAAGTTCAAAAATTCTCATTATCTTGTTGTGTGGATACTCTTACATTTTCTATGTTGCTTAAATCCTAATGCAATTTTAACATTGGTATTTGCAGTAATTGGATTCTGGGAAATAAATTTGTTTTTAAAATGCTCCACTGTTGTGACTCCACATTCATAGGATCCAACTTTATGGTTTTCCTCCATCAACCTAACCCCAGAATCACTTTCTTTCAATGATGAATTGAAGGTGGAAAAGGTATGACAGACTTTTGCAAGGACCTGTTGTAACATTTGGTGACAATAGCTGGATGGACGATGATTTTAGATTTTTATCAAGCATATTAAAATGAGTCCTGATGGTGATCTGTCATGGAACTGGTGCTTGTCATGCTTGGACAACATAGATCAATGATATGCTCAGTTTCACAGAGTTCAGCATAAAGATGGGAGTGGATCTATATGAAAAAGGCAGATTGGTCTCTCTTAAAGTAGATAATATCAAACTGGTATTATCTGCCTTTTAGGAACAGTAGCAATTAGACCATGTTATGCAGCAGAATGGTGAATTATACATTATAATGAATTGTACATTGGGTTAGAGCAGTACAGATCAAAATATATAGCACTCATCAAGTTGGAGGAAGAGAGGGAAAAAACAAACCATCTCGGTGCCGGACCTCATACTGGCAGCACATTAGTACAGTGTCGATATGCTCAACACATGGCTCAGTTTAGCGTATCAACACTCAGTACATACCTTGGACCAAGTTTTGGTTTGATAATGGTGTACATACCTTGGACCAAGTTTTGGTTCGATATGCTTAACACATGGCATGCCTGATATAGAGCAGTACATACAGGCACAACGTACCATGAGAAGAACCATTCACCATTCTTTCTGATTCGAATGTATAAATGTAATGCACAAGTTTGTCATGTGAAACCACTACATGAATGGCTCAATCTAGTACACATATAAACATGGAATACAAACTTCCTATACATAAGAAGCATGGCTTCTTGCACTCACAAATGAACATTTGTGAATGCTAGAAGTTCGTTCTTTGTTAACGTTCTATAGATCTTAAGATTTTGTACCCCAAATTGTTGAACTATATAGCTGGATATTGTTTATTATTTTACTTCAAGTATTTTATGTAGTGCTTTCAGATACACCTGTTTAAATTCAAAATGCAGCTTTATTCTTATTATCTAGTTGCTTACTGTATGAATTTTGGAATGCAGGTAGCTGCTGAAGAATCAAAGGCAGCAGAAATTTCAAAGCTTCAGAAGGCCTTGGAGTCATTGAATGCTGAGTTGGAAGAAGCCAAGTTGGCTGCTATTAGGGAGCGTGATAAAAATGTGTCACTTCAAAATCAGTTGGAGTTGTCAATGAAGGATCAAGAAACTATAAGGAGTACTCTTGTTGAAATGGTAGAACTGAACAAGGAGAACTTGCAATTGAAGGTGTGGTAGATACTTGTGCATTTGGTCACTGGTAGTGGACTATTTTTGTCTTTTGAGTACTACTATGACAGAAAGATAGTTATATCCATACATTATAGTTTTGTGGGTGGGAGGCTGGTGAGGCAGTTATTCTATAATAATGACTTGTGAGTTCAAAAATACACTCTAAAGTCCATCAAAATTAATGTCTAGTATTTTAGTCATGATTAACCCTTGTCCATCCTAACTGTTTCTCGCTACATTTAATATTCCATCCTCTTATCCTAATAATATTTCTGTAGTAATTTACCTATTCAAAGTGAATTGCTAGTCTAGATATTGGCACATAAAGTTAGGACTAGAATAACTGTATTGGCTCTAATTTAAATCATCATGAACAATTGAGAAAGAATGATTGCATGAAGATTAAAAAAATTGACAAGAATCTTTAAAAACTATTTTGGATTTTGGATTTACACCTCAAATGTTAACAATGAAGGCTATATCATTGTGGAAATTGATAGAAACATATAGTGAAAAAGGGAAGTGCCTGCATATTGTCTTTATTGATATTGAGAAAGCTTATGATTGAGCTCCTTGAAAGGTAATTTTGTAGGCTTTAGGAAGGAAGAGGTATATTATTCTAGAAAAAGAAAAGAATAGAAAAGGTACACCGGTCGCAATAGGTATAACTGGTGTATATCCAATCACAATAGACTTACACCAAAGAACAATATCGAGCCCATATCTTTAACACTAATTGTAAATGAACTTAATACTATATTTCCAGAACGATGTACATGGTGTATATTATTTACAACCTATATAGTAGTGATGATGGAAAAGGAACTAGACTAAGTGCTAAGTTGAATTTATGAAAGAGGGCTTTAAAGTATGAGGAATTAAAAATCAGTGGAATAAAATAAAATCAGTTTGGCTAATCTAGCCCACCAACAACGAACCTCATCCCAAATAGGTGTCCTGTACTCCTTCCGATGGTCTTCTCTGTAATTTCTTGGAGATATCCAACTGCATGTCTCCCACCATCTCCATCCCTACTTCTTGATCTCTCCAAGAGCCATGTTTGAAGGTTTGGTTGACCTTCTGATTCAGATCTTGTAGCTATACTTGTGTTTTTTCATGTCATCTCAATTAAGTCAAGGTGAGGTGTTGAGTCCTGGTATCATAGGACCAACTCATGCATTGATATGGAGTCTTTACTCCAACTGAGAAAAGATGCCTCCATCTTGTGGTAAGATGGACATTATCCAATAGGTGATTATATAAGTTAGGCATGCCAACTTCTTCTTGTTTAAGGAATGAGGAACTGGATCGTAGTTCTCCCTCAGTTGCTCAATGCAACTAAATGAGTATTCCTTTGGATCTTAAGTATCTTAAAACTTATCAGGCATCTCATGTTAATAAAACTGCACCCAATTATATATGGAAGAGAAAAATAGCATCTCATTAATGACTCATTATTCTATCTCATATATAATTTGGTCTTAATGTCTCTTATTTAATATTTTTGTGAAGAGGTACATCCCTTTTACCTAATTTCGCAAAATGCTCTTTTTTCCTATATTGCTATGCATGAATTTGCTTTGTCTAAGAATTACTACTATCTCAAGGATATCGGTATGTTAAGCCTAATCAACATCACTATCTGGCTATGGAGGCTGTGGCATGGATTCACTGGAATGAGTTGTTCTGGTGATGGAAGTTGTATTATTTTCTTTCTTTTGTCATACTGAATCTAGGAAAATAGGTTGTACAATCTGTGCAACCTGAGACAGCTATTATTAATTGCTAACCTAACTGATTATAGGAAAGTCAAATAAATGAAAATTTGGGTTTTTTTCCCTGCAGAATTCACTGGAATCTCTGACAAAAAAGAACTTGGAAATGGAGCAAGAGCTTCTGAAAGCTCAGGAATGCAGTAATGATACTCTGGATAAGTTGCAGGATGTGGAATCAAAATATTTGCTACTTCATCAGAACTTGCATAAGTATTGTCTTATCATTAGAAAGAAACTATTTACTAGGTTCATGATAATGTAAATAAGCTAACTTGCCAAACATGTCAAACTTTCAAAAAAAAAAAAATCTGATTTTGACAAATTACCTGTGACAATATTGTTCATACATATCATTTTCCAATTTACACAAGATTTCTTTATTCTGCTTATCCTTGGTTTTTTCAAATTCCATTTTCTAGACTAATGTTTGCATTCCTTGGTGATGTGTGTCAGCTTGGAGAATAAGCTTGCAAACTTGGAGGATGAGAATCACTTTCTGAGGCAAAAAGCATTAAGTTTATCTCCCAGGAAGAACCTAGTTGGGGTTCTAAAACCTTTTACTGAGGTGTTATTTCTCTAATTAACTTTTTAATATCTGAAACTCTGCTTGTTCATGATATTTTGGATGGACATTGGTTAATTGAAGAATGGCTGAATGTAGTGTCTTTTTGACTCAAGCAGAACTATTCGGTGGCATCATCTGTGCTTTCAAATATCAACCAGAAACCTGTATTTGTAAGATAATCTTGATAATCTCATTTGGATTTTCCTTTTTAAAAAATTTAGGACATGAAATAATGGGAATAACTGGTTCTAATCAATTCCTTTTTCCATTTATGTAGGAAACTCCTACGCCTGTAAATTTTTTTACATTTCCTCACAGCTTAACAGACTCACGAAGATCAAGGATGACTGAGAGACATGAGGTGAATGTATATGTTTGCAACTAGAACTTGTTATTTTGTTGTTTTCAACATATTGGAATTGATCGTACTGTTGTTGAGAAGGTAGTTGACACTTAATTGGGATCTTTACTGAAATTTCAAGTTTTGTGTCATACGTCATCTTCATGTGTTTCTCTTCATTTTTCTTTCACCTCTTTTCTCCGTCCTGCATCCCCTGGTCATGAGTTGAGCATTTTGGGATCTGAGTGAAATCTTATGTAGGAGTATCACGAACTACTTCTGAGGTGTATAAAGGAAGATTTGGGGTTTAAAGATGGTAAGCCAGTTGCAGCTTGTATTATATATAAATGCCTGGTCCATTGGCGAGTTTTTGAGGCCGAGAGGACAACAACTTTTGACTACATAATTGAGGCAGTCAATAATGTTATCAAGGTTGATTCACATTTCATATCCTTTCATATTTCTGAAACTTCAATTTTTCTTTGAGAGTGCTTCTATTCTCATATGTTAAAATTGTTTCAGGTGGACAATGAGAAAGATATCTTGCCATATTGGCTGTCAAATGCTTCTGCACTTTTGTGCCTCCTGCAGAGAAATCTGCGATCAAATGGATTCCTTACAATACCTCGATATCCTACTGGGCCTTTCCCATTGAGTGGAAGGATGATGCAAGTGAGTTTTGCCTTCTGCGCTCCATTTTTATCTACGTGTTCATAGAAGTTAGCTTGGCCTATCATTCTACCATTGGTCATACTGCATTCAGGGTTTATATTTCTGTTATATGACCTTTAATAACCTTAGGATTATCTGGCTTTTCTAACAAAATAATAATCAGTCATATTCAAATAACTAGTTGAGTTTGATCTCTTAATACACCATTTTAGCTGACTAGAAAAGGTTGCTTTTTAGATAGAGTGGTTGAGAAGTAGGTGTGGCAGTGGCTCGGTTTGGGTTGATTCAGGTCAGATTGAGGTGGATTTGGGTCAAAAATCTCTCAACCCATATCTGACCCATTTATAATCGGGTTGGAGTAAGTAAATCCATACCCTTCCCATTTACTTTACATAAACCTATACCCTCCCATCGACCCATTTAAGTTTACTTGTCAATCATACGTACAAGTAAACATAAAATAAAAGCAAACCATGGCATGCGAAGATAGCAAAGCAAATAACAAAACATAATTTTAACACTAAATATAATATCATAATTACAGTTAATTTAGGAATTTAAACTATGTGATGTTCATGAACTAATTAAAGCTAAATCTAGCTAAAATGGAAATATAAGAATAACATTATGCATGGCAAATAATAAAAACAAAGTATATTTTATGCATGACAAATAAAATCATGCTAAGATTAAGAAAAAATAATATTATCAATTAAACAATCATGTTTAAAGAGGTTCTTGGTCAGTTCAACTATGGTGACCTATTAGGTCATAGGGGCTAAACCCAACCCACACATTTGTAATTGGGTTGATTTTGAGTGACCTGAAACCAACCCGATTTTCAAAAAAACCCACTAGAGCCCATTTATTCTGAGTGGATTCAGGCAGGTTGGTGAGTGCGGGTAGGATTTTGCCATCCCTCCACTGAGAACTACCTGACTTGTGCTAAATAATCTTATGAAGAATAGAAAGAAAACAGGCAAAGGTCAGGACACAGAGAGAATTTGGATTGATGATTTGAAGATTTTGTTGAACTTAAGTTTACAAGGAGTTTAATTGTGACCAGCAATGTTGAACCCGTATTAATGGGATAAGGCTTGTTATTATCATGGTCAAAAGTAGTCAATTGTTGTCACGTGTAGTCTTTCTGGCTCAGTAAATGGATGTCATTAGGCCTCGAAGAGACAATGGCAGATACTGATGTCTTACACCTGCCAAATTTTAAATTAAATACATGGCTTCAATTTCATTTCCAGTCACTTCTTAAATTGCATATTGATTTATGTTGATCTAATTATTCTAGGGTGTAAAATCCCCTACAAAGCTTACTGGGCCAGAAGAGAGCTGGTCACGTGTGGATGCCCGATACCCAGCAATGCTATTTAAGCAGCAACTGACAGCCTGCTTGGAGAAGATATTTGGATTGATTCGGGATAACTTAAAGAAAGAGATATCACCACTTCTAAGTCTCTGCATTCAGGTGAGCTTGGCAGCAAATGAAGCTTGCTTTATGCATTTTGATAGTGTTGCTTTTTTAGTGCTTAATTCCTTAAAATTATCTCAGCTTATTTTATCATGGTACTTTATGACTTAAAATTATCTCAGCTTATTTTTTTAATATTTAAAATTCACATCTTAATTATGCACCGATTTACTAAGTTTTGAAAGGATAATTTTATTTGTATTTGTCATCTTTGGTCACTTAGGCAGTGTCTTTGTTAGAAATAAAGCAGGAATTAGGCCTGTTAAGACTTCATTTCTTCCAACCAGGTCTAGAAAAAGCCGAAATAGAGGAGAAATAGTTATTCTGCTTGAACCTCCTTATTCTTGGAGTAACCATTTCAGGTGGATGGGATAACTTTTTCTTGGAATATGGCCTCCTGCTATTCCTCCATACTTGTCATATGAACAAAAATGCCATCAACCTTATTTCATTCAGGAAAATAGCAAGAGCGGGTGAGCATGGATCGAGTTGGATAGGTTACAAGCCAAAATCAAGAACTGACCCTATCAAGATTGGTTCCAAAATTTTGTATCCAGGATCGAGCCAATCCTATCCTAGAACCAGCCTAATCAGATCGGATTGATTCTGGGTCGGTTCCAGGGTAGAACCTATTTTCTTTTTTCTTTTTTTTTTTGCATTAACTCCAAATTTTTTTTTTACTTTTTTGTCATTTTTAATATATAAAAGTTTCTTTCTTAGTTATAGAAGTTGAGTGAGAGACTAAGAGCCATCATAAGAATGCTTAAAAAACTCACAATATTGATAAATATTATTTGATTTTTCTCTTTTTCTTTGAATGACACTTTTCTAATATCTAATGGCTATTTTTTTTTTTAGTTGTGTTAACTAAAAAGGATATATATAATATTTGTTGATCAATTTAACATTAAATATCTTTAGTAGAGATAGTAAAATGATTTATAAGATATATCTAAGGTCTCTAATTTGATTCCTAAGAGTGTTTTATTTTTTTAAAAAAAAAATCTATGGTCAATTCTCGAGTCAGAACCAAAAAAACTATTCCCTAAAAGTAAGAATTTACTTGATGGGGGCCGGTTTTAGGATTTTGGATTTAGAACCAACCTAATGAGCACTCAGAACTGAATCAACCTAACCTAATCAAGTCGGTTTGGTTTTGATCCTTGGGTAACCCTAACCCATTTCTCACCCCTAATAGTAGGCACAACCTTATCGCCAAAATATTAAGAAGATCCCCTAGTCATGAAGCTTATTCCAGAGGTATTTTTTCAGGCAATCCAATCTTCCATGTGTGTCAACCAAGTAGAAAAAGAAATAGTTGTTCCTATTCCAGTTTTTCTCTTTTATGAACCTAAATGGCTTTAGGGTATGCTTGGATGCAAAACTGCATTAAAAATCATGTTTTTTATTTTTTTTAAAAAAAAGAAAGAAAGAAAGAAAGAAATGGTAGGCATTTGGTCATGAGAAATGCTAGGCATTTGGTCATGCAATAAAATCCTGTCATTATCATTCAATCCTCCCCCAATCAAATATAAGATGAGTTACAAAGAGCACAAGTTGAGGTTTAGAAGGATCGGTGAAAGGATTGGGCAGATTTTATGAATGGTTGTTTGTGCAACATCAACCCTCTAGAGATTGGTGCCAAGTTTCTGGCCAAGGTGAGTTTGGACAAGAGAGGAGCTTACTTTGAAACTTTTATGGCCAATTCATGCAATGAAACCTCATAAAAGCTCTAAAATTGTGTAACTGAATTCTAATTGGAATATGTTTACATTCTTAAAAAGTCTTGACTTTGAAAACTTTCAGGTTTCCAATTCTAGGAAAGGAGAATGTCATGATTTTGAAATTAAAAATTTCCAAACAGTGGCTTGGCTAACTTGAGTGATAACTTGAACTTAGTGCTGCAGTCTTCCATTGATTTGTTCCTTATGGTGGATGAATATCTATTGTATTTAATGAGAAAGAACTTGCTTAACATGTTTTAAGGTTTAGAACCTTGATTATGTCCCAACTCTTAAAGACATCATTTCTATTAAACAATATAATTTGTATTACAAGAGGAATTCATGTCATCTATGAACTTAGCTTTTAGATTTTTTGTTCTAGTATTATTTTAAATATTTACTATGAAAGCAAGTTCACTAGTTATGGACTAAACTATTTTGGTTCGATCATGGGTTGACAGCAAGCAGGCTGGGCCTGATGAGATTTTAGATCTCATATGAGAACCCTTCTCTCTCTGGTATGCAAACCCCATAAGACCGCCCATCCTTCTCTCCATGGTGCGTCATGCTACCATCCCTTCCCTCTGCTACATCTGATGTTGAGCCTTGGTTGTTTTTCCTTCTACACTGCCTCCAATATCTAGGTTCTAACAGCATTTCTCCTGCTATGTTGCCTTTAATGTCTAGCCTCAATCATCATCTCCCCTTCTATGGTTGTACTTCCTATCCATTGCTCTGAGGAAGAGATCACTCTCACATGTTCTTCCCTCCTCTCCACCATTCCAACGACATAGGTCTGTAACCACTATTACCATTCCTTGCCTCCTCTATTCTAATGATGAGGTTCCAGCCTCAACTACCCCCAACTTGACCAATAGATTAGGCAACATCCTCCAGATCTATGGAGATCAAAAGGTAAGATCAAAAGAGAGGAGAGACGCAGCAGGTCACACATGAGATTAGGATTAGGGATCCTATTTATTCCCCTTTCTTTTGGTCATGATATGGTGGTTCATTAGTTCACCAGAATTGGATGGTTTAAGCAATCGAACTGCTCAGGTTGACAGTTTGAACATAGATTATCAGGTTTTAAGTATTTTCTGGTCTTAATATGACTCAACCCATAACACACAGGTTAGTTTTTTGAAAATTGGTCTTTATCATTTGCACACTTGCAGAGTTATGCCTTGATTCCGACATACACGGCATGCCATCTAATTTGAAAATATGCATAATTAATGATAATTTATACATCTTAATTTAGTTACTTTCATGCATTATATGACTGTACAATTTATTCATATAGCGACATGCTACATGAGAGAACTAAACAAGCTCAGCAAATTTGTCAATTTCTATAGTTTATCACTAATAGTTCTCCTAATACTTCCATCACTGATCATATGAAGCAAGATTTGCTGCATGTTTAAATTGAATAATAATGACCTTATTCTGCTGCTTATTGAACCTTGAAGTTGCCTTCTCTCCCCAATGATAATAGAAGCAGACCTCAATTACAATTATAATAGAAGCAGACCTCTATTTTAATTAACATGTGTGACTCATTGATTTTTGATACATAAATGGAGCTTCATCTAAGGTTCAATTCTATTGATAGTGCGCTACTTTCAAACCTTACATGGTTTTCGGAAAACATTCTTAGGAATGTGAAAGGCTACAGCTAATATCATTGCCATATTTCTCTTTTCCCTTCCATAGCCAAGCTATGTGAACTGGGTTTATTAGTGTCCATCACATTCTTCCTATAATCAAATATAGCCACAGTCTCACTGTTACCAAGGATGTTAGAATGTTGAGGTTGGTGTGGTTGGACCAAGATTTCTAGCACAAGTGCTCGTGGGCATGCCAGCCACTTGCTAGCATGCCACATGTATGTCACATCAGCACACGTGGCATGCTGTGCTGAAATGAAAATGAGAAAGTTTTAGTAGCCATGTTTAACTAAAAATTATTAAAAATAAATTAGTAGGTGTTGTGGTGAGCCATGACAACCCATGCCAGCTGCATGTTCTAGCTTAGGTTCACAAGTGCAAGCTGGCATGGATCAATTCTTGAAACCTTGGGAAGAACTTGAAAGATTGCGAGTACAATTTGACCTTGGCATGCACTGGCACATAGATGTGCTAGGCTAGCACACAGCCAATACCTCAATCCTTGTTTAGAATTATCCAATGCTATTGCGTTTTGCAGAGTATTAACCTTTTCCACAATTAGCATATGCATGCACTGGTCACATTCCAATGTCTTGATATTTTTTTGGATAAATTATATATGTATGTCTGCACGAACAAAATTATGTTAGATTTTATTTGTTTTAGCATACTAAGATATATGTCCATTTCAATTTAAAGCTATTTACCAAGAGTACTATATTCACTTTCAACTTTTTAATTTAAGTTTCACCAATTTGTCATATGAAGGCACCTAAATCTACTCAAGCAGCAAGTGGAAGGAGATCTAAATCACCTGATGGTACTGTTCAGCAGCCAATGAGCACTCATTGGGATCGCATCATCAAATTTTTGGATTCTTTTATGGATCGATTACGCAAAAACTATGTGAGATTTCTTTTTTCTTTTTCTTTCTTTTTTTCCTCGATGGCTGCATTTGGTTTGGAAATAAGAAAAAGTACAATAGAAAATATTATGCCACAAATTATTCTTATCAAGATTCACAGTCTTGGTATTGGATCCTGCACCAAAATCAGACTAGAAAAATTATATATGCCTAGTACCAGTTTAGTATCAGTATGGTACAGCATGCCTGGTGAGAGGTGGTATGTACTAGTATGGCATACCATGATTCCTATATTTTTTTGGCTACAAATTCTGAAATAACTTTTGACGAGGGTGTGCTTGTCTATATAAAATGGAAGCAAGCATAGATGATGGCTTTATGCCAAGAATAGCTTATGGTAGCTTTGCCTTGGGAGCTAGAATTTTGATGTTCTATAAAAACTATTTGGTAGGCATAAGGCTTATGCCTAGCCTTAGGCCTGCTTTATTGGTAATCCAAATGCTTCCAATACTTTGTGTTAGATACAATGCAACTACATTTATGTAAATGACTATTTATATTGAATTTAACATTTATTTATGCTGGTCATAATATTCCATGCATTGTTTTGTTGGGGATACATAACTAATAGTTTTGTTGTCATGTCTTATATGTAATGTTGATTTAAGCCATAGATTCAAATCTTGATGGGGCATCTCATGGGATACCAGGTGTGAGAGCTCATGCTAGCATTTGTTTAGTCCTGGATAGGCTATGCACTGGAGAGATTTTGGATACTTATACATGATCAAGGAGCTCAAATAATACCTTCTTGGATAATTTTTTTAGATGAGGTCCTAGGTTATTACAAATGGTATTACAACTTAGTTCATAGCCTATATGAACTAGGGGATACTATAGATAGACTTTATGTGCTTGTGATTAGATTGGATTTGGATGTGGATTTAGATCCTTTGTTTGGTGAGGATGCTAAGGCCTAAACGAGAAGTATATTTGAGAGCCCATGCTAGCGTGTATTTAATCCCACATCAATTATGCACTAGGATTTTGGGTGCTTATACAAGGCTAAAAAGCTTAAATAATATTTTTTTTGCTAGTCTTTTTGGATGAGGTCATGGGTTGTTACACCAAGATAGGTTATTATTCCAAGTGTCGAGATGAGACCGTCTCACTATCATCCCATCATCCCAATTGATGCATCTTATGACATCCCTTGTTCCAAGTGTTGAAATGAGTCGAAACGCTAGCGCATCCTGCTCCATTGAAAAATTAGAATGTCCTGCTAGATTTAAAACATTGATTTAAACTATACTTGGATAATAACTAGGTCTTGATTAAATTCCCTAGTTTAGATATGTGAAAGGCTATGGTGCCTAGCAAGTTAATATAAAGAGCCATGGTAGTTTATCTTTCATATTGCTGGCTATTTTGTTGGTTCATCTATTTGGCTTAGCTCAAGGCTTGCCTGAATTTGGTTCTTATGACATCTTTTCATTAATTCATTTAGGAAAACCAGTCCTAAATGCCAACAAGGCTGTGGGATGGAATATGAAGCTGCTCCATGTTTTCGAGATTTGAAAAAAATGGGGGTAAATAATTTTGTACCATTGCCTTCATGTCCTCTAACTTGTAGGAGGATGGGTTATTAATTGGAAAATTCTTGTATGACATACATATCACTATGTATCAAGCTTTCATATCATCCCATACATCCAAATCATTATCCGTGAGCATTGATGATGTTCGGATGATGAAAAGGTTGAGCCATGAGTTGTTACATATTTGGTAGCCATAAACTGGTTTTCCTACAGTGCTCTTTTTGAAAGTTATACAAAATGGTTTGGCATATTATTTTCATGCGTTCGTTGTAGAGTTGTTGTCATACTTGTTTGTAGTATTGTCTTAACAAAGACCATCCATTTACAGTATGTGTCTATATTTGATCAAACACCTTCATACTAGCATCAGTCATCCATGTGATCAGTTCTCTGACAGCTTGCTAGTCTATAATAGAGTATTACTTCCTGCAAATCCTTTTCGTATTATATGTCATGTCAAAAATCCTATTAAGTAGGTGTTGGGTGGAAACATGTATGACAACAAGACATCTTTGTATGATTCTATGTCTCAACATTTTGTGAATTTGCACTCAAGTAGTGTTATCATTATTTACCATTAAATATGGGGCATCACGATTCAGATTATACAATCAATATTTCTACCGTAGTTACATAAGTAACCCAAACAAATAAGATGAATGTGACTAAGATTTAAACCAGAACCAGACCCCATACCATTTTTGAACTAGAACTATATGGTACCAATATAGTACCAATACAATTGAGATGGACGAAAATAGATAATAAACCAATGCATGCTGACTTTCGCTACATATCAATTCCTGGTGCTGTCCCGCCTATCAGTATGCAACCAGGACGCTATGTCTGGACCAGTATGAACTGGAAATTATTTTGGCATTCCACACCTGGTGCCACTATCATTTCTCCATTCAAATGATACAGTAAATTCTATCTTGTTTGGACGGCATTCAAAACCTTAAATATGATAAACATGAGAATGTATATGTTAAAGGAGGCATAAGAGTTGCATTAATTAAGGAAAGACTGATGAAGAACCAATTAGATGGTGCAAACCCCAATAAGGAAATGTGTTGTTTTGAGGGGAGGGTGGGGCGGGGGGGAGAGAGAGAGAGAACTAGGTTAGAATGAATGAAGTTGTGAAAAGGGACTTGGAAAAATTTGAAGTGACATGAAGAGGAGATGGGAAAGGCCAGTGAATAAAGACTCAGAAGCCCATCCCAAGTAAAAGAGGCAATGATCTGATCAGGGGGAGAAAAAAAGGATTTTCTTCAACCTGCTTAAACAGGACCTTTCAAAAGAATAAGGAAAAATAAGAGTTTTGAAAATAGGGGTCTAGGACTCCTTTTCTTTTATTAATTAAATAATAAGCCAATTACAATCCCTCTACTTATACTAGTGAGTTTGGTCCTTACAAAATTCAGGTCAGATTCTTCTTCTATTTGAAAGAGGTCACAGTTTGCCCAAAATAGTGGTGAATGGTGAAAATGATCATAAAAAAGTGATAATACTCCTAGAGCTAGATCTTGACTTCCGCATCAACTTTGTTTTGGCTACTTCGCTTCCTAATTCTTCCTCAATTGTGAGTTATGGCTGGTCAATATTTTTTCCCAAAAAGAAATATTATACTTTGACCAACCCATTTGGAGGCCTTACGTTTCCGCGTGCCTTTGATTGTTGCATGCACCAAACCCTTTAGTGGTTGATGCAGCATTGTACATCTTGAAATATACAGGGAAGTTATAACTTCTTGAAGTTTTGATGCATAATTTAGTTTGCGATGTGGCAGATCTTGCTCCCAAACCCGTGTAGACCTACTAAAAGTGGCAAGAGTGGTATGCGATAGATCTAGTAATGCTTCTAATTAGATAGTGCTTAATTACTTTATTACAGTTGTTCTCTAAAGTACCCTTGCATTGTAGGTATACAAGCTTATAAAATAGACTGAAGCCTTTTAGTTCTTTTTTTTTTTGCCTCTGAATCTTTATTTTCTCAAAATTCTGCAAAATCAACTTGTTCTTGTAATTTCTCAGGTGCAATAGCATTTTGTTTTTGTCATCCTTATTTTCTAAACCTCTTTATGATCTCATTAAAATGCATCACTCGTTTGGATTTTTGTTTTTATATAATTTTGATAACATGTTTTGCAAGGTTGCTGCATATTATTTTCAGAAAATAATGTGCTCATTAGAAATGCTTTTCTTTATCATTCCATCATGTTTATTATACTATCAGGGCATGCTTTAGCTAGTCTTTTGAGGATAAAATTCATGTATTTAGGCATAAAGAAACCAGGATGGAATTTTTGGTGATGAAAAAGCAGAATAAGATTAAAAGCTAGACAGAACATTAAGAAGAGTGCAGGGTCTAAAACTTCTGAAACTTAGTTTTGGTAAGTCAATGTGGATGGAGGGAGCAGTGAGATTAAAGAGGAACCTGCTAGCCTTTTTTTTCATGTAGAACTCCTATTAAGCTTATATACATTGTTGACCCATTACCTGACAGATTGAGCTTTTGTTGTCAATGGATTAGTTAACGTGGTATCATGGCTTAGGTTGTTGGAGGTCATGAATTCAGATCCCTCCAGTTCAATTATTATTTAATTATCCCCATTATCTGCTCCCTTGATTCTTGTCTGTCATCTTGACTCATTTTTGTTTTGACCACGATATATCTGTGTGTGTGTGGCCCAGGCCACATGTGATGGGGGTTGCTAAGCTTAATATGCACTGTTAAACCATTCCCTGTCAGATAAGCTTTTGTTGTCAATTGGTTGGTTAACAAATCTAACAGCACGTGGAAACATATGTGATACTCAGTATTATGGCTTTGGTTGCTGGAGGTCATGAATTCAGATCCCTCCAGTTGAATTATTATTTAATCATACCCGTTAGCTGCTATTTTGAATTTTGTCTGTCATCCTGACTCATCTCTGTCTTGATTCAGATATCCCTCCATGTGTGTGGTCTAGGCCACACAAGATGGTGATTGTTAAGTTTGAGATACATTGTTGAACCATTGTGTGTCAGATAAGCTTTTGACATCAATTGGTTAGTTAACAACTATACTGCAAGTGAAAACATATTTGATACTCAGCATCATTATCAAATTTTTTGCATGTTTGGAAGTGAGAAGATTATATCATTTTATATTTGACAAGTATCTGTAGAATTGACTGACATAATACCTCAGGAGCATACCTGTTTGAGTTGTTCTTTCAAGTCAAGTTCACATGATGTGATTGAACAAAATTATTCATTTAGGTACCTTCCTTTTTTATCCGCAAGCTTGTCACCCAAGTTTTTTCCTTCATCAATATCCAGCTTTTCAATAGGTAAGTGGTTCTTACATAGAGTTACTCTTATTGACAATAAGTGAGATTTTTCACATGGAGATTGAAGCAACTTATCTCATCTGACCTGCTCTCAGTCTGCTATTGCGACGTGAATGTTGTACATTTTCTAATGGAGAATATGTGAAATCCGGGCTTGCAGTGCTGGAAAAGTGGGTTTCTGACTCTACAGAGGAGGTGAGTATAATTTTATCTCCTATGCAGTTGATATATTACAAACTAATACTTTACCTGCTGTAGTTTGCAGGTACATCATGGCGGGAACTAAACTATATCAGACAAGCCGTTGGGTTTTTGGTAATGAACTTCCATGATTGTTGACACTTAGCAGCAGCAATTCTTATGAGATTTCTTTTCATATTCTGTTGTGGAAATATTACAGGTTATACATCAGAAGAGGAAAAAATCTCTTGAAGATATCAGGAAAAATCTTTGTCCGGTACTGTTGACCTTCCCTTATTTTTTCAAATTTATAGATATTAATAATTTGTTTTATAAGTAGGGTACAAAATATCTTTTGTGAAATGATAGTGGCGACTCTTCATTTGATCTCAGTTTGACTGAATTTGGGCAGGCATTGAGTATAAGGCAAATTTATAGAATATGCACAATGTATTGGGATGACAAATATAGCACGCAAAGTGTCTCAAATGAGGCATGTTAAAATTAATCTCCGTTTTCCTATTCTTGCCGCTTTTGCATGGCATATTGTCTTTTGTTTTTTCCTAAACATTGGATGCACAAAATGGCAGGTTGTTGCAGAAATGAGAGATATGGTGAACAAAGACTCTCAAAATCTTATTTCAAATTCATTTTTACTGGATGATGATCTAAGGTAAGTTACTCCACAAGGAAAAGCTTGTTTGAGCTAGCAAATGTTTAATTGAATGTTCTGAACTTTTCAATATTCTTGCGCTGACTGCCTATATTTATAACTACGTTGTTTCCTACTGCTTTTTTTATTGGCTGGTTTATTTAGTTATGTTATTTAATCTACTAAATATTCCACTTAGAATTCGAATAATTTAAAACATAATTAAAAATACCTGATTGAAGGACCATGACAGTATCAGTTCTATTATTACACAAGGATTTTTTTGTCAATCTTTTCTAATAAGGACTTTGTTCAATCATAGGCAATAATCATGTGTTACAAAAGGCTGCTCGGATAATGAAGTAGCCAAAATGGAGACTATCAAGTGGCTCTTTTATGCTAAAATTTTGCCAGCAAACCCTATCTAGCATTGCTTTGAGTCTTTGACAATATCTTCCTACACTGTTTGCATGATTGAAAATAATTCCCCTATTGTAAGCAATATCTTAAATCTTAATTGTCATCAAAAGAAAGAAGCCATATTTGGTTCTTTTCCTGGCCCCTTCATATAAGATATCGAATTTTTAAGTATTTTACTGTCAGTTCTTGGGTGCTTCATGTTCTTTTATGGCTTTATTTTGCTTCATCCAGCAAAAACCTTCCTAGCTAAATAAATGCAAAATAAGTTGCGATAGATTTGACTGCTAACATTTTTATTACTGTTGTTGGTTGCTTTCCTTTTCATGAAAATTTCAGGAGTGGTAATTCATAATCTCTATAATGGCATAAGCTAGTCTAATTTTCATCTCTAAAACAATAAAAACTTGTCTTTTCATCTACACTTCAGGATACCAGCCTTCCCATCAAGGTTCTGCCTTTGTTGACTTCAACTACCATTGAATATATTCATCAAGTGCACGGTAACACCCACAATAACACATCAATTATGTTAGACTAGGACAAAATAAGTCTTTTCCCTTCAAGAAAAGGACTAGACAATAGTTTACCATCTTCTTCAAATCCTCTCTGTTGTTTGCTTACGATATTTCTGGTAGTAATCAAAGGCCTCAATTAGAAGGTGGTCCCAAATAGGCAAATACAGTTGATAGTTTGAATAGCGGTCCCAAATACTGTGTAAGAAATGATCAGAAAACAAATGTATTAGAGAAACCGGCCTTAATCTTGAATAGGAAAATGGCAAAGTAAGATCTCTTTCATATGCCCATCAGTTTCAATCTTGGAGCCTAAATAGCTTTAGGTCTGAGTTGCAGATTGAGATATCTTTCTCAATAGAACTCTTGAAGATCCAGAATTCAACCAATTTATCGAGAGTGAGGTTTCTGGCAAAAGACATGCATATATTCAGAGGATCCATGAATATATTCATCTATAAATTTAAATTTTTTTCTGTGTTCCAGATTCAGAGGATCCAAATCACCATGCTAATGACTGCAACGAAACATGAATTCTCAGTACCAAATTTCCAGATCCATCTTGCTTAGTTATTAATTTAGGTTCTACAGTTCTAAATACCTACTCGACCACCCCCACACAGTGCTTAAACATTAGCACAATGCAAGATTGATCATTTTTCTGTTGATATTGGGGGTTCATAATGTCAGCATGAGACCTCTTTGGCAAAGAAATTGAGCAGGGATGGTTGAAAGACTCCTTGTTGTAAGCATGCATATCTCCAAAAGAATTGCATGTTTTGTTACCAAGATGGTCTAAGATTTTGCTCCACCATCAATTCACTGGTAAGGGAAGACAAGGACTAAAGCACATCTCCAAGTAGGCAATGAGTTTAAACTATAGAGTTAATCAACTTAGCCAATTTAAGATTCCCAGAACATCATACCACAACAAGTAGCAAGTACATCCCCTTGTTTCTTAAAAAAAGTATGTACACTTGTTGATATCCTTTTATTCTTATTAAATATCCCTAACAACTTTCAATAAAATTGAAACCTAGTACCAAATGGTTCGAGCCTGACTTCTAGGAATGGCAATCTGACCTGGACCCCACCAATCTGACAATAACCCAAACCGAAAATAACAGGTCTAGTTTTAGAGTCTTGTCCTGTTCAATCCAGTTTGACAATTTAATAATCAGGCAGGATCAAAACAATTACAACCCAACCTTTTTAAGACTCGATTTACTTGTATAGGTTTAAGGGTAAGTTTTAAGTCCTTTGGGATGAAAGATTTGGATTTTTCTTTTTGTGCGCGCGCATGAGCGCACGGAGAAAAGGAGTTATCATTCGCCAAAAGGTTATCGTGTCAAATCAGGTTAAGTTAAAAAATTATCACAGACATAATCCAACCTGACTTGTTTATTAAATCGATTACATATGTAAGGTTGTCTTAATTTTTTTAATTATTATTTTTTTGCTGTGATGTCATCTTACCTATGTCATCACCCCCTTGCTTACCACTGCATGCAGAGTCCCCACTTTGTAAGGGCTACCTCGTCTGAAATTCATTAACTTTCCACAAAATAGCTTTGGTTGCAATAAAATCATGTTCAACCTTCTTACCAAAAGTCCAAAACCTCGAATGTTGAAACACGCATGCTAGCGAGAGACAAAGGGATACTGCTTTAAGATCGCAATACCAAGTGATATCCTTTCCCTGAACAGGTCTATTATTGTCTGTTCAGAAAAGCAGAATGTTGTAGTTTTAATGGTTTATGAGGTATTTGCAGTCAAACTGCATAATTACAATTAGAATGCAGTGTCAACTGTGGCAACGCTATAAATATGAGAACACTACATCTCAATGCACGTTGAAGATAAAGAAAACAGTATTCTCAAAGTTTTCTCACTCTTTTTACCACCATATTATTGCATCTTGATACCTCGGTCGTTGCAGCATTCCATTTTCAACTGAAGACATATCAAAGGCTATTCCTCTGATAGATCCAACAGATGTTGAACTCACACCATCCCTTCGACAATTTCCATCTGCTCAGTTTCTAATCCAGCCCCTTGAGCCACGACCTGCTTAGCTGAGGAGCCAAGTTGTGGCATCAAACTTCTATTCAACATGCTTCAGTGGAAATATTATATCTCTGAAAGTTCAAGAATTATGCATGCTTCGGGACAGTGAAAGAGGTGCTGGCTTCGGATTTGAAGATCATCACACGCACTGGCCTGCTAACCATACAATTTTGATGAAAATATCATCAAAATCTGGCATGCAGAAGTTTGGTACTGTTACACCTTGTGACATAAATTCCACTCTTCCTCGCTAATGTGACTAGTTTAGTTTGCTGGTGCATATAGATATATCGTTGATTATTTTTATCTGGGATGGTGGTATTCTTCCCTAAGTAGTTTTGTGAAATGTATGATTATGCTTTGTTTAAACTTTATAAGGTGTTACATTGTGAAATGTATGATTATGCTTTGTTTAAACTTTATAAGGTGATACAGGCTGCTGATGCCGTGGACAATGATTAAGCTAAAATAATTTGTTCAAGTGGCCTTGTATTATTATTCCTGTGAAATACATTATTTCCAATCACAAGATCCCCAATCCTAGCAAGGAAAAGGGAGGAGGGAAACGGATTTTCAATCACAGGATTTCCTGGCAAGAAAAAGAGAAATGGATAATCAATTTAAAACAAGTTCTTTATCACTGCTGCAACATCTATCACCACCATTATCATGACTACAGTCAATATTAATATAATTATTACCACCGCTGCCATTCGTACTACTACTCCAACTATTACTACCACTATGATTAATAATCATACTACTACCACCACCATCACCCCTCCTCCTGCTAGGAACAACAACAATAATAACAATAATAATTGTTAAAAAAAGGTTGTCCTAAGGTCCAAAATTCAATAGGTGATCCGAATCTGACACAAATTAATTCAGATCCTCTGCAACTCATGCTACGGATTCACCCTTTGCTAAATTATGGGTGCTTAAACAGGACTGACCACAAACTACAGTGAACACTGGAGATTTGCCTGAACGGGGTGGGTGACGGTAACAGATTGTGAGAGGATTCCAACCCTATAGCCAAATTAATCCTACCTGTGGGCTCATAAACTCTGGCCAAATTTAGACAACAGATACTACAGCTGGACAAACCAACACTTCATGCGGAATGAGCTGCGGTTACCCTAAAATAGCAATTAGCAAAAACAGCACACATCACCCAGAGGATGACAAAACAGAAGAGAACACAACAAGGAATGAAGGACCTCTGAATCTAAAATCTATTCTAAAACAATGAGTAAGGCAGACATGTTTAAGGTCAAGCCTAAGCTACCAACAGGGGGGTTTATAGAGAGAGTTGTTGAGATCCAGCAAAAGCTGGCCTACAACCGCAACAGCAATGGCAGTCAACATGTCAGAAAATATGTTACTGCCATTTGCAAGATATTCTATAATACACATATAGTCCATATATCATAAACTAAGCAACACGACTAAAACTTATATCCCAATGAATCTAATGAAAATCTCTACTCCTGATCTACCTTGAGATGCTGAATCTTTGACTCCAATTCCCCTCCATCTCCAGTAGTATCCTCCTCTTCTTCTGCCTCATTTTCACCTTCCCCCTCAGGATCATTCTCATCCAATGGCCCGAGCACACCCACAGAGTTCTCACCAGCCTTCAGTATATCCTTCACTTCATCGATGCCTTCCTCAGAGATGGCATTACCATTAATGTTCAGAAGCACAAAATTAGGTTTATTTGACACTGCCTGAGCCAAGCACCTTGCCCCAACCCTCCTTATCATATTAGTGTTTAGATCAAGTTCCTTAAGCTGTGAATGACCTTCCAATGCTTTGCCAATCAGAACTGCACCTTCATCCTTCAGTTCATTCTCAGACAAGTTCAGCTTCCTAAGGTACTGCTTTGAACCTACACATTGTGCCAATGCTGGGGCAGCTTTTTCTGTGATCTCATTTCCAGCAATCTCCAAGACATCAAGGGAATGAACGGACTGTTTGAGGGCATTGGCAATTGCTATGGCCCCTTCATCTTCCAAATTGAGATAGCTCAGGTAAACTTCAGTAAGGCCAACAAGTTTTCCAAAAGTCCTACTTAGGGCTATCCCAGCATCCACACCAAATATGTTGTCTCGGAGGTCAAGCTTCTTCAAATAGGTACAAGTCTCTAAGGCCTCAGATAATGCAATACCTCCCTCAGAGCCCACCCTTGTTGATGAGCATCTGAAGTCCTCTAATGAAGGAGAACGTTTCAGAATCTGAGAGATTGCAGCTGCACCTTCGTCTCCAGTCATATTGTTATGGAAATGCAGGATTTTAATCTTCTCGGCTGACGGAAGAAGCACATTTAGGGCCTTTGCAGCTTCCTCAGATATTCCATCATTCATTAAGTAAAGCTCCTCCAAGTTCTTCTGGGATTTTATCAGTGCCCCGAATGCCCGGACACCCTTCTCACCTAAGGCATTGTCAGAGAGGTTCAGATATCTCAGCACACAACCTTCCAAGGCCAATGAAAATATCCTCATAACCTCGAGAGCTTCATCTTCTGGCCTTCCTGCAACCATATCTGAAAGGTCTACTTCTCTCAGCTGCTCTTTGATCGATGTAAGGATAGGCCCTGCAACATGAGCTGCATCAATGCCGAAGCTTCTGTTGCTGAAGCAAATTTTCGTATACAAATTCCCCTGCTCTGTTAGAGGGCCTAGGAGTTCTCCAGCTTCTTCGGCATCTATAAAAGCTCGACGACCACCAGAGATATCAAAAAAAGTTTTTCCTGGAGCAAGAGACTTACTAACCACAGTCACTTCTCCATCCTCTTTTGGCCTTGGGCCTCTTTTGAGAACTTCCATCATGAGCTTACTAGTTTCCTTGGCATATAGTTGAACTGCAGAACTCCCATCCCCATCAGGCTCTTTATTAAAATGTTCATTAGCAGCTGCAAAGCATGCATCCTCGATCCATTTAGCATTCTCAATGGCCTCTTCTTTGCTCAAAAGTCCATACTTTCTGGAAAAAATAGATTCCGTCGAAAGGTTTTTGGTCATCCGCTCCACAAGCATCGATCTTGTACTTTCACTAGGTGGCCATAGTTTGATTGAAAATGTACGGGGTTGAAAATCTTGAGCTGCAGTCTCCATATTGAAATCTGTAAAGATTCTCTACTGACATCCATATGAGCAAGTTGATGAAAGATATCAAAAGAAACAACAATACAACTGCATAAATGGAACAAATAGTGCTATACACAATAAAAGGAATAACTGAGCATAAAAACCAACTGATGTTGACTAATCAAAATGAAGAATAAGAGGTCAGTATGAAGTAGCAAGCATGCAGCAATAGTAAGGATATAATTGTAAACCATCTCAAGGCTTCGGAAAAGCTGACTCACTGAACTTATTATGAGTAGCAATTACACTTTAGCAAGGAGTTAAAAATACCTATGATAAAGAAATGAAATATTAAAATAATTTTTCAGGTAGATGAACAGCACATGAACGAAGCAAAATAGACCCAAAAATCAAAGAAATAGTCTCCCCATTCCCCGTGGCATTAAGCCAATGCCTTGACAGAAAGACACAACCAAAAATATTTTTTAAAAAAATAAATTTGAAAAGGACTTCCCCTCTCCCAAAGGCACAAATTTCATTCCATCTCTTATTTGGGCTCTTTAATGTTAATATCTGTTCTCTAGAAAGTCAATGGGTAGTCGTCACATTTCACTTCTATTTTTCTTGTAGGATTCCATGTCAAGGTAAAAGTAACAGTGAAGCATTAGAAAACAAGTAGTTTCACTCATTAATCAAGCAATGAGAGATTTATGCAAAGAATTTCAACAAAATATGTAACGAAAGTATACATTCTTGAGCCTTGAGGATAGTGGATCCTCAATACACAAGATATTTACAGACATTAGTTAGGCTATGTTAAATAAGCTGAGAAATGCACACAGAAAAAGATCCAAGAACACCGATACAGAAGTATACATTCTTGAGCATTGAGGGCAGTGGATCCTCAATACACAAGATATTTACAGATATTAGTTAGGCTATGTTAAATAAGCTGAGAAATGCACATGGAAAAAGATCCAAGAACACCGATACAAAAAAATTGGATTTTAGCAACTCCTAGTTAAAAACTTAAAGAAAGCTTGGATCTCAATACATGCAACCTTTATTAATCAAAGAAAGGCAGCACCAAATCCACAAGCCAAAGCTAGAGGATTAAAGTAAGCAAAAAAAAAAAAAAAGAGATTTTGAAAATTTACAATGAAATTATAAGCATGCAGCCAACATATTAATCCGGTAACAGTAAGTGCCATTCCTGAGGAATGAAGATGGTGAATCCTTGACCATAGTTATTAAAACAGGAGCAGACCAGCCAGTTGGACCAGAAAATTGGTGACATGGACCCTGGCTGGTCTGGTCTCCTAAGGGGGCTGGAAATGCATTTGGACTAGTCAAGAACTGCCAACTTGGCAGTCTCTTAGAAAAACAGGTGAACCAGGCAGGTAAAAACGGTCTTATAAGGCTTTAAAAAATAGTGCTGAAAGTGGGAATTGAACTGCTGATATCTGGTTGTAACCAAAAAAATATTGCCAATGTCCAGTACAATAAAAAAACCTCTCAAACACTGCACCAGCACTCATTATCATTTCACTAAAATGTTCTATTATACATACCTATATCATCAGATGAAGATATTTTAAACAATTTCTAATATTTTGCAATCAATTATTTCCACAAAAAATAGTCAATTATTTTTTTATTTGATAGAAAATAGAATATATATTAATTTTATCTTTTGGATAATTTTAGAACTTTACTATTTAGTACAAAAAATATCAATAAATTCCTCATGTTTTCATATGCTATATATATATATATATAATTTTTAATTAAACTAAATGATTTGTGATTATTTTTTATTATGCTGGAATTAAAGAGTTGCACAGAATGGATCCATGTAATTTATAAAGTGATATTAATGAAAATTATCAATGGTTATGCAAATTTTTCTGACAATAATTCTATTTTTTCATTTTTAAATTGTTTAATATATTTTTAATGTAAACCTAAGCCAAAGAATTGACCCGGCAATTGGAATAGTAATCCAATGAGCCAAATCCTTGGTTGGGACAGTCTCCAGTCTGTGTTTAATAACTATGTCCTTGACACAGATGTTAAGATGAATATGTGTGAATGGCACATAGACAAAGATTGAACATCATTTATAATTAAAAATTTGATTTCTAGTAACTTTTGATATTAAATGTTTGAGAAAGGTAGGATCTCAAACTTGGATTTTTATGAATAAAAGGAGGTACAAGGGAGACATATAGTGCCACCACAGGGAAGGACTGAGGAGAGTAGAGCATGCTTACATGTATGAAAGCAAAGCAACACTTAACACTACAGGGGCCATGTTTGAGAAATAAGAATGCCGGATCCTTAAAAACCTGGAAAATTTAAGAATATGGACTGTTCCATGGCAAGGATCCAAGTGTCTTTATGAAGGACCAATGTGAATTGAAAAGTGACAGAGTTGTGTGATTAATCAATAGAAAGAAGGGACACATCATTTTTGTTGAAATTCAGAATCACCTACATTTATGTCAGTTATTTCTGACATTTAGTTCTTTTTTTTTCTTCTTTTGATTTATTCATTGATTTATTTTTTAATTTTTTATTTTTTATTTTTATTTTTATTTTTATTTTTTTGGGCATGGGGAAGGGGGGGGGTTGTTGCAGTAGCACAAGTCATAGTGGCAGAATATGGCAGGAACCTTGTACCAAAGTCAAGAAAACAGGGATAAACATAGTGTTATAAAAGTCATTCTTGATGCTTGATAATGGTGGATCTTTGATGCCCTACAAATTTCGGGACAAGGATTAGGTAGGGATACATTTGGTGAGAACTACACATTCTATGATTAGCAAAATTTAATTTTGAGAAAGTTTTAAATTAAATCGAAGCGAAATGACACATACAATATATGACTAGTCTATCACATTATATGCAACCATTTTAACAAGAAGCATACAAGCAAGAAAAAGAAAAGCATAAAAATTTATTCTCAGGTGAAACATTTGCATTCTATTCCACATGACCTGAAATGGCAGGCTCTATGGCAAGAAATTGTATAAATTAAAGAGATTACACTCTTCTCAGGCCAACCTACTGATGAAAAATAGATTACATGAAACCTCTACTCCTTCCACTGCTGGTAAACCGTAACCCTAGCCCGAGGGAGTGGCCATCTTCAGGCTAGGGTGCATGACAAAGGCATGAGAAGGGAAGAAAGAGAGGCAGAAGAGGAGGGCTGGGATGAAGCAGAGATCGAGATTGAGAGGGACTCTGCGTGCGTGTGTGAGAGAGAGAGAGAGGTGGCACACAGATGAAGGAGAGTAAAGCTCACCGGAGAAGGGAGGCATTAGCAGGTGGCAGGACCAAGACACGTCCGTCCGTGGGAGCTGTGGTCCGAGCGGCGCTGCAGCAGTGGCAGGGGAAGGGAAGTGATTGGGAGAGGAACAGGCGATTTAGGGTCTATTTGGATGAGAGAGAATAGAGGGGACAGTAAAGAGAAGTGGAAAAAAAAAGGTGAAAAAAGAGAAGGATAACAAAAACTCTATTTGAAAGAGAGGTGAAAAAATAGAGGGAGAGAGGAATGAGAGTTTCTTGTTCCCCTCCATTCCCCCTCAACAGCTAAATTTCTTTACCCCTTAAATTCGGGGGTAAAGAGGAAAAGAGGAATGTTTTATAACTTTTGCTACACCTTTCTATTTATCCCTAAGAATTTTTTTGGTTTCTTCTTATGACAAAGGATATATTTGTGATTTATAAAAATAACTTTTTTCCTCCCTTCTTCTCTCCCTCTATCCAAACAAGATGGGCATAAATTACTCCCCTTTCTCCTTCCCTCCTTTCCAAACAAAGAGAAGGTAACATCCCTTCCTTACCCTCCCTTTCCCTCCCCTTCCTTTATCTTTCTTCACCTTCCCCTTCTTTCCCCTCCAAAGATCCAAACAGACCCTTAGGGATACACTTTTAATGATATATCAACCCATAAATTTTAAATCATACACCATTTCCATTTCTATCTGTTGGATCTCATGAGATGACAAAATGAATTCTCATGATCGTTGAAATTAAAGAGTGAAATTAACTTAAAGACCAAGTTAACAGGCCCAATGCCACTAGAAATCCAAAACCAGACCTTCCCTATTGACACCACCAAGGGTTTTGTGATCTAGGACCGCTTAATATCCTGGATTGCCCACCAAAAAGACCTTATCTAATAAATTCTCTATGATCATAAAGTATAAATAGAATATTAGGCTGGATCATGTTATAAAAAAGTAAGAGAGGTTTCAACCTTTTATCCACCATCCAAATTACTAAAATATATATGAAAGCAAAAATGGTATTATTTATATAGTATAGACCAATATACATCTCGCAGATGTATAATCACCACATATTTGGTTCATAAATGTCCTTGAATGAGTCTAAATAAAATATTTTTTTTCTATTTTTATTCAAGTTCATTCTGCCTAACTAAATGAGTTGTTTTAAAAATTATATATATATAGACTTGGCTACATTCGAATACAGCCAAGTACAGGATCTGGTCACCTTTCCCACCCTTGAATCACACGGATCCCAAAGCCATCCCATCTATTTTTACTTTTTTTATTTTTGGGATCCAAGGGTGAATTATGTGGATCTAAGGGTGGGAAAGGTAACTGAATTTAGGCTTAGCTACATTCGAATGTAGCCAAGTCTACCTATATGTGTGTGTGTACATATATATGTATGTATGTGTATGTATATATAAGATGCACCTGATTAATAGGAAACAAAAACCTTTTCTAAATGAAAGTATTTGCATATTGAAATTCAAATTTATTTCAGAATCCCTGTGTGCAACCATATAATAAATAGGTAAAAATATACTTTTGTGCATAGGGTAGGGTTACAATGCTAAAAACTATTGTAATAGTTTCATACAATATATAAAATTTAGTAATATAATGATCTGCTATGATATAAATAATATTTGTTGTTTTCACATATACCTTGTCTTAATAAAATATTATTTGGCCTTTCGTTAATACATTTGAATTTGTGAGCCAAGGTCCCCACATTAGGGATGGCAATTTTATTTTGACCCCATCCCACATCCTAAATCCATATTTTTTAAATTTTTTTAATATTAAAAAAATTTAATATTTTTAAAGTATATTTTTAAAAATAAATTCAAGAAAAAAGAAACATAGTAGGGGTGGGGTTGAAGATTTCCGTTTCTTGTTGGGTTGGGGATGGAGATTAAGATTATTGCCTCAACAAAGCACATGATGGGGACATGGTGAGGTATTTGCTGTTGTTCAAAATGGCATGAAGACAACGAATGAATATAGAACAGAGAAAAATCGGTCTCAAAATATCCTGTTGTCATTCTTATGTGGCATATGATGTTGTTCAAAAAAAAGCGGTGTCACTGCTATTCGTTTGGGAAAACGGCTGTGAACCGCAAGGAAAGAAAAGTTTCTAAAGGCCAATCATGTGCCCAATGCATAGATCACATGGAGTCCAAGCTGCGAAGCCAATGACGACCGAGAAATATGCATAGCAATGGAATGGATTTCACCCTTTCCCTGTATCAATGCTTAAATTGGAGGAAAATGGATGGCAATTCTGTACCGTTGCAAGCAATACTTGAGGTGGGCAACAAAGTTCAAAATTGTTATTGAAGCTGCACATATGACCTCCCTTTTTTTTTTAGCCTTATTGGGACGCACAATGGTATTGATGGTTTCAACATAAATGGAACCAACCCCCTCACAACGTACAAACCATCCAAGTATCAAGTCTGAGCTACCGTTGATGGTTAAATCTTTATTATTTATAGAACAGTAAAATACAAGTCGAATCAGCACAATCAGACAATTGAGCTAACTCGATTCTCACTCCTACTTGACATAGGAGCAATGTACAAGTGATAAAAGATTGAAAGGATAAAGAAGATAAAAGGGATAGGATAAAGTAGATAAGAGAGGTTAAGTTACAAAAGCTCCTAAGGATATCCTAAATGTTTAATTTGATTTTGAAGTTGGAGGTCTGTATTTATAATATTTTGGCAGCAATCGCAAAAGAAAACCTCTTGGAACTTCCGAGAACTTCTGTTTAGTTTCGGAAACCGCTGGAAACCTCCTACAGTTTATGCTAACTTCTCATAAACTCTGCAATTTAAATGTCATTTATTTTTGACATTTAGTTCTTTTCTTCTTCTTTTCTTTTTTATTTATTTTAGTTTATTTTTATATTTATTCTTTATTTTTGGGGGTTTGCAGTAGAACAAGTCATAGGGGTAGAATATGGCAGGAACCTTGTACCAAAGCCAGTAGGTGGAAGCAAGAAAACAGGGATCAAAGAATAATATATCATCAACCAAAGATTGGATACCAACTACAAACACATAACCTAAGTATAAACATATTGTTATAAAAGTCATTCTTGATGCTTGATAATGGAGAATCTTTGAAGCCCTAAAAATTTCAATACAGGGATTAGGTAACGATACATTGGTGAGAACTACACATTCTATGATTAGATACAATATATGATTAGTCTAACAAATTATATGCAACCATTTTAACAAGAAGCATACAAGCAAGAAAAAGAAATGCATAAAAATTTATTCTCGGGGGAAACATTTGCGTTCTATTCCACATGACCTGAAACGGCAGGCTCTATGGCGAGAAATTGTACAAATTAAAGACATTAAACTCTTCTCAGGTCAACCTACTGATGAAAAAAAATAAAATAAAATAACATGAAACCTCTACTCCTTCCACTACTGGTAAACCCTAACCCTAGCCCGAGGGAGCGGCCATCTTCGGGCTAGGGTGGATGAGGAGGGCATGAGAAGGAAAGAAGGTGATGCAGAAGAGGAGGGCTGGGATGAGGTGGAGATCGAGATCGAGTGTGTCTGTGTGTGTGTGGGCGCGCGCGCGCGCGCGCGCGCGTGAGAGAGAGAGAGAGAGAGAGAGAGAGAGAGGGGGGCCGTACGGACGAAGGACAGTAGAGCTCACCAGAGAAGGGAGGAGGAGGCGGCG
This sequence comes from Metroxylon sagu, assembly GCA_017589505.3. Taxonomy (NCBI): domain Eukaryota; kingdom Viridiplantae; phylum Streptophyta; class Magnoliopsida; order Arecales; family Arecaceae; genus Metroxylon; species Metroxylon sagu. The sequence continues at coordinate 2,024,701 of JACVBY030000640.1, read as the reverse complement.
GCGGGAGGTGGGACCGAGGCGCTTCTGTCCGTGGGAGCTGTGGTCGGGCGGCGCTGCGGCGGTGGAGAGGAGAGGGAAGGAATCCTGGGGGGAGGAACGAGCGATTAGTTGATACGGTATTGATGATATATCTACCCACAAATCTTAAATCATACACTATTTCCATTTCTACCCGTTGGATCTCCCGATATGACAAAAATGAATACTCATGATCGTTGAAATTAAAGAGTGAAATTATATCAAGTTTAAGCAGGCCTTCACCATTGACACCCCGTAGGGTTTGGTGATCAGGGACCGTCTGATATGTTCTCCGCAAAGTATAAATAGAACTCGCTTTACATACTTACATACTCGCACGGAATGATCAATATAATTCAAAAATTATTTTTATGAAAATTACTCGAAGCATTTTTCATCCTGAAGGGCCCACCAACAGTCCTCTCCTTTGTAATTTTTATCAAGGCTGGCACTATTTTCGAAAGCCTTTATTGTCACGTGACAGCAGCGCACGTGACACGTTGCTGAGACCCAGCTTTCAATAGTATTATAAATATCAAGTAGGATTAAGACATAAAAAAAGTATAAGCAAAACTAGGACAGGTAGGAGAGATTAAAACTTTTGATGCACCATCCAAATTACTAAAATATATATACAAGCAAAAATGATATTATTTGTATAACATATACATGTAGCACATGTATAATCATTGCTCATTTCGTTGTGTAAATAAACTTAACTGAAGTATATTTTTTTATTTTATTCCAATTTATCCAGCCTAACAACTTCTTGGATACTTAAATGAAACACTAATAATGAAAGATTTTTTAAAAATTATATATATATATATATATAATGTGAGAGAGAGAGAAAGAGAAAGAATAGGCTTAGTTACATTCAAATGTAAAATGTAACTAAATTTTTTGTATCCACATGGATTCTGAAGTCACTTTATTTTTTTCACTTTTTTAATGTTTGGGATTCATAAACCATATAAATGCAATAGTGAAAAAAGTGCTCACATATAAACTTAAGTGTATTTAAAAGTAGCCTACTTTTATATGTCTGTGCATAAATGTAGTCAAGCTCAGATCTAAGTGCGTGCATGTATATATATTTACATAAACGAGTATATTCAAGCCTAGATCCAAATGTTTGTATATATATGTATATATATACATAAGTATAGCTAAGTTTAAATCTGATTATCTTTTCCACTCTTAAATTCATATAGATCATAAATTTCAAAAGTAAAAAAGCTTTAAAATTCATAGGAATGAAAAAATGAAAAGAATGATCAAATCTAAGACTTTATTCAAGTTGAATAAACATAAATAAAAATCCTTTTAAATTAAAATATTCGCATGTTGAAATTCAAATTTATTTGAGAATCCAAGCAGTGCAACATACATATTATGCTAACCATATCAACCGATGTTTTTGATACTTCCGTCGTTACTAACTTGGAGCTTGATGCTTTTCAAGCTATGGTTAAAGTTTGGCGATCGACAGACGTCAAAGTGTTAGAATGCCAGCGAAATTTTATCAGAAAATCTTTATCCAAAATGCCCGCAGAAGACATGCAGTCCATCATCCCCTCATTCTCTTCTGTAACATTTATGTCATGCTCTCAGGATACATTCTGATGACCCTCCAAAATTAAAATCAGACAAGTTGGCGAAGTTCGTTCACCTCCACACACAAAAGCTGTCTCATAACACGACTCTTGGACAATTTTAGAACATACGAATATAGAGAATGATCAGGAGATAACAGGCTTGTTCAAGTACAAATCCATGGCTAAGAGTAAGAACCCTTACCAAATGATGTCCATTCAAGTAGAACCAAATTAAGGATCTGAAATTAAATGGGAACAATAACTCTTTAACGGCAGCAGCCAGATGCGAGTAAAAGGCTTCAATTTCTTTACCAGTGGGAGACAAATGAAGAATTTCCTTTTTGGTGAAAAGAATTACAAAAAAGTAGCAAAATTCTTGATCAGCACATTATATATTCAGAAAGAAGTCATGATCACAACAAGCCAGCCTCGATGAGATTCCTTCTCCTCAGGGTCTCATCAACCAGCTTGAAAGTTTTCTTTACAAGTTTCTGATCCAAGGCAGTTGTCCTATAGACCTTGAACACACGGTCCACGCGTTCCGGTTTGGTACTTTGAAAGTAAAGTTCCTCAAATTTCTTCTTCACAAACCTGTCAGGAGCTTAGATGTTGATACAAAATAGACAGGCATAACTACAAGGGGAAAGATAAGAAATTAAGATTGACATATGCATGTGTAAAATATATATATAATAAAGTTTACCATCTATTTCTTACAAAGTGCACGTCAATAGAAGGAAACATGCAGTTTTGACAGTGCGCTAGCTAAAACCATGAACATCGAGCTTTGCATTTGTTAGTAGAGTTAGTCTTGATGAATCCTTACTTGCAAATCATTCTTATAATGGTTATCGACCTCCTCACTCTGTTACACATTTCAGTATCTCTTACTAAGCCTCCACGGTCCATGTATAGCCATGGCACATGCCAACGCTATCACAAAAGTTTAATCATTTTGTCCACAATTGAGGCAAAACCTGTGCCTCCTTCCTCTGATAAGCCGGCTTCTCACTTTGTTCTTCCTTGATCTACCACATCCATTTCAACATTCACGGGTCTCCCATGTCCATCATACTTATGTGGGTATTTTTAATTTTCCAAGACATAACACAGAGCATTGCCATCCTACCCTTTTCCCTTAAGTTGACAGGTCATGATTGGCACCCCAGAAGCACCTATTTTCTACTGCAACCCAGCTCTACTTCTATTAGAAATGACTGTCTTTTTGTTTCTTCTTACACATACAGCTGTTTATTTGAAGATGATAGAGTATTGACTGATGAGATGCATGGTAAGGAAGCCAATTATGATTAAAATATCATGCTGAGGCTATAAGATAATAAAATTGCCAAAGGATGCATGTAGCCAACCTTAACTAGTCTGAGATTAAGGCTTTTTTGCTGCTGCTGCTGCTGCTGCTAATGCTATAAGATTATTTTAAGTACATTTACATTGATAGTACATTGATAGTAAACTAAACATTATGATTTTAGTAAGTAATTTAGCTCGATTATTTACTAACAAAATTGCATGTTACCCTTGAGTCCATTGTCTTTGATGTAACCAACAGAGACTTGCAATACAACTTGGGACAGGAGCATGGCTGTTCCCCTTTTCTCCTTTCTTTTTTCTCATTTGAGAGAAAGAGAGGAAGGGAGAGCCACCCATATTTTTTATTTCCCAAGTCCAAGTTTTTGGGATACACCACCCAAGGATTGAACCCAAAACATCCAGTTGCTAAGCAAAGGGGTGTGACCAAGGTCCACAATCTTGGAATCAGACCTCATACTAGTACTATGATGGTACAGTATTGATACATCCAATACACAGAGCAATTCGGTATGCCCAGTACCAGTGTAGTACGGTAATGCTTAATACAGGATAGCATGCCATGGTACAGTGAACCTTGGGTGTGACCACTAGGACAAGCCCCAGATCCCTATAGTTCCATTTTTATCAAATGATTCAAATCGAATGCAGAACCAGCAAACCATTTGAGAACCTCATTTAACAGGAAGTCTCACAATAGTTAAAGAACAAACAAAATGATAATATAAAGAATCCCAATAAGGCGTGTATTTCATATGGAAAACTCATTTTTAATGCACAGACCTGCAGTGGTATCTCTTTATTTAAATGATACGAGTCTTCTATTAAAAATAGGCATCTTATGATGGTTTTGGATGATTTGCTATTGCATTGCTAAACACCAAACCACTTACTCATATGCATGTTCCACCTCTTGCTTTCCTGATGCCATGGGCTGATAATCCTTGAACCACTCACAAACATTCAAGGGAACCTGTGGAAGAGTGAATATCGGTATATTTGCATAAATGCATATCATTGACTCACAATCAGTGGTAGAATTCTTACTTTTTGAACCTTCTTCTCAAATATATCAAACTTGTTTAGGAACAACATGAATGACGTTTTCTGCTCAAGACAATTTATTAACTTTAGAGAGGCATCCCAGCAAACTGAATTCTAAAATATGGAACAGAAGCTTCTAAAAGAAAATATATGAAGACCTCAAAGCATGCTTGCTTCAGGACCCAGTCAAAGAGCTCTTTGGTCTCCATCATCCGGTTCTTTGTTTCATCCTCGAAGAGCATCTGATCATATCTGTAATAGCAAATGTCATTTAAAAGGAACCTAGTTTGACAGGCATTCATGCAAGGAATAAATGCATGGCCCAGTCCAGCAGCCCAGAAGTGCGTATGTCTTATTGTAGTTGCATCTGAGTAGTGCAAGAGATGCAGATTAAGATGGGCTAAGGAAGTTACTTAGCATGGAGAACAGAACAGTCAAATGGCAGCTAAAATAGAAGGCATTAGGGGGAAAAAAAGAAAGAAAGAAACAAAACAAAACACTGGAGACCCCATAGCATGATACTAGAGCCAGTTTGACTCTGCTTGTAACTCTGACACAACATAGCAAATCAGCATTAATGTTTGAGTGATCCATTTCATGTTCTAAAATAAAAGGAGGTGATTTTACAATATCATAGAAAGCAGGATTTTTCATATCACGAAACTTTTAAAAATAAAAATGAAGATAATTTATTCAAAAAAAAGTGTTGCAGGACTTATGTCATATAGGATGTTGGAGGCTTACTCGCTAATTGCAGCACAGAAAATTACAGCTGTAACACCTTCAAACAGATGGATCCATTTTCTCCTCTCATTTCTCTGGCCTCCAACATCATAGAGCCGATAAACTTCACCACTTTTTCTACTCTCTCCGACAGGGCTGCATAAGGACCATTGCTTTAATAAGATTTGCAGTTACAAGGCAACTTGGACACTTCTACCGAGCACCGACAACATTCTACTGATTGCAAAGAGCAAAAATATCTTGAACACTTTTATCAACCACCCAGAATATTTTACTTATTGGGAAGAAATAATTTGTTTTATTAAAAAAAGACAAGTATTCTGGGGTGACAACTTAAATAAAAAATACAGCAACAATCAGGTGCACAAACCAGAGTATCAGAGTTGGAGTACAATACTAGCATGCACATTTTTGCCCCAAACAAAATTGTATGAAGCCATAGATTACATATTACAGAAAGTAAATATTGATAGCTAGAAATTGTTGAAATAATGGATCAACAGATTACAAAGTTATCATACTCAATAATTTCAGCTTCATGCTTCTTTTCTAACTACAAATTCCAAGATTTTGAGTTGCATTATATTTAAATGACAGGGAAAGGATTGATCAGAGAAGTGATTAAGTTAAGCCCTAAGGTAAATATTAACATCACTATTTCATGGGTTGCATAAATGACCTCGAACAAAGAGGCAAAAGATATCTGTTGGTAAGATACAGTAAGCAAAAAGGCCACCTGAATTGGATCTCTACAACTCCTGTTGTTCGCACTCTGGCATAAAGAACATCCTCCTGTAACATCCAAGGTGTAATGGCAGCAAAATCAGAAAAACCAAAGGAAAGATCAACCATTTAGCATCATTATAATGCTGAAAGATGATTGGTGAACTTTAGCAAAGAAGACAGACTTCAAAGCAAGGTCTCCGTACAAAGCACAGCCTAAATGAACCATTGTCCACTTGCCATTCGTACAAGTAATTCCAAATTGAATTATAGATCAATAGAAGAGGGGGGAAAACAGAAGATTAAAACAAACAGGATCAAGAGGTGACAAATTAAATAACAAATGTGCCCTTCTATTTCAGAATTTATTGTAAAATATGAATTACCCTGATAATAAGGAAGCTAAAATTTACTTAGGTGGTGTTTGAATGCCTGTAACTGGGTATACTAAAAATAATTGGCCCTTTTACATTTCTTGGTTGGGTGTAAAATGAGTGGGCTGAAGTATTTAGAGCTGCAGCAGGGCCTCAGCTGCTGCAAGTGGTCCTACAATCGAATCAGCCACAGGACAGTGCAACAAGTAAAAATGGGCACATGAGGGCTTCACTTACACCCATCACATCAGTTGGGTCTCTCCGCTTTACCATCACCTCCCAAGGGAACTATCTCTCCCTCTCACTCACACTAGTCCGCCACCTCCAACCGCTGTCCCCCTACTCAGAGCTCCACCTACCACCTTCGCTCAAGGTTTGCTTCTTTATCCTCTCACCCCCTTGCTCATCCCTCTTCTCCTCTATGCCTTTTGCTTTATCCTTCTCCTCTCATCCTCTCATTCATCCCTCTTCTCCTCTAGCCAAGTCCATCTTCTCCTCCTTCCCATCATCTACCGTGTTGGTCAACATCCCAAGACACTAGTTCACTCTATGGCTAAAACTCTAAAACCTAACCCAATTTTCTACCTATACCCTAACCACTCCCCCATCCCCTTTCACTGATCTCTATTATTTTGAGCTCCTATATGGCCAGCAACTCCATCCCTCACTTGATCCACTCAAGATCCAACCCTAAACCTAATCCCCAGCTAAATTCTACTTTGATTTCCACCATAATTTGAGTTATTTGTCTTTAATTTGTTCTTGTCTCTTTAGTTTTAAGCACCCATTGATGTCAAAATGCTTGATCTGCAATATTTTATGCACATACTAGCATAAGCGGTGCCTAAGTGCTCGATCTGTTCTGGATCAGGCAGTTAGAGGTATCTATATTGCTTGTATACTTGATCCCAAAAAGTTCTTGATAAGTATTGGTGCCTATGGTGCCGATGATGCCTCTATGCCTGATCCTTCCAACATCACATGTATTGGTATCATTGGGTGCAATCGTTGTATGGAACAGACCCTTTCTACCCACAATTCTAGGTTCGAACGTTCCTAATCAATTCATCTCACACCCCAATTTCCTTTCTGAAACCTGAATTATTTCACCATAAATTTTGGAACAGAATAGCCCCAAAACCAGCAACATAAGATTCCCCTTCATCCAGTACAACTTCCTTTATAAACCCAGATAAAAGAGGGTTTAGACCATCACCTCATTAAACGAACAGTACAATATGCCTAGAGAATATAGACCTTATGTCATTGCATTCCACTTCTATAGCATGATTTCTGATAAATGGAATTTATTAAATTCATGACAATGCAGAGGCCTTCACAAGCATAACCAAAATGCTCTGAACAACACCGGGGAAAAAAAGTTCATGATACAACACTAAAGTGGTATACAAAGGAACAGTGATTTTTGCATAAAAACCTTTGTTGGAACATAATCTGCTCCAGATAATCGTTCCAAATTCTCCATGAAATATTGAGCACAATCAGGAACTTGTAGTATATTTCCACGAGCATATGTTTCCTGCAAATATACACATTATCAACTAGCAAGAATGATTAGCTGGGCTTTGACAAAAAGAACTATGAAAATTTCACCATTTCATCATAATTTGAATATACCAGAATCTACCTGAATAGCAGCATCATTCCATAAAGTTTTTATCTCGTGTGCAATCTCTTTCGTAAGATGTGGATAATCCAACCTGCTTCCAATTTCAGACAGTTTTTCTCCAATTTCCTGGTGCCGAAAGGACCACAGTATTTTTTAAAACTTCAACTAAAAGTGACAAATAACAAAACAGAGAAAATGTATGCAAGTGGAAGACATTCATGACTCTAAACACTTCACAAAAAGTGTCCATAGCTTAAGGTCTATAGCACAAAAACACTCAAAGAGTAACAATAATCAAGACCATGCACAAGCAAAGGAGTGTAAGTGTTTGCCAGTTATGTAATATCAAATTCAGGAATATTTATGGATTAAAAACTAATGGAACACTAGATATATCCCGCACTCCCCGAGTTCCAGGACTTTATACATGTAGCAGTTCTAAGGTAAGAGCAAATATGATTAAATATAAAGTGTCCGGCAATTTTAGAAAGTTCTGACCAGCATGATGTTAGCACGATGTCCAACAAACACAAACAATATTGGGTTTGACTGCGCTACATTCTGAAAAAAGTGTGGATGATATATTGCTCTGGCATTAGTTCCCGGTTAAAGTTATGGTGTCAGCAAGAAACTACCATAAAAGAACAACACTCCCAGGCTTGCTCATTGAAACAAAATTGCAAGCAGACAAATACAGATATAGTTCAGTTCGTTCAGTCTCTTGGTTTTGGGGATGGATGCAAGTAGGTTGTGTGTGAAGAGTCAAGAGAAAATTTAAAACAAGGAAAGGCATAAACAAACCTTATTTTTGGAGGATACAACATACTTTGAACAATCTGATTCATTTTGTGCCAACTCCTTTGCTCCATCATACAATATCTGTTTATATCCAAGCAGTACAAGGAAAGAACAGCATATGAATGGTCATATCAAAAGAAACTCTTCCAAGCTCTTGACACCAAGGAATCCTTATTACTTGAATTAGAGAAACAAACAGACACACCCTTTTCAGTATTGCATACTTTAATTGTCTGATACACGTTAGCATGGACAACTGATGTATAACTTCTAAGTTCCGCCTCATCAAATCCAGTTTGAAAGAGCAGTTTTATCTGCAGAAAATCAAGTGCAAGAAATGTCAGTATTAAGCTACCACAGCAAAGGTGGAAAAAAGCAAATCCAGTCATTATATTTTTAAAAAAGCTAGATTAAAAGGATGGTTTTATCTGAAGAAAAATTAAGCATGAGAATTTGTCAGGAGTAATGCAGCAAAAAATATCATGGACACAAGATAACTCACCTGCTTAAAAATTGTAGATTTTCCTGATTCTCCTGCACCTTCAACTCAAAGAAAAATCACCAAAATAATAAGATAATGTAAAGGATCACTTTATAAATGCAGAAATCTAGTTTCAGTTTATCAATTATCTAGCATCTATGCTAATTTCATGAACAGAATATGCTTTCTGTGCTCAAAGCTGAAGATCACGTTGTTATGAGGCTCAGATCACAGTAATAGGATCTTTTTAAATTTCATGGTAAGACTTAGCCAGTCAGAGACAGTACTATTTAACATGTCAATTACAAGAATCAAAGACTATCTATTATTAGATTGTCACATATATTTCTATATATTTTAAAAATAAAATCAATTATGAGAACAGCATAAAAGGTTTTCTTCATGTTAATGCCTATAAAAAAAAAAGTTGCAAAGTTATAAGATTTTTTTCCATATTATACAATATATGATTATCGAACTGAATGAACATTCTAGAGAATATGGTGAAGTTAGAAAGGAAAAATTTAAGAATGGAAGGAATTAGAGGGACAGAAGTTGCCCAGCTGATGACAGAGTATGAAAAACACAACTAGTGTTCCCATATGAAGATGGGTATGGATTACATAGAACAAGGCTTTGAAAATACATCAAGATACAAAGGATAAATGAAGGGGCATCATAGAAAGAAAGAAAGCACATAGGTGACCTTGTTTGTCTATTGGTACCAGAAAAATACCATAAAATGCACCTGCCAATCACAATAGTCTTGATCACAATTTTCCTTAACCACAAACTCTAGCTGTCACAATTGACCATCAATGGATATTTAGCCTCAAGCTGATTGACCATCAATGGATGTTTAGCCTCAAGCCAGAAAAATCATTAAGTATGGCATCTTGTAACAAAATATTATTGAGCTCCAAAATTGTAACTTCACTGCTAGAAAGAGATCCATGAAGGATAGGCACAGCTAAAGAGATTCATTATCAAACTATTCACCATGTCATGCAGAGACCAGTTGCACCAAAGCACCACTTATCCACAAACCAAGTTCGATCCTCCATATTCTCTTAACCATTATCAGGGTTAAATACAGCATCTAAATGTTCCAATACAGCAAGTTTCAGAATTTGCAACACCTATGCTGACCCATACAGCAAGAATACCACCTCATTCAAACTTTGTTGTTTACACTGATGCTAACTTAAATGGAAAAAAGTGCCATCTTTATATTACATATATAACATATACTGTTTGCCATCATTTTTTCTTTCACCTTTTCTTTGGGCATGCAACATGATTGTACGAAACTCTAGATCTTTAGGCTTTTTACTGTAGAAACTATAAAAACCTGTCCAGTAACCTTCAATAAAATTTATACTAATTCTATGCATTGTTGGTGGATCTTTCTTACCCAGCCATTTTCATAAATACAAAGAATATGCATTCTTTCACTAGCGTGGAACCAGTAAAAATTAGCAAGAAATATAGTTTCAGATCATCAGGGGTACACACCATCTGAGTTTATGAGCAATGAACATTTGAAATGGCCACCATCTAGTTATTAATTCCAACATACTGATCTAGGAATCCATGAACCATGACCACAAATAAAAAGGACCAATATTCCAGCTTCTAATTTGAATCTTTAAGACCATTTCTCTTACAGGGCATCACCGTAATATCCTGGATATCCATGATATTTGTATACATGATATAAAAAATACACATGTCAAGCATACCAAGGAGTAGAAGTTTATGGATATGTTGCTCAGCTTTTGTTTCTTGAGCAATTCGCCGATCAATTTCTGCAGCCTGAAAATGATCAAACAATAAAAAAAAGGAGAAACAAACTGAGAAGCCATGGACATATAAATCTTAGGGCAATGCAAGACACAAGACACAGGAAAGGCAATATTTTAAAGGGTCAAATATGTCAGAGCAACTTATATACGTTGATGCTCAATTCTTTGACTAGCAGAGAAGGTTACCTGTTCATTTTCTTCCATGTCAGCCTCATTGTAAGGTTTTTGTTTGCTGCAGAATGAACCCATGCCTTCAAAAACAAGGGAAAACATGGATATCACACTATATGTGTTTTGTCTGGTTCCCATGGTGAATTCAGCATAAATAATTCCATCTCTAGAGGAATCTGAATGAGGCAATGCTACCTATCTGAAAACTAATAACATGTCAGGATGCGCCTAATATATGTTAAAGCTAACTCATAAAGAAAGCAATGTAGAGGCAGATGATGATAAGATGATAACGATAACTTTGGAAGGGGGCAGGTTTTTTAAAATAACACATAGCAAAAGGATCTGCAAGAAGCTTGCCAGTAACTCCTATTTCTTGTTCTTATCAAAAGATTTATCTCTTTTTAGTTCATCTCATTTTCTCATGACTAGTTTTTGGGATAAAGCTCTAGCACATTCCTCGAGATGCCTAGTGTGTCTCTTAGGATTAGCTGAAGAATATGTGGACGTTACAATTCATTCGATTTGCAACTTCATATCCAGCAGCATGTCATCCTATTATAGCGAGTGTCATATTGGTCCTCATCCACTATTTGATTTGTTCCTATGGAGCCCTTTCATATTTCTTCTCCATCCTTCACCGTTACAGAATGCACCTGTGATTATGATGGACAAACATGCATGTGAAAAATTCTTTATTTTATGTTATTAGAGAAAACAAGATAGAATCCAAAAGTGATGCTCATTTTTTTTTAGGATAGGAGAATGAAAGAGGCATGCATGCCAATGTTGAAACAGTAATATGCCCTTGGAATTATACCAACTGCTGCATTCAGATGATCTAGAAGAGTACTATAGGTGTGCTTTTGAAGTTTTACACCTTGCATACAAGAAAGACAGATCTAGATGCTCCACCTATCAATCAACTGCTCCTCTCCAATTTTGCTAAATTTTTCTGTCTTTCAATTTCAAGCAAACTCCTAATGACTGATCAGCTTGGAGATTGTATCAGACCATGTGATAGCAGTCCGGATAGAGGTATGAAACCAGAGGAGGATTTTATTTTGCTCTCTGAGAGCTAGAATAGCTGGAACTCTGGGTGAAAGCCAAAGGAAAACATTGATCATATCAAAGTTTTGCCAGATTAAGTCAAAATCATGTTGCCAAAATTACAACAGTTTGTGGTATACCAACTGATACCGGACATGCTCTATGTACGTGTTTTAAAATCCAACATTGGATTTTAAGGGATGAAAGCTTCCATTTTAAGAGAGCATTATTCAAGAAATAGTGCGGTCATTCGATGAAATGTTCAATTTTGAGAGAGCACGCAAGAAATAGGATAAGTATTGGAACTAGAATCTTCAAATTGCAAATGAATAACCAAAAAAAAAGACGCTAAGACCGTTATTTGGAACTAGAATCCAAAATTTATTACAGTGGATGCCCCAACCAATCAGCTGGAGCTCAGTGGAATCGAATTTTTTAAAAACTTACAACATTAATATTTTTGACGCACAAAGGATTGAAATGAGAGAATAGAAAATTTAGAATGCTACTACTCTGTGTAAAATATAACCATAATTTCGATATCAAATTCTTCACTTCATTCAAACAAAGTGAAATTCTCCTAATCCTTTGCTTTCTCCGAAGCAATTCACGCACCTACTCGATGAATTGGAGCGAGCATGATATAACGAAATGGGGACCGTACGCACTGATTCAAAGCGGGGAAAAAAAAAAAAAAAAAAAAAAAAAAGAAGAAGAAGACCTTCGAGTATGATGAAAGAAAGAGAGTTCCGAAGAACTCACAAGAGCTGGGTGAAAAAGATGAGGGCAATGGATTCCAGAAAAGACGAGATCCCTCGAATTGCTCTGGGGCTTCTTAGTATTTCCAGAGAAAACCCCTCCTCGGCGGCGATCGGGGGCTGGCCGGAATGGGGAAGCTCGAAACCCTCGTCGCCGTTCCGTGGAGTCCAAGCGAAACCCTCGCGAGTCGTCGGCGGTCGTGTTCTCTGGCTGCCCCTCTTCTCAACCCTACATGAAATCTCGGCCTTCCAAACGCCAACGTGGCGAATCCGAAGGCTGACATCAGAGATCAGCTGGACCCAGGTAAACTAGACTGAAAAGGATGATATTTTCACGCTCCATCGACAGTCTGGAATCATACCTCTGTAGGACCCACGAGCAGTGTCAAGTGGAGACAGATGCCACTTGCTTGGGCTTAGGTTAAAAAATCCTAACCTAATCACTAGTTGATTATATTAAGATTTAAGTTTAAATTAAATCCTGAACCTATCCCCATTATAGTTTGATTAACAGCTAAATTGCATGTTTTATTTAATATTACAAAATAATACAAGTGCACTGGTATAAAACCCAATTTATCAAATGCTTAATAAAATTTTTAAAACCTTTCTCCTGTTATAAATAACTTTTCTTCGTTAACTAAATCAACTCATCCAATCCAACCTAACTCAATTTAAGCTCGATACGAGGTCGGTTTAGAGGATTCCCAACTAATGACTAGTTTAGTTAGGGTCATAACTGAAAAATACAGAGATTAAACTAATTTAGAGTTAGCCATTAATCCAACCCAATTTCCTAGTTGCAACCACAATCTCTTCATGATTTCATCCAAATCCAAGCTATATGCAAAACCTTAAGTTATTAATATTAGATTAAAGTAATGGCTTCTAATCAGCTTCATTATATATGAACTAACAAATATCTACGTAATGGTCATTATTTAAGCCATTCTTATATTGCAATGGTCATTATATAATAGCAATAAAAGATGGATGGCATTTCAATTATGTATTTAATTGAAATAATATTTTCATTTAAATGTTCATAGCAACAAAATACTTAACAAAGATATCTTCGGCAAAGCTTTCAAAAGTTTGGTCAGTTAGGGTCCTAAGACTTGATGTTAAATGGACCACCAAGTGACCATGGGGTGTAATAAAGTTGACAGGTTCAGTTTGACGAGGGATGATGTTAGCCGCTTTGTCTAATGTGAATCATGCGATGCAGTCCATCGTGGTATTATTAAGAAGGAATGGACGTACCGGTCGTCATCCATCAAATGGATGCATCTCAATTAATCGCAATGTTTTAAGTCTCTACCTTGCGGTTGGTCCATGGAAGCCGCACACCACGACATGCCGCCATTAACTGCTAGAAAATGGCATGCATTCATTTAGTTCCAAGGATGCGACGTTTTTTCTAATGCCTCATGGGGTCATGCTAGCTGTGGTTTTTCTCATCATGGCTTAAACTCTGCTTTCCGTTCCAATTGTTGCGCCTCGGATGGCTGCTGGTGAATAATTTTAGTTCAACTTCTAAAGAATTTAAAAATATTTTTAAAGGCTTATAAATATATTTCAAAAATTTTAAGATGTTTAATAAAATTTTAAAAATAATTTTTGGATCTTCAAAATATACTTAAAAATTTTATTTAGTTAAGATTCGATTTGATTTGAAGCTTTTGTTTTTTTAAGCTCTACTTGTTAAATATGAGAAAATTTTTTCGAAACAAAAGTATCTCTACTATTATAGTATCTTAATACTATATTGTTATAATAAAAATTATAGTACTTCCTAATATAATATAATTATAAACTAATAATAATCATATTATATTATATTAATATTATGGTGCTATTAATATAATATTATTATCATTATTATATTATAATAATCATCACTATTATGTTATTACTGCCATAAAATTTATTATTACAATAAAATTATGAGAATAATATAATATTCTAATAATGTAATGATATTATTATATTATTATCATTATTGTATTATAAGAATCAATTATTATAATATAATTTATTAATAAAATTTTGATAATAATATAATACTATAATAACATTATATTATTATGTTATAATAATAATAAATATTATAACAATGTTACAATAATATTATTGTATTATTATATTATGTCATAATAATGATAATTTATGATTTATGATATTTTATTGCAATAGTTTTTGATAGAACAAACAGTTAGATAGTTGAATATATTATATCATATATTTTAATTTTTTTTAATTTTAAAAGCATTTTTTTAGCTTAGTTATTAAATAGTTATAAAATTTTATGGTAGATCATAAGTGTAGTTAGGAAAGTAGTAAATAACTTTTAATAAAAACTATATACAGAGCCTTGGTATAAAGGCCATAAGGTTTTTATTGTTTTGTAATGGTACGGAGAGGTGTTGCTTGTACTCATTGGTGTGAAGGGGCAAAGGAAGAATTCCCTTGAAAGCAAAATTATTTCATACAAGGAAGAAGGATGCTTCACCTATGGCATTCAAGTTTGAAATCGTTAGTAGAAAGCATCAACCGATTTTCAAAGAGAGATCTAACCCTCAAAGTGCATAATATAGATATCAAAAATTAGAGGATGTTTTTATTTTTGCTAACAAAAAAAAAATTAAGCTAAACTATAGTATTGACCCTCGAATTTAGAGGGATGTATCATTTTAATCCTTAAACTTCAAAAAATTATCGAAATAATCCTAAACTTTCATTTTTGTTTCACATAGAGCCTCCTCCCTCACTTCCCCTCTGTCCCTGGCCTCCTTCCTCAGGGGGTTAGGGGGGGGGTCGATGAAGGAGGTCGCGGGTGCCTCCATTCCCCCTTCGTCCCTCACACACACCCCCCCCCCCACGGGGCCTCCTCCCTCACGTGGAGGAAGGGGGGAACGGAGGAGGTCGTAGGTGAGGGATGGATGAAGCTGTGACGGCGAAGGCGGTGGAGGACAAAGGAGGCCACAGGTGAAAAATGAAGGAGGCCGCGGGTGAGGAACGGAGAAAGGGAGGGCGGAGACCACAGTAAAAGGGGGGAAGAGGGTGGACGGAGGGAGCCGCGATAGAAGGGAGAGGAGGAAGGTTATTTTTTTATTTTTTTTAAGAATTTTGGATATTTAATTAACGGGTTAACAGGTCGAGTATGGATTTTAAATTTAATTTTACCACTTGGATGCTACATGTACTGTTACGTACGTCAAAATCAAACGGCGTCTCTTCTGTTTAACAATAGGGATCAAAGTGAAACAAAAGAAAAAGTTTAGGATCAGTTTTGTAACTTTTTGAAGTTCAGGGATCAAAGTGATACAACCCCTAATTTCAAGGGTCAATAATATAGTTTATACAAAAATTTAATAAAATCAGGGACTAGCGGTTTATATCCATCTTTTCTCGAGAGAGTTCTGATGATCAAATTTGAATGGTCCATATTTCTTAGAGTTCAAGTCATTTTGGTGTACACTCACATGTATTATATGTGTCTAACTTTATGAGCCTTTTGAGTGGTCCATATTCCTGATTTTTACTACCTAACATTATTTTATTTTTTATTTTTTTTCATTTTATATCCTATAAGCAGAAGTGAAGGTATAATTTTGTTCTTTATTTTGATCAAATAGACTTGTATTCGTGGAAAAAGGTTCTTTTCTAATTACATTTTTACTATTTTATAAATATTATAAAAATTGAAAAGATAATTTTGTTATTGTGATAAAATCTAACTCATTACAAGATTCAACGCATGCACACTTACTCCTGAAATTAAATGCACAAAATAATTTTTATCACCCCAAACCTTTTTAGATGAGTTTCTTTAATCCCTTCCTTTTATACTCTTGTTTGCTCCCTCTTGATTCTATAAAACCAGCTTAGTTCTATGAATAATCTAGCAAAAATAAGAAACAAAAAACTTAGGCTGCCTTTGGCATTGTTATCACTTTTTTTTAAAAAAAAATAAAAATAAAAATTTTATTTTTATTTTTTTATATTTTTGATAATAAAAATATATTTGATAGCTACAATTGCTTTTTCTTTTTTATACTTCTAATAATAAAAATATATTTAATACCTACTCTTATTTTTTTTTTTTTAACTTCTTATTCTGACAATAGAATGCACTTTTAAAAAAAAATACTCCTCCAAAAGTTGCTTTGAATTTTAAAAAGTTGCTTTTAAATTAAAAAAAAAGAAGATGAAAGTGAAAAATTTTCATACTCACTTTTTTTCATAAATAATAGAAGTTATATTTAAAAATAAAAAATAAAAATTACATCTCTTCCTCCAATACATAGGCGGAGTTTTGTCAAGCATCAGAAGCCAAGAGTCACATTGCAGACCGAGCAGCAGCTGACAAGAAGTTGAGAAGGATCTCGTTGAATCTCTCTGGGTCCTCCATCTGCGGCACGTGTGCCGTGTCCTTCATAGTTTCCAATCTAGCCTTCCCTCCCAAACGCCTGCACTCGGTTCATATAATCAAGTTTACAACCCAGTAGTCATCTCCACAGAAACGATGAATGCAGCAAACTCAAGGGGAGCGATTACTTTTACCTTTTGATCTCGTACGCCTTCTCCAAGGGGAAAATACGATCATGTTCTCCCCAAACGATCAGAACATCCTACGAGAACAAGAAAGAAAGAAAGAAAGAAAGAAAAGTCATTTGACAGCAGAGAACTGCAAGCTGCTTCACTCTTAACAGTAGTTATTCATGCACAACATGGTCACCTGAGGGAGAGGTGTCAGCTGGAACTCATCTTTGTTGCCGAGAGTGACTGCCTTCATAAGTTCCTTCTTTTCCTCTAAGTTTTCACTGAAAAGATTCTGCGCCACCATTCCATCAGCCACTTCTCTAAATGATAAGATTTCATTTGCACAGGTTGTGGTACAAACAATTTTATACTCACAAACTGCATTCAGAAACACTGATGATCGAAGGAAGTCGAACCAGTAATTCGAAGCCCCCTTGTTCACTATGAACCAATCTTGAGACTTCCTAAGTAGGAATCACATGACCCCTTTTTGTTTGTTTTTTTTTTTTTTTTGAAGCTTTTGGAAGGCTAACAACAAGCCCTATGATGCACTTGTTACCAAAAAATTAGATAGATAGAAAGGGTGAGGGCCTTAAAAAACCCCTCCTATTGGACCTTCTCTCTATTTAAAAAAAGAAGTAAAAGAAAAAACTTTACGAATTAGATGCAGCTCAATAATTAGTTTATATCTATTATTCTTGGAGTCATGTCCACCCCCAGAGCATAACACAATCTTCTCTTGGCCATTCTAGAGTCTTAAATAATCTAACCGGAGATTATTTAACTACATCCAATAGCTTGCATCTTTGCAATGGAAGTATGATACCAAAATCCTATCCCAATTGAGACTTCATGATGCTCTTTGCATCTATCCAGTACTCTGTCTTTCAATAACTCCCCAGAGTCCAAATATTCCCTCCCTTAATTCACAGCCATCTATCAAACGTACATCTGTAATCTATTACGAAATCATAATTGTTCAATCAATAACAACTACGTTAGAACCGGCCATTGAAAGGCTGAAGGCCTGTCTCATCTACATCACCAAGATACAATAAAAAAGTTCATTACGTTTAGATCAGCTAGTCTTCATGATGCCAAGCAACGTACATCATGTTCCACAAAGCCATGCTTTAAAAGGCAGCAAATGTCACTGACACTGATGATAATTGGTGTTTAATTGTTTTTTAGTTTAGTTACCAATTAGCTTATTCGATTTTTTTTTTTATTTATGTGTAAAAAAAAATCTGATAATATAATATATTTCGTTGGATCCCGGGGGAATCTATGACGTATCCCGACAAGATCGGTAAATTTGAAACCAATGCACCAATAAACAGGTGCCACGTGTCAAAGCAAGTTTGCTAAAAGTGTTCCGCAGGACCGCGAGAACCACTCCTTGTCGGAGCGACCGAGGAAACGGACGGAAAGCGAGAAGAAGAGGAGTGGAAGGAAAACGAACAGCGTACCCCTACGATGTCGCGGAGCACGAATTCAGGCATGAACCGCGGCGGCCGGTGGACGGCGAGGACGATGAGTGCCCGGAGATTGGCGGCGGTTCGGGGGAGCATGAGGTCCTCGACGCTCTCCAAGCCGGCCCGCTCTGCCAGGCCCCGGTCATCGCCGGCGGACTTGAGCAAGTCGGAGCTGGCGATCACCACCCGCTCGACCCGCTCCGCCCCGAGCGCCCGGGCCAGGTGGTAGGCCACGAAGCCGCCATAGCTGGTCCCGACCACGGAGGTCTTGGAGATGCCGAGGGCGTCGAGGAGGCGGGCGAGGGAGGCAGCCTGGAAGGCCTCGGAGCGGTGGGGGGAGCGGGTGGTTGAGCCGCCGAAGAAGACGAGGTCGGGGACGACGAGGTCGAAGTGGCGGGAGAGGGGACGGACCTGGTGGCGCCACTGCCACGTGGCGCTCGGGCCGAAGCCGTGGATGAGGATGAGCTTGGGCTTGGGGCTAAGGCTATTACGGTGGGAGTCAGAAGGGATGGGGAGGGAGTTGGAGATCCAGCAGCGCAGGGTGGTGTCGGCGTCGATGGCGACGGTGTGGAGGCGGAGGCCGGCGGAGATGAAGAAGACGCGGAGGAAAGACTCCATGAACGAGGCAAGGCTCAAACCCAACATCATTTTAGAGAGAGAGAGAGAGATGGGGAATGGAGGAGGGATTTCGAAATTATTGGACGAAGGGGAGAGGAAAGACGATGGTCCCCAGTAAAAGAGAGAGGAGCTTAGAATTATGCCCCTATAAAATTATCGAAATGCCGAGCCGGGTTTTTTTTTTTTTAAAAAAAAAAAATTCTTATTTTTTATCATATTTTCCAAATATATTAATTTTGTACCGAAAGTTCATAATAAAAAATTCTATGATTTCAAAGAGTTAATGATTGTTTATAATTTATATGATGCGGAATGCTAAAAACAAAATTTTAATAACTTTTTATAATTATAAAATGCATAAATATGAAAAAATAGATCTCAATGATTATCTATGGAGAATAGTTATGAAAATAAATCTTAATTATTACTTTAAAAATATGAAAATAGATGCCAATAATACGTGATTAAGTTGTCTGCAAAAAGAATCTCAATGACCATGGAGAGGTGAAAATATATATGTTTTTGATTTTATAATCTAATATTCAGGAAAATATTTGTTCTTCCGAAGCAAGTGCTCCGGTTGGTGGGAAAGAAAGGAACGTAGCAACAAAAGGGCTTGATGGATTTTGTCGTCGTTTCTCATGCACAATGTGACTGATACCTAGATTGGAGGCGCAAACAACAAGTAATTATGGGCTTTCTGGATCGTACATGGCATCACAGGGTCCATCGGATGCTGTTACACTAGTCAACAAAGCAACCGCATCAGCGATTAAATTAAACTTTGTTGACAATGGAGCATTACCCAGAGGTACCATATCAGATTTCATTTAGTGTTTACAAAATGTTTAATGCTGAATTGGTCCAGCTCTGGTAGGCAGTAACATCGATCTGGGTGGTTGGTTGAGCCTTCTCTATCCTAAGCTGAATAATTTTAAAAATAAAATATAAATTACTATTGGTTTAAACATTATCATATTATACCTATAAGATTTAATTTAAAATATTATACTTAATTTGTATATATTTTAAGTTTTACCAAATTACACTCAAATGAAAGTTTGGATACATTAAGAAAAATAGTTAAGCACAATATTTTAAACCATATGAATATAATTTGATAATATTTAAAATACATAATAGTTAAATGTAATGTATCGAATTATATAAAATATAATTTAAAATATATAGGAGTTAAGTGTATCATTTCAAATCACATGAATATAATTTGATAATATTTAAATTATAAAATGATAACCTGTATTTTATCCTAACTTTAAAGGCTTCGTAATAAGAAATATCATTAAGCCACCTAGTTTTATTTTAACCATCAAAACCAACAGGAGGGTTAAATTGTACTCAAGAAGTGGTTGACGTGTGAAACTGCTTTGTGTTAAGTTATGATTTCTCAAGTATAAATACAACAGAGCACCATGTGTTCCTTATTTATAATGACATCAGAGGCACATAATCAAATATCATACATGTAGTAATTTCTTCAAAATAATTAATAGTACTTCAAGATTTGAAGATGGTAAAGGGAACACGTATATCTTAACTGTGCAAACTAAGCTCCATACAAAGTATAGGTCAATGTCAGCTGGCCACCTGCTAGCGATTTTGCAAAAATAATGTCATCAAAAATATAATTTCAATTAGCATGCCATTTGCCATTCTAGAAGAAGAGAACTGAAAACTGCTAATTTTGATGAATGATTGAAAGCTTAGCCTGGAGAGAGTCGAAGCTGTAAACTAAGCATAAGAGCCAATAAAAACAAGACATGATGTCCGAGATGGTCATTTTACGTGATTTTTTAGTACAAGGAGCCATCGTTCAACATCCCGCACCGGCTCATTACCTCAAGGGTACGGACAAAGGTATATTCCGCAGTCAGTCGCTTCCTTCACCTTCCGTATTTTTTATTTGTTTTCAGACGAGTACATGGTATAATCTATTTTATTTGAATTTTTTGCAAGAAGATATGGCCACTAAAACCATGCTGCCGAGGCCATACGATCTCACCGGTTAAATTGATTTGGTGTCATTTGCATCCAAAAGAAACTCTTTGATCAGACGGGTACAATGGTCAGGCTTTTCCGCTAGCAACGCGTGTCCGGCATCTTTGATCACTTCTAGCCTGGACTTTGCGCCCAGATGACTGTTTTCATAAGAAAGAGAGATTAAGCAAGAAAGAAAGAAAGAAAAAAAAAAACATGATCATGGCCTACTTGTAGTTTCGAAGAAGAAAACGAAGGGCAAGAAGAATAAGATGGATGCAAACCAAGCCAAAGCTTTCCAGAGTCCATATTCTTAACCACCGGTACGGTTGCAGAAAGTTCCTGCGGGCCGACTAGGAGTGATAGTTTGAATTAATTGGTCAATTGCTACGCTGGTAGCCGTCCTAAGATGCTAATAAGTTGGGGTTAGGATGGACTAATTTTAGCTTTGCTTGCTGATTTTACCGATTAAAGTCTAAAAAGAAAGCTAGTGGATGGGGGCACCACCAATTGGTTGGGCCTCTTTACTCAAAACAGGTCCCATCCAAAGCACCACGATGATGCATCAGCGAGCACACCGCCACGATGTTTGTATTAAAGAACAAGGCATTTTGATTATCGAACCATCTGTCTATAGCCCATTAAAACAAGCTAGGAGCACAGTCCATGTAGATTTGGATTGTAGAATATTCATATTAAATCTGTATAAGTTTTGAAGTGCCCATTAATTTTTTGAACCGAACTAAGACGGACCAACTTAAAACATGAGCCCAAGCCTGTATCTCTTTGGACCAAGTGTTCAGGCTGCTGGGGCCAGACTTTGCACGTTGATGTCCCTCTTTTCAGCCAAAACTAGCAAGACTCGGCTCATCTACTTGGCCTTGGCAAAATTAGACGTGGAACAAATACATCTCATATTATATAAATTACGACATATTTCAGGCTCAGGACACATCGACTGAGGGTGCTCACTTCTTCATGTTCACGAATGCCTTGTGGCGTTGTTGGGGTGGGGGAAGGGGAGAGTGGACCCACTAGAACTATGCCCATCTTCAGCCGGCGCTTCATAAAAGGGCTACGCCTATCTTAATCTCGTGTTATTTTATGAAGCGCAAGCCAACTCATTCTTTCAAGCCAAAACCCAGCTGTCAACAAACAAAACATTTAAGCGATTTGAGAAATTTAGAAGGCGCTCCAACGCATTCATATATGCTCGACTTAATTTCCACGGTTAGAACTTAAATTTATTTTTTTTTTAAAAAAAAATATTTTTTTATATAAATTTAAAAAGTACATGGATAATTTGTTCTTGATCGTGCGAGTCTATATTGAGCCAAACATGAAAAGAAGCTACTTAATAAAATACGATAAGTAAGTTCTCCTTTAAACATGATTTGACATGGTAGAATCAATATATTATTTAATAATTTCATTATATTAATAAGCAAGCACAACCTTTTTCTTCACCTTATGAAATTAATATAAGCATTTTATATGATACTTCTTATTCATGCATTTCAAGAGTTTCCCTTGACATTTTCTAGTTGGGTTCGGATTTTTCAGGATGAAGGATCCAATAATTGGATAAAAAATTATAATTGCTAAGACAAGGCTTTAATGCCTAAAAAATAGTTCTACATTGAATGAAAAAAGAAAATGCTATGTGCTTATGACTCAAGTTTATCGACTACCAATTAACTTCCATTCAAGTTTTTAGTCTACATAGTTTCAATCCGCTAATCAATTAATTAAATTAGCAGAGGGGCTTGCGATGTTACAAATGGTATTAAAGCCGATCTGAATGTACAAAAGTTAATGGTATCAAAGCGAATTCGAATGTGCGAAAATTAGTGGGTATGAGAAAATAGCTACTCATGGAATGATGGTAGAATTCCGTCAAGTCATGAAACCATCCTTCCAATACTAATGATTCGACTCAGGATAAATTCTGGTTAATTTGTGGCATACGATCAGAATGTCACATTATAAGGAAGAAATTATAATAATCCAAAAATAGTTCCGCATCGGATGAAAAAGAAAATATTATATGCTTGCTATTAATTAACTTTGCATTTTTAAGTTACATGAGGGGTTAATTGGACTAGCAGGTGGAGTTGTAATGTTACAAAGGTATAATTTGAGATTTTTTAGTTCTCTTAAAAACTCAAAAGACGATATTTGTTGGTCTATTCTAGCGTAGAGAAGAGGTTTGGATGGACCTTGGCCTAGACTAGCTAGACCTATTTGAGCCACCTGCCTATAATCCCGTTGAACTAAACAAATCCAATGTGTCCAATAGAGACGCATCCTAAAGCAAAACCGATGGATAGAAGGGTGGACAAAGTCCAAGTCTTCCACAACGGGGTCAAGACATTACCCATGCCCAAATTAAAACCTAGAGTCTCTTCAGCCAATTTATATCATACTGTAAATCATTCCATCATGGCGATTAAAACCTTGTGCAAACTAAGTTACGAGGAATGCGTACCTTTGTAGTTGATAAGCAAGATTGATGGGGAAAACTTGATCCTGGTCACCCCATATAATAAGAGTATCCTGTCGAGAGAACAAAACATTCATGCTGCAATGCTGAGCATTAACGTGTTTCAAAATAGCCAGGAACATTTTATTGCGATATTTGAAGCCTATACAATTTTATCATCACTTTATTTTGTCTTTAAATTATTTTATTAATTTTTAACCTGTGGTTAAATTTTCATTGGATTCAAGAAATCACTGTAGCAAAAATCACCTGTTTAAGAACTGGGAGGGGCTCTAAACCAGCCCCGTGGTCAAGCAGTTCTTTCAGCAGCTCCCCCTCTCTCCTTTCTCCAATCCTTGTACAGCACCTGGGTTTAGCATGCACCATCAATACGTTAATATTGTACAATAACAAGAACATATAAATGCTCTATCCTAGCCATCAATTTAAGTTTCGCTTGTAATAGTTTGTGCAATGACCGTATTTGTACAATGGCATGGAGTGCTAAAATTCAAATGACCGGCCCCTTCAATTATATCATCTACTAAGCTTACAAATGGACCAGATCAACTCATGACTTTACTTAGTCTAGATCCCAATAAATTCCATCCGATTCATATTTAAACTCCAATGGGTTGGTTCAAATTCAAAAATTAGACTCTATATAAATTTTAGATCGAACCCGATTCTTATTTTTTTTGATCCAATCGAGCTCATATATCATTCTAGTAAGTTTACAAAAGTGGATTAGATCAGAAGTCGATCTGAACCGATCCCAACCTAATTAGAACTGACCTTATTTATATTTAGAGATACATAGGTTAGATCGGATTTAAAAATTGGATCCAATCTAAATTTTATGTCCAAAAAATTAACCCAAACTTGATTTGATCTATAAACCTTAATTATATAAATCTTTTTTTTTTTACTTCAATTATCTTAATAAATTCGTTGAATAAATTTTAATTAAAACTAATTTTTCTTTTTATCTTAATAACTATAGATCCCCTCTTATCTATTTTCATTTAATTATATCTAAATATTTATATTTCATTATTTATTATGATAGATTCTTATTCATAATATCTTTAATATATTGATAAATATTTTAAAAATCATAATTTATAAGCTTAAAAATAATGATTTACTCAAATAAAATTAAAAATTTTTAAATAAAAATTTAAGCTTAAGTTATTTTTAAAATTTTATTTATTTTTTTATGAATTTATATTTGATTAGTAATTATTAGATTTTAGTTATAAAATAATAGTTAAATGCTTGACTCAATGCAAATACAATCGGATCTAAACTCGTTTCAAACTAAAATATTTTGGGTTTGATTTAAATTATATTTGATCTCAAATTAATCCAAATGATTCATTGTATTCAATATTCTTTCTATAAAATTATTAGATTTGATTAGTAAATAAATTAAATTCGAGTCTAAAATTATGATCTGAGTTAATTCAGATCAAGATCAAGCGCAATGATCACCTTTTTCTATTTAATTATTCACAACATCTCGTAGCGGCATTCTCCAGACGAATATTTTTATAATTTTTCATATATGTCTCATTGATTTTCAATTGAGATTCTCTGGAATAAAGCGGAGAAAAAATTCCGACATCTTTTTGAAATCCAGCTAGTTTATGCGATTCCGTCTAACTTCTAGATTTTTTTATTAGAATAGGATAGAAATATATATATATATATATCTCTTGTAAATAATGTATCATGGCTACGGATTTTGAAATCTAAAAATAAATAAAAATAATTTACTTAAAAGAAACGCTTGCTCTCTCCTTTCTAAGGCTAAAATAATAATAATAATAATAACAACATTCTTTTAGAAGAAAAATTGTCATGAAATAAATACGCAATCTCGGACAATCGGAGAGTAATCCTTTATTAAAGGGCGAAAAAAAATCCGTAATCGCACCAAGTGCTCAAATAAAGCCGGCCATCAGCCCAATTAGGGTTCGGCTTTCCGATTCCTTACGTCTCGAACAACCATTGGTCATTGTAATTTACGTGTTGATGCTTGATTCGAGATTGGTAAGGGGAACTACCTCAATGGCATCGCGGAGTAAGAAGGAGGGGATCCACCGGGGAGGGCGGTACATCGACCACCGGAAAAGGGCGACCAGATCCTCCGGGCGCTGGGGGATCAGCATCTGGCCCACGTCCCTCGCTCCGTTTCTCTCCCGCTCCCGCCGCTGCTCGGCGGTGAAACAGATCCCGGAGGTGAGGATCACCACCCGCTCGACCACGTCCGGCGCCATCTCCGCCATCCGGAACGCCACGAAACCGCCGTAGCTGATCCCTGCCACGGAGTATCTCTCCACCCCGAGCTGCCGGAGCGCCTCCGCCACGCACCGCCCCTGGAAGCCCACGGACCGATCGTTGCTGACCGTTCGGGATTCGCCGAAGAAGACCAGATCGGGGACGTAGAGGTCGAAAGAGCGGGACAGTGGCCCGATCTGGCGCTGCCACTGCCACTTGGGGTTGCCGCCGAAACCGTGGACGAGGACGAGAGAGGGCCGTCCGGGGTGCCGAGCGGCGGGGGACCAGAGGTGGATGGAGGTCTGGGGGTCGGCCGAGACCGTGCGGGAGACGAGGCCGCAGCGGCGGAAGGCGCGGGTGAGGCGGCGATCCTGGAAGGCGACGAGGCTGGGGAGGCGGAGATGGCGACGGTTCGATTTGGCGGGTTGCATGGCGGGGAATTCAGGGTTAGGGCTAGGGTTTTGCGCGCGGGATTGGAAAGGAGAGCGTCGAAGGAGTGAAGGCCGGAGGCGAGCCTGGCAGCGGGGTTGTTTGGATTCGTGGTACTTGTAACCCACGCAACAGGGCAAATTGATGTCTGGGCCTTCACCAGACGAATATGAACGTTCAGGGGCCATACAGATAATATTAATTAAGCCAATGTAATTTGATGTTGAATGGATGAGTATGCCAAGCATAACATAACTGCTGGAGATGGCCATGATGTGCCAGCTTAGCATAAGTCGCCAGTCATCATCATGGACTAAGCGCGTGACCTGACCTGTCACACGATAGGCCATTTGTGGCCGTTTATATGTATGTTACAATTTTGCCCTTATAACATTAATAAATGGATAGTTTTTGAAATATTCTTATCTATTTTATTTTTTTTTAATTCATATTTCATTTATTTTCTTTAATTTTATAAAATTAATTTAAAAAATTAAAAAAAAAATAATCTACCAAGGCTCAGCAATGAATTTACTAGCGATTTCAGCTTCATTCAGACGATTATTAGCGATTCCGGCTTCATTCAGATGAGTTGCAGCCTGCAATCCAAACTAACGATAGATTTTCGGGAGTTAGCTCATCCTTGCGGGAGCATAATCGTTTGTCCTAGCTATTGTAGCATATGTGTCACTCAGGGCATAAGGGGCATGATGACTTGACGTCATCCTCACTTTCCTCCGATTTATCACGAGCAATTTATTCAGAATTTCAAACTCGATGAAGGCAACTAAACACGAAGGTTGCACTCATTGCTAGATTTTTGTTAGTATTAAGGGTCATGCTAGGGCACAATGGCTCATCCGACTAATCCTTACACGAGCCGTACCGACCTGATCTAGTCCATTTGAGACCTATGCATATTAGACTTTTAATTGGATAATATATATGACAAAACAAAATTATACTTACGGATGAGAAACCTTTATAATATATAGTTATATCATACATAAATTATAGAGAGATTCCTAAGAGATCTAATGAAAGTAATGCGGGATTATATTTATGTTTTATATAAATTGATGTAAAAAAATTAGCATACATAGAAATCCTCATCATCTATCAACAATCATCTATTTTATACCATCACACCACTTGACTCACTTATTTGTGGTTTGAATAATGAATTATGTCAATCAAATTCTCATCTCCATCTGAAGATTAGATTGACTTTCTCGATCAGTTTTGTACTGAGATCCCAAAGGCTGATCAAATCTCACAATAGGTTTTGCCTACAACCATGCAGCAAGAGGATGGTAATGAATTAGTCCTGATCAAAGGAACATGGGAGTGCTTGTGGAAGTATCGCGTATTTTAGATTGTCTAATTAGCATCCTCTTTTAAATTTCAATAGAAATAAGATATTGCTTGAGAGTTTATATGATCACAAGAAAATGTTAAATTTGTTTTATTGAGGCTTTATTATTTGATGTATACTAACATGATTTCATTAGTTAATTTAAATATCAGCTTCTTTTTTTTTTTTTTTAATCCAACCTCCCTTCCTCTTTTTTTGATTTTTTGCATTGTTAGTTACACTGTGATATTCATATTTTTAGCATTTACAATATTTGTTGATTTATTTATTAAAAAAAGTCATTTTAGTGAATATAAAAACAAACTAATGGTGTATGGTACAATATGTATTGTTTTTCGTATACCTTTGCGTACTCAAATATATTTATAATGAAGGTTGGCCTGCATGTCTAAATAACAGTTGTTGGTTGTTATTTTAAACCATCCACTATGAGCTACAACAACTATCTACGATGTGGGCATGCATGACTGCAAGCCAAACAAGTTAGATTCGCTTAACATTCCCATAATCTAAGTCCAATCTATATGCGCGTTGGATAAAAAAAATTAGAATTTAAATATGATTCATGATGTAGCCAAAGATCTCTACATCCAGAGATGCCGAGCCTAAAAAAAGGATTCATCAAGAAGACTCATATGAAAATTATATCTAAACAACATTGAAAGATAATCCTTTGAAATTTATATTAAAATAAAATTATGAAATAAAATATACTCTATAAGACTAATAGATTGATAAGTATAAGAAGAATAAAAGATGACACTTAATTTATAGGTGCCCATTGAACTTTAATTTTAAAGTTTATCTTCAATTTATTAAAAAAAATAATTTAATATACATCAAGCTAAAAAGAAGCTTTGTTAGTACCAATATAAATTAAAATTTTTAATTAAATTTATTTTCATGATATTTGAAATTGAATTGGCTTTACAACATATCTTAAATTATTTAAAATAGAAAACAAATAAGGTAATTATGAACTAATTATACAGCTCATGATGGAAATGATGAATTCTCCTTTACTTTTACCAAATTTTTATATCTACTTCTTCTTTTATTTGAATTATAAGTTAATTTGGATTAAAAACCTATTTTAAAAAATTTATTTGATATTTATTTCTTTATTTTTTTAGAAAGTTTTTATATTATAGGAAAGAGGAAAGTCTATTGGCCTTAGGAGACCTCCTTCATAAATGGATTTGTAATCTTTAATATAAAATTTTTATCAATAAATTGATAATAGATTTTAAAGTTCTCTTTCATTTCTTGCTTGAAGAAATTTTTTATTAGCTATGATACGAAATCATAATTCTATGAGAGATGATTGATATAAGGCTATGAACCTCAAGCATTTCTTAAAGAAGTCAGAGATATATAATTAAAGACTCCTAAGAAGTTTGTATGAAGCCAACAATTATCTTTTTTTTGTATTGGCTTACTTATATTAATTCATGTTTGGTTAGATACGATTAAATGCAAGGTTTTAGGTCTTACTAAGTGAAGAGGTGTCTCAATCATTCTATTTCTTTTTTTTGTAAGGAAAAAAGGGACTAGGATAAGAATGGAGTATTGAAATTTAATAGGTAATCTCAACATTCAATGTATGTTCCTAAATAATTTAATTTTTAATCATTCAACCATTTCATTCCACTAAGTTGAATGTTGGCTAGATTAGTCAATATGTGTATGTTTCGATGTTGCAATAAGAAGCAAAGAAAAAAGAAGGAAGAAAAGAAGAAAAGAAGGAAAATGAAAAGAAAAAGAAAGAGAAAAAGGAAAAGAAAAGAAGAAAAAAGAAAAAGAAATAAATAAAAGTAAGAAAATATGAAAAAAAAAAGAAGAGAAATAAAGAAAAATTAAAGGGAAAAGAGTTGGTGCAGGAAGTTTTATCTGGATGGCTATCAAGATAAGGTAAGACAATGAAGTATTCTATTCTGTGAAGGAATTGGAATATCTCCATCTTATAAAATTTAAAATCTTGATTAAATGAACATGACCTATTGGATTGTTTTATTTCCATTAGTATCATGCATGTAATTTCTCTCTTTAATGTGGAAGTTTTCAGATTAAACAAAATATAATCATGATAAAAAAATGCTAGTAACAGAATATCATTTTGAAGCATTTATAATTGCATGCATTATATAGTCTTATAACTTTATTTTTGTTTGGTATTTTTGGATTTAATACGATGCATCAAGTAGACATATTCACTCGGCTTCGGTAGATTGTAAAGATTTTTTTAAAAGAACGTATTGATATGCTTCAAATTATGTTTCTTTGTCGCTATTGAGGTTTTATATGGTATATCTTATCCATAAACTTTTGAATATTAAAATATTTTTCTTATTCAATAAATAAAATATGCATTGCTTTTACTCTATAACATTATAATAAACTAACAAACTTATTATCAATTTCATGTGAACGTAACTATCACATATTATATTATTAGAGCATTCCATAATACATATTTATTATATCTATATCATATTGCTTTTACTCTATAACATTATAATAAACTAACAAACTTATTATCAATTTCATGTGAACGTAACTATCACATATTATATTATTAGAGCATTCAATAATACATATTTATTATATCTATATCATATTCTATTATGATATGTTATATAATGTGGTTTTTTAATAAAAAAATTAGTATTATGATATTATAATTATTATATTATATGAGTGTGCATATAAATGTATGTATTACTTGATTACCTGAACAAATTCTCTTTAATTTGATAGAGGCATTCATGCCGGCTTACCCATTGTAGTTTGGCTTGCAATCATTTTGGCCATAGGTTGAAATGATGCATTTGAGCCCAAATATATAATCACAAATTTAGATTGATTCTATAACATCTATTATTATATTTGAGCTAGTGCAACATAGTTAATCAATCTAAGCTAATAGCTTATGATAGAAATTATTAGCTAGCCCTTCTTGAGTGATATAATTTCATTTATAAAATCTTGCAAACTAAGCTAATAGCTTATGATAGAAATTATTAGCTAGCCCTTCTTGAGTGATATAATTTCATTTATAAAATCTTGCAAATAATAGCAGCATATCTCATGTCATAGACTATTCCGATTAAATCCAGCATCTTGCATGAGCTTTAGCAGTTTTTTTTTTTTCTTTCCTTCCCTTCATACAAATTTAATCTATCGACTACATAAAAACTATGTACTTTTAATATCTAGAGTTTGCCTTTTTTTACATCTTTTATCTTGACTCATGACTCTTCCTGCTTCCTATTATACATGCAAATTGCTTGATAAATTGCTACAACCATCAATGAAATATATTTTCTCTCCCATTTATTGTACATGTCAAGGTCTTTTACTATAGTATCCATTCCATATGAATTAAGTACTCTTTTCTTTTCTAGTAGGATACTCATATTATTTGACTTCACTTCAGAGAAAATTTGTAAGAAAAGACTTTCTCCACATGCTACTAATTATTGAGTGCATAGCAATCATCCTCTGTAGCTATTCTACATATTTGTTTGTCTAGTGCATTTGCAAGCAAGCCCTTTTCTACAAAATTTCATTCACTTACTGCTTTAAAAATATAATTGTTAGGTAAAAAAATACTTCCATCCTTAAGTTTTCACTTAAATTTTATTTTGATTCTCAAACTTTTAATTATTACAATTTAATCCTTCATGTTTTAAGAATGTTATATCTGCTATGTTCCATTATATAGGATTAGCTAAAATTAATGAAATAACTGGTGCATCATTCTGTCAACTGACCTACATGTTTGCATCAGGGTGGCACATAAGTTATTCTATTAATTTCAATTGATTCTATTTAATGGGATACTAAAAATGTAACATGCTTGCAACATAAATATATAAACTATAATAACTAAAAGCTTGATGACCTTATGTTGTGATTCCTGATCATAACGATAAATAAAATGAAGAATTAGGGATAACTTAACATCCAACAATCAAAATATTCAGAGCAGAACATCTCTTTGTCAAAACCCAAAACTCCCATTTTCTTTCAGTTCAGGTCCCATGGCAAGGATAGGCATCCAGAATGATGGGAGGTTCGTGAAGAAATTAATTAGGGAATAGATCAGTGATCTCCATTAATTCCAAAGATACGGACTTTGTGCATGTTGGGGAATTTGGCAACCACCAGCACGAACACGGCAAGAGTATTGAGGAAGAGCATCGGATGCTGGTAGTCCGTGGTGTGTGAGGCAATCAGGTACCTGCTAGAAACATAACGATGGTCATATCTATAACGATGGTCATATCTATAAATTTCGATAAAGATAAGTGCATTTAAAGAAAAAAAAGAAAAAAAAAATCAAGTTTTGATAGGACATTTGGGATAAATTTAAAAATCATATGAAAGAACATTATAATTCAACCAGATAATTTTATATGTCCTTCAACAATAAGTTTACCTTTCTGAGATGTGATGGCAGGCATAAAATCCCAATCAGTACTTGTTTGCAATAAACAAGACTAGATTGATAGAAACATAATGCCTACTGGCTATAAGAAACCTATAAAGTCCCCAAAAGAAAAAAAGTCCATTTTCCCATTCAAAAGATAATCAACACAATGAAAGCATTTCATATTTGATCTTTAGAAGAATGCTGACAGCTGGTAGCTCAGTTGATCAGAAATCTTAAGTTCAAACCTGAGTGGTAAGAAGGCAGAATAACATGGAACAAAACATCACCCAGCAAACTAAGGAGTGCTCCTAGAGGTATGGAAACAATTTTTAAAAAAATGATGGAAAATATTGCATGCAAATTATTCCCATGCATTCTTTTCCCCCCATGCCTATACCATACAAGCCAACCACCTTCAGTTTTCTTTGGATAGCATCCATTTATCTCTATCCATATTACCATATATATGCTGTTTGATGTAATTATTAGTCAATCAATTAAAGCCATAATTATAGTCATAGAGTTGTTGATATCAATAATAACATAGTCAGTAAAGGTAGAAACCTGATATTTTGGAGTTTGGAAAAAAAAAAATGCATGGTTAACAAGAAGGCAGGACTTTTAACTGCCTTCAGCAAGCCAAATATTTCAAGACAATTTTAGTTGATGAACAACAGTATATGAATTAAAATGCAACCCTTCCGCAAGACCATGACACATATAAGAGGGCAATTGTGTATTGAATATGCAATATCGACGCAAAATCTATCAGCTACTAAAGGTGAAAGTATTACAAACACAAGATGGGAAGAAAATAGTTCAAAAACATTGGCAGGCTTGAAAGCCCATGAACTTCCTTTGCCAAAAAAAAAAAAAAAAAAGAATCAAATATTGCAAACATTTCTGGTGGATACTCACAGGACCACTGGTACGGTAGCCAAAAACTTTCTACTGCTGGTGAGCTGCTTGCCATTGTCCATCTGCTCCCACCAAGTTAAACCATTATAGATACCCTGGTCTTCAGCGAATGGAGTTCCTTTCCTCCAATGAAAACAGTGATAAGTCACCTAAACAAACACCAAAGTAGCCATCAGTGAGATGATGCTCCATCACCATGAGCAGAGAATTTACATAGGCCACCAAATGATTATCAGCTTAAGGCACTAGGGAAGAGGGGACAAAAACTTTGCTATAAAATATTGTTTTTATTAAACTGAAAGAGGCAGGAACTAAACTGGAAGCTTTGCATGAAATTATTAAGCATGTATAAACTGTTAAGATAAATGTTTGTAAATGTTTCTAAATAAATGCGGGTAATTAAACCATTAGAGGCAGAACAAACCACAACTTGCTCAGAGTTGTACTTTTGATGACACAAAGCTTGTAAAAACTAAATCCGGACTAGTTACATTATGCTCCAGAAAAGTTAGGTATGGTCAAACGAGTAATGTTCTACTAATTACATCTTTGATTTTTTTTAAAAAAAAAATCAAAGATGTAATGATGCTCTCATGTTCCTTGTAACAAATGATCTACTAAGTAACCTATCATACAAACTGTCGCAATAGAACACATTACCAAACAGAGGAAAAGATCTATTATCACCAAAACTTTCCAACACTTCATTGCCTACACCTGATAAGTATTTGAGTTATGGCCTCTCTCTTTATATCAATTGGAGCACTTTCATCCCTATAATCCTGCTGAACTTCAAGATCTTCCCAGAAAAACCAGCTAGGTTAAATTTTGAATCC
The DNA here is from genome assembly GCA_017589505.3 of Metroxylon sagu. Taxonomy (NCBI): domain Eukaryota; kingdom Viridiplantae; phylum Streptophyta; class Magnoliopsida; order Arecales; family Arecaceae; genus Metroxylon; species Metroxylon sagu. Next base: position 1,990,784 of record JACVBY030000640.1, on the reverse strand, counting down.
TCCAGCTGCCATTCTGGCCCTGGATCTATCTCTCAAAATTTTTAAACCTTGTACAAATCCCAAAGATATCCATGCTGGTCTCCAATCCTTGTTAGCACTAATCCTGCTCAATTTAGAGAAACATGTTGTAAACTGGTTCACGAATCACAAGGAGTTCTGCAAATTTCATATCGTTCAAGTTTATCAATAATTCAAGCACAAAAACAACATATCAAGTCTTCTCATAACATTCTAAAATAATGTGTTTCAACTCAAAGCCAAGGGAGGAAGGTTTTAGGAAAACCAATCATTCACCCATCACAAAGTACCTATCCTCATCGCATCAATTCCCCTTATTTAATCATTATCTAGTCAGCATTGCACTCTTTTTAAGCACAATTAGGAGAACAAGAGAAAAAATTTCTATCATTGGAGAAATGGGGAGTGCTTTTACCACCTTTCGTCCTCAGTCATCCACTATCTTGAAGCTATCCCCACCACAATCCCTAAGAAGATTAGAGACTATGCATCCACCCAATGTAATACATGAACTATCCCATCCCCTCCATTATTTAAAATTTTATACATATTACCTCTAGTACATATGAAAAACAGAAAAATTCTATAACTTTATCTGAAAAGAACAAACTTTTACTTCTTCATGATATCATTACTATCTCGTGAGGGTCATGCCCATGCTTGTTGGAGAGAGGTTTTTTTGGATAATTATTTGACAGTTGTCAACACTCTTTCATAACAAAGGTAACTTCCCAAAGTACCTCAACCACCTCTGTAATTAAAAGGGGAGATGGATCAACATAAAGAGACCCTTCTCCTTCTTCTCATCTCCTTTTGTTGTCATCACTAATCTTGGATTGTGAGAGAGGGTTTCCGTTTCATCAGAATCCTTACTGTGAAATCATATCGTCCATCTGATTAAAAGGAAGGGCACTCGAAGAACAAGAGAAAGGTCTAAATCACGAGCTTCCAAACGTAATGCTATCAAATTTTCTTCCAGTTGAATCTATATCTTCTTTCCATTATCATCCATTCAAACCTAATCCATTTAAACCAAAAGTTTCAATTTGTGATAGCTTTCTTGTTTTTTCTCGTTTTAGGATCCTAATTTTAATTTGATTTAGGCCAGTCTATTTTATTTTTCCTTATTCTTCTAGGATAAATATAATAATCTATAAAAATTATACGAAGGCTGATGGAGATCCCGATCCGATCGAACTAGTTTTCTCTGTTTCTCTATTTTATTTTGCTTGAAACACCGTCGATAAGAATTGGGTTCCAACGATTTTGCATGAGAAACGATCGATCTACATCACAAAAAAAAAACCGATAAAAAAAAGTCCTCAGCTCAGGGAACAAAAGAATCAGAAAAGGAACAAGAGATCCGGACCTGTGAACGCTTCCATAGAGGCGCTGAAATCCTAAAAAGATTCGAACTTGGAGAGGAGGGGTCTTACGAAGAAGTGTGCGAGATTGACGATGGTCCAGGCGACGCCGGCCGAGCAACGGAGGAGAGAGAGAATGACGATCCAGGTGGAGAAGATGAGGAGTATGTACGTCGTCCACACGCCCGGGTACGCTACCCACTCCGTGTTCCGGTTCAAGACAGGCGGCGGCGCCGCTTCCGCGTAGAGCTTCGGCATCGCCCTCTCCGTCCTCGAGAAAACGGCCTTGGGGTTGGGGAAAGAAGGGGGCGACTTGATTTAAAGGATTTGGGACAGCGGTCGACATCTGTTGCTGTAACGGAAGTAACAGCCGTTGTTTGCTTGACCGGGTATTTTAGGGGAAGGGTGTATTGCCGTTCCAACAGCTGTTGCTCGCTTGAGAGCATCGTTGCATCATGATGATGCCATTTGACTTTGTGTGGTAGGTCGGCATGGAAGTTTATTTGCAACCCAGGTGCAGTGGATACTATCTGCCCAAGGTTTACCTTCTAAATATATATTCAAGGGGTTGATTTGCTATGCAAAGGCATTGAAGGGTGCCAAGAGCATTGCAGATGTGAAAAGATATCTGAAAATGCGGAGAGTGATATAAAAAAATGTCTGTAGAAATTTAGATGTATCTTAAAATAAAGTATTCTTCTTCGCTCTTGATAATGCAAAAGCATTAAAGGACGTGAAGTATTATTGCTGATATTGAAAGATATTTGTAGAAATATGGATGCATTTTGAAACGAATTATCCTTCACTCTGAATAATAGAGAAAATATCAGGTTTCTTGAAGATTGCTGGTTGATCCTACCTCCTAGCCTATTTGTTTGGGCATTCCACTCAGTAGCTTCCTTTTGAAACTATAAATTATAGTAATGAAAAGTAAAACTCCATAGATATCTCTTAGCTTCGAAATCTCTTCAGCTTAAGAAGCTATTAAGCCTTCTATCTTCTATTTAATCCATGCCAACTTGTGATGTCCTAATTTGAAAGTTTAACCATGATGACAAGGTATAATAGAGGATTTTTTACAAATTTATCAATCATCGTAGAATTATCTATCCCTACTACTCCACGATGTAGAAGGCATACGTCCACAAGAAAGTTAAAATCTTTTTTTGATTGATTTTTTGTAACAAGCTACGCACAAGTAAAATCTTGATCAATAAAAATTAGAGGGTAAGTAATGGATGCATATTATATGGTTCCAATCGGGAACTAATGGACTACCTATTAACTAGATGTCTATTTCAAGGAAGATCATAGAAACTTTGTCATATAAGCTGATGAAGGCTAGTTGGAGGAAATGTTAGGATCAATATTTATATGGTGAAGTATTTGAGGAAAAAAATTTAAGAAATTTTCAGAAGAAGAAATTTTCTATGACTTTACCGCTTTAGAAATGTAAAGTTTCATTTACTCAGTAAAGTAACTTTTGTACCGAGAAGTGTTAGACCTTCCAATTGCTCACGCTTTTGTAATTTTCTTTCTTCCATCCTTTTACCTTTATAATTTTATGAAACGGATGAAGTTTCATGGAGAAATTCCTTGTTCCCTCCCTATTACTTTTATTTATGAAAAAAAAAAATTCAGCCACAAGAACTCCATAACTTCATTTTCCTCCATTGATCTGCCCTTGTTTATTCATCATCTCTTCTCAGCGACCGGACTGAGCCTCGAATGCAAAAGAGCAATAAGATCCTGAACCATTTCAAAAAAATAGGAAAAAAAAGTCTTCGGGGAAAAATCCGATCTATCCTCATACCATACCTTCAACAGAGAAGAAAATGCAGGAGTTTCTATAAGATATAGAGATCTGCTGCAACAAATGAATTTCACTGAATTGAGACATATGAGACATGGATGGGAAGCAACGCTTCACACATCATTGAAAGCAACCCGATTGCTAACCTCTAACAGTGGGCCGCACCTCATTTGTTGGAGCAAATTAGGTTCTCATGAGTTTATTGTCTTGAATTAGAAACTAGCTTCGTTTGAGAGATGGCAAGCAAGAGTCCGAAGTTTCTCTCCCTTTTTAATCCTGGTTTGAAATTATTTTTCAAGTGTGTTTATTACTCGATCGAGTCCAATTCCAGCTTGACTACTAAAATTACGTTGACACAAATGCGAGATTGTACCAAGGTTGAAGAACTCTCAGTCAGACAATTTCGAATCAGACAATAAAGTCTGAAAATAATCAATATTTGCCCATAAAACATCAATTCAGAAAATATTAAATTCATTATATATTATATTAAGCAGTCCTTTATAAAGGGATAAAAAACCTCTCACCCGCTCAAATCAAACTTCCATGCCTCAGCAGGCCTAAAAATAAGACTCAAAACACCGGAACGCAGAACATGTCATCTTAAAACAATATATTGTCAGAAAAAAAAAAAAAAAAAAATTTATGTAGCTGGATAGCGTTTGGGGGGAACAAAGATAACTTTGAAATTAAGACATCAGCATTCCAAAGATACAGCTAAAATCAACAGTTTGAAAAGTAAGGTTGTCTTTGGTTTGAGAAAATAATCCCTTTTTTTTTTTTTATTTTCACAGACAACATAAAAATATTGCAAGAATACATTTAATGATTTGAAAATAAAAATATTTTTTTAAAGAAAACACAACTAAAAAAAAAAGAAAATTATAAATAATTTAAAGATATTTGAATTTTTTATAAAAATAATAAAAAAAAAAGATGGAGAGCTTGAAAACATGGGCCATGGGTGTGAACAGTTTCTTCTTTATCTATTTATTTATTTATTTGCCTCTCCTTTTAAGAAAAGCATTATTTATAATGAATATAAAAAATAAAAAAATAAATTTTGTCCAGACCTACCAAAAATATTGCTTGCAAATTAGTATATAAAAAATGATAATAATTTTAAAAAATAAAAATAAAAAATAAAAAACAGAAAACATTTTCCAAAGCCAACCTAAGTTTTTGAGAATGTTAACATGAAATGTAAAACTATCATAATTTCAAAATCATAATATCATAACATTTAATGGCATATAAATGAATTTAAACGGACATCTTAACTTTGCTTTCATAGATTACAAGCATAGCACTTAAATTAAATTAGATTCTGGTCTCTGATTGACTTCAAGGGGGAAAACTTTAGATTGAATATACAAAATAGCAAACCTAGACTTGAAACTACAAGATATAGAGCTCTTCGAACATACCCATTACCTCGAGCAAACATTGACGCATTATGACAGCTTTGGCAGGCATATAACGATTTAAAAAAACCATAAGACTCCAAAATGTTAATGAATAGAAAAGACGAACTGCCTTCACACCAAGATAGAAGGCATTGCGCTAGATTGAAGCAGGTGAATGGAAGTCAAACAAGCTAAGGGCTTGTTTGATCGCCCGTAAAGAAGCATCTGAACTCGGTTCAACGCATCAAGAGGGATTGAAATGGCCTGAAGTGGCTTCAGCCCACTAAAATCACTTCAGCAAAGTGGACTCCCGACCAACCCTCTCACACCAAACCAAACAGGCCTAAGCTGGACATTTCCCTAGATTGGATGTGCGAGATGGTGCACCTGTTATCGTAATACCTAAATATCAACAACGCTGCCACCATGGAACCTTTACATAGGCACCGATGCTAATTATCCAAAACTACGCACAAATCCCTCGAATGTTTGTTGCCATGATCCATCGACAACGTCATCAGCTATCAAAGCTAACACAAACTCTGTCAAAGCTCACAGAAACTCGACCATATCATCCTGCAAACACTTATCCGCTTCATTAATCTAAACATGTATAATCCAAAATTTGCGTTTGAACGAGTCCAGATTCAAATGAAAACATGTTTCAGATCTCAAATTGTTCGGAAAAGGAAGAGAAAAACCTAAATCTGACCAAAAAGAGAACCAAACTGACCATCACGCGGTGAGCATAACGGCGCCGCCGGCGGCCTTGATCTTCTTCTCGGCGATCTTCGACACGAGTTTGGCCTTCACGACAAGAGGGAAGGAGGGAGGCACCATCCCCTTGCCAAGCACTTTGAAGTACCCGAACTGAGTGACGTCGATCAAGGGGGCGGAGCTTCCGCCGGCGGCGGCCGCGGCATTCTTGACGTCGTCAGGGACGAGGGACCAGAGGCGGTCGACGTTGACGGTGGGGCAATAGAACTTGTTGCGGAGGCGGTGGAAGTAGCGCATACCGACCTTGCCGAAGTACCCGGGATGGTACTTGTCGAAGAGGATCCGGTGGTGGTGCATCCCACCGGCGTTACCGCGACCACCTGGGTGCTTCCGGTGCTTCCCGATCCGCCCATGGCCAGCGCTCACGTGCCCACGCTTCTTCCGGTTCTTCTTGAACCGCGTCGTCATCCTCTCCACCTCTCCTCTCCTAGGGTTTGGACCGTCGGCGGGGTCACGAGAGTATTTATATTGGAGGAGACGGAGGATTGACCGTCCGATCGGGATGTTAATATTGATCAAGTTGGGCCATGACCAGCCCACGGCTGAGTTAGCCCATTGGACTGTGAACCGAGCCCACCTTTGGGCTAGAGAAGCCTAAGGTGGCGTTGTTTTGGGTCTCCCGTGGGCTGTCCACAGTAGTTTCGGAAACTGATGTCTCGTTGATGGTTAGATAGGGTTAGCAATCAAATGAGCCACTTATGATTGGGTTGTGTTCGGTTCTGTTTGGATTAGCCATTGGCCAATAGCAATCTCATATAGCTATTGGCCAACGCGTTTGGATCACCAGTGGATTGGGATGTCATGGTACTGCTAATCTCATCCCATTAGATTTTGAAACGATGAAGGCATGGGACTGTTAATCCCTCATGTTTAAGCATAGAATATCGATGAAATGATGAAGCTTATGATATGCCAATCTGGTCTTTACCATTCTAAACTCATCGGTGATCCAAAGACCAAATGCACCATTAAAGGTATCCATCCTAATAGCTAATCCAAAGAGGACCCTATTCTTGATGTTTGATTTGATTATTACGGGTTTGGTTTAGGCAAGAGTTAAAGCTTGAGTTTTTTCTTAGCTTATTTGTATTTAAAGAAATTAAGCTAAAAATATTGATAAATTAATATTTTTATTTATATTGTAATATATTTCTACTAATTACATTTACGTGCTATGCCTTGGATTTTTAATTTTTTGATTGAGATATGTATAATATGACCTAGGGAGGAAAAAAAATTAAAAAACATTGTGTAAACTGTAAGGAAATAAAAATTAAAGGAAACTTATGCATGTAGTAGGCTGATGAAAATGTTTATATTAGCTGTGGCATTTAAATGTGATTAATAATAAATTGTTTGGTAGTTTTGTTTTTTTTGTTTTTTTTTTTTTTTTTTGAGGAATGGAAATTGCTAGGTAGTTTGCCTCTAAGGATGGAGAAATTATTCTTGTACGAGCAATTTGTGCCTTCTTGCTTACATACCTTCGTGAACATGAAAATTATGGGAAAAATCAGATTCAATGGTGAAAGATTGACCATCAATTGGAGCCATAGCACATGGTTAACTGAATAGTTTATAGTAGTTGATATGCTGACTTAGATATCATAAATTAATAATAATGGCAAACATTTTCAACTACTCAGTAAGCAGAATTGAACTTGATTCCTTTCATTGCTCTCAAAAAACATAATATGAAAATCAAATTCATTCACGCAAAGGAAGTCAAAACTCTAATATATCACTCCCTAATTAACCTACTTCGAAACCATTTTTGTTGCACCAACATAATATCTCAAAAATATTCTTATATTGGATGAAAAAAAAAAAAAAAAAGGTTTAAGCACTTATAACTCAAATCCATTTTCTATCAATTAACTTGTACTTGAGTTTTTGGACCATGTGATTTTGGCAAACTAACAAGTTAATTTGACCAGCAGGTGGGCTTGGAGCATTACAAATAGGCCAATTCGAGCGTGCAAAAGTTGATGAGCATACACCAACGATTCGATTCGAAGGTAGATTGAAATTATGGGAAAGAAAATGTTTAAGTGCTTATAACTCAAGTTTATCGTTTATAATTGTGTCCATCTGTTACCAATTAACTTCTACTCGAGTTTTTGTACTACATAAAACACGTGGTTTTAACTCGTTAATAAGTTAAAAGGATCAGAAGGTGAACTTGAGGCATTACAACTAATATAAAACTAAATTGCGTACACGTAGTGTTATATAAGAATCAAGGTGTAAAAAAACTAAAATATAAATTATTCTAATTTGGAGCATATTCCATAGCTTATTTGCCCTATGCTTCTCATCTAGAATATGTAGCACTCTTTCTTCTTCAAAAGTCTGTCAAGCATTGTTTCTCCTTTAGAACTCTCATTCTTTGAATCGTATGCATCACTGCATTGGGAGACAATTGCATTCAATTATTTTAGATAGTTGAGAGATGTATTATTCTATAGCATCATATCTAATATCTTTCAGTGTTATAATTGTCTAATTACTTTACCTGGCCATTGTCATTTGTAACCGAGGCTAATACTTGAGATATTGTAAGTAGAAACAATTTTCTATGTCTCATGTTTCAATCTTTTGTGCTCCACCACATTGGAAGAGAATAATTTAGTAAGTTTTGAAGTCTATTTCTTTATATATAAGACATGAAAATTTTATATTTATTTTTATGAATTTTTTCTTAAATTCATCAACCTCTGTTATCTCTTGATTGAAGTATGTCTTCATTGATCTTGAGATTTACAGATAGACATTATCTGTGAATTATATATTTAGAGTGCTATCTAAGACTCTAAAGGTCCATCACCTTAATTTGTTTTTTTTTTTAAAAAAAAAAAAAAAAAAAAAAAAAAAAAAACAGTGTTAATAGTTTGAGTCTCACCATTAAAACCTTTGACAATTGTTGAAGAGAACACAATAATATTAAAGTCTTCTTTCAAAGAGGACTTTTTCTGATTGTATACATCAACGAAATCATCTCACAGTGCAACTTCAAAATCTCTGTTTAACCTACAATAAAAAGTAAAGCAAGCATCATTCATCAAAACCATATATATTGAACTAACAAAATATTTGGTCTTTCCCTTAAATTTTAATCTCTTTATCAAACTAACCCTAACCTTTTAAGTCTTGCAACCCCACAACCATTGTTTGCACTTCCAAACCTCTTATGAACTTCTCATCAACTGAACTTTCTTCAACTACTTGCCCAATAACATCTAGCAAATATCTAAGTCAAGGATTTTAGTTATGCGTAAATAATAATAATAATAATAATATTATTAATAATAAATTATTCTCTTATGGAAGCACAAGTCAAAACATAGTTGTTGTTACAATGTTTGTGCGCATTTTCAAAATTAATTAGGTCAAATTGTTGCTTTGGAATTCGAGAGTCCTCCATCAATTTCCTTTATAATAGTTGCAGCATGGAAATCTATCATAAACTTGTTGTCACTAACTACATGATACATTTCTTCTTTGGCAATGGTAGAAAAAGTTATTGAACAGTTAAATTTGGCCCTCTCTTACAATGCAATAAAATTGGTAAGCTTAATTATGCTTTTTAATACTAATTTGCTCACTCTTTTTTACCATACGGTAGAAAAATAGCTTTCCATATCTAGCTTTATATAGGTATGTATAGATTTTTTTTTAAAAATTATTTTTGAATAATTTATTTTTATGTCTTTGGGAACATCTCTTGGTTCTGGAGAGACCCTCATTTGAGTAGAAGATTGGAGGAAAGAGTATACAAAGTAATTGAGAAGAAGCCATGGCTTGGAAAAAAAAAAAAATATTCATACCCTTGATCCTTGATGCCTATTTATAATCAAAAATTTTAATCTCCTGGATTTAGGAAATCCTTGAAAAATCTCCATGGGATTTGAAGGTTTTGGAGTCATAATTTAATTAGGGCATTCATGACCTATTCCTATTCCTTAGCCAGAATAAAGTTATCCTTATGGAACAATACTTCTCTTGCCATACACATAATTGAGCACTTATTTACGTGATGTCAGCATTAAAGATTAAATGAGATTTTTTCTTTCCATCAGCAAACAATCTCCTTGATACAGTGAATGTGGCCATAATTGCTAAACCAATAATATTTCACCTTATACCTCGATTTTAAAAATTTATTCTAACCAAGATTATGACAGATATATCTCATGCCATGCAAAGTACGTCACGCATTTCATTAAATAACCAATTCCTTTCTATACTGCGAAAAAAAATTGCACCAGTTGCTACCATGCAATCATTGTTTCAATACGACGATGTCTCGCATGCATGTAGAGGACATGGGCTTGAACGCGTTATCTTTTAGTGGAATAAGCAACGGATACGCTTCTTATCACATAATCTTATTAGATACGGTTCTACTTCCAAACCCACCGCCATGACACTCTTTTAGACCGACTTAATTTAATGTTGGTATCAAAATTTAAAAATTAAAATTAAAAATTAAAATTAAAATTTATTAGAATTGAAATCAGAATTTAAATTTAATCTTGAGAAAGAGTCCCCATTACTATTCCTAGATGGTTCAATTTCAATTCCAGCCAAATAGATGGCTAGAATTGGAACCAGTGCACCTGATTTGGGTGAGAATCCAATTCACAGAGCCACGGAATCCAATAGAGCCAGAATACCCCAAATTAGATTTTATATACCTGTGGCCACGCTCTCCCACATCCCCTTGGATTCATTGCATCTGTTCGTCCCAACCGAGGACTCGCAAACAATTCGAACCTCCATCTTATATTTTTCCCGTGATTCTCCTCCTTATATAAATTCCCCTCCCCCCGCCTCCCCTCCGCCACCCTTCTCCTCTTCTCCGCTTCGTTCACTACACCGAAAGAATTTGAAAAAAAAAGAGAAAAGAAAAGAAAAGAAAAAAAAAAACAGTAATAATCACTCGAGAAGAAAAGGAAAATATCCATCTTCTTCCCCCCTTCGGACCTCCGAGCGTCGATATATAATCGAAAAATCAATCTGTCTTCCATCCATATTCCCCTCTGTCGGGAAACCGTTCCATCCCTTTTCTATTTTTGAATCGAATCGATCGTCCGCTAGGGTTTTTAGGGTTTTGCTTCTAGGGTTTTTGGAAAAGCGAGGCCCGCCATGGACGACCTCGAGAAGGCGATCATCCTCGCATACGAGTCGGACGCCGCCGACCCGGGTCTTCGCGCCCGGGCCATGGCTTTCTGCGAGCAGGCCAAGGCCGACCCCTCCGCCCTCCTCCGCTTCTGCCTCGACCGCCTCTACCGCTCCTCCCTCGTCCCCGTCCAGTTCTGGTGCCTCCAGGCCCTCCATGACGCCATCCTCCTCCGCTACCCTTCCCTACCCCCCGCCGACCTCCCCCTCCTCCGCTCCTCCCTCCTCTCCCTCGCCTCCGGCCGCCCCTTCCCCCCCCCCTCCCCTCCCTTCCTTCGCAACAAGCTTGCCCAGGCCCTCGCCGCCCTCATCCGCCTCGAGTACCCCGCACTCTGGCCATCCGTCTTCCTCCACCTCCTCCCCCGCCTCCCCTCCGCCGACTCCCTCGCAGTGGACATGTTCGCTCGTCTCCTCGCCGCCCTCGACGATGACCTCCTCAGCCAGGACTACCCCCGCTCCCCCGACGAGGCCGCCGCCGCCTCCCGCGTCAAGGATGCCATGCGCGTCCAGTGCGTTCCCCAGATCGCCCTCCACTGGTTCGAGGCGATGTCCCTCTACCGCTCCTCCAATCCCGCTCTCGCCGCTGCCGTCCTCGACACCATGAGGCTGTACGTCCCCTGGATCGACATCACCCTCGTCGCCAATGATGCCTTCATCCCCCTTCTCTTCGATCTCATTCTCGCCCCTGCCTCGCCGGAGCATCTGACGTCTGCGGCCGCTGGCTGCGTCGTTGCCATCGTCTCCAAGAGAATGGACCCCCGCTCGAAGGTTGCGCTGCTCCGCAGCCTCCGGGTAAGCCGGTTGTTTACCGACCCTGAACTCATTCTCAAGCTTGCGACTTTGATAACTCGGTACGCCTCCGAGGCTCTGGAATGCTACAAAAAGTTGAGTTCGCTGGACATTGATAGCTCCTCCTCGTTGGAGCTTCTTGAGGAGGTCCTGCCGTCAGTTTTCTATGTGATGCAAAACTGCGAGGTAGAGGATTCTGGGAATGTTGTGGACTTCTTGGCGGACTACGTGTCTACCATGAAGTCACCATCACAGAAACAGGTGGTTTACCTTGGACAGATATTAGAAGTGATTGGAAAGCAGATATGCTATGATCCAGCCTATAGAAGCAATCTTGATATCCCTGATAAGATTGGGAGGGAGGAGGAGGACCAGATGGGCGAGCGCCGGAAGGATCTGTTCACACTCTTCCGTAGCGTGTGCAAGGTGGCGCCGGATGTCGTGCAGTTGTTTATCCGGAATTTGTTGGCTAATGCTCCGTCCTCTTCGGAGATGAATGTGGAGGAAGTAGAAGCTGCGCTGACCTTATTCTACTGGTATGGTGAGACGCTGAGTGATGAAGTAATGAGGACAGGTGGTGGATTGCTGGGGGAGTTGATCCCTATGCTTCTGTCGGCACGGTTCTCATGCCATTCGCATCGCTTGGTGGCACTCGTTTATTTGGAGACAGTCAGAAGGTACATGAAGTTTGTGCATGAGAATGCTCGGTACATACCTCTTGTGCTGGCTGCATTTCTGGACGAGAGGGGAATTCACCATCAGAACTTCAATGTGAGCCAACGGGCTAGTTATCTATTCATGAGAGCCGTGAAGTTACTGAAGGCAAAGCTTGTGCCATTTTTGGATAGAATTTTGCAGGTATGTTCTTCCTTTCTATGGTAATGCATTATGTACCTTAAGTCCTGCTGCTTTTAAATTACTTCATTCTACGTATTTGGTGAGTTTGCAGAGCCTGCAAGATATGATAGCTCAGCTTACGAGTGTAGATTGGACATCCAAAAAGCTGAAGTTCTCTTGTTCTGAAGATGGCAGTCAGATATTTGAGGTACAACTTCGCCTAGTTTGAAGGAGATTGTCATTGTTCTTTTGATGAGCTAGTTTTGTTATGTCAATTCCTATCTTTCACCTAAAGAAAATCTTGACTTGGTCGACAGGCAATTGGACTATTGATTGGTATGGAAGATGTTTTACCTCAAAAGCAAGCTGATTACTTGGCAGCATTGCTTAATCCTCTTTGTCAACAGGTGAAGTTGGACTTCCAGTCTCTTTCCCTCCTTCTGGTTGCCCTGGTGCTTTATCATTCCTTGTTGTGTTTTGTCATGGATAATGTACTCAATGATAGCTTGTGCTTGAGAAATCCAGGTTGAGGCAATGCTTTTGGATGCCAAAGTACAAGGGCTAGAAGAATCTTCGGCAAAAGTTATGACACTCCAGCAGATCATCATGGCATTGAATGCTCTTAGCAAGGTCTAGCTTCCATTTTTAAGTTGTGATGCAGCTTTGCTTTGATCCATTTGAAAATGCTCCATTGATTTGTAAAGCTGATTTGATTTTGTGCAAGAATTACTGATGCATGCATGCAGATTCTTATCCTTCAAACTTGACCTTTTCCTCTCACTTCCTATGTTTAATGCTTTAATTAGCTCAAGCAGCTTAATCTTGTTAAGATGAATGTTATGCTTATTTTTTAAAAAGCCTAATTCTTACTATATTGCTGGTTTATGGATTAGGGCTTTAATGAGCGGCTAGTTACTGTCAGTCGGCCAGCAATTGGCATTATGTTCAAGCAGGCAAGTTGAGGCTGTCCATTACATTTTTGTCCAATGAATTCATTGATGTAATATGAGAATATGTTGAGTTATTTATTTTATTCATGGTATATAATGTTGCCTATTTGCTCGTTAAATACACACTTCATATATATGTTACGCAAGTGATTATGCTGAGCTGGCATGCCTCCATACTATTAAAGCTAAATGAGAGAGTTCGTGTCCTTAATGGTCTTGCATATATAACATGTCTAATTATTTCTTTCTTTCTTTTTCCTTATTTCACTTACAGACGCTGGATGTCGTTCTGCAAATCCTTGTCATATTTCCAAATATCAAACCTTTACGGAATAAGGTGGCCATTTGATTCTTATATGATCTTTCTACTTTTTGCATTTTTGTTTTTTTTTTTTTCCACACTATAAGTAACTTTCCCATTGGAACTTATATGTGCAAATGCAGATTACCTCTTTTCTTCATCGCATGGTTGACATTTTAGATGCATCCATATTTCCATGCCTTCCCGTGGCATTGAAGCAGTTGCTTGTGGAGAATGAGGTGCTTCTTTATTTTATTCTGTTTGGTATCAATAGATGATAGGTTGGGGAGATTTCCGTGTATACTTCCTATTCAAAGCACATATACATTTGGTTACATAATAATCTTTTTGTTCTGGCTTGTCACATTGAATCTCATGCTTAGGTGGTTGGATAGTTTTTGATATGTTCATCTTTATCATAATTTAGACAATTTTCTATCACTCAAATTGACTTGTTATATTTTAATTCATTTCTAACTTATATGAATATCATGGGAAAAAATCATATGGAAAATGGTCGATCCAGTTATTGCACAAGGTACAGTTGGTCCTTTAGTAAAATGATAACCATTATAAAAGTTAAATGTGAGGTAAACCATAAAACTACAAATCAGGCTTGATGAATCACCATACCTTACCAACTATTATGGATATATGAAACATATTAAGAGGTCACTAAAGTTGGGCGAGTTGAATTAAAAAAATGATAACAAATGTTGACAACCAATTAAATTGCATTAAGATGATAACAATTAGCAGGAACAAATTATGTTGAATTACTACATTGCATCAAGCAAGGCTTTAAATTTTGTAGGATGAGATCATCCGGTTTTTTCATGGAATGGGACACACTACCTTCCCACTCTGTCCTGATACTTGGGACAAAGGGACAAAGGATGTTCCAAAATGGATTGTTTGAGACACTAGGATGATGTCGGGATGATCGTGTCCCGATACTTAAGACGGTAAATCGTTTAGGCATCGTATGGGATGACCTGTTGGGATTTGAAACCATGGCATCAAGTATCATGGAGGGCTTTCATGCACGATCCACTAGTGCAAATAATAGAAAGAGAAGGTGAGCTAAAAAAAGCTTGTGATAATATTAAAAGTATAATACGTCTATGAATTTGTTGTAATTTGTATTCTGTAAAGGTGTTATGATGATTAAAGGTAATTGTGATAATTAGTATTCTTTCCTTTTAAGTAGTTGGACATGCACAATGAACTCTGTATGATATGTTGCTGCTTGGGCAGTTGATGAAAATGTATAGAGGAGGGATCCTCATGACTTTCCATTGACATGAGGAAAGTCTTTGATTAAGTTGTATGGATATATTTGTGGTTGTTAAGTTTGGCAAAGCAAAAGGGTATCGATGGCATATTTTGTATGCTTTCAAGGCATACAAGAAAAGAAAATAAAGAATTGGAGGAGAAAGGAAATCAAAATGGTTATATATCCAACCAAATACAACAGATCTCATATGACCAAGTATTTTTCTTTATTGATTACAGCTCAAGATTCCCATAAAAAGGGTGGCAATTCTTGTGTATATTCTCTCCGTTAAATTCCTACCACTTTCATTAAATGCCACATCAATACTATTGGAATTAGGGGGCTTCCTGATCTACTTTTAACCTTCTCCATCTCTTTCCACGCATGGATTCTGCCCCTGAGAATCTTTCTAGCCAGCATCCAGATTTCTGCTTTCGTGCATGCTGTTCTTAAGGCTCTGAACTAAACAGAATTCTCACTAAAGAAACCTCTTAAAAGAAATATAACGAATTGCCATTCCTGAGTCTTTGGTACAGTAAAAATTAATGAACAAAGATGCCTAACTAGTAACAGCTATTTTCCTTTATTTAGAAGGGTTTCCAATCGGAATTAGCTCTAAGAAGGCAGTTCTGGCTTACCTTGTGAGCCTCTCCAAATTACCAGTCAAAATTTCTACTTTTTTTTTTTTTTTTTACATGATTTGATTCTAGATCCTATGATTTGGTGGGATTTATTTTATTTTCATTGTGGGCCTGGATGAGCCCATAAAGTAGGAAATTAACTTGAAAGTTCCACTTCAGCATTAAGTAACATGTTGTACCCTTATTTAAGGGCCTACTGGTAGAAAATCAAATAATAGGTGGAGGGAAAGTGGGTCAAGAGTCCGACCTCCGTAGGTCAGCCACTTTTTGGAAGCACATTTTGGGGTATGTCAGTTAGATTGGGCAAACTTAAACTAGCATGGTTCATTAAATTGAAAACTCATTAAATCAGTGAATATTAGATATTTTACAAAAAAAAAAAATGTTTTGTCAAATTGAAAACATAACATTTATTATTTCAATGATTTCTAGTATCTTAATTGTATTTAAGCTGCTAATTTTAACAGTTATATGCTTACAATATATTTTTAATTGCTAGTTATGTAATAAGTGAGCAACCAAAAAGCTTTAAAATAACTAAAAACTACGACAAGGTCTCTTAAACCAATTCTCCTACTGTATTTCTTGCAAAAACATATTATCAAGACAATAAAATATAAGAAAAATAAAAAATAATTTTGGAGACTGCTTCACCAAGGTATGCTGGTCACCTAAGAGTGTACCAGTCAATACCCTTTCTCTGCTCGGAGCATGGTATGACACACATCATACTCATCCTTGTTTGACGTGGGGCTAGTAAGTGGTATTCGAATCTTCTCTAGTTGCATGTGCTCAAACCACTCCACCGAAAAGATATGTCTACTTGTTCATCCATTTACTTTCTAGATTTGTATCAGGCACTGCTCTTTTATCAAGAAGTTAATGCTAACTCATAAAAGTTCGATTAGGTTAAATAGTGGATGCAAATTATTCTTGTATTCTAAGATGGATTGTCCACTCCACTTCTTAGGACCTCTATCTTTGAAAGGAGGGACTATAATATTGAAGTTGTTTTGGCTATACTCTCTCTCTCTCTCTCTCTCTCTCTCTCTCTCTCTCTCTCTCTCTCTCTCTCTCTCTCTCTCTCTCTCTCTCTCTCTCTCGTATGTGCAGCACTTTTGTTGTAATGTTCCTTATAACTGGTTAGACTTATGCAGCCTATTTTGTTGGTAATATAGGCTGATCTTTAAATTTTGATCATCATTTAATTACTGTTTGGATATGTAAGCCTGAAATTGCATAATAATATATGCCAAGCTTAGCCTGTTTAGGGAATGAAATTGTTTATCAGCTAATTCATTATCTTTTTATTCAAAAAAACAGAGCATCATAATATTTCAGGCTCCTAAAACTGTAGGGTCTGAAGAGGGTTAGATGTAAATACTCTTACCCTTACTTGCACATAGACTGTTTTTTTGTTTTTTGTTTTTGTTTCAATCCCATGACACCTAGGTCACAATGGAGCTAAGGCCTATCCTCATTTACTATGGCACAATGATAAGGTTGCCTCATTATGACTTGAATATTATGGATTTGAAAAGCAAAAATATCTCTACATGCATGATAAAGTTGCATATATTTGACCGTCTCCAAACCCTATGATGGTAGTGGCCTTATGCACTGGGATGCCCTTTTTATCATTTCTCTGTGCTATAACATATATAAGGCTACAATCATCTACCTAAATTAGGGTGAAGATTTTCATCTTTACATTGCTCAGTTACTATCTAATCTGTTCAACTAATTTTTCTGGTGAATAACTAAAGATTCCCAAGTGTTTTATGATGTTTTCTCTTTGGCATAATCTTTTTCTCTAGTTTGTACTGGCCCTTCCTCTTCCTTGCTTAAATCTTTTAATATTATAATGAAAAAATGACATTTACAGGGCTAACGAACCATATTTTGCTCAACAAGTTCCTTTTTTCTAATCCATAGTGTGTGTTAATATTGCATATGAACTGTGGAAGACATGCTGTTTATAACTCAGCGTATTTCTGCTGGAGAATTTAAGGAATTGGTCTCTGATATTGTTCCTTGACGTTAGTTGCTAAAAACATTTCTAGTACATGCATTGACTTTATGAGCCTGCCTTCTTTAGAGGAGGGGAGGGGCAGTTGTTTGATAGTTTGTTGTGTGGCTATTGTCTGTACTAATGATACCTCAGTTACATCCTAGGGATGATGCTTTTGTCATGTGAAAGATGCATATTACTATGAGCTATTGTACTTTTGAGTTGATGTCACTTATTCTAACTCTGAACTCCCTATCTTGCAGCCAAAAGATATGGCAGATTTTCTTGTATTAATCAATCAGCTGATTTGCAAATTTAATACATCCTTGGGTGGCTTATTAGAGGAGATATTTCCAACCATTGCAAGTAGATTATTTTTTATTCTTTCAAGTGATGCATTTCCTTCCGGATCTGGAGCCAATCCTGAGGTATGGGTTTTTGGACATGCTATATGATGATTTTTACCAAAGAAGGGGAGGAAAAAGAATCACCACCAGCATCTGCACACATATACCAAAAAAAAAAAAACAAAACAAAACAAAAAAAACAAAAACAGAGCAAGTATATTTGGAATTGTTCAAACTTAACAGGGATGTGGCTTTAATTTATAGCCTTTAGATGAATTGCAAAGTAAACAGTCATCTTTTAATAGTTTTTGCAGTATAGTGTAGCTGTGAGGTTGAAATCTGAGTAGCATGAAAAAACCTGTCACATGATTTGCATGAAACCCTAGAAATTGAGAATTTTCATGCATGTCCTCTAAAAAACATAATTGGAATGCAATACTTTTGTATAAGGATCAAGGTTCGTTGTACTGAGAACCGGTATAGTTTTGGTACTAAATCTGTACGATTCAGTATCGATTCAGTAGGGAATATACCGTACTGAATCGATGGCATACTGATCAAGTGGACCAAGGGTTCCAACCCATGAACCGTCTTGAATCAAGCCAAATCAGATGGTTCGGTTCGGTTTGGTATGATGGCACGGGGTTGGTTCAGTTGGTTTGCCTCCTATACTGAACCGAGAGTCCAAATCGTTTCGGTTTCAGGCTGGTTTGATTTGGTTTGCCCTGAACCACCCTAAACACAGTTCGGCATGCAATGATAAGGATTAATATTCAAAAATTCTTTATTGGTTATCATGTACCAAATAATGCCATTTTTTCCTTAAAATTATCATGTTTTTTGAGGATCATGAACCATACTCATGCATATCAATGACTGGCTGCTTAGAAATAGTGTCTACATTTACATATGTATAAGAATGATGCTAAAAATATATATGTCCTATATGACATTTTAAAAGTAACCATTCTAATTGGCAATTGATGGAAATTTAATGGTGAAGATATATTTATGTTTTTTTATTTACATGGACTTTGATTGCCCTCAGTTTGCTCATGCGATGATTATGATAATAATAGCATAAGATAACTGTGTTAATGACTGCAGAAATATCATTTCATTAAAGAACTATGTGGTTGGAATCATTTAGGAAACAGACATTAATAATATGCATTCATTTTTTCTACATATAGAATGCTGAAACCAAACTCAATTAAGGCAATAAGGAAATGCACAAGGCTTAGGTGGCATGTATAAACTGAATTGACAAAATACACAAAATAAGTGGACACAAAGTCACACAAAATAAGTGGACACTAAGTCCAATAACAACTAAGCATTCATCCCAAACTAGTTGAGGTTGGCTACATAATTCCTTTTCTTCACTTGAAACTCGGTGGACACAATTAATCACCCATTGAAATAATTATAGTTACAGTAAAGCCTTTCTGTTGCAAATATACAGTATAGATACTTGTATTTAATGCCTAAACTATAATTTCAGCAGCTTGTGTCCATGCACCATCATAAACAAAATCTTTGTCTCACTTCCCTTCCCAGCTAGTATGAAAAGAGAATCCTTGATCCCATGATACACATTGCCAATGTATTAACTATTGCTATTTATATGAACATGCATACACATCAACTTTGGTTGCTGTTTTTGATTTTTTAGGCTCTTAGACATCAACACTGCGGGTGATCTATTACAACCATCTAGACTTGTGCAAACCAGGCCTGACCCACCTGACCAAGTTTGGCCCAGTTCTTGACGAGTTTGGGCTAGGATTTTCAACCCATTGGGTTGGGCCTCAATTTTTTCAGGCCGGGCTTATGTGCAATTTTTAACTTGTCTTGGCAACATGACATAACATAGCATATTATGTATTGTATTATTATATGTTTAATTTTTAGTTTAAAATTTGCGAAAAGGAAAAGAATGATGGGGCTTGGGGGGTTTGGGAGTCAGGGGAGAATCCTAATCTCCAACCTTAAAATCTTGATGCCTTTATCCAATCCTCCACTTCTCTCCTCCCTCCCTCTCCCTCTCCCTCTCTCACCTCCCCTCCTCCATGTTGCCCTTCACTTCTCTCTCCTTGCCCCCCGTATCACTGATCTCTATAACTCTATCAGGTTCAGCCCCTCGATTTCTTGTTGGGCCGGACCCAAGCTTCACCTTTCAGGCCTCAGGTTGAGTTGGGCTAGGTTAGGCTTGGGCCTAAGCGTTTTGTATTGATATGGGACTTATGCATGGCCTGAACCCAGTCTGACGCATCAAATGCTCAGGTCTACAACTGCCTACCATTTTATGCTCCTCACTGCTGAAAGAGGATGAAACTATCTATTTTATGCTCTCATAATTGCAACCACCTCTTGAGTTTTTGTTGAAAAGAATACCAATATTCTTCTACTCATCACTGCTGAAAGAGGATGGAACTATCTATTTTGTGCTCTCATAATTGCAGCGACCTCTTGAGTTTTGTTGAAAAGAACACCAATATTCTTAACCTTCTTTTGCGTACTGTCACCATGCTTTCTTCTGATTGCTCTATATATTATGATTGTTCATAGGTCGTCCACTAGCTTGACTTTTGGGGACAACAACCTGCTAACTCGCTTTGTACCACGCCTTCCCATTTAGTAGGCTCATGTTTGATCCACTGGCTTTAGGGGTTTTCAGGCATGGGTGGGCTCATATGTGTGCAAATTGGCGCTTAGCATAGGTATGGTGACATATGGCGTAGGCTGGTAAGAATGGTGCGAGTTTGGATCTGCATTCTTAGTGTGAGTTAGCCTGTATGACTTTTTATGTGGCCTTGGTTCATGGGCCTTTCTATCCATGTTAAGAAAAGGACAACCAACATCAAACATGCTTCAGATGGATATCTTTGTTCCTTTTCTTATCAGTATGGTGCAGTTTTTACAAATGCATGCATTATATGACAGGGAAATCTGGAACATTGAATGCTGTTGTTTGGTTTAGTTAACCTGATCGCTTCTGTTTACTTGGTCATGCTTTTGATCTTGTTTGTGAGAGCTGATAAAGGCATGTTTGAAATTTTGCCTCAAATGCCCATATTCTCATAAAGATGGACATGACTCAAGTTTTTCCTTGTTTGAACCTTAGTTGTCATTTTGTTTGTAACACAATAATTTTGGTCAAAATCATAACCAGAATATTTTGGTAAAAATCTCCTATACTAGCTAAAATATGATGAATTCAGAACATCTAACTAGATGGATATATGGTTAGTTTGGGCTGGATCTAAACCAGGTTAGTCTCAAAGTTTTGCAAAAACAAAATGTGGAACACTTATGTAATAAAGAAGATGAGGACACACAGTAGGTTGTATTTGATGGCCGGTGCACATCTTCGGTGGCATTGTATCCTCAAATTTTCGTTCTGCTTTCATGAACTCTAGTCATGTTGAGACCTGAAGAGTGCTGTAGAGTGTTAATGTATAGTTAATATCTCTGTAAATCTAGAACCTTGTTTATCTTTGTTTTTACCTCTTCATTTGCCCTTTGCATTTTTTGCCAAATAAAAATCGAAAATTATGATATTGCTGGACAAATTTTTAGAATGAAGTCATTTTTTCTGTGTTGCATGTTGAAATCCTGGTGTCTACCAGGAGCTACTAACATTATTTCCTTGAAAAAAACCTGTCGAGAAACTTGAAGTCAAATGCCTTTCTTTTCTTTTGCAACTTTAAAATTTATAAAGGACATCAATTACTTACCTTGATACATGCCTTCTTGACTCTCTTAGGAATTGCGTGAACTGCAAGAACTCCAGCGAACATTATATACATTTCTTCATGTTATGGTAACCCATGATCTTTCTTCAGTTTTTCTGGCTCCAAATTGTAATGGGTATTTGGATCGTATAATGCATTTGCTCTTGTTAACTTCTTGCGGTCATAAGGATATGCTTCTTAGGAAGGTGAGAACTGCAGCAACATTTTTCTTCTTTAACTATTTCCAGTCCTTTATATTTCTGCATTTCCTAAGATCATTTCTTTTCATGCTAACTTTTCAGCTGTGTGTGCAAATTTTTGTAAAACTTATTAAGGACTGGTGCACCAATTTTAGTCGTGAAGATAAGGTACCTTGCATCTATCTGTCTTTTTAAGCATTTCAACCTGACATATAAAATACGTGTTTTTTTTTTAAAAAAAATTATGGAGTACTTGATTGTTTCATTAAGGATTTTCTGCAATTTCAGGTTCCTGGTTTCCGAAGCTTTATAATTGAGAAATTTGCAACCGAATGCTGCTTGTATAGCGTTCTGGACAAGTCATTTGAGTTCCGTGATGCAAATACCGTAATTCCTTAATCCATTTACTCTTGAAACCTTCTGATTTTCATGCCTACAGATACTGCACACATGCTGGTTTTTTGGGTTTCTCACTGCCATATAAACTGTTAAGAGGACATGCATTGACATTGGAATACTTGACTATGATCGGTTACCTCATAATGAGAAGTGTTTTAAATATGCCAGTGTTAGATAGGTCAGCTTTTAATCCTGGGATGGTGGTAAAAAGGGTAAGTAGAAGTAGAGTTTTGTTGATATTCTTGGGAGGAAATTTTTTGGGGCATTGTAACAGTTAAATTAGAGGAAGAAGCTAACATCACAGCTGAAGATTGAATGTGAATTATGCGATGTTTCACTTTTATTTTTTTTGTTAAAATGTTCTAGGAGCAATAGATATAATTTAGGATTCAACTATATCATAAAATCAGCCAGCTATAAATTTGAGGCATAGTTTGTTGTAAGAAAAAGTAAGAACCTGTTACTCATTTGTTGTTATTTCCCTACAATAAGATCATGGTTAGTGTTTGGGTTCTGATGTTTGGATGGCTGCTTGTTAATTATGGTTTCCTTAGCATCAGCTGCATTCAGACTGATCTAACAGTACACTTTCTGTTTTTAACAGCTAGTTCTTTTTGGAGAAATTGTGCTGGCTCAGAAGGTCATGTACGAGAAGTTTGGGGCTGATTTTGTTCTTCACTTCTTGTCAAAAAGTCTCCCAGCAGCTCGTTTTCCACGACATTTAGCTGAACAATATTGTCAAAAGCTGCAGGTATGGTGTGACCATTTGTCGAGATTTGGAGTAGACAAATCTCTAATTCTTCTCTTTAAGTAGTTCTTATTCCACTTAAATCTTTCCTAGGCATTTGGAATTCCTGACTGTTTATGTTGTGGCCTGCCATGTTGTAGCATAACTGTGTTGGACTCTGATTTTGCTGGATTTATGGTATACTTATGGTTCTAGTACTCTTGCCTCTTTTTCAACAGGGAAATGACATCAGGATTCTGAAATCCTTCTATCAATCTTTAATTGAGAATTTGAGACAGCATCAGAATGGAAGTCTCATTTTCAGACAGTGTCATAGTATATCTTCATGCCCTTAGATGGAGTGATTATGATTTTCGATGTGTTCTTCCAAATTTCTCCTGGGAGCACTTGCTCATCAAGTGCAGGTAGCTCTTCTGGTTCTTTTGATCTCAATAGAGTCCTAATTAACATTAAGAATTAATTTTTGGCTGTGCTTATAGTGCTAATCCTTGCAGGGCAATTTTTCTGTGTACATGTTACTGCTATATTCTTTGAGATGAGAAGGTAACCTTCAGCCTCACTATTTTCACATATATACTTAAAAATTATATGTTTCACTTTGTCTTTTTTTATATACTTGCCACCAGGCATGTGCAATGGACATCTAAAGGAAAAAATGAAAATGAAATTTCAACTTACATTTTATATGAACTGCCAAAATATTTTCAAATGAAAAATACTTTATTTTAAAAAATAATTATTAAGATGTAGGATTTAACTTTTCTTATTTTTATCAGATTTTACTTTCAGAAGAAATCCAAAATCTTTCTATATTTTGTCAGATTTTTTTTCCTAAATCAGTTTAAAAAGTAATCCCCAAATATGCTTTGATTTGGAAGAAATCTTTTAGTCTGTTTATTAGATTGGATTTTACAAGTGACTCAAATTTTTTCCATATTTTCTTTTCTAAACATCCAGAATTAATAAGAGAGAATAAGTTATATATTATAGAAAACTGGGAGGGCGTTGTTGGTATGCAAAATGACAGACAATCAAGAGGGATTATTTCTTGATTTTGAAATTGTCATTGTTACACATACTAGAGATAACTAGTTGCTCTTGATTTTTCAAGTTAACATGCAATTAGATCATTTTTTAGAGGCGTTCATCTTTGGTTTTAAAATTTAAACCTTCAATTTTCTGTTTCTTGGCATTTGAAGTTGCTAGAGTTTCAACAAATACTGGTTTGATGTTGCTTGTGATTGAGATTTGATATCTGCATAAGAATAGGCATTCGAAGGGGCGTGGATATGCTATTACAGTTTCCTAATTTGTCTTTGCTAAAACATAAACTATTTAGTTTTTCAAAAATGACTATTGAATATGGGATGGGGGAATGCTAAACTTTTAGCTTCTCAGGTTAGCGCATATGCATTTGAAAGGAATACAAATTAGATATAAAAGCCTTTTTCCTTCTATCTAAATCACTGCTTACTCTCAGTAATAAGAGAAACTTTGAGGGCTGTTTACTTAATGTTGGAGCTCCATTTTTGCATAATTGTTAAGGTTGGTCTTTGTACCCACTAATTGGCCTCTAAGCTTTCATATAGGCCATACTCTTGCTTAAACTTGCTTAGCTTGGAATTCAACCAGTTTTCACAAGGTTGTCTTTGACCGTTAAGAGGATGGGATAGCAATTCTAAATTTTGATGGAATTTACCTTGATTAACACAATTATCCTCATTTTTACATGATAGGGATTGTTTAAAATTTTTTATATTATAAACCAGTGATTCAAGTTTCGACGAAATAAGTGTCGAGACGCCAAGACATCTTATCCTAAAGAAATTCCGAGACCGATCTCAACTATCATGTTCCGTCCTAGTTCGGTCATAATACATTATAGTGTCAATTTTAAATGGATATTTAATTTATCATAAAACTATAACTTTTGAAGTTCAAATATGTTTAAAAATCAAATAAATCATTAAAGCTTCATAAATATTTTTTTTTTAAAAAAAAATATCTTATGCAAGTACTGGAATACTCGACTGGTTCGGGATTATTGCTTGATTTTGATTGTCATTTTTATACATACTAGAGATAAGTAGTTGCTCCTGATTTTTCAAGTTAACATGCAGCTGGATCATTTTTTAGAAGCGTTCATCTTTGGTTTTAAATTTTAAAACTTCAATATTCTATTTCCTGGCATTTGAAGTTGCTAGAGTTTCAACAAATACTGGTTTGATGTTGCTTGTGATTGAGATTTAATATCTGCATAAGAATGGGCATTCGAAGGGGGGTGGATATGTTATTATAGTTTCCTAATTTTTCTCTGCTAAAACATAAACTATTTAGTTTTTCAAAAGTGACTAATGAATATGGGATTTAGGAATGCTGAACTTTTAGCTCCTCAGGTTATGGCATATGCATCTGAGAGGAATACAAATTAGATATAAAGGCCTTTTCTTTCTATCTAAATCACCTCTTGCTCTTAGTAATAGGAGAAAGTTTGATGGTCTGCTTAATGCCGGAGCTTCATTTTTGCATAATTGCTAAGGCTGGCCTTTGAGATTTCATATAGGCCATACTCTTGCCTAAACTTGCCTAGCTTCGAATTCAATCAGTTTTCACAAGGTTATCTTTGATTGCTAAGAGGTCGGGATAACATTTCTAAAATTTGATTTAATTTACCTTGATTAACACAGTTATCCTCATTTTTACATGATAGGGACTGTTTAAAATTTTTTATATCATAATCCAGTGATTCAAGTTTCGGCAAAACGGGGGTCGAGACGGTCGAAACTTTTTATCCAAAGAAATTTTGAGACTGATATCGTCCATCCCATTCGTCCTATCTCGGCCATAATACATTATAGTATTAATTTTAAATAGATTTAATTTATCATAAAGATATAACTTTTAAAGTTCAAATATATTTCAAAATCAAATAAATCACTAAAGCTTTCCAAATAATTTTTTTAAGAAAAAAAGCATCCCCAGTAAGTACTGGAATGTCCAACTGGGTCAGGGATTAAGACGGAACAGGATTGAGATGTTTTATTCCGTTGAAAAATGGAACGCCTCTATCCCACAAAATTTAAAACCTTATCATAAACTATTTTAAGTTATAAAATCATTTAATATGCACTTCAGGGTTGATTAAAGCTTCTTGGAATGAATTTAGAATTCATGTTCTGTTGCACTGAAAATGATGTCTTATTCAGTTTGAGAACATTGTTAACAAGCATTAGAATTCATGATTTTATTTTTCATTCTATTTTATCCATTTCTCCTATGATTAGATACCTTTTATTTTTCCCTAGAACATTATGCGTACTTAAACTATTTGTATTGCTTGTATGGGTGATATGACTCTTGTGATATTGCCTTAACCTGTTCTTGCTGTTCTGTGCATGCAGATGTATATTTGCAGGAGTACTTTCAGTAGGCAATAGAATTTTCTGATGGATCGGTGCTCCATGAGCATAAATTCATGAAGGAATGAGCAATACTGTATATTCCTCTCTCTTCCATGAGGAACCATTAGATTTTGTAGACTTATTCTCTTTTATTTTGCAATTGTCAAGCCAATTCTGTTTCATAAATTCAGAGTTCCGGACAGCCAGAAATTTTAGTTACTAGAAGGGGTCTATCAATAGAAGAAGAGAAGATTTCCCCCCTTTTGTCTGGCAGTCTGTTCATGCGTTACCCCATACATCTGAGGATCATTGTCCAATAATTATTACAGATTTTCAAAACATAATGGATGGTGAATTTTTTCTGTAGCATGATGTGGATTATATTGTACAAATGACATGTGGAGTTTTTTTTTTTTTTTTTTTGTCTTTTCTATTCTGAGATTATATTGAATAGGCATCCAGTGAATGGATTTCAAGTCAATTTTCCATCCCATAAGCGTCTGATATTTTTGAATGATGTGATAGTCACGTCATGCTGATGTATGGAGCAGGATCATGGTTTTGTTGTGTTGCACGTTCACAAACCGTAAGTTCAATGTTTGTGTAAATGGTTTCATACTCTTGAGAAAATCAAGTGGTGAAGTGTCAATTCTGAGGATGTAAAAAGGTGGAGCTGGAAGGCAGGTGGAAATCTATGCAGGTATTTGCCCTTGCCAAGAAAAGATGGGGTCGGGAAAGTATGGTAGAGATCTCTGTAAAGATTCGCTGCCTAACGAACTCCGAACTCAGCTCCTGGCGTGGACTCCAGCCTTTTTGCGTGGGTGAATGATGATGGTATGGCTGGCGGGTGCCCGTCAAAAGGACTCCTCTTTTAATATATATTCAAATATGTACAGCCAGGAGGCATGGAAAGGAATCTCCAGTAAAAGCTTCAGAACTTTTTTCTTTCCCTCTTGTGAGACTTTGAACCATCTTTTTATACCTACAATGGCCTGGAGAATTTTTCCTTTGCTTTTTTTTTTGTCTCTGACAGCTGGTTTTGGAATTCGGAGTTAACGAGGTGGGTGCGATCTGATCGATGGTGGACAGTAGATGATTGGGCGTGCTGGGTTGGGTGCGATCTGATCGATGGTGGACAGTAGATGATTGGGCGTGCTGGGTGGCCCATCAGATGTGGCAGCAAGATAGGTTTGGTTGATTTGGATGAGTCACCCGTCACGGGTGCAATGGAACCATGCCAAGCAAAAGATGGGCCGAAAGCGAATGGTTGCTGGTCAAAATTCTCTTATTCTGGCTTGCAGAGATGTGTGGTCCAGTTGATCAGAATTTGGAGATGGGCGGATGTGGTTGTGTTGCCTACCGACAATTCGAAATCCTAATCGATTGCTTCAACAGCGTTTTATAATTTTATAGTGGCTGGGACCAAGGTTGAAGACACTACAGTGCTAGCCTAATTGTTGGGCTTAGCTGAAGATTTTCAGAACCATCATCTGAGGACCTGAAGATAGGTGGGTAGGTCTCGGTTCATACTGATCCAACCTCATGAGGTTCCAAACATGGGCCATTATAGCTTCATAACCCTCACTGTTTCAAATCTTGGTGCCTAAGACAGCCATTTTAATGCTTTTGGAGGCTTCTCAAGTAATATATCAGTAATCAATTTTAATTATGACTATTAGACTCAATTAAGCCAATCCAAAATTAGTTGAGATTAGCTACGCAAATTTTTTTCTCATATTTTTTTTGGAAACGTATGGAGATATCAAATCCTTTTTTAACTATTCTTTATCAATTGCAGCTGATGTATCTTTTGACCTATGCTGTACGCATACCCAAACAAACCTATAATTTTCTTGGTTTGTTCTCAATCTTTTTAAAATTAATTCTTATTTTTCATTCTATTTTTTTTTTCTTGTATTATTATGTATTAATCTTAACATTCTTTGTTTGATTATAATAATCAACCACGGTAAGGGATGGGCAGCAGTGGAAGCAAAAAATTGCCAGCCAGTTAGTGTTATGAAAACTTTGGTTCCCATAAGTTGTTTGGCGGCTGATATTTCTATTATAGACAGCAACGGGTAATTTATACGTGGAAAAACTTCTATGGGCAAGCATAGAAATTTCCAAAGGATGCTAGGGTGATCAGACTTTTGTATGAACGCAGCCAGCACCTTTCATTATATGGCGTGCCCTAAACACCAAATGCAATATGGAACCATGCTGTTCGCTCGGAAGATTTTCTTCCTATAAGATTTTACTATCCTGCCATGTGCCATGGAAATAGAATTTACCGACTGCTCAATGCCACAGATGTCAAAGAAAAAAAAAAAAAGAAAGTGTAATTTTGAAAGGATGACTCATCTAATGACGTAGTCGCACCGTTGATTTTTCTCAAAGTCATCAATACTTAGTCTCTTTGGATGTGATCATTATTACCATAGGAATTCGGTGTTTGGAGAAGCAGCGGCATGAAGCGGCTGCTGAGAAAATTCTAGGTCCATCCACTTCTCTAGATTTGTGGGTACACTGGGCATACTTGGCTGAACATAGGGAGAGCACCGATCGAATCGGAATCGGTTTCAAGATTTTGAATTCAGAATCGGCTTGATCATATCTTGAAATCAGCCTAATTAGATCCGCTCAGCTCTGAACCAGTTCAAAAATAAAATCAATTATTTTATTTTTATTTTTATTTGACGCATGGATAGCTAGAATTTTTTTTAGTTATGTTCAATAAAAAATATATATACATGATAATTATTGATTAATTTAATATTTACAATATTTATGTATATTTTATTGACTAATTTAATATTTAAAAATTTTGAATAGAAATAGTAGACAACTCGAATTTTTTTATGGGAAATCGGCTGCCTAACCTTCTCCTCTGCCAACCTCAGGCATGCATGAGTGTGCACACGAGAGAGAGAGAGAGAGAGAGAGAGAGAGAGAGAGATTGGATCACCTTTTTTCATTTCAGGAGATGTGGAGATAACTGTTGAAACTGGCATGAAAGACAAATTGGTAGACTCTTGATCCATTAGATATTACTCCATTGCTTACCCAAACGTGTGCAGCGTTGACAAATGAACTTAGAGCCGAGGTCCAGAAAAATTGGCCATCTTTCTTGGACGCTAGCCAAAAAGATAGACGGCTATGCAATCATATCTATGAGAAGAATGGTTCCCCAGGTACCCATATAAATTTCGCATTATGGATGATCCAATTATTTTTTTTTTATTACAAACTCATCGTAGCCTCACTTTTGGATCTTTTCTTCGACCATGGAATTTCAATAAAGTAGGTCCTAAGAAAAGACCTAAATGTCGTGAAGATATTGCAGTTGCTGCTTCATTCTGGGGTCTAATTTTCTGCACCTACCCCTCCATTAGATCAACTGATATTGATTTAAAGTAGGGAGAAGAACAGAAAGTTGTTAGAAAAATCCCTCGGAAAGAGACCAAGGAAAGGTAGCAGAAATTTCTTCAAAGTTTTACACGAAAAAGGATTTGCTGAAAGGATTAGTTTTAGTAGATTTCATCTTCGAAATTCTATGCCTTCAAACTTACGCAAACTAACAAATCCTCCATTGAGGCATTGAAGATTGCTATGGACCAATTCAAAACATTTTGAGGAAATTCTACTCTTTGTGCTTGGCAGTTGAGTTCCTTCTTCGTTTCACCATTCTGAAAATCTGAAGGATTCTTTTGAATGTAGTCAAAATCCCTTGCAGATCTTGTAAATGTGTACTACTCAGCCAGATAGAGGAAGTAGACTAGAAATAGTTGACTACAAATTTAGTTGCAGACATTGACAAAAGCCAAAAATAATTACAACTTTTAAAATAATGGAGGCAGTGTACCATTTCATCCACTTCTAGCACACAGAATAAGAATTCTTTTTTTTTTTAGCTGCGAATACATTTAACTAATATAATCTATTGCACCTATGCACGAGGCAACATCTTTAATCCTTTATTCCTCTCGAGAATATCATTTATCCTATATGCATCAAGTTAACCCTGAGGGGAGCTTAAATTTTCACAACCCTACATTCATTCCTAGCCATTTAAGAAAGAAATTGATTATATTCAGAGTTTGTAAATAGAATCTGTCAGAGAATCTCATATTAATGTTTGCACCTTACTAATAATGTCAGATAAGCTATAGATAGATTTCATGAATTTCTAAGAATCCAAGCTATCCTAAAAAAAAGAAACTCTAGGAATCAGATTCAGTTTTTCTCATTCTTAAGATTATTGCCTTATCAAAGAAATGAAGGAAACTTTATAATAATAATAATAATAATAATAATAGTAATAATAATAAATCTCATAGGACCCTCTGAGTGATGCTTATATACAGAGGTCAGTTAGTCAAATAGACTGATCATGATTTCACCTGCCATAGTCTAATACTCAACCCAAAAAAAAAAAAAAAAATGTTGGTATTGCATTTGATATGAATATTTTCTACAGAAAATCAGATAGCAGGCCAACTTCAGCTTTAGAAATCTACTCCCTTGCTATCTATTATATATCTTGACTGCATGTTGAAGTAATTGTTTATAAATAATTGGTAGAATACACAAACACGACACAACTTTCAAGCATGAATTATTTAATTATTTATTTCAATAAGATTTTGTTGCATACCGCTGTTAGTCTGTTACCTCTCAGAGAAAAGGGGGTCTCTTTTTTCAAAACCTCAGACTACTGGACTGAGAGCATTATGGCTAGTACTCAAGAATAGTTTTTTTTATTTTTTATTTTTTTACTTTATTTTTTTTTCTGAATATAGTTTCTTGCTTTACACGCCTCATGCTAGTATTCTCTCAGGAAAGCAACTGATGATAACTCATAATCATCCTTATGGCCGAGGATATACTTCCTGATTAACCTACTTAAAAATAAAAAGATTTTTTTATGTGTATATACCCTGAAAATATGTCCCATTGCATATTTTCCTTCTGAAAAAAAAAAAAATCTTCTTATGTACCCCTTTGATTGTCTATTTTTGCAACAATATCCATTTTATTAATTTTTAATTACTGATGTTGATAATTTTAACTGTAAAATGATGCTATTATTTTTTTCATTAACATCCTTGGGAACTGTAACGTTCAATTATATTGTAAGGAGCTTTATTTTTATATAAATTTTTTAGAGATATTAACACAAAACGACAATATTGTTATTTTATACTTAACAACTTATTTTCACCATGGGGCAAAAATCTAAAAGGAAGGGCATGTCGCAAAAATAAGATGGTCCGAGATGTTTATATACAAGTAATGATTTCAAAGGATAAACATGCAACAAGCCACAGGTTTTTAAAGCCTCTTGTCTGAATGAATGTGTTAGCTTATACTCCTAGTTAAACCTCTTGGTAGTTCTTAGCATGTTCTCATGTTTGAAATTCTGAATTTTGATCCTATATATATGCTAACTGGATTATGTTTTGATTAAGCAAATTGGTAACCAGTCAAAGATTATTTTGGAGAAAAAAATTGTAATCATTTTGGGTTCAAATAAAGATGATGTTCAGATCAAAGCAACACAAAGTGCTCCTCATCTATCTGAACTCTTTCATACCTGAAGTCAGGCCTCATGGCTCACTGTTCACACAATTTCAAGCTTCATACATTGTCTGAAACAATTGGACTTGACCAGTTAAAAGTGGACCCATTTTGACCTTGCAAAAATTAGTTCAACAATCTGGATTTAATTCCTTGAGCTTAGACCTGATCCAAAGTAGGCCAGTTCAAATCTATCGAGTGAGGCATTATAAAATTTTGGTACTCCGAAGCCAATTAAAATGCATCAAACTGAAACCAGATCTTCCCTGAACCATACGCAGTCCTAACCACCTTAAAAAAATAAAACTAAGTTGGAGATTTTATTCGCTTCAGAAGCCAGGAAGGCGTTGACGGCTTCCATCGGCCGGCAGAGAGAGAGAGAGAGAGGTGTAAATAAGAATACAAATATGTATAAATTGACTAATTATAGAGCCCACAAGAAGGAAAGACTCGCAAGTCACGAGCTATAAAAGAATACCAAGGAACAGTTTATTGACAGATGTAGGCCTCTAAGCTAACAAAACTTCAAAAAAGAAAAATCTCAAAATGACGTTGGTTGGTGCTCTTCCATTCTACGGAGCCTGAAATTGTTTCAAGGGAGAAAAGGGTGAAGAATAAAATAAAAATGGCTGCAGAAGTTTCTCTCTTAAATTCCTTGTGTTGCAAGCATACTCTCTATTTCCTGATCAGTCCTTCAGCAAGGCATAGATTCTTTGTGATTAAGCTCTGTACCATGGAGTGCTCTACATATTGAGATAATCATCACGTCACATAAACATCTATGAAATAATTGAAAAATAAAGAAAGATTTATTAGATGTTATAGAGGGATGAATCATAAACGAGAGATAATTGTTTATATCTGAAATGAGGCATACGTTGGTCAATCAAACATGCGCGTCATCTTATAGTACAAAGATTGTACTGTAAAGAATTTCTTCCCTTAAAATATAGATAACGCATCCCATAAGAGCAAGATCAAGTTCTAGAAGCTAGCCCATCTATATTTTTATGGTGGCTATGGTTTACAAGCTACACCAAACTTATTATAAGGCTAAAGAATCATCTTGCTTCCTTTCTTTAGGGCACCTAATACCATTGTCCATGCACTAAAATGATAACTTAGTGTCTTTCCCACATCACTTCTCCTGTATGATTGTGCCACTTGTCGCACCACATCAACACAAACTAAAAGAAGGTTTCCATCGTGGTGGCCATTCCATCTCATAATTTAGGTTAGAACAAAATAATCTTTAAATTAATTGCATCTTATGATATTTTCAACCACTTAAATTTGAATAATATTTGTTATCAATTTAGGCTTGCTTTTTATCACGTCAATATGAAAATATTTTAAGAAAGAAAGAAAAAAATCTTTACCATTTGAGTATAGTTGTTTATTATCATTTACTCTTCGAAAAAAATATGAATGACAAGCACAACACCCAAGGCACCTATCTCAATTTTAACTTTAAGAGCACACCATGCCAATATAACAATATGCTGTTTTTATCTTGCACAAACTTAGCAATGTCAATATAATAAATATACTGTGAAATATATTTCACATTGAATGATAATGTAGCCAGAATATATATTGTTGAAAAATCCCTCTACCATCTTTAAGTACACATACATGGTATAAAACTTATTGTCAGCATGCAATCATATTTATCTTTAAACTGTTAAATATATAATTAGTATCAAAAGAAAAGTAAAAAAAAAATCTGCATACCATTCGGCTGGTGTGGAAATGTACACGCACAGCGTATAAACAAAGGAACTCATGTCCCTCCCCAAAACTCCATTCTATCTTTTATACTCCCCAAATTCCCTTGTCCTTGCCAAAGTCAAGGGTCAGCAAAGACATTTCCCTCAAACCCATAGAGCAGCAACCCCTTAAATTCGGCAGGGTAGTTGGCAAGTTCTGAATAATTGGTTCCCACTTCCTCAAGTCTTCCATGACCTCTTCCTCCTCCTGCTCCTCCTCATCCTCCTCCTCCCCAAAGGACACTTCCAACCCCCTCCCTCCAACCTCCTCGCCTCTTCTGAGATAACCATTCATCAAACACCTAACAAGATCTTCCCAAAGCTAAGTAGAATAGTCATCACTTCCTCTTAGATGGAAATAAACTCGAGCTTCCAAATGGCTCGAAAGAAGTCGAAAGCTTCATGGAGGTCTCTCCTGTCTGCATGCTACGGGAGGGGCGACGAGGGCCCATCAGTCCGGGCTAAGAAGCTGGAAACGAACCAGAAGTCATTGCAGAGGCTGTCGTACTGCGACCTCAGCAACTCCACCGGCATACTATCTCCTGAGGACCTCTCTGTATCTCTTGCTGGATCCAATCTCTTTGTCTTCACACTTGCAGAGCTGAAGGTGGCCACGCAGAGCTTCTCCATGAGCAACTTCCTCGGCGAGGGCGGCTTCGGGCCCGTCTACAAGGGTTTCGTCGACGAGAAGGTGAAGCCCGGGTTAAAGGCTCAGCAAGTTGCAGTGAAACTCCTGGACTTGGAGGGGGTGCAAGGCCACAAGGAATGGCTGGTGAGAACCATAAAATTGTGGTTAGCTTTTTGATCCTGATGCACTAAGCTTGTGGTTTCAATGCATATATTTAGATCTTATGATATATATTTCTTGATTAAAATGGCAGGCCGAGGTGATATTTCTCGGGCAGCTGAGGCATCCTCATCTTGTGAAATTGATCGGATATTGCTACGAAGACGAGCACAGGGTGCTCGTCTATGAATTCATGGCTCGGGGCAGCTTGGAGAACCATCTCTTTAAAAGTAAGCTGACCAACTCTTTGAACGTTCTCTCTTCTAGTCGCCATCTAGGTTTGGTGTAATTCTTGATGAGATGTTTTAATGCTAATATGACATGTCCACCTACGCCATTCAAGGCAGGAAAGAAAAATGCAACCAACTTTTGCTATTAGTCTGCTTGATCCATTTATTGTCCGTCCATTTTCTTGGAAGTTATAATGTTTCTATTTTGCTATTATTTTGAGTTTAGTGTTAGTCTTTTTTGTTCGTTAGTTTTGTATATTTTCTAGAAAGAGTTTTTAGGTAGTCATAATCTGTAAATAGAATATATAAGTACTGTAAATCCATGCCGGCTGCATGAATTTTATTCTCTCTTTGATTACCATCTAAGGCTAAGACTTCTGAAATATATATATAAATTTTTCTTGAAATCGATTGTAGATTTGAAAAGTCTAGGAGAGACATGGGTTAGAGATAAAGAAAGGCAAACAGACTGGCCACGTCATTCCCACTATCATGCGTGTATAAAATAGGACATGTATCTGTTTGTTAAGGTGGTAACATCAACCAGCCAAGCATTAAGTTTTTTCTATAGGACAGTCCTCTTCATTGCACTCATCCAAGCCTTTTCCCTCTCCTAATTTGTCCCCCCTTCTTCATGCCCTTTGAATTTGTATCCGGGGACTTCATTAATGCAATATATTTATAATGTTATCTTCTCGGTATAACGATGGGGCACCACCAAGAAATAATGGGAAGATCATCCATGTCAAATATTTAGGACAAAAGCCTCCTAAATTTTGAACTCGTAACTTCTTCCAATTGGATAAAGCCTGCAAATGATTGGCTAAAAACTCATATCATCGTGGACATTCAAAATTGACCTTTATGCATCAAGGGAGAAGATTGATCTCTACTTGCATAATAGAGTATCTTCCAGCTCGACCATCCATATGTCTATAAGAGAGAGAAAAAGAGTTTAAAAACTTCTAAGGAAAGAATTATCTATTTACTTATGAGGTCTTGAGTCACCTTCATAGACATCTAGTGGTGCTTTTATTGGAGAACTTTTGCATTGGATGGCTTTAATAAGTTTGATCCTAAATGATGTGGCAACTAAATAAGAATCTTTTTAGAATAGATCATTTGACTTCTATTTAAATTGGTCTGCTGCCTTGCAAGAAGAGTCTTGACTCAAAAGGATAGATTAATAGCTTTTAGGATGGAAGTTCTTTCCTAATAGAATTGCTTTCACAGAGATACGTATGCAATCCAATTGGCTATGCTGTGTTTGTCTTTAATTTTATCATGTGTCACCGCCAGATGAGCCAACCAAATCGAACCACATGAACTACCATTATTTAACACAAAGTTTTCTTTTGATCATTTCTCATTACCACCAAAACCAAACACAATCCAAACTAACATGTGGTCAAATGTCCATTGCCATTTTAGTGGGAAAACCAACTTTTCCATAGCGTACAACCGTCAAATGAAAGGCAAGTATTTTCTTAACCCATATGCTGCAAGTAAATAAATAATATCTAAGTTCTTCGCATCATGATGGATTGAAGTCTAAAGTTGTCTAACACCAAAGTACTAGCCAATGTCATCATGGATACCAAGACTAGAGACGCATGGTATGCCTTCTTACCTACATCACTTGGAAGGGAAAAAGAAGGAGAGATAATGACATCCAGAGCCAACAAACTTTTTGTATTATTTTAAAGGGAAAAAAGTTTCTCCATATTTTTTTGAGAGAGCAAGAAAGTTTTTATATCTATAGGCATTAATCATAGCTTAAGTTTCATTAGTTTAGAGTTTATACTGAGATCTTTACCTCATGTGCAGAGTTTTCGATTTCCTTACCATGGTTGACGCGGTTGAAGATCGCAGTTGGAGCTGCCAGAGGCCTCGCCTTTCTTCATGAGACTGAGAAGCCAGTGATCTACCGAGACTTCAAAGCTTCAAACATCTTATTGGACTCGGTAATTCTCTTTTAATATTCTCCCTTCTCTCACAAATCACGGTGGACAAGTTCTAGTGGCCTTGTATGCGCTTAGAAAACCAAGGTTTTGCCTTTCCAAGGGACAGCTTGATAACAAGGGTGGTCAGAAAGTCCAATTTGACCGAGTCTGGTTGGCAGGGTCTCTCACTGCATATAGGAAAAATTCTTCAGAAGAGAGAATCTCAGACTAATGAGAACGATGGAGGCCAACTTGAGCACTTTCTCTCCCCTATATAACTAATTAATAGTAACATCTATTCATATATTACTGTTTTAAACTATAGCACTACTTGGAAACCAATCACCACTCATGAACTAGTTGGAAATACCGAAAAACAAGCTAAGTCAAATCATGTTATTTTAGATGCTTTGTGTTATCTGGTTGAGTACCACAGTTTGACAGGTCCTTAGTACATCTGTTCACCATATTCAATTTTTGCAGATAGTTCTTATCCAGCTTTATCTACACTTTGAGCTATCATTTATGGATAAAGTAGCCGCATGTTGCATTGTTATCAAAATATTTATGCCTTCCACTGCCTTGACCATTCTGGCCCCATGGATTGTTCGTCAGGGTCGGATTACAAAATTACCACTCAAGGAAAACTGATGCAAGAATCAAAATATGAACCAAAAGTAGATGAAGGAAGCTAGAAAAATTTTGACAAACAGGAGGGTAATAACTAAGCCATGCATTTAGTCATTTCCATCGAAGCCAACTCCAATCTGAAAGGATTTGCCAAAGGTTGGCTTGCTGTTTGACTTCAAATTAACTTCCTTCCCTAGAACAAAAAGGGAGAAGTCAAACTTGAGCTTCCAAGGCTCATCCCTAGATCATCAGTTGACATTTATCAGCCCAGATCCAACCACCATAAAACGAATGCACCTTCCAGAACAGAAGGTCTCTTTTGTTGGCCATGGCTGAAAACTTGGCAGTGCGCTTACCTCTGTGTTTGGTCAGGCTTTGCTTCATGATTCTCTTCAAAAAGATAAGGAAACAGCTTCCATTTAGAAGCCTTTGACTGCTTGTAGTACAAATATCCTTCAGTAGTACTCTCTGGAAATCCTATGCTTCACTGAAGGCTATGATCTCTTTAGTTCAACATCAATATTGCTTAATAAGAGCTTTCTCCATTGATTCCCAGGACTACAAAGCAAAGCTCTCAGATTTTGGACTTGCAAAGGATGGCCCAGAAGGAGATGACACCCACGTTTCGACCCGAGTCATGGGCACAAATGGCTATGCTGCACCAGAATACATCATGACAGGTATTCAAGGAGATGCAACCTCCAGCTTGATCGACTTCCCTTCTCACTAGAACTTTAAATGAGTTCTTAATAAATTTTCTCTGTTACTAGGCCATCTCACAGCCAAGAGCGATGTCTATAGCTTCGGAGTTGTGTTGCTTGAGCTGCTGACAGGGAGGCGGTCCGTTGACCGGACTCGACCAAGTAGAGAGCAGAACCTTGTGGAATGGGCGAGGCCATGCCTAAATAACGCGCGCAAGCTTGACCGCATCCTGGACCCCCGCCTTGAGGGCCAGTACTCCACCAAAGGCGCCCAGAAGGCAGCTGCCGTGGCCTACCAGTGCTTGAGCCGTAACCCAAAATCCAGGCCTCATATGTCCACCATCGTCGAGACCTTGGAGCCTCTCTTGGAATTGGATGGCATGCCAATCGGGCCCTTTGTCTACGTAGTATCAGCAGAGCATGGTAATGGAGAGGACTCAGGGAACACAGAGAACGGCCACCGCCACCGCCACCGCCACCACCAAGGCCACAGGCACAAGCTAAGGTCCCCCAGGTCTGGGAGCCACTTTGAGACTGTTTGCCAGGGCCTACGCAATGGACCACACAGAAGCTCGCCAAGACCCCTTCGGGAGATCAGAGCACAAATCGCGACGAAGGAACCGTGCTGCAGATAGACAACTGAAACCATCTTGCTCAATATATGTCATCGTTTCTGATATTTTGAAATGAGATGCAGAGTTTGGTTGGATTGTGAGATTCTGCTAAATAAAACAGTCCAATTAGTAAAGCTCTTTTAAAGGAGGCAATTTTAACCCATGATCTGGGAATCCATCTCACCTTCCAAACAAATATTTTTTATTTTTATTTTTGTTTTTTAGAGATAAAAAAGAAATAAAGATTATCTTTATCCCAACTAACGATGCTGACGGATAATTTTCACCTCGTTTGCTCCGTACGTATCATTGTATATTTTGATAATATTTATTTTTAAGCTTAATTTAAATTTTTAATTATTTTATTAATAAATATAAATTTAAGAGATAAATATTAAATTTATTAATATATTTTGTTAAAAATTTTAATATTAATTTTTACTAAAAATTTATATAAATCAAAGTAGAGCAAGAATAGAACAAAGACAGAAAGAGAATTAAAATTTATCATTCCCTATGGTATAGAAATGAAAATGCGAAAATATCTATTTATGAAGAGAAAATAGAGGCGAAGATCATTTTTTTTTTTTTTTAAAAAAAAGATAATGATGGAGATGGGAGCTCCCATCTCTTACTCCGTACCTAAACTTCTTGTCCGATAAGAACAAGGCTCTAACAGTCGGATATGATAACGTAGTGTTAGGAACAGAACTGATTGGAACTGACATGATCTGATGATATCTTCCACCAAATGCCTCTGTCCTTCACTCTGACAAACTAATATCCGAACATCTTTGATTCCTATTGTGCTCATAACCATCAGTGAAACATGATGAGTACCTGATCCACATGCTTCCCATCCCTGACTTAAAAATCTATTCAATCCTTAATGTTTTTCCTTCTTCTTTGTGCTGTGATTTTTCTTTAATCTTTCATTTCTTTATCACCGAATCACTCCTTATGTAGACTCAGACAAAGCAACAGAGGGATGCAGAACAGAGTAGGATTGATAAAAGGCAATGACTCTTTCTGCCACTTCAGCAGAAGTCGTTCTAACCAAAATAAGAGCAATATATACTCATAGTCACATTAATGCTGGAGAAAGTTGATGCGTCCTAATCAAGGATGATTATGAGAGTGTGGGTATAAGTACATTTGATTGTATGATGGTGTAACCATCAAATTTCACAGAATTTTATTTACAGCAAACAAAAATCTTAGTGTTATTTGGGGAACAAAATCAGTGAGAGTTCACTAAGGTTGGAGCTTTCATGCAAAGCTACCAAAATACATTTGCAATTATCTCTGATGTATTCTAGTAGTTAGCATTATGTTCAATCCTTCTGATGACAGGATTTATGTAAAGCAAATTTCCCTTAAGACTCAAAAGCAATGACTTATGGTGATTGTATTCACGAGAACACTCCAGAAGAGTCCTTTTCGGATGAATTCTTGGTGTCACTGTCACAAGACCATGGCATTTCAAGTATTTTAGGGAACCATAATATGGACGAATATGTCAACTACAAGGACATCATTCTAGTTGTTGTCTTACTTGTTATTTTCTTCGTGTCAAGAGAACTGCGAAAATATTCACCTTATACCGTTGGCATGCTTGCATCCTAATTCAACCCAATATCATATTCGGGATAATGATTTTGAATCCTAACCCAATTTATTTACTAATTGGGTTGAGTTAGAACAAATCTACTAAAAAAAAATTTAGACCCAAAAGATCAATTATGTTAATTTATGGTTAAGTATGATTCGGATCCAATGTAAAATGTTTAGGTTTAGGATGAAATTAGATTATATTTTGTTTTCATTTGAATCAAGTAATTAACTATTATTTTATAGTTAAAATCTAATAATTAATTTAGATAATTAAAAAATTTAAATAATATTAAAAAGAATTATATTAAACTTAAATCTTTATTGAAAAATATTTAATTCTATCGAAATAAATGGTTATTTTTAAGTTTATAATTTATGATTTTTAAAATATTTATTGATATACCTAGGACATTACAAATAGTAATCTATCAAAATAAATAATAATAAAAATATATATTTTTTATTATAATCAAATAGAAATAAATGAGAAGAGATTTAGTTATTGAGATGAAAAAGTGAATTAGTTAAATAAGAACTCATCTAATGAATTGGTAAAGATAATTATAGTGAATGAAAATAAGATTTATATAATCGAGGTTTATGAGTCGGACTGAATCGACAAATATAAGATCTAGATTTAATATAAAATTTAGATTGAGTTTAATTTTTAAATCTAATTCAATCTATCGATCTTTAATATAAATCAAATAAGATTTAATCAGGCCACTGAATGTTCCATCTCATTTGCTGCTTTAATTGGCTATTGGAAGAATATCGGATATGAAGTTCCAAGAAGTGATGAAAGATATGCAACCACCCAAACCAAAGCAGCTGAATTTTAATCCATTTGGCATGGTTCCTAGCAATAAACTGCAGTTGAAGACCATGGCAGACTCCAATTGCAACACAAGCAAAGAAAGGGTCTTCCATAAACCACAAACTTTTGCACCAACGAGCAACCCAACATGAATAGCTAACGTAAGACCGCCAAGCCTACGAAGAACAAAACTTGTGCATGGCGACCCTAAACTATCACTCTAAATACCTTTCGGTAGTATCAAACCTCATCATGGCTCTCAATTTAATTCAATTTAGACGCGTTTTGGATCTTACGAATCCTTCAAACAAAACTCCCAAACATCTGAGAATGATGTTAAGCACGTCATCTTCTTTCTAGTGAGACATGCATGACTCCTCTGTTCATCTCGAAGTTTCTTCCCTCCTGGCTTCGGAGCAAGTTCTTGTTATATATTATCCTCAACTTGTTTCTCAATACGCCCCGTTTTATTTAATAGTCCAAAATATGGCTAAAATCCGTAACTCAAAAATTCCCACTGAATGCTACTGATGTGCGATGAT
Organism: Metroxylon sagu; assembly: GCA_017589505.3. NCBI lineage: Eukaryota > Viridiplantae > Streptophyta > Magnoliopsida > Arecales > Arecaceae > Metroxylon > Metroxylon sagu. The sequence continues at coordinate 1,949,364 of JACVBY030000640.1, read as the reverse complement.
CAATCCTTGCACAAAGGCTCTGGAAGCAATCTTTACCATATTTTCTTAGCTTGCATTACTTTACCCCCTCAGTCTACAGCAGAGGATCCCATTCCTAATAAAAATATATATTAAGAGAGAGGGATCTGGGCTGTGGTCTGGGCCAGGTTACTCAAATAAAATGAGGCCCAAATATATTCTGTGCAACCCATTTCGCTTGTAAAAAGCCTCTCTTCAGCACCGACCCACCGTGGAATATTCTTGTTTGATTTATTTTTCTGTAAGAATAATCAGATATAATACTTTATTTTGATCATTTAGAGCTAAGAAATCTTCCGATCATATATATATATATATATATAGTTTGTGCATAGTTTAGAGACAATGGATTAATCATCATTGTCAAATTCTATCCTCTGATAGTACTTGAATTGGATTATGATCCAACTTTCCATACTCATGCATAGACAAAGAGATGCAGATCTTTTTCTTTTTTTTTTTTTTTTTTGCATTTGTCCTAATTGAACTTATCCAACCAAGCCTGGACAATCCAAAAGCTTAGCCCATTTGCAGTTCTAATTGGATGGAAATCCATATGAGATCCTATTAGGTTGCATGATTTTTTTCTTTCAGACACTTGGACTTGACATTAGGCACCTCAGTGAGATTCTCCATCTCTGATCTATGGCCTCAAGAGCAAAATTCCAGTTGGTTTTGGTCTTGGTCCAAATTCGATGCCGACTTTAAGTCAGTTTCTTTGCTGCCAGGACCAGGAAACGGGAGAGGACCAGCAGAGGTGGGGGCTGTTTCCTTATCAAACGCCTTTATTCCTTGGTCTGACCCCACATCAAAAAGCCAGAACCAACCAACCAACCAACCATGCGTTCGAAAGAGACTAACTCAAAGTTTGAGGTTATTCTCTTTTATCTAATGGATAAGTTATGTGGATTTAGATTAGTGTCAATGGATAAACTCATTGGAAAATTCCATAAAGTTAGCATGACAAAGGTTTGCGTGTAAGCAATTCCATAACGAAAGAGAAGCCACCAGAACTCTCTCTAAACTTCAACTTGCAGACATATTATCCAACATCATCAACACTAGTTTTTTTCACTCCACCTCACATGAATAAGCTTGCCATGCATAGGAAACGAAGGTAATTCTATTTACTGATGATAACCATTGGTCATCTCGGTATGTAATGATCCGTGATTGAGAGGCAATCCCATCATTGCTACGTTCAGCTTCCACTTCCAGCTTCTCTTCTATTGTATGGCCCCCAACTTTGTTTGCACTGGTCTCCCATCTTTGACAACAAGAGGAGACACCAATTATTCTTCCTCGCAGTCCCATCAACACCTGGTGGACTCCCCATGTATGTTGTCAAGAATAGCTATCACTCCAACAACGAAGGCCTGGTCATAGCCTGGTTGCACCACCACATGGTATATATCCTTGCTTGCCATCATCTCCTTGAGACCCACCTAGCTCAAAAAGAGGAACAAGTTTCAATATCTCATTGTTTGCGTTTGTACACAAATCGTGGCCTTTTTGCATGGCTTACTTACCTGGGCAACAACGTTCCCTCTTCGGTCAATGATGGTGCAAGCCCTCTCAACGAAGGATCCCTTCACTTGATAGCCCCAATCCTTGTTTTTCCCATTTGTATCAGTTGAGATCTTTATAGCACTGTTCGTGAGAAAACGTGATTTGGGCTCTCGCAAGCTAAAGACTAACTTGCTTGGTCCTTTGTACTCCATTAGGTAGCTGTTCCATTGATTGTAAGCGCTTAGAGCTTGCACGACGCCTCCCTGAAATATATAGTTTGAAAGACCTCAGTGAACGTAGCTCGTAACAACAAGGAGAAAGAGCCAAGGAGACCACCTTTTTACGAACGAAAAGTATAGGAGTTCCATCTCCATCCCTTAGAATCAACTCTCCTGTGACGCCGAGGATCCCACAGCCATCAACCGAGAAAACCACATTCTGATTAGAATTCATGACCACAAAGCCACCTCCGTTGACGACTCGAGGCCGCCTCCTCACCATCAATGCAGTCTGAGAGGAAGAGCAATAGATCTTGCTCACAACCGGTGTCATGTTTGTCACTCCACCCATGTCTTCCTTGCCTCTGATTGAGATAAAACGACAGTGGCCGAAGCTTATATTGAGAAGCAAAAGGAAGTACAGGGAAGGCTTCCTCCTTGTCCAAGTTGTTGGCACGTCTATAGGTGGCAGAAGAGAACTTGTAGATCAGTAGAAGCAAGAATCCTTTGAGTGTGGAGAACTCATGTGCTACTGTGGCAATTTTGTAAGGGTGGGCAGTGGTTTTCTTGGCATGAAGAAAATCCCTATTAGGCAAGAGGTCATGTGGAAATTGATGGCTTATTGGAGAGAATATTTCTACTTTCCACTGCCTGCGGTCCAAAGTAGCATCTTTGAAATTTGAATAAAGTTGCTTTAAGGTACCAAACTACCAATTATATTGAGAGAATCCCTTTGAATTGAACCTTCACGTACTATCCACATTTGATCACTTCAATTATTGCATAGGATCCTCTTTAAGGTACCAAACTACCAATTACATTGAGAGAATCCCTTTGAATTGAACCTTCATGTACTATCCACATTTGATCACTTCAATTATTGCATAGAACCTCTTATCATTTCAAACTTGAGCATTTTTGGTTTTGATTAGCCACAACTTCATGCAAGTTCTTGTTTTAAGATAAGATTTCATAATTCACTTTTAAACACAATTCTTACGGGCCCAAAAGTTTATCAATTAGTTACCAAATTTAATACCAAGATTTGAAAAACTTTGAGGTTATAGGGGCATTGAAAAGATAAGTATATATTTGTTAGAACCCATATTGTTTGGTGTTTAGGATTAAAGAGCTCGAATAATACATTTTAGCTAATTTTTTTGAATGAAAACTTAAGTTATTACAGATGATATTTGAGAGGATTCAGCTCATAATCGGTGTGGCTTATGAGACACTATAAATAGGCTCTTTATGGTTGAACATGAGTTTTAGTATGCATTGGAGGATTAAAATGTTCGATCCTTAAGCTCATAAGGTTAGCATTTTAGAGCTGGTATCCTCATGCTTGATCAATAGGCAAGGTTCCTTGGATATTCTTATTTATTAAGGCAGGCATTGGGTCCAATCATTATTTTTTAAAAGGATTGGATTCACACTTGCTAGATCCATAGCTACCTTGGTTGGAGATCTAGTCTGCTGAATGTAAACCCAAACCCAGAGATTTAGACCTCAAACGTTAAGTCCATAAACAGATATCCCTATCCAAAGGCTTTTCAGTCCAAAATGTTCCAGCACGCAAACATTGTATTTGGGCAGCTTTGCATTTGCCTAACCCTTAAAGAGTAGGGATTATCAACGAAATCACAGAGAGAGAGAGAGAGGATAAATGTTCCACCTAACGGTCAAATAGTCGAGGTGAGACCATTTGACTACATGTCTTTGCTTGAAAGAACAGCCAGCCTTCGCAAGACTCCCACTTTAATTTACAAAAAAAGAAGGGAACGTTTAGATCACTATCTTCACATAATGAGACATTGATTCCATTGGTTTCTTGAAAGAACTTCTAATAACATTTCCTTTACACAAGCTTAATAGTTTTACACAGTACAAGAACCCGACCAAAACGAAGATCTGGGACGCAGGGTGTTGCGTTGAATGGCCAAACCTTTGATCATTTCTTTATTTTTGGATGATGGATGGCCTCTTTATGGTTCGATGATGGTTGGTCCACCAAAGAAGGCATGTATCAGACCACGATGGACATTAGATCAAGAAGAAGCTTATATCTGCTACTTTGTTACACCCTTCGTTACGTTGCTTTTGGTGCTTGTTGCACCCAGGGGCTAACTAGATTTCTGGCAAAGTTATAGCATGGTCTTGTCAAATGGCTTCCATTTGATGTAACACAGTTAGAACTCATCATTCGAATAATAAAGTCAAAAACAAAAGCATACAAAGTTGTTGTCGTTTTCTTCTCCAGTGCTTTTTATTAATAAACAAAAGCACTCATGAGTTACACATCATAATATTGCTCCCCACCCCCCCCCCAAAAAAAAAAAAGTCACGGCAAACTAAGTCTGTTACTGTTTGAAGGTTTTAAAACTTAAAAATAAATGAATGAATGAATAAAAAGAAATCATGTCTCACCTACTCACCAGCAAACGATTAAAATAACGTGATGTTCCGCCATGGATGCGTACATGTTATTGCTGCGTCGCTCTTCTCAAGAATAGAGAGGTTGAGCAGTGTGTGCCTAATTTTTTTTCTTTTTCTTTTTTAAAGCCAGAGACATTCTTTTCCCTACCACTTTTTCTGCTGCAATTCTGAAGCTTTTCTTATTCTTGTCAGCATTACGGGGTAAGAGCGCGTTCTACACTTTGGGTTTTCTATTTGTATTGATGGAGGAGTCTTGAGCACTTCCATCGTTTGTGTTATTTTTTTTGTTATAATTTTGATTAATAATTTTTTTTAATTTTTAATCCAATTATTCAGCATACTTTAATATAATTTTTATTAACAATTACTCCTTATATTTTTAGATTTTTTTTTAAAAAAAATGATAGTACATAGAAAAGATACATATAGGAGTGACCAATGAATTTATCGACTAGTTTGCCAAATGATATATTTTATGACTTTTTCTATCATACTGATGTCTTAAATAATAAAAAATTTAAAAATATAAAATTTTTAGATAATGATAGAAGGCATTGAATGATTGATTTAAACGAGTAAGATTAAGATTTAATTTTTCAAAAAAAATATTAAAATAGCGTGGCAGCAGCATATTACCATCAACGACGCGCTTGCTGTACGATGGTCTCCAGAGGAGGCTGCATTCACGAGAAGAGTTCCATGGTTTTGTGGTTCTAGTTTCTAAGCTGTAAACATTGCACGTGCCATGCTTCAATTATATATTATATTTAATAAATACAGAACATGAACAAATCTTGTCTAGATCCCACGGAACCTTAGCAGGAATCGAGAGGGTGAGAGGGTAGAGGAAGAGCTCTTCCCAAAGAGGCTGACGTAACCATGTATCACATATGCGTGGGTTATCTCCTATTGGGACCCAATAGGAAGAGATTGAAGGCCGCAACGATTGGACCAGCCCGGTTGCGCGGTTCTCGAGTGCTCCCTGTTCCAGGAATTGCTTGTTTCGAAGCCAGGTGGTGAAGGGAACCGCGTCCACACTTCACGGATAGTCGTGGCTTTGGGGTACTGGGCTTCTGAAATCCAGGAGTAGTACCTATGCATCAAGCTGGCATCAACTTCCTTACAGTTTGGTCTGAAAGCTTTTGCTACGGTACTCAACAATTTTGTTTTCCTTTTTTTTAATTTTTTAATTCCATCACTCCTCTTTTTTCATGCCACTTCAGGCTCCATCTAAGCACGAAAGATGATAGCAAAAAAAAACAGAAAAAGACAGGCAGAAATCTTTTAATTTCACTTTTTTTTTTTTTTTAATGCCACTTGAGACTACATCTAAGCATAATAAAAGCAATAGAAAAGAAAAAGATAAATAGAGTTGGAATAGAATAGTTCATTCATAGCGCATTGTTCGTAATTAATTTTATTCTTAAATAAATGAATAATTAATTTAATTAATGGTGTACAAAACAAAGAATTATAGAAAAAAAAAGAAAAATATATAACAATTATTTATAATCGATTCAATTGATAATTCAACCTTATAAGCTTTAAAAAAAAAAAAAAGCTACATTTTTATAACAGCTTAATTGAGATGGAGATTCTAAACCCTCACGTAAAACTTTAATTTAATATAACACGCGGTGTGGGTGCGCGACACGAGGCGCGCTACATGCGCACCAGCGCGCGCACCCGCGCACGCGCACATGGGCGCAGGGGGAGCTCAGCCCTCCCCTCACGGAAGAAAAAGGGAGAGGAGGGGACCGTGCCAATCCCCTTCGTCTCCTATACCCTCGGTCTCTGCCCTTGCCCGTCGTCACTGTCGCCCCTCCGCTCGTTCCTGCCGCCTCACCGCCGATAGGTAACCCCTTCACCGGCAAGGAGAGTGGAGAGAGTGTGAGAGTGGGAGAGAGAGAGGGAGAGGGCCGTGGGAGGGACCTCCCCTGACGCGGGAGCCGAACGAGCTCCCGCACTTGGTTCGGGCTCGACGGCGTGCCCACTGGCTCGCCAGGCCCGATCTCCGAGCGGCAGCCCCCACCGGCGCTGGAGTGGCGTCCGACCGGCCAGAGGAGGCCGGCCGTGCCGCCGACAAGGGGAAAGAGGGCGAGGGCCACTGGATGGCCCTCCCCTAGCTATTGGTCCGGGCCTGGTGGCGTGCCCGCCGGCTCGTCGGGCCCGGGATGTGGACGGCGGCCCCCGCCGGCGGCGGGGTCCGGCCGTGCGCCGCCGGCGAGGGGGAAGCGAGGGAGAGGGCCAAACGGTCCTCCCACATCACGTGGCCCGGTGGCTCCCGCGTTGGTTCGGGCCGGCGGCGTGCCCACCGGCTCGCCGAGCCCGGCTCGGCCGAACGGACCCCACCGGACGCCGTTGGTTCGGGCCGGCGGCGTGCCCACCGGCTCGCAGGGCTCGGGCTCCGACCGGCGGCCCCCACTGGCATCGGGGCGGCGTCCGGTGGGATCCAGCCGGTCGTGCCGCCGGCAAGGAGTAAGGGAAGAAGAAGAAGAAGAAAGAGAAGAAAAGAAGAAAAAAAAAAGGAAAAGGGGGGTGGCCGCGGCGGCGCGGCCGGGGCCGGTCGTCGGCGGCCGGCGGGCCCGGGGAGGGCCGGCGGTGGCCCTAGGCCGCCGGCCATCCTCAGCCCACCCCTGGTTCTTGAACCAGGGGTGAAACAGAGAGAAAAAAGAGGACTAGGCTGGCTTCGGCCCAGTCCATTTAGCCCATTTGGGCCTAATTTTTGGGCCCCAAATTAGGCCCGGCCCAATAAAAAAAAAAAGGCTTGGATCAGCTCTGGTTTTAGTTTGTCGGAAAATTTTATTTTTCCATTTGGGTTTCTATATTTGAAGATATTCAAGCCCCAAGTTGGGCCCAGAATTAGATTGGGTTAAGTGTAGAAGTTAGTTTGACATCCTAAATTTGAAATTTAAAAATCTAAAAAATTATGTTGTAGGTATCCAGAGGTCCATACAGCTGATTTACCCTTGGGATTAGCGTTGTGAAGTAAGTAAGCCAGTTATAATGATTTTTATAAATCATTATTAAATTATGCCATTATTGAAATAATAAAATTTATTTATAGTATTATTTGAAAAATAATATTTGTGGTACCACATTTATGCAAATGATTATTTGACTTGATTATTGCTAATTTTTATAAATTAAATTGGCATTTTATACTTGCAATTGATTATGGACATGATTATGTGAAACTACCAAATTTGGTAAAATATGAAAAGTAAATTGATATATGTTTGCAGTTATGCATATAAATATTATTTGTGATTGTGTTTTTATATGTCATCACGGTCCACATGATATGTTAGATGACTCCGGAACCCACATCCACAGGGAGAATATATGGAGAACACACATCCTTAGGATGTGCTATGACAGGATATGACATTATATGCTAAATGACTCCGGCACTCTTTCTCCACTGGGGGCGTACAGGGAGGTTACATCTTTGAGATGTTTTATTACGTGAACGTGGGACATTAGTATAAAATGAGATTTATAGTGATTTGGAATTGAAATGGTATTTTGAAATATTATTACATAATATTTGCTTCCAATTTAATTAAGCATGAGATTTGCATAATTATATAATATGATGAAATGTTTTTACATTTGGAAGCATGACATGTATTTGACTCTTTAAAATTCTGAATTGGCTATATTATGTTACAATAGGCTTACTTACTAAGTGCGAGCTCATTAAATCTTACGATGTTTTTTTAGAGCCACAAAATTATCAAGGGCAACAACAGGGGTAGTTGGGAGCTACTTGATGTAAATTGATTATATTTTGTTATATGTAACCCCAATTGGATTTATTTTGGAATTTTGGTTTGTTGCCCAACATTATATGACTTGTATTATGGAGGATTTAAATTTTGTATGACATATAGTTATTACCCCTCCTTATTTTTAATGATACTGTACTGAATGCCTTGCATGCCTGGCATGCGGCAGGTTGTCACCCCTGGGCCACCATCTCTGGATTTGGAGCATGACAGCTTGTAGTGGTATCAGAGCAAGGTTTGACATTAGAGGCAAACACATGATTAACTCTAGGCCAAATATTGACATGACATTAGGAGGGTAATAACTCTAGGAAAAATTAAGTGACTTGTTTAAAAATGCTTGAGATTTGGAGGTTTATAATGATATTGATTAGAACCTAGCCTTGGCAGGAATTCATAATGCCTCGTCGCACCAGTAGTCAGCAACACGATGAGGGCTCTCAGGCTGGTGACCCTGACCAGTAGGAAGGCCAGGAAGCCACTGCAGAGTCGGGTCCCGTTGCCCTAGCTAGCAACGACCCACAGCAGTTATAGGCCGAGTTGCTCCGGACCTTTTTGGGAGTGACTCAGGCAATGCAGGCCATGCAGCAGCAGATTTAGCAATTACTGCATGCTCTATCTATCTGGCTCTACCATTCCGCAGACTCAGTCTGCCCCTCCTACTCCTCAAACCCAGCCGTCCCACTCCATATCAGCCCTAACAGGGAGGGGGTCGTAGCTTCACAGAGTTTAAGAGCCTAGCCCCTGCTCCCTTCACTGGATCCACCAACCCACTTGATGCGGAAAGGTGGATAAGAGAGATAGAGAAGGCCTTTACGGCCCTTGGTAGCCAGGAGGAAGAGCGGATTAGATTTGCCACCTACCTCCTTCAGGGGGAAGCTTATGATTGATGGCTACTGTTGGAGCAGCGATTGTGAGGTCGGGCCATATCTTGGGGACAGTTTAAGGAGGCTTTTTATGATCAGTACTTCTCTAGGAGTGTACAGAGACAAATGAAGTCTGAGTTTATGAGATTGGAGCAGAAGAACCTCTCTGTGGCCCAGTATGAAGCTGAGTTTAGAAGACTGGCCCGATTTGCTCCTGATTTTGTTATCACTGAGAGAGCCAAGATCACAAAATTCACCGAGGGACTGCAACTCAGGCTGAGGCAAGCAGTCAATGCATTTGAGCTCCCCACTTACAGTGCAGTGGTGAGTAAGGTTCTGATGATTGAGAGGGATATGATTGTCATCCAGCAGGTGAGGGAGCAGCAGATGAAAAAGGGAAGACATTCTTTTGGTCAATTTTCAAGGCAGGCTAAGAAGAGGAAGGGTTTCTTTCAGACTCCTTAAGGGCAAAAAGATAAAGAGACCCACTGTCCTCATTGCGGAAAGGCCCATCCGGGCAAACAGTGCGGCAGGCTGACTGAGCCTGCTTTATATGTGGGAAGATGAATCACAAGATGGCCACCTATTCCCTTCGGAAGGACCAGCAACCCCCTCCAGATTAGGGGAAGAGCCAGCAGCAGCACAGGACCCAAGGAAAGGTCTATACCCTCACTCAGAAGGACGTTGCTGCCTCTAATTCTGTGGTGACAGGTATGCCTGTTAACTTTATATATATATCTTTAAAAATTATTGCATTCATATCTGGTGTAATGCATAGAATATGATAGTAGATAGAGGGAAAAAACATATGAAACTGCATGACATCTAAGCTAAGTTAATCTTTATGACAGGTATGATTAAAGTAGGCAACACTTATGCTCAAACTTTAATTGATCCGGGTGCCATGTATTCATTTGTATCTGATAGTTATCTTACCAAGAATGCATCATTGACACCCGTTCCTCTAGAGCAAGAGTTGCATATTGCATTCCCAAATGGAGATGTCATGAAGGTAGATTCAGTATGTAAATCCTGCCTAATTGACATGGAAGATAGGAGGTTGAATGCTGATTTGATAGTCCTCCCACTGAAGTTCTTTGATGTAATCCTGGGGATGGACTGGTTAGCCTCCTATCATGCTTTCATAGACTGTTTCAGGAAAAGGGTGATCTTTAAAATTCCTAATCTTCCTAAATTCAGTTTTATTGAGAGTCAGGAACACCTAGCTTCAGTATTGGTGTCAGCTCTGCAAGCTGGAAAATATCTAAGAAAAGGTGGTCAGGGGTTTCTTGCTGTGGTCAGAGACCTTCAGCAGGAAGAACACAAGTTGGAGCATATTCCAGTGGCTCGGGAGTTTCCTGATGTCTTTTTGAAGGAATTGACTGAATTACTCCCGGATCGAAAAGTCGAGTTCACTGTTGATTTAGCCCCTAGCATTGGACCTATATCCAAGGCTCCTTATCGTATAGCCCCTGCTGAGCTAAAGAAGCTAAAATGTTAGTTATAAGAGCTTCTAGATCGGGGATTTATCAGACTCAGTGTCTCTCCTTGGGGTGCTCTAGTATTTATCAAAACGAAGGATGGCAGTCTTCGGCTCTGCATTGATTATCGAGAAATTAATAAGGTAACAGTGCGGAATAAGTACCCTTTGTCGAGGATTGATGATCTGTTTGATCAACTCTAAGGAGCTCAGGTATCCTTAAAGATTGATCTTCGATCAGGGTACCATCAGCTTAAGATAAAAGCTGAGGATGTTTCTAAGACTGCATTTAGAACCAGGTATGGCCATTATGAGTTCTTGGTGATGCCGTTTGGGTTGACTAATGCCCCGACAGCATTTATGGACTTGATGCACAGCATCTTTAAACCATACCTGGATCAATTTATAGTGGTCTTTATTGATGATATCTTGATATATTCTAAAAGTCATCTGGAGCATGAAGATCACTTAAGGATTGTTCTGCAGACTCTTCGGAAGAAGAAACTTTATGCCAAGCTGCAGAAATGTAACTTCTGGATGAGCTAAATATCCTTCTTGGGTCATATCATATCCAAATATGGTATATCTGTAGACCCTAAAAAGATTGAGGCTGTCATGAACTGGTGTCAGCCTTCCAATGTAATAGAAGTCAGAAGTTTCTTGGGGCTGGCTGGTTATTATCGCAGATTTATAGAAGGCTTCTCTCGCATTGCTTTACCTCTAACTCGCTTAACCCAAAAGCGAGCAAAGTTTGTTTGGGCAGAGGAATGTGAGAGAAGTTTCCAGGAGCTCAAGCAGCGCCTGGTGTCAGCCCCTATCCTTACCCTTCCATCTACATCTGGAGGATATACTTTATTCACTGACGCCTCTCGAAAAGGATTGGGAGGTGTTCTGATGCAAGAAGGGAAGGTGATAGCCTATGCCTCCAGGCAGCTGAAGCCTTATGAGCAGAACTATCCTACTCATGACCTGGAGTTAGCTGTCGTGATCTTTGCTCTAAAAATTTGGCAACATTATCTATATGGGGAGACTTGTGATGTGTATACAGACCATCAAAGTTTGAAATACATTTTCACTCAGAAAGAGCTAAATTTGAGGCAGAGGAGGTGGCTGAAGCTACTAAAGGATTATGACCTGAGCTTGCATTATCACCCAGGGAAGGCCAATGTGGTAGCTGATGCCTTAAGCAGAAAGTCCTCCTTAGAGCTAGCTTCCATAATTACTTCTCAGCCTCACATTCACAGAGACCTTGAAAAGTTGGAGGTTGGTTTGCGAGTACAGCGGTCCGATGAGCTTCTTGCAACACTTGTACTTCAGCCAACCCTAATTGACAGGATTAAGTCTTCCCAGAAAGAAGATTTGGAACTGCAAAAGATTAAAGAAGCTGTGCAGTCAGGGGTTTAGAATGAATTCAAATTAATGGAGGATGGATCCCTGAGATTTAATAATAGGCTTTGTGTGCCAAATGTAGATGATTTAAAGATAGAAATTTTGAGGGAGGCTCACTACTCTCCCTATACCGTACACCCAAGAGGCACCAAAATATACAGAGACCTACGGAAAAATTTTTGATGGAAAGGGATGAAAAGAGAAATTGCTCAATATGTGGCCAAGTGCTTAGTGTGCCAACAAGTGAAGGCCGAACATCAAAGGCCTGCGGGACCTCTTCAGTCTCTAATGATTTCTTAGTGGAAATGGGAAAAGATCACTATGGATTTTGTGACGGGTTTACCCAAAACTCTCAGAAGCAATGATGCGGTCTGGGTCATTGTTGACAGATTGACAAAGTCAGTCCATTTCCTGCCTTTCAGAGTGGGGGTCTTTAGTGAGAGATTGATCACCATGTACATTGAGCAGATCGTGAGGCTTCATGGTGTTCCTGAGTCGATTGTGCCAGATTGGGATACCATGTTTGTGTCCCAGTTTTGAAAGAGTCTTCATAGGGCTCTGGGGACCAAACTGAACTTCAGCACAGCTTTCCACCCCCAGACAGATGGACAGTCTTAGAGGACCATATAGATCTTAGAGGACATGTTGCGAGCTTGTGTGATGGATTTGGGTGGTGCTTGGGACAACCACCTACCATTGGTGGAGTTTGCTTACAACAACAGTTATCAAGCCAGTATCAAAATGGCTCCATTTGAAGCTCTGTATGGTAGGAAATGCAAATCTCCCTTGTGTTGGAATGATGTGGGGGAAAGAAAATTATTGGATCCTGAGCTGATTCAGCAAACAGTAGAAAAAGTGCAGCTGATTAAGGAAAGACTCCAAGTAGCTCAGAGCCGACAGAAGAGCTATGCTGATGTAAGAAGAAGGGAGCTGGAATTTCAGGTTAGGGACAATGTCTTCCTAAGGGTATCACTAACCAAAGATGTGATGAGGTTTAGGCTTAGAGGAAAATTGAGTCCACGATACATTGGTCCATTTGAGATCTTGAGCAGAGTGAGAAAAGTGGCTTATAGCCTGGCATTACCTCCTGCACTCTCTGGGGTACATAATGTATTCCATGTCTCTATATTGATTAAGTATATTTCTGACCCCAGTCATATGATAGAAGCGAAGCCCATATTATTGAAGAAGGATTTGACATATGTAGAGGATCCTGTACGTATTATGGACCACAAAGATCAAGTTCTGAGACAGCGTAGCATTCCCTATGTTAAGGTTTAGTGGAGTAATCATTCTGAGCGGGAGGCTACGTGGGAACTTGAAGAGGAAATGAAGAAGAAATATTCTCATCTATTTGTATCTGAGTAGATATTTGTATATATGTACAAAAAGTATCTACCGTTGTAATTTGATCAGAAAGATAAATAAAGCTTGTAAGTTCAATTTGGGCCTCAAAAATTTTATTCGTGATATGTATTAATTTCGAGGCCAAAAATTTTATAAAGAGGGAAGGATGTAAACCCCTACGTAAAACTTTAATTTAATATTTAATATAATACGCGGCGTGGGTGCGCGACATGTGGCGCGCTGCATGCGTTCGCACATGGGCGCAGGGGAGGGCTCAGCCTTCCCCTCGCAGAAAAAAAATGGAGAGGAGGGGACCGTGCCAGTCCCCTCCGTCTCCTATACCCTCGGTCTTTGCCCCTGCCCGTCGCCGCTGTCGCCCCTTCGCTCGTCCCCGTCGCCTCGCCGCCAACAGGTAACCCCCTCACCGCGAGAAGAGTGGAGAGAGTGTGAGAGTGGGAGAGAGAGAGGGAGAGGGCCGCAGAAGGGCCCTCCCTTGACGCGGGAGCCGAACCGGCTCCCGCAATTGGTTCGGGCCTGGCGGCGTGCCCGCCGGCTTGCCGGGCCCGATCTTCGGGCGGCAGCCCCCATCGACACCAGGGCGGCGTCCGGTGGGGTCCAGCCAGCCGGAGGAGGCCGGCCATGCCGTTGGCAAGGGGAAAGAGTGGGAGGGCCGCTGGATGGCCCTCCCCTGGCTCTTGGTTCGGGCCCGGCGGCGTGCCCACCGGCTCGTTGGACCCGGGATGTGGGCAGTGGCCCTCGTGGGCGCCGGGGCAGCGTCCGCCGGGGCCTGGCCGGCCAGTGGTGGCCGGCCGTGCCGCTGGCAAGGGGGGGAAGCGAGGGAGAGGGCCGAACGGCCCTCCCCTATCGCGGGAGCCGAACCGGCTCCGCGTTGGTTTGGGCCGGCGGCGTGCCCGCCGGCCTCGCCTGGCCCGGGCTCCGACCGGCGGCCTCCACCGACGCCGGGGCGGCGTCCGATGGGGTTCGGCAGGCTAGCGGTGGCCGGCCGTGCCGCCGGCAAGGAGCAAGGGAAGAAGAAGAAGAAGAAAGAGAAGAAAAGAAGAAAAAAAAAAAAGGAAAAGGGGGGGTGGCCGCCAGCGGCAGCAGGCCCGGAGCCAGTCATCGGCGGCCAGCCGACCCCCGGGGAGGGCCGGCGGCCCTAGGCTACCGACCATCCTCAGCCCACCCCTGGTTCAGGTGAACCGGGGATGAAACAGAGAGAAAAAAGAGGACTGAGCCGGCTTCGACCTAGTCCAGTTAGCCTATTTGGGCCTAATTTTTGGGCCTCAAATTGGGTCCGGCCCAATAAAAGAAAAATAGGGCTTGGATTAACTCTGATTCTAGTTTGTCGAAAAATTTTTATTTCCCCATTTGGGCTTTTATATTTGGAGATATTCAAGCCCCAAGTTGGGCCTAGGATTAGATTGGATTAAGTGTAGGAGTCAGTTTGACATCCTAAATTTGAAATTTAAAAATTTAAAAAATTATGTTGTAGGTACCCAGCGTTGTGAAGTAAGTAAGCCAGTTATAATGATTTTCATAAATCATTATTAAATTATGCAATTATTGAAATAATGATATTTATTTATAGTATTATTTGAAAAATAATATTTATGGTACCACATAATGATTATTTGACTTGATTATTGCTAATTTTTATAAATTAAATTGGTATTTTATACTTGCAATTGATTATGGTCATGATTATATGAAACTACCAAATTTGGTAAAATGTGAAAAGTAAATTGATATATGTTTGCAGTTATGCATATAAATGTTATTTGTGATTGTATTTTTATATGTCTGGTTCACATATGTTACATGACTCCGGAATCGACCTTCATAGGGGGAATATGTGGAGAACACACATCCTTGGGATATGCTGTGACAGGATATAGCATTATATGCTAAATGACTCCGGCACCCTTCCTCCACTGGGGGCGTACAGGGAGAGGTTACATCTTTGAGATGTTTTATTACGTGGACGTGGGACATTAGTATAAAATGAGATTTACAGTGATTTGGAATTGAAATGGTATTTTGAAATATTATTACATAATATTTGCTTCCAATTTAATTAAGCATGAGATTTGCATAATTATATAATATGATGAAATGTTTTTACATTTGGAAGCATGACATGTATTTGACTCTTTAAAATTCTGAATTGGTTATATTATGTTACAGTAGGCTTACTTACTAAGTGTGAGCTCATTAAATCTTACAATGTTTTTCCAGAGCCACAAAATTATTAAGGGCAACTACAGGGGTAGTTGGGAGCTACTTGATGTAAATTGATTATATTTTGTTATATGTAACCCCAATTGGATTTATTTTGGAATTTTGGTTTATTTCCCAATATTATATGACTTGTATTATGGAGGATTTAAATTTTGTATGACATATAGTTATTATCCTTTCTTATTTTTAATGATACTGTACTGGATGCCTTGCATGCCTGGCATGCAGCAGATTGTCAACCCTGTGCTACCACCTCTAGATTTGGGGCATGACAGAGATGTAGAATCATATGTGGACAGTAGAGAGAGGAGAAGTTGAATTGGTTATTACTGTGAGTAGAGAAGATCTTTGGCACGAAGAAGGAAGAGATCAGAACTTGAAGTATTGAGAAGTATTAAAATATTTATCTCATTTTATCAGATAAAATATTTATACTTTTTTAATAAATAATCTAAATAATTTTAAAAATAATGAAAAAAATAACGTTAGCAAGCCCGCCCCAGCAAAAGATTTCTCATAACTTTGTGTTGGATATATCAACCAACAATCCCGAGTGAGATATCCCATGCAAAAGTTACAGGCACGCGGGTTGATGTCTTTTGTTCGAGATTTCTGAGTTTTTATGGACGTTGGTCGATCTCCCATTGGAACGGCCGGCCGGCCGGCCGGGCGACCGCTGCTACGTGAAATCCTCGTGTGGTCTGCCGATGCGGTGGCCCATGTACTCCTCCTTTCTTTCTTTCTTCCCGTTGCCGTTGAAATTATAAACCAAACTTTTTGGATTGGACTGAGAGGTGATCGAAGGTGACGCCGAATCGCATCTGTTCTTCGGCTACGCTTTTCGTACGAAACCGGATGGCCCGCTCTTAGGATAAGATGATATTCTCGCCCCCGCCTTCTTTTCCTCTGCTCTCACCCGCGGTCGCTCGAATCGAGCGAGGAGGAATGAAGGAGGGAAGGGGCGGTGAGCCTATCGCGCGGGTTCCGGTCCTTCGCCGCTCACCGCTGTTATTTCCAAATTCCAACCGTACTCTGCTGCCACCGTGCCCTCCTACCGTACTGGCCGACGCTGCCCCGGTTCTCCGTATCGCGGGCGCGACGCTCGGGGTGCCGCGCTGGCCTCGACCGCTTCTCTTCGATATTTAAACTCCCCAACCTCTTTTATTACCTACGCTTCTGCTTGGTCTGGGACTCGGTGATTGGCCACTGACCAATGGAGGCGGAGGCGGTGGCGGCGCGATCGGATGCTCCGGCGCCGCGGTCGCCGCCTGGGTACCCGGACCTGTGCGGGCGGAACAGGTTGCAGGTGGAGGTCCAGGTCTTGAACCGGGAGATCGGATTTCTTGAGGCAATGCGGTTTTGATCTTATTGTTTTTTTGGACAACTTGTTGTTTAGTTTCTTTGCTTATTTGTTACTGAGTGAAGGTGTGATTCAATGTGTTATCTAGTCTCCTCTTTTCCTACGTGATCTCAAGTTTAGTTAAACCCGATACGTACTGATTAATTCTGAAGCAAACTTTGCTTTACTTTCCAATCCCTAAGTTAATGAATGTAGGATTCGCAAATAAATTACAAATCAAGGCGATATTTTTTGGGGGAAAAAGTGGTGCTCTAGGGTTTTTATGTTTCCTTCCTTTCTTTTTTCCTTTTTTTTTTTTTTTCCTCCTTTGGTTCACTTTTTGCAGTTCTTTTTTAATCCCAAAAAAAAAAACTTTTTTGAAGACTTCATGAAGTCATGTTCGTAATTTGATGCATTTCTGAAAAAAGTGAAAGCAAGATGACATGGTGATTTTTTTTTTTTTTTTTTTTTTTTTGAAGTTGGTTAGCAGCTTGATGTTGAATAGGCATTCTGTTTTGATTGTGTTTACCTTCTCATGGTTGATGAAGCGTTGCTGCATAGTTCACCATGGAGATTGGTTCTTTGTTTTTTGGAAACATAGATTGTGGTTTCACTTAAAGCATACGGAATAACTTGCTTATAGTTCAGAAGATTGCAAAAAAATAGCTTCTGAGTCACTGTGAGACATCCAGAAATCACAAAAAAAGTTCCAGCATCATTTTTAATGTCTATAGAGTTCCTTTTGTTATTTAATTTTGCACCTCATTCCTTGAGATATTAGCCTACGCATCTGTTACATAGTTGATAGCAATGGAAATAATATTTCACTTATGAAAAATTCAAGCAATCTTATGTGAAAATCTTTTTGCTTGTTTCAATGGAAGTTGCCTTATTTATGACTGGCAGAGCAAGATGCTCATACGTATAACATGCAAAGAGATGCCTTGTTCATCTGTTTTGTTTTTCACATATGGTATCATTCATTTTCATGTCAAATATCTATTTAAACATCATGATGTTGCAAAATGAGAAAAAAATCTTATAGAAAATTATATTGTAAGCAGGAAGAGTTACAATCACTTGAAGGACTTCAGTCTGTTTCTGGATTCTGCAAAGAGTATGTTTTATAATTTCATTCCTTTTTATGTTACACAGTTTCCTGCATTTTGTAATTCAGAAAAAAATATAAAGACTCATCTAGATGGCCTAATCAAGTTCTAACTCAAGACTTGATATAAATTAATACTATAACAATATTATTTATTAGCAGGCTTACTGCACATATGTGGGCCTTTAAGGAATAGCTGCTAACCTAGCATTGATCTCTTATTTTTTTATTTGGTCCAGCGTTGAGACCTGTGCTGCTTTGATATATCCTGACAAATGAATGGTTTTGAACATTTTCTGAAAATTTCTGTTATGGAATAATTTATGCAACTTTGAGTCAATATATACAGCAAGAATGCAACACATCATGTAGGCTAAATTTATTAAGGTCAACTAATTATTAAATCTAGCAAAGGATCAATTACAAATTCAAAACCAAGTTAAACTGACAGGTTATTAAATTACGCCATGGAAATCATGTTTTGTTAGGCAAGACTATTTTCTCTTTTCTTTCTGAAAAAAATGCTCAAAAGTTTTTTATTGATTGGCTTATTATGTACTGTGATATTTTGGCAGGGTCAATGAATATGTGGGGAGTCATCTAGATCCATTACTGCCACTGTATGATACTTTGACTTCAGTCTTTACTTTTGAATGTTTATGAGTATCATATTTATTTACGTTCTATTTTCTGCCAACCAGAATTAAGAGGAGACACAAATCCTGCCACATGTGGAGGTGGCTCTGGTACTTTCTGGATCTTTTTGCCTCTCTTGCCTGTTTTCCGTCTAGGCTTCTGAAATTTGCTCACTCGCCAGAATTAAAAAGAGACACAAATCCTGCCACATGTGGGCATCAACCATTTATTTTCCTCATGACTTACTAAAAATGTATATCTTCAGCATTGGAAGTCATAAGATCAAACACACACCAACTATCAAGGAAAATCTGAGGAATTTTATGGAGCCTATTATGATGTAATCATGGAAATAAAATAATTATACCATTTTATTCAATCAATTCTCATGAAACATCATGTAGCTGCATTGTTCTGTAGCCTGTATCTTACCTAAACGTGGATGGTAATCCTCTTGCAATTAACAGGCATCATAATGGAGTGGCCATCTGTTTCTTGCTGCTTTTTATTACCATATTAGATGAAATTTATGCTTCAAATTGTGTTTCTTGATGCTGCTCCTTGTGCTTTCTAGGTCTGTCAAAGTCATGTAAGGCTTATTAAATTTAGATCATACACTCCACTCTGTTGGAATTACATGTAAATGGTAATTGATGTGAGATTTAATGATTTCTGGGACAGAGTGCACTATGGCTATATGAGATGTTGCTCAGTGTATGGTTGCAGTTTTCTATATTTTGTTAATGATTGTACCTAGACTTTTTTCAAGATTGTAAATAGCAAATTTTGCAAGAGTGTCTTCAAATAGTATGCAATTGTTCTCTAACTAGTTTACTCTTTTTTTTTTTATTTTATATATTCTTTATTGGCCTTTTCTGGTTAGAGTCCTAGTAGAAGCCACATGCATCATGATGACCAAGAAAGTTTGTGTTTTGTGTAATTTTGTCATTTGCTAACAGGCTGAGAGAGCCATCAAATGTAAGCATGTTATCATTTCATCAGGAATGAAAGATGAAGTTAGGTGGATGAAGTTAGGCATTGCATGCAAAGATGCAAGAATAATTTTTCCCCTTCAAGTATGAAGAAGGAACTTGTGATGGATATGCAGTCATTTATCACTGAGATAATTTATTTAAGCTATATGGACCATTGCAAGAATTCAGTGTCAGGTGTTTCTTGTACGTTAACTAAATACAATTTGTTGATATAAGCTGAGCTCTATCGCTAAAATGAGCAATAATTCCCATGCAAATAAGAATCTAATTTTGACCATTAAATTGTTAGATAGCACATACTTCTTTTGTGTGTAGGTGGATGTGGGTGTCCTTGTGAATATGTGCCTGCATGTGCATGTGTGTGTGATAAGAAAACAAATAGCCACCAGAGTAACACGTGTCTCATTATTTCTATGTAGAGTTGCCCCTACAAATCTGGGTCTGCCCCTCAGTCCCAACTATGTCTTCAGTTATAACTAGTTTCTTCATTTCTATTGATGTTGTCTGGGATCTTCTATCAACAAAGTAATGAACCAAGACTTTGCCCCAAATTTTAGGCTTTTTTGCTCTGCATGAATCCTTGCTCTCTGGGAAGAATGAAGCTGATAAATGACTATTGGTTCACTTATGTCACATATTTATTGTTTATGTCTTTAATCCATAAATTACTTTCTCCATTACAAGTCATTTGAAGTACATTTCTTAATGAATTTGACAATAATCAAAACTACACTTCAACCTAAATTTCCTAAGAACCAAGAGAAAGGAGCAGGATCGGAAAGATGGATAATCAAATATTATTTTTGAAACCTTGCAGCAAGGCTTCCTGAAAGTTTGGCGTGAACTAATTGCCAGTTTAGTAAGTTAATTATGTCCATGATTTCTATTTGTTATTTGTCAGTTTGGCCACATACACACACATAAAAAAAAAAAAAAAAGCCTACTTGGGCATAATCTTGTAATGTTTCACATTTGATGAAGATGATGAGAACTACACTTGGGAAAAGTTAGTGCCTACTGAATGAAATAAGGATCTGGGAGAATCATTTAGTTAGGTTGATTTTAAAAGCCTGATGATGTGTCTGTCTTGATGTACAATTGCTATGCCTCTTTTGTTCTTGAACTACTGAAACATTTTCTTCAAAAATCAATGGTAGATGTAATCTCAGTTCCCTCTCAATAAAGGAAGTGTTTTTTTTTCTTAATCAGGTTTCATATTCTGAGATGATCCTTGCACTACAATCATATTCCATATTCTTTTTTTAATTTGAAAATTTTAAGTAATATTTCTTTTTAAGCATCCATCATCATATCATCGATATTAGCTGGTTTTCTTCATGTTCCTTTTTTTTCTGAGTTTGTCAGCTATTTGTTCTCTCTGATATGCTGTGATATTCATAGTAAATGTTCACTATGACCAGGGCAAAGCTCTGTTGCCACATGTCATGGATCTGCTGCTTCTGTGGGTTCCCATGTCAGAAGAGAAGACCAAATTGCACTTGCTGGCATTTAAAAAGCTGTTGCCGCTGCAGTTGTTGGAAGGCTTCTTGTTGCAGACAATGTTGCAACCTTCCAAGCATCTCATGTTCTGAATGTTCTTGTTGCTGTGTTTGGTCTTGCTCAAAATGCAAAGAGCTATGCCTTTGCCCTAAATGTACTAGTTCATGTTGTATGAGAAGATGTCTATGTGAATAGAGGCACCATTTTGTACTTCCTTGTCACCTTATTTATCAACTTAACAGTATTGTTCTACGGGAATTTTGAATAATGATATTCGCCGTTAACATCATTTAGTCTCCAGTCTCATTGCACTTTGCGAGAGTGAGTTAGAAGAATTCTTTCTGTTTCAGACCTCATTTCAGAGATGAGCATCAGATTGCTGGCCTCAGGTTTTGGGTCTCATCAATGCAATTTCCAAGGGCGTTTTCCTTTGCCCATAAGAAACAATGGCACTATGCCACCGAGTATTACAGCATCAGGATGTAATCCATATTCCTTTCATTATGAAACCAGCTACATGGTGTGTTATTTTGCCATGACTTTGTCGATAGAGATCAGGAATGTATTCCATTGATTTTTATTTTTTATTTTATTTTTTTTAATTTTTCATTTGCATGCCTGCATATCCTGAACGCAGCTTATTCCCTGTTGCAAGCTTACATTGAAATGGTGGTATCTGGCATAAGTAATGAAGGTATGTCACTGTGGACATGTGGACTTATTTGGACATTATATCATATTGGCAGGTTATCCATGCGATATTTTCTAGTGGTTCCAGCAACTTCAAGAATTTTGAGTTACCAAAAATGAGTCTCTGATGGATGGAGCCTCTGGTAGTGTACATGAACTGCAGGCCAACTTTTTGCACTCAGGCCATTTCAGCGTCTCAGAATCTATGAATAAACTTCAGACAGCCATTAAATAGTCTTTTAACACAGCACAAAAGTATGAACTTTTATACTCAAACAGCATTATATAACTAAACTTTTTTCGTAAAGAAAATTAAGAAATTAGTTTTTTTTTTGGCAGAAATCTGAGTTGACCCGTGAAACCGATCCTAATCCATTGAGCCGTTTGTATATTCGGTGTAAATTTACATTAAATTTACGATTTTGGGGTGGGAATGAAAGATTTTGCAAAAATGGTATTAAATAGAAAATAACATTTAAAATGATATTTTTGTAGTAAAAAACGACATTCCAAATGTCATTTTTGAGACTGTGTCGGTATCGAAGCATTGCTGACGTGGTCTCAAAGAAAACGATACTTGGAGTGTCATTTCTAGAAACAGGTAAAACCCGAGCCCCCCATGCGAGCCCGTCCTCGTCGCGCCCGTGGTCCCCTCTCCCGCCCCCCACGCGAGCCCGCCCCACAGGCGCCCGTGGTCTCTTCTCCCGCCCCCGTGGTCCTCTCTCCCATGCTCTGCGCCCGTGTCCCCTCTCTCCCGTGCTCTCCCACGCCATGTCCCCTAGTATAGCTTTCCCGTGCTCTTCCAAATTTTTTTGCAAATACTTAGAACACTAGTTTTGATACTTTAGTTTTTTGAAGAAAAAGTCAGTGCATTGACTTTGGGATATAATTGATATACATTGAATTTTATAATGGAGTAGAATATTTTCTGTCTCATCAGACTTGATACTCCGGAGGCTAGACCTATTGATGTAGATGATGCTTGGCACTTAGGTGCACCATGGGGGCATAGATGAAATGTGAAATTGAACCTAAGGAATGTCCCACCTCATACACTGCGTGCCTATAGGGACCAGTTGGACATATTGAACGATAGTTCCCAATGGGTATGTCATTATTCAATTTCAAATCTATTTCCAAAGTTTTTTTTTATTTAATGTTGGTAGGTTATGGATTGATGGTTTTTTTACATTTAGTTCATATGTTGTCCTTATACGCCCGAGATTATCTCTATTTTACCTCTAAACTGTTTGTTCGATTCAGATATTTGGATGGCACAGACCTTGCTTATTTATTTCGATGTAGTGGAGTAGCATTTGTCGGACCGAGTGCTTCGGCAATTTGTTTGCTGTCAGTCGATATCATCACCATGTGATACGTCACTTCAGCTTCATCAGATTGATCGACGAGGGAGGACACATGCTGCGTGGGATGTCATACACGACACACATATTGCTATATGGAATGTGCGGCGTGAAAACATTATTATTGGGGAGCCTATTGCTGAGGGAGTCTCATTTCTTTCTGGGCATATGGAATGATTTAGGAGTATAACACGTATATGCGTAAGCCGTTCTAAGTATCCTACTGCAGGCTACGAAGGGAAAGGAGCTTCATTTGAATTCATGATATTGTTCTAAAAAGATTATTTAATATCATTTATTTTGAGTTAATGTCTTTTGTTTTTAATATTATATTATCATAAATATGCAGCATGAGAGGTTTCAACAGTTGGCCTTGAATATGGATCGAGCTATATATTCAATATCGGAGGCCAAACGGCTAGAGATTTTGAAGGATATAAGGGCGATGGTTGACAACACAATGTCTATAATTGGCCATTAGCATGTTCGGAGTACATCTGCAGCGGCACGAGCTTATGAGGAATCGACGATGGCACACGCAGATGAGGATCCTTAGACGGGTGAATTCTATTATACACCATTGCCTTCTTATATGCGGTCGCCATATGCACATGAATTTTTACACATGAGGCATGCGGATGAGGGTACATCTGGTAGTCATGATCATACGGTATTACTGATTGCTGATATTGCTGATACGGATATCACCAAGGTCGGTGAGGATGTCTCTCATTATTTTGACGACGTCGATATGACAAATATCATTTATGACAGTACGATCCCCACGCAGGAGGGGGTCTCTCAAGTGGTTGACGAAGGCCCTCGACCGATTGCAACTTATGCGCGATGCACTAGAAGAGTTCGACGACCTCCTAGATGGGGTTGTGGAACTTAAGTTATTATAAATAAACTACTTATTGTAAAAACTATTTTGTTTAATATATGAGATATGTTTTAATTTGTTGAGTTGTTTGTTGTGTTGCTGAGATGTTGTGATGGTTTCTTAGCTTCTGAGGCATTATTCAATTGTTGCCTTGCACATGTTTAGATGTCGTTTTGATATTGAATTTGCACAGGTTCAAAAGCATTTCAAATAAGTTTCAAAAGAGTTTCAAAAGCGTTGCAGAAGAGTTTCAAATGAGTTTCAAAAGAGTTTGAAAAGAGTATCTGATGAGTTTCAAAAGTGTATCAAAAGAGTTTCAAAAGACCTCTTTGAAACTCTTCTAAAACTCTTTTGAAACTCTTTTAAAACTTATTTGGAACTCTTCTGAAACACTTTTGAAACTCTTCTGAAACTCTTTGAAACTATTTTTGAAACTCATTTGAAACTCTTTTGAAACACTTTCTGAAACTCTGAAACTCTTTTGAAACCCTTTTGAAACTCTTCTGAAACACTTTTGAAACTCTTTGAAACTCTTTTGAAACTCTTTGAAACTCTTTTGATACACTTCTGAAGAGTTTCAAAAGTGTTTCAGAAGAGTTTTAAAAAAGTTTCAGAAGTGTATCAAAAAAGTATCGGATGAGTTTCAAAAGTATTTCAGAAGCATTTCAAAGGAGTTTAAAAAAAAACACATTAAAGTGATATAATTTAAAAAAAAAATAAACAGCTTTAAATAAGATTTGAGACATCGCCCAAAATACAAACTAAAAAAAAAAGAACATGGTTCGGATCATTAATCATCCAAAATTTTACATTTAACAGGAGTAAAAGCACATAAAATGTAAAAAAATTAGTAATCCATATTTTTACATGCAGTAGTTTCATACAAAAAACATACAGTAATTCCAAAATACAGGAATTTAGGATCTTAAAGGTCTAACATTTATAATAAGGCAACTGCGTTGAGAATGACCCATTTGCTTGCAAATATTATAACGACTTTTATTTTTTGGCTGCACCTCATCCATTTCATTATGAATGCGTATTGACTTAGGCTTACCTTTTTTCTTCGGTATGAGATGGCTGTGATCAGGAATGCATGTGAATGTGTCCATCCAGTAGTCTTCATAGGGTAACGGGTTAAACTCACCTCCCCATGCATTTATATAAGAACCAATTGTTCATACTTCATCAACAAGACGGGTTGTGTCCATGGTAATTTCGTGGCACACAGCTAAGATGTGTGAATGTGGATATTTATAAATTATCCACTTTCCACAAGAATAATTTCTATCAATGAGTGACGCATTCTGAACATTTCCTCCATCCCTAAGAGCTTCACTTGATCTTCTTGTAACGACTTCATAGGTGGTTCTCTGCATGTTGTATCTAAACACTTCAACAAGATATGGCTTGACCTTCACTTGACCTTCAACATGAAGAGTGAAAAAAGTATTTCGATTATTCTGCACATATCTCATGGCTTCCGTGCATCTCGTATTGAAATACTTTAACAAGACCATAAAATATCATTTGAACGCAGGCCGTTATCAGCATATTTCTAGCTCCCTTCAGTACACTATTAAAAACTTCTGAGAGATTTGTTGTTAGAATATCATTGCGGAAGCCCCCATCATGTGCTAATGTCAACTTCTTCAGCTCCAATTTCGATAACCAAGTCCAAGCCTCTGCATTCACTATCTTAATCCGTTCCATGATAAAGTTAAACTTTTGAAGCTGATGTTTGCTCTCTGCTTTCCATACAGCTCTTTTTAATTGAACATTTGAGAATCTTGAGTTGAAATTACTGCACATATGTCTCAAGCAGTAGCAATGATAAGCTAATGGTGGAGCACATCCATTATTGTTATTTGCTATCGCACTTAGTATACCTGGATGTCGGTCAGAAATAAGACAAATGTCATTTCTCTCTTTCATAACATACCTTCTGAGATTTCATAAAAACCAACTCCAGGTAGCAATACACTCTTCATCCACAATTGCATAGGCCAGTGAAAATATTCTGTTGTCAGCATTAGTGCTTGTCGCAATGAGCATCTTTCCCTTGTACGTTCCATAAAGATGCGTTCCATCAATAGAAATTACCGGACGATAATACCGAAACCCCTGGATGAATGGATGAAATGCCCAGAAAACATAATTCAGGACACGTACATTAGAAGTCCCTGCATTGTAGAAATCCCAACAGACTACCGTTATGGGGTTTGCATTATGAAGTGCAAGCATGTATTTAGGTAACTTAGCATATGAGGGTTCTCATTCACCAAATATATCAATCAATGCCTTCTGCTTCCCACACCATGCTTTAGAGTATGACACAGTATGATGAAATTGTTCTGTCACAGTTGCAATGATGGCTTCAATATTCACACTTTAACAATATGTTAAACCGCATGACTAATAACTCGTGAACTTATGTGTTTGTGATCCCAAGTTACATGATTGAATAAATAAGAGTGCGGCCCCTCGTACCTTATGATCTCAAAAAATTCATGCTTCTTCAACTTTGTAGCATGCAACCTTCAATGACAGCTTTGTGATTACTTAAAGAAGCATATTTCACAGATCAGAATGCTTTTTTCGACTCCACAACATTATATGTGTAATGCTTCTTGATGTGATAAATTTCACATACTTTCTTCAGTTCATCTTTGCTAGTAAACAACAATCCTGTAGCAAACTCAGTCATTGACGAATCCCAAAATTAAGAATCAAAGGGTAATTATCTTCGAGTACTAACACAACCACCATCTTGCAAATTCAAGTCATGATAAAATTCAGGTATTTGACTATGTGCAAAGACTTGATGATCATGGACCTGACTAGGAACAATTTTTGGATGAGTAGATACAGAAATAGAACTACAGCCAGTTTCATGAACTATATCATCTCCGTGTGAGTCTTCATCCTCATATTGCTCTTCGTCAGAGTCATCATGTTCAGGCCAATAGTCATTATCTGCACTCTCGTCTGACTCAATTCCTTGATCATCAGTATTGAACTGACTGTTTGTCACATCAACACTCTGCACTAATTGCATAACTCCTTCCATCATCGAAAAATCCATTGGAGTCCTGACCTGCTGCTGGGCTATAGGAGAACTGTCCTGAACATCCTCTGTATGACTAACAATGTATGGATTTGGAGCATCTTCCTTAAAAATATATAATTCAACATAGCGATAATCTAAAAATTTGGAAGGAAATATCAATATTTCCTTCTTGATATTTCCTTCACATCGTCATCCTCCTCAATTGAATGAAGCACATATTTCTGATGCAATATCGGAGATCTCCACATCAATCTGAAAATATATTGTTGTACTGGAATTTTAAGTACACTATAAACCCGTTCGACTAACTCGACATAACGTGTTCTCGTGCTCAATATAAAACTTTTACGTAGAGGTTGATTATATTGTATCACATCTAGGCCATGTTCAACTGATCCATCACAATAAAGCAGCAATCGAACAGTTTCGGTGCTCATCTGAAAAATGACGTTCAAAATAAACCTAACATCAATACATAATATTGTATCATCAAGCATAAACTAAAATAAGTAGAAATTTTCTACTGATCAACTACAAACAAACTAATAATGGAATATACACGTATTTCAGAAATATTTAGCATTTAAATAATAGATACGTACCCTGTCAAATAAAAACTTTGTATCCTAGCAAGTCAATCCAAGTCTCTTAGGTTGCTATCAGCCAAAATCAATTGAGCAAGAAAAATTCAACCTGCTATCAGCCAAGAATGTCATACCCAAATACGTATCATTTATAATTTCATCATCGTTCCTATTATAATATTTAAAATAAAAAAATTAATGAAAGCCATGAGCATATGAATAGTAGAGTACATCCTTCGAAAATACTTTAAAAAAAAATTATGTGTATCTGCAAAATTTTACTTAAAGTTAACCTTTATTACATTTACAAGCGCAAATCATCAAACAAACAAAAAAAAAGTCTAAGCAATAATAAAAATAAATTTAAAATTTTTATTTCAAAAAACTATGTATACTTAGCTAGATTGCAAGAAATATGGTATAATAAGTCTTATAGACGAAAGACAATACAAAATCCTTTCAAAAGGATAAGAAGAGCGTTGGGGGGAAGAGGAAAAAAAATAAAGAGGATGCGGTATTAGGAGAGAAGAATGGGGAAGAGGAAAAAAAAAAAAAAAAAAAGGCCGGGGTGGAAAACGACACTCCAAGAGCCGTTTTTCAGAACCCATGTCAATACTTTCAAAATGCTGACGCGGCCTTAAAAACGTTATTCTAAATGTTATTTTTCTCTTTAACCCTATTTTTTTCAAATCTTTCGTTCTCCAAAAAGAATGTAAATTTACACTGAATATGCAAAGAGCTCTTAACTCTTTGAAAGGTAGGGCTATGGTTTTATTTTATTCTATTTCATCTTAATTCGAACAGAAATTATTCAAAAATTTTGGGATTGAGGGCAGGTTAAGCCATGGATGATGGCCCATCAGGCCGATGGAAAAAATAAAAAAGTAAATAAATAAATATCAAATTCATTTGTCACGGTGCTATGCGCATCAGCTGATGCGGTGCCACCGAGTCGGTATCGCCTGAGCCGTCCGTTCAAGTGCTTAAATTCTTAAACGGCGGTTTCTACTGCGCGAAGCTCTTCGCGTTGCTGGGCCGCCTCTCGAGCCATCGAGCGGATAGGGTTTCCGTTTCCCCTCAAGAATCTCGGTCTCGCAGACATCGCTCAGGTGCGGATGCGGTTTCCTTTTCGCTTACGGATTATAGGGTTTTTTTTTTTTTTCCGTTAGGTTTTTCGATTTAATCTTTGGTCCATTGGTCCGAACTCTCGTTTCTCTTCTCCCATCAAGGAAAAAATTTATTGGATTTGAGGGGACTGTTTGATTCCCTACTGGATGCTATCTTGTTAGCCACGGCGATTGCGTCCGATTAATCTTTGTTTCGGTTTTTCTTCGCGCTTTTTTATGTTTGATTTGCTTGGATCTAGAAGAGGCTTCAGCTGAACAGAGGAATTCTCCTGAGTGTTTTACTCATCCAACATAGGATTCTAGCAGTCCATTTCAGAATGTGATCTCTTTTCGCGTGGTTTACTGTTAAAAGGAGTTATAATCTCCATCGATTATGCATCAATTGGGCATCCCTTTTCTTTTGTGATTTTGAACTCAAATCAAATGAAACATCATGCTAGTCGTTGTCTTTCCTGCTTGAAATCTTAGTTAGAGTTAGAAAAAGTAGCTGACCTTGAACATCTGTGTATAATTTTAGATAACCTTTTTGATCGTTATTTTGAAATTCTGACTTATTGTAATTGTTATGTGCATGAATGCAGGTGATTCGTGCTGTAGTCTACATTGATAACACTGATTAAACCTCAGTTTGAGGCTGGCAGATTACAGGTTTGAAAATCTAAGATCCTTGAATCATGTGACAGTTCTCCCAATTGGCTTTGCATTGGTAGTAAAAAAAAGTTGGTGAATTCCTATAATTTAATTCTGAGAACCTGCAAAATATGGCCTAATTTATATAGGGTGAAGTGCGATAATGCATCCATTGTAAGCCTAATGTTGTCCTGTTCTTTTACTTGGAACTATGTTCTGCTTGAGTGAATTTTCAGTCCAAACAGTTCCTCTTCTACTGTGTGATACCAGAGCTACTTAGTACTGTATGATAAAAATGTGCGCACACATAGTGTTGGCTCATTGGGATGTCTATGAAATAGTTCATTGTGGTGGACAGGAGCTTCAAAAAGGGCCTTTGTTTTGCAACTTTAGAACCCCCTAAACCCTTAAACCCTAAACCCTAAAACCCTAAAACTTAAACCCTAAACCCTAAATATCTTCTCTTGAGTGTGTGTTTGCTCCTTATGAATTTTGCCAGATTTTATGAAATATCTTATTTGGGTTTTTTTCCTGGGCTTTTCTTGGATGACTCCTTTTATTTCTCTTCATTAAATTTCTTTGTCGGTTCTTGTTGGATGAATATTTCTGGGGATTTTGACCCTCTCTAACAACTTGCTTTCCGTAACGTGACTCGAGAAATCATTTGATCTGGGGTCCTTTGCTTTGATCTTATCTATTTTCTCACATATATTTCCTATGTATTTGTTGTCTTAGATACAGAACATATTCTAAACCTACGAATACTTGGAGTAAATAGCCATATATAACTCTGCAATCTTAGTTTTTGCAACTTCTAACAACTTTTTTTTATTCCTTGTGCACAAATGGAAGTAATACTGTGCTTCCCCTAGGAATTTTTTTAGTTCCTGAATGTATGTCTTAATGCAAAATACTTTTGTTTGTGCTGCTTGTGCAGATGTCTGGAGAGGAGGAAGAGAATGCTGCAGAGCTAAAAATTGGTGAAGGTGAGTGAACAAAGAGCTAAACTTTGAGCATTGTAATTTTTAAGAATTTTGAGGGTAGTTGGGCCAACTGTGGGGTTAGACATGCATAATTATGCATGTTGTCAAGAGGTGGAAACATTTTGGACTGTGCTTGCCAAAAATCTAAAATAATAGAAATTTTAAAGAT
The DNA here is from genome assembly GCA_017589505.3 of Metroxylon sagu. NCBI lineage: Eukaryota > Viridiplantae > Streptophyta > Magnoliopsida > Arecales > Arecaceae > Metroxylon > Metroxylon sagu. Next base: position 1,918,994 of record JACVBY030000640.1, on the reverse strand, counting down.
AGATGATTGCGAAAAAAAGGGGAGTTCAGTGGATAGTGCTTTGATTGAGTTTTGCTTTCAAGCATAAAAATTCATAGACTTTTGGAGGCAATTGGGTGTGGGGATAGCTGGTGGGGGGCCTCGATGAATGTATAAATTCTAATGCACATTTGGGATGGCCATCCTTAATAGTTATCTAACCTTTATAACATCCCCAGGTGAGAGATGAATTTTATAGCTATCTTATTGAAGGATAATTAATTTGACCACTTACTGTTCATCATCCATTCATATGTTCCATCTTTGTGTCCCCCTCCCCCCCCATAATGGCTACTTTTCAACCCTAGAGATTTGGCTTCTAACATTGTCCATTCCGTATGTCAAAACCTGAGATGCCACATGCAGTGTGGCAGAAGTTCAAAAAAGGAGAAATTTGTAAGATACACCAATGGGACATTTCAGAATTGGAGAGTGATAATATTATATTTTTCTGGTGATGATATTTTATTTATTTTTTTGTTCAAGCGAATGATCATTTTGTTTGGCAGGCAATCACAGCTGATCAACTCCAATGTTTTTAATGAAAATTGCCTCATTAGATGGAAAAGAAGTCTATTTTTGTCCTTGAGCAAACGGTGCAATTATGCTGGTGTAATGCCTTTGTGTGATACTTACCAAAAAATATGCCTTTGTGTGATGAACAAAATATAATATTTTGTATTCCCCTTCCACATGCATTTTGTACCTTCTCTAATCCCCACAATCATTATGCTGTTTTGATACTGAGCATAACAATATATCTGTCATTGTAATTCAGAGTTTTTGAAGGCAAAGTGTCTGATGAATTGTGAAGTTGCACTTATTCTTGATCGTAAATATGAGCAGCTTCAGCAGATGTCTGACGATCCTACAAACCAAATATCTCAGTGGGTTTTGAGCAATTTAAAATTTATTCTACTTTATTTTGTATATATTTTCTCATGGCTGCTTTTGGAGATTTCATTGAGTTTTCTCTTTCTATCCAGGGTGTTTGAGAAGTCAATGCAGTATGTGAAGCGCTTTAGTCGCTACAAAAATCAAGATGCTGTGAGACAAGTTAGAGAGTATCCTTAAATTTTTCATCTGTCAAAAAACAAAGGGCTAAGAAGAATAAACGTTAAAATTTCTTTTTATCCTAAAAGTTGACTTTTGTCAGCATTGCAAATTCTTAATTCACCTATCAGAATCCTAAGTAGGTACCAATTGGCTGAATTTGAGGTATGGATGCCTTAAATTACTGTATAGTTTGGATACCAAGATAATCTAAATGAAGACTACAGTAATCACATACTTTTATTTGGGATTTGCAGCTTTGTGTGCTTGGCAACCTTTGCCCTGAAACTGTTGAGGAGGCTATTGCTATGGTCCCATCAATTAAGGTAATAGTAATATGAACCACTCTGAGCCGCTCTTTTTTTTTGTTTGTTCCTCTTTTGTTTCAACTTAACCGTGATGCATTATGTTTCCCTGTTCTCAAAGTCTTTGAATGATTTCTCATCCCTAATATTATTCTCTCACTAGTTAAAACCTTTAGAAAGTGATCTTCACTTCCATCCTACAAAGGTTTGCAAACTGAATCTCTGTTATGTTGCAAGTTTCTGTAGGCTGGATCAAAGTTTTTCCCCCTGGAGGGGCCTTGGCTTTGCCACTTAGTGGCACTGTAGTGAGGTTTCTTTCACGTAAAGATCAATTCTTAAATGTACTTACTTTTACCATCAGTTAGACCTACATCATCTCTCTAACATGTGGAACCTACATGAAGTGGGGGTGGGGAGTTTCTTAAAAGGGGCTTATTACTTTTGGTCACCATGATGCACTAGATTTTGCAGTTCTAACTTAATCCAGCAGGCTTGAGTAGACCCTACTTGGCAAGTTTAAAATCCAAGGTTTGTCATGTCAGTATTAGATCCCACACTAGTACCACATCAATACAGTGTCATCATGTTCAGTGTGTGGTTCGGTTTGTCATATCAGTATGGGTATAATATGGTATGCTTGGTACAAGATTGTATGCATCGGTATAGTATACCATGTTAAAATCTTTTCCTGTTGGAGAGAAACATATGTAATATGTTTTTCTTGCCTATTCTTTTCCTGTCGCTATGACTCCATGTCCATGCATTAGCTAATGGTGGGTTCTTAATATCTCTCTACCTTTTATTGACTCAATTTACAAGAAATTTTGCTTTTGTCACCTATGTAAAGTTAGTGTCCCACTTTTTCATACTTCTATGTCTGGGGCATTTCAGGCAATATATTCCTGCTGGTTTTCATATGTTCTTCCTCTGGATAAAATCCAGAGCAAAAATTGTTGGCTAGTATTGACTCTCTTTGAAATATAGAACCCATTGTTTTCAATTCTCTTGTTCTATTTTGCAGAGCAAAGGACGGATCCATGAAGATGATGCAATCGAGAAAATGCTACATGATCTCTCTCTGATAAAGAAATTTGAATAGTGCACTCATATGGCGGACATCTTTAACTGTCATGAAATGTCTCATATTGCTGTACGTTTTCAAGGATCATATGGTGATCAGTCTGTATTTACTAGTCTGTAGATTGAGTGGATTGTTTGGAAGATTTTGGATGGGGATGTTGAATGAATATATAGATGTTTACTAAATATGAGTTTGACCTCTTGTTAAATCAGTGTCGATGAAATTCTGGTTTCAATCAATTGTTTTTAGAGGCGTATGAGCACAGAATCGGCAGCTCAGAATATTAAGATGTTATTTGAATTACATTTTGTACCTGGATCCATGTTGGAGCTGGCAGATACCCAAAAAAAAAAAAAAATGGAGGAATGCTTTAGTTATGTGCAAACATCGCCTAAAAAGGTAGATAGCTGGTATGACTCCTGTTTCTCCACAATTCTCGCTGTATACCTGGTGCCAATTTGAAAGAATGTGATGGTAGAGCAGCTTAACAGGAGCTGTTTGATGCCTTGGGACTCATTTTGGTATGAATGCTTTTGTTTTCTGTTTATGCTTTCAAAAAGCATGACGAAGTCCTTCTTGTTCTTAAAAATTTGTTTGCAAGTTTTTTTAGAGATGTTACAGCACATTTATTACTTCAGTGTCAATTTCCTCCCTCAAAGAACCTCAATTTCCATTGGCTATTTTGCTATCGTGTGGAGAAACAAAAAAAGCACAATGATACGGAACGACCTTTAATTTTTGTTTGAGACGTGTTAATCTATCACTGCTTGATTTGTGTCCTATCTATATCCGAATTTAATTTTGTATATTTATTCCATATTACTATTGGACATATGTGAATAATGAAAGCTTTGACTCTTACCTCATTTGATATTAAAGTTGTTTCTAGCAAATAATTTAATTGATAAACTCAAACTTGCTAGAGGAGTTATCTTAGCCAGATATTTTAGCCTCCAAGATCAACCTTGCTGCATTCTAGCTTAAGTTGAGCTTGATGAAAATATTAAAGCTTACTCGGTTGAACTTGTTCATCAACTTAATTGGGACATGTGGCATTGCTCTATCTAGCATGCTAGATTATAGAACTCTTATTCTATCAACAATATTAGTGGCTACAAGAATCGTATAAGCTCCATAAACTAATATACTCTTATTCTATCAACAATATTAGTGGCTACAAGAATCGTATAAGCTCCATAAACTAATATTTTTCTTAAGCCAAAATAACAGAACAAATCCCAATGCCCTCCTCTGCCCTTCCCTTCCACATTCCCCCCCTTCCACAAACCATCGGAACCGCCCCCACACTCCCAACTCCACCTCCTCCCCCTCCATTTGAATCCCTATCGCCGTATTTCCTTCCTTCCCCCCTTGAAATCCTTACCAATTCCTCTTCAAATGCTCCTCAAAAACCTTTCATTCTCTTAGAGTCTGTTTAGATTTTTGGAGGAAAAGGAGATAATGAAAGAAAGGAAGAGGAGAGAAAAGAAAGGGTAAAAGCAGGAATGGCAATATGCAGGGTTTTTATGAGTATCCAAACTAAATTGAACTGAAAAAAAAAAAATTTGGACGATAAAAACCTAGATTCAGTTTGGTTCTAAGTTTGAGATTTTAAAACTTGATTTAAATCGAATCTAAGTTCAGGTTTAGAAAACTTTATGAGTAATCAAAAAAACCCAATTATCTAAGGCTATAAAACTTATCGATATATAACTTATTTAAGTAGAATTATGAATTCAAACTTCTTAAACTCCTTACTAATATATGATTCAATTTTATTTGTATTGTTAAATTAATATAGAGATTTAATTTATTTTTTATTTTTATAATAAAAAATAAATTTATTTCAATTTTGAGTTGGGTTCGGATCGGATAACTAGTTGACTTGACCCGATTTTCATAACCAGTTTAGTTATAGGTTTAACAAACCAGTTTGGTTATAGATTTGAGTTTAACTTTTTTTTAAAATATTAGTTTTAAAATCAGCTTCGGTTTTTAGGATTTAAAACTAAAAATGGATTCCGATAGTGAAATATATATATATATATTCAACTTGATGCCATTCCAAGGAAAGAGAGGGTGTTATCCTCTTATTTGGGAAGGAAGGAAGAGGAAAAGAGTGTTGTAAAGCCGAAAGTTATAAATTGTTCCCATCCCCTTCATTATCCCCTAATTTGGGAGTAAAGAAATTTAAATTTAAAAAAAAAAATGGAGTAAAATAATTGACCCTGATTTTTCTTCCTCTCTTTCTTTCATCTTCCTTCTAAACAAGAGTTTATTGTCCTTCTCTTTCTTTTTCCTCCTCCTTGTTTCCCTCCATCGAAACATAACGTTAAAGGCATTTTCCTTCACCTTCCTTGAGACTTGAGACCACTGACTTCACTGCCACCATCAACGTTCAGTGACATGAGCGATGAAGATGAGGACCTTGCTGATTCGCCATTGGAAGGGAAAGTGCTATATTAGAGGGATCCCTCGTTGGCCTACCTAAAATACTCCACTATGATGAGGCAATCAAAAGTGGTGGTAGATGTTAGTCATCCACATTGCCTTTGAATTTTTCTTTTTCTAAGGTTTTATAAAGATAGCATAGGATCGAAATGCTTTTTTCTCTTGTTAGAGATAGACCAATCCAATGACATGCACTCGATGTGTTCCTGCTAATTGTTTATAGGTCATCACAGGTGATTCTGCATTCATTTATCCTTGGTGCACTCATTGTCTTAATTGATATTAGTTGAATGCTACTTATAAAACTAGCTAATGGCATCTAAATAAGTAAGGGTGAGTAGGAGTTAAATTGAATTGATTCTAGGTTAAAACCTAGATTTACATTTTACATAATTTAAGATATTTATAATTTAATTTAATTTTTATAATATTTTTCAAGTATTAAAATGCAACATAATGAAACAATATCGACAATAAATATAATATTTAAAGATAATCCGTGCAAAGACAATATGTCGCTTTACTTAAAGCAAGTATGTATTTGAATAATTTTTTCCTATGAATTTGTGATACATATTAGGTTGAATAAAAATAGTGATCATGTTTAAGATTGTGAAATTTGATTTATTTAAATAATTATGTAGTTATGTTTGATTAATTGAAAGTCATAGATTTAAATATAATTTTTTATGTAAAAAACCAAATAAATATTGTCAGCCTAAAAAAATAAATTATTTATACTCTATAAAATTTAATTTGCTTCACTTTGTGACACCAGCATTTATATGTGCCCCGCATATAGCGTTGGTGTATGGCTAGATTTTCTATAATAATTTCATTGCTTTGCAAGAAAAGTTCAATTTATGAAAGATAGATAACATCAAGGGCAAAATATTGCAATTGTTTTAAGAATATATTATTTAATGAAGCTCTAGATGCATCTTTGCTATGAATTTTGGTCAGTAATCCAATTTTCAACCACTACCAACTATATCAGCTAATTGGATACATCATTCAAATGCTCTATGTTAATTATGTTAACTCAGAATGGAATTGGATTGAATTAGATTATAATAATCAAGCTCGAGACCAAATTGAGTGAAATTAAGATTAGATTATGCTTATCATGAGTTCAACATGTTATTAGCCCGATCCAAACCATCTTAGCAACAATCATCAAAGAAGCCGAATGTTGAGATGCCCATTTGTAATTATGACTAATAATAATTTTTTAATTAAAATAAGTTGAATAATAATTTTTTTAAAATTTATTTTATTTTATTTTATTTTCTTGGGAGGCAAGGAGTTGGGCATTGGCCCACTGAGCCAAATCATAAGTCAACGGGTCAACCAGCAATTCCAAACATAAGAAATCCCCGATGCCGACTTCCCCTTCTTCCGTGCGCCGTCTTGGGGTTCGCCTTGCCTTCGCCCCCTTCGTTCCGCTTCGAGTCGCCCTTCTCGCGTCGCTCAAGCCCTCGAGGTACGGAACCCATCTCCAACGCTTCGTTTTCTCTCTCGGTTGGATTAATCTAATCTAAACCTTGTTCAAATCTATGGAGTCTATCTTCTTCAGTCGGTAATCTTCTTGATTGCCGTTGCCTATCTTTAGATTGATCTATGGAACTGCGAGTTTTTTGCTCCAATTTTTATCGTCTGGATCGAATAGATCTTTTCTAGATCAAATAGATCTTTAGTTTCGGTCAAAAGTTCCATTTTTTTCCATCAAAAACTCAATCTTCAGATGAAATTGTCTGGGTGGATAATTTTTCTTCGCAAAAAATTCGGTCAACATCCAAGATTTCTATTACTTTGGGTCGTCTCTCTTCTACTCGGTTTTTAATCATCATCTATTGATCGTTATCGATGGGCTTCTGCAAATCGAATTATAAAGAGGCAATGGTAATAATGTGCCGATTGAGCTAGGCTGCGATGGCACGAAATCATGGCAAATCGGCTTTGCAGCCTTGTAATTTATCTGAGCTGATGACATGAGTGTCCAAGTTTCACAAGCACAAGGGAGATTTCATAGCAGAAGTGGAGGCAGGGATGCCATGATCATTAACTTTTGGAATGGAGAAGGGGCTAGGGCTGGTTAAGATTTCCCATCATACTGTTTCTAGAGATAGAGAGTGTCTAGAATTTTGTTGTGGCAAAGCTAGGTGGTGATTGTCTTGTATGGATTGGCTAGATCGGTTGGCTTGACCCTTACAGTCTTAGGCAGGGCCTAAGGAACTTGGATGGATCTTAACAACTTCTTGAAAGACATCAACCTGTGCATGACTTAAGCATGGATGTATTAGAGCTAGAATATCCTTTGCTTCCTAGCTCTTCTAGAATGAAGTCTGTAGGAATTGTTGTGCTTGGTGCATAAAGGATGGTGATAAACCTAGTAGTTGATGCTTGGATGGGAGATAAGGTAGTAAGATGAGGCACTGGCCATCCTGATGCTTGTTGTCTGTAGAGAATCTGGCGTTCCCCTCTTTGCCTTGGTCTCAGTCTCTTTGAGGGATTTAAAGATTTGTGGGCCATGGTTTTACAACAATAACAATAAAGCCTCAATGCCAAACTAGTTGGGTTAATCCTTTTCTCTATTCGCTCAGTTTTGAGTCATATTTTTAGTAAAATACAAAGATTTCAAATTTTTCTATATCGTTTTCTCTCATATAATTTTTAGTCTTTTTTTTTTTTTTTTAATCCCAAACTAGTTATGGGCCTTAGTTTTATAGAATATTAATTGGTGGATGTGAGTTAACTTAAAGTAGTGTTTCTTTGTCCCAGACCCTTGATCTTTGCTCTTAGAGAGGGAGGGAAAAAATCCACTAAATTAGTGGACAACTCAGAAAAATCACATGGTACAGAAATAGCATCTGGGTAAGAAAACCAGGAATTTAAGCAGCCTAAACCCTCTTTCATGTGAATCTCTGTGTGGGTTATTCATTAATACAGCACTGCTCTTTGTTTATATGTAATGTGTGCTATCTTGAATAAAGCATGGTCTTCTAATAGGCCTAGCCCTTTAAACATTTTTCCTGTTAACCAAACCCAAACCCTCTAATTGCAACAAAAAAGGATACTGTTGAATGGGGAATCTGAAAATTATTCCCTCATTATCAAATCCTTGTCCTAGTACTTAATGGAGTTATATTCCTTCTTTCCATGTTTCATTCAACCTCTTTCAATGAAGAAATGGAGGATAACATGCTGGTTCAAAGTGGTTCAGAGCCCTGCATGCCTCAGACAGGCTCTAAAATGGTTTCATGTCTTGAATATTGACTTGGACCCAATCCAATTTTATTGTGCATCTGGTTGGTGAGGGCCTACCTTCTTTTTACTGAGCCAGCCTTGAAATTTTGAACTCTTTGGATCTTGTTTAGTTAGGTTGAGATGTGCTATTTTATAACTGCAGTCAACCCAATCCGAGGACGTTTTGTTATTGGGACTGAAATATGCCCTACCAGTCAAAGTTGAGTTGGGCCCAAATTGGACCAGCCTTGATTGACCAGTACTTGCTGCAATTTTTCCAACTGTAATTTTAATCTGCTTATGATATGCCATCATATAATATTTGTTAATAAAAGATCTTGACTATAATTAACAATTTTTGTATTTTTGTCCTTTTTTCTGTAAGATGTGTTGTTTGGTTATAATTTTGTTTAAATCTGATGGACAACTACTTCCACTGTCACCTGCAGCCATGTATGATAATCTGGGCAATCAAGCTGGGGTGCAGAGACCTCCAATAAATCCTCAACCAAACCCATTTGGCAATGCATTCTATGGAGCTGGATCTGGGCTTATCAGAGGTGGCCTGGGGGCATATGGAGAGAAATTCTTGGGTTCAAGTTCTGAATTTATGCAAAGCAATGTATGGAATACGTAAACAGAGAATGCATGTTAGTACATGCATTGTAGATTACTCGATAGCCTCCCTTTTGCGGTCTGAACTATTTGCATGCACTATAAATAACAATAAACATGCCATTATATTTTCTAACTTTTGGCCTCAAATGTAACAGATTAGCAAGTATTTCTCCAATCCTCAGTATTATTTTCAAGTGAATCAGCAGTATGTGAGGAATAAGTTGAAAGTGGTCCTATTTCCATTCCTGCACAGGGTAAACTTACTACTTTATTCTTTAGCTCGACTTCCCTAATTGATCGCTTCTCTTTATTATTATTAAGCTTTATTATTATTAAGCTTACAGAACTAATTTATGTTTTTGCTGTATTCTGTTTTATCCAGGGTCACTGGACCAGGATAACTGAGCCAGTTGGAGGTAGGCTTTCATACAAACCTCCAGTTTATGATATAAATGCCCCAGATCTATACATTCCTTTCATGGCCTTTGGCACCTACATTATTCTTGCGGGCTTCTCATTTGGTCTTATGGGAAAGTAAGTCGTGTATTCTGGCCCCAACTTACATCTTCAAGCAATAACAGTTACTGATCATACTTGAATCTCTTGCAGGTTCAGTCCAGAAGCTTTGAGTTTACAGTTCACAAGGGGATTGGCTGGGTGGTTTTTGGAGGTTGCCATCCTAAAAGGTTTGTTATATTCATTAGGTGGAGGGGAGGCGCCACTGCTTGATATGGTGGCATACGGTGGCTATGCTTTCACAGGATTGTCACTGGCTATACTGGCAAGGATTCTCTGGAGCTACTCATATTATTTCCTGATGCCATGGGTGAGCGTGTGCATGGGGGTGTTTTTGGTGAAGACCATGAAGAGGGTTCTCTTCACAGAGATGAGGAGCTATGAGAAGCATTCAAGCAGGCAACACTATGTGCTTCTTTTCATGGCCATTGCTCAATTCCCGTTGTTTTTCTGGCTTGGCAGTTTAGGAATGTGACTGAGTTTGTACTGACCTCTTTGCTCAGATGATCTGTAGTAATCTCTCTCTCTCTCTCTCTCTCTCTCTCTCTCTCCTATTAGGATTATTGTTGGTAATCAGTGTACAGTGCCAGGTAGATGTTGCTTATGAAGGATCAGGCCATAACCAAGTGACTTGTCTTCTGAAATCAGGATCATGCTGTGCGTTGTGTCCATTACCTTGATGATAGGTTCAAATTTGTGATTTGGAAAGGAAATCTGTTAACACGTTCTGGGGATTGCAGTGTGTCATGAATGTTGATTTAATTGGAGGGACAATGGTCTATCCAAGGGCTAGCATCTCCTAGCAAAGTGTGGAGTAAAGTGGCAGCTTAAAAAGGATCGAAGACAAATATGAATCCAGCATTCAGTGATTTCATCTCATGTTCTCAATCTAGTATTTTGAAATTTTCTCTCTTCTATATTACAGCAAACACTTGTAGAAATTCATCACCGAAGTTCTCAGGATCTCTTGCCTTCTGATTTATATGGATGCATTTATTCAATAGTTGTATGATATAATCTATCTTATCAAAAATAGATATAGAAGTATATAAAAATTGTCCCTTCTGTGTAGTGCTGTAAGGTGTAGGCATGCTAGGTTCTGAATACAGGGGCAGGATTCTTTCAAATCCCTTTTTTTTTTTTCTCTCTCTCTCTTGTGAAAAGAAAAATATGCAAGAATCTATATCATTATGGAATTGGATTCTAGTGGGACTCTGGCAGTCTGAGGTAATCTAGTTCAAGTGACAGAGAACTGAGAACAGCTAGGTTTTTAACTTTTTTTTCTTAATCTTGTTTGGCGTGCACCTCCGTTTGGGGTCTTGGTCTCAAATTTGCTGTAGTGCCTTCAATATTTTGGAGGTTACGTGGGCTTAGCTTTGTAAATTTCTATTCTAAGCCTTTCATTTGGCAAATCTTTTTCTTCAACCTCTTTGTTTATTAACAAAATTTTAAAAGGAAAAGAAAATTTATCAAGATGACCTCTAGCTAGGAGTTGTCTCGCCTGAACCCTACGAACTGTAGAAGATTTCAGCAAATTTGCGCTCTCGTTAGTGGGGGATGGATTTGAGGATCTACAACTTCAATACCGCCGATAATGATCGTTATCAGAGCTCTATCAAGCGAATAAGGACTATTATGTTTTTTTCTTCTTCTTTCTTTGCATATATAAAAAGATTTGATGTTTATTATATAATTCTTAATAATAAAAATAATAATAAAAAATAGTTAAAGTATGTTTCGAACGATAATTTTTAAAAAAGAAAAAAAAAAAGGAGCAGAGGTGGGCCAAGCTGGTAGGGCTGAGGATTTTTTTTTTTTTTTTTTTATTCTCTCGGATGATCAAAGATGAGGGCTAAACTTATTGCTTTAATGAGGCATGGAATAGGGACGAATAGATTATGCCAAAGATGAAGATGAATTGAGCAAAAACTAGCCCTATCCCGCCCCAACTACCATTGCTAATCCAACATCAGTCCATCAAAAGCTGGACCGGTTGGCCTTGGTCTCAATCTCTCTTTCTCTCTCTATCTCCATCAAAAGCTGGACCCGTTGGCCTTGGTCTCAATCTCTCTTTCTCTCTCTATCTACACAAACATTTGAAATGGGTAACATCAAGTGCCACTTAATTGGACCAGCTCGCCGAGAATGCTAAGGAGCTTCCAATTGTAGAAGCTCAAAACAGGGGCCCATAGAGCTACGATGGAACTCCAAGCAGCTCCGGTGTTGGGATGAATCTAAATGAGAAGGTTGGAACATGATATTGGGTTTGGCCATGCTGTCTTATTAAAAAAAGCGATGTATTACCCTCATAAACCATAATGCCTAGTTCATCTTGGCCTCACATCTACTTCCTTATCTCTGTAATGTAGTGTAGGCCCTGAATCATCAAGTAATTCAGCTGTTGGGCACCCAACATGTGAAGCGCCTACGACAACCCCCCCACAACTCCTCTCTTTATATTTTAAAAACTTTATACTCCTTATCTGTCGTTATATAAATCAGCTTAGCCTTAGCATGCACATATAGACTAGTTGGCATATAGGCTAGTTGGCAGAACGATACACCATCGATATCAAAAATACAATATTATTAAAACCTGAGGGATTAAACCGTAATGGCCATAGTTTGAGAATCAAAATGAATTTTAAGTGAAATTATATTGGATAATAACTAAAGTTTTTGGATACATCTGGTATGGGGCATACACATCGATAAAACATACTATGATAACAATAGTATATGACATCTTTAATTGGTAATATATAAAACTTTTTTTTTAAGTAGCCATGAATAAATTATAAAATTCATATATAATTTAAGAGTAATTGAATAGTTCTAGATTGATTCAATTTTGAAAAATAATTCAGCTAATCGCTCAGCAAAGGGAAAATACTTCAATTTTTCATAATAATTCAAAGAATATGATAGCTATAATTGCCAAAAGGTCGTTATGTTCCATAAGCAAAGTTTTTTATTCTTTTCTGCGTAAGAGAAGCATGTCCAAGGTTAATGATGCCAATGCTAGCTGCAATGCTAGAATAGTCTTCCATCAAGCATGATACGAGTGCGAATCAATTGGCCTCAGACGATCTGTCTGAATGAAGTTAAAAAACATGAGCGAAATACTCGCTCTCAACAAAAAGACAACAGTGGGAAGCGTGTCGTTTGGATTTCATGACCTGGAGGAGGGTAACAATATATATAAATCTGAAAGCCAGTGCATTTTTGAGTATGATCTGAATTTTTCTTCCTCAACAATGGAGCACACACAACCATATAGCAAAACGTCGAAAATAAATGACAAAGGATGCCATATTCACAACTTGAATGCTTATGAAATGTCAAAATTGAACATTTAAAACTTGTCTCAGATAGATATTTTACTTCCTTTAGTTGCTTGAAGTGCAAATTCATAGAAAGGTCATGACTGGATGTCTACAGTAGCTGCAGCTGCCCTGTTTTTCCCTTGATTTGTTGGAGCATATCACATAGCCTGTTAAGGTCAACAGGAGTACATTATGATCAACAGAAAGTTAAAAATGTGTTGAAGAAGGGCGAAGATTGTCAGACTTTTTGATGGTCATATTGTAAAAGAAGCACAATATCCATAAAAGAAGGAAAATTTAAATTGTCAGTTGCTAAATAGTTCATCAATGGAAAAAAATTGCATGATCACCCAATCCACACAATAATAGAACCATCCAATAATATTTTGAAGTTTTATGTAAAGAATAGTTAAGCTCATATGCTTTTATGACTGCTAGAATTCGCAGTTAGCACACCCATAATTTTGAGAGAAAACAAAATCTGCTTGCTCTTTTCAAACGTCACTCTTTGTAATTTTATAGACACAAACACCAGCTAGGACTCCCTCGGTTCCAGACACCAACTGCATTCCTATGCATAAATAATAATAATAAACCTTTTCAAATTTGAAACACCAAAATCAAAAATATTTGTGTCGATGGTAATCCAGAAACATGTCCACAAATATGTCCAGATCTGGAATAAAGTGTACAAAAATCTCAAAATAACTAAGATATGGGAGGAGAAGACTAGAAAAGTTCCTTTAAGTCCATGCTCAATGGGGATTGTCTTTAGCTCAAGATTGAATTGAATAAAGAATTGCACCAGAAAAAAAAATGAGAACATGAAAAGAAAAGATTCTCAGTTGCAGAATGCAGCATGTCACTCTGAACTCCAAGCATAATTTTATTTCTTTTCAAGATATGACCCATAACGACACAAGGACTCTACCACAGATTTTATTCAAGAAAAGAGAAGAATAAACAAAAGACTTCTAGGGATGCATGATCAAAAAGAATGGGTGGGATATATGGGGCACAGCCAACAAAAGGCTTTCCTCCGACGGCAAGCCCTTCAAGATATGGCACCAATCTTTGTTTTCTTTTGTCAAGTCTAAGGGGATCTACTCATTCTAGTTTTCCAAATAAAGCCCTCATTTCTCAAGTGGATACGCCCACTATTTTTCAATTTTGGTAAAACAGCCAAACATGCACTCTTTGATCATGACTGCATTGATTAAGGTTAAATCATCATTTTCGTTTCTTGTCCCACTATTAAATGCACTTCAATGATTTTGCAAATAAGATAGGTTTCCTGCCTCCCAGTTAGCATTCTAAGTTCATGACAATCTCTTGCCAGCAATTGCATTGGCTAGGATTTCAACACCAAGCATCCAAGGAGTTGATGTCAGGTTAATTTCTACTAATCCAAATTACCTGTTCCTTCCATGAGTTCTTTTTGGGTTAGTATTGTGCTTTGTAGCCAATATCACTATAACATGAAGAGATGTTAATGATGATAATACTCTAAACTTTCTTCCATAATTCCAATTCAACACCAAAATCTATTCTCATCTCATAAACTAACATCATACCATTTGCAGATCACATATAATAAGACTAAATTAACAAGAGTTTAAAAGGCCAAGAATAACTCACTCTTCCATACAACATCCTTAATCATCTCAGTACACTCCTTCAGTGCACCTACAGAAATTAACACCCACAAAATTACCTATTGTAATACTCTAGCCTTTATTTTCTCCAAGTTTAAATTCTACTTATCTCTCTCGTTCTTTCCATTAGGCCTAAGCACGTCATACCCTCATAGCACATAGGATACAACAACATATAAGGTCAACTTCATAAAAGCTGGTGTAGTTCTGTAGACCATAATATGCTTGTAAAAGATTGCACCATAATATTTATGACTCCGATCATCATTCAGTTTCCTCACCTTCGACATATAATTGAAGAGCTATTTCCCCAAATTTTTCCTCGTAAAGGAGCTATTTAATAAAATCAACCAACCTCTAGTATGATCTCATGGTTGCAGCTCATTGAAGGTATAATATGCATTACATAATAAGTCTTTTGTCCTCATAATAAGAAGCTAATCTTTCCTATTAATTACCAAAATATACTTGTTCATTTTACCGGTGTTCTCTTAAGACACTTTGCCTAATACTAAATCTAGTCAACAGAGAAATTATCTTCAATTTGCTTGGCCTTTCCCACCTATCTACTCAACCCACTTGTAGTTGCAGTTTAGGAGACCATCAACATCAGACTTCCATCCATTTTAATTTCTATTTATAATAAGCAGACCAACCTTCATCGTTGGTCACCTTTCCTTTGTATATTTATCTTTCTCTTGTTTCTGCATATACTAAAATCACAATTATTAATGCCTTATACTACAAATTTCCACTCTTTTACAGGGCCTTCACTTTTCCTTCTGTAATACTTTCAAGCATATTTTTGAGACAAAAAATATCAAAATGTATTAAAACAGTTTATACATCTAATGTGACCAAGGGTTTAATTCCCGGTACCAGGCCCTGTCTTGGTTTGCTTTTGAGACAGTACAATACCAGAATGGGATGGTATAGTGGTAACATACTAAAATAGATAATAACAACAAGCATGAGACCAAAAAAAAAAGAAATCATGTCCTTGTCCATCCGGCCAGGGTATCTTGAGTGGATGCAATCAGTAAAGTTGGGATAGCCTAGGATTGTTGGGACATCCCGGTCCAACAGAACTGGTGCCCCACAACAGCAGGGGTCCTGGATCTCGATTTCTCATCAGAACAGTATGGTACCAACAATACCATCCTGTTGCAACAGGACTTAAATCCTTTAACGTAACTTTTGGTTTGTGTTTGCATGAAGAAAACATTATCCAATGATCTTGATGGATCTTCATCAAGATCATTACTGTCCCAAAAGATTTAGAACCTTCAAAGGAGTACATAGTCCCAGCAAAACAAGTGGTATTGCCAAAAAGGGGAACAAGGTAGAAGGCTTTTATCTTCCATGTATAAGCATCACAATTATCCACAAAGCACTAGCAATACACGTTGCTTTGACATTCCAGTTTAAAGCCTTACCTATTTATAAGATGAAAGCCACGAGCAATATAACTTTTAGAGAATAACAAAATGATATGTTGTGCTTCATTATGCATGACCCATCAACGATTCATTTAAACATGAAGTTTCCTGAAAACAAAATTTGCTTTAGTCAGCGAAAAAGCACAATCTGTTAGCAAGGTAACAAAGCAAACAGCATCTATCTTGAATCTTGCTGAAAAATGGTCTGTGTGGAACTGCCATCTTACATAAGAATAACAATATAGGATAAAAAGACATACCAGGTCTCATAGGTCAGCACTGAGAAAGAGTTGTTTGTCTACAAACAGCAGAACTAACTCAACGGTTCACAACAAGTGCAGCAATTAGAAAACTCATCAAGTAAGCCATGAAAAAGTGTAGAAATCATAAAAACTGAAATAAGATGTGATTCAAATAAACCTATGCAACTTCTCTCAATTTTGTTATTAATATGTGGCTTGGTAGCTGCTGCCAGTGTTTGATAAATGGTTTCAATGTGACATGATCAGCATATACAAAGCTCCATCAAATAATGAATTTCCTGTTCAGGTTGACAAGTGCATCCTGTATGTTCCCTGAAGGGATTCACACTCCATTGCCTGATAGCACTATAGCAGATCAATTTAAACCAATCAATGATGAGGCCCCCAATGCAGAGATCACCCTAACAGAGAGAAATATCAGATAAAGAGATATAAGGCCAAAACCCAAAATCTTGTTTGGGCGCATGTCACTCCGTGGTAAGATAACAAGAGCCCAGATGAGTCCTAACATAAGAAAACCTATTGTATAAACCAAGGTCCTATCTTGTGGGAGCTCGTAAGAATCAGGCACTGTTGACCACGCTTTAAGCAACATTGACATCCCCAAGCCAGCAAGTGTGTTGAACATGGGCCCAGCATAGCATCCCGACATTGCAATCTGCACTCCATCTCCTCCATTCATAGCCAAAGCAACATTTGACATCAAATCACCCATTGAATTACCCCATGCCAATACTGTCGATCCAAGAATAGATGGATTAATGCCCAATATTACACCCAAAGCCACCAAAAGTGCAACTAACTCATTAGCAACAATGTAGAACCACACTATACTCATTATAAAACCTCCTACCACCCATGGAAACAAAAACCTGCTTGGTGGGCGATCAATGCTTGTGTATAGGAAAGCAAGAACCATGAGTGCAACACCAATGACACCACCTACAACATAAGCAGCTATACTGAATTTAGAGCCCTCGTTCCATAGAAATGTCAACAAAAGAGGTGCTAAAAAAGCACTAGCAACTGCATATCCTTTCGACCACCTTTCTTCCTCAACAATTGGAATCGTTAATCTCCTCGGAATGGACAAGGGCATCTCCATCCAGAAAATTAAGTTAGAACAAGAGAAAAATGAGGTTTCCACCTCTCCTTCATCACTCCAACCCCACAAAGGCCTAGAATTCTCAAAAGAATTAGTCCCGCTGCCCTGATTCGAATAAATAGCCACATGTGAAGCCCACATCCACTGAGGTAATGAAGCATGCAGCTGAGGCATCTCATTGTTAATATCTTCTTCCAAAAGTGAGCTGTATACAGACTCATCCTCTTCAACACCCTGAGAAAAGATGCTCCCTCTAACTGGAAGCAATGGAGTCACCATATCTAACTTCAACATCCGAGCATGCTTCCTCAATATCTCATTTGCTGCCACGGTGAACGCATAAACCACATAAATCGAAACAAACATGAATGCTCCCCAAACAGGCACCCTACCAACAATCAAGATCATGGACAAGGACACCAATATCAACAGGAAGAAGCTAATATCCCGGATGAAACATTTCCTATCAATTTGAACATTCTTCTCCGCTACGCATAACGAAACGGTCCCGACAACTACGCAAGTAACAAAGACTGCACCCCCTAATACACTATTGAGACCAACCTCCCCAGCGCCGGTCCCCACGAAAGATGCTATGCTAGCAAAGACATCAGGAGCACCATTCCCGAGTGGAAGGAGGGTGACCCCAGCAACGGTTGCAGGAAGCTTCAGTAAGCTGGAGAGCTTCTCTAGATTACAACAGAAGTAATCGGCAGCCGTGTTTCCCAGCATATAAAACAGAGCTGCTAGCCATAGGCCAAGCACGGCGAAGCCCAAGCCACGAAATTTCCCGCAATCACAGTAGAAAAAAGTGAGATAGTCGATGAATCCTCCGGAATGGCATTGCCGATGGTTCTTCAAGAAATCGCACTGGGTGGCAAATCCCTCATGCCGGGCTAGTCCAGTGCACGCTTCCGTAGGATTCCCAAAGGATTCGGAGTTCTCATTCATCCCGTCAATTTGGACACCCCCCTCGGTAGAATTGGTGAGAGGAACCTCGGCCATCCGCCGATGAGGAAAAAGAATGGATTTTGAAACCCAAGTAGAGGAAAATTTGGAGTTTTGGCGGAGGAAAGGATTCCTGAGAACGTCCTCTCTGTTGTAGAAGAAGAAGAGCAGCACCAGAGCACAAAGACCATTGAAAACCGCACGAAATCTACCGTGGCGCCCGATGGTCACCTCCATTTCTATAACATCAGCCGACTCCTTAGCAACCCCAACTTGGAGATCTAGGGTTTGGATGCATGAGAATCCAATCGAATGGAGACGCTGGGGGTTCGAATTGGAGGATCGTGCGATGTGGGGCACTTATAAATATGGGGGACAGAGCGAATTCGATAGGAAATTTAGGGTTTTAGGCAGTAAAAGAGGAGGGTTCTGATGGAATTAGGGTTTCGCAGAAGCGTACCTCAACGACGAAGAGCGAAGCTTCTCACCCGTCGAGTCGAAACGGACGAGGCGGATTGGTAGCGTACGCCGCTACTCCCGCGTGTTTCGCGCGTTGGACCTCAGAAGGTTGGGAGGGTATAAGTACCGGACCGTAAGCAGAACATCTTCCATGGGTATTATGGTTGGGCCTGAGATATGGCCTCGGCCCAAGTTACTGGGAACAAGGCCGATCTTGAAAAGCCCATAAATAAATTTGGATGCGATTCTGTTTTACGCTTGAAATATACTTTTGGTTCTTAAACTTGCACTCAAAATTTATTTTAATTCTTAAATTTTTAATTATTATAATAAATTTAGTCTCTTATATTTTAAAAATATTATATTCCTAATATTTCGTTACATTGAGTTAGATAAATTGATATCGTTGATGCATCACTCTACCAATTTTAATAAACCTTGCATAACGAATATCAGAAATGCGACATTCTTTAAACATAAGAGATTAAATTGTAACAACTAAAAGTTTAAGGATCCAAATGAATTTTGAGTGAATATTTGAGGATTAAAAGTGTATTTTAATCAATCCTTGTATCTCTTCTTTGCCATGTTCCATTCTTAGGCCAGTTTTGAGTGCATTCAGGGCAACAAATGATGCTGTCATCCAACTGTGAATCGCATCCAATAGTCCTTAGATCATTAGTACAGTCCTTCAAAGTTTAAAGAGCTAGCTGCTGATCTCTCTTTTTAAGTCATAGAAAGCACAGTAGTAGCAAATGAACTGCATGTTTTATGTAATCTCATGCTCATACTTATACCTATTATAACTTCAACCACTGCCATTGCTTGTTATTGTGAACCATTTGTTTCTCTTCTTTTGTGTTTACCTTGTGATTGTGAACCACTGTTAAAGGGCTCATGGTTTCACCATGCCAATTCCAACCCCAAGATAGGGTGCATGCTTTTCCTTGTTTTCAACACCTACACTGCAAAGAAAATTGGTGCTATTGTCAGGGCAAGTGATGAATTAAGTTTGTTAATTCTGAGAAGAATATTGCTATGTGGCCTAACATATTTCTACCTTCCTTCATTCACAACATGGCTTGGTGTGAGGAGATGGTGTGATTCATGAGGCTTGGTGCAATTCACCATGGTGCTGGGGGCCTTTCTCCATTGCCATGCCAGAATCATGCTGAAATGGAAAACTACATTGAGCTCTGTGTCCTTTTTCTTTGCATGAATGTGAAGTTTCTCTAGCAAGATCTTGAATCAGAACTACCAGATGTTCCTTAACATGTAAGTCAATTAAAGTTTGGTGGAGGCAATTGTAGATTATTTAATCTGGAGGAAGTCAAGGGTTTGATTCTTGATAAGGTGCTTGAGAATTTTCTTTTCAACTTTTTTTTTTTTTTGGTATGGTGCTTTTTGTGATGGCAACAAACATCATATGAAGTCCATCAGAGCATTGCTAATTTAGGTTTGATCTAAGATTCCATCAACCTTGTGTCCAAATAAGTACAAGGCCTTTGCTTTAAGACTCAATTATACACTTCGTTTCATCCACTGAAACTATAGGGGTCAAAAAAGAAATGCTAGAATTTAGTTATATCTCAAATGGACCAACTTTTAAAGATTCTTGTTGTCATTCTCCAGTTACTGATTAATTCACATATTAGTTTTGAAAACTCTATAATCTATCCATCAAAATTTACTGATGTTCTTGAGGCCAGTGTTTTTTATTTCTTGCATATACTCTGCCATAGAATGGATACCTCAATTTTTAAGTTCATATGGTTCTTACTGTTTCTGTTTCAGCCTAAACATTTGATATATGCTTAAATTTTCTTTCTTTATTTATTTTTCCCCAGTTTCCTTTTTCTTTTTTAAGGTTAAACTAGTGATTTATGACACTAGCTATACTTTACCTAGAGTTTATTTATGTAAATATTCAAGGAATAATCTAAGAAGATTGTACTAGACAGAACAAATATATATATATATATATATATATCATGAAATCCTTTGATTTTTGATATTGTTTATCAAAACTTTAGAGCTTTTGAGGACCAAGATTTAATATTAAAAAAAATGAAAATAAATCTAGGAATGCAAGAGGGCTTGTGCAAATGTTGTCTTTAACTCATGGGGAAACAAAAACAAGACAACAGATTTTGAACAAAAACTTCTTGATACACATAATAATATAATCAAATTTTGCAAACTTGGCAACCATGAGTTTTTTTTAAATACTTTAAAATAGTGTAGTCAATCATCTTTGAAACGAGGCATCTACTAGCTCAGTGGTCTGCTTATTTTGGTTTCAAACGCATAACCTACAATTTATGTTACATGAAGTAAAGAAGGAATTCCATACGAAAGTTTTTTTTGAACAGAACCTAAGTATAGTGCTTTATATTGGAGAGCCTATGGTTTTCTCTGTCTCTCTCTTACCTTTTTATCATTACCTCAGCCTTTACTTAAGATTCAAGTGATGATAGCTAAAAAAAAAAGTAAGAGAAAAAAAAAAAAATTATCAAACCAGATATAAATTACTGCACTGAAGCTTCGTCCAAGCTTTTTGCGCTGAGCAAAGAGAACCACCTCCACAATCAGATCTTAATAGCTGTTATACAAAAGGTGTTTTTTTTTGTTGATCAATATAAGATTGACCATTGACAAGGTTTGCATTCAAAATTGACAAAGATGTGCTATATAAATATTTAGAAATATGTTAAGAGAGACTTGCACGAAAACATGGCAGAATATTTTATACCTAAGTAGTTTCACAAACTTTAAGACCCTTCATGGTCCCAAGGAATGACTTAGAGAGAATAGTTCGTCTTTTAGAAACTCAATCATTCACCAATGACTTGATAGCATGATCATGAAAGAAGGATGTGGTTCTTTAAACGTAGTTGATATTTAGAAGGTTTGCACTCCATCCTCCGAATGAAATACATCCACATGATCATGTGAGGATTATTTTATTGAGATATTTGAAGTTTCCGCACATGATAATTGCTGCTGATGACCATGTCTTGGACAATCCACCAATGCATATCATGTGAAAGGTCTTCATATCTGCATCAATTGGGCCCCATGCTGATGTGGATCCATGAATGGGACGTTGCCAAGAAATTTCTCGGTGCAAATTGCAGCCACTCAGCTTAGTCCATGTATTTATAAATGAATATCACGTTACGTGCTTTGTGATAGCTTTTGATTAGTGGAGGACCGGAGCATTGACCAATAGAGAGATTGGCTAAAAGGATTTATATGAGTTATGCACTGTAATACATTGTACATGCTTGAGTGAGGGGTTGGCAAATTGTTTTCCCATCAATCAAGTAAATTTTTTTTTCTTCTCAAATATGTATATATGATCGCAATTCTTTTTTCATTATTACTCTTCAATTTTTTTATTTTTTTTTCTCTTCTTCTTCTTCTTCTTCAATCATCATTTATAAGATGTTTACCTGCATTTTGCTCTTGATGCATTTCAAAAAGAAAAAATAAATTAAAATTTTAATTTTAGATAATAATTTTGATAAAAATAATAATTTTTATAAAAAATATTTTGATATAGTATTTCATTTGACAAGTATGAATCTACCGATTGTGAAAGATCTTATTGTTAAAATAAAAATATCTTCTTATGGTATAATTGATGTTTTATAAAGAAATATAATATTATTATTTAATTAATAATTAATAGCTATAAAAAATTATTTTTAAAAAAGTTACATACAATTGACATATGTATTAAAAGTGTAACTGAAAATATAATTTGATTAGAGAAAATTAAATTTTAATAATAAAGGAATAGCATATAATTAATATGCAAAGTAGGCTCATAGTACAAAGGATATTATAAAAAAGATGAATAAATCTTAGCAAATTATCAAAAAAATTATGATGTAAAAGAATATGAGTAACAATGAATATCATACTTATTTTTTAATATACAAAAGAATATCTAAATATTATCAGATAATATTTATTTAAAAAAATATAAATTTTTGAGTGATTTTGATATCCTCAAAAGCCGTTGGTGAATACTTTACTAATTTGCATGATGCTTGCGATTGCACCATGGAGGATCCACGTCCTTTAGCTAACATGAGCTAAGGACAATTGGATTGTTTAATAAGTAATGATTGAATGGTGAGTCACAAGGTATTTCATTAAAGTACTCTAAAGGAGTACGAATATACTTTAAAGCAAAGATGTGAATATAAAGTTTATCTAAGAGGTTAATCGAAAGCCCTTATTAGAACATTCGTCCTTCTCACCATTATAGATTCTCTCAAGCTAAGTAATGAGCTGGTTGCCTAAGAAATGCTTTCCACCAGGGACAACTATGGACCCCAAAGACAAAACAATCACTTTATAAGATTAAAGCAGCATCGCCAAAACAAAACAATCACTTTCACCTTATAGGATTAAAGGAGCATGAGATTATCAATCTAATCCCATGAGATAGAAAAATACAAGGAGAGTGCCAATCCAATTTCACCCAATTAGAAAACATAAGAGGAAGGATAGATTTATTAATCCCTTATTTATAACTTTGAGACGGTGATGAGATGATATGCCATGTTATTTGAATATGCAACTCAATTAGTGCTACGAACGTTCAAAACCCGACGTGCTAAAAGCTAGCGAATTTGATTCACAAATACATCTAATCAAATCAACAAGGAAACCGCAAAGCTAATTTTTCTCCCAACCGAGTTGGTCATAGCTAACAACAACAACAACAATAATTGAGTTGATCATAGCTAACAATAACAACAATAACAACAACCGCTTCTGCCTTCAGAAAAACTCTAAGAATGAGTGCCAGCATCAACAAAACTCTCAGTGGAGAAACGCTTTACGATAAGGAGAGAATAAATAAAGAGTTAGAAAGCTACTCTGCCTGGAATCTTCCGCTTTAGTTCTTCAGTTCTTCGATTGCTTTCAGCACCATGCCAACAAAATATTAGATGTTTAAAATTGAAGGGAGTTGTTTAGGAGTAGAAGAAGAAGAAGATTTGGAAGATGGAATTCTTCCATCTGCCGAGTTCCATTCAATGATAATTCTGCACTCTAGTGAGATGAGGAGAAAATTAAGTGATACAGGAACTTTTTTTTTCTTTTTTTCTTTTTTTAAGAATAAACTCTAACCTTAAACCTAAAATTAAGCAGGGAGATTTATGAGAAACTTGCTGGTTTTATTTTGGAGTTTATTCGATTCGCTTCCGGTCACCGCTTTCTCTTGAAGGTTGCGCTTTGTGCTCAACCGGCTAGAGTCGAGAAGCAGCTCCCAGACCGGGCGAGGGGGGCGGAGGCGGCGGCGGGCGGCGACCCCGGCCTTCCGGCGGTGGCTGTTGGGGGTCCGCGGCGAGTCGAGGCTCCGGCGGAGAAGCTGCCGCACGGCGGCGATGAAGAGCTCCGCCGCGTCGGCCGGCGAGGCGGCGGCGGCCCGGAAGTTCTGGCAGAAGCTCACGTGCCGGGTCATCGCTTCCTCCATCGAGATCCGCCACCCCGACCGCCTGATCTCGTCGTCCACCGCCTCCCCGCAGAGCCCGCACACCCACCTCCCCCCGTGCCTCTCCCGCACCCGCGCGATGTACGCCGGCGTGCACTCCTCCGTCAGCCCGCAGCACTCGCACGCCGCCGCCTCCACCACCTCCATCTTCCCCTCCCCCGCCGTCCCTTCCCCGCTCGTCACCGTCGCCGACATCGACCTAATCACCAGCACAGAAACCTCCAGATCAAACAAAATCCGAGAGTATCCACTCGATCCGTATCGATCGACGGTGCTTCCAATCCTGAATCTGAGAATCGTACCGATTTCCGAAGCTTTCCCGGAGATTTCTTCGAACAAATGGCGCGAGATCGCGGGGAGATACGGATTTTATTCGGCTATCTCTCCGTCTCCCAGGCGGCGGCGGAGGCTTCGCTCTCGCCCTCGCCTCCGGTCACCGACAGCGCCACCTTCCGGTTCTCCAACCGGGAATTCTCCATCGCAAGATCGGGCTTTTATTCGAGACGAGATTTACGAGAATATTCTTTCCAATTTCGATTCGAATCGACGGCACCCTCCCCTCTCCGCCTCTCTCCGCCAGCTCTACCTTCCCGTTTCGATCCCCTTCGTTCTCCCAGTCCCCCTCGATGGTTTTAAGGGCCTAATTGGCGGAGATGGTGGGGCCACGTCAGCAAGAGGCGCTGGCAGTGGATGCTGGCGATAAGAATGCCAGCTGTCGCCAGTTTGGCGTCTTGCCTTGACGCTTTCCCCGCAAGTCGCCGCCTGGGGAGGTGGGGTAGGCCTCCCTGGCTGCAGCCCAATGAGTACGCGACACGTCATCATTCCTCGGTGGTGGCCCGCGGTTGGTTGGCAATGCGTGAGGTTGACGGTGCCGCTCATCTGTCTCCATTCACGGACGATGACTGATAATATTTTGCGTGTTTGCCGGTTGGTGCCGTTGAACGTGCAATGAAGTCAGCAGATATATCCTTTAATCAATATACGTTAAATAATATTTTCAAAATTTAAAAATAATTAAATAAGACTTTTATTAATAGATAAATTTGAAATAATTGAAATGCCTAGATAAGCAACAAATCTTAACTTAAAAATCTATACATTATAGAAATTTTTTTTTTCTTTTTTATGAAAATTAAATGCAATTATATTATGAGAAGATTCTAGATTTTTATGATTATAAGTAGGGATGCTTAGTATCAAAAGACCAAGTTTAAAATGTATATTTTTATTTATTTATTTATTTTTCCCTATTTGCCTTTTTGCATCTTTAGTTTTTAATATTTAATTGATTCTCTTGTAAATATTATACCCTATAAAAGTTCTCAAAAACTTTATTATGTAATTTGGTAGTATTTGACAATTGTTTGATTCTAGAAACCTATTATTTATTCTTTTTAAATGGCCTAATCCAAACTAGGATTAATAATTGAATGCAACATCTTAGCTTATTGATGGTTGAGAGCAATGACATTCTCTATTAATATATAAATTAGAAAAAGATGAAATATGATCTTTTCTTATCTTTCCGTTATATGATGCATCATGCATATATCAATATTAATCTAATCAAAGTAATTATTTCATCTTCAAAGCTACTATAGATAAAATGTTGAGTACAATTGTCAATATTTATTAAATAATAACATGGTTATTAGTCATCGATGAGATTATAAGCTTGATTAGCAGGATATACAAAATCAAAATTAACTAATTTTAATAAGCTATGATTACATAAACATAAAAATAGAGTAAATACCAAAAATGCTAATAGTGCAGTACAGATCATGTTTTAAGTCCTTTCAGTCGACCTATGTTAAGACTATTGACTTAAAGTCATTTTAGATAATATTTGCTCCAACCCTAGCCCAATTTAGTCCCTCCCTGGCATATGCATATTTGTTTTAAAATTCATATGCACACACATAATCATGGGCTTTAAAAATCACTCTCTTATGCATCAACTTCTTTAAGATGGCTTAATGCATAGTCTAAAAGTTTTCAAAGCATATGAATTTCTATACATAGATGTTTTTAAGTTTTTATATTACATCTAATGGTTTAGATTTTAGATTTGCATCTTTAATTATCAAAATTTATAGTTGGTATAAACTCTTTGAATGTATATGTATATGTATGCGTGCATATGCTTGTATTCATGAATGTATGTATGTTTTGATCAGAATAAATTATTTTGATAAATTACTTGATAATTAGGATGTAGTCAATTATTTAATATAACTTTACTTTTTTACCAAACTATATAATTAGCGTAAAGTTGTGATATAGTTTTATGACAATAGTTAGGCATTTCTTTCCATCTATTCTCCTCTCCAATATTAGTTGAGGTTTAAAAATTTAGGAGCACTATCATTACATGCTACCTTCCATAACTATGTACTTTTGAAATAAGGCATTTCCATTTGAGTAACATATGTTCTCTAAAGTTAAAATTATTAATTAGTTTTATAAGTTTCACAAGATGCATATCAGTGATCAAAATCCAAAAAATTACCTACACAAAGACAACAATATGTAATCATATGGTCCATGATGCGTGTAACCTATTCTCCTCCCCCAATCTACCCATTTATAATCCTTCTCTCTCCTCCTCTCCCAATCTTATAAGTGATCTCAATTTACATCTCTTATCTTCTAAAACCTTAGAATTCAAAATTACTTGAAGTCTAATCCCATCACACACACTCTCTCTCTCCCCCTCCCTCCCTCCCTCTACCTATAAATTCTTCTGGTTTCCTTCTGCAAGATCGCATTACTCAATCTCCTTTGAACGGCACAAGAACTTGATCTCCTTAATTCACAACCTAATCTCCTTAATTTTCAAGGAGGGGGAGACTTTTTGATCAACACAAGTCAATGGGCTCAGAGAAGGCAACAATCTTGGATCAAGTGAGACTAGAGGGTACCAGGCTTCATCTGTTTTAGGAGGAGCCAGCAAGCCCAAGTCAAGGTGGGCTGGGTCAAGGCCCAATTGCATCGCCATGGGATGTTAAAAGAAACAAAGCTGAAAGGAAGATTCCGTTATCCAAACCATCTGCTCCATGTCAAGAATGGTAGCTTGAATTCATCATATTTCTTCCATCAACCTTGTGACAAGATGAAATGATGGCATATTTTTCAATCAAAGTTGAAGGAAATGCATACGGACAACAACTAGCTTACAAAACGATAGCTCGTCACTGTGTTCAGTTTCCCTTCCCAACGGGAGGGGAATAACTTGTGCCGTCTCGGACAGCATGTTGCACTCGACTGTTTCGGATGGCTCGACTGCATGATAGATTTATCTCACTTGCCACCTACCAATTAGGTGACTAAGGATCGCTTGTAGTAAAGCCAGAGTAGCTTGCCACGCCCCGGACCCAGTTGGTGGTGGCTTAAGGGTGACAGCCCGCTGCATACCAGGCATGCAAGGCATCCAGTACAGTATCATTTATAAACAAGAAGGGTTAACAACTATATAACATACAAAATTTAATCCTCCATAAAATAAATTATGTAATGTTGGGCAACAAACCAAAGTTCCAAAATAAATCCAAATGTGATTACATATAACAAAATATAATCAATTTACATCAAGAAGCTCCCAATTACCCCTGTTGTTGCCCCTGATAATTTTGTGGCTCTGAAAAAATATTGTAAGATTTAATGAGTTTACACTCAGTAAGTAAGCTTACTATTACATGATATAGCCAAATAAGAATTTTACCAAGTCAAATATATGTCATGCTTCCAAATTTAAAAACATTTCATCATATTATAGAATTATACAAATCTCATGTTCAAATAAATTGGAAGCAATTATTATGAAATAATATTTCAAAATACCATTTCAATTCCAAATTACTGTAAATCTCATTTTATACTAATGTCTCATGTCCACGTAATAAACATCCCAAGGATGTAACCTCCATGTACGCCCCCAGTGGAGGAAGGGTGCCGGAGTCAATTAGCATATAATGCTATATTCTGTCACAGTACATCCCTAGGATGTGTGTTCTCCACATATTCCCCCTGTTAAGGTGAGTCCCAGAGTCATGTAATATGTAATGTGGACGGTGATGACATATAATAGCACAATCACAAATAACATTTATTTGCATAATAGCAAACATATATCAATTTACTTTTCATATTTTACCAAATTTGGTAATTTCACATAATCATGTAATAATCAGTTGCATGTATAAAATGCCAATTTAATTTACCAAAATTAACAATAATCAAGTCAAATAATTCATTTGCATAAATGTGGTACCACCAATATCATTTTTCAAATAATACTATAAATCAATTTCATTATTTCACTAATGATATAATTTAATAATGATTTAAAGAAATCATTATAACTGGCTTACTTACCTCACAACGCTAATCCCAAAGCGTAAATCAGCTGTATGGACCTCTGGGTACCTACAACATAATTTTTCAGATTTTTAAATTTCAATTTTAGGATGTCAAACTTACTCCTACACTTAACCCAATCTAATCCTGAGCCCAACTTGGGGCTTGAATATCTCCAAATATAGAAGCCCAAATGGGGAAATAAAAATTTTTCGACAAACTAGGATCCATGCTGATCACGACCATATTTTTCTTTTATTGGGCCGGGCTCAATTTGGAGCCCAAAAATTTGGCCCAAAAGGGATAACTGGACTGGACTGAAGCCGGCCCAGTCCTCATTTTTTTTTTCTTTTTCTCTGTTTCACCCCTGGTTTAGGTGAACCAGGGGTGGTTGATGGTTGGCGGCCTAGGGCCGCCGCTGGGCCTCCCCGGGGTCGGCTGGCCGCCGACGATCGGCCCCAGGCCGGTCGCCACCGGCGGCCACCCCCCTCTCCTCTCTTTTTTTTCTTCTTCTTCCTTTTTTTCTTCCTCCTCTTACTGTGCCGGCAGCATGACCGGCCGAACCTCACCGAACACCGCCCCGGCACTGGTGGGGGCCGCCAGCCGGAGCCCGAGCCCGTTGAGCCGGCAGGCACGCCATCGGACCCGGACCAACGCGGGAGTCGGCTTGGCTCCTGCGACAGGGGAGGGCCGTTCGCCCCTTTCCCTCCCTTCTCTCCCCTGCCGGCGACACGGCCGACCACCACCGGTCGGCCGGGACCCCGCCGGACGCCCCGGCCGGGCGGGGGTCGCTGGGCCGACCCTGCTCGGCGAGCCGGCGGGGCACACCGCCAGGCCTGAACCCACTGCAAGGGGAGGGCCGTTCCACGGCCCTCCCCCCTCTTCCCTTCCCGGCAGCACGGTCGGCCTCCTCCGGTCAGCCGGACCCCACCGGTCTTCGCCTGGAGATCGAGCCCGGCGAGCCGGCGGGCACGCCGCCGGGCCCGAACCAAGCGTGGGAGCCGGCTTGGCTCCCGCGTCAGTGGAGGGCCCTCCTACGACCCTGGCTCCCGCGTCAGGGGAGGGCCCTCCTGCGGCCCTCTCCCTCTCTCTCTACACGCTCTCTCTCTCCTCGCCAGTAAGGGGGGTTACCTGCCGGCATTGAGGGGTCGGAGATGAGCGGAGGGCGACAGCGACGATGGCAACGAGTGAAGAGAAGGGGGTGAAGGAGACGGAGGGGACTGTCCCCTCCTCTCAGTCTTTTCTTTAGCGAGGGGAGGGCTGAGCCCTCCCCTGCGCCCATGTGCGCACGCGTGGGCGTGGGCGCGCTAGCGTGCATGCAGCGCGCCACGTGTCGCGCGCCGCGTGTCACGCACCTACGCCGCGTAAAAAAATAATGAAAGAATAACTATGGGGGGATTTACATCCTCCCCTCCTTATAAAAAAATTTCAGCCTCAAAATTTATGCACAACACGAATAATTTTTTTTTTTTTTTGAGACCCAAAATGAAAATTACTAGCTGTATTTATCTATCTTTCTGGTCAAATACAACAATAAATACAAATATATATAAATATTTATTCAGATACAAATAGATGAGGATATTTCTTTTTCACCTCTTCTTCAAGTTCCCACGTAGCCTCCCGTTCAGAGTGATTGCTCTACTGAACCTTAACATAAGGTATGCTACGCCATCTCAGAACTTGATCTTTATAGTCCACAATACGTATAGGATGCTCTTCATATGTCAAATTCTTCTTTAGCAAAATGGGCTCCGCTTCTATCACATAACTGGGGTCAGGAATGGACTTCCTCAACATAGAGACATAGAATACATTATGCACCCCAGAGAGTACAGGAGGTAATGCCAGGCTATAAGCCACTTCCCCCACTCTGTTCAAGATCTCAAATGGCCCAACGTATCGTGGACTCAATTTTTCTTTAAGCCCAAACCTCATCACATCTTTAGTTGGTGAAACCCTTAAGAAGACATGGTCCCCAACCTGAAATTCCAGCTCCTTTCTTCTAACATCAGCATAACTTTTCTGTCGGCTCTGAGCTACTCAGAGTCTTTCCTTAATCAGCTACACTTTTTCTACTGTCTGCTGAATTAGCTCAGGGCCCAACAATTTCCTTTCCCCTGCATCATTCCAACACAAGGAAGATCTGCATTTTCTACCATACAGAGCTTCAAATGGAGTCATTTTGATGATGGCTTGGTAACTGTTATTATAAGCAAACTCCACCAAAGGTAAGTGGTTGTCCCAAGCACCACCCAAGTCCATTACACAGGCTCATAACATGTCTTCTAAGATCTGTATGGTTCTCTCAGACTATCCATCTGTCTGGGGGTGGAAAGTTGTACTGAAATTCAGTTTGGTCCCTAGAGCCCTATGAAGATCCTTCCAAAACTGGGACACAAACCTGATATCCCGATCTGACACAATCGACTCGAGGACACCATGAAGTCTCACTATCTGCTCAATGTACATGGTGGCCAATCTCTCACTAGAGACCCCAACTCTGAACGGTAGAAAATGGGTTGACTTGGTCAATCTATCAATAATAACCCAGACCGCATCATTGCTTCTGGGGGTTTTGGGTAAACCTATCACAAAATCCATAGTGATCTTCTTCCATTTCCACTAGGGAATCATCAGAGACTGAAGAGGTCCCGCAGGCCTTTGATGTTCGGCCTTCACTTATAGGCACACTAAGCACTTGGCCACATATTGAGCAATTTTTCTTTTCATTCCTTTCCACCAGAGATTTTTTCGTAGGTCTCTGTACATTTTGGTACCTCCTGGTTGAACAGTATAGGGAGAATAATGAGCCTCCCTCAAAATTTCAGCTCTTAGATCCTCCACATTTGGCACACCGAGCCTAGTATTAAATCTCAGGGATACATCCTCATTTATTTGGAAATCATTCTGAACCCCTGACTGCACAGCTTCTTTTATCTTTTGCAGTTCCAAGTGTTCTTTCTGGGAAGACTTAATCCTGTCAATCAGGGTTGGCTAAAGTACAAGTGTTGCAAGAAGCCCATCAGATCGCTGTACTCGCAAACCAACCTCCAACTTTTCAAGGTCTTTGTGAATGTGAGGCTGAGAAATAATTATGGAAGCTAACTCTGAGGAGGACTTTCTGCTTAAGGCATCAACTACCACATTGGCCTTCCCTGGGTGATAATGCAGGTTCAGGTCATAATCCTTGAGTAGCTCCAGCCACCTCCTCTGCCTCAAGTTTAGCTCCTTCTGGGTGAAAATGTATTTCAGACTTTGATGGTCTGTATACACATCACAAGTCTCCCCATATAGATAATGCCGCCAAATTTTCAGTGCAAAGATCACGACGGCCAACTCCAGGTCATGAGTAGGATAGTTCTGCTCATAAGGCTTCAGCTGCCTGGAGGCATAAGCTATCACCTTCCATTTCTGCATTAGAACACCTCCCAATCCCTTTCGAGAGGCGTCAGTAAATAAAGTATATCCTCCAGATGTAGATGAAAGAGTAAGGATAGGAGCTGACACCAGGCGTTGCTTGAGCTCCTGGAAGCTTTCCTCACACTCCTCTGACCAAACAAACTTTGCTTGCTTTTGAGTTAAGCAAGTCGGAGGCAAAGCAATGCGAGAGAAGCCTTCTATAAATCTGCGATAATAACCAGCCAGCCCCAAGAAGCTTCTGACTTCTGATACATTAGAAGGCCGACACCAGTTCACTACAGCCTCAATCTTGTTAGGGTCTACAGATATACCGTCTTTGGATACAATATGACCCAAAAAGGATATTTGGCTCATACAGAAGTCATATTTCTGCAGCTTGGCATAAAGTTTCTTCTTCCGAAGAGTCTGCAGAACAATCCTTAAGTGGTCTTCATGCTCCAAATGATTTTTAGAATATATCAAGATATCATCAATAAAGACCACTATAAATTGATCCAGGTATAGTTTAAAGATCCTGTGCATCAAGTTTATGATTGCTGCCGGGGCATTAGTCAACCCAAACGGCATCACCAAGAACTCATAATGGCCGTACCTGGTTCTGAATGCAGTCTTAGAAACATCCTCAGCCTTAATCTTAAGCTGATGGTACCCTAATCGAAGATCAATCTTTGAAAATACCTGAGCTCCTTAGAGTTGATCAAATAGATCATCAATCCTCGACAAATGGTACTTTTTCTGCACTGTTACCTTATTAATTTCTCGGTAATCAATGCAGAGCCGAAGACTGCCATCCTTCTTTTTGACAAATAATACTGGAGCACCTCAAGGAGAGACACTAGGTCTGATAAATCCTCGATCCAGAAGCTCCTGCAACTGACATTTTAACTCCTTTAGCTTAGCTGGGGCCATACGGTAAGGAGCCTTGGATATAGGTCCAGTGCCAAGGGCTAAATCAACAATGAACTCGACTTCTCGATCCGAGGGTAATTCAGTCAATTCCTCCGAAAAGACATCAGGAAACTCTCGAGCCACTGGAATATCTTCCAACTGGTGTTCATCCTGCTAAAGGTCTCTGACCATAGCAAGAACCCCTGATCACCTTTTCTTAAGTATTTCCCAACTTGCAGAGCTGACACTAATACCGAAGCCAGATGTTCCTGACTCCCACTAAAACTGAATTCAGGAAGATTATGAATTTTAAAGATTATCCTTTTCCTGAAACAATCTATAGAAGCATGATAGGAGGCCAACCAGTCCATCCTCAGGATTACATCAAAGAATTTCAGTGGGAGGACTATCAAATCAGCATTCAACCTTCTATCTTCCATGTCAATCAGGCAGGATTTACACACTGAGTCTACCATCATGACATCTCCATTTGGAAATACAATATGCAACTCTTGCTCTAGAGGAACGGGTGTCAATGATACATTCTTGGCAAGATAACTATCAGATACAAATGAATGTGTGACACCCGGATCAATTAAAGTTTGAGCATAAGTGTTGCCTACTTTAAACATACATGTCATAAAGATTAACTTAACTTAGATGTCATGCAGTATCATATGTTTTTCCTCTATCTACTACCATAATCCATGCATTATACCAGGTATGAATGCAATAATTTTAAAGAAATAATTTAATTTAATAGACATACCTATCACCACAATGTTAGAGGCAGCAGCGTCCAGCTGAGTGAGGGTAAAGATCTTCCCTTGGGTCCTGGGCTGCTGCTGACTCTTCCCCTGATCTGAAGGGGACTGCTGGTCCTTCCGGAGGGGACAGGTAGCCATCTTGTTTCCATCTTTCCACAAATATAGCAGGCACCAGTCAGTCTGCGGCACTGTTTGCCCTAATGGGCCTTTCCGCAATGAGGACAGCGGGTCTCCTTATCCTTCTGCCCTGACGGAGCCTGAAAGAAACCCTTCTTCTTAGCCTGCCCTGAAGACTGACCAAAAGGAGGTCCTTTCTTCTTCATCTGCTGCTTCCTCACCTGCTAAATGGCAATCATGTCCAATGACCAGAGCCTTGCTCACCACTTCACTGTAAGTGGGGAGCTCAAATGCATTGACTGTCTGCCTTAGCCTGGGGTGCAGTCCCTCGGTGAATTTGGTGATCTTGGCTCTCTCAGTCATAACAAAATCTGGAGTAAATCGGGCCAATCGTCTAAACTCGGCTTCATACTGGGCCACAGAGAGGTTCTTCTGCTCCAATCTCATAAATTCAGACTCCATCTGCCTCGGCACACTCCTGGAGAAATACTGGTGATAAAAAGCCTCCTTAAACTGTTCCCAAGAGATGGCCCGACCTCCATACTGCTGCTCCAACATTAGCCACCAATCATATGCCTCCCCCTGAAGGAGGTAGGCGGCAAATCTAATCCGCTCCTCCTCCTGGCTGCCAAGGGCTGTAAAGGCCTTCTCTATCTCTCTTATCCACCTCTCCACATCAAGTGGGTTGGTGGATCCAGAGGAGGAGGGGCCAAGCTCTTAAACTCGGAGAAGTTATGACCCCCTCCCTGCCACGACTGAGATGGAGCGGGCTGAGCAGACTGATCGGACTGGACCGGTTGGGTTTGAGGAGTAGGAGGGGCAGACTGAGTCTGCGGAATGGTAGAGCCGATATAAAGGTGCGCATTCGCCGAATCACTCATCGCATGGCTCCGTACCGCCTGAGTCACTCCCAAGAAGGCTCGGAACAGCTCGGCCTGTAACTGCTGTGGGTCGTTACCAACTGGGGCAACGGAACCCGCATCTGCTGAGGCTTCCTGGCCTCCCTGCTGGTCAGGATCACCAGCCTAAGAGTCCCCCTCATGTCGCTGACTACTGGTGCGACGATGCATTATGAAATCCTATTACGGTTAGGTTCCAATCAATATCCTAATAAACCATCAAATCTCAAGCATTTGTAAACAAGTCACTTGAATTTTTTCTAAAGTTATTACCCTCCTAATATCATGTCAATATTTGACCTAGAGTTAATTATGTGTTTGGCCCTAATGTCAAACCTTGCTCTGATACCACTACAAGTTGTCACGCCCCGGACCCAGTTGGTGGTGGCCCAGGGGTCTGTAATGACCCGCCGCATGCCAGGCATGCAAGGCATCCAGTACAGTATCATTTATAAACAAGGAGGGTTAACAACTATATAACATACAAAATTTAATTCTCCATAATATAAATTATATAATGTTGGGCAACAAACCAAAGTTCCAAAATAAATCCAAATGGAGTTACATATAACAAAATATAATCAATTTACATCAAGAAGCTCCCAATTACCCCTGTTGTTGCCCCTGATAATTTTGTGGCTCTGAAAAAATATTGTAAGATTTAATGAGTTTACACTCAGTAAGTAAGCCTACCATTACATGATATAGCCAAATAAGAATTTTACCAAGTCAAATACATGTCATGCTTCCAAATTTAAAAATATTTCATCATATTATAGAATTATACAAATCTCATGTTCAAATAAATTGAAAGCAAATATTATGAAATAATATTTCAAATTACCATTTCAATTCCAAATCACTGTAAATCTCATTTTATACTAATGTCCCATGTCCACGTAATAAACATTCCAAGGATGTAACCTCCCTGTACGCCCCCAGTGGAGGAAGGGTGCCGGAGTCAATTAGCATATAATGCTATATCCTCTCACAGCACATCCCTAGGATGTGTGTTCTCCACATATTTCGGAGTCATGTAACATGTAATATGGACCATGATGACATATAATAACACAATTACAAATAACATTTATTTGCATAACAATAAACATATATCAATTTACTTTTCATATTTTACCAAATTTGGTAATTTCACATAATCATGTAATAATCAGTTGCATGTATAAAATACCAATTTAATTTACCAAAATTAACAATAATCAAGTCAAATAATTCATTTGCATAAGTGTGGTACCACCAATATCATTTTTCAAATAATACTATAAATCAATTTCATTATTTCACTAATGATATAATTTAGTAATGATTTAAAGAAATCATTATAACTGGCTTACTTACCTCACAACGCTAATCCCAAAGCGTAAATCAGCTGTATGGACCTCTGGGTACCTACAACATAATTTTTCAGATTTTTAAATTTCAATTTTAGGATGTCAAACTGACTCCTACACTTAACCCAATCTAATCATGGGCCCAACTTGGGGCTTGAATATCTCCAAATATAGAAGCCCAAATGGGGAAATAAAAATTTTCCGACAAACTAAGATCCATGCTTATCACGACCATATTTTTCTTTTATTGAGCCGGGCTCAATTTGGAGCCCAAAAATTTGGCCCAAAAAAGCTAACTGGACTGGGCCGAAGCCGGCGCAGTCCCCCCTTTTTTTTTCTTTTTCTCTGTTTCACCCCGGTTCGTGTGAACCGGGGGGTGGCCGATGGTCGGCGGCCTAGGGCCGCTGCCGGCCCTCCCGAGGTCGGCCGGCCGCGCTGCCCGGCCTCTGCTGCCGATCGCCGGCGCTGCCACCCTCCCTCTCCTCTCTTTTCTTCTCTTTTTTTTCTTCTTCTTCCTTTTCTTCTTCTTCCTCTTCTGCCGACGGCATCGCCGGCCACCGCTCGCCGACCTCACCGACGCCGCCGCCGCAGTCTGGGGCCGGGCCGGCCGCCGTCGGGGCCGACATGCCGGGCCGACCAACGCGGGAGCCGCTGGCTCCCGCAACGAAAGGGTCGTTCGGCCCTCTCCCTCCCTTCTCTCTCTTGCGGCGACACGGCCGGACCCCGCCGGACGCCGCCCCGGCGGCGGGGGTCGCCGGCCGGAGCCCAAGCCCGCCGGCCGGCGGGCACGGCTCGCCGGCTCGAACCCACTGCAAGGGAGGGCCGTTCCACGCCCCCCCTCCCTCTTCCCTTGCCGGCGCCACGGCTGCCCTCCTCCAGCCGACCGGACCCCATCGGACGCATCCCGGCGCCGGTGGGGGCTGCCGCCCGGCGAGCCGGCGGATACGCCGCCGGGCCCGAACCAAGTGCGAGAGCCAACGCGTTAGGGGAGGGCCCTCCTGCGGCCCTCTCCCTCTCTCTCTCCATGCTCTCTCTCTCCTCACTGGTAAGGGGGTTACCTACCGGCGGTGAGGCATCGGGGACGAGCGGAGGGTGACAGCGGCGACGGCAACGAGCGAAGAGGAGGGGGTGAAGGAGATGGAGGGGACTGACACAGTCTTCTTCTCTTAGTCTTTTCTTCAACGAGGGAGGGCTAAGCCCACGCCGCGTAAAAAAAACTAATAAAAGAATAAGGGGGGTTTACATAGCTACAAAGACAATGGCTCGTTCAACCATGCATCTCTCCTGGGCCAATCAAGGAGAAATAAAGGAACAAGAGAGCTTCTTTGGACAACGTAGGCATGGCATCTTATTGTAGAATCCAAGGAGCGAGCCAGCCACATTGACTCGATCTATATACCAAGACATCGCTTTTCTCTTGGTCAGACTAGTTTGGCAGCAGCCTGTTCTGCCTGCCACTCTTAAGACGCAGCTCATCAACCATCCACGCTTTTGCCATGAGAGCTTAGTATCAACGAGAGATGGTTGAGTTAAACTCCATCCTTTGATTTGGTAACCTAAATCGATTCATGGCATTAATTTTAACTCATCAGTGATCATCATCCTAAAATATTTTTTATTTTTGATAATATAAAATTATCATGTTTGATGTGTTATATCCTACCAATAAATATCACTAAATATCCGCAATTAAACTATTTGATATGCCATAAAAATTAAAAATCATTAACGATGCATTACCAAAACTATACTTGATGTGTTTTACAATGGCAATGATAATTTATTATTATTTTGTATGATTTATTATTATTATATTTAAATTAAGTTATAATATATTTATAATATTATAGTATAATAATATATAATACTATGCTATTATTACACTATAATAGCATATCATATTATAATATTATAATATTATATTATATAACATTATATTTAATATGGTAATATTATATTAATTATTATAATATAATGTTATGATATCAAATTATATTATATTAATATAAAATGAATGTCAAGTGTTATTTTTTATTTTTTAAGTAAATAAGAGACATTTTGGTTTTGAAATCTTAGCTTAAGATCACTGTCTCTGAAGATGATCTTATATATTCATATTAAGGACGAACATAAAGCTATTAAATTGGATATAAAAGATAGGGTAAAGCTGGGATCATCATCGTATGGATACCATTGGGTGCAATCAAATATGATGACATCACTTTTATTCGAATTATTTTAAGTAAATCATCTCATATCAAGCATTTCTAAATTTTTTTTCTTCATTATCTAAGGTAATTGGCATCCCATAATTTGAGTTGAAAATCAAAAACTCAAGTACTATTTTTTTTTTTTCCTTAAAAAAAAAAAAAGAGGGGAATTAGTGAGAAGTGATGGCCATGCCATGGTGAATATTTCCAACACCTCAACTTCCGATCAAAATTTTCACGCAAATATTTCCCCGAGTCATGCACCGACCACTCTCCAATCTCCCATGTACTTGAACCTCCATTTCAATCCATAACGCGATCATTTTGCTGGAGACGTTGGAAACACAACAGCTTTCGTCTCTCCGAAGCCACCCCTTTGGCCCGTCCTTTTAATCTCAACCGTCCATCTACCCTGCCCTCTCATGATTGCTCGAGTACCCGTGGATCGCGCGGTGGAGCCCGCCCACGGTGTCTCGCTTTGTCCTCACCTGTCGCAGGTACATGTCAATCGTGCCGTAATCAGATAAATGGACGGCTGCGATTGAATCCACGGGTCCCCCGCTGTCGGGACCCGGACAGCGGATCCCTGCTTTTTCTTAAAAGGCTGCCGAGTCCTATCATCTCACCATAATACAAGGCCAGGGTGGGGAGGGAGTCGGGAGGTCATCGTAATCGAGAGGAGAGGAGGCGAGGCGAGGCGAGGCGAGGGTGGGGTGGGGTAGGGTGGGGTTCTCTCTGGTCTTCTCCTAATTCTTCCACGAAGAAGCTTTTTTCCATGGCGGTGGCGGTGGCGGTGGCGGTGGCGATGGTGGCGGAGATCACGACCCACGTGGAGGAGGCTAGGGTTTGAGAGATCTCCTCCCGAATCCAGAGGCGGAGGCTGCTCGGGGAGACGGTTCCGAAGGGAATCCTTGTATCGGTTCGAAGCTCGAAGGAGAATTTTGTAGGAGAAATCGGGGAACGAGAAGGACGACCTCCTCTTCTCTCGTTTTCGATTCCTCTCGCGCCTCTCTCTCTCTCTCTCTCTCTCGTGTCTTTATCCCATGGATCGGTTTCCCTGCATTCATCCTCTCATCGATCTCCGGAAAGGTATGGATTTATCTCTCTCTCCAGATCTCGTTTTCTTGCTCTTTTCTCGACCTTTTTCTTTAATTTCGGGGATTTTATGCGGGTGGATGGGTGTCTGATGCTGGAATTTGTGAATCTTGATTGGGATTATGCTTATTCTTAGCGAGATTCATGAATTAGCTTTCTTGACTTTTGCTGTTATATTCTGGGGCCAAAGCTGCTGGATTTTAGGATTTTCTGTTCTGAGATCGTGTGAGCTTCTACCTTTAGTGCTGCCATGTTATTTGTGGGGTCTCGCTTGGCCAATTTCCTTTTTGACTTTACAGATCTGGTGGGATTTTTAGTTGCAAAGTGGCCTCTTTTTTTTTTGTCTGTTGTATTGTTTTTGCCGTATCTTGACGGTTGAGATATGGAAGCTAGAAAAGTGATCGGGAAAAAGGGATCATTATCAAATTGATTTAAGAAGTTAACAACTGTAAGCGGCCACCAGTTTACTCATCAGAAGATAAAACTTGAAGTTTTGGGTTTTCTTTTCTTTCTTTTCTTTTTTTTTTTTTCCGAAGACTTAGATCACGGAGATCAGATGAATTGGCAAGAGTTGTCGTGATATGAAGCTTGGAAGATCTATGGTGATGCTTAATAAGTTTGTGCAAATTTTGTATGTTGAATAACTTATATGTTTAAAGCGAGAAAGAGTTTTTTTGAGTTCTTTGAAGCTACCTATAGGGGTATTGTACTTCTTTTTCATCATTTTTGTAAATAATGGATAAAAATTGAAGTGCTAATAGATTTGGAAAACCGGGGTTGTACATATAGTTCCTGGGTGAGATACAATGGATATATGATATTTGAGTCACTTTTGGTTGATTTTTCCAAAGTCGTACAGCTTTATGTTCTTCAATTTTTTATCTTTTTTTTTTTTTTTACAAAAAAAAAACTGTGTAAGTTCTACAAGTTAAATTTAGGCCACGTGTTACAACTGTGCCTACCTCAGATTTTTGACCAAGTTATCTGTGACTTTGTGGGTTTGTTGTCGTAAAGCAATCTTAGTCGACAAAAAATGGTGTGAAGGGCAAAAGAATTGTAGTGTGCAGACAATCGAGAGAACAAAATGAATAATGATGTGATTCAGGCCCAGTTTCCTGGATTTTGCATCAGATTTTGTGCAGAAAATTTATGTGGGAACAAATACATGTGCAAGTGTGAACTTTTCCAAGCAAGTTCTCTAGCTCTTGGTAAAAGAACAGAGGGTAGGCAAGAAGAAGATAAAAGAAAGGAAAGCAAGGGACTAAAGGTTATGAGAAACTTTCATTAGTTTACCTTCTGTATTTTGGGAATCACTTTTCCCCTACATTATAGGCCATAATAACTTTAATCTTCTACCATACAAATGCTAGACTGCAGGGGGGCAGAAGGGGGGGGGGGGGGGGATCGCTGACCCATTATCCTTTTCAGGTCATGGTAGCTTGGTCTGGATGAGTCTGTTTGGTGCACCCAACACATGTAAAAGATGCATCCTATCGAGGCATTCAAGATCATATTTTATATAAATGAAACAGTCTTGGATGGTAATTTGTAGCCCTTGGGAGCTATGACTGTGAGTTTATCCAAAGTAAGGGAAATTGAAATTATATTATAAGCCTAAAAGAAGTATTGGCCTCCAATTAATCTAGGATGGCAATTAAATTCTAAGTCTACCACTATATGTATTATAAGTAAATGTGGGATTTCCGCATAAACTGAAAAGTTGTAAGATATCCAAAGCATTCCTCAACTGATGCATAGTGGTTGGTAGTGCCATTGATCACTTTGCCTTTTCTTCTAGAGATTTGGTGGGAAGAAAATGTTGCTTTTATATCTAGTTGCCTTTCCTATGTTGATTTGAGTTTTGATTGATCATTGATGACAATGATGAAGCTGAAATCTGAGAAGTTCCTTTTGTGTAACCCAACACGAGAGGGAAAGACCTAACTTCCCAAAGAAGAAAAACCCTCCACACTGTTTATAACAGAATTTCTAGTGGTAGTAGCTTCTGTATGTTCTAGTGATGCAGCTTTTATTATACAAATATTTTCTTTGAATAACCAAACTGCTTTTGCACTAATTTGAATGGTAATGCTGCGGTTTTAGCTAGATGTTTCTTTGCATATCATTCTGATTTTGTAAGTTTCCACATATATGATTTGCAGGATTGGGATAAATCCTTCCTGGAAAATCTGTCTCACAAAAAGACATTGTAGGTAGCAACATTTATTGTACATCAGTTAAAGATGAATTTTGCTATCAAAGGTCACACCAACAAGGATTCTAAGTTAAATTCGTTGAACAAAGTTACCACATTAAATCCCAATGCAGCTGAATTTGTTCCCTCAGCCCTTAGGAATAAGTATGGAAACACTGAAAAATCAGATGCAACCAGGCTGGATGTTCCAGGCTCTTCTAAAAAGGCAACCTTAGATCGGTCAGAATCTAGCATTTCAAATAATTCAGATGATGAAGCACATCAGTACTGGCGCCATCAGCTTCCTGATGATATTACTCCTGACTTCAGGGTCTTGGGAGAAGAAGAGTTGCCTGGACCTGGACATCTCTCACTTGCAGGTTTATCAATTCAGGATAGTGTTGAGATGTCAAGATTCTCAACATCCACTGCGAGAAAAACATTGGGTATACAGCAAAATTTGTCTTCTCTTTCTAGCGATGGTCTCAACTTGGGTGAGAACATGGGATATTCTGGCTCTATCTATACTGATGAACATTCATCCCCTGATTTCATGACTTCGGCTGCCAACTCCTGGGGTAAACCATTCATAAATGCTGAGCAGTATCACACAAATGGAAGGGATGGGCATCATTACAGTGGAGATTCTGGTGTGGTTTCAGTAAATGATTTAATAGATGATGGTTCAGTCATTGAGGATGCTGCCATCAATCCCATAGAGTTTCTGTCATCACAGTTTCCTGCTTTTTCTGCACAGAGCCTTGCAGATGTTTATTATGGAAATGGATGTGATTTGAACTCGACGATCGAGATTCTCACTCAACTAGAGGTATGGTTTCCATCTATCCAAATTATCATGCTTTTGGACATAGATTTTAGGTGTCCCTTTTTAGAACTTATGCTGTTGGTTCTCAAGAAATCAGAGCTTCAGTTCTCTCTTCAGGTTTGCTGTCCTGTACATTGCATAGGCATAGGAATCATATGCTTTGTTTAGAAGAATTAACGAGACCAGAAAACTATCTGACATTGTACCATGTCAACTGAAATCAAGTTTTCGATGGGAGAATCTTCAAGAATGTTAACCTAGTTCTGATATGAAAATGCCATTATGGTATGGAAGATGTTCTTTGATGACCAGCATGATACCATTCAAAACCAGATTTTTCTGACATATAATTGCATTTGCACATAATAAACACAAAATCTTCAAATTTATTGTTAACTTGATTATTCTATTTCACTCTTACTGATAAAGGTATACTTATTTGATTAAAACTCATTTGCCCAAATAATACCAGAATGGATTACTGCCACGGGCTTCATGTAATGAACAATAACGAAAAAGAACAATATTAGGTCTTATGAAGCCTAATAGAAAAATCTCATTTGCTTTTTTTTTTTTTTAATTTGGTAGGTGGATTTTCTCAAATTACTGGTGGTTTCTGAACTATCGGAACAGAAAAATTAGAGTTTTTGTTTTCATCTTTTCAACAGTCGAAAAGAAATATTTCTGCCTCTTATTGAAAAAGGTAATTTTATTTCTAGCAACCCACTGTGGAAATGAAGAAAAAAGAATATGCAATTAATTGTGTCAATTTATGATCTTTTTACCTAAAAATATCATTATCAAGGGGGGCAAGTAGATTTATAATCTTTTACACCAAGAAAAGTAGAGAATAGATATGCTTAGCTTTTGTTAGGAGGGAAAAAAAGGTTTTGATTAGGTTTGCTATTTATGGGTTGTTCCTGTGGCTGATACGCCAGGAAGAGCAATTTTCATGAAAATGTGGATCAGGGTATTTCTTAAGATGGTTTAGGGGATTAGCTGAGGGTTTGGCGGATGTACTGACTGCTGTATTGTCAAGTTTTTGCTGTAGCTCAGATGGAGTATGTGAAATGCTTTTATTTTAGTTTAATTAACAATTGTGGTCAACTGCTAAACCGGTGATGTATAGTAGGAGAGAGTTCCACTGCAGGGCCTACTTGCTTTGTAATTTATCAGCATAACTATAGTTTGGTGTGTGCGCGAGCTTTTTTTTTTTTTTTTTGGGGGGCGGGTGGGGGGGGTGGGGTGGGGAACTTGTGACAACAGATCTTTTATTCACTAACTAA
This sequence comes from Metroxylon sagu, assembly GCA_017589505.3. NCBI lineage: Eukaryota > Viridiplantae > Streptophyta > Magnoliopsida > Arecales > Arecaceae > Metroxylon > Metroxylon sagu. The sequence continues at coordinate 1,875,583 of JACVBY030000640.1, read as the reverse complement.
CATGAACATTTGATTTTTGATGTTTGTCTGATAGAGAGTGTTGTATCTTGATAATGATTTTAGGAAATCACCTTGCAGCAATATTTGAAGTTTTTTGGTTAGGTTTTTGCATTCAGATTCTGTTAACTTAAGGAAAAATTCAAAGAATGTAGTAATTTCTTTGTTTTCTGGTTGTTTAATGTTTCAATTATTGTCACATCAATTTATCCCTATTTTTGAGTAACCTTTGGAAGAATGAATCAGGGCATTACAATAACATAATTTTACTTACAATGACGGCTTTAGGTTGATGGTGGTTTTAATCCGAACCCTAACTCAAAGTCATTGGCAACGCCAAGCCTTAGCATGCTGGATTTTCCTGCTCTGCCGGTGGCAGATGCTCAAAATGGGACATCAAAGTATACTGGAGAAGATATGCAGTGGGCTTTCAATGCATATAGATCTCCTTCTAGTATTTTTAGAGGTGATACAGATTTTGCTTCAACTCTTAGAAAACTTTCATCCCAGAGTAGTGGCGGTTGGAGATATGAGAGGAATGGTTCTGCAGATGGTGGAATTGGCTCAAGTAGAAGCTCTCAACTTTTAGCTAGCTCATATGCTCATGGCAAAATGGCTTATGGTGATAAACTACAAAGTTTGGGTGCAACTCGGGCAGCTTCAGCTTGGCTTGAGACTGGAGAAGCAGTGGGTAATATTCTTAAGATGTTATCTTGTAGCTGATCAACTATTGTTCTGTCATATTCATTTAATTCAGGTAGGAGTCTTTCCTTATTATATATCAACCAATGTTGAGATGACAGCAAGTATGTATTCAGAGTCAAGGGAGGACGCCCGTGGTTTTGCACACCTTCAGAATACACGTGTTGAACAGGTAGATGCGTTCTTATTAATGATTTCTGTGCAGGAGAAGTCAACATCATATTATCTATGAACAGATAAAACATGTTAATATTTGATCCTTAGTAATTGGTGACTATCATTGGGTAAATAGATGAAAATTATGATGATGTTTGATGTTTCTGTGTGGAAGCAGCATACGCTGTATCTTTTTGTCTTTTCTTGATAATATAACAAGCGGAAGTATATATATTAGAATGTTAATTGTTGCAATGTCTGTTTCTTGTTTCTGTTTTTATAATCAGAATATCAGGATATCAAAATACACTGGAAAAAATTTTCATTCTGTTTTTAAAAATAGACCCCAAAGTTTTTCATTCTGTGTTTTTAAGAATAGACCCCAAAGAAGAGTAAGACACAAATAACCCTAAGATTTCTTTTCTGTTTTTCAAATTGAAAAACAGTTCTAACCATGAAATGCTTTCTGTTTTCAAGAAAAATAGAGATCAAACAAAAGTAACAGGAAATAAAAGCAAGGAGGAAAGAACAAAAAAGGAAAAAGAAAAGTATCAACCCAATCTAATGGGCCTTGAAGAATCTAATACCTTTTTGGTAGCAAAATATTATTTTGCTATTGCTACTGTAATAGATTTTTGAGCACTAGGTTACCCAGACCCTTTTGGTTTACCGTTAAGTTTCTAAACCCAATGCTTAGACATGGTATGGCCCACAAGGAAAATTCTTGAGGATTAGAAAGATCAGACATCTAGGTGAGAATTTTTGCAATTTTATGACACTTAAGCTTACTTAAACATGCCAAATCAGCTCATCATGTTCAAGTAACTTTTGTCACTTGTTTTCTATTGGAGATTTATATCAGTGTTTTTGGTTGTAAAATTAGGTTGCTAATTCCTTAGAGCTATGCAATTCGACTTCTTCTTGGCATGGTGCTTCTTGTACATAACAATTATTCTGAAATTGTATGGAGCTTTTTTAATGTTCTAAAATTTGATAGCACAGCAACGATTATTTTTCTGATATTTTTTCTAGCTGGGATGGCACGCTATTCAGCTTGAAACCTTAGTTAACTTTTATTAGCATATGGCAGGAGAGACAAGCCTATCTGCTTGGCAACAAGGCTCTGGCAAAGGAACTGAGTCTGAAGGGGCAGCTGTACAATATGCAGATGAAAGCGGTTCATGAAAAAGCTAAAGAAACAATTTATCGACAGAGGTTGGTCTATATTGTTCTATGTACATGATGTATTTCTGTATTCTAGTTCCTATTTTATGCTCAGTGTGGTTAAGATATGTGTCAAATTTTCCATGCAAAAATTTTAATTTGGTGATAGTCTTCATCATCCTCCTCCATATTTCTTGTTCAGTGGGTGTATTTTGCTCTGGTATGTGTGCATTTTGTACAACATATGCCCAGATGTTCTTGCAGACGCATATATACACATGAAAATATGCGTACATAAGTGTACATAAGTACAACCATCGATGCATATTGTCACACATATATGTGTGTGTTCACATGTGTGTACAGAAACACATCCATTGGTGTCAAACATGCTAATTTCTAGCTTACCTGTGTTAGAAACAGACAGAAGTCCAGATACTTTCCTCAAGGCACAAGCACTTAGTCTCAAATATTGTACGCATTAAAATTACATAAATAATGATTTTTATTATGGGACATCATCTCCATCTCTTGAGCTTTAAGACCTCTTTTCTTCATAGGTTTTGATCAATTTGCAGTGGTAAGGATGTTACATGCAAAATGCTGCACAACTGACTGGGCTGGGCTCATCAAAGTCATCATAACCTTTATCAAGAGTCACCACTAATTGCATAGCTATAACCATCAATTACTACCTCAACATTTTAGGTAGGCTTTCTAAGATGGTTTTTGCCAACATATCCAGGTCTATGTCAGGCCCGTGTATCAATGACTAACTTTGGATTTATATGATAATTTTATGCTTTGTTTATGCATGATATTTTATGTAAGTGCAACATCAATCCCACCCTTTTTATCGGTTGGAATGAGCATTAGTGGTTCTACTTTTACCCGTGTTCCATTCAATGATTTAGAATTTATGCTTCAAAAAGCACAATGCATGCGTAAAGGCTTGCATAACTTGCAGCATCCTGATTTTGGTTTCTTAGAATGTTGTCGCTGGAAAACATCATCAACGGCTTAGGCGCACTGGACCAAACAATTTGACCATTCCGTGATCTCGGTCTTTACAGGAGCTGCTTAGGATTGTGAAAGCTATCATGCCTGCAAGTTTATGAGTTTGTGTTCTTATCTGTTACAAATTTCCAGGAATCCACTCTCACCTGCGCTCAGCCGGGGGCAAGACCGCCTTATTGACCTACGTGGACTTCATGTGACCGAAGCTCTACAAGTTCTAAATCGTGAGTTGATCATTCTGAGGAGCAGCGCCAGGTCCTCTGGGCAGCGACTGCAAGTCATGATTAGTGTTGGCATCGGTCACTACGCCAAGGGAACCCGAACTCCTCCAAGGCTCCCTGCGGTCGTCGAGCAGTACTTGGTGGAAGAGGGTCTTCCGTACACACAGCCTCAGCCAGGTCTGCTCCGTGTTGTGATATATTGACACCCTGTAAGGTATACCACATGAAGGAAAAAAGAAAAAAGAAAAAAAAAAAAAAAAAAAAAAGGAAAAAGAAAGAATCACACACTTAAATTCTTGTACGTGTATATGGGAGGAAGAGAAAGAAGAGCTATCGATACAGTCTAGCAACAGTAGCTGTAATATTATTAGCACTGGTGGCGTTCATGTCACATTTTGTAAGTTTTCCTGAGCGGAATTCCGCATGCCATCCTTTTGTGGCGGAAATACTTGGGGTTCACATGGTTCTTTGATTTCTGTTGGCTCCCCATTTTTTTTTTCAGGTAACATCATTTTGTCTCTTTCCTTTTCTGCTGCCATATGCTGAAGGAAGGTGATCAGCTTGCTGGTTCTTTGATTCCTGTTCACTCTTCCCCACTTTTTTTTTTTTTTTTTTTTTTTTCATTTATGTCATTTTGTATCTTTCATTTGCCTTTCTGGGTCACATATTTAAGTATGGTGATGGGGCCGTTTAACATTGGTGATGAAATTGCCGTGTTGCATACTCAAGGAATTAAAAAAAAAAAAAAATTTGCTGTTCATAAAATCTCTCTTTTGATGTGACTATTCTAGCAAATGAGTCAGGAGGCGGGGATATGCTTCGCTCTTCTAGCAATCCCAATCTTTTGATGTGATTGGGGCTTGATGTCTGTCTGTTAATGAGTTGAGCATCCCACCTTCCCCAAAATCTCTCCAAGTTCTTTACAGGTGTGGGACTTCAGCATGCAACTTGTATTTTCCAACATTCTATAATGCTCAAAATCTCATTCCATCTACCATGAAAGTACAATTGTAGCGAGTATTTCTTCTATTGAAGACGATGTCAGCCTCGAGTAATAGCAATTCTATCTTTATCCTACGGTTGCAACGGCCCTGTTGCTCAAAATCTCTACGGCTCTCAGTAGGCAAGGGATTCGCAAAGGTTAATAATAAGCAGGTGAGGTTTAAGTTAACGAGTTTTTGATGCTCTGTTATTTTAAAAGGTAATATTATTTTATAGCATGGTGATGGTTGTGGCTTGAGTAATGGCGGCAACAGCAGTGAGAAGTATTTGGAATTGGGTTGATGTTTTTTCAATATATATTATTGTTCTTCCCTTTTAAGTATTTCCAAATTATCTTTTTCAATCATAGAGATTCATTCTATTTTTAAAAATAATAGGATTAACTTTTGAAATATTCTATCAAGATAACGTATATCGGTTGTTTTAATTCTATGGATCTTGAAGGCCAATTTGGATCAAAGTTTTTCTAAAATTTACATGTTTCTATTTATAATTTTACATTTTTCATTTGCAAAGTTTATATTTTAATAACCAAATACCTTCTTTAAAAACATGAACTCTTAGAATTCCAATTCGTAAAGTTATATGTCCAGAGAAGCATCCCATCATGGTATTGAAATCAAAGCCATTGTTTTCTTAATTATGTGATCCATCATACCTGGGGGACTATTTATTTCCTTTACGCTTCGCCAGTGTATTGGTAACAACCTTTTTCTCTCGAGGTAAAGATTAAAAACGTAAAAACAAAGCCTCCAAATAAGTATCATGCTCTTCTACGATGAGATCTTGTGACGTTATGACCTACCAATGAAATGGATGGATCAGTTTGAATGTCTTTATTTCCTCGGATTTGATGATAAGGTCGAGAGGGACGGCATGGTCCCATCACCATGCTATCATTTGCTGTGTGCTGGTTATCGTATCCATTCTTCGTTCCCTTCCAGAAAATTTCTGCTACCGTTTGTTTGCGTGCGGATGGGCAGATACTCGACGGCCAATATTTTTGGCTTGATCCCTCCCCACTTATGAATTAGATGCTCGTTATAAGTTCTCTGTCTGCTTAAATCTAAGCTCGAAAGAATGGAAATATAGTTGAGTATTTTTTTAAGTTAAAATATATTTTTGATGCTTAAATTTTTATTTAAAATTTATTTTCATCAACTTTCGAGTGCTATAATTTAATTTTTTATTATAAAAAATTATTATATTTAAATATTTCAATTAAATTTAATGAAATAATTAACAAATCCTTTACATAAGGAAGTATTTTTTATTATTATTATTATTAAATCAATCATTCTAATTTTAACTAATTTTAACTAATAAAATGTTGAAAATATAATATTTTTAAAATTTACTTTTATTGTAACAAAACATTTGAAGATCAAAATAAATTTTCACCAACTTGCAAGGAATTAGCATCATTTTTTTTTTTATAAATATTTTTTTTTTTTTTTTTTTTTAAAGATCAGGTTTCAAACCTACCCATTTAAGTCCATGTTTTCGATGCTTTTTTTTTTAATCTTCATCCAATCGTTTGATGCCCTCAAACTTTTCATTATTTCCGCGACGAAGCCAAAAGCAATCTTTTAACAGCCTCTGGCCCTACCGGATAAGACCAGAAATGTGAGGGAAGCAAGCACGCAAGCAAGCCAAATCCAGAAGCAAAGCCCCGCTACACCGCTCAATTTTTTCCCTCTTCCCTCCTTCTTTCACCGAGGCAGATAGGATGCCCCGGCGGTTCTCTGCAGCTGGCGCCGTGCTGGCTTCTCTTCTCGCCCTCGTCCTCCACATAGCTTTCAACTCCCCCATCTCCCCCCTCCCACTCGCTCTCCCTTCCTCACGCATCACTCCCAACAACCTCCTCAAGGTTCTCTCTCTCTCTCGCTGTGTGTGTGTGTGTGTGTGTGTTTTTATATGATTTTTATTACTTTATGTTTTGTTTTGAGGTATAGAAAGTGGAAAAGCTGGGAGAAGGGAGATTGGAGGGCCCAGAAGCGGTGTGTGTGGATGGCGAGGGTACACTGTACACCGCTACAAGGGACGGTTGGATCAAGAGGACGCGGCCCGATGGCGCTTGGGAGGACTGGAAGCTGGTCGGAGGCTCGGCACTGCTTGGGATCGCAGTGTCGATGGCCGGAGATCTACTCGTCTGTGACGCCGATAGGGTAGGTGATCGGGATGATGATTCCCATCCGTTGCGGATCGGACGGCTGTCATGATCATCATCATCATGGCTTGTGATTTTATTTTATTTTATTTTATTTTTTTGATGACTTGATGAGTTTTTTATTTGCATTTTTTTCTTTCAATCCCTTCTAAGAGAGCATCTAATATTCCCTTTTGTGATGATTTATAGCAAGCGATACGCTTTTAGTAGACTTGATATATATTTTTATAATTTTATTGTGTTATGGATGTATATTTAATATATATTTTTTTTACTTCTTATACAATTTATTTTTTAGTAAAAGGAATGGAATATTCACTTGAAATAAATTACTAAAATTTATATACTATATTAGAATGATTATTTTATTCTTTTGATTCCTTTCTTTGAGAATAATAGCTTTATAGTTTGATATATTAGTATGAATTGAAAATTTTCATTATTTATTTAAGCCTCTATCTGTGATTTTATTCTTATTCAACTCATTCCTTAAATCCACAGGGTATCATTCTACACCTTTCTACTTGGGATTTATTGTAACTATACTTCAAAACTTTTGTTGTAAGACTCAAGAATTTTTTCTTTTGTTAATAAAAATGCAAAGAAATCAATAGGTCACCAAGTTTCAAAAAACTAGTCATTTGGTTTATCCATCAAAAATAAGAACAAGGGCCATCTGTATCCATCTCCAAAATGGCTTTTGATTTTTTGCACCTGGGTGTCGCCATTCTCACCAGTTGATAATTTTCTTGTCAATGCTTAATTTAAATCATATGACCTTTGAAACCTACAAACTAACTTGACCCAATCCAAAGAGCCACATAACATTTGACAGAAAAATTATACTTAGTTATTTATTTGGTAAAAAGTTAAACTAAAAAGTTAGGCTGAGTTTCATTTTTGAGGTTGTTTTTTATTTTTTATTTTCTAAATATAATTTTCATCATCTGCTTTTCGATCTTAGCAAGTGATAATAAAAATTATTTTTTATTTTTATTACGTACAATATCTTTTAAAAGGCTACCTAAAAAAAAATTGAAGGGAATATGCTTCACTTCTATATTTATAAGTTTTTCAGTTTTTGTTTTCTATTATTTTCTTTGTTTTAATAAATAATAATAAAAATATATTTAAACTGCTTTTAGTTTTGTATTATTTTGAAAATATATTTTCTAAAAAACTATTTTCATTCTTAATCATCAGATATATTTTTATAAATATTTTTTATTTATATAATAAAAAAGATTGTTCTTTAAAAAAATTAAAAAAAAATCAAACACACGCTTAGTTTTCCTCTACTTGAGCTTAAAATGAACACTTTACTGGATTGGCTGCAGGGACTACTGAAGGTTGGGGAGGATGGAGTGACCACTCTTGCTTCTGAAGTGGACGGCACTCCTATCAGGTTTTTTTTTTTTTTTTTTTTTTTTTCTGCTCAAATTCTCCAGCCGTTGTAATATTTGCAATGCTATGAATATTATTTTCTTTGTCTTTTTTCCTTTTTTTATTTTCTTTTTTTTTATTTTCTTTAAGGAAACCAATTCCAAGAATTTAAACATTCTATGATCATAATAGATGAGTTCAGTATCTTGAAAACTTTGTGACTGCAGCATCCACCAATTCTGGATTTATCTCCTCACAACTTTCCTCGTGAATTCCGCTGTATCGATGTCAAACTCCATGGAGAAGAAAACAAGAATGCTGAAGTTTGTGTCCTTTGTGATTCGTAGGTTTGCTGATGATGTGGTTGAAGCCTTGGACGGGAGCGTGTACTTCAGCGATGCGAGTACTAAGTTTGGACTCGATGATTGGTTTCTCGACGTTCTCGAAGCCAGGCCTCATGGCCGGCTCCTCCGGTACGACCCTTCCACCAAGAAAACTACGGTGGTGCTCGACAACCTGGGCTTTGCCAATGGCGTCACCTTGTCGCAAGGCCAAGACTTCCTTGTGGTTTGCGAGACGTGGAAGTAAGTTGAGCCTATTGTTTTCTTGATTTTGACCGAGTAAATAGATTGAGCTTAGACTTCAAAAGATGAGCCTAAATCATCTATCAAATCTATAATCTATATGAAACACAAATCGAACTTAGTCTTGCTAATTATTTTACACCGGATCCAACTTTGAGTTCGAAAAATGAACCCCAAATTATTTCTCAAAAATAATTCTATCTATGCGACGCAAGAAAGCAACACTGCATTATCTGTCATAAAATTAAGGTGCTTGACGCTGAACTCGTGTTTCTTCTGTCAACAATTTTATCTGTCATAAAATAGAGGCCCTGCTGATGATCTATGTTATTTTTCCATTAAAGTATTGATTGACTGGATGAGATTTGATCCAGATGTCAAGGATTAGTCAAAAGCAAAGTCATACTTTGTCATTTATTGAAATTAATTATGTCCTACTATTGGTGTGGTTATCTTATTTTTATAAGCTAGATTCCGGTGTTTGAAGCATTGGCTGAAGGGAAATCTGGAAGGAAAAACAGAGGTTTTCATTGACAACCTTCCAGGAGGACCGGACAACATTAATCTTGCACCAGATGGATCTTTCTGGATTGCCCTTCTCCGTCTACAGGTCTATAGAACATTGAATTGAATTTTCTAAACCTATTTGAGCCTTGGTTACAGTAGACCCAGAAGAAGGTAGTTGTGGTCATTAAATCTATTCTGGTAATGTTAATTTCAGGCTAGATCGAAGTGGATCGATTGGGTTCATGGCTCCAGCATAGCCAAACGAGTGCTCGCAACAATTCCAAAACTATCTGAGATTATCAAAGCCATGAAGAGTGGGGCAATGGTCGTCAATGTAGATTCCGACGGCAAGATCACACGAATGCTCGATGATTCTGATGGTGCAGTGATATCCTTTGTCACCTCAGCAATGGAATTTGAGGGTCATCTCTACTTGGGCAACCTGCAAACAAACTTCATAGGAAAACTCTCTGTGAAATGATAGGGCTTATATGTTGAAGAAGTTAATTAGTAAATGTTTCAATTTCTTCTTACCATATCAAAATCTACTGAGTCAAATACAGACATATATATATATATATATGCCAAAAATTTATACGGCATGGCTAGCATGTGGTTATTTTCCATGGCCAAGAACAACAAATCCTTCCACGCTGCGCTCATATTTTTTGGTTTAACTTCCGCTATCTTGCCATGGCTGGTGCAACGACACCACCTCTCCAGCTAGCTCATCTCTGATGCTTGGATCCTCTTCATTACCTAATGACATTTCTTATCCTTGTAGTATTGCGAGCCTTTTTGATGCTCCATGGATTTTTCCCTGCGGTATCACTACCATGCATCACCAACCCACTAAATAAACCTCGGATGCACGACTCTAGTCCATCTGCTTCTGTTCTATTATATATTTCACAAATTGACTCTTATACAGGTATGTCTAAGATGGTCAAATGAATCTAAAATAACAACCTTCAGAAGAATCAATCTTTCCAAAAAAATTCCCAAAAGGAAACCTATCCACAAAATCAAACTCCAAAAGGTCCCCTTACAAGCTAGAGTGAATTGCTCCGACATGGTTCAATAAGAGTGGACAACACATCATAGCTTTCTTAGACATAGCAATGTCTCAGAAAATGTATTTTGGCTTAGTAACCCATGCTTTGCACTAGGGCATATGAAATGCGAACATCAATTTAACGTGGAGTTCAAACCATACCAATATACTCAAATGGAATTCCTTGATTTGAATTTAATATGGGCAGCTTGCCAATTCAAGATTACACTAACATGTTTGTTTAAAAAAAGAATGGATTAAGTGAACCACTGTAATACCCATACCATAATCTCAATCAAACATAACTATGGCCAGAGGCTAAAGAATGGAGTCTTCTCAAGCCATACAAACCAGGTTGATCGGTCAACTTGAAATTTGCCACTCTCAATCACGTTCACTGATTGCTGTAAGGTGGTGATCAATCTCCTCTGTTGATAGCACTCTGAAAACTGGATCTTCTGTTCTCACAACTCCAACCTAGAAAATCATCATCTCATGATTATGATTGCGTTATATAGCGGTTACATTCTATACATACCATGGCCAAATAGAAATGCTTGGCATGGAACAATGTGAAGGATAGCAGAGTAAAAAAAAAAAAGGGTAGATTCTCACACAAGTTAACCACATTTGGTAATTATATGGAAACTTAGGGCCGTAAATTCAATTTAGTCAGGTTAATTAAAGGATCTCCTTGTCTCAGATCCAATCCACCCCATTCATATTTGGGTCCCAAATCTAGATCCAGCCCAGCCAACTTAAAGATTCGATTTGATCAGATCAGGTTGATAATTTTTAGCTTTCAAATCCAACAGAAATATCAGGTCAAGTACAGCTGGTCTAGATCAAAATTATATTCCATATCTTTGTGTTTGTTTTGTTTGGATAAATTACCAGGTGAAGCACTTCTGAAAAAAAAAGTTCTGTTAGAACACTCTGGTTTTGTGAGAAGAGTTGGGTGTAAAAAGAGTTTGGTTATAAATGAAAAAGGAGGTGCAAGGCAAGACATCACAAAGCAGGGGTAGCAATACGTCCAGCATGACTGACCATCATGGTCCAACTCAGAAATTATGGCAAAGGACAGCGTCCTTTGCCTTCTGTAGATTGCTAACAACTCAGCAGTCTACAAATCCAACAGCCTGTATTTGCACAGGGTTTTATTTTAAAAAAATTAGCACATACTATAGTTGGCTGTATTTGGAGAAGAGGCGCCATGGGATATGTAGAATGCTGGGTCGTCAGCAATCTACTGAAGGTCAAGGACAGGGTCCTTTACTATAGGTAAAGGACCAAAGCCTAACTCCCAGACAAGAGGTACTTCATCCAAAAACCAGGTCCAAACAAATATCTTTGTCCAAAATAAAACTGAGGCCTAGTCCAGGTTCCAAGTTTTTCCTATCCAAATGCACAACAGGCTCCAATCCTTTCCTCTCCCTCTCATTCCCAAGGCCTCTCCACCCACCCATCCCACCACCTTCCCTCAATAACCAATGACCTATCCCTCCCCCCACCAACCACCAAAAAAAAAATAAAAAAGAACACCCTAAATTGAGTCCTATTTGCTCACCGCCCCTCTAACTCTCCATTTTAATACCCCCTCAAATGACTGGTCACTGGCTCACTTCCCTCTAGCCCTAATATTATTAGCACATTGCCCCTTCTACTTAAATTTTGATTCTCCATTTGACCTCTCTCCAAAACCGAAAATTGAGTCCTATTTGCCCACTGCCCCCTCCAACTCTCTACTTTAATAATCCCTCAGATAAAGGGTCACTGGCTGATTTCTCTCTAGCCCTAATATTATTAGCACATTGTCCCTTCCACTACAACTTTGGTTCTCCATTTGACCTCTCTCTCTCTCCAACCTTAAATTGAGTCACATTTGCTCATCACCCCCTCCAACTCTCCATTTTAATATCCCCTCACATGATTGGTCATTGGTTCACTTCTCTCTAGCCCTAATATTATTAGCACATTGCCATGCATGCTGAAAACCCTAAATAACCTACCCCCCCCCCCCCCCCGGCACCAAAAAAAAAAAAATCACTACTCAGATTTGATCAAGCTGGACCAGGTAAAGGTTGACCAAATTGAAGTGTGTTTCGGTTGAAACACACTGTCATACAAATTTTGGGTTTGGGTTAAATGTAGGGTAAACGGACAGCTATATTTTTAGGTTGCTGTTCAACCAAGATTTGAAACAAAGATTCTTTTGCCACCTCTACTGTTGAGTTATTTGCAAATAGTGCAAAAATTTAAGATCCCAAAGTCTACCAATTCAAGGCCCCAAAAGTTCAATCTCTCAAAAAGGATTTACTCAGCTGTGCAATTAGACATCTGACATGCTTATAAAGGAAAATGAGTTTGCAACATAGATATTGACAGTAAGCCTCGATGCAATGGTAAAAAACACGAAAATAATATCTCCTCATATAAGGGTAAGACTGCATACATCTGATCCTTCCTATATTCTGCAATTGTACAAGCCTCGTACATAAGGTCGCCCCCTCTTTTTATTGGCAATATGGATGTTCTCACATATTATCTAAATAATTGGGCAAATGTCACAATCTTGCAATCTAGTCGATTTCTAGATACTAAAAATCACCCTAGTTGGATTCCGGCATCTTCATAATATAGACATTTGCAAGATCTTACCAACTCTCACATGCAAGAGATATGGATGGGATGGTTGAGCATCCAGCCATACCCTTTAAGTTCATTATTTTCTAATGTTAAATATGACTGCTTGCCTTGAGCTTAACCCCTGTCCACTACAACTTCTCTTCACAAACGAATTTGGCATATACAACAAAGTTTTAAGTTTGTTGTTGCTAAATTTGCTGTTCTTATTTTGAAAATAAAATGAAATGGTTTTATATATACCTGGGTTGGGTTAGACTGGGCCACAACATGGATGTTCCAAACTATTCAGAACCAACCAAACCCAAGGATTGGATTGGGATACAAGTTGGATCTCAGGTGGAAACCTGTTTGCAATCCTAGTCAGGTTTGATTGCACCTAAATATTCTCAAACCTCATGCATGCTAAAATTTAGGTGTAATGAAAAGTCATGACCTTTAAGAAACATTACCTCAATCTCAGTAGCCTTGAAATCCTCCTGTATAACTGATTGCAGAGTGGATATTGCAGTCTACAATAACCAAGAAGGCAAGAAAACATGAAATCAGGAAAAACTACAATTATCAATTCAGAAAATACAGAGATAGGCGTTTTATGAGTAAGAATGCTTCGCATTATTTAATTAAAACTACAATTAGAAATGGAATACAGGTGCAATTAAAAAAAAAAATCAAGACAAGGAAATATTATGTTCAGGGAGGGAGAAACTATACCTATGTGAACCAAACTCTTAAGAAAAAGATATGATATTACTGCATAATCCAGTTTCACAAAGAAAATTCACAAAATAATAACAGCTAAAAAACTGCATTTTTCCATTTGTTGATGGAACAAAGTCAAGAGTAGCTTTACAAAGACATGGCATGAACCCATAGTTTATTACTTTGAGAGTTCAGGGTTCAGGCAATGAAGGTTCCACATAATCAGAAAACGAAAGCATAACTTGGAAAGTCAAACAGTTTGTCCCTCAGCAGGCATTTTTTGTCAAAACTGATGGTAAATCTGAATATACATCTACATCAAACATGTCAGTTATCATATTGCAAATTTATTTACCTGAACAGTTTCCTCATACAAGAATTTAGGATCATTCTTCATTTTCTTCTCCAAGAAGTTGATTGCTTCTTGCTCTTTCAGGCCAGCACTTGTTGCCTGGGAACAAAATTCCAGTAAGGTGTGACAGTTGCATTAAAAACTGCAGCTCAAATCTATAAGAAAAGATTAACTACAGATTATTCACAACAAAAATAACTGGCCTAAAAGCAAAAATAAGCAGACGGCATTCCACAACAGCACTTGTTAAATGCCTGTACAAAGGATTGAGGAAAGCCAGATAGCAACATAGGATATTAATTGAATAGATCAATTCACAAATGAATAAGAAAGGGTCAGCATTCCTTCAGAGAAAATAAGCAATATCTAAAGTTGTAACTTATTACAAACCAAATGAAGCATGAATTTTACCAATAATTTAAAACAAGCATAATGTAATAACATTTGATAGGTAGTGATTAAGTTACATCTGGTGATAAGGATACTGATCATTTCAGTTTCTGCACAGCTCCTCTATACTAGCTCTATGGTGACAGCTCATCAAGCCTGACAGGCCCACTTACTCCACCAGATGCCCAAAAATCATCAGCAGGCCCTTAAATCTCCCACAAAGAATTTTTCATTAGGCAAATGTTATTATCTGTCAACTCCTACCCCTGAAGATAGCATATCAATTTTTGTCTTCATCTTCACATGCTTATGACTATACTACCAGAGTACAAGATCTGAAGAATGTCTAAAACCATTGTCAACATGCATCTAGAAAATTCATTGGAAAGAGCATCCAATTGTTCCTGAAAACAAGGTAACAGGTTGTGCATTTGAACATATGTTTTGATAAATATTCTATGCCAATCAGTTAACTTAGTTCAGTTGCCAGATAGTTCAAGAAGGGCCATAAACTCTCAAGATTTTCTGTACCATGTGCATGACAGAAGATGACATGATCAAGGCATAACTATGACATATAATCAGCTAAAAGTTTCCAACGATATAGCCAATGATGTCTGCCTTGGATACAAAGCCAATGATGGAACGATAAGAATAATAACCAAAGCTGCAACTCATGTTCAGGACCATTAACCAATGAACCTAATCAATGGTGATAGGGTTCGACTTCTGAATAATACTTCCTCTACACATTCTAATCCCAACCATTTCCTCTATTCCGATGAGCATTTTTCAATCTTCTACTATTGTGTTGTAGTCAAAAACTTCTCTGGCATCAAGACAAAGGCAAAGATGCAGTTCACAAAACTTATATATACCCTGTGTCCAAAGAAATGTCCAGCTGGGTCACATTTGAAGAGTTGAGGTCCCTTTTCTTCATCAATACCCAAGATCATAGCAACTGCATAATCCAAAAGGTAGTGGTAAGGAGAGATGAGAAAGAAATGGATGATGAAGAAGAAGAAGAAGTAAAAAGCAAGAAACTAGAGTAATACAAATAGATCTGGTGCAAAACATCATAGTTCAGCTGTAATGCATTGAAGCTTTACAGTGTCAAAAATGATATCAGAAACTGACCTGCTCCGAGAGGTCTCATATAGGCATGCTGGGTATATATTTGAGATTTGTCAGCTATCCTGTATATATATTGCAGTATATAAGATATAAGATTATGGATAATTGTTTTCAGAAAATGAAAAAACATGTAAAATTCCACAGATACCTGATATTGTTTCATTCATAATAGCTGATTACTCTAAGCAGAAACTGACGTGACATAAAATCCAACATCTACAAGTTTGCCAACTGTCCGAAGAAAAGCATAACTCAAGCTTTATTCTTCAGCAGCTTAGTCAGATTATATAGGTTTAACAGAGGTATAAAAGATTAAAATGAAAGTTATTATTTTTAAGAAACCCTGCATGCAATGAAGATCCGATTTGGTGGCATATATTCAATCCAAAATCAGAAGTGACAATCAAATTTGAATAATTTGCTACCAGATTATTATTGATAACATCTTTAAAAAAAGGAATGAAGTAGGAGTTCACATGAATATTCCATCTCAAATAAAAGGGACTCAGAAATGCACATGTTGACCCCTAGAAAGATGAATGGAAGCCTCGCTACTTCCATCGTGAGTAGGGCATGGAAGACTTTGCACTTACTGTAACAAATTGCATCTTTATATAAGCAAATTAAGAATTTTCCTTCACAGAGCATAGTTCAAAGAGCCTCTACATGCAAGAATCAATATCTTAATTCTTATAAATAAACAAACTTCCAATTATTTTAGACAAGACCCTGGGTCATAACTAAGCAGCAATTAACTCAACTGAAAAACACTGAATGATGATGAAGATGAATAATTTTAGTAAAGCAACGACAATTGATACATATGACTACACTAAAGATCACACATCATCTTCCACTCTACACTACCTCTAAGGAAGAAATTTCAATTGAATAGGACCTAAGAACTTCACTTTAACTGTCTTTTGGAAATATTAACTTTGTCATAAGCCACTCTCATACTCTCTCCAAACACTATTTAGGAGTTAAGGATTAATTCTCTCCAGCCACAATTTCTTAACCCCGCAGGATTTTGTGAAGCAAGAAAGCTTGCTTGATACATCTGACTCTCCATTTTCCAAAGCTTTTTCTTAGAGCATCACAAACTCAGACCTTATCAAAATTTCCTTGCATTAATATTTATGTGAATTGACTCCAGATTGTCCTGGATAAGTAGATCAAGATTCTTATATATGAATATTTCAACAGAAATTGATTCTCTCAACCTTTATCTGTTAACATATGCTGACACTAACATTTAAGAACTCAGTGAGGCTTATGGAATATATGTTTCAAAGATCAGCAGGTAATATGCATGAATAGCATATAATGACATTCTAAATTAATTAATTAATTAAAACTCTTAAATATCTTATATATGGCTTTCCAAAGAGTCTCCAGAAACTAGAACACATAAACAGTAATCACACAGAATATAGTGCATAACAATCACTTTTGTAAAATTGAATTTATATTGCTAAAAGAAAAGGGTTGTGTTATTCTAAATTGATTGACAATTGCAATCAGAAATATAATAATTTTATGTACCCAAGTACATACCACTTGGCCAGTACATCCACAGGCATCTCATATCCCCATTTGAAACGAAACTCAGCTGCTTCATTCCTTGCTTGATGGACTAAAGACCTCGCATCAGCTAGAATAATCAAAGAATTCAGATGTTAGGAGTGCTAATTAGAAAGGGATAACCATAGAGCTACAGAACGTTTGAATATTCTTAACATACATCATCAGGGCATAACTTTCCATCAATTGCCACACCAATTGAAAGGAACATAAACAAGTAAATAATCATTGTCATTTGAAGATCGTAAAGAGTTGGTTTGACAGTCAACTTAATAGACATCACAACATGGATTTATTTTCTAATGTCAGAAAGTAAGAACTTATCGTGCTACGATAATAAATATCACATCCTTGATACATCTCCAAATCAAACGGCATTTTTTCTTTTTGAAGACAACTAGTATTTCATTAATCACAAATGTATCGCCCTTTTGCATTCTTTTAGACTCATATCAGAATCATGTTAGAATCATGCTCATTTACTAAGTCATGGAAGTAATTAAGAATCTATTCGCCTTCCACTCATCTCATATCTTTCAATACAGTCATACCTTTCAAGTTTTTACTTCTCTACCTCACATTCCTCTTCCTCTTCAAACTTTCCTTTTTCTATGTAGTTTTATTTTGGTATTCTATAATTGGGGGTCCGTATATTCGATCTTTCTCTAGAAGATGAGATTGAGATGATGGAGAATCAAGAAGCTGGTTCATTGCTGGGTATATTGCTAAACTACCATCAAAATACTGTGACGCAGATTCTACCATCAAGGGCACTGTTAAGGACAAGAATGATGCCAGGGACACCAAAATCCCGGTGCAATGAAAAAAAAAAAAAAAAAAAAGATAAAAAAAGAGGTGTAATTAGTAGTTCAAATCTATGCTTGCTAGTATAATTGTTCAATATCTTTCTAATCACTATTAACAAGTAACTCAGAATATCAACACACACACACAAACAAGTCATATAAATCAACACCGTAATTCACTACCTGTCATCCCAGTTGCTAACAGTCCGAGGTACTTGGTGATGGGAAAGAGGTGTGTGACGCTCGTCTGATCCAATAGCTTGTCCTACATTCGATTTTCCACGACTAACCCAAATTACACACAATCACAGCAATAAAAATCCCATTTCTTATCCATATTATGAGATTCAGGAAAAGAAATTACTCACCGGGACCTTCTTCTGAGTGACCACGCACACTGAGTCCTTCCCTCGGACTCCGATCGACGTTATCCCGGCGGCCTTCACGGCTTTAAACGCATACTCTGTTTCAATCACCGGAGACACAAGCATAACCTTCAGAAACCTAATCTTCAAACAAGAAATGAAATCGAAACCCTGGAGTCCCCCTACTACTCATCCAGCTGAAAACTAGACAGTGGGATCTGAAACGACAGAGGGAGAGAAATCGAAAACCCTAGGGCTTACCGACTTGGTAGAGGCGGCCCTCGGGGGAGAAGATGGTGATGTGCCGATCGTAGCCGACTCCGGTTCCGCGACTCATTGCGCTTGGTTGATTTGCTCGATCGAAAGCGAGGGATTTTTTCTCGGAGAACGATAGTCGGGGGTTTTATATTTGCAGAGAGATCCTGGGGGAGCTTGCTCTCGAAGCAACGCTGGGGTTGGCCTGCGAAGGATAGTGAAAGAAAAAGAGAGATTTTTATATATAAACCCCTTGACAATTTATATTACGGATAAATCTCTCACAGAAACACGAGGGGGCGACGGTGAAAAGAGCATGGTAACTTGTCTATTGAGGGAGCATTTAGTAAGAGATTTGAAAAAAAAAAAAACAACAACAACATATAGTAAAAAATTAGAGAAACTATATTTCATAATACAAATTTTAAGAGTATAATTTTTTTTGGAGCAAAATGAGAGTAAGAGGTTACAAAATAGTATTTTTTGTTATAAATTTTAAGAGTAAAATTTTTTTTATAATCTATATTTAGTTGTATTTACCAATAATAGATAATAAGATTATTTAATATTTTATTAGTTTAATATTTTAGTTTACTTTTTGAATAATTTTTATCTTTAATTATTGTTAATCTATCCTATAAATTAACAATTTTGGAGGTAAAAGGAAAGAAGAGAAATTATTTTTCTAAAAAAATTTAACCTTATACCAAACTTCAGAGAGAGAGAGAGAGAGAGAGAGAGAGAGAGAGGGAGGGAAAAATTGTAAGATAACTTTTCAACCCCTTTTATTCTATATCAAACATGTCTTAAAATGTTAATTATTATTTATATATTTATTTGTTTTTATAGATTGATGATTGATGGGCTAGAGAAGACAAAGGATAGTGTTTTTTTACTCGCAAAACTTTAGGATTGATTAGATCCAAACATAATTCCTTAGTCCGTGTACACCTATAGAAAGGTCTTTTCTTATTTGCTTAATTTATTGCAATTATGCTTGATCTGTATCTCCTATTGAGTTCAAAAAAAAATTTTGTTATACTCCATGCAATTATTGAGTATATTAATGAATATATTTAATTTTTTAATAAAAAAATTATCCATGCATTTATGCATGTGAATGATTATTGAACTATTCACTTCACTATTGGTTGGCAAATTGCTGTATCTAGATCCAAACTAACTAAATAAACTTTCTTATCATAAACTAATGACCCCATGTCACTCTTTTTGATGATTTGATTCGATGGTTAAATCATTGGAAACCATCTGTAATGTGACCATGGTACCCAAAAATTATCTATCTTTGCTAGCAAAAGTATTGGAGAAATTGAAAATAGGACCATTGCTTGTAGTATTTTTCTTGAAAGTACAAAGAGCATGGGGGAAAATTATTTGAGTCATTATCAAATTGAGAAGCAGTTTAGTAAATGATTTAGGTTTAATAATTTTTTCCAATCCATATATCTAGGGTTGCAATAGATTAGATTGGTTTTTATAATCTAGAAAAATATCTGAAAATCATTTCATCTACTCTGAACTACAATAATTTTTAAATTGATTTGTTTCTAAACTAGAAAATAATTGAAAATAATTTCATCTACCCTAGACCGCAATAATTTAGTGTTCTTAGTAATTTCCATTGTTGATGGCAATTTATGCATGGTTGTCAATATAGGTTGTTGATAATGTCTAAATGTTTCTTATTTGTATTTTAGTGTGTGATAAGTTTAGTATTTTTATAGTTTCCCATAATCTGTCCTCTAAAATTCTCAAGGTGCCATTTTCTAAAGCATCTAGCAATGATATGTTGTATTGGTCTTACTTATTCAATGATATGGTGCACGACAAGTGTCTTTGTTCAAGAGGTTTGCTGTTCAATGGTCTTAAAACTTGTCAACATAACCTTGGATTGGTTTAGAAGATTAGAGTTCGCATATGTGATTTGTGGGCTGACCTAGCATTAGTGCTAGGCCAAGCATCTACACAGTTTCCCACGCGGTGGAGGCTCCATTCTTAAGAGCATTTTTTAAGAACAGAGAAGCCAAATACGGATGATTGGTTTTTTTGTTCTTCCTGCTTCTCCCCTTCAGCCTCTATCTTTCTGCTTCTCTAATACCACGACTAGGGATGTAAACCACCATGGAGACTCTAGTAGCCTCTCCACTATCGCTGACGACTTGTTGCTCTGGTGTTATGGAAACTCTAGTAGCTTTCACCATCGCCGTTGATCCACTACTTTCACTATCTGCCTACAACGAGATGAGTCCCTATTACATGGCTAACAACATCTAAACATGATACTTCTTATGTATAAATTAATTATAAATGATCTTCCAGTGGCAAAATGATTTTTTAGCAAAGGCATAGGATCATCACTATGTTCTAAATGCAGCATGGTTGTCAAATTCCATCCCTTCTATAGATGGGCGCACAGATTCTCTATGCTAACTACAAAAGGTAGTGCATCTTTACAATCCTTTATTCTCGATAAGGGACTGTGTTATACTTGAGAAATAATGATAATTTTTTTTTGATATCATATTGACTAGATT
Source organism: Metroxylon sagu (assembly GCA_017589505.3). Lineage (NCBI taxonomy): Eukaryota > Viridiplantae > Streptophyta > Magnoliopsida > Arecales > Arecaceae > Metroxylon > Metroxylon sagu. The sequence goes on along the minus strand of JACVBY030000640.1, from coordinate 1,854,840 downwards.
GTTGGTGAAAAACAGTTCCTTATCCATGAATGAAGGGATATAAAGATGCACCTTTTTCTGCGGTATGTGTGTGAGAGAGATTCCATGAGACATAAAATGTTCTCAATAAATTTAAGTATTATTACTATATTTTAGGGGGTTATCAAGAGCTATTACACTAGATAGATTAAATTTATGATTTCTTTTATTTTTTTATGCTTAGTACGCACATCCAATATATTAAAAATTATGCTTCTTGATTTTAAAATAACGCTCTGCATTGCTTTCCTTATATGGTTCTATATTTATCATCCATTTAGTGCAATATATGAAGCATAAATTTGTCATCCGTAATAGAAATGTTAACCAAATCCAATTATAAGACCAATAATAATGTGATAGCTTTTTTGACAAATCAATGTAGGTGCTTAACTAACTTGATAAAAAAATATTTATATTAAGGAAGCTATCTCTTTCATCCTCTCTTCTAATTTGAAATGAAGGTCCTCCCCATCATTCAGGTCCTCTCATTCTCAATAGCCTCATTCTTCTTTTATTTTACTTTACCTCTTTGCTAATAGTTGCGACATCATCACTATATTTGGCATCATTAACTACCTTGATCACCATCATCCCCACCTCCTCACTCAACAACAATCTTACAACACAATTAATCGCACTATTCTCTTCACCTCTCTATTAGCACTCTAACTTCATCTCCTTAGTTATCCTTCTATCTCCTCTTCTATTTCTTCATAATCATTGCTCATCTTTCAATAATTATGATCTTATTATTGCTTTTATGTTCTCTTCATCGTTGGTCGTTACTTATCTAATTCTATCTTTCTTTCATCATTCTTGTTGGCTTTGATTGCTATCATTTTCTTTTCTTTTCTTTTTTTCCAAAATCTCATATTTTTAGCTCATAACAACACCTTCATCATCCTTAACAAAATGCCATCTGTCTTCTATTTTCTTTTCTTTTCAGCTACCACCACCTTCTTATCGCTAGTCTGTCTTCTTCTTCTTCTGCTGTGTTTAGCTTGCTGCATAAGATTGGAGATGCATGCATGAGTTTACTGATTTGATTTAATCCCTTAAAACTTAAAAATATAGGATTGGTTTACTAATCAAATATTGGATTGAATTTAGATTGCATCCTCAACCTAAACCCTGTTTAATCCGCCGTACCAAATACGGCCATGACCGCTTTCCCAGTCGCCATCCCGTCTAACGGTCAAATTTCATAGCACGTGCGGCCGGTGCGTTCCTTTTTACCCTTTTAGCCTTCCAGTTTCCAAGCACTCTACCTGCCGACAGGGGCAAATTCGTATAAAAGAAACAAACTCATAATTTATCTTTGTATAAAAGAAACAAACTCATAATTTTTACGTGCGATCGCCAGCCTCGATCTGCCAGCGCGACACTCGTCATAAAAAAAAAAAAATGGCCCACATCCGCACTTAGTTTTCTATGCGTTTAATTTTATAAAGTAATTTGAACATTCGATGATGATGCGCAGCCGGACACCGGGCCCACGTGGCACGTTTTGATTGGTCAATGCACCGGCCTCTTGCGGTCCCCTCCGTCTCGAAACGTTTTGCACGCCTTTCGGGTTCAATAAAACTTTCGTCCGAAATTTCCGGACAAAATAGATGATATAACTCGTATTACAATTACCGCTCGTACGTTCACCGCCTCATATAGGCCTTCTTCAGTCCTCAACGCGTCCATGGCGTTTCCACTGCGCGAGTCGGTCAAGCTTTCTTGTTCCCACCGAGATTAATTACACCAAAATTACGTTTAACTCGGCACGATAATAACTCGGGGCGATGTCCATTTCTGGGATCTCTCGCTCCTTCCTTGCTTCACTGGCAACCTGTCCTCTCCTCTCCTTTCCTCTCCTCAGCCCCCGACTGCAGGATCCCGATCGGACGGCCAAACGATGGCCGACGATGAGTTCACTCGGGCCGTCGAGGACGGGCTGAAGTTGGCAACGCGGGTGTACGCCGGGAAGGACCGGCATTTGGCGCCGCCGCTGCCGGTCGGCGAGATGGAGCAGTCGCCGGCGTCCCTCCTCCCGATGGCGCCGATGGTGTACGCCGTCGTCGACGACCCAGGCATCGTCGACAACCCTGACATCCCGAGCTACCAGCCCCACGTGTACGGCCGCCGCGACCCGCCGGCGCTGATCCCCTTCCAGATGAACGAGATCTCCGTGGAGGTCGACTGCTTCTTGGACACGGCCTTCGTCGCCATCCGCGGCCGGTGGCGCGTACACTGCGTCATGCGGAGCCGGAGCTGCGACTGCCGCCTTGTCGTTCCGATGGGCGAGCAGGTGCGGGTTTCTTCTGTGGAAATGTGCTTCCTTTCTCGTTTTTCTTCATATAGTTTTTCGTTAATTTCTGTAAATATTGATGTTTTCTCAGAAAGGTTGAAATCTTGATGAGTCTTTATGTTGAAAGATGCCTACTTGGAGGTGTGCTATCTGTTTTTTTAGTGTTTAATTAAATTGTATCTTTGTATTTTGTAAATTGTGTAAACCTGATGAAGATCGGTCAGGATTTTGTCAATTTTCTTTTAATCGTCTGTTACTCATGTGATCATGATATATCGTAGTACCATACTGATGTACTGACACTATACTAAAAAGGTACCGGTATAAAATACTATACCGAGATGGCAAACCTTGCTTGAGATTTTATTCAAATGTAAGAATCTTGGTTAGTTCTTATACCGAAATGTCCATTTGGTGGTGTATTATCTGACTTTTTGTGACTGATTAAATTATATCTTTCAATTTTGTCAATTGTGCCAAATTTTATGAAGATTGATCATTATTCCATTAATTCTTGTTAATATCTGCTAGTCTTAAGACTTACTTCAAATGCTAGAATTTTTACTTGTTTTTATGTTTAAAGATGTCAGATTTGGAGGTGTATTATCTTAATATCAGGTATTAATAAAATTGCATCTTTGAATTTTGTCCATTGTGTTAAAACCTAAGGGTAATTTTCGTGGCTGTTAATCTTGTTGAGAAATTAAGGAATTAGTTCATCAACCTTTTCGTTAATTAATAAGTAAATGGCGGATCTATTAAACGTTTGAAGTGATGATACCTTCTACTTTTTGATATTCCCTTTTTGTTTCAAACTGTATTCTTTCTTTTGCTTTTTGTAGATTAATATGTTTGAATGCTGTTCTCTCAATACTGATAGGCTCTTCTCAAGCTAAGTATGGTTTGGCTAACAGGGTTCAATTCTAGGTGTTGAGGTTGAAGTAGATAGGAAACCGTACTGTACCCAGGTGATCAGTGCAGAAGAAAATCAGAACATGGAGAAGCCCACAAAGAAGCCTGCAAAAAATGGAGGCGGCTTTCTGAAACCCCAGCTGTTTTCCTTGATGATCCCTGAGGTGACTTAGTGTAGTGCAGCTCTAGTGTTGTGCAGCTCTGTGCGTGTGCGTGCGGGCATTTACTTTCTAATAGTTGTAATCATAGGTCTGTATTGAGAACAATTTCTTGAACCTCTTTTTTGAAGGTCAGTGGAGGATCTGACATCTCTCTTACAGTCAGATGGTCTCAGAAGTTATTGTATAAAGATGGGCAGTTCTCCATCACAGTACCATTTAATTTTCCAGAATATGTCACTCCATTTGCAATATTTGAAAAAACGGAAAAAATTCAGTTGAATGTGAATAACGGTTTTAGAAAGGAAGTTTTGTTGCAGACTACAAGCCATGCTTTGAAGGTGAACATATCTGTGCTATGTTAGTAAATACCTATCCTGAAGTTTGAGTTACTGCAAGTCATAGCTAAACCATTTTACTGATTGCCACTGCTTCTTGTCATTTCAGGAAAGAAGTCGCCAAGCTGGAAGATTGACTTTCTTGTATGAAGCAGTTGTTGAGCATTGGTCACATGAAGATTTTCATTTTTCGTATAGTGTGAGTACCAAGGACCATCTTTATTGAGAGTTTTTAAATTTATTTTTTTGATGAATTTAATTATAATTTTGAGGTTATGATGTGTCTGAATCGATCATTACATGCAAAAATCCAATGAGATTAGTTATATATGATCGTACATCAAAACGAGATAAACATAATCTAAGATGTAATTGTTTTTATTTATATATGTTCTATAAATTTCATGCATTCTGTAAATCCCCATTTTTCCTTTTGAAATTCATGGTGCAAATTTTGGAGTTGATTCTTTAGCTTTGGAACATAGAGCCTAATATCTACTCTTGCATGGACCTACACCCAATCAGAAAACATGATAATAAGAGTCCATGCATCCATAGGGTAGGTATATGCATGCCATGCACATATTTATGTAGAATGTAGGAATGCATGAGAAGACAAATGTGTTAAACATGTTTATATAGTATTATGCACGAGTGATAGGCTGGGATGTTATCTTTAATCTCCCTTTCTACGCTTTAAGGTTGATCATACGCTAATTATTGCAACCAGAAATATCATATATGTGCATCTGATGATAAGGAAAGCAGCATGGCAACAAACGAATGAGTAAATTAGATGTGGGGAAGTTAAGATTTTCGAAAATTAAGCTATGACCTTAGTGATCACAAGGAATTATGACATTAAGGTTTGAGTCATGGCTTTCCAGAAGGGGGCACACATCATAACAATTCACTGTGATAGCTGCCATGATATTTATACGTCATAGATGGTTCCACAGACCAGCTGGCATGATATAAAAACAATCTGCACTGAGTCAATTGCAATAGAATTGACAAAACAAGTTCAGAGATGAAATTGATTGGAAGACCTTCACTTCAGCTGGAACAAATTGATCTATTTGTTGTTTAGTTTGTGCTTCAGAATCAAGATTTCGAACCTTGAATTGCAGAAGTGGCATGCATCATTGAAGTTAAAAATGCCTGTACATATTGCAAATTAGTTTCTAGCTATAGCTTTGAACTTAGATAAACCATAGTAAAGCCAGAGAAGTTACTAATGAAGTAGAGCTAAAAGTGGAACTCAGTTATAGAAAAGGCAAGGCCATAAGAGTTGAGATAAACAATTTTCTAAATTGTTATTTGACTTGATAAAAAAGGGAAAGATCTAAGTATTTTAAAAATGAAAACTTGAGATAAACTCATTTTATACTCCATATAGTGTAACCAAATGAAAAAGGAAAGGAAACATCACTTAAAAATCCTTACTAAACCGATGTCTATTTCTATATGATAATAATTTCTGTGTGCTCCATCTTGGGATGTCTCATACTGCACTAATTTAAGATTCCCTCTTGATAGTAAGCTATTAAATTATCAAATTGTTCGTGTTTCCAAATTAGTGAACAAATCAAATTGTTTAACTTCTTGCAATGAAGAAAATTTACACTAATAGCTGTTTAAGTTTACATATGTACCAAAGAAGAGGGATTTTGAACTGAAGGTTCAACTTTGGACATCAGCATTCATACGTCATTCAAAATTTTTGATTCTGAAACTTTACCTTTTTTCTCACTTAAATGTTGTTTGCAGGTTTATTCAAGTGATTTGTTTGGTGGCATACTCTTACAGTCTCCAACAATGTACGACTATGATCAGAGAGAGATGTTCTGCCTCTATCTTTTTCCAGGAAATAACCAGAACAGAAAGGTGCATCAATGTTTCGGTCTTTTCCTTAGCTGCAATGCTCGTTCTTTTTCATTTCAGACACACAGCTCTATGTTTTCTTGTTTTTCTCTCCTCAATATTTATGCATGGGTATGGCTACAGCATGTTTCATTCATAAGTCAGGCTTTGTACATTAGCAGAGGAACACAATGATGGCTACATTTGTAATGAGAGGCATGGCTTAATTCACATGCACGCATATTCCTCTCAAATATGGCATGAGGTCCCAAAAGTAGTTGCTAGTTCTGCTGTTACATTGATCTTGTTCACAATTTCAGGCACATACTTCATGATCTGACTACTCACACAGGTACACACACACATTCCTTCTAAATATGGCATGGAATCCCGTAAGCTGCAGCTAGTTCTGCTGTTACATTGATCTTGTTCACAATTTTGGTTAGATGCTGCATATTCTGTTTACTAAATTTGCAATTTGCAATAACTTCAGCCATCTCTTTCTCCTAAGGTTCTTCTGAGTTTACCATTTCATAGGGAAAATATTGTTGCAATGGGCCTAGGCATTGAGTGTCATGCCCCAATCCTATTCACCCCAAAAAAAAAAAAATTTCAGGCACATAACACAGCTGCATATTCTCTGTGGGTTAATCCCTTGAAATATGCAAGGCTTTCAAAAATACTTGTAATCAATTCATATAAATGCATTTTATAATACTACATATTCATCCCAACATGAATGAGCAGCGAATTTTATCAGAACCACCACTAAATCTGTTCTGAGTATTTAATCAAAAGATAGGATTTCAACCCTTCTGTAAATAAAAAGTCTTATATACAAAAGTATCCAAATAACATTAGGTTACCACAAGCTTTCATTCTAGATTAAAGTATCTGTTCCTACTGGCAAATCATACTAATTTACAATCTCTTTAATTTACAAATTCTTCTTTATTCAAAAGCCATATTCTACTTTTATATTACAGAAAAAACAACTTCCCAAAGTGACAACCTATCAGCCTCTAAGTCATTGTCTCTGGAAAAAATAAAAATAATAATTTAATGAGTACACAGGCCTAGTAAGTATCAAATATACACTCCCATAGTTTAATTTAAATCTAATTACATGTAAATATACAATAAATTTCATGAATATCTAAAAGTTCTGGTAATACAAGCATTTACACTTTATCAATCTAACTATAAACAATGAATAGGCCACAAAATTATATTTAATTCTAATTCAACCATTTTCACTTTTCACAATATAAAATATATTTTGATAACATGTTCTTGGTCACCCCTGCCTCATGACTGGGCTGTTATCTTCTAGCCCATGATAAGGTAATACTTTCGTGTCATATTCTAACCCGTGACGAGGGAACATCTCATGTCACATTTCTCAATCCATGATGAGACATTTAACGAAGTTAGTTATCAATAGATATGCACATATTAACATAATGTAGAATTCATAACACAATTAAAACATCAAGTTCAAGTCAAAACTCTATCTCAATCTAAAACAATAATTTCTATCGCAAATATTACAATTCACAAGGGCAATTTTATTTCAAGATCCAATTTATAAGAGTAATAATTATATATACAATCTATTAATTCTTTTAGGAATTTAAGGGAGCAAATAATGATACTTACCTCTTTGCACTAATTTGAACACGTCACAATTTTTTTTGAGTGTCTTCAAATTCAGCCTTAATCTTGATACTCTACGAAAGAAAGGTTTCTGATTCTAATTTCCGCTCCTACTTTAAATAAAATTCCTCAACACAACAAGAGGGAAGGTATTTTATTCTATTTTATTTTATTTTTGGAGAGAAAATGAAAAGATGAAAGAAGAGGAAAAGACTGAAGAGAGTGAGAGAGAGGAAGCGAGCAAGAGCGAGCAGGTGAGAGTGACGCATGGTTTTTCCAAAATTGAGTCTGTTTCGGATAAGGAAGAAGCACCACCTTAGAGGCGGTTGATGATGAGGCTAAGGGCTAAGGCCACCATGCCGCCGGCTCAAGTAAGGCAGTTCAACTTTTTCCCTTGCTCAAATCTCTTGGTCAAAGCAATAAATGGGATTGGGCCTAGGGTATTACATTGAGCCTCCAAATTTCATCATCTCTAAATTTTTCCCCAATTTCATTACTTGACAACCATGTATTACTTGCTTTCTTGCAATTTCATGCAAACAACCATAAGATCAAACTTATTAATCCATTAGAAAGTATGTATGCAAAATTTGGAGTTCATGATCAAAAGTCTTCGCCGTTTATATGATGAATATAACTGGTTGAAAGTTTCATAACTGTACATTCTTTTATGCAGCAAGGAGGGAGAAGATGCTCACTCATCCATCCACAATTTCTCTAATCATGCTATTTCTATTTCTAACTCTATAAACCTTATGACAAAATGCTTTTCTTTTCCCTTTAAAGCCACATCTCTCTCAATCTATGATTGCTTTGATGGTTGATGCCAAGACATCATCACCATTCTCATTGCCTCGTTGTCATACCTCCTGATACAAAAATTTTGACCTATATCCTTCTTAGATATGTTTCTGATGCCTTAAGCTGGTTTATTAAGCTCCATCATTTTGGCATTTCTCCATGGTACCTCCTTAACAAAATATTTTATCTTTACTTTTGTTCTTTATTTATTTTTTCTTTGTCTAATTAATGCTAGTTTAGTCACAAATTTCTTCGTTCTTAGGTTAGTTTTGGATGATTTTTTATGTCATGCCAGTAGAGATGTTGATAGGTTTAATTCATTTTAATTCTAGGAACCTCCTTATATTACTGAAAGTTTTAGCAAATCCTCACTCGCTGCTAATTCACAGTTTATTATGGTCTCTTTTGAGTTATTATTGAGTAATATTGTGATATTCATTGCCACAGGTCAATTGCAGTGATATATGCCAGCACATGTAAATTCCAAAGAATTATAGGTTTCTCTATCCCTTAAATTTTTCCATCAAAACTTTCAACCGACAATTCTTGCACCAAAAACCTGTTAACTGTTACTTGGAATTCACCAGTTGGGTAGTTCATATATGGCCTGTTTTATTGTTTAAACTCCAGGAAATTTATAGTAGTTCATTTTATTTATTTAATATTATTACATACTTTTCACATTCAATCTTGACTACATTTGGATCCAATCTGCACCTGAACCTTTTGTTTGATTCTCCATGTCATGGGTTTCCTGTGGGTTTATGGCTTCTTGCATTTGTGAATTACCCATTATCAAAATAACATTTTCAAAATACTTAACAATGGCAAATTAAAACTAAGCTTATAGCTAAGGTTTTACATCTTGTGGGATGGAGCCATCCCAATTTTTTTATGGAAAGGAACATGCCACCATCCCACCCCATCCCGACACTTGGGACGGGAAATGTCTTAAGATGTATCGGTTGGAATGCTAAGATAATGGTAGGATAGTTTTATTCCGGCACTTAAGATGATAACTTATCTTGGCATCCCATGAGATGTCTCGTCGGGATTTGAAACCATGCTTATAAGTGTTTTAGTAATCTTGTGGACTTATTTCATTTGACCTCTAGAGATTGTATATCGGCATTGAAATTTAGATATTATACAAAGCTTGAAGCATCAATATCATTATAGCATGATTACCTTCTGAAATGCTGCTTTTGCACCCAATAATTTCCATGCCTTATCTCATTTAATCAATTCTACAGGTCTTCAGAAGGGAAGTGGTTTTTATAGTTGATATAAGTGAAAGCATGCAAGGGAAACCTCTTGAGAATATTAAGAATGCACTACTTACAACCCTCTTGGAGCTCACTCCAGTTGATAATTTTAATATAATAGCTTTCAATGATGAGATGCATTTATTCTCATCATGCATGGAGCCAGCGACTGAGAACAAGGTAGAAAATGCAAGCCAGTGGGTAGGCAAAACTTTTGTTGCAGGGGGTGGCACAAATATCATGAACCCCTTAAACAAGGTAAATCCCTGTGTATGCTAAACAAGATCTGCTATAACCTTGATACCTTTAGTAGGGGTTTGCCAGACTTATAATGGGCTTCTTACATATTTGTCAATTCTGTCGGTTCATATTTTTATAGCCCTTCGCACTCGTATGCATATTTATTGTTGCTGTTTCTCCTTTTTTTCTTTGCTGTTTCCATCAGGCAATGGGCTTACTATCCAATGCTCAAGATTCAGTCCCACATATTTTTCTCGTAACTGATGGATCTGTTGAAGATGAACGCAACATTTGTTCTACTATGGGAACTCATGCGTCACATAGAGGATCCATGTCCCCACAAATTTCAACTTTTGGTGTTGGTAATAATTCCATTGGACATTGCTATTCTCCTCTTAAAACTAGTTTTCTTAGTTTTTTTATTATTACTGTTCCTGAGTATAACTCATATTCTTTAGTTGTCTTAGTTTACTTTATTAACAGTGCAAAATTATATCTGTGGGTAAAAAAAAAAATCTTTCAATGTGATTTGTCATGTTGCTTATCCTGTTGGTTGGCATCTTTTCTTTAATACATTTTATCTATAACTGACTGTCTTCTAAAAACAACATGGAAGCTATATTTTTACCAATGGAAAATGATGTATTTCAGTTTCATTATGGATCACATGTGCTTATTCACATTTCATTACTTTCCAACACTAGAATGGGTGTCCTACTAATGTACTTGAGAATAATAGAATTATTTATACCAAGGCTTTAAGTTCAAGTGGGATGGGCAGCATCCCAACTGTCCAGCCTTATTTCTGTGAGAATTGGACCGGGATCAGGGTGGGACATCAAAACCCAACTATGTACGGAAAGAAGAAGAAAGAGAAAAGAAAGGAATGAAAGAGGGAAAAAAAAAAGGGAAGGAAAAAAGAAGGAAAAAGAGAAAAAGAAAGGAAGAGACAAGAAAAGGAAGGAAGGAAAGAACTAAGAAGGGGAATAAAAAAAGAGGCAAAAAAGGAAAGAATAAAAAAAAGAAAGAAAAAAATAAAAGAACTCAATGAAAATTGAAGGGGAGAGAGGTGGGGGTGCCGAATGCTCTATCAGGAAGGGGTGGGACAGCACAACGTTTTGTTTTATGGAGAAATCGGAACACCCTCGTCTCATGGGATTTAAAACCTTGGTTTATGCTAGCAAGTATAATGTAATATGATAACTATAATCCAATAAAAGGGTTCTCAAGTGGTGAAAAATTTATGTTTTTTCTCAACCAAAAAAAAAAAAATCAGACTTTGATTTGGTTCAAAGACGGGAATCAATAAAAAACTAAATGTGTTTTTCTTGTCTTTCTCATCATGTGGATCTGTTGCAAGATTAATCTTGATTCAATGAGGAACAAATTGGCCCTCATTGTAAGTGCCATTTTCTGTGGACATCTGTTGGACACAATAATGAAATGCTTATGTTGTTGACAGTGTATCAAATGTTGTTGTATTGGGCTACTGTAGCCTAACATCATGCTAAAAATGCTTATGTTCACATAGAACTGTATGGAGGACATTTGAACTGGCTTAGCTTTCTAAGCATGACTCTGATTTAAAAGAAAAGAGAAACAGTGTTAACATAAACGGTTTGCTTTTAAAATATTATTGACTTTATTGAATTATCAAATTATTAAATGTATTTGTTAGCAACATGTTCAAAATATATATAATCGTTGGGAATTGCATCTTATTTGGAAATGATTTCTTATGATGATTGAAAGAGAGGTCAACACTAGATTTGCAGACTGACTTGTCAATATGCGTTTATGCTCATCCTTGTGCATTATCAAAATAAGAACCATACAATTCTTTCAATTATGATGGCTTTTAGATGTTAGTTATGCTCATATAGGAATCACATCTTTAGGTTCATATGAAAACTGGTGATGTACGCTGAAGATTTTCCTTTTCTTTTTTGTTTTTCCTTTTCTTTTCTGGAAAAAGAAAGAAAATTGTGCAAAACATATGCCCATAGAACCTTGGTTCTGCTGCCAACTATCAAGGATGGGTATTGTGGTGTTCTGTGATTATCCTTTTGATCTACTACTTTGCTATACCATCATTATATTTAGATAGATGATCCATCCTAATTATTTTTTCTTGTTATGCTGGAAATTTGATTAGGTTCTTATTGCAATCATTATTTCTTGCGGATGTTAGCATCAATCAGTAAGGGGCAGTATGACGCTGCATATGATCCAGGTCAGTTACATTTTTTTTAAAATAATTCAACATCTTTGAAACATATATCCTAGTAAGTTGCTAGGGACTCAGCAGCTGCATTTTGCATTATTTGTTGTATTGACTAATTTATAAAGAATGTAAGATGACAGAAGATGGAACTTTGCAGAGATGGTGTTGGTGAGGTGGATGTGTTGTCTGACAATATCATGATCATAATTTTTCTCCTAATCCCTCCCCAAGCTACATGATACTGATATTTCAAAGCTAATGACATTTTTTGTCTTTTTACTAGATTTGATTGAATCCCGAATGCAGAGATGGTTTAGGAGGGCTTCATCCCTGATAGTTGGGAATATTACTGTGGACATATTTAATCATCTTGATGAAGTTGAGGTATGTTATTTCAGTATTACTTTGTACAACATGCACAAGTCCATGCATTCTTGAAAATTTGTTCTGTCAGTCATGGCTATAATACAAATTCATTAAACAACTCTTTGCACAATGTTCTGTTTAGTTGCAGAAATCCAGACTCTTTGCACTCTTTTTGTGATGTTGGGTCCTATCTGATATCACAACCATGCATATGTCAAGGCTGAAGTGTATTTACAGGGAATTATTCCCTATATATGTCAGCACTTTTAATCTAAGAAGTTAGAAATGCCCTTGATTTATTTATTTTTTTTGGTTTATAATTTTTGCAGCAGAAATGAATTTGGCTTTATAGATTAGGCTTTGACTTCTTCCCACTTTTTTGATCTTTTCTTTTTTTTTGATTGATGGGAAAATGGGTGCCAGATTGGCAGTTCCATTGTTGCATAAGCTTAAATAGAGTTTCCTTTACTAACTGGTCTTCCACGACTCATTGTATGCTTTTTATGTTCCAATCTGCCTATTCTCAGAATTACGCACCAATTAGCAAAGGATCACTCTAATTGAGAGCTTCCTTAAGAAAGTTCTCAACACCAATCATCGAAGGATTACTCAAATTCAGAATTTGGTTTTGGAAAGTTATCAAATGTTTCTAATTGTATTTTCATCCACAAAACTGACTCCTGATGGATGCAATAAACCTTGTAGTAAAGATAGGGTTTTATATTACTCAAAAAATGTGAAATGGTTATCAGTTGTAATGCTAATCCTTTCACTTTCCAATAGTAACAGTTACATTAGAGTAGCTTTTTTACATGATGTTCATCGTGGTTTGACCATCTTTCTTTTTTTGTTCCATTCATTTTGATTTTTTCTTCCTGTATTCATTTTAGTATAAATCTGGTAGGATTAGCAACAATTGCCATATGGAGTCATGTCTTCTATACAAATAAAAGAAAAATTACTTATAATCAGGAAATCCTATCTATTCAAATAAAAGAAAAATTACTTATAATCAGGAAATCCTATCTATAAGTGCATATGGCAGCTTGGTTAGAAAGAATTGGAGTAATTTTAGACAACCATGTAGATTGGCCAGTGGCTGGGATCTCAATGGGCTCAGCTTATATATAATCATGGCAACTTCAAATTCTTATCTGAGTAATTACCTCAATGGGCTCAGCTTATATAAAATCATGGCAAATTCAAATTCTTATTTGAGTAACAGGTAATCCTTTATCTAGTTTACTTAAGAACTTGTTTTTACATCCTTTTAGGTGTATCCTTCCCATATTCCAGATCTTTCAGTGGGATGCCCATTGATTGTATCAGGCAGATACCAAGGCAAGTTTCCAGATTCTCTTAAAGCTAAAGGTAGCCTGGCTGATATGAGTGAAATTGTTATTGACTTGGAGGTGCAAAATATGAAGGATTTCCCTCTTGAAAAAGTAAGTTACTAACTTTATGTCTGAATTACTAACTTTATATCTGAATTCTTCTTGCTGTTTCCTTTAGAATGAACCTATACATGATATCTCTTCTTCAGTTGGCTATTCTGGCTGTGAGACGTTGATTCACTTTTATTCTTCACATTTGAAAATTAGTCAAGGCCAAGCACATTGTACGTGCGATAAAGCATAGAAAGGTGCAGGATATGTATGACAAAACAAAAACTCATCAATATGCTGAAACTAAAAAAAAAAGAAAAAGAATATGGAGTAAGGACACAACAATATATGCATATATATATATATATAGAGAGAGAGAGAGAGAGAGAGAGATAGAGAGAGACTTGGCTACCATTCGATCCGGTTACTTTCCTCATCCTTGGATTCATAAAGTTTACGAATCCCAAAGATAAAAAAAAGTAAAAAAGATGAGGTGACTCCAGTCACCTCCACCATCTTTTTTTACTTTTTTTTTATTTTTGGATCCGTGAACTATGTAGATCCAAGGGTGGGAGAGGTGACTGAATATAGGCTTGGCTACATTCGAATATAGGCAAGTTCAGGATCCGGTTGCTTTTTTCATCTTTATATCTCACGGATATCCGAGCCACCCCACTTTTTTTTATTTTTTTATTTTTTTCATCTTTGAGATCCGTGAACTATGGATCCAAGGGTGAGGAAGGTGACCGGATATAGGCTTGGTTACAAGTCTGCCTCTATATATTGGTAGACTTGGCTACATTAGAATGTAGCCAAATCCAAGATCCGATCATCTTCGCCATTGTTGGATCCACATGAATGAATCCTGAAACCATCCTATCTTTTTTACTTTTTTTCATCTTTGAAATTCATGAACCCTGGATCTAAGGGTGGGGGAGGTGATTGGATTTAGGCTTCACTACATTCGAATGCACCTTCCCCACCATTGGATCCGCATGGATCCTAAATCGATCCCACTTTTTTTTACTTTTTTTCATCTTTGGGATCCGTGAACTGTATGAATCCAAAGGTGAGGGAGGTGAGGGAGGTGATTGGATTTAGGGTTGATTATATTTAAATATATCTAAGTCTACTTATATATATATATATATATGTATGTATATATGTATATATGTATGTATATATGTATGTATGTATGTATATATGTATGTATATATATATATGTATATATGTATGTATATATATATATGTATATATATATATATATGTATATATGTATGTATATATATATATGTATATATATATATATATATATTACATCATGACATTATACAACCAAGGTATTCCAAATCGTGCTGTATGGAATCGATACAGTTTATTTATTTCGAAATGGTACAGGATCGATACCGCCCCAAACTATCTTATATATTCTAAAACTGCTATGTACCAACCTCATACTTACCTTGTACCATATCCGTACCATATTCGAAATGGTACGGGGCGGTTTATGAGTTGCAACCTTTCAATTCACCTAACCAGTATAGTTTAGTACGGTATGGTGACAGTTTATAGGTTGGAACCTTCCAATTTACCTAACTAGTATGTTGTTAGTTTGGTATGGGATGACTGGTATGCCGTCGGTTCAGTATGATATTTCATACAAAACCATGCCATTCCGGTACCAAAATGGTATCGGTTCTTAGTACGACGAACCTTGTATATAACAAATATTAATATTGTTTTCTTTCTTGAAAATATTTTTTGTTGTAGCTATGATAATTAGTGGTGACAACATCTAATTCATTCATGAAATAAGAATGTAAATGTAGCTCCTCTTCTATATGGCTTTGATTTTCCGTAGGATTCAATTTTCCATAGGATTCAGAAAATTAGATCCTGAACTTCATTGGCAGAGTATGTAGAATGATAGTAGACTATGAGAACCTAAACTCTTTAGTCATTCACGCATTCATTATTCTCATTTTATGTAATTGCTGTTATTTGTGCAGGTTTTTGCAAAGCAACACATTGATCTTCTTACGGCTCAGGCATGGTTTTCTGAAAGCAAACATTTTGAGGAAATGGTTAGTAGCAGTTACAGTTAGCACTAAAGTAATTGCATTATCCCTATGTGTTTGGTTTGGGAATAAGAAGTGGAACAGAATAATGTGTGCCTAACGGAATAGATATCTAACAAGCTATTTGGCTACTTTTTTGGGAAAAACTTTCGGCAAAGATTTTTTTTGTCCATTAAAATGAAGAAGCGAGGTATAAATAATGGCTTTATGCCAACTGCCAGGAGTAGCTTAAAACAGCTTCGCTTGATTATGGTTATGCTTAGTATAAGCAAGTTTAACTGGCATAACTTTCCATTGCTCATGCCAGTAAGGCTTATCCAAGCCTTGTGCATGCTTCATTCCCAAATTAAACCCTGCCTGTACATGGGGATCAAATGATTGTGGATGCCATTCAAAGATACTAAGAAAATCATTTATTTTGTAACTCCACCGAAATCCTAATTAGCTCTTGGTTCTAAAGAATGTATTTGTATACATCCATTGTTATGTTGGGGATACTTCCATCTGCTCATAGTTCCTGAGTCACTTAATGGTACTATGGTGGAGATCTCATCACGTATTATGTTGATTATCTATGTTATGTCATACAAATTTTGGAGTTTGTACTAAATGTGGGTAGCTATTTCTTTATTAATTTAAATCTCAAAAGACTAAAATTGTTTTCCTAACATATGGTCAACGAGTTCATCAATTACTTATGGGTTGCCTGCAAGAAATTTCCACCTTTATGAATAGACTTGGTCACCATGTTTCCCTAAAAGATTGAATAATAGTGAACTATGAGCATTGTATGAAGAAGCCTCTCCAGGAGGCCAATCACATTCCTGAAAAAGCTATCATAGAAGAATTTTGTGCTGAAAGCCAGCAAGCCAGAAAATTAATTGGCAATAATGACAATTGTTTGGCTGGATACTGATATGATTAATTTTTAATAAAGACAGAAATGTTCCAACATTCATTTATTAATGGATAACCATCTATCCTCTCATGATGAGTTTGTAAAATATCAATCCAGGAGCATTTAAGTGCAATTATCATACTTTAAGCATATATCTGACTTCTTTATACTTGTCAATGCAAGGTTTTTCAAGGGCAGTTTTTGTCTTATTTTCTGCTAGGCATTTTATAATGTTGCAAGTATGTTTAAGACTCTCAACCAGCAATTTGTTGTAATACCATTTAGTGGAAGATACTGCCATATTTGGATCTTGGATTCTTAAGCAACTGGTTGATTATTGGCTTAATGATCACAGTCAGCTGTCACTTTCTTTTTCAGAAAACAGCAGAAAAATATTAAAGCATGAACCATCTCACAGGCAGTCTGAAAAATCAAGATTAGCACCTAGTGACTTGTGGTTAAGGTGAAGGGTCACATGCCCAGGTGGTGGGCCTCCCTGTAGGCAGACCTTTTTGAGGGCTGCTTACCCTGATTTTTTAGATGTTCATCTGGTTCGCATTGCTTGAGGCAATACCCTTTAGTCCAGTGTTTGTTTATTTGGAGGAGGTTCTGGATTCAAACCTTGAGAGGTGTTCCCTATAGTGTCTGACCTAGGTAATTCTCATTCCAATTTTTTTGAAATAATTGCTGGTACTCCACCTTCATACTCAGAAAGAAAAAGAGAAAAAATTTCAGTTATTGAAATAAACACTTTTTTCATGACTTTCTTGCAAGAAAATGTCCTCTGTCTTTTTGTTGAAAATCCCTGCATAGTTTCTGATTACCATGTCTCTGCTGGCAACCAAAACAATGTCTTTGCATTAATTTGTACTGTACTGCAGTTTTCAGAGTTGGGAAACTAAGAATTTAGTGCACTTACATCTTGTACTTATTTTTATCTTTGTAGGTTACTAAATTAAGCATGCGAAGTAGTGTACCATCGGAGTATACATATATGATCTTAATCCAGACTGACACAGAAAAGCAGGATGCTGTAAACAAGGTACTCCATATCTTTTATAGTGTGAATGCATTGTGCTCCCACAAAGTCTCCTCTTGCATGTACTTCAGTATGGTCTTATGTTAATTCACAGGTCTTTTAAGTCACTCTTCTGTTGGTTTGGTAAGCTGATGTAGTTTTTTTAAGATTGTATGGTGAATATATGCTTGCATGAACATGTGCTTGCGTATAATGTTTCAGCATAAAAAGCTTCCTGTCTTATTGAATTCTTTATAGCTATATTCTAAGCAGCTTGGAATGGGTCTTGTACAGTGACTGCCATAGCTCTAATTTTTGTTTACTCACACGGTTTAATTTCTTTTGTTTTCCCTCCTACTTCTTCTCACTCAAGCCTGGAATAGCCAACAGATGCAAACTCAATGAGTGAAACCAAAAATTTGTATAATATAGATCAACTTATCTTATCAAATATGAGCAGTTGACAGTAGCAGCAAACTAGGAAAATAAACTCTTGACATGATACACATATCACCCTGATGACTTTTTTATTGTATTCCTCATCCTCAATCCACTGTATGTTGGATGCAACACGCTAAGCTTTCAAGCTTATTCACTTTGCTCCAATAAAAGGCTCATTTCTTTCTCCTTGTTATGCCAATGCCATGCAAGGGGAAAATTGCTGACTGATCACAGTATTTTCAATTATTGTATCCATCTTGTTCTAATTTCTATTCTACCATTTGAAGCCAACTCCCTAACTGCATTTGTGACGCTCTGCTTGGGAGGCTGTCCATCTCACTCCCATGTATCAGATGTGAAACTATCTGATTTTAAATATAAATCTGATTGTCACTGAAGTACTTGGACTCTGATGGATAATGCAAACACATGCTACAGGCAAAGAAACATGGCTTCCAAAATCATGCAATTGCTAGAAACCACTCGCCGATTCTGGTCCATGGCCTGACCATCGGATTTGGAAATATAACTGCAACCTTGCAAAATCTCCCCATGGTGTTTGGAGAGCTGAGGCCACCTGAGACCACCGACGCCTACAAGAAAGCTGTCAGATGCTGTGATGACTATTGTTGCTGCATGTACATCATAAACGCATGCTCTAAGCTGAATGATCAGTTTGTGGTTGTACTGACACAGTGCTGCACTGCTTTATCATGCCTTGGCTGCTGGGAATGCTGCTGCGCCATATGCTGCGAAGGCTGTGGTTAGTTAATGTGTTAATTCTCCTTTGTATAGTTTGTCATTTATACATATATATATTTCTTTAGTGTTTGCTTCCCTCATCACATGTAAACAATGTTCGCAAAGTGATGAGTATGTACATGTGTTCTGTAACATACTGCTCCTACAAGTAACCATCTTGTTTATATGTATTTCTTTTAGTGTTTTCCCTCATCACATGCAAACAATGTTAACAAAGAGATGAGTGTGTATTTATTTTCTGTGACATACTGCTGCTGCAAGTAATTAATTATCTTTTCTGAACAATGTTTTAAAATGAATCTTTATGTAACAATTAGATGTATTGCAATTAATTCATTTTGTCTTCTGCTGGATGGGCACACGATGTCTTGAGAATTATCTGTAACAACCAAATTGTACAAAGCACAGCTCGTGAAAAGTCATGGATTTACATCTTGCACAAGACCACATTTCACAATTGTGTATGGATCTTTTCCAATAACATTTTGATGGCAAAAAAAAGAATGAACTTTGATGTGGTGTGCCATCTTTGTCTTCTTCCTTGAGCAAATGGTCACTTAGCTGTTTATTTGCTCCAGTCTCAAGAAGCTAAGCAACCCTTTCTTCACCTCTTAAAATGCTGTTTATAGTCGAGGCAGTTGAATAACGAACTGCAGAATGAGTGTGTTTTTGAGAACCTTTTAGTTACAAGTTTGCATGTGAAATGAGATCAAGGAAAAAGCTTAAGTTGGATAAACAATACAATAATGGAAAATCTAAACAAAATTCTTGTATGTTTCAGCCATCATGTATATTTACTACATCCTTTTCGCAATAATTTTATTTAAAGTAGAAAGTTGGTACATGGAACATTGGTGCACTATATATCATGATGAATTTAATTGTTTTGGTGTTCCTATCTTATGTGAGATTGTAAGGCAATCATGTGTCCTATAATGTTATTTGATTTTCTAAAAAGCACAAGAAGTAATTACTCAGCTAACAAATACAACTGATTTGTAAACAGGGAACCATCAAGTTATCTTGCAAGAAAATAATATTTAAATGCTGTTCCAGTTCTTAGAAACAAGAAAACAAACTTAGCATGGCAGGCAGCCAAGTAGCTTCCAATATTACACAATGCTAACACTTCATAATAATTTCTTAATATGCTGCAAACCATAGAAAATCCTGAATTCCACAAGGATATTATCTGAAGAATCAAACATCCGATCATGGATAATTACCATAAGAAAACGGAATAGAATAATAGCAAACAAATATATTACTATAAAATAGAGAGCAATCTCATGCATGTTCACATGTCCAAATTACGAAATAAATTTTAAAAATTGCAATTGAAAATGATGAAGTTCTTTTTGTGTGCAAGCACACGTGTGTGTGTGTGTGTGTGTGTGTGTGTGTGTGTGTGTGTGTGTGTGTGTGTGTGTGTGTGAGAGAGAGAGAGAGAGAGAGAGAGAGAGAGAGAGAAAAAGCACTTCTAGAAGGGTTGAAACCTCCAGTTTTATCAATGCAAAATCAATATTACACATACTAAATCAAGGATGCAAGCTTTTGATCGCAATATGTAATATTTAAATCATTTATAAAGCAAAAGATTATACTTTAGATATCTCTTGTATCTCTACATCAATGGACAATTTAGACAGTAACAATAAAACTAGTATGTTAAAATACACAGCAGGTCATAGAAAATTGTGATACCCCATAATTGGTCATGATTTATACATCATAAAGCACACCAAAATTCAGCTGATTTGGTTGTTCCTAAACTGTAAACCAAGTCAAAATATTGTCTTAGTGATCATGTTATATATAAGTTTCAACATCTCAGAAGCAATCAATTTTCATGTTTTCTTGGCATCTTAGACATTGTAATGTAAATCATTTTTTGACTGACATAGTTATTCCATTTAGATATTCCATTGCTAATTTTTCATTAGTATGATTGAGGCTTTAGCCTTCCTGACTAACAGCTGAAAGGATTCTAATTCAGTATAAATAGCAGAACTCTTATATCTGATGAAAGGTGACCTTTTTACTAGCGAGAGCTGGCAAAAAAGAAGAAATTATGCAACTGTCAGGCAACCGTCGGGCTCCCACAATATTGAAATGATTGATAGAGTTCCATGTGCCTAACCTAGCCAAATTTATTTCAGCAAATATGCATTCAGGAAGAAAATAAATTTACTCTGTCAAAGCCTGGCATTGGTCAAAATTGTGATAAATTCTGTCAATAGAACAGGATGCCTAGAAGTATGCATCAATGGAAACATTGAAGTCTATGACATGCGAACAATCTCTGAAACCAGAAAAAAAAAAAAAACTGCCGCAAAATTCGTAGGAGATTGATGATATGCATAATTCTTGAAGATACTTTTTACTGTTAAAAACTATATATAATTTGGTCATCTATTGGAATTGAAAATGGATTAATTTTACAGAGAATGGTATGAAGTCCTATCTTAAAGCTCTGCCTTTATGAATCTAACTATCTTAATGCTATAAAGTAAACAAGATGGTTAATAACTAATAACTAAAATGAAACTTATAGTAAAGCAACGGCTGATTTCGATCCCGTTAACGGAGAGATGACACGTGTTTCGGAGCGACTTACTTGCGAAAACGGAGCGCGCGAAAGCGCAACGACATCAGAAGACGGAATCAATCATCAGACGTCAATTTTACAGCGGCCACCGGCAACGAGAAATCTATATTAAATGAACGGTCATGATTACTGCACTCGATCGTCATAATTAGTTCGCTGTAGGGATATTAATGTCATTTGGATTTCTCGCATTATGTGATGGTGATCTGGTCTCGTTTCCCGCCTCTTCGTCGAGAAGGTACGATCTCCTCTCCAGTGGCCGTCTCTCCTCCTCCTCCTCCTCGGTAAGCGAATGTAGGGTTCCAAACCCTTCCTTTATCTACTAGGATTAGGTTTTATTGGAGAAAATTTTGCGATTTTTTTAGGGTTTTTTTGAATCTTATATTTTATTTTTTTTGATTGGATTTCTTCTTCTTCTTTTTTTCAGAATAGACGTATTTTTCTTTTTGAGATTGGATTTTTTTTTTTTTTTTTTTTAAGCTCTTGTTGGTGTGTTTTTAAATTTTGATTCGGTTCAATTGGTCACCACATTAAGCGAAATCCCATTTGACTGTGAAGGGTCAGGTCGATGATTTCCATGATTCTTGGAGTGAAGCGAAAAATTTTCCTATTTCTTCAAGCTCTAATGATGCTTCTGGAGAAAATTAGTTCTGGTTACATTCTCGTGCTTGATAATTGCTGAGGTGGATCCTAATTAGTGATTGTCGAAGTTTTTTTTTTTTTATAATGATTATTAATGTTCTTTTGACATAAAAGAATTGAACGAAGTATCCTAATTAGTTACTTAAGAACATTTCTTTCTTTCTTTTTTTTCCCTTTTTTTTTAAATTATTTTGTTCTGTGGCTGCCTTGCAATTTATGTCACGCTTGGGAATAATAGGTTTTGCAATTTATATCACGCTTACAACAATGCCTTTGCTTGAATGATGTAATGGTTTAGCTCACGCATGAAGCTAGCTAATTTACCCATTTGAGATCCATGTGGAGGATCATTAAACATTTTAGGATACTTGTTTGCGTTTCTTGTGAAGAGATATTGTCTTTTCCCTTCTGCAGTTAGCGTTTTTACCAAAATTTGATTGTTTTATTATGCTTTATGCCCCTTTTCTATCAGAACTTTTAATTCTTCCCAATTCATGTCAAAGCATCTAATTCTGAGGGCTTTATCATCACACCAATGTTGCTGAGCCTTGCATCATTTCGTTCTGAATTTTGGACAATTGATGTGATCTTAGGATTGGACAATTGATTAGCATTTGCTGTCTTAAACAAACTTTGGAATCAAAAAGGAATATGTTTTGTGATTTTGATGCTTGAGAAAAAAAAAAAGAGATCCTTGGTAATAAGGCAACAAAAAAATTAGGATTTTACCACCCGTCTAATAGTTCGATTGGATGAGGCTGAAAGACATTCTGCATCACTCTTTGGAAGAATCCGGCAGAATTATCATTTTTATTAAGTCAGTGTCAGGATTGTTTGGTTAATTGAGGTGTTGAGGAATAGACAAGGGAGTTGGAGAAGTTTACTTGGAGAAGGAGAATAATTTAGGCTATCCTAGTGTTGACCGTAGGGTCAAGATCTCTCTCTCTCTCTCTCTCTGCGCGCGCACGCATGCTGGTTTTTTGTTTCCATCTCATTGGTTGGGCTTGAAGAGTTCATGGAATGGTTAGCCTCTGATACTGTCCTGTTGACTGGATCTAATCATATCCATCCTAACTCCGAGTCAAGTTTGGTCAACTTTGACCATGACCTGGCTCATTTGCATCCTTATTATTGACATATTACTCCCTGGATCCAAATTCTTGTTTGTTGTAAGTTGATCTTGAGAGAGATGAGGTCTGCTGTATTATCAATATGCAATGCATAGTACTCCATTTAGACTTGATGACGCACCATCATAGCATAACCAGCAAGCAATATGTATAGCCACCATTTTATTTTAGCCAACTTTATGATTTTAGTGAGATACAATAGGTTCTACTTATATTATCAATAGCCAAGGCACGGTGTTCTTCATAACAGACAATATAGGCGATTGTGCCTAAGAATTTTTATGTGTATTCCTGTTTTAATTCCAAAACTTGAATTTTTATGTGTGCCTGTTTTCCTGTTTTAATTCCGAAAAAAATGAGTGCTTCACTATTTTATTTTCAACTTCATCTAAATGCTTAACATTCGGTAGTCCTCTTTTGTCTTCTCCCTTACTCTTGTTTTTCATAGTAGTAGGTCCTTTTTATACCATAAAATTATTGGCTTGATGATGTAGCCAAAGATCCTCATATTTTTCAATTGTCTAAACTAAAGATAATGATTCATAAAAAGAAGTTTCACTAAGGAAACTTATGTGATAGAGGACCATTGAAGCTCAGAAAAAGGAATGATTACATTGTAAGCTATATCTGAATAAGCATGAAGTATGATTTTATGAGATTCTATTATGTTATGACATACTCTGTAAGGCTATCAGACTGATATATACCTCTTAAAAGGAGAATAAAAAATGATACTTAATCCATAAGTGTCTGATGAACTTAAACTTTTGAAATTTCTCTCTAATCATGGCAAAAAAGACAATTTAATATGCATCAGCTTAAAAAAAGCTTTACCAGCATCCATCTAATTAAAGTTTTCAAGATAATTTACTTCGAGTTAACTTTGTAGTGTATCTTGAATCACTCAAAATGAAGGTCAAACGAGGAAGTTATGAGTTAATTATAGAAGATATATAAATACTGATAAAGTTTTCAAAAATTATAAAAATGTCATTTTATGACTCATGATAGTAAAGATAATTTTATCAAGAAAGACTTAGAATCTTTGCATCTTACAAAAAAATATGACTCAGAATAAAGTTCAATGGAGAAAAAGGATTTATATTGCCGAAGTCAACTAGTTTGGGATTAAGGCTTTGTTATTGTTATTGTATAGTGAAGATAATTTTTTCTTAAATTTTGCTCAAAATTCTATGTTTATTTTGTCTAAAAATTTATATTACAAGAGTTAAAAATCAATTAGGATTTAGAAATATATTTTTAAAAATTTGTTTGATATCTATCTCTTTCTTTAAAAAGTTTATATCCTATAAGAACTAGAAAGCCTGTTAGCTTTAGGAAATCATATTTGTAAATAGGCCGTTGATGTATCTCGTTGAAATCAATTCAGTAATATAATTTTAAGTTTCTTTCTTTCTTAGTTTGAAGTAATTCTAACTTGTCATAGTACAAGACTACAATCTAACAAGAGGTAATCAGATAGAGACCATGATTCTCAAGTGTTCTCTGGAGAAGTCGGAGGTGCTCAATCGAATTATCTTCTTTACTTGTCCGATCTGCATCAAATTTGGTATTAGAGTCTGCACTCTTTCTCTTATTAGATTTTAGTGTTAGAGCCCAAGATCTTGCTTGCATCACTTGATGTCTTACTTTTTTTACTTAAACAAAGAAGAAAAAAATTATAGCTCCGGCTATTTTTGATTTTATGACACTGTTATCATCCCAACGGTTTAAACAGAATCACATGAACTTTTCATTTTGGTTCTTGAGCGTTAAATCCTCTTGCAAGATTCCTGTATATCGTAGGGTTACCTGGTAATAATCTTCCATTGTCTTTTGTCAAAATCAGCCGTGTCATTTACTATTGAGCTTCTCAAACCATCTCTCTAAATCAGCGGTAGCACGGTTGACATACTGATTCTAATATATAGTTTAGATTTTTTTTTCCAGATATTATTAAGTTCACATCCCATTGATTCAATAATATAACCCTATAACCAACAAAAAAAAAAAAAAAACAAATTGTTACCAAGTCTGGTTTTCAGATGGACTCTAAGTTGAAGATTAAGATGTTTCATCAACCCATCCGACATCTTTTTGATTTCATCTATCATTCCTGGTATGCCATCAATGCATTGATCTCACATCTTTTTTCCTTTCTTGAATATTTTAATACAGTCAGTCCAATTTGTGAATCTTATGATCCTTATGAGTTGACATTCAAATTTTTCACAATTTCAATGAGGATGAATTTTACTGTGATACTAGTGTAAGCAATCTTACAATGGGAAAGCATGTGCATTTAATAGATGTGAATGTCAATCTTTTAGATAAACAGATTCTGTACTAACTTTCTCCAACGCCTTATCTAGGAGAGAGAAGGCAAGCTGTGGGGTTCTTAAGTTTCTGGTCCAGTTACTGCTGTAACGTGCATGGGGGCTGATGCAAGCCTGGATTCATGCACGCACACGTAGCTGTGCATATTGACATATACATTCATGCATGCATAAACTTGGTGGGTAGACAGCGGTATGGTCTTCCCGTGTCTCATTCAACAAGGATGATAGATTTTGTAGAAAGTTCTTAAATTCAATCTATTAGACTGAAAATCCTTTAGAATGTCATGTTAGATACTGATGTGACAACCAAATTTAGGGCAGCACGTGCATGGTGCTCTCGCCAAATGACTCGGATAAAGTGCATGGAAGACAGCACAGAAATGACTAAACCACTTTTCGTCCATCAAGCACAGAAATGACAAAACTACTTTTCATCCATCGCATCAAATAGTGTATGTGGTGTGTGGGCATGTGCTCTTGCATGTGCGTCAATGTATGCATGTATGCTTTTCTCTTTGTAGTTTAGGTGCTCAGATTGATCATCGAGAAACACAATTTTTTTGGAAACTTTATGTATAAAGATCTACCATATAAATCTACCAAATGATGTCCAGTGTCTGTACTTTGAGACAAACTGCTGCACATAGTCCATAGGAGATTCCATTAAATTCATGTAATGTGTTCCTCATGCTGCACATTATATGATAAATTCTTCTTTTTAATGCCTTAATTTTATTCTTATGTTTCACAGGATTCTACATCCTTTCTCCTTTATATGATATTTCATTAACTAATGGACAGTGAATCTTTCGCCTTAAGATTGTCCCTCTTTAGGTTTCAAATTCTTAGGAGTCTTCTTTTTGGCATAATGTTACACCGAGTAGTGGGAAACCTATCATTTTTGCCTTGTCATCTTCTCTCAAAATTTTTTGTTACATGAGCATGACAAACATGCCTAATTCCTTGGGCATTTCACATATGCTTGTGGCAACTTAGTATTTTTAAAATTTTACAATGTCATACCATGAGCTTTCTTTTTAGGAACCTATTTTTAATATGAAAGGGCTACAACAAAGTTTTGCATATTTTCAAACTGGTATACAATAGAGTTGTTGTATCAAAAATTGATACCATTTCGATACCGAATCGGTATGAGATGTACCATACCAAATCAGCAATGTACTGATCAAGTAAATCAAAAGGTCCCAGCCTATGAACTAGGGTTTCGGGTCTTAACGAGATGTGCCGTAGGATGCCAAGATGGGTTATTATCCTAAGTGTCAAGTCAGGATTATCCCATCATTATCCCAGCACCTCAATTGATGCATCTTAGAATATCTTCTGTAAAAAATATAAGAACGAGATAACAACATGTAACCTTGCTATAAACTGCACCATGCCAAGTCAAACTGGGATGTTCGGCACAATACAAGCCATGTGATATGGTTCGGGGTGGTATGGGATAGTTTGGCTTCTCTACCAATCTAACCCGTATTATTTTGGATCAATTCAATATGGTTCAGCCATCCTTACACATAGTCATGTCAATAAATTTTTTTATTTTTTTCTTTTTGCCAAGATAATATCTATTAAATATTATCAAGTGGCATGTCTTCATAAACTTTGATGACAACTTGCAAATACTTGTCTCCTCTTTTTGGCAACAACTTTAAAAATGGTTGATTGTTACGTGCCCTATTGGGTTTAAAGTATCATGCATTTGACTTTTCATTGAAATATGAACTTTTGATCATGTTGATTCATCAGCCCATACGTGGATGCCACATGAACATTATTGCACTTCCATGCTCTAAATAAAGTTTAGTTCTGGAGTTCTGCATGAATGTTTTCCTTGAACTTCCTCTGAGTGGAGCAATGATGATATTATTTTTTTGTGCTTCTAATTGTTAATGGAGAATATGTGAACAACCTTACAAAATATGATGCAAAATTGTGCGATAATGCGTGCACATATATGCTCGTGGTAACTCATTTATTCTTCTTTCGTTTTCCGGAGTATTTTCAAGCCTTGCTGAAAGCCCATCTCCTCCATGCAGCAAGACCTTTAACCATAGCCATAATCATCTATGTTTTTCCCAACTATTTGGAAGTAAATGTGTGGATCCTGGCCCGCCAAGTATTCCTATTTAGAGCCATGATTGATATTATTTTAAATTTCTTCATATCCTTCTTCGCAACCTCCATCCATGTCATCTTATTTTTCTTTTCTTACAATGTTCAGCAGAACCCTCTGTGCAGCAATACCTTTAAGATAGTCTCTTAACATTTTTCTAGCCTATCATGCATGGAACTTTTTCTTTTTTTGAAAATTGAACTTTCTGGTATGTTGATATCATCAGTGAATTCATGAATATTTCAAGGATGTAATGCTGTTTTCCTCATTCTGAATAGGGTTAATTGTTGTGCTCCGCCTTGGCTTTCTACAGAATCTGGAAAGAAGCCAACCCCCACTCCCCAAGAAAAAAGTAAAAGGTAAAAAAGATAAAAAGAAAAGGGAAGGAAAGGTCCTTATATTGCATTAATGACTTTCTGTATCAAATGTTATGAATACTGACTCATCTTAATGATACCAGTCTCGCTCTATATTTTCGTCCTGGAGAAAAAAAAAAAAAAAAAAACGAAAGAAGGCAAGCTTGTGACTCTCTCAGGAACATGTAGCAAGTGGCTGCTAAAATTTGCTCTGTTTTGCCTTTGCCTGTCAAAATGAGAAAGTGACAAACAAGCAAGCTGTCCATCCTGCCAGCCTGGAAGAAACGATACAGCTTCTAAGGAAACTTTGCAATTTGCATTGGAAGGAATGTTTCCCCTGCACTTTACATTGCTTAGCCCTAAGATCCCATTATGTGTAAATAAAGGCTAGAATAGATTATTTATAAGCCTATGATAAAAAATTATCACATGCCATGTTCGTGGGGAAATGGAAAAGCAAAAGCTCTTAAATATGTAAAGTTATCATATACCGTGAACAGTTGTAATCTTTCCATTTGAGGCAAGTATCTTTGACATTATCAAGGTGGACTTCCCTGCTAAATCCTGTGAGAGAGTAATTAGTCAAATCACATGGCTTCTTTGTTGACTTTTCTCGGGTTGATGTGTCCTTTCTTATTCCACCAGCTCCTCCTTTTCTTTTGACATGCATCGGGAAGGCTCCAGCGGTCCACATGGGAAAGCTGTTGTTCACTTGCATCCAGAAAAAAAGGTAAAATTTCTCGCCACCAATATTTCAATAATGATGAGTGAACTTTCTTTCATGCAGCATTCCCTTTTATTTTATGATGGCCTCTGCTGTAACTCTTTCTAGGGGACCTTATTTTACATCTGATAACAGAGACTTGGATTCTATATAATTTACCAAAAATATTTAGTAATGCTTGCTAATTGAAAAACAATATCCTTGCCACTTGCATTTTCTTCTCTCATTTTCTGTTGGTGGCAGTATCATCCGCTTCCATTGGTCGACCTGAATCTTCCATACTGATTTACGTCTTCTGTAGGTTTCCATCTGAAGTCTTCATCTACTTTTTGTCACCACCAGTCTTTGTCTACTTTACAGTGGCATCATCTACTTTTCTAGAGGTCTTGTTTTACCAGTTTTCACAGCTTATGAGTCCTCTAGAAGCGTCGTGCATCAACTTTTCAGTTTTATCAAAAGAAACTTCTTTATGCAAGGCTTGCCACAGTTTGAAGGATTCATTAGATTGCAAACTTGTAGGTCAAACCAAATCCTACTTCTTTTTATTAGGATGTGCGATTTGATTGGCGTGTTTAATATAAAATCTTCGAGGACCATGGACATACGTGGAGTCACGGAGAGCGGCGTAGCTTTGCATAAATTTAATGAGCATCGGTGTTCGAGCTGAGAGTGAAGCTAACCGTGCCTAAATCTCGCAGGAGAGGTCGAGATGTGAAGTGCACATGGAGATCCGAAGCTTAACCTCGCAGATCAAGTAAGAAACTGTTTGCAAACCTTAATTAACTCCACAGGAATCTCGATTATGATGTGCTTAAATGTTGCTGCTCTCAATGATTTCCGGGTGTTAACTAACTCCGCCGGACACAGGTGTCGGCCCGACAAAGAGAAGTCGCCACCGTGTCGCGACACTTGTACTTCCTGCTGGGGCCAACTGTGGCCCATCTCCCATGATGCCCAATATAAAAAATAACTTCTTTGGTGTCACTGCTGAGCTTAATAAGGGGGTTTGTTGCCAGGTGGAATGGAGTAAACAAAAGGTTCGTGAGCTTTTGGGATCTGGACTTGCCTCAGGTATTTATTTTATGTCACTGTTTTCTATGATCGAAGTGGTGGATGACGTGGAGGCAAGGAACCCAACAATTTGATCTCCGGAAGATTTCTTGGTGGGATTCACCATCCTCCATGCCCCTTTAACCATAATTCAATGGCTGAAATTGTTTTCAGATTTGAGTTTTTGAATATTTTGTGCTGTTTGGTCTGTCGAACACCAATATCTTTCCTAAAGCTTTCTGGTATGCGAAAATCCAAAGTAAAGGGCTGACAAGAAAGGACCAAGGAGGTAGGATGAAGAATTCGGGTGAAAAATCATGATGTAATAGAATGATCAGGGAATTTGTGCTTGACGAAACCATCCCACCCATCATTAGTTGGCTAACATGCAGCGTTGTGGCGTCACATTATGCTTGGGGTGAGCCCAAAAGAGTGTCAAAAGCCGGAAGTTAAAATCAGATCATTGGGATTTCTATTTTTTTTGGACTGAAGTCTGTACGATTATTTTACTGATGTGATTGCTTTATTTATTTTAATGTTCTCCTAGATAAATTTTTCAGTAATGCATTCTGCCCTCCCAAACGAATTTATTGAAATTATTATCAAACAATATAATTGTTATACCTACCATTATTTGCTTCAAATATCAGTATTATAAAATTTTTTATGTTGAAATGATTATTACTGTGATGATTGCTATAATGGATGGTATTGTAATGAAAAATAATGGATATTAACCCAAAAAAAAGAAAACATCATCGACCCATCCACTTTTCATTAGATAAAAATATTTTTCCAGCTGTATGATCACTTTTGAAACAAAATTTGTTGAAAAATTAATTTTTAGAAAATAATATTTTATTTAGGGAATGGTTCAAATGAAAATAGAGTTGTTTTTATGAATTGAAGCTTGATTTGTTAGGCTTGATATATAATTTTGACTCTTTTTCTATAAGCTTAATTCGGATTGGTTGTAATATGTTGCGTATTTCTGCTTAGCAATCAGAGATTTTATGTTTGACTATTGTGAGGTATCTCTCTAAAAATTTAGACTTGAAATTATAGTGCTTGTGTTCATCTCTACTCTTCTTCTAGAAAGAAAAAAAATCATTATTTAGATTATAGCAGACTATTATAATACTAAATAATATATTATAACAACTATTACGATAGTTATAATGCTGTTGTTGTAAATCTTGATTCCAAATGCAGATGTACATAATCACAATGTGAAAGAAATAGTGGGAAAGAAGTGCAGATAAAAGGTAGAAACTTTGCTCAGGAAAAGAAAAAAAGAAAAAAAAAGAGAGTGGAAACTAAAAAGCAGAAGGATCTGATCTCTCCTATATCATGAACAGAAACACTACTAGAAATTCAGGATCCCTATTAGATTAGGTGGTAACATTGGATGGAATGCTATGGCAATATAATCTGAGAGTCCGTTGGTATGAAATACTTTGGGCCCATGAACATTGCATTATAAAATAAATAGTGATTATAGAAGACAGACGTGTGGCTCAAAGAATGCACCCTTGTAAATAGGCTAGAGAAGATGAGGCCACAAGCTAATTGCCCATGCTTGCTGCTACGAGTTTTCAACTCACAGATAAACAATCTCTCTTTAAAATAAACCAGTAAGATAAACAGGGGCTATTTTGTTCTTATTTTTATTTTGGGCTATGGTGCATGGCGAACAAAGCAGAAGGTGTGTGTGGTGTGTTAAAGATGATTTATTCCTTCTTTCCTTCATAGTTTTCTTTTTGTTTTTTCCTTTTTTTTCTGCACAATCTCGGTCCACAAGGCCACATTCTAATATAAAAACATATTACGGTACAAGTGCCAGTTCAGCTTGATCGAGCCAGAGGCTGCCACGTACGCCAACTCACCCATGGGTGTTTTTTTTTTTTTTTTTTTTTAACCAAAACGCCAAGATCCTTCCCACGTGAAAACTTCGAGGCGCGATCAGCGGTCGTTTATTGGAAGACAGTCGTATGCACCGCCGAATCGCGGATGAGGAATTTGGACGGATATGGGCAGAGCTTTTAGCCAATGGTTGGGTGGGTGGGTGACACGCCCACGCGCCCGCCTTGCCCGGGCCCCGCCCCCGGCCCCGGCCGCGGCCCCGCCCGGCCACGCCATGCTCTCATCCTCGCACGCCTTAAAGGTCCCCTTCCCCTTCTCTGCCAGCTTGCTTGGGTGCTGCTCTCTTTTTGGCAGGGGATTCCCCAAACCTCCTAGCTCCTCTCAATCAGTCAATTGATGGGTGTCTCAAAAAACTCAAGTCAAATTGATGCAAGTGCTACTTCGGATATATCTATGTTATCTTTATAGGGGCATCGTTCCAACAAGGATTATGCAGAGAAAGGACCCTCTGGTTGAGTTGGAACTTGTTCTTTCTAGTGGTTAGTGAGGATTGCTTGATTATCTGATCTGGATTTCAAGTTGTGGTCTGTCACATTATCCGAAGACGATGAACAAGCTTCTAGCCCACTGGTTGTTGTTACCTTCCCACTGGGAGGAGTTTCCATCTTTGAAGCTTGAGAGGTGCACTTTACAGAGCATAGAATGGATGATTCTTTCCATCAGCAAAGAGCAATTGATCATCCAGTCCTTTGTTTGCCAGTCATTTTATGTTTGGTTTTTGTTGATGATAAATTTCATTATCATCCTTGATCTTGATGGCTGCTGCATATATAGTTAAAGTGTAAATATATTCAAAATAGATGTAATTGTATACGCAAACGGGTGTTAAGCGTGTGTGAAACAAGTATGCAAGTATGTGAAACTCTGGTCATAATATATGCAGGACTAAACATATATAAAATGTTAATGGTATGAGAGCTTAATGAAAAGTAGTGATTAACCAAAGGACCAAGTGTTAAAGTTTCTTTTGGACTTTTGGTGAGATGTGCAATGTGAATGAGAAAGCAAGATCATTCTGTCAGAATGAAAATGCTTTAAAGTTCAAGATGTAAGGTGAACACATTGCCTTGGGGGTAATGTTGACATGATGCATTTCAAATTTTGAAATAGCATTAGAAAATTTTAAAAGTGCTATTCTTTGAGTAATTTGGTTTGATAACTTCAGCTAATAGGCTTTAGTTAAGAAGAAATTATTTGCTGTGAAGTGAATCAATCTAGTATTCATCAAAGTTGTTCTTCTTGATATTTTTTTATTTTGTGACCAAAATATTCATTAACTTACCTATGTATAAAATAATAATTTTATATATATTTGGTTCCAAGCCCGAATATAGAAGAATTATAATAGATTGATAGCTAGTGTAAAACTATAATAGTATTCTAATGAACATGAATCTATTGAAGAAAAGAATTCATATAGCCGACTTTAATTGATTTGAAATTAAAACTTTATTGTTGCTATTGTTGTATATCATATATATTCATTGAAATAGCCTTTTTTTTTTTTTTCTCTTATTTTTAACATTGAAATGATTGATCACCCTCCAAAAATCTATTGAAATGATTGATTCAGCCAATATAGTTATCAAAGTATGTCTAGAATCCATGAAAAAATGGCCTTAAAACTCACACCGCAAAAACTAATTAATAAACCTTGAAATTTAAATCAATACAAGCAACAAAATTTTTGGATAGAGTTTAATCTCCTCCTATATTTTCACTAACTTTGGAATCAACTTATGCGGATTGTCATATAAACTTTATCAATTAAAAAAAGTATGATTCACAAAGTATGAAAGCAATACAAGAATGTTGCTTTCAATTATTGCCTCACTCCCCTCTGTTCTCTTTTCTTTGGCATTTAGGCATTGGTGTGATATATAAGGAACAAGATGTAGGCCATATGAAAATAAATCATTTCTCAAGCTTTGCAGCAACATTGCTTCATTCAAAACATTAAAAAAAAAAAGAGAATGAATGTTTTGCTCATTAAATATTATATATATATATATATATATATATCTTCTTGCATGTATTAAAGCTAAAAATCTTTATATACGTGAAATATTTCTGGAGACTTGAGGAGAGTGAAGAATGTGCTGGTTCGGCCAACTTGTGAACTTTGGTGATTAATGCATGCATGATGGCTTAAGGAAGCAGTCAAAATCAGGCAGAGCAAGGAGCTCATCCTCGGAGGGGTTTGTCCGGTTGAGGGCCATCAAACGGGCGGCCGTGATGTTAACGCCCAGGTGCGATGGTCTTTCGCGATGGAGGTCGGATCACGATATTTCGGGCAGGCTGACCGGTCGGTCCAGCAGTGTCGAGAAAAGTACGCATACGAAATCCAATGAGATGAGAGATTCTTCCCGTCACTTCCCAAGCTCTCGTCCAAACAAGCATTGGGAGAGCACTCAAAGAAACAAACAAATAAAAGCGAGAGATGGGTAGCGGGCGGGTCTACAAGCTGGATAATGTCCTCAGGAGAACAACCAGAAATTATTCAGAGAATGGCATTGGAATTGTACCACAATAAGCTCTACTGTAGCTTCTATGGTTGGTGTTATTGACAGTACTGTGTCCTGTTCTTATGATCTTTGTCCCTTTGTGGAAAAAGAACAAAGTGCCACCCATGCTCATCTTCCCCTCATGGTATTTTTACCATGAAAAAAAGATACAGAGAGGTGGGCCACCATGAAGAAGGTGGACGGGGGGGGAGGGCAATGAAGGTAGGTAGCATGCATGACATCACAGTGATAGGATAGGAGAGGGAAAGTGGGAGTAGGCTGGCCATGGTGATTGAGGATGGTGGTATGGTAGAGAGAGGATAATATTGATCATGAATAATAGAGTATAGCAATGGAAGAAGCCTTATGAGAAACTTCATTCCAATGCTCTGTTGATCATTTTATCTACATCAAGGACTAAACACTTCTCTGCTTTGTAATCAGAGATTTTAGATATAAATTTAGAGTTTTTCATTCTTCAATATCTAGTTGTAGATATATGATATAGAGAATGACTAACCACAAAATTTAAAGACCATACCCAAGTCTAGATGGTTATCTCCACTCTACTTTCAGCCACATGAGACTTCAAGATGCCAAAAAGACATCGACCCACCCCTAGCCTAGTTCTCAGGCTCTCATCACTCATTTCAGATTGTGTACATCATAGGAAGAGTGGTTAATGTGAGAGGGCTAGAGAAAGGAGACAGATCCCAAATCAGCACCCTCTATCGTTTCCTTCCCAATGTGGAAGAGGAAGTACTGGGTTTTATGTGGAGCAAAAATGAAGGAAGATAGTTTCCTATGCCATTTATAGCTGGTCACCTTTTTGGAGCGTCAAAATATATAATCGGTTGTATTAAGGGATGACAATAAGGTAGAACAAGATAAGAATTCTAATTTTTATCTTTATTTTTATCAAAAAAAATAATTTTTATTTTCATCTCAGCTTTTTATAAAAGGAAATTTTTTTATTCTACCTACTTATAAAAAATAATGGATCATCATTTCTATTTTATCTTCATTTTTTCATCATCCCTAACAATCTATATCAATTTTTAATAAAAATTATAAAATTAATAATATAATTAAAATTTTATACATAATGAAAAAGAAAGATTAGAACATGAAAAAATAATGAGAGTAATTATATACATAAAATGAAAATATATAAAAGTAGTATGATATTTAAGCATGGCAATAAAATCAGATAAAATAGAATGGAATGGTGATGTACTCATTCTTTGGCTACCTCATATTTGTCACTAGTTTAAATTCTTTTTAAAAAGAATAAGGTAAAATATCGAAGCAAGATGTGATCTTTTAAACCTTCAAAGAAAGGAAAATAATAATTAAAAAAAAAAAAGGTTGGATGGGAATAAGCAAGTCAGCTTAAAGAGCAGTAAAAGCTAGGAGAGGTAGAAGTCTGTGCTTGGGAACTTGAGCCGTGCGAAGTGTCATTAGACTACTAGAACGTAGTAATGATGGGATTCTGGAGCACTTATCTCTATCGATCTATTTAGCCCTCCCAATGCTCCTACTGGCGAAAGGAACTTTAGCAGCAACTTGTGTCCTTTTCTATCATCTCCAAAACGCCTCTGCTTCCTTCAAGAGCCCTCAACCGTGGTGGAGGCTAGAAGGTGGCGACTACTTACCCATGAACACAAGCCTAGATAGACGCCAGAATTAGAGAGAGAGGCCCTCCATTCTAATGTTACCCACTGGTAGAGAATTTTCTCTTCTTTCCTGAGCCACTCAGTGGGAAGGAAGTTGTCGCCAACTTGGTTTTTTTTTTTTTTTTGTGAAATTTGATAGCTACTTGAGTTCCTCCTCTCTTTCTTTGATTCCCTCTCTCTCTCTCTCTATATATATCTCAGTATCAATATCGATATCAAGTCCGGTCGGCGATATGACGGTAAGGACCACTACTACTACAGTACTACTTGAAAAACTTCATTGTTAAATGTAGGAGAAAAGCTAGCCTTCCGTTTTATCACTACTTTTTATTCCTTAATGGAGTCTGTGGCTTTCATTTGGTGTAGATTTTGAGTTGGGTGCAAAATAAGATCTCCAGGAAACAAGAGAAAAAGAGATTCGGTGCAGGTTCGAGTTCAGCTCGTTGTAAGTAATCCATCATATATGTCTCATTTATTTTGTTGGAAAGGTTTGAATGAGCGATGCTTTGTTTGACTTGAGTGCTTTTTTCTCCTCCCAGTGAGTTTCCCTGAGTCATCTGGTTTTGATTTCTTGTAGTGGCTTCTCTTCATATCCTAAAGGATTGCCATGGTTGAAGGGAGGAACCTTGGTTTCTTTTCTTTTCTTTTCTTTTCTTTTTTAAGGAAAAGTGAGGGAGGAGAAAATTTCACACATAATTTTGTTAAATCAGCAGAAGTTACAAGCTGTTTAAGAGAGCAGAGATGTAGGAAATTAGATTACAAATGCTCTTATGGGAGTCTGAGGACTCCATAGAGCGGCTAATTTTGTGAAAAATTCTTGAATTCCTCTCATGCCACACATGGCACACCATGAGCTCTGTTGATTGTAATGATAAAAGAGCTCATTTCCCTTAGAGCCATCTCTTTTCTTAGTGCTAGCCATGGACTTTGCTTGGTTAGCTCAGTGGTTTTTCCTCCAGAAGTTGGCCATATTTTTTTGCAGAAAGATTGTCATATTATTATCTGCATCTCACTCTACTGTTCTTCTCTAGATGCTTCAGTGCCAGATGCTCGCAAAGAAGAATTCAGTGATTGGCCTCAAGCATTGCTCTCGATCGGAACGTTTGGCAACCAAGAGCTGAAGGAAGATCCACAGAGACATGAGCCCTCAGAGAACTTGGATTCATCTCAACATCTGCCAGACTTCACATTGGAAGAAGTGAGAGAGTTACAAAATGAGCTAATAAAACTATTGTCTAGCAAGCCAAAAGCTGGCGCCAATGGATTAGAAAAGGTGG
Source organism: Metroxylon sagu (assembly GCA_017589505.3). NCBI lineage: Eukaryota > Viridiplantae > Streptophyta > Magnoliopsida > Arecales > Arecaceae > Metroxylon > Metroxylon sagu. The sequence continues at coordinate 1,817,755 of JACVBY030000640.1, read as the reverse complement.
GTGAAGAAGAGAGAGCCAATCTCCCACTGAATAGATTTCTAAACTGCCCATCGAGCTTGGAGGTCGATCGGATTGCTTCCCTAAGGTTACATGATGATTTGGATGATGACAATGGCAACCTTTCACCCAACACCAAGATCATCTTAAATAAAGCCAAAGATTTGTTGTTGGACAACCGCAACGCAATGAAGAAACGATCGCTCACATTTCTTCTTAAGAAAATATTTGTGTGTCAAAGTGGCCTCTCACCAGCTCCAAGCTTGAGGGATCCAATTCCAGAGTCAAGGATGGGCAAGGTATCGCAATAGCTTAGCAGAAGAAGATAGCACTCAAAATCAAGCATCAATTCTAACTAGTTTTGAATTAAAGCTTTGTAGTTATTGTTGTTGTTATAACTTAAACGATTATGTACTTAACTTAGCACTCTAAATGTTTCCTTAACCTTATATTTTTATCTTGTTTGCATAAAAGATTTTGAGGACATTGCTTCATAAGAAAATATACCCTCGAAGCTCTGCTTCATCATCGACGGTAAGGAAGTGCTTGGAGGAGAGACCTGTGGAGAAGGTGCAGGCAGATGAAAAGGAGGAGAAAGGGGAGGACAGATGTAAGTGGGTCAAGACCGATTCAGAGTGTAAGTTCTTTAGTCCTCGTAGCCTCAATGAATAGAAAAAACTTAGCTTTTGCAGCACAATAACATATGTTTGAATGGGCACTGACTATATTCTCTCTTTTTTTTTGTTCTATTTTTCCTCTGCGTCCAGATATTGTTTTGGAGATGTGAACACATTTGATCAAGGTAGTCTTGACAAGCCCACAAAGTTGGCTCTTTTTCTTTGGCTTGTTCTTTCAAAAACTCTGAGCTAAATGGTAGCAATTTTTGCTCCTTTTTGGCTTAATTTTCAGGTATCTTGCAGCTCTTGTGCTTCAAATGACTCGCATCTAAAGCCCTCTAAGAGGACTGGGGCCCTACTGTTAGAAAGGGAATCTCAATGGTTTCAGAGAATAAGCAATCCACAGGAGAATAATCAAAGGAAATCCAAGTGTTTGCAGAAGAATGTCTGACAGCGCCGTGATGAGATATGTTGCAATTGTTTGCTTGAGATTTTGAGTGTTCACAAGAGATTTTTTTTTTTTTTTTTCTTTTTTCTTTTGACAAATGCACCACGTATTCACATCCTCCCCTCTTTTGTAGCTCATATAAAATGACACACTACATTTTAGAGGCTTTGGGATGTTTATTTGTGAGAAGTTAATATCCAAAGTGGTGTTTAATTAGAATTATTTGCCACATCAAATGCAAGAACTTGTTCATGGCTAACAAGGGAATGTTGGCAAGGTCAAAGAAGAAATCCTACTTAGAGCTCTGGTTACATTCCAGTAACAGTTCGAGAAGCTTGCAAAGAGTACAAAGAAAGAGAAGTCCAACCCCTTTGCCAATTGCCAATGCACAACTAAGCTCAGCCCAATTTGATTTCAGACTGATGGACCCGGCAATACTAAAGTCATTGTCAAGCAAAGTCTTAAAGTTGGGTTGGTTCTCAACTGACGGCTTGGCTAACCTGATTCAATTCTAAACTGGACTTTCATCACTTGGCCTATATATTTTTCAATTCAATCCAACCCTAACCTAAAGCAGATTGATGCAGTCTATCCGATCTGACTTGATAACCCAACATGAAGCAAACTAATCAAACTCAACGCTGATATATTTTAGACTCTCAATCCATAAATGGGTGAAGGGTGAAGACAGTAGTTGAGGATGGGCCATTGATCTCTTTATAGGTTAAGCTTGTGGTTATGGCAAGGTTGAAAAATGAGCTCCGATGTACATTGGGTTTGAGCCTGGACAAGCTATAGGTTGGATCGAGTACTAGATAGGCTAAACATTTAGACCTATGCAGTAGACATGTCAAAGATTCAAAGACAAACCTAATTGTTTTATTAAACAAGTAACCTAATTTGATATACAATATTAATTGAATTAAGTTTAACAAGTTAAAATAAGTTAAGCATTGCCATCTCTATGTATGTAAATAGTTTATCTCCATTGCCTATCTTACTAGTGTTCTAGTTGTCATAGAAAATGCCCATTTGTATGTTATTCATCCACTGCTCCTTTAGAGTAGTCCATTTGAAATTTTGAAGATCATTTTAATGGTTGTGGCCTAAGTGTAAGGCTTACAATTTCATTCTTATATATTTTTCATATGAGAAGGAAAGGAAAATCCACATGATAGAATTACTCATGTCCAATATCTTAGAAAATATATATATATATATATATATCAAGAGTTTCTATCCAAGAATCCTCAAAGAGTCGAGAACAAATGCTATGGATTTCACTGGATCTTGTAACTTCACTGTTCATGTCCTGTTAGAATGAGCGTATCCCTTCCTATTTACTTTTTTTTTTTTTTTTTTTATAAGGATTGATGATGTTCATAATATTTTTAATTGGCATTTATGCAACTAATAAATAAAAACGCATCCGCTGGTTGCAACCACTAGAAAAGATCACAAGAATTTTAATCCATAAGTTTAAATAAATTTAAAACTATAATTATTTCTAAAATATAACATTTTAGTACCACTTTTATATAGACGATGTATTATTATTTTATGGTGCACTAATGTGAATAACTCTGTACTCTAAATTTCTTTCATTGCACTATGATAATTTCTTGTCCCTTTGTATGATCTTTTATTGATTTGCTAATCTTAATTCTAATCTTATTATACAACATATCTATTGGTACAGTATTGCAGGTGTACCTTAACTTCTCCATTTGTACCACAAAGGTCAACTAAATCTAGGATTAAGCCTTTATTTTTCAAAATTTACTTGCAACACCCTAAATAGGTTTGGTTTTCAATTTGATGCGCTGAAAACATCGAATCTAACTTCAATCATAAATTGTACAAACCTTTTTGATTTTTTTTTAACCTTTTGATGAATAGATTCCAATAGCAAATTTACAAATCCTTTTCTTTTCTAAAAAATACGAAAGAGATGCCAAATCTCATCTACTTTATTGAAATAATTTTCATAAATAATAGGGTACGATGATGAGGATAACTTCTCCTAAATACATTTAGTCCTCCAAGCCTTAGTAAAGATAGAATTTGTATTTATATTTTTTCTTACAGTTATCAAATATTTAATCAACTTGATCAACCTACACCTTCTACGCTAATTTTAATTAAATATAAATAATACATAATGCCATTACAATAAATTAGCATAAATTGGTAAATTATGCAATATATGTTGAATATTTATAATTTTTAATGAAAAATTCATCTAATTTTATTGCCGATATTTTTTAAAGGACATAATAATTTTACCTTACTGGTTAACAAAAATCATCATTTCTAAGAAAATATTATGAGCTTCAAATAGAATTAAAAAAGAAAAATAAAAAGATAGTAATAAAAAATATTTTTAAAATTAGAAATTTAAAAATTCTTGAATCAATAATCATGTCCATTAATGTCTTTATCATAGAATTAAGAGTTGCTATGGAAGAGGTGGATGGTTATGCAATCACCAAATTACATGTTAAAGTTGTATGGCCGTAAGATGATTTCTAAATAATATTAATTAGATTATAGCGGCCATTAGTTTACTTTGAAATCCATCCTTTTCTCATTAAGATATGTGATGCTGTCTCATTGTTAGGTCAATTTGAGTTGACTCATATTTACACAGAAAAATGATGAGCCTTGCATTATATAATTGAATTTTGACTTCATATATTTCATTTTGTTTGCATCATATGTTTCATTAGGCAATAAGTTTAGTCCTCATCGTTAAATTTTTTTTTTAATAAAAAAAATTAAGATTAGAATGTATACCGGCTCCGACCGCTCTATTACCCTTCTTAATTATACGTCGCCCATCGCTCAACTAACACGACTCTTGATGGACGCCCATTGGAGCTAAGCGGTAGGTACAACTTCTCATTGAATTTGATGTCACTTGGTGTCGACACTTGACGAGCGGATAATTATCATGGCACGTGCGAACGTATCTAAATCTAAAATGGTGTACGTGTCGAAATACCACACGAATTCCATCAGTCCTAAATCCGCACTCGATCGTATCCGATCCAGAGGCGGCTCCTTCGTGTTCTTTGGTCAAAGGGGTGATTCTCTTTGGTTTTTCCCTGCTCTGATTCCGCCTCTCGCCTCCCCTCTATATTTTTTTTTTAATGTTATTTTTATGGGAGGCCGAGGGGAAGGGGCTTTCTTTTTCGAGAGCTGAGAAAAATTCCGTCCTCTTTCTTAATTTTTCTTCTTTCATTCCTTCTAATCGATCCGGTTTTATCTGTTCCGTCGGGGAATTTGTTTTTTTTTTTTTTTTTTTGGGTTTAGGGTTTCGATTTCCGGGGAATTAGGGCTTGGATCTGGGAGCATTTCGGTGGGAAGCTAGGGTTTGAAGGAAAAGTTTGGCTTTTTAGGGTTCTGTTGGTTGAGAGAGAGTGGGAGGGCTTTGATTTGGTGGTGCGCTGGTGAGGCAGTGGCGAATTCGTGCTGCCAATGCGATTTGTCGCGGTTTGGGTGGACTCGTCGGTGATTTTTGATAGGCCGAAAGGGTTGGGGCTCGATGTCGTGGGCTGGACCGGAAGATATCTTTCTCTCTACCTCTCTTGCGACTTATCTCGACAGTAAGCTTAAGTGCATCTTTCCCTTTCTTTCCCTTCTTTCTATTCTCCGAGCTGCTATAGATTTTAGTCAAGTAATTTGTTTTGAGATTTCTCTTCCCTTGTTTCTTTGATACATATGTCTTTTCCCCCCCAGTTTTTGATAAAGTGATTAGTTGAAAACTATGTAATGGATTGTTGTTTAACTTCAATTTGTTTGTCAGCTTTAAAATTTGTTTTTGCGATTATGTTGGACTGATCTACTTAAGTAGGGGTATTGGTGGTAACGAGTTTTCTGTATATTGTTGCTCTCAATTGTGCAATGCTTTTTTTGGATGTGCATGCATGTTGTGGAGATCTGATTTATGACAGAGAAGGCTTACGATGTGCTCTTGGCTTCTGTCGTTTTAATGTTTGTTTTGTATAGCTGGAAGACTTGGACTTAGAGTTTTATCTTTGTTTGGGGCTTTGACAAAGCTTCTTTATTTCTTAATTTAGTTGTTGGTGTCAAGGGAATGGCCTGTAATGTATGTTTCTCTCGTACAAGTAACTGTTTCCATATTTTGGTGTTTACTACTAGGGTTTGCTAGATTTTTACTACTTTGTTGTTTAACGTTACTATTGCACTACTAACTATTTGCACATCTTTAACTCTTGCATTACTAACTCAGAAAAATTCTAGTAGCCTTGTAGTCCATTATATGTTGCTTATATGGGCATCACTGATAAGCCAAAATATCATGCTTAAGTTGATGATATGGAGAATTTGTTGATAAGGTTGATAGTTTTGTTTTTAAAAAGGAAACCATGCCTTTATGTATTTATTTTTACAGTCATTATGTACACTAGCTTATTAAAATGTTTGAAGAAAAGGATTTGGAGTATGGTTCTGATGATCTGAGTCTATGGGGAATATAGTTTAGTCAGGATCATGGTATTTCCAAATCTTTTGGCAATCTCACTCCATATCCAATCAACTTTTGCTAAAGAGACCTTATAACCTCTGGTCTTAGGAATGATTTTCGTTATATAATAGACATGTTATGGGCCCTTTATAAAATCGATGACAAGGCCTCTTACTAATGGCATTTCTGTAGTTTTTTTAGGTAAATAGGGCCAGCTTTCTGGAGAAATTAGCCAACATGCTTGTATGAGCAGAGAGTCATAGTTGGAACAGGAATGATCTCAGAGGAGAACCTAAGGAGCAGTTGTTTTAAGTGTTTAAAGTTTTATTTGGTGATGCTTTGTAGGTCTATTTTGACTAATTGTCTGTGTGTCATGTTTTAACTATCGGTTGGGTTAAGGGAGTCATAGAATCACGCTGAGGGAGTCACAGATTTGGCCTTTTGTTTTTTATGTGGTAGGTGTTCCTCATTAGTACACCGTGTATTAGTTATTGGTGGTCATATAGTCATTTAATTGTAAGCAAGCTTTTACATACGCCATGCTATCTATCTTTTCAGATGACAAAAACATCTTTCTATGATGTACACCCAAATGTTTTAAAAATCAGTCACTATGACTGCTATTGCAGCTGCTATGGTGGTTTCAGTCTGCTATGCTTAGAATTATAGTGGTGCTACATGGGGCTCGAGCATAGAGTGCCTGATATATCTGGCGAAAAACTGCTATGACGGCGGCTACCCTATTGTTGCATTTTGTAGAATAGATTTTGGAGAAATAAAGAAAAATTATCCAAATAAGTTTGCAGGAATAGACTTTTCCGTGGAATAAGAGTTTGTATGTTTGGAGATGGATAAGTTTGAGGTTTATTTTGTTATAATGTTTGGTTGGTTGAGTAAATTGAGGGGATAAGTGGTATTTTTTGTCTGGACAAAACTACCCTTCCATTGTGAAAATTTGCTAAATATGGAATGGTTGGTTGTTAAAATTTCAATAGCCTTGCTGCCCTCCCCCTCAGCTTCCTCTACCCTTGTGCTTGGTCCGCTGGCTTGGAGCAAAATTTATGCAAGTAAAATAGAAGAGATTGTGTTTAGGGCATTCATGCTATAAATGAGATCTGATAGTCATTGCAACCCCCTTCCCATCCCCCCAATGCTTGCCAGTATGGCACTAGATCAGTATAGTTTGGACATATGTGTAAAAGAGATCAATATTGAAAAACTAAATATAAGAAGATTTCCTTTCCATAATAGAGTTATATTACATATACATAACATTGTGAATACGTTTATTGTAACAAATGCATAGAATTGACAACTCACAACAATGAAATATTGTTGTGAAGATTGTGTATTCCACATGGTGTAATATGCACACAACTTTTGACGCTTTCATGTAGATTGGCTTGCAACAATGTGGAGTTGGTATCTGCCCAGTATCTGTTTTCTTATGCATTGTGTATACCATTGTTGATGGTGGTTGGGTAGATGGAGCCCTTTTCTGCATGGCTGTGCGGGCATGTGAGCGAGATTAACAATTCAAAAATGAACAATTCTAGTGGGATGATACTGTATTTTACTATTATTTAAGAATCAAAACCTAGTGAATTTAAATCTACCCATGTTTTAATATGTGTAGATCATATCAGTGAAGTGGATTGCAATTTGTATGCCTTACCATATATATTTTACTATACTAGTGTATTGAATACCATTCATTTTTATACCACTTGATAGGGACTGCTGAAACAGGTGAATTTTGGTTTCCTACTTTCTAGACAATTTTTTAGTGCAGATCAACTTCAATGGTATGGATCTTCAATTTGGATGACCCATTATTGATTTTAAAATCAATATTTAATTTAAAGTTTGTGGTCCAACTATGTGTGTTTGTGTTGCATTATGCATCTGTAGGTGACATGCATTTTACCAAAGTCTCAATCTGTTTTAAACAGTATGTTGTTACTCTACTGGATTGGATTGGACCCATACAACTCATCCATTTGTCTCATGTAATTTACTTCATTCGACAGAAAAGCTTCTTGTATTACTACGTGATGGAAGAAAGCTTCTGGGTATTCTTCGCTCTTTTGACCAATTTGGTACTCATCTATCATGGCTTTGTTTTACAAATGGTGTTGTATTTGTCTTTCCCTGCTCAGATGCTTATTTTTGGAACTGTCATCTTTTCACAGCAAATGCTGTTCTTGAGGGTGCTTGTGAGCGGGTAATTGTGGGAGATCTGTATTGCGATATTCCTTTAGGTCTATATGTGATTCGTGGAGAGAATGTTGTATTAATTGGAGAACTGGTATTTGTTTCTCTCGCTTAATTAACTATTTATGTGTTTTTTGGGAATACCTGTATTGTCTCAAATTTTGTTTCTTATCTGTAGGACTTGGAGAGAGAGGAGCTTCCTCCTCATATGGTTTGTGTTTCAGCTGCAGAGATAAGAAGGGTATATATACACATGCTTGTTACATAATCTTTGTTTCTTCTTCTAGTGTCTCTCAATTGACATGTGTGGTGCCTTTACATGTGTTTTGCTTAATGTTCATCTTCCTACTTCTAGGTGCTGTCACTATACCACTATTACTTGGACGCTTAACACATGCAAAGTGTCTAGATTTCCTGAAGTTTCCAGAACTCACACCTCTGGAAACTGGAGAAGAGTTGGGATATGTGTTGACCACTAGACTAAGTTGACTATTCAGCTGAACTTTAAACAGAATTTATGATTGTGGTATAAATCATATTTTCTGAAAAGATAGGAATATAGGGGAAGCTTCATCGGAGTCTATGGGCATTCTATGCTAATATTGTTTGGCAACACTCATTATTTGCTGCCATCTCTTCTAGCTGGCATGAGGACACTCCATTTTTTTCAGAGTACCAAATAATGTCTTGTTCTGTCATGTTCTCAACTGTTCAAAAGCACCAGCAGACCAGAGTTCCTGAAAATTGAGGGTCCATGTACCCACAGTATTTAGTGAATCATAAAGTCCTGGTTGTTGTGTGGCACTATTCATGTGATCATGAGAGTTTGCAAGCATAGAGTGCACTTGGCTCTTTGTTCCTTTTTTTTTATAATTTTCTCTGTGCCCCAATTGATGTCTAAATTTTGAAGTACCATAAGTAACCGAATAACCCAAAACTTGGATGAAAAATCATCATCTTTATGAACTTTTGTCTTGTTTTCCAGTACCTTTCTGCAATTATCTATCAAGTCCACTTACCTCTGTCTATTGCTTTCTCTTTTAATTTTTCTTTTATAGGTGCCCCTGGGTCTATTAGAACCTGTTAATTTCAGATGCACTTGATCAGCTATTAGTTTCCTTCTGTATCTCATATTGAAAATGGATATGGCATGCATCTACTTGTTGTTAGTGCCCTAAGCATTTTCCTTAACAGTTAACGAATTTTTTGGTCCTTTCTGGAGTAATGAGGTTGTTGCGTTTCATCTGCAGGCTCAGAAAGCGGAAAGAGATGCTACAGATCTGAAAGGTTCTATGAGAAAGAGAATGGAGTTCCTGGATCTGGACTGATAGCTAGGTTATCTCCTCATGCTCACACGCCACCATTTTGGTGAGTTTGAGTCATCTGACCCGCAAATTTTATCGCGGTTTGGTTGAGGGATGCCACATAAAAGCTTCTCTTGCCCCTTGTTCCCTTGTTTGCTGCAACATTTGCCCAAATGGTGTGCTATTGCTCTTCATATTGTGACTTATCAGAGGTGTGGAGTGCTGCAAAGTCAATGAATGATTTTAGGATGGTGTTTAGTTTTGGGATTTCTCTTTTGATCGGATGGATGCTGCCTCGGTTTTCAACTTAATGATAAATGCAGATATAAATTAACGTCAAGTCTTTCACCCAGCTAAATATGATTCTAATTTTCAACTTTCATGCCCTTGTTTTCACAGAATTATTATATACAACTCTACTTATATTGGCTAGGTCCAATATATATTATTGTAGTTTCATCTACTTCTGTTCTGCTGCTATTCCTAATCTTGGTTGTGCCTAGCAACAAGATATCAAACATAAGACTGGCATGAACCAGATTAATTTTGTAGGATAACTTACAATGGCTTGTCAAGAACTTCAAGTGCCCTTGGATGATTGGTGATTTACCTAGGTGTGAGAGAACTCATAGATGGCTTGAGAGTTGAGAGCTCTTATCAAAGTTGGTAAGAAGCTTTCTTTGCTGGTTATTGAGAGAGATGGAGATCTTTTCAAGTATGCTGCATGCTTGCAGAAGCAGGGCTTGCAACACTATAATCTAGGACTTCTTTCATAGTGATAGGTGCTGAGTTCACTAAATCATTATCAAGCTTGTAAAATTGAGCCAATTTTGTTAAATGTGCTATTTCTTCTCCTATTTGTCCTAGTGCTGTATGACTTGATCGGTCATGCCATTAGAAACCTTGTATTAATTAAAATAAATAAGTTATATATAAATATAACAAATTATCAAATCTAGAAAGTTTTGCACCATTGCTTTATTTTGATTTTAAAGTGAATTTCGATCTTGTGGTTTACCCAATTCAATCTAGTGGTAAGTTGTGTTGAGAAGCAGTGCCCTAACCAAGAAAATCATGAAATTTTGAGGAAACTTTGAGGAGCATTGACCTTTGCAGTTCCTGGAACTGCATTCTATGTTGATGCCTGGATGACTTTCCAAGTTATCCCCTTGCAACTTGTGTCCTGACTCTGCTGTAAACTATTTTTCATCCTAGATTTGGGTATAAATTTAATTAATATTCCAAGCTTGGTTTATCATGTTGGCTTTAGTTTTCTTTTTCCTCAGCGGATATAAACCATATCTTGAGAAACTATCTTGGGAGAGACTGAGCAATGACATTTTGTAAATACTCAATGCTTTCTTTGGTTTACCATGCTCTCCCTGGCATTCTTGTTTGCTATACCGCTTTGTAGGATTTGAACCAATGACAATTGCATCTTGGTGTTCTGCTGAAATGAATTAAGCACTTTCTTGTGGCGGAAAAGATTTTATTGTCCCGAAATATATCTTGCACATTTATGATATGCAGAAAATGAAAGATTATATGTTCAATTTTGATCATTCTTAATTGATTCGTTATTATTGCCTGTTAGAGAAGTAAATTCTACGGTGGTAGAATTCGAACATGGTATGATCCCATGGGGAAGGAAATAATTTTTTTGAATCCATATTTTGGATCTTTCAAAAAAAAATTTAAAAAAAAAAGTTAGAAAGAAAAAAAAAAAAGAAAGACAATATAGAGAATTGTAAAAGTAGGGTTTTACACCATACCAACTTAACTTCATCTTTTGTCACGTGCAAGTTTCTCTCAAATTAGAAGTTATAATTTCTCAAAGTTTTAGTTTACAATGGAAACCTAGATCTTGCTTCTATTTTTTGTTCAATCCTATGTGAAATAGTCAAAATGGTCTTTGAGATATTAATAAAACAAGTATTAATTAAAAAAAAAAAAAAAAAAACAAGGATTTCGTGATGAAGTAAGCTCAACCATTCCACCCAACTACCACGATTTGGACAGAGGAGTTGTTTTCAGGTGTATTTCTAGTAGAATGCGAGACTCACAAACATTGGGCAGTTTGACGCTTTATTTGGATCCCAGCTCCAGATTTCTCCTGTTTAGAAAAATATGAGCAGAAGTATTGATAGTTTTTGATTCTGTACTTCATTCAAATTTGAGATGCAATTTGTTATGTGCTTGCTATCTAATTTTTCTTGATAAGTAATATATATATATATATATATATATATATATATATATATATAATTATTATACTTAACGATCGGTTAGTGTTCATTGGATATTTCTCACTTAATTATTGATCAATACGCTGATCCAAATACTCAGTCTGGTTAAATTTCTGATTCAAAAGGTCTTGATTCCATTACTCTAAAGCCAAATCTCATTGGGTTGGAAGCACGTCACCTCCAACAACTCGTCCAAAAGAAAATACAAATATATATATATATATATATTCAATTGCATGCATCAGTCGCAAATACAATAAAAACTATAAAAAGATAACCACTCTTGCGCCGTGTACTGTTAGATTAATGCCATGGAGTGTCCAGCGTATCGCTATCCACTTGTTTGACACGGCGATAGGTAGGTTAAGGCGCGCTCAAAAGAGAAGCTTGTGGCTACTCGGGGGACAAATTTTTCTATTTTATTCCTCACCATGATATCGTGCCAGAACTTTAACATGTATCGGATTGGTTCACTTCACTTTGATCAAGCTTTAGTTTGGCAACCGGCTTCAGCCACATTTCTTTTCTCCACTGATGTAATATAATATTACAGCTATGGTCATTTATAGTGTGCTTTAGAAGCGAGTTTAACGTTAATCCTCGCAGGATTGAGATTAGGTCATTTATTAGGCCCCAGTGGACTTATGATCCAATTATGTTCCCGTAATTGATTAAAATTTTGGCCAGGACTAGATCGTGTCAGGTAGACATCTGATTCGGTTCCAACTCAAACCCAACCCATTTTGGAAGCCGGGGTCCTCTCTGCGAGCTATAGACTAATTCAGCTCTCCAAGAGAGAGCGAGAGAGAGAGAGAGAGAGAGGTCTGTGACCAAATGCTCCAATAGCGTAATGGTGCATCAAAACACTGATGTGACTCAGAAGAACAAGCAATCAACTTAAAGAATTTATACGGATTCGGTTTCAGAGTTGTCACTGCCATTAATAGCTTTTCTAGTAGCTAGCTAGCTGGAAAGTATTATTTAATTTTTTTAATCATATAAAAATATATAAAATCTATTCGATATATATTTAATTTGAAATCAAATATTCATTAATATAAAACTAATTTTATATAAATATTTAAAATTTATTCAGTATATTATTAATGTAAAATTAAATATTTATCAGTATAAATTTTAATATATTTTTTATTTAAATTTTAATAATTTTTTTAAGCTAAGGATCTAAACTTACTTTTCTTACCGCGCCTTCTATTTCTAAGCGCCTTCTATTCCATGAGGAGGGTCATGAGTTGAAATTTTTAAAATGTCGCATTCAAACGAACCTTTAGTAGGCTATATTTAACGATTTATTTGATGGTACTTGCGAATGGAAATTTAAAAATGTGAATGCTTTGTATTATATGCGAAGACACTTAAACACAGATCAAATCATATATGCTTACTGAGATGATGGAAGTGATGTGTTCGATGGAGAGGATATCCTTTCACTGAAAAAGCTTGGGGCATTTACTTCAAAAGAGAACTGGAGCTTTTCCGTGTTACCAGGTGCCAACATGCCATAGGGAATGCAGGCTGCCATGTTGCACAGCAGGGTGTTGTAATCACCTGTTCATGCTGACCTGCTTCATCTGCAGCATGATGACATTGAATTAGCTTCTAGTTACTCATCAGGAAGTGTCAAAAATCAATAATATATTATTTCCAATCTTTCACAAGAAAAATACATGGTTCACTGTTTCTAGTTACTGAAGGAATTACCATGACTTTATGGCCCAAAAAAACTCAAACAATAACATTCAACAACTTCACTGACTGAAGCCGGCAAGAATTTAAAGAGCCTTGGATGAAAGTGAGCTGGGCTGGGCTAGCGGAGGGAAAATCCCATGTTGGTCTCGTCTTTGTAGAGGAATGGCTCAGCCCAGCTCTAGCGTTTCCCACCACCTTCACCAGGAATTACTGCAAGAAATTCACAGCAAGGAATTCACAATAACTTAGCGACAAGAGGAGGAAAAAAAATAAAAAATCATGTCGCAAGCAAGCATAAAAGTAAGAAATTGAGAGTTATGGTGATTAAAATTCATTTCATACATAGAGCCTGACATGCATTTGTTATAAATGAATGGTTTCACCCCTTGAAAAATAATTTGCACAGCAAAATAATATTTGTTAAGCAAAATGGAGATTCTAATCTCTTTGTTAAAAAAAAAAATCAAGCAGATATTAGAGGGAAACTGACTAATCAAACATAAACTAAAACTGTTTGGTATTACGTTTATTTATTATTTTTATTTACATAAACTCTGCAAATTGTATTACATCATGTTTGCTTTTTTTAATTTTTTAAAAAATCTTTTGTTATTTATGAAAAAGGTGGAACTATTTTCTTTTCACTCCTATTTTTTTTCAAAAGCAATTTTTTTTAGAGAAAACTAAGTCATTTTTTTTTAAGAATGATAATATATATTATTAAAATATAATAATATATATTGATATATTATAATGATATAATATTATATAACATATATTATTATAAATATTATATTAATATTAACTATATATTGTATGTATCATATTATTAATATAATGTAATTATTTATTATTTATATTATATAAATAATAATTATATTATTATTTATGTTTATTATATATAATAGTTATATAATATATCATATAATATAATATATTATATGTTATATGTTATGATATTAAATATAATAATATTGTAAAATGCAGTGGTTACAGTTGGTTGGAATGGAATTTAAAAATAATAATAGTTATCAAATATATTTTTATTATTAGAATTATTAAAAATAAAGAGTAACAATGACTAACGAATATATTTCTCTTAATAATGTAAAAAAATAAAATATTTTTTTTTATTTTTATTCTTTTCTTTAGAAAAACCATACAGCCAAACAGCCTATTAATTGTCTTTATAAAATATATTACTAATTATTATGTATAAAAATATTATCTATATAGAAAAATATTAGCTATTATTATTTGTTATCATTGACTTTTAATATTTGCCTAAGCAATCCAATAATATTAATAAATAAAATAGTTTGGTAGAATTTTCATATAAGATACATGACTAAATTGTCGTCAGCTAATTAATCTGATCATTAAAACTAAATATTATTATGCAGCAAGATTTCAATTTATCTTTTTAGATGTTTACCAAATCTTCAAATGCAAAAAAATCAAATCCACCTTTACACGAGATCTCGTTCATTGGATAATGGCTATGAGGTAGAGGATAAGAGAACGGCGGTATCATAAAAGGCGATAAGAGAAAGAGAGAGAAAGAGAGTAGAACTTCTTCGAGAAAATATAGTTAAATACCTTTTCCTCAAAATGCTAAGGATAGAGAACGGTGGTATCATAAAGAGCGATAAGAGAAGAAGAATACTACCTTTTGGAGAAAATATAATTAAATACATTTTCCTCGTTATGGAAAGTGTGATTTCTCCATAAATATCATCGATAACTAATTTAAATCTTAATTCAAATACAATAATCCATCTGTTCATTAATTTTTATTTTTATAATTTATATTAAATGAATTTTTTATTTCTATTATTTTATATTTTTTTATTTTTTATTTTTTATAATTTTATTAACCAATTGTACTTTATTTTGAATTTCAATGGACCGAATGCATGAGGGGCTGGCTAATTCACAGTATAGAACAATCTTCTTGCTTATGAGTATAAATCCTTATTAATGTTTTCATACTTTATATATATAAATAAAAATAAAAATAAAAATATAATATATTTTTATGTTAATAAAAATAGATCAATTCTAACTCACTATTTATCAAGTGTCAAGCGTAAGAATATCATAGATTTTTATTCT
Organism: Metroxylon sagu; assembly: GCA_017589505.3. Lineage (NCBI taxonomy): Eukaryota > Viridiplantae > Streptophyta > Magnoliopsida > Arecales > Arecaceae > Metroxylon > Metroxylon sagu. Next base: position 1,802,615 of record JACVBY030000640.1, on the reverse strand, counting down.
TAAGTCATATATGCTATATTATGCATATTTATGTGCATTTGTATTTCTACATTTCATTATCTTAATCATTCATAATATACATTGTAGTTGTAAGTGAGATAGTAAAAACGGAGGATATAACAACTTCATGAGGCAAAATAGAGAAGATGATACATTTGGGAGACATGGCAGCTCCAATGAAAAAAAACGAATAAGATGAGCAAAGGATGAGTGGAAGGGGCAGTAAAGGTCGTAGTAAAGTGAAAGATAGGATATATAATTCTACTAGTTTATTTGACTACAAAAGTTAAATAGCAAAAAAAATCCTTCATTTTAATTTATTTAGTTTTTTAAAAAAATAAAGAAGTATCGTATTAAAACTTTATATATATATATATATATATGTTAAATAAACCATTTGAAAAAAAAGATAATTTCCAATAGACAATAAAAGAAAGAGAATTTTCAATAGATGATTACCAATTTAAAAAATAAATATATAGCAAAGGAATGAATAAAAATAAATATAACACTTAATCAACTCTTACTTTATTGTTTTTAAGCTTTTTAGTATGGATATATTTTTACATATTTATCTTCCGCACACATGCATACATATCTATAGATGAAAATATACTTTTGGCCCTTAAACTTTCACCCAAAATTCATTTTGGCTCTCAAACTTTTTATTGCTATAATTTAATTTCTCATATTTTAAGAATATTACATTTATGGTGTTTAATTATATGAGATTAATTAAAATTGATAACATAGCTAACGTGTCATATTAATATGAATATGTAGCTTGCATTATAGGATAAGTGACAATTCATGTGTACGTATTAGAATGATACTTTAACTATTTTATTAATTTTAATTGATCATATTATGTGAATATTATTGAAACATGAGAAACTAAACTATAACAACCGAAAGTTTGAGGATCAAAATAAATTCTGAGTGAAAATTTAAGAACCAAAAGTATATTTTAGCCCCATATAAATATATATATACATAGAGAGAGAGAAAGAGAGAGAGATGGAGTTGGCTATCAAAATGAATTATGATTGAAAATTTAAGAACCAAAAGTATGTGTATTTATAGAAAAAAAGAAAGAGTGATGGACTTAGCTACATTCGTACATAGCGAAGCCCAAATCTGGTTACCTTCCCATTATTAGATTTACATGGATCTCAAAGGCAAAATGTTACTTGTTAATCATCATTATCTACTTTTTTTTAAAAAAAAATAACAAAATAAATAGAAAGTAAAAAATAAACATAAATGAGTAAAAAATAAATATAAATAAATAAATAATAAACACAACACAATAGAAACAAACATTAAGTGTTTCAGAGGCAAAGATAAATGCTTATCCCACATAATAAATACTAGCATATTCAGGATAAATAGCTAGCTTGAACCAATAAATATTTAGTTTGGATGATAAATAAAAATACTACAATAATAAATAGAAACTATTAAACATATAGTGTATTCAAGGCACATTTATAGAGATGGGACAAACAAATAATACCTATGTATCACAAGTTCAACATCCACATGCCTCATTCTCGGGGCACATAATGTGCTATATTTCCGATCCAATAGTTTGTCTTTATTGCTGTTGTATTTTCTATTTATAGGTTATTCTCGATATGTTAATAAATATTTATATGATAAATGCTTGTTGTGCCCGAAAGGCTTAGTATTTACTTCTATCATATTTATGTTTATTTTTTAACTATTTCTATTGATTTCATTAGAATTCTTTTTTAAAAGTAGGTAACGATAGTTAACATATAGTTTTTTGGCTTTGAGATCCATATCTATTTCTATTGATTTCATTAGAATTCTTTTTTAAAAGTAGGTAACGATAGTTAACATATAGTTTTTTGGCTTTGAGATCCATATGGATCTAATGATGGAGGAGGCAATTGAATTCAGACTTAGTTACACACAAATGTAACGAAGTTCAATTCTCTCTACATATAAATATTATAAAAAAATAATTAATAAATTTTTGAAGATTTAGATATGATTATAAATGAAAATCATGTATATAATTTATGATGCCTTACTAAATTTATTGAGGATAAAGTTACAATGTATACCCATAGAATCATGACATTTGGGGTAAAAGAGGCTATAAAAAAAGATGAAAATAGGAAAAACTATGGAACTATAAAAAAAAAATGAAAATAGAAAAAACTATGAAACTTGATGGGATCTCTATCGAGGTTTAAAAATATTTATGTGATGCTGGAGTAATTTAGATGATAAATTTATTTAATAAGATTTGAGAAATAAAAAAGATGTCTAATGAATGAAGAAAAAGTACTATAGTACTAATTTATAAGAATAAAAGATATTGAAAACTATTCTAACTATCGTTATATCAAGCTCATAAGTCATACCATGAAACTTTGGAAGAGAGCAATTGAACAAAGATTGAGATTTATGATAAAAATATTAGAAAATCAATTTAGTTTTATACCAGAAATGTCGATTATAAAAATTATTTTCCTCTTTAGGAGGTTAGTGAAGAAGTGCTAAGAAAAGAGATAAGATTTTTGTATGGTTTTTATTAATTTAGAGAAAGTATATGATAAAGTTTTTAGAATAATTTTATGATGAGTACTAGAAAAAAATGAGTACTCATTAAATATATGAATATAATAAAAAATATGTATGATGGAGCTATATCAGTGTAAGAATTATTGATGATAGTATTAGTGAATTCTCTATTGTAGTAAATTTATATCATGATCTACTCTTATACTCTATTTTTCTCCTTTAATTATGATGAGTTCACTAGTCATATTTAGGATGATATTCCATGATATATATTATTTATAAATGATATAGTAGTAGTGAATAAAACTATGGTTGGAGTTAATCGTAAGTTGGAGATATGAAAAAATGTATTAAAATTTAAAGGTTTTAGGTTGAGTAGAAGAAAAATGAAATTCATGAACTGTAATTTAGTATAATTAGAAATAAAGATGAATATAGAGTAAAAATTCAGGACTATAAAGTGCCTAAAAGTGATTATGTTTAATATTTGGATGGATTATTCATAAAGAATGTAAGATTAAGGATGATGTTGTCTAAATAGTTAAAATAGGCCGGATGAAATGGAGAAATACAATCGAAATATTATATGATCGTAGAATATTTATTAAGTTAAAGAAAAATTTTATAACACAATCATAAGTTCAGCTATGTTTCATAGTATAAAATGTTAGGTAGTTACAAAAATATATGTAGACAAGATGAATGTGATTGGAATGAGAATGTTAAAATGAATATGTAGTAATAAAAAAAAAGGATAAAATAAAAAAATGAAACTATTCATAGAAAGATAGAGATCGAAACTAAACTAATGGAAGTATAACTTAAATGGTTTAAACATTTGCAAAATAAACCTAAAAATGTATATATGCGAAGAAGTTACTTAATGTATTTAGAAATAAAAGAGATAAAGATAGATCAAAAATTATATAAAAAAAATTAATGAACAAAGATTCAATATTGTTATATTTTATTAAAAAAATATAACTCAAAATCGAATTGAATAAAGCAAAAGAATTCATACAACCGATTCGAATTAATTTGAGAATAAAATTTTATTACTATTATTATATAGCTGAATTTAATTATATCTAAGAATTCAATCTTTTTTTTTAACTTTTGATTTTATGCGAATTTTATGTTTTTTATTTTTTATTTTTTATTTTTTTTTTTAACTTTGGCATCCTTGAAGTGCGGATGAAAGTTAGCAATACCCAGCGCGTTATAAATATTTTTAAAGATCCGTGTGCACATAATATTTACCCTATCAATTCGATATCTCTCCCACGCTCGCGGAGGAGCGCTGCCGCATCCAAGCGATTGAAAGCGTTGGCAACCCGTTCGCCGTCCCGGCTCTATTATTATTATTATTATTATTATTATTATTATTTCCGATCTCTCTCGTCTCCTTCTCCGTTCTCTGATTAAAGATCGGAAATCTCAAAACCCTAGCTAGGTTTATAATTCTCGCTCTTTTTTTTGGATCTGTTGCGATCAAACCCTCTCAGCTATCGATCCCTGTGATCCTCGGTGATCTTATTCTCGGAGCCATGCCAGATGTCCAGGCTCTCGTCAATGATTTCGTTCTGAAGCTCAAGAGACGGTAATCTGTTCTGTCCCCACTCCTAATTGCACTTCATGGCTTCACTATTTCAGTTGTTTGATCTGGCGTTGTTCGGGATGCAGCAAGATCGAGGGGTCGCATGCGACCGCGCGGCAGACGGCGGAGCTGCTCCGGTCGGTGGTCTCGCATCAGAGGATGCCGTACAAGAACCAGGCGGGGGCGCTGATCGATGCTGTGAAGGCCGTTGGCGAGCAGCTGATCGCCGCAAATCCCGTCGGTCGGTCTCTCTAACTGGGACAGTCTTCGTTGCTTAAATATTTTTCCGCCTTACCAAAATCCATTCTTTTTTGCATATCGATGTAGGGGTCAATAGTACTTGGCAATATAAATTAAGGAATTTGCTTGTTTTTCTTTTACTCTAACACAGATGGTCGATAGCAGTTGATTGTTCCCAGATGTTTGCATTATTTCTATTGATCTTCACTACAAAGATCTCGATAAAGGTCTTAAATCACTACTCGAATGGAACTGCAAGGTTTAGTTGTTAACTTCTAAGGTCTAAAAGTCATGCTGTAAGATATTCAGTAGTTCTAAAGGAATCAACTTCCATTTATTATGCTAAGCATTTAGTGCAATACATTATTGTGACATTCTGTTGGCATTCGAGATTATTATTTAACCAGGTTGTTGCAAGTGATATGTAACTGATGATATGACTGGTAATAAGGATGATATCTGTATCCTAAAAGAAGAATATGCAACAAACTAGAAGGGGACCATTAGCTGTTTTCTTAAGATGAAAAGACTCACTGTATTTGGTGTAGACATCTAGGAAGTAGATGGGTTGAGGGATGCATTTGTGTTTAGCTTTTGGACTTCAGGCATATGAGCTTAGTCAGTCATCATATGTCTTAGTTGAAGGAGGTTGGACCTCAAAATGTCAAGCCTATAATGAAATAGTTCGGTATGAAAATATATATACAAAAAAACTTTGTCATCTGCAAATAGTCAATGGTACTGCTTGAGATTATTTCTATTGAAGCACAGGCTGAATGAAGTTGGCTGTTTTATTTTTTTGTTTATCCTTTGAGATTTCCAGCTTGTTTATGTGATTTTTTTTCTGAGGGTGTTAAACATGTCAAGTTTGGTCATTTAAACCCAAGTAGTCAAGGTCATATATAGGAAAGTTGGTTTTTTAAAACTAGTGTAGCATTATATGGATTCTAAGTCCTTTTTTCTTTTTAATTGAAAAACTCAGAAGGACTTAGGTTCATTTTGTGTTCGCTGAAGCCTTGAGGGTCCCTTTTAGGATTAGAAATCTTGCAAAATATATCTTTTACATCTTTTTAGGGTTAAAATTGTAGATTATTTCAAGATGACATATTTACATAAATATATGAGTTTTCTTATTTAGTTATTTTGTGGTGGAACTGGCGTGCCTTCTTTTGCCTTCCTAATCTCTTCTATTTCTATTTTTTTTCATTATTACTGATTCCGAATTATTGAAATTCAATCTCCTTACACAAAATGCCTTGATTCACATTGAGAATTCTTTTCCTAAAAAAAAAAATCAAAAAAATGAAAAAAATTTAGGTGTGAAGTGAGAAGGCAAGTAACTCATATTTGTATGAATTTTATATTATGGGGCGAAAACATGATGAACTCAATGATCAATTGCGGTAGTTATGACATTAAGAAGATGTTCACCATATTGGAGTCAAAGATATAGAGTACTGCCTTTGTCTCCTTTGAGTTAATGTTTTCTAGTGATGAGTCTTCCTCTTTAAAAAACATTTTTTTTTTGTAGAACAACTATGCCATTATCCATGCACTGAAGTACCCACTTGTGAAGGGAAAGAATATACACCATTCAAGCAATCCACTTGAAATACACACTTTGCATTTCAAATATGGTAATCAGAAAAAAATCTGATAATCAAAAACATGAGGCATGGTCTAAGATCACTGTGTAGAACTGTAGATATAGTGTTATTGCCATGTCATGTTTTGGGTCTCACCAAAACCTACAGTGCAATTTAACATGCTTCCTTCGTACTCCTGGAAAATGTGTTGTTGGAGCAATCTGCGGGCTTCCACCCATTCTCTTAATATTCTGCAGTTGTCTTTACTTAAACTGACAGACAATCATTACCTAATACTTTCTGAGGAATAATGATGCACTTGCATTTGAATTGGTTTCATAGAGGTTGCTGTGGGGAACATTGTGAGGCGTGTTTTGCATATCATCAGAGAGGAAGATCTTTCTTCAACTGCAACTGCAATTGAGGGACTGGGCCTATCTGCTGATAGCGATGATGATGATGATGATGATGATGAGGGTCAACATGAAGATCGCCCAGCACTGTCTGCTGCAGCCCTTGCTGCTGCTGCTAGAAGCACCCTTCGTGCCCCTTCTTTGCAAACTCTTCTTGAATGCATACCTGATTCTGCTGCTGCTCCTCAGCCTCCTCCTTCAGGGGGTGATTCTGAAGGAAAAAGCAAATGTATCTCTCTAGTCTATTTATTAGACTTTGGTTTGATTAATTTTGAGTTGATTTTCCTTCTACATACTTTTTTTCTTAAATGTTAACTGGTCACCTTTATGCATGAGGTTGAGGTTGTTAAGAAGTTAGCTATATAAAATTTGATAATGCATAGGTTATAAAAACATGAACATACTTGAGATTTTGAATTCTGTATCATTCATTTCTCCCACAGCAGCAGATAAGAGCTTGAGGAGCCGGAAGCTAAAGCATGATGTCATTGAAGCTATCAATGAACTGATTCTAGACATTGACACCTGCCGTGAACAAATTTCTGAACAAGCAGTAGAGCATATTCACCAAAAGTATCATCTCTCTCTCTCTCTCTTGTGTCTTCCCCTCCCCTCCAATGGTAAATCATGTATTTACAAATATGCTAACCAGAGTTTGTTATCGGGCATGGACATTTTGGTTTTATTTTGTTTATTGTTTTGATAGATATGGTCATGTGCATAAGTATTGGGGATATATATTAATTAAACAATAACAACAACAACAACAACAACAAAGTCTTAATCCCAAACTAGTTGGAAGTGATTTATATTAAATCTTGTATGAAATGCCATTCATGCTATTTATTTTATTAGTCATGTTTGGCTCTTTCCTGACAAAAGCATGAGGTAAAATAGAAATAATCAGAACATTGGAACTGATGGACCTTAGAGAAATGTTTATGAAGATATCATTTATTTTGTTTATGTATATATCTGTTTGTCTATGTATATATACGTGCACACAAATATATAACACACACACACACACACACACACATATACGTTCATATTAATCAGTAAACATGTATATTTTATATAAATCGGTAAGATTTCTCAAGAGTAACAGAATTATTGTGCAAACATTTCACTATTTTCTGCAGAGGCTCAGCTGTCTTTAGAATAATAAACTTTCAGGCAGTGAATGCATGGAAGAATATTGAGCTCCATATGTTATAGCTTCACCTCATTTTGAAGTTTCTCTGCAAAGGCTCAGCTGTCTTTAGAATACTAAACCTTCAGGTAGTGAATACATGGACGAATATTGAGCTCCATGTGTTACAGCTTCACCTCATTTTGAAGTTTTGCAGTCACACAGAGTCTCTGAACAATTAAATTAAATTAACTTGGTAAAACAGTGAGTGCATCATTTTGTTGCCATCTTAGTGATGCATTGACCAAGTAACTATATGCTTTGTATTTGATTTGTGTGTGGTTGGAAGCTTTCAGACACTGATTTATAGGGACTGTATTGGTTAAATGTGCAAAGTTCAAGTCATCTAGTGTGATAGTAAAATCATCAACAACAACATTTTATCATCTGTTGGATTTTGTTATCATTTCATTTGTTTTGAAATAAATAATGTAGTTTGTTAGACATTGTGGATGTTCGTCAGCACACTTGAAATATAATAACTACATGAAGTGAGTTGTTCAAAATATTTAATGACTATTGTATGATGCATATTATGAAGAAAAATAACGGTTGTTAAACCTCTATAACTGGAAGTTTGATGGAAAAATCTTAAATAGTTATTATTTTCATTATGTTGTTTTTTATATGCACGAAATAGATCTATGTTCTTGTTACATTCGCATTGTGTTTTCTCAAATTGGCCTTGGTGTACCAAACTGGTTCATGCTACCCTCCCTTTCTCTTACGGGTTGATTCTTATATGCGTATTGTTTAATGATTGATTTTTTGACAGCTGTTATACATCCAGATACCCCCATATTTACCTTGCATATTGATGCTTGAATTAATTTGTGACCATGATTTTTTTTTCTCCTGTCAGTGAGGTCATTTTAACTTTGGGCCGTTCAAGAACAGTTAAGGAATTCCTTTGTGCAGCAAAAGAGAAAAATAGATCTTTTCGGGTATTTGTTGCTGAGGGTGCTCCAAGGTTTGTACACCACACCTTGATCATTCTATTTTGAATATAGAAGAAAACATCTTTCCTATATGATTTTAGACAATAAGCCAATTGCCTTGAGCAGTTTAGTTTATGAATCATTATGGTTTTTCCTGAAATATTCTGTGATGGTGTCATTTGGAATCATGTTGTCAATCAGATATCAGGGGCATGTTCTTGCAACAGAGCTGGTTGGAAAAGGCATACAAACCACTGTTATAACTGATTCCGCAGTTTTTGCCATGATTTCCCGAGTGAACATGGTAGATTGAATATCCTTTTTTTTGTTAGTGTAGAAACTCATATTTTCTTACATAGCTTGAATACTTCATTATATAGGTGATTGTTGGAGCTCATGCAATCATGGCAAATGGTGGAGTGATTGCTCCAGTAGGCATAAATATGGTTGCACTTGCTGCTCAAAGGCATGCTGTCCCATTTGTTGTGGTTGCTGGTAGTCACAAGGTTCGTTATCTTGCTACTTTATGCAATGTCATGATTATCTTTGATCTGTGATTGCACCTACTTTGGATAGCATTTACAACATGTTTTGCCATATCAAAATATACCAACATTATATGTTGCAGGTGAAATTTTCTATGATGTGCTCATATTTTCATAAGTCATCAAAGGTGGAATATAATGTAGTAGGTAACCTCTATGACAGGTTTCTGTCTCTTTTGAGGTCAGACTGTACTACTGCTAGAATTGACACCATTGCTGCTACTGCTGCTTTTATTGTTATTCGGATGAGCTTTCTGTCACTTTAAAAAATAAGACAGTATCTGGTGTTATATTATGTGAGTGGTAAAAAAGTAAAATCCTATGGACATTAATTTTACAAGAAAAAAGGAAAGAAAAGTATGGAAAGAGTTTGATAAACAATACCATGAAGTCATATCACAAATGCACTTTGAGAAGTCTTTCCATACATCTTGAGGCAGACACTTATTAAAAGAGAATGATATAACCACACTCAGGATTCTTGAAATATCAATTCCATGAGAAATGGATTACTGTATATGACATTAATGTCGCAGAGCCCATCATACTATTGTTAGTTGAAGTTATGTGTCGACCATAAAAAGCTTCTTGAATTGAAGAGAAATTTTCCTGATGAAAATAAATCAGAGCTTCAATTTTGCAACTAATTTCATTTCACTTCATTACATTTGTTATATGAGTTAATCATCATTTTTTTTTTCGTTTTGCTGCAATTGTTTTAATATTTGCCTTTTTCTTGGAAAATAATTATCATGATGACCTATGTTTTAATATCACATGAGGTACATTGTGCCAGAGTTGCATTCTTATATTGTCTGTTTGTCCATTGTTTTTATGGCAGTTGTGTCCCTTGTATCCACATAATCCAGAGATTCTTCTGAATGATCTCAAATCCCCATCTGATTTGCTGGATTTTGGGGAGTTTTCAGATTGTATGGATTTTGGTAGTCATGGTGGGCCGCCTCTTCTTCATGTTGTTAATCCAGCATTTGATTATGTGCCTCCAAAGCTTGTCAGTCTTTTCATTACTGATACGTAAGCTCTTTTCCCTTTCCTTTCTTTTTTTTTTTTTTTTTTTGCCTTTTTTCATGCTGGTGGAGAAAAATAGCAAATAGGACCTCCATTCTTCCTAACTTTGTAATTTTATAGTTTTATCCTACATGCACAACTCTATAAAGTGTTGACACCGAGATAGCATATCATTGAGGTGTCACCAAATTCTCATATCTAATAATAATATACCATGGGTTTTATTACAATGAGGCAAGAATACTCTATTATAATGATCGTATTTCCTCTTTTCTTCTTGTGAGGAAATGAGATGCAACCCAAATTCATTAAAAGAATGAAGGGCCTCTCAAAGGACAAGAGGTTATAATGACTATAATTACATAACAGATAAGCTAGTATATAGCTATTGATCATTGTTATCATGTGTATATTTACCTGACAAACAATCAACATCCAGTTGGGATTGGTTATGTGAGTTTTTTTTTTTCACCATTTGCTCATGAGTCATGTCAAGCTTAAACCTCTAAACAGTATTGTAAATTCAACTCTAATCTATATTTTTAGGTCATTGATCTATTCTCCACAAATGTATATTTCTATCCTAACATACCATGGCCTCTTCCAATCATCATTGCGCAAAGTTTTATCATCTTAGTTGGATATCTATTGCCTAGTCATGGTGGAAATAAGTGTACTTTTGATTGCATTATACTTTTGAAACTTCTATCTAAGTAATGTTTATTGCTGGTTTAGAGTCCTACTTTTGGTGTGCAGAGGTCATACTTAGCTGTATACATGGTTGGGTAGTCTGTATGGTCATTAAGAATTTGTTTTGGTCATGGGCTAATTTTGAATGTCCATATTGTGATTCATTGCTTGGTTGTTAAGAATCCTATGTCACTTTTAAACAAGTCATGAAAAGGCTATTCTCATATCTCAGATTTCTATTAATATTATCTTCTGCTTAAGTATAATTTCTGTGATCTGTGCTTTTGTTATAACACCACTATGGACCATTGCCAATGGACAAAATACCTATCAGATTATAAAAGCACAGAGCACAGAAATTCTTAGGCCATACCTCTTCTAAAAGCCTAAATCAGAAATTCTTGATCATTATAATTTTTATAATTGCTAATAGCACCTTTTGTGCCTTGTTTTCTGTAACTGGACAACAAGGTGTCTTGATGTCTTGGGTTCAACTACCATGCTTTTTTATTATTTTTTTAGGAAAGAGAGCCCCAATCCCAGCCATTCATCCTCACTATACAACACCCCTATTCTCTTATACGATGCCCATATGCCACTCATAAAAAGCCAAAAGTATCATATAATTTGCTGTCTTGGTATGGTTCGAAATTCCTATCAGATATTTTGTTCTTTTTTCTAGGATCTCAGATATTTCATCATGGAATAGTGTTTTGTCTTACAGAGCTAGATAGATCCTTGAGTTTTTCCCCCTTTTTTACCTTTTCCATCAAGTAGAATCATTTTTATCCTATAGTTCTGTAAGGACATCTCTTTGGCTGTTGTTTGTATCTCACCCTATTTTGTGCTCCTCATTGTTATCTATTATGCCCTATTTGTTTTATCAAGGTGTGTCAATTATTGTCATACTGTTTACAGTCTCCGTTGATTTCTTTAAGTATTTTCTTTCAGTATCAGAGGAGATAGGATAGATGTTTTGCTTGTTAAAATTATAACTGCTGTTGACTACATTGCCTTTTTTTTGATTTGTTAACATAAAACATCCTAAAATTTTGTTGAGGCATTGTGGTTAATCAGCTTGCCATTACTGAATTTTTGTTCCTTATTTTTACAGGGGAGGGCATAATCCATCATATATGTACCAGCTTATAGCAGATTATTACTCTGCTGATGATTTTGTGGTGAAGCGAGGATCGACATCTTGAATGTAAATGAAGAAATACTTTGATATCAGCATGCATCTGGGTAAAATTTCTTTCATTTGTTGAATTCATATTGGTACACTTTTTCTCATAACCATTCTCCCCCTTTTTTTCATGTTAATTTCATTTTGTTCTAAAATTTTGCAATATTTAGTTACTTGTTATTAGTTCTCTTAATGACAGGAATGCTTGGAATTAGGATTGATCTCATGAAGCTGAGGGCAGACGTTGGTTAATCTAGTCGATGGAACGATTGACCAGCTTGAGTTTTTGATCTTGTACTAGTTTGATGAAAGCAATTGTCTAAGTTCTGCTGCTGTGGGTGTTGTTTTTTTCCCTTCTTTGCGGATTAAGACAGTTGTTGGCACTATCTTCACATTGTGAAAGCTTCATACAGATAGAAATTAAAATAATCAGCAAGCATGTTGATACATCAAAAGTTAGAATGGTCATCTTTCCGTGTCTAGAGTGTTTGTTGGAATTTATTCTTCCATGTTCAGACAGTGGCCACAACCTTCTGTCTTGGTTTCTGTTCTTTTCCTATATATTTTTTATCACATAAACCATCATTTGGAGGAAAGCTCAAGATAGTTTTTAATGTTGTGAACCTATGAGTGATAGACATCAGCATCTAAGGATTTGAAATTTTACTTGATTTGCTTGTATGTAGGAGTCATATATGAAAATTTTGAAAAATTTAAATTGTATGGTCCTCCAACCAATTCTTTAAGCCTTTGTCTGAAGTTGCTTGCAATAATTATCTATGGAATTTTCAAGAGGAAAATTATCATCTTGTACGAGGGTTTGTATATTTGTGCTTTGCCAGAGCTGGATGAGAGAAGGAAATATTAATGAGAAAATGGATGCTAATTATGCTAATATGGAGACATGAATGTTTAATTGCATGATGTCAGACCTCCATTTTATTTCCATTACTTCCCTGCCATCAAGATAGATATTCTCAAAAGAAAATATGGATGGCAATCCTATTGTCTGCTATTGAAAACGGGAGGACGGTAGGAATCACTCGGTTAAATTTATCGAGAAATGCCGTTCTTCTTGATATCATTGTTGTGACTTAGATATAAAGTCCATGCTTGCTCTCATCTCTAAAAATAAATATGAATATTGTCTGTCTCATCAAGCACTTCATTGTTTCGGTTCTGTAAGAACCGTTTTTAATAAATTAAGCTCTCTTGAATCTCGTCTCGTTTTTAATAAATTACTCACTTCATTGAGAATTAAACTATCTATTATCATATGTCGATGAGAATTAGTTGTGCATACGGAATTAATTGGACCACGCTACTTGGAACCCGGAGAAGGGTGGGGGGAGCTTCTATTGCATGGGAGATTACTTGTTTCTACCAACACTGATCTTAGGTTCTGCAGTATTGTTTATTTTAGAACTCCACTTTGAGTGTGAGTTTTAGTGCCGTAGGGTGCAAGGCAAGTTGCACTGAGTAACAAGGCTTCATAACTTGAGTGCGGTTCTCTGTCAAAAAAAAAAAAAAAGCTAAAACTTCATAACCAACAGGTTCAAGTCACGTTGGCCCCAACTGCAACAAGGAAATATGAAGAACAAGGGTTTGGACTTCTTTCTTTCTTTCTTTTTTTTTTTTATTTTTTATCTTTATCTTTTAATAAATAAATTACAATATAAGGCCACCATATTTTTGCGTTCAACAAAACCATGCACACTAATTATTTTAAGCTTATGAATCGGGTCCTAGGATTCGATTCATTAATGTAAGCACATATAAATCAAATCCTAGGACTTGATTCTCTACATGGATAAAAAACATAATATCTAATCAAAATTGCATGTATCGATACATTAAAGGTCTATTTATTAGTTGTTAGCTAACAGCTATCTCACATAGCTGTCGGTCAGCCAATAACCACTTAAAAGTATCCCAACAATTAATCCAAATAGGATCTAAGATATATGTATATTTTTTTTTTTTATATAAGTTTTACAAAGCCAGTTTCTCAAACATCAACATTAAGGATACGACAGAGATTCACTAGAAAATTATTATAGCAGTATATGACTATTGTACTGGATGTACTATGACCGACAAGAAAATAAGTTGCTTGGTTGGCCTTCCAAAGAATATGCCGATATTGAAAATTAGATAGTGTGGCGATCTCTGACTGAATATTCAACGGTCTTAAATGGAGAATCTCAAGGATACGATCAATCTAAGCTATAATCATTGTTGAGTCATCTTTAAGAAATATGACATTCAATATTTGTCCAAGCACTTTGAAAAGATCAAATAAGTCATACGTCAGGTCATACGATGCTACTACTGTAAGAAGCGAAGAATAGATGCAGTAATGAGAGTTCGCCTTGATATTATAATTTTGAGATGTGACTAAACCTCTGAACATACAGTGACAGTCATGGTGATGAAGCTTTATTCATCATTCATTAAAAAAAAGAAAAAAAAGCAAAAATAACTTGGTGCAAAATTCCATGATCAAAATTTGCATTGTTGATCTTATTCTCAACATCTTTACAAGAACTTGTCTTAAAATTTATCATCCATAGCTAACATAGCTACCACAATAAGCCCTGCAGATTAAAATTATCCATAATAATCATGGTTACAAGTTAATACATATGTCTTAAAAATATTATCCAGAACAGACTCTTCCAAAGTATAAATCAGATCAAACCATCTAATAATCCTTGTTACATGACAAGGGATAGTTTCCCAACAGACAAGCAATCAATTCAAGGCTGCATATCCTCTTCATATATATGCGAAATTCCTTCTTTATATTGTGTTTAAATTTGTTACAATCACTTCATCCTAGGTAAAATTCAGGAATAAATATGAAAGCATATTAAATAAAAGTTCATCTAACATAGATATCATCAGAGAGGATGTTCTCTACTGAATTATTGTTGTATGGGAATGGGAGAGGGAAGCTGGAGAGACTGCAAGAGATCAGCATCAGGCAAACTCAAAGGAGGCAGCGAGAAGTGGCCATAGGTGGAGCTTCCCTTCCTCAGTTCTTGCATGGTCGCAAGCGCAGCAACCGTGTTCCTGAAGATGCTCTGCTCCGCTGCCATCAACGCCTCCCTCTCCCCTCTCTCCGCTTGCTCTCGAGCTATCACCGGAAACACGGCATCCATCGTGTTCTCGCACTCCTTCACCAGTTTGGAGATGAGGTCCGTCGTGAAGAAGGGCTGCTTCAAAACCTTCTCGATGAATGGCAATCTCAGCAGTCCTCCTGTCCGCTTGTCATATTTCTTCAATATCTTCGCCAGCCCTGCAACACTTGAGATCTTTAGATCTTCATTTTTACTCTTTAGATGACACAATTCTTTCAACAAGAAAAACTCTTAACACAAGCTTTCATATTCCATCTAATAAAAAGATGCTAGATATTCGAACTCAATTCAAATCAAGAGGCAAGAACAGGGCAAACAGGATGAATCCATGCAGTGAAAAAGGATGAAGGACCTGTATAGTTAACATTGCTGTAGTTCTCGAGTAGAACCATCTCGCCATGGAAATTAACAATGTCTTTCCTTATCCTTCCCATCTCTGCTGCGTACTCCGCGTCGGACGGCTGGCTCCCGGCCGGCCCGAACGTGTCGATGACTCTTTTAATCCTCTCCTGCAGCTCCTGATCCAAGGCATGGAAAATTAACATAACATGCGGAATAAATAAATCTATCTATGTGGGATGATAAAGGTGGCAACCATTAAGTCCCACCCCAGCCTACCCTTTGGCGGATGATGAAGTCCTCCTCCTGCTCGACGAAGAAGGTGTTGAACTTATCGATCTCGGCATTGAGAAGATATATGAACTCGGCCTCGGCCTTGGGGGAGGGGTTGGAGGTGGAGATGAGGCGGACCAGCTTCTTGAGATCCTTGTAGGAGAGGAATTTATCCCTCCACTCCGGGAGAGTCTCCTCTATCTGCCGTTTTAGCCTCTTCCCAAACTTCATCACTCTTTCTCTCTTCTGTCTTCATACATGAGGAGGATCATAGTGGTTGAGGGCTTCTTAATTTATTATAAGAGGAAGAGGAGGGAGGGGAGGGGAGGGGAGGGGAGGGGTGGGGGGAGGCAGAGCATTGGAAGACTTGTGAGAAGAAAGGGAGGTTGGCTGAGGTAAGAGGAGGAATATTTGGGAGCATATGCTAAGCGTGTCGGAAGCAGTGCGGGGAAGAGAGAGAGAGAGAGCATAAGAGTGACAGGTGGTGAGGTTTTAATTAGTGCTGTCATTCTTTGATAACGGCCCGGCGTTATTGGTGCTTTAGATTAGATTTTTTTTTTTTTTTTCCTTTTTCTTTTCTTTTCTTTTCTTTTCTTTTCCCAATAGTGCAGTGGATTGATCACGACACGAGATAAGGCAAGCTTTTTCCTTCACTTTTATTACACCATATCGCACCAGGAAATTGCCTCACAATCTCCCATGAATTACATCGACCCTTTGAATAACATTGCAGTTGTTCGTGGCAAATGTTTCATTGT
Source organism: Metroxylon sagu (assembly GCA_017589505.3). Lineage (NCBI taxonomy): Eukaryota > Viridiplantae > Streptophyta > Magnoliopsida > Arecales > Arecaceae > Metroxylon > Metroxylon sagu. The sequence goes on along the minus strand of JACVBY030000640.1, from coordinate 1,786,130 downwards.
AAAAATGAATCGTATGATAATATTTAAAAGACCTTCCTATTATTTATTAAGTATTCAAATTGAAAATAATGTTTTGATAAAAACAAAAAAAGACTGAAATGAATAGATAATATTGATGCAGCAATGGTTTCATTTGACAAAATCAAAGTCTATAATTAATATATTATTTTTTTATTAATATCTTGATCAATTTAATTAGAATAATTAGTATTGGTGCAATGTATATAAAAAACAGCAAAGGATAGAATAATGTTTCATTAAATTAAAAATTTATTTTGTATTGTATTGGTTCTCTTTCTTATTTTCTCAGCGCGGAAAGAATGTATATAAATATTAAATGAAGATTAATTTATTGATGGATGGAGAGGGGAAGGACCTGAAATTCACCATATTGGACTGAGTATTTTTTGACTTATTAATATGAATAATAATAAGAAAACCAAATTAATGATGGGGCAATATATTTTTGTATCATGTAATTCTCTATTTTTGTATATAGAAATATAAATATTTTATGAGAATGTCACATTGGCCGTTATAATCGTGATGACCGTTATGTAAAACGGTTAATAGTGGGGGTTGGGGGAAGGAAAGAATAGAGAGAGTCATTGGAAGGAGGGCGAAATCTAAACAATTCCGCAGCATAAAAGCATATTCGGCCTTCGCGAGCACTGAAACTTCGGTCTCCAACGACTTTTCCTCGCTTTAAATGTCTTTATTTATGGGCAAAGCCGGTGGGGGAGAGAGGATGATTCCAAGGAATCTCCCAAGCTACCGCTTAGGGATTTCCAAAGTCGTAGGGTTGTCACGGTTGCGTTCATTGCTTTCTAGAGAAAAAGAGCCAGGAGGGGGGGGGGAGAGAGAGAGAGAGAGAGAGAGAGAGGTTGACGTCTCTTTCAAGGTTGAGTGCATGCAGAAAGGATTCCGGTTTATGCTACCGCGGATATCCCAATCCTTGAGATGGACGGACCCTCGTTTCGCGGGTTATACAGTCTTTTATTTTGCCGTGGAGCGGAGTTTATGCTCCGAAGGATACCGTGCTATACGACGGTATGCTATTGGTCTAGAGTGCAATGCTGCTGTTTTTCCTGTTGACTTGACTCTCTTCCTAATTGGATTTATAATTCAACAAGATGCCTTTTTTTTTTCTTCTTTTTTTTTTTTTTAATGGGCTTGAATTCCTTCTACGTTACTTGTCAAGTTAAGATTATTCTCAATGAAATAAAGCTGGATGGGATTGGCCAATCCTTGTCTCGAAGTAAAAGCTAAAATGATGAGGCCCATGTGCCATGATGACAAGTCGAGCGGACTGATTCAAATCCATGAGGTCCAAAAAAAAAAAAAACAAAAAAACAAAAACAAAAACAAAAAATCTAAAATCTGACGCATTATTTGGTGTGGCCGGCCGATGTTGTGCAGTTGATTGGTTTTATAGGATTAAGCTCCGTTTATCAAGGGTGAAATATGATGTGTAATGCTTGAGCTTAGCCACTATGATGGCTTGAGAGATCTTGCAGGTCTCTCAGCACTGCTGCAGCAAATTAACGAGGAGGACATGAATAGCTTTTTTTCTACGAGAAGTGAGGTTTGGTTATTTGGAAAAATAACTAGAGTAAATAATCTATACTACAGTCATGAATGTGTCGGTGTGCAATAAATTATAATCAAGTGCTATTATATTTGAAAAATAACGGAAGGAGTTATTGTGTCTGCATCGATTATGGCTGAATAATAGGCCATACATGAATGTACCGCATAGGATTCCATTGTTATAATCAACCCTTGGAAAGGGTACAAACACAATTTTAGAAAGCAACTTCTAAATCAAATCAATCTGATGGCTGAATTTTACCACATGTTTTTCACATTTTACAGTCGACATCCACATTTAAGAAGGCAGGGCACCTACCTGCCTGCTTTTATAGAAGAAGATGAGTAATCCCCAATTTTTTCTACAATAATGAGATCAAGGATGCCCATGGTCTTGCTTGCCGACTTGCCCTGCAAGGTAGGTTGAGTACATTGCAGGACAACGATTTATGAAAAAAAAAAATAATTAAAAATTAAAAAAAAAAAAAAAAATGTAAGGCAACTTGCGGCCAATGTCGGTTTAGTTTTGACAAAAGTCTTCGCGGCCACGGATGCAGCACTCATGCTACAACGCAAGATAGCGACTTTTATGGAAGCCGGAAAATAAGTCAAACCAATGTTATACATTTGAGTTTGATGGCTTTATGGTATTGTAAGAGACAGGAGGTTATCCCCGCGCGAATTTAATTTAATTTAATTTAATTTAAATTAAGAAAAGGGGAAGACAATTCATTCCCTCGTAGAAGAAATAGCACGGAAATCATGCAAGAGGGGCCATGGATTCGATGGTGGACATCTTAATTACTTTTTGATGGTTGGCGTCGATCGAGCACAATCAGGATCAGGGTGGGGATCGGATGGTCCTGAAGGAGGCGTTATGATCATTTGCTTGATTTCATCCCTCTAAACCGATCAGACCATCTGCATTAAGTAGAGTTACAAACATTTTAAACTTCTACAGAAGGGCACAAACCTTTGTCACTGAATATTATTATTATTATTATTTCAAAGGTTAATATAAGGGGTTCAATGATGCATCGGTTATTTTGGAATGGCCAGCCCAGCCCAGCCCAACTTAAGTGTAACAGACATTATTATAGTTTCCACTAGGTGGCAGGGCAGGTGCACCAATTGCATTTCTTCCATTCTCGGACCATCCTCCCATGGAGCAATCCAACAATGAATTTTGCATCTTAATTGTGCTTTTCACGTCTAAATACCATTCAACTGGTGGTACTCACAAGTATGCAGACTAACTGTGTGCAAATTCTGCAAGTGTTATCAGCAGACTACTGTTCATGCTCATCATTTTTCTGCCTACTTTTAAATATGCATCACATGAAAATTTACAAATTACAAGTGTTTGAAATTTCTTTATTTACCAAGCCCAGTTACATCAACAACTAGATAAAGAGGACAGATTAAAGCGGTGAAAACCAAAAGCATTTCTAGTAGAGATTTACCATAGCGTTTTAGCACCTTTCAACCCTGAAACAGCTTCCTCATGGCTCCCTGCACTGAGTTTCCCATGCCGGCCGCAACTGCCTCTGCTAAATACGCAGCCTAGGAAAGCAGTTGTTTCATAGTATTAGCAAATACTATACAAAGCCAATCCATTATGCAAGAAAATATGGTGCAAATAGGAGAAAACAGCTCGAGGTAACATTGGAATGATGATACCTCCTGGACAGTCTTCTGAAGATCAAAAGCATCTTTAATCCGGTGGTCCAAGAACTTCCATGTATCACGAAACTCTATCACAACACAACACCACCCCGGCCAGTACATGTAAAATGAAAGAGAACTTTCAAGTTCTATTGGTTTTTATAATACGTCACCATGCGCTCCAGAGATAAAAGAAGTAAGCCACTCAATGCAAAAGAAAGAACGTGGCAGGGAATCTAGTGGCTACCAAATAGATAATATTGTTATTAGAACAAACCATATCACATATATCTGGCTTGGATGGAGATCATCATAAAAAGGGATGAAAAAAAGGCAATCAAATGAGTAGACATGAAGCACCCAAGCTCATACTTTATAGGTGCTGCTGTCACAATCGATTTGCATGTTTCCAGTGAAATGCAACCAGAAAAGAGAGGGGAAGAAAAACCTAGCTTGTGAAATGGTTCATAGATGTCTTTGCGCACAAAGTACGGTTTGGAGCCAAAAAGGGACAAATCAAACAAGTGAAAGAAAGGACAAACCTGGGGAATGATCTGTCACCATATACACCTCAGATGTCGAGTATATACCTCCAAGTACTGTTCGCTTCACATACCAGTCAATATCAGAGCCTGTGTCCCCTGCAGCATGCCAGATCTCATCAACCAGCAATGCCCGCTGCTTAAAACTGGTTGGGAGGTTCATTGGTTGTGCCTGTCAAACAGCCATATAAGTAGCTTAAAAATTAATATTTACAATTGATACAGTTGTAACCCACAGAAGAGGCAAAAACCTGCACCTGGATGCTCAGTGCTTGAGGCCATTTTGATATGTAAGGTGCTTGCATCTCCAAACGGATTCGGACAAGCTTCGATAGGCGGTCGCTAGGTATTAGATTTTTCAACTCCTCTCCAGAATCAATTCTATCTATAAGTCTTTGAAGGCAGTCATCCATGAAAAACTACACAGACAGAAAGAATAACAAGACATCAGACCAAAACCGAAAAAGGAACCATCATACAAAAAGCGCATGAGGACATGCTTGAGAAAGTTGATAAACATGTCTTTAAGTTGCATCATGAAAATTCTCCTATCGCACAGAATACATCAGTGAGGGCAGTTCCCTCAAACACTGTCTGCATCATTCACTGAGTACTGGTACAAAACCATAAACTAAAAAGCCTCCATAATCAAATGATTCCTTTGACAACATACACGTGTCACCATATGGTAATCTATTCACAGAATCAATTGCTCATGGTCTTTTCCTTCTCAAACACACTACAAAAGTATTCATGTTCACTAATTTTGTTACAGCCTTCAGGGAGGGGGAAACTAGAAAAATATGCCAATTGATGCAAAAATAGCACAACATTGTAGAGGCAATACAACTCCCTGTTTGAATTTACTTTGCTTGCCAAGGGATGCACCAGATTATAGGCATCAAAAAAGAATCTGAGTCTGGCCTCTTGAATCTCAAAAACAATGGTAAGTTAAAGTGAACACAACTTTAAAGACAAGAGAATGAATCAAATTGTTCAGAAATTAATGCACATCAGTGGTGAAACTTATATTACTTTGCTTACTAAATAGCCATTAGAGCAGAGAAGGAATGATTTGTGCAACGTCTTTAGTTAGTAAACCATCAATAAGTGGGGATTTTACCACTGCAGTAGCAAATCTGAAGACATCTTCAATGGGATTTACACAATGCACTAGCATAGATTTTTTTTGGGTAAGTCCTGCTATCCTAATGTCCTTTCGTATCAATCAATTTGAAGTTTTTTTTAATAAATCCAGTGAGGATACATTGGCAATCCTTCAAATACAACCGATCCTCCTTAACAGGGCTTTTGCTGAGCATGTTCCTAACACATGCTTCACCATGTCATGAGCCCATCAAATAACTGACATCTCAGTTACACATCATAAGGTCATGCAGCTTATTCAAGTTTGTCTATATGAAATTCTGCTAAAACAATATGGTTGTGTAGCAAGTTTTTTTTTACTGCTTTGTAAGTCCGTTTGTCATCTTATTGCCATGCACTAACGAAACAAAACTTCCAGAAGCACCTCAACATTTGACTCCCTTTCAATTGTAATCCATTGTAAACATTATATCTGATTCCAGGCACTATCTATCATAAACCCACAATCCCTGAAATTGGTCCGCTGCAGGCATCTCCATTTTTCCTCTATACTTTCGCTAAACCAGTAATTTGGATTTAGGGGCATCTAAATAAATCTCGCGTTCAATTTTCATCCTACAAACTCTTTTTGTTTTTTTTTTAAAAGTTGGTTTAGTCCTCTCCTGTAACTTCATATCCAAAACAAATTTCAGCATCTATAACCATTAATCAAGCAGCAATATTTCCAAAATAGGTCGGTATCCAAGGCTTCATCCTAGAGAATTCTGTTTAATTCAGCTTTAACAAGTTAAAACAATTGTCAGGCTTCATACCTCTAACCTTTGAAAAACTCCTTGTAACTAGAGACTCAACAGTTCAAATATACACAATTCTTAACACTTCAGATAAAAGCAATGACCACTTCCCCATATATAGCCTCAATCACATCAGCACATCCACTTACAATGTCTATTCCTCAAATCCTATAAACCTTCTTCTTGGTAATTTATCATAATATCTGATGAAGCCAACTGAAACTATTTAGATTATTTTCTTCTTCCTTACAACTTTTCCAACAAATGTCCAAGAAAATAGCCTCAGAAACATCTATCTTGAAAAGTTCAACTTGAGAAAACACACTGCAATGTTGCCTTTTCACCATGACCTTCCTGCACTGAATCTAAGGACAACATCGCAGAAATTTGTCAAAAAGATATACTAAATAAACAGATGACCAGTATTCCTTCACTAATCTCATGCACAACTAACATCAATGTCCACAAAGTTTTATAATAAAAGTCCTGACTCCATGCTCTTTTCGGCAAGAGAGCTGAGTAAAGAAAATTAAAAATTGCATCGCTCCCCTCCCCTCATAGTTGTGCTAGCAAAATTCCTACTAAAGAAAATTCTGTCTCCTCAGACTCTGCAACTTCCAAAAGTACCTCTGAGCATATAGCAGGAGTTTTTGGTGAGCAAGATTCTTTGTTTATTAGGCAAGCGAGAATCAATCAAACAAAATCAAGCCCAAGGAAAAAAAAAAAACAAAAAGGCCCTTCTTTAACAAGAAATGACAAGAAGATCAAGCTACAAAGGAGGGGAAGGGATATTCATAATACAAGGAACTAAGGCAAGCCCGATAAAAGCATGGATTATATTTAACAAACATGAGGATTCCCCAAGCAAGAGATAAATATGCTTTTAGTTTGACAAACCCAATGCCATCAACACCTCAATATCCTAGCGTCTGCTGAGATGAAGATGGCTTCATATCATAGAACATCATCTAAATACATCTTAAAATATTTTGCCAATTTTTCACAGCTTAACATGATACAAACCCCACACCCATCAGATCTGTTGCATGCTTCCACACTCCAGTTCCAATCAACCAAATCTAATTCCCTCGTAATGTTACATTGCATTTAGCATACTATAAATAAATCCATGACAAAAGAACTAAATTAAGCTAACAGCAAGCTAAAATCAAAGAAATAATGAAGTCTTTTTCACCTCCACGAGAGCCGCCTCCTTACGAGGAAAAGAACCAACGATGGAAGGGGAGATGCCCACATCCCTTGCCCCAGCAATCATCGCGGATTCGCCCCATCCCAACCTCACCTGGACCAAAAAAATTCCCAAACGATAACACCATCCAATCATATGGTAAACAGAAGGAAACGCAGTAGAAAGAGAAAACCAACGCTAGGTTAGCAGAAGATGGGTGGATCAAAGGCATACGACGTGGGGAAGAGCCGCGCGGAGGACCTGAGCCTGCTCCTCCTCGTAGTCCCCTCCTGCCCGTGGTCCGGCGCCGCCGCTCCGCTGGTGGGGCTTGCCCTCCTCTCCCAAGGCTCCCGACGACGCAGACGCCCCTGGTGTTGGATGTGGGGATTCTCCTTGCGGCTGTTCGGATGAGGTATGAGGCGGATTCGGCTGGGAAGAGGCCGCAGCAGAGAGGCGGCTAAGGGCCGGTGCCGCCGTGGCGCAGCGAGGGGATACGAGGTGGGCGAGTAGACGACGAGCCGCCACCGATCGCAACATATCCGAGAGAGAGAGAGAGAGAGGCGATCGCTACCGTCCTATCCGTTCGACGAAATGGCCTGAAGTGAGGGGAGAGTGAGCAAGATGAGGAGGTGCGAGTACCGGCCGTTGGGTTCAATAATCCGACGTGTCCATGAGGAGCCCGTCCGAAAATTGATTAAAATGATATATAAGAAAAAATATTTAGAAATCTAAATTTATATATTTTTATGTTTTTCTAATTTATTTATTACAAAAATAAATAGTATTAATTATGCTAGTATGATAAAATATATGAAAAGATAAATAAATTAAAAATCTATTTTATGAGATAAAACAGTGCATATTTTAAAATGTACATAAATTCAAATTTAATAAATTTTAAATATTAAATTATAATAAAATAAATTATTTATTTTAATACTTTGATGATTAAGTTAAAGGCCATCATATAAATCATTTTAAGATTGGTTTCGCTTTAATAATGTATTTTTAAAAAAAAATTGAGATGGTTAAAAGAAATTAGGATGGCCTAGGTGGCATCCCGCATTGTTATTCGGTATTATTTTAAGAAATAATTTTTTTCTCAAAATTAATCCTGGCATTATTTTTTTTTTTCAAACAATATTTAAAGGAAAGAACACACTTTTGAATCTGCTTCAATTTTTCTGTCCTTATCTTGTACGATCTTTTTATTACTCTAATGTTTCTCTATTATATCAATGCTATGCTAGTGTCACAGCACAGCTTCTTGGAAGCTCCCAAGAAGAAGAGATTGAACCACGAAGATCAAAACGTCCTCGCTTTTGTTACACTTCAGACAAGTTTCACCATCAACAAAGAGGCAAGAGATGTCATGGAGAAGAAATACAGTTCTATCCATCTTTCTACTCCAGTAGAAAGTGTTGGCCGTAGTACAGGAGTACGACAAAGGAGAATGAAAGGAATACCTCTTCGTTCACCTCTTTTTTAAAGCATACAGGTACCACCACTTCATTTCAGGCATAGCCTGTCTCACCAGTTTTAACCCAAGCAGCAGCAGGAAGAGACCAAAAAAAAAAAAAAAAAAAGGGAAAAAACTGACTCACCGATCACAAAAGACATCAGTTGTGGGAAAATTTTTATGTACCTGTTGTATATTTCTCCTTAAAATTACATCATTCAAATTCAAACAACTACAAGAATAACAGCAAAAGAAAAAGAAAAGAAAAAACTGCCTCATAGAAGGTCCAACACATTAAATTTCAAATAAGAGAATTTGATGGTACTTCAAACTTGAGATATATATAATAACTAGGTTCAGAGGCATGCAAATTTGAACAGCAAACAAATGCATGAAAAATGAGTATGATCAAACAAAATGACTAATAAGTCAGGATGAACAAGAAAAGAAAAAGAAAGGTAATACAGACTGAAATGCCAATTGATCCGACATAAAGGAATTGAAACAAGGATTGTAACGTCTCAAGCTAATCTGCTTACCCAATTAATCCATTAGCGGATCAAAATCACATGGTTTAAAAACTCGAGTGAAAGTTAATTGATAGCATATGAATTTGAGTTATAAGCACAAAATACTTTTTTTTTCCATTCGATATGGGACTTATTTTTGAGGTATTACAATACGATATCTTGTCATAATGCCATAAGCTAACTAGAATCCATCCAAGATAAGTTGTTAGTGTTGCAAGGATGGCTCTACACCATAGCAAGACTCTACCATCGTCTTATAAGTAGACTTTTTCTTATACTCACCAACTTCTATATACTCAAATCGATTCTGATATCCTTTTGTAACGCTTCAAACCCATCTGCTAATCCAATTAATTCATTACTAAGCTAAAACCATATTGTTTAAAAATTCGAATGAAAGTTAATTAATAGTAAGTAAATTTAGATTATAAGTATATAATTTTTTTTTATTTGATATAAAATTATTTTTAAGTATTACAGGAATAATAATGAGATTTAAGTCCTTGGGCAGCAACTACGTATGGCTCACTTTGTTCACCGAGATCTGCAGCTGCCATGTCATGTAACTATCAGTACCTCAGGCATTTCTGTGTGACAATGGACTCCGGTTTCAAAATGCAGTAGAAAGCATCATCAAGTATGCTATTGGATTTATCCTCCCATTTTTCATAAACTAAGGCTGCAGTAAAAGTTAGTGGAATACCTGCACTAGAGAACAAAATATCTCAGCAAAATCAGTGCAGAACCAAATATGCATTCTTTTTATCACACTAGCAGGTCGCCTGATGTTGAAATCTTCAAGAGAAACCAGGAAAAAAAAGAGTGAGAGGTGGAAAAAATGTTTTAAGTGAACTATTTTATATGTGGTCTGCAGTGACATGGCCCCAAGAAGGCTGAGAACCAGTAGGGCAAAAACCACCTGTAAAATTTCATATATGAGGAAAAACCCTAGAAAGCATCACAAACAGGCACAATTAATTTCCACCACTCCCACACACCTAGCTCATGAATTGATAAAAGGAAGGTCAGATTATGAAGCAACAAAAAACATATATGAAGACATTTAATGGTAGAGACAATAGACTGTAAATAATCACAGTTTCATGTACTTTATAAAATAGTGGCCATGCTTTTCCTTGCAAAGAGATCTTAGTATCCTGACTGCAAAATTCCATGAAGAACTGACTGAACAAGCAAGATAATGTGCCTTCTCTCCTGATAATTGAAAATGTGAAGGAGAGTTTCCAGATTTTATAACCAAATCTGCGCACACAGCATTTTTTTTTTTTTTTTTTTTTGTTATGATCAATTCCATAAATAGTTGTCGATAATAGGTCAAGAATTCAAATGGCATGTCAGAAGAGCCAAAAGGAAGTGGAAAAAAAGATAAGGAGAAAAACTAAATAATAAAAATTCACTCTTGCAGTTAAGCTACTTCAGTGTGCTCTTAAGCATCTGAATGGAAATATCTCTCTACCACAAAAATAACAATATTTGACAAATAATCACCACACATAAGAACATGCTTGTGAAGATTGAAAAGAATCACAATATTTTGCACATAATTAAAAATAATCAATCTCATAGACATCACACTGTGATTCCTGAATTCCAAGCTATCATGGCTTAGCATCAATTTAAAAAAAAAAAAATAAAAAAAAAAATAAAAAAAAAAATCCTAAAACAATAGACATAGCAAGGAAGCATACTTACACTTCTGTAGGCAACATTCCATGCACAAACAGGAATAAAGCAACCAGCAAGAGATGGTATATCCACATGCAAACAAGTAATAATAAATAACAGCCAGGAGTAACAATGTTGTGAGTGTCTGTCTGTTTCTTATCCTTCCAAAGAAGAGTGTTGGCAACTGAGAGAACACAATTAATCATGCTTTTCAGTAAACTATATATGAACAGAGTTAAAAATATGTGAATCTAACAGATCCATACTGTTTCCATTTCCTAGGTAGATACAAGCCTTTGATGTTCTCTTCTCAGCTCTCAAATGGGGGTATGACTCAATTGTTCTCTTCAGATCATCCTACAATTGGAATAGGAAGAGCAAATTATAGCTGCATAAGCAATAAATTCCAACCGATTTACTAGTCCAGAAGTCAGAGACTTCAGATGGGATGTCACCAATTCAAAACCTTAAGTGATACAATAGGTTCATAACCAAGTTGATCTCTAGCTTTTGCACAACTGAAAGTTCTGTCACATGAGAGAAGCCTAATCCTTGAAGGTGTCAGCTGGGGCACAGTCATCCCATACTGAGAGAACAATTTGTATGTCCACTCTACTGCATGTGCTATTGGCATCATAACAAAGACAGGAATTTTAATTGTAGGCCTGCAACTCAGAAAACTCAGCACTTATTAGAAAGAGGGCAATACCATGTATATTCATAATGCAGGAGGGAGAGACATGATGTGTCTGGAAGTTTGAAAAATGTTTCAACCATAAAATTGTCTTTCTCGCTTGACTTCTATTGAAATATCGATAACACTAATAGAGAAGCCTGATTTTATATGCATGTAATTTGACATTAGGAACATTAAGAACCTAAATGGATCTTTTGACATAGGATATGTATGTACATGTGAATTCTAACTTTATATAGCATATGAGAGTACGTACACAAAATAAATTCATTCTGATACACATGAAGCATTCTCGATTTTGGTGCTTCAAGGAAATTGGCAGGGTAAAAATTTATTAAGTAGTTATGCCTCATGCTAATTTGGAAGCATATAAGTGACAGATAAGAAAACCAATGCAAAGATGATATTAGAGGCTCAGGATAGCAGCGACAAAGTTTAAATAGCAGAATCATATGATTCAAATTTCAAAGTACCAGAATTTAATCACTGCAGTTCTGTGAATGAAAAAGACATTGCTGCGAGCAAAATAAAAGTCTGTTAGAGATGTGCCCGATTGCTCTGGAGATTAGTTTTCTGAAAAAAAAAAAAAAAACCTTATAAAAGTATAGCGTAACTGAACACTTTTTTTTTTTTTTATCCCTCATAGTCAAATGACAAAGTAAAACAAAAAAAAACAAAAAAAAAGGTTCCGAATCTCGTGCAGTTTGAAAATCTCAAATCTAAATGAGAATTTCAATAGATATGATTTTGGATTTGAATCAGGTACTGTAGTGCTCTAGATTTAAAAAATAAATTTAGAGAGATTACATTTATTTAATGGTGCATTCCTCCAACTAATAAATGTCCGGCCGGGCTCACGTGTTGAGCTCCAAACTTCTTTTATTACACAAAATAATAATAATAATAATAATAATAATAATAATAATAATAATAATAAATAATAATAAAGATATCAAAGGATCTCATGTAGTCTTGGACTGAACAAAGCATGATTCACTCAAGCCTGATCCGATGGCAAATTTATCAGAGCTCAGACTTAAGAATGAATTTCAAATCAGATTCCGTTTGAAGTTTGAACTTATTCTTTGAGTTTTTTTTTTTTTTTTTTTTAAAAAAACACCTGGAACTTTTTCGAACTGGGCTCGGCCTGCCCCTCCCCATCCTGTATAACACGTTAAACAATATTTTATATCATAAAAATTTATAAATATTTTATGGTATTGATTAATATTAAAGACTTCGTCGAAAATTGATAATACAAATTTTCTTTAAGGCAAATAGAAGATAACTTATTAATTGTCGACACCCACCAATATATGATATGCAAGCTACAATAAGATTTGGTGTCATTGTATTAACGAATTATATATATATATAGTTTAATGGTTTATTAATGGAGTCATTACTTCATTAAAGATTTCATGATGGAAATCGGAAGAACTTATTTAGCTGTGCAATCATATTTAGTGAGTGATCAATGTCGATCATATTTAGCGACCATACGAAAACTATCATATTTAGTTGGGTGATCAATGTCGAGAAAACTGCTGCTTGTTTGATGTGAGCTTTGTGGACTTTGTCCACTCGAACAAGAGAACAGGCCTGTCTTTTGCCTGGCTTTTTAAAAATTTAGAAGTTATTTATTTTTCCGCTCGCTCGTTTCTCGAATCGCCTGTTTAAAATGCCCGGTCGCAGGGAGATAAATAAACAGCGAGCCCGACGAGGCCCAAAGAGAAAGGGAAAGCGGAAGAGGCGAGCCGAATTGAATGGAAGGTAGGAAGGGGTCAGAGAGAGCTTCGATCGGATCTGGAGGAATTTGTTTATTGTTGGATCGCCGGCGAGGGAGATGGAGGAGATCGGACCGAAGCCCGAGGGGAGATCGGGAGCGAAGTCCAACTTTGCGGTTACCTGCAGCCTGCTGAGCCAATACATGAAGGAGAAGGGGAGCATCGCGGATCTCAGCCTCGGCATGGCTCCTCGCCGTCGAGAAATCGCCAAATGTTTTTTTTTTTTTTTTCTTTTTTTTTTTTTTCCATCTGCCTCTCTTATTTAACTCTTTTTTTTTCTTTTTTTTTTTTTTTTCCATCTGCCTCTCTTATTTAACTCTTTTTTTTTTTTTTTTTGGTGTTAAATTCCAGTGGATTTTGGTGACCGTTATATATTATTTTTAAATCACAAGGGAGTATCAGGAGACCTTTTCAAACATTCAAATCTATCCAACAAAATAGATTATATCTATATATATATATATATTATATATATCTACAATAATATAGATATATATGGATACTTATCTAATCCATCTCATTAATTCGTCTTAATCTTTTATGGTACATTTAAATTTTTAAAGAAAATAAATGATCATATATATAATGTTGATTCATTTTGATATTTTGGGTTTCGTAGTGATCAAGTTTAATTGTCAGATTTATATTAGAATTCGAATATCATACGTTTACGGATGTGAATTTTCCCATACCATCAGTCCGTATTTCTCAAATCAAATACTGATAATTAATTTAATCCCCATGGAATCGTTTTCAGCCCTGCCAAGTCCCGCCTTTTTTTAATTCCTCGGCCAAACCCTAGCTCCTGAGTTGGTGATTCCTCTCCTAATTCCTAGATCTTTGACATCCAACCCTAAGTCCCCCTCTCGGGGACCTCTCGATTCATGCAAATCTCGCCGCTTTTCGTAGAGAAAACGGCGAAGATATCGATCGCATTCTCCTCCCCTCCTATCTGATTCGCTTCGATTCGGATCATGGCGATGCACTCCCCAACCAGCAGATTTCACTCCCGCCCCCAGCGGCGGCGAGTCATCGGGACCCTCTCGTCCCGCAAGATCATCTTGTCGGCGCTCTGGCTCGCCTTGTTCGTGTGGATTCTTATTGGGCAGAGGAACGCTGTGGGTGGGCTCCGGTTTTTCTGGCGGTGGTCGCGGCCGCGGCCGATCCCGATGCTCCGGCCGGTGGCGTTCAACTTGACCGACTTCGGTGGGGTCGGTGATGGAGTCACGTTGAACACCATGGCCTTCGAGCGTGCTGTGGCGGCGATCTCGGAGCTTTCGGATAGAGGTGGCGGGCAGCTCAATGTTCAGCGTGGCGTCTGGCTCACTGCGCCTTTTAATCTCACTAGTCATATGACTCTCTTCCTCGCAGAAGGTGCACTGATCCTTGGAATTAAGGTGAGGGATATAAAAATCTGAACCTTTTCTTTTATTTAAGAAAGGCGACTCCTGATGTCAGTATTGATTTCTTGACAAGCATCCGTGATTTCATTGCTTAATATCCGAGGTTAGTTTTGTTCTTAAAATAATGTATTTTTGCCTTATTCTAGTCTGAGATGTTGGCACATGGAGGCCATGATATTTGTTTGGCAAGTAATCTGCTGTTATTTGTGTGCGTTTGGAGATGATGGAGTTTCGTTTAAATATAGATGCAATTTTTTTGTTTATTTCCATGGAAAATGTAGCATGAGATTGATTATTACATACAGAACTTCATACATTCCACTTAATGCCAAGCAATGAAAAATGAGCTTCTTTTTGTCTGCTGTTTAGGCTTATTGGAAGGTGAAAGATGACTTGTACTCACAACAAACTTGCTTTTGCTAGCACTTTTACGTGCATCCGATATGCTTGTCTTCCTTTCCTGTTTGTATGCAGTTGTGATCAGTTTGTTAATGTTTTCTGCATATATTTGCATTAGGGTTACACTAAACATGATTTAGTGAGTACCCTGAATGCGTGTTAAGGGTTTAACCTTAACTATAAAGGGAAAGAAGTTAAGGGTTTAACCTTAACTATAAAGGGAAAGAAGTTAAGGGTTTAACCTTAACCATAAAGGGAAAGAAGTTATCTGATTGATGTGTGATTCTTGGAAACTGACCGTCTTTAATCCTATGCTTGTCTTGTTTAGTAATGAATTGAGCAGCCCTACTCTGTGATATGTCATAAATGGATTTGATCTATCGCAATGGGATTTTATACGATCGCTAATTTTAGTGGGGCATGTATGATTTGCTTGCATTTTTTGAATTACTGATTTAATATCTGAAAAACATTACTGTTCGTGATATCAATGCTTTGATAAGATGAAGAGTTATTGTGTTCCCTGGCCTATGTCATATCTGAATATTGTCTGAAGGGCTAGAAATCAAACAAACTATCATCATTGCTTTTTACGAGTTTAGAGGGATGTAGTTAATCAACTTTAAATCCTTACGTAAAAAGTTAATAGCTAGTCATGGTAAAATTTTAATTATCAGAGGAAAAAATATCAATTTTCTGTTACATATGATAAAGAATGTTAAAAATTATTCATGGTAAAATTTTTATTATCAGAGGAAAAAATATCAATTTTCTGTTACATATGATAAAGAATGTTAAAAATTAAGGCAGGAACATAGCTGAAGTTTATAATGTTTATTAAATACTGAAATGTGTTATGAAGGCTGGCTAAAAGAAGAAACTAAAGATTCATTATCAATGGTTACATTCAACTCCTGTTGGTTTTATTTCTTTCCTCAATCAGTGCTGTGCCATGCAAACCATCTTTGGTTCTTTAGATCATAAACCGTCTTTTTGGTTCTTTAGATAATCTAAAAGTTAGAATAGATATTTTTGCAGATTGATCTGTAATCTGATAGACTATTTTGGCTGCTATAATTAAGCAACAATGGTGAATGCAGTCATGGAGTTGCTTGCTAGACATTTAGATTTTGAAGTATGCACTCAGATAGCCTGTTTCATCAGAAGACTAAATATCAGTGACCTTCGGTTGACCATTTATGCTATTAACCTTATAAGAAATTATAAACTTAGGTTTCTATGATAATAGAGAACAATGATAAGTTGTCAAATTGTAAAATTGTGTGAGAATCCGTCTGAGAATACTGTTAGTTTTTGTGGTTGAAGGAATAACTCCTTATCCATTTAGTATTCCAATGCTTAAAAGGTATAAGCTTAAAGTTTTTATTCATATGTAAATTATAAACAATGTTATCAGGCTATCAGCAGTTAGCAAGTACATGAGGATAGTGATAACAACCATGAAATTCTTTCGACAGGACTGTGTCGGTAATTATGTTATGGCCTTCCTATTGCTTAGTGATTAAGTCGATTTGATAACAGGATGGTAAATATATGGTTTTAACTTTTAATAGCTGCTAGGGTATATCATGCATTTAATAATTATGATTCCTTTCTATCCTTTATTATTAATATATCATGATTTATAAGACCTGTCTATGATTAGATCCTTGTTTAATCAATTGGGTTGAGACAACAGTTGGGGAGAGAAGTGCTCTGATCCAACTTATGTCAAGGTCTAGCAAATATAAGTTTATTGCTTGTGGTATAACAATAGTATGTAGGTTTATTGCTTGTGGTATAACATGGTATGTAGGTACTGGTTATGTTGAAAACATACTCACTTGGGTTCTTGCATTGATTAATAACCTATTCTTCTGACATCCTCAGCATCTAGTGAGAATGTCATGGTGGCTAGGAGCCATAAAAAACAACATGGCTTGTTACTAGTCATATTTGGTGAAGGTCAGTAGGAAGGTCTCGAAATAGTTGTGTGCTGGAATTTGCAATGGTTCGTTGGAGTGCTTTAAATTTCTTGGGGCTGCCATCAGTGCACTGGTGGTGGTAAGCAATGCATTGCTGCCTGGAAAAAAAATGCATGACAAATGAGATCTGATGGTAGGTTGCCATTTAGCTAAATTCGCATTTTTGTTGTCATGCGAAGGTTATGCTCTATTATGGTAAAGTTCCACAATCTCTCCAGCTCAGATCTTCTGTCTCAATATAACTTTAGCAGTGAAATCATGAATTATACTGGAGAATGTTGTTTTCTTGATATTGGAGGTACAAATTGCTGGTTTCTAGAGGTCAACATCTCTATATTGTGTCTTTATATTTGTAGCGGGATCCGCATTAGTCATTATGAATAACCAAATGCCTATAGTCTGGGACAAGGGTGTCCTTGAGGTTGGTGCCTCTAACAACAAGATAATGTGGAATCTATGGTGGAGAGTGAGCATCCCTTCTTGTCTCGGTGTGAATCCTAGTCACTTGAGTGGGTCAGGCTGATACAAGTGCAGGTTCTCATCCTTTAGCTCTTGACATGCAGTTCTCCTATTTTGGCTCTGGCCATCTGTTAAGCCTGATGCTAGTCATCCTTCTGTCTACTGGCATACTGGGTGCTGCATTTTTTTTAATTGCTTTAACTTAGATATTATTCAACATCCTTTTTATTTAAATCATTACTATGAGTACGTCTCAACTTGCATATTTTGTTGCTTAATCTAACATTTTTTTTTCCCTGAAACAAAAGAAACTGTTAGTCAGACTCTGTGGTATGCTTGGATGGTTCTTGGTTGGTAACGATATTAGGTAGTTTGTTGTGCTTAGATCTTTTGTCAACTAGAGAGGGGTGTAGCTTAATAACAGCAGCAAAGCTTACAGCCAATATATTGATCAGTATTTTTAAATATTCTTGGGATTTTTATTTAAATATACTTGTCATATTAGCTTCTTTGATAAAAAAGAGAATGCTGTCTAATCTTCAATACTCTAGACATGTAAATTCAGGAAGAAAAAATCATTAATTACAAAAGGTAAAACAAATATACAGGCAAAAACTTAATCAGTTGATAGCTCCAAACTATTTGCCACCTATAGATCAATGTCTGGCACAGCTACAAGGTGCCAAGTATTGTCGCTGTGCAGGTACAATTCTCATCAGAAATTCCTTTTTTTACTTGATTACATTCACCAAGGAGTACACAAATTCTAGTTGCTAGAGTAAAGAAGAATGAATAATCAATTGACAATGCTCATTTTTGATCCATGCTTTTAGTCTCCCTTCTGTCCCTTGTGCCATGCCAAACTTGATGTCCATAAAGCTAATTGCTGACTTATCACATTTTTAGCCTTATTCTGAGGTCTCTTCTCTAAAATATCCAAGTTCACCACTAGACTTGTCCACTTTCTTGATAATCAACTGGTTTGATGCTTCCCAAGGCTTCTGACTTCTTGTCCACTTCATCAAATCATCCTATCTCATTCTTTGTGTAGTCTTTTCCCCTCATACCTTTGCTGCCACTACTTCCTATTGTCTCCCTTTAACCTTATTACCTTTCTTTGGGAAAACTTTTGGTTCATGCATGTTTCATGTGATTTATTTCAGTCTTCATATGCATGTGATGACTATTGCTTTATGGCATGCATATGTTTATAAGCTTAGCCATAACCATCATCTAGCCTTGTCCCAACCATTAGGACTATTGTATATGTTCATAAATGGATAATATGGATAATTTGTGCCAAGATTTTGATATGCCCATATAAGTGTTATAACAACCATCATACAAAACCATGGCTTCAAGCACAGATGCACCACTTTGTTATTTTCAATCGAACTAGGTATCTTGCAATGTTGGAGTTAAAGAATGATGAAGCAAATACCTTTATTTTTTGCAATTCCCATCGAGCAAATTGTTCATGTTTTTGTCAGTTATGTTATACCATATCCCATGAAATGCTCGATTTTAGTATTAAATCAGTTCAACGTTTTTTTTTGGAAAGTTTCTACAAATTGGATAGCTTGAAGTTAAATCACCTCACAAAATCTAAAGACATAAAAAGGATTCCAGCAAGTGATTAAATACTATACATATTCTTATTTTGGGCTATGTAACTACTGATTAGACAAGTTCACATAACTTCAAGCTATCAAACGAGCTCATTAACTTTGGATAATTTTTACAATTTGATAGCTTGAAGTTGGGGTGCATCACAAAGTCAAGGGACAAAAAAGGATTCAGGTAAATGACTGAATGCTATGCATATTCTGATTGTGGGCTATGTAACTACTGACTCAACAAAATCACATATGGACTTGTCCTTGTAAATCAGTCTATCATCTATATCGCAGATTACGGATAAATGATAGTGCTGTAGAATAGAATTAAAATAATCTGCAATAATTATGAGGCTGACTAAGATGTTTTAGTTGCCACATGACCATATAATCTTGTGAGATCAGGGATGCCTGTTGTTGCAATGTACAGAAGATGTTACCATGTTTCCAAATGCAGTATCTGCATTGTAAAAGGCCAATGCTATGATCTTCTGAATATGGGATTATTTATTGTAAGGACACTATTTTAGGTTTGATCTTGCAAAATGATACTTAAATCAGTGCAAAGTTTTGCATTTCCAAATGCGGTATCTGCATTGTAAAAGGTCAATGTTATGATCTTCTGAACATGGGATTATTTATTGTAAGGACACTATTATTGGTTTGAAATTGCAAAATGATACTTGAATCAGTGCAAAGTTTTGCATCGTTTCAATGTTCTTATACTATCTAAACTGAACCATAGTCAACAAACCTTAACCCATTTCTTTGAGGTATGTAGATGTCTTAATTAATAATATTAGTGCTCTCTCTTCTTTTGCTTCGGTTGCTATCATGTGCGTATGAGAATCATTGATATTCATTGATGAAGTTCTTGCATCTAGTATAATATGGATATGTGAAGGGCATTTGTCAATATTTAATTGGAATTTTTATGTTCTGCACTGTATCAGGATGAGAAATACTGGCCTTTGATGCCTCCGCTACCATCATATGGTCATGGGAGGGAGCAGAAAGGACCTCGGTATGGAAGTCTGATCCATGGTCAGCATCTTAAGGATGTAGTTATAACAGGTTAGTTAACTATATATGGATATAAACACATATGTATGTATATTTATTTTTCCCTCACTACTCTCTCTCTCCCCCCTCCCTGTCTCTCTTTAGTAATGTTATTAATTTTTAAGTTATCTTCCTTTTTCTATTAGTAATAATGCTAGAATGAAAATAAAAGAAGAGATTTCACATAAACAAACAACTCAGATAAAAATGCAAAAACAAAGAAAAATAGGACCTAATAAATTTAATCTAGTATAATTTTGCTTTTGATCTCTAATGATGCGATTCTGTAACATGAGTCTGAATTTGTTCTCAGCAACATGCTGAAAAAGTACTTCTAATTCTTTTGACATTATTGAACCTCTACTTAGGTGTCACACAACAAAAAAAAACAAAAAAAAAAAAACAAAAACAAAAACAAAAGCACATTCATTCAACTCACCATTCCTCAAACAATCCATAATTACTTGATATGATCGGAAAGTTTCAAGGGTTGATTGCATCTGTAATTGCATTTGAAGAATCTGCTTCAACTTGTACACCATTAGTTGTTTGCTTAAAGAAGATCCTATATCAGGTTAAAATGGTGTGAACTTAAGCTTTGATTCTTTGATATGTATTTGGGTAGCTGGCTTGGGATGATTCAACCTTAAATGATAAAACACAATCTTAGTTGTGATTTGTGATGGGCCACATGATCAGCTCTACCGATGTTTACACAGCATTTTATCGTTAAAGACAAATAAAATATCAATTATGCCTGCTAGCAGTTCAGGTTATGTCAGGGTTCAGCTTGGTCCAGACTTGCCTTGGACAGGCCTTAGGTCTAAGATTCAGATGCAAATCAAATATATCACTTGGCGGGTCCTGGTTGGATCAGGTCCAGGTGAAGTCTAAGTTTTTAGAGATAAATCCAGGATTTTGAACTCATTTTTTATGGGTCAAATATTGTCAGTTTGGGTTTGGTTGGGTGGTTTCGAAATTTTTAAGATTGATACAAACCTGGTTGGAGGTCCTAGTTTGGGACCCATTCCCAACTTGTTGGTCTTAATTGTGTCTAAGTAGGATTAGGTTTGGGTCATATCTAAGTCTACTTAACCCACTTGTGCCCCTATTATCAATGTTTAACATCCCCTACTTTTCAAGGAAGAAGAAAGGGCAAGCCCCAAATCACAATGAACCCTCCCACCTGCAACTTCCTCTCATTTAACCTTTCTAGGGAAAAGAATCAGGAGAAGTACTATTCTTGCCTTGGATGATGATCAGTATCTTTTAAGTAATAGATTGTTTGTGTGCAATACAGGTTCAAAATTTCAGGGAAAACATGCTAGACTTTCTATTGAGTTGTCTTGGAGTTCAAGAGAGGCTTGATATTTATGCCTACATCATTAGGTTGGACAAAGGGAGTATCTTATGCATTTTGTGTACAAATGAGAAAATATGATAGCGCAATGCATTCTCACATTTTCATATTTTTGTTTAGTCCCTGCAAGTTATGATAAGGAGCATAAGCATGTGAAACAATGTTACCTAGAAATAAGGTTTGTAAGCTAATGATGGAAGAGCAATCTTGCTAAAGTCAGAAAAAATTACCTTTTCTGCACTTATCCTAATATAATATCCAAACAACATGTTCTTGTCCTCAGACAGCATTCAATTAGTGTCGCAGAGAAACTGCAACCATAGATCTAAAGTCCCATCACAACTAAGCCTACCCAAAAGTAAACTTAGTGTAAAGCCAACTTATCCCCAAAAACCCTTCACCTTTTCCAAACTGGACCTAACTAATTGACCACCAATACCTAATTGTGTTAGAATAGAGGAAAGATGAGCCACTTTAGCGAAACAATTGCCTTAATAAAGAGGCACTTAGTTTTCCATCTTCCAGCAAGCCTCTGTTCAACCTTTTTTCCATTGCCATGTTCAACTGCCTATGCATTGCTTCTGGGAGACTTCCATTGCCTATGATTTGCTTTTGCCAAGATAAAATATCAGTCTCTAATTATAAACAAATAGCACTTAAAAACCAATTATTATTAGCTGCTTTATTTTCCTATGTGTTTTCTTCTTTGAAAATAGTATGCTAGTCCATGTAATCCACATCATAATCAAGTTTCAGAAAATTTTTGTAGCCCTAGAATTGTTTGTAAGCAGGATTTCTTATCATAATTGATGCCTTTTCTTTTTTTTTCCCTCCCAGGACATAATGGTACCATCCATGGACAGGGTAAAACATGGTGGTTGAAATTTCGCAATAAACTTCTCAGGCATACAAGAGGACCTCTTGTACAGATTATGTGGTCCAGAGACATAGTAATTTCTGATATAACTCTGCGTGATCCTCCTTTCTGGACGCTCCATCCCTATGACTGCAAGAATGTTACCATTTCAAACGTGACCATCTTAGCCCCTCTTCGTGATGCTCCAAACACAGATGGGATAGATCCAGGTAAGCATGCATCATTTTCTTCAACTTTGATCCCCTAGTTTATTTCTTTTGTTTTATTTACATGCAAACCCCATTGCACTTACATAAAATGGGTGGTTATTATATTACTGTTTGCATAGAGCATCATCAAGTAGAGCGGCTTAGTTTATCTTTAAACTTTACATGCCTTTTATTATATATATTTATATGCATGTAATCCTATCTGTATAATGCAGCCCAAATTCTCAGTACAAAAGTAATGATAACTATCCTAATTGAAAATTCACCTCAAATATAATATATGATATTTAACATGCCAAAAGTCAAATAATCAAATGTTTAGGAGAACTCTTGTGCATTAGGAAGTCGCAAAATGATTTTCATAATGAGATGTGATTTATGGCTTATGAGCATTTAAAGCAGCTGAATCTTGGCTCTTGTGTGTTTTAAGATGTGTAGATCATGATTAAGGTCTGGACGCTTAATTTATATGGCCCACTGTACATTTTAGCACACCAGGTCTGTTGATACCATATATTTTGTCCCTTGATGTATAACAGAGAGATGTTTAAAACATATATATACATATATACATTACACATAAACATACTTCAATATATGCAACCACATATATATGTGCTCTGATGCACCATTGAATGTAAGACAGATTGACAAGAAGATATACACGAGTCATTACCTTTAAGTGATTATATTACAGTTATATCTAAAGAGGTACTAGTATGAAAAATAGCAATCTGAATGGTAACTTGGTCAAATAATGGCTGTTTTGACTTATCAGTATACATAATATTACTAACCGAGGTTCACAATCTCGATACCGGACCTGTATCAATGCACCTAATATGCAGGTTGGGTTGGTGTACCCAAGACTTGTTATGGAAGGTGTACGGAGTTTCAGTTCGATAGTAGTACAGTACAGTATGCCCAATATATGATGGTACACACTGGTATGGCATGTTATATTACTAATAGTCATGGCATTATAATTATTCCTTAAATGGCTAAAATTGCTAGTAATTAAATTCCAGAGGATCGAAACTAAGAAATGAAAACATGCATCATCATTCCTCACACAAAAGATGGCATCTTAAATTATAAGAGAAAGAAGGGATTGGTGATATATTCCTTGATAAACTTAATTTGTTTGCAAAATATTATACCATCAGATTCAGAATAGGTCCAGAATTTATATGTCCATAGGTAAAAGTCGTCTAAGCAACTTTATGAACACAAGTTACACCAACTTAGTTGTTTCTACATGGGCCCACATGAAAAGTCGGGCAAGCTCCAGGCAACTCAGGTATTGGTGCTTTAAATGGTAATTTAGATTCTATTCTTAAACTTGATTTAGCCTTTTCCTTCAAGAAACTTTTTAACATTACTATATGCATGTCTCTTGAGAACTAGATCTTCCATATGCATAGAAGCCAGCATTCAGGTTTTGAGAAATCTTAGTTCTACAGAACAAAAAATGTACAAAAGTTCTGTGGCCTTGGAGGGGTAGAATTTTTAGAACAGATATTTAAGGGAACTTCAATGTCTTAAGGATTGGAAGTGTACCCATTTCTGGAACAGTGGCTAATTGCCCTAGGTAGGGAAAAAGAATTTTTTTCCTAATATTGAACATCCTGCAGGGGTTATGCAAGGAGACTGAAGGAACCATGTATTACAAATTGAAATATTATGATATGTGGTGATGAAATAAAATTTTACTTGCTTTTACTATTGAGGAAAAAAATGTTTTCTTGCTACTGGTTACTTACTGTTATTATTTAACCTCTTTTCAAACCTTTTCAACAAAATATTTCTACTTTATGTGATGAAGGCCCATACCGCGTCTTTTAGAATTTATTCTCCAGTTTCTCCACAACCCGGACTCCATTATTTTTTATGTAGTTGTTTATTAATCATGATACAGTGCATAATTATATGTAATCCAGTTCTCAACAAGCTGACCTATCAAATTTATTTTAGTATCTACCGAACATCTGGTCAATATCACCTTCTCAATCATTCACATGTTATTGATTGTCGTTTTAGCTTTTTCATCTTATATTTGGCATTTATTCCTTTTTTATTTTATTTTATATTTACTGAGCATGATGTTCATACCAGTTTACTAATGCATGGTTGTGCATGCAGCATACTTTAATGTATGTGTGAGACCTACAGAGTTAATCTAACCAGTGCTCATTCCCACAGATTCTTGTGAGGATATGATTATAGAAAACTGTTATATACACGTGGGTGATGATGGAATAGCAATAAAGAGTGGTTGGGATCAATATGGAATTGCATATGGACGACCGTCAACCAATATTTTAATCCGCAATGTTGTTCTTCGCTCTATTGTGAGGTGAGAGATTTTTTCTTCACATTATTATGTGCCTTTTTATGGATATAAATGTGCTTAATGTGGAAAAACTAAACAAAGCAGTCATAAACACGGTATGATCATATATATTCTGATCCTTTCATGCATGTATATTCTCTTGCAACATGTATAAGAACTAAATTAGGCCGACTGAGATAGACATTGAAAAAAAAATCTCCAAGTTCCTTTACATGAATCATGGAGGGGAAAATTCAGAAATATGTTGTGGAGGAATGAATGCTACTTTTGGATTGTAAGTTGATGTAATGCTTCTCTGCTCCTCTTTATCTGTTAGAATGCCTTCATAATCATGCATTGTGGTCTTGGCCTTCCAAATAGGCATACTGTACTCTTGCTATAGATGCTGTTGGTGTTATTTCCTCCTCATAAACAATATTTAAGATGTTGCGAAGGTCTCTGTCCAAGCTTATCCACGGTGCCCGCATCATCTCCTTTAATCTTTTAATGTTTAGATAGATTCTACTCTGAAACCAGAACCTTACTTGTGCGAAGTAACATCCATACAAGTAGATGGCACTGTCCATAGATTGTGGTTAAGAAGCTTAATTAACAACACGATTCCTTCATCTGCCTGCAATTCATCCCACTAATTCTGTTTTATGGCCTCTCTTTTTCTTTGGGCCATTTGCATTGGAAGTGTTCTGTTTGCTTTCAGAGTATTAACTTCCAACCTCTGTTACGTATTATTGCAGTGCTGGGGTGTCCATTGGCAGCGAGATGTCGGGTGGGATTTCCAATATCACATTGGAAAATATCCTTGTCTGGGACTCCACGCGGGGTGTCAGGATAAAGACTGCTCCTGGGAGGGGAGGTTACATCCGCAACATCACCTACCGCAATCTAACTCTCAATAACCTCGCCATAGGAATTGTGGTCAGAACCGACTACAATGAACACCCTGACGAAGACTTTGATCCCAAGGCCATCCCTTCCATCGAAAATATTTCTTTCCATGGAATCTATGGATGGCACGTCCGTATACCAGTCCGGATCGAAGGCACCGAAGACATCCCTGTAAGGGGCATCACCTTCAGTGATATGTCTGTTGGTTTGAGCCACAAAAAGAAGCGTGTCTTCCAGTGTCGGCACGTTGAGGGACGTGCGATCGGGCACATCTCTCCAGAGCCATGCGAGAATCTTGACCGCTATGATGAGCAGGGATGGCTGGTGAGGCGTTCGACATTACAGAATATTACTTCAATCGATCTTGACATCTGAGAATTTTTTCAGTTCTTCTTTCTTGCAACTTGAGAGGCAAATTTGCAGTCTTTCACTGCTCATGTGGGCATTCCGCTGTTTTTAGTCTGGCGTGCTTCCCTGTTTCTTGGGCACTCCGGTGTTTTTAGTCTGGCATGCTTTGAAGCTCGCCCAAAGTTATAAAAGACTAGATATATATAAATTATTTATAATACATTTTCTAAAGGGAGCAGATTAGGTGAATTTGTGATATATAAAGTCTGTAGTTATTCATCAGATATCTCACATAGTTGTTGCTGGCAAATGGCATTGTCATGGTTCCAGCTTGAAGGCTGCTGGGTAGGAATGTTCATAGAACTCGCTTGGCAGAATCTTGGAAACTATTTCCAACGAGATAACTGATAAAATGCCTCGAGGGTTTAGAATAGATTTGATGCTCCGTGCGACTTGCAATCAAAGACAACCGTCACACAACGAGACTCACAAGATTCACGAGATCGCTGATTCTCCTGGCATCACGGGACAACAATTATACCACATAGCACTACTACTTTTTTTTTTTTTTGAAAAAAAAAAAAAAAAAAAAAAACCATAAGTTCTATGCAAATGCCGAGAGACAGAGAAGAGGAATGGTGCTGCATATATTAAATAAATACAAAAATAAGAAATAATAACTTCAAAAGGAGTCTGTGAGTTGTCTACATCCAATGTGGACTTGGCAGCAAGCAGGGCGAGGGGGCAAAAAAAAGAAAAAAAAAACATGGATCACGCGGTGGAACGCCGTATCCGCGTTGAATCGCTGATGGAGAGGTCGGAAAACGGGGAACTCTTCAACGCCGTGCGTTTTATTTATTTAAACGCGTGGGCGAAACAAACGCAACGCTTCTCGTATCCCAGCCGTCCGATGCAGATCGAAGCACGGTGTGAGACGGACGGAATCATCCCCCAGCCAACTAGCGCGTTCTTTTAGATAGGCCTCGAGAAAACGCGTGGTCCCCAACGCAAGCGTGCCTGGAAAATTAAGCGGCCTTGGGATCATCCTCTTTCCCTTGGTTTTTTTCCCTCCTCTCTCTCTCTCTCTCTCTCTCTCTCACTCTCACTCTCACTCACGCTGTAGCCCAGCTTTGGAGCAGTGCCAGCTCAAACGAGATTCTCTGATTGGTATTTCGTCCATGTGATGTTCGTGACAGGCTTCAGTAGCTTTGTTCGTGAAAAATAGAGTGAAAAGGACAGCGCACAGTGCTATGTAATTTTACTTGATCTTGTTGGTGGATGGAATTCAATGCAAGGTGATGAAGTACATGTGAATGGAGTTGAAGCTAGTGAGTGAAAAAAGCATCCTTTCTTAATTTCAATTATGACAATGCATGAGACGGTTTTAGTTCTATCAATGAAAACAAGATTTTATAACAATCTATGATCAATTTGTCAATTTATACTACGTTTCAAAGAAGACTTCAATTTGAAAAATATTTTTATAATTGAAATTTTGGGCTAGAAGCCATTTGTGTTAACCACACAAATGCCAAACAGCCACATCAAACGTCAATTTATCCTCCCCCCAATTGCTGAATAATATATAGACAACACAAGAAATTTTGATCCTTTCCAAACTCCACCATAATAAAAATTACATGCATTAGTGTTGACGTTGACGTCCAGAATTGACCGTAGTAAATATAGAAATCCACCTAATAGAGCATAGGACGAAAAAAGTTTGAAGAGGATTAAGCATATTCTCTGAGGGAACCCATTGATGCTCAAGTTGGCACAAAAGTTAATAAAGAATAATTTTTAAAGAAAAATTTAAGTCATCTACAATATCTGTTAGCATAAAGTCCTCCTGATAAGAATATGATAATTTTCTTAAATAAGACAAAGTCTTCGGTGAGCTTCTTTCTTGGAACCCTCTTTAGGCCGTCACATGCCTTACTTTGAATCCATGCTTAAATCTTGGCTGCCACGTGGATGGACAGCCAAAATGAGCGTGATCAATTTTGCATGCTAGTCCTTGCTATTTGAAATTATTTGCTGCTTACATTCTTTAGAAGAGGTTAAAGTTTTATTCCTAACAAGGAGCCATAGACTTAGCTTTACTAAATAAAATGATGCCGTTAAGTCTCTATGTTTTGCAATAAAAATTCTCTTTGGATTGGCTACTAAGAGAGTCTTTTAATGGTTATTTTCTAACAGCTATAGTTATTCCAAATGTATCTTAACCATTAAAAGGGCAAATCATAGCTTTTTTTTTTTTTTTTTTTTTAATGAAAAGGCCCATCTAGATCATTCAAATGAAGAAATGGTCAGCTAATTGATGGCTTAATATTTGAGCACAGGAAAAATAACGGTGCATCTTAATGGATGAAACCAACGCATAGCTCTATTCTTCTCCATTTTTCTTTTCTTTCCTTTTTTTTTTTTTTTTTTTTTTTTTTTTTTGACTAAGGCACTTAAAAAGGGCCTTGTGATAACGTTAGCATAACTACTTCCGTTCACAAAATAAAATCCACCAAATTTAGAACATCCGCTGCATCTATAGTCAAATGTATTGTGTGCCAGTCTAGAAGTCAAATTTGTTATATAGAGTGGTTGCTTGACGTCCATTTGAATGATATCATCCTTTGCCACTTGGACAAAAAGATGTTAGTTTGATTCTACTTCCATGCAGGGATTAGTAACAAATAAAAGCTTGGAATAACTCAAAAGTCCTCAAATAATTTTGAAGAAGATAAAATAGATTGAATCCACTCTTAAGAAGTTACTCACAGAATATTATGTTGTTAATTATTTTTAAATTTATATTTTTTTTATTGAATTAGATTTTTGATCTTGAGACTCCGTCTAATTGATGGTTGTGCTTGGCAGCCATTGGCCACGAGCATAATAATAAATCATCCAATTTAAATTGATAAATAGCAATACTTTAATCCATCCAAATAGAGACAAAATAATTGGTTTATGCTAATCCTCATCAAATAACGCTTGAGATGAAATAATGATGGATGTGTTTTTTAATTTCTTTAAAAAAAACAATAAATGTAATATTTTTTTATATAACTTATTAAAAAAATATTTTATATATAAATAATTATTATAAAAATAAAAGTATCAAACAGATCAGCAGCTTTTATTCTGTGCTGGCTGCAACGTAATAAGAGTTAGGCCTATCTCAGGGCATAATCGAACTCTAATTTATTAGCTCATGTAGATCTAGCGTGTTAGATTGATTTTTTTTTTAATTTATATTTAGTTATGAGAGGTTAAATAGATTTATTTTTATGCAGTAGCAGCATATACTTTTGAAAACTAATTATTTTTTATTATTATATATATTTTTTTTAAAAAAAAAAAAGGCAAAAAGGAAATTTATGCTTGAGGTTTACTCTCGGAACCCTTAAATTTACATTTAAAAATAAAAACTCTACATGGGAAACAGCAAGACCTACATGACGGAATCCCAGAGTACAAGCGTCACGTTCCTTGCTATATATATCCGACACGCGTCCATTTTTCCACTCTCGTGTATACCTCCAACAAATGGAACGCATGAACGGAGTGCCACGCCTCCAATTTGAGGAATTCCCTTAAAAATCTTACGCATCGCCCATCATCACAGTTAATGCAGACAACACGCTGCGCTCACCCGCACGTGGCTACGAAATAACGGAACAGATGGAATCAAATCAGCAAATCATCAAAATTAATGGTCGATCTATCTCCCGCATATTCATTTCTATGCACATCACGTTAAGAAGCAGGGCCCGCTTCATAGCAACGCGACCATCCCAAGCAATCGTTCCCAACCGTCCGATCCATGCGCCGGGCCATCGAACCTCATCCCGTTTCCACAGTGCGCCCTTGTTTCGTTTCCCCTTTTCTTTCACGTGGTTCCGTCAACGCGGACGGTCGCGAAGTCCGAGATGGGTTAACGTTATTTATTATTTGAAATAAAATAATAAAAAAGATTCTTCGTTTTTAAATATAATATATTATTTTATTCTCGTATGATGTGACCTCGGTGGACTTTGTCCGCCCCAACAGACCTCGTGTTCCGCCTTCGTTTGATTTAATTTAATGACGACTTTTTTTTAAAACTTTGAAGAAATTATTTATTTTTCGGCTTCTTTAATCTTTACTGGCCTCGCGAATCACGTGTTTAAAATGCCCGGTCGCAGGCCGAGATGAATAAAAGGCGAGGCGAGGCCCGAGAGGAAGGGAAAGCGGAAGAGGCGAATCGAATCGACGGCAGGAAGGAATCAGGGAGAGCTTCGATCGGATTTGAAGGGATTTGTTTGTTATTGGGATCGCCGGCGAGGGAGATGGCGGAGATGGGAATGAAACCCGAGGGGAGATCGGGGGCGAAGTCCAACTTTGCGGTTACTTGCAGCCGTCTAAGCCAGTACATCAAAGAGAAGAGAAGCATCGCCGATCTCGGCCTCGGCATGGCTCCTCGCCCTCAGGAAACCGCTAAAGGTTTTATTTCTTTCTTTTTCGCTGCCTTTTTGAACCCCCCCCCCCCCCCGCTTTTTTTTTTGGGTGCGAAGTTACGATTGATTTGGGTTAGTGTGATGTCATTTTTTTTTCAACAATTTTCTCGATTTTTTTGGTATGCTCGTTCGATTGTGAAGAAAAGGATCATTGAATCGGTTGATATCGACTGTAGATTCCGATGAAACCGCCGTGTCCCGCTGCTGATGATTTCTCTCTTCTTTTGGATTGTTTTCTTTGCAGGCAAACCTGAGGCGTTTCGGCCGCCGACCACGATGAGCTTCTTGCCGGGCGCGGACATGTGGGGTGACGGAGAGGGTGAAGCGGCCGGCGACGACGACGTTTCCTGTGGAAACGCCATGGACCTGTTTCCCCAGCGCGCCGGCTTCGGCGACGACGGCCGGAAGGCATCGGATGCCAGGTTTGAACTCCGAGCCCATCCCTCTCTACCCTAAAATCTCTTCAATATTACCCAATGTATATGTATAATCTCCTTTTACATTAAACTTCTTGGCAATGTTATATTTCCACCCGAGCCCCTCAAAGTTTTATTTCGGATTTAGTGTAGAAAAAAAAAGCCGGGGGGGGGGGGGGGGGGGGCTTCAAAGCAAGAAATAAATTTGGAGAAGATGCCAATGTTTGCAATCAGCTTTAATGGTGGAGGGGGAAGGAAAAAAAGTCAAACTATTAACAAAATATGAGATTTATTTCTTCTTTACTGGATGTTGACGCCAAAGTTGAAAGAAGGAAGTCTAATAATCCTCATGGATGTTCTGCAGGGAGGCAGAGAAAGCTCAGCTGACCATCTTTTATGGTGGGAAAGTGTTGGTGTTTGACAATTTTCCGGCCGAGAAAGCCAAGGATCTGATGCAGATGGCGAGCAAGGGGAGCTCCAAGGCTCAAAACTTTGGCTTTGTTCCCCCCTCCGCTAAAGCCACTGCAGCGTTGGCCCACCCGCATGGTCCTGTGTCAGTGCCCACCCCTGCTAACCCTTCTTTAGTGGCTCAAGCTCTTGTTCAAAACCCGGTCCAACCTCATGTTTCTGGTAAGAACAAATCTCTCTTTGTGACAAGATGCTCGTTTATAGTTGTATTAGCTGATAAGCTTAGCAAGTATGTGGTAAAGGATGCTAATCTTTGTTCCATTTGAATGACAGATCTCCCCATAGCAAGAAGGGCGTCCCTCCATCGATTCCTTGAGAAAAGAAAGGATCGGTAGGTAATCCTTACCCCACAATTTGCTTCATGGAAAATGTGGTGTGATGCTTTTTTATGCAAGTTCATAGTACTATTGTTCTATCGATCTCACATACAAATTCTTTAAAATTTCTCAGGATCAATTCTAAGGCACCATATCAAGTAAATGGCTCTTCAGAAATGGTTGCTCGTGTCAAACAGGAGGAGAGCCAGCATTGGCTTGGTTTAGGACCACAGATCCCGAAGCCCAGCCTGAGCTTAAACTCAATTTGCAGCAGATAAGATCTGGCGACCTTTGATCATGTACTGAGCTAGGACCAATGGATGTTCTGTCCTGCCAGCTCTTGAATTCTTGAGATATTGGTGGTGAAGCTGCCTGATATATGTAGTTCTAACATTCATTTTGTGAAGGGTATTAGGATTTTGTTCTCAGTCTGGAAGAATTCTGTTGTTGTGACTGATGTGTTAGTGTTGAAAATCCTTCATTCTCTTAACAGAAGGCAGCTCATGCCTGCCATATAGAATGGAAGAAAGAAAGGAAACACTGATGTATGTAGTTTTTCATCCTTTCCTTCGATTATCTTTATAGAATGACTTGTTTTGATCTTTATGATAATTTCTTTAAAAAATAATTACTGTTGATGGATGAGTGTGGGTTCTGATTGATGGAGGAGGTGAAAAGAAGTTATCATGTTGCAAGACGTGTTTAACTTCTATTCCGCTCTCAGATGACACCATATATCTCGCAATTCATTTGACATTTGATTACAATTTCTGCAGAAAACTACAACAATTTGGAGTGTTGGACTTTGACTTTGTTAATTGAAAGAGGGAAATTGACTTTTTAATCCACAAATACAAATTTAAAACTAATTGCAAATGAACCTCTTGAGTATTTTGACTTTTGCATTTTAGTCATTAAATTTTTTAATATGATTTTCACGAAGAGAAAACCTTAGCATCTTCATGTACATCGAAATAGCTGAGGTACATGAGCATATCCATGTAGATTTGAGCGTAGGCAGATGTTCTCTCTCTCTCTCCTTCGAATGTTGAGAAATTCTATAGAGCTTTATTGGGAGGAAAAATTTGTATGAAAATACCTCTCCCCAGCCACTGCTAAGATAGGAGCCCCCCATTTTGGAAGGATGAGAAAAGAGCCATCCATTAAAGATATAATTGTGCATAGCACATCACAAACAATTTTTGGGACCTATACCCCATAATTTTCATATAAGGGGCAGTGAGGATTGCTGCATTGCCTATGACAACCTTTGAAAGGTCTTGATCTAAGATTTTTGACATGTGAGATGCCACCGAATGTAGTAAATTGGCTATGGGGGCTTCGTAAGTTTACCTTAATTTTTTTTCATGTTGCTAATTTGCTTGAAATGTTAATAAGCAATGCACACCCACAAAGAAGCTTTGAAATAAACAACTCTCACCAGAAAATAAGAAAATCCAGTGGGGGTAATGCCATTCATCCCAAATATTTGTGGCCTCTGTTTTCCAAGCAGGGCATTTTCAAATATCGATCTCAATGTTGAGGTCCTTTAAAGGTTGCTACTACATGCAAACAGGCAATGTGGAAATGAGATTATCGATCAGTTTTTAGAGGAGGTGAGAACTAAATTGCATTTTAAATCAGTAAGAGTGATTTGGTTGTAAACCTTTGGTCACATACATATAATTCCCCGGAATGCCGGTCCTTTAGCTGCAATCCAAGTTACGGTTAAAATGAAAGCAGGTTGCATTGCAGTCATAAATAGCGGTTCGGGGCATCACTTAAACCGAACGGAAGTTGTCTTCAATGAATGTTGTAATTTTAACTCCACTTGATTCAACGTCTTCGGTTGCTTGTAGCCAACACAGCTTGAAACGAAGAAAGTCAAGGTAAAAGGAAAGGAAATAAAGGTAATATAATATTTTAATAATGAATCATTAAAGAACAACGTATGGAATTTTCTCTTTATTTTTTTCAAATATAGTATTCATTTAGCGCAAGGTGGTGGATGCTCGAAGCCTCTGACAAATTTCTCTTCAGCTAACTTTCCCAATGAACTCAACTGCTTACAAGTAAAATACGAAACAGAGGTTGTAGCACAAGAGATCGGCGCCCCTCCCCAAAGACCCCACGTTTCGCAGTCGCTTGACCACGTCCAATGGACCGAAGCGTATTAATTTCTCTCAATCAATGGTCTAGCAGCAGGTCACATGGAAGTTAGCAGGCACGAAATACGCGTGCGTTTGAACAGGGCCTCAAATGTCCCCTAAGACAAGTCCTACCTTGAAATGGACGCCAAGAGGAGACATATACAATGGCTTTTGATGAAAGAGTCAGGCATACTCCTTTGAAAGAGTAAATAAAGGAACGGACAGGGAAGCAAGGCAACAACGAATACGGTCCATTCCGAGGAGAAGGTGACAAAGGAACACGAAGGCGACGACGTTCCGATCACGTTTCTCCGTGCACGCTACGGCTAGAGCGCCGATAATTATTCTCTTGGTAAAGCCACAACCTAACCTGAGCGAAGAACGGCAAGTTATATTGATGGAAGGGTACTACTGCTCCAAAACCACTCCAAAGGTGCATTTCTCTCCTTACCTCTTATTTAGGCTAGCTGTTAATGCTTATAATATTAAATCATATTTATATAAAAATAATACCAGATTTTTTTTAAGAAATGAAGAGCATTTTAGTTCTTAAATCTCTAACTAAGTTTGCCATTTGAAGTGATGTTGGTTATCCATCCCTAAGGACATGCACGAATCACTAGATTGGATGGTGAGTTTAGAGGTTTAACATTATTTAGAATCACTGCCATGTAAGGTTATTATGATGCTTCGAATAAATATAATGTAATTCTATTGCCTTTATTTAGATTTCTATAAATCCTGAGTGGATTACTTCATATCAAACATTTCGTTGACGTTATTGGGATAGGCTTTGGTTATGAAAAAGTATAGAATAGAATATGGGGAAGAGTTTACATGTTAGATTAGAGATGTTAAATTCAATCTATAAAGTAAGGATTATTGGGATAGGAATGGAGATGAAAATTATTTTTATCCTTAGTAGTGGAGACGTTATGAAGATGAAAACAAGTATATCCCTATACCACCTCATCCTTATTTCATTGATCTCCTGCTTTAATGGTTTCATACTTTAAAAGTAATATAGTATTCTTATATGCTTTTATATGTGCAAATTTGCCCTTATATATATTAATATTATTTTTTTTATTTAAGAGATAAATATTAATTTTATTAATATGCTTTATGAAATTTTTTAGTTATATTATTAATTTTATATTTTTTATTAAAAATTTATAAATGTTATTTGAGGTGGGATGAGGATGGAAGGGGTGGAGTAGGGATGGGATAAGGATAAAGATTTATCATTTTCTATAGGATAGGATTATGAATGGAAAAAAAATACTTGTTTATAGTGAGTGGGTGGGGATAGAGATTTTTTTTTTTTTTTTTTTTTTTATGAAGATGAGAATAAGGATTAGAGTCCCCGCTCCACTTACTGTCATCACTATTATGATGACGACCATGTGCAACCTAAGCTATTGGAGACTCCATATAGAAATGATGCCCTAATTCATTGGCCTTAACACTGTTAAGGAGGAAGAGAAAGAAGGCATACTCATTTATTGAATTTTATGTCTATACTAGTTAATGGACTCCATAAATAATCTAACAGGCGACTTTGCCTGCTTTTAATTTATTTTATTTTTACAGGTTAGATTAATTAAGAAGCGATGCCAACCAATTAAAACTTCAGTAATCATGCATGGGGTGTTGCATAATGTGCATTAATTGTTAGCTTAATTGCTAATATTCTCATGTTAGCTTATATTAACACAATGCAATTGGCACGGATTCAATGCTATGCGTCCAGCGGTCACTTGCCGCGGCATCGCTGTTCCCTTGGGGTCATCTCACATAGATTGTGTTTGTTGTTGAAACCTTTTATGGACCTTTCGGCCGTCTCAGTCCAGCGAGAGTCCCGGATGGTAAAGGAAAAGCCCAGTGGACCTCCGGAGCCCAAAACGATTAGCAGTCCAAACAAGCCAGCTACGAAGCCCAAAATAATCCATTTCTTTCACACGAAGCGCGTTAACTTCATCACAGCAGCAGGCTATCAGCGTCAATGGAACTACGAACGCGACGACGATTTTTTCCCTCCTGAGCACGGAAATGCGCCATCTTATGCCAACATCGAGCGTGACTCCCCTGGCGCCTTACAACAAAATGGACGGAGTTGCAGTCGGTGGGTTGACGAGTCAGTAGAAACCGTACGGACGCTTGTACAAGTCCGAGAAGGCCAAAATAAAATACACAAAATAAAAATGGTATGCAAGCCATGATTGCCCTCCTCGAAGAATGCTGGTTGCGGACGCACTCCACCCCAAGAGCTCTCATAGAACTTCAATTATCATCCAGACTTCGCCTAGGCACATTCATTCAAGGAATTAGCCTACTATTTTTTTAAAAAAATTTATTTAATTTTTTTTAATTTTTTTGATCCTTAAATCACAGAACCACTTCTATGGTTGAAGTGAAATATACTTTTAATGCTTATATAATTTTAAGTAAAAATGTACTTTGGATGCTTAAATTTTTATTTAAAATTTATTTAGTTTCTTAAAATGTCAGTTATTATAATTTAATTCTTTATGCTTTAAAAATATTTTATTTTTAATATTTCATTCTATGGATTAGTTAAAATTAATAAATTCATAAATATGTTATTTAGAATGACATGTTAGCTATTTTATCAATTTTAACCGATCCATGCAATGAAACAATAAGAAGGCAATAATTTTAAAATATGCAGAAATAAATTATAACAGCTAAAAGTCCGAGGAATCAAATAAATTTCAAGTAAAAGTTTAAGAACCAATGGTATATTTTTTTATCTTAAAAATGAATAATTAACTTAAGTCTATACCAAGTCAAGATTTCTAACTTAATAACTTAATATTCTACCTTGCTCTTCTGCTTTGGATGGAATTATTACTGTATCTACTCGGTTAGGCCTCTGCAAATTAATATGAAGATTAATGACAAAATTAGCCACACAAATAGTTCAACATTATCCCTTTCTTTATTTTTTTTATCGTCGTTATTGTTCAATTAGACCTCCATGATTGTTTAGAAAGTGATAGGGAATAAATTTTGGCTTTACAAATAAAAGAAAGGAATATAAACAAGTTGAGATTTTTGTGGTATTTGATGGTACTACAAATATTAAAGTGAAAAAAACCTGAAAAAAGCTTTGCTGCTTGGAAAATATGACATTAGAAAACAAGATTCCGATATCACCATATTTCTCCCCTCTTGCTCTCTTGTCAGTCAAATAGATTCTTTAAGGTACGTGAATACTAACATAGAAATTAAAATATTATAAAGTTATCAGACAATATGTTGTTAAAATACTGAGATTATCTTTTTTTTTATATATTTTATATTTCTCTTTATGCAGTATTTCTATTTTGTCTCTTTTATTGCACCATTATGATAAAGAGTATTTATAATCAGGATCACTTTTCTCTATACCGGTCATGATCTTTATTATATTTTTAGATTATATTTTAAGTATTATAACCTTTTTTTTTTTTTTGAGAACCTTACGAGTTGAGCATGGAAGGAAGAGCCTTTATTTTTTCATCTCCTGGCCTTTGCTGATGAAATGAGTAATTGACTCTCCTCCATCACCATACAGGTAAACTTTGGATGTCCCTCTCCACTGTACCAAGCAAACTTTGGAACCCAATTTGAAATTGTTTTCAAATTTTAGACTACACTTAATTTTTTTTTTTTAAAAAAATTAGTTTCTAACTTATTTTGGACCCGAGCTGAGAAGCAACCGAAACCCCATTAAGCCGATCAACCCACAATAATTTAGTTGAACTAAAAATTAGATTATTAAAATCAAATTTATTTTTTAAATATTATATAAAAATAAGTAATATTTAAAATAATTATATCTATTATTTTGAAAATTTTATTATGATTTTAATAGCTATTACCATACAATTGATAGAAAATTTAATATAACTTTTAGAAGATCTGTTATATTTTTAAGATTTTGATATTATAATTAGGTCGGGCTTTTTTTTGGGCTTGAGTTCGGATGGGATTTGGATCAGAGCTCAGTATGTCTTAAAATTTTTTTGAGTTCTAATATTATATTCAAATTTAATTTAAATTAGTTTTGGCTTAACCTATGACTGGCTCCATGGGCTTTGAGTAGGGACGAGCCCACTTTCACCTTTATATTTGTAATAAAATTACGATTTGATCCAATCGAAGCCTACTTTCAGCCCTACCCTTGTAATAAAATCTTTGCATTGTAATTTTATTCTTATATTATTTTACATTGACACACCTATTTTAATTTAATTCTTAAAAATAAAAATATATTCATTATATTAAAAAAAAATCTACAAAATCGGTGAAATACCCAGGTCCGTCTATTCTCTACGATGCATTACGATGGGCGCTGAAGGCAACGCCCAACCCCAGGTTCGTCCGTTCACCGCCTTAGGTCCGGCTTCTTCGACCCGGGCCCTTCCGGTCTTCCGTTTTGCCTCCAGACCGGTCCATTACCGAACCTATCTAAGGGATATTTCCGATAAAGGCCTGCTACTGAACCGAACCGGTTTTCTTCAACCCGGCCCCCACGGGTCCGTTGTTTTACTTCAGACGCACGCTAGCGAGACGAAGGACCACCGCTTAATTGATTCGATTTTTCTTCAAACCGTTTTAATTCAGACCGGTCCATTTACGGATCGGCCCAGATTCGGGAACAGTCCGATATATCGCGAAACCGCGAGATATTTCCGAGCAACAAAGACCGCCGCTAAATTTCGATCACATCTCTCTCTCTCTAAATGGTCGCCTTCCGGACTCTACTTCCCCTCTTCGAGCCCTCGCTCGCTGTCTCAACCGTTCGCCCTTCTTCCTTCCCCCTTTTCCCCTCGATTTCGAGGGTTTTTTTTCTTTTTTTTTTCTTTTCTTTTTCTTTTTTTCTTTTGTAAGCCCTAACCTCGCTCCTTCGATTCGACCGGAGTCGGGCCGTCGCCGCCCCTCAGAAGAGCCTTAGGGCGAGGAAAAATGCAGCAGCAAAGGCTCAAGCAGCAGCAGGCCTTGATGCAGCAAGCTCTCCTCCAGCAGCAGCAGCAGTCTCTCTATCACCATCCGGGACTCTTGGCCGCCCCTCAGGTTTCCCCCAATCGAAGCCCCCTAGCTCCTTGTGGATCGTCCGCCCTTGATTTCTTGTTCTCTTCGTTAAAGATGCCTTCTTTCTTCTATTCCTTGCGGTATTGGTTATTGGATCAGGGTTTTTCGCCGTCTGTTATCCTTTTCTGTGGATGGTTTTCAGTGAATAAAGGGGTTTTTGGTCTGGCGATTAGGGTTTTGGAGGCGGGTACGATAGTGCTCCGAATTAGGGTTTTTGTTTTGGGAATCTTTTGATTTTGTGCTCGTTGCTTCCTTCTGTAGGTGGTTTTTCCAAGTGATTTTGCTTTGATAGTTATGGTTTTTTTTTGGGTTCGAGGTGTGGTTTGAGAAATTAGGGTTATTTGTTCTAGCATTTTGTTGCTCTGATTTGCGGTTCTTTATTTATATTTTGGTTTCAGACTTGTCGTTTCTTTCAGAAAAATATGATTTTGGCTTGTGGGACAGCTTGAATTTGGGTCGTGGGTTTTATGTGAGCATGGTGTTGCTTTTTGACTGTTATTTCTCTTGTTTAAGTGGACTTATCAGCGAGTAGTCTTGTTTTCTGGGTGATAGGCGCCAGTATTTCATTCATTGGTAAATTGAAGCTTTGCTTGCATAACTCCTTGAGTGATTTTGTTCAGTGAAAATCATATTTCAGATGGATATATTTTCTACAGATTATTGCTCAATATTCCCATAAATCAGTTGAATGCTGCAGTTATATGTCTTAATAGGAAAAATAATTTCAAAAAAATTGAGCTGGTTTTTCCCAAAAAGTACATATCCAATAATTTGCACATGTCGAGGCAGAAGTTAGCTTCTGAGTTCAGAATGACCGAGGATTGTACTACCGTATGGTTCTAATTTTAGCTTATTTGGCATTTTAGTAACTAGTTACTTATTTAACTAGATAGCTTTGGTTTTTTGTTTGTGAAAACTGTTATGCTACGACACAGGAAGGTTAGTTAAAAACACTTGTTTTGGTATGTTTCTATCCATTTATGTAGGTAAATTAAGGGTGCAAGAGTGCGATTAGGTATTTTAGTTTGGAGTTGCTTATTTTCTTTTGACATGTCATGTCATTTAGTCTTTTGCTGCTATCTAGTAGGCTTGGTAGTCTCTTTGTTTTCACAAGGGGCACCTTTTTTTTATTTTTTATTTTTTACTTGGGGGCTTTCTTGTTCTTTTTCCTCCTTCTTCCTTCTTCTTTTACACTTTTATTTTTGCAGATAGAGCCAATCCTAAGTGGAAATCTGCCTCCAGGGTTTGATCCAAGTACATGCCGCAGTGTGTGAGTGTTGTTGGGGCATTACTTTTATTTTTTTTTTTCAAAATTTAAATTTAATGTGCATTATGCCTCTTGCCCTTTTTTTTTGGTTCATGCTTTTTAAAGTAGTTAGCTTGACATTTAATCAGGAAACCTTCGCTATTTTTGAGTTTTGTCTATGTTTTTTTAACCTCATCCCAAGAAGATGGATCTGTTTTTCCAAATTGTATTGTTAGGTTCGATTACTAGAGCCCCACCATATTTGTTTTTTATCTTGTAATTTGAGTTGTTTAAAATTGTTCCTTAATATTTTCAACAATGTTTTCAACGTTATGCCATCAGCTTGTCCTCCCTGATTTATTGGCTATGGTGCTCATTTGTTTTCCTGCATTTTGCTTTTTGAGGGAAATTCAGGTATGTTGGCAATGTTCATGTTCAAGTTACTGATGCACTTCTCCAAGAGGTTTTCCAGAGTACTGGTCCGGTTGAAGGATGCAAACTCATTAGGAAAGAAAAGGTTTTTTTTCCTCTGTTAAAATGTACTTTTAGTTCTAATTCCCTTGTTTTTTTGTCTAGTTGGCTACTTAATATATTGTTTAGAACACCTGTCTGGGCATTCATATCTACACTGAAGGTATTTAAAGAAAAAAAATGCTTTCTTTCCAGATTGCATTGCCTCTCATAGGATGCTGATATGGCTCTCCACAATGCCAAAAGACTTATGTGCTTACTTAAAACGGAATTAATGCTTTTTAGTTTGTGCTCTTCATAGTCAAGTAAACATTATCATGTGATTATGCACTAAGCAGACCATGGAATATGTGATTGGCATATCACATATGTGATTGGGGTCTCCCTAAACTAGAGTAGCCCATCAGTTATCAGACTTCAAAAGTTCAAAGAAATAACTATTGTCTCTCAAGTGGTACTCACTTAGAACACTGCAGAAACATATTTGATGTTATCTATTACTCTTTTCATCCCCACCTTTTCATTTTTGAATCTTCTTGTATGATAATTAGATTGTTTATGCAAATTTCTGCCTGCTTATATTGGGCCAGTTATTCCATCTGCTGATGGAGCATGAAAAATTGCAGCTCCATTTATCTTACCACACCAGTCTGATAAGAAAGGATAATGAGAACTATTTTGTTTTTGCTGCTGATGATACAAGTTTGATTGCATCAATAAATAATCGCCTAGCATTTAAAATTTAGATTCTTGTATCCTTTTTTTTATTCTTTTATTTTTTTTTGGGGGCCTTTTTGGGGGGGGGGGGGGGGGGGGGGGGGTGAGTTGGGTACTTTGGTCAAGCTGAAAAAAGATAGATTGACTGGTAGCTTTCGCCAAACATAATATCTTTGCCTTTCTATGTCAGTCTGATTGCTTACATGATGAAACTTTTAGGCATATTTGTCAGTCTTCCAAATGCTTTTGTATTCTGCATTGAGTAAAACCTATGTTTCTTGATTTTATCCATCTGTTGTGCTAGCACTCTAACTATGTCAGTTTGTTGTCATTGCAATGGTCATTAAAGTTTTGTTTCATTTCTCCAGTCATCCTTCGGTTTTGTTGACTACTATGATCGCAGATCGGCTGCACTTGCAATTGTAACACTCAATGGGAGGCAGCTGTAAGTAGCATATGTTGTATTTTTGTTTGCTGTCTTATTTTGGAAGTTTCTCTTCATTTTTGTCTTGTCTGTAATTCTCAGGTTTGGGCAGCCTATTAAAGTTAATTGGGCATATGCCAGTGGGCAACGAGAGGATACCTCAGGTTTCAAGAGTTTGTTTTGTTGATACTTCCTTTTCACATTTTTATACATCAGTGCATCTTAGTGTCAGTTTTTTTTTTTTAATGACCATGTCATTTTCTTTTAAAAAATTGGTCTGCAGGGCATTACAACATTTTTGTTGGTGATCTGAGCCCTGAAGTCACAGATGCGACCCTATTTGCATGCTTCTCTGTATATCCCAGCTGCTCGTAAGCTCCATGACCTTTCTGCTTGTTTTATATAATTCCATGGAGCATTCATTTACTAAATGCTTAGTTATTGATTAATTAAGGACATTTTGTGCTTAATGCACATGAGTAATTACTACTTAGAACCTTGTTTCCTGCACCTGAAGATTGTATTGTTTAGTTTGCCTGTTGTCATCTGCGGGATCGCTCAAGCTATTGTTTATCTTGTAGAGATGCTAGGGTTATGTGGGATCAAAAAACAGGGCGCTCAAGAGGGTTTGGTTTTGTTTCTTTCCGAAATCAACAGGTGAATTGGTTAAACTATGATGGATTTGTGATTTTTTGTGTTCTGGATCTGCTTTGCTATTAAAATTCTCTTTGTTATTCTGTTGACAGGATGCACAAAGTGCCATAAATGATTTAACTGGTAAGTTGCATCTGTGTTGTTAGAGTACTGGTGCTCATCCTTTTTTTGCCCCCTCGTGCATGTGTGCTGTTTGGGCCCATAGCTTAATTGTGGGCTCAGATGCTGCAACTGCTGTTGAAGCTTCTAGGATGTTTCATGCTATACACAAGAATTTATATATTTGCATGGATTTAGAGCAAATCTGTTATGATTGTGCAGTTTTGTGAGAAGAGGGTGTTTTTGCTTGTTCCTTTCTTTATGCTCTTGGAAATTGTGACTTTGCTATGAAGTTTGACCTGGCCTGAAAAACCCCCCCTTCCTGCAAACCTTCCCTTTCCTTCTCCCAAAGATAACTTTTGGATGCAGCAAACTTGACTTCTACTGAGTAATATGCTCACAACTTGCAGGTAAGTGGCTTGGCAGTCGGCAGATCCGTTGTAACTGGGCTACAAAGGGTGCCAATGCTAATGAGGACAAACAAAATTCAGATTCTAAGAGTGTGGTGGAGCTAACAAATGGATCTGGAGGTGATTGTTGTTGTGAAGTTGTCCTTTAGCAGTGTTGCAATATAGTTCTCTTATGATGGTTTTTATTGTTTCTTGGAGACCTGGAGGTTACATATTATCAGATTACCTGTTGCGCTGCTGTTTTGTAATATTTTATTTTATAACAATTTATTTATACGAGAAGCAGCTAATATGCGCATTTGTTTATAACTTTCAATGTTCGTCAAATGGAGCATTTAGATCTCATATATGCATATGTATGTATGTATATACACTTATATGTATGCATATAAATGC
The DNA here is from genome assembly GCA_017589505.3 of Metroxylon sagu. Lineage (NCBI taxonomy): Eukaryota > Viridiplantae > Streptophyta > Magnoliopsida > Arecales > Arecaceae > Metroxylon > Metroxylon sagu. The sequence continues at coordinate 1,742,767 of JACVBY030000640.1, read as the reverse complement.
ATATGTAAATGTGCATGCGTGCGCATGTGCATCTTTCAGGTGATGAACTGTGCATTACAGGACCTGTTATATGAAAATCTTGTTCAATTTCAATTTTTAAAGTGATGTGACTGCATGAGAACTCTAGGTATTCAACCTTTTTTTTTTTTTTTTTATTTTTAAGTTCTCAGTAGAAAGTTGCGATTTCCTCAGTTTACAATTCCTTGGAATTTGATGTAGTTTACAATTTCCTTGCATTTGTTTAAAACTAAAATTTTTGGCAAAATAATTTATTTAAATTGTGAAACAGATGACATTATGCCCGACAACCTTGTTAGATGCCAAATATGTGTCCAAGCATCTGGATCAATATGTTCTTTGAAATATGCTTGTTATGTGAAACTTCTGTATGCTATTAGGTGAAGATTGAAACTGCTGTTGTCTAAAGTTTTTTCTTTTTCTTTTTTTTGAATCTAGGTGCAAGCCCAAATTTTTATATATACATTTTTTGACTTCTGGCTGGTTTTAGCTTGATAACCAATGTGCATATATTTGTGTGCGCGCGCATGTTGTGGAATTTAGAATAAGATTAGAATTTGAAATTCTAATTAATATCTAACAGCAACTCAATCACTTGCTGCCATTACTCAATAGTTTTCTGTTGAGGTCTGTCCCAGAGGGGTACCTAAAATGCAAACCTGGTTACTTCCAATTACATTATCAGATTTGGCTACGTTCATTCTCTTGCTAGCCTGTCCATATCATCTGGGTCAATAGCAGTTCTTATTGCAGTTTTTATTTTATTTTATTTTTTTGGGGTTTCGTATCGGGTTGTGCCTAGCTGAGTGGCAGGTATTAGACGAAAGTAGAGGTATAGGATGGAGAATCAAGGTAAAGATGAATTGGTTATCTAACTTCTCCTAAAACTTGTCCTGCTTAAGGTACATACATACCTACATACATGCGTACATATTTGTGTATATATATTGGAGTTTAGTTTAGAATAAGATTACAAGCGAAACACTTGAAGCAATTGTTTGGAAAGGCCAGAAGCTCTGGGAACATTGAGAAACAAATGTAGCAGTATGTATAGTTGCGGTTGAGTGTATTTGCCAATTTTCAAATTATAACTAACTTAGTTCTAATAACGGTTGATGTGAAATTCTGGTTACCATCTACCAATATTTAAAGAAGTCATAATCATTGCCAGCCTTGACCATATCTTGGTACAGTAGTTTCTGGGTGGAACCTGTATTGCCTGTTTGCTCAAGTACCTTCTTCAGGATTGAATCTGTTTGCCTTAGATTTGGTCTGTTATCACCTCTTATGAAAGATGATGTGTGCATAAGTTTTTGGAGTCAATTTTTTTTAAAATATATTTTTCACTCACATTTCTTTGACTTGGCATATATTTTACATAAACCTGATATTTTCAGTATGGTAAGAACCAGGCCTGTCGGGCCGCATTTGGATTGGATTGGATTCTTTGGATTGGGAATCCAATCCAATCTAATGTTTGGGAGAGAAAAAAAAAAGGGATTGAAATATCATGATCCCCACCATTCCATTGGTTATCCTTGCCTAAAAGTGGTGGATTGGCAAACTGGATCCCTCTGTTGGGGATTTTGGAAGACCGTGGGATTAGATTGCCGATCCAATCCCATAGCAGTCCGAGCAGTGATCCAAACACACCCTTAGTTGTGCGCAAAGAAGCGAGCATGAGTGGGTTGTTTCAGGTAAGGTAGGTAAGGTCGTATCAACAGTAAATACTTTAACAGTTAAGTGAGTTTAAGCCCACAATTATTTTGTGGGCAAGATCTTATCCAGTTGCCTTTGCTGTATTGAGATTTGAGGCCATTACGTTAAACAGTTTTATTGATTGCAAAATTGCTTATTCAATATTTTGTTGCACCCAGTTTTTATTGAATAATTCTGTAGTGTTGAAATAAATTCAACTTTGGTTTGGTTGACTGTAATAGAAATTTTAATAGATGTCCATTTGATAAAGGATAAAACTTAGGTGCAGTTCTATAGGTTTGGGCTGTGCGGTTTATGTCTGTCTCTCTCCCACTTTTTTAAAGCTAGTTAAGCTTTCACCTAAACCCATGTGATGGTAAGTGAGAGAGAGACAGACAAATTGGATGGTTCGCATCTAGCAAACCACACCTATGTTCCGTCCTTTGATAAGTTCTATAATCAGTTATTCAGGTTATATGGTTCTTTGGTTGACTGATAATTTTAAAATCTGCTTATAATTTGTGGATAGCTTTAACTCTATTGTATCTTTGTTAGTTCAGTATGAATGTGTTACCTACCAAATTTTTCCTTGCACAGAAGATGGTCAGGAGAATACATATGAGGATGGTCCAGAGAATAACCCACAATACACAACTGTCTATGTGGGCAACCTTGCTCATGAGGCAAGCTCTCTCTCTCTCTCTCTCTCTCTCTACACACACACACACACACACACACACACACACACACACACACACACACACACACTACCTCAGTAGGATGTATTCAAAATTGAACAATATATTTATGATGATTTGGACGTGTCTCTGTTGGCTTGACTTACCAATATCATTGATGATGTGAACTTATTTTTTTGGGTATAAGTTTTATATTGAGGTTTCAATATCAAATAATGGCAGGTTACACAACTTGATCTCCACCGCCTCTTCCATACCCTTGGTGCTGGAGTGATTGAAGAGGTTCGTATACAACGGGATAAAGGCTTTGGTTTTGTGAGATACAGTAGCCATGCGGAAGCTGCCCTGGCCATTCAAATGGGGAATGGACGAATTCTTTCTGGAAAGCCCATCAAGGTATAGTTTCATTATGTTGAATAATGGTCAAATCCTAGCATTTTCATTATGTTGCTGGAATGGATTGGTATAGATTATGGGGAAGCATTTTTGAGTTCTAGAAAGATATTTTTTGCTTAGTGAGTTAGAGGTTGCTCACTGCAATGCTTGCCAGCTAGTTGAATGTGCTGAGTAAAGTAGGTTCGGATCTTGTGAAATTAGTAAAGAGAGGCCAGGAGGATGTATGACTTAATTAGTTGATTTGAGGGTTATTAAGGCCTAGTGATAATTTGCAATTTCGTTCATTGATGATTTCAGTTTGTCTAGTCTGAAATGACGTTGATTAGACAAAGATTTGGAGAGGCTAAGGGAAATATGGCTTAGTTATGTGATTTGTGGGTTTTCAACGTTGAATCATAATTATTTCTGCCCTTCTCAGTTGATACAATTCAGTTGTTTGAAAATTCACCTTCAAGTTTGTTGCAAATTTGCAGGTTTTTTTTTTCTTAAATGCCCGTTTATAAAGTTTATGCACAAATAATGTCCAGAAAAAAATTCTGTAAATATTGTGCAGGTGGCCATGTGGGATGCCACACAGGCCACTCCAGTTTTTTTTTTTTTTTTTTTAAAAAAAACATGTCATCAGGTAGAAATCATCTGTTCAACGGATGAGTTTTTGTCTGCACAGTGTCACAGTCCTTAAATTTTTTCCAAGTGTAGGAATGGGTCTGTTTTGTTTTGAAGTCGTTTGTTGCAGAGATAATTTTGAAATCATTTGTTTAAAAGATGATTTTAATAAAAAATTGCTAAACCATGACATGTAGAGATACTTTGGCTTGAAATCCTTTAGCTGTTGCTTTGAGGCTCTAGTGGCTTATTGAATTAATTAGCTCGAGAGGACTGGAGTGAAGATCACGAGGTCTCCAATTTCAAATCAAAAGATGCAAAAGATGATAGAAATAACTTGGTCACAAACGTAAGTTGGGGTACGCAAAGGAGAGACTCCAAAGTCTAGGGGTTTCTTTTCACTAAGACTAATCATTGAGTATGTTATTAATATAAGAGTTGTTGTCCTTGGGCTCGTATCAGGTAATCCACAGAGTCGAATAAAGAAGGCCTATTTTATTCCAATATTACACTTTAATCTAATTAAAAATCCAATCTATATCTTTATATAAAAATCATCTCCTTCATTCTCTCTCCTCTCGATCATGTTGGTTTCAGCTGAATCTGCTGTGGTGAGTTGCCAACACATTGGATAGCCAAATCATTATGTTTACCCTAGATGAGGATATACATTTCTAAATATTAGATTTTTAAGAGATAGAAAAGAATCTAAAGATGTTTTCCAATGGAAAACAGTGTATATTATTTAATGAAACAATGGTGTTGGACAAACATGTTTCTTAGACCATATGCACATGGCTAAATCACATGTGATGGCACAAGCATGGATATGGAAATACAAATGTGATATGACGAATACACGGTTTAAAAGAACTTCGATGGACCAATTATGGTAGGCTTTACCATCCGTTTATAAAAGGATGGTGAAGATGGTAATTGGCATAAGATTACAATCAAACCATGGCTGAAAAGTCAAACACATATCGGTGTTCATGAATATGGCTACTTTTTAGATTTGAAGAGACTTTAAGAGTGAGGTATTTGGATTGTAGAGTATAATGTTGAGAGCCGTTGAAGATCTATGTTCGTTTGGAGCTGTTATGCATCGTTAGTTTTAATATACTGGTGCAATATGGCAAATTATGAAGCGGCTATTAGAAGGATATGCAAGGAGAACAACTGCTTGTTTGTGCACCGATATTGATATTACATGTTAGAGCTCGCATGCAAAGAAGCTGAAGTTATGGGAAGGGAGTTGGTGCAAAACGAAGTAAATAATGTATGAGTACATGTTCGACGAGAATTGATTGTGACCTTTTGTTCTCGAACATGCAATTAGGAGTGCAATCATGCTTGGAATCATGCTATGCTTTTTGAAATGAGATGCTTTCTAGAATGAGATAACGAAGTTGCACCAATTTGTCTTTCATGTACACATGGATAACCATATGAATTAGTAATTGCTATCTTCGTCCGGCATGTTTACATTAAAAAAAGCAATCCTTCTCCTTGCTTAAACGAACCCGCATGCATGCTTCTCACATGCTCCCATTATGAGCAAGCTTGTGTGCGCGGTTTACAAAATATTACCTGTGTAGGTGATTTTTTATTTGGTTATTCTCATATATAGTAGATGTAGGGTTTTGCGAAATGAAATAATATGATATCGTAGCATGCTGAATGCCGATGCTTGGGGAATAGAAAGGTTGTTTGCTCTTGCTTCAATCTTAAGATCCTTAGCTTGATTAAAGACCATTCATTTATCATTTTGCTTGTCACTGTGTTTTGCAAGTTAGGATTCATTAGATAGTAGAAGTCACCCTTTAGTACCAGTGACAACTTATAGCTCAAAATATGTCGCTTGCGGTATGCCTCGAACTCATCTTTGATTATTGAAAACTTATTGGTTGATCTAAGATGACATCCTAACGGTAAGTACGTTGGCTTAAATAAGATTGTATCACTGTGTGGCATCCGATGTGGTTAGTCAAAAGCAAAAGGCCCGATGATAGTGACTTCATATGATCATGTGTGTAATTTGATGATGCATGTTCTTGAGGGTATGTCCTGCTATCCGATGTGACTGATTGTGACTTAACATGATTGCATGGATGATTTGATGATTCATGTTCTTGAGGATACTTGTTTGCCATTTGATGTGACCGATTGAAATTAATAGATCAGATGAAGACTTCATGTGATCATGTGTGTGAAATGGCCTCGGCAGCAATGAAGGGTGAAAAGGGCTCGCTTTGGGGGGGGGGGGGGGGGGGGGGGGGGGGGGGCAAAGGTCATGACATGGGAAGGGAAAGCAATCCTCTATTGGGCCCCTATTTTTTTAAACATGGCCTAAAATCGTTTGTTCAATAGACCACTTTGAGGCATTTTTTTTAATTGAAATCATCTATAGAATAGATAATTTTAAAATTATCTCTACGATAGATGATTTCAAAATAGAATAGGCCTATTCTCACACTGAGAAAAATTTTAAGGTAGAGTTATGACACTGTGGAGCCAAAAGTTGCCTGTTCAACAATCGAGTTTGAAATTGTGTGATGAACGGATGATTTTTATCTAATGATGTGTTTTTCTAAAAAAACTCTATCTATGTATGAGTTTTTTATATATAGCTCGTTCCAAGCTTGGATAAAGGAGGGTTGCGGATGTTGACGGCCAGCATAAAACTATAGTCACACCTTATGAACATGAATCCAATAGAAAAAATCAGTAAAGCACCGGCGTTTCCAGAAGCGATGTGTTGCATTGGACCTTGGATGTAGTCGAAATGGCAAGGGTATTTAGAACAGTCTTCGGAAGCGACGCGTTACATCGATGCCTGGGTGTGACGAAAAATAAGCAAGGGTTCTCACTCCTTCATGGACGAGTTAGTTCAAAAAAATAAAAATAAAAAGAAAATTAAAATAAATAAAGCAAAATACGTTTAGTAACTTAAAATATAGAAAGTTAATGAAACTAATAGATACAATGACTAGAAGGAGAATTAACATAGCTTGCTTGCAGGAGACTAATGGATAGGTGAAAGAACAAATGAGATTGATGATTTTAAACTTTGTTATACAAGCAAAGATAGGAATAAAAATGGAGTAAGAATTATTTTAGATAAAAGCTTAAAAGATGAAGTTGTAGACATTAAGAGAATAGGAGATAAAATAATTTTAATTAAATTAGTGATAGATGAGGAGTTAATAAATATTATTAGTGCTTATGCTTCTTAAGTAGGCTTAGATTGTATGACAAAGCAAAGTTTTTAGGAGGATATGGATGGACTAATTCAAGAAATTTCTAGTAGAAAAAAATATTTGTTTGAGGAGATTTGAATGGATATGTAGAAAAATATAATATAGGTTTTGAAAGAGTACACGAAGGTTATGGATTTAGAGAGAAATGATGAGAGAAATGTCATTTTAGAGTTTGCGATGACATATAATTTGGTATTTTAGCCAATACATATTTTAAAAAGAGGGACTCATTTGAAAAGTTTTAAAAGTGGATATAATGCTAGTAAAATAGATTTCTTTACTAGAAAGATTGATCGAGTGTTTTATAAAGATTGCAAGGTTATCTCAGGTGAGGTCTAACTACACAACATAAATTATGGTTATAAATGTATGTATTCAAAATTGAAGGAGAAAGATTACAAGGTATAAGAATTCAAGGATTAGGTGGCGGAATTTGAAATGAGAGACTAATAATTTTTAAAGATAGAGTGATGAAGGAAAATGGAGTATACATGGAAAGATTAATACCATATTAAAAGAGATGGTAATAGTATTAGAAAAGTAGCTATAAAGGTATTAAGAAAGTCGAAAGAAAAAGGACCATATAAGAAAATTTGGTGGTGAAATGAGAAAGTTCAATTAGTAGTTAAGGTTAAAAGAGAGTGCTATAAAAAACTATCTAAATGGAAGAATGGAGAAGCATATGAAAACTATAAGATGGTTAAGAAAGAAGTTAAAAATACAGTACGGAAGGCTAAATGTAAGGCATATGAGGAATTATATGCAAAGAAAGATATAAAATTATAAGATTAAGAGATAGAAAACTAGAGATATATTTCAGGCTAAATGCGTTAAAAACCAAAAGTTTTGATTAAGGAGAAAGATCAAAGAAAGATGGAGAAGCTATTTTAATAAATTATTAAATAAAAATTATGTAGATAATTTAGGGTGTCTTATTAGCTCTATTGAGGATAAAGTTATATAGTGTATACTCATAGAATTAGGATATTTGAAGTAAATAAGGCTATAAAAAAAAATAAAAGTAGAAAAAAGTGTGGGACCTGATAAGATTCCTATAGAAGTTTAAAAATATTTAGGTGATGCTGGAGTAAAGTGGTCGATAAATTTATTATTTTAAAAACTAAAAGGATACCTAATGAATGGAGGAAAAGCATTATAGTACCAATTTATAAGAATAAAGGAGATATTCAAAATTGCTCTAATTATCGTGGTATCAAACCTATGAGTCATATTATGAAACTTTGGGAGAGTAATTGAACGTAAATTGAAATGTATCACAAAAATATCAAAGAATCAATTTGGTTTTATGCTAGGAAGGTCGACTATAGACCCCATTAACTTTCTTAGGAGGTTAATGGAGATATGTAAAGAAAAGAAACAATTTTCATATGATTTTTATTAATTTAGAAAAAGCATATGATAAAATTTCTAGAAAAATCTTATGGTGGGTGCTAAAAAAGAAAGGAGTACATATTAGGTATATTAACATAATAAAAAATATGGATGATGGGGTAGTTATTAGTATAAGAACTATTGGTGGTAATACTAGTGGATTTCTTATTACAGTAGGTTTACATAAGGGATCTGTTCTTAGTCCCTATATTTTTTTGCTTTAGTTATAAATGGGCTTACTAGACATATTCGGAATATTTCATGGTGCATATTATTTGCAGATGATATAATACCAGTAGATAAAACTAAGGTTGGAGTTAATCGTAAGTTAACTATAGCGAAATGTATTAGAATTTAAAGGTTTTAAGTTAAGTAGAACAAAGAGAATATATGGAATGCAATTTTAGTATAATTAGAAATAAAGATGAATGTAGAGTACAAATTGGGAACAAAAAGTTACTAAAAATAATCATTTTTGGTATTTAGGATCGATTATTCATAAAGGAGAGATTAAGGATGACGCCCATAGGATTAAAGCTGGTTGGATAAAATGGAGAAGACAATTGGAATATTATGTGATCGTAAAGTATCTGTCAAGTTGAAGCGAAAGTTTTATAGGAGTCATAAGACCATCTATGCATTATGGCATCGAATGTTGGGCAGTTAGAAAAATACACGTACATAAGGTGAATGCGGTGGAAACGAGAATGTTAAGATGGATATGTGGTAATACCAAAAAAAAAAAGAATAAAAAATAAAACTATTTGTAAAAAGGTAGAGGTATCTCCAATTGAGGATAAATTAAGAGAAGGATGACTTAGATGGTTTGGACATATGCAATGTAGACTTAGAGATGTACCTGTGCAGAAGAGTGAATTGATACATGTAAAGGAAAAAAGGTAGAGGTAGACTGAAATATTATATGAAAGTGATACAGAAAGACTTAAAATTTTTGTATCTTACAAAAAAATATAACTCAAAATAGAGCTAAATGGAGAAAAATGATTCATGTAGCCGATCTCAACTAGTTTGGGATTAAGGCTTTGTTGTTGTTGTTAATTTATTTTTTTTTTAAAAAAAGCTGGGGTGGCCTATGTGGCATCCCATGTTCAACAGATGATTTTTATCCAATGTGTTAAAAAAAAACTAGGGTGACCTATGTGGCATCCTATGTGGCCACCTGCACAATATTTGTAGAATTATTTTTTTTGGACATTATTTGTGTATATACTTTATAAACAAACATTTTTTGAAAAAAAAGACCCCAAATTTGCAAGGTTTCTCCAAGAATGCCCTTGTGTGAGAGCAATCGTAAAGGGATGAGGTTGGCATCTCAGGTAGTCTAACTGGGAAAAAAGCTCAAGCAATAAACAAGGCGTGGATAAAAAAAAGGATAGTATATTATTAAGAAAGGAGGAAAGAGAGGTGTTTGCTAATTAATGGTTTCATATTGCTAACAAGATATTGGGATTCTTGGGTCCTGTATAAATACCTAAACTCTCAAGTATACAACTGATATTGGATTAAATATATGCCAACATAAGTGCTCACATATCCTTTTTGTTAAATCCAGGCATTGTGGGTTCAAATTCAATAAAATTATGTGGTCAGTCTTAAATTGTTCTATGCTGTGATTAGGTCTATTTTGGTTTTGTATAAGTAACTAAGTTCTCCTCAATGATAAGATTAAATATGTCACAATTCTCCACTCAAATTTGAGGTGGGCTACCCAATCAAGTTTTAGGACCTGGTAGGTTAGACATGGTTAGAAAGCTTCAGCCAAATTGCATATTCTTGCATTTTTGTTTTTAACAAAAGGTTGATTTTCATTGCCAAAATTGGTGAAAGCTGTCATAAAAGTGTCACTTGGGGCCTTTAAAATATCCAGAACCTGAGAAGTTTATTAGGATAACCAACGTGGCTCCTGCAATATGGAGTAACACTTTGTGCGTGGATCTTACAAAGACCACTTATCGTCGTACTTCCAACAGTGAAATGATGTGACAACAGCCTGTGTTTAGTTTTCTTTGCATCACAACTTTTATTATTTACTAATTCCAGCGTATATGAATATGTGATGATAGGAGTCGTTACCTTTGGCATGTGTTATTTATTTTCTCGGTCATGTTTTATTTTTATTTTGCAGTGTTCGTGGGGAAGCAAACCCACACCACCCGGGACAGTCTCGGCTCCGCTGCCCCCTCCGGCAGCTCCCTTCCCTGGACTCTCAGCAACGGACCTCTTGGCTTATGAGCGTTCCCTGGCATTGAGTAAGATGGGTTCTAGCCAGGCACTGATGCATGCCCAGGGTCAGCATGCCCTGAAGCAAGCTGCAATGGGAATGGGTGCTGGAGCTAGCCAGGCTATCTATGATGGCGGGTTCCAGAACGTCAGTGCAGCACAACAGCTCATGTATTACTAGTTATTGAGAGCGATCTCCCCCCCCCCCCCTCCCCCACCCCCCTCCCCAAGGCTTATGTTAACTCGTTATCCTGAGGTTCTCTCTGCTGCTTTCTTCTATACCTTAAAATCCTCTATTATATTTTCATTTGGCTGCGTTGGCCCCCCATCATGATTGTATGGATATATTTTAATGTAGACATATATGGCGTGTTTGTATGGATGATAAAAAACTAATCAGGGAACTCTTGTTGTATGATTTTCTGTTGCTCATTTGGTTTCTGTTTCATTAACCGCCAGGGTATGGTGTCATTGCCTGATGGTGTACTGATACGGATATCATAACGCTCTTACATTTTGTCTAATTTCACTTTTTTGGATGTGGTGTTGAGAAAACGAGCAGCATCGTGGAATGGTAATGTACTGGAGTAAACATTAGCAACCCTCTAATTAAGTGCCTTAAGAATTTGTAATCGACCGTGCTGTGTGCTTTGGTTGGCTGTCTATGATTTTAGTTCTCCCTGTAGCAGTGCCGCATCAGGGCTGCAGGCTCATGGTCTCTGGTGTCGTTTAAAGCGTGTGCGCAGAAATTTTATGATCGGCCATTGCTTGTTTCTGTTTTGAGATTGTGTTGAGATTTTTGGTTCTAGATGTTTTGGCTGCATATGATTCTCTTACACGCCTAGGGAAGCTAGTTTAGCTCTGGAGAGGGAGAGGTAATTGCTTGGTTACGTTCTGTTTCATGACGGCTTATCTGGCACCTGTCTGATTTAGTTGGGAATATGGGTTGGGTTATTCCACTTGGATATTATATATATATTCATATATATTCTTGGGTTTAAGGTGAAGATTTTGATTGCATCTGGTGATTGGACAAATTTATCTTCGAGTTTCAAACGCAGCTTGTGTTATCTTTGTGATGCGGTTTCAGCTAATCCTTTCTTGTGTCAAATTGATTGCTACTGCTATTGCACAAGATGGAGGACTACGCTCATCCATTATCGTTCTTTCCACATGATTGTTCTGGCCGTGAGAGTATTCTACATTTATGTCAAAGGTGCTCATGGGACCCGGTGAAAGAAACTGAGTGCAACCATGATTGTCAGCGATTAAACAATATTAGTTTCTGTATTTATAGTGTTGGGGTCGAAGCTAAATCTAATTGCTTCCGCTATTCCTAAATGGCTTCCATTCTACCGAGGCTTTCTGGCAGGGATAAAACAGTTTTGTGTACTCTCATGTGTAGGAAAGAAAGTATTGTATACTCTGTGCAGGAAATAAAGTTCAAAAACTTTATAAGTTATTTTTTCTATCATTGGATTTATATAGTTTATAAATATTAAATATAAAAAAAAGAAAAGAAAAAGATGGGATGGCTTCAAGATCTGCATTGCATAGATTCAAAGGTGAGGAATTGATTCAATTTTAAACTTTATATATATATGAAATTTATTTTTAAAATTACCTTTTTTTAGTTAATATTTTAAAATTAATATCATTAATGTTCTAAACAATTATTAATCTAATGATCTTTATACCATTCTAATTTTGGTACAGCTTGGGACACCCTTATCATGGTAGTTTATTTGATCATTTGGCACCAGACTTAATATAATATTTTTAAGACTATTTGGGTACCCAAATATTCTATTCAACTATTATTAGAAGTGTGTATGGTCAATCTAATTGATTTGAATCGGTTTCTTAGAATCGAAAGCAAACTAATTGCTCCAGTAAACCTAAAAGAATCGAACTAAGAAATTTATTTTGGTTTTGGTTTGTATGTACCTACTTTAAATGACTATTAGATTAATTTTCATAGCAAATTTTATGTGGTTAAAGGACAATTTAATTATTCATAATGAAAAAGAATATAGTTTTCATATAGTACAATTATTCGCACGTTTGTAACAATTTAATTTTAACTATAATACAAAAGAAAACCCATATAATATACATATGGTTTGCTTGGGTTTATATCAGTATTTTAAAAATCCAAATTGAAACCAAACAGACTTTTTCGATTTCAAAAATTTTTAAACCAAACCAAATCGAGAGATAGAAAACTGATTCAAACTAAACCAAAATTATGGTTCGAATCAGTTTTGTGGTTTAATTGTTTTTTTACACACTTTATTGTTGCCCAGCTAAGCAACCCAAGAGGAGAGGGTGAATTGGGTTCTTTGAAAATTTTTAACAAGTATGTGCAATTTTACAAAACAGAAAATTCTGTGTGAGTGTGAAGTGTTGAAAGTAAGAACAAGTAGCAACAATATGAGACAAATACACAAACACAACAATTTATAGTGGTTTGGTGCTACTCCTTACACCTACGTCCACTCCCCAAGAATCCCTCGGAAATTTTCTTCACTAATCGTTCTTCAAACGATTACAATCATAGCTAACCCAGCTAGCTTCTTATTTCATAGGCATAAGGGAGCCTTTCCTTAGCTTTCTCAGCTAACTTCTTATTTTCGGGCACAAGGGAGCTTTACAAATCATCAATTATGGGTTTGGCATACCCTACACAAGTTTCAACCAAGTTGAAACTCAAACAAACTCACAATGAAAAGAGTTTCAGAAATTTCAGCTCCTTAGTAAGCAAATGAAACAATAAAAACACTTTACACTTTTTGAAGACCTTCCCCTTTGAATAAGCTTCTCCTCTTTAAATGTTTGAGTTATGAGTACTTGAAGGAGCTTTTTGGATAGTTGGAAGGAGCTTTGAATGAGCTTTGAAGGACTTTCAAACTCTGCAGCTCACTATCTTTTCAAAACTGAAAGGCTGAAACTTTCTTGATTTTTTCCTTTGTTTTCCTCTCTTTTTCTCACTTGTAATCCCTAAAAAATGCTTCCAATCTCTTGCTAATCAATCCCATTTACGAGTATTTATAGTTTACTGTAGGATTGGAACGTTAAACTAGCCGTTTGTGACTATTGGAGACGCAGAACTAGCCGTTACAACATTTCTGGGCAAGTTAGTCGACTTTAGAGTCGACTACTTTTGTTAAGACTTCTGTTCTGACCATAATAGTCGACCTGCAGTCGGCTAACTTCGTGAAGCTTTCGTCGTCTTGGTTACGTAGGCCGACTTCGTAGTCGGCTAACTTCTTGATGTTCTTGTTTACCACGATGGCCAGAATTTACCGGTTAGTCGGCTAACTTAATTTTTCTCATTGTTTTGTCACAGTAGCTGACTAGTTAGTTGGTTAACTTGGTAAAACTTACTGTTAACTCTCTTGTGGCAAAATTTTGACTTGATAGCTTTCAAAATAGTTGGCCAAATGCTTCAAACTTCCATTCTAAGTGCTGGTAGCTACTATGGAGAGTTGATTAATTCCTTCAAAACTTGAAAACTCATTCCATAAACAAGAAAACTCATTGAAATGAAGAAGATAATTGTTTCAGCTCTCATAATTTTGAACTTTCTTCATTTGAAAGCTTCCCAAACATCTGAATTTCACTTGATTGAGGCTTAAATCATTCTAACTCTCATACTTTTGAACTTTCTCCATTTAAAAAACTTCCAAACATCTGAATTTCACTTGATTAAGGCTTGAATCATTCTAGCTCTCATAGTTTTGAACTTTCTTCATTTGAAAACCTCCCAAGCATCTGAAATTCACTGGATTGAGGCTTGAATCATTCTTAATTGATCTTGGTCTTCTATAAAAATTCTTCTTTTGAATCATAAACCCATTTAGGTGCTTGAAATCATTTTTAATCATTTTAATGATTCATATATGCTTACATTTTAACATGATTCTCTATAAAACTCATTAGTAACTTACTTAATTGTTTTATTATCATCAAAATCAATGTGAGGTCAACACTTATCTTATATTATTATATTTGTTGGGGGCTAAGAAGAGGTTGGCCAAGGAGACAAGTGTCTAAAATTCTTCGGGCTTTAAATATAAGCTCCCTTTTGGCTATTCCGTTCTCATTCAACTAGAGGTGATAACTTGACTGGACCTATGAACCCAATCTAAACCCATCCGAAAAGATAGAGGTTATAATTTTACTTTTTTGACTCAAACCCGAATTGATTCAAATTCGAAATAATTTGAAAATTTTAGGGTCGGATCGAATCATTGGTAATTTGAATGACCCAAAAGTAGTATTTGAGTAAGATATATTTTTAATTTTATTTATTTAAATTTAAGAATTTTATCTAGATGGTATGATATATAATGATTTTATAAATTATCAATTAGATTATTTACATGACTAAAATTTTAATATTTTATATTCTTCGATAATAATATAGTTGATACTAATGTAACTCAATAAATGATAGAATTGAAAGTGCACTTTTTCAAGTTGAGTATTATTGAATGATTAATATCAATAGCTTCAGTCATCCTTAAGAAGGAGATAAAAGAGTAGAATTAAGCATGCCTTTAATTTTTTTTGATTTATAAGATTAAACTTATTTTTAATATTTTTTTTATTTTATTTGATAATCTTATTAATAATTTAATATTAATATTTATTTAATTTTAGTAGTATACTTTTATAGACTACTGTTTAATTATATTATTTTAATATTTTATTATTTTTACTATTATTTTTATTTGTGTTTAATTATGCTATAATTTTGTATCTATTCGTTTTAGCATTTAGATTAATGAATGGGGTAAAAGAAGAACAAAAAGGATTGAATTGATCATTGATAAATTACTTAAAAAAAATAAGAAATAATTATATTGAATTTTTTGAAAAAAAAATAAATCAATTCGAAATGATTCATGAGTTAATTATAATTCGATCATTTAATGTTATAATCTAGGTTCAATGATCCAAATTTGAAAATAATTTGAACATGATCCGAACCAAAATGATTTGATCTGAAATGATCTAATCTTCCGATCCCATCAGATTGCTGCCTTTACATTCAACTATGTAGTTTTTAACCGTGTATCTGAAAAATCTTTTTGGACTCGGGAAATTAGAAAAATGGTGACCGCTAAGAACACCCCGGCCTGAAGCAGGCACTCTTCTCTCCTGTCCAGATCTCTCTCTCTCTCTTCTTAACTTCTTCGAACACCTAAACACCTCTTTCTGGGAATCTGGTTTCTTTTCTACTATTTCACTCTCTAGATAGATCTTGCCACCACCTTTCTCTCTCCCTTTCTTTTTTTCATTTTTTCACATATTTCATCTCAGTTCAAAAAAACCTGAGATTTCGGTTTATCGTTGTCTCAATCATCCAGGGGGATGACTGATACTTGGGTTCATAAAATCCTTGGATTCCAGATGAGCCGATTTGAGTTGGGTTCACTGATTGGGTGGCATCTGTTGGGTTGGCTTTTTTTTTTTTATTATTTTATATGGTCTCATGATCTAATAAAATAATAAGATCTAACCTAATAAAATAACATGGTTAAGTAACTCAGTGATAAAACAATAGAAGAAATAAAAGTATGAAGAAAAAGAAAAAGACAGAAAGAAAAAAAATAAAAGAATTTTTTACATTCAATCTATTTCTTTAATTATAAAGTAATATAATTTTTAATTAAAGTAAAATTTTAAAGGGTAATTATTTATGAGGTATTTTTCACTTTCAACAGTTTGATATTGATTTCGTTTCTCCTACATGGTATTTTTATTCTTCTTGATTTTAATTTAGATATTTTTGCTTCATTTTTTTTTTTGTTGAAATTCACTTATATTAGGTGAGCAAATAATTTTTTTTTGGTGACCTTTAGCATTGTTAGAAGGATTTTTTGTAATTTCATTATTGATCTAAAAGATATCTTGATTTAACTTTTGTGTTTTTTTTTATGTTAAAAAATTTTTATATTAAATTTTGATGTCTCTTAATTATATTTTTATAGTTTTATGTATCATTCTTTTGTACATACAAATTAAAAAGAAGCTTTGGTATCTCCAACAGCATGCACATAGCTTGTTTTGATTAAAAAATTCGACTGGTAGAGAGGAAGAGAAACTGAAGTATCCTCTTTTGGTTAGTTCAAAAAAAAAAAAAGAGCCATGAACATAATAGAGGTGATATGGAAACAAATCATTTCTCTTTCTCACTGCATTTGCTCTCATTTGAATCGAGAATAAAGAAGATATAATGGAGAGAGAGAAATCAAAGTTTTTCTCATTTGGTTAAAAAAAAGGATAAAAGTTGAGAGAAAAGAAGAGAAACAGAGAAGTCATCCCTCCAAATTCACACTTTTCTCTGAAGCAGAGAGATTAGAAGAGAGAAGCAACTAGATGCTTAGAATAATTTCTCCCTCTTCTACCCTCAAACTTAATGGTTCAGATAAATTTCTTTTCTATTCTCTCTCGTGCATCCAAAAAGAGAGGAGGGAGCCATTTTCTTGTCTCCTCCCTTCTCTGCTTCTCTCTTCTCTTCATTGCATGCAGAGTAAAAGTAGGAAGATCGAGAAAGAAAACTACATTTTTTTTTTTTTCCCGGTCCGATCTAAATAATTTAACTACCATATCCATAGGAATCTCGATCTAGCTTTATCTTCTTCTGGTTCTCCATCAGATACGACCATTTGCTCCCTTAAATGCTATTGGAGTCCTAATAATTCTCTCTTGTAATATGAATTTATGTAATGTAGTTTGATCCATTCATAAAGAGCAATCAGCATGCAAGGAGGGTGGAAGGCATATTGGTTGGGTAGCATGTCAAACAATGTGACTTGAGGCAAATGATCTCCTGATCTCCCCAAACTTTTTAAGGAAAAAAATTTCAGAAGTTGAATATTATTTTCTCCAACAAACCCAAATATAGATTACATTTCAAAACTCATGTTGCCAAAATTTTGCTATGCCGATCCTATTACACCTCGTACTTATGCTAACAATGCTATATAAAAACTAGTACACATAGTTGCCGGTTCTCATGCTCTCCAGTGCCTTGATCTCAGTCATCAACCTCTCTCAATGGCCCTCCATTGATGGCTTCTAGTTGCTAGGCTGCAGCGATGCCTGTGAAAAAGAGCTGGCCACCGGAGTAGGTTGAGCTCGCAACATCGGATGGCTTCGAAGCTTCTGATCCACATTTTTCCTGGTACTCATCGCTTACGATTTGCCGGTAGCGACACTCCATGCTACAAAAAGCCTTCTCCCCTCTGTTGTCATCACAGAACCAATGAAACTCCAATCAGCATACCAAGTATAATTTTAATAACATACTGAAGTTTACCCTTGCACCTAAACTAAAGAAGTGAACACAAAAAAAAAAAAAACTCTTAGTTTGTGGTGATCATTGTGAGTTTTATAAACTATTGGTTAGGATCTAGAAGATTAATTTCAATATAACAATATCAGAAGAATTTATAGAAGAATATTTTAAGAATCACATAGTTAATAGAATTCCATGAACCAAAAGAGTTGAAATATAATAGGAAGAAAGTGCGATTACCTGTACATATATATATCTTTTCCATGCAGTCTCTTCCTACACAAGTAGCAATAACTGAGATCAAGAACCCTCCGAGTTGACCCACAGAAGTGACCCATCTCCCTCCATCTCAAATCCTCGCCACCTTTAGCCCCATGATCACCACCACCACCACCACCACCACAACACACGCTTCCAGCGCTGCACCTTCCACTGCACCCCAGTTCATCCTCATCCACCACCCACCCTCTCTTTGCTCTGGTCCTCGGAGAGATGATCAGCACCGGCGCGCCGACCACGATCTTCCTCGATCCCTCGCCGCCGGTCTTCTCGAGAGCCGCCACGATGCCCAGCCCGATGCCATCCGACTCCCGGTTCTTCCACCCTTTGGGCGACAGCGGGTTGCGCTCCAGCGGGCTCGGGGCGACGACATCGGCGTGCCCGAAGGCCCAGTTGCCGGCGTGCACCGGCTCCGGCAGCTTCCGGATCATTGGCCGTGGTCTCTGAACCATTCTGTCCGAAGCGAGCTCCAGAACTAGAGATACAAAGCGAGGAGAGGAGAGGAGAGGAGAGGAGAGCGCTATTGAAAGAACTAGAGATTTGGGCACTCTTTATCCTTTTTAAAGGGCCTCAGTTCTCTATCTCTATAGTATTTTCATATTTTTTAGTCGCCCGTGTGTCTCTATATTCCATGGGAACCAAAGCTGGTATTGAATTATTAGGCGATGATGGAGTTCTTAAGACCATGGGCTGGAAAAGTTGGGTGGTAACCCTGTGAGTCTCCTACATAGAAACGTCTGTACTAGAGATCACGCACCCATCGATCTCTGCCGTCCAAATGATGGGATGGACGGTTGGAACTCCGGTGATGAGGGGGAATACACAAATGTTTAGGATGTGAAAGAACCGCATGGTAGTGAAATCCGTCAAAATCATCGTTGGGGAGTACGTCGGGGCCGTCTCGCCTCCAATGATTGAGATGGCTCACCGGAACGGGCCTCCAGCTGCCGGTTTCGAGGTTCGGAAGCGACAAGAGATGACACGCGTCGGATGTGACGTCTGGCGGTGGTGACCGGAACGCTACCTTCGCGGATCCAGAGGCTGGAAATCCATGGGTCGGATTCCTGGTGGCCGATGGGGCCAGATGACCAAAATGCCCTTCTAATATTATTCAATTAATACAATTCAATTAATGGTATATATATATATATAAACACTAGACTTAGGTTCACTAAAGTGCTCCCGCGTTCAAATTTAAGCATATCTAAATTAAATGTTGCAATTATATCTAAATTAATTACTATACACATAATATCTTATATTGATGATTTAATCCATTAAATGCGATCGATTATGACTAGATAATAAAAATCATATAATTAAGTGCAATAAATAGTAAAAAAAATACACATTATTTTCTGTTATTTAAATCGCCTAACTTTTAATCAATGTATAAATTAAAAATTTTTAATTGATATAAAATTTAATGTTTAAGCATTTTAGAAATAACAGATTATGTTCAAAGTTTTATATTATTGATGTGGGACTTCTGTCATTGAATTTAAACTTAATTGAATTTAAATGGAGATCCATTTGATCATCGCTTTATCAAACTCTCTTTTTTGCTATTGGAAATAATTTAATTCTTCAATAGTAGGATTTGATGTGAAATGAAAAATTACTAGGACTTGTATACTGCATTATAATATAGTTTTTCATGTGAAAATTATTAATCTCTTGACATAATATTAAAAATATATGTAGATTGAAATTTAATATTTTTGATTTGGATAATATGCATCAACTTAAAAAATGAAGCATGATATCTTAAAAGTTACTCATTTTGTTATCATTTTTCACATATAAAATATTAGTAATATTTATTTTGCATTTTAAATATTTTAAATTTAATAAATTATAATCAAATATACAATTTTTTAATGAGATAGATTATACTTTGTTTGAAAGGGTAAGGTATTTTTTTTCTAGCCTTAAAATTGATAATAAAATATCTAAATTAAATATCCACAATGTTGATCATAATATATATATATATATATATATATATGCCTAGAAATTAAAAATCAAGTGTTCTAATGGTTTTTACCTTATGCATCAATTACATGCTAAAGTAAAAAAATAGTATATAAGTATTAAAATTTATTAATTTTGAATTTAACATGTCTAGATCATGATCAATAATATGAATTCTTAATTAAAAATTTATTATATTTTTTAGCAGTATAATAAAATCATCATTTTTTATATTCATATGATGTATTGGTTAGAGGTCATTAAAATATGTTATTTCAGTTTGTAATTATTATTTAGTGGCATGGATTATAATCAATTATGTAGATTTTTGATTTGGATAACTTACCATTAATTTTAGAATCAAGTGAAGTAAGTCTATTTTATTTTGGATTACAATCATCAATTTTTTAGTAAGCCTAATCTTTATAACCTGGAGTTTACAAGGCCCAACATTTTTTGTCAAATTTAAAATCAAGCTTGCAAGTAATAATATTTGTTGTTATGTTAAAGTTGCTAGATATTAGTGGAAGAAAAATAATTTTATCAAGTTTAATATATACATAATCTTTATCATTTACTTCTTTTTCTTTCTTTTGAAAAGAGAGAGAGAGAGAAAAAAAAAAGAGAGGGTATTTTTGTAACTGAACTTCAAAACGACTCAACAACAACCTGGAGTTTATCAATAAGGGGCGTTTTCGTCTTTACAGGAGAATTGGTCCACGATCGTGACGTCCCCCCGGTCCCGTGAGTCCAAACCACCGAAGACCCGTCAGTCCGCGGGGCCCACTTCTGTCCCACGTGTAGATCTATACGTGGAACAGCTTCATTTGCTAGAACTTCTCCCCACACGTGCGGGCCCCACAATTCCGCTAAGCGACACCCTCTGCCACGCCATCGACGGGCCCACGAAGTTGACACCTGGCCCCACCCGCGCACCCGTCGGTCTGAGCCCTGGGCCCCCCCCCCCACCAACCTTCCCTGTGATTCGACCACACAGATGAAATAATTCTCTCATTGCTGCGGTAGCTTTCGGTACCTATCTATATATCACCAATCTGGCCACCTTTTTCATCTTCCAATACATAAAGAGTTTTGGCAGCTACTACTCATCATCGTTATCGGATGGTGAGGAAAGTGATTCCATACCCATACCTGTAGCAATATAAATGCTCCATCAATGACATCGATCAGTGACACGATAAAGCTTTCCATAACTAACAGTTTGAAAATTTTTTAAGTAATAGAAGAAATATCAAGCGAACTAATAAAAATAATTTATTAAGAAATAAAGCATATCTAACGAGCCACATAATATAAGCTCGTGCATGCCTCACATCATCTGCAATAAAATTTCAAAGCTGTCTATCAATCAATTAAGGTTCAAATCCATATTTACAAAAGTTTATATTTAGATATGGCTATATATATATATAAAAAAAAAAGGAAAGAAAGGAAGGAAAACTTCATTCACACTTCGTTATTAACGATTCAGGTGCATGTACGTTTGAGGATAAACGGTTGCTCTTTAGATTTTAAATTTTTTTTTTAAATTTTTATTTATTTTTAAAATTTTTTTTATAAAAATTATTATTTTTTAAATAAAAAATTTGAAGAATCATTGCAAAATTAAGTAACCATCATCCTGACAGAACTGCCTCGCCACTGGATTTGATGGCACAGAGGGTTGGGTTTCTAAAAGATGCTGCCAGAGCTAGTGCTCTCTGTGGGCCACCGGTAAGGCTAAATGGTGTGCTACTTTTCCTTATGACATAATTTTTTTATGTTTCTGAATTCTAAATTCCTATTTGGTTGGAAATAATATCTTCCACCAAAGTCTTCTTATAATGGGTTTAGGATTTGATATTTTGAGTCTACAATGGGCAAGAATAGTTGGGTCGAGTCCCTTTCAAACCTATATCTGAAATTATTGTGTCTAGATTCCCAGCCAAATCCAACCCATTACTTGGTGGATGTTAAAAAGAATAGGCCTGTTAGATTTAGTGCTGTTTTTAAAATAAAAAGCCTGTTAGATTTAGTGAAAGGTAGCTTTCAGACACAGCCGTCTTGCCTTTTATATTACACAACTATTATATTTGCTTGTTTTGTGCCAGTTGGCATTTAATAGTATAATATGAGAATGATAACCTTGATCTTATAACAATTATATTATTAATGGAGTTGCATGGTGGGACCGAGCCTTCCACGGAATCTCTGATGAAGGTGGCCCTCCTCTGCTTTATTCCCCTGGAGCTTTTCCATGGCGACAGCTAGTGGAAGCATCGTAGGGATTATTTATTCATTTATTTATCGCTCAGACGAGGACATGCTTCACCGGTTTGCTGTTGAGAAGGCTGTTTACGAGGGGCAAGACATGGACTCTAGCGAACGAAGACTGTTAATGCACCTGGAGGAGAAGCTGCGCCAATAGTTTAACAGGGCTTTTAAAATAAAAAAAGAAACATCGATGGTGAGGTGCACCTCACAAAAAGGAGAAAGAAAAAAGAAAAAAAAAAAAGGGAATCAAGATAAGATCTAATGGAGCGAATAAGTATAAAAAAGTTTCTAGGCACCACTTTTTATAAGGTGCACTGGATCTCGATTCAGGGATGGGGGAGGCATATGATAAGACTGCTAGGAAATCTCAGAAACTCAAATCTAGCCACATTTAAGAACAGCAAATTGCAAGGATTTAAAAGAAAGGATACATAATAAAGATCAGAGCTTATTGATCATTTAAGTGCTGAATTATTCACACCAGAATTTCTGAATAATCGTAAACAGAAATAAAGAATAAATATTTTTTGTTCTAAATATTTAACTTTATTTTAATTTTAATATGTTGAGAGAAGAGATCCATAACACATGGGCTGCAGAAAAAACCATAGAACCACGGTGAAGCTGGTATTTAGTTCCAAGTTAAGCTGAAAATCCCTGCAACTGACATTTCTGCATGGAATCATAAATATGGAGTGTTTTAGCCAATATGCTTACAGTTTACAAAAATAAAATCAGACACCACAGATAAAAACTATAGCAGCAAAATCACTTCAACCAGTTGCAACTGTATCCTGCAAGTGGTGTCTGCTAATATGTTAACTTTGCAAGTTTCTTGTGGACATGAGTAGTAATTTAGCATCGACAGAAAATTTGCATGAACAATGACACTGAAATAATCCATAAAATTCTCAATTATGTTTCAGAATTACCCAAATACGTTTTACAACCTGAAATATAATATGATATCGCATCTACAACCTGAACCAACATAATTTTACAGGCTCCATCATAGCCACTACATTGGAGCTGTTTAGGAGTGTGCATGGGCTTAGTAGACTAGTATATGACCAGGGTTCAATCTCAGCTCTGATATCTCCATGGCTAGAGACATGATAATCCAACCAGATAGAGTAGGGTCTGAAGAAGTTGGATTCGGTCTAACCAGATCGACTGAACCTGACCAAGCTGAACCAAGAAAGTTTTAGAAGAACAGGTTTGAAATATTCAATTCTCAACCAACATGAGCTGTCCTGAAATTGACCCACCTCAACATGGACTAGCAAATAGCCAGGCCATGCAAGGTCAGCCTCAGGTCCAATATCTCCCATGGTGAGGTATGTTTATCCACTCAGATAAGAGTAGGGCCTGAAAAAGTTGGTTTCAACTGAAAGAGATTCTGCCAACCTGACTTGCCAACCAAGAAAGTTTTAGTAGAAAGGGTTTGATAAATGCAATTCTTACAGTCTTAGCCAACATGAGCTGTCCAGAAATCAACCCAACTCAACATGAACTAATAAACAAACAGGTCGCATGAATGATCAAAAAGCTATCTCATAGACCAATTTGGTTTGGGCCCAACAATACCTACATGCATCCTGGATGTATGATAATGCAAGTAACATAACATCGATATCTGATGAATTTCATGGCCCTAATACATTGATTAAACATCTAGAAATGGCATAAATCAAGGTTGAGAAAGAAGAACAGATCATCTCTACTCCTGAAAATCTCAGCAGTTAGCCAATATTTAACACTCGCTGATGCCCATGGATTTTACAAGGACTTGAGTTTCTTATTTCCTGTTTTTGCTGCATCATTATCGATGTTGCCTCTTGGTTCCATGCTCTTTTACATGCCATTTATTCAAGTAAGACATTGAAACTCTGATGTCCAAATCATATATCAAAACATCTGAAGATTGTGAACTAGGCTCTGGAACATTGGATTGGAAAAGTTTTGAGAAAAAGAAAAGACAACATGACATTTCTGCATACCTCTTGATGAAATTGTTTCATTCCTTGAGTTGGACCAGAGTGAACAATCTTGACTGCAACAGCAGTATGATCAAGCTTACATTTGTTAACAGGTCCATATCTTCCCTCCCCAGTTTTCAAGGCAGCTGAAAAATTATTGGCCACCTTTTGAATCTCTTCAATGGTATATCTCCTGGACCAAACGTTTGAATTAAAGCTATCTGAGAACTTCATTTGAAGCAATGCCATAGTGTTTTTCTCCTTTTCTGCCATATAAGTTATCATATTTCCCCACCCAACCCTCTCTCCTTCATTCCCTGCCCTCCATCAGTCTTGCCATAATTTGCTTGTATTTGCAAAAGTACTATTTTATATTGACTCCAAGAAACAAATTCATAAATGGGAGGCCACAGAAACTCTGTGGGAGGGGAAAAAGGATGGATGAGCATTCATCCAGATGAAATAAAAGGTAAACATGCAACTGATTTCAGGGTACACTTGATGCTAATCATCAACTTTAATTTTCTTCTATAGAGTGCAAAATGCCATATAGGTATGCTAAAATTTTGTTTAATCTAGCATCAATGAAAGAAAAATTATATCTCCATATAAACAGATCACAAATATTAAGAAAACATTGCTTCTGATACAATATGCCCATCATTTAACCCAGCCAAGTGGTGTTGCATCGTCTATGAGTTAAGAATGCAAAAAACTTCACCTCCTATTTTGCATTATATACCTCTTTACATGCATCTTCTGACCAATCCTTCACCTGCCTTGGTTCAGACTTCTGTCATTTCATCTTATCTTTGATGTCTTCCTGCAAAATATTGATATATAAGAGAGTTTAGTGAAGATTTACCAGCATCCACTGGCACAATCCAGAATGAAGGAATAAGAAGATCAGCGTGATAATTCCAAGAAATTAGAAAATATCTAAGAAATGATGTAGAGAGAGCTCCCCGGAGCATTGTTTGTTATGTAGACAAGCATGTATAGATGGCAAGCGCTTGATTCTTTGTCTATAAGAAAATGATGTTTCAGGATAACTGGATCCATCAAGTAATCAATAGTTTAAAAGGTAAATTTAGTTGCTCGAATGTAGCCAAAACTAGATCCGGTCACCTCCCCTACCTTTGGATCCATACAGTTTATAGATCTCAAAAATTAAAAAGGTAAAAAAGATAAGATGGCTCTGGGATCTATGTGGATCCAAGAGTGAGGAAGGTGATTGAATTTTGGATTTAGCTACATTCAAATATAGCCAAATTTATCTCATAATTCAATACCTCATACTATAGGGCAAAAGCCTAAGAAAGTAGTTCCTGTAAAACTTCCCATGGCACTAACTCGAGTGCCCAAACACTAGTAAGGTTCTCTTGTACTTAAGCATTGATCTGTATAGTACTTCCCAAATCTTAAATAATGAAAAGCCTCCTTGGACTTGTAAAAGCCTATAAGTCACACTTCAAAGCCTCACCTGACTTTCAGATCCCCTGGACCACTTGCAAAAACCCCAAAAATATGTGTATAAGCCTCTTTTGCTGGAGCAAAAATATTTAAGTCATTTATTACCCTCCTTGGCACCTGTACATCCATATGGGGCTTGCACAACTAGAAACTCATACAAGCTTTAAGGATATCAATAAAACCCTCTAGGACACATGGACAGACTCCTCTTCAGAAGTACAAGCCTTATGGTTACTTGCCAAATCCTTTGTATAAAGTGTAATATGCCTTCTTATGGGAGCAAATGCACCCACAAAGGACAATATTCCTGGCATGACGTATAGCCTTGTTTTTGGACCATGTATCAAGACATTTATGGTCTCTACTATGACCTGAATCCACCAAAGTGACCCAGATCCTCTCTAATTCTTCACTTATAACTGTATAACTTTTACAAACTAATATGCATTATATAAACGATTACAGTGATTATTCATGATCTGAATAGCTGAATTCATGAATTAATCATTAAAATTTAATGGAAGACACAAAATTTCTAAGTTCAGAAAAATGCGCATTTTAAAAAAGGATTTGGAGAACCCACTAGGAAATGAATGCAGTACTTTTAAGACAGCTTCTAGGTGAATACACGTCACCCCCTAAAATTTGTTCACTTGTCTTACATAAACTTGGAAATGAAACAGTCAGGGTATGGATGGTGTATCTAAGTCTCGTGAAAACATTCTATATAACCATTATTTGTTACTCCTTTGTTCATGGACATTTTATCTAGGTTACTTTGAAGGCTAGAAATATTCTAAATAACCTTTCTCAATATAGAATTTCTCAGTTTACTTCGTATCAGTCTCATAAATTTCTTCCTTTCTTTTGTTCTTTCTTTTTTGTTTTCTATACATAGATACCATAAGCATGTGAACAGACTTTCCATCATCATGCTGAACATAAGTCCAATCTGCAGTTTCCTTCAGTATACATCTCATCCAGCGAATCCTAAATTATGTCCCGCCATTAATTCAAACATTCTCTAAAATTATAAACCTGCCAAGTTTACATTAGGAGAAGGCAAAATACTAATGATCCGGTGAATTTATGAATTAGCTAAACAGGCCTCATCTAAGGGGGCAAAATAAAATGCGAAAAACATTCCATTACTGATGAGTAAATCTTTGCTAAGTGGAGCTAATGCTGCCAAAAGTTTCATAAAGTCTCTCAAATATATGAATTGAGTCTTGTTGGTCATTATATGCAATACATTAGACACATAACGATAAAGAATCCCCAGAGATATCAGAAAGTTTAAAAATTTAATATCAGAGAAACAATCAAGCATGCTACTAAATGGTAGGACAAAGAAGTAGATTCCTCCTTCGAAATCCAAGATGAACACTCACATCATAATCTGGGCAGATTCAAGGTTTCTCTTCCTGATTGACATGACATATTCTGATTAGCAAGTTCCCTGCTCTTCTGAATTTGGAATGGCCTATGTAGGAAAATTATGGGGATATTTATAATCTACTTGATAAGCATATTGCTATTTCAATGATGCAACAGCATATTCACTCCACTGCCCTCAATATCATGATCCCTTCCTCTAAGCATGGGCTTTTCAATGTTGTTCACCTATCAATATCTAAATGGTCCTACATGAAAATCAAGCATGTAGAAAACTGTAATTTGCCATAGATGGATGGATGGATGGATGGATGGATATACTGAAGTTTGATCAAAAACATGAAGTTTGAAATCAAATTCCTAGTTACAAAACTTAATACAAATTTGTATATTAAGTTAAGACATATGCAAATGTTTTCCTAAAAAAAGAGACCATAAAGCAGTGGAGCCTGAAGTTTACAGATAGAATGATTCTCTTTCAAAAAATTAAAAGAACAAGTCAATAGTTCAGAGGTATAAAATATAGAATTACTAAAAGAATAGGAGGAAAAAAGAATGGTGCGAACCAAGGTCCACCATTTCGGTAGTGGACCTCATGCTAGTACCACATTGATACAGTGCCCGTATGCTGGGTACAATGATCGGTTTGACATACCTAGACTTGGTATGTCCCTCGTACCAAATCTTGGCTTGGTACTAGTATGGTATAGTATACACAATATGGGCTGGTATGGCATATTATGGTATGAACTATGTATAATATAATTTAAGAAACGAAATGAAAAGAGTGAACCATATGAATTCTTAGAAGTGCTCTCCCTATCACTTGCACGTAAAAAAGCCATAGCGAAATACTAGTCTTAAAATTTTAAATCGCATTGTTACATCACTATAAGAATGATTGCTTTATGTTTCTGTTCTATTCTATGAAACAATTAAAGACTTTCAGCTTGGTATGATCCTATTTCCTGAGAGTAGAATTTAAAAACTTTTCTCATAAAAGATGGCCAATAACATACCACTCTTCTGCTGCAGAAACATTGAAAAGGAAGAAGTCATCGTTAGTTTAAAGGTCTATTTGTTCAAGAAAGGCAGATGCAACATCGTCGTCCATATCTGATGTTGAAAACTGCTGTCCAGCTGTATATTGAAAAAAGGTTTACAAATTTACAAATAATCATTTAATCAGAATAAAGAAAATAGTTAAATCTAAACTTCAGGATATGAGGAAAAGTCGATTATTGTGACAGTCAATGGATATTCAAAGAGATCGATTCAGCAGTAGATGCATATTATTCAAGGGTTTTCCAAATAAAGCAGCTTACAAATAATATAAGCTAAGAAGCACACAAAGGTTCTAGTATTCCAACAGAATAGCCATATTATATATGGGGGCACTTCCAACTAGTAGTTTTCTATTCAAAATTCTTAGCAGCAAAAGACAGATCGAACAAATTGAATCTTCTTCCACCATTGTTCTCTCGTCATGGGAGCCACAATCTCTGCCTTTTTTTTTTTTTTGGGGTAAAAGAGAAGCTTTAGTAGTGACGAGAATAAGCCATAACTTTAGCACCCGCAGATAAAGTATAGCAAAAAAAATCTAGTGATACATCACTCCATAGCATAAGAGAGGATATAGACACAATAGTTGATGCAAGAAGATCAGCTACCTATTTTTCTCACGAAACATATGTTGCACCACTGCAGCAAACATGAAAGGATAGAGCATCTTGTGAAGCCACGATATCTAACTCCACAATAAAATGCCCAGCAGATCAGAGCAAAGTGAAAGGGCTTTTTCCATTGCACCTTACATGATTTCCTCTAGAGGCAGTTGCTGTGCTAATATTTGTTAAAGAATCAGCGAGTATTCCTGAGCAATGAAAGATCCAGAGCAAGATAAAATAGCTGCCGCAATTACTGAAGTTCCTTTTTTTGCAAAGCAGATTAAATGAACCAAACTAGCGAGAGGTAAGTGCATGGGATAATGCTTTTGAATGTTCCAAATATCATGGCCCATTCCAATGTTTCTATCCAGATTGAGAAAAGGAAATCCTCAGATTTAGCAGGGAAGCTTCAAAAACAGATTGATTTTTTGATGAACAGCATCTTAGCAGCATAGTTATTCTTTCAACCGATGACCTTGTTATTAAGATCATAAGATCTCTAAGTCAATTCTTCTAATGCGATGGAGCGAAGGATAAAATCATTCTTCTTTATTGGACTTTTATAGATTGGCAATAATTCTGAAAAAAAAAAAAAGACATGGACAAAAAATTATTTCTGATACGCAAACTGAACGAGTGGACGGAATACCATTACTAAAAAAAACAGAAAGAACATGAAGTCATAAGAGAAGAGTAAATTTGGTGAAATAACGTATGTTAATCCAGAAGTAAATCTGTAACGCGATGATTGCGGCGTTACCAAACCGAAACCGAACCAGAGATGATTCGGCCGTATCCTACCCTTAC
This sequence comes from Metroxylon sagu, assembly GCA_017589505.3. Lineage (NCBI taxonomy): Eukaryota > Viridiplantae > Streptophyta > Magnoliopsida > Arecales > Arecaceae > Metroxylon > Metroxylon sagu. The sequence goes on along the minus strand of JACVBY030000640.1, from coordinate 1,713,301 downwards.
TATTCATGCGATCCTCAAAAGGATAAAGGGATAAAAAGAATTAAAATCCTACCTTCTCTCCCCTCATCCCACACCTAGTTCATCTATATTCTTCTCATCGTCATATCTTCCCCACAAGCCTGATCCACCCATAGATAATTTCTCTCCCTTTGCCTTTATTTTATGTTTCAGTCTAATATTTGATCCGATGGATAGAGAGATGAGAGCGAGAGGTAGAGAGATCTGGGTTGTGCGTGAGAGAGGGAGATGGATTTGGGATCTGAGAGTAAAAAAAAAAATCTAGAATTTGAGAAAAAAAAAAAAAGAGGAATATGGATCTAGTATCTTAAAAAAAAAAAAAAGAGGGAGATGGATCTGGGATCGGAGAACAAAAAAAAGAAAGATGGATTGGGATATGAGAACAAAAAAAAAGAAGAGAAAGATGGATTTGGGATCTGAGAACAAAAAAAAGAGGAAGATGGATCTGGAATCTGAAAAAAAAAAAAGAGAAAGATGGATCTGCGATCTGAGAATAAAAAAAAAAAAAGAGGAAGATGGATCTGTGATCTGAGAAAAAAAAAAAAAAAAAGATAGATCTGGGATATGAAGAAGATAAAAAAAAAAAAAACAGAGAGCGGAAGGAAAAGAGCCGAACGTCTTTGTTTAAGTTTGGTTCCAGAAAATGATGAAAAAAAAAAAAATGATGGGTTGGCTCTTGGCTATTCATTTGAGCCTTAAGTTCAACCCATTTGAGCCCACACTTCGGTTCAACTTTTGAAACCCAAATTAGTCCTAACCCAACCATTCTAGAATCAGGATTAAATCTGGGATAGCTCTAGTTTATAGAAAAATTTTGTTACATTGTTTGGATTGATACAAGTTAAAATAATCAAGCCCTAAGTTGGAACCAAAATTAGACTCGGTAGAATGATAGGAATTATGTAGGCATTATGATTTTTAGAAATTAAAAATTTAAATATCATGTTGTAGGTGTCAGAAGCCTAAACAGATGATTTGGACTTGTGAATTAGCAATAAAAGGTAAGTAAGCTATTTATCATGAGTAATTTAGTAAATTATTAAATTATGTAATTTTTGAATAAAATGTTTGTATATGTTTAGATATTACTTTTTTATCTGCTATTATCATGCAAATAAATTCTGATATGTTATTTCATTCATTTGAAAGCTTAAATTTTAGATAAATTCTGCATAACTCATAAAATAAATAAATAGATAAATAAATAAATAATAATAACAATAGTGATAATGATAGTAGTACATGTGACAATAATAAAAATAATAAATTAACATTGCTTATACAAAATAAATAGTTATGATATATATATTTAAATCATAAATTAGTAAAAGAAATATTTGATATTAATATTATTAACATAGCTAATATGATATGAATGTGTGCCAAATTTTATGGATAATATTTGAATAAGAAGTGAAAATAAGTTCTGAATAATAAAAATATGTCATTCGCGGTCCACTATGATGTGACTTTATGATATGATTTCTGATATCGGGATCCACCTCCATAGGGGATATATGTAAAAGATACACCTTCATCCACAGGGTTAAATGTGGTATTCTGTTCTGACCCTCATCCATAGGGATTATATATTGTGTTCTGTTCTGGCCTTATCACAGGGATATATGTGGCTATAGTTTGTGACCGTGGCATATTTGTAATAAGATGAAGTGTAAATGTTAATTAAAGTGAATTATGAATGTGATGACTTGAAAACTTGAAACTGAAATTTTGAGATATAATATGCATTATGATTTCAACATATTTCAAGAATATAAGTAACATAAGATAATAAGGCGACATGAAAGTTTTGACATATGAAAGTAAGTAAATTCTGATATGTAATATTCTTGAAATTATATGATATATTTTATATTAGGCATACTTATAGAGTGTGAACTCATTAAACTCTCGTTGATGTTTTTCAGAGCCAAAAAAATGAAGAGGGATATGGGTAGACTGAAGCTGCTATCAGCCTAGTTTAAATAGAATTTATGCTTACCAGTTTGCATATAGTCTAAACATTCGCTTTATTTGGAATTATAATAAGGATGTTGTGACTTTTTATTGGCATATTAGTTGATTGACTTTTGGTTTGATAATTGCTTCTATTACTGAACGCCTTGCATGCCTAGCATGCGGCAGGTTGTCACCTTCTGGATCCACTTTAGGGTCTGGGGCGTGACAAAAATATTTTCAAACTCGGACTGCATATACTTTAATCCATAAAATCAACCCCCTAGAAGTTTTAGATAACTTTTGCAGGTCAACACATCAAAGCTATAAACTTGTTATATTTCCTTCCAAGACTTCTTGGCCAATTGGTAACAATTTCACCAGCTGACAAGAACCATACCGTTCAATACATAGATCAAACACATCCAGCCATATATTACTACTACGACTGCTACTATTATTATAGCACTTTCCTGCATCCGTAAAAATACCAAAAGATCAACTTTTGAGCTACATGTCAACTGAAAACACAGATGAAACGCACCGAATGCAAACAAAAAAACAAAATTTTATCAAGCAAAACAAGAGAGGCGAATAGGCTGACTTGGAGTTCGGTTGCTGGGGATCTTCCGGCGGCGAACATGAAGGAGGGCGGGGATCAAATTGGAGGCGTGAACCAGGGGCGAATCCTTCTTCCCTTTGTACGTATTATAGGGTCAGGGTTTTTGTGTGGGCGGAGGAAGAAGGGGGAAATTAGCATTAGCGTTTCGGTAGGGGGGAGTTTCGGGAGGCCATGACCGAGAGACAAACGACGGGTGATGCGGTTGGGTCCTCCTCGTCGCTGCGATCGGCGACGAGTTCGCGCGTTGGAGGGTGGCGGGAAGATGGGACGAAATGACGCAAACAGTCCTGATAATTAAAATTAAGCTAATGACCATGGAAAAGTATTCTTGGCCCGGATCGCTCGAGAGTAACGCGTGATGGTCCGGTCCAGTGAGCCGCCAAACCAGGTTACACTACCACGTCCCGACATCAATTAATAAAGAAAATGAGAGAAAGAGAGGATGCAAGAGTAGTTGAGTCCCAATCGAGCCATCCAATGCATCCAGCGATAATTTCAAATCACGACAAGGTACACTTCGATCCTATACGGTGGTGTCCTGGTTTCACGTCTCAGCTGGCCAACATGGCTCAGGGGCCACGTCTAGCTGTTGACTCATAGAGTCAAGTCATGCCAATAGTGAGCCTCGTTCAAACTTGGCAGTTGGCAACTCAAAGGAGGACAACGCCAGCGTGCGGTCCCTCATCCACCAATATATTATTATTAATTGTATTAGGTTGCTCAAGGCCGGCATAAGCTACGTGACAAAACTGGTGCTCACACCCCCTCCATTTTTAGAATGAGGCTCCAAGGTTGGATGAACCTTAAATATATTTTTCATGTGTTTGAGTGATGTAATACTACTCTCATCATTGCTTTAAACGCATGCACTGTACTTGCAAATAATTGCAATCCTAGCGCTGCACGACTAGTAGTCGGTGCCAGTTATCTCCGTATTTGGAGTTTCGTGTGCATAAGTGACGCTGTAAATAATGAGGAACTCATGAATATAAGAGCACTGGATAAAAACGTGAGGACGTCGAATGAAGACCTTGAAAGAATGCGATTGAAACCTTGATTTGAGAAAAATACTTAAAAAGAGCATGACAGCTGGATTCATATTAATCATTTTCATGAGACGAGCAATAATAAACAAAGTTCATGGATAAAGCACTTGCCGTGAAAGGTTCTTCTCTGCGATCTCCGTTATCCATTTATCATTTAATCAAATGCCAGGTTGCCACAAGTGGATGAACTCAAAACCGCACATTCATTTCTGCAAAAATCAGAGGTGGCCTTCTATTGATGAAAGGCAACTCCTTTAGTGGACAGATAGGAAGAAGTTTAGGGACCTCAGATTAATTTGGAATCGGCTTGCTGCTGTAAAAGTTTTAGTTTTTGACTTGAAAGGACTGTAAAAACTTTTCCAAAATAATTATGGAGTTAGAATTCCTAAAAGGCATTAGGTATGGATTGATCTGTTCAGAATCATCAGTGATTTAGATTAGAAAGATGATATCATATCATTTGGTCGCACTTTAGTGATCTTATGTAGCGGTGACCTCGTATCACTGTCGCCTCTAAAATTGCCATGTTATGAGGTAAACAGCCTTGAAGATTATGCTAATGACCATGGGAGTATTCTTAGTCTGGATTGATCAAGAGTAGCAGGAAATGGTCCGATCCAATGAGCCGCCAAACTATGTTACACGGCTACGTCTCGACATCTATTAATAAAGAAAATGAAAGCGGATCCAAGAATGGTTGAATCCCTCCTGAACCATCCAACTGCATTTAGACATAATTTTAAATCTTGCCAAACTGTCCCATAATGCTGAGATAAGATACCGTCTTGTCATGGTAACATCATCTGGTCATCATTTAGCATCCCAATAAATATGTCTTAAAAAAATCTTTATCTTAAATATCAGGATGAAATGGGACAACAACACATTTAATTTCATAAAAAAAAAAAAAATTCAAGATGGTTTCTATATTTAAAATTTTACATTCATAAGTTTTCAATGATATTTGACCATGGATCGATACTCTGATGGAGTGGCTATCCTATATTGTGTTTTGCTTTTACTTTTCAGATAGCTAGCATGACTCAAGGTGCCACTATAATTATCACACCTTAGATCCAAGAGTAGATATAGGATGTAACAATCCACAGTATATTTATGAAAATAAATTCTATGGTTCACGAAGCATTCAAACCTAGAACTTGCACTCAATTAAATATCATTAATAATAATAACTAATTATTTATTTAAAATGAAACTAAATATTGTTTGAACATAAATCTAAACTAAACAAAAACAACCATTGATAGATAACATATACTCAAGAGTTTAAATGATCTCACAACTTAAGTAAAACAACTATGACTACAATAACACTACTGGTTCTTGGCAACTTCTACATGGTTTCCGCTTAAGTCTAGGTCTCTAAAAAAATAAATAATACTTTTATGAGCAAGGCCCAGTAAGTAAATCCTTTTCATAATCAGTGGATCACGTAAGAAATTAATAATACATGCATAAGTCAATATAAATCATAGCAATTTTGATAAATAAATTCAGTCATATTGAATGCTTGTCATAGGTAAATGAATAAAACTTGTTTTCATATTTCAAAAATTCACAGTAATACTCTTTAGTCTATAATATTTGGCCACATATAATTTCTGTGGTGGGGCCATCAAACAAAAACCATATGTAACCCCTATGACACGAGTCACGAGCACGAGCCACAATATATCTCTTATGAAAAGGATTATGATATAACAGGCCCTCATACAAAATCCGATACGCTGAATCTAAAACATAAGATGTAATCTGACTAAAAGCTTCTAACATGCATATACATGTCTTTAACTTTCACACAACAAGTGATTTCCAGTTTATGTAAGTTCATATACCGTAATTTCATGGTAAAAAAATTCATACTATTAAATTTAAAAGTAAATAATAAGCTGAACTAAACAATTGTCATTAAAAATTAAACTTGATAGGTAACACAAAATAACCCACTTACTTGATCTGTCTTTTTTTTTAAAGATAATAAATATCGAAAAATTTTAGAGCTATTAAGATAACACTTCATATTAAAAAAATCTAAATTTACTGAAGATCACAAAAAAGATTTTTAGCATGTTATATTATGAAATTCGATCACATATCATAAATAACTAGATTTTTAAAATAACAAATACTAAGCATAATGAACTTCAGAAAGTTTACAAAAATGCAAAAAATTGATAGTATTCAAATATACTATTTTAACATGTAATATGATGTAGCAACTAAATTTTTCATAAAATTAATTATGATAACCATATTTTCAAAAAATTTAAATAATAATAATCAACATTTTTTTATTCTTTTAAAAATATTTTAATTATGAGTAGGATTACTTACATTGGTTCGCTGACTAATCAGTAGATTTGATCAAGGTTGAATCGATAGTCCATCTACTTTGATCAAGATGACATATTTCTAAGTCAGATAAATTATTTCATTTTAGATTTAATTCAACTTGGTCTAATTTTTCCCTTAAGGTTAAGTTTGTCCTTAATGAAACTTGATTAAATGGGATTAGGCTTGAAGGTCGAGATTTGGTTCACCAAATTGGTTCTAATACTTGATCCAATTTACTCAGATATACACCTGCTTAAATTAATTAGGGCCGGGCCTTAAACTTAATTTGAATTAATTAGGTACTCGGGTTCAGGTTGGGTTGATTAAAATAATTAAACATGGTTTCTAGCCAAAATCTTAATCGGATCTATTGAAAATCTCACAACATAGGAGAGAAAAATAGGACTTCTTGAACCTAATTTGTTGGCAACCTTCGACAGCTTTCCAATGCCATTCAAGGACACAAACTATGCTAGATCAAGAAAAAAAAAATAATAAAGAGAGATACTTACCAATTCAAATTGTCGCTAAAACAATGGAAATATCGATGATCTTAGCTCATGGTTTTGGTCCTATTCTTCTTCTAAAAGTAGAGATAAAAACAGACCTAATTAGCTCTAAATCTATTTAAAAAGAATCGAGAAAATTTAAATTATTGGTACAATTTTGGATTATTTCAGAAAGAACCAGCCCTTTTTTCTTCGTCAGGTGCTGAATAATATTTTAAGGGCAAGCACTAAATGCCATATCCAGTCGTTGACTCGCATATGGTCAAGTCAAGCCAACAGCAAGCCTCGTTCTGACTTGGCATCTCAAAGGATGGATATCAGAGTGCGGTGCATCTTCCCACTAATACATTACCAATTTTATTGGATTCTTCAATGCCAAAAGGTAGAAAGAAGGCATAAACTACGTTATAAAACTGGTGATCACACCCCTCCAGGGTCGATGAACTTGAAAAGTATTTTCCATGGAAAATGCTACGACGCTTTTTACCATTTTTTGAGCACTACAATCTCAGTAATTAGATTTAATTTTCATGGCCCAGATTGCTCCCTTTCTACCAGTAGCAGTCGGCTCTGTGCGTGGCAGGTGTCGTAATTATCATGAAATATCAGGGCATTTGAGATGTGGTTAGAAACAAGGTTCCCTTTCTCCTCCGAGCCCTCCTCCTCCTCCTCCTCCTCCTCCTCCGGTCGTTCATCTTGGTTCCTTCTCCCCCTCTTTTTGTTTTCGACAGTGAGCACATCCGATGAGGTGCTAGTTCGATCTCTTGGTTTTGATCTCTCCCACTGTGCTTCTCTCTTGATTCGTCCTCCCTCTCTCCCGATCTTTTTTTTTTTGGCGATTGCGATGGTTTGAGGCACTATGAAGCTCTTCTTTCTCGTTGGACCCAAGCGCAGCAAGGCTTTGTTGATTTATTGCCCTCGCTTGTTGGACCTTTCGCTGTCTGCTTTCGTAGTGACGGATGAGGTGACTGGATGGACCGAGTCGTCGGTTGGTCCAAATTGTTCAAACGTCTCAAATTTGAGCATTGAAGACAAAAAAACCTAATATAAAAAAAATGCATCATAGCATTTCTCTTTCCCATGTGCTTGGTGTTGGGGCACGTAAAACCCCTCTTTAATTTGTATGTGCTTGTGCAACTAACGATAATACATAAAATTATAAAAATATAATCATTAGATATCAATATTTAGCATAAAAATTTTTTAACATTAAAAAAAAAAATTTACAAATGCTAGATCAAAAAAATCTTTTATTATTTAGATTAATAATAGAGTTACAAAAATCCTTTTAGTAATGCTAGAGATCATCAAAAATTATTTGCTTCCCAACATACATGGATTTCAATAGAAGAATATAACAAAAATATCCAAATTAGAGGCAAAAAAAATATCACTTAGGAGAAACGAATTAGTATCACACTATTAGATGTGAAGAACACCTCATAAACAATTATCTTTTGAAGTTTCATTTCGATTGGAGATAGTATAACTTTACAATCAAAGAAATAGGTTAATGGTAAAAGACCTTTTTATTTTTCTTCTCTAGCCACCTTTTCCTTCGCACTTCTGTGTCTCCCATTTTGCATCCTTTTTTTTTTCAAAAAGTTACTTAACCTTATTATTTATTATATTATGGGCCCCCATGAAAGCAGGACCCAACCCAACACATCTCACCCTCCCGATTTATGCAGAAGGTTCTATCTAGCCTGCTAACTTCTCACACAACTCAGTCTTCTCCTTTGGTACAATTTTTGTTATATTGTATGATGAATTCTTCTTTGTATAAATCTTCTTATTTCTCATCAAATTCTTTTCTAACACATCTTGGATCCAATGATATATGATATCAACATGCTTTGTTTAGAATGATACATAGCATTCTTGCTTAGGTTTATGACACTTTAGCTATCACAATGTATTACAAAGTTATCCTGTTTCAAGCCTAACTCTTCAAGAAATCTCTTCGTCCACAACATCTCTTTTCTTGCTTCTGTAGCTATAATATATTCTACTTCAGCTGTAGAGAGAACCACACACCTTAGCAACTTAAATTGCCATGAAATTGCTCCTTCTATAAATGTGAATAAGTAACTAAAAGTAGACTTTCTTCCATTTAGTTCTCCTGCTTAATTTGCATCTATGAAGCTTTCTAAAATAAGTTTTGAATCGCCAAAATAAAAACAAACTTTTGATGAGCTTTTGAGATACCTTAGTATCCATTTACTACTTCTCAATGCTATTTCTTTGGATTGGCAAGATACCTACTTACAACACCCATTGCATGTACTATGTCTGGCCTCATGCATATCGTGGCATACATCAGACTTCCTATTGCAGATGCATAGAGAATCATTTCTATTTTCTTCTTCTTCTCCTCACTTGGAAGGCACGGTAGAGGACTCAATTTGAAGTGGCTAGCAAGAGGTGTGCTTACTGATTTGGCATCTTTCATGTTAAACCTTTCAAGTATCTATTTAATATAAGTTTCTTATGACAACCAAAGCTTCTTGGCTTTTCTATCATGTAGAATTCTCATTCCCAAGATTTATCAACTGGTCCCAAATATTTCATATCAAAAGATTTATTGAGATTTTTGTTCAACCTATCATATCAATTACCATATCATTAACAAAATAGTAGTAAAATAATGAAACTATCATTAAGAAATTTCTGAAATAGACACAATGGTCTGTGGATGTTCTCATGTAGCCATGACTCATCATAAATAAATCAAACTTTTTATACCATTTTCTTGAAGCTTGTTTTAACTCATGAAGGCTCTTTTTTAACTTGCAAATTAAGTGCACTTTACCTCTCATCTTTAATCCTTCTAGTTGTTTCATATATATATATATATATATATATATATCTCTTCCTATAGATCACCATATAGAAAGGTTGTTTTGATATCTAATTGTTTCACTTCTAAGTTAAGATCGGTAACTAGACCTAGGATAACTCTGATTGATGGTATCTTTACTATAGGAGAAAAGATCTCATCCAAATCTACTCCTTTTTTTTGCCTAAATTCTTTGACCACTAATTTAGCCTTATATCTAATCTGTTTCATGCCATCCTCCTACCTTAATTTATAGATCCATTTATTTTTCAAAGCTTTCTTCTCCTTAGATAGCTCCATTAACTCATATACGTGATTCTTATGTAGCAAATCGATCTCTTCTTGCATAGCTTTTCTCCACATATTCGGACTTTTATCTGTCTGAGTTGTCTGATAGTTGTCTAGCTCTCCAGCATCTGCGAGCATCATATAATCTTTGTTATGCAGCTTTGAAGTTACTATTCTCCTCTTAGATCTTTTCAATTGAGTTTCAATAGCTTCTCCCTCCTTAGATTCTTAGGTAGACTGATCAGTTTGCCTAGCATCAACATAAATGGGTACATCATCATTTGTAACATCACCATAATCTTTATAACTTTCTTCCCCTTCTTCAACATCTGACATAGAATAGGGACTAGAATAGGATCTAGAATATACTGTGCAGCACTTTGTTTCTTTTCAATCTTCTTAAAATCTTTTATAATCAGTTTCTCATGAAAGACAACATTTTTTCTTTTATATAATTTTCTTTATTCAGGATCTCACAGCTTATATCTAAACTCATCATCACTATAACCAAGAAAAATGCATGAGATGGCTTTGGCATCAAGCTTTGACCTATTCTCCTTAGGCATATGCATAAAAGCTTTGTAATCAAAAATAGGTAAATAAGAATAAGAGACATCTTTACCAGTCTAAACTCTTCGAGGAATATTACCTCCCAAAAGAAATAAAGGAGATAAATTAATCAGGTAGATTTTAGTTTTCATGGCCTCACCTCAAAATGGTTTAGGCAACAACTTTATTGATGAGAGCATATACCTTATTCTCTCAACAATAGTATGGTTCATTCTTTCAGCCACCCTATTTTGTTGAGGAGTTAAAGGAATAGCTAATTTATGTCTAATTCCATGTGTAGCACAATATTCTTTAAATATATTAGAAGTGTATTCTCCTCCATTATCAATGCGTAAGCACATTAAAAATCTTCCTCTTTCCGTTTCTAGCATGGCTTGAAATTTTTGAAAAATCCCAAAGGCTTCATCTTTGATTTTCATAGTGTAACCTCACACCTTTTTTGATGCATTATTTATGAATGTAACAAAATATAGTGCACCCCCAATTGTTTTAACTTCCATAGTGCACACATTAGAATAAATAAGATCCAGAGGCTTAGTATTTTTTCTAGGAGCATTTTTAACAAAGAAAACTCTATGTTGCTTGTTAAATAAGAAATAATCATATGGAATGATATGTATACCTTTAGGAAAAAGGTTCTTCTTTGTTAAAATCTCCATGTCCATTTGGCTCATGTGTTCAAATCTTCTATGCCATAGATTTAAAGAAATATTCCCTGAAGTAGTATTCAATTTTTCTTTGAGAACTTGTATACTAGTTTTCTAGAGAGTACAAAACTTTATTTTTCTAGCAATAACAAGTGAACCTTTTGTTAGTTTCCATTTTTCATTACCAAATAACTCTCAAAACCATTTTCAACAAGAATACCAGCTGAAATCAAATTGAACCATAAGTTAGGAATATATTTAGCATCTTTAAGAATCATCGTGTGCTCAAGATGGTTTCTGATCACAATATCTTCTTTTCCTTCAATTTTAGAAACATCTTTGTTCCCCATCTTTACAACTCCAAAATTACCTCATTAGAAAGTTGAGAAATAATTAATATGAGGAGTAGCATGGAAGGATGCTTTACTATCAATAATCTAATTTGCTTCTGCATCATTTGCTAGAAGGTAATCTGTATGAAAAGTTGCCAAGATGCCAACATTACGATCCAATATGCTTTTCTTTTTCTTCATTAACTCCTTTCTTCTGTACTCTCTTATACTTGCGGCACTCTCTTTGTATGTGACCCTTTTTGTGACAGTAGTAGCATTCAATATCTTTCCTTACCTTAGATCTTTCTTTGAACTTTCTATAATTCTAAGGCTTTGTACTTTTATTTTTACCCTGTTTCTCTATCACAAGAGCTTGAGAATGAGAGGTTCCCAATGACTTTTTTCTAATTTCTTTATTCAACAAATTTGAAGTAACTAGGTTTATGCTAACAATTCCATCTGATGCTGAGTTACTTAGAGATACCATCAAGGTCTCTCAACTATCTGGCAAAGAACTTCACCATAAGAGAGCTTGAAATTTATCATCCAATGACATTTTCATTACAACAAACTGATTAACAATACTTTTCATTTCATTTAGATGCTCCGCAACAGATTCACCATCCTTGTACTTTAAATTTACTAGCTTTCTTATAAAAAAAGCCTTGTTTCCTACGGTCGTCCTCTTATATAGGTTTTCCAACTTCTTTCATTAGGCTTGTGTTGATGTTTCATTAGCAACATAATAGAAAATATTATCATCCACCCATTGTCGAATGTGGCCAATAGCTCTTCGATCTAATTTCTTTCATTTTTTAGCTGTCTTCTTTTCTGGCTTGGCTTTTTCTCCTTCAACTGGTCCAAAAAAACTTTGCAGTACAAGTAATTTTCTATCTTGGCTTTCCAAATCATCTAGTACTCTATTCAAATTAATCATATGACTTTCGATGCTTGCATCCATCTCGGTTTGCACAGATCGAAGATAGAAGCTTGCCTGGCTCTAATACTATTGTTGGACACCTAAAGCTCCTCTTTAATTTGTATGTGCAAACAAGGAATAATACATAAAATTATAAAAATATAATCATGAGATACCAAGATTTAACGTGAAAAACCATTCAACATGAAGAAAAAAACCACAAAAGCTAGATCAAGAAAATCTTTCACTATTTAGATTAATAAGGGGTTACAAAAATCTTTCTAGCAATGACAGATATCATCAAAAATTATTTGCTCACCCAATATAAGTTGATTTTAACAGAAAAATAGAATAAAAATATTTAAATTAGGATAAAAAAATATCACTTAGAAGAAACAAAATTAGGATCAGACCATTGGATATGAAGAACATCTCATAAATAATTATCTTCTAAAATTTTATTTTGATCAAAGATTATATAATTTTTTAATTAAAAATACAGATTTATAGCTAAAAAAAATTTTTATTTTTCTTTTTTCGACTGTCAAAGAGTTTCATAACTCTATTATTTATTGGGGCATGAATCCGTACGAAAGTTGGACCGAATGTTAAGCTGATGCAAGACTTGAAGGACTGGATTGATGGATAAGATGGGTTCTCATACTATCAGTATCTTGTAACGAAAGAAATAAATTTAAAATTTTATAATTAGGTAAATAAGTTTTAAATCTCATCTAAAACTTATTTACTCAGTGATAGCATGATCAAAGATCAGATCTAATATGAAAAAATTTAAAATATAAATTTTTACCTTGTCAAATTGAAATATGCAACTGGAATTTACCCTGTCGGATCACTGTATTCCGAACTAGAGCCATTCATATGTCCGACCTCTATGAATATCCACGCAGGGATGAAGACTACTCAAATTGGATGGATCACCGGGTGCTAGCGCCTTGCAGATCCTTTTGATGAAGATGGTGCAGCAAACTCTTTGCTGAATCAACCTTCTTGTGCTTGATCTCCTTAATAGGAACTTATCACTTGTTTTTGCCCAACTAGATTTAATCTAAGGTGGAAGAATAGAAAAACAAAGACTTCTCTAAGCCTATGCAAAGCCTTATGCATGTTCATTGGCCTTCTCCTCTTCTTTTTTTTTTCTTTTCCAGGCTAAGGACCCTTTATATAGACTTTCAAGAGTAACCTAAAAGTCTTCTTTCTCTATGAAGGCCATTAATGCTACAATTAATTCTTTCTTAGCCCAAAAGTCTTCCATCATAATAGCTATTAATGCTACAATTAATTCTTTCTTAGCCAAAAAGTCTTTCATCATAATAGTTATTAATGCTATAATTAAGTCTTTCTTAGCCAAAAAGTCTTTCATCATAATAGCTATTAATGCTACAATTAATTCTTTCTTAGCCCAAAAGTCTTTCATCATAATAGCTATTAATGCTACAATTAATTCCAAATAGTTTAAAAGTCTTCCATCATTATGAAGACATTAATGATAATTATTATTTTGAAATTTAAAGAGACAAAACCCTTTACATATTCGCACATTTAATGAATTGATGAGTTTTCTATCATTTCTATACATTAAATGAGAGATTAAATTTAATGTACATAAACCACTTTAGGAAGACCAAGAGTCTCAATCCACAAGTACTTTACATCTAGGGTCAAATTTAAATCCAATTGGAATCGATTTCGAGTCTGAGTTGAATCTCATTACATGAGACTCAAACTAAAGTTCCAATTGAGTCTTGGACAACTCAAATCAACCCTAAATGTATTTGGTCAAAGCTAATTAGACATCCTAAGAAGATAGAAAATAATTCGATCTGATCGAATTGGGTCAGCAATGATGCTATCAGGCCTGGTTGCTAACAGTTAGCAATCCATCTTCAAAGAACTTGATCCAAAATACTAATCAAATTAATGTAAGGATCAAAGTAAGGAATTTAGCCCCTATTGCGTGTGACCCCATAGGTTCCAACCTGTCTGGTAATGAGAATAATCCATAATCAGTATTAGGGTTGCACCGAAACTCCTTTAGTGGGTCGAAACTATTTTGACTCAACTCATAACTTAGAATCGACGATCCTAATCAATTCCAAGTGAGCTTCTCACAATCCACCAGTGACATCTAGCAGTATGTAGTGGCAAGCCAGTAGGTTAGAAAAGAACCCAAAATGCAGTTACCGTGTAGTATAATCCTTCTATCAAGAGTCCCAACATGGTGCTAGGTCAAGGATAACTCGTCAAACCCTAAGCACCGGTCATATGCAATATTTATTTGACTTGAGTTCAACTTATGATTCCAATGGAAACTTCTTTCCATTATCACTTGCCGTGGCCACGGGCTCATGAACTTAGTTTCCTAAATAGCATAGGACTTCTTCCTATCTACTAGGGCTGATAGATTCCTCATGAATACTCCTTACTCCTACATTACGACCACTGCAACCAACATACATAACAAAGTCCTTGATGCCTAAGAGGATCAAGGTAATATGCAGTCAAACTACAATGACCCTAGTGTGAGTAACCGAAGTACTATAGGTCAAGGACCACTTACACTACTACATTGCCGAGAAGTCATTAACGAGTGAGTAGTCATCCACTGATTTCTCGTATGGTCACGCTCGGTACCGATGTCAAACATTTACCAACATTCTTGCCTTGGTATCTCATACCTCATACTAGAGACTCATATCAAGGTGATCCATGCTCCAATCTGATCGGATCGATCACCATCCTCGTGATTGATCAATTGATTGGGAGTGTTTAGGAGTTAATCTATTATGACATGTGTCTCAAATTTTTAACTCTTGAAAATACATGTCATTGTCCATCAACCCCAAGGACGATACATGACACATTAACATATATGAAAAATGCCCAATTTTATTAATATAAATATGATTATGTACAATGAAAGTTCTGGAACAATATATAATGTGTATGCCAATAATTGGCTTTCCAGGGCACACATCTAACAAACTCCCACTTGACCTAAAGCCAATTGGCAACAACTCTAAGCCCCATCTTCTCAAGATGTGCTTCAGTCTTTTGCTGACTCAACGGCTTCGTCAGTGGGTCTGCGATGTTCTTCGCGGAGTCAACTCTTTGCACCTTGATATACTTCTTCTCAAGGTATTCGCGTATAATGTGGAACCACCGCTCGATGTGCTTGGACTTTTGGTGAGACCTAGGCTCCTTAGCAAGAGCTATAGCGCCATTGTTATCACAGTACAGTGGGATGGCATCTGATGTCATCACTCCAAGTTCTTCAACAAATTTCTTGTACCAATAGGCTTCCTTAGCAGATTCAGATGCAGCGATGTACTTTGCCTCCATGGTCGAGTCAGCGATGATGGGTTATTTGAAACTCTTCCAACTTGTAGCACCACCATTGCACACGAACATATGTCCAGATATTGATCGTCTATCATCTGGGTCAGGCATAAAATCTGCATCCGAGTACCCCTCAATGCATAACTCAGAATCTCCTCCAAAGACCAAGAATAAATCCTTAGTCCTTCTCAAGTACTTAAGGATGTTCTTCATAGCTATCCAGTGTTCTTGACCTGGATTCAACTGATATCTGCTTGTGACACTCACAGCAAGTGCAATATCAAGTCGTGTACATAACATGACATACATGAGACTCCCTATTGCCAAAGCATAAGGGATCCGGCTCATTCTCTCAATCTCCTCAGGTGTGCTAGGGCACATCTTTTTGGAGAGATGAATACCATGTCTAAGGGGTAGTAAACCCCTTTTGGAGTTTTCCATGCTGAACTTCTTCAGCACATTCTCTATGTACATTCTCTGTGATAGGCCAAGCATCCTATTAGGTCTATATCTGTAGACCTTTATTCCTAGTATATAAGACGCTTCACCTAGGTCTTTCATTGAGAATTCTTTAGATAACCATCTCTTGACTGAAGTCAGCATAGGAATATCATTCCTAATTAGGAGTATATCATCCACATACAATACTAGGAAAGTGATAGCACTCCCACTGACCTTCTTGTATACACATGGCTCTTCCTCGTTCCTGATGAAATCAAATGTTTTGATCGCATCATTGAACAAAGTGTTCCAACTCTGAGAAGCTTGCTTTAATCCATAAATGGACTTATGCAACTTGCAGACACGGTGATCACTATCACTGGATATGAAACCTTTTGGCTATTACATATAGATATCTTCCTCAAGATATCCATTTAGAAAAGCCGTCTTCACATCCATCTACCATATTTCATAATCATAAAATGCTGCTATAGCAAGCAAAGTGCGAATGGACTTCAGCATGGCTACTGGCGAAAAGGTATCCTGATAGTCAACACCTTCGCGCTGACTATAACCTTTCGCTACAAGCCTTGCCTTATAGGTCTCTACCTTGCCATCTGCACCTATCTTCCTCTTGTAGATCCATTTACACCCAATAGGTACTATTCTTTCAGGTGAATCTACTAGAGTCTAGACTTGGTTTGCATGCATAGAGTCTATTTCTGACTTCGTGACACTTAATCATTTTTCGGAGTCGATGTCTGACATCGCCTCATCATAGGTCTTAGGATCAGTCAGTTGATCCCTATCTCCCATCAGGAATATTTCCTCAATCTTCTCCTGAACCATACCTAAGTATCTCTCAGGAGGATGAGAGATTCTACCTGATTTACGAGGTGGTGGAGCAATAGTATGAACAGGATTAATTGGTTCTTTCCGATCTATAGCTGACTGCTCTTCAGAGATACTCTCTTCGAGCCTTACTACCCTCCCACTACCTCCATCTTGAAGAAACTCTTTCTCCAAGAAGATGGCATGTCAGCTCACAATCACATTGTGATCCTTAGGGAAGTAAAAATAGTACCCCATAGACTCTCTGGGGTATCCTATAAAGTGAGCTTTAACAGATCGTACCTCTAACTTATCCACCTCCTGTTATTTAACATAGGCAAGACATCCCCAAATTTTGAGAAAACCAAGACTTGGTTTCTTATCATGCCAAATCTCATAAGGCATGGTACGAATGGACTTAGAGGGAACCCGGTTCAGAATAAATAAGGCAGTCTGTAGTGTATGTCCCCATAAAAATAAAGGAAGATAAGTGAAACTTATCATGGATCGGACCATATCTAATAGTGTCCTATTCCTCCTTCGGACACCCTGTTGAGCTGAGGCGTGCAAGGCGGAGTCCACTGTGAGATAATGCTGTGTTCTTTAAGATAACCTAGGAATTCTCCACTAAGGTATTCACCTCCTCGATCTGATTGAAGAACCTTGATGGGTTTTCCTGTTTGTTTCTCTACCTCTTGTCTGAACTCTCTGAACTTTTCGAAAGCTTCAGACTTGTGTTTCATTAGAAATACATGCCCATATCGTGACAGATCATCAGTAAAGGTAATGAAATAAGAGAAACCTCCCCTGGCCTACACATCAAATGGGCCACACACATCAGTGTGTACCAGGGCAAGTAACTTAATGGCCCTTTCCCCATGTCCAACAAAGGGTTCCTTGGTCATTTTACCCTGAAGACATGACTTACAAACTGGTATTGAGTCTGCACTCAAAGTATGAAGGATTCCATCCTTCACCAGTTAGTTAAGTCTATCTTCACTAATATGACCTAGCTTAAGGTGCCATAGATACTTTTGATTTAGGTCATCTTTAGGACGCTTTTTACTAATGACATTAATTGAATGCTCGTTTATATCTACCTCAACATCAGCATATAGATGGTATAGATCGTTAATTAAAAAAGCTTTTGCAACTACTTTATTTTTAAAATAAATAGTACAAAAGTCTTTATTGAAATTGAATACATATCCTTCTTATGCTAATATAGATACAAAAATCAGATTTCTGCTTGCAACATGAACATAATAATAGTCTTTTAAATCTAGTCTAAATCCTAACGGTAACCTTAAGAAAAAAGTTCCTATGCCAACAGCAGCAACACTTGCTCCATTGCCAATGCGCAGAACCATCTCTCCTTCCTTTAACCTTCTACTTTCCATGAGACCCTGCATAGTAGTGCAAACATGAGCACTAGAACTAGAGTCTAAGACCCAACTGAAAGCGGAAGATACCGTTAAGTTAGACTTAATTATGAGCATACCTTCAGAAGATCCCTCTCCATTGGATTTTATCAGGCTCCTCAGGTAAATAGGACAGTTCCTTTTCCAATGGTGGTGGAGACACCAAGATCAGATCATGGTTCTAGGATCTATGAATGATGTTTTGATTGTATTTGAGTCTTGATTGTCATTAGAGTCCTGTTTGACTCAGTCTAATCAAATTAATTGAGTCCTGTAATTTGAGTGCAAGAGGAGCTAACTCACCATCCACATGGAGTCTAGTCAAAATCTACATCCCAGCAACAGCCCAGCCCACCTTAGAAGCTAGTTGGCGCCCCCTGATAGAGATGGAAGCTTCTTGGCGCCAACCAAGTGGTCCCCTCTCTTCTTCATGACCGCCCAGACAAAATTGGCAACATTAATTAGCGCCTCAAGGAGTCCTCAAGAAATCTTTATGCTGCCCCACCTGTGGTCCCCTATTTTCATGTATACCGGATAACTTTGGAAGAAATCTGCCGCCCCCTTGCTTCAAGGAATCCTAATCTTCATGGTTGGTGCCCCAACAAGTGGTCCCCCTGTTTCCTTTTTCAACCGAATAAATATGGAAGCTAGTGGACACCTCCTTCTCTTTTGGCCGATCCATCCAAACAAGGCAGACATCATGGCTCCCTCCATTATTTCATAATTATTTTCTCCTTAATTTTTCATGTATGAGAATTGAATCTATGATGATTTTATTCCTTGTATGACTAGGGGCCTTTGAGCAATTATAAAAGGACCCCTCCTCTTGTAGTTTAGGGAGAATAATTAATGAAATTTGAGAGTTTCTTCTTTCTTTGCCTTTGCTTTTCGAAGCATCAAACTCCATGAGGGAGCGAGCGTAAGTCTAGTTATCCAAGATCTCCCAAACTTCACGATTTGAAGAGGAGGTCCTCTTTGCCACCGAACCATCAAGCCAGGAGCCAAAGGTCCAAGGAACTGAACTTCATCATCCAAGGCGCATCCTTTGAGATACTGTGCGAGACTATCGTTCCAGAAAAAAAAAAAAAAAAATCATCGCTGCCAGGTATTATAAACCCCCCCTTCTCCTAGTTCTGCTTTATTGAAGGATCAAGGACGTGTCCTAATCTAGGGGTTTCCTAATCCCTACGGTCCTGACTCCCTTAATCTCTTTAAGGGTCTACTTAGGAGAATAAATTGTTGATCATCACATGTTTAATCCTAGCATGTTTTGTTATATTTTTGGGAAAGATTTAATCTGAACAAAACTAAAATCATCCCATCTAAAAGTACACTTTCATGATGATCACACTCTCATCCCGCACCCGTTCCGCATCAATTTTGGTATCAGAGCCAAGTTTAGGACATGTTCTTTGCATTATTTGCTGTCCTGCTATATTTTCTGTGCACAACCTGCAACTCTACCAGCATAAAAACCCATCTGATCTACATTATTTTGGCTGAAATCTATTTTTCTGATAACCTACAGTGCCTCTGCTATTTGCATATAAACTTTCATTATTAGATCATTTTCTATTATTTTCTGAGATTTTCTGCAACCAGCATGTGCTGAAGTTTCAGCTTGCTAAAATTTCTACACCTTCTCATTCTATCTTGTTTCATTGCAAAAACAAAAAAAGAAAAAGAAAAGGTGCATCTCTTGGTTTTTATTGTGCTCATTTAGGGATAGTCCAAAGGGAAAGGCTAGAGGTAGTACCCCAGGCTATTTGACCCAACGGACATTTGGTAGGGATATTAGGGACGTACCAATAAGGAAGGCTATCGGTAGTACCTTGGTGCGTTTGACCCAACTACCTACGTTCCGGGAGTACCGTAGGCTATCAAGAGGGCTGTGCTTAGCCATCACAGAGAAGGCTGACTTGAGGCAAGGCCTTAAGTGACGCAGATAGGTGGAAAAAAAAAAAATCAAACACATTTTGCATCAAACCCAAGCCTTTAATAAAATTGAGTAGCAACTTAATTGCTCTAGTGAGCTAGGGACACCAACGAGTCTGATTCAAGGTATAGTGGGAAAGCTGGTGCACTCAACTCATTGGTTATTACTTGACACTAGTGTCTAGGCAAGAGGTCCAGAGGCAAATGCCCTAAGTGGACTTGTGGTTCATAATTAGGACCCTACGAAAGCAGGGGGAGCCTCCCACAACCCCACTTCTTACCTGGCTAGTGGATTGATTAACTAGTGAATTGGTTGTAAAGTTAGCTGACTCCTTCTACATTGGATCTCTAGGTCTAGCAAACCCTAAAGCGAATCTGTGTATTGAATGGCTACTAGATCAGGAACTCCCTACCAACACTCACAAGACCAACCCAGTTCTACCATGGACCCCAATCTAGAAGCTTTCATGAGAACTATGACTGAGCAGTTCAATCAATTGAACACTAGGTTTGATCAAATGGAAGAGAGGATAGTAACCTTTGAAGAGACTCGTTTGACCCCTACTGAGCCACAATCACCCAGATTGCCACCTATCCATCCTAGAGTCTATCAGTATGATCCCGCCCCAGAACCATATCCTAGGTGTTCACCCTATGACTATGCTAAACTTGACAAAGCCATTAGATTTGACAGGGCCCTTGGGAGCAGTAATACTAAGCCATATCTACATGATCAATACCTTGAGCCTAGGAGAGCCCAATGCTATGACCCAGTCCTAGAACTCCACCAGGGGAGATCCAGTTATGACCATGTGAACCAATCTCAGAGAGCCACCAGGAACCAAGATTTAGAGGCACCTACTTTTAGTGGCAATCGTGATCCTTATGTGTACCTTGATTGGAAAATTAAGATGGATCAATACTTTGATTGGGATAAAATATCCGAGGATTGCAAAGTTAGGTTTGCCCAAAGGAGATTACTAGATCAAGCCAGGATATATTGGAACCGTGTTCTAGCAAAAATATATTGGGATAACCTTATCAGGACCTGAAAGTGGATGAAGGACAAGTTACGTGAAGAGTATCTACCTGTGTCCTACCAAATGACCCCACACCATGAGAGATCCTTAAGGCATGTGAAACCCTTCAACTGATCCAAGCTTCCTAGGTCAAAACAGTTGAGCATAAATCAGACAACTTTGAGACCTAGCTTGAACCATATTGACCCGATACCTAGTATGACCCAGTCTATTGTTGGTCAGCCCTCACCTGCATCACCTTCAGCCCAGATCGACATTGAACCTGAGAAACCACTAGAGGAGGCAAAGTCTGAATTGATCGAGGTAGAAGATCCTGAAACCATTTTGGAAGGTCAATTAGAAAGTAAAGACCTTGAGGAAGAAGTATATGAGGATGACTTAGACTTAATTGATGAGTATGAAAGAGAAAATTATGATGAATATGAGGAGATTACTCAGGCTGAATCCATTTTGGAAGAACAGTTAGAGGGAGACAACCATGAGGAGATAATACTGGGATCTTACTTGAGGAAATATTAAAGAATGATCCAATCATAGAACATAGTCCTGAACTTTAAGAACAACCAAAAATTAGTGAAAACTTGGTTCCATCAATTGAGTACCCTCAGGAAGAATTCTTACCTTTAGTTCTCTACAAAGACTCCTTTCTTGAAATGGTTGATTCATCCATCCATAAGGTAGACCTTTTTTCACCTGTTGACATAAATCAAGGGTTAAACCTTAAGGTCAGCCACACTTACCAAAGCCCAATCCTGATTAGATTCCAAATCTATCGAAATAGAGTTTGGCATGATGTATTACCCATAGAGGTTGGTAGGACTATCCTTGATAAATTTTTTCTTGATCAACATGTTGCATTCCATGATCAAACCCATAACCATACATTTATGAGCCCTAGCAGAAATACTAATCTACATCTTTTACCTCCCCGAGCCACTAAGGAACTGGAATCAGATCACGAGATAGAATGTAGGTTCCCCAAAACGGCCCATCCCTATTTCCTATCTTTTTCTAAGGCTCCCAAGACCATCCAGTTACACTTTGATGAGGTCGTTAAGTTACATAAATTCTTTGAGCATATTAAGTTTGCGACCTATTTTTGGAAGACCTTATGGAACCTGTTAGGAGTCCATGTGTATGCCAACCACCAACCCAGGGTCAAACCTAGAGAGTCAGTAGTCTATTAGGTTTAGGTCCAAAGAGTCAAATAAAATTTTCTTTTTATAAGAGTGCATTAGTGAGTCTGCATTTTGGTTCGAGTCTCATGCATAGCACAATTTGTATCAAGACATCTACACGCGAGCTTAATGAATCTTCTCGAAAATAGGTTAAAAATTTTGCTAAGGAAGAATATATGATGGTTAAGTTACATTCCCTAGAGTCAGACCCCTTAGAGTAATTAAGGAAGTTGGATCTAATGCCTATGTGCCCGAGTTACCACCTGGATTAGGCATCGGTTCCACCTTCAATATCCCAGACCTAGCAGAGTATAGGGATTCGACGGTGATAACTAGTGAGATATTTGAGCCTAACCTTATTCTTGGGAGTGAACCCACCCCAGAGTGTCCACCCATAAATTAGCCTGAGAGAAGAGAAAGGATCGAGCGTATATTGGATGACCAGGCTTCTACTACAACAGCCCCTAGGTTATCAGTGCTACTTGGTTCCTTGGCAAGGTCGATCGAATCTAAGGACTCATGGATCATCCGAGTGGATCTGTGACACATTGACCCAGGCCTAGTAGAGAGGTACCTGAGCCATTACTCGACAGGGTCGAATTTCTTCCACCCCGGGAGAATTGGTGGGGACACCAAGATCAGATCATGATTTCAGGATCTATGAATGATGTTTTGATTGTATTTGAGTCTTGATTATCATTAGAGTCCTGTTTGACTCAGTCTAGTCAAATTAATTGAGTCCTATAATTTGAGTGCAAGAGGAGCCAACTCACCATCCATATGGAGTTCAGTAAAAATCTACATCCCAACAGCAGCCCAGGCCACCTTGGAAGCTAGTTGGCGCCCCCTGACAGAGATGGAAGCTTCTTGGTGCCAACCAAGTGGTCTCCTCTCTTCTTCATGACCGCCCAAACAAAATTGGCAACATTAATTAGCGCCCCAAGGAGTCCTCAAGAAATCTTTATGCTGCCCTACCTGTGGTCCCCTGTTTCCATGTATACCAGACAACTTTAGAAGAAATCTGCCGCCCCCTTGCTTCAAGCAATCCTAATCTTCATGGTTGGTGCCCCAACAAGTAGTCCCCCTGTTTCCTTTTTCAGTCGAATAAATATGGAAGCTAGTGGACACCTTCTTCTCTTTTGGCCGACCCATTCAAACAAGGCAGACATCATGGCTCCCTCCATTATTTCATGATTATTTTCTCCTTAATTTTCTATGTATGAGAATTGACTCTATGATGATTTTATTCCTTGTATGATTAGGGGCCTTTGAGCAATTATAAAAGGGCCCCTCCTCTTATAGTTTAGGGAGAACAATTAATGAAATTTGAGAGTTTCTTCTTCCTTTGCCTTTGCTTTTCGAAGCATCGAACTCCGTGAGGAAGCGGGAGTAAGCCTAGTTATCCAAGATCCCCCAAACTTCACGATTTGAAGAGGAGGTCCTCTTTGCCACCGAATCATCAAGCCAGGAGCCAAAGGTCCAAGGAACTGAGCCTCATCATACAAGGCGCATCCTTCGAGATACTGTACGAGACCATCGTTCCAGAAAAAAAAAAAAAATCATCGCTATCAGGTATTATAAACCCCCCCTTCTCCTAGTTCTACTTTATTGAAGGATCAGGGACGTGTCCTAATCTAGGGGTTTCCTAATCCCTACAGTCCTGACTCCTTTAATCTCTTTAAGGGTCTACTTAGGGGAATAAATTGTTGATCATCATATGTTTAATCCTAACATGTTTTGTAATATTTTCGGAAAAGGTTTAATCTGAACAAAACTAAAATCATCCAATCTGAAAGCACACTTTCATGATGATCACACTTTCATCCCGTACTCGTTCCGCATCAAATGGCCTTCAGCATTGCAGTGAAAACATTTTCCTTTGCTAACTGTAGCCTTCTTGTTGGGACCTTCCTTCTTGGGTTTATTCTCCTTCTTGTGTTTCTTTGCAGGCTTCATCCTTTTTCCTTGAGTCTTTCTCTTAGACTTTGATGCCCACTCAACAGTAAGAACAGACCCCCTTGAACTTTTCAAGGTACCCTCAGTAATGACCAGCATATTCAACAGTTCAGATAAGGTGTATTCAAGCTTGTTCATATTATAGTTCATGATGAATTGTCCATATGAACTAGGCAGGGATTGGAGGATCAAATCCACCTGCAAATCCCTACTAATGAATATGCCCAGCTTCTCAAGCTGTTCTATGTCCTTGATCATTGCCAAACAATGATCATGGATAGAGTGCCCTTCGCTCATCTTGGTGTTGAATAATCTTCTTGACACCTCGAATCGTGCTGTGTGACTCTGCTCACCATACAACTCTTGCAGATGAGTCAGTATCGCTTTGGCAGCTGACATATCCTCATGTTGGCTCTGTAATTCGTTATTCATGGATGCCAACATGTAACACCTAACCTTTGTGTCATCATCCTGCCACTTCTCAAGTGTTGTCCTCTGTTCAGAGGTAGGATGAGTAGTCAATGTAGGAGGATCTTAATCTAGGACATGACTAAGCTTCTCTGAGTTGGGAACTATTCTCAGGTTTCTGAACCAATCCTTGAAGTTTATTTCGGTCAGACGATTTGTTTCTAGTATTCGTGCTAAGGGGTTTGAGGCAGACATTGTTTAATACTGCAAAGAGTTAAGTATTCAAGTTAGATGTTGTACATGATCAATTTTTTTATATTTAGAGACTTTTAAATATAAAAGAAGACTCCTACTATTTTCACGGATCTCACACACTCCCCGTGGAGATGCGAGAATCCCTACGCGACTAGAGTTCCTAGTGGGTGTTGCGGTCTGATCTAATATGAGGCATCCCTCACCTAACAGTTATTGATATCCTTTTATACCAGATCAGTGGACAACTCTTGTCCAGTACATCTTATGTACGATGCAACCCTTTGGTCTCTAAGTTATATGGGCTCACCTAACAGTTATTGCCCACACTTCTTAGTTGAGTCAAACCCATTATTCATGCCAGATTTAGTTGTCATTAGGACTCTCACCTAACAGTTATTGGGCCCCAACCCCATCTAAAACTAGCTACATCTCATGTATAGTAGGTATGTTTGAGAAATACCGGTGCAATTGAACCACTGTAACCAGCCGAGAACAATCAACACCAATAAAACCCCACATACCTAGAACAATGGAAGACCGCAGACTCAATATTGAAATGGGGAGGTTTAGGTTCATGTCTCGAATTGAATTGGTCAGCACAGCACATGTCTGATTAACCCAATTCTAATCAGCCCAACTCTTGCCTGACTTGATAAAGGAGAAGTCAAACACATCTTATATTTGACTTACCTAGTTAGTATAGGTGAAGCCAGATCAACAAACAATCTTATCCACTCAAGACCATCCTACAATGGCTAGGTAAGTAAGATCGGTGGGGTCCTATTTAACTTACCTTAGACACCAATCAAAATTGGCCAGGTAAGTGAATGGAGCAATTAAGAATCACTGATCGAGACTTGCCTTAGACACTAAAGTAGTTTAGTCGAATAGAATAGACTATCTATTGAACCAAGCTCAACCGCAAAGCCAAAATTGGTCTTGACATAATCAACTCATGTTGAAATGAGTCGATTTAACCTTCTAACGATTAGAAATGATTTTGGACCCAATCTGACCTAATCAGTGTGCCTACAATCACTCAGGGTTTAACAACTAATCCTTTCAAAAAACCCTAGACTAGGCCATGTCCTTAGACCCATGTTAAATCATGTAATATTCAATTTTTAAAACTTTTAACATTGAATTCCATCATGATTTAAGTAAATTATGGTAAGAAACAATTTCTTTATCAATTAACTAGGTGTCATAAGATGCTTGACAGATTTTTTAATTCTGGTAGTTTCAAACATAATACTTATATTATCATAACTTACCAGAAAATTAATTTATATCAACATATGTTTTATTTCATAAATCAAGATAAAAGAATCTGATATGATCATGCAGTATCCATCCAACCAGGCTCTGATACCACTTTGAAGGACCGGATTGATGGATAAGATGAGTTCTCATACTATCAGTATCTTGTAGCGAAAGAAATAAATTTAAAATTTTATAATTGGGTAAATAAGTTTTAAATCTCATCTAAAACTTATTTACTCAGTGATAGCATGATCAAAGATCAGATCTAATATGAAAAAATTTAAAATATAAATTTTTACCTTGTCAAATTGAAATATGTAACTGAAATTTACCCTGTCAGATCACTGGATTCTGAACTAGAGCCGTTCACACGTCCGGCCTCTATGAATATCCACACAGGGATGAAGACTCCTCAAATTAGATGGATCACCGGATGCTAGCGCCTTGTAGATCCTTTTGATGAAGATGGTGCAGTAAACTCTTTGCTGAATCAGTCTTCTTGTGCCTGATCTCCTTTACAGGAACTTATCACTTATTTTTGCCCAACTAGATTTAATCTAAGGTGGAAGAATAGAAAAATAAAGACTTCTCTAAGCCTATGCAAAGCCTTATGCATGTTCATTGGCCTTCTCCTCTTCCTTTTTTTCTTTTACAGGCTAAGGACCCTTTATATAGACTTTCAAGAATAACCCAAAAGTCTTTAATCTATGAAGGCCATTAATGCTACAATTAATTCTTTCTTAGCTCAAAAGTTTTCCATCATAATAGCTATTAATGCTACAATTAATTCTTTCTTAGCCAAAAAGTCTTTCATCATAATAGCTATTAATGCTACAATTAATTTTTTCTTAGCCAAAAAGTCTTTCATCATAATAGCTATTAATGCTACAATTAATTCTTTCTTAGCCCAAAAGTTTTTCATCATAATAGCTATTAATGCTACAATTAATTCCAAATAGTTTAAAAGTCTTCCATCATTATGAAGACTATTAATGACAATTATTATTTTAGAATGTAAAGAGACAAAACCCTTTACATATTCCCACATTTAATGAATTAATGAGTTTTCTATCATTTCTATACATTAAATGAGAGATTGAATTTAATGTACATAAACCACTTTAGGAAGACCAAGAGTCTCAATCCACAAGCACTCTACATCCAGGGTCAAATTTAAATCCAATTGGAATGGATTTCGAGTTTGAGTTGAATCTCATTACATGAGACTCAAACTAAAGTTCCAATTGAGTCTTGGACAACTCAAATCAACCCTAAATGTATTTGGTCAAAGCTAATTAGACATCCTAAGGAGATAGAAAATAATTCGATCTGATCGAATTGGGTCAGCAGTGATGCTATCAGGCCTGGTTGCTAACAGTTAGCAATCCATCTTCAAAGAACTTGATCCAAAATACTAATCAGATTAATGTAAGGATCAAAGTTAGGAATTCAACCCCTATTACGTGTGACCCCATAGGTTTCAACTTGTCTGGTAGTGAGAATAATCCCTAATCAGCATTAGGGTTACACCGAAACTCCTTCAGTGGATTGAAACTATTTCGACTCAACTCATAACTTGGAATCGATGATCCTAATCGATTCCAAGTGAGCTTCTCACAATCTACCAGTGACACCTAGCAGTATGTAGTGGCAAGCCAGTAGGTTAGAAAAGAACCCAAAATGCAATTACCGTGTAGTATAATCCTTCTATCAAGAGTCCCAACAGGGTGCTAGGTCAAAGATAACTCGTTAAACCCTAAGCATCGGTCATATGCAATATTTATTTGACTTGAGTTCAACTTATGATTCCAATGGAAACTTCTTTCCATTATCACTTGCCGTGGCCATGGGCTCATGAACTCAGTCTCCTAAATAGCATAGGACTTCTCCCTATCTACTAGGGCTGATAGATTCCTCATGAATACTCCTTACTCCTACATTACGACCACTGCAGCCAACATACATAACAAAGTCCTTGATGCCTAAGAGGATCAAGGTAATATGCAGTCAAACTGCAATGATCCTAGTGTGAGTAACCGAAGTACTATAGGTCAAGGACCACTTACACTACTACATTGTCGAAAAGTCATTAACGAGTGAGTAGTCATCCTACTGATTTCTTGTATGGTCACGCTTGGTACCGATGTCAAACATCTACCAGCATTCTTGCCTTGATATCTCATACCTCATACTAGAGACTCGTATCAAGGCGATCCATGCTCCAATCTGATCGGATCGATCACTATCCTCGTGATTGATCAATTGATTGGGAGTGTTTAGGAATTAATCTATTATGACATGTATCTCAAATTTTTAACTCTTGAAAATACATGTCATTATCTATCAACCCCAATGACGATACATGACACATTAACATGTATGAAAAATGTTCAATTTTATTAATATAAATATGATCATATACAATGAAAGTTCTGGAACAATATATAATGTGTATGCCAATAATTGGCTTTTCAGGGCACACATCTAACGGGGCTCTCATCATTTCGAACACATGCTCCGTCCTCGCAAAATAATTGCAATCCCACTGCTGCAAGATTAGCATTTGGTACTCACTTTTCTTCACATTTGGAGTTTAGTAAAGAATTTGGGAAGAGTTTCTGCTAAAAGAGAGGCGTGTCTTTGTGATACTCTTTCCCCTGGAACAAAGCATTCTTCCCTTCTTTGAAATCGTCACCAAGCAAGACGATTTTCTCACTTATTTCCGTCCAAATACCGGCTCTAACAGCCGCCCTCACCTCTCGTGGGTCACATGGCGCCATCCAACGGCCAAGCAATGGCCGTCTGCAAACTTTAAACCATTGGAAACCCTTCCGATCGACTATACATAGGCAGCTTCTCTCCGAATCCCAAACCTATCTCCCTCTTTCCCTTTCTTCTCTTCTTCTTCTTCTTCTTCCCCTCTTCTTCTGCTGCTGCGAGTGGCGAAGCCCCGCCACCATGCTGATAGGCAGAGCTCTGCTATGGTGAGATCAAAGCTTGGATCGACTAGAAGATTGCAGTCATCGTGGTGTTTTCCTAGTCAGAGAATCACCGTCGGCTTTGATCTGGATCAGAGTGGCTAATGGATTGCCTTGTTCTTACGATCCTAGAGCGTTGCCGTGAAGTGATCGGGAGAAGCCATCGCCGCTGCAACCATTCTTGGCGGTGGCACTGCTAAAGCTTGCTCCAGATCCTCGCCGAGCGCCATCGCTGAGCTCTATCTCCGTCTCTCTTTTTCTTTCTCTGGTCGAAGACGTCATCGACTACAATTGGAGCATCAGAGTGGAGAGGCGGCGGTGTCTTCTCCGACACCGGTAATAACAAGGCTGCCATCAGGTAAGTTTCCATTCCATATTGTGGCTGCCAGTGATCTACTCCTTCCTCATCACGGCCGGCCATGGGGTCACCGTGTGTTGTGTCGACAATCGGTCACCCTTTCACTCCAGCGGTTGCCACCGTTGATCGAAGCCAAGCTTCGAATTAGAGAGAGAGAGAGAGAGAGTCGCCGAGTCATGAGGGAAGAGGTCATGGTTTTATGATCCGGAGGCGGAACGGTGGTCTTCTTGGTTTAATTGAGCCAAGTTGAACTAAGGGCCAATCAAATTGAATCAGGCCTGCTGAGGTCGATTTGACCTATAAGCGAAGCACAATATGGTTAGACCGAGCAGGTTTCAATTCAATTAAGCCAATTTAAGTTAACTCGAGCCTAAGTAGCTTAAAACCAGTAAGGTTTGATCTGAACCAAGCCCAAGCTGAGTACAATCCCTACTACACCAGACCCTAATTCAGTTATGATTTACATGAACCATACCTGAAACAATCTCATTTTAGTGAACCAAAACCTGATTAGGCTTAAATTGCTAAACCAGAATTAGAGCAGGACCTATTTCACTGAAGCAGAACCCAATTCAGATATAATTAATGAACAGGAATTCAAATTAGACCCAAATTAGTTAACCAAAATGCTAAATTGGGTCTAATTAATTAGGGTTCAAGCTCAATTAGTCTAATTAAATACAAATTAGGATGATTGGTGGCCTAATCATGCTAGGATGAGTCTAGATTTCATTCTAATCATATGATTTATTAATATTGAGGATTAATTCAATTATGGTGATGATGATTGTAGGTGATTATAATTTTGATTGATTAGATTGTGGATCATAGTTGATCTTGGAGTAGTGAGTGAGGCAGGAGTCTTACACCTACTTATATGTAATATATACGATTTTCTTACATATATTTTGATAGTATGAATCATGTAATTATACTCATGGTTTTATTAGCATGTTTTGGTATGCATGAATATGATTTATGTTTCTTATATGATAGCATGATTTCAGATTATGTATGGCTATGGCATATTTTATATTATGATAACATGGTTTTATGATGCCGATGATATGGATTTGAAAACCTAATTTGCATATCAGAATATGGAATGTCATAATATTTGACATGTAGACTAATCATGGATATGTGGAGCTAGTGACTTGGGCTCGCTAGTGATTAGGGCTCGCTAGTGAACGGTTCGGCCGAGGTGATTGTATTATGTTCGCGAGTGATGGAAGCTCATTATTGAATGCATTGATGATGGTGGCTAGTAACTGGACCTCACTAGTGAATAAATTGATGTTAGTGATTAGTGATTGGGGCTCACTACTAGGGATTGGATGATGATATATAGCACTAATTCTAGCCCGAATGATCGAGGCCCATTCTAGCTTAGATATGTGGCATCGATGGCCAGGCCCATCATTATAACTACATGTGCGCTAGTGATCGATGCTTACTAATGCCTGGTTTAATAATGGTGGTGGTATGTCCATCGGTGTAGAATCAATTTGGGTTTGGCCTCGAATGATGATCAGACTACGTTTATGATACATGGCACTAGTATGAGAATCAATTTGGGCTGAGGTGGTCGCCAAGTTAAATTTATACACATGGAGTACTGGCTTAGGTGAAGCCAGTATGATCATTAGAGAATGTGATGTGGAGATGATGAAGTCTAATGCCATGAAAGATAAGGTGAAGCCAGTATAAGATTTCTCTCATACTTGACTCATGGTTTTATGCAATGGTGTTTGCAGCATGATTTATTTTATCAGATACATTATCTTTCTCATATTATGTAGATATTTATTTTAAATTATATATCCATATCTATATGTATAAAAATTTCTACTTGGCTATTAGCTTATAACCACTTACCCTTTTACCGAGGATGACTATATTGTAGTTATTGTAGAGCTTGATATGGAGGCTAATTTTGAGAGAGGGAGTTAGAGTGCACGTGGACTATACTATTGTTGAAGACATTTTGATTGTTTGGTCAGTGTGGATTTTGATTTTATAGCATGGCATGAACTTTTATCTATTGAGGATACATGTAATATATATATTTTTGATAATATAATCAAAATTATTAGAATTCTTGAGGATAAATAGGTCTTGCATGCTTTTATGGCTCCGCTCTAAGAGTATGTGACTATATCATAATCACCCCAGATTGAGCATTGGTTCAGGGCGTGATAATGATAATCATTATCATGAGTCAAGCAATAATAAATAAAGTTCATGGATGAAGTACTTGCCAAGAAAGGTCTGCTCTGCCATCTCCGTTTGTCCATTTATCATTTGATCAAATGCCATGTTGCCAAAAGTGGAAGAACTTGATCCACACATTCAGCTCTATAAAAATCAGAGGTGACCTTCCATTGATTAAAGGCAACTCCTCTAGTGAATGGACAGAAAGATGTTTGAAGACCTCATGCAAGTTTGGAATCAGCTTGTTGCTGTGAAAGTTTTAGTTTTTGACTTGAAAGGAATGTTAAAACTTTTCCAATAGCCTTGGAGTTGGAATTCCTTATGGGGCCTTTGGTATGGGATGATCTATTTGGAATCATCGGTAATTCAATTGAGATGATGGTATCATAGTGTTTGGTTGCATTTTAGCGCTCTTATGTGGTGGTAACTCAAGAATACCCTTAGAAATCCCATATCCATTCATTAGGTTGAGTATCCAAGACATAAGATTTATGGAATGAAATACCCCTTATCCATATAAAAAATACTTGATATTATTTTCATATTAATATAATATAATTTAATATTATAAAATTATATTATAATAATATAATAATTATAATATAATAAAATTTAATATTACAAGAGTATATTATGATATTATAAGATTATTTATATTATTATATTATCATAACATAATGTTATATAATATGTTATTATAATATTATAAAACATAATATAATTATAATAAATAATATGACATAATGATAAATTATTATGGTCCTTACAAAATATAATAAGAATAGTTATTTTTTAAGATAAAAAAAGCTTAATTAATCGAAGATAATTTTGATGTTTCATGGCAATGATATTTAATTAGAATCAAATCACCTGTAAGGATCAAATTACCTCTTTAATCTAAGGTTTCCAATTTAGGTTAGCAAGCACTCCCTTAAAGTTTTTTTTGTCCAACATGGAATGATCTGGAGCACTATTTTTGGCGACAGGTTGTTTTCCCTGCTCTCTCTTTCTTTGGTTTCTCCTTCTCTTCATTTTCTTTTTGAAATTCGTAGTTTTAGGATTCATTTCTACCAAGTGATGTCGAAGCCGACTTGTTAAAGAAAATGAAGATGAATAAAGAGGAGTACGCGGACGAGGAGTGGTAAGTCCTTTTGCCCTTCTCTCATCGATTCTACTCAAGCTTCCAGCCAACGCCTACACTTCGGCTTAACAGAAGAGAATTTCGTACATTACTTAGCAAGTTCCCAAATCCACGGGTTGCGTATACCAGCTGCCAAGCACGCACTAGCTGTCAATCTTTTGTACGAATAAACAATGGAGCTCTCTCTATACCTATCCCCACGTGGGAGAATTTACACAATGCAAGCAAGCATACTAGGAGTACTCGGAGTGCTTCGAAGACGATCAAAAAATGCAAACGTAATACTTAAATTTTGCTAAAAGAAATATACTACAGAAAAGATTCGCATGCGGGAACTGACAATTTCTTAGTACAACAATTCGTATTGTATATAATATTTTTTTTTTGAGGAAATATTACGTATCACTTTTTAACTTGTTTTGAAACTTTCTGTTTCATTATTTTCAAAAAAAAAAAAAAGTAATCAGATTATTAGAGAACTCAATCCGCGTGATATAATCATTGGTAAAATACAGCTGCTAGTGACCCCCTCCCCCTCCGGTTGGTGGAATGCGTCCAACGCCAAGGCCAAGTACATCACTTGTAAAATTTTATTGCTTGTACATTGTTTAAGTAGTGGATAACATCCGTATTTTCTTGGGTCAGCTTTCTTCACATTATTCCAACAACACTGAAAATCTTTGCGGGATTCTGCCACTTGCAAAGTCCAGCCGCCACGTTTAAAAACGTTTAAAACCCACATCAGATGCCCTCCCAGCATGCAGCATGCGATAAGGAGGTGGAACCTTCCTTAACTCTCGTTACATCCCATACACAGTCATGGGGACCCAGTCACGTGAGCATTTTTGAAACTAAGAGTCGAAACTCCACAGGCACATGTCTCCATCGCCACCATCGTTGCCATCATCGTCACTGTCCGCACGGCCACGAATATCACTGGTCCCAACGTTGCTCCCAAATGGCAAGTAATAAAACTGAGGCGACAATAATTCGTCCGGAATTGGCGTCGCTTGCACCACCGTATCCTCGGCCGCCTGCCTCGGATTGCTCGGTCCGGCGTCGGCCTCCGCCTCCGATCGGGGAGGCTGGTACGCATGTCTGGAGGCCGCCGCGCGGATTTCGTCCCTCGTGAGCCGGCTGGGGGACCGGATGTTGGGCGGGTTGGCGGGGAAGTTGAGGGCGGCCTGGGTGCCCCGCAGGCAGAACGAGGCGGCGTCGTAGGCGCGGGCGGCCTTCTCGGCGGTGTCGTAGGAGCCCAGCCATATCCGCTCCCGGCTGTTGGGGAGCCGCACCTCGGCCACCCACTTCCCCCACTTCCTCATCCGAACTCCCTTGTAGTGGTTGCCGGCGCTCGCCGCACTCGTCCTAGGCGGTGGATTCTCCATTCTCAGCTCAACGGAATATTCCTCCGCTTCGTGAAAACTAGGATAAATTGCGATTCAGTTATCGGGTCCCGGGGAGGGGTTTATATAATGAGAGAGAGAGAGAGAGAGAGAGGGGCCGCGTGGGCAATGTTGACACCTGGCACGATTTGACGGTAGGAAGGAAGGTGCACGTAACGAGATTGCACGCGGTTCGGGTAGGAAGCCGTGCTAAGCCTGGGACCACGCGGGGGGCGCAAGGACGGTGACGACGTGGAGACATTTACAGCCGCGGATCGGGTGGCAGGGGGGATGTTTGGATCCAGCTGCGGACCTTTTTCTATTTTTAAGTGTTTTTTCAACTTACGAGCGAGAATTTTGACTGGGCTGTGACGGGAGAAGTTTTTATAACATAAACAAGTCGTCGCCGAGGCGTTCGTGAGGGTTTGACCTTTACAGCCGCGTCAGACCTCTATATATAAAAAAATAAAAATAATATATATAAAAAAAAATCAGCCTCTGGCCCAGGGTTTTTGACTGGTATAGAAGATTCCATTGCTCAAACAATGCTGAAATTTATAAATATTTGAAGATCATGTTTGTAGATAAAATAATAATGCATGTCCTAGAAATTATTATTGACCATTATATTATTTGCCTTATAAAAATTGTATTTGAAAATTTTATATTTTATATTAAAATATTATATTTATAATAGTTATATATATGTGTTATATTGATGTCATTAAATAAATAATGGATAATAATGAAAAATAATGGTACTGCATTTTCCTTCACTATTTATTGAATAAAAATACTTTTTTTATCATGCAATTATTTCTTAAAGAGATTTTGATATTAAAATTTAAAAAATTAAAAATAAATTTTTTGTTAAAAAGATACAAATAGAAAATCACCATTATTTATGTTATAATAGGAAATTATGATAGTTGTTATATTTTCCTATTACTGTATATAATATAATGGGGAGGTGGTAAAATCATAATGGATATAATGCTGTTATTTTTATGCGTTGATGCAATACATGGATGTGGTTGAATATATGAAATTATCAAGGTAATATCTACCTTATTGTAAGAGCAAAAAACTATATATTATTAAAACAAAAGGACAAAATAAACATAAGAAAAAGGATCACAATGTAATTATCTACATGCACTTTTTTTATAAAAATTAAGGGAGGCTAAAACCTTTTATTTTCTATCTTATACCTATTTCATCGTTAAAGTTTGACTCTAATCATAATTAAACCCATGCTCCTTACTCAAGTAGCAAGGGTTGCATTATCTGAGGAAGTAGTTGGTGGTTCCTCATTCAACTATATAATATATGAAAAATATATAAAGACAATAAAAAATCAATGTCTTCATTGCAAAGCAATTTTTTTTTTTTGATATGAGCATTACTATTCTTATTGCATATGTTTGTCAGTATAGTTGTATATATGGATTGCTGACTACTAAAACTCTAAAAAGTTTTCCGACAAACGGGGACAGCATCAGCCATGCTTATTAGATCAAAGATGCCTCATGACGGGTGGCATGGACATGTAGAGGGATAGCTTAGTCTTTTTTTAACGAGGAAATGAAAAAGTCAGTAGTTTCTCCATCAATTTATTAATATGAAAAAATATACAAATATACATAAGAGAAAGAAAAAAGGATTATAAAAAGAAGAGATACACGGGAGGATAAAGAGAAGAGAGAAGAAGGTGCAAAAGTCAGGAGCTACGCTATAGATGGCCATTGAAGATTTGGGGTTAGAAGCTATGATAGTAGTTGGTGGCTCTAGAAATCTGTTGCAGATAAGCAAAGATAAGACCAGGAGTGAAACACGTGAAGGACCTTGTAAAGAACTGAGCTGCTGGATGATGCCTTCTTGAGAAAGATCCTTGTATTTGTCTCCAGCCAGATTTGACAGCAACTTACACCTGTAAGTTGATCCTCACCTTTTCAGAGATTGGCTTTAATGCATCTCTTCCTCCAATTTAGCTACAAATGTTGGAAGCTAGATGGCAATCTTCTAAGGTTCAGACAGACCCTAATTTAGAGCCAAATTCTCTTTACAAAGAAGCATCTCAAAAAGAAGTGGTTAATAGTTCCAAATGGAGCTCTATAAAAAGGGAAACCTTTACTTATTGGCCACCCTTTTCTTGCTAAAATTTTTTTCATATGTAACCTATTAGGGTTAGCCATAAGAAGACTTTAGTTTTTAAAGGCATAATAGCTCTCCAAACAATTTTATGGAATGCTAAATCAAACCTTCACAATTTAAGAATTTGTAGAAAAAAGAGCTGATTGAAAAAATATCATTAAATCTGAGCTTCCAAATTAGTGTATCTTCTATTCTGTTTGGCTTGAGGGTGGTGATGAGTCCAAGTATGGAGACTAGTTGCTCAAAATCATTCCTTGATAGAAGATTGAAGCTTAATATTCTAGCTAAGAAAGCATCAGTTCCATTGAGATGCCATAAAGCAATTTGGCTTGATAATGTTTTGAAACATATCATTATATAACCAAGTTAGAGGGATCGGCTTCACCTAAGAATCTCTCTGAAGCCTGATGTTTTGACCATTTTCTAATATGAAGGAAGAGCAGTTCTAGAAGACTTCCTAATTCTTAGAAATGTCCTTCCAAACTAGAGATAGACTAATAGAAGAGTGGTGAACTCTCATTCCTATCTTCCTTTAAGCGTAATATAATCTGTCAATCTGCATCTTTCAAGTAGATTAAGGCCCTGAATTAGTTTCCAAGCTCATTTTGCGATGAGGGAGGAATTGAGGTTTATAATATTTTTAATTCCAAGACCTTTTGATCTTAGACACTATTTTAATTCATAAGACAATTGAAACCCTTTATATTTTCTTCTTCTTTCCGTAAAAAGAATCTATATAGATAATCAATTCTTTGAATAACTCATTTATGGAATCTAAAGATAGACATAAAGTAGGAAGGGAGAGCTATGAGAACTACATCAATTAGAGCCATTTACCATCAATAGATAGAAATTTATCTTTTCAAGAAGCTAACCTAGCCTCTATCCTATCAATTAGGGGCATTCAAAAGTGTTTTGTAAGATTCTTATCACTTAGAGTAAGTCCAAAAAAATGAAGGGGAAGGAACCTTGCAGTTCATTAAGATAGTCAGTGGAGTTATTTGCTTCTCCTTCATATTCGTGTAAATTAGATAACTTTTGTAGAAATTTACTCTCAAATTTGATGAATTTTTTAAGGCAAACAAAATTGTTTTCACTGCTAATAGGATTTCTTTCCAACTGCATAAAAAAGTAAGGTATTATTTGCAAATTAAAGGCTTCTGAGATTGATATGCAAGGCTTCGACTCAATTTCTTTGGTCAAACCAATAGAGCCGACTTGGCAAAGGAGCCTAGATAAAACATCTATCATAAGGATAAATAAAAAAGGAGAGAGAGGGTTTTTTTGCTTTAGATCTTGTCTATATGGAATCCACTTATTAGATGATCCATTAATAAGAAGAGCTGCAATAGCTAAGAAAAGTATTGATCGAATTCATCCAATCTACTTATAAAGGAAGAAGAAGATCTATGAGAAAATCTCAGTTCACTTTGTCAAAGACTTTCTCAAAATTCAGTTTGCAAAGTGCCCCATGATACTTTGATCTTTTGCAATATTAAATAGGTGTTGGGTGGTAGAGGGATAGCTTGGCTTAGACATATTAGAATTATGATGGCAAATAACTGAAAATAATTAAATAAATGACCAAATTGATGTGAATTCGAAACTGTGGAACCTAATAAACTCAAGCTCTAATGCCAAACCAACTAATAAGTAGACTCCATAAGCATAAGCGGTAGGAAAACGGTCAATAATGTATCCCAAGTTAACATAGATATATTTTATTAAATTTGTTTACTATTTTGTATATCTTCAAACTTATTAAGTTGTAGAGATTTTCCTTCTAGCCTCAATCTATTACAATTACAAGCGCCTTTAACTTATGTAGTCGGCGTTCGAGGATGGAAACAAGTTGTAAAATTTCATGGCTAGCCAGTGGTGCGATCAAGGCAAAGAACAAAGACTATGCAACCTGATGCAAAAACCAAATCTTAATGGTGTACTTGGTAACTGTACATATTTATTATTTCCTTAGGGCATGTGGAATTGCAGT
Organism: Metroxylon sagu; assembly: GCA_017589505.3. Lineage (NCBI taxonomy): Eukaryota > Viridiplantae > Streptophyta > Magnoliopsida > Arecales > Arecaceae > Metroxylon > Metroxylon sagu. The sequence goes on along the minus strand of JACVBY030000640.1, from coordinate 1,674,892 downwards.
AATTGTTTAGCACCAGGCAAATATTAAATGGGTGTTGGGTGTTAGTTATTGTCTCAAACCCCTGTTTCAGTACGGTCTACGTTTGTGGAAATATTTTTTGTGGAAAGATTTTGGTGGGATTTGCTTGAATAACGAGGAGCTCTTATAGCTTGTTTAGTAAGGAATATGTTGTAGAAATCTAGTGAGTACGTCTCTTGCTTAAGAAGAGGCATTTAGAAATTAAACGATAGATTTGTGAGTTTCATAGAATTTATAGAAAAGTGGGGAGAGAGTGGAAGATACTAGAAATAAGGAAAAAAAAAAAAAAGGGATTTATTTCAATAATGGAGCACATCAATTTTCTGTAATTTTTCTAGGATTATAATGAATTGAAACTTGAAAGGACTTTATAAATGATGGCTGTAATTTCGCTGGATAGTAGACAGGGACAGTAGGAATCTCGTTAATCCATTCATGTGCGTCACTTTGACCTTGGACTTTCTTTTTTTTCCAATCCCACGTATCCTTCTCATTAAAAATAATATCTCTACTAATAATCAACTTATTTTTCTTCAAGCTGAAAAGTTTATAGCCTTTTTATTTTGAGCTATAACCCATAAAAATGCATTTCTCACTAGTCTCATCAAGCTTGTTTCTAACATTCTTTGGAACATGAGCAAAACAAATACATCCAAAAACCTTTAAGTGATTCACTGATGGCTTCTTTCCACTCCAAGCTTCAATTGGAGTTTGATTAATCACTGCTTTTGTTGGGCATCTATTCAACAAATAAACTGCAGTAGAAACTGCTTCACCCCAAAAAGACAAAGGCAGCCCCTTCTCATGAAGCATTGCTTTTGACATCTCCACAATGGTTTTATTCTTTCTTTCAGCCACTCCATTTTGTTATGAAGTGTATCCAACCGTTAGCTGTTTATTCAAGCCAATATCTTCACAAAAATTATCAAATTCATTTAAGTTATACTCACTACCTCTATCACTTTTTAACACTTTAATCAAATGTCCACTTTGCCTCTCAACAAAATGCTGAAATTTTTTAAAGATACTGAATACATTTGATTTTTGTCTCATAAAATATACCCATGTCATTCTAGAGAAGTCATCAATAAAGGTTAGGAAGTATTTGTTACCTTCATGAAATGGTGTTGACATATGACCACATACATCTGTGTGAATAAGCTCCAATGGTGTTCTAGCTCTCCATGCCTTCTTTTTTGGAAATGCTTCTCAGTGTTGCTTCCCAAGTGCACAACCTTCACAAACTTCTTTTAATTCTTATATAGATGGCAGCCCATACACCATGTTGTTCTGCTGAAGATTCTTCAAGCTTTGAAAATTCAAATGCCCAAGTCTTCTATGCCATAACCATGAGTCACCAACTATATCCATCTTCAAAGCTACATCATTCTTGTAAGAGAAAGTTAGAGGAAAACTTTTATTTTTCTCCATCTTGATCTTTGCTATAGCTTGATTTCTTTTATCAAAAATTTTGCAAGAGTCTTCTTCAAAGTGAACCGAGTATCCATGATCTACAAGTTGTCCAATACTTAATAAGTTTTAGTCCAGTTCTGAAACTAGCAGCACATCGCGGATATATCTTGTTTCCTTCTTTGTTTCTATGACAATTATACCTTTTCCTTTTACTTGAACTAAGGCACCATTACCCATCTTCACTTGAGAATTGGTAGTTGAATCAATCTCTATAAAAATTCTTTCATTGCTGGTCATATGATTGCTACACCCGCTATCAAGAAACCAAACATTATGCTTTCGATCCATAGCTGCTTGACAAGCATAAAACAGATTGGCTTCACCTTTTTTTTCTTTAATGAAATTTGCTTGCTGATTTTTCTTCAAGTAACAATCTTTTTGGATATGACCAAACTTTTTGCAATTGTGACATTGAAGCTTTCCTCGAAACCAATAATCTTTCTCTATATGGCTACTTCTTTGACAAATTCTACATTTTTGTTAAGTAAACTCCTCATTAATTTGCCTTCTAAAGTTGCTTCTTCCTCTTCCTCTTGAGTTGCTTCTACCTCTTTTTCATGTATGTCTTCCACCTCTTGAAGATTCTCTTTTAGAGTCTTTATCGTGAGGTCTTAAATTAACATTGAGCTTGGATTGAAAAGCACCCTCGATTGATTTTTCAGAATGCCTATTCAACCTTTGCTCAAATGCTTTAATTGATCCCATCAACTCTTCAACACTCAAAGATTCAGGATCTTTAGTTTCTTCAATAATAGCAATAATGGGGTCATCTTTTTCATGCAAGCTGATAAGAATTTTTTCAACAATTCTTTGATCAGAAATAGTATCCCCATATATCTTCATTTGATTCACAACCTCCATGACTCTAATGAAATAATCCTTCAACAACTCCATTTCTTTCATCTTTAAATTTTCAAAATCTCTTCGCAGAGTTTGAAACTTTACTATTTTTACCTTGAAAGTGCCTATATATTCCTTTTGAAGAATATCCCAAGCCTCTTTTAATCTTGTTGCATTAATAATTCTTGAAAAAATTTTATCGGTAACTCCTTATTGAATCAAAGCTAGAACCTTTGCATCTTTCTTTCTTTGATCCTTCAATTGTTGTTTTTGGGCATTACTCAAAGCAACTGTATCATCCTGTTCATCATACCCATCTTCCACATACTCCCAAAGATCATATGATAAAAAAATTATTTTCATCTTCACAAACCAGAAATCATAGTTTTCTCCATCAAAAATGGGAACTTGTGATTGTTGAGCATTTACAGATTGATTGCTTGAACTCGTCATCTCCAAAACTTGAGACTGCTTGGAGGTATCTTCACTCAAGCTTTTCGTCGAATACCTTTAGAGCGTGGGAAGACTGCTTGGATGTATCCTTCTCTAGATTTTTTTTTTTTTTTAAGATCGATATCTGGAAACCAGGTTCATCGCCTACGCACGGAAGCGGAATCTTCTTCTTAGATATCACCTGCGTTACGTCCGTATTTTTTTTTTTTTTTTGATCCGTTTCGATGTTTCGGTCAAACGCGAAAGGGGAGCACCGCGTTGTTATGAGAAAAAAGAGATTTGAGCGGTGGGGACTCGGTGGAGGATCGTCGGCGAGACTCTGATACCAGTTTGATGGCTGTAGTCTCGTTAATCCATTCATGTGCGTCACTTTGACCTTGATCTTTTTTTCTGAGAAAAAATTCTGACTGAAATTACAGTCACCAGTAAATCACTTTAAATATTGTATAAAAATATATACAAAATAATTTGACCAATGACTGGAGAGGTACATAACCAGCATTTCCCAATGTCACACAACACAACTCAAGCAACAACACCAATCGATCCGCTGTTACACTGCATCTTTTGATGACTCTGGTTACCGCAAAACGAGCGAGATCCAGCTGCCCCCACGAGCTATCAGGATTTTTTTTTTTTTTTTAAGAGAACGGGATTACTTTTCAATTTGTAGAAAAGTGGGGAGAGAGTGGAACCGGCCAATTAATTTAATATTTAACTTCTGGTTGCGTTGCGTGTTATACTAATTCTGGTGCGAAGGATTACTTTTCAACTAATAGCTTGGCAATTTAATTTTAAACTCTTGTTCGTGTTGTGCTAATTCTCGCAGTTTGCATCAATCCTCATGCTTTTTCAACTAATAGCTTCGCAATTTAATATTTAACTCCTGGTCGTATGTTGCGCTAGTTCTCACGTTGCGAAGGATTACTTTTCACTAATAGCTTGGCAATTTAATATTTAATTTTGGTCATGTGTTGTGCTAATTCTTGCGGCTTACACCAACCTCCATGATAGCAAGAGAATTTTTGCATGAAATAGGAGCCCTCTAGCAATACTCATATAAATTTTTATAAACTTAGCTAAAGTATACTTTTAACCCTCAAATTTTAGGAATATTTCATTTTAATTGCTGTAGTATCAAAATTTTTTAAGTTCTTTCTTAACTTTTTTTTTTTATTTTAGTTTCTACCATTAAAAAATTGATGACGATACGAGAAATCTGCCAACTTGACATCCTGCATGGCTGGAAACATATCTCTCTCTTCTCATCTCCTTTCTTCCTCCTACTGAAGTGAGTGAAAGAGGAGGGAAAAAATAGGAGAAAGCCATGCCATGTCTTTGTTCTTCCTCCCCCATTAGACCATTAGGGAAAAATAAAGAGCTACTAAAACCCCTCTCTTCCTCTCTCTCTCTCTCTCTCTCACACACATTCTTTGGCAATGCTAATCCTTTTCGTCTTCCTCTTTCTGCTATTATTCTCCACACCAGAGTTCTCATCCACCATGCCCGTTCTTTGGCAGGCCTTCCACTTGCTGCTCTTCCCCGTGGACAGCCCACCGGTCCAGCCTCCGCCCACCCCCAACCCCTTGTTCACATTCTACACCTCCCCTCCTCCCTTTGCCACGTCCAACCACTTATCCGCCTCCTCGCTTCCTGCTTACATATCCTTTCTCATCTTCTTCAATACCCATTCTGCGCCTTCTCGCTGCCACGCTGCCGTTAAGATCATCTTCGCCTCCACCCTTCTCACCTTCTTTCTTCACGGTAGCCTTCCAGCCACGTAGGATGCTAAATCGGTGGATTTCTCATAGTTACATCAATTTTTAACGATAGAGATCAAAATGAAACGAATAAAAAAAAGGTATAGAGATAATTTTAAAAAATTTAGTAATATAGGGATTAAAATGAAATATTTCAAAATTTGAGGATTAAAAGCATACTTTAGTCTTTAATTTTTTTTTTTTTTTTTGAAATTTCTCAAATGCTAGTCAGAAGTGTGTGTTAAATTTGCTTGTTTCCGCGTTTAGTAACCTCTCGACAAGTCGGAGAGTATTTTTTTCGAAATTTCTCGTATGCTACACAAAGTGTAGAAGTGTGCTTTAAATTTGCTTGCTTCCGCGTTGACTAACCTCTGGACAGGTCCAAATTCTCTTGATTATAATAAATGCAGTGGGGGAAGGACTCTTCCGTCTCGTTTTGCTCACCCAGAACAAAAAATCTTCTAGGCAGCCCTAGTCACACTGGCTTCAACTTCAACCAGCTACCCAGCGTGTTGATCGGTCAGTCATTATCAATCCCATTCAGACCGAATTCTAGGCAGTCCGACCTCTGCTGGATCTAAAACTCTCAGCTAAGGTGACGTACAAAAAGGCCAAAAAAAAAAAAAAAGCACCCCGCTTTAAGGAATGTGTTGGCATGCATTTGATGAATGTGAACGCTCCCTTTGTGCTAGAACTTCCTGCAATACCGTGGTCCCCGTCTTCATCTTCTTCCTTGTTTGTACGCCTGTTTTTCTGTTTGAAAGGGAAGGAGAAATTGTGCAATATTCTCCATTTCCAGGGGGGGCAGTGCGGCAACCAAATCGGTGCCAAGTTTTGGAAGGTGAGCACGGCATCGACCCTGCTGGAAGGTACCATGGCAACTCCGATCTCCAGCTCGAGAGGGTCAATGTCCACTACAATGAAGCAAGCTGTGGGCGGTTTGTTCCTCCAGCCGTGCTCATGGTTCTGGAGCCTGGCACCATGGACGGTGTCAGGTCTGGGCCATGTGGCCAGATCTTCCGCCCCGACAACTTAGTCTTTGGGCAGTCTGGATAAGGGCCACTACACTGAATCAGGTGCCGAGCTGATTGATTCTGTGCTCGACGTGGTCCCAAGGTAGCAGAGAATTGTGATCGCTTGCAGGGGTTCCAGGTCTGCCACTCCCTGGGAGGAAGAACTGGGTCAGGCCTGGGGATGTACGCTACTGATATGTCTAAAATCAGCAAAGAGTACCCGGGTTGCCTTCATAGGAAACCAGCCAAATTTTCTCCTGGCTGTGGGGCCAACGGATCTCCGACGCCCACTTCCCCCGCTGCCGCTTTTGGACTCACCTGAACCGGACCTCGCTCGCGCTCCTCCTCCTCCTCTTCTCCGGCTTCATGGGTGGAGCTGTCGTGGTCAGAGCCGGCGGCGACCGCGGTGGTCGGAGAGTTCGGTGTCTTGGTCTTTCGTATGGCCGGAGGGGAAGCGCGTGGCCGGAGGGAAGGAGGAGGAAGGGAGGCACGTCGCGGTAGGTGGGCTGGAGAAGCGCGGGTGGGGACGCGGGGTTTCCAAAAAAAATCTAAAGGGTTGGGCGAACGTGGGGATTTTGAGGTGTGGATGCTTAAAACGTGGGGGGAATGTCGTAGTCATTGGAGACACGCAAGAAAGAGGACAAGGACAAGGACAAGTGGTGCAACGTTTGCTCACCTGGATCATTTGTCTTGACATGGAACAGAAAATATCGCGCTGACTAGAAATAGTTTAGCAAGCGTGACACGTGGTGGTTTGTCACTGGAAATACATAAAAGAAAAGCGAGAGAATCCCCTCGAGCGTGGATTTCTCAATCTGATTCTTTTCTGGTGATTTTTTTTTTCTTTTTTGTGTAGAATGCTGACCGTTGAACGTTTAATGGTCGTTTGGATTTTTTTTTTTTTTATTGTGATCATTTTTTTTTCTTTTTTTTGGTAGAATTTCTGTATATAAAGTCAAATATCGATTGTAGTCTGAAGGTGATTGAATAGGACCGGGTGATCACTTGTTTAGACGCAAGCCAAAGTTTTCACATTAGATCCCAACAAAAAAAAAAAAAAAATCTGCATCCCACTTGCAACCCTATTATCTCTCTTCGGTACGTCTTGTCCCTTCTATAGCCTTATCATTGACCATCTCCAAACCAAGTGGCAAATAGTAAGAAGTGATCTATGACAGCAAGTAATAAATGGTTCATGGCATGGCTTGACTGGTTGCCCCGGCTCTTAGTGCCCTTTGGTAGCAAGCAACAGCACACCAAATGGATTGGATTGGGTCTAAGATTCAACGATTGATCTGGGTGCGTTTCATGTTGTGCGGTCATCACGAAGTGGGGTTAGGTCTGGGACCACGACAGGTTCACTTTACCTCCATTTATTTCTATCCTGCCTCATTTGCTTTCTTAGTGGTACCAATGTTTTCTAGCGAGCTAAGAACGTTAGGGCTTTACAAAGGGCAAATTAACTTCTGAATTTTTCAATGGATCAATTTTTAATATTTAGACTATGTTAACTAGCTACATAATATTTAGTCTTTCTAAATATAAGTATCATTTTATTGAATATAGTTATCTTCTTATTTCATACAGCTATTGCATAGTGAGAAGTATTGAAAATAAAATTAAATTTTAAAGTTCAATCCATTAAAAGGCCTGGCATCAATTAAACTATTTATAATCCGCATCTTCACCTTCCTTGGATTATTGGCTTGTTAGAATCTAGCTTTGTTCAGTAATAAATCACAAAATAATACATAATTTAAAGTATACTATTTGACCTTGGTCCTCACACATGCACCGAAAAATTCAGAACCAATACTAAAGGATAACCAACCATGCATTTTAGGCTTTGTTCACGTTAGATGTTGAGATGCAAGTGATTGTCTTTTAACAGCGATGTGAGGTGTCTGGATTAGATTTTTCGTATGAAAGAAAGCTAGATTCTTTTGATAACATAATTTTTTACTTTAAAATTTGAATGAACTGATATAGAAAGATATTCGTTTAATGGACGTCAGACAAATCCAAAAAAAAAAGTAAAGCCTAACTCACTTACGAGAGTAAAGAATAGGGATATGGCTCATATCCCTATTCTTCAATATAGAAGTATGTATAAAAGAATAAGGATATAGCTTATATCCTTATTCTTTATATCCTTATTTTTCAATTGAAAGAATAGGGATATAACTTATATTTCTATTCTTTAGTAGAGAAGTATATGAGTAATAAAAAAGAGATATAGGTCATATCCATATTTTTTGATTAAAAAAATAAGGATGTGACTCATATCCTAATTCTTCAATAAAGATAGGTCATATTTTTATTTTTTGATTAAAAGAATACATATATCCTAAGAATTAGATATATATATATGGTTTACATCTTTACTTTTTTTTTCTTCAGTTAAAAGAATGAAATAGACTCATATTCCTATTCATAAAAGTATATAAGTAAAAAGATAAAGTTATGATTCATATTCTATTATCTCTATAAAAGAATAAAAAGATGACTCATATCTTATTATCTTTATAATTTATACGATAAAAAATATTAATTTTTTTTAAAATAAAATATTTTATATTCATCTAATATCTGCGAAAATAAATATCTTTTTGCATAATTCATTCGGATGTAAATGAAAGATTAATCAGAAAAAAATAATATAATATAATATTAAATATATTTTTATATAAAAAAATAAATATAAATTTATATGTATAATAATTATTGATCAACAACCAAACCAAACAGCCCTTAACCTTTTGGAGTGCTCTTTTGCTGGCCATTCAATCATCAAATATTAATGCTCGGCTGTGAATCGGTGGTCGGCGGCTTCCACGGGTAGATCTCACGTGAAAAAAGAGTGCATGGAGGGCAACGGGTCGCGCGCTTCATATTCTTTTGCCAAGCCGTCAGTAGGAAAAGGTTTTTGTTACATTCCGTTTCTGTTTTTGTATTTTATTATTTTTTATTATTATTATTTTATTTTATTTTTGTTGTTGTCGTCGTTGTCGTCAACGGCGGCGTCGGTGCACTCCGTGCTCTTTCTCGAGGTCGTCAGTAGGAAAAAGGAGTTTTGTTAATTTCCATTTCTGCTTTTGTTTTTTATTTTTTTTTGTTGTCGGTCGTCAACGGCGGCAGCGACCACGCAACTGAGCGCTTTGAACTTGTTGAGGTTTGGGAGCTTCCAGAAAATTTTGCCAGAATAAGAAGCAAGACCGCCATTACTGAAAAAACTATAGCAATTTTTCACAGAAAATTTCTGCTTGCCATTCCAGTTCCGAAGTAAAACCTCTGCTTTATTATCAAGACAGGTGTTGTTAAGGATGTTGAAGAGTTCATTGAATTCTACCCAGCTGTCAATGCAGAGATATTAAGGAGTTTGCAAGAGATATGTTTGGTTTGAATGAGATCAGTGAGAAGGAAGCTTTCAAGGTTTCATTCCCTGTCTACGGATCATTCTAGAATTATATGTGATGTCCATTTCCAATCCCAGGAGAGATTCTCTAGAAGGAATATGTTTGGTTTATATGTGAGAGCTCATGTATTGGAACATGCAGAGAGAATTGTACCTCTTGCTCATCAGTGCCAAAACTGAATCCAATTAGTTTGTAGAAGTTTGTAGAAGTTATGGAGATGAGCATCTTTACAAACATGTATGGACTAAAGGCATTTCTACAAGATTGCATTTGGATTGAGCAGTTGAGGATTTGTTGCCTTAGTTTTGTTTAGTTCATATGAATAGTTGCTGGTAGAGCACTGCTCCTATGCAATTCACCAGCCAATCATAACCATCATTGTAATTAATTAGTCTTTCCTTAATTATTTCGATAGGTTTCTCATTCACCAAGTATTTTCATGTAGAATTATCTTTAATATTATTATAAGTTTCTCCGTATCCTTCTAAACGATCCTCATCAAAGTTGCTGTGGACTTTTCTTTTTCTTTTTCTTTTTTTACTTTTTTTGACCTTCAATGAAAACTAAAATACATCTTATTTTTAAAATCTACTTAAATCTATGCTATTTAATTTCATAGCATCTCAAGTAATTCTCTATCACTTTCTCTTCAATATGCATAGCTCTTACAATTCTGTATTTATTTTATATTTTACTCTTTTTACTTTAATATGTATCCATCTTGATATTCTCATATTATATTTTAACTTTTTTTATATTTATTTTATTTATTATCCAATATTTAGAGGCACATAACATGAGAAGCATTATAATTGTTAGATAAATTTTGTCCTTAAATCTCAAAGTTATAGGTCAATGGATTCCAAAATATCAAAGAAAAAGAGGGTTTAAATAATTCAAAAATATCGATATCGATTTGTAAATGCAATACTCCAATTGCCATGGTATGTGAGTTGTACTAGCTTCATGATGGTGACATGCGGTGGGACTAAAAGGTGGCACAATATGTCTAATTAGATAATTATACATATCCTCTCAAAGAAGAAATCTCAATCATGAGAGAGTTCCACCTGTTAATCAATTCGAAGAAATCCCATGAAAGGCACCAACCAATTTGAGTAGGAGTCCATTGTCTTGTTTAAAAGATATTTGGTAGCTTTATTTGAAGAGGACTCCACTGAAGGTGCCATCCTATGTTGGGATCCAAGCTCATTCGGGCTATCTACCAATGAGTGGATCAATCCAAGAGAGACTCTTTCAAAATATCTATAAAGGAAGTCTCAAACCTCTAAGGTAAACTAATTCCAGCTCAAGCTCTAAAACCATAGAAAGCCAACCAAAGATCTTTAGGCCCACTTCTTCCAATTCCTGGGTTGACTTGAGTGTCGAAAGATCCCCTCAAAGAAAATTTCCATGCTTCTTCCGCTCTTCCTCTCTCATGTAGGAGTACATGCAAAGATTGACTGAAGAATGCTCTACCATCTAAGCTATGACTTCTTTCCTCAATTGGCATGCAAAAATCATTTTCGGATGTCAATAGATTAATGTCATACGTAGAAAATGAGTAAGAGCACCCAACTATATTGCCTAAGCAGAGAAATTAAAGAGCAAGCAATACTCAAACAGATACGAGTCATGCTCAGATTGGCTCCCAAAATTCTGCCAAGATATGACTATCCCAGATCCTCCGTTGATAGTAGCAATCACCAAGGATCAATTCAATGCCTTTCTACAATGCCCAACATGCTGACCAACTTAGTTCAAAACTCGATTTTCTAAGAATCCAATTCTAGAGGTTAACTAGAAGTTGACTAAAGGGCTCATCGAGTTGCCGATAGTGACTGACCTCAGTTAGAACTTGGTGGGGATCCTTAAGACCTCTAGAATCGATGAACTAGGGGTGTATGCTTAAACGACCAACCGAAGGAGGACCCTTAGGGCTTGCTATCATGATCTAATGAGCATATCAGCCGAGAGACCCCTATGACAAGTAAAAATCAAATAGAATGATAATTAGATAAATGAACCACATAATTGAGGCAATCATAGAGTACATCCAAGGCAGGGGGAAGACCTATCCAATGAGCTCAACGTTCATAAGGAGTTTTATCAAAGAAGTAATGGTCAAGTCTTTGCCTTCTAAATTTAAGATGCCCTAATTAGAGCTATAAGATGGAACTATAGATCTCATCGACTATCTGAAGAGCTTTAAAGCTCTTTTGCTACTACATAGCACCTTAGAAGCCGACCATATCAAAATCATTATTATAGTAGCGCCTTAGAAACTGACCAAAGCAAAATCAGCCAAGTTAAAGAGCTATAGTTGATAATCCAAAATTGGTGGAGTTGAAGAGTTAAAGTTGATCCAAAATCAACCAAGCTGAAGAGTTAAGCTGATGATCCAAAATCGGCCAAGCCGAAGAGTTAAGGTTGGTGATTTAAAATCGGTTGAGATAAAGAATTAAGGTTAATGATCAAAAATTGGTTGAGCTAAAAAGTTAAGGCTAATGACCTGAAATCAGTCAAGCTAAAGAGTAAATGTTAGTGATTCAAAATTGGCCTCCTAAGATTGTTACGAACAAAATCAACTTTAAGTCATTACAAAAGAAGAAGAAAATTAACTGAAAAGAAATTTGTCACTCAAAGCTGATCCATTGAAGTGTTAGCATGGCCTAAGCTCAGTAGAGGAGTGGTGATGTCCAACCTAGTTACTTAACTAAGCAACCACTAACAATTCTACCAAAGTAACTCGAATCAACTCCAAGTCTAACTTGGGTTCCTCAACTTAAGCATCCAAAGGATAAATTAGTCAAAAGCCATGGAAAGCATCTTGAAAACTAGATTGGTCAAAAATCAATCAGAGCCATTTAAGAGATACCCATAGTGTATAAGTCCCAAGGTAGGTCTAATCTGAGAGACTTGCTTCTAGGTGTGATCTTTAATCGCTCCCAAGGATGACCTTGATTGGCTCAGCTCTTAATTCTCAGATTGGCTCCAACCTAAGGCTCACTTCTAGAAGTGATTTTCAATCACTCTTAAGGTTGACTTCGATCAGCAAAGCTCTCTCAAGTTTCAGGCTTCGAGCTACAAGATTTACTTTTAAGAGTGACCTTCAATCACTCCTATGGCTGACACTGATCAACAATGCTTTCCCAAATTGCAGGTCGACTACAACCTAAGACTTGCTTCTAAGAGTAATTTTCAATCATTCCCAGGCCAGGCCCGACCTCGATTAGCAGAGCTCTCTTGAGTTTCAAACCCCAACTTGAAAGACTTAAGAAATACAAAAGGATATTGGAGCCCACTAAAATATAGGTTGCCTACTAAACCAACCTGAATAGATCTAGCAAATTTCCTACCAAACTGATCTAAACAAATTTGGCAGGTTGCTTGCAAAGGCAAATTGAAAGACCTTATTTCCAAGAGTGATCTCCAATTGCTCGAGCTCAAGGCCAACCTTGATTGAAAAAAGTTCTTTCTAGTCTTAGGATTCAATGTGAGAGACTTGACCTTAGGAGAGGCGATCTTCAATCACTCCCTAGACTGACATCGATCGACAAAGCATCCAAGTTCCAAGCTCTAACTTAAAAAGCTTGAAGAATATAAGGGTGTCAAAGCCTACTGCACCAACATCTTGAGATTGATCAAAATTTTAGGATTGACCCATGCCCACGAGAGTCATAAAGCTCGATCTAAACCAACCTACATCTGATGGAGATAAATCATCATAATAAAATAAAAAAGCCTAAAACAAACCAACTATAGTCCAATCAAGCTAATTTTGTGACTAGAGCATAGACTCAAGTTTAACCTCCAAAAAGTGGAGGGTAAGTGATATGGTATAAGCTAAGCTAGCTTCTGATGGTGACGCGTGGCTGGATCAAAAGTTGGCACAATATGGCTTACTAGATCATTACACGTGTCTTTACAAAGAGGAAAGTTTCAATTAGAAAAGACTTTCATCAAAAATGTCAATCAATGAGTAGAAGCAAACTATCTTACTTTAAAGGAATTCTGTAGCCTTATTCATGAAGGACTCCACTAAAGGCGCTACCCTATTTAGGGATCCAAGCTTATTCAAGTTGTTCACTAATGAGTAGATCAATCCAAGAGAAATTCTTCCATAATGCCTATAAAAGCAATCTCAAACTTCTTAGGTAAACTAATTCTAACTTAAGCTCAGAAGTCATGAAGAGCTAGCCAAAGGATTTTTAGGCCTTTTTCTACTTTTTGGGCTAACTTGAGCATTGGAGGAACTTCTCGGAGAAAGCCTATGGATCCATTTTGCTTTTCCTCTCTCTCTCTCTGATAAGAACACATGCTTAAATTGACTGAAGAGTACTATACCATCCAAACTATAACAATTTTTCTTAATTAACATGCAAAAATCAATTCGAACGCCAACATTTCTCAACCTAACCCAACTCATGCTTGTGTTATGTCTAGTCATGTCTCTATATTAAGAGTCTTGAGAGTAAAATGATATAAAAACAAACCACAAAGTCTTCATAATGGAATCTGAATGAACTACTGGCAAGCATGGCTAGTGAGCTTTGTTACAAGCTCAAGATGAGTAAATTTAAGCTAACACCAACAGGAAGTGCATTAATAGTAATATGTATATTTGTATAATATCATGTTATATTTATAGTATTTTGCATAATATTTAAATCAAGTAATATTGGAAGATACTATTCATATCAAATAACATTCCTATGTTTTTTACATTGATCATCATACAAATTTCATGAAACACTTATTTGCAATCCTCATATGCCATAAGGGGCAATGTGTGATAATATTTTGGTGCTGTTGAAACTAGATCCGGTGCTTCCAACACGCGTATTTGTTCAAACTTGATTTTAAAAAAATTAATATCTAATAGGGATTTACATGTTGTAGTTTCTTTTTCTTGACCAAGTTTGAGGTAGTGCTGCTAAGCCGCGAGCCTGGCTACCTGGAGCAGTTAAATTTTCGTGAATAGACTACTTCGTTTGATGCCATATTAAATCTAAGTCCTTGGTTCTTTTGACATGGTCCAGTTTGTGCCAGTCCCATCATACTGCGTACCATGACTAATTTGATATGTACTTCAAAAGAATATATTTTTTTAATAATTTTTTTAATTATTTAATTTGCTTTTAATGCATTAGATTTAGTAAGAAAGTAATCCTTAGTCTTAATTTTCCACTTCTTAATCGCCCACAAGACCTAAACTCAACAGCGAAAGAGATGGTTTGAACGCGGTTCATCATGCATTTGTTTTTGTATGAATTTGAGCTGTGATGACCGAATCCAACCACTCCCACTCATCGCACACCATGTCGCGTGAGCTTCTCTCGCGCAGGCAAAGCAAAGCGCCGACCCGTTAAACAAATCTTATATATTTTTAAACGTCAAATGCGGCGGTGCGATGAGAGAGGGTGAGCGACCGAAAAAAAAAAGAAAGAGAGCCAGCTGGAAAGAGGTTTGAAAACGAGGGCGCCTGCAAAGAAAAGAAGTTTGTTGAAAATTAATAAAAAAAAAAAAAATTTATCTGACCTGAACAACCGATTTGCTTATCAAAATATTATAAATAATTTTATTTTAATAAATAATAAAAAATAATTTTAAAAATAATTAAGATGTATTTGAGCAAACCTATTTATTTAACTTCTTATAAACTCCCTTTCTTTCCTCACGAAATTTCTTACAAATTGCAAGAAGTCTTTCTTTCCTCATGAAATTTCTTACAAATTGCAAGAAGTCTTTCATATATGCTGATAAAATCAAGCGTTTTCAAAGGAGGTTATATTTGTATCCAAATGCTAACACAAAAGTATAATACTTCAAAAATAATTTCATATCGAATGAAAAAAAAAGTGTTATATACTTATAACTCAAGTTCACTTATTACCAATTAACTTTCACTTGAGTTTTAGGCCACATAATTTTGGTCCGCTAACAAATTAATTGAATCAACAGGTGAGCTTGGAGCGTTACAAATGGTATCGTGATAATGTCGCATTATAAGAGAGGAAAACTCGGCTGTAGTTTGTAATAAGAGGGAGAGATTGTAATATTCGAAAGATACTATGTGCTTATAACTCAAGTTCACATGCTACCAATTAACTTTTATTCGAGTTTTGATCCACTAGGTTTTGGTCCGCTAACAAATTAATTGAACCAATAAGTGAACTTGGAGCGTTACAAAAAAGGTTTACAACTGGCTCGCAAGAGTCTGATAAGAGGGTTGCGGCGATCATGCATGAGCTATTGAGCTTTACTGTTGGAAAGAGGCTGATGAGGCTTCTTTTAAAGCAGTTATGGCACATTTTATGTATCCAGAAATGGAGGCAACTCAGTGTGCTCTTTCAGAAACGCATGAAGGTTCTGAGTTGATTGACAAATGTCCTTTAGTGCTCTGGAAGGAGAAGATCCTAGAACTTACTGGTTACAGAGGAAGTAGGAAGAGAATTGAGAGTTCTAATGAGTTCTCTGATGTTAAGGACAATCTATTTCATGGTGACCATGACAATCAAAAATAGCTTTGTGGACATTGAGGATGATGAGACCAATGGTACTATTGACAACATTTCCCTTGCAGATTATTCTGATATGGATGGAGAAGAGCTATATGATTCTTATAAAGATTGAATCCACTTGAGGTTGGTAGTCGTATGTTAAAAAGAAGTCTTAATGTATCTTGATCAGGTCTAAAATATTCTGTCTGTTTTGCAGCCATACTTGTGATGGTGTGCTCCTGATATTTTGCAGCACAACTTTGAAATTATGCAAGTTGCCATTTCTTTCTTTTATCTCTTGCATGCTTTACATGTTATCTCAAATCAATCTTTGGTGCTCTAATTATTCTGCATCTTTGATTTGGAATTTTGTCTTAATGAATTTTGATGTGTTAACCAAGTTCTGCTCATTAAAAAAAAAGAAGAAACAAAAGAAATTTTATCAAACTTATGTATTGCCCTATTCAAGATGCTGTCATCTTTTACATTGGTAAAATTTTGTAATAGGTTCAATAGTCAGAAAGGTTTGAAGTCTTGGTAGGGCCATGTTAAGTTGTTAACAATTAAAGATTCTCTCCATGATGCTATGGCTAGAGGGAGGTCATTGATTTGAAAAAGATCATGACCAAAAAGTTAGTGTTTAACCTTACTAATAAACATCAGGAAGCCTTGAGGGACCTTTCGTACCATCAGATTGCAAAGTAGTCCTACTGAATCCATGACTACAACTAATCCATGGTCAGATACTAGCTTCATTCATAGTAGTGGGGGTTTCCACATGAGATAAACTTTGTCTAGGTTTGTCCTTGCACTGGTCAAATCTGACTTACTGAAATTACCTTTTTGTATCAATGAACCTAAAGTTCTGTACATTGACAATAAGCGAACTGCTGGAAAGTTGCATTTTTAAGGGTCCTCTGACTCCACTTATCTGTAATGGCCCTAGAGGGATTCATAGATAATGAGATGAAGCTCTTCTGACCTATACTAAATGAAGGGTCAAGCTTACCAATACTCATGGAAACACCAAAGACCTTGATGGAGAGTCAGTTCTTGCTTGCCATGGAGCAAAAGAAAAGGAAGGATTGGCAGTCAGGCAGGATTGCAGGTTGAAACCCAACCTTCAATCCCACCTTGTCCACATTATAATTAAAGTGCTTTCAATATATTTCATTGTCTATGTGGAGCATGTCGCAAGGGTTAATTTGTCCAGCTACCAGCATCCAATAATTGAGGAGCAATTGTTCCAAGTAGGACCCTTGAAATTTGCATCCCCAAATGCAGAAGTGAACAACTCCTGAAGTGAAACAATTCACTATCTTGTGCTTAGGTTTATATAGCTTCTTTTTTTTTTGGTTGGTGGGGGTAGTAAACAGAGCTCCTAGCATGTGCTGCAGGCTGGGCAGTGGGCACTGAGATGGATGCCAGGCTGAGCCATATATTGAGCCTCAAATATGAACCACTATACTACCTATAGTGTGTTTCACATTTATATATAGCATGTTGAGATTCTCATTATTAGATAATAAAAAGGTAAGAACAACTGCTTCTTCATCCTTAATGTGTTTTGATGTGCCTCAGAATGCAATGACAGTGCAGTCTCCTGTATAATATATTTGAGATACGAGTTTTTTAATATATAACAGCAAAACAAAATCGGACCAGACTTTAAAGGGTGAGATCTGAATAGCAGAACAATCTTTTTACATTGAAAAGCTGTTAAGATGCATTTCAGTTTTACACTAATAAAACCTAATGAAGTCGATAAACTTGTATCTTTGTGCACTTGTTGGGGATCATGGAGGGTTGCATTCGGATATCTATGTTTATGAAATGATATTTAGATGCATGTGGTAATGCAGATGTACATGTATTCATGTACCTGCATGTCTTGTGTATAGTAAATATTTTCTCAATAATTTAAGACTAACCATCTTAATGGATATAGCACAGAATTAGGATATATTTGAACCACCCTGTGACAATTAAGAAATGAGGATTAAGGTAAACTTGAAGTGATTTTTTTTTCTTCCGTCTTCGCTAATGTTCCATGGTGGATGAAGAAAAGAAATTCAGTAAGGATGATCGATAGTGGGAAGAGAGAACTAAGAGCCTTCGAGAAGTGAACAGCTGAACCACTCTTTTCTTTTCTTTTCTTCTCCATTTCACTTCTTCTTATGCTTCTTCTTCCTCTCCTTCTTCCTTCCGTTCTTCTTGCATCCGGACTGATAAACCACTATTGGAGGATGTAGTTTGAACCTTCTTCACCATGAAGTATTGCCGGAGCTGAAGTTAACACTGTTGGTGAAGTAGGGAGGTCGAAAAAAATGTCGCATTATTTTCCTCTGTTTTATTTTTCATTTCTTTATTTTTTGATAATTTCCTCAATTCCAACCGATAGAGTAGGAGATCATCTAATTAAAGAGTAGAAAGAAAATTACGGGAGCTAGAGGATCAGGAAGCTCAAATCGTTGCTGGCAACTCCAGCAAGACGAAGGTAAACCTTTACTTTCTCTGTTTTCTGGGTTAGCTGAGAACGCGGTGGGATTTTTGGGTGATCCATGGGTTGGTCGTCGCCGATGGGGAGGGGAGTCGCCGCTGCTCACCACTGCTATGGTGGCTGGCGACAAGGAGGCATGGGAGGGAGGGGAGCTGGGTTGGGAGAAGAAGACAGAGTCCTCTTTTTCCCTATTTCCAGCCAAGTCTGGCCTTGGGAGGCCACCAGACCTGGTGGCGTGCACCGCCGCCCTTCATCGACGGTGAACGGGCGACAGGAAAAGGGAGCCGAAGGGTGGGTGCCCGCGGCGATGGGTTTGGGCCCGCGGCGATGGGTTTGGGCCATTGGCAGTGAGGAAGAGAAGGAAGAGTGAGGAAGAGAAGAGAGGGTGCCGGGAAGGGAGAGAGTGGAGCGCCAGCGTGCGTACGGCAGGGAGACGAGAGAGAGAGAGAGCAGAGAGAGAGAGAGAGAGGAAGGGAGAGAGAGAGCGGGAGGAGAAGAAGAAGAGAGATGGCGCTCGCGTCGAGGTAGTTTGGGGAAGCCTTCTTATTGGGCTTGGCTTGAACCAGTGGGTTAGCTGGTTCAAGTTGATTTAAGTCTTGGGATTTGTTTTAAATTGAAAATATATATATATATATATTAGAATTTGCTTATAGAATTCATGGGGATCGGCTAAACTCACTTTGTAGATTTAAATCTGAGTTTAGTGATGCATAAATTGATCCCTATTTCACCCAAAAATCATATGATGTTCATGTTGAATTGGAATAAAATGGTTTAGAGGAGCCCAAGGAAACTCATTTATTTAACATTTCATTGATCAAATCTGACCTTGGGAACTAAACCATTATGATTAACAATGAGTCTAGTTTTGGTAATGATGTTTAAAATTAATAATAGCCTAGGTAATCATAGGAAAATTTATCGACGAAAGTATGGGCATTTTTATAAATATTGCAAAGATAGTGAAAACTTGTAAAACTAGAAAATAATTAAATTTTGGATAAAAAGCAGTAAGGGGTTGCTAGACATTGAGTAAGAGAGGTAAAAGAGTCATTTTTAGATTTTGGACTAAAGGGATAAAATGATAATTTTTCTTGGTTATGGATTTTGATAAATTAATTATTTATATTGGATTATAAGTGATTGTTGACTATACGTGCTGCATTGAGGGAATTGTGGGAGTAGCGATTTGAGGTAGAAATTCTACACTTTACTATTATGTAATATGTTTTCATGACTTACATGCTTACATATATCATATTTTATTATGAAATTTCTTTGCATGATTTGAGATGAGTATTATGGATTCTTGTGAATTTGCGTGTATGTTGCAATATATTGTTTTGATATAAATGGCTTTGGGTTTTTCAACCGTACTTACGAGTTTTGGCATTCTGGCGGTGGGGTGGCTTGGTGGTGCTATGGAGATGTTTGGGGGTGACATTGTTGGGTAAGATGGTGTATGTGATGGGTATTATTGGTATATGGTACCAGTTTTGACAATGAGTTGAAATACTGCGGTACCATTACTAGCTTATATTGGCAGCCCGGGGAAGGGCATGAAGACTGCGTAAGCCGGGTAGAACACAGTTATGGCAGCTGACATGACTGAGTTTATTACGTTGGGTACTAGTATATAAACCAATTTGGGTGAGAGAAGTATCATCAGGTTAGGTTGTTAACACGTAATACTGGCTCTTAGACGGAGATAGTATGTACCAGTACTATTGTCTCGTGACATTTATAGACCAAGGAAGTGGTTCACTTAGTGATGTCTTTACGGGCGTTGTGGCAGGGGTTATAGAGAGAGGCTCAGGGCGTATTGCTTACTAAGTGAGTGCGATTTGCTTAGTAATGTTTTGTGTGCGAGGGTATGAATGTATGGGTGTGAAGGTTATTCTGAGGTTATGGTATGATTATTCTGATGTGTGGAGGTGATGGTGAATATATGGATGATTTGGATGGGACTGCGGTCACGAGGATAAGTTGATGATGGATAGAGACTCTTGGGTGGCTTGAATTTTTCCTTTGAACAGGAATTTTATTGGTTTCTCGAATAGACATTTGTATTGTGATATTGTTTCTTCAAACATATTTTGAGTATACTAAACTATTTATTTGACATATTCATTATAGTAAGTATAGAAGTTTTATTGGGTTTTTTAGCTCATTCCATTATATCTTTTTTTTTGTGCAGTAGATAAGGATGATGTATACTTGATAAACCAAAGCTTTAGGAAGAGACTCCAGGAGTGAGATCAGGGAGTTGTTATAGTTACTCTTTTGAGTGTATAAACTTTTGTATGTATCAGATGAGGATGACATATATAGGTTTGGTGATATAATATAGAAAACAATATATGTCTTGGCTTTTATAGTTGTATCTCATGATATATTCAGGTTGAGGTTAGTAGGCCTTGCATACTCTTGAGCTTTGCTTCAAGGGTATGCGGCCTTGTTGCGAGCCCTAAACCAGGATTCACGATCAAAGGGCATGACACATCCAGAAGTTGCAACCTCCAATTTAAGATTAATGGATGGACATCTTTAATTATGCACCAGAATGAGGCAAGAAGTTTGTTTCACCTTCGATGTTACAAAGTGGAAATCAGTGATTGTCAGTGAAAAGATGCGCTCAACATCAGCTCTTCTTATCCCTACTTTTTCTCTTGATTAGAACTGTTTTCTCTAAGAAAATATCATTATCAGACTCCTTAATCCAGTTCATGCACTCATACTTGTTTTTGGTCTCTGTTCTTGAGTAGCTACTCTATTTTTGAATGGTCTGCTTTCACAAAGCTGCAGTCTTTTTACAACAACTAGAGGAGGCTTGACACGGAAAGTACAAAAGGTTAGGTTGCTAAATCACTCAAATGAACAGAATCCTCTTCTTATTACCCAACTCAAACAAAACTCAAGTGGGGAATTTGCTAAAGAATATCCTTCCCAAAGCAAGGCTACACTATCTGTTTCTCTGCCTACACCATATCCATTATCATTATCCAAATGTCATAAAATTATCCAATTGTTATAAACTGAAAAGACTCCATCTAATTTTTTAGAGGAGCATGAGATGAATTTCTTATAGATGAAATCTGTTTTATCAAGAGTAACAGGATTACTAACAGGGTATGAACATGCAAATCTGTACAACTCTGCACATGTTCTTTCTCCAACCTGTGCCATTCCTCCCTATGTGTTCTGCTTGTTTTACTTTAGATTTGTGTGCCGGCACTGAATTTTGTCGCTTTAATTTTGATAATCTAAGGTCAAAGTGGGAGCTCACTGCCTTGTAAATTTGATGATCACAGAATCAGGGAGGTGGTCAAATTTGAGGAGGACATACATGTCCCCTCAGGACAAAGGCACTGTCTTCCCTTTTCGAAAGGTAGGAAGAAAGGGATGCCAAAACGGAGTCGAACCAAAACCAAAGAGGAAAAAAAACCATTGCATTTCTTGTGATTGAAACCAGAGATTGGATTCCCAAACCATGAGAAAGGCATCAAAGAAGTTATACTCATGCTTCAAATCTTGGGAAGGTTAGTAAAAACGTTTTAATAAATATATTATTCTATCGGCTAGGGTTCTTTTTAGCATTGAATTTCCTCCTCCTCCTCCTCTTCTTTTATGTATACGGGTGTCCTTGTGTTTTCAAACTTGTTTTCATGAACACAATATATATTTGGCCTTGAGTTAAGTTTGAATACATTTAAATATAATCATGCTTAGAACTAATTATCTTCTTTATTCTTGGATTCACTATAGTTTATGGATCATAATGATAAAAAAGTAAAAAAAATGAGGTTGCTTCTGAATCCGTGTGAATCCAAGGATGAAAAAAATGATCAAATTTTAAACTTAACTATATTCGAATATAGTCAAATATATTTTTTAATCTTTTCTAATTATAAGGTTTAAACTCATCTTTTCATCTCCAACATTAGCACTTCTCCTTATTGAATCTCCATCTGATAGCAACGTCTCATCCTCGATGCTCACCCACCAAACTGAGGAAAAGTAAAGGCACTTAACTTTTCTCAGAAAGCGGTGATTTGCAGAATAGCTTTATAAAAATCAAAAAAAAAAAAAGAAAAGAAAAACAATTCACCACTGTTTGTGCGGTGATCTACTCACGTTTATCTTCTTCTTTCTTTTACTTTTTTTTTTTTTTTTTTGACTGTGGTTTACACACGTTTATCATTTCTATAAATTAAATAGGGATATTGTCCCCCAGTCTTGACGTGCAATAAACAACTGCACATGGTCTGACTTAATGAGGTCACTTGGGATTCATGGCAACTCTTCTTTGACACATGCTTGTGAAGTATAGTCAATGGAAATTTGCAAAGATAAATTTATTTTTCATTTAATGCTCACCAAAACCATGGGCTATGGGGACCTACAAACTTGGTAGCCTGTCATCACCAGATCGACAAGAATGGCTTCTAGATGCAGTGGGTCCAAATAGGGAATGTTCTATCATATGCTACTGATGAAAGAATCTTAGAGAGATTGGGAAGAGCTGAGTTGTCCAGTGACTTTGGAGTAGATGAGACGCCTTGTCATGGACCCATTCATGTCCGGTAGGATTGAGACCAAGTAGAGGAAATGCCTTAACCATGGAGTCCAGCATGGTGTGTTACATTTGTATAATTTATTATTGTATCTGTCCTATGAATACTGGAAGACAATTGCTGTTTGAAAGCTCTGACAACTATTGCATCAGTGTAATCTACTGCTGGATAGTCTGCAATCATCCATTTTTGACTGGTGGATACCAAGTTGTGAGGCTGTCGACAGCTATGTATTTTATGCCCTTTACTTTTGTGTCCTTGTGTGGTTGATGATAGTGCCGTTCCTTGTAACAAACTGTGGTTACTTAGCATGGTTTATATCAGATCTTTTTGTCATTTGGGCACACATGCAAGTCTCAGGGCAAAAAAACTTGATAAGGGACTTTTATGCAGATCCTTGAATTGTGATTGGGTATTGAAACTGCATGAGGGTGCATATATTTTTTTTACTATGGAAATATTTCAAAATGATATAATCTTCAGGCATTCAACAAACCATATGATGTATGATTACCAGAAAAGAAAAAACAAAACAAAACAAATGATGTATGTTGTGGAGCTGTATTTCAACCAAAAATTACCTCAATCCCTTGCTCTTAAAATTAAATGAATGCTGCTTAGGATCGTTCAGAACAGATATTTCATCTGTCTGAAAACAGGTAGATACTAATTTTTGTTTCCACTTCAGCATCCACCAGATGTTTAAATTTCATCTGAGTACATAAAACCAACCATAATATGGTGGAATTAATAATAATACATCAACAACATCTTGAACCTGCTTGGTTGCTTGATTCTCTCTCTCTCTCTCTCTCTCTTTCCCCCATTTCGCATTTTAGCATGTCTATATCTTTATAATGTTGTTTTATCGAAAAATTTGCTCTGTAACGCATGTCATGGTTACAAAATTAACACAACTTATGATGCATTTTTCTACAAAAAAAATCATCAAGCTATTATTTTTGTTAATACCTGGTTTTTATGCCATAAATCATGCTCTTTAATGCCTATTGAGGATGCTCGGAGTTGTGTTTTCCTTTAATTTCTTTCCTTTTATTTTCTTTCTCTTCCGAAACGGCTGTACCTCAACTCCTCTAGAATCCATGTTTCACCTGTTTTTGGCCATTTCGTAACAGCTAAAAATCCTTGAAAGATTAAATTTCTCACCTTATATTCTTAAGCTTTCCCTCATCCTCTGCTTCCCTGAAAATTTTTTTTTTTTAAAAAAAAAAAAGCCACACCCTCCATTGAACATCCTAGGTTGATCTCTGTGGCTGATTGTTTGAGTTCCAGCAGAGCCAGAGAGGTAAGCTATGTCTTTTGACTAATTCAACAGTGACATGTATTCTCAGTTCATTGCTCTCAGAATGGTCTTATACGTGATAAAATTGTGAAGTAATATCTCTTCTCTCTCCTGGTTTTTCAAACAAAACGTAGAGGAACTGTTTGATCTTTATGCAAATATGAAAGGTGAGAGTAATTCCTGGCTTCCACCTATTTTTCCTGTTCGAAAAATATGTCAGAGTATGTGCAGGTCTTTGGATGCTGCGTCTAAGAGCAAGTAATCCCAAATTAGATCATTTGATTTGATCCTAACAGTTCTTATTTCCTTCCATCAACCATTTTTCATATAGCTGTAAACTACTTTTATCACATCCCTTAGTTTACAAGTTCCAACGTCTGTGGGATTTTGGCAAAGTCTCAGAACATCATATTATTTTATTCAGTCCTGTCTTGCCAAGTCATATGTATTTCTGGGCTTATATTTTTAATTTTTCCTCCTCGAAGGTAAATGGATGATAATCAATAATTTAGCTGCATATAAATACGCTTTATACTTGAGATGTGTTATGTCTGATATAGTGATTAAGTTATAACAAAGGGTAGTCAAGTAGGTGTTTATATTTCTTTCTACTGATGTTGAAGTTGGCAAGATCCTTACAATGCTACATGTTGAGTCATGGATTTGTTGGAGTCTTAGGAGGCGGAAAGAAGGTTTGGGAGAATTTGTTTGTTTGCCTGCAGGAAATATCACCTCCAGTTGAAGCACAAAAGTCAAAATATAACACTTAGCCCACATAACTTGACTCATCTTTTATTTTGCATAGAGCCAAGGAGATGTTCAAAATTTTATGAATAATGTTAGGACTGCACATGTTTGATAGGACTACGTATGGTTTTCCACCCCCATTCTTTTGTAAGCATATTAAACTTGGCTTTTTCTCTTTTGTTCTTATTCTGTTGATGAGTCTATTTTGTATAAGACATAGTTAGGTTGGAAAATGGAGAATAATATGTATCAAACAAAATACCTATTTTGTAGCCTATCTATTATTTATTCTATGTCTATATTTTTTATAATTGATGTATCCTTGGTGATCATTTCCTATTTTCCAGTAATTTAATAAGAGTATAATTTGGAAATTAATTGAGTGGGATAGATGAGCAGCTATTTGGGCAAAAAGAAGGTTAAAGTTTTCCTTGCATCTTTATGTGTGCGTGTGTATGCTAGTATAATTTGCAATTTTATCAATGCAGTGCCATTGATTTTATGATTAACTATGTATGGGGATTCGTTATGAAAATCATATGACTATGGTCACTTCTATTTTGTTAATACATGTGATAGTAATATAATGTTGTTTGAATGTACAAATTTATTACAATGGAAATGTGTTACAAGATTGCATATTATATATGCAGAATCGGAATGTTATATGCTACGGATATTAGAATTCATGTTTGCAAATTAAAAATTATTAATATAAAAAAGATAATGGACTAGTTATGTAGATTTACTGCCATTGTAAGCTAAAAGCACGGCTTGATGATTGCTATCACCAAGAAATGTAGAATAGTTAGGCATGCCAACCACCGTGAGCTGAAGAGCGGCTAGATTATTACTCTTACCATTGACTATAGCATGGTTAGACATGACTGCCACCGCAAGCTGAAGCGTGACTAAATGAGATTTATTTATGACTACCATAGGCTACAGTGTGGTTAGATTTACTTGCCTATCATAAGCTGATGCATGGCTTTTATTAGTTTATTACCAAGCTAATAAAATCAATCTTGTGCATAATGAATAAGATATTTATTATTGAAAAAAAAAAGTGTAGTTTAGTATTTTGGTACTGCTGGCTATGCTAAGTTTAGGTTAAGATTTTGTAGCATATGCACACATACACATACACATATATATACAATTATATGTGATCATAAGTTATATATTTAAGCTTATTGCTCCTTGCATTTTGATGCATGTTTATGGTTGCACTATAAAATATCAATTATATTTGTCACCAAAGCATGCCAATGTTGCATTTTAATGATATTTTGTAATGAACATACATATGCACAAAAGTTTGTGTAGGGAGTTCTTAGTTATTTTTATATTTTTACAAAGCCCAGAGAAGCTTAGAAGCAGCGTTGGATTGGGAAATTTGAAATCCAAATTTTAATGCTAGAATTTCTAGTATCATATTTATGTAATTGAATAGGTTTTGTGAAGGTGTACTTGAATTAGATTTACTTACATATTTAAATTGACTTGAAGACAGACTAATTTACTTACTTTTAAATTTGAAGTTTTTGGTGAAATAAGAAGCTATTTTTTATTTTAGATTTTATATAATTTCTAAGTTATATTAAGAGATTATATGGTCATGTCATGCACTCGATCAGAGTTGCAACAATTTTTCTGATCATTTGTCCATTTGCAGAATTTTCAAGTTGCCTGCTTTTCCAGTTGCAAGCCTACTCTATCACAACTGTCCAAAATCAGACAATTTGAAAGACTCTGGTCTCAAGCCAGGTCGTTCGTGCGAGGGCCTTTCTAAAATGCTACTTATTACCATTAAAAAAAAAAAAAAATTCCTTCATTTCATAAGGATTATTTTCTTCTTTTAAATGGAAAATTTTGTTCCTAGCTCCTATTCTAACTATAATATTCAATCTTGCAGTGACGATCTGTCGTTCTAGTCCAGCTTCTTTAATATGTTATCCTTTAAAAAAATTATCCTGGATTCCTCAACAACTTGTAGAATCCTTTCTTGGAATAAAATAAACATTGTACGTACTAAACTAGCAGTAGGAAGGGTCCCTCGATGGCCTAGATAACTCTAGAGCTTTACAAATATTAGACATTAGTGCCTGAAAACGGATAAGGATATCTCCACATTGTCACCTTCTGCTCAACAAGGTATGTGTTCGATATTAAATTATTTGACCAGGATTTGAAGATTAATCTTTTTTTGTGTTTGGCTTCTGTACTTTTTCCCCTATCACTCTAATTAGGTGGAACAAGTTGATCAATCATGCTCTCTTATTTATTTGTTTATTTAATCCTTCCTTCACCTGCCAACAAATCCATTAAGAGCATTGCTGGATCTTTTTCGGCTCTTTTCCCATCACTGAAGGGAATGGGATATGTGATCAGGTAGTTGCTCATCACCGACGCCTAACCAACCTTGTTGACTCATTTGAGCAGGTGTCCGGCTATTGGATTCTCCACTGGATTCGCTGACTGCCTTCTAACTGTGCTTATCTCAGGCATGGTAGTCCATTCTGCCACCATATCCAATCAAATGCTGTTGCTGTCTAGACTGGTAGATTACTCTTCGTTCTCTCCGTCATCCCCTTGTGATAAATTTATAGTAGGCAGTTGGGCCTTTGTTTCATGAAGTATGCAATGGCTCTGTGAGAATTAGCTTAGATGAATTCTGTTTTAGTTAAAGATCAGTGAATTCTATTGATTTGTGGGTCATGAAAGTAGAAAATGGTTTGATGTATTTTTAAATTTTTTTAAAATTCAAATTTTAATTTTATCCTTTCGAAGTCTTCATTTCAAATTCGCAGTCCTTTATATCATTCTTTTTTGTCATTGTTCTTCTTTTTATCTATGATTCCAGTCACAAACAATCAAAAGCACAGTAAAAAAGCTAATGAAAAGACCTCCAAGCTAATGGGATGCCTCTTCAAAATGCTTTGACCAATGACGATGGCTTGTGTTAAAGCTTCCCAGAGTAATACTATTTCATAAATGTTTTATCAAAAAATCTTTCTCACTATAAAACTTAATCAACCTCTTTATAAACGCAGCATCATCAGTATCTTTAACAGTCTCAAATTTACTAACAAATCATTCATCAAGTTCGACCTTCACAAGAAAGCAGGCTCACCAATCTCAACAATCTTTAGACTACCTCAAAAACTATTACAATAGATAATCATAATTTTAATTATTTATTTTATTTTTTTATAAATAATGTTAAACACATAACTGTTACTTTAAGTGAATAGTCTATAAATATTATAATCAACTTATAGTCATTCAATATAATAAATATTTAACTTATATTATTTTTCAAATTTATGGGGCATCAAAGTTAATAAATAAATAAATAAATAAAGACTGGGCAGTGGTGGGTAAAAGTGTTTTTTTTTAAAAAAAAAGGTCTTGGAGGAGTTATTTGTTGTACCTTTTTTTTTTTTTTTCAGGCATGCTTTGTTTTCGTATACACTGCATTTAAAGGATGCGAACTGTGAAGCTAAGCCTACTCCTCATGGGTCACCTCATGTCTGCCTGGCAGTAACTCATTGCCTCCATACTTGTTGTTGGTCTATCAATTACGAAGGAGCATTTATCTGAGAGCAGGGCTTGGCTCGATATTTCTGAGCTTCCCACTTCAACCCGAACGTAAAAAAAGAAAAAGAGAGAGATTCTGAGCTTCTTATAAATGTGGGTCTTTAAAGATATTATTAAAAGGACACCCTTAAAATTAAAGAAAGGGATAGTAATGAAAGGATCCTACACAATTTTTCATCAAGTTTAGGTACTACCAAGCTGAATCTGCCTTTAAATGAACTGATACGTAGTCACTGTTGCACTCCTAAATCAATAACCATTTTGGAACCAACTCTATAAGATCTAGACTGGTGGACAGAACCAGTTCAGATTAACGTATTGCGGGATTACATTTTTTTTTTTTTTAACAAATAATGATCCAGAAAAATAAATCTGAGAGCTATTGTCGTGGGTTCCGTAGGCTGTTGAGTTGAGGAGACAGAACCATCGAAGTTTGTCTGAACAATGCTTGGTTGCAGAGGCTGCCGCAATGAATGCAAAGGTTTCATTGGATCAAAGATGCCAGATGATAGCTCTGTCTATGGAAGGAACTTCATTGGATCAAAGATATACGTACGCCAAGCTAAATGCTTTTCTTAGTATTTGAACAAGTGCCCTTATATGCTGTCACAAGACTTCCTCATTTCTATCCTTCCATATCATCCACATGGTATAACTTTGCAAAGTTTGAGAGCAGATCATCTATTTTGAAGTAGCTTTAATTAAACGGAAGCTTGCTACTTGCTGGATGGATTGAATGTTAGTAATGACGGGATCCTCAATTAAGCACCAGATATAATTTCCACAGACTTCAAACAATTAAAAGATAGATGATCTATGGTTTTGTCTGCCATATTACACCCTTCATAGAAGATCTTTGCCTTTACAATCATCTCTTGACAATTTACATAATTATTTATATTGATTGTTTTATTGTTGAAGAACAAGATGGGCAGCCTTCGAAGGTCACACTGGCAATCTCTGTTAAAGAAGTGCCCCTTGCACCTAAAACAGTGAAAGGAATATGAAGTGGTTAATGTTAGTGTGTTTTAGTTTCTAAACATATGTATACATTTGTCTTCTCTGGTTTCATTGTAATTTTTGAAAAAACGATTTGATTATATTATTTATATTATTGCTTGTATTAATTGAGAAACTCTAATTTAAGTATGAAGCTAGTCTAGCAGAAATCAGTCCTCCCAACTTGAAGGTTAAGCCAGCTCCTTTCAGAACCAAATCTATTGCAATCTTATGAAAGGGAGAGACAAAAGAATCTCCTTTATTTATTTATTTATTGGAAAACAGAAGGGATCGCTGTTCATAAGTCCCTCAAGACACAATGCTGAAGTATATGGTGCAAGTTAATATAATCACATAGCCAATTAAAAATACTTTTACATTGTCAATGATGCTTTCATTAGGGGACTAAGTTATTCCAGAATCAGATCAGATAAAGATGCCACTTTAAGCACCTCAAGTCTAGTCGACATCAAATGCAAACAAGAGGGGATGAAATTTAGGTCCGAGTGAGGTATCATTTATCACATCTTTAATTTCAGCTTGTTGTACATTTATTGATTGTGATGACTAAGTAATGTCTGTTAAATTGCAGTAATCAGCTGCATCAGACGCAATTAATTTATCAAAGCTAATGCAAGTACATTTAGATGCTACTGGGGAGAGGGTAACATCAAGAGCAAATCCTTAACAATCTAGTTGAAAGAAAGTTTATAATCAATACATTTGCCATTTTTTTTATCAACTATGCAGTTTGGCCCACATCAACTGCTGGGTGGTAAGTTTGCTTGATATAAAATCAATATGTGTAGTTGAAAGAGTGTTCTTTTTAAGCATATCGAATCCTGTCATGTACTCAAATTTAAGACTAGGCCACAGCCTCTTCTAAACCACCACCAAACCACACCCCATCCTCTCCCTTGTCAACCGTACAATAAAAAGTCAAGAGTACACACAAGTCATTTCATAAAAATCAATCTAGCAAGAGAAAGCCTTGCACGCTTTTTAAGATCATGGCCAGCCAATTTTGAATTCAACCCTTCTAACCTTCTCTCAATCAATGGGGAATTCATGGCAGTTCCAACTACACATCCCTTTGTTCGGTGCAAACATTAACTATCCCTCACCCACCACCCTCTTTATATAAAACACCACCCCCCCCTCTCCCTCAACCAAACAAACCCCTCATCCCCTCCCTTCATAACCGAAGATAAGAGATCAAGAAAAATGGCCGGAGAGCACGCTCTCCTCTCGACCGAGATCGTGAACCGAGGGGTCGAGGCCTCTGGCCCTGACGCAGGCTCACCAACTTTCTCCATTAGGGTCCGGCGAAGGCTGCCGGATTTCCTGCAGTCAGTGAACCTCAAGTACGTGAAGTTGGGCTACCACTACCTTATCAGCCATGGTATATACTTGGCCACAATACCGGTGCTAGTGGTGGTGTTCAGTGCCGAGGTGGGGAGTTTGAGTAGAGAGGAGATATGGAGGAAGGTTTGGGAGGAGACGAGCTACGACCTCGCCACCGTGCTGGCTTTCTTTGCTGTGCTCGTCTTCACTATCTCAGTCTACTTCATGTCGAGGCCTAGGCCTATCTACCTCGTCGACTTCGCCTGCTACCGCCCCTCCGATGATCTAAAGGTATGACGACAAGCTCTCTTCTTGATTTCATTAGCAAAAGGAACAGGTCATGAGATTCTTACTATTTTGTTCTCTCTTGAGATTTTATAATAGATTTGTGGGTTAAAATTATGCGAAATGCCAGCAACAACTATGAAAAACAAGTAAAGAAAGTTAATAAGCATTTGAAGTTAGGTATAAATTCACTTTGATGTTTTTATGTTTCGATAAGATGAGTCAAATTAAGTTAACTTTATCAGCATTATTCCAATGTAAATTAGGAGGTATATTTTTATAAGTCTTGGAAATATGTTACTTACTATTAAGTGTTCGAGTTAGTACCAAACAAGAAGGTATTAGCACATAACTAGAGGTTCCTTCTTCCATGAAAAAAAAATATTTATACTTGTTTGCATCCTTCCACGCTTGTCTGTGTGATGTTACCATTGTTATCTCTTAACGGCTAGCAGAGCTCAAAAAGAAGCCAGATGATGGCTACATACAACCACCTCGTGAGTAATAGCACCACCTCCACTAATTTTTGTTTTTCCCTTTTTGACCTCCCATGTGGGGCTTTTTTTTCAAGAACAAATTTGGTTTCTGTGCGTTGGTGGATTGAATGCTCGCGGGCATGTTTAATGGCTTGCTTTTAGTATGGGTAGAGGCTAAGAGTTGGTGCATGTTGCCATCTTTTATTCGTGGATCAGTGGATGAAATTTTTTTATTTTTTCGCTTTGATAGTGCAAGTCCATCGTGAATGAACTCCATCGGCTCACTCATGGAAGGGGACCGATGACGTGCACCGTATTCTACAGTGCACAACAGAGGATTCACTTCCGTTTGGGGCATTGAGGTCGTTGGCCCACGCCGTGTGCATAGACCGGAGGTTTTAATTGAGGTGTAATCACACTCAACTACTACTAGCGTGGGGGATATCTTGGTCAGAGACCTTTAAGGTTCTTCTTCCAAGAAACATGTCCCAAAATGTAAATTTGGTATCCCGTGCGATGTGGAAATTTAACAGGAAACACGGGTTGACGAGCCAATTTAATTTGTGAGCTTAGCTCTCGCCAATCTGTTGATTTGTCACCTGGCGTTTCCATGTGATGAAGGTCAGCTCCATGAATGTTGAACGCAATGTCTCTATCTAGGAATGGTAAGGTTAATTGGCAGCATAATAAAAACTAGACACAAATATACTCTTAGTGACTTTCACTTAAAATTCATTTTGATCGTTCTAGTAAGATTAAATTATAATAATTAAAAGTTTAAGAATCAAAATAAATTTTAAGTAAAAATGTGAGACCAGAAGTACGTCCAAAAACTAGTATTTATATTTGATTTTGTCACTTATCATTTCTGAGTGATGAAGATTAGTTTGATAAATGTTCACCATAATATCTTCAGTTGAAAATAGTAAGGTTAATTAGAATAATAATAATAACAGTTATTTATATTTAATAATTTCATAAAACTCGGTAAAGTAATAAAAAAATTGATCAAAGGCTAATTCACTGTAGCCCATATGTTAAACCATCAAGTAAAAATTAATAAAAAAAGGAAATAAAAATTATTAAGAAAGCTTTTACTTTATAGCTAAACCATTCAAAGATGATGCTCAAAACGTGCTATAGTTCTCAGAGACCACGTAGGTAGCAAAATTAAATATGTCATGTGAATATGTTCCAAACCTAACGTGCAAATAAATAGGTTTAGGTTAACTCTTACCAGGCTTATATCATAATTATTTTAAGACACAATAGAATTATGGCATGAAATGATCATACTGTACCCTATGTTGATTCATTAATTCAAAAATAATATAGTTATTATCTATTTAATTTAAAGTTGGTTATAATTTCATTTATTTATGCAATTTAGTTTCTTATATACAATAAAATTTTAATGTTATAATAAATTTTTTTATGCAATTAAGCAATGTGTTAGAAAATATATATTTTTGTAATAAAAATAAAGTAACAAATTAGTATTAAGTAGGTTATGTCATAAATGAGTCATATGTATTGATACTAAAGGAGTTGTTAAGCGAGTCATATCGTATGAATTTAATACTATCTATTTATTAAATAAATTATGATGTTATATTACTTATTTAATAATTAAATTATATTTTTAAAATATAATTAATTGATTATATTTTATTCATATATACTTATATATATTTATATAGTGTTAGACATTAGCTTCCACGTAACATGAACACAATAGGAAACACAGTCTCACCAACGACGTTGGTGCTACGACTTAACCTAACCAATCCAAACCCAATAAGGAACAACTTTGGGTGCCTAATAAAACATGCCATTGTTTCCTTCTCCCAGGTCTCCAGGGAGGAGTTCATAGAGCTGGCCCGGAAGTCCGGCAAGTTCGACGAGGAGAGCCTGGCCTTCCAGTCCCGTATTCTCAAATCGTCCGGCATCGGCGACGAGACCTACGTTCCAAAATCCATATTCTCCCCCGGCAACTGCGCCACCATGAAGGAAGGCCGTGCCGAGGCCTCCACGGTCCTGTTCGGCGCCCTCGACGAGCTCTTCGAAAAGTGCCGCATTCGCCCCAAGGATGTCGGCATACTCGTCGTTAACTGCAGCCTCTTCAACCCCACGCCGTCCCTCTCGGCGATGATCGTGAACCATTACAAGATGAGGGGCAACATCCTGAGCTACAACCTCGGCGGCATGGGGTGCAGCGCCGGAATCATAGCCCTCGACCTCGCCCGCGACATGCTGCAGGCCAACCCCAATAACTATGCGGTGGTGGTGAGCACGGAGGCGGTGTCGTTTACGTGGTACACCGGGCGCAACCGGTCGATGCTGATTTCCAACTGCTTCTTCCGCATGGGGTGCTCGGCGGTGCTGCTCTCGAACCGGCGACGGGACTTCCGGCGAGCCAAGTACCGGCTCGAGCACATTGTGAGGACTCACAAGGGGGCTGACGACCGTAGCTTCAGGTAAGGATCCATCCAATCGCTCCTCTTTGTGCTCTTTTAGATAACGTCCTCGTGCATAAGAACTGAGGTGCAAGCACCCTCGTAAAAGAAGTTGAACCACATATGGGGATGGAAGTGGGTTGGCTCTGGCCTTGAAAGTTATCTTGGCTAAAACTTGGGTGTTTTGAGTAATGAGAAGTCGGTGTTTAATTTAGATAGAAACTGGCCATTTTAGGTCTCTAAGTCAAGAGATAATGGTACCCCACTTGGGCACCAGCCAGTTCATACGAGTTGGCAATTTAGGCAGGCAGTTGATGACTAAGCTTTAATGTTTAATCGTTGTAGACTAGCCATGTTATATTTAATTTATCGTTCTAACTTTTTTTAATTTTTTATCCTTATTATGTACACATAATTATTTTTTACTGTATATATTTATTTTTTTATTATATAAGATAAACATAAGTATGCATGCAGTTATTACACATAAAAAATGATTAAAAATTAAAAAAGTTTAGCATTATTGATCTGGTATTAAGTGGATTGAATGTTAAAGTTTAATCCACTAAAAGGCTAAATATCAACTAGGCTTATTTAACAATTTAAAGGGACGATCAAGTGGGGATGGGGATATGGCTGAACTCTAGATGTTCATACATAAAGTTACAAGGTAGAAAACACCTTTAGAAATAAACCGTGACTTTTTGTGTGTGTGTGTGTGTGTGTGTTTTGACCTTTTCAAACAAGTGGTTCACATGTTGTTGAATCAATTATCCCAGAAGCACAGCATGTGAACACACAAGTCATGGAGTCATTATGGTCCCTATTAATGCTCGAAGAAATTTATCCACCTTTTAGTTTCATTTCTCTACCGTGGACCACTCCTGATATTGGTTATTTGGCTCAGCCGTCTCTACTCACACAATGTTTGGCTTTAACATCCACTGTGCTTTTCTTTTTGAAGAAAAAAGGTTCAAGGTTTCAATTGGTTGGATAACCTGCAAACTATGTCCACAATTTTTCTCTTCTCCCCTGATATACGTCATTCGTGGCCGGACAACTCAACTAATGAAGCTGAATCTTGTCTGAGTCGAGCAAACTGAGTCATGTGCTGTCCAAAAGCCGGTCTAGCCCCGGCCAACTTGACTCCAGCCAGTGCTTAAGTAGGACGTAACCAAAAATACTAAACCAAACAGACTCCATCCGTTTGCGCCCCCTACCACTCATGCAACTTAGTTACTAAAAAGTTCAAAGAGAATTTGTCTAGGTGTTCATTGGATCATTTGATAAGCCTATGCTATGCTGACCCTCTAATCACATATTGAGACGTTTGAAAAGCTTGCTCCATTTGTTATGCATCTCGATTGATGTTTGGTTCATTGCCACTGGGCATTAGACCATAAGTAATCCGATAAGCATAAAACCATGCATTAGTTATGAGTTTAAACCTGAATGCATGCATGCATGCACAGGTGCGTGTATCAGGAGGAGGATGAGCAAAGGATCAAGGGCCTGTCCATCAGCCGGGACCTCATGGAAGTTGGCGGCCACGCTCTCAAGACCAACATCACCACCCTCGGCCCCCTCGTCCTCCCTTTCTCCGAGCAACTCCTCTTCTTCGCCGCCCTCCTCTTCCGCCGCCGCTCCTCCTCCGACTCCGCCGCCTCCTCAAAGCCATACATCCCCGACTACAAGCTCGCATTCGAGCACTTCTGCATGCATGCAGCGAGCAAGGCCGTGCTCGATGAGCTCCAGAGGAACCTCGAGCTCAGCGACCGCCACATGGAGGCGTCGCGCGCCGTCCTCCACCGCTTCGGCAACACGTCGAGCAGTAGCATTTGGTACGAGCTCGCCTACCTCGAGGCGAAGGGCCGGGTGCGGCGCGGCGACCGTGTGTGGCAGCTGGCGTTTGGTTCGGGTTTCAAATGCAACAGTGCTGTGTGGCGGGCGATGCGCCGGGTCCGGCCGCCCGGCCGGAGCCCCTGGCTCGGCTTCATTGACCGGTATCCCGTCGGGCTTTAGACTTGGAGCTTGTTGGACGGCAATATCTATGGCCATTAGCCAATGGACTTTATTCTCTGGTTGTCTTGCTCTGGTGATGATCTAGCTTGCACTCTGAAGCTTCTTGTTTTAGCTAATGGTTTCATTTTGCAGTCCGGACGTGGGAATATTATGAGATTAGTTTGAATTTTACCAGCAAGTGTATCCTTGTTCCTGGTTCATTATTAATTAAAACCATATATGTTTCTCAATTCTCTTGATAATTATAATGGCACTCCAGGTAATTGTTGAAAAAATTAAAGTTAAGTACGATGCATATGAAATTAATCTGGATGTAATAGTTAAAATTTTATATATATATATATATATATATATATATATATATAGAACCGGTTATTTTTTTCATTCTTAGATTCATATAATTCAAGATAAAAAAAAAAAAGGAATAACTTTGAAATTTGTACGTACCGATGAGAAAAATGATCGAATTTTATATTTGACTGCATTCTAATGTAATCAAATGTACCCTCTTTATATATATATATATATATATATATATATAATTAAAAAATTAAATTTAAAAATTTTGCAGCAAAGCACTCTCATAGAGACTATTTATAAGGTACAATTTAAGGATCAATCTTAAAACTTCTTCAATTATACAAATAAAAAGAGCTAGTATAGTATACACCCCTTGATGCCCATAATATGAAATTATAGAGAAATTAAAAATAAAAAAAATATTATTAAAAAAATAATAAATAAAAGAGACTTTATTGTCTTTTTAAAAATTGATTATACGTTTCTCTTCTCGGCTCTCATTTACTCTCTCTTTTTTGAGAGAGATGTTAAAATAAAAACTCCCTTCATTTTCTAACATAATCTTTGCCGCCACCGTCCGACAAAATAGGTTAATAGAGGGCCTGACCGTGAGGCGTGGTGTGCGTGTGAGAGAGACTGACCATTGGGAAGTGACCGAGTGAGATGAGAGCATTGGAGAGTACTTAATGGAAGAGTGGGCACGTGGTTGACTGTGGGAGAGGAAGAGGCACCACTTGGGTGCCATTACCGGCCTCTCCTTAGATGCATCCTCTCTTACTAATACGTGGCCTTGAACTCAAATTTAAGTCCCTCATTTGGTCAATGAAATGGATTGCATTATACTTATTATTATTATTATTATTATTATTATTATTATTATTATTATTATTATTATTATTATTATTATTATGTGAGAAGATTAGGTTTTTTTTTTTTTTTTTTTCTGCTAATCTGATTGCAGTTTAAAGTGATTGGCCTTGTAGTCGGTACCAAAGCAATTAACTTTTGGTGGGGATAGCTTTCAACATGAGGCTAGCTTTGCTCCCAACTACTGTTCCTTTTATCTTTTAATGTAAATGTTGGAGTTAATGACGTTTTGGTACGAATTAAAGCGGACAGCTTTCAACATGAGGCTAGCTTTGCTCCCAACTACTGTTCCTTTTATCTTTTAATGTAAATGTTGGTGTTAATGACGTTTTGGTACGAATTAAAGCGGACAGCTTTCAACATGAGGCTAGCTTTGCTCCCAACTACTGTTCCTTTTATCTTTTAATGTAAATGTTGGAGTTAATGACGTTTTGGTACGAATTAAAGCGGACAGCTTTCAACATGAGGCTAGCTTTGCTCCCAACTACTGTTCCTTTTATCTTTTAATGTAAATCTTGGAGTTAATGACGTTTTGGTACAAAATGATGTGATCGTCGGTGCCCAACTTCTCCATCACGCTTTAAGTCCGAGCTTGGAAAGGAAAATGGTTAGGATCGGTTCTTATTTTTGTTTGTGAAAAATATTTTCCTGCTAGCATTAGAACCTAAAAGGGAGCAAGAGCTCGTTACCTATAACGCTCCAAGTTCACATCTAATTAATCTATTAACAGATTAAAATTATATGGCTCATAAATTTAAGTAAAAATTAATTAATAGCAAGTTAACTTGAGTTATAAGTATATAATATGTATCTTTTCTATCCGATGTGAAGTATTACAATTTTTCTTCTTATAATGCAATATTTTCATCGTGATGCCACAAGCTAGCCCAGAATCTATCTCGAGCCTAATTGTTGGTGCTGCAATGATGACTCCACGCTATAACGAAATTTTACCATCATTCTATGGGCAACTCTTTTCTCATACCCATCAACTTTCGCATACTTAAATCGGCTCTGATACTATTTGTAACACTCGAAACTCATCTGCTGATCCAATTAATCTATTAGCACATCACCGAAAATTTGAGTAGAAGTTAATTAGTAATAGGTTAATTTGAGTCATAAGCACATAACACGTTTCTTTTCCATTCGATGTAAGGTATTACAATTTAACATAAAGCCAAATTTAATGAATTTTTTAAATTCACCTCATGGATGTTAGGAGATGATGAAAGCAAAGCACGCATGTTTCAGTTGGGTCTCAGGGCAAATATCAGAAAAGTTGTGGCACCATTTGAGATGAAAACTTAGCAGGGGTGATGAACAGGACTCTAATCATAGAATCCAAGTGAAGCAATGATTCCTCACAACCTTCCTTTGAGGGTAAACAAGGAGAAACCTGGGGAAGAGCTCTATTGGCAAGCTGAGCGCCATTTTTACCTTCTCTAAAATGCTGGCTTCGAAGAGAAACTATTACCAGAAGAAACAGCTGGGGTATAGGCAAAGCTTAGGCTGACCAAATTCTTGGGCTGACTCGAAGACCTGATTCGAATCAATATAATATCAAGATTGCCGGCCATCTATCTGTAGCTCCACTCCCCAACATCCATTATAGTAAAAGGCATCAATCTTGTTAATGATTGGTCATTGATTTGCCATTACAAGGAGTTGCCCGACCTTGTCAAGATTTAGGCGAAGATGATTTACCAAACGGCATAACAATTGGAAGAGACTCTGGAGTTCATTGAGCACAAGGTGATATAAAAAATTTTATCTCCCCGTCCCTTAACCACTCGGCATTCTGATTTCCATGCCAAGCGCATTCCACTGCTTGGAAACATGCTGAATTACTTCTTCTGTACCTTTGTTTTTGCTGCACTGATGCTAACGTTTACTTCTGAGTGCTCTTTTCTACACATTCCTTGATTATCTGTTATATAGTTGGGGAAGCTCTTAAGAGGTCCTTTCATTGCCTATACTTTGAGAAAAACTTTCTATTAGTTAATATCATAAATTTTGATTCATCTTAAGAAGTTCTTTTTGATACATGATCGCTCTTCTAATGCTATTCTTTACTTATAGTTATATTTACAGTGCATACAATTATCTTCTTATTAAACGTAATAAAGATAGGTGTGCACATAGTTATTTTCTTATTACACATAGTTATCATCTTAATATATACCGTTATTGAGAGGCATGAAGGATCAAATATTAAAGAAAATTAGTATGACAGATTAAATATCACGTAATTGGTCAATAGGGACTAAACCTTATAGTCCGATCAACTAAAGGTCCAGTTATCAAATTATGTTATATAATTTCGTACAATTTTTTTCTCATAAATTTGGATAGTTGTGCCTCCCTTTTATAAAAAAAATAAATAGATAAATCAGATTACATGTCACATGACTTACACCTAGGGATAGTAATCGGGTTGGATATCATCAAGGTAAAAATTTAGTAATCTAAACTAGCTTATTCATTAAATAGGTTAAAATTCTGTATCTAAATAATAAATCATACAGTCTGACTAGTGTAACTAGTTTATCAAATATATCAATCAAATTAAATGGATTAAATAGATTAAATAAGTTTTTAATGAATTAAATAAGTTTAAAATAAAATAGTCAAGTCAAATTAAATAGGTTAAATTAATCCAAAATAGATTAAATGTCTTAAATGATTTAAATAGGTTGGATAATTATCTAAGCTAATTATTAAATAGGTCGAACAAAAGTTAAATTAGGAATAGCAATGTATAGGTAGGAGCTAGGCTTTATCATCCCCATCCCAATCTTATACTCCATCAGGTAATAATTTTAATCCCAATATCAGCCCTGTAATATCCAACTCCATCTCTACTTTTTTTATTAAATTATATTTAAAAAACATACTTTAATATTTTTAATTTTTTAAAATATTTAAAAAATATACATTCAAAATGAGTTTGAAATAGGAGTATATATATATATAAAAGTTATATATATCAGCCTCAATTTGTTGTTGATCATAAGACTTTCAACTTTTCTCAAACCTCATCTCGATTGATCTTGGCCAGATTAAGTTAAAATTATCATTCCTAAGCTAAACAAAATAGAGGCTAAAATTCAAACATGCTTCATAAACGAGTTTAGATGGGTTAACCTATTCATCCAAAATCCGAATCTCATTGAAGTTATGAATTGAATTGGTTAGCAAAGGAGAAACAAAAGTATCCTTCAATGGATTTATACATTTTATATTTTATTGATTAAGTTTCCAAGTCGAATCAGATACGAACATGTGCGCATCCAACGGTTTTCCCAGCTTTCCTCTTCTGGACAGGTGTCAAATTTGGTGCAGCAATTCTTCAAAGAGGGCGCGTGTCTGACCCCGAGGTACTCTTTTCCGTGGGTTTGCTAACTAGGGCTTGTTAGCCGATCCAATCTCTGCTCTTCTGAGCCTCTCCCCCTCCTCCTCCTCCTCGCCCTCTTCGTTCGAAAATTCGAAACCCTTAAAAATTAGGGCTTTTCTTACGCAACAAGACCCTAGAATTCGAGAAATCGGGATCCTAATTGAATCTTACGGATCGTGTGAGAATTGAGCTTCCAGGTAGTGATTTAGATTTGGATTACGGCTTTGAGTTTGGATTCCCACAAAAAAATTCTTGAACCGAGGCTTGCTGCCGATGCTATCTCAGATAAAATTGCCCTCTTTTCCCGTAGTTTCCCCTGAATAGCCAGCAAGAAAGGGGGAGAGTGACGATCGGAGGCCCTAGACGCGCGATGGAGCGGAGGAGCACCCGATGAGTGCCCAGAATGCACATGCCGATGCCAGTAGACGACGTCCACGGCTGCGGGAGTGGTGGTGATTACCAGATGCAGTACGACCAGGAGGCGGAGCTCGAGGTCCAGCCCAGCAATGGCGACGATGGGCTGGAGGGCCCTCTCAGGTTTTTTTTTTTTTTTTTTTTGGGCATTCGGCACTGTTTATTTTATTTTATTTTTTTGAAAGTGATCTCAGAGTTGTATGGAAGAAATACTTGATCTTTGGGCAAGATTCTGAAGTGTGCGGATTGGATTCTTATTGATTGGGTTTTGTTAGGGTTTAAATGGCACATTCTTTCTCTCCAGTGGTCCTGATCGAATGGTAGATTATGAGACCGTTTATTGTTTCGGTTTCCTTGTTCAGTTATCCATTTATGAAATTAGCATTATTTTGGAGCGATGGATGAATATGATTCTTATAAATTCCAGTGGCAAATTGGTGAGAACTCTTGCATGCTTATTTTATTGAGTTTGTAATTGTTTATCTTGGTGTTAATTTGAATAACGTTACTACGAGGATGATGGATTACGGTGGATTTAATGACTCTATTGCTGTATGTCTTCAATTCATGGAAATTAAAACTTAATGCTTCGAAAAAGCTCGTTTTGCTTCCTTTCCTGAATCGTGATATTATAATTTTATAAAGCTTTAAGATCATTCCTTGATCTCCTATGCAGATGCCTTCGCTGTGGCATCAGTGCCAAGGCAACTCCACACATGCGCCGTGGCCCTGAGGGACCAAGAACTCTATGCAATGCTTGTGGAATTGCATGGACAAAGGTAGACGCTTGGAACTCATTCATTATTTCTCTATTTAGTGAATATACCACGTAGATATGGTATTCTTTCTCTCTGAATTGGTTTGATCTTACATGGTGTACCATAACAGCCACCCGTGAAGAGTTTTAGATTGTCTGTTACTACAATACAGAACAGAAAATTCAGAGATTTAATAGTTAACATGAATGCATGTATTTCAGATTTAGAATGATGTCTTAGATCTCTCTGCATTGATACCAAAGTCTTGATTTTCTGAGCAAATGACATGTCACTGATGTCAGAAGCATTACCCAGATATAAAATAGCAAAATATAAACTTAAAAGCTTTGTTCTTAGATCATGCATGCTTATATTTGTCTTGAAGTGCCTTTTCGCAAGAGTACAGCTTACATGCTTAGTGATAAACCAAACGTTCTGGATATTAGGAGAAAGTGGTTGAAAGAAACCTAGATACAAGGAAATGATTAAGTATTGTCCCCCACCTTTTTGATTCTTTTATCCCCTTGAGACTAACAAAGCCTTCCTGCATGCATATACAAGTAGATATTATTCAGCTCAGTGTACATATGTATAGTTTGAATCGTTCTGTACAAGATTGTTGACATTCCAAGACATGCTATTAGATTTAAGACTCCAGACAAAATTATGTTATGCTACTCATTATCATTCTAAAACTCTCTCTCTCATACACACACATGCAAAATATTCAAGTTTGTTTGGTTTCACTCAGATTTTGTTCAAAATACTGCTATTGGGAACAAATAGTTCTTTAAGTTCTATACCATTTGGACTATCAAAAAATTAGCTTTAGTTGTATAATATATTGTTGTATGATTCTCTTTTGGTAAGGTTTTCTTCTAAGTTTTATCAAACTGTTCAAACAGATTCTTGACCTTTTTTCTTAGGGCATTCATTGAAGCTGAACAAGCATTAGTGATGGCTTTTTATGCACTAGTGACAACCTTAACCATTTACATACAAGCTGTGTAACATATATTTAGCATATTATGTTCTCCTCCATCCACACTTTACAAGATCTGTGTATATCATTGGGTGCAAATCATTTAAAGATCTTTCAGAATGTGACAGAATTTCCCTACTAGAAATGCACATACAATATTATAGAGTAGTTTATATGTTCTGAAAGCTGTTGTAGCATTTGAATGGTATCAAGAAAGAAAAAATGCACATATGTTTGAGTTTCAAGTCATTTTCTCCACTTTGTTACTCTTGGATAATGCATTGGTGCAGAGCTTGTCCATTTTCCTCCTCCATGATTATTAACTATAAAATCAGTACCATGCAAGCGAAGGAAATCGTCATTTTCTCCTTTCTACCAACCAATGAATGTATATTTCACACTCCCACCAATATTATAAAAACAATGGAGATGAAAAGAACCTGAAGTGAAAATTTGGTTGATTTTATCTTCAAGCCTCTAGACCTGTAACCAGTGGCTGAAAGCTAGTGTCTATGTTTGAATCTCAAGTGTCTTATTAATAATAAAGCATCTTTTACATGTAAATGGAGCATACGAGGTATAGCAAGAAGAGGTGGCAAGGAAATTTGAGGAAATTCCAAAGGTGAAGGCTCGGTATTTCAAAGAGAGGTGTCTCCTAGGGGATGTAAGAACTAGAAATAGGTGATATCTGTGTCCTAGGGAATGTTAGAACCAGAAATAGGTGATATCTTTATATTACATGAAAG
This sequence comes from Metroxylon sagu, assembly GCA_017589505.3. Classification (NCBI taxonomy): domain Eukaryota; kingdom Viridiplantae; phylum Streptophyta; class Magnoliopsida; order Arecales; family Arecaceae; genus Metroxylon; species Metroxylon sagu. The sequence goes on along the minus strand of JACVBY030000640.1, from coordinate 1,631,646 downwards.
ATATAATAGTAAACCTGATTAAGTTTAAATGCTGGTGACTTGTTTTAAAAGATTGGCACAATCTGTGCTTGGGCTTTACTAAGATGAAAACTGGATATAGATTATTGCAAGAAAAGATGCTGAGGATAACTGAGGAAAGTCCAAAGGTGAAAGCTCACTATGTTGGAAAGAATGGGTTAGGAGTGCTAAGAAGCAAGAAACAGATCATACCTATATTTTAGGTAAAAGATATAAAGGACCAACCTGGTTTATGAAGCTCCAATTCTTATAACTTGTCCATGAACAAGGATTTAATTTTCAAAAGAAAATAATACCTTTTGTACTTGGTTTTTTCCAAGACAAAAAAATAGAAGATGTGATTTGCCTTGTATAGTTGAAGAGATTATCTGATGGCTTCTTACCATAAAACATCAATTTTTTTTAGTAGTGTAAAATTTTATCTCCTAATGATGTGAACAGATTAGGTAAAAGCAGTGAGGTCTGTGCAACCATTGCCTTGTATATATCTCGCATTCTTAACTTCATCCCTTTTTTATCTCCATGTCACCTTCCATTCTATCTAGCTGTTTTGTTCTCAACTTTGACTAGATTGCTAGTAAAGATAATGAAATTCAAATATCTGCAAAAATAGCTGCATCTTGCAAGTTCTTAATGATTGTAGGAGTGGGTTGTATTTTTGAATCCTGTTCTGATGTTTCAGTATATACCTCTTTGTCTGTTTGTCAATAATTCTGGAAGATATCAGTTTATGTATCCACTTTCTCCTTGTTGTTTAGTTAGTGACCTGGTTAACTCTTTTCTAAACTGATCAGTATATACCTTTCTGTCTGTTTGTTGATAATTCTGGAAGATATCAGTCTATGTATCCACTTGCTCCTTGTTATTTTAGTTAGTGACTTGGCTAATTCTTTTCTAAACTGATCATTTATTCTAGAATTTGTTTAAACAGGGAAAAATGAGAAAAGTAATTGACTCTGATGCTCCTTTAGATGGTGCTGCAATTGCAAAATTGGTGCCAGAAATTGACATGGAGTTTGAAAGTGAAGAAAAAGCATATGAGTTTTACAACAGGTATGCTGGACATGTAGGTTTTAGTGTGCGAAAAAGTTCTTCAGACAAGTCTTCGGAAAATATTACTAGATCTAGGACATTTGTATGCTCAAGAGAAGGTTTCCGTAAGGACAAAAAGGGAGCAAAGGAAGTTAAAAGGCCACGGCCAGAAACAAGAATTGGATGCCCTGCACGCATCACCATTAAAATTACATCAACTGGTGGATACCGGGTGACAGAATTTATACCAGACCATAATCACCAGCCAGCGCCCCCTTCAACAACTCACATGTTAAGGTCACAGAGGATAACCACTGAGCTTCAAGCTGCTGAAGCAGATATGTCAGATGATTCGGGAACGACACCAAGATCTACCAATGAACCGTTGGGACAGCCAGTTGGTGGTCCTAGAAATATCAATTTTCTTCCTGCTGATTACAAGAATAATCTCAGATCAAAGCGGATGAAAGCCATGCAACTGGGTGATGCAGGATCCATATTAAAATACCTACAGAGTATGCAGCTTAATAATCCCTCATTCTTTTATGCCATCCAGGTTGATGAGGATGATAAATTGACCAACATTTTCTGGGCAGATCCAAAATCTATAATGGACTTTAACTACTTTGGTGACTTGGTGTGTCTGGACACTAGTTACAAAATAAATGGATATGGTAGGCCATTGTTACCGATCCTAGGTGTAAATCATCATAAGCAAAGAGTTATTTTTGGTGCGGCATTGATTTATGATGAATCTACAGAATCATTCAAGTGGTTGTTTGATACTTTAAAAATTGCAATGCGGGGAAAGCAACCAAAGACAGTTTTGACAGACCAGTCTATGACAATAAGTAGTGCAATAGCTGCAGCATGGCCAGGCACAAATCATCGTCGTTGTGTGTGGCATGTATACCTGAATGCAGTCAAGCACCTTAATCACGTCTTCCAGGGTCCAAAAACTTTTGGAAAGGACTTCAGCAAATGTGTTTATGATTATGAGGAAGAGGAGGAGTTCTTGTTGGCGTGGAGGGCTATGATAGAGAAGTATGATCTTAGAAACAATGAATGGCTGGGCAAACTATTTGAGGAAAGGGATCAATGGGCTTTACCTTATGGTCGGCATATATTCTGTGCCGACATGAAAAGCACACTACAGAGTGAAAGCTTGAGCAGCTTGCTAAAAAAATACCTGACTCCACAATTAGATCTCTTGACCTTCTTCAAGCATTATGAGAGGGTTGTGGATGAGCACCGCTATGCAGAACTACAAGCAGACTTTCATGCAAGTCAAAGTTTTCCAAGAATACCTCCTTCTAAGATGTTGAGGCAAGCTGCCAATATATATACGCCTGTGGTGTTTGAAATATTTCGAAGGGAGTTTGAGATGTTCATGGATTGTATGTTATACAGTTGTGGTGAGGTTGATACAATATCTGAGTACAGAGTTGTTGTCACTGAGAAACCTAAAGAACATATTGTTAGATTTGATTTGAGTGATTGTTCTGCCATCTGCACTTGTAAAAAATTTGAGTTTATGGGGATTCAATGCTGTCATGTATTAAAAGTACTTGACTTTAGAAACATCAAAGAGTTGCCTCAAAAGTATTACTTGAAGAGGTGGAGAAAGGATGCAAAGTCAGGAAATGAAGGAGACAATCGAGTGGTTGCAAATGATGGTGATCCCAGGTCCCCTACAAGCTCATCATTGAATGCATCAGTGTCATCATATGCTCAACAACAATCATTTCATGGAATGAGTCAATATAGTCAAGTAAGTCCACTAAAATACATATTCTAAAGAATTTGTATGCTTGGCATCATGTCCATTTGAAGTTGATGGCACATAATGGGTTGCAGGATTCTCCAGTCTCTGATTTGCAACCCAACTCATTTCATGGAAGCACGCAGTTAGCTCAGGTAAAAACTGTTAAAAACCATCACTTTGTAAGCTGAAAAAGATTTGATGCCTTAGGACCTTGTATAAAAACTTGAAATATCACATTCCCTTTATACATAGAAATAAAATAGAAGATATGTGCTTAATTGCCATCCATTTATATCAGAACATTTTCAGGTTAGGCCTTCTTCTTCTTTTTTTTTTTTTTTTTTTCTGAGCATCTTGCAGGGCTACTCAACACCAGACGTGCACTCCCAGCCGTTTCTTGGGAGCTCCCATCTGAACCATCAGAGCAGTGATCCTGGCCATTGAGATATTTCAGTTTTAGTCTCAGCATTTTCTATGAAGTACGTTTTGCTATTATTAAAGTTGTTAAAAGTTTATTATGCTTTCTGTTAATTAATGTTAGCTAGTTGCATAAAATTTGCATGCCAGATTCTCTGCCCTGGGGGGATGGGTTTAACATGACTTGAATGTATTGCACCTTTCTGTTTGCAGGTCATTTTTGCTCCATGATATCAAAATTTCAAGGAGGGATTGAGCTGTAGAAGGAAAAGTATTTTAATGCAGACTACATTGCCTCAGATGCTTTGTTTTCCAAACAACTTCAACTGTGGATCCATTTGACTTGCAGATAGCAAATACATTACCTGCCTGTTGATGGGTGTTGATAGGCGTGTTACTTGGTAATGCATTTATGTATTATTAGGTTTAGCATGAATGTATATGTTGGATGGTCAGGCCATATTTCTAAACATGAACTCGTATCTTAGCATTAACTTCCATCCTTCTGTAATCAACCATTTTCAGCCTTTCTTCATGTACCATTCATTGCTTCCATACCCATTTGATTGAAAACTGGCAAGATATTGATTGGGTTGCACCGGCCATGGAGGACATAATTCGGTCTGAGTTATCTGCAAACCTAGTGTTTGATCCTTGGTTTCCCCTTTGATTCCCCCTTTGGGTATTGCCTGCTTCAATGTTCTCTCTTAGGCATTTCGTTTCATGCTTCTGTTCTCTTTTTTTTTTGGACTTTGCCTGGAAGACTGTGTTGTCTTTTAGGCAGGCTTGTAAAGCTAGCTGTATGGAAGTCTGGATAAAAGGGTTTGCATTAAAATACAGAGAATTTAATTCGGATAGACCTAAGAATTTTCATTAAATTAATACAGCTCATGAAAATGTTTAAATAAAATCGTCTTTTAAATGGATCAATATTGCCCTGCTGGTATCTATTTTTTCTCACTTCGATCACCTCCTCTTTGCCCTGATTGTTAAAACAATTGAGAGACTCATGCATCGATCCATTCTCTTGCTGCCTTAAAACTACCACCCACACAAAATATGGAATTTATATCTATTCAATTTAAGTTGTTGTATATTGGATCATTTTATTATTAATAAAATGGTTCGATTTGGTTTAGACTTTTGACCTATTTAATAAAATAGGTCGGCCAGCAACCAATTTGGTTTAATCCAATCAGTATTTAATCCAACCGGGTCCCATTACCACCGCCCTCCAGTTGCTAGGCTTAAAACACCACCCTTATGCTTAACTTCCTCGGCAAGAGAGAGGGGAGGGAAAAGGAAAAAAGTATTAAAAATTTCTCTTTAAAAGGAAGAAAAGATAAGAAGAGGGAAAGGGAGAAAGAGGCTTAAAACGCCATTCTTCTATCAAAAAGTTAATTTTTTTACCTTTAATTTGAAAGACACAAGTAATACTTCAAAACTAATTTCATATCAAATAAAAAAAAAATTTATATTATATACTTACAGTTTAAATTTATCTATTATCTATTAATTTTTACTTAAAATATTTTTTATGCGTTAACTTTCATTCAGAATTTTTAAATCATATGATTTTGATCCATTAGAAATAGTATCGGAATCGGACTTAGTATTATAAATGATATCAAAACCGATCCAACGAATATACGAAAGATAGTAGGTATGAAGAAGAGCTATTCATTGGATGGTGTTGCAGCAGCATCAATAATTCGAGACAAGAAAAAATAAAAAAAATGTATTATATGCTTATAATTTAAATTCATCTATTATTTATTAACTTATATTATGCTTTCGAAAGATTTGATTTCAATTCAAAATGTTATAATAAAATTATTTTATAATTTTTAATTATTTATTAATTTTATATTTATAAAAAATTTATTTATAATTTTATAATCATAAGTTATTTCCACTTCCTTCTCTCTCAAATATAAGGGTCGGATGGCAATTTTTTTTTTTTTTTTGTTTTTTCGTCGTTCCTCGGGCAGAGATCTCAACAAACCCTTATACAAGAAAGCCCAGATGCTTGCTTTTTGTTCTGGCAAGCCTAAAAGCAGCGTTGATGGATAATGGCGCCACGCGTAATTATGGGTGAAGTCCTTGGCTGAAGTTCTAGAAGCATCTTCTTCGGCCTGCCGAGAGGTAGCTTGTGCGCTGTCCCTTGGAACATTTTACTTCCGGGTGAGATTTCCAATAACTCGGGATCAAATTCAGTTTCCGTGCTCCCCTCGTTTCGTACTTTAGCAGCGGAATTAGTCAGTAAAATGGGTCTTCGCGGAGATTATAACTAAACTCTCGGAAAAAACCCCGCCCAACCCTCTCCAGCGGAGCTCGCTAGGTTTTCGCTCCACCACTCTCTCTTGGTTTCTCTAATTTGTGAGTTTCTTGAAATCCCTAAAAGTTTCGTCGAAATTGTTTTCGTTTTCGATTCTCTGGTTCTTCTGTCCATCCTTTTACTCGCAAAAATCCGTTCGAGTTTTGATTTCTTTGGCATTTTTTATCGCTTAATTTCTTCTTAGGTTACCGTCGATCCATACAGTAATGGAGGCCGTGCGGTTCTCTGGGTCTGGAGTGGTGGGGAGGACGGGTCTGCCGTCATTCGTGGGGCTTCGCTTCTCGCCGGCTACGTTTAGGGTTCCTTCCTTGGTGGGAGCGTGCGGGGTGGAATTCGGCCGGAAGAGCTTCCGTGGCCTCACCGTGAAGGCCGCCACTGTGGTCATGCCAAAGGTATAAACCCGATATCACTCGATACGGACCTGGCACTAGTTTTTTGACGCATATTTTTGAGGTTCATCGGACGCGTAGCTTGTTGATTTCATTGCATTATTTGATTTTTTTTTTTTCTTGGCTATCGGTCTGGGTTTCGATGGGCTTGTGGGGTTGATTAATTAGATTTGAGCAGATTGATACGTTTCTGGTATCGGAAATGTTAATATTTTAAAATAGGATGCAATTCTCTGCAGTCTTTTAACTATGATACGTTGAATAAATCTCGTGGTGGGGTTTATGGGAGAATTTTACCCCATTTTATGGTTACTTGCTGAAGCAAGTTTCGGCAAAATTGTCAGGCTTCATATAGTATAGATCGAACCCAATTGCACATTCCTCTTCATGGATGGTAGTACAGTATTACTTGGTAAAGTAAAGCACTTTTGAATTTCTTTTGTGATTAAGTTGGAATAGACTTGATATTCTGCATGCTTTTGGTTGTCATATCAAAGTGCTAGGGATTGGAAGTCTGGATTTTCTGTAGTAAATTGAATCTTGATGTGCATAAGTTCACAAGTGCAAGTGCTAGATATCTGTGTTGATAATTTGTTACGTATCCTTTAAATATTATCACATTTGAGGATGATGACATGTTTCCTAGGTCTTGGGAGCATTGTGATGCTGAGTGCTATAGCTACATTGTGGTACGTTGATATGTTGGAATTATTTCTTTAATGGAGCATCTGAAGTTTGCACATATATGCATATACGTACACAATTTCATATTTAAATGTGCAACATACTTGATATACATAGGCATGTATGGATGCGTTTGTATGTATATATTGCCTGTATGTCTATATCTATGCATGTATGTGGTTGGTATTCATGTATATGTGCATACATGCATATATAAGAGTGTGTGTGCATGTGTGCGTGTGTGCCCACATGCGCTTATGCATGTGCATGATGTTCACTTTGCTGCCTGCCTGTACACACGCACATGTCACTGAATGTAACAGCATTCCTCATTGAATGCCTGATGTTGAGGCATTTAGAGCAGCTCTGCTTGTCAATGTGCTCACCATTGGATGAGAGGTGGTGTAATGTGCAGAGTTGGTGGTATGCAGAAACTTGGACAGCATTATAAACAGAGAGGCACTCAGGAGTTATTGTGTTCTTATTAAATCTGAATTCTTCCACGCCTTCTTCTGGGCATGTTGAACATCAGAAATATTTTTATTATATTTAATCACTGAGAAAATTATTAGCATCTTATATTTTTATTTTAAATTTTTAAATGCAATTGTACTTTGTTCTGTATATTGAGATGATTACCTGAGACTGCTTATTCTATTTAATGTTCATATGATCTCATTTGACTACACTTATAATGTTTCTATGGAACCGATATGTAAAAGTTATTTTTTGTCACTTGTTGTTGTTATATTGTCAGTGGATTAATGTTGGGCTATTCTTCTAAATAATTTTATTAGGCTGGACAAGTAATAGCTTTTGACATAATGGTTATATTTCTTTATTCAATTTATGCTGAATAAAGTGTCTAATCTGTTAAGTATCCTAATTTTATTAGGTTATGTTCTGATGACAGGATTAATGATGTGACCATACCTAATTACATAACTAATCTAGTAATGTCTGACATGCTTAAATTGTCTATCTATAATAGTGGTTGTGTGTGTATGTGTGTATTATACTTTAAACAATATCAAACTATGCATGTTTTTCTTATTTGGACTAACTAAATTATTTTACAAAGATTTTCTGGGTGTATTTTTTAATCTCTAGTTAAATCATACAGAATACCAACAACATTGTAAGTCATGGATGTTCAGTGGATTGTTATTTGTTATGAAAGGCAAACAGAACTTGTTTCTAACTGATTGGATCTGTTTCATGATTTAACAGTATACCTCCATCAATCCCTTGGGTGACCGAGTACTTGTTAAGATAAATTCTTCCGAGGACAAAACAAGTGGAGGTATATTGCTTCCAACAACTGCCCAGTCAAAGCCTCAAGGAGGTGAGGTTGTTGCTGTCGGAGAGGGTAGAACCGTTGGCAAGAACAAAGTAGATATCAGTGTTCAGGTGCCTGTTTTGTTCGACATACTTAGATATTCCTATGCATCATCTGAATGGTTGTTGGATCTGAACAGTCTGCTCTCCAGTAGAGATAGTCAATTTATTCTGGTTTCCCGCTTTGATGCCATGGTTAAAAAATTACAACCTTTTGTAGTTCAAAATATTGTAATAGAGAGAAAAGGTTGGTCACTCTAAAATCTTGCTCCTTCACAAATACACTTGTATATATTACATCAATTCTTGAATATATTATGTTTCTTCTTCAGGTATAATTATCTGCAAACCTTCTTGGAATGTAGGATGGTAACCAGGTTGTATACTCCAAGTATGCGGGAACAGAGTTGGAATTTAATGGGACTAAGCATCTTCTATTGAAGGAAGACGACATTGTGGGTGTTCTTGATACTGGTGATATTAAGGACCTCAAGCCACTCAATGATCGGGTTCTGATTAAGGTTTGTTTTTTAAATTTTGTTAGGTTTTATACTTGCTGTTTATCATTTCTTGAATGCAGCTTTCAAACCTAATATTCTGGAATTTAAACAATTAGGATAGGATTGAAAGAAGGATGGTTTGATGGGCTTCGTTTGCCGGAACTTCTGATTAAGCCTCAAAATATTAAAACTGATCATTTGTGAACTTACTACAGATTAGATTATGCCCTAATTGAGTAAATTATAACATAATCGAAACTTCCAGCATAAACTGACAGGTCTCCTATTATCGACTTTGAGATGATTTTAGACTTAGTTGGAAGTTCAGCAGTGTCCAAGACAAAACTACTGAATTTCATTAGTTTTGGATGTTTACAATTTTCTTTAGCTTTCGTTCTTTTCTTTTCTTTATCTTTGTCCTCCTATCTCAGCATCTTATCCTGCTAAGAAATGGTGATAAAATCTGGGAAATGCAACAGATTCAATTGAAAATTCAGCAATGCCCATAATGCTCATTTGTTGTGCAGTTTTGAACCTCTAGTATGCCAAGCCAGTTGTTTCTTGTATATTGTATTCGTTTCTGGTATTATTTTGTTGTTCATATCTTATGCTAGAACTTTAACTGGTTCTACCTCCACAGCTTGGGTGGATGGCAAGGGTGCTAACTTGAGGTTGCGAACTAGTGGCCATAATGTTGTTGTTAACATATATCTGAATTTGTTCATTGGAGATTATTCATAATTTAGCAATTATCATTTATCAGTCACAATGAAGCTAGTGAAAATTAGTAGCTTCTTTTGATGTAAAGATTTTTCCGTATGGCACTTTCACTTGTTAAATGTTGTATTGTACTTTATCAACCTGCCATCATCTTCAGAGAACTTGTTCATTGGAGATTATTCCCAATTTAGCAGTCATGAGTGACAATGAAGCCAGCATAAATTTGTAGCTTTTTATTTTTCCAATGTAAAGTGTTTTTCTTTATTGCGCCTCTGCTTGTTCAACATCATGTTAAGTTGCATATATTTCTAATTGATAGAACTTAAGATGGTATTATTGTACTACATTTACATGCCATCATCTCCAGAGAACTTGCTCATCGCAGACTGTTCCCAAATTAGAATTCATTAGTAACAATGGAGCTAGTGTCAATTATTTTTCTTTTTTGTTATTTAAAGCCTTTTTCTTATTGCACCTTCACTTGTTCAACGCTGTGTTGAGTTGCATAGATTTCTAATTGATAGAACTTTGATGGTACTATTGTATTACAATGACGAGCCATCATCACCAGTGAAGTTAAAGCACCGTCTGCCACATGCTATTATATCCTCATTTTTTGGTACAACTTGGTTAGCACATTTGATCAACAATTATTGTTAACTGTCAGTCATTAGCATATGTAATAATTTTGGTAAGAAATTAAATGAGCTCCTTACTAATATATTGGCCATATTATTGTCATCTTTCATGCACAACGGTCTCATGTTAGATATGTTGTGGGGCATGCTCTTTTATGATGACTAGAATGGACAATGTTGCTGTCCCACTTCCCTATGTGAAATTTAACAAAGGGCTTAGTTCGAGAGTCAGGGTCCTAGATTATATTATCGATCCTAGATTATATTATCGATCCTAGATTGGTTGTTTGCAACAGTTTTACAAGAGCTATCTGACCATTAGTCACTTTTTTAAGATACATGAGCTCTGATACAAATGCTAAGACGTTCCAAAACATCACTAATTTCAAGTAATATTTCACTTTTAATAATGTTGAGTGCTGCATAAATAACCAACTCAACCTGCATTGTAACATAACCACTAGATTTCTTGTTGTCCTGTATCCTTAAATGTTTTGTTTTACTTCAGGTTGCAGAAGCTGAAGATAAGACTGCTGGGGGCTTACTATTGACAGAGGCTACAAAGGAAAAACCTTCAATTGGGACGGTGAGAAAATTCTTCCACTCTATAGACTATTATTTTCATTACAATGCTAAAATCATTGCCTTGAATACCCAGGAGTTGAAAGAGGCTTTATGATGCTGTTTATATATATATATATATATATATATATATATATATTTTGGTTTAGAATTAAATTCTTTAGTAGGACAGAAATGTCTTGAGCTATCAATCAGCTTGACAAATCTGAATGGCCTGGTAATCTGACGCACAGAAAAAGGGCCTGTTCTCCACTTGTGGGCCCTAAAGTGCAACTGAACGAGAAATATGTGATGCCTAAAAATATTTGGGCTGGGAATGGGCTTATATTGTGGTTTATGGCATGCGTAAATGTAGTTTATTTGAAGAGCTATGGTGCTTTAACAGCTGGAGCATGAATCCTCCTTCAAACTGCGGAGGCCTTTCTAAAGTGGAGTCCGGTCAGAGGAGGCTCTCTACGAAATGCATGGAGCCAGGAATGGAGCCCTCTGCAGAAGAAAATACCCCTATTTTGTTAGGCTCAGGTGGACTGGGCCAGTCTCACTCTTGGATTTCACGTCTTAGTCAACATCAGGTCATGGTATAATCCAGCACATTGAACCGACGAATTTCTCTAATCTGATAGCCTTGATGTTGTTGATCAGGGAACACAGAGGAGATGACATAGGATATTTGTCAGACTTTTCATGTGATATTTATGTTGTGCTAGTTTTCCTTCTTGGATCTGGGATGCTGTATGATCACCTGAAGAGTAATAACGGTGTTAAACATTTTTTTTTATTATTTTTTATTAAATAATCGAGGGCTTAAACCATATGTAGGAATTGTATTGTATTTTTTCTTAATGACTACCTGCTGTCTCAGTTCCTTGATTACAGCACTGAGGTTATTGCATGTCCTTGAACAGGTTGTTGCAGTGGGGCCTGGGCCACTGGATGAAGAGGGCAAAAGAAAAGCTTTAGAGGTCACCCCTGGTAGTACTGTGATGTATTCGAAATATGCTGGAAGTGAATTTAAGAGTGCTGATGGTTCTGATCACATTGCCTTGAGAGCATCTGATGTGATGGCCATACTCTCTACTTAGCAAGGGATCAACCAGCCTTTTTTCTTTGTTGACTGCAATTTGGGGAGAGAGGGATCAGTCATCTTATGTGTCATTCTTTTGCAGAATAGATGTTGGTCCAGAGCAGGTACTGCGGCGGTGCTACATCAATTATGAAATTTATGGCCTCTGGAACTGTGAAAATTTGTTAAATTATTAAACTCATACATGGAGTGAGTTAATTATAAACTTTGTTTTCTTCTTTGGAGTGAGTAAATTGTAAACTAATCTAGAAGTGGGTTGTAGCTATTAAAGAGGCGAGTCCTGCTTGCCAATCAGCTGCTGTGTTGTCCTGAAAGAGGTGGGGGAGAGGTGGGAGACCTGCCATGCAGATGGAGGTTGGAGAGGTAAAAATGGGTGACCAAGATAAATGGGATAATAAGAACTGGTCCTTCAGCCACAGGTCAACACGGCTCCCTTTAAAGATTGCAAGCAAAAACTGTGAATCAAAAAACCGACCTCCATCTTGGCCCCTATGTAAAAGGTAACTTATATTTCGGAAGCAAAACTTATGAACAATTTATCTCGAAAGAGGTTGTCATCATATAATGATAGAAGCTTTTGTCGCTAGGCTTTATTTTTTGGGTCCAACCCAGCTATCCTAGACTTTTCTTTTTCAAGTAAATGCTAGGCTGTTCTAATTCAAAGAGTATGATTGATATCTTTAATGTAATCACAATGCAAACTTTAATGGAATCACTATACAATTAAGAAAGGAAGAGACCCAACAAAACCATTCATTGAGATTAGGAAATAAAGCAAGAAGAAAATGTAAAGGGTATCAGTCCATTTCTATCTTTGTATTCGACCCAAAATATAAAGGGTATAAGTCCATTTCTATCTTTATATTCGACCCAATAATAATAATAATAACAGCCTCTCACTTTCCATGAATATTTCTACAATTAAAAAAATCAAGACATCCCATAGGACGCTAGATGGTGATTTGGTAGTATTTTCAATCTTCTGAAGAATGCATCCGAGCGTGCTCGGTAATATAACCGCTAGAAGCATGGAAAAATATTTTTATCAATAGCCTACTTAAAAATACATTAAGATCCAATGTTACATATCAAGAGGGTGAAAAATACAAAAAAATTTCTTAGCAGCAGCACCGTTGTTCAGATTCAGCTTATCTGCCTTGCATTTTACACTATAAAAACTATAACCAATATACACTTAATTGGCAGGACAAAACTCCTGTCATATAGCAGGCAAACATGCAGCAAGATATGAAATGCAGTTGATCTCTGGAATCATGACACAATACAGATAAGTTAATCCCAGAGATCATAATCAGAGGGCTAATTGGACCACACATGTATCAAACCTTGCTTGTTGCCGGTATAGATCTCATTCCTATCCTCATCATAGAACAAAGCTGTGACATCTTCAAGTGCTTCCCGGACGGTGCTCTGGATAGAAGATCGGCCTGTGTCGCCTCTTCTACGAGGACTGATCTGAAGTGCAGGATCGCTAGCACATATCTTGGCAATGCACTTTCCTGTTAAGATGTTGCTCATGTTGATGGAGCCAACAGCAGAAACTGCAGGGGAAGCAATTCCTTGAGACAAGATCCTACCAAAATTTAATGAAGCTACATAAAATGTAACTGAAGCAAACAATTTTTAAATTGGAAGATGCAACTCAAATACCTTCCCCATCATCTTCACACCCTTCCTCGGCTTTGCAGTAGGAGATTATCAGATCCTGGTCGCTGGTGATATAGATGTTATTGGTATTACAATCAGGATGCCACAGCAAATGGTCTTCAAAGGAGGTGACCAGCTCTCCACGGAAATTCCATACAGCAACCGTCCTGTTTCGGAATGTCAAGAAAAGGTGATTCTCATACAGAAAGATGAATGCTGAAGGAGTCATGAACTGGGTCCTGCTAACTTCAGTCAACTCAGAATTCCTCACCTGTTCGGCAGTTTGAAGATTGTTACTCTTAAAAAATGGCATGCATGTACGTTAAAATGAACTAGAAGAAAAGGCAAGTTCGCTTACATCAAGGATCTGGAGGTTCTCATTTTCTTGCTTGACCAGAAGCTTCTCATTGAACTGCTCGATAAAGTCAACCTTTTTATTTCGATGCAATAAGTGATTGAAAGATTTTAAAACTGTTCCATCTTCAATTGAGAGTATCTTCAATGGAACATAACCAGGATTTCTTTGAAATATTAACAGCATGATTCCTGGACTGTCATTGCAAAGTGTTATCTAGAGATTAGAAGATGTGAGAACTGATACATATCAGGCCTACGCCTATGATGAACCACAAAAGACTTATTCTTAAGAAAGAAGAAATGGACCTGATTTTTATCTCCTGAACATTCTTATCCGATATCGAATACAAAAAGTTGTAGTTCTTTAGGTCAAAGACCTTGTAGATGCTGCAAATACAAAGCCCTCTAATTATCTAAATCATAGCAGAACAACCAGAGAAAGAAGATAGCTTACCCATCCTGAGCTGAATATGTTAGTACTTTGCCATTTACATCATCGAATTCAACAAAACCAGGCCACTTAAGAGACTCAGTTTCAAAAAGAGGGAATCCAGCATTTAATTGATTCCTCCTGATGTACCTGCAGGATTTTTTTTTTTTTTTTAAAAAAAAGGTCAAGAAAAGACAGCCCTAAGGCTTCTCAGCTTCAAGAATTTAGTATGGACTGCTCGTATATAAAGGCTGCAGTGGCATTAAAACTTTGGGCCACAATAAATAGTCGCTATGCATCATGCAAATAGTCGTTACTACTTATTTATGGCTCCATCAGTTTTCCAACCAAAATTACCAGACAAATTTGCAGTCCAGACTCCCATTAAAAGTCAAAGTAAAAGGTCAGCAAAGAGAGGGAGGAAAGGGACCTTATCAAATTATTCTATGAAAGCAAACCCAGTCTATAAATCAAATATCCCTCTATGGGACTTTTGAAAAGGAACTGGTTGTTAAAATTTTTAAAATTGGTATGTTCAACAACTTCTTCAACCGTACAGATTTGAATTTTTCAGTGCCAATATGAGCTATAGTCAAGGGCAAAAGTCTTATCCATCATTCAGTATACTGACTGATTATGTGGTTTTAACTTTTTGCAAATGTAAAGCTTCCATTGATACATGATTATGTCACCATGTCACAGTCAAGATAAAAATGGGGAACAAACTTTTTTTCACTAATTTTGGGTTTAAGTTTGAAGCCAGTGAAGAAAAAATAAATTCACATCAAATATTTTGTTCACAATGCATGAATTAAGCTTCTTACTCTATTGGAGTTGTCCTGCATTTCAAGGAACTGAAGTGGTCTGATGCATAAACTGACACCGTGATAAGTGAATCATTGTTCTTGTTATAAAAGAGACTTCTAATTACTTCATCTGGGCTGATGTTCAAGAAGCAAATGCGTTTGTTTGTTGCTGTCAATAGAAAAACACAAGATGCAATGACAATCAGATTGATCTCGAGTTTCAACATATAACTGCAAACGCAGAAAGCTTACTCCGACTAAAAGCAGCACAGAGGCCCGATTGTGCAAGAGCAAATATAACATCCTTTGCTGCAACAATCTCAATGATTTTGGATCTTTTCTTAAGAAATTGTAATTTTAGAAACCAGTTGACATTATGATCATAGGTGTCAAACTCCTCCTGCATAACCAAAACAAAACACTTTAATTTTATTTGATTAAAATAATTTAATATTAAGCAATTGACAATTAACTTACATGAGGTAAGATTTGCAACATAAGATTTGGATGCTGATAGATGTAAAAAAAAAAAAAATGTCCACCACATACATCACTTAATGAAATAAACTTATAGTCATAATAATGGATCCTAAAAGTTGATCATTTGCCTGATAGTTCGAAAAACAATTGAAGTCTGACAATGATTCCATGACAACCAACTGCTTGACTATTTGTTGATATGAAAAGTCAATTACAACATTGGCAACCATTTGAGATTATATATATATATATATATATGCACTTAAAAAGCTTTTTTCATGTTTTGCATAGATTTTAGTAGTGAAGAGTAACATGACCTTGAACATATTTAAAACCTTACTGATTTTTGCATAATATTCAACATGCTAATATAATATATATGGTGTAAAGCTGAAAGGGTTCAGCCAAAAAATCAACAACTTTTCTTTTATGCCACCTATACAATTAAATTAAATAGCTTTTAAAGTTTTATGCCACATGTAAAGGGAAATTAAATAGCTTTTAAATGTTATTATTTAAGTGTGAAAACAAAGCATGAGGCTGTCAAGGAGAACAGAGCCTTTTTACGAAAGGACTTCATCTTTTTTTAAATTTACAGTTTCAAATTAATTTATTTATTTTTAAAATTTAGAAATATTTTTATTCAATACATGCATTTTATTTATTGTATCCTTATTCTTAAATTTAAAACCAACAATTTCAAAATATAAATTTAATAATATAAAAATTAAAAAAGTCTCCATATTTCTATTTATCTTATCAATCACACCAGCACCAATGCATTGCATGGGCATATGCCTAGTTGATTTTAATTCCTTTTGTTACATAACCATCTACTTTTAAGGAAATCGACAAAGAAAGAAGAATTGACTCTCCATAACAGGTTTAGTTAAACATAGATCTCTACTCCATTAATTATAGCCTAATATGGTGGTGACACCTCTCCATAACAGGAAATTGATGCCACAACTCCGATATAGAATAATAGAGTGATACACTTACATGCCATTATTTGTGTTTACATGTATTGATGTATGCTACTAAAGGTCAATATTGCATGGTGCTCATAATTCTATAAAACGGAAAGCATCAATTAAGACAGTTTTAAACTACAAATGTTTTTGATTAAAAGCATCCATATTAACACCAGAAGTGATAGTGGTAAAACTAATTTAACATAAAACCTAGCTCAAATATTCAAATAGTACAATAAAATAACAACAACAGCAACAACAACAAAATCTTAATTCTAAACTAATTGGAGCCAGCTATATTAATCCTTTTTCTTCATTCAGCTTGATTTTGAGCCATATTTTTTTTGTAAAATGCAAAGATTTTAAATATTTCTTTATCACTTCATCTCATATAATTTTCGGTCTATCTTTACTTCTTTTTTTTCCTACATGTATCAAGTCACTCCTTCGTACATATGCTCAAATGGTACGATATTATTAAAACTTCTTAGATATGGCCATTCTACTCGAACCTGTCTTCTGAACTTCAAGATTTGTTTGCATCTAAAGTTGTTGCAAATCTTGTTTCTACAACCAACAACAAAATATGGTAATTAGATGGCAAAAATTTGAGGTGGCAATCAGGTCAGGTCAGGTCAGACCATATAAGGGTCAGGTTGGATACAAGATCAATCAAAAATTTGTCAACCCAAACCTAACTTGTGTATTAAATAAGTCAAAAGTCCAAAGCCAAACCTAACTATTTCATAAAACAGGTAACCTAACCCAACTTACAACAGGTTGAATCAAGTTAAATGAGTTAAACAGATTGAGCATTACCACCTTTAGCAAAAATTGTCACTTGGTAGAAGTTAGCAGGACTTTCCAACAATCCTCCAATTTTTCCCCACCAAAAGTGCTAGGATATGTTTTTCTCACAAATAATATGCTCATGCTATTAAGTTTGTTTTTCTCACAAATTTTGCAAAACTTCAAAAAGTTGATGGTAAAATCCTTAAGTTCACACAAAAATCATAAATGCAGATACTGCCTTCTTTGAATATGTCCCATTCCTCTATACTCAAGAAAAACAACTCAAGGAGAGCTCAAGCATAAAAATAAAAAAAATAAAAAAAATCAAGTCAGCCCCCCTAGTGTATACTGTAAATGTTAAACCACATTATAAAAGAATCTTCCTATCATTCCAAAGGAGTCCTAATGGCTACACGGCTACATCTCTCAAACTTAAAACCAAAGAGAGGTTAGAGAAAAAGCAATTTTCTCCTTGTTACAACCTTCAAAATATACCTTTGACTCTACAATCTTGAAAACTTTAAGACACTCTTCAAATGGAAGGTAAAGAGTTATGCATTTTTACATTTCATATCTAACATTGTCTTCTGCCATATATTAACATATTAATATCATCTACTCAAACATCCATTACCATGAATCTTGCGCATTCTCTATATCTATCTCATGTCATGAAAGAGTCGGAAGAAGAATTTGATGGCATCATCTAATGCAGAACATCCCATAGCACATACAGTATGCAAATTGATGCGGTCAGAGACACTGCCAGTTTAGATAAGACACCTATTACAGAAGCCATTGGAACTTTGCTTTGATAATCAGGTAGCTTCTCATCTATCTACTATGCATAGCACAAAAGTGCAGCCCGACTCTCTTCAAGAAGCCAGGTTCAAAGAGGCCTTCCTATATTGAGGCCTTTCTTATTGTGTTTTAAAATAATGACCATCACTGATCAAATCATCAAGACTGTTATTATTAGGGCTGAAAATGAATTGGATATTGCAATATCCATATTTTTTCAGCAGATATATATTAAATAGACACCAAAATTAATATTAATGTTTATTCTAAAAGTATATGGATAGTCGGATATTAATCGTATCCATATTCTTTTATCCAAATATGGATATAAGTCAGATATTATTCTGATATAAATAGGATTTTGAACAAAATTCAACAATGAAACTAACATAAATGATATAAAAAAGGATGAATGTGGAACTCCCTATCTAGATCAGCATCACATGCGATATATGGGTAATAGGTAAAGGTCTAAGGTGTAGATATTAAAGCTACACAGTGACTGACCCCATCAAGGAGCCGGATCACTTGTTTGACTAGGTTAGCATAAAAATTTAAAATTATTTCAAATAAAACATGTAAAAAATATTAATAAATGTCCTACATAAAATACCACTATTACTTTTTAATCACAACAAAAGTATTAATAAATTTCCTACATTAAATATCACCATTACTTTTAATCACAACATAAAATTAAAAAAAGATGAATTATCCTTTTTTGAAAGCTTGTAAGTAAAATTATGTCTAAATTTTGAAATAGATAGAAATCTTTCATATTTTCAAATATTTTAAACAAAAAAATTCAAAAATACCATTAAGAATAAAACGAAATATATTTTTTTTAATGAAAAGCATTAATTTTTAAAATATAAAATATCACAACATACATCAAATGACTCTATTTAATAGCATGAATAAATTTTGAATAAATTTTGAATAAATATAATAAACTATTATTGTAAAATAGTACCAAGTTCTATCCTAGTGATTGAGTACTGGTCATCTAAGTCATGAGTCAATCCTAGATTTAAGAGGCCTCCCCTAACCCCCCATGATATCTGGATTCAAATCCAAATCAGGCAAAATTTATAAATACGTATTCCCAGACGAATATGATTGGATATTATCAGACACATTCTCAACCCTGGTTATTCTCAAGGTCAGACACTTACCAAGGGCATTTAAATACGTATTCCCCTAACCCCTCTCTCTCTCTCTCTCTCTCTCTCTCTCTCTCCCCCCCTCTCCATCCATATCTGTCTATACACATAGCGACACTCTCTCCCCTCCATCTTCATTCTTTCTCTCATCAAATTTTTTTCTTCTAGGTTCAGGAACTTGATTCACTCATAAGTATCTTATGTAATTTTTTCAGTGAGAAAAATTAAAAAAAGAAAAATTGAAAAAGATAAAAGATAAAAATTCAGGATAGATATGCACAGAAAGATATCAAAAAAAATATTCTAGATATTATATTATTTGGGATTTTTTTGTTGTTAAATTGTGATTTTTTTAAGCTATAATTATTAATAAATTGTAAAAAAATTATAAATCAACGCTATTATAGTGCAGGTTTCATATTATTTTAAATTACAATATATTAATCAATTGTTTGATAAAATACAATAACCTGAACAAATAAAAAAATTCAAAAATCATGAAATATTCAAAGATTTTCTCTTAAAATTTGAATGTTCTGATAGATCCAAAAGATTAACCTACAAGGATAATTTGTCTTCATAACTTATGGGAGAGGAACTAAGAAATATATCCATAGCATCTAAGGCTTTGGAATTTGATACCCTGCAAATGATGGTTGAGCATAAGTCTCAAAAGTTAAGCTCAATTTTTGTGAATCTACTATTCAGGAGGAAACCAATCCACAAATCACTCCTTATGTTTAAAAATTCTCTAAGATCACAAGGTAACTTTCTCAACCAAAAACTTAAATGCCTCCAACTTTCTCAAAACTTACAAAAACCTAACCCTTTAATGCTGACAATATACTTTACAATGGATGAGCGAAGAAATGAAAAAAATAGCATAATTACCTGTATGCAAGAAATATGGCCCCACAGATCTGTTTTAACCAAAAATACATCAGTCTGGGGGAAATTGATTTTTTTAGCTGGGGGAAATTGAATTTTTTAATTTCAAAATTTGATCTGAAACTTAAAACTATGCTTTTCCTCATCCCTATATTCTATTATTGTTCTTTTGTTTTTATGCAAAGAATTCCTTAACAATTATTTAGTGCTACCTTGATGCTATAATTAAGGGATTGCTGTTGCTGAGACCTAGACTTCTAGATACTATATTACAATATCTGGTGTGTTCCAAAACCATCTATAATTGTGACCAGTTAACCTTGAAAAATTGATCTGCAGTCAGGAAAAAAGGGTTCCCTTTAGTTTGTGCAAGCTTTTCTGAATACCTTCAACTACTGCAATTGTACAAAAATACTCTCCTCAGTATGCCTTAAATACAACTCCAATTAGTCTGTCGTATAACAGGAAACAGGCCAAAATTGAGATCCAAAATTCCATCGTTAGATAACCAAGGGAGGGCTGCTCCAAAAGGCTGAGTCATGCAACTAAAGAAAGTGATCACCATTAATGATTAGAGACTCCTTTTTTCTTCTTGCAATTTAAATTGCAAGAACAAAAAAAAATCCCTCGCCCTAAGCATTAGGGAAATGACTTCTTCAGCAATGTAGCATGTTCGGATAATCCAAAGAAACACCAGATATTGTTTCTGGACCTAACATTTTTTTCTAGCTCCAGTTATTTCTTCAATTTCCATCCCTCCCCATGTCCAGACCTAAAGAAAGGAAACATTGACAAAAACAATCATCATTCTTAAACTGAATCACTCGTAACACGGATCCATCCAAACCCTAAAGATAAAAGAAATGCATTCACTTAACCCGTACAAACCTGATCCTCATCCATCTACGACAACCTTGGAATCACGAACCCCCCAGCAAAGCCTACCTAGAGAACCCCAATCACGAGCTCATCCACAGAATTCCGTCATTTTTACAATGTTCCGAGCGATCCCCGGGAAAATTTCAAAAACTTGGACAGGAATTTCAAAACCCTAAGCACAGAAAACCCTAATTCCGAAGGAAAGCCAAGAGAGAGAGGCGCAAGGAACGCACCTGGAGCTGGATGTTGCGGAACTTCTCGGGAGCGTTGGAGGAGGCACCGCGGGCCATCCGGGGGAGGCCGCCGATCTCGCGGCGCTGGAGCTTCCGCACCGAATTGACGCAATCCCTCTCCCGGAGCTTCCGGGCGGCGCCGCCGGACGACCCCAGCTCCCGCCCCCGCTTCTTCGCCGTCACACGTAGGCGGGGCCGCAGCAGAGACTTCTTGTGGTTCTCCATTCCCCTCCTTCAAAGGAAACCACAAGGCCGGCAAGGAGAGAGAGAAAGAGATCAAACGAAGAGAGTCAGGGGATTTCTTGGAGCCGCAGTTAGGGTTAGGGCTAGGGTTTGTCCTAGCTCCATCGGGGACGGAGGCCGACGAGGAGCACGAGAAGGTAAACAAAGAACTCGTCGTCTCCGGCGTGCCTGGGTGGAATTTTTCCGTTCCCTCCTTTTTATAGCCAGGGTTCTATGAACCGGGTTCGGACCGTTCGGTACGTCGGCGGAGCGGCTTGAACCGTTTCCTAAATCGGGTTTGGTGTGCCTCCGGAGTCGACCGGTAGAGAGGAATTTGGTGTGCCTCCGGAAGCGACGTAGGAGCACAACGAATAAATGCTGCTTCCTTGGGTGATTTATTGAAGAATTTTTTTTTATTATTATTATTATTTTAATTTTTTGGGTAAGGATTTATTAAAAACTTGAGAGGGCATTGGCTTGCCCAATAAAATTCAGTGGCACCGTAGGAAGTGCTTGTTCTCAAAAATTGGATCCAACCTTGCAAATTAATTTAGTAAATGAATGAGGCCAAAAATTTTAGGAATAACCTGATAATCTTTTTTTAAGAGAAAAAAATGCTAGTTTTGCCGTAGCTGTAAGATAATTCACTGCAATAAGAATGGGGTTTCTATATTACCGTATCAATGCTCACTTTATTAGGAAGAAAAAAATTTCTTTAACATCTTAATTCTTCTAACATTGCATGCTCTTTAAATATCATAACCTTCTCATCTCTTTTCTCTTCTATGTTAAATGAATTATGCTCATCCTCTACGGACGTAACGCTAATACATTGAGACGGAAGTATGCTTTGAATTTATATCCCATTTTATATGGCAGCTTATGAAAGCTAATGAAAAGTTAGATTTCTTTTTTATAATGAAGAAAAACTCTTTTGACATATATTCTTTATTAATTTTAGTTATTATGAAACCTTGGCAGCTACAATAGCATTATTTTGAGAGAGTTTAAAAAGATTTTGTAGATATTTATCGCCTCATCTTTATTTATTTTTATTAGTAATCATGTAATTACATCTGATCATCAATTATTACTAAAGTTTTATTTGAGATTAAATGCTGAGTAATTGCTCATCAGTAAGTTATCGGCTAATAACTGATTCTAAACAAAACTTAAATACTCTTAAATGAAATGGCACTCTTACACTCATGGTTTTGATGTAGTCATGGCAATTCCTTAGTATGTGCTTGAAAGTGATCATACTCAGCAACATTGCACATAATAGCAGCAAGCAAGTTGGGGGAGATGCAAGGAATGGAAAAGGTTTTATGCTTCCTAGATCAAATCTGGAATCCATAAGCCAGAGTTCAATCACAAAGAGAGAGAGAGAGAGAGAGAGAGAGAGAGAGTTTAAAATTGTGACACTGGTCCTTCAATCCTTGACCACCTACAAGTTTATTAAAGTTGTGAGCTATTTGAATTGCAATGCAGAAAAATTGTTTATCACACTGTCGTGGATGCATGGAACGTTCGAGAAGGTACACATCTTGGCTTTATCTTATTTCCACAAACTTAACCAAGAATTATTACATTGCATGTGAAGGGTGGCACCAGGCACATGAAGAAATTTTCTTTGGACCCTCTCTTCCAAGCGTCGAAGTCCAGCTTTTTGCTCATGCTTTCAAAGTAGAGGTGTGGTGGGCCAATGAGTTTGGCCACCCTCTTTTCCTGAAGACTTTCCTTCCATGCTAATTTTTCAAATGCCATTGGAGGGGTTTTGTCGAGGAAGGTCAAGACATATGTGACAGTCATTCAGCATCCTTGCTTCTCTTCTGCGTCTCAGCTCCTTTCAAGTTCAGACGTACGAGTCAACCGGACAACTGGCTTGGCCTTTATTCTCATCCTAATCTAGCTTAGATTTTGCTTGCATTCGGGTAAAACCATACAATGGCGCCATGCACGCTTTTTACCAGCACATAGGCGGGAAGTTGAGGGTGATAAATTCAATTGATTCAATGTGATAACATTTTTGAGCCGTTTGTATCATAATAATCCATGTTAGTAATATAAATGATAATATTTAATTATTAATAATTCAATTTTCTTTTGAAAGGTAGGTTTATGAGATTAGCAAAATTTATTAATCTCAGATTACGCACTTGACTTCTAATGTAAATATTTAATCTGATTATATATTCAATATACACTTGATGATATTTAAATATTTAATATTATATTTATATTTAATATTTTAAATAATATTAGATATCTATATAATAATACATAATATTAAATTTAATATTATTAATATTATTAAGTTTAAATACTTTAATAATATAAATATTATATTTAAATAATTTTATATTTAGAGATATTATTAAATATATATTACTAAATAATTTATTATATCGTTAAATATATATTATATATTAAATATTTATAATATCAAAATATAAAATATTTTTAAAATGATTTTATGAAGAATTCTTATTTTTTTACTAGAATATTTTATATTTGAGCAAGAAAAAAAAAAAGAAACTTAAAAGACAAAAAGGATTTATGATAAAATATAAATAGAATTTAAAATTGTAGTAATATAAATTCTTGCATTTTTTAGAATTTAAGCTAAGGCAAACTAAATATAATAATCTTACATTTTTAGTAATTTGATTATCAAATATAAGATTCTCAAAAATATAAAATTTTAGATTATATTATATTACCACATATCAAATGCCATCATAATATTAAGATTTTAATAAAGCAATCGGCAACATAAAAATTGCTTTTTATGGACTTCATTTTGTCCCTATTGAGGACTATTGGGAATGTAAGGTAACCTATGGGGAATTTTGATGATAATTTAGCCATGCAACATTCAAAGCTTGTTCTTTCAATGGTGTATTCTTGCATATTACATTCAATATCTTGCTGTATTTAACCGAATATAGTTTTAACCTATGTGAAGAGTAACTAGCATGAGTGAGTTGGATCATTTTGATGTGGATGTTGCAATCCAATCGCATCTGATGTACCCACACGTGTCATGGTTGATGTTTATTTTCTCATGGTTTAAAATAATGGTTGCCAGCAGGACAATTTTGCAAGGGCCCTCATTACATCATACATTTATGCATGCTAGTATTTATGCAACAATCTTTACTTGGCCATTGTCCTATTTTGGTGGTCATCACATAGCAAGAATACTAAATATTAATTGATATTTTCACTATTCATCCAACTATTACAAGATTCCCTTTTCTCGGACTTTTCAAAGTGATTATAAAAACAATACTTTTTGTTATAAATGCAGTGACTTGATCAAATTATACTGTTATTTTACCATGGATGTCTATTTTTTTCCACTATGACAGCAAATAATGATTGTTATGAGGGCTATTACCATCAGAAAAATATTTATGAATTATACCTTAGGGTGTGCATTAATATTACACAATACTACAACCTCAAAAAACCGGATGGCTCCAGAAACAGCAATTTTAGACAGGCAGTCTCATCCATGGCCACTCATCTATCGTTTATCAGTACCACATAAATCTCTATTGGGCAAAATAATAGTTTGCTACATACTTCCCACTCCCATATCATTTATATTTATCAGATTCAATCTTAAACGTATGGTTAACAGCTCTCAATTAAAAATTTAGGTTTATTGCGCACTGAGCGACAGTGGAGGGGAGATCGCTGGGAGCCTGTCATTGAAAATTGGCGAAGTCATTTCCTACAGGACAGTCGCAAAAATATAAAAAAATATATAAAAAAAAATCATGGAGAGGCTATGGTTGGTGATTTTGCTACCACAAAGGACTCACCACCTAAAGGTCTACGATATGGACATTTTGTTGACCGGCTACAAGTAGTTTGGTTTACAGTGCAGACGTGTGTTGAAATAAATCATATTAGCTCCATAACATTTGATATGAAATATCTCGCCATCAAACCCATACAATAAAATCCAAAGTCTTTCACAAACTTTAATTTTTTAAATTATTTATTTTATTTTATTTTCTTATTTATATATTGTTACTTATGTAATAGCTTTTTTGGTTTAACATGATAAAATATTATTATTAATTTATTTTTTTTAAAAGCTTAACCTCTCGAAGTAGTTATCGAAAGACGTAATTCCTTTGAAGCGGTAATATGAAGGGATGATCTCTTTGAAAGGATCATAATTATTTTAAATTTCTTATTTTATCTATTATTATGATCACATTCGCTATAGTTTGTATTAAAACTTAGAATCGATATTTTGATGCCTTCTATTTTTTATTTTTTATTTTTTTATTCTATTAAAAAAATCTTACTTTTTGTGACTATTTCAAAACCTTCAAGCTTCCGTTGAAAAAATAAAAAGTTCTTACCTCTTATTGTTGCACTCAAAACTGTTTCAGATTCTATAAAAAAAAAAAAAGAAAGAAAAACTTAGTTTTGTTTTCTACTTTCCTTCATCTGCATTAAAAAAAATATATATATGATCTTCTTCTGATCGTTCAAAAAAAAAAAAGGTGTTTTGGTAAAACAGAACAAAATTTTTTTGGCTTCGCCCACGAGATGGGAAGTCACAAGCATGCGTAGAAAATTCTAGCAGCAGTGCTGTCACCCACTCGGTCGCTCAATGTGATGAAAGCCGCAAGATCCCACTTTAAACTTTAATTTGGTAGAACCGTTATGGACCACTCTTTGGATTCTTTCTATTTTGTCCCTGGTTCAGACTTCTAATTACCATTGTATCCCTCTCTAAAAATGCGCCATTTCCTGAGCCCGCCCACCTCTAATGAAGTTAGCTACATTTTAATATTATGATGCCAATACTTGGTTATCTTTTCTATCCTATAATCTACTTAAATCATAAATCTTAAAAATAAAAAAAGATAAAAAAACTTTTAGAAATTATATATGTAGATCCATAAATAGAAAAGATGACTAAATCTTAAACTTTATTACATTCAAATGTAGTCAAATCTAACCCTTTCTTTTTTTTATAAGGATTGATTTAAACTTAACTATACCCACGTGTGGTCAAGCCCATATTCGATTACCCTTTTCATCTTTAGATCCACACAAATTACAAATTTTAAAGATGAAGTGACTCCAAAATCTATATAGATTTAAGGATAAAAAATATGATCAAATATAAAACATAGCTACATATAATTCAGTCCATCTATTTTTCTCTTAATATGTATGTATGTGTGTGTATATATATATATATATATGGATGGATGTATGCAAGTTATATAATATTATTTAAATTATTTAATTTTTAATCATTTAATGCATAAGCCATAAGTATATAAATTATATATAATTTTTTTATAAATAATTTAGAGATACTAAGATATATCTAATGGTTCAAATCATCAATACAAGACCATAATCATGCAATAAAGACTAGACCAAATTTAAGTTGAAATTTAGTTAACCAGATTCTAGTCCACCCTCTTTTTATATATATATATATATATATATATATATCTTAATCCTTATAACATAATAAATTAGTTTTGAATAAGAACAAGAGAAGGATTAAGGTGACAATGACCTTTGGATGCATTTAGGATTTAATTATTAAAACAATACAATCGATATGAGGGTATTTTGGACCCTCAATTAGCTAACTTTTAAAAATAATCATTACATCATAGTTACTCAATCATTCCTTGGACCATGCCTTTAATCATATTTGTGGTGGTATAACAAAAGATTTCACTACGTCTTGATAGTGATAAAGCACCAAGATTTCTCTACTGGAACAATGTATCTTTATTTTTTATATGTTACAAGGAAGTTAAACATACCTTTATTTTTTTTTGTCCATGAATGTCATAACAATAACATAAACAATAATAAGGTGTTCATTCCAACCAAGAACATTCATTTCACTTTGCTTCTGTTTTTAATTTCCTCTTGCGAGATACTAACAATTCATTCATTTTATTTCCATTTTGAGTAATTTATATAACTTATCAAACATTCTTTATAATTCTTCTCTAAAACTATAGATCAATTGCAATTAAAAATCATTATTTGATATGCCGTACAGCTAACGATTAATTAAAGTCATGAAATGGAATATGAACAAAATAGCACATCAATTGTGACAAATGAACCAACGCATGAACTTAAAAGTATATTGTATGCGTCAAGGCCAAATTTAATGGTAGCATAGTAAATTAGAGTTCTTGTAGAGGTATTGCCTTGGTTATTCCATCTCTTGATGGATTCGTCATCAGCGCCGGTGGGTCGCACTTATATAATGTCATGATTCTTATCGCAAGATTGAGAGAGACCTGAGAGAGCCTCATCTCAGTTGTGCATGCTAGTTGGATGGTACCAGCAGAAGACTTTAAAACCATACCTAACCAAATCTCATGTTTAGAAGCGTAACGGGTGGCTCACATTTTATTCTCAATGATAGACAGCATTTGGCATACAGAATATGATGGAATAGAAAGAAGAACAAAATAACATAAAGATCCAGATATACTAAAAATTATTCTATTTATTTTTAATAAATGATAAAATAATAGAGCAAATAAATAAAAATAATAATGAAATATGATAAAAATAAACACATTTGTTTTGGTTGAAACAAAATTCATTATTCATGAAATATAATTTTATTCTATTCTTATGGTAAAGAAGTATAGAAAAGAATTAAAAAAGTTTTATATCTTAATTTTTTTTTTTCTAATTCGATATGAAACACACCCTAAAGTTAGCATGCTTTTTAGAAATGTTATATCAAATAAAATAAAAAATCTTAAAATCAAAGTTAAGATCTAATAATAAACCTTCTGAAATCTTCTTTCAGAAGGTAGCACCAACAAGCTATAATTATATCTCGTTCCAAATTAAGCACCACCTAACAACGACCCTCCACAGCCATCCACCTCCCCCACCCCTTCCAAGGCCCAGACCCAGGGGCGTTCTTGGTGTTGGCGTCCAGCCCCCAGGGGCACCTTCACGCTTTGAAAATTTCCCTTTTTCCACGGGCCATTCTGGGACTCCCACTTCCCCCGGCTAAAAGTATTGTCCGAAAAGCTCCCACTCCCCAGCCCCACTCCTCCAAACCCAACCCCCATCCCTCTCTCTCCATTTCTTCTTCCCCAAACGCACAGAGGGAGGGAGAGAGAGAGAGAGAGAGAGAGAGAGAGAGAGAGAGAGGAGTAAAGCAAACACCAAGGCCGACGCCTTCGGCCAGACGCGACACTCCGTTTGGGATATTTTTCCGATAGCATTCGCTCGCGTTTTAGGGAGGCGGAGAGAGGGGAATGCCCGCCGGAGAGATCGGAGATCGAGCTCGGGGATTGGAATCACCGGCAGGGGAGGCAGCGAAAGGTGAGTTCTTGATTCGATCGGAGGGCATCACGGTGCTTTCCCCGTGGTTTAGGGCTTCGATCGAGCGAATCCGACGGATTGGGTCGGGCGATCGGGGGTTTCTTGGCTCCGGAGGACGAGATTCCCTAGGCATTGTAGAAGTTTTTAATGAATCGGGCTCCCGGTGCCACTTTCTTTGAATTTTTATGCGGCCGTTGGGAATTATTTTTCTTTCTTGGGATTTTGTATGGGAATTGGATCCGGAAATGGTTTCGATTGGTAGATCTGGGATTTGATTTGATCTTTTGTGATGGTTTTTTTTTTTTTTTTTTCTTATAATGGATTCTTTCAGGTTGGGAGGATTCGGGGATTTGAATTGCCGAGGGGTGTTTATGAGGTGTAGCTGATAGAGGATTTGATTTGTTGGCATTGAGGAAATGGACTGTGATACTCCTCTCGACTACGCGCTGTTCCAGCTCTCGCCGAGACGTTCACGGTGAGAATGCTTTACCAGAATGGCTTTTAGGTTCCATACCTTCGTTTTCTGGCAATCTCGGAAAGAAAAAGTTTATTTATTTATTTATTTTTTCAGGTGTGAGTTGATTGTTTCGGGAGATGGGAAGATCGAGAGGCTGGCCTCTGGATTCTTGAAGCCATTCATCACTCATTTGAAGGTTGCTGAAGAACAGGCTTCACGGGCAGTTCCGTCGATAAAGCTTGATGTCGAGAGACGGACAAATAGTGGCACATGGTTCAACAAAGGAACCCTAGAAAGGTTAGAGGCTTAAACCTACCTGTAACATCTGCTTGTTAGAACGTGTTTGGAGACATATTTATTAATTTGGATACAGGTGGTCTTTGTGAGCACTATTTTTATGAATGCATTGTATGCGGCATCATGAATAAATTTTTGGTGCAGGTTTGTTAGATTTGTTAGTACACCTGAGGTGCTGGAATTGGTCAATACGTTTGATGCTGAGATGTCACAGTTGGAAGGTGCTAGGAAAATATACTCACAGGTAATACACTTTTCTGCACTCTATGTTTTTCTGGATTAAACAGTGACTTCATTAAGCATTATCTGAAAGTGCAATGCCTTCCAATTCAGGGAGCAGGAGATCCACCTTCTGGTACATTGGGTACGTTAAATTTTCTTTTCTCGATGATTATTCCCACTTCCACTTTTTTTTTTTTTTTTTTTGAACAACAAATGCCATCTTTTACAAGATGATTTTGTCTGTGATTTCTCATGCACCAATTGTTGAAACCTCAAGAACAATTTAAGTGCTGTTCATTTTATCAAGATATTTCTCCTCTCAAGCCGCAATGTGTATTCACGGCGCTTTGCTAGTTTGTAGTTTGTATTAAGGCCTTGTTCCTTATTCATCTGAATTTCATGGCCCAACTCGATCCAATTATCTAGATAAGTAAGTTGCATAAGGTCATTCACAAGCACATTGCAAAGCAAGTTGCACGTGCCCTTTTTCTTGCCTTCCAGTCTGGTTTCTGTGGCCATTTTTGTGTGAATTTAATTTGGTCTATATTCAGCATCAAGGTGATCATTAGTACCTCAGACAGTTAAGCTGCTGCCATCACTTAAGGTTGGGATATATTATAAGAAATAATATTTTGCTGTAAACATCTGAGATTTTTGGCCCTTTGACCTAAAATGGGATGCTGAAATATATTTTAAGTCAAAAGTGCTATGAGTAGGGCGTTACAAAGTAAATAATAGTATAATTTCTGATGAATCATTGTGTAACCAAGTTTCAGTATTCAACATGGGATTCAATAACCTATATTGCCTTGTGATAGGCTCCACCATTTGAGGCAGATAGAAAAGATCTTCACAATCTTTTATTGCTAACTTTGGGCTAGTTGTGGTGCTATCAGTTAGGGTCATGGACTTTAGTTGGCAGCTGGCTTGGGTGGGGATCAAGGGTTCAACTTGGAGGGTTTCAAGAATGATAACTGGAATGGTTACTCAAACTTTCAAACTGATTCTTTAGATAAATGAACAGTGCATGTATATTGTATCATCAACAATAATCCTGACAATTATGCAAATGCGAATGTTCAGGTTGCATATATGTAAAATGGCTTTTTGCTGTATAGAACCTACAAACCATTTAATGCACGAGTCAATGCATGCATTCAAACTGGGATATAACAATAAGGGCCTCTGGCAGTTACTTTTCAGGAACCAGTAAATATCCTGACAACTTTTTATATAATGTATATTTTAATTTTAACAATATCCCATCTCCATCTCTTCAACTTCTATCTCTTCAACTTCATGCATATTCTTTTCCATAAATGAGGTGCCCATGCATTGCAAATTGTGTTTATGTGATAATCTTTCACCTTTTAAATGGTTTATTTGAATTAAGTTTTCTGACCCTTCCTAATATTTTACAGTAGAATTTGCTAAAAACAAATCTTTGATGGTTTTCTTATATGAGGAAGTCATTCGGTCTGTCTTGCTTTTTCCTATATATGATTCTTGTAAAAGTTGCATCATTTTGTTAACACAATATTCCATGTAATATATTGTTCAGGTGAACGTGAAACAGCTGCAGCAGCAGCCTCAGACATAACAAAGTAGGCTTCTCTTCTTGTTACAAAATTGCTCAAGTTGTGGATGCACTTGCTGCTATAGTCCTAAACTCCTAGTTAATTTATGCTTCATTATAAAATTTCACATATAACTATCTTTTGCTTATTTATTTAACAAATTTATGTGTCTGAGAGGGAGATGTGATCCACAACAGGCGTACAATCTGAAGAGTGGTTCCTTTGAAATTGATTGCATATGTCAATATTAATGATATTAGTTTTTGTTGGTTCGTTATTTCAGTAGCCTATCAAATATACAGGTAATGGTTATGTCCACTATAAACATGATGCCGTGATCTCCTCACATGACTCCAAACAATTCATGTGCTAGAAAGGTCCCTTACAAAAACTCATTTGTGCAGTTGCTTTGAGTAATCACTTGTAGGTGCATTAACGGATCCCAGCAACCTCATCAACCTCATGCAAGTTTTACTTGCATTTGCCTTTTTGATTCTTTGTACTCCGTTAGGCCTTTTTTTTATTATATCTTTTTCTATATTAGAGGCTGGTGGTCTTCATGTGTATGTTAAGAGCAGAAGTGTGAAAGGTCAAACTGTTTGAGCACAAGGTGATCAGATCTGAAAGAGGAACAACTTACAATTTGTAGCTATGGAGATGAATGGAGACTGAAGGTATCATCGGACAATACAAATGGCCTAATGTGCTACGAAAGTTGTTCTAATGGAGACTAGAAAAGGGCTATGCTTTGAAAAACAATGTAAAGCTAGGAATCATGTATTCCGAACAAGATGAAGATGTAGAGAAGTATATCTATGTCTATACCAGGTTTGAAGCGTGGTGAAGTTGAGATGTGTCTTTGGAAGTGTTTAGCACTTGTCAAGATTAATTGAAGTTGAAGATAATTTAATTAAAAGATCAACATTGTTGTGATAGTTCGAATGTTGTTAATGAGGAGTGCAAAGGGATGAGTTCAACAGCGAGGGACAACATTGTGGTGGATGCATGGTACAACTACAAGGGATAGAATTAAGAAAACCATTATATTTTTTGCTTTTACTCATTCTTTGTTTTTCCTTCATAAGAAAATGTTTTGACCTGCAATTTCCTTTGCTTTTTAATTACTGATAAAATAAAAGAGAAGATATTTAGTACCAAGGAAAAATGGAAGCAATTTTATTATGCAGCCAATCCTTTTGGCCTCCATTCCTAGGGAATGTCTCTAGAAGTGCATTTTGCTTAATGGGGAATTGGTTACAAGAAAAAGAAATGCTAGCCTAATTTGGTGTTGCTTGATCATCTTGCAATTTACAATGGTTTGTTGGACATGTTAACAGAAATTGTAAAAGGAAAAACCTATTTAATTGGGCTCAGGCCTTTTTTTCCTGTTAGGCAACAAATTTTGAATCTGGCATCACCCCTGTTCTTTAAAATTTGTATGCATGGCTATGTATTGTTAGCGCTTGTCAACTTGATTTCATCAATGCAAGGAACATATAAGCAGACAAAATTGACCGTGTTTAAAAGTAGAATAGGATATGCATGATTTCAGAGTTGATAAATTTGGAGTTTTAACCTGGCCTGTGGGAAAAGGTGCTTTCCTGACTTTATTTAATATTAGGTGGCTGCGTGGCCATGCTGGTTTCAAAGGTTGTTTGCCTTATGTTGACGAACCCCACTATGTGATCTTAAATATGCGGATTTAACTAAAGTAAAGTTGATAAGTTAGAACTTATACCTTCACCAATTTAGGATCTGGGGAATGCTGGAAGTGAGCATGAGCTGTAACAGTATTTCCTAAAATGTTACCACTAAAAAGTGAAAACTGAAAACCCAGTATGAGTGAGCATAAAGCCATGAACCTGACAATTAAATGAAATGGGTGGAAAAGAAAAACATTGCTTGAAACTTTTCTTCCAGTTCCTGAACTAGTGTCTCAAAATATACCCCTCTTTTTATTGTTTCCTACCCAGGAAGGAACTTCTCAGAGCCATTGATGTGCGGCTTGTTGCTGTTAAGCAAGATCTGGCTGCAGCTTGTGCTCGGGCATCGTCTGCCGGATTCACCCTTGACAACGTCTCTGAACTTTTTCTCTTTGCAGACCATTTTGGTGCACATCGCCTGAAGTAAGTTCAAAACTCCATCTCTTAATATCCAGTCTAAGTTGCTGACCTGTACAACATAAATGCTTTGATATTGGAACATGTGATGGTTTGAGGCCCGAGAAGGGAATATCTTTGGTGATGCAGTGCAACAGATATTGAGCCTATGGTGTTTGTAAATATACCCAGCCACTACCTGGAGTTTCTATTACATTATGGCCTCTTTAATCTGGTTCTTAGCCTTAGGATCACTTCAAATGCATGGTCATGACATGCACTGGTATTGAGTTTCTGTAACTAGAAATCTGAAGTATTGATAATCCGATGAATCTAATGATACCCAGCAGAGATTGTGGAATCTCTTTCTATAGGGAACGAGCATTGTCTCATTAATTTGAGGCCAGATATTATAATTCCATTGTTGCTGTTGATTAAATCAAAGGTCAGTCTTCCACTTGACCTGACCGCTGAACCAGTAAGGCTACATAACAGAAAATTGTATAAAGGCCCTGCTACCATTATCAATCTACATTTCTGTACTGATTACAAAGGATAGGAAATTTTTTCTTTCTCATCGTTCACTGTTTTGGTATTGTTTGACCAATTGACTTTGAGATTTTTCCATTATGGCCTCTGCCCTATCTGCAATCCAAGTATTTTGACTTGGTTTTTATCTGCATGGAGTGGGATCTAGCAATGTTTTCTTTATTTGTGCCATCAGATTTTGGTAGCCACCCATTGAATGCTCCCCATATGCTCAAATTGGGGCTATTGTAACCAAGGTTTTAAATATTGTGGGATGCGGGTGTCTCTATTTTTCCACGTAAGAAGACGTGCCGTTGTTTTGCCCTGTCCCAATGGCCATCCTGATTAATTGTCTTGTTAGATTACCCATTTCTTTCCC
Organism: Metroxylon sagu; assembly: GCA_017589505.3. Classification (NCBI taxonomy): domain Eukaryota; kingdom Viridiplantae; phylum Streptophyta; class Magnoliopsida; order Arecales; family Arecaceae; genus Metroxylon; species Metroxylon sagu. The sequence goes on along the minus strand of JACVBY030000640.1, from coordinate 1,597,524 downwards.
CTTTTTGTTTCCTCTATTTCTTTCTTTATTAATTCTTTTTTCCTTTCTTTCTTTCTTTTTTTCCCTTCTTTACTTTCTCTCTCTTATTTTTCTCCCTTCTTTCCTTTCTTGCCTGTTCTTCTTCCTTTCTTTTTTTCGTTCCTTTATTTCTTTTTCTTCTCATTTTCTTTCTTTCTTCCTTTCTCTCCTTTTCTTATTTCCTTTATTGTTTTCCTTTCATTTTTTCTCTCCTTTTTCCCCCTCTTTATCCTTCTTTCCCTGCATGAATGTGTTTTGATATCCCACTCCCATCCTGGTCCCATTTTCTCATAGGAATGGGATGGGCAATCAGTAGTCTCCCATCTTGCTGGGGTTTTAAATCCTCAATCGAAACATTTGAAAGCCTGCTTCAAAACCCTGCCCATGTGGCTCCATTTGCTGTCCTCCCTTGATCAGCCTGGCATTGTTTGCTGGGCTTTTAAATTTTCTGCAAATTCTAACTGCTTAATAGTGCAAACTTTTCAAATCCAGTATTTCATACCCAACCGACCAACTGGCCAACCAATAAATGAATGAATGTATAAATGATCCCTTATTTGGAGATGGTAATAGAATTAGTAGTAATAACAGCAAAAATAACCCAGAGATCTTTCTTGTCTTATCATCTAATACCACTGGGCATCTCAACTTTAAGGCTCCTTGTCTATACACCTTGTCACCAGTCAGATTACTATATGATCTCATGGTGGGTATTTTCTGAAAATGTATTGAACATTAAATGGGTCAACTGACAGGCTAGAATTCTTAATTTTTCAATCTATTGGCAAGAAGGATCCATTAGAACGTATTTATTGAATTGCAATCTAGTCTTTTGGTCAAAATGGGTCAGTTACTTGGAAGAACTATGACATCTTGATAATATGGCAGGGATTTAACAAACTTGGTGTCTAATATTGGTGCAAGTCAAACTTAATGCACATGGAGCAGATGCAAGTACTGGTGATGTTAATAAAAAAATTAATAGCAAATTGGTCTATAGCTTAGTGATTGCTCCCCGAATCTGTTGGGAGCAGGTTTCATGTTCAAAAGCCATAGGTCTTTCCTCAAGTGTTGATGTTGGTAATTCTTCCATAGTTTATATGAAATGATTTACGGCATTGTCATCGTTATAAATATTGTAACATAATCAGACACCATGCCTTTGTCAACTATCTTATCATAGTGTTTAAAATATGCATCATCTGGAGCTCTGCAAGAGTTGAATGGTCCTCTTTTTTAGATGAGAGGGTTGCCATCCCTGAGTAAGTACAGAAATAAATCCCCTTTTCTCATCTATTCCTCTTTTCTTCTGTTTCTTCTCATTATCAATCTGAAGTGATGGCTATAATGATGATGACAATGAAGTGATTAATAATGCAATATGCATCATCTGGCATCCAGTGAAGCATGCACGAAGTTTATTTCACTATGCCAGAGGCGGCCTGAGCTTGTTAGCCACCAGCATCTGCTGCCATCACTGCCACGATGGAAGGGCATTGACGAAGGGAATGTCCGTGCCTCCTCTAGCTCAGACATGTCAATAGATGAGCCAGAGATGGAACCAAGTGGTGCTAAATTACCGACTAACGATAGAGGTGGGCTTGAGCTCCCAAAGCCCAACAACAGCCAACAACCACAACTGAGTACGAAAGAGCTACCTGCTGCAAGTCAGCAGGCCAAGCCAATTCCAAGGCGTTTTGTGGATGTTCAATCGGAAAAAACAACAGAGGAGCCTTCTGCTGCATCAATGGCTGAGCCAGCTCAGCAGGCTATAGGAGGGGGTTCAAGGCGGCTGAGTGTGCAGGATCGGATCAACCTCTTTGAAAGCAAGCGGAAAGAACAGGCTGGAAATTCTAACAACAGCACTGGTGGTGGTGTTGGCAAGGTTGCTGGGGGGAAGGGGGAGCACCGAAGGTTTCCTTCTGATATCAGTCTGGAGAAGTCAGTGCTAAGGAGATGGAGTGGTGCCAGTGACATGAGCATAGATCTGAATAGCAGCACTAATAGCAGCTGCAGTGAGAGGAAAGAGAGTGGGAGTGCTGCAGGGACCCCTACATCTGCCAACTTTCATGCCCAATCAAGTAAAACTGTAGAGAAGGAGGCTGGTGGATTGAAGGATTCTGCTACATCACGCTCCAGGTTGGATCTTAATGAATGCCAAACAGCAATTCCTGCTTCTTCCTCTTCTTCATTGCTTTCATCCCAGGCACAAATCAAGGCTTTTCGTAAGGATAGAGATCGTACCGAGGATGAAGATCCTGCAACATCAAGTACCCAGTCAGGATCAGTTTTGGAAAAGGAGCAGGAGATTTACTGGAATAATGTTTCTATGGGCAGGATGGATAATCGTGGATCGAGTGATGAAGCTGCTTCTCAGGCCCGAGTGAAAACCTCTTCAGAATCAGGTCAGGGTGCTGGTTTGAAAGAGCATGCGGCCATTTGTACCCAACATAAAACCATTTCAGCGGAACATGTGAAAGAGCAAGCAGCTGTGCAGATCCCATCACGAGCTGTATCAGCTGTAGCAGAGCAGGTTGGAAGGAAAGATCAAGAAGGCTCGTGGTCCCAACCTAGAGAGATTCCTATAGGTGCAGATGGTGTTGGAGCGAAGGATCAACAGACCTTGGTTACACCATTCCGGACATTTGTGAGAAAAACAGAGGGTACTGAAGTGAAACCAAAGGGCATATCAGATTCACGATTTCCATCCAAATCTTCTTCTGGCAAGGTGGAAGACATCTCCTCAGAGAGTGACTTGCTGACTCCCCAGCCTCGGTGGAGAGCTTTTCCTGGAAAACTGGATGAAGTAGGGGTGAAAGAGGCACCTGCTTTGCAGGCTCCATTTGGTTCTGTTGCAACGAAACCAAAAGAAGATTCTGGTCGCCAGGGAACAAATTTGCGTCGACAATCATCTGCTCCTGATCAGATTAGGAAGTTGCAGGGACATAGAGATGAAAGAGCACCTACTGAAGGAAATGCTGCACCGGTTTTTCCAGGGAGGAGGGCTAAGGAAAGCATAGAAACGTTCGATTCATCCTCCACAACTTCAATGGAGCAGGTTCAGGTGGGTAGTAGGCCAACAAAAGGAAATCAGGAGCTGAATGATGAACTACAAATGAAAGCAAATGAATTGGAAAAACTTTTTGCTGCTCATAAGCTTAGGGTCCAGAGTGATCAGATGGCTTCTTCTCGAAGAAGCAAACCTGCTGCTGATGAGCAGGTCAATCATGCACCCAAGTCCATAGAGAAAAGATCAGCTATAACATTTCATAACCAATTGGCTGAGAGTAATCTAGTGAGGGAGAATTCTAGTAATCGTGTAGACTTCAATGCTAATTTGCTGTTGAAGATGGTAGATAATCAGGACTATGGTAATCAAATCAAGCAGAAGCTTGGCTCCCTCAGCCAGTCAGGTGATTGTAGAGGAAAATTCTATGAGAAATATGTGAAAAAACGGGATGCAAAGCTAAAGGAAGAGTGGGGATCTAAGAGGGCTCAAAAGGAAGCAAAGATGAAAGCGATGCATGACAGCTTAGAACGTAGTCAGGCTGAAATGAGGGCCAAATTTTCTGGATCTACTGATGGACAAGATTTGACTTACAATCATCGCCGTGCAGAGAAGTTGAGGTCTTTTAATGCCCGTTCAGCTTTAAAAAACAAAGACCAGGTATTTGAACTTACCCTTCCAGATAATGGTCTCAGTGCTTCTCTTTATGCATTTATTTGTTCTGGGATTTTGTGTACGTCGATCCTTATAGATTCGTATTTTACTTACGGAATTATTCCTCCTAAATGTTTATGTTATGGTATTGCAAATTGGGAAGCAAAATTTTCGTCCCTGGTAATCATTTTATCACATGGTTAATTGATGTGGATGGTTTCCTTGAGCTTATATTTCAACGTACATGCTCATGTTACTCGAACGGAATGGATCTTTGGTTTTCAAATTATCATCTGAGAGATTTGTGTATTAGGCATTAGTTTACAAGTGTAATCCTATCTGAAACAAATAATTAACGATGGAGACAGTTATGCCATACATGTTAATAACCTGGATCCTGTCTTGAAACATTTAAGTTAAAATACAGCAGCGAAACAAGAAAGCAGACTGCATTGCATCATGACTAGTTCGTTTCTGATGTTTTAGATTATGTAGTTGCTTTCTTGAGATTTTCTTCATTATAAGCTGTTCAGGCATCACTTTTCTCTTTTTGACTTGTTTCTTGTTCTTGAAATATTTCTATGCTCGATTATTTGCCCCTAAAATTTGAAAATTTTGTAAAATGATTGATTATGTTCGAGTCACTTTGCGCTGGTAAGCTGTTCTCATTTTGGCAGCAGGCAGTAGAGCCCCTTCAGGGAGAGGAAGAAGATCTGCAAGAACTTTATGAACAGGTTGAACATGGCCAAGATAGAACATATGGTGATAATCTATTTAGTGATGGTTCTTCTAAAATCAACCACTCCAGAAAGCTTCCTTCTAGTAAAAGTTTGTCATCCTCCACCCCTCGGACATCAGCAGCATCAATCCCTAAGTCTTCTACCAAAGCTACTAACACTGGTTCTGTAAAAAGCAGGACCCAACCTGAAAATCTTCTCGTACAGTCTGTTCCGAACTTCTCTGACTTCAGAAAGGAAAACACAAAACCATCGGCAGGAATTAGCAGGGTAAATATACGCGTACAGTCAAGAAACTTTTCTCGAAGCAAGAGCAACTGTGAAGAGGTGAACCTTGTTAAGGAAGAAAAGTCACGTAGATCACAGTCCATGAGGAAGTCCTTGGTTGGTCCTGATGAATTGAAGGACCTTTCACCTCTCAATTCTGACAGTGCCAATCTGACACCTTTAAGATTTTCTAAGGAGCAAATAGAGCCAGATAGAGTCCAGAAGAACTATGAATCAAAATCATTCCTCAGGAATGGCAATGGTTTAGGGCCTGGTGTAGCTAAACTCAAAGCCTCCATCGTTTCTGAGGTGGTAAAAGATGGAGAAGATTTAGAAAATGTGCTGGATCAGCGGGAGGACTCACCTGACATGGTTAAAGATGATGGAGAACTTGAAAGAACATCTGCTGAAGGAAATCGTAAAGCCGCAGATTTTCATGCAGACTCTGATAGTGAAAAGCCAAGACTGAGCCAAGAATTTGGAAATTCGGACGACCCTGGATCAGAAGATGATGATGTTCCAAGAATGTTCTCCCAAGCAGATGATGATATGCCTGCTGTTTCTACAAAGTTTACTTTGGCAGGAAATGTGCAGGAATCACCAGGAGAAAGCCCTGGATCTTGGAACTCACACATTCAACATTCATTTTCCTATGCGAATGAGACATCAGATCTTGAAGTTTCTGTAGATTCACCTACAGGCAGTCCAGCATCTTGGAACTCACACCCTCTAAACCAAATGATGGAAGCCGATGCTGCTCGGATGAGAAGGAAATGGGGAAATGCCCAGATACCTATGCTTATTGCTAACACATCTCAGCAACCGCGAAAGGATGTGACAAAAGGTTTCAAGCGGTTATTGAAATTTGGGAGAAAAAGCAGGGGTGTAGAGAGTTTGATAACTGACTGGGTATCTGCCTCAACAGCTTCTGAAGGTGATGATGACACAGAAGATGGCCGCGATTTGACGACACGTCCATCAGATGATCTGAGGAAGTCGAGAATGGGCTACCCTCTTTCTTATGATGGCTTCAATGAGGGTGAGGTCTTTCCTGAACAAGGTATCTTGCACCTTTACCTTGCTTTTCTTGGACCATCTTTTCTGCAGTTGTCCTTTCCACTTCTTTAAGTGATTTTTGTACATTATATGATCCTAGTAATCATCCCTCCTTTAATTACTCTAGTGATGTTCAATTGTTTCAGCTAGATTGCTTGCATAGAAGTTGATTTAACTTTCTTAAATGTTTAATGGGAGAAAACAGCAGTTTTGTGTGCTATAATTGCTCTTGTAGTGACTGAAGTTTGAAAGTCCATTTACTATGGGATACACTGCCATTGAGGCAAAGCACCAGGAAAAACAGGCTATTACTTAAAATGATGTTACCTTTTGGGGGTTTTGAATTATGAGATGCCGCGAGTCCTTAGGCAACAAGAATAAGGTGCACGGGGAGTTATGTTAGTATTTTAGTTTGGAATTTGGGTTGTTCTGAATTGATTGGCACTGTTAGGTTTGTCTTTATGTGGGTTCATCTCACAATTTTGGGCTCCCTAATGCTGCTGAGGTCCAAGTTTCTGTTTGTAGTAGACCATAACCAACCACATTGCATGTGCTAGGGTTTTCTTATTCCCTTCTTTGCAGTTCTTTCTTAGTGAGAATCATCTTCCTTCAAGTCTGTGTGAGTCAGTTGTAATATCAATTGAATTGTTCATTTGACTTTTTTAGCTCAGAGAGGAAGGTCAAGGGATTAGGAGACTTGCTATCCTTATCCTAAACATAACTTCTGATGACATGGTTTCCATTGTCTGCTACCTGCTGGATTCTTACTGGAAGTGGAGTGTTCTGCCTTTAAGCCATGTTAGGCTTGCTTAATCTTTGGAACAAATAACATTTGTACTGTTTATCAAACAGGGGAAAATTAGAAACAGGAGAAGTAATTTTTCATAGGAACCTACATATAATTGTATCTTGCCCCCTGGAATGAGAAGCAATTGCTTTGACCATTAATTATTGAAGAAAATTAGTTTTTTTGGAGTTCAACATAGCGTGGACAGTTTACTTCTGTTAATGTCAACAGGAATCCCTGAGCCTTTGATACATGTCATCAACACATTTTTATGGTGTAGCTATTTATCATTGAAAACTTGTTTCATTGCTTTGTATTCTAATTTTTTACCCTATTTATAGTTTACATTTCTTTTTCCATTTACATATATGCATGCAAAATTCTTTGATTTCTAAAATATTTGCGGGGACCTTCATAGAATTTTCTGTTTAGTTATTTCTACGCATGCTATAGCTGAACATACATCATTCCATGCAGCTCAATCCTTACGCAGCTCCATCCCAAATGCTCCTGCAAACTTCAAGTTGAGGGAGGACCATCTTACTGGAAGTTCTTTGAAAGGTTATAACTTGCATCTTCTTTAGAATTTCATATTTTGTTTATATGTGAGACTAGGGAAGTAGCTATTGGTGATTAAATTATGCTTGGATGCTCAATATCATTTGCTTCCTCAACCATCCTGAACGTTCTTATCATTTATTTTGCCTGGTTTGTTGCCAGCACCTTGGCTTTGACATTTACCGCCTATTGTTTGAATTTTGCAGCACCCCGTTCTTTCTTCTCTCTTTCAACCTTTCGGAGCAAGGGAAGCGAATCCAAGCTTAGGTGACCTCGGAGAGTACGTGATATGGCTAAAGTTATATACCACTGTGAATTTTTTGATAGATGTTATACATCTGCATTAGTTTCTGATATCTTAGGTAATTCATGTGATTGTGAGTTGTGGTCTCCCTATTTCTTTGCGGTCTTGGATCTGCATAACGTTGGACAACTAGAATTTATTAGGCTAACATGCCAATTGGCACGGAAGTACTGGGTAGTCCAGCGTTTTCCTCTCCATCTGTAGTTTGTATTATCATGTATCAGAATTATGGGAACAAGAACCAGCCATGATATGCCACTACGCGATTGTTTTGTACAAATTAAAGAGACTTGTTCTTTATTTGTTTCTTGGCAATCTGTATGTTCTGTTTGTAATCTCCAATCTTCAACTTTATGGCCATTGATGCTTGCTCGTTGTGTTCACGGAATGCTCATGACTGTTCGCCCCGTGTCAAAACGCTTGAATGGTTTGTGGCTTCTAGCCCAGCATATTTTTTGTTGTATTCCTGTAAAGAACTCAGGTAAAATATTTGATGTGGAGAAGAGTTCTTGGCTGTGGCCAGTATATCTGGTGTTTGAAATTAATCAATCCTCGTCGCAACAACTATTCTGAAAGTTTTGATTTGCGAATGATGGTACTCTGATCACTTGGTTTCCTTTGTTTGGTAAAAACGTCTGCGTATTGTTGGGACTGTCCTACATGAATTATAGATGGGGTTCTAATGCAACTCGCTACAGTTTTCCTAAGCAATTTTATCGTTTTTGCTGTGGACGCATATCCCTTAACCGAGAATGGACAACGCACCTGTCAAACGTAACACATGGTGCATAGCGTAACACAACAGCGACTGGGATCTCTTTATTAGCTAGTACATATAATGCTTAAAGACAAAAACAATGAACTTTACGTTAAAACAGCATGCACTTCTCCCAACTCAATGAACACTTAATTGGGATCCACAAGTCTCTATGATGTGGTGGTCGCTTGCAAGGTCATTAGCATGCTGATGATCATCAATAGAAACAAATCAGCAGAATTGAACAAAATCCAGTTAGAAGAAAAAGGGCGAATCTAACTTTTGATGGAACCGGAACTATGAGGTGGAAGTTGTGATGGACATAGCACCGAACGAATGGCTAGCACCGCCGTTCCCCCTCTACAGAACAGAAGATGGGGGAAGGGCCATTGGGAGAGGGAAGTATCTATTATCTATTCTATCTGCACACCTCTCCGGAGAAGTAGGCGAGGAATCTATCTCACTTTGCCTGTCCTTATCCTGGCTCTTTCTTTCTCACGTGTTTCACCTCCAACTCCATTTATAAAGAGGACAGTAAGATGGGAAAACCATTGCCCACCAATTCTCTTTCCATAGGGTAATGGTAAGAAACCATTGGACTAGTAGCTCGCTCACGCAGGCTACTAGTACCCACTGGTTATAAGCAGGCAAGTGCAATTTATTGATTGTTATCACTTCCGCACCCTCTCATTGTGATATGCCACGTAGCATAGACTATCGCAGATATAAAATAGTTCGAGCTCAGTAGTCTCTCTCCCCATTAAATAATCGGGATGCCCAGAATGGCTTTGGGATTGAGAGAGTGGCGTGACGGTTCCCTTTTGGCGATAATGGCGCCTTAGTTTATGATCATAGGGGATAGAAAGGAAGAGTAAAGAATAATGAGAAATTAAAATAATTAATAAAAAAATAAAAAAAATTAAATAATTTAAAAGAATTTGAAAGACTCGTAGAAAGATGAGAAGGACTTATGAGAGTTTTTGAAAGCTTTAGTAAGAATAGAACCTATGGTTTGATGTAAGATAAGGAAAAAGGATTGAAGCCTATTTATAAATGTTGAAGGACTTTCAAATGATTCAAATAATTTTGAAAGTTAACTTTTTATAACCATTAAAAAGATAAATAAATTTTTTTAAATAAAAAAGTATAATATTCTTGAAAACTAATCATTTTAGTTGTTTTGAAGGGTATTTTGGAAATTGAACAGAAATACCTTACCTAACTAGCCTTTTTGCCTGTTGGAAAAGAGGATTTTCACTCTTTCCCATTTGGGCTTAGCATGCTAAGAGTATGCTCGGCAACCCGTGCCTGGCGTGCCAGGCTTGCAAGCCTAGTAACAGGCCGTGGGCCATGCTATGCCAGTCCATTATGAGCTGCGGTGCTGATACAACCTGCAAGCCTTAGGGAGCGGCCTGACACGGTCCGCCAGATGCATTCTATAGTGCTAGGCACGAGCTGTCTTGTTCGGAACTATGCCGGGTTTGGGCCGGCATGGCGCATTTTACACCTTTAATTTGCTGTGACTATGACGAGCCCAATTGAATCAACCGATGGCTTCAGGACCTTCAATTATTGCCAATTGTTTGGGCATCATCATAGCCTACCGTGTCTCGTATGAAAAATCTTATTGTATTTATACATTGATTTCATATTATAATAAAGAAGAAATAATAAAATTATATGATAAATAAGAAATTAACAATTAAAAACTTAATTAAGATATAAATTCTCGGTATGCTGAAATCATCTTTGTTGGAAATATATGCGGAGATTCAACTCCATCTTCAAGGGTTAAAATGTAGTGCTCTGACTTATCACAGGAATGTATGGGACCGTAATTTGTGGTCATAGAGAATTAATTGAATGATAGCATAAAAATTATTTAATAAATGATGGCATGAAATTGTTTAATAAATGATGATATGAAATTGTTAAATAAGTGTGATATGAGAATTGTTTAATGAATGATGACATGAAAATTTCTTAATATTGATAATAAGAAAATTTTATCATGATAACATAAATTATTCATAAAAGGTTAAAAATTTGCTTAAATATCTCAATATTTGCATAATCTTATTAATATTTATAGAAGAATATCAATTCCCTAATGACGTCCATCCATTATGATTGATATATAATTGTTTTACTAATTTATAGTTAATTTTATTTACTGAGTGTGTACTCATAAATCATTTTTTTATATAAATTTAATGAAATAAAATGAAGACCTTTGAGTAAAAGCGGCACCTATCAAATCATTTTCTTAGTTACCTTTTTGAATAAACCTATACATTAGATATTATCTATTTTCTAGTTGTTTAGATATGTGATACCCTAAATTTAGTCCCACATTGGATGGAAGAGAAATGTGCTATGTGCTTATAACTCAAGTCCACTTGTTTCCCATTAACTTTTACTCGAGTTTTTGGGCGACGTGGTTTCAGCCTGCTAATGAAGTTAGTTGGACTAGCAGGTGGGCTTGGAGCGTTACAAATAGTATTAGAGCCGATCCGAGTATGCGAAAGTTGGTGGGCATGAGGAAATGGCTACCCATGGGGGAAAGAAATGGGTCATATGCTTATGGGGGAAAGAAATGGGTCATATGCTTATGGGGGAAAGAAATAGGTCATATGCTTATAACTCAAGTCCGCTTGCTACCCATTAACTTCCATCGAGTTTTTGGGCCACGTGGTTTCAGCCCATTAACGGTTAATTGGGTTAGCATGTAGGCTTGGGGCATTACAAATCGTATCAAAGCCGATCCGAGTGTGCGAAAGTTAGTGGGGGTTAATTGGGCTAGCATGTAGGCTTGGGGCGTTACAAATGGTATCAGAGCCAACCTGAGTGTGCGGAAGTTGGTAGGGGCATGAGGAAAGGACTACCCATGTAGACTTGGAGCATTATAAATGGTATCAGAGTTGACCCGAGTGTACGGAAGTTGATGGGGGCATAAGGAAAGAGCTATCCATGCCATGGCGTAGAGCCATCCTTGCAGTACCAATGACCCAACTCGGGGTAGATTCCAGCTAGCTTGTAGCATGCAACGAGGACGTCACATTATAAGATGGGAAGATTGTGATACCCCAAATTTAGTCCCACATTGGATGGGAGAGAAATGTGCTATGTGCTTATAACTCAAGTCCACTTACTACCCATTAACTTCCACTTGAGTTTTTGGACCACTTGGTTTCGGCCCATTGACGAAGTTAGTTGGACTAGCAAGTGGGCTTGGGGCGTTACAAATGGTATCAGAGTGGACCTGAGTGTGCGGAAGTTGATGAGCATAAGGAAAGGGCTACCCATGGGACGGTGGTGGAGTCCCGCCATGAGGTGGAGCCATCTTTGCAGCACCAACGACCCAATTCGACGAGGACGGTGGTGGAGTCCCGCCATGAGGTGGAGTCATCCTTGCAGCACCAACGATCCAACTCGGGGTAGATTCTAGCTAGCTTCTATCCTTGCAGCACCAACGACCCAACTTGGGGTAGATTCTAGCTAGCTTGTGGCATGCAACGAGGACGTCGCATTATACGGTGGCGTGCAACGACGGTGGCGACGAGGACGGTGGTGGAGTCTCGCCATGAGGTGGAGTCATCCTTGACGACCCAACTTGGTCCGATATTGGGGTAAAGAAATGGGTCATGCAACGAGGACGTCGCATTATACGGTGGCGTGCAACGACGGTGGCGACGAGGACGGTGGTGGAGTCTCGCCATGAGGTGGAGTCATCCTTGACGTGCTTCTATCCTTGCTAACGATAAATTGGGCTAGCATTATAAATTTAGTGCTAACGGATAAATTGGGCTAGCATGTGGACTTAGGGCGTTACAAGATATTTATTGGTTGGAAGGTTATAGGATAATAGTTTTGATATATTTAGCTAATTCTTATTATAATAGACGTATCCTCTGTGTATAATGGGTTATCATAATCCTGATTGATCCTAAGATCTGAAATGTTTATTTATATTTAAAATTAATAAATAAATTTTTAAAATAGATTCAAAGATGAAAACTTCCGTCTTCATCTTATTCTTAAATTTAATAAATTTTTAAAATTTTTTTCATTCTTAATTTTCTTTTCGTTTAATTCCGCCAAACCTATGGACGATCGATTTTTTCCACCCCACTGCCCTCCATGCTCAATCGGCCATGAAGCGAGAGTTCTAAGAGTAACAATGAACTAGCCATGGTAACAAAACATCAGGCACTGACAGCATAAAAAATTAAAAAATAAAAAATATGATGAGCAACAATAATTCTTTTAGTCAGACAACATGTGTTAAGATAAATTCATCAAGCCCGCTTTGGTCGTTGGAAAAATATAAAAATACAATATAATAAAATTAAAATATCATAAAATAATAAATCTTTTGTCCGCCGTCCCATGTTCTATCTCTCTCTTCTTTCCAACGGGACCGCCGCACCTTCGCGCACAGTATATCGCAGCTCTTCGGCTGCCTCTTCTTCTCTCGCCTTCCTCTTCCGTCTCCTCGCATATCCCTCCTTCACAAACTACGATGCTTGGGACGTCTGCGGGAGTCCATGGCCTCCTCATGGCCAGATCTTTAGGTACGGATGACATTGGACCACGGCGGGAGTCTCCCGGTGGGCTCCGGGCGCGCTGGCGCCCGGATATCGATGTCATTGGGTATTTTTGGCTGCAGGATCTGTGGTCGGACTCGAAGCTTTCTTATTTCTGCGGTATGCTCTAGCTTGCTTTTATAGGTAATATTTTGGATGATGCATTTAATTTGAAAGATCCAAGATGATCACCCGTTAATGAATGCATGCATTCCATAAGAAGGTTCGAGACACGCATAGCTGTCAGAAGGCGAGTTATTCTCGAACATTCTGGTGGTGGCGATAATTATGTTGTGATATCTCTTGGATGCAAATTTTATATGCTTGTTAACTTATATATATATATATATATAAACAGTTGTTCAAATTATTTGTGATTCACGGAATGTATAGCAGTTGTTTAACTTTTTTCTATATCAGTATTAAATCGATGGAGCTGCTTTGTTCCTATGGTTCTAGAACTTGAAACTGAAACAATGTGCTTAATCTCAATTTTCACGGTAACCAAGGGTGAAACTAGAATTGTTGCATTTGAAAACTATTAGGTTTAGACTTTTATATATTAAATTTAAGTTTTTTAATTGATTAACCTTATTATGTTGGTCACCATGAAAAATCTTATTGTATTTATACATTGATTTTATGTTATAATAAAGAAGAAATAATAAAATTATATGATAAATAAGAAATTAATAATTAAAAACTTAATTAAGATATGAATTTTCGGTATACTGAAGCCATCTTTGTAGGAGATATATGCAGAGATTCAACTCCATCTTCAAGGGTTAAAATATAGCGCTCTGACCTATCACATGAATGTATGGAATCATAATTTGTAGTCATAGAGAATTAATTGAATGATAACATAAAAATTATTTAATAAATGATGATATGAAATTGTTTAATAAATGATGATATGAAATTGTTAAATAAGTGTGATATGAGAATTGTTTAATGAATGATGACATGAAAATTGCTCAATATTGATAATAAGAAAATTTTATCATGATGACATAAATTGTTTATAAAAGGTTAAAAATTTGCTTAAATATCTCAATATTTGCATAATCTTATTAATATTTGTAGAAGAATATCAATTCCCTAATGATGTGCATCCTTTATGATTGATATATAATTGTTTTACTAATTTATAGTTGATTTTATTTATTGAGTGTGTACTCATAAAATATTTTTTTTATATAAATTTAATGAAATAAAATGAAGACCTTTGAGTAAAAGCGGCACCTATCAAATCATTTTCTTAGTTACCTTTTTGAATAAACCTATACATTAGATGTTATCTATTTTCTAGTTATTTAGATATGTAATACCCCAAATTTAGTCACACATTGAATGAAAGAGAAATGCGCTGTGCTTATAACTCAAGTCCTTGCTACCCATTAACTTTTACTTGAGTTTTTGGGCCACATAGTTTCGGCCCGCTAACGAAGTTAGTTGGACTAGTAGGTGGGCTTGGGGCGTTACAAATAGTATTAGAGCCGATCCGAGTGTGCGAAAGTTGGTGGGCATAAGGAAATGGCTACCCATGGGGGAAAGAAATGGGTCATATGCTTATAACTCAAGTCCGCTTGCTACCCATTAACTTCCATCGAGTTTTTGGGCCACGTGGTTTCGGCCCGTTAGCGGTTAATTGGGCTAGCATGTAGGCTTGGGGCGTTATAAATAGTATCAGAGCCGATTCGAGTATGCGAAAGTTGGTGGAGGCATGAGGAAAGGGCTACCCATGTGGGCTAGCATGTAGACTTGGGGCATTACAAATGGTATCAGAGTCGACTCGAGTGTTCGGAAGTTGGTGGGGGCATGAGGAAAGGGCTATCCATGCCATGGCGTGGAGCCACCCTTGCAGCACCAATGACTCGACTCGGGGTAGATTCTAGCTATCTTGTGGCATGCAACGAGGACGTCGCATTATAAGACGGAGAGATTGTGATACCTCAAATTTAGTCACACATTGGATGGGAGAGAAATATGCTATGTGCTTATAACTCAAGTCCACTTGCTACTTATTAACTTCCACTCGAGTTTTTGGGCCATGTGGTTTCAGCCCACCAACGAAGTTAGTTGAACTAGCAAGCGGGTTTGGGGCATTACAAATAGTATCAGAGCGGACCCGAGTATGCGAAAGTTGGTGAGCATGAGGAAAGGGCTACCTATGGGACGGTGGTGGAGTCTCACCATGAGGTAAAGCCATCTTTGCAGCACCAATGACCCAACTCGAGGTAGATTCTAATTAGCTTGTGGCATGCGACGAGAATGGTGGTGGAGTCCCGCCATGAGATGAAACCATCATTGCAGCACCAACGACCCAACTCAGAGTAGATTCTAGCTAGCTTGTGGCGTGCGACGAGGACGGTGGTGGAGTCCCGCTATGAGGTGGAGCCATCCTTGCAGCACCAACGATCCAACTCGGGATAGATTCTAACTAGCTTGTGACGTGCAACGAGGACGTCGCATTATTCGGTGGCGTGCAATGAGGACATCGCATTATATGGTGGGGAGATTATAATACTCCAAATTTAGTCCCATATTAGATGCCAAAGAAATGGGTCATATACTTATAACTCAAGTCCACTTGCTACTCATTAACTTCCACTCGAGTTTTTGGGCCACTCGAGTTTTTGGCCATGGGATTTTGGCTCGCTAACAGATTAATTGGGCTAGTATATGGACCGCTAACGGATTAATTGGGCTAGTATATGGACTTGAGACGTTACAAGATAATTATTGGTTGAAAGGTTATAGGATAATAGTTTTAATATATTTAGCTAATTGTTATTATAATAGACGCTTTGTATGCTCTGTGTATAATGGGTTATCATAATTCGGATTGATCTTAACATCTGAAATGTATATTTATATTTAAAATAAATAAATAAATTTTTAAAATAGATTCAAAGATGAAAACTTCAGTCTTCATCTTATTCTTAAATTTAAATAAATTTTAAAAAAATTTTCATTCTTATTTTTCTTTTCGTTTAATTCCGCCAAACCTATGGACGACCGGTTTTTTCCACCCCACTGCCCTCCATGCTCAATCGGCCATGAAGCGAGAGTTCTGAGAGTAATAATGAACTAGCCATGGTAACAAAACATTAGGCACTGGCAGCATAAAAAATTGAAAAATAAAAAATATGATGAGCAACAATAATTCTTTTAGTTAGACAACATGTGTTAAGATAAAATCATCAAGCCCGCTCAGGTCGTTGGAAAAATATAAAAATACAATATATTAAAATTAAAAAATCATAAAATAATAAATCTTTTGTCTGCCGTCCCATGTTCTATCTCTCTCTTCTTTCCAATGGGACCGCCGCACCACCGCACGCAGTATATCGCAGCTCTTCGGCTGCCTCTTCTTCTCTCCTCTTCCTCTTCCATCTCCTCGCATATCCCTCCTTCACAAACTGCGATGCTTGGGACGTCGGCGGGAGTCTATGGCCTCCTCATGGCCAGATCTTTAGGTACGGATGACATTGGACCACAGCGGGAGTCTCTCCGGTGGGCTCCGGGCACGCCGGCGCTCGGATATCGATGCCATTGGGTGCTTTTGGCTGTAGGATTTGTGGTCGGACTCGAAGCTTCTGGTTCTTATCTCTGCGGTACGGCCTAGCTTGCTTTTATAGGTAATATCTTGGATGATGCATTTAATTTAAAAGATTCAAGATGATCACGCGTTAATGAATGCATGCATTCCACAAGAAGGTTCGAGACACGCCATGCTACAGCTGTCAGAAAGTGAGATATTCTCGAACATTCTGGTGGTGGCAATAATTATGCTGTGATATCTCTTGGATGCAAATTTTATATGCTTGTTAAACTGCTATATATTCCATGAATCACAAATAATTTGAACAATTGTTTATATATATATATATATATATATATAAACTGAAACAATGTACTTAATCTCGGTTTTCACGGTCATCAGGGTGAAACCAGGATTATTGCATTTAGAAACCAATAATAATAAGTATTTGATTTCATCGTAGCCTTGTAAAATCTGGTCAAGCTATTTAATAGTGTGTTCTCTAACTATTTTATTGTTTCAGTGCCTGATCAATCCGAATAAAAAGAATTTCAATCATTTCAATAAACTCAATTGTTTGCTAGAGTATGAAATATTATTGCTATCAAGGTATATGCCGCATCATGATAGGTACAACAATTTACAAGCGTGAAGTGTTTAACTTTTTATAAAACAGTCATGCGTCTCACATGGTTGAAGTAATATCAATCAAGATGAAAAACTTTTGTAAAGGCTATGTATAAAATCTTGAATGATTTATACCATGAATGAAGAAAATTTTATGGGCAATGTATTTACCTCTTCTTGCTGCTACCCTCCTCTTTCTTTTCCTCCATTCTTCCCTCAATTGATCTTCTTTGTTATATCAAGGGGTTGTTTCCCTTGCTGAATCTTAGACCATGGCCTTGAATGAGATGGGCAACACCATCGACCTCTCAAAACACAACAATGTTGTTGACCAACATTGTTGGGATATCTTGAAGTAGTGCTTATTAGTTTTAAAGTGGTTTTGGTGATCCTAAATTTTTGATCATCTGGCAGTTTAAGGGAAATTTGTCTGGATTTTTCTGTACTTATGTGCTAACAATATTTGGGGTTTTAAAGATAGTTTGATGTGCTTGGATGGTATGCAAATGTTATTTTAATATTTGGTGAAATCCATTTCGAGATTTTTTGCAAATGTAGAATCTTCCTGCTGTCAACTGGTATACTCAGAATGGATGCATTACATTACCTGAGACCATGGCTTGATGCCTTCTACCCTGGTAGCGATCTCCTTAATGAACCAAACGAAGGTTTCTGACTTTACCCTGAAGTCCATATTAGTTAGCCTCCAGCCAAAAAATGTTTGTATTACACTGACAGTTTGTTTGTTAGCGGCAGAAAAGAATTCATTAGCATGGTGTCTGATGTTGTACAGTATCCACTGGTTTATCAGTTTGGCTGATAGTTATCAGTTGTAAGCTTTAGCTAGTTACTCTTGCATTAAAATTTTCTTTTACCTTGTGCAAATTGAAGCATAATTATTCAGTATGTTATATATGTTATCATGAAGTATCTGGAAACTAAGAAAATAAATCTTATTGCCTTTTTTTTCCAGTTTGCTTAATAGTTGTTACAGAGTATCAGAGATTCCAGATGTAGGGCTTCTGTTTATTAGTCTAACATTGGGTCTAGCTCCATAAGAGTAGTGGCAAGTGCATATAGAACCAGGTTTTCATCCCAGTGGTTTGATTTTGGCATTATTTTTCAAATGGGTACTTTGCAGTTTCATCTTTCTTAGGTGGATTCATATTTATTTTCAACTTCCCTTATCATCTCCTTTTGATGAAACCCAAGCAACACCAGAAAGATTGTAGGATCTTACATGAGTCCTTTCATAAATGTGTTAGAGATGCAGAGTTCCAGAATTCTGCTTCCTTCAAATCCAAGACCTCTTCTGATTGTAACATTCCTTGTGAATAATTCTTTTCCGCAAAGCCTCTTTCTTAGTGTGAGAATTTCATAAATTCTCCAATATTCTTGATACCAGGTCCCCCTTGCACATTAGATTTTCAATTACCATCCCACTTGACTAAGCATGAAAACTCATAGAGCTTGTCCTTTTCCGCATCTCCTTATTTTGTCAATGTATCTTGCCACCATGTTGGCCGTTTGAAAATGGATAAATAGTCAAGTGGAAGATTTGTCAAAACTGAGTATATAAGTTTGAGCCTACTAGCAGCAGGAGAGTTTTACCTTTCCATCCCAAAAGCTTCTTATCAAATATTTCAATTAATCATATCCAGTTTCCCTTTGTCAATCTTATGTTACTCAGAGGAAGAGCAAGATACTTGATTGGCAACAATTCTGACTTAACAATTAAGCATATCAGAGTTTATGAGCGAAGGATTTAATCTTCTCCTAAGTAGATATGGGAACTCTTATTGAAATTGATGCTTGAGACAGATAGTTTCAAAGTTTTACAAACATTTTGATGGCGAAAATCTGACCCCCGCCGTCTGCTGATGGATCATGGAAGTCACTTCTCACAGCCCAAAAGGTCCATTTGATTTCGGTGTGGCCCGACCACAGCCCATGGAAGTAATCCAGCAAACTACCTCAGCTCACCAAATTTTAGGAGGGCATTGGAGGCCCACTTCATGGCAATGATTGTCCGCCTCCACGATCAACGGCCACACGTGTCCAGGAGCAGCTGGACCATGCCACGTGGGAGCAGGAGCGCAAGCGAACAAGCTTGAGCACAGCTTTAAGGCCCGACGAGCCCCCCACTCAATGCTCCCGTTTTCCTCCTCCTCCTCCTCCCGCGAGCAAAGCAAACATTTCGCGCTTTAATTTGAAAAAAAAAAAAAAAACATTTCCAAAAAAAAATACGATGCCTAATTTTGAATCTGGAACCTCTACCAAACAAATGGGGGAGAAGCGCGTAAAAACGAATTAGATATTGCTTTGATATTAATGTCATGTTTACGTCGGTTCCGTGCGATGTATTGGACAAGCCTTCAGCGAAATGGAGCCTTCACCCTAGTCGTAGTCAAATTAATTTAGGCAAGAGTTTTTCATACATAGGCTGGACTACGAGGAGTCTAGACACTGAGACTGATTTCAATCTTTTGTTTCCGTTCCTTTCATAGCATTCAATCGCATAACTTTGTTTGACTGACTCGAGCTGAGGAAAATTAGAGCTAACGCATCACAAGGTTTAGGCTTATTCAAATTTTCAAACAGAGAGGGATCAAACAATAGAAAAAAATCGAGCACCAGGATGGTGCCCATTCACATCTCTAGATGTGTTTGGATACATAGAAATAGAACGATCAACCATCAACTGTGCTAGGTTTGACCCATTTAATTCATTCAAGATTGGACTCGGTATCACGATCACTTACATGGACCAGGTCCTGGTCATGCCTGACTCTTTCAAATTCAATCCCTTTCCAGTTCAGCGCTCTAAATGCTGAGAAGTTGTAAAGGTGTGGAGTAATGTGTGAATTACCTCCAAGCAATCCTGCCAATATTAAAGCAATTGATACAACTTGCTCTTGAACGCTTCTGGTTGGGCTGGAAATGAGCCTCTGAAAGATTTAAAGCGAGTTATTGTACGTAGAGTCGCATATAAATACGAACTTATTCTTACTTAACGGAGAATACAAATAGAGCTTAAACATATAACGATGACAAACTGTTACATTAGGCCAAGACGATAGGTACAACAACAAAACCTTTTGATGGATGGAAGATGGACTACATCTGTTTTGGAAATAGATATAACAACACATACATCAGACTGACTTGATTGGTGGACTCGATTTCTTTTGAAATAACAAGGTAATCTTTAAGATCATTTGGACGCAACAAAACCACTGCTTCATATGGCACGGCACTATAACCCGACTTAATAATATATAGATCCAAAATAATAGCTCAAGTGTATTTGTTGAGAGCTTTAATTCTCTGAACTCGATCACTCTTCTTTGTAGTCCTGATTGTTGTAGGGACTGAAGGCCTCCGAGAGCCAGTTCCCCTTCCTCCATGACTTCCATCCCATCTCTTCGCAGATCTCATCACTGTGGTTGATGCTGTAGGTGGAAATGCAATGGCGGCGGTAGAACCTGGTCGTCCTCTTCATCACCTCCGTCTCCTTGTCGATTTGCCCAAACATTTTCTCCACGCTCGGGAGCTTGAATTTTCCCCTGAGCAGCCTTGCCAGCCACTTGCACCGCAGCTCGGAAGTGTGGAGATTTGAGACGCTCTCGATGTATCCCACGAATGCCATGTGGGGGATCAGAGGGTGAATTGTACTCCTGCGATCAACGACCATGCAACAATTTAGATGAACAAATGTGATATCCGTATCCATGCATGCATGCACGTGTTCAAGATTAACATAGTGCTGACTCTTCTTTAAGATGATCACATTTTATTTAGTCTAGGATGGTTGACAATGGCAAGTTATTTTGTGCCCGGTGGTTTAAACAAAAGGAAAAACTCAATAAGGGTAATGGAAGTCAATCTGAGTCATTGGACTATGTCCTTCGATCGTGACCA
The DNA here is from genome assembly GCA_017589505.3 of Metroxylon sagu. Taxonomy (NCBI): domain Eukaryota; kingdom Viridiplantae; phylum Streptophyta; class Magnoliopsida; order Arecales; family Arecaceae; genus Metroxylon; species Metroxylon sagu. The sequence continues at coordinate 1,576,698 of JACVBY030000640.1, read as the reverse complement.
GTTGTTTGACTAGAGATTTGTTTAATTGTCTTGCCGAGGACCACAAGCATGCCAAGAACCACCATTGATCTAATGACCTTTCTAATGACAAGCACATGCATGATTGTTATATCGTTGACGGCTCATGACTTTGATCCGAACCGAGGAAAAATGCCATCTGGTGCGATGAAATGTAAACGCATCAGCCTATGACTTCAGAATAAAAACATTATAACATTATTTACAAAAGACTGGTTATAAGTTGAATTTTTGGTAAAAGAGACAGCGGGGAGGACGCCTACATGCTGTTGAAAGTTCTTGGTCTAGGCGTGAGGGAACAAAAACAGAGTCGCTGCTGATGAAATGAAAATTTATTAATTCATGGAATGTTTGACGACAGCAAGTTGTGGGAAGAAATGGAGGCCGGACGGAAGAAATTTTTACCTGTACAGCGGCATGACACCATAAGAGTTCACTGTCAATCCATGGAAGGGCTCTGGCAGCACTGACGTCAGCTTTTTCTTGCCATCGAAACCAGTGGCTAGGAACACAACATCAGCCTCCAGCTTGGTGCTGTCATCTAGAACTATACCCCCCTCCCAGAACCACCACTTCGATGACCTTTTAAATGTGATCATCCCCTTGTCGGCCTCGGTAAAAAAGTTGTCAGGCAATATTGCCATCTGGCATGATGCGTAGTCCTCCTCAAAGGGGTGATCTGGTTTCAAGCCATACTTTTGAAGTGGAAGTTTCCATGTGAGATAAGACTCGATGAACTTTGAAACACCACTCCTCTGAGAAGCATGTTGAAAATCCGAGGTCAATAGCAGGCATGAAATAATATATGCTAACCCCATGCTTCATTATCCAAATCCATTATATTGAAAGATTGAGTGCATGCATGTTTTGGCATATATGGATTATTCTCTATCATGTAGCAAATTAGATATTAGTGTTGCCAACCCAATACATAAAAGGGGGGAATGGGAAAAATACCAATGGTTTTAAGAGGAGGCCGAGAGTAGATCTTAGTGTCCCTTGATTAGGCCTCTCATGCAGGAACTGAGAAAACCTCGTAGCATAGAACAAGAAGAAAGGCAGGCCCCATATGGAGTAGGAGGGAACCGTCCAGTGCAAGGTCCTTATGACCATTGTGCAAGGCTGCCCATCTGGCCCTTCAAACCATTCCAACATAATAGTACACCAGGCAAAAGCCAATGATTATAACGTCATAAAGCTTAAAAACTCTCAGAATACAAGTCAACTTTTGATTCTAGTAAAAAAAAAAATAAAAAAAGAAGGTAAATGAAGAAACACGAAGCACAAGTCAGCGTATAAAATAAAGCTGCTCATTAGATGTATAAAAGAATTAACTTGATCTGGGTGTAGGGTTAGATAGCTAGCCACATTAAGAAATTAGCTTTTCCTATCAAAACAGGTTGACAGGTTGCGAAGTCAACTATTATTAATTTGGTTATGTACTATTATTTGGTTATTGGTGGCATTAAATTCCTTTTTTTCTATTGGACCAAGCTTCTTTCCCAGGATTTAGATCTTTGCATGAGTCAAGAAGTCAATTTTTCATACCATCTGCCTTGACTTTGACATTAGGGGAGGTATTTGTTGTCCTTCTTACGAAAAAGTAAAAGCATGTGGCATAGATCACTGTAGAGAACCGCTGTTTATGATCCAGGCTACTGTAGATAACGCGTGACAAGAAAACAATATCCATCCAACTTCTTCAGAAATACTATTATCTCACGTCATGATCCAAGAAAAAGGAGGAGGATATGTTGTGAATCTTTAACTTATAAAGGTTATATTTAACTTACACGTAAAAAAAAAGAAAAAAAGAAAAATCATTTTGAAAGCATATGCTACTTTCACCTAAACTGAAAAAGCCAGAGCATATGCCTGCCCTTTTAAAAGCCCAAAGCAATCTTTCAAAGTCAACACTTACCTTCGTGCAATAGAACGTGGTCAAATTAACAAAAAAAAAAAAAAAAAAAAAAAACTTTCCAACGTATGATCAGTTCCCAGCATATTATTTTTCTTCTGTCGAGTGAAACTTACTGGTTTAGTTACCCCTACTTGCCTGCACCTTGATGGAGAGAGGCCTAATAATTGTCAAAATATCATTATCTTTCATATTTCTCCCCAGACAAGCAGCCGTCAATTGTGATAAGATGGCTTAATAATTGTCAAAATATCATTATCGTTCATATTTTTCCTCAAACAAGTAGTACTCAATTGGAATAAGATGGCTTAATAATTGTCAAAATATCATTATCGTTCATAATTTTCCTCAAACGAGTGGTACTCAATTGTAATAAAAAAAAAACTAACAAATTCTTCTTATTATGGAGCAAGAGATGTATGATTATTTTTATTTAAATAATACAAAAAATTCATAAACTTGTTACGTAAAAACACATGTAAACTTCTCAAAAGTTTCAAAATAATATTGGTCTATACCTTGGTTGGCCTCGGCACATTCCACAGCAAGGTCTATGGCTGATTTCTTGTAACCAATAACTACAACCTTCTTTCCCCTCATCAGCTTCTTAGTGTCTTCCTCATCAAGCTTACAATAATCCAGTGTATGCATGACCTCCCCGTGGAATATCTCCGGTCCCTTCTCATGTGGGAAAACCGGCATATTTGGTACATCACCATATTTTCCGATGCACATCACCACAAACTCAAACTTGTACCACTGAAATAAATCATTAAAAAACAAAAATACAAACCATTTAGTCAACACAGAATAAGAAATCTTTCACAACAAACAAAAGATGATGCCAAACAGTTGTAATAAACCAGTACTAAATGCTAATATATCTTTCACAAGTAAATGGAATTCTTTGACTAATTAAGTGATAGATATTGCCCTTCACATGGTTACAGTGTTGTTATTTATGCACCAATGGATCCTCTGCAACCTAAACTGGTAGAAAATAATTCGCCACATCTTGGGTACGTGGCATGATTTTAGTGTATATATATATATGCTAAAATATTGGCATGAAATATCTGCCAACAAAATTATGGTTAGCCATGGTTATTATAAAAGGAAAGCCCTAAGGAGATGGGTATCACGTTATATGAGAAAACGAATTTTAAAGCAACTAGTCACCTCAACGGTCTCCGACTGGCCGGTCACCACTCCGATCTCCCACATGGGGCTTCCGGCAAGGGGGCACCCCTCGGCCCCCCAGAGCTCGACGAAGCCGGCCTTCGCCGGGTCCCCGAGGAACCGGACCTCGACCACACTCGATTCAAGCCTGATGAACCTCCACAGGCCAAACTGCGTGGCGTAGCCATGCAGGTAGTCCAGTATCTCGGCGTGAGTCGGGAACGTGGGGTCGGTCCGGTCGCTCCACGGGTAGTCGGAGAACTCGTAGTCGGCCCGGGGGGTCTGCAGCCTCGTCGAGCGGTACGAGCAGTGCTTCCACACCCCTCCGATCGAGCTCGTGGCCTCGAAGACCACCGGCTCGAAAGAAGCAAGTTGCTTCGCCGCTGCGAGGCCACTGATCCCCCCGCCGATAATTGCGACCCTCGACGCACCGTTTTTCGCCATGCTCTCTCTCTCTCTCTCTCTCTCTCTCTCTCTCTCTCTCACTATGCAATCAAAAGGAAAGGATAAAAGGTGGTAGGATGAACACCAAGGCATGGGGGAGTATGTATAGGCCAAAAGGGCACATGACGTGCACGTGAGATAGGTCATGGGAGGAAAGTTATTGGGCAGGCAAAGGCTGGAACAGCGGCTTTGACTTCGCTATCAATTAGAAAACGTTTTATGTATCAAGTATGAACCACCCAACCATTCCTTTAGTGCAACATATTATTAAAGAAAATTTTCCATCTTTACTTCATTTTTGCATATATGGTTCACTTCAATTCTATTTAAGTTTCAACACATAGATCGTATGAAAAATATAAGTCTATCAAGATATGTTATTTCATTATAGCAAGATATGGGAATTCAACTTTGGTTAGAGACGTGGCTGAAGCGTGTTTGATGGACCAGAGTATAAGCGTCCAGAAGCTTTAGAAGTTGATCATCTTAAAAAATTCTAATAGTGGTGCAAATCTATGAGATAGAAAGTTAAGTGCATGGGCTTTTCTTCTTTTAATTCCCTCTTGTTATTTTTCCATCTCATAATAAAATTGTTATTCGTAGTGGGATTAAAGCAATAGCCATCGTAGGACAATGGTTTTAAATATAGCCCTTTTTTTTTTTTTCGTTTAATTTCTCTATTTTTGTGCAGGACTGACCTGGGGGAGGTGAGGGAAACTGGTGTGAGATTTCCATGAATTTGTGTGATGCCGTATTGCTTGTAGCAGGGAGTAGGGGTGGAAGGGAAGGGGGGGGGTTAGGTTGTGGGAACGTGGAGTCGGATAGTTTGAAACAGGCAGTAGAACCTAATCTCCGTCGATTGGGTTGACCTTAGAACAAGAGCATTAATATTATTTCATTAGCAGCTTCCTCTAAGTTAATTGTTTCTCGTGGCTTGCTTTGCATGTGGGTAGATGCGTGCTGACATACTTGTGGAAGTCTTGCTGGGTTTTCCATGGTTTTGGAGGGCTGGGAGGGTGGATTCCAAGGTTGGTGACAGATGGCACTTCATGTGTGGTCGGTCACATGGTTTAGGCTTACTGGTCGATAATACCGAGTTTAGGTGAGATTTGATTGCATATCTAATAGAGAACCTAGTCATCATCTATTAGAAAACTGAGGAGACCAGGATTACCTCAAACTTTTGGGTCACTAGGATCATGAGCTACATCTTCCTAACACTTCCCCTTCCAACCAGGGATGGGTTTGTTCAAATTTCAAACTGGTCTCACCCCCTTTACACATTCCTAGCAATTCCCTTTAATGCATGCTTCTCTCTCTCTCTCTCTCTAGCCAACTCCTTTCTTTTCTTTTCTGAAAAAAAAGAAGAAGAAGAAATTAATCATTGACTTTCTTAAAGGTGATTCTTATCCTCATTCTAAGAGAGACCATGAGATTTCAGCATAGTGGTAGTAGAAATTGAAGCAACCAAGAAGTTGCTTAAGCTCTAGCATGCGGAGGAACATGGAAAGGACCGCAACTGGAAGAGTAGAAGGAAAAGTAACGTAGAGGGATCATGACATCATAGTTATTGACTATAATTTTCCTTGTCTGCAGTGCTTCATAAGTTGTCCGGCCTAAAAGGATGGTTCCAGGAGAATTTCTAGATAAGCCTGATAGGAATTTTCATAAATGGCACCTATCACCTTAGTCTCATGGTTTAGGGTCTTAAATTTTAATGAGATTTTTTTTTTTTTTTTTTTTCTTTTTTGATGAAGAGAGTGAACTTACTAGCTTAAAATTCTAATGTTTCCTTTCATTCAAAGCCACAAAAACAAAAAAGGACTGAGATTTGATGAGTCGCCTCTTTTTCTTAGCTCCATGATGTAAGGTAGTGTAAATTCAGCTCGGTTTCCATGCTGAATAGAGAAAGTTGTTTGAAATTCTAATGGCTTTCAAGATTCAATGGCATGAATAAAAGGAGAAGTTGGAACTTTGAACAGGAAATGGAAAAATTTCTGGAGGAACAACTGGAGAAGAGAGCAAAAAAGAACAGAAGCTATGGACTAAATCTATACTTTCCTAGATTTTTCCTTTGATTCCATTGTCTGATCAAAAAAGTCAGTGAGCATTACAGCCATACAAATAGTTTTCTTGGGCAAAAGATGATTCCTTACCCCTTCAAAATGTGGACAGGTGCATGCATCATCCAGAGGCTTCCTTCTGTGGAAATGCCTGAACTCATTCCATGCACCATGACACATCACAGGGCATCTGACATGCATGCCATGCCAAACTTAGCACGAAATTTGACAGAAGAGGCACATACATGCACATGTGCAAGCATGTTCATGCAGAAACACTTCAACATAAAAGGACCAACATAGGATGTTTGTCTTGGCTTTCTGTCAAAGAATTATTTATTTCTGTTCTCTTTTGGGGTGTTTAAGGGCATGCTGCAGCTCGCAACCCAACAAAAAAAAAAAGTTATATAGCATTGCCTTAATTTCCATGATTAGCATTTGTGCTAATTACACAAAGGAAAGAATTAAAGGATTCATGATAGCAAATAACTTCTTTGAGCCGCAGTGTGCCTGCATGCTGTTAATAAATAATAATACTCTCTGTATATTGATTTGTGTAGCCGAATAAATTAAGCTCGCATTAATTGGTCACAAAAGCACTGATGCTACTAGGTGTGGATGTTTAAAGATGTGCCTTAAAATAATCTGCACCACATTTTTCACGACCATCTGCTTCTAATTATAATTTAATTTATTCTTTATCATTACTATTCAAAATAAATATTAAAGCTAACAAAAAAGTCTTCACATAATTATTAAAGAATGTATCAGCCAAATATAATTATAAAATAAGATATGTTAATTTAATCAAAACCTATATAAGTTCACTAAAGAGTGGTTACGTGATCACTTCTTTATCAATTTTCATAATTATTTAAATGAAGTAAGAAAATATAAATTAAATCATAATTAAAAGTTTAATTATAATTTTTTTTTTTTTAAGTTTAGAGAAAGTGCAAATATACTTAAGGTTCAAAGGCATGAGGTGCAATTAATTTTTTATTTTTATTTTTTTTAATTTTTGGGAGCTTGACCATGCTATTGATTGAAAAGTTATGGAATGAGATTAGTAGTATGAATTGGAGACAATCTCATGGTCAAATGCGACGAGTAATGTTGGTGCCATCCAGAGCAGATGTGCAGACATGCACAATTAATGAAACGTCTCCAGCGAGGGGGAGGAAAGCAAATTGCAAGTGATGCGACGGGTAGCACAAAAGATCAAGACAAGCACATGAATACATGAGTGGTGGCTGGTCGCCAAGGGCGTCTCATGGTCCTGTTTATTTCTTTGTTTCCTTCCCATTGCCAAGCCATCAATAAACAAACTATCACGCAACAGCGACTTGTTGCTAAATATTGAATGAGCCATGATAGATTAATTTATATAGGCTAAATAAATTATGATAGTTACATTTAGGATTCGATTATTTTCTTCATTCTTAAATTCATATAAATTTTATGATCATTCTTTTTTTTATTTTTAAAATTTATAAACTACGTAAATTTCAAAATAAAAAAGTGATTGAATTTAAACTTGATTATATTCAATATATATATATATATATATATAGTAATAAACTAGGCTCAAGGCCTTAAGAAAACAACACCTTAGGTGTTTGCATTTGCTAAGTTAGTTGGTTAAAATGAGATGAAAAACCTGAGTCCCAACTCCTCTGCGTACCTAATTGCCCAATTGATTAAATAGTCTATCACCTGATTAGCTTATCCATAGGCATGACAATAATTAAATTATGAAATGGATCGAATGTCAATATGAAGATTTCTCAGGGAAAAAAAAAATGATGATAAAAAAAACTAAAAAGAACTACTCTGTAACCAAAATATTACCGTAGCTGAGTCATATTTGAAAACCAATCTTTTCTTCTGGAATCTTCGAATGCCTTCTTCTAAAAGATACTGTGCCCTAGTCAATTCTCCGAATAGTACCCATGACACGAAATAAGAGCCGATGTACAGATCTAGGGACACCAAAGCCATGGTGTGAGCGAACGGGGCTGCCACCCGTCCGAACTGTCACGTGCGAATTGACCAGAGGGTCTTCCCTGTTGGACTAGTCCAAAGGAATTGTCAAACCAAAATCTCTCGCGAATCCAAAGCACTCGGTCAAGCTTCAATAAATATTTAACACACTGTGCCCGAACCCACAAAGAAAAGGATGGAGACTTTGAAAGATAAGACGGCTCCCGCGAAAGATCACATGATCAAGGCGTTGCTCACGCTATTCAACTCCAAAGGCCGACTGCGTGCCATAGTAGCTTGCACCGGCTGCCACAAAAAGGGAGAGACAAAGACTCCAGGCTCATGGTTTAACATGCCCCTTTCCCCACTCTCTGGAGGTTAGCTTTGTAAGAAAAGAGGTGGTCTACTTATTTTCCGAGGTTGGGTTGGAACCATTGGCATAGGTCGAATCTTTTGCATGGAAAAAACACATCGATGCTGCCTTGCAACAAAGGCTTGGAAAGTAGCTTCTTTTGACTGCCGTTCTGCCTTGGCGGTGGTGGGAATGGAGGGACCATTGGTAGGTGGCATTCTAGGGACCGTTGGTAGCTTCTTTTGCGTCACAAAGGTCTTTCATTGGTCCTCCTTTTGTGGCCCATGTGTGGATAAAGTGAGTCATGCACCACCTCATTTCCATCTCTCATCTGTAAACCATTAGTCCAATATTTTTAACAAGACTAAGCTAAGCAGAACTTAGGAAGTCCAGCCAATGCTATAATCATTCTTTTCTTTCTTCTTCCTTTCTCCAGGAAAACAGATCTATTTTTACCATTACAACCTTTTTTTTCTTTTTTTTGAGGGAAATATTTAGGAACTCCTAATGCATTAAATTGAATGAAGAGTACACAGCGCAGACCATTGCAACCATGGTACACAAGTGTCCAAATCTCTGGTTAAAAAGTCCATTACTCGGTGACTTTTCATGGTTCACCCATCAAAGGATATGGGAAACAAAACCTTACCCTTTTCACACCAATGTCATATTAATACGTCCTTGTTTCTTTGACCTGACACGAGGATTTTTGAAGATACTTTTCTTAGGGTGGTGTCCTGGTGCTGTGAACTTCAATGCAAAGGAAAAATGCCACTGGCCTTCTCATGAGCTAGAAAGGCTTTTTTGCCTATCCCTACCTGTCAGCTTCCAGCAAATGACCTTTTTTTTTTTTTTTTCTGAGAAGGGAAAGCTCCCAAAGCGTTTATTAATCAATGAGATGCAAGTAATTACAGCAGGAAGTCAACCAGAATATGAGATACTTTCCAATAATTTGTGGGCATCAACAATCTTCCCTGAAGTAATGTTTTTCCAGGAAGAGATTAAGACAGGTGCCTTTCTAATAAAAATCGATGATAAAACTATTTTGAAGAAAAAATTCTTGAGTTCCTTTTCTTCCAAAGTTACCAACAAATTGCTATAGCAAGTTAATTCCAACTCAACCTCCATGCACTCAGAATTGCTTTGATTCTTTCGGAATGATCATATGGGAAGAAAATTTTTTTAAAAGCAAATAACCAATTTAGTAGTCCTAGGCAGTTAGCAAATGACCAATTTACCAGTCCTTGAGTCTGAAACAAGTCCAAGGACAGTCGCATATATGTTCTTATCTGTAAGTTAGGAGTTCGTCTGCCATTTATTGGTTTCTTTGCATCCATGAACGTAGGTTATCTCTTCAGTGCACGCACTAGTCAAAGATAAGAGCTCAAACCTCTCAGAGTTACCGGGACAAAAGCCAATGGCTTGCTCTTTTAGAATGCTTTGAGCGTACAAGTACGTGGGGTGCTGGCCACACTGAATTGTGGTTATTAACCTGCCAGCTGTTTGCAAATGACAGGCACGCATGCATGAACTCAGAACTCGAGCTCAGATGCTTGCACGCGAGCACATAACCCCTCCAAATGTACTGCTGCTTGCACAAAGAAAATTATTCAGACATGCATGAACCAATCAACTGCACGGTCAACACATGCTTAAATGGGTCTACAAATTAAAGCTGCATGAATGGTTTGGTGTGCGCTTGAAATGGACCAATGCAAGCTTTGGCAATTTATGTACAATAGGGATGCAATTAGCCAGTCTAAGACAATTTGAATTCTCATTAGATAAAACTAAAATAATCAACCTGCATCCAACTCATTTAGTATGAGGTTGAAGCTGGTAGACACAATCAAACTCGCACTGCATGTAGGCGAGATCAACACACCAATTCATTTACTGTTGGGCGCCTCCCTTTGCTTCAATCTCCTTACCTTCCATTTGCCTTTCAGATTGGTGAATCTGGAGTTGAATTTGCTTTCCATAACCAGATATGTGGCCAAGAAGTAGGATGAACAACCATCAAATAGGCTAATTAGTAGATGGAAGATTTCCACAGATATATCTTTAGTAGGCCATGGCGCTGTAGGTCACAGAGAAGGCCTCTCTTCTTTCTCCCTCATTTTGTTCCTCCTTTTTTATTTTATTTCCTTTCTCCTCCATTTTAGAATCCTTTAGGTCTGCTTCACAGTTGCTGCTGAACTCGTGCAAAAACTTTCCTCCCTTAAACCTTGAACCCTAGAAACCATAGACCTGGACTTTAGACAACCACAAGAATAGGCAAGCACTTGCATGCCGTACTCTTTGTAGGCTTCCACACATGTTATAAATTTTCTTCTTCAATTGCTATATGCTGGAGGATTTGATTCCTCAAATATTTAAGCAAAATCTTTGTTTCAAGTTCCCACAAAAATAAACTTGATTTAAGCGAACCGACTTGAAAACAACACCAGTTGCAACAAAGTTGCACAGTAAGAGCTACAAATTACTAGCTGGAGTGCTCTTTGATATCTTAAGCGTCTGGAGGCTAAAGAATAGGCTAGCCAGTCGTGGAAACCACTGTTCTCTCTGTTTTTTATTTTTAATCAATGTCTTTATGTGCTCATGTCCTTCCTCTGTTCCTTCTCTACATTAAAAGAAAAGAAATAAAAAAGAAAAAAGAAATCAACATAAGAAAAGAAGGGAAAGAGCAGCAATTACACATACTATGGCAGACAGGTATGGTTAATAGCATCCCAAAGCATTTTATCTTATAATTAAAGCCACATGCCAAAATGAAAGAATGGGGGCATGAGGACAACAAATTTTGGTAGATAACAAGATACAGGAACTACTAAGCACAAAAACCATTATTCATATGGAATAGACTGATGCCCACAACTATATGGATGAGCATCTTTTTACATTCTTAGCAGTAAATGCTCATTTATACATGGCAAAAAGGTGCATCAAAAGCTTTTATGAGCACTTGCTTTAGCATGCAGAAGACAACAATCAAAAAGGAAGCAAAACAGAGCATAAGAATGAGTAGTTTTAGCTAGCAATAATGGATAAGCACTAAATAATAAGATAGCAGATATGAAATACTTGTGAAAAATACTCGTGCCAATAAGCAGCATACCAGAGGCTGTTTACGTTATTTAAAAGTAAATACTTGCACAATGTGGCAAAGGCCTGTGCAAGAGCATCTGCCAAAAATATACTCAGAAGCCATAGACCAAAATGGAAGCAAGAAGGGAGCATGAAAGAACAATTTTTTTTGGTAGACAACAGTGTATAGAAAGTTGATAGAATGGAAAAAGTAAAATGAACCATTTTTTTCACACACTCAATACTAGATTTATCAATCCTGACTCACAAGCCAATGCTCAGTCATTAGCTCAGGTTTGCTGTGGAGCATTTTTATGCTCTAATGCAACATAAAACAGCGAAATGCTTCAACCAACTGTAAAACAGGCCATGTTATCACTAAGGTTGATAGGGAAACCCTAAAGCTACAATGCTCTACAAATAACTATCAGACCTACTTTAAGATAATTAGTCAATTGCTTTAGACTATTATCAACAAATAAATTGTCTCTGAAAGATAACAGGCAATTGTGCATGGAATGCAGGAGAAAAATCAGGAAAAAAACCTTTTTGACAATCATAGGAAGTATACAATGGTGGGCGTGCACTGAATGGAATATTTTTGCAAGTAATATAAGGCAATCTTACTGAGAGTATAAGTGGAAATATTAGAGGCAATGTGCAGCTGCCATGAAATATACGTTCACCAGCCACTTGAAAATATTTCATAATAAATCATAGAAATCATAAGCCTTCCCTAAGAGTTCATGAGATAAAAGAGAAATGCATAATGTGAGAATTAGGGGTTCTGATACTTCAACAATTCACAATGGCATGCCTGTGCCAGAAAGAAGCAGGAAGACATTGCAGAGGCAATCAAAGTTGATCCTAGAAACCATTGCCCGTATTTTTTACAGGAAGGCAAAAAAATGTAACTGCCACTTCTCAGCCACTCTAACCCATAAAAACAGAAGAGCCTTTTCCAATGTACCCGGTTTCAAGAAAATTGTCAGACACCTGATGGAAAAAAGAATTGTCTCAATTCTGGAGAGAAGTTCCAATCAACAGTATAATAAAGTACTTTATCTTGCTATGCTAACATAAAAAAATCACTTTCCCTAATGCAGATTATGAGGTCATAACACTAGCATGTTATTGCAATAAAGGGTTTCCCTCCTGTATTATTTACTTCAAGATAAAGTGAACCTTGATGCTTTTCTCAATATCTTAGATCACACAGGGTTCAACAAACAATGATGCACCTAATAATTAGTCATCTTATCATCTGCCTGACAAACACCAGTTAAATTGGCATTATGAGATTTGCTTTGAGGCAACAAGTCAAATAAACACCTTAAGTCACACCAGCGACATACCTTTTATTGGAGGTATGGACCTCAAGCAGAGTTGCACATCTCTGAGGCTCCATATTTGGGTTCATTTCATGCCCAATAGCCGATGAGAAAAAAAAGAAACTCAGACAGCTATCAAAAAAAGGGGACACACAGACAAGTTTCATTCTTTACAAAGTATACAGGAGATCGCTTTCCCCCTTTACTTAGGGTTTGCTTGGTTGCTTGGACAAAAAGCTTCAGAATTTTTCTTTTTTTTTTTTTTTGAAAAATTGAATTTTCCAGTTATTTGATTAGTGGGGAAATTAATATGAAATGGAAATGGACTTTGAAGATTTCTCTAATCTTGTCCCTTTTCTTTATAAATTTTTTTCCTTGATCTCAATCTCCCAAACAGCCAAAATACCATTGCATTGAACCCAAGACATCTTTTTTAAATGGAATGTGCATGCTCTCTCTATCTCTCTTTGTGCGCACGTACGTGTGTGCACAAAAAGCTTCAGAATTTTTCTTTTTTTTTTTTTTTGAAAAATTGAATTTTCCAGTTATTTGATTAGTGGGGAAATTAATATGAAATGGAAATGGACTTTGAAGATTTCTCTAATCTTGTCCCTTTTCTTTATAAATTTTTTTCCTTGATCTCAATCTCCCAAACAGCCAAAATACCATTGCATTGAACCCAAGACATCTTTTTTAAATGGAATGTGCATGCTCTCTCTATCTCTCTTTGTGCGCACGTACGTGTGTGCACATGCATTCTATTGGAGATAGAGATAAAAGGGAACATTTTATTCAACTCCATATTTGGAGAAAGGAGACAAGATGATGTAATGTTTTTCTCAAGTACTTGAGAAAAATACAAAGAGAAGACAGGTTTCCATCTCCAAGACAGTTGAGTGAATCCTTGTTTTAGTTTTTTGTGCTACCATAGTGTGTGCAGTGCTAAAACCAGACATTAGTGTCCGAGAATATATTACCACCCTTAGCTTCATATAGCATCTCAACTGACAATTTTCTCTAGCATCCTGATTCCACGTCTTCAGTATATATATATACATGCATGCATATATACATATACATACACACACGCCTATACATACCTACCCAAAGACAGCATTACGATAGTAATTCCATTTGAGGTCCATAATACCGCTTGCAAGTCCAAATGCCATTCCCTGCTCCTGCACCTCTTAATTCTAGCTTAAACAATACTGGCAATTAGCACATTAGAAAATACCTAATACAGCACTATGCTTACAGTGATAGGATCAGAAAGTGGCAATGATAGAAGAATTTTAAGGCACATGCCAGCCAATAGAAGGTGATTCAGCAACTATTATCGGGGCAAAAGAGAAGAAAACACACGAAGACAGTTGCAAGCATTGATCCAATCAAGCCAGTAGTGTCTACAAGTGCAGTGATAGATTTTAATGAAATCCAAATTGCAAAACGCATCACACGAAACGGCAGACCTTTCAGCTACAAAGGGCCCGAGGACATTGAAGTTCCATGGATGCATCTTCACTCTTAAAGAAGCAAGTGAACTATATATGCATGTAGAGTTTCTCTTCTTTCAATAAATCTCAAGACATTCACATATCAACATATCTAACCAATATACTTCAGAAATACGCAACAGAATTACTCAAAATTAAGAAAAGTCGAGGCCTTTTGCCCGGAAAACATCAAAATTACTCACGTTCAAAAGATTTTTTTTTTTTTTTAAATGAAGCAATGTATGGTAGAAAATCATAAAAGAGGGACGGTTTTGGAGAGGCTTACGAGAATCGGGTCTTGAGTCGGGGGAACCGGTGTAGTTCATCCTCATCTCCATCTGCTTCGTTCTTGCTCCTCAGAAGATCCATCTCCTACTTCCATGGCGGTGAGTTGCATCCAGATTCTCTCCTCCGCGGCTCCGCCCCATTCCAATTGGCCTCTTAGGATGCATTCGCCAAGATTGCGGTTTTCTCACATTTCGAGCATTCTGCGAAGTGAAATCAAGCAAAAGGAATCTTTCAAAGATGGGGGTTCTGGGCGGGGTAGGGTTATCAGAAGAAGGGAATTGAGGCGGAGTGGAAGCGAGAAGAGCTAGGGCTCGCATCGATAAACTGGTCCCAAGTAGCTAGGAGGGCGCAGCCCTCAGATATGGCTCCGGATTTAGGGAGAACGATGGCCGCCAAGGATTCGATTGGAGAAGGAACGAGGACGGCGGCACGAGGAGGATGGAACGGGGCAGGGGATGGGGTCGCCATATTTCTCGAGCTTGGTTGATGGATAAACTATGTTGAGATCCTTTATCGTGCTTCTAACCACTTAACAAGCTCGGTGCGTTACAAATCAGCTCTAGAAACTGCAAACCGAGTGCAGCCTTTATCTCGAAATATATTTTTGGTTAAACCCTCGCCCAAAATTTATTTTGTTCTGTTACAACTTAGCCTTTCACAGTTAAGCATATTGCCTTCCTTACATCTCATTATATTATTCAATAAAATGACTAATATGAATATATAAATTAATGTATAAAACGACATGTTAGTTACTCATTATTATTAACTAATTCATGCAACAAAGCGTTAGAATGTAATATTTTAAAAATATGATGAATTAATTTGTAATGATGAAGAGTCCGAGCAACAAAATGAATTTCGAGTGAAAGTTGGAGGATCAAAAGTATTATATAAGACGTAAACCACGCCCCCTCTATAATCCGGACCAATGGATCATTTGGGCCTACCCGGCACCACAACGGACCTGGGCCACATGAGAGCGACCAGGCCCGCTAGCCACCAGATTTTTGTAACGCAGCGAGAGGCTCGGCTTACGTGTAATATTTTTACCGTGAAAATATAAAATTTAAAAAGCTCTAATTACGGATAGAGGTTATATGGATGCTAAAAAATAATAATATAAAGAGCTCTAATTACCGAAAAAAAAAGGGTTAATTAAGGGCGTTCAAATCATTGCATGATTTATGGGAGGGGATCGATCCGAGACTCATGTCGGGCGTTGCACCGCTGCCGCAGCGCCCGACCTGTTCGTATCCCAACCATACACGTGTAGTGATTCGCGGCCTGTAGGATAAAACTAAGGCCGTCGCCCGCTCGCGATCCCCGGCATCTTCCCCACGATTCCGTCCCCATCCGACGGCACAGATTTCCCCTTAGCCCCTACGAGTTTCCCATCCCCTCCGCTTGCTTCCCTCTCCCAAAATACCCCTCGAGCTCCGAAAAGTTTCGGGCTTTATATTCTTCCCGAAATGGACCTCCTCCGAGGGCCGCTGGAAGTGGAGGCCCCGGCGTTCCGCTACTCCGCCGCCGTCGCCGGATTGATCTGGGCGTGGTTCGCCGTCCTCGCCGCCGCCGCCCTCGGCCTCTGGCGCATCCGCGTTGCCCTTCCTCCTCCCAAGCCCCTCAGTCCCCTGGACCCAACCGGAGCCCGAGCCGAAGCCGGCTCGGCTCCTCCGCCAGCTCCGAGCTGCAACGCTGACGCGATCGCCACGCCCAAGGCCCGGTTCACGGCGTACTTCGACGCCGACGACGGCAGCGACGAGGGGGAGCTGGGTGACGGCGTCAGCGACTGTGACGAAGAGGAGACAGAGGAGGAGGCGCTGTGGGGGTGGGAGCCGAGGATGGTTAGGAAGCAGGGCGACCCGACGTGGTACCGTTAGCAGGATCGGACGGCGTTTAACGGCAGCGCGGTGAGGCTGTGGGAAGGCAACGTAAGGCTGACGGTGACAGCGGGTTGGTGCCACGGTGGACGTAGGGGCAAAATGGGAATAAATGGATAGAAATTAAATATTTATGCGGTGTATAATGTACTAGGATCGGATCGGCCGGAGACAACGTGCCGGGAATTTGCTTTGAAATGACAATTTTGCCCTTTCATTTCTTCTGTCTACTGGGAATATTCTGCGGCGCAAAGCGATGATTAAGGGGAGGGTAATTTCGGTATTTAATGGCAATTTAAGAACCTTTTTTGATGAAAATAATTCAAGAAATTTGAGAACGAGGGTCCACACTTCTATCAAGTTGATTAGATAATTTTTACAAGATATGATGCTCATAAATCAATTGTTTGCATTAGTAAAAGAGTAAAATATTGCAACAAAAACTATCAAGTTAATGATTGGCTAGCTCGCTAAGCTCTTGAACTAAGTTGGAGATGAAGCTTTCCTATTACTTTGCTAGGTTTGACTGTCTGATATGATAAATTTGCATATGAGGAAGTCCTAAATTTCCTTTTCCTCACAAAAAAGAAAGAAAAAGAAAAGAAACTGAGGGTATGCATACAAATGCTTCATTATGGCTGAGAGAATATTTTGTGACTGCATTCAAATTCAACTTCATAATTTTATGTCTCTAATCACTGAGATAATAGCTTTACGAGAGGTGATGATTCTTGTTGGCAGTCAGGTAGATGGTAGGAAGAGTGCTTCATATCTTAAGAGGACTGTTTTACTTTTCCCACTGAAGGTTAAGTTTGGAGCCTTAGAAGAGAGATCAAGATCCATGAATGAGCTTAGAACATTGAATCCTCCATAAAATTCTTTTATGATACAAAAGTCCAAATCTTCACCTCGCAAGGTGATCCTGATAGGGAGCTGCTTTAGTTAATAGCTAGAGCTTAGTCTGCCTAAAAGATCATTTTAGCAATATTCAATGACAAGAACATAATATGGAGCTTCAGTTATTCTCTCCATGTCAGAAAAAATAATAATAATAAAAAGGCCTTGAATTAGGGATGTTAACACCACTAGCTATTTCAAAGGAATGATGAATGATTTATCTAAAACAAACCCCTGCGGAAACTCCTCTAAACATTCAAACCTATAACCATCTCCAAACATACCGAGAGTTGTGACCATTGGGCTGTTGCTAGTTTGCTCTAGCTCCAAAGCGATATTGATGTCCAAATGATCTCCAGTGATCCACTTACATTTTATCCTTTACTATTATTTCTACAAATCTTTTAGTAACACCTGTAACTCTATCTGCAATAACTTATCCAAACATGTTTTTATCTTCTAAATCATTTGGTTTATCTATCAATCATTCTTGACACTCACCTAAGATTCGAAGCCAACTTCAGTCCACTCAGATGATAAACTTTCCAATGAAGTTTTGAAGATGGTGAGAGAAAACTCTTAGTGCTTGTCTGTAATTCTGGAACTAGCCTGACAAAACACTCCATAGATCTCCTATATAAAGCTTGAAGCATATAAGAATCTATAGTTATTTTTCTACTCCCTCCACCAAATGTCAATTATCAATGGAGTAACAATACAGATACGTTTTATGGCACCCAAATACATAGTAGCTGAAATGGCACAAAATTGTGCATCACAATTAGGGAACATAGAAAACTATACTTGAAATAATTCTAGGAAATACTTTCAGTTTAATTTATGTGTATCAATAATTTATAACATCTTTTTTGCATAGCAATGGTGAATATTATTGATGATAGCCAGTGTTAAAGATCATAAAAAATAATATATAATGCTACAAAACATCAGTTATGGAAACCAATGATCGATAAAGTGAGGTTAGTGGTAGAAATTACAACCAATAATGACTAATTGATGATGGATGTTGTTAGAGATTATCAACAATGATGGTTAGTAATTGAGATCAGCAGTAATGGTAAGTGATAGCGAAAAACATCAATAGTGGAAAATAATGGTAAAAATGATTGATGATAATGAATAATTATAAGGATCATTGATAATAATGGATGGTGATAGAGATCATCAATGATGATAGATGGTTATAGAGATCAAAAATGGTAGTAATCAATGGTGGATATGAATCGTAATGATAGACAGATATGAGAAGCTCATCAATGATAATGATGCGTGATAATGGGATACCAAGTGATGATAGGCAATAGCACTTGACCACAGAAAAAGGGTTCTACTTTTCTCTTAAGCTGCCTCTTTTTCTTATTTTGTTTCATATATAATATGTCTTCTTTTCCCACTTCCCCCTTCTTGCATGCTTTGAGATGACATGTTAGAAAAATATTTTGGTCATGAGAAAGTTGGAAGATCATTCTTACAAATATAAAAAGAGAATATATACCGATACTACAAAAAGTTAGATGTTTTTGCAAAATATTTATATCAGTTGAAAAATATAGTTATGCTCCTTGAATTTAGATCTAGTATAAAATTAGATCAACTTGACCCTACCTTACCAGTGTCTTGCAACCAAATAGACCTTGCACATGGTCAGGCAATAGTTCAAGCTATTTCTTTCACAGAACTAACCAGGATAATAAAAACTCCTGTTGTTATATAAACCTCGCTGTAGTAACCTTTCACATCTATAGAAAAGCTGGCTAAAATAATTATGGAACCACTCTATCCTTCAAAATAAATTTCCAACCAGATCCAACTCTGATTACGACAATAAAATCAAATATGAACGAGTTGGGTATGAGTACAAAATTATACCAATTAAAAATTTTAGATGGGTCAGGATTTGAAACTTTTATATTTGATCTAACACAACCTAATCCCAGATAATTATTATTTTATATAATATTAATTTTATTTACCTATACTTCAATTTTTAGATCCTTGACAGATAGAATTTGCTCTAAAAACGAATAATGTAGGGAGAGTAAAAATAAGAATATATTTGGGTGTTTGCTTATTTTCAAATTTTTTTATGAGTCTATTTGATTTTTTGAACATGTAACTGGGTGTTTTATGGATAGATGTTTTAATTTGATCAATTATTCAATATATATAATTGGGTACCCAACAGGAACTAAACTCCATAAACCCAAACAACTTAAAGACTGGATCCATTTTATGATAGTTTTATGACTCAAATTCAAAACCACCCCAATCCTTCAACGCCTTGGAATGAGAAAATTTAGATTAAACCCAACCAAATCTGACTTGATGAGCAGAAAATGAAAATAGTGACATCCACCTTATTTTTGTTTTTTTTTTTTTTTTGGAGTGAAGACAACCAAAAAAAAAAAAAAAAAGCAGTGGTACAAGGCCAATCCATAGCTGATCAGCCTCTGAGCCATGTCTTCTAAAACTTAAATTTATGATTATTTGTACGGTGCAAACAGGACAGACGAGTTGTGGCCACCAAAGCCAAAAGAGTTTGATAGTGCCACCTTCACATCCAAACGCTCCTTCTTTAAGCCCACCAGCTTGCTTGCATCCTGAATCAACATCATCTTTAAGTCAACTTCCAAGAGGCTCCAACCATGGCAAATGGCTTTGAAGCTTAGTAATATTAGGGATGATGAGTATTTCTCAGAATTAGTCCAAACATCGTCAAACTCATCATAATACATGGGGTGATGTCCACAAAGCAATCCGGTGTTGGTTTTTCAGATACTTGTGACTGATTTTAGAACACTAATCATCTAACAAATGCCATTAGATGATAGAAGGACCAAAGATAAAGAGAGCATACCACATTTTCCTCGGGGTTGTCTAGATTAATATTTGGATGGACCCACCCTGTTCGAATTGCCTACATGCAAGGGGCATGACCCAGAAATTAGTCAGAAGAACGGCAGGGAAACCATTATAAACATGTAAATAAAAAGACAATTCCAGACTTAGTATATTAAACCGGACTTAGTGCGAAATCAATTAGCAATGATTTGATTACTGTAACATATAGATGGGAAATCTTGATAGTATTATTATTAAATATTACTACACCATTTCATTAAGTTGCCTTCAATCAAATTACTTTGAGACTATAACATACATGGAAAACCAATCTTGACAATATGAATAACATATGGGAATTGAAGATTAAAGAAAAGATTAATAACTAAAAACCAAATAATTAGTGATGGAAATTTTTTTTTTGAAAGAATGGTTTAATGAGCTATAATTGACCAATTGCAAGACAAATTAATGGGTAATGGCATGAAGATTTTGTCAAAGCATGGTTCAATGAAATATAATTGACCAATTGCAAGACAAATTGATTGCAATGATAGACAAAGTGAATTCAAAGGCAAGGGTTACTCATTTTGGCAAGATAGCTTTGTGTTTAAATTGAAAATTGATAGTATACAGAACATCCAATGGTGAAAATACATCAAGTAAAAGAGAATGATGGGTCAATCACTGTGTCTGCCTTGAACTCAGGACAAGTTCCTAAGAAGGTTAGAAGGAAGATAATTCTCTAGCAGATTGCTGTCTCACTGTGGGAGAGAAATGAATGTGCCTATGGTATGGATATTCCCCAGTATAATCCCTTGTAATCTAGTTGGTCAGGATACTTGGCTCTCACTTGGGAGACTCAGGTTCAAGTCCTAGTAATGAAGTTTCTTTCATGGTGAGACTCAAGTTCAAGTCCTAGTAATGAAGTTTCTTTCATGATGAGACTTGGTCTAACAGTAAGGTTGTTCTATGATCACCAAGGTGTCACAGGCAAAAAATGCAAAAATGGCTTCTTTGTACGGAGGGGTCAGGCCACATATATTTGATCCTCCCTAAACTCTGCAGTAGTGGGAGTCTCATGCACCAGACTGCCCATTTTTGTATTTGCTGATCATACTAGCGTAAGATTTCCTAGCGTACGGTAGTAATTGGAAAAACAAAAAAAAAGTTCCTAAAAAGTGTGAGTGGATGACACAAGCAGAACTTTGCACTTATTTCAATCCCTGTTTTTATGCAAAGTTAGATTGTTTTAAGAGTCTTTGAACGTAGGATAACAGTAAGGACTTGCTTAGAATAACAAGTTCTAATAAACACTGAAGTATGTTTTGCATTATCCTGAAAATAATAGCGATTTTAATTCAGTTACAGCATAAACACTAAAAGGTAGGCACATAAGTTTCCAAGATCTATTTTCACATGAGAGAAAGAAAAGAGAGAGCCAAAAAAAAAAGGGCAACAGAAATCTTCTAGAAGTACTAACTTACCCAGAGAGTATGAACGGAATTAGGACTTATTGGTCTCTTCTATGCTTGTGCAAATTGCTTGTACTGACTTACCCAGAGAGTATGAATGGAATTAGGACTTATTGGTCGCTTCTATGCTTGTGCAAATTGCTTTAATGTTCTGCTCAAATTAGTTTTCCAAATTTGATGATTGAGTCAGTAGTTTAGGGTTGGATGTCTTTAGTTTATAATTTAGTTTTAAGCGACTCAGTAGTCCAAATCAGTGGTACTATGTAGTTTGGAGTTACTTGGATTATTTGATTAGATAAGACATTAATTTATAACTTAATTTTGATTTTCTTCCTATTTTGTAAATAACTACAGTCATGGATGAGAATGTCTGAGGGCGCACCAGCAGTCTCATGTTAACCAATGTACAAAGCTGAAAGTGTGATGCTAGGATTCAGGCTGTCTTCAGTGTCATTTCTATGGTCAAATTTTGGTTCAGTGGTCAGGATTAATTCAGCTTGATTCCAATTTAGACCAAATTTAGGTTTACAGTTTACATCATTATAGCCTACATATGAAGGGCCACCGCCATCATTTAGGACTTCAAGGGTGTCGGAACCTTCTTTTGGATTGTCAAACAGTTTCAAATAAAGTAAGTGAAACTAAAACCTTCAAAAGCAGCATAAACAACTACTCATTAGCAATAGATTGACTGAATTTTCACAAACTTATTGGTTGATGAAATCTAGTTAATCACATGACATGGTCTGATGATCTGATGAATTAGAACTACAATCCATTGGTAAAAATATGCTTTTTCTTGATTAACTTGTGACCTAGACCATACACATCTATGAACATCACCTTAAATGTTGCATGTCAATATTTGGTCATATTTTTCACTAAAGCGTGGTACTGCGTATAATTTCTATATCATCTACAAGCATGAACGGTACATATATTAAAACAAGGCACACACATAAATATTTAATCCTCTGTTTATTTTCTCATGGTCTAGTCCAATGTTATAATAACCTAGATGCAATAATTTAATAAGCATATCAAGTGGACCATCATGCATAACACTTGAAATGTGCATCAACTTGACAATCTGGTATGCAAACCAAACTGCTGTAAGTACAACCTAGGTTGATTGAGCCTACAGCTAAGAGGAGCTGAAATTCGAATTACCATGGTTGGTGGTGTTAGAATCAGGAGAGACAGACTTTACATGACCATGTTCAATCGAACCGAACTGGCATCAATTTGTGAAGAGGAATCACTGCTGGGTGCTACCACCTTTTAGGGAGTCCGATTTATTATTACAATCATAGAATGTTGCTGTCAAATTCCACAAGATTTTATTCACACAGGCCTAGACAACAAACTAGATAGAGCAAACCAAATGTGTACACTAAAAATAGGCCATAGTTATAGAACTACTCGAAGGAACCTAGGCCAGACCTGGAAGCACTTTCTAAGAGCAAATTGAGCTTGAGAAAACATGTGATACCAATAACCATAAACATGAATTTTTTTCATCTTCATGTACCAATATTGTAGCAGCTGAAACATAACCTTTTCCAACCTCATATGCCAGTTCCCATATTGAACCCCACACCATGGCACAACAACTGTAGCTAGTCCCTACTGGTTTTGCACAGACTGCGTACACATGGATTAGAGCTTTTTACAATAACATAAATGACCAATCCCCTGTTTCCAAGCGGTTGCGGGGCTGTGAAATCCCATCCCCTGTTTCCAAGCGGTTGCGGGGCTGTGAAATCCCTGGTAAGTTGAATATCTTCTTTTGGGTACTTCTCCTAAAAAAGCTTTTAACTGCTGATAACTTGGAAAAGAGATGAGAAGTATTCCGAATTCACACTATCAGAAAAATTAGATCTTTAGTCAACGGTTGTTCTTCACTAATCAAGAGAAAGCAACTGAGCTATGTTCGAAAATGCTTGAGGAGAGTTGGCATGGCTGTGAACTCCTAGTGATTTTGTATTATCTTTTCTCCTGTTTTGACTATTTTGTAACTCCCTCTTTTAGTGTTACTCCTTGGTAAAAATGTAATGGCCAAAATGCTGGCAGTTGGTTTTATAAATCCTTCTTTGCCCGTCCCTTCATATGAAAGGCCCCTAGATCTTTTCAGACCTTAAGCTCCCATCAACTTAGTTTTTTCCATTCTTCAATTTGACCTTTCAAGATAACTATTAGCCCTTCTTTCTAGGCTGCATATTTTAGTGTAGACAATCACACTAACACAATTAGCTCCCCACTACTTCATCCTTACGGTGCAACTTCCGTACTTCTTACCCTATCTTTCCTAGTTTTAGGACACTTGACACCAATACCTCATGTGCCTTCTGTATTGCCCAAAATGTATATTCCAATCTCAGCCATTGACCTGTGGGGTTGCTCCTCTGAAGAATCAAGAGCATGTGAAGATCAAACAGTACCTTGAAGGCACTGCTTGATTTCATCCACCCTATCCCAAAACTTTATTTTTCTACATCCAATATGATGGATTGAAGCAATTAAAGATGATCATGCAAGACAGACTCTATAAAATGATCATGCAAGGCAGTCCATCTAGGAGATCAAATTTATTCCAACCATGGTATGCTGTACTAGTTTGTGGTGCTCCTTATTGGGTGTATTATACCATATCAATACTGAACCGAGACTCAATGAAGAAGGTGTAGCAAGTCTCGGTAAGCTGAACCCACTTGTATACCAAGTATACCAATACTGTACTTATATGGTACCAGCATGAGGTCTGGTACCAAGATGATAAATCTTGATTCCAACCCTCAGTTCTATATCTATTTCCACCAACAAGTAGTCATACATGTAACCCTTTTTAACTTTGATTGATTTCAAATCCTTATCATATGAAGTTTTCCTATATTCATTGAAAAATTTAGAAAGAAAACACTTCCTCATGCATGTGGTTTTCCAAATCTTCTTACCCCTCCATTCTTCTTGCCCTATCACTAATAAGCTACCTCAAGGTAAATACTACATTAGACCAAAAAAAAAAAAAAAAGAAAAACTTTGTTCTTGTACCTCATTGATGGTTTAAAAAAGTCAAGCTCAACTATTGATTCACCTGACAAAGCAAGTAGACCTGGAATTTTGTTATTATTTTTGACTTCCATATGTCTGATCAATCAACTTGGTCTCACTTGGCTGCAGCCAGATTCTCCAAAAGTCTTCTATTCTTTTTAGCAAGCCTTCATCTCATTCCATGGGAAAAAATAATGCACTTCACCTCACCAAATTATTGAAGCACAACTTCTAAGTTACTTGAAGAAAAGTCAAAAAGAAAAATAAGTTATTCTTTACATGATGTTATCAGTGAGAAACTAATGAGAAGAACACACAGCCTTGATAGTAACAAAAGACAAGGGAATCACAAACTAGACTGCAAATATATAAGAAAAAAATCCAAAAATTTCCGAACAATAATGTATGTTGATTGTTGAAAGGGTGGATATGGAAGTATGACTGGATATTTTGCTCTTGAGATTTAGAATCAAGAAAAGTTCACTATTTCTCATTCGCATGGAAACTGTTTTACCTATCAAAATTATACAAAGGGAATCAACAGAATCCTGATAAACAGGAGACATGATAATTCATTGGTATTAAAGAAATTAGGAGAATTCATGATTTGAGACATCAAGAGCTACCTGTACTGCAGCAATGGCTTCCACTGCACCAGCAGCTCCAAGGAGGTGACCGATCATACATTTTGTCGAGTTCACTCTCAGCTGCAGATTTCCCCCTATTTTTGTCAGCCTACTAGATGAAAGAAATACAACATTCTTATAGTTGTCACATACCTCTGGATTCTGGCCAAAACAATGGATTAGAGCTTGATATTCTTTTAAATCACCAGACGGTGTTGAAGGTGCATGAGCATTTACATAATTGACATCCTCTCTGGCTACTCTTGATTCTGCTAGTGCCTTCTCAATGCAAAGAATAATGCCAGTTCCTGATTCCCAATATCATCAAAATGATAATATTGTCATAATAGAGATCATCATCATCATCATCAACAACAACAATAAAGCCTTAATCTCAAAGTAGTTGGGGTCAGCTAAATGAATCTTTTTTTTCTCCATGCTGCTCAGTTTTGAGTCTGTAAGATGCAAAGAGTTTAAATCTTTTTTTTATCACTCCCATATAATTTTCCATCTACTTCTATACTTTTTCCTTCTACATGTATCAAATTACTCCTTCGCATAGATGTATCTCTAGGTTTATATTGCACATGTCTAAACCATTTAAGTTATCCTTCCCACAATTTATCCTTAATTGGTGTTACCTCCACTATTTTATGAATGGCTCTATTTTTTATTCTAATTTTTCTTGTATTACTATACATCTATCTCAACATTCTCATTTTAGTTAAATTCAATCCTAAAATTATGATTGTTTGTCAACCTTGTCCAACCTACATGTATTAAATGACTTTACAAACTTATGTTTTGGTTTTATTTCAATTTTTTTTATTAACTTTGCTTACATATAAAGTTTTATGAATAGCTAGTCCCAAGCATGAATAAAGGAGGAAGATTACAGTTAGTTGACAACCAGCATAATATGAGCATGAGTATGAGAGAGATCATCAACAAAAAATATTTTGAAAAAGGCAGCACAAATTTTGTATGCTATTAGTTACCATCCTAATTCCCTACCTTCAGGGTGTGGCTCTGTGATGTGGTAAGCATCACAGGTGAAGCTTCCTCCTAGAAACTCAGCATAGATCTTTGCACCCCTTTGCTGAAAAATGTAAAAATAAAATAAAATAAAAAATCAGAAAAAAAGATGAAACCTGAAATACAAGAATCAATCAACTAATTGCCTCATATATCTAAACCTTGGCATGCTCCAGTTCTTCTAACAAAAGCACGCCAGCCCCTTCCCCAATAACAAATCCATCACGATCCTGACATTTGATGGTGGACAATAATTTTAGATACATCCATTTAATACTGTGACAGTGTTAATATCTGCAGAATCTGCTACAAGAAAATCGGACTTCAAAAAAAAATTGCCAACATCCCTCCAGGCACATTTACTCTACCCTTTTCCACTTATTCATTATGTACAAACATTGTCAACACTGAATTTTATTGTACAGACCTTATAATTCAGTTTTAACAACAAATATTAGTAGAAATGTCCAGAATGATCATCATAACTTGACTGCATGCAGAGATGTTTTCATGTTAAGATCTTAACCCCAGTCAGCATCAGAACATATACCAAGCAACCTAAGCTACCGAATCTTTCAGGAAGAATTTAAATATAGAAGATAGAATCAAGAGGAAAAGTGACTGATACATACAACATCCCAGGGGCGAGAAGCTTTAGTTGGATCACTGTTCCTTTGTGAAAGTGCTCTGCATGCCACAAAACCTCCCAATCCTGCAATGTGCAAGTCCAATTCTTGGAAAATTCATGCTTCAGATACAGCTCTAATAAAAAAACAATGATTGTGATAATGAAAGATTGCTTGTTTCAGATCATCAAGAACTGTAGGACTACCAATTGGTATAACTACTGCATCAGAGCCACCACAAAGCATCACATCCTGCAAGATTGAAGCAACAAGTAAAATATATAGCTATTTTAATTCTTTACAAATAAGTCAACAAGAGGTTAAAGTGAGTGACTTACAGCTTCATCACTAGTAATATGGTTTGCTGCATTCACAATACAGAAATTGCTAGTTGCACATGCAGTCGAAATCGAATAGTTTGGACCCATCCAACCCTGCAGTCCAAAGAAAAGATTTATATATTATTAAGGATTTTATGAAAGGTAACCCAAAATAATTTAAACAGCCTGCTGTACAAAAAGTAAAATTATGCATTATTGTGGCCCACCAGATCCATTGCAAGCATTGCAGAACCCATATTTGCAGCTGCAAGGGGTACACAAAAGGGGTTCATCTTCTTGTATGATATTCTTAAAGCGTCAATTGCATCATAAGAAACCTGTTTGGCATAGCAGCACAACCAACACGAAACTTGTTAAAAGGTTTCAAGCAATTACTTGTTTCAGGCATTGATTTCCTCAATGAAATTTATAATCAAGCACATAATCCTACCTTCATTCCACCCATTGCAGTCCCTATGAGAACTCCACATCTTGCCTTGTCCAACTGACTCATAACCTCTTTTGTAACTCCACCATTTTCTAATGCTTTCTTACCAGCGGTAAGTAAGTAAAGCATATACTTGTCCATCCTTTTAGATAGTTTTGGTGCGACCCATCCATCTGAGGAAAAGGATTTAATTTCCCCTGCAATTCTCTACAAATGGGTCTGACGTCAGGACTGGGGAAATGATTTGCATACACAATCAATTCAACTAATCCTGCTAGCTAGTGGTCCATTAAATGATTAAACTAAGTCTAATCTAATTAAAAATTTGGAAAAAAAATGGACTGCAGCAACATTTTCAGAAGAAAGCCTACTGTTGGACAATTGGAACAATCAAATGTTTCTATTTCACTGATGCCGCTGACACCCTCAAGGAGCTTTTCGTAGAAATTATCTGGATCGTTGCCTAGTGGAGTTACCAAACCCATCCCCGTCACAACAACCCTCCGCTGTTTAGTTTGCATTCTCTTCTTCCCTCTGGTTTCCTTTTCTGGCTGCATAGCAATGGACATGACCTTTCCTGCAACCATAAGCCACATTAGCCAGGCACCCACAAGTTTCAAATAGCATTATCAGTGGCAACTATGTCACTGAATTTATGAGTTTGCAAATCTTCCTGGTTCCTGGTTACCATTAGAGGTTAACAATTGCTGGAATCATAAAATTCACAACCTCATGTAATGACAGTCCATAAACCACATTAGCCCATCACACACAGGTTTCAAATATCATTATCAGTAGCAGCTATGCCACTGAATTTATGAGTTAGCGAATCTTCTTCTTACTGGTTACTGAGGGTAACATTTACCGGAATCATGAAATCAACGACCTCATGTGGTGGTTCACATTCAACTTACAATTAAGTTGAAACTAGATTCCATCAAATGAGGAACCTGCCATACCAATGAAGAGAACCACTTCAACCCTGATGTTTTGTTTATCAAGATCTAGGTACACAGTAAGAATGTCAGGAAAACAACCAATGGGAAATTCAAAATCTTAAAGACTGAACTTTCCATTACAGATTCTGCTATAACTAACAAATATAAGAAAACTAATATAGGGGTTTCATGGCAGTTTAGCAATTAGCAGTCAAGTGGATTTAAGCTGTATGGAGCTCACATATGATAGTGTTTAGCTTATCAAGATTGAAGTGCACAGAAGCAAAGTCTTCTGAGTCAACAAGAGGAATCTTGATAACCTAAAAAGGCTGAAATTCTAACATGAACACACAAAAATATTCCTCGTTCCTGCACCAATTGCCAAACCAAGAAATTTAAACAGCCAGAAGTCAAGAAGTCATTGTTCTGCTAGGTGCCTTCCTTGCTACAAAGAAGTGAAAATTTCCTCTACCCGACGATGAATTTTTTGCAATCCATGCAAGCAACGTGGTCAAAATTCTTTCATCCGGACCACCAAACTCTTTAACGAATAAAAAATAATAAGCAAAAATAGCCAAACTCAATATAATTTGGGAATTTGGGAAGAACCACAGCGGACAGCGAAAGGTTTCGCAAATATTAAGAAAGACTGACCAATTTTAACCAATGTGTTAAACGATATTTATCAAGATAAGAACGCAAAGAACCAAAGAAGATAACGATAGAGAATATATTTTTTTTTTCCCTCAAATAGACACAAGAACCAAAGAATTTATCGATTTGATTCATCACCAGAGGAGGGAGAAGAACAGACAGCCCTGCGGTGCCTTGGAGTAGTCTCGGCCTTCCAAGGTCCGAACAGAGAGAAGCCATTTCCCCCAAAGAACGCCGACCCATTTCTCGAACCGTAGAACTCGTCGCAGGGCTCGAAGGCCTGGCAGGAGCTCATCAGCCCCTGGATCCTCGACCCACAGAAGGCCGAGAACAGCCAATTCGGTGAGCCCCGAGCCAAGCCGCCGGACAGCGCCAACCCCCGCCGCCTACCCCCGGGGAACGCGCTCCGCCGCCCCAGCGGGCTCTCCTCATCGCACGCCGCCACCAGCCACGTGCACAGCGGCGATACCACGACGGCGCCCGCCATTGGAGGAGAACAGAACCAGGCCGAAACAGGGGACAGAGAAGAGCTCCGAGAAGAAACCAAGAGCAGACAGAAGCTAGAACTAGACAAGGTTTCGGTCGGCTCGACAGAGGAGAAGAGGCCAAGAAGGGGCAGAGCGCACCAAGAAAGAGGGGACAGAAAAAAGAGCTATTTTTAGCGAGAAAAGATGCGATTTTGAGAGGGAGGAAAGAAGGGGAGGGAGGTGAAGGGTTTTGGGACGGGAGAAGAGGAGACGAAGGGAAACAGAGGTGGCATCGATCTCAGGGAAAAAGACGCAAGCTTTCGGGAAACCGAGGGGAGGTTGCGAGAGCCATTGCCAACTGCAAGAGAGGATGGGACGGATGACATAAATAGATAGAAGTATGCGCGGGAGAGGAGGAATAAAGTCTTTTTAAAAAAATCGGGTATACTTGCATGCATGCATGCATCTATGTGTGCATTCATGCATGCATCTATAATATAATTTTGAGAGAAAAGGAAAAAAAGGTGGTATGTTCTAATTTAAACAAGAGATAGATAAACAATGTTAATATATGAAAATAGAAGCAATCAGTGGATGAGGATGAAGTGAAGCTAAACACATGATACATGACAACGATTAGAAAAAAAATCATCTTGTAATCTTTAGCTCTGTGATTGTTTCTATCAAGTAATTTAAGGACGAGAGAGGTACAGGGATAGGGATCGGAACGTCATAAATGAGAGACATGCTCCATAAAAGGTTTAAATTGTTGCTATTGAGAACATGGCAGCAGACAGTGATGGCGGAATTCTTCTTTTTTACTCTCTTTTGTCTTTCATGTGTCTTTACTTTGTAGTTTATTTTTGACCATTGCTGCAACTCTGCTATCTTTAAATCACTTCAGGAAAGAGATCAAATGATATTTCCTTTGCATTTAAAAAAAAAAAAAACAATGAGAATACAATGCAAGCATCACAATATCCTCTCAAACCTATCTGTTGATCTAATTATTTCATGACATGGTATTTTACTGCCATATCTAAATCAAGATTTTTCATTGCTTTCATACATTCGAATCAGTTCTTATACCATTTATAGCGCTTCAAATTCACTGGGCTTAATTAATAGATTAGTAGATCAAGACTACGTAATCTTAAAAGCTCGAGTACAAGTTAATGGGCAATAGATAAGCTTGATTTATAATTCTTTAAATTATTCTTTTTTTCATCTAATATATAGAATTATTCATGCATGAAGGTATTACTGCTATGCTAAATAGAGTATATCTTTGTAATAGACTTTCTGTTACCCCATATTTGATCAATGAAAGTGCATTTAGCATTCACTCTTTACTCATGTCAAACTGATTTGCTTAGTCAAAAGCTAAATATCTATATTTTTTGGCGATGATGTTGAACTTTGGTGCCCTGAAAAATTGTTAAAATTCACGCTTACCTCGTAAGCTAGCCCCAATCTAAGAAGGAAAAGTATCCAATTAGCTTTACATATATGATTTCAGCGATAGGCTGAGACACTAATAATGTTTTAATTGCCTATAAGCATAGCATTGAAATAGTCATTTTTCCATTTGGTGATCATTTACTGAAGCACAAACCCAGCTAGCCTAAAATAGAACCCAATAGATAGACAGTGCCAGCAGCAGAAAGATTGGCTTTCATGAAGTGAGGTCTATCAAACTTCTTGACTGAAAATATAGCGACACACAATGCACCACCATAAACTACAATTGAAAAACGTGCAATTGGATTATATTGAGGCCTTCTTCGGCAAATGGGCTATAATACCCAAAAAATAATTTTACATTAAATGATAAAAAAAAAAATTTAAGAAAAAAATTTAAGTTATAAGTCCATCTACTACCAATTAACTTTCACTCAAGTTTTGAGCCACATAGTTTCTCGATCTGTTAATAAGTTAATTGAACCAGCAAGTGGGCTTGAAGCATTACAAATAATATCAAAGCTGATTTGAGTACGCCGAAGTTGATAGGTATGAAGAAAAGACTATTCATGAAACGGTGGTAGAGTCCCGCTATGGCGTGAAGCTACCCTTATAGCACCAATAACCCGGCTTGGGGGTAGATTCTTGCTAGCTTGTGGCGTACAACGAGAATGTCTTATTATAAGGAGGGGAGATTGTAATATCCAAAATAATTTTACATCGAATGGAAAAGAAAGGTTTAAATGTTTACAAGTTAAGTTTACTTGCTACCTATTAACTTTTACTCGAATTTTTGCGTCATGTGGTTTCAATCTATTAATATGTTAATTGGACCAGTAAGTAGGCTTGAGGTGTTATAAATGGTATCAGAACCGATCCGAATGTGCGAAAGTTGATGTGCACCAACGATCCGGCTCGGGATAGATTCTAACTGTCTTGTGGTAGTGTGCAATGAGAACGTCGTATCATAAGGGAAGAGATTGTAATACTCAAAAAAATAATTTCGCATTGGATAAAAAAGAAAAAGGTTTAAGTGCTTATAACTTAAGTCCATTTACTACCAATCAACTTCCACTCAAGTTTTTGGACCACATATATGGGCTTAGAATGTTACATGGACAAGCGTTTCTTAAGAATGCATTTACTTAAGAATTGGTTTGATTATTCAGAAGATAAATTTTTGAGAAAATTTATTTAGATACTTGCTTGGTCATTTTCTAAGAAGTGAATGATTATTTTTAAATTTATATGAGGATAAAAATGAAAAAAAATTCACTCTTATCAAATTATTAGACCGTGGAAAGAACTTTGTTTCATCTCTAATGGGCTACATGGAAATCTTTTTCTTCTGAAATAGATACTCTTTCGTTGACTAATGTTAAAAACTTTAATTAAATGAGAGGCTGGCTGCCTTGTCGAAAGATACTTTCCCATAAAAATGAAGTACCAACCAAATGGGTTTGATTGAGAGAGGGACCGGCAATAGTTGGGAAACGTACATTGTTCAATGCATTTACTACAGTGGTACTGGTTGTTTGGTCAATGGAAGCCCTGGAGCTATTTTCTTGTACTGTTACAAGACACTTTCCTGGCAACAGGGCCTGGTTGGCAGAGGGACGGCAATAGCTGAGAAACATTCATTGTTAAATGTTTCTGCTACAGGGATACTGGATTATTGATCAAAGGAAGTCTCCTAGCATTATTCTTTTCTACTGTTGAAATTATTTGTCCAACCAACAGCAGAAGAAATGAAGGAATCTAATCTCAACACGCGGCTAAGGAAATGGAGATGTGAGTACCGATGCTCTGCTATGTCCATTGTCAGCTTTTCATGTCTTTAAATTTTAGTGCTTTTCTTCCATTTTTTTTCTTTAAAAACAAAAAGAAATGATACATGATCTAAGAGAATATGAGAAAAAACAAGAAAATATTTACAAAAAAATTAAATATTTTTGTGAACCAATTAAAGCATTTGTGGAATTGTGAAAACAGAAGCGAGGGGTGCAACATAAAGACAAGAACATCTCACTGGTAACAGTTCAACTATTTGCTTACACTTTTTTTTTTCCCTTAAAAAATTGATTTACTAATGCTTTATGTTGATATAAACTTCAACATTTTCAGTCGAGTTCAAGCAGAGATTAAGCTTGGTTTGTATGAGCAGTGGATTAAGATTTTGAGGCCAAAAACATTCTGGTTGAAATGCACCAAGTTAGATCAGGAGCACAAAAACTATTTTTATCATCATATTTATTGTTTCAACATATCTAACTAGATAGAGCTATGATTACGAACAAATAAAGAGGAACTGTATCTTTTGGGTCAACTGAATGTTAGGTCCCCAAGGTTAGGTCCCCAAGGTGTTGGGATTGGTGGTTGTCTCAGTTTTAATGCTGTTCGGAGCATCACATGGAGGGCGTTTGGTCCCAACTTCATCTGAGGGCCCCTAGGCAGGAGATTTTAATGCGGTTTAATAGCGGTAGAACGCCATTAACCTTGGAGGGCCCTGCCATGCAATGTTCAACGGGTAGCCTTCAAGGCCTTAATTGGTCTCAGAAGGGTGGGTATGCAGTGCACTTCTTGTCAGAGTTCTCAGAAACATAAGGATAACTCTGCTATTGATTTTATTTATTTATTTATATATATATATGAGCAATGCTATGGAGCTTCTTATATACACACAATCAATTAATTATTATTATTATTATTATTATTATTTTGAGAGAGAAAAGTGAGGAGGGAAGGAGGTCCCCCATGAATTTATTAAGACAATTAAGAAGTTGTTGAATCGATATTGGAGGACCATATGAACTTTTCATATACACATAATGGGTATCCATAGTATTTTTTTTCATGATTCTTTCTCATGTGCGTGAAGATCCTTCATCTAGAACTACTCTAAAAATTTCAGCAGTGCAAAAGAAAAAAAAAATAGCTTGTGTTTCCTGAGATGAGAGTTCAAGCAACTTGGATGATGGCTAGAAAATTTGCCAGTGAAGCCAGAGGAGAGGTGATTGATTGGAGAGTTGATTCTCCAAATCAGGTCCATGGCAAGGATACATTCAGAAGGACTCATCATCATCAGCCACTAGTTCATTAAGTCATGCCTTCAGGAGGAGTTCCTATAGACTGCTAGTGTTTTTGCACATGAAAATTTGCACGTATAGGCGAGTCCTTGATGAAAGGATAGAGAAGGAGAAATGGGAGTTGGCTTTTGAGACTAAAGATAAGAGGAGTCCCCAACTTTTGAGAGATTTTTACATGCAGTAAATATGATGGTGAAAATCGATGACTTCTGTGGCTTTGCTCCTCGGGGGCTCTTCATTCCTGACAAATATCCAGCTGAGCGAGACGTATCAACAAGAAAGATGGGCTGAAGAGTGTGATTTTTGCTGATGATCTTCGGAGTGGTAAAGTTTACAACAGAATCATTTCTCTTCTGAAATAAGTTAGCAGACTAATTTTATAAAGCACTCGAGGAATCATAATTTAGATTTTGTACATAGAATTTTATATGCAACAACTAAAGTTTACGTCTACAGAAAATCTCCAAGGTTGGTACTATTGTTGGCAGAAACATTAGTGAGCGCTAGTCCCATGTTAATTATATATTAAAAAAAATTTGAGTATTTATATAAGATTAAAAAAGTTTATGTAACATTATTTTGGCTTTATATATATATTTTTTGGATGAGATTCTACATTATTATAAATGTTTCAGAATAAACATAGCCCATGACTCATATAGATCAAAGAACACTACATATGAGCTATATATGTTTTTGATTGAATTTGATTGGATTTAAATATAGATTTGAATATAAAACTTTAGTCTAGTGAGAATGTCAGGACTTAAATAAGAAAAGTTTGCAAGAGCTCATGCTGATGGGTATTAATTTTAAATTGATTATAGATTAAGAAAATCTTAGGTATACAAAAAGCTAAATAATGCTTTTTTTGCTAGCTTTTTTAAATGAAATTCTAGGTTATTACAATTGAAGATAACTTTTTCCTAAAAGATTGAATGAGTACTTGTACTAAGGGATTTTAGCCAGGAAGCAGAAGTCCTAGGAGGATATGATTTCGAGAATTCATTTGACCTAGTTGGTTCAATGGAAAGTTAAATATCTGTGCACAGGGAAAAAATGGTATTTGGACGTGGCATGCTGCCATTTGTTTAATTCTTCATTTTATCTCAACTAGCAATGTATTAGATCAGATCACTAGTCAATATAAGAAGTCCAATTCTCAATCAAGCTCAAAGGTTTTAGGTTTTATGTCCTGTTTTTCATTCAATATCTTTGTAAAATAATTTTATTTTAGGTTTTATATAAAACAATTCAATAAAATGCACCAATTAAAGAGCACAAGGCCAAATTAGATTATCCTAATTGGACAAAAGTTTGTGACACCAGCAAAGTTACACCAAGAAAGATACAAAACTGTGGTTGATCGTATGTGAATTCTAGCTAAGCTTCTTTATTGCCGTAACAAAATTATAAGTAGGGAGGGCGGATGCTTGATCTAGACATTATCATACTACATGTTTAGGCCCAAGCTAGCCTTGTAATCATCTTTAATAAAAGATATTAATTATTTGATTAGTTAACAAATATTATGTTTATCTTTTTTCAAACAAAATTTAAAAGAAAAAAAAAAAATCATTAGATAGCAAATATGTGTTAAACAAAAAAAAAATAATAAAAGATTCCATCCTGAAACCCATCCGGGGCTAAACTGGTTTGATCAAATCCTAAGTGCAAGATAAAGTTGGCCCAATCTATGTTCAAAATCCTAAAATTCATTTTGATTGAATCATTTTTAAGTTCTAACCTAACATGACTCATGCTGTTGAGGCCACATGAACCCGCAAAATCGAAGGGCCAAGATTTGCCCAGCGTTCAGCCCTTGATTTGAATTTCAAGTACATGTTCGACCGTTACTTCACCTCTCCGCAGCTGGAGAGAAGCTTCTAACCCTAGAGAGAAACGCCGGCGCCTTCTTATCGAGAGAAGACCACAGAGACCTCCTAAGACTGCTGCCATGGCCTCCTGTGAGCCCAAACCAGCCAAAGGAGATGAAGCTCCCCAAGAAGAAGACTCAGGGGAGGATGAAGAGTACCAATGCGACCCGCACTCGTCGGACTTCTACGCAACGGATGATTCTGACGAAGATCCAACGTTTGATATCCTCGAAGAAACCCGGTCAGCTCTTTCGAAGATTTCGCTCAAGAAATCCAAGTCTCGGTGAGTGCAGGATTCGTTTCGCTCTGGTATTGGGTTGCTTTGTCTTTATTTAATCAGAAATGAAGGTAAAAATGGTCGTTGGAAATGGAATTATCAATGTTGGCAGGAATCTTGAAAAAGAGACCGAGCTGGGGAATGAAGATGGGGCGGAGCTGGCGGACGTCGAGATTCCGAAGCTCAATGAGAAGGATGAGAAATGTTTTGAGATGGTTGAAAAGCTAATCAAAGGTCAGCAGAGGGTTTTTCTTTTATTTTTGTTTTTGATTTTTTTCTTATTTTATCCTTTTGGGTTGAGTTGCATAGAGATAATAGATCAATTTTTTGTACCAAGGTTTCTTTGACACTGACAATTGCTGTTAAAGTGTTTGCTTAAATGGTAAGAAGAATCGGAAAGATGACATTTTCTCTGGTCTGGTTTTAATGTTGCAGAGATCTAGGAACAATAATATGTAAATTATTTCTGAACGGGTTTTTAGATTGAGATGGGCCTGAATAATTGGTCATTTCATAATCTATGTTTTTTTGACCAATCAGCATTTAATTATTTCTGGGCATTTTAGTGCTTGGCAATTTTGAGAGCATTAAAATGATTATTATATGGTTTTTCAAGAAAGTTTGATCTTAATTTTATCTAGGTCTCATCAAGTACTCATGTATTAGTCCTAGATCTTTCTACACAGTTGGGATGTTTTTGTAGTGGATATCAGTTGGAGCTTGTGGCTTGAAAGAATAACAGAATCTTCAAGGAGAAATCGAGCCCTGTGGAGAAGACTATCCCTAGTATTGAATTCCTCATGGCAAGCTGGGTTGGAAGTTGTAGGAAGGAGAAACTGAGCAGGATTGACCCTGTACTTTTAAGTCCCTTGCATGTCGAGTCCGTGTAAGGGAACTGGGGTGGGGTAGAATTTTGTAAAATCCTGTGGTATGCTTGTTGGTATTTTTTGGATTCATTTTCTGAATGAATTGGATTGGACTTTGTCCATCTTTCTCTCAAGAAAAGATTGCTATTCTTTCATTTGTAAACAGGGGTATGATGACCAGTAAGTTAATTAAACAAAGGATGAAACTTAAGTATAGTTCCTTCTATCCGGGCCATTTGATTTTCTCTATCTTTCTCACTTTTTCATAGCTGCAAGCCTCCACCTAAGCCTCATGTGATCCTCATGTGATGGTAAATGGGAGAGAGACAAACATAGAACCTAATGGCCTGCATGGAAGGAACCGCACCTAAGTTTCATTCTTAAACAAATAGCTTTGAGGGATTTTAACTCATGACCTTCAGCAAGCATGCTCTGATACCATGTTAACTAGCCATAAGCTCAATCTTTTAGGGGATGAGTCAGCATATGTCAGGCTTAACAGAGCCTATTTAAAGGGACCTACATTTTTGACCTCATGTACTGAGCTTATTCTGTCTGTATTATCTTGCGTTAAGAGCACTGCTCTTCCTTTTTTTATTTTTAGGGGTGGGGGGGCGAAGGAACCAAGTTACTTGTTATCCAATACTTATGTCGCCTTGAAATAATCAGATGTTATTTTGACATATCAGATCCTTTTTCGATGAATCATATCTTCTTTTTTCCACCTTTTAGTTGTAGTTAATTATTCATAACTGTATCTTTATTACATGCTATAAACTATGAAAGTAGGATGTTTCACGTAGGAATTGTTGTATAAAATGTTTATGCACATTCCTCCTCTTAAGAACAGGGTCCTAATGAGAGCTTTATATTGGTGGAATGATAGATGGCCAGTTGGAGAAACTAAAAGTTGACCAGTGCAAGGTGTATTTGAGGAAGTATGGGCTAAGATTAACAGGCAACAAAGATGTTTTATTGGAGCGCATCAGAGAGCATCTTGAGTAGGGAATTGTTCCTTTTATTTGTCTTTTCCCCTTTTTCTCAATTTCTTTTGTATAACAAATTCAAAGTTCAGCAATTTGATTTCATAATTATGTGGGCAAGCATGCCACAGAGCCTGCCTGGTTAGATTCTAATGGTGCCATCCTGCGTATGTATCCTTAGATGCTAGAGCATTAAGCTCCACAGGGATGCATCCGTATTGTCACAAGATTCTGGCTATACTAGCTGGATAATAGTCAATATAAACATCTGACAGATGTGCCTAATTCAGAATGTTATATTTATAATTAGAGCAGAAGATATATAGGAGCACTTATTTCCCTTCATGGATATGATTTATTTTTTCTTTTGTATCCTAAATGTCAGGGTCAAAGATGGTGGTGGGGAGAAGAAGTACCCTATTTCTAGCTTTGTCTTGAACTGCAAAGGTAGAATGTTATTCCCATTTCTTCCATAACTCAGAAATGTGAAATACTAAATTGATATATCAATGGGACCTAAACACCCTGGCTTGATTTCTGTGTACGTTAAGCTTGCATTCCATATATACGCGAACAATGATCAAATACTTCTTTTCTTCCTTTTCGAACATAAAAGCATAGAACTTGAATTCATCTGTGTAGCATTTGAGTGCGCTTTAGACTTTCAGGTATGCTCAAATGATTACCCTTGTTAGTTAAGGTTCAATACTATAGTTGCTATGATAGAATCTTTCCCATGTTAAATTCAAGTGCCCTGCATTTATTTTGGATGCATGTATTCTACTCTCTCTGATGCTTGTGATATTTGTAGGTGATGCATGCACAGGGGATGTGGTGTTGTTCGAGCAAAAAGTGTATGAAATGTAATATTTCTTGCTGAAGTTGTGATCATCTGTGAAGGACTTAAATTATGTTATGGTTGAAGATTCCCAGATTATGATTAATCATCCAAATAGTTCATTCCTTCATTCTTGTAGTTTTGTTTCTTCCACCATCTTATTGCCTATCATTGCCCCAGGTTCAGTATTGTTTCTAGGAGTGCCATGGGTCCTCCATGTGGTACAAGGCTAGTTGCTGGTCGGATAGTGAAGGAAAGTTATGGTGCAGCCAAGCAACAACATACATTTACAGTAAGTGAAAATCAAGGCGCTATAGAAATCTGGCACTAGTTGGGCTAGTCTTTAATGTCCAACATCTAAGGCATCTGTCATTTGGACCATGTGTAGATTGAGGTGCTATGGAGCAAAGGTGAAAAACCGTTGTCTCCGCTTCATCCCCTCCTTATCAAGGGGAGGAACCTCTACCGACTTAAGACAATGAGGCAGGTGGGTTCTGCCATACTGGTAATCCTCCATGTTCCTTCATTTGTGGAAATGCTTGCTGTTAGAAAGGCTGATTTTGATTCTTAATCTACAGAAATGGGCTGATGAAGAGCAAAGGAATAAAGTTCTGCAAGAGAAACATGCAAGAGGTTCTATTGCACGATGCTCAAGGGAAAACAGGATCCAGCAAAAGGAAATGAAGAAGACAAATAGAATAACTAGGTACTGTGCAAATTACTGTTTATAAAAGAACTGAGCAATTTAGTGCACAAGTAAATGATTCTTACATCATTGTGGTATCAAGTAGAACTTGGGAAGAGAAATGAGAATGTCGTCATCAGTCTCACTATATTTTTTTCTTTTTTTTTAAAAAAAAATAACTGCAGCTGAGATTTTCAAAATAACATCAAACCATCTTAGGGTGTCATAAATTTCCCACTATTAGATGTTCTGAAAGCAATTTGCTTTAGTGTAATCTTTTTTTTTTTTTTAATCTGCTGATAAGACAATACTACTCTCCTGCTCCTAGGGCTAAATATGTTCACATTATTGTTGTATCAAATAGGCCCTGCAATGGTAAAAAAACATTTCTCATGGGCTTTATGTCTTTCTAATGGAGCTTACAATTATCTTAAAAATGTATGGTAATACGATTTTATAACATTTTCTGCAAATCAATATTTCATACGTAAGTTGATCTCATGAAGAAAGTTTTAGTTCTTGCAATTTGATATAATAATAATGAAAGTCAATTCTTTGTATTGATATACTAATGAAAATTCAATTCTTGCATGCATTGTTATAAAGAGTTATAGGGTTGCTATGATCTTTTGGAATCGGATGTGAAATGAAAAATTAACTGGTAGAGGTATTATTCTTTCACTCTAATAGCATTTTAAAGGACACCATATCTATCATATTATAGGATGAAGGAGAGCAATGGCAAGCATGCGTTAGCAGAACAGAGAAATCAGCATCAAGTGAATCTCCTCCAAACTCATAGTCAACT
The DNA here is from genome assembly GCA_017589505.3 of Metroxylon sagu. NCBI lineage: Eukaryota > Viridiplantae > Streptophyta > Magnoliopsida > Arecales > Arecaceae > Metroxylon > Metroxylon sagu. Next base: position 1,536,376 of record JACVBY030000640.1, on the reverse strand, counting down.
GAAAAACATTCAACCCATGCAGCAGTCTCAGCAACACCCTGATGCATTTAAATCGAACGCTCTAAAACAGATGCATTTCAAATCTGACAAAACAGCGGCTGATGAAAATTATTACAACTCTTATCAAGTTCCAAAACCACATATTAGTGAGTTTCAGGCTCTCAAGCCATGGAATTGTGAGTTTCTTCCTTCCAGTGATCAACCACAATTTGATGAAAAACACCACCAGCATTATCAACAACCTTGCTCAAGTGCGCACCATCAGGCTTACGGAAACAATGGTCGATCTGTATATTCACAGAATTATGAGCCTCTTCAAGCCAATGAAAAACACCACCAATATCATGGACCACCTGGCCCAAGTGCACGCTACGCTTATAGATGGCCATCAGCATCCTGGAACTCTTCTGAGTGGTGTCTACGCCAACCATTGTCACGCTTGAATTCGCTCAAGATGAGTCCACCACGACGGCCATCAGCACACTCCAGTTGGTTTGAGAGAAGTCCACCACAACAGCCATCAGCTTGCTCACCGTCAGGTCGCTCGAGTTCTTTCGGGAATCCACCACAATATCATTATCCCACACAACGACGACAACCTTGCCGCTTCTATCGCCAAGGGAGGTGTTATTTTGGAGATGACTGCAAGTATCTGCATGACTAAGACCAAGAGAGAGAATTCAATTTTGATATCCAGCAGCTTTTCTAAATTTCAGATTCTATTCAGCAACTTTTAATTGGTCTCTTTTGTTGCTTCAATGAGCTTTGAAGCTGGATGTTGGGTATAATTTTGAATCCACCTAGGATTCTGTTGAGCTTACAATGGTTTTGTTCCTTTGGTGAAATTGTTTGATGGAAATGTACTGCTTCACCTACTTGTATACCACCATGAAAGGCAAATGATCCAGTAATAATATTATCATGGACATATTGACCAGATTAAAAACAGCTTGAGTTAAATTAAATCTTCTGTGAATTTAGATGTTATCAATCCAAGCAGTCTATGCCATGGAGCAGGGTTAGCAAGATCTTGCCAGGTGGATTGGGTCATATGACCATGAAAAAAAGGTAGATTATTTACGTTCTAAAGTCCTTTTTCAAAAAAAAAAAAAAAAATGGAGAGACCCAACCCACAACTGTCCTTCCAAAATCATCATTGCAATGTTTCTTTCCGGGTTCTCTTCTTAGCTGAATGCAAACATTTATCTTACTTATTATACACACATTTATTCAGAAAAAAAAAAGTAGGTCTCTCAGATTCATTTTATTGACTGATTGAAATGAACAAGTGCATACAAAGTTTCATAACTTTGATAAATAAGCATTCTGCGAGTGTTCAATAAGTTGTGGCACACATCTATTAGGAATGCATACATAATTCAAATCAATGAACGCTTGGAAATAATTTTGATAAGTAATTATCAGGAAATGGGTGCAATAGTCAAGTAAAATTCAATTCCAAAAAAATTAAATATATTGTTTGATTCGATTATTAAGCGGATTTCTCCTTCAAAGCCCTTTATACTCAATGCTTTCAAAAAACCCACCCCAATTCCACAAAAATTCAAGCATATAGCCTGTCCAAATAATAATAATATAAAAGAAAAAATTCCTGAAAACTACTAGGCTTTTTTGCGGTGCCTGTCCTTACTGTTTTCCTGATAACTCGTAGCCTTCATTACATAATTGTTGGCCCCTCGAGCACCCCCTTGCTACTGCCAACTTGCAGCCTCCTTTTTTAACTTTTTGAAATGTACAGCAATATTTTTTCTCATTTTCCCTTAATTCTTTTTATAGAATTCGTCATGGTAGCCATTGGCGCTCAACAACCAAGCTGCTTTTATCATCCGGGATGGTGCTATTTTGGAGACAACTGAAAGCATCTTTATGACTTATAGATTAAGAGAGAATTCTCTCTCTCTCTCTCTCTCTCTCTCTCTCTTTTTGGTCTGCAGTAACTTTGTTGGTTTTTGCTCATGATGGTCGAATCAAGCAGAATGCAAAAAGACAATTTATATACTCGTTTCTAACTAATTTAGAATTAAAATTATGCTGTTGCTGTTGTTGTTATTCAAAAGATGGATGATTGTTTTTAAGGGCGTTCATGAGTTTTGGAGCTGAATATATTATCAATATGTTTTCAGTAGGCATTGAATGTTAAACTTGCAATCATTGGAGCTTATCTTGGTAGAAATTTGCATCTACTTTCTTTCTATGAATGTGATCGTAGATGATTACAGCAGACTATGGTTCATGTGACTGGAGGATGCTATGTGTGTCAAGCAGTGGAATTGCAAGCTTACTCCTTCCAAGTAGAAATGTTTTGAATCCTTCACCAACCAAGACACGATGAGCAAAGCAGCCAAACTATTTTACAATTGCGTGGTTAGAGACTTCCACCTGCGGTCCACGTTGCCTCTGGAAGCGTCGACTGAGTCAAAACACGCATCAATTTTCCTCAACCACCCGACGCCGGCCAACAGCTGGCATCATGGCTCACGTCGGCAACGTAGACGGCAGGTCCATTACCGGCGCACTCTGTTATGTATTCTATTCACGAAGACTTATAATACACCTGCCAGATATAAAACCATCTCTCTCTCTCTGGGCGTCCACTGGTCCCAAGGTGCGTTCTTGCTTTTCTCTTCTGATCTTTGCTGTGTTCCTTTAGCAGGTTAGCATAAATCTCTGTTCCTCTGTGATTGGTACGTGATTTTTGGAAAATCAAGCATGCTTTATTGCATCTATAGATATAATTCCATTGAAAACTTGTTGCATCCTTCAAAAATTTGATAAAAAAGGACACCATTGCATGCTTATCAAGAAGAACAGAGGAGCGATAAAAAAAAAAAAAAAAAAAGTAGAGGTTTAAGTTTTCAAATCTTTATCCTTATTTATGAAACATCTAATGATTAGCTGGGTAAGAAGTGGTAGTAGCTATACGGTCCAAATTTGATGGAAAACAAAGATAATAACATCCAATACTTGGAAAAATAAAGAATGATTTGATATATAAGAGAGAAAAAAAGATGATGAATAGGAACTGGCAAGACCCAAACAATTCTAAGGAAACAGTTGAGCTCAGCGATTATATCTAGTAATGATGAATACTTATTTGGTGGTGCTTTCTTGCATTGAATGGATATTTGACCCATGGTCTCAAAGTTGTGAGTAGTGCTTCTCATCAACTGAGGTCCTAACCATGGGAAATGGAGCAACTAACTTGATTTGTAAACATATGCATCCTTTACAACTGTACTGCTTTTAATGATGCACAATTTTTATGCGAGACTATCTCTGTTTATGAGTTTGACTTCCCTCCTGTTCAGTGATTCATTTAGTTATCCCCGGTTATCTGTTATTATAATTCTTAATTATCCCCAGTTGTATGTTATTCTAATTCTAATTTGTCTTGTTAGGCCTGATATACGTTATTGAACCTTTTCCCAACACATCAGCCTAAGCTTTAGGGTAAATGGGCTGGTTGACAGATCTGATGTGTGTTAGGGATCTGAAAGTTCATTCTTGGATTAGGAACCCTTGCAGCTCAAACAAGCTAGTTTATGACCTCTGTGAGAGAAACCAAATCTGTTCTAGTGATGGCTAGATATTGATTTCCAGACAAGACTTCGATTTTGATAAATATAACATTTATCATATTTTTTTATGATTTTTCTCTAAGATGTACCAATAAGCACTCTTAGGTTTGTACCTAGCGGGACAAATTCTAAGCTCTCCTAGGATTAGAAGAACTTTTGAAACATTGATACACAACAATTTTAGACTTCCCTTGTCTCTTTGAGAAAGCTCCTTGAACAAGGAGCGCATTTTCCTTTTTTTTTTATGTGAGGTGTGAACTTAGCATGAAACAAATTGATCTGATGGTTAATCTTGCATTCCCTCTTATCTTTAAGTGACTAGGAGGGAATAAACCGAGTCTTTGCCATCCTTAAACTATCTTACAATTGCAATAATATTTCTATGGATGTTTCCCTTGTCACGTCTATGGTAGCTAGTTTTTGCAGGAAACCATGGAGATAAACCCAGTAAATGTGAGTGAGTTTCAAGAACTTGCCAAACAAGCTCTTCCAAAGATGTACTATGATTATTTCAATGGAGGAGCTGATGATCAGTTCACCTTGAAGGAGAATATTGAAGCATTTCAAAGAATTCTGTAATGCCCACTGATTTTTTGGTTCCTTCAAATTATTGCTTTGTTTAGAGGTTAGCAATTATGATATTTTAATTAGCTTAGATCCTCAGGTTACGGCCCAGGGTTCTTGTAGATGTGAGCAAAATAGATATGTCAACAACCTTGCTAGGTTACAACATGTCTTCACCCATCATGGTTGCCCCGACTGGATTCCAGAAGTTAGCGCATTCTGAAGGTCTTGATTCCATCCTAAAGCTTTCCAAGACTCAAGTCTGTGAATCTGATCTCTGATTGTTGGCTTCTTTTTCTTTCCAGGAGAATTGGCAACAGCAAAAGCTGCAGCAGCTTGTAACACAATAATGGTAAGATTTAGTTTTTGTAAAACGTCTTTGATTCCATAAATCAGTTCGAAGCCTTGAAGGATCTTTCTTTTTTCAGGTGTTATCATTTTCATCTAGTTACACTATTGAGGAGGTTGCTTCCACTGGCAATGCTGTTCGTTTCTTTCAATTATACGTATGCTCTACTTTCACAGTTCCTTCTGTTTCTATTCATCTCATTTAACCCTTTTTTTAACTTCATTGCTCGTGTTGCTTTTTCCCTCTTCTGCATTGTAAATCTGATAGGTGTACAAAAGGCGAGATATTTCAGCAAAACTAGTACGGCGAGCTGGGAGTAACGGATTTAAAGCTATTGTTCTAACAGTGGACACTCCGAGAATTGGTCGAAGGGAGGCAGACATAAAAAACAAGTGAGAATTTTCATTATTTAACCCTTTCAAAGCTTTAGGCCATTGGGGTAAGCATTTGGTATTATTTGAACTTGTGGATATCAAATGGAGCTACTAATAATTCTGAAGATTATGCAGCCACTTCTTCCACTCAGGCCTATGGATCCAATTCAATTATACCTTTAAAAAGCAGAAATAATAATTTGATTTGCAACTGATGTTTGGCACACAATGTAATCATGTAGAACTTACAGTTTGGGATGGAACTTCTGCTCCTTTCCTTAAACACCATTCATGAGAAGTCCTTTGTGCATCTAATCATAATTAAGATGCTTGATCTGTATTGACCAAGACAGTTCCTTCTGCAGGATGATCGTACCGAAATTGGCAAATTTGGAAGGTCTATTATCAGTGGATTTTGATACTGTGAGTAGAATTGCATTCCATGAGTAGTTTGTGAAAATATGTATACTGCTAGCTAAGTAGTGTCAATAATTTATACTACTTGGATCGATATAAATTTTCCTGCAACATCAGATAATCATATCATGTTTTCACTACTTTTGGCTGCAGATAGGTGGTTCTAAATTTGAGGCCTTTGCATCTGAAACTTTGGATCCTTCTTTGAGTTGGAAGGTACATGCCAAACAGCTCTGTTTTTTCTGTGTTTCTTCAAAAACTTTTGCATTGGTTACTTGAAGCATGAGATTGTTTCTATGGTGTCACTTCCATGACAATCATAGTTCCTGTTGTGTAGTTGAAGGAAACTGAAACTGTCAGCAACTTTTGATCGGTTGACTTCTTCGAGCAACTAGTCTTTTATGAAATTTTCTTCCAGTAGTTTTTCTTCTAGGCTGTGGCTTTAACTTCTTTCTTTGTCTGTGTGCACATGCACATGCATGCATATGACATCTTTGGCTTAAGAGCTTCTAGCTATAAATTCAATCAAAGCACACTATGGCACCATTAAAAATTGTCCAATTTGTATTGACTCGATGCATAAGGGACCTCCAAAATACATAATTTTGGCTTCTAGATAATCTAGATTTTGTGGATCATGATCAACATCAAGGTTTTGCACTTTGGAAATCACTTTGGAAATTGCTTTCCATCCTTGATTTTGGATGGAAAGCACTTGAATCCAAATACTCTCAAAAACATTCTAGCTTTACACACTCTCTCTCTCTTTCTGGTAAATACATGCACACATTCATGCAAATGCACATGCTTACTCCTAAAGGGCTTCGAGATGTGCACTCCTTGCCGGTCAATTTGCTAAGCTGCCCTCAATCAACCTTATAAGTGATCTAGCATCGAGTTTGTTAAAACCAATACTTAAAAGGCATCAAAATGGCCCCTTGTGAAGCTTTATACAATGCGGGATTACCTTTTTAAATTTGAATGAAGAAATTGAGACAGTGAAAGCAATGTAAAAAATTATGATGTGTGTTGTCCGCAAAAATGTTAAACTTCTTCGAAGATATTCCCAGACTCCTGCTTTTCTGTTCATAAATGATGGTTTTACATAATCCTGGTTTTTGCAGGACATAGGATGGCTAAAATCTCTCACAAACTTGCCAATTTTGGTAAAGGGCATCATCACTGCAGAAGATGGTAAAATTTATCTTTTTCCCAACCCCTTCTAGCTAACATTTCCATAGCTGGTGATTTAAGTGAATCTATTTTCAGTCTTACATTATGATTGATTAATGTTGGCAGCTAGGAAGGCTGTAGAAGCTGGAGCATCAGGTATAGTTGTATCAAATCATGGAGCTCGCCAGCTTGATTATGCACCAGCTACAATATCTGTTCTTGAAGAGGTAGTGTTTCTCTATTTAAGAGTTAAAACTCCTTTTCTGATTAGAAGCAAATGTACACACACATATATATATATATACATATAAATACATGAGTTGAACCACACAATTAATGTTGAGTCCTTGGAACTGGAGTTAATAATTTTACAATCATTGACAGGCCTTCCAAAATGAAGGTCCAAACCATTGAAAATGATAATTCCTAGAAACCAAGTTTCATAAATTTCTCCAACCTATGCATCAAGTCAATATCAAACGAAGCAGTTTCAATTGTACTAGTTTAGTAAAATACATGATACGACATATAAATTGAGAGTTCATTTCATTGATCGTGATCTCCACATCTTAAAACTTGAGTAGATTTAAATTTATTGGATTTTAATCATTAGATCATCATAAAACATAGTATCATGTTTAGTTCATCATAAAAAGAAACGGGTGATGCTCATGTTACTTAAATTTACTTAAAACTTCAAAAGAGAAAAGCGGCTTGGATTTATTGATGTATATTTTACTATAAAGCTTTGAACTGATTCTTTTTATTTTTATATTTTTTCTGGGGTTGGAGGCTCTTTTTTTTTCCTCTCTTTTTGAATTCAAAAGTTAGCAAATTGATCTCATTTCTTTCAGTTTTCAAGTGTATTTGTCCAGAATTTATAATTTTGTTATATATGCTGTGGCCCCAGGTAGTTAAAGCTGTTTCAGGAGCAGTTCCTGTTCTACTTGATGGAGGAGTTCGACGTGGAACTGATGTGTTCAAGGCCTTGGCTCTAGGTGCTAAAGCTGTAATGGTATGCTTTCTTAAATCATCAAAGAATGCTTATATTTTTCCAATTTCTCTAATGAATCTTCAGTTCCTGATTTCACAATTAAAGGAACATCTTTTAATTTTAACTTCTTAAGTTCTTGCTGGAGTCTAGAAGCCTGTCATCTTATACTGGTGAACCTCAATACCTGTCAATTTTTGTTATCCATTTTCTCCTGTTTCGTTGTTGCCAGCATTAATTCCAAATTATCTCAACCATCTTAGTTATATTTTTTCCAAGATTTTCATCAAATTTCTGAACTATATTTTGCTGAAAAATTTTCTGAGGTGACTTTGATCTGTACAACCACTTTGTTCTCATGTGTTGCAGATTGGACGGCCTGTGGTCTATGGCCTGGCAGCAAAAGGAGAACGTGGAGTAAAAAGGGTCATTGAATTGCTACAGAACGAGTTGGAGCTGACCATGGCCCTTGCAGGCTGCCCCAGTATAAAGGATATTACCAGGAATCATGCATGGACCCAGCATGACAGGCTTAGATCCCTCATGTGAATGGTATTATGATATACCATGCAATAAAAAACAAATCGTGGTGTTAAAAATAAGGATGACAGAAGTTCTCCATTCGATGATCCATATCGAATGCCAATTTTTTTTCTTTCTGCTGTTTGTCACATTCTAAAATTTACCTGAGTACAAGAACAGTGATGCATGGACCATGTAAATTATGTGCTACTAAACTTTGATTGGCAGACATTATTGCAGACATTATGGTGATTCCATTATCCTCAACCCTCGAAGGCCACCAGACCTTTGATTATTATCTTCATGTTTAACCTACTGATTATGTTCAGCTCGGGATGACCTGTGATTATTTCAGGATAGAAGTCTATATGGTTCTTTCAACATGAAAGTCCTAGAGCATCAGGAGAAGGCACTTTCATATTAAATATTTTTGAGATGATGAATATAAAATTAAATTAAATTTTATAATATTAAAATATGACAACTTTCATATTATAATATCTATTGTTATAATATTATGATATTAAAATTTAATATAGTTTTTATAATTTTATAATGAAAATCATTATAATGAAAGTTGTTATATAATTTTTATAATATTATATAATAGAATATTATATTATATTAAATTTAATATAATGTGATACATTAAAGTTGTTATAATACAATTATATAGTTTTTTATAATATTATAACATTAAATTTAATATCATATTAATTATACTATAATATTACATTATAATTTAATATTATATTATAATAAAAGTTGTTATATTAATTTTTTTAGTGATGATGGGATATAAGTTATATTAAATTTAATATTAAGAGTAATAGATTCTTCTAAGCATAACGTAAAGGTAAAGTTGGAATAATAAAAAAATATAAGTTATGAGGTCATGGAATGAAACTGTGATTTCTAAATAAAGACAATAGACTGTTCATTTCTTTGAATAAAGAAATTTTTATTTTAAAGGAATGATAATTCTAATTTTATTTTAGCTAACTAAATAATCAAGGCTAAATCATCATTTCTTTTGCGTGTTGATTCTATCCAACCAAATATAATATTAGTATTTAGCAGTATTTATCCATTTTTTCTTAGAAAGTTGCAGCCTTCATTACATAAGTTGCTGCTAATTTATAGCTTCCCTTTTCTCTTTTTTGAAAATATACAATAATATTTTTTCTTATTTTCTCCTAACTCTTTTGGGAGAATTCGTGGTTACGGATATTGGCACTCAAATTCTTTTGAATGGAGCTCACATTAACAACATTATCCAATACATAGCAATGACAACACTGCTACTTCTATCACCCAGGATGGTGTAATTTTGGAGACAACTTTGCTAGTTTTATTCTTCATCAAATGATGGTCAAACCAAATAGAATGAAAAAAAAAGGATTTATATGTAGATTGGAATTAAGACTTTATTATTATTATTGTTGATCAAATAATGGCCGATGATTTTTAAGGGCTTTTATAAGCTCTAAAGTTGAATATTGTTAATAAGTTTCGATACAATTATACCTATAGTGAAACTTACTATGAAAGAAACATACATCGACTTTATCTCCATGAATGTAAATGTAGACGATTACAAGAGACTATGGTTTATGTGTAGAGCAATATGCATATGTTGAAATAGCTAGATGATTAAGTTTGGCATCAAATGTCTTATTGATGATTCTTGCTAAAATAAAGCAGTGATTCTTTTTCAGAGAAATAAAGGATAGAAGTTAAGTGCAGTGCGTTACCTGTCTCTTTATTTATTTTTCAACACCACCTTAGCATCTATATAAGTATCTAGAGAGATAAAAAAGGAAAAGAGATAGAAAGGGAAACGGAGGATACCTAAGTAAACACACTGCACTTAAGTTTCATCCGGATAAAAATACACAGGGCTGTTGATTGGTAGGGCTAAGATACAAAATCCTCTACTTTCAAAGGTCAGACCCAATTCTTTAAAAATTTCAGGCCCATAGACTCCCCTACCCAAAGCCTCACCGGTTTGGACGATGCTTTTGGAATTGCAAGCTTACTGCTTTCAAGTACAAATGTTTTGAATCCTTCAAGAGGCATCCCTCATCCAATCAAACAGGATAAGGAAGGCAACAAAACTATTTTACGATTGCGTGCATAGAAATTTCTTTATCTGCTGTCCACGTTGCCTCTTAAAGAATTGTCATCCGTCCATCTACAGCGTCAAAACACGCACCATTTTTGCTCAACCCCGACACCAAACAACAGCGGATGAGATGATTCACGTTGGCAACGTTAGACGGCAGATCTATCCCTGGCGCATAGATATCTCTATGCTCACACTCCGTATACATTCTACTCACGAAGATCCTCTCTTTTATTTTCCCCCTTCTCTCTCTCTCTCTCTCTCTCTCTCTGAGCGCCGACTGATCCCAAGGTACAATCTTGCATTTCTCTTCTGATCTTTGATGTGTTCCTTTATTAGGTTAGTATAAATCTATCTTCTTCTGTGATCGGTTCATGATTTTTGGATAAAACATCATTCTTTATTGTATTTATAGATATAATTCCATTGAAAACTTGTTACATTCTTCAAAGTTTTGATTAAACAAGACGGCAGTATAGCAGTCGCATGCTTGTAAAGAAGAAAAAAAAAAGGAGTGAAAAAGTAGAGGTTTAAGTTGAGAAATCTTTGTCTTTATGAATCATTCAATGATTAGCTGGTAGGAAGTAGTGGTTATATGCTCCAAATTTGATAGAAAAGAAAGATAATAACACCCAATAGTTTGGAAAGATAAAGAATGATTTGACGTATAAGAGATAGAAGATGATGTATAGGAACTGACACCAGTTTAGGTCAGCATATATTGCATTTACTATATGTGCTGCAGATGGCTAGGTGAATCCTCCATAGTAATCCAACATCTTCTCTATTCTTTTTAGCCATGTGTGGCGCTCATCTATTTCATATTGCAATGATAATATGTGGCAATCTAAGTCTGTTCCCCTGTCAAAAGGGGAAAAAAGCTACCATATAGGTCAAGTTGCTGCCCTATTTAATTTATGAATGGTCAATTACTTAGCTGTGGGAGGAAAATATTTTATCTAAAAATGATGAATACTTATTTAGAGATGCTTTCTTGCATTGAATGGATATTTGATCCATGGCCTTAAAGTTGTGAGTGGTGCTTCTCATCAATTGAGGTCTTAACCATGGGAAATAGAGCAAGTAACTTGATTTGAAAACATATGCATCCTATATAACTGCATTGCTTTCAATGATGCACAATTTTTATGCTAGACTCTCTGTTTATGAGTTTGACTCCCCCTAGTTCAGTTATTTATTTAGTTATCCTGGTTATCTGTTATTACAATTCTTAATTATCCCCAGTTATATGTTATTCTGATTGTGATTTGTCTAGCTAGGCATTCTGATTGTGATTTGTCTAGCTAGGCCTGATATACGTTATTGATCCTTTCCCCATCACATCAGCCAAAGCTTTGGGGTAAATGGGATGGTTAACAGATCTGATGTGTGTTAAGTTTCTGAAAGTTCATTCTTGGATTAGGGACCCCTGCAACTCAAACAAACTAGTTTATGACCTCTGTGAGAAACCAAATCTGTTCTAGCGATGAGTAGATATTGATTTCCAGACAAGACTTTGATTCTGATAAATAAAACATTTATCATAATTCTTTATGATTTTTCTCTAAGATATACCAATAAGCATTCTTAGGTTTGTACCTACTGGGCCAAATTCTAAACTTACCAAGGATTAGAATAACTTTTGAAACATAGATACACATCTATTTTAGATTAGGGGCACTTTGATTGTTTTTTGTGAGTTGTGAAATTAGCATGAGACAAATTGATCTCATGGTTAATCTTGCATTCCCTCTTATCTTTAAGTGACTAGGAATAAACTGAGTCTTTGCTATCCTTAAACTATCTTACAATTGCGATGATATTTTTATGGATGTTTCCCTTGTCATGTCTATGGTAGCTAGTTTTTGCAGGAAACCATGGAGATCGACCCAGTTAATATGAGTGAGTTTCAAAAACTTGCCAAACAAGCTCTTCCAAAGATGTACTATGATTATTTCAGTGGAGGAGCTGAAGATCAGTTCACCTTGAAGGAGAATATTGAAGCGTTTCAAAGAATTATGTAATGCTCGCTGCTTTTTTGGTTACAGTGCGCACTGCTTTGGATACTTCAAATTATTGTTTTGTTCAGAGGTTAGCAATTTTGATATTTTAATTGGCCTAGATCCTCAGGTTACGGCCCAGGGTTCTTGTAGATGTGAGCAAAATAGATATGTCAATGACACTGCTAGGGTACAACATGTCTTCACCTATCATGGTTGCCCCAACTGGATCGCAGAAGTTAGCACATCCTGAAGGTCTTGATTCCATCCTAAAGCTTTCCAAGACTCATATCTGCGAATCTGATCTCTGGTTGCTGGCTTCTTTTTCTTTCCAGGAGAATTGGCAACAGCAAAAGCTGCAGCAGCTTGTAACACAATAATGGTAAAATTTAGTTTTAGTAAAGCATCTTTGATTCCATAAATCTGTTCGAAGCCTTGAAGGATCTATCTTTTTTCAGGTGCTATCATTTTCATCTAATTACACTATTGAGGAGGTTGCTTCCACTTGCAATGCTATTCGTTTCTTTCAATTATATGTATGCTCTACTTTCACAGTTCCTTCTGTTTCTATTCATCTCATTTAACCCTTTTTTTTAACTTACATTGCTCATGTTGCTTTTTCCCTCTTTTGCATTGTAAATCTGATAGGTGTACAAAAGGCGAGATATTTCAGCAAAACTAGTACAGCGAGCTGAGAGAAACGGATTTAGAGCTATTGTTCTAACAGTGGACACTCCGAGAATTGGTCGAAGGGAGGCAGACATAAAAAACAAGTGAGAATTTTCATTATTTAACCCTTTCAAAGCTTTAGGCCATTGGGGTAAGCATTTGGTATTTTTTTGAACTTGTGGATATCAAATGCAGATTCCAATAATTCTGAGGATTATACAGCCACTTCTTCCACTCAGGCCTATGGATCCAATTCAATTATACCTTTAAAAAACAGAAATAATAATTTGATTTGCAGCTGATGTTTGGCACACAATGTAATCATGTAGATCTTACAGTTTGGGATGGAACTTCTGCTCCTTTCCTTAAACACCATTCATGAGAAGTACTTTGTGCGTCTAATCATTATTAAGATGCTTGATCTGTATTGACCAAGACAGTTCCTTCTGTAGGATGATCGCACCAAAAATGGCAAATCTTGAAGGCCTGTTATCCGTGGATTTTGATGCCGTGAGTAGAATGCATTCCATGAGTACTTTGTGAAAATATGCATACTGCTAGCCAAGTAATCTCAATAATTTATGCTACTTGGATCGATATAAATTTTCCTGCAACTTCAGATAATCATATCATGTTTTCACTACTTTTGGCTACAGAAAGGTGGTTCTAATCTTGAGGCCTTTGCGTCTGAAACTTTGGATCCTTCTTTGAGTTGGGAGGTACATGCCAAACAGCTCTGTTTTACTGTATTTCTTCAAAAACTTTTGCATTGGTTACTTGAAGCATGAGATTGTTTCTATGGTGTCATTTCTATGACAATCATAATTCCTGTTGTTTAGTTGAAGGAAACTGAAACTGTCAGCAACTTTTGATTGATTGACTTCTTCGGGTACCTATGACATTTTCGTCAAGTAGTTTTTCTTCTAAGCTGTGGCTTTAACTTCTTTCTATCTGTGCGCACATGCAGATGCATGCATATGACATCTTTGTCTTAAGAGCTTCTAACCATAAATTCAATCAGAGCACACTATGGTACCATTAAAAACTGTCTAATTTGTATCAACTTGATGTATAAGGGACCACCAAAATACATAATTCTGGTTTCTAGATAATCTAGACTTTGTGGATAATGATCAACATCAAGGTTTTTCATTTTTGAAATCACTTTCCTTGATTTTGGATGGAAAGTACTTGAATCCAAATACTCTAAAAAACGTTCTTGCTTTACTCTCTCTCTCACTCTCTCTCTTGTAAATACACACACATACGCGCACATACACATTTACTCTTCCTAAAGGGCTTCGAGATGTGCACTCCTTGCCAATCAATTTGGTAAGATGCTCCCAATCAACCTTATAAGTGATCTAGCATAGTTTGTTAAAACAATACTAAAAAGGCATCAAAATGGTCCCTTGTGAAGCTTTATAGAATGTGGGATTATTTTTTTTTTTAAAAAAAAAATTGAATGAAGAACTTGAGACAATGAAAGCAATGTAAAAAATTATGAGGTGGATTGTCCAGAAATATGTTAAACTTCTTCGAAGATATTCCCAGACTCCTTTTATGTTCATAGATGATGGTTTCACCTAATCCTGGTATTTGCAGGACATAGGATGGCTAAAATCTGTTGCAAACTTGCCAATTTTGGTAAAGGGCATCCTCACTGCAGAAGATGGTAAAATTTATGTTTTTCCTAACCCCTTCTAACTAACATTCTATAGCTCGTGATTAAGTGAATCTATTTTCAGTCTTACATTATGATTGATGAATGTTAGCAGCTAGGAAGGCTGTAGAAGCAGGAGCATCAGGTATAGTTGTATCTAATCATGGTGCTCGCCAGCTTGATTACACACCAGCTACAATATCTGTTCTTGAAGAGGTATTGTTTCACTTTTTAAGAGTAGAGACTCCTTTTCTGATTAGACACATGTACAAACACATATATGCATACATATAAATACATATGAGTTGAACCCCACATTTTACATTGACTCCTTGGAATCAGAGTTAATAATTTTAAAATCATTGACAGACCTTCTAAAATGAAGATCCAAACCATGGAACATAATTTATACTAAAAAACTTCCTAGAAACCAAAATTCATAAATCTCTCTAACCTAGGCATCAAGTGGACATAAAAATAAGCAATTCAATCGTACTAGTGTAGTAAAATACAGGATACGACATGTAAATTGAGAGTCCATTTCATTGATCATGATCTCCACATCTTAAAACTTGAGTAGATTTAAATTCATTGGATTTTAATGATTAGATCATCATAAAACATAGTATCATGATGAGATCATCATAAAACTAATTGGTGATGCTAATGTTGCTTAAATTTCCTTAAAACTTCAAAAGACAAAAGCAACTTGGATTTGTTGATATATATTTTACTATAAAACTTTGAACTGATTCTTTTTATTCTTCCTTTTTCTGGGGTTGGGGTTTCTGTTTCGTTTTTTTAAATCCAAAAGTTAGCAAATTGATCTCATTTCTTTCAGTTTTCAAGTGTATTTGTCCAGAATTTATAATTTTGTTATACATGTTGTGGACCCAGGTAGTCCAAGCTATTTCAGGATCAGTTCCTGTTCTACTTGATGGAGGAGTCCGACGTGGAACTGATGTGTTCAAGGCCTTGGCTCTTGGTGCTAAAGCTGTAATGGTATGCTTTCTTAAATCATGAGCGTAACCACAACCTCATCAAAGAATGCTTATATTTATCCAAGTTTAATGAATTTTATACAGCAAAAACAGATAAATTAAAGGAATTAATCTTCAGTTCCTGATTTCACAATTAAAGGAACATCTTTTAATTTTAACTTTTAAAGTTCTTGCTGGAGTCTAGACGCCTGTCATCTTATACTGGTGAACCTCAATACCTCTCAACTTTTTGTTATCCATTTTCTCCTATTTCGTCATTGCTACCATTAATTCCAGATTATCTCAACCATCTTAGTTATATTTTTTCCAAGATTTTCATCAAATTTCTCAACTATATTTTACTGAAAAATTTTCTGAGGTGCCTTTGATCTATCCTACCACTTTGTTCTCATGTGTTGCAGATTGGACGACCTGTGGTCTACGGCCTGGCAGCAAACGGGGAACGTGGAGTAAAAAGGGTCATTGAATTGCTACAAAACGAGTTCGAGCTGACCATGGCCCTTGCAGGCTGCCCCAGCATAAAGGATATTACCAGGAATCATGTATGGACCCAGCATGACAGGCTTAAATCCCTCATGTGAATGATATTATGATGTACCTTGCAATAAAAAACAAATTGTGGTGTTAAAAATAAGGATGACAGAAGTTCTCCATTAGATGATCCATCTCAAATGTCAGATTTTATTCTCCATGTCATTTGTCACATCCTAAAGTTTACCTGAATACAGGGGCTGTGATGCATGGACCATGTAAATTATGTACTTCTTAACTTTGATTGGCAGACATGATAGTGATTCCATTATCCTCACACCTCAAACGACACCAGGCCTTTGATTTGTAGCTTCGTATTTAACCTACTGATTATGTTCGGCACAGGATGACATGGCAGTTTCAGAGTAGAAGTCCACATAGTCCTTTGTTCTCGATTTTTAGTTTGACTTTATAATGCCCCATATTTTTTTTCCTCCATTCTTATTATGAATCGTACTGGCGACATGATTTATAGTGGAAGCAGTTTTACTTGCACGTTCTTATGGTATGTTAGCAATTTATTTCTTGAGTCTGACAAAGGATTGATAAGGTTCCAAATTCCAATCTCGTCTGTGTGACTCTATTTCCTAAAGATGGATATCGTGACAAATGTTTAAGTTAGGAACTTACCAATTTTCCAGGTAAGATTGACTATTAGCTCAGTGGTCATACCTTTCTATTTACAAACATTTGACTTTTAGTTTGGGTACCTGAGCGCTAGTTCAGTTGTCATACAACTGATATTCCCGAGAACAACCAGTAACTACATAATGGGTGGGACCTCCCCGGTGGGGCTCCCTCTTGTTCTCAGAGGTCAAAAAAATTCTGATAAGATGATACATAAACAAAAATGCTGGCTTCTTGAGGTTTGGCCCCCGTGGCATTACTCATGGAAACAAGCTAAAAAATATCAAGAGGAAGCTACTGAAACCCTGTGGCATCCACGTAGCTAAAAAATTGTCAACAATAGGTAAATCAAGTACTATTATTTCAAGTACTATTATTTTTGTTCTTGACGGATAAAGAATGGAAAAAATTTCAACAAGATTTGTATCACTAGATGCATCATATGCAAGGCACTCGGGTACATCCATGCATTTACGTCACACCTGCTTCACACATATAACAAAACCAACAAGCTCAAAGGTGATTCAATAGCACTTCAAAGCAGACTTAAAATTGAAAATACTACAAATTTTCTGTAAGCATCACAATCCTATTACATGGAATGTTCCATGATATTTATCCCAGCAGTGTGCGCAGGTGATTCAATAGCACTTCAAAGCAGACTTAAAATTGAAAATACTACAAATTTTCTGTAAGCATCACAATCCTATTACATGGAATGTTCCGTGATATTTATCCCAGCAGTGTGCGCCCTGGTGCTGTCAAAGCCAGCATCAACTCTTCAGGCTGACAGCTATAATAAACGAATCATTTAATTGACTGTATGAATGTGAAAAGGATTCTTATTCACAATATGATCCTTACACCATAAAGAATCCGTTCAAATTACATAATAAACGTGAAATGTGACTTCAGCAGGAACAGACAAATAATCTGCAATCTACATCATACAATACAGCTAGACATTATGGCTGCAAGATCTAAATAATTAATTTCTTCCATTTATACAGATCAAGGCACCTGCACAGCAACATTTTGGCAACTGTTAAAGTCAATCACCTACCTCAAAGGCCAAATTTGTCTTTGCCTTGGGATGGTGATGTCCTATAGAACTGAATTTGAGGGCTTGAGGCTTCCAATTGAAGTATCTACCTAATAAATCCCTACTTAAACATTGCTGACAGACCCACCCTTATTTGCACCTTGCAGCTGCTCCATAGGTGAGCTTGTGATGCTACCAACTGATCCATGTGTCTGCGAGCTCAATTGAGGGCTAGCTGGTCCAGCCGCTGCATTGCCACGGTTAATCTTCTGCAATACAGCTGAGCTCAACTGCTGTGGACTCATTGCAGGCTGCTGGCCCATTTGTGGAGGACTAATCTGCTGCTGTTGCATTATCATTGCTGGTGGGGAACCAACCACTGGTGGGGAACCCACCTTTGTCTGCTGCAGTGGAGAGTTTATTTGTTGTTGCTGCTGCTGCAGCTGTTGCAGCTGCTGTTGCTGCTGTGGGTGCTGTTGTAGTTGTAGTTGCTGAGCATTCAGGTAAAAATTTGTTCCAGGGATCTTCGGTGGGCCCATGGATGATATTGCATTCCGATGCAAAGGGTTCATGTTGGCTCGGTTCAGTGCATGCCCCAACATAAGGCCTGCCGAGTTGGACAGCATCTGATTATTACTTCCTACCATACCAGCAATCCCAGATTGATGACCATACAAACCAGCTCTCGCCATCCTTAATTTTGTTGCCATTGCAGCAGCCTGTGCCTGCGATATTGAACCTGGACGAAGTCCTGCGCTGAAATTGGACGCAGATCCCAGGTTCATCTGGTTCGGGCTAATGTTGCCTAATCCTGACATGGGCCCCATAGGGGAGGATATGCCTCGAACTCCCCCCATGCCCATGGGATTGCTCAGACCACTGAGGCCCACCATGTTATTGCCCATGTTTCCCATGTTCATGCCTATGGGACCCATCATCACCTTCCTGGGGAGTTGTGAGTGTTGTTGTTGCTGTTGCTGTGTTTGTTGCTGCAGCATCTGAAGCTGCAAAGCAGCCGGCTTACTGTTGACCATGGGACTATTGCCAATCTGCAGGTTTGAGTTCTGCCCCATTAAATGAAGCGGATTAGCTGAGAGCAGTGGGGATGATCTCTGGATGTGAGGCAATGGAAGTTGTTGCTGCTGTTGCATCTGTGATTGCGCATGTTGCTGTTGCTGCTGCTGCTGCTGCTGCTGCTGAAGCAAAGTTTGATCAAGCTGCTGTGTCCTAGCAGGCATTGCAGCCCCTGGCAGGTAACTTTGCAATGGCTGGCTATTATTTCCAGAGGCCAGCATCCGTGCACTGTTGGGAAGATTCTGTGAAGAGTTCAGAGGTCCCATGACATTTGTGTTAGCTTGGGCTGTCACATGAGTTGTTTGACCAGAAGCTACTTCTGACTGTTTCACTTCAGATGAAGCATTATCTGATGTCACTCCTAAAGCTGTGGCCATGCTACTGGATGGAGCAACCATGCGCATTGGTGTAGGTTGGATACGATCTTCAGTTTTCTGATATCCTTCACGCTCCATCTTCAAAACATAGAACAAGTAGAGTTCAAAATCTGGATGATGGAATATGATTCTACAGTTTTTTTTTTTCCCTTCTTTTTTGTTGGAGAATCAAGTATTATTGAGAACACTTACCTGTGCACAAAACTGAGCTGCAAGCAGATCGGCGTGGTGCTAAAAGAAACACAATAAAGAGGTTAATGAAGAGATTCAACTCACTGTTAAGAGATAATGGACCAAGCATTAAGGAACTCACTGTTGTGGGTAACATGACCACAAATTCCTGAGTATTAGGCAAATCAAACTCATCTACATCTCCATAAAGCATTGTTACTGTGCCATCATAAGGATTCTCAGTCAAGGCCATTTGGCATTGAGCTCTTGGAGGAACAACTGTACAAAAAGCACATTTGAATTCAGCAGAGTTGAGCCACTAATTTCTATCTCAACATGATGCATTTTAGCTGTGTTTCAGCAAGCATGACAAACCTTGATATGCATGTTCCGTGCACATGAAACACATTTTTCTGGTCTTACATGTATTAACGGTTCCACCCAGAGAAGACCTGGACATTGGTCTTGTTGAGTCTGTGAAGTCCTCTGCAGTGAATGGATCTGAGAAATAGGATGCAAGTTGTTGATTTGCATGTGTCACAGGTTTCGTTGCAGGGTAATCATCAACGTTGTTGTTCTTAATATTCAGGTGGTATCTGTCATGCGTCAATACAAATGAGATTGAAAAATAAAACAATATACATAACTATGAGGTAAAAAAAGATTTAATTACTTGATAATATATAAGTAATATTTTTACAAATCTCATTCAAGTAAAATCCCGTATAGTTCCAAAAAATTTCAAATTTTATTGTATTGTTGAAGAATGCAATGGACAAGAAGATTAAAAGAAAAAAGAACCGCAAATTCAAAGGAAAAAACAACTGCAGGTTAGTAGGAACGAAAATTAAATCACTTGGAGGCATTTGATAGGATCCCTAGGTATTGATTTGCATGAACCAAACTGTTTCTAGTAGGATTCTGTTATATATATTACATCATGCACTAATTAGCTGTGTACTCACAGTGTGTCAAATCTGTTACAACATGTAGTTTAATTTATGATTACTGAGAAAGAATAACAAGATACACAAGCCAAAGAAATTTCCGCCTAAGAATTAGATGGCCCATGTAGCTTGTATAATAGAAATAGATGAAGAAATATATATAATCATAACAGCATATGATACCAAAACAAAAAGGTGAAAGAAATCATCACAGGATTGTCTTTTTCTACGCGACATTTCTGAATATAAACATACTTCTGGGTTAGGATTTTTATCTTTGCAAATCTCTCCAGGATTTGATCGCCCATAGGTGCAGTCCCGATTGATGGGCTGTTAGCATTCAGTGGAGCACTCATATTACTAACACTAGCAGGAGATCCAACTCCATTCATAGCTTGTGTTTTGGGGATAGAATTTGTTTTACGTTTCCCAGTCACTGAGTCTTGGTGTTGCCGATGAACAGAATCGCTGGGACTGGAAGTCACAGAAGGGGCCCCAACAGCAGCATTAGAATTTGCTGCTACTTTATCCTTTTGTGAAACCAATGCAGAAGTTGTCGCAACAGCACTAAACTGGACACCTACTGAACCACTAGAAATCTCTCCTGATTTTGATGATACAGGTGATTGAACCATGGGTCCAGAAGAGACACGTGGACTTGGCACCGATTTCCTCTTCTGAAGTATATCTTCCTTCCTCATATCCTTCTCAACTATTTGTCTGGCATTATGCCACTGTGTAAGGGCTGGAAGATGGTTTCTCATGGATTGTTGCTGCAATAGATGCTGAGATTGTGATTGATGGTGGTCCACTGTCCTTTCCGAAACCAGTGCTTGAAGAGCATCTTTAGTCCTCTCCAGCTCTTGTTTATCCATCTTTTCTTTGTCAACCTGCTCTTCTTTAACGCCATATCTTATACCCTGCTGGTTAAAATAAAAGGGTGCCCCAGCTTCTTGATTCGGAATATTACTTACAACCGGAGAAGGATATCTTTGACCACCCACAGATGAGTACTGCATTCCCTTTATCACATCTAGAGAATGTAACAGCTGATTTTTCCAGTGCATATCAGGCCCATCGAGGCCAACTAACTGAGCCCCTGGTTGCTGCTGCTGGACTCCATCTAGTCCCATTGGTGTCTGTTTTGGTCTCTTCATGCCTAATAAGGATGTTGATTCAGCATCTTGGTTCTCCCTCTTCACAGAAGGAGGTGCATTGCCATTGATATTGTCAGCATAGGAACCCATCAAGTTCTGAGATGAAGGAATAGTGGTGTTAACTCCTGCAAAACTCACAGGAGGTCCAGAGCTACGATCATGCACAACAGTGGGATAGCTTACAGCTGGCTGAAGTTTGTGGTGGGAGGACAAAGGTAAAGTTGGCCTGCCAGTTTCTTGTGCAAAGTTGTTAGATCTTAAGGATGGAACCCCCTTTGATACATTTTGGGTGGCCATGCTCTCATGAACTTGCTGTATTGTTGCATTGCCCAATAGAGTTCCTCGTTCACCAAGTCCACCATTAGCATTCTCAGGCAGCCTGTCAATGCAGACCTTCTTACCATGAGTTTGATAATTGGATGTGACTGTCACTTCAGGAGTTTGTCGTAATCTCTTTTTTCTTCCAATACCAAGATCAAGCTGCAGATAAAATATGTGACATCAGTAGCTAACAAATTGAATTAAGGTGGTGGTTTTCCCCTTGTTCATGATCTTGGCAATATTTAATACCTTGCTAGAAGTAGGGGCATTACAAAGCCTGTCTAACATTGGTGTAGTGTCCAAACAAAGTTGTGGTTGCAGTGCTTTCACTATGCGTGACTCAACTTCCTGAGCCACAAAATCATAACATACATCAGTTTGAATCTCAGCCAAAAAAAAAGATGCATTTTTGGTAATTACTAAAAAAAAGATGCTTTAGTAGGACATTTCGAGGATTGGCAAGCAGACCATTAGATCACTGTAGGTCCAGGAATCATCAGAAATTAATGGAATGTCTTTAACAACATTTTCAAGAGACATTCGCAGCCGCACTTTATGCACAATAGGAATCCCATCCACAGCAGAAACAGCAGTTCCTGGTTCAGATATGCATTTTCTATAATCATGCACCTGCACAGAGTAATTATCACTGAACAAAAGCATAGAATTTCTGAAATAGACTTCTCAATAAATAGTCCCTCAATCAACTTGTGACAAACTCTGTGTATATATTTCTACATTGTTCAACTAGCAGACAAGGAAAAATATGAAGAAAAATTTCAGAGTATGGAAAAAAAAAATAGAGAATGTATCAACAAGCAAGGCAATCTTTACATCAGATTACCCATATATAACAGAGAGCGCACAAATCAAACAAGAACTGGTTTCCTAGGTTTTATTTTTCAAAAGGGGTATAGCCCCCATCCACTGCTAGCCAGTGAAAATGTGGAACATACAAGGTTAGCTAAAAAATAATGCCAAGAAAATAAGGTAATTCTTTCCCCATGGGAATTATTGGTTTACACAGTTATATGAAAATTCCTGTCCCAACCAACCAAGGATAGAGGTACCAGGTATACAGCTCCATACTGCTGGATAATCTGTACGGGGGGGGGCCTTGATACCCCCTGGTTTTGGAGAATCAGGCCCGACCCTCGCATATGATGCCAGATCAAGGTGGATCCAGCTAAACTGAACTTGAATCACTCAGTACCACTGGGTACTGAGCATCTCAAGACCCCTTTCTTCTTGTTTTTCCACCATTTCAAGGCGTATGCAAGAGTGAGACGCATCAACACTTGAGCCTTTGGAGGTTGGATCGCCAGGAGAGTTTGCAATGCACAAATATAGTTGTTCGATGAATTTTTTTTCATGATAAGTTACATTAAATTATGTATCACATGATAAAATGCATAATAAATAGCAATGGAAAGCTTCAGCATGCATAAGATAGGACTGTTAAAGCATTTAAATCACTAATTTACCATATTTACATATAAGACAAGCATTAAAACCAGAATATTGTTAAAAAAGGGCAAAAAAGAAATGGAGGCCAAAATTAATCCTACCAAGGGTTGACTACCTAGCCCAAGCCATGTTGGCAAAGACAGTGTCAACACAGAATGCAGTGCATAGGATGCCAACTTCAGAACAATATGGTCCATACCTTAGTTTTGAATTATGTTGCCTGGATACTCACGTCCAGCTCTAAAAATCCATGTTACATACGTATCTATGTCAGATATACATCAGACACTTCGATACTTAGGAGGTTCTATAGTTCACTTTTAAAGATTGGAGGGTTGGACCATTCCAACAATAAAGTTTGACCCCCCATTTTCATGTTACAGGTATTCCATTCATTTCAGTGATTGGCCAAGAATATAGGTATTGAAATAGTTTTGTTAATAATATTTCTTTATATCCTTAAAATAATCAAAAGATTTCTTTTTAATGTTTAAACAAATAATATTTAAAGATATAAATAATTGAGTTAAAACTATAATTTATCCTCTCTCTCTCTCTTTCTTTCTGTGTGTGTGTGTGTAACGACCCAAAACCTTACTCAAAATAGCTAGCTGAAAGATATTACTTCTTAAATCTGTATAAACACTTAAGATCCATCCAATACATAAATAATATGGGACTAAACATATACTGGCATGGGCTCTCACATGCTCTTTCCGTTTAAGCTCTACCAACCTTGTCAGGCTAAAAGTCCAAATCCAAATTCAATCAAATCCAAATCAAATTTAATCAAAAATACCATGAGCTCATTTGCAGTGTCCCCTAGTTCACATCGGCTAATGGATAATAACCCAAGATCTCATCGAAAAAGGCTAACCAAAAGGTATTATTCAGGTTCCTTAGACATGTGTAAGTATCCAAGATCAATTTGGTGCACAATGACTATATACATGCCAGCATGGGCTCTCAAATTCTCTCTTATCGAGTTAGACACTTAAATATGCATTTTAGGATATGCACTTGAATTTAATTCTTGTATCCTTGTCCCAACAACACTAATTTCAAAACCTTGGAACCAACTTCTTTGCCGCATATTGTGCATCGGTATTTCGACTACAAGTTATGCTCCTTTGTACTTAAGAATTTACACTTTCAATTTCTAGACCCCTTTAAGACTATTAATCATTTTTTCAAAAAAAGCAAAGAACAACAAGAAAAAGAGAAACATATTCTTCATAATTATAATGCATAAATGGCTTTACTGATTTTTTTTCTTGCACACCTTGGATATAAGCAGCATCCAGACTTAGAGCAATTATGCAGAACCTAGAGACACTATCTGCAAGTTGCGACCCCTTTGGCTCATTTTCATCTACGAATCTCTTTCTCTTGCTAAACATGCAGTTCAAGATTTCATACTTTCCTGTTAAACACTTGCTGTCTGCTAGCTGCCAAAGGAGTACCAACTTTTTTCAGTTGAACATCTCAGGTTTTTCCATTATGGAAATCAAGCCAGCCCTTCTCTGCATGAGCAGGTTTTCCCCCTTTTTCTAATGCTCCGAAATATCGCTTTGCTGCTTTATGGCTTTTTATTGTTTTCTTGGTTTTTATAGCTCATATTTCTGGAAATTTTTCCCTTTTGTTCCAATTCTCATCGCCTTCTTTTCTTTGATGTTTACTTTGAATCTTAACAATCATTTCAAGCTATTCCTTTTTAATTTGGCTAGTCAGAAGGCCACCTTTCCTCATACTGCATTAAAAAAAAAAAAAAGAATGGGTGCAGGGGAGGAGGAAGAGGTGCATGCCTCTAGATTATCTGTTATTCTTTAGTTCTCTTCTATTATGTTCTCCAATCACCAAAGGCCATTTCACGGTACAACTAACTACTATTTCCCACCTATAGACATGCAACAACTCTCAACTCAGCCTATTAAAACCAAGATATAAACAAATATTTGATTTTTAGATTTAGGACACCACCAACACCAACAATAAGGAGGGATTTTCAATCACTGGGGCCGCATGACATGGGTTTGGGTTTGCTACTTAGTGGCAGATGTTCCCAAAATCTTCTTAGTCATGATGCAACTATAAACTTCTTGTCACACATAACAGATTGTATGCATGACACCTGGTGGCCTCATAAAGGTCATAGGATTATGACAGGAAACAGTGTCAGCTGATCGATTGTTCAAGTCTTGGCATCGGTCCACAAGTCCAGTCCAACACCTCACATACATATCAGACAACCAGAAGGTCAGACAGTGTATGCACCAAGCCCAGTAATACTCTCTAGTGTGCAACCTTAACTTGGACAACTAAATTTGACCTGGAATATTGCTACTTCATTTAAAACATAAGGATTACGGTTCCAATTGGTTCAAGGCTGTAGCATCATTGAGTTTTAGACAACAACCATAAATATATATATTGAACTCAAATTGCAAGTTGATAGGGAGATCACAATGTTCCTAGCAAAAGGGAGCGGAAAAAACACTTATGCAGCACATATTACAGAGAAACTAGGAGCTACAGGTTGATGCAAGAAGAAGAGTAGCTAACCTCACAGACAAGGGTCCCATCAATATACTTGCTAGGTATATCATCAAGAATATCTCCTGGCAACCACCCTGACTCAATTGCCTGAAAGGACATATATACACAGAGGAAAAAAAATGGTAAATATAATTTTATGGCATGATGGGAGAGGATTAAAAAATTTTCTATCTTTCTATGAACCATAAAGTGTGGATGAGGCAACCTTGGTATCTTGGTAAACATTTAGTAGAAGCAGGTGATGTAGATATTTAATTTTAAGAAGTGCTGAAGCTTGGTTTTTAACCAATATAATGTGTTGCATGCTGTGTTACCTATGAATTTTCAAAGGTTTCAGCATTCTGAATCTGATATTAGATACAGATTACTGAATGCAATAAATCAACCATAAATTGTAAAGAAGGATCAAAACATTTAATGATTCAATAGTTTTATACAAATTTAACTCTTGGTGATTATGTATGTCTGTTTGTATGTACAGGCCGTGTTACCTAGACTCAAATCTAGCTTCTAGAATCCTTGTGAGATACATACCCGAATCATATATGCATCAGATGGTTGGATACTTATAACAAATTTTTGGTTGCAGCTTTGAGGAATTGGCATAGCTGGCCTCTTTTAACAACAAGTTCAATGCACTATCATAATGTTAAAGCAAGCCTTTGTTCTTTAGAGATTGATTAAGAATCTACATATTAAAATAACTTTGCAAAATGCCATCTTCCTAAAATCCTTAAGCTAATCAGGAAGTATCTAGGTAACACAGCCTTGCACTATAATAATGTTCAAGTGACCTAGACTTGAGTGTCTAGGTAACACAGCTTTGCATTAGAAACATGTTATTGAAAATCTTGACCAATAATTTTTTTTAATTTTTTAAAAAGAACATTTAAATTTTGTCTTTTAGTTAAATTATTTTATCCATGTATCCATGAATCTCCTTTTTTTTTTTTTTTTTTGCCCCTCTTGCCATGTTAGAGAGTTAGACTAGCATCCGGATCCATTTCTCATGTCTGTATCCATGTAACATTGTGTATGAGTACCTGAGCAGGGACACACGTGTGTGAGAGACAGCTCTGATATTCCATGAGAAACAGGATCTTTCCACTGCTAAATTCAGGTCAAAGGTGTGGTACTTTTATCATTAAGTTAATACACTGAAATATGGAATGGGTTACCCAGGTGAAATCTGGACCAACTGCTAGACTAGAGCAACTCATTTCTTAGGCTATCTTTCACAAGTTGAGATCACAGATTTGCTCAATAAGCATTTTAAAGTAATGAATCGATACCAGCTCCCAGAAAAGTTCAATATATATTCTAAATCTGGCTTGATATCCAAAAAAGTAAAAAAAAAAAAAGGGATGCAAGAATAACGTCCCAGTTAGGTTAATTGCTTACATCATCATCCAAACAATGCCTTGACAACAGCCTTCAAATGAATCCATGGTGGAGGGGGGGGGGGGAAAGCTTAGAACCATATTAAAAATTTTCATGATAATAAAGAGAACATATGAAAAGAGCATGGTACTTACGGCAAATAGGGTCTCTGATGCCCTATCATATGGATGCAATGATTTAGCATCTTGAAGATGAGGTTGAAAATTCTCCATCTGAAAAAGTTTCAGTCTACATTAGAATACCATCCATACTAAGAGATGCCTTAGCTTATCATGGTCAATCGCACTTCAAAAGATCAGAAACAAACTATGAACCAGAGAATGTTAAGAATCTTCAATTTCAGGCTTTTGTTTCAGACAAACCTCAGAAGGCTTGCCAATAATATATCCCCTCTGATAAAGGTTCAACGTGAAAGAAACTTCATGTTCTGCCAAAATTTAAAGAAAGAAAAAAAAGAAACAAAGAGAAATATCTTAGTAATAAATGTGTACATAAGAAAATTGACCAGAACTACTTACAGTACTTACCTGACAATGCAAGCCCTCCAGAACAAGTGGATGAAACTGAGGCACCATTAGCATCATTTGCCACCTCAGCATTATCAACCTATACAAAGATTGTTCAAACTTTAATTAGCACTCACATTGCCTTCTTAGAAGCAGCACAGACTTGAATGCAAACCTTTCACATAGGAGACGCTATGGGCTCCTGTTATGTGCACATGGACAGTTCTCTTGCCAGGTGGCAAGAGGGAATGGGTGCAACTCACATGATTTGTTGCCATGTGCAGGTTTCTGTTGATTATGGAATTGCCAAATCAATAGTTGTGGCCCGATGCCCTTTTCATGTGTGCATAATAGGCTCCCCAAAGCATATTTCTTCATAAAGTCTTAAAAAGGGGACTGACTTACCAAGCTGGGGAAAAATCAGCAATGATCTTATTTAAAAAAGTTAGAACTGATTTATCAAGTCAAGGGAGTGTCCCTAAATACTAAAAGATTGGATATGAAATTTAATGAATATTTCAAATGAGACATTTCCTTGAAAGGGAAAAATCCATCAACTAGTGACTTCCCAATGGAAATGCAACATCTTCCCACAAATTAAAATGAACATATATCAAGAAAACATGAAAATGGAAAAGCTAATGTTTTAGCCTAAAGTATTCCAAATGTGGTGGCAGCCTGGAAGGTGCAAACCAGATAATAATCTCAGCAAGTGTAAGACGACACAGTGAAATGTGAAGATTCATGTTATTAATGAAGAACAAAAAATTGAAAATAATACATAAATGGCTGACACCTATAATAACCTGGCAAGTAGAGGAAAAACCAATCATGGTAGCAGCAACAGTAGTAATAGGGGAAATCACATAAGTATAATAAAAGTTATGCTACCTAAACACTTGAGTCTATCTCCTAAAATCTGTGTCAGATATGTATCTGAGTCGGGTACACACTAAACACTTGAATGCTTGTAATTTTTTTGGTTACAGCTTTTAAAAAGGCATAGAGTTTGACTTTTAAAAATAGTCCGATGCAATATAATAATGTTAAAAGTGAGCTTTTGTTCCTTTTAAATACTGATTGAGAGTATAGGCATTAAAATAACCTCGCCAAAGTGACATTTCTCTAAAATCTTTGAGCAAATTGGGAAGTTTGTATGAGGAACATATATATTGGAAAATTTTAACAAATAATATTTTTATTTTTCTTTCTTAAAATATTCAAATTATGCGTATATTAGTTATATTATTTTATCTATGCATCAGCAAATCTCTTTTTTTCCCTCTTATCATATTAGACACTTGGACATGTGTCTGAAGCTGAATCTCATATCTATATCCATATGACACTGAACAAAATTCGGCATTAAATAATTAAATTATAGTAATTCTTAGCTAAAAGGGTACAAATGGTGAAAAATGAAAAGTTTCAAAAGCACTAACATAAATGGAGTAGAGAGGAGATGTGCTTCTGCAATTAAGGTTGACCTCATAATCATCTGAACATGGATAAGAAAAAGGGAAAAAAAGCACTAACATAAATGAAACTCACAATCATACTGCAACTACAAGCAAACTCCCAACAGTAAGTGAGGCTCTGCTCAGGATCATCTATCTCCAAAACCATGAACATTACACATGGTACATTCCAGTCTTTTAGTGTGGTTTGATGATTTTTTGCCTATCCTTGAACTACCCTAATGGCTTATAGCCCAACTTGACAGTTTGCAAATGCAGGACAGGACATTACACTTCTGCAGGATGGTTGCCTTCACCCTTTTCAAGATGAGAAAGCTTATTATAGAAAAGAAAAAGTAAAGCACTTCTAAGCAAGACCCAAGAATGAAATGAATAGGATATTGCATTAACTAAGAACACCTTGAAGGGCTTTAGCTTTAAAAAGTTTATCTCTTTATAAGTCAATAATCAATAATCCCTCAAGGCATGCATTGAGGAGAGATTTTGGGTTCAAACGCCAACGATGGCATTCCCGCTGATGTGGATAATCCAACCTGGACCACTAACATGGTAGAAGAGAGATGTTGCAGAGCAGTTGTGGATCCCTGACAGCATCCGTTGGACAATAAAGTCTAATATGTCCGACCTTCCCAAATTGGTTGGCCCACTTTCTCGCTCCAAAAAATCTCGATAACTTCTACAGGACTTCACTCCTATCCATTGCACTGAGTTGATCCACATGAAGATTCAGCCGACCAACTCGAAAAAATTTTGTTCGCATTCCTAATCTAACAAAGTCCAACTCCAACACCTCTTGAATGCCTATAAAAGTGTAGGACCTTGTGTGGTACTCCAAAGCCTCGATTGGGTAAGGGAAAGCCCAAGGTTTATGATCCATGAGGTGTTCATGGGGTTCTAGGGTTGATGTGAGCCCTAGGGTGAAGGATTTCAGCCTTCACGATTTTTAGGTCCATAGGATTAGGACCTAATGTTCTTGAGTCCAAGTAATTGGGTCTTGAGGGGGCTAACCTATCATTGGGCTAGAGTTGGGCCCAAGGTGAGTGAGTCTAATCACATATGGGTTAGTCCAAGGGAGTTTTTTGTTAGGGTTTAGTTTCTATTTGACCATGTATAAATACTTTATGTATGGGCATCTTGTAAGAAGCTGAATGAATGAAAAAAACCCTTTTCTCCCTAAATTCTTTCTTCTCCTCTCTCTCTCTCACGTGGTTGCCTAGGGTTTCCTAGGGTTTGCAGCCGCCCCTTGCCAAGAAAAGAAAGAAATCAAGGCATCCATAGAGGAGAAGAAACCCTAGTGGCCTTCTCTTGAAGAATCCTTGTGGGACTAGAATTGCTGCAGCCTATTCCCACTTGGAGTCATTCTCTTTTAGATTTCTGAAATAAATCTAGACTTTCACGCCCAAAAGGAGAGGATTCACGTTCTCCTATTGCTGCTGGTGAAGAGAAAGAAAGGAAAACTAGTGCCTACATCGACGGGGGTGATTACCAAGAGCGAGATCCGAATCCTGCTGCTGCAGAAAATTTCTGCAGCAAGTTCATCTTGTTTCCGCTTCTCCACATGCCTTGGCGCTGGTCCGTTGTGTGCCACGCTCCAAGGGAAGATCGAGGACGCGACCCCCAACATCTGGTATCAGAGCTTGGTTGATTCGGTGGAGAAAAGATTGAACTTTGGCCGGGATCTTGGTAAGGTATTGAAACAGATTTTTTTTTTGTTTTGCTGTTTGTGTTGTTTCTTGTTTGGGTATGGCATCTAGTACTCTAAAGATGGATTTTGAGAAGTATGACGGCAAGGGGAACTTCACCCTATGGCAGCAAAGGGTGAAGGATTTGTTGGTACAACAAAGAATCTATAAGGTCTTGGTGAAGGAAAGATCGGACAGCATAAGTGCTGAAGATTGGGAGGAGTTAGAGGAGATTGCCTTTAGCACGATTCGGATGTGCTTGGCTGATCAAGTCTTGCCAGAGATCTGTATGGAGACCACGGCGAAGGGGCTTTGGGAGAGATTAGAGAATACATACATGGGAAAAAGCATGACAAACAAGCTGTGGTTGAAGAAACAGTTGTACAGCTTACGAATGCCGGAAGGAGGAGATCTTGTCGCTCACATTCAGAAATTCAATCAGGTGTGCTCGGAGGTTATGAGTCTTGATGTGAAGATTGATGAGGAGGATAAGACTCTTATACTGTTGTGTTCACTTCCAAGTTCCTATGATGGTCTGATCACAACCTTGGTGTATGGGAAGGAAACCCTGAATTTTGAAGAGGTTGTGGGTGTTCTTCGGTCAAATCAACAAAGAGAGAAGATCCGCATGGGGAGTTCTAACACAGAGGTTCTTGCTGTAAATGAGAGGCAAGGAAGACCTTGGGAAAAGGTTAGAGACAAGTCCAAAGGCAGATCGAAGTCTCGAGGCAAGCAGAAGGCATGGAAGTGTTACAAATGTCATCAAGTTGGTCATCTGAAGAGGAATTGTCCACTTCTGAAAAATGAGAAGGGGAAGGGCATTTCTAAGGGTAGTTCGGCCAGCAATGGCGGTGCAAATTCATCTGAAGATAGTGGGGATGATCTACTAGTAGTTTCAGATGGGACCATGAAGTATGACAGGTATTGGACACTAGATTCAGCATGTTCTCACCACTACACTTCGCATCGGGAGTGGTTTGCAACTTATAAAGAATTTGATGGAGGGAGTGTAAGCCTTGGTGATGATCACCCTTGTAAGGTTGCTGGTGTTGGTACCGTAAGGGTGAGAATGTATGATGGGGTCATAAGGACCTTGACCAATGTCAAACACATGCCGGAGTTGAAGAAAAATCTGATTTCTTTGGGCTACCTGGAGAAGCATGGTTATGCATTTGGAAGCCAACCAGGCAGTGGGTGTTTGAGGATTACCAAGGGTGCATTAGTGGTGATGAAAGGGAGAAGGTTAGAAAATAATCTCTATCAGATGGAGGGCTCAGTTGTAACAGATGATGCAAAGGTGCTTCTTTGCGGCGGAGAGGAGGAATAGTTGGCATATAAACTGTGGCATTATCGGATGGGACACATGAGCGACAAAGGGCTCACGGAACTCAGTAAAAGAGGTCTGATTCCAGCACTTAAGAAGGAGGGTGATGACCTTTGTGAGCCTTGTATCTATGGCAAACAGCATAGGGTAAAGTTTGCTAGCAGTACCAAGCAAAGTGAAGGCATTCTTGAGCTAGTTCACTCGGATGTATGGGGACCGGCCCCTGTTTCAGCCAGAGGTGGGGCTAGGTATTTTTTGACATTCATTGATGACTTCTCCAGGAAGGTATGGGTGTATCTGATAAGGGAAAAGTCAGAAGTGTTTGCTCGGTTTAAAGCTTGGAGAGTTGAAGTTGAAAAGGAGATAGAGAAACTGGTGAAGTGCCTAAGGTCTGACAATGGAGGGGAGTATACTAGCAGCAAATTCAGAAGCTACTGTGAGGAGAATGGGATCAAACACCATTACACAGTGAGGATGACTCCCCAACAAAATGGTGTAGCCGAAAGGATGAACCGAACATTGACAGAGAAGGCTAGAAGCTTGAGGCTGCAGGCATCACTTCCCAAGTTCTTTTGGGGTGATGCAATAATTTTTTCTTGTTTTCTTGTTAACAGGTCCCCTAATCGCAAACTTGATGGAGGCATTCCAGAGGAGATTTGGAGTGGGAAGAAGGTGGAGCTTGGACACCTGAAGATTTTTGGTTGCCCGACCTATGCATTTGTGGAGCCAACAAAATGGAGCAAGTTAGACACAAAATCATAGAAGCTGATTTTCATCGGATATCCACATGGAATCAAAGGCTACTTGCTGTGGAATTCTGATTCTCAGAAGTGTATCATTAGTAGAAACATCATCTTTGATGAGAAGAGCATTTTGAAGAAGTTCGGGATTGCAGATGGGGCTGAGAAGGCTAGACAGGATAGTAGTGGACAACATTCACTGACAGGTGATGTACCTTCTACTTCTACTTCAAAACATGCTTCTTTTGAGGTGGAGTTTGGTAGACATGTTCCCACACATATGAAGGATCAGCTAGGAGAGCCATCAGTCCAGGAGGAGGTGCAGGTAGAGCCACATACTTTAGATTTGGAGGATCGTCAAAGGGGAGTGGCACTGCACAAGCCGAAGCGCAACATCTACAAACCTGTTCGGTATGGCATTGATGAGACCATCTCCTATGCTCTCATCACTGCTAATGGAGATCCGGAGACCTTCAAAGAAGCCATGGAGAGTTTTGAATGGGAATCATGGATGCAGGCCATGATGGAGGAGATGGAGTCATTGGAAAAGAACAAGACATGGCAGCTAATGGATCTACCTAGAGATGCTCGGGCCATTGGTTCAAAATGGGTGTTCACGAAGAAGGAGGCACCTTCAGAGCAAGGTGGAGTCAGATACAAAGCAAGGCTTGTTGCCAAGGGGTTCTCGCAGAGAGAGGGAGTGGATTACACAGAGATATTCTCTCCGGTTGTGCGTCATGCTTCGATTCGGTTGTTGTTGTCTCTTGTAGCTCAGCATGATATGGAGTTGCAGCAGATGGACGTGAAGACGGCTTTCTTACATGGGAGTCTAGAGGAGAAAATCTATATGAAGCAACCAGAAGGATTCAAGCAGTCTGGATTGGAGGAAAAGGTTTGTCTACTGAAGAAATCTCTCTATGGTTTGAAGCAGTCACCTCGTCAATGGTACAAAAGGTTTGACACTTTTGTTTTAAGCCTTGGATTTTCTAGATGTGAACATGATAATTGTGTGTATGTGAAAGATGTGGATAAGGATGATGCACTATATCTACTTTTGTATGTGGATGATATGCTCATTGCCAGCAGGAGTGTCGAAGCAGTGAATTGGCTAAAAATTGCATTGTCATCAGAGTTTGAGATGAAGGATTTAGGTCCAGCGAGGAAGATACTTGGGATGGAAATTTGGAGAGATAGGACTAAGGGTATTCTCCACTTGTCATTGGGAGGATACATTCAGAAGGTGTTGGAGAGGTTTGGGATGGATAATGCCAAACTGGTTGGAACACCTTTGGCGAACCATATGTCTCTTTCAAAGCTACAGAACCCCCAAACAGATGAAGAGAAAGAGTACATGGAGAGAGTTCTATATGCCAGTATTGTGGGCAGCATTATGTATGCTATGGTGTGTTGTAGGCCAGACATAGCATAAGCAGCGAGCTAGGTGAGCAGGTACATGGCAAACCCGGGGAAAGAACCTTTGGAAGGCACTGAAGTGGATCTTGCGGTATCTTCAGGGAACTCGAAGGCTTGGTCTATTTTTTGGGCAGCATGAAGGACCTAAGAAGAACTCCAATATCTCAAGTAAGTTATTAGGTCCATTGGAAGGGTTTGTTGATGCAAATTTTGCAGGTGATCTGGATACAAGGAGGTCTACTACAAGTTATGTGTTTAGCATGTATGGTGGACCGGTTTCTTGGAGATCAACCCTTCAACCTATCACGGCCTTATCTACAACAGAGGCTGAGTATATAGGGATTACAGAGGCTGCCAAGGAGGCTCTTTGGTTGAAGAGACTCATTGAGGAAATGGGGGTGAAGCAGGGTACAGTGGTGCTACACAGTGATAGTCAGAGTGCTCTGCAGTTGGTTCAGAACCCAGTCTATCATGCACGCACAAAGCATATAGATGTAAGGTATCATAGGATCAGAGAGCTGGTGGAAGAAGGTGAGGTGGAGCTGGTGAAAGTTCATACAAAGAAGAACCAGTCAGATGTACTTACGAAGATTCTTCCGCGGGACAGTTTTCTCTCATGTGTGACACTGATGGGTCTGAAGGACTATGCAGATTTTGCAACGGCTTTAGAGCACCAAGGTGGAGATTGTAGGACCTTGTGTGGTACTCCAAAGCCTCGATTGGGTAAGGGAAAGCCCAAGGTTTATGATCCATGAGGTGTTCATGGGGTTCTAGGGTTGATGTGAGCCCTAGGGTGAAGGATTTCAGCCTTCACGATTTTTAGGTCCATAGGATTAGGACCTAATGTTCTTGAGTCCAAGTAATTGGGTCTTGAGGGGGCTAACCTATCATTGGGCTAGAGTTGGGCCCAAGGTGAGTGAGTCTAATCACATATGGGTTAGTCCAAGGGAGTTTTTTGTTAGGGTTTGGTTTCTATTTGACCATGTATAAATACTTTATGTATGGGCATCTTGTAAGAGGCTGAATGAATGAAAAACCCTTTTCTCCCTAAAATTTTTCTTCTCCTCTCTCTCTCTCACGTGGTTGCCTAGGGTTTCCTAGGGTTTGCAGCCGCCCCTTGCCAAGAAAAGAAAGAAATCAAGGCATCCATAGAGGAGAAGAAACCCTAGTGGCCTTCTCTTGAAGAATCCTTGTGGGACTAGAATTGCTGCAGCCTATTCCCACTTGGAGTCATTCTCTTTTAGATTTCTGAAATAAATCTAGACTTTCACGCCCAAAAGGAGAGGATTCACGTTCTCCTATTGCTGCTGGTGAAGAGAAAGAAAGAAAAACTAGTGCCTACATCGACGGGGGTGATTACCAAGAGCGAGATCTGAATCCTGCTGCTGCAGAAAATTTCTGCAGCAAGTTCATCTTGTTTCCGCTTCTCCACATGCCTTGGCGTTGGTCCGTTGTGTGCCACGCTCCAAGGGAAGATCGAGGACGCGACCCCCAACAAAAAGCAACCTTACATCACCTAGGTGAAAAGATTTGGAGCCAAGCCCTAGAGCTCGAAGCCTTCATCCTAAGAGAGCTTGGAGACTACCCTATTTTCCACCTCAGCTAACTTAAGCATCAAAGGGGTTTTCCCTATGGAGACTCCGAGGCCCCTCTAACGATCTTCTCTTTGAGCGCAAGAATCTGAGTTAGTAGCATAGAAGCACATTGTTTAGACGAATCAGCATCCCACCTCAGTTGGCATATAGAAGATTAAATTCCGACATCAACAGATTAGCGTCATCTGTGGAAAGCCAAACAGGAGCGCTTAACAATGCCCTCGAAGCATCGCAACCAAGTGACAAATGACCATTAGACAGGTTCGAGCCATATGTTGGTTAGCTCCAAGACTCTACAAGAGAGCCGACTAATCCTACTCTGGCTCCCCTGCTGACCTCAATCACGACACCACCCATAGTTATAACCGAGGTCCAACAACTTGATGTAATGTCCCAACGGATGGATCCATGCATGGACTTGATATGATAATGATTCAAAACCTGACCACTTGACAACTCAGTTCTAGAGTTCATCATGAGGCAGAGCAATAACCTCATTAGGCCGTTCACTCTAACTGACCTCAAGAAGATCCCAAAGATCGTCCTTCCCAACGAACCAGCATGTCTTGCCAACCCAAGGAGGAGCCTTAAGATAGTCTTTCTAATTTGGATAAGTAGGAAAGTCCTAAAATGCAATCAACAAATCAAAAAATCATAGAGCGTCAATTTGCAGAGATGAATCAGAAGATCAAGGCCATGATGCTGCAGACTCAATCTCGGCGAGCAAGCATGTCCGAAAACTTCAATCTTCCTACTGAGCCTCCATGTACTAAAGAAGTCATGACTGAGCCACTATCTCCTAAGTTTAAGATGCCTTAATTTAAGCCATACAATGCCACGACTGATCTAATTGACCATTTGAAGAGCTTCAAAGCATTAATGCTGCTACATGCAGTTCCGGATGTCATCATGTGCCATGCATTTTTTGCCACATTGAAGAAAACTGCTCGAACTTGGTATTCCAGTCTTAAGCCATCCTCTATTGATTCCTTCCAACAGCTTAATCACTTTTTATGGGACATTTCATCAGCCGTCAAAAGCATAAAAAGACCCCAACGTCGTTGATAACCCTTGAGCAAAGGATGAGTCGTTGATGAAATACCTTCAATGATTCGATGGTGCGGCATTGAAGGTCCGAGACCTAGACACTTTGGTCACCATGGCCGGCCTGACGATCGACTTGAAGAACTCAAAAATTCAACTTCTTACTGACCAAAAGACTCCTCAAAGATTTTAGTGATCTATCACTCTAAGCTGAGAAGTACATCAATACCAAAGAGACTAATAACTCAGAAGGAAGAAGAGAGATTGGCCAAGAGATGAGCCGAAAAAGATGATCTACAACTTAAGGAACCAGGGAAGAAACTCAGAGCAAGAGGCACCCCACGAACCGAGGATGCCTCCTCAGATGTTTGAAAGATACACTCCACTAAATGCTCCATGCAATCAGATCCTGTTGTGGCTTCATAAAGAAAATTATATAAAGTGGCTTAGCAAATAAAGACGAGTCT
This sequence comes from Metroxylon sagu, assembly GCA_017589505.3. NCBI lineage: Eukaryota > Viridiplantae > Streptophyta > Magnoliopsida > Arecales > Arecaceae > Metroxylon > Metroxylon sagu. The sequence goes on along the minus strand of JACVBY030000640.1, from coordinate 1,499,009 downwards.
AGAATGCCAACACTAAAGTAAATACTGCCAATTTTGTCATGACCATGGTCATAATACTGATAAATGCCAAAGTCTCAAACATAAGATTAAAAGCTTCGTTAGAAAGTGGCTACCTCAGACGATTCTACGAACATCCTTTTGCGAATTCTAATCCCTGAGGTGAGTCCAAACTCGAAGGTTGGATAAATAACAGGCCTACCGCTGGAACCATCAATGTAATCCATGAAGGACTAGTGGCAGGTGGAGGAAACATTCTTGACTCAAAAGGCATACGCTCGATAAGTGTATGCCATAAAGCTTTCTCATAAGTAGCCTAAAGTGAAGGAGTTGCCCATCACTTTCTCAGGCTCGAACCTCCAAGGAATCCGAGTCTCCCATGTTGACGCGTTGGTTGTCATAATGACCATCACCAACTATCAAGTTAAAAGGGTGTTAATTTTTAGTGGCAGCTCCACAGATATTTTATTTTTCAAAGCCTTCCAAAAGATGGCGATTTGTCCGAATCGGCTATGACCTATTAAAGTGTCGTTGGTCAGTTTCACCAAAAAATCCGCACAACCAAAAGGAGTGATCGCCTTACCATTAACCATAGGAAATAAGCTACACTTCAAAACCATAATGATTGACTTCATAGTCGTGAACGTGCCTTCCAACTATGATGTCATCCTCAAACAACCAAGCTTGAATACACTGAAGGCCATCATCTGGATATATCACATGTTGATGAAGTTTCCTACTAATCAGGGGGACAAGAGAGCTTTGGGACGATCAAGTGAAGGCCAAACAATACTATGTCGCCACTTTGAAGAGAAGCAACTGAGCTACCGAAGACCTCCCAAGTGATAAGTCAACTAAGACCATGACAATTGACAACCTAGACTTTTGGAACAAGCAAAAAGAACAACATCCGAGATCTATTGAAGAATATCAACCTACTACACGACCAAAAGGCTAAGCTACAAAGTTCACCTTTTACGAGCTGAAGTGTGAAAATACGTTACCTAGCTAACAAACTTAGCAAAATTTTAAAAGAGTCAACATTTGGCATGATGAATCAACCTATAATATCCGAACTACTTGAAGGAGGCTCTTAGAACCGAAGAGGTTGTGAGCCGACCTATCAAACTTGGAAAAAATTTTCTAATTAGAACGAGGATCAACCAAATTACAAAATCCATACCTTCGAGGTAACCAATCTATAAGTATAAAATGAGTTACCAACTTGACAAAGAAAAGTTACCAGAAAAGAAACAATTATGAGAGAAAGATATTTCATTACTAAAAATAAGTTCATTACATATATTCTTCATCTAGGGATGGTTACAAAATTGGCCGAAGCTAAGTTACAAAATGTTAAGTTGAGGCTGAACTACAAAACATGAAGCCAAAATATTCAACTATAATAGTTTAGAGAGTTGACATTAGAAAGAAGCTAGCAGAACTTTCATTTAATTACCGAGGACGAGGTTCATGTGGCAGTCAAAGGCTATGTGAGTTGATTTAAAAATACTTAGGTGACAATCCAAAACTAGTAAGAGAACTCTTTAGAGTGGCAGATTTGCTGCTAGTAGCCATCCGTCCTAGATCGTCACCCACATTTTTGACCCCTTGGACATCTTTAAAGATCGGCCAACTCCTCCTCAGCACCCAAGGAAGGAATGTCTATAGCCTCATCGGCAACAAGCCCTTCCTTGAGCAACACAAGAGCAGCATCAGCAGAGATAGAAGAAATCGCCTTGGCTAGAGCTGCTTCGACTTGTCACCTCGATCGAAGCCTCTCTGGTTGGAGCCACTTCAGTAGCAACCACCTTGGCAAGAGCGACCTCAGCGCGATCTCCTTGACTGCAGCCTCTTCTTTCTCCTCACCCTCCTTTGTAATGGGCTCAAATGAATCCAAATCGAGGTCAAGAAAGGCCTCCTGGATCCTCTTCTTGTAACGCTCATAGCTCATCACGTAGGAATTAGCAGCATAGTTGTTCAGCTCTTCTTGGTGCTCCGCTGACTCCTTGAACGAGGCAACAGCTCGAGCCAAAGCTTGGAAGCTAAGGTCATCTTGCTCCTTAATCAACTCATCCATTTTCCTCTTTCTCTCCTCCAATATCCCCTCCAGCTTAGAAATTCAAAGCTCACGAAGGGAGAGCCACCAAGCCTGATCATTAATTTTTCGATCTAGGTCAGAAATCTTTTGCTCTTTCTCTTCAAGAGCTTCCTCAAGGCCATTTGCATAGCGTTTGGCTTGGCGGCAGAGGGTATCTTTATTGCATATTTTCTCGTTGTAATCCTCCATCTAATTTTCTCCTCCATGGCGGCAATGAGCCGTTTCATCTCCTTAGTCTAAGCATTGAACCACTACATCATAACAAAGGCCTCATAAAGGCCCTGCAAAACCAACCAAAAGTTAAATCACAAAAACTGAGCTAAAACACTTACAAAGAAAATAGTGCCCGACAAAAGGCTAAACTAAAAGATATGGCGAGGGAAGTTCCACCCCAGAGCACTATCTAACTTCCGCTTATAGAAGTCAGTGTCCGTGGGCAAACAAATCCTGCGGAGGAGGCAATAACCGGTCCGAGCTGACTAGTTAGAATCTTCTTGGAGTATGTTCCACCTATGAACATAAAACCTAGAGAGCCGAGGTGATCCAAGTCTTGTGGTGGTACAAAGCTCGAACCAACCACTCCTCCCTAGCCGCCTAGAGTAGTGGTAATGGCAGCAACAGGCACCTCAAAGGGCAACACCTCGATGGCAACTAGCACGTAGCAGACTTCTTAGCATCTGCCTTACACTCGTCCTCTCCTTAGGGATGGAGATTGAAGGTGACACTTCCCTGACTATAGCAGGCTTCTTGGCGGCTGCCTTACACCTGGGTAGTGCACCAGGAATCATCTTAAGGTCCCGAAGATGCTTTCGCAGGTGCAAGAATGAAGCCTCGACAGTAAGACAAGCCAGAGTAGGACCTCACTCCCAACATCTACTGAAATTATCGAAGAGCCAGTTGGAATAACCGAAGAGACGACCTCCACCTTATGCTTGAGCGCTTGATACAGACCCTTGAACTGAGACATCTCTACAAAAATAAAGGATATCAGATCGGTTAATTATAAAATAAAGAAAATAACTTAAAAGGAAGAACACAATACCCTTGGTAGCTGAGTTAAGCTCAGTTCGGACTAAAGCAACCTGAGTCAGAAGGTTTGTATTCCTCAAGGGGTGGCCGCACACAACCAACCAAGAGCCTCTTCCTTGAAGGACAAGTTTGGGACTTTGTTCGGCTTCAGATTGGGGGCCATCCAAGTCGTATTGAATAGCCACCCACTATCGGTCCGAGTTACAAAGAAATACCTATTCTTCCATCCGTAAATGGAAGGAGCTTCGGTGAAGATTTTTCTACCTCTCCGAGCCGAAAAGTAGAGCCATCCTTTGCAAAGATGAACCTTGATGGCGAAAATGGCTCGGAATAAGCTCAAAATCGGGTCTACTTCAAGCAAGAAAGCCCATAATCACTCGCCATGCGTTCATCAATAACTGAGCTGGAGTGATGTGGTAGAGAGTCAAAAGGTTGATTACAGAGGAAGGGATCGAAAGATGAAATCCTATGTTGAAAGAGTCTCCATAGAGACACAATCGACCCCTTTTGGAGTCAAAGGCCCTATCCTCGAGACTTAGGACCAATAGGTGGTATGATTTGGGAATGAAATAGGATTAACAAATCCTTGCCAAATTGGCCTTTGTCAGAAAACTGACCTTCTTGGCTTACACGGCTTTCACTCCTTCCAAACCGGAGATTAAAGGATTGGACATCCTAAACCGGCCTACGAAAAAGGTTTGCCTATTCTAAGACCGAGGATAAAGGTAAGGCGGAAAAACCAAACTACGAACCTCAACCATTTTAACTCAACTGAGCTTTGAAGAATTGGATAAAATCTCATTTCTTAAGCAAAGGAAGCAAAATGAGTGAGGACTTCTCTCCCTCCTTATATAGTCAAGGGAGAGAGAAGGACGAAGCATGGGAACCGATCCCACTGTCTTGGCACCTGCACTCGCCAAGTAGGCTACAACCATGTGGCATCAACTTTTGAGAGGCCATAATGACAAAGTCGCAACGACACTAGCACTAATAAATTGGCACAAAAATTCAGCAATTGCATTTAATGCATGCACAAAAGATAAAGTGGTGCCTTAAAAGTCAGTAACCATCCAACTGTCTCTTCATTTTCTACCTCAAAATTGATCACAAGAAGATCTGGTCAAATGAACAGATTTTGATTGTCTAACCGCCTTGATTGCCTAGCTACTTGATAGCTTGAACAAATCCGACCATGCTCTTTGGACTAAGAATACTGAGCTGCCACAGCATAGCTTGACTCTCTCCACGACCTTATTTTTCTAATGCTCTGAAAGACAAACTATAGAGCCTAACAAAGCCAGCTAACCAAAAACAAAGATCGATTGAAACATCAGACAAGCTACTTCCATGACTTGAGCAAAAAAGAAAGCTCAACTCCTAAAAGTGGGGTCAACTAATGTAAGATAATCCGATCTCGACCATTGACACGGTAGAAAGGAGACATGGCAAAGTAGCTATGAATCCACAGCAACATGCACTAGACAACAAAGTTTAACATATCTAATCTTTTTGGATTCATTGGCTCGCTTCCTTGCTCCGAAGATCTCACCGGCTTCAGGAGGACTTCACTCCTAACCATTATACCAAGTCGATCCACATGGAAATTCGGCTGACCAACTCGGAAAAAATCCCTCCTCATTTCTAATCTGACAAAGTCCAACACTCAACACTTCTCTCGGATGCCTATATAAAAGCAAGATTACATCACCTAAATGAGAAGATTCGGAACCAATCCCTACAGCTTGAAGCCCTCATCCTAAGAGAACTCGAAGACTTCTTTTTCCTGCCTCGACTGACTTAAACACCGAAGGAATTTCTCCTGAAGAAGACTTTAGGACCCTCTAACAATCTTCTCTTTGAGCGCAAGAATTCAAGTAGGTGACATAGAAACACATTGTTTGGATGAATCAACATCCCACCTTAGGTGATGCACAAAAGACCAAATTTCAACGTCGACACCTGCCAGCTTTTTAAAAATGGCAGTTCTTCATTTTATATTCCCTATCATTCTAATCTCCCTATCATTCTAATCAAGGCTTAGATATTTGCCTGACAATTGCAGCAAATTACATAATTATTTTGGATTTCTTTACCTAAAGAATAAGGGTTAGTTATTTTTCAGGCAATTCTAACAAATTGCACGATCATTTTTGGATAAATTTATTTTTCTTTTTCTTTTACATAAATAAAAAGAGAGGACAAGGGACATAAGCAAGATAAACAAAATACAAAGAAAAGACAAGAAGACCCTGGTATCGGATACAGTTAGAATACAGACAACCTGAAATTCTAAAGCAGAATATCAGGCATAAGGTGGAAAAAATCCAAAGGCTGCCCTAGAACCCCAATCCCAATCATTGCCGATCCAGATAGTTAGATAAACTCGAGGAAATCAAAGATCATTTTTTTTTTTTAAATACTAGTATAGGTACAAAAAATAAACTTCACCCAAAAAACTGTGAAACAGATATATCAAGAAATTTCCATATAAAGTGGATTCAACATCATAACCCAGATACGCCTATACTCGGAAATCTCAAAACCAGGTATATCGAGATAAAAATCAAGAAACTAGTGAGAGAAAGGGAACTCGAACGACCTCGCGCTTCGATCCAGCACCAAGTAGAACGCGAGAACTCTCGCTGGAGAGAACTGGCTCTTCTGTCACGGCGCTTGGCTTGGGCCGGAACCTGGTCCCGATCTTCGAGACCTTGAAGGAGATCCCCATTGTCGATCTCCTCCACCGATCAACGGCTCTCCCGAACGGGATCCCTACGAGAGGCAGCAGCAGGAAACCCTAGAGGAACCCTAGAACCAGCGAGCTCTCCCTCTTTGCGGTCGATTAGAGGAGATCTACGGCTTCTTCTTCTTCTGCCTCTTCTCCTCCGCCGAGGAGGAGAAAAAGAGGGGCCTCCTGCTCCGCGCTCTCAATTCGTCCGTTTTTTTTTTTTTTTCTTTGGGTCGCTGGCTGAAGGGCGAGCTTCCGAGCACCAGGGCCCGAAGATGCTATGCCTTCATTTAATAAATAACTCCCATTCTAAGAACGGTGACTGCGCGACGGAGATAACGGTATATATATATATATATATCTTATTAAAAAATCAGAAAATAATACTATAATTTGTGATCAGTGATTTTATTTTATTTTTTTAAGCTGTTATTAAGATTGCTCATTGTGTCCCATTATAAAGGACTAATAGTGCTTGCCATGGTAATTTAGGCTGCATTCACTTTTTAAAACTTTTTTAATTTTTAATTTTTATATTATTTTTTATTTTGAATAAAAATAATAAAAATAATTTAATTTTGAAATTTTATTTTTTTAAAAAAATATTTTTATTTTTAATTACCAACATATTTTAGAAATTTTTTATTTCTTATAAAAATAAAAACATGCAATAATATTCTTTTAAAAAATCAAACACACTCTCGATTTTCTTGTAAAAAAAAATATTAAGTAACCTTCTAATGGCATTAAATCTTTCTACTAGCGTAATGATTATATTTCATGAGCCTTTCATGGTGTTAACATAATTTTCTATAAAATATCATAATTGAAATAAGATTGTAAATAGATTTAATTGATCTATGGTTTAGCTCAGTCTTGACGTAACATGTTTCAAGATTAGTGGATGAATCAAAGTGCAAAATCTAGAGTTAATCTAAATCCCAATTGTATCCTGATTTTATATCTTTCAATCTATTCCAACTTAATCTAGCCCATATAACATTCAAAGTCTAATTGAGACAAAAAGTTCCAATTTGACCTATATCCAATCCTATCCATACCAAAAAGCTAAATTATACAAGGCTCTTCCTTCACTTTGACTATATATAAATGAGATGCTACTGGGCAAGCATTCAGTTGTAGCCAACAATAATGATTTAATCTAATAATGGGATGCTCAATGTATCCCTATTCAAAAATACATTTCAAGCTCATTTACAGTACCATAAATTAAAAGTAAATATAAAGGATCTTTCTTTATCCAACAAAATATTCTATTTTCATATATTATGTTGAAATCTTATTAATAAATTGTAACATAATAATAACTATTTTGGATTTTTTTCTCAAATGTACACATATGTATATAGAGCTGAATTTGGCTAAGCTAAGCTCTATATTCAGTCGTCTTTTTCATTTTATAATCCACATGAATTTCAAAGCCATCTCATATTTTCTATCTTTAGTATGATCCTAATAGATCAAAGAGTAAAAAGAATGACTAGATTTAAGCTTAGCTACATGCGAGTGCAGCCAAATCCAGCTCTCTTTCTCTCTTTATATATATATATCATTTTAGCTCTTTTAAGTATTTTGATTGATATTAAGAAATGGTTGAAAAGTGAGGCTTGCCTCTATGATTTTTTTTTTTCTTAAATAGATTTATCCTTCGTAGAATACATCATCAACTAATTTTATATTAGCCTGAATGATGCTCTTTTTGAAATAAATTATACTTCTTATCCAAAGTCTATTATCTATAATATTGATAATAAAAAAATTTAGAAAACTATTGAAATGTTAAAAGCTTGATACTTTTTTATTATTATGTTTTTAAACATTTTTTTTATTTATAGCGCCATTTGCATACAGCCAAAAGCATGATAGAAAGAATGTAGAAGCTTATAAATGAAAATAATTATATGCAATAGTTTATTATATTAATTATGTCATTGCATTTGAGCAATTTAACTACTTATAAGGGGTATAACAAAAATACAGCTTTTGTTTTAGTCACAAAACAAAGGAAAGGAAATGAAATGATGCTGCAAAGCGATGGAATAGTGGAACAATAACAAAGAGATCATGACATATAAATAAAGCAGCTAAGCACAACACTATCGTTATGTTCTGTTGGTAAAAAGCAACATTTAGTACTGCATGGGCATGAAGGATGGCAGTGAGGAAGTGAGGATCGATAGTGTAAAAAACCCAAAAAAAAAAAAAAAAAAAAAGAAAAAAAGAAAAGAAAAGAAAAGGGATGGGGAAGGAGGGGAATTAATGCTCCATGAAAGCAGCAAACAAAAATAGGTTGAACATAATGGGGTCATTCTTCACAAGGATCTAACCTAGTTTCATGTTTAAATCATAATTTTCAATTCAAACCCAATCGATTTACTAATTGGATTAGATTTATGAAAAGAATATTAAATCTAATGAGTCATTCAGATTGGTTTGAGGTTAAGTATGTTTCAAGTCAAACTAAAAATATGTTGGTTTAGAATGGGATGAGATTGGATCGTATTTGCATTTGAGTTAAGCATCTATCTATTATTTTAAGATAAAATCTAGTAATTGATAATCAAATTTAAATCCATTACAAAAATTTAAATAAAATTAAAAAGAGTGGACTTAAACTTAAATTTTCATTTAAAAAATTTTAATTCAATCAAAGTAAATAATTGCCCTTAAGTTTATAGATTATAATTTTAAAAATATTTATTAATATATTTAAAGTTATTATAAATAAAAATTTATCAAAATAAATAATGAAATATACATATTTAGATATAATCAAGTAAAAGAAGATAAGAGGAGATCCAGTTTTTAAGTTGGAAAGGAGAGTTAGTTTAAATAAGAGTCCATTTAATGAATTAATGAATTGATAAAAATAATTAAAGTAAAGAAATATACAATTTTGATAATTAACATTAATGAGTTGAGTCGGAACTAGCTCAAGTTAGGTTAGGTCAATTTTCCATCAATCTAAATTAGATCGGATGATATATGAGTTGGATCATGTTACGGGTTGAGTAGAAAAAATACAAGATGCAAAATAACTCAAAATTTAAATCAGATCTAATTTTCGAATCCAATCCAATCCAACCCAATCTATGAGTTTTTAAATACGGATTAAATTGGGTCCAACCAGATTGGGACCAGATCAGATCATAAGTTGACTCAACCCATTTACCAGCTTAATTTAGGCATAGATGTTGCGTTACACAAATCATCAAATGTATTGCAAAACATGCCTAAATTAAAATGTCATGTGCTTCTCTTTAAAAGAAATATTAGATGACTCCTATAGGAGCACTATTTACACACTAATTAGTGAGGATACTGGGATCATTAATAGGATCTAGCATTGGAGTTTATTGAAAACATCTTTCTTTCTATTACAGTTTAGAGATAACTTATATCTAACGGGTATGTGGGTCAATTATTGTGATATAAATTGAACTTGGAATGTCAATGAGCTTGGAGCTAATCATTGAGGATTTTCAAAAATTTCATGGTTAGATGGATGTGTTTGGGTTGTAAATCACCATAAAACTTCCCTCAAATGCTTCAAGGTTCAGTTGCATTCTGCAAAGTTCCAACAGTGACTTTTATTTTTAATAGCTAGCCTGCCCATAAATCTGTTTTAAAACTTTGCTATCCATCCATTAAATTACTAATATTATATTAGATTGAATGTCTTTACTTTCAACCTAACCCCTTTTCCCAGTTGACAAGCAGGCTCAATAAGTACAAACCTTTTTGACTTTAATATATTATATTAGATTGAATATCTTCACTCCCTGTCTAACCCCTTTTCTCATATTTCCAATATGTTCTAATATCCTAGAAAAAATATATCCAGCAGAATAAGATCCCTAATTGTCATACTTACATGTTCTTGCTATAAGGTCATGTTTTCTTAAATATGGGCCAATTATAAGATAGCCATGGAGCACATTCAAAGAATGATGATATTAAATATGCTCGAAACTAGATAGATTGAGACCATGAGCTTTTTTTCTAAAAAAAGCTTAAGAGTCAAAATTCTTTTCTTATAATTATAAAAATTCCAGATGGTTTCTCCAAAAGAGGGCAACCTAATGATAGAGCAGGGCTGATTTGCCTATGGCAAGGCTGAACAAATAGAATTAGATTTTTTTAAAAAAAGAATAAATAGATAAAGATTTTTAAAATTACATGAATGAACAAATGGATTAAGTTTTTTTTTAAAAATCATTAATAAACAAACTAATTAAATAAAGAAACACAGGCCACAAAAGACAACTAATGGATTCAAGTAGGGCCAAAAATGTTATTCAAAATATGAGGCTTTTTTTTTTTTTTTCTTGTTCTTGGACTCCTTTCATGCCACCTTCTGATTTATTATTTTATTGGTCTGCTTGTTAAAATTTATACTTTTAGGACAATTTTCCCTTGTAAATTTATGGCCACTTTGAGCAAATTGTCGTTCCCGTCACACTTCAGAGGACCAACGATGATTTGTTCATAATTCCAAACGAATTGTTTCCAACTTTCATTTCAGACATCTGTTTCCTGGCTGAACATCTCTTAGTTTGCTAACTGCTCTTTGAAACACTGAGTGTTAATGGCTTGCAAATAGTAGGAATCTTTTCATCATCGCTCCCAAGCCCTGTCATAACCTGTTACAGGGACTGCCAACCCATCTACTTAACTTGGTTGGTGGAGGGTTGTGGTTGTAGTTGTTGGATTTAACTTCATTTTATGAATATTATAAATTTTATCCATGCATGATTTTATATGTTTCTACATCTTAGGACTAACAACATTATGCATTGTAATTATATACCTCTCATATTCAGGATATGAAATTTATGTCTAGGGTTACAAACAAGTTGAGTTGGACCAAAAAATTTTGTACTTCAACTAATCCTATTTTATGTTCAGCTCATTACTTTATAGCTAAATGCAATCCATCACATAAGTGAGTTGAATTAGATTGGATGTACAAGAAGAATTTTGCACTTAATAAACCTTTCAGATCCAGCCAAGATCAAATTCAACCTAAATTCAATGAAAAATATTTAAAATATTAGAGACATATTTGCGGTTCGAATCAAGCAACTAGCTATTATTTTATAAATAAAATTAAGTTTTTATTTAAAACTTTTAATTTCATCCCAATAACTTATCATTCTTAAACTTGTAAACTATAATTTTAAAATATTTATTAATATATTTAAAGGCTTTAATTCAGATGAAGAGAAGATTCGTTGCTTTTTTTTATAAAGAATATGTTATATTACATAAAAATAGTGTTGCAAAACTGGCGAATGATGATCCAGTGCTATGTATAGCTTTTCAATAAGGCTAAGAAGTGCATCCACCTCATCTCCAAGCAAATCCACCTAAGTTTCAGTAAACACCAGCGAAGCTTGGGTTAAAGGTTCGAGTAATTTTTCAAGTGCATGCATATAGAAACGAAAAAAAAAAAAAATCAATAAGAATATTAGAAACTTCAGCACCGTGAGCAAACTTCTTGATACATCATTGAAGTACTATCACTACTATCATTTTTGTAAAATGTCCATAAATACTAGTAAATATGCAAGTTGAATGTAACTTAGAGAAGCATGTGGAATGCTATGAAGTTAACAAACATAACCGAAAGACTTGACATAAAGCGAGATGGAGAATGAGCATTTAAATATATCACACCCATAAACAAGAAGAGGAAAAATATCTTGACTCATTGACAGCAGAATACATGCGTAGAAGATTACTTATACAAAATTTAACATGCATAGAAGATTACTTATACAAAATTTAACATGCATAGAAGAAGACTACATGTTCAAAATTTAAGTAGCCCTAAATCATGCAAAAACAAAATTAGAGTTAGAGGGCTTATTGTTCAAAGATGGGAGATGCGCTTCACAACTTGAAGATGGGTTTGGATCCTAAATACATGTCGAATGATCACCAGAGGAGGACTGTACTCTGTAGATGCCTCGTATAGATTTTTCTCATGAATTTTTGATAGGATGATGCTATTATATGGGATGGATTTGTTAAAAAATAATTATGATTTTAAATTTAAACTATTTAGAAATTATTAAAAATTTAAATATAGAAAGTTAAATCAAATATAAAAATTACTAAAAATAAAAAAATTTGAATCAAAAGAAGTCAAGAACCATGCTTGGATCGAGACTTGTTAGACATTGTCCTAAAGACTAGTTTTCGCTCCTTCATGCAAGTTGTAAGGAATCTGTCCCCAAGGTTTAACGATTCGGCTCGATCGGAATCCCTATCACAAGCACGCGTAAATGTGTAATCCAACGACTTTTTCATATGCTCAAAAAAAATCTGCAATAATAAAATAATAAAAAAATAAAAATAATTTTAAATTTTTTTTTTGATTGAAATTAATTCATTCCTGAATTTTTGAGCCAATTTACAAACTGAGGAGTAGGATTTTAATATGATTGGTCAAGAACGTTCATGAGTGGTCGCGCAGCGCGCACGCTCACGTGAGCATTTGCGGGCGCTGTTTGCGTGTGCTTGCGGGCGTTCAAAATTATTTTTTTTAAATTCAAAATTACAAGGAGGCCTCCGGGTTTATATGCTATCCGATCCGGAGACGATTGTTTCTTTGTGCCGTGGTCCTTCTGGCCAGCTGCGATGAGTCAAACACAAAAAACAGCATTTAAGATGCGACAGGACACAAGTGCAAGAAGTTTAAAGCTAGGGATGGTTAACTACAAGCTAGAGAATGCAACTGAGAAGCCACTAGAATCTTCGCATGGCGACTGTCTGCAGCCATGCAATGTTACAACATTTTTGATCTCAGAGATTTGGACCATTCTCAAATGAAATGAATGGGTTCAGGCTGATATGCTACCTGTATTTTTTCATATTTTGTTTCCCTAGCAAATAGCAGTATCCTTTGTTGCTTGCTTATTATTCAACAGTCTCTTGAGATTTGATGACAGTGTCACACCTAAGAGGGCACTTTGTCTCAGTTTAATTCATCTAATTTGAAACATCGGGAAGCTTACGGGCATTTTTCGCACTTTCCAACTTAATGCTCGATGGCGGCTCAACCCGAGTTTTTTAGTTTCCTTGGAAGATTTCGAAGAGCTGCCACATTTTTAGCCCTTCCTTTCTCCCTTGCTACGTCAATAGCAACAGAATTTCAAGGAATATCTCCGCTGCCATAGAATTTGAAGTAAATTGCGTATGTAACTAGCTCATACCATATCTCATTGGAAAATAGAAAGATTGAATTAGCTGTGGAAAGATCATAGAAAGGAACAGAGAATTTGATGGGAATTGCAAGAAATGAACTTGAAGAGAACAAATTCAAAGGTCTTGGCTCAAGTTGAGTTGAATGCAAAAGATATAGTTGTCGGGGAACCGGACAACTGTACAATTTCAGTGTCCTGAACGGTCACTAAACGTTTTTGATATTCCAAAAACAAACATTTGAACACCGACTTTTCTAAAAAGAACACCAAAATTTTCAGTTCAGCAAAACCTGACCATTGCATGTGAAAATCCAACTGAAGAGTGGCTTACGAAATAAGCTCAGCCATTATTGATGCAATCTTGCCCAAATATGAGTATAATGTAATGTTAGCATAGAGAAATATTGCTACTGTTAAAAGCATAGGGATAGCACATAAAGACCAATGTTTTGCATTTTCAATTTGCAAAGCATGGGAATGAGTCTGCTACCACCGGCGTGAGCTAAGATATGCAACCACTGGACCCAGCGTCACATCTACAGCTTTGTTCCACATGTGTGCAAGATCTGAAGAATGAAATCTGTGCTCCTGAAGCTGCAAGCCACCAGGCTCCATCTTATTACCATAATATTATAAAAGCTAAACTCAAAGGTATGCCAAGATGAGTGAGATCTTTTATCAAGAACATTAATAGATTATAGACTCCGGTAACTGCTAAATATTCACCTAAAAACAATATCTTTATAAGCTCCACTGAAAATTGAACTTGTAATTGAATATAACAACAATAAAAGGAAATTATAAATATAACTAATTTGTTGCATAAGACATTTTTTTTTCTAACGATTCGGTTACTGGATAGATAACAGGATGCCATAGGTTACTGAAATTAACTTTCCAAAAGAAAATAAATAAATATGAATATCCTGTTTACAGGGCACGGCTTGGCTCAGAGACGGAGAAGCTATCTAGAACACAGGAGGCCACCCAATCACTTACTAGAAGCCACAAATACAAGAAAACTGGCTGTTTCACTCAAATGGTTCAGAATAACAATGTTATACATTCATATCCTTCCATCAAAGATTGGGTCACTCCTTCCATGTGGTTTACAGCAACTTTGCCTGGTCAGATGCAAGCTGGTATTCTAGCTATAAGGGCTATAAAGGTGTGAGCTACCACAATTAGTATTTTCCTTTTTTTAATCACCAAAGTTTGGAGGTCCATTGGAGGTGATCAAACGACAGATCAGCTCTACAGGTTAATTTCTTTGAGAACTATGACAATAAAAGAATTACACTGCAATATGGATGACCGTCTGCTGACAGAGAAAGCCTTGTGGAGCTTTAGAGCTTTCACTACAGGAAACAATGGGAAAGAATTTGAATAATTTTATTTTGTTTCTACAGCAATAGTTTCCAATCTATATAAAGAACAAAGATATTGGAGGATAACTTCATTTTGTGTAACTACCTACACAACAGAGATTATTGTTTATTTTCTTGGGCAGGACTTTCGCCAAATTTAGGCCAGCCTTGGGTCCTAGATCCATTTTTGACAATGTAAACAAATACTTGGCACATTATAAAGACATCTGATTTTCTTTTTTTTTTTTTTAAAATCACACTATACAAGAATTCAAAACAAAGATGCTAACTAGCTCTCCTGCATTCTTTCCCAAGAAGGGTGAATATGACATCCTCCTAAGAATATCTTCGCTTTATGATGGTTGATGTTGGTGAAGGCAAATAATAAAGTTTGCAAACATTATGGACACATGGTGTCAAGGCTCTTCTTGGGAAGGACATCTTATTTGAGACTAAAAATAGAAAGATAACAGTGGTAGCAAAGAGCAAATCTAAGGAGATAAATCTGTACAATATGGTGCCTGTTACTAAATTGATACTAATTTGTTCCCTAATCCATATAAAATATTTTATGGACCTTATGGTTGAGGGCGTCAAACTTTTGGAGTGATGGATAGGAGTTTGAGGGCCTGGGATAAGCTTATTTTTTACTAATTAGATGAGCAACAAAAGAGTTAGATCATGCTGATGACTGTTTTCACTAAGGAATCATATAATAAATGTATATAGAGTGGTGATTGCTTCAATTAGTGATTCACTACGTCCGTTTAATTAACTTGGTTCCCACGTATTATGTGTTTTTATAGCGAGTATGTAGCATAATGCATTGAGATATGCACCAAGACACATAAGAATGACTTTAATGTTCACAAGGCATAGCCAACTTAATGATGCACTGCAGTTGTATTGCATGATTGGACATCCAAGTAGACGAGACGCATATTTCATCATGACCTACAATTTCATAAATGCCAGAGAATAGAGTTTGAAATGCGTTGAAGAATCATTACTTATTCATCATGTGATCATCAAACGAAGTTTTTCCTCGAAAATGAAACAAATGGTTTCTTTTGATACTTGAATTGCTTGAATGGAAACCTACATTCTGTTATGATAAATTGAACACCTCAAAGCAGGACGATTTTGCTACTGTGAATGTAAGCACTATTTTGAAAGCAAAACTAGAAATGATTTAACCCTCATTCACATTAGGACCCCTAGAAGCATTAGTATGCGACTGGTTAGGTTAGGGTTTCTTGTGCGTGGTATAATAAGCCATCAGCGCGCTCCCAATCTCCAACAAATCTTCCAAATCACCAAAAATCTCAGACTATAGTGTTTTCACTATATCCATTTCAAAGCCCCGGACTACTAATCAAACTCAACAAAAGTTTTACTAATCAAAATCAATAACAGTTTTATGAAGAGACAATGATGTTCACACATCATGTCACTTAAAAAATTTGATCTTCTTTATTCTCTCTAAGAATAAGAGTTCCGCAATCATTGATATCAACGAAGGGGAAGAAAAATTTCATACTTGGAAACAACATCTAGGCAAAATCAAACGATCGAAATAAACATGAAATCAGGATCTGGAGGACGGAAATTAGGAAACTGAATTCGTAGGAAAAATTAAGGAAAACAAAGGAACGCGATGGGGAATCAACCCGAACCAAATCAAATCAAGCCTACCTCATATCGAATGGATGGATTATCAGAAAGCGATCTGTATATTCCCCTGCGTTGCTCGAAAACGAGGGCAACCACGAAAACACTCCCCAAGGCCGCGCCAAGAAGACGCTCCTGAAATCAACATCAGCTCAGTCGAGAAATCATATAGGAAATGCAGCCGATTCACTTTCTTTAATAAATCGAATCAGCGCTCCAATTAAACGGCTATAATGATCCAATCGAGTGAAATTTAGCTTTTTTATTTTTCTCAATTTGAGGGAGAAAGAGGAATCAAGAGAAAGGAAGAGGAAAATAAATATAAGAACAAATCGAATGTCGATCGCACGAACCTGAGCAACGATACTCATCATCGCCCCTGATTACTCTTCTCCTTCCTTTTTAACACGAAAGAAATCAGAAAAAAAAAAAAAAATCCAATCTTGGACAGATTATATCTGAGACAGCAAAAAGAATCATTACTCGAAATACCTCAATCTACCATTCGTTCGGTCATTTAAAGAAATAAGAAATTTTGAGATCCGAATCCTACCTTCAATTTAACTTTGAAGAGGATCAGGAAATCATTACCATGGTCGCAGTGTCGACGCTTCTTCCCCTCTCGCCGCGTTTAGCCGATAAAATACCTTGGAACGAGGGGGTTTTGGAAACGGGGACCCGAGAACGAAGAGCGATCGATCGATGACCGTTCGATTGCTAGCGGATGCGTCGTGATAGCTTTTCCAACACTCTTCTTTCATCTCACGTGCACCGCACGTGCTTTCCATAGAACCCTTCCCTTCGGTGGCCTCTTTGAAAGTTGAACAAAGGAGTAAATGCTTAAAAGCAATTTTTTTCTCTAGTTCCTGCAAGCTTCTTCATGCTTTGAACACAGGTTAAACTATATTTTTTGTCTCTCAAAATTAGAAAGTATGTTACTTTATTTTTTTAACTTAAAAAAAATTAAAAAATTAATTCTAAACTTTATTTTTTATTTTTCTTTAATTCTTACAAGTAAAGTAGAAAAACACAGTAAAAAATTTGCTAATTTGGTTGGAAAAGGTAAGTGTATGCTTATGATTGTTGGCTTACATAGACTAAAGTAGCGCGCTCTCCTTTCCTCTCTCCATATCATGCGCGCCTCTCTTCTCTCTCTTCCTTCCCTTTTTCTCCTCTAGCCCTTTCCCTTCCCTCAGCCCTTTCCCTTCCCCCGGCCCTTCGCCTACTCCCTCCCTTTCCCCCACCATCGCGCGCCCCCCCTTCCCCTCTCTCTCTTCTCCTTCCTGCTTCGATTACCCTTCCCCTTCTCTCTCCTCGCACCCCCCCCCGCCCTTCCCTTCTTCTCTCTCCCTCTCTCTTTCATTTTCCTTATTGTTTAGCATGAGGACCTCGTCGGACTAGACCTCGCACTCGTAGTCTACGTTGATGAGATTAAGGGCGCGAAGATGATGGTGCAAAAAAAGTAGAATGAGGAGGTGGCAATGAGGTGAAGGAGGGGTTAAATATGGACGAGAAGAACGTCAGACCAGCTTCACTAAGTAAGATGCTATATCAGCCTAGCTTCAGCCATGTAGGCGAGTTTCTCATGGTGTTACCTTGTTTTAACAGTAGGAACTAAACAGAAATAAGAAACGAAGTTTAAGATTAATTTTATAACTTTTTGAAGTTCAGGAATTAAAGTGACACACCCCCTAAGTTCGAAGATAAAAAATGTAGTTTAGCCTTAAAGATATTATTTTTTAAAAGTAGTAGATCATATTCAAAAAGTTAAATTATTGATTTAGAACCTCATTACCAATTAAAACTAACCACATATGAGCTGAAATCTAATAGTAGATTCTAATAATATATATACAAATATTAGGACTATTATAATAATAATATCACATAATAATGAAATAAATGTGACTCAATTTCCTTAAAAAAAAAAAACTAGTTTGGTCATATTATATGTACAAATAATATGATGGGAAAGAAAAAATGATGGCATATTTTTTAAATAGATTTTTATTTTCTTTTCACCAAAAAAAATTTATTTTCTTAATGTTTGTATGTAAATTTTGATTTCACATGATATTATATTATATGGTAAGGATAAATCATGGCATGTAATACAATGATAATTGATGGTATTATATGAATCGTTATGACAAGCTGACTTTGTAAAAGTAATGATTTTTTTAAAAATCATATTATGTACTCATGATGCATACCATGATTTAAATTAGTATATATTATAATATTAAAATAATAATTAGAATAGTTTTGTAAGAGGCCTGTTTTATTATATATCACTTGTACTTATTTATTAGGCATAAAAATATTAAAAGTTTAAATTATTATATGTGCTAAAAATATAAATTTTATTATACTAGTGGTCTAAAAGATTTTTTATTATGATTATTATAGTGTTTTCCATTACTAGATGTGTTAAGGGTCGCGTCCTCGATCTTCCCTTGGGGCATGGCACACAACGGACCAGCGCCAAGGCATGTGGAGAAGCGGAAACAAGATGAACTTGCTGTAGAAATTTTTTGCAGCAGCAGGATTCGGATCTCGCGCTTGGTAATCACCCCCGTCGATGTAGGCACTAGTTTTTCTTTCTTTCTCTTCACCAGCAGCAATAGGAGAACGTGAATCCTCTCCTTTTGGGCGTGAAAGTCTGGATTTATTTCAGAAATCTAAAAGAGAATGACTTCAAGTGGGAATAGGCTACAACAATTCTAGTCCCACAAGGATTCTTCAAGAGAAGGCTACTAGGGTTTCTTCTCCTCTATGGACGCCTTGATTTCTTTCTTTTCTTGGCAAGGGGCGGCTGCAAACCCTAGGAAACCCTAGGCAACCACATGAGAGAGAGAGAGAGAAGAAGAGAAATTTTAGGGAGAAAAGGGTTTTTTCATTCATTCAGCCTCTTACAAGATGCCCATACATAAAGTATTTATACATAGTCAAATAGAAACCAAACCCTAACAAAAAACTCCCTTGGACTAACCCATATATGATTAGACTCACTCACCTTGGGCCCAACTCTAGCCCAATGATAGGTTAGCCCCCTCAAGACCCAATTACTTGGACTCAAGAACATTAGGTCCTAATCCTATGGACCTAAAAATCGTGAAGGCTGAAATCGTTTACCCTAGGGCTCACATCAACTCTGAAACCCCATGAACACCTTATGGATCATAAATCTTGGGCTTTCCCTTACCCAATCGAGGCTTTGGAGTACCACACAAGGTCTTACAATCTTCACCTTGATGCTCTAAAGTCGTTGCAAAATCTGCATAGTCCTTCAGACCCATCAGTGTCACACATGAGAGAAAACTGTCCCGCGGAAGAATCTTCGTAAGTGCATCTGACTGGTTCTTCTTTGTATGAACTTTCATCAGCTCCACCTCACCTTCTTTCACCAGCTCTCTGATCCTATGATACCTTACATCTATATGCTTTGTGCGTGCATGATAGGCGGGTTACGAACCAAGCGAGCACTCGACTATCCTTTGTGTAGCACCATTATACCCTGCTTCACCCCCATTTCCTCAATGAGTCTCTTCAACCAAAGAGCCTCCTTGGTAGCCTCTGTAATCCCTATATACTCAACCTCTGTTGTAGATAAGGCCGTGATAGGTTGAAGGGTTGATCTCCAAGAAACTGGTCCACCATACATGCTAAACACATAACCTGTAGTAGACCTCCTTGTATCTAGATCACCTGCAAAATTTGCATCAACAAACTCTTCCAATAGACCTAATAACTTACTTGAGATATTGGAGTTCTTCTTAGGTCCTTCATGCTGCCCAAAAAATAGAGCAAGCCTTCGAGTTCCCTGAAGATACCGTAAGATCCACTTCAATGCCTTCCAGTGCTCCTTTCCTCAGTTTGCCATGTACCTGCTCACCTGGCTCACTGCATATGCTATGTCTGGCCTACAACACACCATAGCATACATAATGCTGCCCACAGCACTGGCATATGGAACTCTCTCCATGTACTCTTTCTCTTCATCTGTTTGGGGGTTCTGTAGCTTTGAAAGAGACATATGGTTCGCCAAAGGTGTTCCAACCAGTTTGGCATTATCCATCCCAA
Source organism: Metroxylon sagu (assembly GCA_017589505.3). Lineage (NCBI taxonomy): Eukaryota > Viridiplantae > Streptophyta > Magnoliopsida > Arecales > Arecaceae > Metroxylon > Metroxylon sagu. The sequence continues at coordinate 1,478,801 of JACVBY030000640.1, read as the reverse complement.
ACCTCTCCAACACCTTCTGAATGTATCCTCCCAATGACAAGTGAAGAATACCCTTAGTCCTATCTCTCCAAATTTTCATCCCAAGTATCTTCCTCGCTGGACCTAAATCCTTCATCTCAAACTCTGATGACAATGCAATTTTTAGCTAATTCACTGCTTCGACACTCCTACTGGCAATGAGCATATCATCCACATACAAAAGTAGATATAGTGCATCATCCTTATCCACATCTTTCAAATACACACAATTATCATGTTCACATCTAGAAAACCCAAGGCTTAAAACAAAAGTATCAAACCTTTTGTACCATTGACGGGGTGACTGCTTCAAACCATAGAGAGATTTCTTCAGTAAACAAACCTTTTCCTCCAATCCAAACTACTTGAATCCTTCTAGTTGCTTCATATAGATTTTCTCCTCTAGACTCCCATGTAAGAAAGCCGTCTTCACATCCATCTGCTGCAACTCTATATCATGCTGAGCTACAAGAGACAACAACAACCGAATCGAATAATAACGCACAACCGGAGAGAATATCTCTGTGTAATCCACTCCCTCTCTCTACGAGAACCCCTTGGCAACAAGCCTTGCTTTGTATCTGACTCTACCTTGCTCTGAAGGTGCCTCCTTCGTGAACACCCATTTTGAACCAATGGCCTGAGCATCTCTAGGTAGATCCATTAGCTGCCATGTCTTGTTCTTTTCCAGTGACTCCATCTCCTCCATCATGGCCTGCATCTATGATTCCCGTTCAGAACTCTCCATGGCTTCTTTGAAGGTCTCCGGATCTTCATTAGCAATGATGAGAGCATAGGAGATGGTCTCATCAATGCCATACCGAACAGGTTTGTAGATGTTGCGCTTCGGCTTGTGCTGTGCCACTCCCCTTTGACAATCTTCCAAATCTAAAGTATGTGGCTCTACTTGCACCTCCTCCTGGACTGATGGCTCTCCTAGCTGATCCTTCATATGTGTGGAAACATGTCTACCAAACTCCACCTTAAAAGAAGCACGTTTTGAAGTAGAAGTAGAAGGTACATCACCTGTCAGTGAATGTTATCCACTACTGTCCTATCTAGCCTTCTCAGCCACATCTGCAATCCCGGACTTCTTCAAAATGCTCTTCTCATCAAAGATGATGTTTCTACTGATGATACACTTCTGAGAATCAGAATTTCACAGCAAGTAGCCTTTGATTCCATTTGGATATCCGATGAAAATCAGCTTCTGCGATTTTGGATCCAGCTTGCTCCTTTTGGTTGCCTCCACAAATGCATAGGCTGGGCAACCAAAAATCTTCAGGTGTCCAAGCTCCACCTTCTTCCCACTCCAAATCTCCTCTGAAATGCCTCCATCAAGTTTGCGATTAGGGGACCTGTTAACAAGAAAACAAGAAAAAATTATTGCATCGCCCCAAAAGAACTTGGGAAGTGATGCCTGCAGCCTCAAGCTTCTAGCCTTCTCTATCAATGTTCGGTTCATCCTTTCGGCTACACCGTTTTGTTGGGGAGTCATCCTCACTGTGTAATGGCGTTTGATCCCATTCTCCTCACAGTAGCTTCTGAATTCGCTGCTAGTATACTCCCCTCCATTGTCAGACCTTAGGCACTTCACCGGTTTCTCTATCTCCTTTTCAACTTCAACTCTCCAAGCTTTAAACCGAGCAAACACTTCTGACTTTTTCCTTATCAGATACACCCATACCTTCCTGAAGAAGTCATCAATGAATGTCAAAAAATACCTAGCCCTACCTCTGGTTGAAACAGGGGCCGGTCCCCATACATCCGAGTAAACTAGCTCAAGAATGCCTTCACTTTGCTTGGTACTGCTAGCAAACTTTACCCTATGCTGTTTGCCATAGATACAAGGCTCACAAAGGTCATCACCCTCCTTCTTAAGTACTGGAATCATACCTCTTTTACTGAGTTCCGTAAGCCCTTTGTCGCTCATGTATTCCATCCGATAATGCCACAGTTTATATGCCAACTGTTCCTCCTCTGCTGCAGCAAGCACCTTTGCATCATCTGTCACCACTGAGCCCTCTATTTGATAGAGATTATTTTCTAACTTTCTCCCTTTCATCACCACTAATGCACCCTTGGTAATCCTCAAACACCCGCTGCCTGGTTGGCTTCCAAATGCATAACCATGCTTCTCCAGGTAGCCTAAAGAAATCAGATTTTTCTTTAACTCCGGCACGTGTTTGATATTGGTCAAGGTCCTTATGACCCCATCATACATTCTCACCCTTACGGTACCAACACCAGCAACCTTACAAGGGTGATCATCACCAAGGCTTACACTCCCTCCATCAGATTCTTCATAAGTTGCAAACCACTCCCGATGCGAAGTGTAGTGGTGAGAACACGCTAAATCTTGTGTCCAATACCTGTCATACTTCATGGTCCCATCTGAAACTACTAGTAGATCATCCCTACTATCTTCAGAAGAATTTGCACCGCCATTGCTGGCCGAACTACCCTTAGAAATGCCCTTCCCCTTCTTATTTTTCAGAAGTGGACAATTCCTCTTTAGATGACCAACTTGATGACATTTGTAACACTTCCATGCCTTCTGCTTGCCTCGAGACTTCGATCTGCCTTTAGACTTGTCTCTAACCTTTTCCTAAGGTCTTCCTTGCCTCTCATTTACAGCAAGAACCTCTGTGTTAGAACTCCCCATGCGGATCTTCTCTCTTTGTTGATTTGACCGAAGAACACCCATAACCTCTTCAAAATTCAAGGTTTCCTTTCCATACACCAAGGTTGTGATCAGACCATCATAGGAACTTGGAAGTGAACACAACAGTATAAGAGTCTTATCCTCCTCATCAATCTTCACATCAAAACTCATAACCTCTGAGCACACCTGATTGAATTTCTGAATGTGAGCGACAAGATCTCCTCCTTCCGGCATTCGTAAGCTGTACAACTATTTCTTCAACCACAGCTTATTTGTCATGCTTTTTCCCATGTATGTATTCTCTAATCTCTCCCAAAGCCCCTTGGCCATGGTCTCCATACAGATCTCTGGCAAGACTTGATCAGCCAAGCACATCCGAATCATGCTAAAGGCAATCTTCAGCACTTATGCTGTCCGATCTTTCCTTCACTAAGACCTTATAGATTCTTTGTTGTACCAACAAATCATTCACCCTTTGCTGCCATAGGGTGAAGTTTCCCTTGCTGTCATACTTCTCAAAATCCATCTTTAGAGTACTAGATGCCATACCCAAACAAGAAACAACACAAACAACAAAACAAAAAAAAAAAATCTGTTTCAATACCTTACCAGGATCCCGGCCAAAGTTTAATCTTTTCTCCACCGAATCAACCATACTAGATGTTGAGGGTCACGTCTTCGATCTTCCCTTGAAGTGTGGCACACAACGGACCAGCGCCAAGGCATGTGGAGAAGGGAAAACAAGATAAACTTGCTGCATAAATTTTCTACAGCAGCAAGATTCGGATCTCGCTCTTGGTAATCACCCCCGTCGACGTAGGCACTAGTTTTTCTTTCTTTCTCTTCACCAGCAGCAATAGGAGAACGTGAATCCTCTCCTTTTGGGCGTGAAAGTCTGGATTTATTTCAGAAATCTAAAAGAGAATGACTCCAAGTGGAAATAGGCTGCAGCAATTCTAGTCCCACAAGGATTCTTCAAGAGAAGGCCACTAGGGTTTCTTCTCCTCTATGGACCCCTTGATTTCTTTCTTTTCTTGGCAAGGGGCGGCTGCAAACCCTAGGAAACCCTAGGCAACCACATGAGAGAGAGAGAGAAGAAGAGAAATTTTAGGGAGAAAAGGGTTTTTTCATTCATTCAGCCTCTTACAAGATGCCCATACATAAAGTATTTATACATGGTCAAATAGAAACCAAACCCTAATAAAAAACTCCCTTGGACTAACCCATATGTGATTAGACTCACTCACCTTGGGCCCAACTCTAGCCCAATGATAGGTTAGCCCCCTCAAGACCCAATTACTTGGACTCAAGAACATTAGGTCCTAATCCTATGGACCTAAAAATCATGAAGGCTGAAATCCTTTACCCTAGGACTCACATCAACCCTAGAACCCCATGAACACCTCATGGATCATAAACCTTAGGCTTTCCCTTACCCAATTGAGGCTTTGGAGTACCACACAAGGTCCTACAAGATGGGTAAAATCTTGCAACTTATCACAAAAAAGAAACAAAAAAACACCAAAGTGCAGTTTTTACAAGCAAACATGTAGGGAAAAAAAATACTGTTATAAGATCAAAACAAAGAAAAACTAGGAGATTTTTTCCTTCTCTAGATGCCATGTATAAAAAATAAAAAAAATGAAATCAAACTCGAATAAATTGCATATCTAAAAACAAACTAGGAAGAACAATGGAATTTATCATAGATTAAGGTTCAGGGTTCCAATTTTAGGGGTTCAGGGTTTGGGGGTTCATGGTTTAGGGTTTTAGGGTTAGGGTTTTAATTGTTTAGGTTTTAGGGTTTTAGGGTTTAGGGGTTTAAAAGTTTAAGGTTTAAGATTTTAGTGATTTTAGGTTTTAGGGTTTTATGGTTTTGGGTATTAGGCTTTAGGGCTTAGGATTTTAGGTTTTAGGGCTTAGGGTTTTAGGGCTAGGGGTTTAGGATTTTAGGTTTAGGGGTTTAGGTTTCAGAATTTAGGGTTTAGGGTTTAATGTTTTGTGGTTTTTATGGCTTTTAGGGGTTTAGGATTTAAGGGTTTAGGGGTTTGAAGATTTAAGGTTTAAGGGTTTATGGTTTTAATTTTAGGGTTTTGGGGTTTTTGGTTTTATAGTTAGGGGTTTAAGTGGTTATAGGGTTTGGGGGGGTGGAAGGGGTGGAGGGGAGGGAGATTTGGGATTAGGGTTTAGGGTTTTAGGATGTTTATGATTTAAGGGTATTTAGGGTTTAAGGTTTGGGGTTCTAAGTTTTCAAATTTTAGGGTTAGGGATTTAGGGTTTAGGGTTTTACGGTTTAGTATTTTAGGATTTTTAGGGCTTGGGGTATATGGCTTTTAGGGTTTAGAGTTTAGGGTTTAGGGTTTAGGTGTTAGTTCGAGGTTTACGGTTTAGGGTTTTAGGGGTTTAGTGTTTAGAGTTTGAGGTTCAAATTTTAAGGGTTCAAGGTTCAATATTTTAGGGGTTCAATTTCAAGGTTTAGGGGTTCAGGGTTCAAGTTTTCAGGATTCTAGGATAGGGTTTTAGGGTTTGGGTTTTAGGTGTTGAGGGTTTAGGGTTTTGGATTTAGGTTTTAGGGTTTAGGTTTAGGGTTTTTGGTTTTAGGGTTTAGGGGTTCAAGGGTTTAGGGTTTAAGGTTTTAGTAGTTTTGTGATTTTGGATTTAGGGTTTTAAGGTTTTGGGTTTTAGGGCTTAGGCTTTAGGGATTCGGGTTTTTGGGTTTAGGGTTTATGATTTTAGGGGTTAAGGTTTTAGGAATTCAGGGTTCAGGGTTCAAGTTTTAGGGTTTAGGGTTTATGGTTTTAGGGTTGAGGGTTTTTATGGTTTAGTGTTTAGGGTTTAAGGGGTTTAGGCGTTTAAAGATTTAGAGTTTAATGGTTTATGGGTTTTAGGTTTACGATTTAAGGGTTTAGGGTTTTTAAGTTTTAGGTTTTATGGTTAAGGGTTTGAGTGGTTATGGATGGTTTAAGGGTTTTAGGGTTTAAGGATTAGGGTTTAGGTTTGAAGGGGGTTTTAGGGTTTAAGGGTTTAGGGTTTATGGTTTATAGGTTTAGAGTTTAAGGGTTATTAGGGTTTAAGGGTTTTTAGGGGTGGAGGGTTTTTAGGGGTTTTAGGTTCCAGGGGTTGAGGGTTTGGAGTCTATAGATTAAGGGTTTTAGGGTTTAGGGTTTTAGGGCTTAGGGATTTTAGATGGTTCATGGTTTAGGTTTTAAGGTTTTAGAGTTTAGGGTTTAGGGTTTTGTGTTTTGTGGTTTTATGGTTTAGTGTTTTAGGGTTTAGGGGTTAGGGTTTTAGGGTTAGGTGTTTAGGGTTTAGGGTTTAGAGGTTTTAGGGGCTTAGGTTTGAGAGGTTCAAAGTTTAGGTTTTAGCATTTAGGCTTTTGGGTTATTAGTGTTTTGGGTTTAAGGGACTTAGGGTTTAAGGGTTTTAGGTTTAGGGGTTTAGGGTTGTAGGGTTTAGGACTTAGGGTTTTAGGGTTTTTATGGTCTTAATGGTTTAAGAGTTTTTAAGGTAAAGGGTTCTTTGGTTTAGGGTTTTTAGAGGTTTAGGGTTTTTAGGGTTTAAGGGTTTAGGTTTTAAGGGTTTAAGGTTTGTGGGTTTAGGGTTTTAGGAGGTTTGGGTTTTGGGAGGTTTGGGTTTTGGGATTTGGGTCTCAGGTTTAAGTGTTTTAAGGTTTAAGGGGTTTATGGTTTTAGATTTTAGGATTTAGGATTTAGGATTTGTCTCTTCTAAATTTTGTATCGTTAGTTATGCTTGATTGAAATATCAATTGTAAGTTATATGGACTTATGAATTATGAAACATTATGCTATAAAATCTCAAAACCATAAAACCCTGATCCCTAATGGTGGAAGTGATGGGGATTGGAATCCCAGTAGATCATTCTTAATCCTCTTTGATAAAGAAGTTAATAGCCCAACCGTTACGTTCAGTCTTTCCTCAGATGAACTAGACAACTACAATGTATTAGATAATCCAACTTGTTATCCTAGACCAGTCCAGAATGCTAGCTCATCAAAAGTCCTTCAACAGCCAAAGAACAACAGCTTTATATGGGATACCGGATAGAAAGAATGACAAAAACCCAATAGTTTAGAATTTAGCTAACCCAGCATAGGTGACATCAACTAGTAGACATATTAAGCTATGTTATTTCTGTTTTCCAATTAGATGAAAACAATTTATTTTGGATAAGCACAACCTTAACCAAAACACAAACTTTTAAAGGATTTAGATCCATAGCACTAAGTTATTTCTTTTCTTTTCTAACAATGTTTTGCAGAAATAACAATAGATAGAATTATCCCTAAACGAACATTATGTTGTATTAGAGGCAGTCATCCTCCATAAACCCTTAATAGCAGATCTTTATGAAAGCATTCAACATCACCTTGCTTTAGATCCAGAAGCTGTCTATACCTTTGGAATCTACAGAATAAATACGACATACCCTTGTGAGGCTATAGGACCTCATGAGCTATCTATTAGACAACTCATTGATTATGGGATTGTCAATATATTATCTATTAATAATAGAGAAGAAGATGAGGACAATTATTCACTTTTTTGCTTATTGCCTAACAAAATGAAAATAGCCTTCAAAGCAAAATTGAACAATAAGGCAAAAGAAGTAATTTATATTCAGTTCATCAGCACACCACCGAAATGGATAGACGAAGCCTATTATCCAAGTTACCTGGTGCTAATGACTTCAATCTCAAGAAAACCTATTCTGCAGTCCAGATATGAAACACGAGTTCTACCATACTCAAAATGATCTCTAATGATGGCTGGAGCCAAAATCACAAATTTCATAATAAACTCAAATTATAGAAATTTGGTCTGCTAAACATCAACTTATGAGATTTATGATCTAGATGCTAAAGTCTCCGTGTGCCGCTCCATTCCTCTATCATATGAGCAAGAACTATTCAAATTAGAGCATAGAGTTCAACAAGAGCCTTTTGATTCCCCAATTTCTTAAGGAAGTGTTTTTAGACTTCTTAGATTAAGGGAAACTTTGCTAACAAGAAAAGCTAGCTGTCATACAAACACTGAACGAAGTACACTCAAAAGTAGTAATATTGCACAAAATACCCACTTTATTATCTTTTGTAGCTTTTCCCTTTCATGCATAACTTATTTTTTCGTTGAAGCACTAACTCTTTAGACTTTTCTTGGAGAGATAGCCAAAATACTTTAATTACTTGAACTAATAATGTTTTTAGTACAACAACCTTAGCCCTAATTGCAGATTATGGTAAGTCACTTCTAGAACCCAGAAAGATATAGTTCACACAAAAAATAACTAGCAAGAACCCTTAGTTCTTTAGTGATACATCAATCAAGTGGTGGTTCACATGAGTTTGAACACATTGGGACTATAAAATTAATAGATTTCCACGCATGTGCACCAACAGTGTCACTGCTTCCCTTTCACCCAAACCTTTGCACTGCTCCAAGACTCATGATTGGTCCATACGTGTTCAGAGGCTTTGTGACAAGAAGACTAGTTAGTCCACATGCAAAACCTTTGACTATGGCAGCATGAGAACCTTTCCACCCTTATGCCAAAAACCCTCTGCATAATTTTAGGCAAAAAACCCAAGGATACGCATGCATTTGTTTCATCCACCATACATCATCTAAAAAATACGAAAAAGAAAAAGATTCCCTCCAAAGCATCATTTCCACCTACGGTATATTGTCCTCTCTCCTTTGATTAGAAAAACATGTAGGAATATGATTAAGGACTCTCTGCCAGCTGCACTATTGCATCACGTAGTTTTTCCTCATATTCTATGGCAGATAGATATACATGCATGCATCCAGCATATGTCCCTTGGAGAAAGCCGTCAACATAGGACTTGTAATATAAGGCTCAATCTTCTTAAAGAAGCCTCGAAGTTCTTTCTACCAGAAGCTACTGTTCAGTTTCTTTTATCAGAAACCACCGTTTCTTCCATCAGAAGCTACCATTCCCTCCAAAGTTTAGTCTTCGCCAGATCAAGCCAAATATCTAATAGCTTAACCAGACACCTTGACTATTTTCTGAATTTGAGTCAAAACTCATCCATCTAACAAGTGGAATAACTGCCACATGGAAAAGTTTTTAATGGCATAATACGAGAAGGTTGGATGTTGCATTACTCTAGTGATTATTAGATCCTTAGACTTTTTACATGAGCCTATGGAGCTTCCAAAGCAAGGAGAAATTTGTTGTGCCTCATATTTAAGTCATAACCCATGATAAAATGAGTTGGCTACCTCTACTACGATGCATTATTTCTAATAACCAATTCTAATTAATTTAGAATTAAAGTTTTGTTATCGTTGTCATTTGTTGCTAATTTTTTTTTCTAGCACATAAGATGGAACAAGTTTCATCTAAGAGGAGAGGCTGCATGAAAAATATTCATGTCCATGTTTGTTTAGAGAGACATGTCCTAATATATTCTTTTTGGCACCAAGTGCATGAGTAGTAGGACTTCTCACACTTTAACTTCTGGTTCTTGTTATTTTTACTCCTAATTGAAAGTATAGCAACTACAACAAAAGGAGTACAATCATGGATTCAAAGAGGAGGGATAAAGCTATAATTAATGTGAAAAATGCCAACAAAATTCATTCTACCTCTTAGAATAGAAAAATTGAATATATATATATATATATAAATATATATATAATCATTATTTAAATGTGAAACAAAGCATTGGGCCATTGAAGGGTTTTATTTATTTTATAAAAAATCTCTACAGTTGAAACTTATTTTTATGAAAAAAAATAATTATTTTTAATATATAATTCTATACTAGTTAAACTCTTTTTAAAATTGAGGTATCTATTTTTATCTAATACATTTATTTTATTTATTTTATCCTTATCTTTAATTTAAATAATAATTCTAAAATTTAAATTTAATAATATAAAATTAAAAAATAAGTCTATAATTTCCATTAATCTTGTCAATCACATTAATGTTTGTGCATTACTATGTATATCCTAAAATATATCCAAGATGGGTCTAATTTCTCAGTCTTTAATGAAACATTAGATTCTAAAACAAGTATGTCAACATGAAAAATATTTCAAGTTCTGGAACCCTATGTTAATCATGCAAAACAATATTTTAAGCAACCATTTGAATACATTTTAGGTGCTACAACAATCCCCCTTTAGATATTAAAGTTTTGTCAAACGATAATCATCTCTTGAGTTATATTTGCTCTAATGTGTTTTTTATGACCGATCTAACGTTTACAACTAAGACCCTTCTTTTTCCAAAAGGAGCATTTATTGTAGTAGATTATGTATGGCACACTCCCATCAAACGGCATGTCAAATGTTCTTCATAAAAAATAGATTACCAATTTATATTAAAATAATTTGCAAAAAAAATAGCATATATTTATTAAATTATTACACATTTGGATATATTTTTAAGCATGTCTATAGCCTTTCATGCTGAGAATCTTCTAAAAAATTTTAATTCTTGAGTAGACCTAAAATTTTAATTTTATCTTCATATTTATAAAAATTTTATTTGTCTAATTATTTGTTGAAAGATTGTGCAAATTTATAATGAACACAGATAGATAGAATACAAATCAATCAAACATTCTTATGATGCAGTGAAATTCAAAATAAATCATTTTTATACAAAAAAATCCTTACAAATTTAATAATTAAAAAAAATTATGATAAAATAATAGATATTTATTTTTTATTTTGAATTAATAAATGTGTGCTCCCATCAGTTTTCCCGCCAATCATTATCATGATCCCAAAAAATAGAAAAAAATATTAAAGAAATATTTTTTATTTTTTTAAAAATATAATTAGATGGTTCCTCCATCTGTCACGCTAAGTCGCCCCAGCCGTTGCAGCGCCAAGCTCGGCGCTGTTTACAAATTTCCTTTAATGACGAAATTATTTTCACATCCGCTTCTTGATATCCACTTAGAGCGCTTTAATACCCTTCCATATTTTATAAAAACTCTTTTATAATAAAAACCATCACAGTTTTAAATGCTATAGTAATAGCCATTACAATAATTAAAAATGTAACCTATTGGATTATATCACATTAATTTTTCACACATTGGAGAGAAATAATGAAAATAATTCAGTAATTTTAATTCTATTTAATTTCTTAATAAAAATTATTATCAACTTAATATTTTGTCCATATTCTTTTTTAACTTGATGTGGAGCCATCAAAATTATATAATTTGATAGTTTAGTTGATATTTATATAAGTTAAATAAAAAAATTATATTTATAATAAAAAATTTTTAATATGTTAAAATAAAATTAAATCCTTAAAATTTATTAACAATATAATAGGATAAAAAAACATAAATAAAAAAGGAAAAATAATTAATAATAATAAATAAATAGTGTTGTTATTAAAAAAATTATTTAAAAACTTTGTGTAATTATCATAATCTCCGCTATAACGGTTAGTCGCTGTTCACCAAGGACTGACTCCGGAATTAAATGTATTAATTAAATGCTATCTTGCTATTTGTCATTCTAATATCAGTGAAGGATATTTAAATAATTTAGGAATCAAATATTTTATATTTAACTATATTGATTGTTTCCTGGTGGGAACCGTCGCCTCACTCCCCCTCCCCCTCCCCCTCTTCCGTCTCCCTCTCCCACCCCTCAAAATCTCCTCCCATTCTCTGTAGACCGAAGCAACTTCACATTCCCCTTTGCGACGATTGGCGCCCTAAATCTTTCTTCGAAGATCGCTTCCGGTAGTGACAATCGGCGCCCTAAATGATTCTTTGATGCGCCTTCGATTCGATAGTGAGCCATCTCTCCCTTTCTCCCTCTCTTTCTTCATATCTCCGTCTCGATTCTCATCTGAAGTGTGTGCTGTTACGCCTTTTCTTGATTCCTTTCTGATAAGTTCAAAGATTCGTTTTAAGTTCTTATTTTGATTTTGGTCCGAAATCCCAATCTAATCTATGTGCCCATCTATTCTGTTTAATTGAAAAATTTGCTAATAAGTATGGGCTTTTAATCTTCAAGGTTTTATTTTCTCCTCTAACCCACGAATACAGGAATAAAATAAGTTCTTTTTTTATGTTCTGGATTTAGTGTATAATAATCTGTTGGTTTGATACGATGCAAGTGAATATTGTTGGAGATTTTGGTTAATCGAGTAGGTCTTGATGGTTCTTCATAGGCTTAATTGCCCCTTTTTATCTGAATCAAGATTTTCTTATTTATATGATTAATAATGTGTGGCTTTTGTATGATGAAAGGGGATTATTTTTGTTAATCTTATTACATTGGAGGATTTTCTACTCGTTAACTTGGAATGATTTGATTAGAGATCCAGAGTCACCCAAGAAGTCGTGTAATCTGTTCATTTTCATTTCCTTTTCCTGTTCACTCGTTCAGTATTTTTTTTCTTGAGTTGTCTTGGCATGGTTTGCACGTCTTGCGTCAATACATTTGGGAAGTAGGCTTGTCATGATGTTCTTTGGCTATAGCCCCTCTTCTTCTTTGTCTCCCCCAAACCCTATCACCCCAAATCTTTTCCCTAGTCCTCTTTGGTCCTCTTCCTTGTCCCTTTGCCTCCATTGCCTCCTCAAATTTATCTTTTTAGGGTTTCAAAGTTTTCAAGGAGGTTTAAGATTTTTAGGAGGTTTAGATTTCTAAATTTTAGGTTTAGGATTTGTGTTTGGATTTGAATTTTAGGATTTTGAGGTTTAGAGTTATGGGGTTAAGGGTTTAGGGTTTTAAGGTATAGAGTTTAAACTTTAGGGTTTAGGATTTTGGGTTTAAGGTTTTGGGGTTTGGGGTTTTTGAGTTGTTGAGATTTTCGGTGTTCGAGGTTTTAGGGTTTTCGAGTTTTAGGGATTTAAGGTTTAGAGTTTAGGATTTAGGGTTTTTGATTTACGTTTTAGGGTTTAGGGTTTTGGATTTTAAGTTTAGGTGTTTAGGTTTAGGGTTTAGGGCTTATTGTTTTAAGGGGCTGAGGGTTTTAGGTTTTAGGGCTGATTTTATGGTTTAGGGTTTTTGAATTCGAGGTGTAGGGTTTTAGGGTTAAGGTTTTAAGGATCGAGGTCTAGGGCTTTTAGGTTTTAGGGTTGAGTTTTAAGGTTTAGAGTTTTAAGGTTTTTAGGTATAAGGCTTAGGGTTTTTGGGTTTGGGGTTTAAGGGTTCAAGGTTTTTAGGTTTAGGGTTTTAGGGATTAGAGTTTAAGGGTTTATGGGTTAAAGTTTTTAGGTGTTTAGAGTTTAAGGTTTTAAGGGGTTTAAGGTTTTTAAGGTTTTAAGGGTTTTTAGTGGGTTTAAGGGTTTTTAGGGGGTGTAGGTTTTAGGGTGCTGTAGGAGCGCATGAAAAATCATTGGGATGATTACTTCTAGAGTGAAAGGCTTTAGAAGTCTAAATATGATATCAATGAGGTTAGTTTCTTCTCTTATTTGCCTGGTTGCATGATATGCTGATATTTGTTTTACTATTGCCTTATTTTTAAACATCATCTACCTTCTTGAATTCTCTCCTAGTTTTGCATTGTGTTGTCTTAAACCCTTAACACCTTTAAACCCTAAACCCTAAACCTCTTTAAGCCCCTCTAAACCTTGAACCCTAAACCTCTCTAAATCCTAAACCTTAAACCCTAAATTCCTTTAAACCTAAAACTCTAAACCCTAAACCCTAAATCCCTTTAAACCTTGAACCCTAAATCTCTCTAAACCCTAAACTTTAAATGCTAAATTCCTTTAAACCTAAAACTCTAACTCCTAAAAACTCTCTAAACCTTAAACTCTAAAACCCTCTAAACACTAAATACTAAACTCTAAACCCTAAAACCCTAAACCTCTAAACCACTCCAAACCCTAAACCACTCCAAACCTTTAAAACTCTAAACACTAAACCCCTCTCAACCCTAAACCTTATACCACTCTCAACCCTAAACCTTAAACCACTCTCAATCCTAAATACAAAATCCTTAAACCCTAAGCCCCAAACCCTAATCCTAAACCTTATACCCTCTAAACTTTAAACCTCTTTAAACACTATGCCCCTCTAAACCCCTCTAAACCCAAAATCCTAAAATCCGAAACCCCTAAATCCTAAACCCTCCTAAACTCTAAAACCCTCTAAACCCCTTTAAACCCTAAAACACTAAGCCCCTAAACCCTAAACCTCTCTAAACTATAAGCCTTAAACCCTAAACCTTAAATCCATCTAAATCCAAAACTCTCAAAACCCTAAAACCCTCTAAACCCTAAAAACTAAGCCCTGAAGCCCTAAACCCTTCTATACCCCAAACCCTACACTGCTAAACCATAAACCTCACTAAACCCTAAGCCCTAAAACCATAGACCCTTCTAAACCCTAAAACCTAAAACCCTTTAAATCCTAAACCCTATACACTATACCCCCCTCAAACCTAAAGCACTCTAAACCCTCAACCCTAAACCACTCTAAACACTAAACCCTAAAACCCAAAACCCCTAAACCCAAAACCCCTAAGATTTTATAAAATTAGTTATAACTGATTGAATTATAAATTGTTAATCACATGGACTTACAAATTATAGAATGTTAGGCTAAACCATTTAAATCATAAACCCTAAACCCTAATTAGGGAAGTGATGAGACATTAGAATCTCACTCATCTTAAATCAATATCATATATTTCTAAGAATTCTTATGCACTAAATCAACTTTAATAATCACGATAACATATAAATAATATATCAGTTCACCATTAAGTAACATAATCCAAAATTAGAGTTTATATTATAATGTTTCATAGCAATATTTTATAGTTCATTATATAATATTTGATAGCATAATATTTTATAATTTGTAAGTCCATGTGATTTACAATTTACATTTTAATCGACAGTAGTTAAGGGTTTACACCCTAAACCCTAAAACACTTACGCTCCAAACCATTAAACTCTAAAACCATGAAATTAAAACCTCCTAAAAACCATAAACCCCTAAAGCCTAAACCTTAAACCCTAAAGCCCTAAAAACCTAAAACCCTAAAATCCTAAACCTTAAAGACCATTAAATCCTAAAACCTTAAACCCTAAACCCTAAAGCCTCTTAAACCCTAAAATCCTAAAACCCTAAAACCTGAACATCGAACACTAAACCTTGAACTCTTAAAACCCTTAACTTTAGACCCCAAACCCCAAATGCTAAACCCCAAATCCTAAACTCTAAACCCTCTAAACCCCTAGTCCCTATACCCCTAAACCCCAACTCTAAGCTATTTTAAACCCTGAACACTGAATCTCTCTAAACCCTAAGTCCTAAGTCCCTCCAAACCTAAAACCCGAAACCCCTAAGACTTGAACCCTAAAACTTGAACCCTAAACCCTTAAAACTTGAACCCGAACCCCTAAACCCTGAACTCCTAAAACCCTAAACTCCTAAACCCTCAACCCTAAATCCTAAACCCCTAAACCCCAAAATTAAAACCCAAAGCCCCCTAAAACCCTTAAACCATAACTACTAAACACTTAAAACAAACCCCCTAAAAACCCTAAACTCAAAAACACTAAACCCTTAAACCCAATATCCATAAATCCTACTAAAAACTCCTGAACCCTTAGAGCCCTAAACTCCCACCTTTTTGGCCCAACCCCAAAACTCTAAATCCTAAATCCAAAGCCCAAAACCCTAAAATCCCAAACCCTCAACACCCTAAACCCCTAAACCCAAAACCCTAAACATCCTAAAACACTAAAACCCCCAAAACCCTTAAACCTAAAACCCCTAAACCCAAAACCTTCAAACACAAAACCCTAAACTCAAAACCCTAAAGACCTAAAGCCTAAACCTCAAACCCCTAAAACCTAAACCTCTCACCTTAGACCCTAAACACTAAAACCTTAAGCTTTAAAACCATAAAACTGTTAAAATCCGAAACTATAAACCCTAAAGGTTAAACCCTTAAACCCCTAAACCTTCCTCAAAGCCTAAATTCTAAACACAAATTTCTAAACCCTTAACCCTAGAACCCTAAAACCCTAACCCTAAAACCCTAACCCGAAACCCAAAACCTATAAAATCAAAACCGTAAACCCCCAAGACTTAAACCTAAAACCTGAACCCTAAAACCTTGAACCCTTAACCCTAAATCCTAAATCCCTAAACCCCAAAATTAAAACCCAAAACCCTAAAAACCTCCCAAGCTTAAAAAACTAAAAAACCCAAAACCCCAAATACCAAATACTAAAACCTAAACCACCCAAAAACCCTAAAACCCTAAAACATGAAACCTTAAAATAATAAAACCCAAAAACCTTAAACCAAATCCCCCAAAACCCTTAAACTATAACCACTAAACCCTTAAAACAAAGCACCCTAAAAATCCTAAACCCAAAAATGATAAACCCTTAAACTCAAAATCCATAAATCCTAGAAACTCTTGAGCCCTTAAAACCCTAAACTCACTCCTTCCTAGCCCCGCTTCGAAACCCTAAGTCTTAAATCCAAAACCCAAAACCCTAAAAACCTTAACACCCCAAGCCTTAAAAACCTAAAACCCAAACCCTCAAGCCTAAAACCCTAAGCCATAAACCCTAAAACGTCAAGCCCCCAACCCCCTAAAATCCTAAACCCAAAACCCTAAACACCCTAAAAACCAAAAATCCTAAACTCACAAATCACTAAAACCCTATTTCTTAAACTCTGAAAACCCGAAAGCCTAAAGCCTCAAAATAAAAACCTTTAAATCCCTAACTTGAAACCCTAAAACTCTAAAAGTTAAACCCCCAAAAAATCCAAAAATGCTAAAACCCTTAAGCCCTAAACCACTAAACTCTTAAAACAAAACCTTCTAAAACTCCAAACCCTGAAATCCCAAACTCCAAACCCTTAAAACCCTAAAGCCCAAACACTAAACACCTCAAGCCTAAAACCCTATACCCTATACCCTAAACCCCTATCCCCTAAATCCTAAACTCTTAAGATTTTATAAAATTAATTATAATTGATTGAAATATAAATTGTGAATCAAATAGACTTATGAATAATAGAATATCAGGCTAACCCTTTAAATTATAAACCCTAAACCCTAATTGGGAGAGTGAAGAGACATTGGAATCTCACTCGTCTTAAATCAGTATCATATATTTCTCACAATTCCTATAAACTAAATCTACTTTGATAATCATGATAATATATCAATAATACATCAGTTCACCATTTAGTAGCATAATTCAGTATTAGAGTTCATATTATAATGTTTCATAGAACAATATTTTATAGTTCAAAATATAATATTTGGTAGCATAATATTCTATAATTCGTAAGTCCATGTGATTCACAATTTACATTTCAATCAGTCATGATGAGAATTTATAGCCTGAACCTCAAAACCCTTAAATCTTAAACTCCTAAAACCTAAAAACTCTAAACCCAAAACCCAAAACCCCTAAACCAAAAAAACCCTAAAATCCAAAATCTAAAAATACTTAAACCCTAAACCATTAAACTCTTAAACCCTAAAAACCATAAACCCTTAAACCCTAAAATCATAAACTCTTAAACCTCCTTAAAAAGCATAAACCTTAAACCTTTACACCCTAAATCCTTAAAACCTTGAAACCCTTGAGACCATAAAGACCCTTAAGCCTAAAACTCCTAAACCCGAAACCTTCAAACCTTAAATCCTTGAACACAAATTCCTAAACCCAAAACCTTTTAAACCCTAAAATGCTAAAACCTAAACCTCGAACTCCTACAACCCCTCACCCAAAAACCTCTTATCCTAAGCCCTATAACCCTAAAACTCTAAACCCAAAAACCCCTAAAACTATAGGCAGAAAACCCTAAAGCTTAAAACCCCTAAACACTAAAATCTAAAACCCTAAACCCAAATCCTAAACCCAATGTCCCAAACCCTTAACCCTAAACCCCTAAAATCCTAAAACCTTAACCCTAAACCCAAAAGCCATAAAACTATAACCGTAAACCCCTATGACTTAAACCTTGAATCCCTTAACCTTTAACCCTAAACCCTTTAAACTTGAACCTTAAACCATGAAACTCCTAATCTTAAAACCCTAAACCCTCCTCCCCCCCCCTCCCCCCGCCCCCCCGCTCGAAAAAAAAAAAAACAAAAAACTTAAACCCTAAACCATGAAACTTAAACCATACAACCACTTAAACCACTAGCACTGAATCCTAAAAGCTAAACCCTTAAACACTTAAACCTAAAACCTTTAAACACTAAATCTTAAAACCCTTAAACCCCTAAAAATCTAAACCCCTAAAAATCTAAACCACCAAAACCCTAAAACCATAAACCCTAAAACCTGAACCTTGAACCCCAAACCTTCAGCCCCTAAAACCTTCAGCCCCTAATTCTAAAACCTTAAACCCCAAGCCCTAAATCCTAAAACCTTAAACCATAAAACTCAAAAACTCTAAACCCCAAATCCACTAAAACCCTAAACCCTAAACCCTTAAACCCCTAAACCTTAAAATTCCTAATCTTAAAACCACAAACTCTAAAACCCTAAAAGCTGAACCCTAAAATGCAAACCCTAAACCCTTAAAACCTGTACCCTAAAACACCTTAACTCTAAACCCCCTAAAACCCTAACCCTAAACCCAAAACCCATAAAACCATAACAGTAAATCCCTAAGACTTGAACCTAAAACCTGAATCCTAAACCCTTAAAACCTGAACCTGGACCCTAAACCTCGAACACCTAAAACCCTGAATCCTAAATCCTAAATCCTAAACCTGAATCCTCAACCCTAAATCCTAACCCCTTGAACCTAAAAACTAAAACCTAAAACCCGAAAACCTAAACCTCAAGCCTGAAAAACCTGAAAACTCCAAACCCTAACCCCCAAAACCTAAACCCCTCAAACCCTAAAACCTCAAAATAATAAAACCTTAAAACCTTAAAACCTTAAAACAAAACCCCCTAAAATCCTTAAGCCATAGCCACTAAACCCTTAAAACAAAACCTCCTAAAAACCCTAAACCCTTAAACTCAATATCAATAAATCTAACTAAAAACTTCTGAACCGTTGAAACCCTAAACTCTCCCCTTCCCAACCCCACCTCAAAACCCTAAATCCTAAATCCAAAGCCCAAAACCCTATAAACCCTACACCACAAGCCTTAAAAACCTAAACCCCAAACCCTAAAACCCAAACCTTAAGCCCTAAACCCTAAAATCCCAAACCCCTAACCCCTTAAAACCCTAAACACCCTAAAACACTAAACCCCCCAAAACCCTTAAGACATTGAAAACCCTTAAACCTAAAACTCTTAAAACCAAAACCTTCAAACACAAAACCCTAAAGACCTAAAAGCTTAAACCCTAACCGCTAAAACCTAAATCCCGAACTCCTAAAACTTTAACCCCAAAACCCCCACCTTAAAACCCTAACCCTAAACCCAAAACCCACAAAACCAAAACTGCAAACCCATAAGACTTGAAACCTAAAACCTGAACCCTAAACTTTTAAAACATGAACCCAAGCCCTAAAGCTCGATCCCCTAAAACCTTGAATCCCTAAACCCTCAACCCTAAATCCTAAACCCTAAATCCTAAACCCTAAATCCCAAAACTAAAACCTAAAACCCTAAAAACCTAAACCCCAAGCCTAAAAAACCCAAAAACCACAAACCCCACACACCAAAACCAAAACCTCCCAAAAACCCTAAAACCCTAAAACACTAAATCTTAAAATAATAAAACCCTAAAACCCAAAATTCTTAAACCAAAAGCCCTAAAACCCTTAAACCATAATCACTAAACTCTTAAAACAAAGCCCCCTAAAAATCCTAAACCCCAAAACCATAAACTCTTAAACTCAAAATCCATAAATCCTAAGAACACTTGAACCCTTGAAACCCAAAACTCCCCCATTCCTAGCCCCACCCTGAAACCCTAAGTCCTAAATCCAAAGCCTAAAACCCTAAACACCCTAAAAACCAAAAATCCTAAACTTACAAAACCCTAAAAACCCTATTCCCTAAATTTCCAAAACCTGAAAGCCTAAATACTCAAAATAAAAACCTTTAAACCCCTAACCTAAAACCCTGAAAACCTAAAAGCTAAAACCCCAAAAACCCAAAAATGCTAAAACCCTTAAGCCCTAAATCACTAAACCTTAAAAGAAAACCCCTTAAAAATCAAAACTCCTAAAACCCCAAACCCCAAACTCCAAACCACTTAAACCCTAAGTCCTAAAACATAAACCATAAAACTCTAAAACCCTAAACCTATAAACGCTAAAACCCTCTAAACCCAAAACCCTAAACCCATCTAAATACAAAACCCTTCAAAACCCTAAAATCCTCTAAACCCTCTAAGCCCTGAAACCCTAAACACCTTTAAACCCTAAATATTAAGCCCTGAAACCTTAAATTCCTCTAAACCTCAAACCCTAAACCCCTAAACCATAAACCCGACTAAATCCTAAACTCCTAAACCATAGACCCCTCTAAACCCTAAACCACTCCAAACCTTTAAAACCCTAAACCCTAAACTATCTTCAAACCTAAAGCCTTCTAAACCCTAAACACTAAACCCTAAAACTTAAAAATTTAAAGTCCTAAGATTTTATAAAATTAATTATGACTGATTGAATTATAAATTGTGAATCACATGGACTTACAAATTATAAAATGTTAGGTTAAACCCATTAAATCATAAACCTTAAACCCTAATTGGGAGAGTGATGGGACATTGGAATCTCACTCATCTTAAATTAATATCATATATTTCTAACAATTCTTATGCACTAAATCGACTTTGATAATCATGATAACATATCCATAATATATATCAATTCACCATTGAGTAGCATAATCCAGAGTTAGAGTTCATATTATAATGTTTCATAGCAATATTTTATAGTTCATTATATAAAATTTGATAGCATAATTTTTTATAATTGATAAGTCCATGTGATTTACAATTTACATTATAATCGATATTATTTAAGGGTTTCCACCTTAAACCTTAAAACACTTAAACCCCCATTGGACCCTAAAACCATGAAATTAAAACCCTCTAAAAGCTCTAAAACCACTAAACCCTAAACCTTAAACTCAAAAGCCCTAAAAACCTAAAACCGTAAAATCTTAAACCTTAAGAACCATTAAACCTTAGAACTTTAAACCCTAAAACATAAAACCTCTTAAATCCTAAAATTCTAAAACCCTAAACCCTGAACCCTAAAACCTGAACTCAAAACACTAAACCTTGAACCCAAAAACCCTTAATTGTAAACCCTAAACCCCAAACTCTAAGCCCCAAAATCCTAAACCCTCTAAAACCCTAGTCATTAAACCCCTAAACCCTAAACCCCTTTAAACTCCAAACCTTAAACTATTCTAAACCTTTAAAAACCTGAACCCTAAACCCCTCTTAACCCTAAAACCCTCTAAACCCTCAACCCTAAACCTTACCCTAACCCCTCTAAACCCTAAATCCTAAACCCAAAATCTTTAAACCTTAAGCCCTAGACCCTAAATCCTCAATCCCTATCCTTTCTAAACCTCTCTAAACCCTAAACCCTAAACTTCTCCAAACCCTAAACCCTAAACCTCTCTAAATAGTAAATCCTAAAACCCTAAACCCTTTAAAACCTTAATCTCTAAACCCCTAAATCCTAAACCCCTCTAAACCCTAAAACCCTTTAAACCTTAAACCCTAAATCCTAAACCTCTCTAAACTTTAAACACTAAACCCTAAACCCCTTTAAACCCTAAAACCATCTAAACCCAAAGCCCCTCAAAACCCTAAAATGCTCTAAATCCTCTAAGCCCTAAACACCTTTAAACCCCAAGCACTAAGCCCTGAAACCCTAAATCCTTCTAAACCCCAAACCCTAAACCTCTAAACCATAAACCCCACTAAACCCTAAATTCCTAAACCATAGGCCCATCTAAACCCTAAACCATAAATCCATTTAAACCCTAAACCTTAAACCTCTCTAAACCCTATACGACTCTAAACCTCTAAAACCATAAATCTTAGACTACCTTCAACCCTATAGCCCTCTAAACCCTCAATGCTAAACTCCTCTAAACACTAAATCCTAAAACCCTAAACTCCTAAAATCTAAACCCTAAGATTTTATAAAATTAATTATGACTGATTGAATTATAAATTATGAATCAGATGAACTTACAAATTATAGAATGTTAGGCCAAACCCTTTAAATTATAAATCCTAAACCCTAGTTGGGAGAGTGATGGGACATTGAAATCTCACTTTTCTTAAATCAAGATTATATATTTCTGTTAATTCTTATGCACTAAATTGACTTTAATAATGGTGATAACATATCCGTAATATATATCAGTTCACCATTGAGTAGCATAATACAGAATTAGAGTTCATATTATAATGTTTCATAATGATATTTTATAGTTCATTATATAATATTTGATAGCATAATATTCTATAATTAGAAAGTTCATGTGATTTACAATTTACATTTTAATTAATATTATTCAAGTGTTTACACTCTAAACCCTAAAACACTTAAACCCCAAACCATTAAACCCTAAAACCATGAAATTAAAACCCCCTAAAACCCCTAAAACCATTAAACCCTAAACCTTAAATCCAAAAGCCCTAAAAACCTAAAACCCCAAAATCCTAACCTTAAAAACTATTAAACCCTAAAAACTTAAACCCTAAAACCTAAAACCTCTTAAACATTAAAATCCTAAAACTCGAAACCCTAAATCCTAAAACTTGTACTCAGAATGCTAAACCTTGAACCCTAAAACCCTTAACCCTAAACCCTAAAACCCCAATATAAGATGATGCATTTGATGTGCGAACTATAAGCTTAATTTGTCCATTTTGTTATAGTCCAAATATGAAAATTTTTGAATTAGTGCGTGGGTTAACCCATTTTGCAATTCCCTTAAAGATAATGTGTTTGATATGCAGACTATAGGCCCTATTTGTTCATTTTATTATAGTCCAAATATGAAATGTTTTGGGTTAGTACTCGAGTCACCCCATTTTGTAGTTTCTATGAAAGTGATATAATTCTCATCATCATGGCTTACTCATGTTTTGGGATCATGACTAAAATTACCTAAAATAAGTTTAAGATATGATTTTTATGGGACTGCTTCTTGACTTTCAAACAAATCAAATATCTATATTATCAAAGATAAATCAAATATGATAATCTTGCAGTTTTAGTAATTTGCTTACTAATATAAAATTATCAAAAATTATAAAATTCTAGATAATATAATATTATTATGAACTAAATGCCACCTTAAGTCCTAAGGAGAGCGGTCTATGACTAACGCGATAAGTCCTAACTCATGTTTGGTTGGTTTTTGAGCCAGACCTTCGAGAGCATTCTACCATTGCAATTTTTAATATAATTTTTAAGTGTTTGTTTGGTATTTTCTTTGAAAAATCCTTTCTAAAAAAGTTTTTCTTAAATCCATTTTGTTGGGAAAAATTTTGCAGGAAAAATAAATTTTACCAAATTTGCTTAACAGAAAATTTGTATAAGAAAATATCTTTGAAAATATTTTTTATATTTAATTGAAGATAATTTTATATGAGAAAATGTTAATTTGACTATAATGCACCAAAAATAAAGATTGTATGAGAATTAATATAATATTAATTAATTTATTATAATATATGATATAATTTAGTATATTATATTATATGTATTATAGTGATGCAATATAAATATAATCTGAGTAATTTTAATTTTTAAAGCTAAAAATGTTTCTAGTGCGATGGAAAAAAAAAAGGGCTCCATCAGTCATCCAATGATTTACCTTTTTCTTTTAGAACTAAATTTAGAAAAATAAGTATGGAATATTTTTTTGCATCCATTTTAATCTGAGGGTTGGTGGCGAGGATTTTAGGTTTATGATTTTTAGGGGGGTTTAGGTTTTAGGGTTTAGGGGTCTGAGGTTTTGAGGTTTTTAAGTTTTTAGGGCTTGGTTTTTAGGGATTTTAGGGTTTAGGGGTTCAAGATTTAGGGTTAAGGATTTTAGTTTGAGGTTAAAGGTTTAGGGGTTTGGGGTTTAGAGTTCGGGGCTCAGGTTTTAAGGGTTTAGGGTTCATATTTCAGGTTTGAGGGATAAAGGTTGAGGTTTAGGTTCATGATGTCTTTGGGGTTTATGGTTCTGGTTTTATGTGTTTTAAAATTAGGGTTAGGGTTTTAAGGGTTTAGGGTTAAGGGTTTGGGAATTTGGGTCTAGGATTTAGGTTTAGGGTTTTAGATTTTAGGGTTTGGGTGCTTAAGGGTTTCAGCTTTAGGTTTCATAGTATATGGTTTTAGGGGTTTTGAGGTTTATGGTTTTAGGGTTTTATGGTTTTGATTTTTAGGGCTTAAGGTAAGAGGTTTTAGGATGACGATGGGTTTTAGGGATTTGAGGTTTAGGTTTTGGGCTTTTAGGGTTTTAGGTTTTAGAGGTTTAGTGTTTAGAGGGTTTTAGGTTTAGGGTTTTGGGTTCAAAGTCTTTAGGGTTTGAAGGTTTCGAATTTAGGGGTTTTAGGTTTAGGGGTTTAAGGGTTTTAGGCTTAATGGTTTTTATAATCCTAAGGATTTAGGGTTTTTAGGATTTGGGGTTTAAGGGTTTGGGGTTTATGGCTTTTAAGTAGGTTTAAGGGTTTTTAGGGCTTTTAGGGGGTTTTGATTTGAAGGTTTTAGGGTTTAATGGTTTAGGGTTTTAGTGTTTTAGGGTTTAGGGTGTTTAGGTTTTAAGAGTTTAGGGTTTAAGGGTTTGGGGATTTAGGATGTAAAAACTTCATTATGATTGATTGAAATATAAATTGTGAATCACATGAACTTATGAATTATAGAATATTATGCTATCAGATATTATATTATGAATTATAGAATATTATGCTATGAAACATTATTATATAAACTCTAATACTAAATTATGCTGCTTAATGGCAAATTGATATATTATTAATGTATTATCAAAGTCTGATTTAGTGCATAGGAATTGTGAGAAACATGTGATATTGATTTAAGACGAGTGATTTTTCAATATTTTATCACTTCCTTAATTAAGGTTTAGGGTTTATAATTTAAAGGGTTTAGCATAATATTCTATAATTCGTAAGTCCATGTGATTCATAATTTATATTTTAATCAGTCATAATTAATTTTATAAAATCTTAAGAGTTTAAAATTTAAGGAGTTTAGGATTTAGGGGTTAAGGGTTTAGGGCTTTAGGTGTTTTTCAGTTTTAGAGCTTAGGGTTTGGTGTTTGGGTTTTAGGGTTTTGGATTTTAGGGTTTAATGGTTTAGAATTTTTAGGGGGTTTTGTTTTAAGAGTTAACAGTTTAGGGTTTAAGGGTTTTAACATTTTTGGGTTTTAGGGGGTTTAGGTTTTAGGGTTTTAGGGTTCAGGTTAGGGGTTTAAAGGTTTCTGGTTTGGGGCTTTAGGCTTTCGAGTTTTGGGAGTTTAGGGAATAACATTTTTAGGGGTTTGGGAGTTTAGGATTTTTGGGGTTTAAGAGTTTAGGATTTAGATGTTTAGTGTTTTAGGGTATTTAGGTTTTCGGGTTTAGGGTTTTAAATGGTTGGAGGTTTGGGATTTTAGGGTTTATGGATTAGTATTTTAGTTTTTAGGGTTTGGGTGTATGGTTTTAGGCTTTAGATTTAGGATTTAGGGTTTTGGGGGAGGGGGGGATGGTGCGGGGTGGGCGGGTTCAATAGTTTTTAGGATTTATAGTTTTTGAGTTTAAGGGTTTAGGGTTTTAGGGTTTGTAAGGTTTATGGTTTGTAGATTTTAGGGTTTATGATTTTTAGAGGGTTTTATTTTAAGGGTTTAGTATTTATGGCTTAACAGTTTAATGGTTTAGGGTTTTAGGGTTTTATTATTTTAGGGTTTAGTATTTTAGTGTTTTAGGATTTTTTAAGGGTTTAGGTTTTGGTGAACAGGGTTTAGGGTTTTCGGGTTATTCAAACTTAGGGTTTAGGGTTTTTAGGGTTTTGGGTTTTAGTTTTAGGGTTTAGAGGTTTAGGATTTAGGGTTGAGGTATCGGGTTTAGGGTTTAAGGTTTGGTGGTTTAGGGTTTTAGGGTTTGAGGTTTAGGGTTCGAGTTCAAGTTTTAAGGGTTTAGGGTTCAGGTTTAGGGTTCAAGTCTTAGGGGTTTATGGTTCTAGTTTTATGGGTGCTGGGTTTAGGGTTAGGATTTTAGGGGTTTAGGGTTAATGGTGTTAGGGTTCAGGTTTTAAGGGTTTAGGGTTCTATAGGGTTCTAGTTTTATCATTTAGAGTTTAGGGTTAATAGGGTTTTAGGCTTAGGGTTTTGTGTTCAAGGGGTTTAGAGTTTGAAGGTTTTGAATTTAGGGGTTTTAGGTTTAAGGGTTTTTAAGGGTAAGGGTTTCGAGGTTTTTAGGATTTAGCATTCTATGGATTTAGGGTTTAGGGTTTAAGGTTTAGGATTTAGGGTTTAGTGTTTAAGGTTTGGGGTTTAGGATATAGGGTTAAGGGTTTACGATATAGGTTTAGTTTTTAGGGTTCAGGTTTTAGGGTTCAGGGTTTAGGGTTTTAGGATTTTAGGGTTTAAAAGGCTTTAGGGTTTAGCATTTAAGATTTTAGGGTTTAATAGTTTTTAAGGTTTAGAATTTTAGGATTTTAGGTTTTTAGGGTATTCAAGTTTAAGGTTTAAGGTTTAAGGTTCAGTGGTTTTAGGGTTTAAGTGTTTTAGGGTTTAGGGTGTAAACCCTTAAATAATATCGATTAAAATGTAAATTATAAATCACATGGACTTGCCAATTATAAAATATTATGTTATTAAATATTATATAATGAACTATAAAATATTGCTATGAAATATTATAATATGAACTCTAATATTATGCTACTCAATGGTGAACTGATATATATAATGGATATGTTATCATGATATCAAAGTCGATTGAGTGTATAAGAATTGTCAGAAATATATGATCTTGATTTAAGATGAGTGAGTTTCCAATGTTCCATCACTTCCCCAACTAGGGTTTAAGGTTTATGATTTAAAGGGTTTAGCCTAACATTCTGTAATTCGCAAGTCTATGTTATTTATAATTTATAATTCAATATAAAATCTTAGGGTTTAGATTTTAAGGTTTTAGGGTTTAGTATTTAGAGGGGTTTAGTGTTGAGGGTTTAGAGGGCTATAGGGTTGAAGGTGGTCTAGGGTTTAGGGTTTTAGAGGTTTGGAGTGGTTTAGGATTTAGAGAGGTTTAGGGTTGAAAGGGTTTTATGGTTTAGAGTTTAGGGTTTAGAGGGGTCTATGGTTTAGGGATTTAGGGTTTAGTGGGGTTTATGGTTTAGGGGTTTAGGGTTTGGGGTTTGGAGGGGTTTGGGTTTTCAGGCTTAATGTTTGGGGTTTAAAGGTGTTTAGGGCTTTGAGGGTTCAGAAGGTTTTAGGTTTAGAGTGGTTTAGGGTCTAGATGGGTTTAGGGTTTAGTGTTTAGAGTTTAGAGAAGTTTAGTGTTTAGCGTTTAGGAGTTTAGGGTTCAAAGTTTAAAGGGTTTTAAGGTTTAGAGGAGTTTAGGGTTTAGGATTTAGGATTTAGAGGGGTTTGCAGTTTAGGGGTTTAGAGGGCTTTAGGGTTGAGGAGGGTTTAGGGTTTAGGGTTTTAGGGTTTAGTGGGGTTTATGGTTTAGGGGTTTAGGATTTGGGGTTTAGAGGGGTTTGGGTTTTTAGGGCTTAGTGTTTGGTGTTTAAAGGTGTTTAGGGCTTTGAGGGTTCAGAGGGTTTTAGGGTTTTGAGGTGTTTAGGGTTTAGATGGGTTTAGGGTTTAGGGTTAGTGTTTAGGGTTTAGAGATGTTTAAGGTTTAGGGTTTAGGAGTTTAGGGTTCAAGGTTTAAAGGGTTTTAAGGTTTAGAGGGGTTTAGGGTTTAGGATTTAGGGTTTAGAGGGGTCTACAATTTAGGGGTTTAGAGGGCTTTAGGGTTGAGAGAGGTTTAGGGTTTAGGGTTTTAGAGGTTTGAAGTGGTTTATGGTTTAGAGGGCTTTAAGAATTAGGGTTTAAAGGGGTTTATGATTTAGGGGTTTATGGTTTAGGGGTCTAGGGTTTAGAGTTTAGAGGGGTTCAGGGTTTCGGGGCTTAGTGTTTAGGGTTTAGAGGGTTTTAGGGTTTTGATGAATTTTGGGTTTAGATGGTTTTAGGTTTAAGGTTTAGGATTTAAAGGGCTTTAGGGTTTAGGGTTTAGATTTTAGAGAGGTTTAGGGGTTAGGGGTTTAGGGTTCAAGATTTAGAGGGTTTTAGGGTTTAGTGGTGTTTAGGATTTAGGGGTTTAGGGACTAGGGTTTTAGAGGGTTTAGGGTTTTTGGATTTTGGGTTTTGAGGGCTTAGAGTTTAGAGAGGTTTAGAGTTTAGATGGGTTAGGGGTTCAGGTTTTAGGGTTAGGGCTTAGGGTTTAAAGGATTTAGGGTTTAGAGAGGTTTAGGGAAGGGTTTAAGATTTAAAGGATTTTAGGGTTGAGAGGGGTTTTGGGTTTTGGAGGTTTGGAGTGGTTTAGGGTTTGGTGTTTTAGGGATTTAGGGTTTAAAGGGTTTTAGGTTTGAGAGGGGTTTTGGGTTTTGAAGGTTTGGAGTGGTTTAGGGTTTGGTGTTTTAAGGGGTTTAGGGTTTAAGTGTTTAGGATTTAGGGTTTGGAAGGTTTTAAAGTTTAAGGTTTAGATGGTTTTTAGGGTTTAGGAGGCGTTTAGGGTTGTGGGTTTAGAGAGGTTTAGGATTTAGGGTTTAGATAGGTTTAGAGAGGGTTTAGGGTTCAAGTTTTAAAAGGGTTTAAGGTTTAAGGGTTTAGGGACTAGGGTTTTAGAGGGTTCAAGGGTTTAGGGCTTGGGCTTTGGGGTTTAGGTTAAGGGTTTTAGGGTTCAAGGTTTAGTATTTTAAGTTTAGATTTTAGGTTCAGGGTTTCGGGTTTTAGGATTTTAGGGTTTTAGAGGTTTAAGGTTTTAGGGTTTAAGGTTTTAGGGTTTAATAGTTTTTAAGGTTTAGGATTTTGGGGTTTTAGGTTTTTAAGGCTTTCAGGTTTAAGGTTTAGGGTTTAGTGGTTTTATGGGTTTTAGGGGTTTTAATTTCATAGTTTTTAAGGGTTTTAATTTCATAGTTTTAGGGTTTAATGGTTTGAGGTTTAAGTGTTTTAGGGTTTAGGATGTAAACTCTTAAATAATATCAATTAAAATATAAATTATAAATCACATAGACTTACTAATTATAGAATATTATGTTATCAAATATTATATAATGAACTATAAAATGTTGCTATGAAGCATGATCAAATTTGTAAGCCTACTTGGGTATTGAGCAATTACTTGTAAGATAAGAACTGAATTCTTTTCAATGAATAGTTGCAACTCCGTAAAATGGAATTTGGTAAATCTTTTCTTACATAGAGTATTTATTATATATGTGGAGATATGTATGAAATATAGATTTTATATGTATCTAGTTCTTTCATTCCTTTGGTTCTTGCTCGAGCCAGATGATGAAAAATTCTCATGTCCGGTTCCTTCGGGGGATGGATCTATAAGAATTCACCTATCCCAATAACAAAGAAACCTGACTTGAATGATCCTATATTAAGAGCTAAATTGGCTAAAGGAATGGGTCAACATTATTATGGAGAACCCGCATGGCCCAATGATCTTTTACATATTTTTTCAATAGTAATTCTAGGTACTCTCGCATGTAATGTAGGCTTAGCGATTCTAGAACCTTCAATGATTGGTGAACCGGCAGATTCATTTGCAACTCTTTTGGAAATATTACCCGAGTGGTACTTCTTTCTCGTATTTCAAATACTCCTATAGTGTCCAATAAGTTATTGGGTGTTCTTTTAATGGTTTCAGTACCAATGGGTTAATTGATAGTACCTTTTTTTTTTGAGAATGTCTATGACATCCCCGACGCCTTCCCACCAGCCAGCTTCAGCTTCAACGTCGCAGGGAGGGGCAGCCGTGACACAGACATTTGTCCAAAAAAATCGTCGCCAACACCATACAAAAGCTCAATCTCCCGGAAACGGGTCCGGCGTTAGCCTACCGCAAGCCATATCCTTCGTATCACGATGACGAGCAATTTCTGCACGGATATTCGCACCCGACGTTCAAAGCTTTCGACGGCACGGGGAATCCGATAGAACATCTGGCCTACTTCATAGCCAATTGTGGGGACAGAAAGGGGTCGTTGCTGCTACGGCAATTTGTGAAAAGCCTTCCTGGAGCGGCATTCGTGTGGTATACCAAGCTCCCACCGAAGAATTCCATTCCTGACTGGCCGGCCCCGGAGACGGCGTTTTTGAATCGGTTCTTCACTACCAAAAGGGCAGTAAGCATCACGGAGCTCACTCAGACCAAGCAAAGGCCGAATGAGTCAGCTGCAGATTTTCTCACGCGGTGGATAACCTCGAGCGTCCATTGCTCTCAACACCTGGAACGGAAGCGGTAAAAATATGTATGGCAAGCAACCATCAGCACCTGGCATTACCCCTACATGGAGTCGCTCCCAGGATCATCGTTTAGATGGTCAGGAGTGGGGGAAGACTCACCATTACCAAGGAGTACATGATACTAAAAGAGTCATCTGATATCTAGATCATGAGGGTCGCTGTCTCTGACTAGGTCGACTCTTTCCCTCCTCCTTCGGTCTTTAGGCGGGTTGTACATTAATTCAGTGGTTAATATTCATAATGCCCTCTTGGGGAAGAAGTTCGAATAGGAAGGGGGGGCAATACTTTTCTCTTCCTGTTCTATCCGTCTCTGGCGGCAATGCCTGTCGTCCATACCAAACACATCTTTCTCGAGAGGTTGGAACAATGAATGTTTTATCTACGGATAGGAGGTAGTTCGAAGCCTCCCTCGCGAGTCGAATGGAAAAACTGACCCTTTGATCGAGAAAGTGGGACTACCTAATAGCAGATTCTTCCTCCCTTGTTTTCTTCTTCTTGCATCTCTTCCTTGGATGTGCTGGCTTCTGTTTCAATCTTTATTGTCTCTGTTTTCTTTTTTTCTCCCGTTCTTTCCTTTGGAGCGGTGGTCGATTCTGTCCAAATTTTTGGTTGTTAGTCATTCCATTCTTTTGATTATTTATTTGATTGTTACTTTGTGCTTCACTTCTGCGACAATTGAAGGGGACTCCACAGTGACAGCATTCTTTTCAACCTCCTGGACGCCCCCTGTTATAAGTGCTTCATGTCAGTCTTTTGATATAGTCTGGATTATCGCAATTTAGTCCTTATGATTGACATAGTCATCTCAGTATACAAAATACCTTAATCTGTTTTCTTGTCGTCAGGATGAGCTGGTGTCTTTTGCACTTCTTCATTTTCTCTTTCTTTCTCATTCTCTTCTGACCCCTCTTCACTTGCGGTTTCTGCAGTGGCTGGCTGTCTTCTCTTTGTTTCCTTTGCGAACCTCCTCATCGCTCTCTGGGAAAGAACATGTCAGTATATCATTGTGCTAAAAATGAAAACAAATATGTAAAAATTTGCATGATGGAACTTACCTGTCTCTTCACTTGAGTTGTTTGCCTTTTATTCTTCTTCTGTTTTTTTTCCCTGTCGCAGCTCCAAGTCGAGCATCTTCATTCCTTACTTCTTTTTATTCTGATCTTCATCGATCCTATTGCCTTTGGCCAATCTCCTTCTTTCGATGGCTCTGAACTCACAATATCGGCTTTGTTACCAACAAGGACGAAAAGCCCAGTTGACAAAGAAAAAGCCCTCTGTACACTATTTACCGGGTGATCAAGTGACAGTCTAACTGAAGCCTGACCGTGCCGACTAGCCATCATCCTAGGATTAATCACGGTCAATTCGAGTTTTTTATTGCCAACGGTGGGATCTACCACATAAAGAAAGCGGTCCCAGCAGCTCATAACCGTCCGATCGAGATCGATCAACATATCTGCAATTCAACGAACTGCATCAAAGGCTTCTCGCTAAGCTGCTTAAATCAAAAAAATTCAATTGCTTTGTAAACTTTTCAAAATAAATAATTCAAGCCCAAAGACGGATCACACATACTAACCTATCGTCACAGATGGCACCGTGAACTGCCCCGGCCACAATAACGCGAGTATGGCAGTCCATACGTCTCACTACCCAAAAGAGGTGACTACTGCATCCTAAGAGATATACAGCTCTGCACACTGAATCAAAATCATAAATTCGTACTTCCCGTTCTACTCCCAGATCCGGAGTCGTAAGGTTGTAAAAAGCGTAAGACAAGTCTATTGGACTACACGTACCCATGCGAGAAGCACTTAAGAAAATGTTCTACCTGACTTGCCTAACTTGCCAAATCACTAAGACCATGTGATTTAGTACACATGTCAGGCGATCAGGTCAATCAAAACCAGACCCGGGTAAGGGATTCAGCCAGTGCCTCTCGGCTCAACAAGGCAATCAATCACTGAAAGGTCAACCGTGGAAAACTGTCAGCCACGGTATCCCAAGCGGCCCACCGATAATGTACTAGCTCCGTCATCGCTCTAGTCAATCCCTATGGACAAAAGACTAAGACCAGCTATTCCATGATGAGTCATCTGCACACCTGAAGGCGTGGCGTTCATACAAAGCAGGACGACTTTGAAGCACATCACAATACAAGTAGCAGGCAAAAAGGGAATCATTTTCTTAATCATTTTAGTGTCAATCCGCCGACAGGGCTATAATGGGAAAAAAGCAAAAATGAAAAAGAATCTAAAATGCCTTTTTAGGTCTTTGTTTGGCCTCAACATTTGAAAGTAAATGAATGCCCATCTTATACACATGTCTGCGGAATGTTTCAGCATCTAATGCTTTCGTGAGAAGATCAGCCAATATCTCATCTGTTGGCATATGAACAACCGCGATGTCTCCTTGCTTCACAAGACCCATTATATAATGGGTCTTTCCCTTGAATGTGCTTTGACTTGGAATACTATCTGGGGTCTTTCGTCAACGAGATTTTAGATTTATCATCATAAAATAATCTCATCGGCTCCACAATGGAATCCACAAGACCCATCCCTATCAATCACTGAAAAAAAGAGAAAGACCACCATAAGATCAGAGCTTTCAAGCGAGATTTCCACTTTAGGGAAAGCTTCACTCACCTATACAAGAAAGGAGATTCCCCATGAACCGAAGGAGCGATGGGGATCCACCATTTGCAAGTGAGGAATGGTGCGCAAGGACAAAGTAAGATAGGAAGGAATGATAGCGATTGCTTGTAGTCCTAGTCCAGATTGACTTCCTCCAGAATCTTTCCAAGAAAGAAGAGCGGCTAAACCAAGTCTATTAGCTGGGCAGCTTCAGTTCGATTCCACGATTGGAAAGAGTCAAGTTCCATTAGGGGGTGCCCATATGGATCGACTCGGTCAATCAGTTGACGCCGCCTATGTTCACGTACTCGTGTCAATGTTCACCTCAGATGGAGTGTTCAAAGCATGGGTCCCCGTCTTCCTGATTCGAGTACTGGCTAGCTCGCCTTCTCCTTTGGTGCTCATGATCATGAGTGGAGCATTCCTTCTTGACTTGAGTGGAATTGGGTAGAAACCTGTCTTAGTACTCCAAAGCGCCCTTCTGTTCCAGCTGGATTCTCTTTTTTTTCAGTAGCTATAACTGACTTGACCGCTCCTCATAAAGTAGTATTGATTCTCGTCTCTTGTTCTAAATGGGTATGGGTTATTAGTTTGGTGAGTTCATATTTTCATTGGAACCAAGGGGTCTTTCACTGGAAAGGCCTCATAGGTTAATAGCCAAGTGTAGGCCAGCGCCTAGTGAGCAACTGGACCTAGTCTCTCCCCTAGCAGATATGGACTCCTAAACCTTGCCCAACCTATTTTAGTCACTGAGATGTGTGCCTGTACTTCTATATCTATGACTAGCGCTCTTTTTCTGCTATGGTTCTTTAGCGAAGTGCCTATAGATGAAGGTTCCTCAAAAATGAGCAAACACGATGAGCTAACGTATGAGCAAACACGATGAGCTAACGTAGTTTTGTGGTAGTGACTTTCTTTCTCCGTTGGGTCTTTTTGCTCATGTCGGGCCTTAGCCCTCATGTGCCTCAGGTGGCTCTCGCTCTTCCTCGCTCGTATATTTACTTTATATAGGTGCCGCTACGTCAACGTGGTTTAAAGATAGGACTTGAGCATTGGATCTACTCGGCTTGCGCTTAAGGGGCTCGATCATATATGAAAGTTGGCAATCGCCAAAAGAACAATATGAACTCTAATTCTGTATTATGCTACTCAATGGTGAGCTAATATATATTATGGGTATGTTATCAAGATTATCAAAGTCGATTTAGTGCATAAGAATTATCAGAAATATATGATCTTGATTTAAGATGAGTGAGATTCCAATGTCCCATCACTTCCCCAACTAATGTTTAGGGTTTATGATTTAAAGGGTTTAAGCCTAACATTCTATAATTTGTAAGTCCATGTGATTCATAATTTATAATTCAATCAATCATAATTAAGATTATAAAATCATAAGGTTTAGATTTTAGGGGTTTAGGGTTTTAGGGTTTAGTGTGTAGATGGGTTTAGTGTTGAGGGTTTAGAAGGCTTTAGGGTTGAAGGTGGTCTAGGGTTTAGGGTTTTAGAGTTTTGGAGTGGTTTAGGGGTTTAGGGGTTTAGGGTTTAGTGGGGTTTATGGTTTAGGGGTTTAGGGTTTAGTGGGGTTTATAGTTTAGGGGTCTAGGGTTGGGGTTTAGAGGGGTTAAGGGTTTTAGGGCTTAGTGTTTGGGGTTTAAAGGTTTTTAGGGCTTAGAGGGTTTAGAGGGTTTTAGGGTTTTGAGGGGTTTTGGGTTTAGATGGGTTTAGGGTTTAAAGGGTTTAGGGTTTAGTGTTTAGTGTTTAGAGATGTTTAGGGCTTAGGGTTTAGGGTTTATGGGTTTAGGATTTTAGGGTTCAATGTTTAAAGGGTTTTAGGGTTTAAAGGGGTTTAGGATTTAGTGGTTTAGGGACTAGGGTTTTAAAGGATTTAGGG
Source organism: Metroxylon sagu (assembly GCA_017589505.3). Lineage (NCBI taxonomy): Eukaryota > Viridiplantae > Streptophyta > Magnoliopsida > Arecales > Arecaceae > Metroxylon > Metroxylon sagu. The sequence goes on along the minus strand of JACVBY030000640.1, from coordinate 1,444,164 downwards.
TTTTAGGATTTAAGGTTTAGAGATGTTTAGAGGGGATAGGGGTTTAGGATTTAGGTTTTAGGGCTTAAGGTTTAAGGATTTTGGGTTTAAAATTTAGGGTTTAGAGGGGTTTAGGGATAAGGGTTTAGAGGGTTTTAGGGTTGAGAAGGATTTAGGGTTTAGGTTTTTAGAGGTTTGGAATGGTTTAGGGCTTGGAGTTTTTAGAGGTTTAGGGTTTTAGGATTTTAGGGTTTAGGGTTTACAGGGTTTTAGAGTTTAAGGTTTAGATGGTTTTTAGGGTTTAGGAGGTTTAGTTTTCTAGGTTTAGAGGGGTTTAGGAATTTGGGTTTAGAGAGGTTTAAAAAGGTTTAGGGTTCAGGGTTTAAAGGAGTTTAGGGTTTAGGGGTTTAGGGCCTAAAGTTTTAGAGGGGTTCAGGGTTCAGGGTTTAGGATTTAGGGTTTAGTGTTTGGGGTTTAAGAGTTTAGGATTTAGGGTATAGGGTTTAAGTGTTTAAGGGTTTAGGGCTTTAGGATTTTAGGGTTTAGGGTTTAAGGTTTCAGGGTTTAATGGTTTTTAAGATTTAAGATTTTAGTGTTTTAGGTTTTTAGGGCTTTAGGATTTAGGGTTTAAGGGTTTTAGGGTTTCTAGGGAGTTTTAATTTCCTGGTTTTAGGGTTTAATGGTTTGAGGTTTAAGTGTTTTAAGGTTTAAGGTGTAAGCCCTTAAATATTATCGATTAAAAGATAAATTATGAAATACATGGATTTACAAATTATAGAATACTATGGTAGCAAATATTATATAATGAACTATAAAATATTATTATGAAACATTAAAATATGACCTCTAATTCTGGATTGTGCTACTGAATGGTGAACTGATATGTTATTGATATATTACCATGATTATCAAAGTTGATTTAAGAGAAATTATAATATTAATTTAAGATGAGTGAGATTCCAATGTCCCATCACTCTCCCAATTAAGGTTTAGTGTTTATAATTTAAAGGGTTTAGCCCAACATTCTATAATTTGTAAGTCCATGTGATTCATAATTTATAACTCAATCAATCATAATTAATTTTATAAAATCTTAGGGGTTTAGGGTTTTGAGGTTTAGGGGTTTGGGGTTTAGTGTTTAAAGGGGTTTAGGGTTGAGGGTTTAGAGGGCTTTAGGGTTGAGGGTTTTAAAGGTTTGGAGTGGATTAGTATTTAGAGGGGTTTAGGGTTTAGAGGGGCTTAAGGTTAGGATTTATGGTTGAGAGGGGTCTAGGTTTTAGGGTTTTAGAGGTTTGGAATGGTTTAGGGTTTAGGGGTTTAGGGTTTGGAGTTTAGAGGGGTTAAGGGTTTCAGGGCTTTGTATTTAGGGTTTAAAGGGTTTTAGGGTTTGATGGGTTTTGGGTTTCGATGGTTCTAGGGTTTAGGGTTTAGCATTTAGAGGGCTTTAGGGTTTAAAGTTTAGAAAGCTTTAAGGTTTAGGGGTTTAGGGTTCATTGTTTAGAGGGTTTTAGGGTTTATAGGGGTTTAGGTTTTAGGGGTTTAGGGACTAGGGTTTTAGAGGGTTTGGGGTTTTAGGATTTTAGGTTTAGAGGGGTTTAGAGGGGCTTAAGGTTTAGAGAGGTTTATGGTTTAGAGGGGTGAGGTTTATGGTTTAGAGGGGTGAGGGTTTTAGGGTTTAGGTCTTAGGTTTAAGGATTTTAGGTTTAGGATTTAGGGTTTAGAGGGGTTTAAGGAAGGGTTTTAGGGTTGAGAGGGGTTTAGGGTTTTAGAGGTTTAGAGTGGTTTATGGTTTGGTGTTTTAGGGGTTTAGGATTTTAGGGTTTAATGTTTAGGGTTTAGAGGGTTTTAGAGTTTAAGGTTTAGATGGTTTTTAAGATTTAGGGGGGTTTAATGTTTTGGCTTTGGAGGGGTTTAGGATTTAGGGTTTAGAGAGGTTTAGAGAGATTTACGGTTCAGAGTTTAAAGGGGTTTAGGGTTTAGGGGTTTAGGGACTAGGGTTTTAGAGGGTTTAGGGTTTTAGGATTTAGGGTTTAGTGTTTAGGGTTTGCGGTTTGAGGTTTAGGGTTTACAATTAAGGGTTTTAGGGTTCAAGGTTTAGTGTTTTGAGTTCAAATATTATATAATGAACTGTAACATATTAGTATGAAACATTATAATATGAACTCTAACTCTGTATTATGCTACTCAATGGTGAAGTGATATATATTATGGATATGTTATCATGATTATGAAAGTGGATTTAGTGCATAAGAATTGTTAGAAATATATGATATTAATTTCAGATGAGTGAGATTCCAATGTCCCATCACTCCCCCAATTAGGGTTTAGGGTTTATGATTTAAAGGGTTTAACCTAAAATTCTGTAATTTTAAGTTCATGTGATTCATAATTTATAATTCAATCAGTCATAATTAATTTTATAAAATCTTAGGGGTTTAGATTTTAGGGGTTTAGGGTTTTAGGTTTAGTGTTTAGAAGCATTTAGTGTTAAGGGTTTAGAAGGCTTTAGGGTTGAAGGTGGTCTAGGGTTTAGGGTTTAGAGGTTTGGAATGGTTTAGGGTTTAGAGAGGTTTAGGTTTCAGGTTTAGAGGGGTTTGTGGTTTAGGGATTTAGGGTTTAGAGGGGTTTGTGTTTTAGGGTTCTAGGGTTTGAGGTTTAGAGGGGTTTAGGGTTTCAGGACTTAGTGTTTGGCATTTAGATGTGTTTAGGGTTTCAGGGCTTAGAGGGTTTTAAGGTATTGAGGAGTTTTGGGTTTAGGGTTTCAGGTTTAAAGGGTTTTAGGGTTTGAAGTGGTTTAGGGTTTAGGGTTTAGAGTTTAGAGAGGTTTAGGGTTTAAGGGTTTAGGGTTTAGGGTTTAAAGTGTTTTAGGGTTTAGAGGCGTTTAGGTGTTAAGGGTTTAAGGACTGAGGTTTTAGAGGGTTTAGGGTTTTAGGATTTTGGGTTTAGAGGTGTTTAGAGGGGCTTAGGGTTTAGAGGGGCTTAGGGTTTAGAGAGGTTTAGGGTTTAGGGTTTAGAGGGGATAGGGGTTTAGGATTTAGGGTTTATGGCTTAGGTTTTAAGGATTTTGGGTTTAGAGGTGTTTAGGGTAGGATTTAGGGTTGAGGGTTTAGATAGTTTTAGGGTTGAGAGGGATTTAGGGTGTAGGTTTTTAGAGGTTTGGAGTGGTTTAGGGTTTTAGGATTTGGGGTTTAGTGTTTAGAGGTTTTTAGAGTTTAAGGTTTTGATGGTTTTTAGGGTTTAAGGGGATTTAGGTTTCTGGGTTTAGAGGGGTTTAGGATTTAAGGTTTAGAGAGGTTTAGGGTTCGAGGTTTAATGGGGTTTAAGGTTTAGGGATTTAGGGCCTAGGGTTTTAGAGGGTTTAGAGTTTTAGGGTTTAGGATTTAGAGTTTTGTGTTTGGGGTTTGGGGTTTTAGGGTTTAGGGTATAGGGTATAGGGTTTAAGGGCTTAAGGTTTAGGGGTTTAAGCGCTAGGGGTTTAAGGTTTTAGGATTTTATGGTTTAAAAGTTTTTAGGGTTTAATGGTTTTTAAGGTTTAGGATTTTAGGATTTTAGGTTTTTAGGGCTTTAGTGTTTAAGGGTTTTTATGGTTTAGGTTTTAAGGTATAGGATTTAGGGGTTTTAGGGTTTTTAGGGAGCTTTAATTTCAGGGTTTTGGGGTTTAATGGTTTAAGGTTTAAGTGTTTTAGGGTTTAGGATGTAAACCCTTAAATAATATCGATTAAAATGCAAATTATAAATCGCATGGATTTATAAATTATAGAATACTATACTATCAAATATTATATAATGAACTATAAAATATTGCTATGAAACATTACAATATGAACTCTATGAATTATGCTACTCAATGGTGAACTGAAATATATTATGAATATGTTATCATGATCATCAAAATCGATTTGGTGCATAAGAATTGTTAGAAATATATGATATTGATTTAAGATGAGTGAGATTTCAATGTCCCAACACTCTCCCAATTAGGGTTTAGGATTTACGATTTAAAGGGTTTAACCTAACATTCTATAATTTGTAAGTTCATAATTCACAATTTATAATTCGATCAATCATAATTAATTTTATAAATTCTTAGGGGTTTAGGGTTTCAAGGTTTAGGGTTTAGTGTTTAAAGGGGTTTAGGGTTAAGGGTTTAGAGGTCTTTAAGGTTGAAGGGGTTCTAAAGTTTAGGGTTTTAAATGTTTGGAGTGTTTTAGGGTTTAGGGTTTAAGGATTTTAGGGTTTAGAGTTTAGAGGGATCCATCGTTTAGAGGTCTAGGTTTTAGGGTTGAGGAGGTCTAAGGTTTAAGGTTTTAGAGGTTTAGGATTTAGTGGGGCTTATGGTTTAGGGGTCTAGGGTTTGGGGTTTAAAGGGATTTTCAGGGCTTAGTGTATAGGGTTTAAAGGGTTTTAGGGTTTGATAGGTTTTGGGTTTAGGCAATTTTAGGGTTTAGGGTTTAGGATTTAGAGGGCTTTAGGGTTTAGAAGGGTTTAGGGTTTAGGCTTTAGAGTTTAGAGAGCTATGGGGTTTAGGGGTCTAGGGTTCAGGGTTTAGAGGGTTTTAGGATTTAGAGGGGTTTAGGATTTAAGGGTTTAGGGGCTAGGGTTTTAGAAGGTTTAGGGTTTTAGGAATTTGGATTTAGAGGGGCTAAGGTTTAGAGAGGTTTAGGGTTTAGATGGGTTAGGGGTTTAGGGTTTAGGGTTTAGAGCTTAGGGTTTAAGGCTTTTGGGTTTAGAATTTAGTGTTTAAAATGGTTTAGGGAAGGGTTCTAGGGTTGAGAGGGGTTTAGGGTTTTAGAGGTTTGGAGTGGTTTAGGGTTTGGTATTTTTAAGGGTTTAGGGTTTTAGAGTTTAGGGTTTATGGTTTAGAGGGTTTTAGAGTTTAAGGTTTAGATGACTTTTAGGGTTTAGGGGGGATTAGGGTTGGGGGTTTAGGATTTAGGGTTTACAGAGGTTTAGGGTTCAAGGTTTAAAGGGGTTTAGGGTTTATGATTAAGGGTTTTAGGGTTCAAGGTTTAGTGTTTTGAGTTTAGGTTTTAGGGTTCAGGGTTTAGGGTTTTAGGATTTTAGGGTTTAAGAAGTTTTATGTTTTAGGGTTTAAAGTTCTAAGGTTTAATGGTTTTTAAGGTTTAAGATTTTAGGGTTTTAGGTTTTTAGGGCTTTCAAGTTTAAGGTTTAGGGTTTAGTGGTTTTAAGAATTTTAGAGGATTTTAATTTCATGATTTTAGGGTTTAATGGTCTGGGGTTTAAGTGTTTTAGGGTTTAAGATGGAAACCCTTAAATAATATCGATTAAAATGTAAATTATAAATCACATGGACTTACCAATTATATAAAATTATGCTATCAAATATTATATAAAGAACTATAAAATATTACTATGAAGCATTATAATATGAACTCTAACTCTAGATATGTTACTCAATGATGAACTGATTTATATTATGGATATGTTATCATGATTATCAAAGTCGATTTAGTGCATAAGAATTATTAGAAATATATGATATTAATTTAAGATGAGTGAGATTCCAATATCCCATCATTCCCTCAATTAGGTTTTAGGGTTTATGATTTAAAGGGTTTAAGCTAACATTCTGTAATTTGTAAGTCCATATGATTCACAATTTATAATTCAATCAGTCATAATTAATTTTATAAAATCTTAGGGGTTTAGATTTTAGGGGTTTAGGGTTTTAGGGTTTATTGTTTAAAGGGGTTTAGTGTTGAGGGTTTAGAAGGCTTTAGGGTTGAAGGTGATCTAGGATTTAGGGTTTTAGAGGTTTGAAGTGGTTTAGGGTTTAGAGGGGTTTAGGTTTTGAGTTTAGAGGGGTCTATGGTTTAGGGGTTTAGGTTTTAGTGGGGTTTATGGTTTAGGGGTCTAAGGTTTGAGGTTTAGAGGGGTTTAGGGTTTTAAGGCATAGTGTTTGGGGTTTAGAGGTGTTTGGGGTTTAGAGGTGTTTAGGGTTTCAAGGCTTAAAGGGTTTAGAGGGTTTTAAGGTTTTGAGGGGTTTTAAGTTTAGATGGGTCTAGGGGTTTAGGTTTAGAGGGTTTTAGGGTTTAAAAGGGTTTAAAGTTTAGAGTTTAGAGACGTTTAGGGTTTAAGGGTTTATGGTTGAGAGTGTTTTAGGGTTTAAAGGGGTTTAGGTTTTAAGGGTTTAAGGACTAAGGTTTTAAAGGGTTTACGGTTTTAGGATTTTGGGTTTAGAGGGGTTTAGAGGGGCTTAGGGTTTAGAGAGGTTTAGAGTTTAGGGTTTAGCGATTAAAAGGGATAGGGGTTTAGGGCTTAGGGCTTAGGGTTTAAGGATTTTGGGTTTAGGATTTAGGTTTTAGTGGTGTTTAGGGTTTGGTTTAGGGAGTTTTAGGGTTGAGAGGAGTTTAAGGTGTAGGTTTTAAAGGTTTGGAGTGGTTTAGGGTTTAGGGTTTTTAGGGGTTTAGGGTTTTAGGGTTTGGGGTTTGGGGCTTAGAGGTTTTTAGAGTTTAAGGTTTAGATGGATTTTAGGGTTTAGGGGGTCTAGGTTTTTGGGTTTAGAGCGGTTTAGGATTTAGGGTTTAGAAAGGTTTAGGGTTCGACGTTTAAAGGGGTTTAGGGTTTAAGGGTTTAGGGCCTACGATTTTAGAGGGTTTAGAGTTTTAGGGTTTTGGTTTTAGGGTTTAAGGGTTTAAAGGTTGGGGGTTTAAGCGTTAAGGGTTTAAGGTTTTAGGATTTTAGGGTTTAAGAGGTTTTAGGGTTTAATGGCTTTTAAGGTTTAGGATTTTAGGGTTTTGGGTTTTTAGGGCTTTAGGGTTTAAGGGTTTTTAAGGTTTATGGTTTAGGGTTTAGGATTTAGGGGTTTTAGGGTTTTAGGGACTTTTAATTTCAGGGTTTTAGGGTTTAATGGTTTGAGGTTTAAGTGTTTTAGGATTTAGGGTGTAAACCCTTAAATAATATCGATTAAAATGCAAATTATGAATCGAATGGATTTACAAATTATAGAATACTAGCTATCAAATATTATATAATGAACTATAAAATATTGCTATGAAACATTATAATATGAATCTAACTGTAGATTATGCTACTCAATGGTGAACTGATATATATTATCGATATGTTATCATGATTATCAAAGTTGATTTGGTGCATAAAAATTGTTAGAAACATATGATTTTGATTTAAGATGAGTGAAATTTTAATGTCCCATCACTCCCTCAATTAGGGTTTAGGGTTTATGATTTAAAGGGTTTAACCTAACATTCTATAATTTGTAAGTCTATGTGATTCATAATTTATAACTCAATTAATCATAATTAATTTTATAAAATCTTAGGGGTTTAGGGTTTTAGGGTTTAAGGTTTAGTGTTTAGAGAGGTTTAGGGTTAAGGGTTTAGAGGACTTTAGAGTTGAGGGAGGCATAGGGTTTAGGGTTTTAGAGGTTTGGAGTGTTTTAGGGTTTAGGGTTTAGAGAATTTTAGGGTTTAGGGTTTAAAGGGGTCCACGATTTAGAGGTCTAGGGCTTAGGATTGAAGGGGTCTAGGGTTTAGGGCTTTAGATGTTTAGTGTTTAGTGGGGTTTATCGTTTAGGGGTCTAGAGTTTGGGGTTTAGAGGGGTTTTTAGGGCTTAGTGTTTAGGGTTTAAAGGGTTTTAGGGTTTGACAGGTTTTGGGTTTAGGTAGTTTTAGGGTTTAGGATTTAGGGTTTAGAGGGCTTTAGGGTTTAGAGGGCTTTAGGGTTTAGAGAGCTTTAGGGTTTAGGAGTTTAGGGTTCAAGGTTTAAAGGGTTTTAGGGCTTAAAGGGATTTAGGATTTTAGAGGTTTGGATTGGTTTAGGGTTTGGTGTTTTTAGGGGTTTAGGGTTTTAGGATTTAGTGTTTAGGGTTTAGAGGGTTTTAGAGTTTAAGGTTTAGATGGTTTTTAGGATTTAGGGGGGTTTAGGGTTTTGGCTTTGGAGGGGTTTAGGATTTAGGGTTTAGAGAGGTTTAGAGAGATTTAGGGTTTAGAGTTTAAAGGGGTTTAGGAACTAGGGTTTTAGAAGGTTAGGGTTTTAGAGGGTTTAGTGTTTAGGGTTTCGGGTTCAGGGTTTCGGGTTTACGATTAAGGGTTTTAGGGTTTAAGGTTTAGTGTTTTGAGTTCAGGTTTTAGGGTTCAGGGTTTAGGGTTTTAGGATTTTAGTGTTTAAGAGGTTTTATGTTTTAGGGTTTAAAGTTCTAAGGTTTAATGGTTTTTAAAGTTTAAGATTTTAAGGTTTTAGGTTTTTAGGGCTTTCGAGTTTAAGGTTTAGGGTTTAGTGGATTTAGGGTTTTTAGGAGGTTTTAATTTCATGGTTTTAGAGTTTAATGGTTTGGGGTTTAAGTGTTTTACGGTTTAGGGTGGAAACCCTTAAATAATATGGATTAAAATGTAAATTATAAATCACATGGACTTACCAACTAAAGAAAATTATGCAACCAAGTATTATATAATCAACTGTAAAATATTGCTATGAAACATTATAATATGAACTCTAATTCTGGATTATGCTACTCAATGGTGAACTGATATATATTTTGGATATGTTATCATGATTATCAAAGTCGATTTAGTGAATAAGAATCGTTAGAAATATATGATATTGATTTAAGATGAGTGAGATTCCAATGTCTCATTACTCCCTCAATTAGGGTTTAGGGTTTATGATTTAAAGGGTTTAAGCTAATATTCTGTAATTTGTAAGTCCATATGATTCATAATTTATAATTTAATCAGTCATAATTAATTTTATGAAATCTTAGGGGTTTAGATTTTAAGGGTTTAAGATTTTAGGGTTTAATGTTTAAAGGGGTTTAGTGTTGAGGGTTTAGAAGGCTTTAGGGTTGAAGGTGGTCTAAGGTCTAGGGTTTTAGAGGTTTGGAGTGGTTTAGAATTTAGAGGGGTTTAGGTTTTCGATTTAGAGGGTTCTATGGTTTAGGGGTTTACGGTTTAGTGGGGTTTATGGTTTAAGGGTTTAGGGTTTGAGGTTTAGAGGGGTTTAGGATAGCGTTTGAGGTTTAGAGGTGTTAGGGTTTCAGGGCTTAGAGGGTTTAGAGGGTTTTAGGGTTTTGAGAGATTTTGGGTTTAGATGGGTTGAGGGTTTCAGCTTTAAATGGTTTTAGGGTTTGAAGGGGTTTAAGGTTTAGGGTTTAGAGTTTAAAGAGGTTTAAGGTTTAAGGGTTTAGGGTTCAGGGTTTAGAGTATTTTAGGGTTTAGAGGGGTTTAGGTTTTAAGGGTTTAAGGACTAAGGTTTTAGAGGGTTTAGGGTTTTAGGATTTTGGGTTTAGAGGGGTTTAGAGGGGCTTAGTGTTTAGAGAGGTTTAGGGTTTAGGGATTAAAGGGGATAGAGGTTTAGGATTTAGGGCTTAGGGTTTAAGGATTTTGGGTTTAGGATTTAGGGTGTAGGATTTTAGAGGTTTAGAGTGGTTTAGGGTTTTAGGATTTGGGGTTTTGGGTTTAGAGGATTTTAGAGTTTAAGGTTTTGATGGTTTTTAGGGTTTAAGGGGGTTTAGTTTTCTGGGTTTAGAGAGGTTTAGGATTTAGGGTTTAGAGAGGTTTAGAGAGGTTCAACATTTAAAGGGGTTTAGGACCTAGGGGTTTAGGTTTAGAGTTTTAGGGTTTTGGTTTTAGGGTTTAGGGTTTAGGATTTAGCATTTAGTGTTGAGGTTTGGGTTTTAGTGTTTTAGGGTATAGGGTTTAAGGGTTTAAGGGTTAGGGGTTTAAGCGTTAGGGGTTTAAGGTTTTAGGATTTTAGGGTTTAAGAGGTTTTAGGGTTTAATAGTTTTCAAGGTTTAGGATCTTAGGGTTTTAGGTTTTTATGGCTTTAGGGTTTAAAGGTTTTTAGGGTTTAGGGTTAAGGGTTTAAGGTTTAGGATTTAGGGGTTTCAGGATTTCTAGGGACTTTTAATTTCATGGTTTTAGGGTTTAATGGTTTGAGGTTTAAGTGTTTTAGGGTTTAGGGTGTAAACCCTTAAATAATATCGATTAAAATGCAAATTATGAATCGTATGGATTTACAAATGATAGAATACTATGCTATTAAATATTATATAATAAGCTATAAAATATTGCTATAAAATATTATAATATGAACTCTAACTGTGGATTATGCTACTTAATGGTGAACTGAAATATATTATGAATATTGTTAAAAATATATGATATTGATTTAAGATGAGTGAGATTTCAATGTCCCATCACTCTCCCAATTAGGGTTTAGGGTTTATGATTTAAAGGGTTTAACCTAACATTTTGTAATTTGTAAGTCCATATGATTCACAATTTATAATCCAATCAATCATAATTAATTTTATAAAATCTTAGGAATTTAGGGTTTCAAGGTTTAGGGTTTAGTGTTTAGAGAGGTTTAGGGTTAAGAGTTTAAAGGGCTTTCCGGTTGAGGGGGGGTCTAGAGTTTAGGGTTTTAGAGGTTTTGAATGGTTTAAGGTTTAGGGTTTAGAGGATTTTAGGGTTTAGGGTTTAAAGGGGTTCATGGTTTAGAGGTCTAAGGTTTAGGATTGAGGGGGTCTAGGGTTTAGGGTTTTAAAGGTTTAGGGTTTAGTAGGGTTTATGGTTTAAAGGTCTAGGGTTTGGGGTTTAGAGGGGTTTGCAGGGCTTAGTGTTTAGGGTTTAAAAGGTTTTAGGGTTTGACAGGTTTTGGGTTTAGGCAGTTTTAGGGTTTAGGGTTTGGGGTTTAGAGGGCTTTAGAGTTTAGAAGAGTTTAGGGTTTAGGGTTTAGAGTTTAGCGAGCTTTAAGGTTTAGGGGTTTAGGGTTTAGGGTTTAGAGGGTTTTAGGGTTTAGAGGGGTTTAGGATTTAGGGGTTTAGAGACTAGGGTTTTAGAAGGTTTAGGGTTTTAGGATTTTGGGTTTAGAGGGATTTAGAGGAGCTAGGGTTTAGAGAGGCTTAGGGTTTAGACGGGTTAGGGGTTTAGGGTTTAGAGCTTAGGGTTTAAGGATTTTCGGTTTTGGATTTTGTGTTTAGAAGGGTTTAGGGAAGGGTTCTAGGGTTTAGAGGGGTTTAAGGTTTTAAAGGATTAGAGTGGCTTAGGGTTTAGTGTCTTTAAGGGTTTAGGGTTTTAGAGTTTAGTGTTTATGGTTTAGAGGGTTTTAGAGTTTAAGGTTTAGATAGTTTTTAGGGTTTAAGGGGGTTTAGGGTTGGGAGTTTAGAGGGGTTTATGATTTAGGGTTTAGAAAGGTTTAGGGTTCAAGGTTTAAAGGGGTTTAGGGTTTACAATTAAAGGTTTTAGGGTTCAAGGTTTAGTGTTTTGAGTTCAGGTTTTAGGGTTCAGGGTTTAGGGTTTTAGGATTTTAGGTTTTAAGAGGTTTTATGTTTTAGGGTTTAAAGTTTAAGGTCTAATGGTTTTTAAGGTTTAAGATTTTATAGAGTTTAAGGGTTATTAGGGTTTAAGGGCTTTTAGGGAGTGGAGGGTTTTTAGGGGTTTTAGGTTTCAAGGGTTTAGTGTTAGGGGTTTATAGATTAAGGGTTTTAGGATTTAGGGTTTTAGGGCTTAGGGATTTTAGATGGTTCACGGTTTAGGTTTTAGGGTTTTAGATTTTAGGTTTAGGGTTTTGTGTTTTGTGGTTTTATGGTTTAGTGTTTTAGGGTTTAGGGGTTAGGGTTTCAGGGTTAGGTGTTCAGGGTTTAGGGTTTAGAGGTTGTAGGGGCTTAGGTTTTAGAGGTTCAAAATTCAGGTTTTAGCATTTAGCATTTAGGCTTTTGGGTTATTAGTGTTTTGGGTTTAAAGGGCTTAGGGTTTAAGGGTTTTAGGCTTAGGGGTTTAGGGTTTTAGGGTTTAGGACTTAGGGTTTTAGGGTTTTTATGGTTTTAATGGTTTAAGGGTTTTTAAGGTAAAAGGTTCTTTGGTTTAGGGTTTTTAAAGGTTTAGGGTTTTTAGGGTTTAAGGGTTTAGGTTTTATGGGTTTAAGGTTTGTGGGTTTAAGGTTTTAGGAGGTTTGGGTTTTGGGTCTCAGGTTTAAGTGCTTTAAGGTTTAAGAGGTTTATGGTATTGGATTTTAGGATTTAGGATTTAGGATTTGCCTGTTCTAAATTTTCTATCGTTAGTTATGCTTAGATTGAAATATCAATTGTAAATTACATAGACTTACGAATTATGAAACATTATGCTATAAAATCTCAAAACCATAAACCCTGATCCCTAATGGTGGAAGTGATGGGGATTGGAATCCCAATAGATCATCCTTAATCCTCTTTGATAAAGAAGTTAGTAGCCCAACCGTTATGTTCAGTCTTTCCTCGGATGAACTAGACAACCACAGTGTATTAGATAATCCAACTTGTTATCCTAGACCAGTCCAGAATGCTAGCTCATCAGAAGTCCTTCAACAGCCAAAGAACAACAGCTTTATATGGGATATTGGATAGAAAGAATGACAAATACCCAGTAGTTTAGAATTTAGCTAACCCAGCATAGGTGACATCAACTAGTAGACAAATTAAGTTATATTATTTCTATTTTCCAATTAGATGAAAGCAATTTATTTTGGCTAAGAACAACCTTAACTGGAACACAAACTTTTAAAGGATTTAGTTCCATAGCACTAAGTTGTTTCTTTTCTTTTCTAACAATGTTTTGCATAACTAACCATAGACAGAATTATCCCTAGATGAACATTATGTTGTATTAGAGGCATTCATCCTCCATAAACCCTTAATGGCAAATCTCTATGAAAGCATTCAACATCATCTTGCTTTAGATCCAGAAGCTATCTATACCTTCAAAATCTACAGAATAAATATGGCATACCCTTGTGAGACTATAGGACCTCATGAGCTATCTATTAGACAACTCATTGATTATGGGATTGTCAATATATTATCTATTAATAATAGAGAAGAAGATGAGGAGGACAATTATTCACTTCTTTGCTTATTGCCTGACAAATTGAAAATAGCCTTCAAAGCAAAATTGAACAATAAGGCAAAAGAAGCAATTTAAATGCAGTTCATCAGCACACCATCAGAATGGATAGATGAAGCCTATTATCCAAAACCTTAAACCCCCCAAAATCCTAAAAACCCTCTAAACCTTAAACTCTAAAACCCTATAAACCCTAAACCCCTAAAAACCCCAAACCATATATCACTCCAAACCTCTAAAACCCTAAACACTAAACCCCTCTCAACCCTAAACCCTAAACCATTCTAAACCCTAAACCCCTATAAACCCTAAATCCTAAACCCCTCTAAACACTAAATCCTAAACCCAAAATCCTTAAATCCTAAGCCCTAAACCCTATATCCTAAACCCCTATCCCCTCTAAACCCTAAACCCTTAAACCTCTCTAAACCTTAAGCCCCTCTAAACCTAAAGTCCTAAAACCCTAAATCCTCTAAAACCCTAGTCCCTAAACCACTAAATCCAAAGCCCCTCTAAATCCTAAAAGCCTCTAAACTTTGAACCCTAAACCTTTCTAACTTTAAACCCTAACCCCTATGCCCATCTAAACCCAAAACCCTCAAAACCCTAAAACCCTCTAAACCTTAAATACTAAGCCCTAAAACCTTAAACCCCTCTAAACCCCAAACCCTAGACCCCTCAACCATAAACCCCATTAAACCTTGAACCCTTAAACCATAAACCCCTTTAAACCCTAAACCCTAAACCCTAAAACCCTCTAAACCCTAAACCATAAATCCCTCTAAACCATAAACCACTTCAAACCTCTAAAACCCTAAACCTTAGACCCCCTTCAACCCTAAAACCCTCTAAACCCTCAACCCTAAACCCTAAATCCTTAAGCCCTAAGCAGTAAACCCCATGTCCTAAACCCTTAACACCTCTAAACCCTAAACCCTAAACCCTAAACCTCTTTAAGCCCCTCTAAACCTTAAACCCAAAATCCTAAAACCCTAAACCCTTTAAAACCCTAGTCTCTAAACCCTAAACCCCTTTAAACCCTAAACCCCTTTAAACCTTGAAGCCTAAACCTCTCTAAACCTTAAACCCGAAATTCCTTTAAACCTAAAACTCTAAACCCTAAAACCTTCTAAACCTTAAACTCTAAAACCCTAAAAACCCCAAACCCTAAACCACTCCAAACCTCTAAAACCCTAAACACTAAACCCCTCTTAACCCTAAACCTTAAACCACTCTCAATCCTAAATACAAAATCCTTAAACCCTCAGCCCTAAACCCTAATCCTAAACCTTATACCCTCTAAACCCTAAAGTTCTTTAAACCCTAAGCCCCTCTAAACACTATGCCCTCTAAACCCCTCTAAACCCAAAATCCTAAAACCCTAAACCCCTAAATCCTAAACCCCTCTAAACTCTAAAACCTTCTAAACTCTAAAACCCTAAGCCCCTAAACCCTAAACCTCTCTAAACTCTAAGCCCTAAACCCTAAATCCATCTAAATTCAAAACTCTCAAAACCCTAAAACCCTCTAAACCCTAAACACTAAGCCCTAAACCCCTCTATACCCCTCTATACCCCAAACCCTACACCCCTAAACGATAAACCCCACTAAACCCTAAACCCTTAAACCATAGACCCTTCTAAACCCTAAAACCTAAAACCCTATAAACCCTAAACCCTATGCCCCCCACTCAAACCTAAAGCCCTCTAAACCCTCAACCCTAAACCACTCTAAACACTAAACCCTAAAACTCTAAACCCCTAAACCCAAAACCCCTAAGATTTTATAAAATTAGTTATAACTAATTGAATTATAAATTGTTAATCACATGGACTTACAAATTATAGAATGTTAGGCTAAACCATTTAAATCATAAACCCTAAACCCTAATTAGGGGATTGATGAGACACTAGGATCTCACTCATCTTAAATCAATATCATATATTTCTGACAATTCTTATGCACTAAATCAACTTTAATAATCATGATAGCATATAAATAATATATCAGTTCACCATTAAGTAGCATAATCCATAATTAGAGTTTATATTATAATGTTTCATAGTAATATTTTATAGTTCATTATATAATATTTGATAGCATAATATTCTATAATTTGTAAGTCCATGTGATTTACAATTTACATTTTAATTGACATTAGTTAAGGGTTTACACCCTAAACCCTAAAGCACTTACACCCCAAACCATTAAACCTTAAAACCCTAAAAACCTAAAACCCTAAAATCCTAAACCTTAAAAACCATTAAATCCTAAAACCTTAAACCCTAAGCCCTAAAGCCTCTTAAACCCTAAAATCCTAAAACCTTAAAACCTGAACATAGAACACTAAACCTTGAACCCTTAAAACCCTTACCTCTAGACCCTAAACCCCAAACCCCAAATCCTAAACTCTAAACCCTCTAAAACCCTAGTCCCTAAACTCCTAAACATCAACTCTAAACTACTTTAAGCCCTGAACCCTGAACCTCTCTAAACCCTAAGTCTTAAGTCCCTCTAAGCCTAAAACCTAAATCCCTTAAGACTTGAAGCCTAAAACTTGAACCTTAAACCCTTAAAACTTGAACCTGAACCCCTAAACCTCGAACCCCTAAAATCGTGAACCCCTAAACCCTCAACCCTAAACCTAAACCCTCAACCCTAAATCCTAAAACCCTAAACCCCAAAACTAAAACCCAAAGCCCCCTAAAACCCTTAAACCATAACTACTAAACACTTAAAACAAAACCCCTAAAAACCCTAAACCCAAAAATACTAAACCCTTAAACCTAATATCCATAAATCTTACTGAACCCTTAAAGCCCTAAACCCATAAACCACCTTTCTGGCCCAACCCTAAAACTCTAAATCTTAAATCCAAAACCCAAAACCGTAAAATCTCAAACCCTCAACACCCTAAACCCCTAAACCTAAAACCTTAAACACCCTAAAACACTAAAACCAACAAAACCCTTAAGACCTTAAAAACCTTTAAACCTTAAACCCCTAAACCCAAAACCTTCAAACTCAAAACCCTAAACTCAAAACTCTAAAGACCTAAAAGCTTAAACCCTAAATGCTAAAACCTAAACCTCGAACCCCTAAAACTCCTAACCCTAAAACTTCTCACCTTAAACCCCTAAACACTAAAACCCTAAGATTTAAAACCATTAAAACCTAAAATCGTAAACCCTAAAGCTTAAACCCCTAAACCCTCCTCAAAGCCTAAATTCTAAACACAAATTTCTAAACCCTTAGCCCTAAAACCCTAACTCTAAACCCAAAACCTATAAAACCAAAATCGTAAACCCCTAAGGCTCGAAACCTAAAACCTGAACCCAAACCCTAAACCTTGAATCCTCAAAACCTTGAACCCCTGAACCCTTGAACCTAAATCCTAAATCCCTAAATCCCAAAATTAAAACTCAAATATCTAAAAACCTAAACCCCAAGCTTAAAAAACTAAAAAACCCCAAACCCCAAATACCAAATACCAAAACCTAAACCACCCAAAAACCCTAAAACCCTAAAACACAAAACCTTAAACCAAATCCCCCAAAACCTTTAAACCATAACCACTAAACCCTTAAAACAAAGCCCCCTAAAAATCCTGAACCCAAAAATAATAAACCCTTAAACTTAAAATCCATAAATCCTAGAAACTCTTGAGCCCTTGAAACCCTAAACTCACTCCTTCCTAGCCCCGCTCTAAAACCCTAAGTCCTAAATCCAAAGCCCAAAACCCTAAAAACCCTACACCCCAAGCCTTAAAAACCTAAAACCCAAGCCCTTAAGCCTAAAACCCTAAGCCATAAACCATTAAGGTTTACGATTTTGGGGTTTTAGGTTTTTAAGGCTTTTGGGTTTAAGGTTTAGGGTTTATTGGTTTTAGAGGTTTTAGGGGGTTTTAATTTCATGGTTTTAGGGTTTAATGGCTTAGGGTTTAAGTGTTTTAAGGTTTAGGGTGTAAACACTTGATTAATATCAATTAAAATGTAAATTATAAATCACATGGACTTTCCAATTATAGAATATTATGCTATCAAATATTATATAATGAATTATAAAATATCGCTATGAAACATTATAATATGAACTCTAATTTCATATTATTCTACTTAATGGTGAACTGAAATATATTATGGATATGTTATCATGATTATTAAAGTCAATTTAGTGCATAAGAATTGACAGAAATATATGATCTTGATTTAAGATGAGTGAATTCCAATGTCCCATCACTCTCCCAACTAGGGTTTAGGGTTTATGATTTAAAGGGTTTGGCCTAATATTCTGTAATTTATAAGTTCATATAATTCATAATTTATAATTCAATCAGTCATAATTAATTTTATAAAATCTTAAGGTTTAGATTTTAGAGGTTTAGGGTTTTAGGATTTAGTGTTTAGAGTGGTTTAGTGTTGAGGGTTTAGAGGGCTATAGGGTTGAAGGTGGTCTAAGATTTATGGTTTTAGAGGTTTGGAGTCATGTAGGGTTTAGAGAGTTTTAGGGTTTAGGGTTTAAATGGATTTATGTTTTAGGGTTTAGATGAGCCTATGGTTTATGAATTTAGGGTTTAGTGGGGTTTATGGTTTAGGGGTCTAGGGTTTGGGGTTTAGAAGGGTTTATGGTTTCAGGGCTTAGTGTTTGGGGTTTAAAGGTGTTTAGGGCATAAAGGACTTAGAGCATTTTAGGGTTTTAAGGAGTTATGGGTTTAGATGGTTTTAAGGTTTAAAGGGGTTTAGGGTTTAGTGTTTAAAGTTTAGAGAGGTTTAGGGTTTAAGGTTTAAGGTTTAAAGGGTTTTAGGGTTTAAAGGGGTTTAGGATTTAGGGGTTTAGAGAGGTTTAAGGTTAGGGTTTAGGGTTTGGAGAAGTTTAGGGTTTAGGGTTTAGAGATGTTTAGAAAGGATAGGGGTTTAGAATTTAAGGTTTAGGACTTAAGGTTTAAAGATTTTGGGTTTAGGATTTAGGGTTTAGAGGGGTTAGGGTAGGGTTTAGGGTCGAGGGTTTAGAGGGTTTTAGGGTTGAGAGGGGTTTAAGGTTCAAGTTTTAAAAGGTTTAGAATGGTTTAGGGTTTGGAGTTTAAAGGGGTTTAGGGTTTAGGGGTTTAGCGACTAGGGTTTTCAAGGGTTTAGGGTTTTAGGGTTTAGAGTTTGGGGTTTAGGGTTTATAATTAAGGATTTTTGGGTTCAAGGTTTAGTGTTTTGAGTTCAGGTTTTAGGGTTCAGGTTTTAGGGTTCAAGGTTTAGGGTTTTAGGATTTTAGGATTTAAGAGGTTTTATGTTTTAAGGTTTAAAGTTCTAAGGTTTAATGGTTCTTAAGGATTAAGATTTTAGGGTTTTAGGTTTTTAGGGCTTTCAATTTTAATGTTTAGGGTTTAGTGGTTTTAAGGTGTTTAGAGGGTTTTAATTTCATGGTTTTAATGGGTGTTTAAGTGTTTTATGGTTTAGGGTGGAAACCCTTAAATAATATCGATTATAATGTAAATTGTAAATCACATGGACTTACCAATTATAGAAAATTATGCTATCAAATTTTATATAATGAACTATAAAATATTTCTATGAAACATTATAATATGAACTCTAACTCTAGATTATGCTACTTAATGGTGAATTAATATATATTATGGATATGTTATCATGATTATCAAAGTTGATTTAGTGTATAAGAATTGTTAGAAATATATGATATTGATTTAAGATGAGTGAGATTCAAATGTCCCATCACTCCCCCAATTACGGTTTAGGGTTTATGATTTAATGGGTTTAACCTAACATTCTATAATTTGTAAGTCCATGTGATTTATAATTTATAATTCAATCAGTCATAATTAATTTTATAAAATCTTAGGGCTTTAGAATTTTGAGTTTTAGGGTTTAGTGTTTAGAGGGGTTTAGTGTTGAGGGTTTAGAAGGCTATAAGGTTGAGGTGGTCTAGGGTTTAGGGTTTTAGAGGTTTGGAGTGGTTTAGGATTTAGAGAGGTTTAGGGTTTATGGTTGAAAGGGTTTTATGGTTTAGGATTTAGGGTTTAGAAGGGCCTATAGTTTAGGGATTTAGGGTTTAGTGAGGTTTATGGTTTAGGGGTTTAGGGTTTGGGGTTTAGAGGGGTTTGGGTTTTCAGGCGTAATGTTTTGGGTTTAAAGGTGTTTAGGGCTTTGACGGTTCAGAGAGTTTTAGGTTTAGATGGGTTTAGGGTTTAGTGTTTAGAGTTTAGAGAAGTTTAGTGTTTAGGGTTTAGGAGTTTAGGGTTCAAGGTTTAAAGGGTTTTAAGGTTTAGAAGGGTTTAGGGTTTAGGATTTAGGATTTAGAAGGGTTTGCAGTTTAGGGGTTTAGAGGGTTTTAGGGTTGAGGGGGGTTTAGGGTTTTAGGGTTTAGTGGGGTTTATGGTTTAGGGGTTTAGGGTTTGGGGTTTAGAGGGGTTTGGGTTATCAGGGCTTAGTGTTTGGGGTTTAAAGGTGTTTAGGGCTTTGAGGGTTCAAAGGGTTTTAGGGTTTTGAGGGGTTTAGGGTTTAGATGCATTTAGGATTTAGGGTTTAGTTTTTAGAGTTTAGAAAAGTTTAGGGTTTAGGGTTTAGGAATTTAGGGTTCAAGGTTTAAAGGGTTTTAATGTTTAGAGGGGTTTAGGGTTTAGGATTTAGGGTTTAGAGGGGTCTATGGTTTAGGGGTTTAGAGGGCTTTAGGGTTAAGGAGGGTTTAGGGTTTAGGGTTTTAGAGGTTTCAAGTGGTTTATGGTTTAGAGGGCTTTAGGAATTAGGGTTTAGAGGGGTCTATGATTTAGGGATTTATGGTTTAGGGGTCTAGGGTTTAGAGTTTAGAGGGGTTCAAGGTTTCGGGGCTTAGTGTTTAGGGTTTAAAGGGTTTTAGGGTTTTGACGAATTTTGGGTTTAGATGGTTTTAGGTTTAGGGTTTAAGATTTAAAGGGCTTTAGGGTTTAAGGTTTAGATTTTAGAGAGGTTTAGGGCTTAGGGGTTTAGGGTTCAAGATTTAAAGGGTTTTAGGGTTTAGAGGTGTTTAGGATTTAGGGGTTTAGGGACTAGGGTTTTAGAGGGTTTAGGGTTTTTGGATTTTGGGTTTTAAGGGCTTAGAGTTTAGAGAGGTTTAGGGTTTAGATGGGTTAGGGGTTTAGGTATTAGGGTTTAGGGCTTAGGGTTTAAAGGATTTAGGGTTTAAGATTTAGGGTTTAGAGGGGTTTAGGATTTAAAGGGTTTTAGGGCTGAGAGGGGTTTTGGGTTTTGAAAATTTGGAGTGGTTTAGGGTTTGGTGTTTTAAGGGTTTAGGGTTTAAGGGTTTTAGGGTTGAGAGGGGTTTTGGGTTTTGGAGGTTCGGAGTGGTTTAGGGTTTGGTGTTTTTAGGGGTCTAGGGTTTTAGTGTTTAGAATTCAAAGTTTAGAATGTTTTAAAGTTTAAGAATTAGATGGTTTTTAGGATTTAGGAGGGGTTTAGGGTTATGGGTGTTAGGGGTTTAGGATTTAGGGTTTAGATAGGTTTAGAGAGGTTTAGGGTTCAAGTTTTAAAGGGGCTTAAGGTTTAGGGGTTTAGGAACTAAGGTTTTAGAGGGTTCAGGGGTTTAGGGCTTGGGGTTTGGGGTTTGGGGTTTAGGATTTGGGGTTTGGTGTCTAGGTTAAGTGTTTTAGGGTTTAGGGGTTTAGGGACTAGGGTTTTAGAGGGTTCAAGGGTTTAGGGCTTGGTGTTTGGGGTTTAGGTTAAGGGTTTTAGGGTTCAAGGTTTAGTATTCTAAGTTCAGATTTTAGGTTCAGGGTTTCAGGTTTTAGGATTTTAAGGTTTAAGAGGTTTAAGGATTTAGGGTTTAATAATTTTTAAGGTTAGGATTTTGGGGTTTTAGGTTTTTAAGGCTTTCAGGTTTAAGGTTTAGGGTTTAGTGGTTTTAAGGATTTTAGGGGTTTTAATTTCATGGTTTTAGGATTTAATGGTTTAGGGTTTAAGTGTTTTAGGGTTTAGGGTGTAAACCCTTAAATAATATCAATTAAAATGTAAATTATAAATCACATGGACTTACCAATTATAGAATATTATGCTATCAAATGTTATATAATGAATTATAAAATGTTGCTATGAAACATTAAAATATGAACTCTATTTCTATATTATGCTACTTAATGGTAAGTTAATGCATATTATGGGTATGTTATCAAGATTATCAAAGTCGATTTAGTGCATAAGAATTGTTAGAAATATATGATCTTGATTTAAGATGAGTGAGATTCCAATGTCCCATCACTTCCCCAACTAGTGTTTAGGGTTTATGACTTAAAGGGTTTAGCCTAACATTCTGTAATTTGTAAGTTCATGTGATTCACAATTTATAATTCAATTAGTCATAATTAAGATTATAAAATCATAGGGTTTAGATTTTAGGGCTTTAGGGTTTTAGGGTTTAATGTTTAGAGGGGTTTAGTGTTGAGGGTTTAGAAGGCTTTAGGGTTGAAGGTGGTCTAGGGTTTAGGGTTTTAGAGGTTTGGAGTGGTTTAGGGTTTAGAGGGGTCTATGGTTTGGGGTTTAGGGTTTAGTGGGGTTTATTGTTTAGGGGTCTAAGGTTTAGTGGGGTTTATGGTTTAGGGGTCTAGGGTTGGCATTTAAAGGGGCTTAGGGTTTCAGTGTTTGGGGTTTAAAGGTTTTTAGGGCTTAAAGGGTTTAAAGGGTTTTAGGATTTTGAGGGGTTTTGGGTTTGGATGGGTTTAGGGTTTAAAGGGTTTAGGGTTTAGTGTTTAGTGTTAATAGATGTTTAGGGTTTAGGGTTTATGGGTTTAGGGGTTTTGGGTTCAAGGTTCAAAGGGTTTTAGGGTTTAGAGGGGTTTAGGATTTAGTGGTTTAAGACTAGGGTTTTAAAGGATTTATGGTTTTAGGATTTAAGGTTTAGAGAGGTTTAGGGTTTAGAGAGGTTTAGAGGGGATAGGGGTTTAGGATCTAGGGTTTAGGGCTTAAGGTTTAAGGATTTTGGGTTTAGGATTTAGGGTTTAGAGGGGTTTAGGGTTGAGAAAGATTTAGGGTTTAGGTTTTTAGAGGTTTGTAATGGTTTAGGGCTTGGAGTTTTTAAAGGTTTAGGGTTTTAGGATTTTAGGATTTAGGGTTTACAAGGTTTTAAAGTTTAAGGTTTAGATGGTTTTTAGGGTTTAGAGGGTTTAGTTTTCTAGGTTTAGAGGGGTTTAGGATTTAGGGTTTAGAGAGGTTTAAAAAGGTTTAGGGTTTAGGGGTTTAGGGCCTAAAGTTTTAAAGGAGTTCAGGGTTCAGGGTTTAGGGTTTACGATTTAGGGTTTAGTGTTTGGGGTTTAAGAGTTTAGGATTTAGGGTATAGGGTTTAAGTGTTTAAGGGTTTAGGGCTTTAGAATTTTAGGGTTTAGGGTTTAGGGTTTAAGGTTTCAGGGTTTAATATTTTTTAAGGCTTAGGATTTAATTGTTTTAGGTTTTTAGGGCTTTAGGATTTAGGGTTTAGAGTTTTTAGGGTTTTTAAGGAGTTTTAATTTCTTGGTTTTAGGGTTTAATAGTTTGAGGTTTAAGTGTTTTAAGGTTTAGGGTGTAAACCCTTAAATATTATCGATTAAAAGGCAGATTATGAATTACATGGATTTACAAATTATAGAATACTATGATATCAAATATTATATAATGAACTATAAAATATTGCTATGAAACATTATAATATGAACTCTAATTCTGGATTGTGCTACTCAATGGTGAACTGATATGTTATTGATATGTTACCATGATTATCAAAGTCGATTTAGTGCATAAGAATTTTGAGAAATATATGATATTGATTTAAGATGAGTGAGATTCCAATGTCCCATCACTCTCCCAATTAAGGTTTAGTGTTTATGATTTAAAGGGTTTAGCCCAACATTCTATAATTTGTAAGTCCATGTGATTTACAATTTATAACTCAATCAATCATAATTAATTTTATAAAATCTTAGGAGTTTAGGGTTTTGAGGTTTAGGGGTTTGGGGTTTAGTGTTTAAAGGGGTTTAGGGTTGAGGGTTTAGAGGGCTTTATAGTTGAGGGGCTATCTAGGATTTAGGGTTTTAAAGGTTTGGAGTGGGTTAGTATTTAGAGGGATTTAGGGTTTAGGGTTTAGAGGGTTTTAGGGTTAGGATTTAGGGTTTAGAGGGGTCTGCAATTTACGGTTTAGAGGGCTTTAGGGTTGAGGGAGGTCTAGGTTTTTGGGTTTTAGAGGTTTGGAGTGGTTTAGGGTTTAGAGGGGTTTAGGGTTTAGGGGTCTAAGGTTTGGGGTTTAGAGGGTTAAGGGTTTCAGGGCTTTGTATTTAGGGTTTAAAGGGTTTTAAGGTTTGATGGGTTTTGGGTTTCGATGGTTCTAGGGTTTAGGGTTTAGCATTTAGAGGGCTTTAGGGTTTAGAGTTTAGAAAGCTTTAAGGTTTAGGGGTTTAGGGTTCAGGGTTTAGAGGGTTTAAGGGTTTAGAGGGCCTTAGATTTTAGGGGTTTAGGGACTAGGGTTTTAAAGGGTTTAGGGTTTTAGGATTTTAGGTTTAGAGGTGTTTAGAGGGCTTAAGGTTTAGAGAGGTTTATGGTTTAGAGGGGTTAGGGTTTTAACGTTAAGGGCTTAAGTTTAAGGATTTTAGGTTTAGGACTTAGAGTTTAGGGAAGGGTTTTAGGGTTGAAAGGGGTTTAGGGTTTTAGAGGTTTGGAGTGGTTTATGGTTTGGTGTTTTAGGGGTTTAGGATTATAGGGTTTAATGTTTAGGGTTTAGAGGGTTTTAGAGTTTAAGGTTTAGATGGTTTTTAGGATTTAGGGGGGTTTAAGGTTTTGACTTTGGAGGGGTTTAGGATTTAAGGTTTAGAGAGGTTTATGGTTCAGAGTTTGAAGGGGTTTAGGGTTTAGAGGTTTAGGGACTAGGGTTTTAGAGGGTTTAGGGTTTAATGTTAAGGGTTTGGGGTTTAGGGTTTGGGGTTTAGGGTTTACAATTAAGGGTTGTTCAAGGTTCAGTGTTTTGAGTTCAAATATTATATAATGAACTATAAAATATTGCTATGAAACATTATAATATGAACTCTAACTCTGGATTATGCTACTCAATGGTGAACTGATATATATTATGGATATGTTATCATGATTATCAAAGTCGATTTACTGCATAAGAATTGTTAGAAATATATTATATTAATTTAAAATGAGTGAGATTCCAAAGTCCCATCACTCCCAGTTTTATGTGGGTTTATGATTTAAAGGGTTTAACCTAAGATTCTGTAATTTGTAAGTCCATGTGATTCACAATTTATAATTCAATCAGTTATAATTAATTTTATAAAATCTTAGGGGTTTAGATTTTAGGGGTTTAGGGTTTTAGGGTTTAGTGTTTAGAGGGGTTTAGTGTTGAGGGTTTAGAAGGCTTTAGGGTTGAAGGTGGTCTAGGGTTTAGGGTTTTAGAGGTTTCGAGTGGTTTAGGGTTCAGAGGGGTCTATGGTTTAGGGGTTTAAGGTTTAGTGGGGTTTATGTTTTAGGGGTCTAGGGTTTGAGGTTTAGAAGGGTTTAGGGTTTTAGGGCTTAGTGTTTGGGGTTTAGAGATGCTTAGGGTTTTAGGGCTTAAAGGGTTTTGAGTTTAAATGGGTTTAAGGTTTTGAGTTTAGAGGGTTTTAGGGTTTAAAGGTTTAGGGTTTAGGGTTTTAGTGGTTTTTGGGTTTAGGGCTTTAGAGTTTTATGGTTTAGGGTTTTATGGTTTAGGGCTTGGGGCTTTAGGAGTTTGGGATTTGGGGTTTTAGGGGTTTTAATTTTTAGGGGGTTTTGTTTTAAGGTTTAGTGGTTTAGGGCTTAAGGGTTTTAGCATTTTTGATTTTTTAGGGGGTTTAGCTTTTAGGTTTTCAGGGTTTCAGGTTAGGGGTTTAAAGGTTTTTGTTTTGGGTATTTAGGCTTTTGGGTTTTGGAAGTTTAGGGAATAGGGTTTTTAGGATTTTGTGAGTTTAAGATTTTTGGTTTTTAGAGTGTTTAGGGTTTTGGGATTAGGTTTTTAGGGGTTTGGGGTTTCAGATTTTAGGGTTTATGGCTTAGGGTTTTAGGGTTTGGGTTTCAGGTTTTTAAGGCTTGGGGTGTAGGGTTTTTAGGGTTTTGGGCTTTGGATTTAGGACTTAGGGTTTCAAGGTTGGCTGGGAATGGGGGAGTTTTGGGTTTCAAGTGTTCAAGTGTTTTTAGGATTTATGGATTTTGAGTTTAAGGGTTTATGGTTTTTGGGTTTAGGATTTTTAGGGGGCTTTGTTTTAAGGGTTTAGTGATTATGGTTTAAGGGTTTTAGGGTTTTTAGTTTAAGAATTTTGGGTTTTAGGGTTTTATTATTTTAAGGTTTAGTGTTTTAGGGTTTTAGGATTTTTGGGGGGTTTTAGTTTTGGTGTTTAGAGTTTGAGGTTTTTGGGTTTTTTAGGCTTGGGGTTTAGGTTTGGGTTTTGGGGTTTAGGGTTTAAGATTTAGGATCAAGGATTCAGGAATTCAAGGTTTTAGGGGTTCGAGGTTTAGGGTTTGGGTTCATGTTTTAAGGGTTTAGGGTTCAAGTTTTAGGTTTCAAGTCTTAGGGGTTTATGGTTTTGGTTTTATGGGTTTTAGGTTTAGGGTTAGGGTTTTAGGGTTGGGGTTTTAGGGTTTTGGTTTTAAGGGTTTGAAAGTTTGGGTTTAGAATTTAGGTTTTGGGTAGGGTTAAGGGGTTTAAGGGTTTGCAGCTTAGGGTTTTAGCGATTTTATAGTTTTAAAGCTTAGGTTTTGTGTTTAGGGATTTAAGGTGAGAGGTTTTAAGGTGAGGGGTTTTTGGGGTTCAAGTTTTAGGGGTTCGGGATTTAGGTTTTAGCATTTAGGGTTTAAGCTTTTAGGTCTTTAGGGTTTTGTGTTTGAAAGTTTTGGGTTTAGGGGTTTTAGGTTTAAGGGTTTAAGGGTTTTGGAGTGTTTAGTGTTTTAGGGTGTTTAGGGTTTTAGGGGTTTGGGGGTTTGGGATTTTAGGGTTTAGGGCTTAGGGTTTAGGTTTTAGGGTTTGGGGTTTAGGTTTTTAAGGCTTGTGGTGTAAGGTTTATAGGGTTTTAGGCTTTGGATTTAGGGTTTAGAGGTGGGGACGAGAAAGGGAGAGCTTAGGGTTTCAAGGGTTCGAGAGTTTTTAGTTGGATTTATGGATATTGAGTTTAATGGTTTAGGGTTTTTAGTGGCTTTGTTTTAAAGGTTTAGTGGTTATGGTTTAAGGATTTTAGGGGGCTTTGGTTTAAGGTTTTTAGGTTTTAGGGTTTTATTATTTTGGGGGTTTAGGTTTTGGTGTTTGGTGTTTAGGGTTTTCAGGTTTTTCAAGCTTGAGGTTTAGGTTTTTAGGGTTTTGGGTTTTAGTTTTTAGGTTTAGGGGGTTAGGATTTAGGGTTGAGGGTTTAGGTTTAGGTTTCAGGGTTTAGGGTTTAGGGTTCAGGGTTTTAGGGGTTCGAGGTTTAGGGCTTGGATTCAGGTTTTAAGTGTTTAGGGTTCAGATTTTAGGTTCAAGTTTAGGGGTTTACTGTTATGGTTTTATGGGTTTTGGGTTTAGGGTTAGGGTTTTAGGGGGTTTAGAGTTAAGGTGTTTTAGGGTACAGGTTTTAAGGGTCTAGGGTTTGCATTTTAGGGTTCAACTTTTAGGGTTTTATGGTTTATGGTTTTAGGGTTTAGGGGTTTAAGGGTTTAGGGTTTAGGGTTTTAGTGGATTTGCGGTTAGGGTTTTAGAGTTTTATGGTTTACGGTTTTAGGATTTAGGGTTGGGGTTTAGGGTTTTAGGATTAGGGGTTGAAGGTTTTAGGGGCTCAAGGTTTGGGGTTCAAGGTTTAGGTTTTAGAGTTTATGGTTTTTTAGTGGTTTAGGTTTTTAGGGGTTTAGATTTTTAGGAGTTTAGCGGTTTTAAGATTTAGTGTTTAAGGGTTTATGGGTTTTAGGTTTAGGTGTTTAAGGGTTTAGGTTTTAGGTTTTACGGTTAGTGGTTTAAGTGGTTGTACGGTTTAAGTTTTATGTGGTTTTATGGTTTAGGGTTTAGCTTTTCTTTTTTTTTTGGGTGGGGTGAGGGGGCTTTAGGGTTTAAGAGTTCAAAAGTTTAATGTTTAGGGTTTTAGGGTTCAAGGGTTTGTAGGAATTTTGATTTAAGGCTTTTAGAGTTTAGGGTTTAAGGTTTTTAAGAGGTTTAGGGTTTTAAGGGTTTAGTGGTTATGGTCTAAGGGTTTTAAGGGTTTAGTGGTTATGGTTTAAAGGTTTAGTGGTTTAGGGTTTTAGAGTTTTTACGGGGTGTTGTTTTAAGGGTTTAGTTGTTATGGTTTAAGGGTTTTAGGGGGTTTTGGTTTAAGTGTTTAGGGTTTTATTATTTTAGTGTTTAGTGTTTAGGATTTTAGGGTTTTATGATTTTTAAGAGGATTTAGGTTTTAAGGTTTAGGGGTTTGAGGTTTTAAAGTTTTTAAGGCTTGGGGTTTAGGGTTTTTAGGGTTTAGGGGTTCAAGATTTAGGGTTAAGGATTTTAGTTTGGGGTTGAGGGTTTAGGGGTTTGGGGTCTAGAGTTTGGGGCTTAGGTTTTAAGGGTTTAGTGTTCAAGGTTCAGGTTTGAGGGTTAAAGGTTGGGGTTCAAGGTTCATGTCTTTGGGGTTTACGGTTCTGGTTTTATGGGTTTCGGAATTAGGGTTAGTGTTTTAGGGGTTTAGAGGTTTAGGGTTGGGTTAAGGGTTTGAGAATTTGGGTCTAGGATTTAGGTTTAGGGTTTTAGATTTTAGGGTTTGGGTGTTCAAGGGTTTCAGCTTTAGGTTTTGCGGTCTATGGTTTTAGGAGTTTTGGGGTTTAAGGTTTTAAGGCTTAGGGTGAGAGGTTTTAGGATGATGACGGGTTTTAGGGATTCGAGGTTTAGGTTTTAGGCTTTTAAGGTTTTAGGCTTTTAAGGTTTTAGGCTTTTAGGGTTTTAGTGTTTAGGGGGTTTTGGGTTTAAGGGCTTTAGGGTTTGAAGGTTTCGGGTTTAGGGGTTTAAGGGTTTTAGGCTTAATGGTTTTTATGGTCTTAAAGGTTTAAGGTTTTTAGGATTTGGGGTTTAAGGGTTTAGGGTTTATGGCTTTTAAGGAGGTTTAAGGGTTTTTAGGGCATTTAGGGGATTTTGATTTGAAGGTTTTAGGGTTTAATGGTCTAAGGTTTTAGTGTTTTAGGGTTTAGGGTGTTTGGGTTTTAAAAGTTGGGTTTAAGGGTTTCGAGATTTAGGATGTAAACCCTTCATTATGATTGGTTGAAATATAAATTTTGAATTATATGGACTTATGAATTATAGAATATTATGCTATCAAATATTATATTATGAAATATAGAATATTATGCTATGAAACATTATAATATGAACTCTAATACTGAATTATACTACTTAATGGTTAACTGATATATTATTGATATATTATCATGATTGTCGAAGACTGATTTAGCGCAAAGGAATTGTGAGAAATATGTGATATTGATTTCAGATGAGTGAGATTTCAATGTCTCATCACTCCCTCAATTAGGGTTTAGGGTTTATAATTTAAAGGGTTTAGCCTAATATTTTGTAATTCGTAAGGCCATACGATTCATAATTTATATTTCAATCAGTCATAATTAATTTTATAAAATCTTATGAGTTTAGGATTTAAGGAGTTTAAGATTTCGGGGTTAAGGGTTTAGGGGTTTAGGGTTTTGGATTTTAAGGTTTAATGGTTTAGGATTTTTGGGGGGTTTTGTTTTAAGTGTTTAATGGTTTAAGGTTTAAGGGTTTTAGCATTTTTGAATTTTAGGGGGTTTAGCTTTTAGGGTTTTAGGGTTTCAGGTTAGGGGTTTAAAGGTTTCTAGTTTGGAGGAGTTTTGGGTGTTTAGGGAATAACATTTTTAGGGGTTTGGGAGTTTAGGATTTTTGGGTTTTAAGAGTTCAGGATTTAGATGTTCAGTGTTTTGAGGTATTTAAGTTTTTGGGTTTAAGGTTTTAAAGGGTTGGAGGTTTGGGATTTTTGGTTTTAGGGCTTAATATTTTAGTTTTTAGGGTTTGGGGTGTATGGTTTTAGGCTTTCGATTTAGGATTTAGGATTTAGGATTTAGGGGCGAGGGGAGGGGGGGGGGGAGTTTAGGGTTTCAAGGGTTCAATAGTTTTTAGGATTTATGGTTTTTGAGTTTAAGGGTTTAGGGTTTTAGGGTTTAAGTGTTTGTAAGGTTTATGGCTTATAGATTTTAGGGTTTATGATTTTTAGGGGTTTTGTTTTAAGGGTTTAGTATTTATGGTTTAACAGTTTAAAACCTTAAAACCAAAATCCCTAAATACTAAACCCTAAATCCCTAAATACTAAACCTTAAAACCTAAATCCCTAAATACTAAACCTTAAAACCCTAAATACTAAACCTTAAAACCTAAATGCTAAACCTAATTCACCCTTAAACCCTAAAAACCTAAGGTTACATTTGGTGCATCGCCAGGTAATCCTGAAAGATAATGTGGATTGCCTGCAAGATAGATTACCACTGGAGAGATTGCCAGTAATATTGATTACTGCGTTTGGTATACACAAGCATTGTTGCAATAATATTGATTACTGCATTTCGTATGACAACCAAATTACCAGTAATGTAACATCAAATTCCCAAAATACTCCTAAGTCAAATTTATTAAAAATTGATATATTATTACATATTTAGCAATATTAAAAATTGATATACTTGAGATCTGTGCAGGAAAAAAAATTCCTATTTGTGCTGTTTTATGGAAAAACAAACACCACGCTATGGTTGCATTGTAATCAAAAAAAAAAAATTTGAGATCTAAAGCGAAAAACACACTATTTGACAAACACCGCTGATTTGTGCTGTTTTATGGAAAACAAATACCATGCTACGGTTGCATTGCAATCAAATAACAACTTGAGATCTGGAGCCAAAAAAATACTATTTGACAAACACCACGCTGTGCTTGCATTGAAATCAAAAAAAAAAAAACTTTAAATCTAAAGCAAAAAAAAAAATCACTACTTCTACTGTTTTATGGAAAAACAAACGCCACGTTGTGGTTGCATTGAAATCAAAAAAAACTTGAGATCTGGAGCGGAAAAAAAAAATCACTGCTTTTACTGTTTATGGCAAAACAAACACTACGCTACGTTTGCATTGCAATCAAATAACAACTTGAGATCTGGAGCCAAAAAAACATTATTTGATAAACACCACGTTGTGCTTGCATTGAAATCAAAAAAAAAAACTTCAGACCTAGAGCGGAAAAAAAAAATCACTACTTTTACTGTTTTATGGAAAAACAAATGTCACACTGTGGTTGCATTGAAATCAAAAAAAAACTTGAGATCTGAAGCGGAAAAAAAAAATCACTGCTTCTACTGTTTATGGAAAAACAAACACGACGCTGTGGTTGCATTGAAATCAAAAAAAACTTAAGATCTAGAGCAGAAAAAAAAAATCACTACTTCTACTGTTTTATGGAAAAACAAACATCACGCTGTGGTTCCATTGAAATCAAAAAACACCTCGACATCTGGAAGGGAACCTTTTTATGGAAAAACAAACACCACGTTGTGGTTGCATTAAAATCAAAAAAAAAAAAAAACTTAAGATCTGGAGTGGGGAAAAAAAACTCACTTGGAGTGGAAAAAAATCCACTATTTATGCTTTTTTATGGAAAAACAAACACCACTGCAATCTGGATTGCCTCACCGGCGGCGATCTTCTCAGAGGCGATAGGAGGGGAGCTCACCGGCGACGTAAGAGGAGTGGGAGTAGGGTAAGCACGGTGAAAGAAGAAGGGGAAAAGCATACGGAAGGATGGGTTTTGTTTTCGTGGAAGAAAAAGGGACAGGGCATTTTTGTCCAAAAAAATTATTACCAGATTACCACATCTCTGGTAATCTGGATAGCCACCCCTCCCTCAAGCAATCTGGATTGCCTCATGAGAGGTAATCCAGATTACCACTGTAAGATAGATTACCATTAAAAAAACATACCAAACCTAGTTATCTGGTGGGCCCAGTTTAAATTGCCGGCAATCTGAATAGATTACCGGCTACCAAATGCAACCTAAATACTAAACCTTAAAACCTAAATCCCTAAAACCCAAAAACCCTAAACCCCTCTAAACCCAAAACCGCTCGAAACTCTAAACCTCGAACACTAAACCTTAAAACCCTAAAATCTCTAAATCCTAAACCCTAGACCTTTAAACCTTAAGCCCTACTAAACCTTAAACCACTAAACTATAGACCCCTTTAAACCCTAAAACCCTCTAAACCTTGCTAAACCTTAAACCCTAAACCACTCCAAACCGTACCTTAAATCCTAAACCTCTAAACCCCTCTAAGCCCTAAACCCTAAACCCCTCTAAGTTCCTCTAAACCCTAAACCTAAAACCCTAAAACCCTAAACCCTCTAAAACACTAGTCCATAAACCCTAAACCCCTCTAAATATTAAACCCCTTGAAACCCTGAAACCTAAACCTTTCTAAACCCTAAACCCTATAAATCCAAAACCCTGAACCCCCCAAAATCCTGAAAACCCTTTAAACCTTAAACTCTAAAACCCTATAAACCCTAAACCCAAAAACCCTAAACCCTAAACCATATATCACTCCAAACCTCTAAAACCCTAAATACTAAACCCCTCTTAACCCTAAACCCTAAACTACTCTAAACCCTAAACCCTAAACAACTCTCAATCCTAAACCCCTCTAAACCCTAAATCCTAAACCCAAAATCCTTAAATCCTAAGCCCTAAACCCTATATCCTAAACCCCTATCCCCTCTAAACAGTAAACCCTTAAACCTCTCTAAACCTTAAGCCCCTCTAAACCCCTTTAAACCCAAAGTCCCCTGGTCCCTAAACCACTAAATCCAAAGCCCCTGTAAATCCTAAAACCCTCTAAACTTTGAACCCTAAACCCCTAAACCCTAAACCTCTCTAAACTTTAAACCCTAACCCTTATGCCCATCTAAACCAAAAACCCCTCAAAACCCTAAAACCCTCTAAACCCTAAACACTAAGCCCTGGAACCTTAAACCCCTTTAAACCCTAAACCCTAGACCCCTAAACCATAAACCCCATTAAACCTTGAACTCCTAAACCATAAACCCCTTTAAACCCTAAACCTTAAGACCTAAAACCCTCTAAACCCTAAACCATAAACCCCTCTAAACAATAAACCACTCCAAACCTCTAAAACCCTAAACCTTAGACCACCCTCAACCTTAAAACCCTCTAAACCCTCAACCCTAAACCCTCAACCCTAAACCCTAAATCCTTAAGCCCTAAACACTAAACCCCATGTCCTAAACCCTTAACACCTTTAAACCCTAAACCTAAACCCTAAACCTCTTTAAAGCCCCTCTAAATGCTAAATCCAAAATCCTAAAACACCAAACCCTCTAAAACCCTAGTCCCTAAACCCTAAACCACTCTAAACCCTAAACCTCTTTAAACCTTGAACCCTAAACATCTCTAAACCCTAAACCTTAAACCTTAAATCCCTTTAAACCTAAAACTCTAAACCCTAAAAACCCTCTAAACCTTAAACTCTAAAACCTTCTAAATATTAAACTCTAAACCCTAAAACCCTAAACCCCTAAAAACCCCAAACCCTAAACCACTCCAAACCTCTAAAACCCTAAACCTTAAACCCCTCTTAACCCTAAACCTTAAACCACTCTCAATCCTAAATAAAAACCTTAAACCCTAAGCCCTAAACCCTAATCCTAAACCCTATACCCTCTAAACCCTAAACCTCTTTAAACCGTAAGCCCCTCTAAACCCTATGCCCCTCTAAACCCCTCTAAACCCAAAATCCTAAAACCCTAAACCCCTAAAGCCCTCTAAACCCTAAAATCCTAAGCCCCTAAACCCTAAACCTCTCTAAACTCTAAGCCCTAAACCTTAAACCCCTCTAAACCCTAAACCCTAAATCCATCTAAATCCAAAACACTCAAAACCCTAAAACCCTCTAAACCCTAAACACTAAGCCCTGAAGCCCTAAACCCCTCTATACCCCAAACCCTATACCCCTAAACCATAAATCCCACTAAACCCTAAACCCTTAAACCATAGACCCTTCTAAACCCTAAAACCTAAAATCCTTTAAATCCTAAACTCTAAACCCCTCTAAACCCTAAACCACTTTAGACCTCTAAAACCCTAAACCTTATACCCCACTCAAACCTAAAGCCCTCTAAACCCTTAACCCTAAACCACTCTAAACACTAAACCCTAAAATCGTAAACCCCTAAACCCAAAACCCCTAAGATTTTATAAAATTAGTTATAACTGATTGAATTATAAATTGCTAATCATATGGACTTACAAATTACAGAATGTTAGGCTAAACCATTTAAATCATAAATCCTAAACCCTAATTAGGGGAGCGATGAGACATTAGAATCTCACTCATTTTAAATCAATATCATATATTCTGACAATTCTTATGCACTAAATCAACTTTAATGATCATAATAACATGTAAATAATATGTCAGTTCACCATTAAGTAGCATAATCCAGAATTAGAGTTCATATTATAATGTTTCATAGCAATATTTTATAGTTCATTATATAATATTTGATAGCATAATATTTAATAATTAGTAAGTTCATGTGATTTAAAATTTACATTTTAATCGACATTAGTTAAGGGTTTACACCCTAAACCCTAAAACACTTACATCCCAAACCATTAAATCCCAAAACCCCCTAAAAACCATAAACCCCTAAAGCCTAAACCTTAAACCCTAAAGCTCTAAAAACCTAAAACCTTGAAATCCTAAACCTTAAAAGCCATTAAATCCTAAAACCTTAAACCCTAAAGCCTAAAGCCTCTAAAACTCTAAAATCCTAAAACCTGATCACAGAACACTAAACCTTGAACCCTTAAAACCCTTAACTATAGACCCTAAACCCCAAACCCCAAATGCTAAACCCCAAATCCTAAACTCTAAACCCTTTAAAACCCTAGTCCCTAAACCTTAAAACCCTCTGAGTACCTCTAAAACCATAACCCAAAACCCTAAAACCCTAAGCCATCTAAAACACTAATCCCTAAACCCTAAAACCTAAGCCCCTTCAAACCCTGAACCCTAAACCCCTCTAAACCCAAAACCCTAAACCCTCCTAAACCCTAAATATCCTCTAAACCTTAAACCCTAAACCCCTAAAAACCCCAAACCATAAATCGCTCCAAACCTATAAAATCCTAAACCCTAAACCCCTCTCAAAACTAAAACCCTATAAACCCTTAACCCTAAACCCTAAACCACTCCCAACGCTAAACCCCTCTAAACCCAAAATCCTAAACCCAAAATTCTTAAGCCCTAAGCCCTAAACCCTAAATCCTAAACCCTTATCCCTGCTAAATCCTAAATCCTAAAGCCTAAACCTCTCTAAACCTTAAGCCCATCTAAACCCCTATAAACCCAAAATCCTAAAACCCTAAACCCTCTAAAACCCTACTCCCTAAACCCCTAAATGCTAAACCCTTCTAAACCCTAAAACCCTCTAAACTCTGAACCCTAAACCTCTCTAAACTTTAAACCCTAAACCTCTTTAAACCGTATAAACCCTAAACCCATCTAAACCTGAAACCCTAAAATCCTCTAAACCCAAAACACTAAGCCTTGAAACCTCTAAACCTCAAACCATAGACCCATAAACCATAAACCCCACTAAACCATAGACCCGTAAACCATAAACCCCACTAAACCATAGACCCGTAAACCATAAACCCCACTAAACCATAGACCCGTAAATCATAAACCCCACTAAACCCTAAACCCCTAAACCATAGACCCTTCTAAACCCTAAAACCCTTAAACCTTAAACCCTATAACCCTAAACCCTAAACCCCTCTAAACCCAAAACCCCTAGAAACTCTAAACCCTGAACACTAGACCCTGAAACTCTAAACCCCTCAACCCCAAACCCAACACTCCTAAATCCTAAGCCCTACTAAACCCTAAACCATTAACCATAAACCCCTCTAAACCCCAAAACCCTCAAAACCTCAAATCCTAAAACTCTTTAAACTCTAAAACCCTAAACCTCGCTAAACCGTAAACCCTAAACCACTATAAACAGCTAAAATCCTAAACCCTAAACCCCTTTCAACCGTAAACAATCACTAAACCCTCAACCCTAAACCCTAAACCACTCTAAACCCTAAACCCTAAATCCTTAAGCCCTAAATCCTAAACTCTAAATCCCAAACCCCTAACCCCTCTAATCCTTAAAACCTAAAACCCTCTAAGCACCTCTAAACCAAAAACCCTAAATGATCTAAGACCCAAAGTCCCTAAACCCTAAAACATAGTAAACCCTAAACCCTAAGCCCCTTAAAATCCTGAACCCTAAACCTCTCTAAACCATAAACTCCTCTAAACCTAAAACCTTAAATCCTACTAAACCCTAAAATCCCTCTACACCTTAAACTCTAAAACCATCTAAACCTTAAACCCTAAATCCTAAAACCCTAAACCCCTAAAAATCCTAAACCATGAACCACTCCAAACCTATAAAACCCTAAACCCTAAACTCCTCTCAAACCTAAAACCCTATAAACCCTAAACCCTAAACCCTAAACCACTCTCAATGCTAAACCCCTCTAAACCCTAAATCCTAAACCTAAAATTCTTAAACCCTAAGCCCTAAACCCGTATCCCCTCTAAACCCAAAACCCTAAACCTCTCTAAATCCTAACCCCTAAACCATAGACCCTTCTAAACCCTACACCCTAAACCCTAAACACCTCTAAACCCTAAACCACTCCAAACCTCTAAAACCCTAAACCCTAGACCACCTTCAACCCTTAAGCCCTCTAAATCCTCAACACTAAACCCCTCTAAACACTAAATCCTAAAATCCTAAACCCTTAAGATTTTATAAAATTAATTATGGCTGATTGAATTATAAATTGTGAATCACATAAACTTACAAATTACAGAATGTTAAGATAAATCCGTTAAATCATAAACCCTAAACCCTAATTGGGGGAGTGATAGGATATTGGAATCTCACTCATCTTAAATCAATATCATATATTTCTTATAATTCTTATGCACTAAATTGACTTTGATAATCATGATAACTTATTATATATCAGTTCACCATTGAGTAGCATAATTCAGAATTAGAGTTCATATTATAATGTTTCATAGCAATATTTTATAGTTCATTATATAATGTTTGATAGCATAGTATTCTATAATTTGTAAATCTATATGATTCACAATTTGCATTTGAATCGATATTATTTAAGGGTTTACACCCTAAACCCTACAACACTTAAGCCCCAAACTATTAAACCCTAAAACCATGAAATTAAAACCTCCTAAAAATCTTAAAACCCCAAACCTTAAACCCTAAACCCTAAAGCCTTAAAAACCCAAAACCCTAAAATCGTAAACCTTATAAACCATTAAACCCTAAAATCTTAAACCTTAAACCCTAAAACCACTTAAACCCTAAAATCCTTAAACCTTAAACCCTTAACACTTTAACCCCTAACACTTAAACCCTTAAATCCTATACCCTAAACCTTAAAACCCTAAACCCCAAACCCCAAACACTAAACCCTAAAACCTAAACACTAAAATTATAAACCCTAAACCCTAAAATCGTAAACCCTCTAAAACCCTAGGCCCTAAACCCCTAACCCTAAACCCCTTTAAACCTCGAAACCTAAACTTCTCTGAACCTCTCTAAACCCTAAATCCTAAACCCCTCTAAACCCAGAAACTTAAACCTCCTAAACCCTAAAATCCATCTAAACCTTAAACTTTAAAACCCTTTAATCCCTAAACCCTAAACCTTAAAATCTTAAACCCCTCTTAACCTGAAAACCCTCTAAACCATCAACCCTAAACCCTACCCTAAACACCTCTAAACCCTAAGCCCTAAACCCTAAATCCTAAACCCCTATCCCCTCCAAACCCTAAACCCTAAACTCTAAACCTCTTTAAACCCTAAGTCCCTCTAAACCCAAAATCCTAAAATCCTAAACCCTATAAAACCCTAGTCCTTAAACCCCTAAATCCTAAACCCCTCTAAACCCTAAAACCCTCTAAACCTTGAACCCTAAACCCTTGAACCCTAAACCTCTCTAATTTGTAAACCCTAAACCCCTCTAAACCCTAAAACTCTCTAAACCCTAAAGCTTAAACTCATCTAAATCCAAAACCCCTCAAAACCCTAAAACCTTTTGAACCTTCTAAGCCCTGAAACCCTAAACACCTCTAAACCCCAAACACTAAGCCTTAAAACCCTAAACCCCTCTAAATCCCAAACACTAGACCCCTAAACCATAAACCCCACTAAACCCTAACCCTTAAACCATAGACCCTTCTAAACCCTAAACCGAAACCCTAAACCTCTCTAAACCATAGACCACGTTCAACCCTAAAGCCCTATAAACCCTCAACACTAAACCCCTCTAAACACTAAACCCTAAAACCCTAAACCCCTAAAATCTAAATCCCTAAGATTTTATAAAATTAATTATAACTGATTGAATTATAAATTATGAGTTATCTAAACTTACAAATTACAAAATGTTAGGCTAAACCCTCAATACTAAACCCCTCTAAACACTAAACCCTAAACCCCTAAAATCTAAACCCCTAAGATTTTATAAAATTAAATATGACTGATTGAATTATAAATTGTGAATCACATGAACTTACAATTTACAAAATGTTAGGCTAAACCCTTTAAATTATAAACCCTAAACCCTAATTAGGGGAGTGATGGGATATTGGAATCTCACTCATTTTAATTAATATCATATATTTCTAACAATTCTTATGCACTAAATCAACAATATTTTATAGTTTATTATATAATATTTGATAGCATAATATTTTATAATTAGTAAGTCCATGTGATTTACAATTTATATTTTAATCGATATTATTTAAGGGTTTTCATCCTAAACCCTAAAACACTTCAACCCCAAACCATTAAACCTTAAAACCATGAAATTAAAATCCCTTAAAAACCACTAAAACCTAAACCTTAAACTCAAAAGCCCTAAAAACCTAAAACTCTAAAATCATAAACCTTAAAAACCATTAAACCTTAAAACCTTAAACCATAAAATATAAAACCTCTAAAATCGTAAAACCTAAAGCCCTGAACCCTAAAACCTAAACTCAAAACACTAAACATTGAATCCCAAAATCCTTAATCCTAAACACCTAAACCCCAAACATTAAAACCCAAAACCCAAACCCTAAATGTCAAACCCTAAATCCTAAACCATAAACCCTAAACCCTTCTAAACCCAAAACCCCTTAAAACCCCAAAACCCTTTAAACCCTCTAAGCCCTAAAACCCTAAACACCTCTAAACCCCAAACACTAAGACTTAAAACCCTAAACCCCTCTAAATCCCAAACACTAGACCCCTAAACCATAAACCTCACTAAACCCTAACCACTAAACCATAGACCCCTCTAAACCCTAAACCCTAAAATCCTTTAAACCCTGAACCCTAAACCTCTCTAAATCGTAGACCACGTTCAACCCTAAAGCCCTCTAAACCCTTAACACTAAACCCTAAAACCCTAAACCCCTAAAATCTAAACCCCTAAGATTTTATAAAATTAATTATGATTGATTTAATTATAAATTGTGAATGACATGAACTTACAAATTATAAAATGTTAGGCTAAACCCTCAACACTAAACCACTCTAAACACTAAACCCTAAAACCCTAAAATCTAAACCCCTAAGATTTTATAAAATTAATTATGACTAATTGAATTATAAATTGTGAATCACATAAACTTACAAATTACAAAATGTTAGGCTAAACCCTTTAAATCATAAACCGTAAACCCTAATTAGGGGAGTGATGGGACATTGGAATCTCACTCATCTTAAATCAATATCATATATTTCTGACAATTTTTATGCACTAAATCAACAATATTTTATAGTTCATTATATAATATTTAATAGCATAATATTTTATAATTGGTAAGTCCTCGTGATTTACAATTAACATTTTAATCAATATTATTTAAGGGTCTTCACCCTAAACCCTAAAACACTTAAACCCTAAACCATTAAACCTTAAAACCATTAAATTAAAATCACTAAAACCTAAACCTTAAACTCGAAAGCCCTAACAACCTAAAACCCTAAAATTAAAAACCTTAAGAACCATTAAACCTTAAAAGCTTAAACCATAAAACATAAAAGCACTAAAATCCTAAAACCCTAAACTTTGAACCCTAAAACCTTAACTCAAAACACTAAACATTGAATCCCAAAATCTTTAAACCCTAAATACTAAATCCTAAAACTCTTAAACTCAAAACCTGAACTCAAAACCTTAAACTCTAAAACCCTTAAAACCCTAAATACTAAATCCTAAAACCCTAAACCCCTAAAAACCCCAAGCCGGCCACTCCAAGCCTATAAAACCTTAAACCCTAAGCCCCTCTAAAACCTAAAACCCTATGAACCCTCAACCCTAAATCCTAAACCACTCTTAACCCTAGACTCCTCTAAACCCTAATTCTAAACCCAAAATTCTTAAACCCTAAGCCTTAAACTCTAAATTCTAAAACCTTATCCCTACCAAACCCTAATCCCTAAACCCTAAACCTCTCTAAACCTTAAGCCCATCCAAACCCCTATAAACCCAAAATCCTAAAACCCTAAAACCTCTAAAGCCCTACTCCCTAAACCCTTAAATGCTAAACCCTTCTAAACCCTAAAACCCTCTAAATCCTGAACCCTAAACCCTTAAACCGTAAACCTCTCTAGACTTTAAACCCTAAACCCTAAACCCCTTTAAACCCTTTAAGCCTTAGACCCATCTAAACCCAAAACCCCTCAAAACCCTAAAATCCTCTAAACCCTAAACACTAAGCCTTGAAACCTCTAAACTTCAAACCCTAAACCACTAAACCATAGACCCCTCTAAACCCTAAAACCCTTAAACCCTAAATCCTAAACCCTATAACCCTAAACCCTAAACCCCTTTAAACCCAAAACCCTTAGAAACTCTAAACCCTGAACACTAAACCTTGAAACTCTAAACCCCAAACCCAACACTCGTAAACCCTAAACCCTACTAAACCCTAAACCACTAAACCATAAAGCCCTCTAAACCCAAAAACCCTTAAAACCTCAAATCCTAAAACTCTCTAAACCCTGAACCCTAAAACCCTAAACCTCGCTAAACCCTAAACACTAAACCACTCCAAACCACTAAAATCCTAAACCCTAAACCCTTCTCAACCATAAAACATCACTAAACCCTCAACCCTAAACCCTAAACCACTCTAAACCCTAAACACTAAATTCTTAAGTGCTAAACCCTAAACTCTAAATCCTAAACCCCTAACCCCTCTAAACCCTAAACCCTAAAATCTCTAAGCACCTCTAAACCCAAAACCATAAAACCCTAAACCATCTAAAACCTTAGTCCCTAAACCCTAAACCCTAAAACC
The DNA here is from genome assembly GCA_017589505.3 of Metroxylon sagu. Classification (NCBI taxonomy): domain Eukaryota; kingdom Viridiplantae; phylum Streptophyta; class Magnoliopsida; order Arecales; family Arecaceae; genus Metroxylon; species Metroxylon sagu. The sequence continues at coordinate 1,403,895 of JACVBY030000640.1, read as the reverse complement.
CTCTAAGCACCTCTAAACCCAAAACCATAAAACACTAAACCATCTAAAACCTTAGTCCCTAAACCCTAAAAACCCCTCTAAACCCAAAATCCTAAGCCCCTTCAAAACCTGAACCCTAAACCTCTCTAAACCCTAAACCCCTCTAAAACCAAAATCCTAAATTGTCCTAAACCCTAAAAACCCTCTAAATCTTAAACTCTAAATCCTTTAAACCTTAAACCCTAAATCTTAAAACCCTAAACCCCTAAAAACCCCAAACCATAAACCACTCCAAACCTATAAAACCCTAAACCCTAAATCTCTTTCAAACCTAAAACCCTACAAACCGTCAACCCTAAACCTTAAACCCTAAATCACTCTCAACCTTAATCCCCTCTAAACCCTAAATCCTAAACCCTAAATCCTAAACCCCTATCCCTGCTAAACCCTAAACCCTAATCCCTAAACCTCTCTAAACCTTAAGCCCATTTAAACCCCTATAAACCCAAAATCCTAAAACCCTATTCCCTAAACCCTTAAATGCTAAACCCTTCTAAACCCTAAAACCCTCTGAACCCTAAACCCCTAAACCTTAGACCTTCCTAAACTTTAAACCCTAAACCCCTTTAAACCCTTTGAACCCTAAACCCATCTAAACCCATATCAGTAATATATCAGTTCATCATTGAGTAACATAATCCAAAATTAGAGTTCATATTGTAATGTTTCATAGCAATATTTTATAGTTCATTATATAATGTTCGATAGCTTAGTATTCTATAATTTGTAAATCCATGTGATTCACAATTTGCATTTTAATTGATATTATTTAAAGTTTTACACCCTAAACCCTAAAACGCTTAAACCCCAAATAATTAAACCCTAAAACCATGAAATTAAAACCCCCTAAAAACCCTAAAACTCCTAAACCCTAAAAGCCCTTAAACCCTAAAGCCCTAAAAACCTAAAACCCTAAAATCCTAAGCCTTACAAAATATTAAACCTTAAAACCTTAAACCCTAAACCCTAAAACCTTTTAAACCCTAAAATCCTAAAACCTTAAACCCCTAACCCTTAAACCCTGTACCCTAAACCCTATACCCTATACCCCAAACACTAAACCCTAAGCCCTAAACCCTAAAACCCTAAACCTTCTAAAATCCTCAGCCCTAAACCTATCTAAACCTCTCTAAACCCTAAATCATAAACCCCTCTGAACCAAGAAACCTAAACACCCTAAACCTTAAAAATGATCTAAACCTTAAAATTTAAAACCCTCTAATTCCTAAACCCTAAACCCCTCTCAACCCTAAAACCCTCTAAACCCTCAACCCCAAACCCTCTAAACCCCAAACTCAACACTCCTAAACCTTAAGCCCTACTAAACTCTAAATCACTAAACCATAAACCCCTCTAAACCCCAAAACCCTCAAAACCTTAAATCCTAAAACTCTAAACCCTAAACCTCGCTAAACCCTAAATCCTAAACCACTCCAAACCGTTAAAATCCTAAACCCTAAACTCTTCTCAACCATAAACAATCACTAAACCCTCAACCCTAAATCCTAAACCACTCTAAACCCTAAACCCTAAATCCTTAAGCCCTAAACTCTAAACTCTAAATCCTAAACCCCTAACACCACCAACACTAAATCCCTCTAAGCACCTCTAAACCCAAAACCTAAAAACCTAAAACCCTAGTCTTTAAACCCTAAACCCCTCTAAACCCTACACCCTAAGCCCCTTTAAACCCTACACCCTAAACCTCTCTAAACCCTAAACCCCTCTAAACCCAAAACCCTAAACCCTCCTAAACCCTAAAAACCCTTTAAACCTTAAACTCTAAAACCCTCTAAACCTTAAACCCTAAATCTTAAAACCCTATACCCCTAAAAATCCCAAACCATAAACCACTCCAAACCTATAAAACCCTAAACTCTAAACCCCTATCAAACCTAAAACCCTATAAACCCTCAACCCTAAACCCCTCTAAACCCTAAATCCTAAACCTAAAATTCTTAAACCCTAAGCCCTAAACCTTAAATTCTAAACCCCTATCCTCCTAAACCCTAAACCCTAAACCTCTTTAAACCTTAAGCCCATCTAAATCCCTATAAACCCAAAATCCTAAAACCCTAAACCCTTAAAAACCCTACTCACTAAACCCCTAAATGCTAAACCCTTCTAAACCTTAAAACCCTGAAACCTAAACTTTGAAACCCTAAACCTCTCTAAACTTTAAATCCTAAAACCTAAACCCTTTTAAATCCTGTAAACCCAAAACACCTCAAAACCCTAAAATCCTCTAAACCCTAAACACTAAGCCTTGAAACCTTTAAATCTCAAACCCTAGACCTGTAAACCATAAACCCCACTAAACCCTAAACCCCTAAACCATATACCCCTCTAAATGCTAAAATCCTTAAACTCGAAACTCTAAACCCCTCTAAATCCAAAACCACTCCAAACCTCTAAAACCCTAAACCCTAGACCCCCCTCAATCCTAAAGCCCTCTAAACCCTCAACCCTAAACCCCTCTAAACATTAAACCCCAAAACCCAAAACCCCTAAGATTTTATAAAATCAATTATGACTGATAGAATTATAAATTGTGAATCACATGAACATACAAATTATAGAATGTTAGGCTAAACCCTTTAAATCATAAACCCTAAACCCTAAATGGGAGAGTAATGGGACATTGGAATCTCACTCATCTTAAATCAATATCATATATTTCTCATAATTTTTATGCACTAAATCAACTTTGATAATCATGATAGCATATCAATAATATAACAGTTCACCATTGAGTAGCATAATCCAAAATTAGAGTTCATATTATAATGTTTCATAGCAATATTTTATAGTTCATTATATAATATTTGATAATATAGTATTCTATAATTTGTAAATCCATGTGATTCATAATTTGCATTTTAATCGATATTCTTTAAGGCTTTATACCCTAAACACAAACACTTAAACCTTAATCCATTAAACCCTAAAATCATGAAATTAAAACCCCCTAAGAACCCTAAAACTACTAAACCCTAAACCTTAAACTCTAAACCCTAAAACCCCTTAAACCCTAAAACCCTAAAACGTAAAACCTTAAAATCCTAAACCTTAAAAACCATTAAATCCTAAATTGTAAAACCTCTTAAACCCTAAAATCTAAAACACTAGATCCTAAGCCCTTAAAACCCTAACCCTTAAACCCTTAAACCATATACCCTAAACCCTAAAACCCTATATCCTAAAACTCAAACGCAAAATCCTAAACCCTAAACCCAAAATCCTAAACCCCTCTAAACCCTAAACCTCTCTAAACCCAAAACCCTAAACCCCCCAAAACCCTAAAAACCATCTAAATCTTAAACTCTAAAATGCTCTAAACCCTAAACCACAAACCCTAAAACCTTAAAACCCTAAAAACTTCAAACCCTAAACCATTCCAAACCTTTAAAACCCTAAACCCCAAATCCCTCTCAATCCTAAAACCCTCTAAACCCTCAAATCCAAACCCTATACCACTCTCAACCCTAAACCCCTCTAAAGCCTAAATCATAAACCCAAAATCCTTAAACCCTAAGCCCCAAACCCTAAATCCTAAGCCCCTATCCCCTCTAAACCCAAAACCCTAAACCTCTCTAAATCCTAAATCCTAAACCATAGACCCTTCTAAACCTTAAACCCTAAACCATAAACACCTCTAAACCCTAAACCACTCCAAACCTCTAAAACCCTAAACCCTAGACCACCTTCAACCCTAAAGCCCTCTAAACCCTCAACACTAAACCCCTCTAAACACTAAATCCTAAAACCCTAAACCCCTAAACCCTAAACCCCTAAACCCTAAACCCCTAAGATTTTATAAAATTAATTATGACTGATTGAATTATAAATTATGAATCACATTGACTTATAAATTACAGAATGTTAGGCTAAACTCGTTAAATCATAAACCCTAAACCCTAATTGAGTGAGTGATAGGACATTGGAATCTCACTCAAATTAAATCAATATTATATATTTCTCACAATTCTTATGCACTAAATCGACTTGATAATCATGATAATTTATCAATAATATATCAGTTCACCATTGAGTAGCATAATACAGAATTAGAGTTCATATTATAATGTTTCATAGTAATATTTTATAGTTCATTATATAATGTTTGATAGCATAGTATTCTATAATTTGTAAATCCATGTGATTCACAATTTATATTTTAATCAATATTATTTAAGGGTTTACACCCAAAACCCTAAAACACTTAAACACTAAACCATTAAACCCTAAAATCATGAAATTAAAACCACCTAAAAACCCTAAACCCTAAACCTTAAACACTAAAAGCCCTTAAACCCTAAAGCCCTAAAAACCTAAAACCCTAAAATCCTAAACCTTACAAACCATTAAACCCTAAAACTTTAAACCCTAAACCCTAAAACCTCTTAAACCTTAAAATCCTAAAACCTTAAACCCCTAACCCTTAAACCCTTAAATCCTATACCGAAACCCTAAAACCCTAAACCCCAAACCCCGAACACTAAACCCTAAAACCTAAACACTAAAACTTTAAATCCTAAACCCTAAAACTTTTAAAACCTTAGGCCCTAAACCCCTAATCCTAAACCCCTTTAAACCTCGAACCCTAAACCTCTCTAAACCCTAAATCCTAAACCACTCTAAACCCAGAAACCTAAACACCCTAATGCCTAAAATCCATCTAAACCTTAAACTTTAAAACCCTCTAATCCCTAAACCCTAAACCCTAAAAACCTAAACCCCTCTAAACCTAAAACCCTCTAAACCATCAACCCTAAACCCTACCCTAAACACCTCTAAACCCTAAATCCTAAACCCAACTTCCTTAAACCCTAAGCCCTAAACCCTAAATCCTAAACCTTTATCCCCTCCAAACCTTAAACCCTATACCCTAAACCTCTCTAAACTCTAAGCCCCTCTAAACCCCTCTAAACCCAAAATCCTAAAACCCTAAACCCTCTAAAACCCTAGTCCCTAAGCTCCTAAATCCTAAACCCCTCTAAACCCTAAAACCCTCTAAACCTTGAACCCTAAACCCTAAAACCCTAAACCTCTCTAAACTCTAAACCCTAAAAACCTCTAAACCCTAAAAACCTCTAAACCCTAAAACCCTTTAAACCCTAAACCCATCTAAACCCAAAACCCCTCAAAACCCCAAAACCTTTTAAACCCTCTAAGCCCTGAAACCCTAAACACCTCTAAACCCAAAATACTAAGCCTTAAAACTCTAAACCCCTCTAAATCCCAAACACTAGACCCCTAAACCATAAACCCACTAAACCCTAATCCCTAAACCATAGACCCCTCTGAACCCTAAACCTTAAAACCCTTTATACCCTAAACCCTAAACCTCTCTAAATCGTAGACCATGTTTAACCCTAAAGCCCTTTAAACCTTTAATACTAAACCCTAAAACCCTAAACCCCTAAAATCTAAACCCCTAAGATTTTATAAAATTAATTATGACTGATTGAATTATAAATTATGAATGACATGAACTTACAAATTACAAAATGTTAAGCTAAACCCTCAACACTAAACCCTTCTAAACACTAGACCCTAAAACCCTAAAATCCCAAAATCTAAACCCCTAAGATTTTATAAAATTAATTATGACTAATTGAATTATAATTCATGAATCACATGAACTTACAGATTACAAAATATTAGGCTAAACCCTTTAAATCATAAACCCTAAACCCTAATATTTGATAGCATAATATTTTATAATTGGTAAGTCCTTGTGATTTACAATTAACATTTTAATCGATATTATTTAAGGGTCTTCACCCTAAACCCCAAAACACTTAAACCCCAAACCATTAAACCTTAAAACCATGAAATTAAAACCACTTAAAAACCCTAAAACCGCTAAAACCTAAACCTTAAACTCGAAAGCCCTAACAACCATGATATTAATTGACCGTTAGCCAATTTAGAATATTTAATGACTTTGGACTTTATCATCCTCTCGACCTAATCACAATGGCAGGTTAACTAATTTCTCACCTTACTCTCATGTGTCTAGGTTTTTTTTTTTTTTTTTGTGATAAGATGTTGCTCTCATGTATACTTGAACTGGTCTTTTGATTTGGACTATAAATTATTGGATGTTATCAATCAATCAGATAAATGGACATGATCTTATTTAATTTGAATATAGATTAATGTAATATTAGTTGATAGTGAAAATGAGGCACGTAAAGGATGTTTCATGCCATCTATGCCAGTAGGAAAACCCTTCATTGCAGACCAAGTGTATAGAAATTGTGCTATTTCAGTAGAGGGTCAAGACCTGGCAGAGATTTGATCCCATTAGAGCTAAAAGAGTTTGATGCTATTCTGGGGATGGATTGGCTATCCGTGCATGAAACCAAGGTAGATTATTCAAAGAAGGAGGTAGTGTTTCATACCTCAGATGGTAAGAAGGCCTGTTTTATAGATGAGAGAAGAGTGTTACCCTCATGTATGATTTCAGCTTTGATAGCTGGTAGAATGCTGAGAAAGGGGTATGAGGCCTTTCTAGCATGTGTGGTGAATGTAGAGGGTAATGGCCCATAGTTGATGAATATCCCAGTAGCATGTGAATTCCCAAATGTATTTTATGAGGAATTACCCGGGGTACCACCAGATAGAGAGATGGAGTTCAGTATAAATCTAATCTCAGATGCCAGACCTATAGCCAGGGCACCTTATAAAATGGCTCCAGCAGAGTTAAAAGAATTAAAGGTCCAGCTTCAGGAATTGCTTACTAAGGGGTTTATTAGACCTAGTGTTTCTCTTTGGGGTGCACCAGTATTGTTTGTAAAGAAGAAGGATGGTACCTTGAGATTGTGTATAGATTATAGATAGCTTAATAAGGTAACCATTAGAAATAATTATCCATTGCCAAGGATAGATGATCTATTTAATCAGCTTCAGGGGGCAGCAGTGTTTTCAAATATTGACCTTAGATCTGGGTATCATCAGTTGAAAATAAAGAAGGAAGATGTGCCAAAGATTGCTTTTAGAACCAGATATGGTCATTATGAATTTTTAGTGATGCCTTTTGGTTTGACTAATGCCCCAGCTGCTTTTATGGGTTTGATGAATTAGGTGTTTCAAAAATTTCTAGATAAATTTGTGATAGTGTTTATTGATGATATCCTAATTTATTCTAGAAATGAAGAAGAACATGAGCAGCATCTGAGGACAGTGTTGCAGATTTTAAGAAAGAAGCAATTGTATGCTAAGTTGAGTAAGAGTGAATTCTAGCTAGATAAAGTAAACTTTTTGGGGCATGTAATTTCAGTTTAGGGTATTATGGTAGATCCCCAAAAAGTAGAGGCCATAATGAATTGGGAAGCACCTACTAATCAAACAGAAGTAAAGAGTTTCTTGGGCTTAGCAGGATATTATAGAAGATTTATAGAAAATTTCTCTATCATAGCTTCACCCATGACTAAACTACTAAGAAAGAATACCATATTTGAATGGTCCAGTGAGTGTCAGGAAAGTATGAATGAATTGAAGGGGAAGTTGACATCAGCTCCAGTACTTACACTTCCAGACAGTAGCAGTGATTATGTGATATATAGTGATGCATCTCTTAAAGGGATAGGATGTGTACTGATGCAGAATAGGAAGGTGATTGCCTACATTTCTAGACAGCTAAGATCCCATGAAGAGAATTATCCCACTCATGATTTAGAATTAGCAGCAGTAGTGTTTGCCTTAAAGATATGGAGACACTATCTTTATGGGAGGAGATGCCAGATATTTACTGATCACAAGAGCCTTAAGTATATCCTAACCCAGAAAGAACTGAATCTTAGGCAAAGGAGATGGATTGAATTGATAAAGGATTATGACTGCACTATAGAGTATCACCCAGGGAAGGCCAATGTAGTGGCTGATGCTTTGAGTAGAAAGTCCACAGCAACTCTATCTTTCATTAGAGCAGTGCAGCTACCTCTGATGATAGAATTGAGAGAGAGTTAGATGCAGAGTTGGCAGCAGATAGTTCAGGGGCTTTACTAGCAAATTTCAGAGTTAGACCAAGGATACTTGAGGAAATAAGGGAGGCTCGTGTAAAGGATCCGCAGCTATTCTAAAAGCTAAGGAACTAGTGCAGAATGGATCCCAATCAGAATTTTCAATCAGAGATGATGGTATGATATTATTCAAGGGCCGAATATGTGTGCCAGCGCAGAATCCCTGAGAGAGCAAATTTTGGAGGAAGCCCATAGTTCAGCCTATGCAATGCACCCAGGAAATACTAAGATGTATAGGACTATTAAGCAAAGTTATTGGTGGAATGGGATGAAAAAGGAGATAGCTGGGTTTGTTTCTAAATGTTTGGTGTGCCAGCAAATTAAAGCAGAACATCAAAGCCCAGCTAGCAAAATGCAGCCATTATTTGTGCCAGAATGGAAGTGGGAGCACATTACTATGGACCTTGTTGTAGGTCTCCCAAAGACAAGGAGAGGCAATAATTCTATTTGGGTGATAGTAGATAGGCTGACTAAGTCTACTCACTTTTTGCTTATCCAGATTTTATTTACCTTGGACAGATTAGCAAAACTATATGTAAATGAAATTGTAAGTAGATATGAGGTACCAGTATCTATTGTATCAAATAGAGATCCAAGGTTTACCTCTCATTTTTGGGTAGAGCTGCAGAAAGCTTTAGGCACTAAGCTGAGATTTAGTACAGCTTTTCACCCCCAAACTGATGGGCAGTCAGAGAGGACCATCCATACACTGGAGGATATGCTGAGAGCATGTGTCATTGAGTTTACAGGAAGCTGGGATGAATACTTACCATTGATTGAGTTTGCATATAATAATAGTTATCATTCTAGCATTGATATGGCACCTTATGAAGCTTTGTATGGAAGAAAATGTAGAACCCCAGTGTGTTGGAATGAGGAAGGTGAGAGAAGGCTGTTAGGCCCAGAGTTAGTGCAGCTCACAGCAGACTAAGTTAAGATTATTAGAGCAAAGTTAAAGGCAGCTCAGGATAGACAGAAAAGCTATGCAGATAAGAAGCATAGAGAAGTCAAATTTGAAGTAGGAGATAGAGTATTTTTGAAGGTATCCCCTTGGAAGGGAATAATGAGGTTTAGAAAGAAGGGAAAGTTGAGTCCCAGATACATTGGACCCTATGAGATCATTGAGAAGGTTGGAACACTTGCTTACAGATTAGCCTTGCCACCAGAACTCTCTCAGATACATAATGTGTTCCATGTTTCGATGTGCCGAAAGTATGTATCAGACTCTTCCCATGTAATTCAGTCGGAGCCAGTAGAGTTACAAAAAGATCTATCTTATGTAGTAGAGCCAGTGCAAATCTTGAGCCATGAGGTTAAGCAGCTCCGTAGTAAGAAAATTCCTCTAGTTAAAGTGCAGTGGCAGAATCACCAGAAAGAGGAAGCTGCATGGGAGAGAGAGGATGAGATGAGATTAAAGTACCCTCATTTATTCTAATTTGAAAATAGCTAAATTTTGGGGATAAAATTTTTTTAAGGGGGAAAGGGTTGTAACATCCCGAATCTCAAAGCAATATCCTAATCTTGAAGCATAAAATTTATCATGAATGAAGGGGCACTTTTGAAATTTTATCAATATCATTTGAACAATTGGTGAGGGGTATAAAGGGAAAGGATACCAAAGTCATTTGAAAATTTGATTAAGGGTAAAGTAGAAAAAAGGGTCCCGCCGTCATTCGTAAATTTCTCCAAGGGTAAAGAGGGAATTTGTCAAGGGCTTTTTTATGAGTGGAGAAGGGTAAAAATGCATGGTGAAGAGGCATGCCATGTGGACTTTAAAAGGGCATTTTGGAGATTTATTTGAGGGCAAATTGGGGATTTGCCAAGGTATTTAAAAACCCCCTTAATCCTCTCCTTCATCCATCGTAAGAAAAATCAAGAGAGAGGGAGAAGAGGGCGGTGGAAGAGGAGAGAAAATTTCAGCCGTAGGGAAGAAGAAGAAGAAGAAAGAAAGAAGAAAAAGAAAAAGAAAGGAAGAAGAAGAAGAAGAAGAAAGGAGGAAGAGAAAGGGAGAAAGCTTGGTGTCTTCTCTTCTTGTCATCCTTAAGGTAAACCCTAAACTTTCTAAGGTTTTAGATAAATGATAAAATCATGTGTTAGAGAGAAAAGGAAAAGAAATAAGAGAGGATTTCATGTTATGAAAATGATGAGGATTTATGTTTGATGGAGAAAAAGGTGGAAAACCTAGTATATGATGCGTAGATGAAACCTTTTTCTTATATCATTTTCATATCCAGCTTAAGAATAGCATGATACCATGTAAGGGTGATGAATCCATGTAGTTATGAAACCGAATGATAAGAGGAAAAGGTAGAGAATTTTGGTATGCATTTAAGGGGCATACATGCATGTTTCATGGAAAAACCTAGGTGTCTGTCGCCTAAATAAATTTATATATGGTAATATAGGTCAAGGAAATCAAGTAAATGAGCCTTTTCAAGAAGAGTAGCAACTGTGGAAAGGAAGAAATAGCATGTGAGTGGGTTTCTCATCTATCTTGTGAAATGTTTCATAATAGTATAGTGACATTTTGTTACAAAATGAGTGTATTATACTAAGTATAGTATCTTCAGAAATCAAATATGGGAAATGAGAACCGGTTATAATATTATTATATTTGTAAAGCATGTTTAAAAGCAAGGCATGAGTTTAAAGAATAAGTATGGATTTACAGCATGTTTTAAAGCAAGACATGAGTTTCAGACAAAGCATGAGTTTCAGCAAAGTATAGAGTTTCATGAAAAAGCATTTCTTGGATAAAACATATGTTTCAGTAAAGCATAGAAATTGTCCTTCAGAGTTATATTTCAAAGTAATGCGTGGGCATGCCTGAATAGAAATGATTCAAGAAAACATAGCTGATTGTATATTGGATTATAAACTTATACTTGAGTATTTTTACAGCATACAACATAAATAGCATTAGGGCATCTATGGGACTGATCACCCTGTAGACTGTGCCATAGCATGAGCATTGCACACACTATTATAGCCGGCACCTCCTTGCGACTCGATCGTACTATGATCCCTAGGCCAGGGGGGAGTACAAGCTAGATCAGCCCAGTGGGGCGGATGGCAAGCAGCCCAATGGGGTAAAGAATCACAGCTTAGTAAAGAGCTAGGATACTATACAAGCCAAGGTGGCTCAGAGATATTAGCCCAAGGGAGGGGCAACCAGGAGGCCCAAGGAAAAGGGGGCAAGTTCACACCTGGGGTGAACCGCACATGTGAGGGGTGCCATGTGGTGCGGGGATCCTCGGCGCTCAGTACGCTCACCCATTGAGAGTACACCTGCAGGAGGGCGACTGTAGGAATGTACCTTAGTGGTAGCACACCCAGCCCATCATCATGGAATTTTGTAAATATGGTATTTCTTTATTTAAGTTATATTATTGAAAGCATAAGCTAACTTATGAGTTAACTTATCTCATTTATAAAAATTTATGTATCGATTGCGATATGTTGCGCTGATATACTTATGAGCTTATAACGTGATTCTCAACTTCTTTTCATAGTTAGATGGTTATCTAGTCACTGGGACTTAGGCCTCACCCCTCTTGTGTTCACATTTTTATTTCAGATCAGTGTTAGAAATTCTTCGGGGCTAGCAGCTGAGTTTAAAATATTCAAAGACTAAGCAGGTGGGCTTAGCATCTTAGTTTCAGTACCGAAATTTTTGTATGTGTTATTAGTGTTTGAAGGAGTTGGTGGATGTAAAGAGGATTGTAAGGTACTTTTGTATATTAAGAGTGGTGATTGAGATGATGATATATGTATATTTATATCCGTGAAGTTGTAATTATATGATGTAAATATCAGAGTTGGCCTGGAGATGAATAATGATGTGTATGTATAAGATGTTTTTAAACTGAGCAGGATCAAGTAAATTAACTATTGTTGTTTGATGACATATGTGATTAAATTGAGCAGGTTAAATGTTATTGACAGGATAATGTATATTAGGCATGTAACTTATGGGAATTTGATAGGGTTCACTTGTGCCTTATGGTCTATACCATAAGACTAGTAGAACTCTAACCAAATTTCTATAAGTTGGCACGTGTCAGGGAGAGGTCCCGACACACATAGCTACCTAGCCTATTGAAAGGTTCAAACATGTAAATTCTAATAAGATATGAAATAATTAATTCATAATTACAATTTTGCTAATGCAATCTATCCTATATTTATGTTGCTAAATCACATTCTCTCTCATGTATTAGTTCAAAAGTTAGCATGAAAGAAACTGCTCCTAATTATTATCTATGCTCCATTTCTTATTCAAAGTCTAGTGGCGATAAAATTTCTTTTGTTGTGAACCGTAAAACCTTTTCTTTTCTAAAAATTATATAGATTATTTTAAATCTTTAAAAAAAGTTAATTAAAATTATTATAAGAACGAATTAAATCTAATTAATTTTAAATTTAAAAAATTTAAATTTATATCATTTTTATATAATTTAATCATTGAAATATAAAGAATGAAGAAGAAAAAAAAAGAATATAATGATTCATTTATTTTCTATCCGACCATATTCTCTCGCATTTATTAGTTCGAAAGTTAGTGTGAATGAAACTACTCCAAACTTCAGGCTTTGCTTCATTTTTTTTTTCGTCCAAGTTTGGTAATAATAAAATCCCTTATGTCATGAACAGTAAATTCTTTCTTTTATAAAAATTATCTAGCATGTTTTAAATCTTTAAAAAGAGAAATTAATTAAAATCATTATAGAAACAAATTAAATCTAATTAATTTGCAAATTAAAAAAAAATTAAATTTTATATTATTGTTAGATAATTTAATCATTGAAGCACGAAGGATGAAAAATGAGAAAGAATATTATAATCCATTCGTTTACTCCCATATTTATTTTAGCCAGCACACTTATTCTATCACTAAACCATACCGCATTAGCCGTAGTCGGCGAAGGAACGGAAACTAAATAATATTCCATGTGCGGCGAAAAATAGTCGTCCCTCCTTGGATTTGTCGTTTACTGTTCACGACTTTAAGACGCCCGTCCGTCGATAAAGTTCAGTTTCCGAAATCCGAAGTCTAGAATTTTCGACGCCGAGAAGGGCTGATACTCGTAAGTAAAAGTACACGCTTCGCTAATAAATAAAGAGTAAGTATATATATATATATATATATGCTCCCAATTTATTAAAATTTTTAAATGTTTAATTATTACAACCTAACTTTTAATATTTTAAAAATATTAGAGAAGAGTGGGATTAAGGATTCCATCTTCACATTGTTTCTATAAATAAATAAATATATATATGAAATTATGAAATTAATTAGAAGCACTGTTCCACCTCACCCCTCGGTGACAGCATAAATTTTTTTGAAATTATAAAATTAATATTTATTTCATATTAATAAATCTAATATTTATTTTTTAAATTTTTTATTTATTAGTAAAATAATTAGAATTTTAATTTTATTAAAAAGTAAATATTATTTAAATATATAATAATAGTACATTACTTAACGGATTAATAGGAGAGAAACAAGGTGAGGTAAGGATATATTTATTTCATCAACCTCATTCTCGCTAACGAAACAAAATAATTTCTATATTCATCTTTGCCAATGCTCAAGCGGACGCGCGTTGGAATCATAATATTCTTAAACTACAATAAGTGAAAGTTGGAGGGTCAAAATGAATTTTGAGGGAAGGTTTAAGGACCAAAAGAATATTCTAGCCTTTATTTTATTTATTCGCTTGCTTGGTCGCGTGGAGTTTTCTTTTGCGGACCGTATGCCGTCGGCCAAGTTCCGTGGTCGTTCTTCGCTCTCCTTTTCGCCCGTGATTTCTCTGTATCTCTCTCTTCCCCCAGAGAGAACGAGAGAGATCCAAAGAGAAACGAGCGAAAAGCGTTTTTGTCCTGAAGCTTTTTCACGGTTTTTAAGCAGGAAAGAAGAGAAAGTTTTGATTTTTTTTTTTAAATATTTATCATTTGATTCGATTGTTTAGGTCGCTCCCTATGATTCTTCTGTATTTAGTACGATTTTGAGCTGTTTGTAGCCTATTTATTGAGAGAGAGAGAGAGAGAGAGAGAGAGAGAGAGAGGTGGTGTTGGTGTTCCAATCTGGGTTCGCTTACGTCTCGACTCGCGGACGGAAGAGGAGGGGAAGACAGGGAAAGATTGGATGCGGTGTAGAAGTTTCGATGTGGAAGAAGGGAGTTGATGTGAGAGCGATGGCGAAGGATGTCCGGGATCTGAATCGGATGGCGGCGGACAGCGAAGTGGCGGGGGATCGGGCTGCGGAGGCGGAGGCGGAGCGCGACGTCTGGAGAGGATACCTTCAGAAGTTTAGCCTTTATGAGACTACATCGGTGAGAAAATAGCTTTGGTTTTGAATTTATTACTCATCAATATCTTATCCTTCTTTTTGTTCTCTTTTATTTCTTTTCGGCATCAATTCTTTGTCTGCCGTCGATCTTTCTGGTCCATCGATCTCATGAGAATGTGAAACTGTGCGTTACCTTGTGATAAATTCCTTTATTCTTCCTAGCTTGTTTTTAGAGATGCAATTTATTCGAGTTTGATTTTTTTTTTTTTAATTTTTATACATGGCATCTAGATAAGGAAAAAATCTCCTAGTTTTTCTTTGTTTTGATCTCATAGCAATACACACACATTCCCGACGTGTTTGCTTGTAAAACTGCACTTTGGTGTTTTTTTTTTTTTTTTTTTTTGTGATAAGTTGCAAGATTCTGCCGATACTGGATGTAACCTACTATACCAGTATCAAACGCCCTTAGTTACGTCAAATTGACCTCGTACCAACATGATACGGGTATGGGTTTGGTGCCAAAACTTGAATTTTAGGTTTGCTATATAATGAGAATGAAAGGATTCTCGAGCTTTTATATTTTCTTCTGGTTAGTGCTTTGTACATACTTGTGTGGTGCAAAAACAACCTGGCAGTCATGGTTTTTTTCAATTGATTCTAGCATTTGAAACTCACCAATGTCTTATGAGTCCCATCTTGGAGTACTGCGTTTGTTAATGGCTACATCATTATATGTTGCTTAGCGCATTTCATCTGAATGATTTGATGATAATTTTTATCCAACAGTTCATCCTTGGTTGCATGAAGAAACGGTAAGTGTTATAGGTCCACTATTTGTGTCGGTGCATAATGATAATGGTTTGCTCTTGCTGCATGATGCTGCAGAAATTTTATATGATTGGAACAGACAAGAGTAGAAGGATATGGAGAGTGTTAACAATTGATAGATTGGAGCCTTGTGAGTTGAACATCCATGAGGATCCCACCATTTACTCAGAAATCGAATGCTATGACTTGTTGAAGCGAATACAGGAAGGGAACAGGTCAACTGGGGGACTGAAATTTGTCACAAAATGTTACGGAATTGTTGGTAAGCATAGCCTTGGTTCTTTTTATAATAATACCTTATAAAGGATGTTGCATTCCTAATCAGCTACTTTTTGTGATGCTACAATGAAGTGATATTTGTATAATATTTTCAGGGTTTGTCAAGTTCGTAGGGCCTTACTACATGTTGCTCATTACAAGAAGAAGGAAAATCGGCACTATATGCGGCCATGTGGTGTATGCTGTCTCAAAGAGTGAATTGATTGCACTTCCACATTCTACTGTGCGCTCCAATATGGCTTATTCTAAGGATGAGAACAGGTCTTTTGTCTATTCTGAATGTGAAGAATGTGTGATGTCTGCTGTACTTCTAAGGGAGACTGTAATCATTAGTGTTAAGAAAGTGTGTCATTCTGTGCCCAGAAATGTTATAATGTTGAACTTCTATTCTTGGTGTTCAAGCTTTTCAGTTTTCAACAGATCATCTAAATTATTGAGGACTTCCATTTCTGATTGACATTGCCTATGCACTGTGAGGGTTATATTAGTTGTAAAGTTGAAGATATTTCAAGCCTTATTTCATATTTTGCTTTTCTGTAATTCATTCACTAGCTTGTGTTTTGCAACCCTAATCAATGCTTAAATGATTCAATTATCTTATTGTTTTTGTCAGCTATAGATGTAAATTTAATAGGAGTCAGTAATGTCTTTGTAAGTATTCCACACTCCTTTAAATTTGTTTCATTTGTTGAGAGCACGTATGTTAATTTTATAGTCATTACAGTTTCTTGGGGCCTAAATGCCAGATAGGTTACTTCTTATGTACCGAGGCAACTTCCATGCAATTTTGAGGTTGTCATAAAATGTTCATTTGATACGAGGTATTATGGACAAGTTCAGGTTTCTTATTGTTTCTATTGCAGGAAAATGGTTAAATCAATCACAAAATTTTTCTTCAGTCTTTTCCTTGTTTTCATTGCGCATTGACAGAGGCATTCACAATTTTGTTTCTTTCATGGATGTCGCAGATACAAGAGGCTCCTCTGTATGGTAGATCTCACAAAGGACTTCTTCTTCAGCTACTCATACAACATAATGCGTAGTCTTCAAAAGAATGTATGTGATGGGGAGACAGAACAAGTTCTTTATGAAACAATGTTTGTGTGGAATGAGTTCTTGACACGTGGGATTCGGAATCATCTCAAAAACACTATATGGACAGTTGCATTGGTCTATGGATTTTTTAAACAGGTAAATTTTGAAACACTGCTTTTAGGATATCTCTAGGAATATTTTATGGTGACAATTATCTTAAGGAAGCATGTTAAGAAATTTTTTTCCTTTTTTGGGTCAATGTTTCTTCTTGATGGCATGTTGTGCCAGAAATGAATGTGGCTCTGTTATACAGGTATGAGAATCTACCGTCCATTGTTCAAATTCAATTCTGGCACTGTCTCAAGGTCATCTTGGAGCCTCTGTTCTTGTTAAGTCATGCTGCCGATGCATGTATAGACCCACAGGCCACTAAATTTATGTTCGCTAGTTCATACTTGTTCTGCTTACATGTGTAAATAAGTCATCATTTGTGGTTCTGTGTTGCAATGTGAACAGTTTGAATTTGGGGGCCAATGATTCAGCACATGTAAATTCATGTTGAATTTTCTCTCTAACTTGGAGTCTTCTCCTCTCACTCATAAATTGTTACTTTGACTTTATTCCATAATGAAGCATTTATTTTATTTACATATTGCTTAGTCTTGTTTTGAATATGTTTCCATGTGTTTAGAGTGATTACTGCAGGTACTGGTTTTTCTATATGGATAACTTAGTTTTAAAGGAAAAATCTATAGTCTTACACTGACCTGTTGCAGAATTCAGATTACCTAGTTACGTGCGAATTGTGCTGCTAATAGCAGGAACATAGTGCATTAACTTCTGCACAAGTAATTACGTTTCCCTGGTCTTGTGTAAATGTATGTCCAGTTTCCATATGTTTTGGAAGTTGATGACCGTTTGTGTTCTTGTCACTGTGTTGTCTAGTTTCTATTTTGTTATTGAGAATCCAAGAACATATGATGGATTGACATATATCTATTCAGGCTAAACTCTCGATCTCTGACAAAGACTTCAGACTGACACTTATTGCCAGGCGCTCACGCCACTTTGCCGGACCCAGGTTACTATGTTACGTGTTTGGAATTTAGGGCCAAATTTTATTCTAATACTATCATTGAAAGTGTTTTGACTAAATAAATGGTCATAATGGATATCTACTGTATAAACACATCCATTTGTTTTTGCTAATTGTTGAAATATATCTATTTCGTTTGTTCACAGGTACCTAAAGCGTGGTATTAATGAAAAGGGCAGAGTTGCCAATGATGTTGAGACAGAACAGATTGTGTTTGAAGATGTGCCTGGCAAAGTTCCTACACAGATAACTTCTGTTGTACAAAACAGAGGTTCCATACCTCTTTTTTGGTCCCAAGAAACTTCACGGCTGAATATTAGGCCTGATATCATCCGTAAGATTTGGACATATTAAATTCACTTTGCTATTAAATTTGGAGATTTCATTTTTTATTTTCTTTTTCCCTTTCACTCCCAACACTCTCCCAAAAAAAATTCAGTGCAGAAGAAGGACCAGAGCTATGAAGCTACGCGGCTTCACTTTGACAATCTTGTAGAGAGATATGGGAATCCAATAACTATTTTGAACTTAATTAAGGTGGGTCTCTAAATTGACTTGCGTTCATACTTATATAAAAAGATAAACATATTATATTTTTGAGTCAAAATGTTTAAGTAATAAATTGATTGCTTATCCAATTTTTATACACTCATAGATTTCTAGTAACATATATTCACTTCTGGATCATCTGCATACTACTCTTTGTTTTCATACTCTGATGCAAACAGATGTGTGAGAAGAAGCCTCGAGAATCTTTGCTCCGTGCAGAATTTGCACATGCGATTGATTACATAAATAAAGATTTATCAGAGGAGAACTTTTTGAGATTCTTACATTGGGATCTTCAAAAAGATTACCGAAGGTATCCAGCTGCTTCTTTTATTTCTCTCTCTATTCAAGATTTGATCCATTCTCTTTCTTCTGTTGGTTAATATTCAAGATGTGATCCTAACATTAAATGATAAATCTTGTCCAGAAAAGGTACAGATGTGCTGGCATTATTGTGCAACGTGGCAGCATGTGTGTTAGATCTAACTGGATTCTTTTATTGTCTAGTAACACCAGCTTTAACAATTCAGGGTGCTTCTAAGTGGCCGATCATTGCGTAAGTGTTCTACTTACAGTGCATTATCTTTTGATTAGGCATTTATTCTTTCAAACATTTCATTTTTGCTTTTTGCCTGCATTTATTTTATTTTCTTTTTTTTTTTGTAGTCCTTTCTCAGATCAACATTAATGTTCATTTTTGGTTTGCACAATCAATGATTCTGTCTTAAATACCTTACAAAAATGCTATTCAGTAAGATGTATTATATGGAAATTTCTTTTTTATCACTTTTATATAGTGTCCTAAGACATTTTAGGAATCTAGTTAAATAGTCTTATGGTTTACGGGTTTCATTGGAATCTTGTGTGCTATATATCTCACCTTCCACTCTAGGCATGTGTTTTTTATTCATGAAAGCTTTTAAGTTCTCAAGTATAATCTTTACTCGATCATCCTCGTATGGTAGTCATGCAACACAAGTTACCCCGCAAGGTCCATGGATTCAGTATAAAGAGTTAGGGTTCATTATCAAGGGTATGGTCTAGATGAATAAATTATTCTTCTCCTAAAATGGTTTTGAAGATCCAGGTGCTTGGAGATAGGTTACTAAGGAGTTAGCAATGTGGCATGATCATCGACAACACTAATGAATGAGATTTTGGAGAAATATAATGAAGTAGTTATTAGTTAAAAGTTTTAGAATATCTAGGCAAAACAGCTAGGTCATGGTTTAATTTGGTTGTTAATTAACAGTCAGGGGTGCTAAATGGGCTGGGTCTAGGCAAAGCATGTCTATGTTTTTGAATAGGACCAAGTTAAAGTCCGGGCTTGAAAAAATATATAATTAGGTCACTTAGCTCATTAAGGCCCCTAGAAATAATTCTTAGCCTTCTGCCTTGTGTTTGGCATCACTTAATTTTGATTTGATTTGATTTAAAAGAAACTTTATAAGAGGGGAGGGGGATCTAGATTATGGAGGAACCTTTAAGAGACTCAGGGAAGGAGAGAGCTAACGTGGTACAACGCACAATATTTGGAGTAAAGGCCAATGGAATCATGTGAGAGTTTGCTAAATAGGTAGGAGAATCTCTAAAGCACATGCAACTTCAAGAAGAAGTTGGTGGTTTGCTATGTAAAAAGATGCACGGTACCAAGCATCCAACTAAGGTAGTGATGAAAAATAAAGTGATGGTTGATCTTAAAGTGCTTGGTACTGAAAACTGGATTGCACCGAAGAGCACTTTGGTTGTCCCAGTATTAGACTGGTGCATTGATGAAGACACTTGTTAACATAATCAAGCTCTGTAGCCAAACAACCTCTGCTAACATCTTTTGATAATATGGCATTGTGCCTTGAACAGGAGACAGTTTTTGCTGCTTCACTTTTCAAGAGATGTGAGAACCAACCTGAAATGTGGTAGAAGGTGATAGGGTACATGAACAACTTAGGCAATTCATAAGGAGAGACAGTGAGTTAAATTACACTCCCAACAAAATTCTATTGGTGACATAGTCTAGTCAAGGGCTTACAGGATCCAGGCAAAACTTTAAGTGAAGCTCGAAAGGTGAAAGGGAGGTATGAGATAATAATGTTAGCAGTATTCTTTTTGTTAGCAAAGCAGGATCCTGTGAAGATGGTATATATCCTCAGTTTTGAGTACTTCTAAGCTATTTTTATGTTATTTCTGAGTTTCTTCGCTACCAAAATCTAGTATTTGTTACTTCTGTAATTCATTTCCATGTTAGAAACAACACTTTTGCTCGTTACTTTTAATGGACTTCCTGTGTGATGGTCCTGTCTATCTTTCATATTGTTCTGGGACCCTAATACATCATAATACATGTTGTCATTGCAAATTTTGTGCCCAACTTTCTTACTTTTATATTGTCTACAATTTGTTCTTAAATTTTAAATATTTTCCCAATGTGATTGTCACAGGAAAGATAATGATGATGACTGTCCATGCAATATTTATGACAGTCGAGCAGAAGGTGTTGTAAAATGTGGAAATGAAACCTCAGAAGGTAAAATGGAGAACCCTGATATCTCTGGAAGAGAGTCTCCCGCAGATGAATCTAAAAGGGATGGAAGCTATTTGGGCAAACTATCCATTTTTCAAAAGGGTGTCCTCAGGACAAATTGTATAGATTGCTTGGATCGCACAAATGTTGCACAATATGCCTATGGTTTAGTTGCTCTAGGGCATCAGCTTTGTTCCCTGGGCTTTATAGATGTTCCTAGAATTGATCTAGATGCCCCTTTGGCTGATGATCTAATGGCTTTCTATGAGAGGATGGGTGACACTCTTGCTCTACAATATGGTGGATCTGCTGCCCACAACAAGGTATTTTTTTGTGGAATGCATAGCTTATAATGATCACTCTCTAGGAGAGATACTATTTTTGCTTGCTTTAATATAATGATTACGGTGCGTGCATGCTTTATACTGGTATCTTTATAGGGGTCAGATGGAATTGATTGTTTGTAATTGTAGTCTGATTTTTCATTCTGGAGGTTCTGTTTTACTTTTTGATCATGTGTAAGCTTCTTTTTGGGTTTGGTATTCAAGCTCAAAGGTATAACATCTGCAATTTTTTGACCTCATGTGGTTGATGCTAGTGCTATATCCCATAAGGAATGTTTCCAGTTCTGGCTAAACAATGATTTATTCCTGCCAGACTCTTGCCTCAATCTAATATCAGACGTGGACATCATTACAAGCTATAAGATGCGCTGTATATAGGATCATTTGGTTCTAGCAGTGAAACAACAATTACATTGTTGTTTTCATATATTCCCATCGAGTCTCGTCTAGTAGCTAAATAAATTTGATAATATTGAACATATGATGCTAGTTTGCTTTCGGGACTAAGGTAATTTTATGCAAAAGAATAGTTATTTTGAGGGATATTTTACTCAGTGGAAATCATATAGCAGAGTAGAAAAATTTTGACATGGCTCTCTTGGCAGGTTCTGCATCATGTGCATCATGGTAGCAAGTTTAAATTGTTTATGTTTTGTGGACAGCAAAAAACTTGAGCAACTAATGCTTTTCTCATCTAACATTGTGAAAATACGTTGTGAATAGTTTTAAGGTTGCTTTTGTTTCTTTTGAAGTATACTCTGGAAAGAACTTTGCTTCATGCTTTTAATGGTCTTTTGTGAAGTGTGAGAAAGATGAGGAGATAGAATATGTTAATATTCACATTTCCCAAGCCAATCAAGATGTGGTGGTCATATGGCGATGAATAGATATGCTGATATAGCAATCTATCCATCAGAATTCCTAAAACAGGGAACGATGAAAAGTTTATTTGATCAAAGGGGGAGCAATAGGGTGGATTCAGAATTTAACAGTCTAGGCTTACATGCCAAGGATGTAAATTTGGTTGCTATGAATGAAGGTTGCTTGTGGACATCAACATCAGCTGCCCCCTTGTTCCCAGTTTATTTCTTAAATTGTTATTTGTACATCATTGCTTTCAAGAAATCTCATATGGCAGGGAAGTGGATGATTCTTGAGCGGCTTGGCATTTAGAGTAGCATGATGGATGATGTTGCTGTTTCTTGGTGAGAATTTTCAATGACCTAAGCTTTGTCGTTGTTGCTAGCATGCTCAAACAATATAGGTTCAGCCTTTGTGGTGGGTTTTTTTTTTACAAAGTTACTGTAATTTTTGTTCCTAAAATTCTAAAATGATTTTTATGGGATGACAATATATCCAGAAATAGAGATTGGGTGTCTTTCTGTTTTTTCCCTCTGCTGCTTCTGATTGTGTGCCATTTGTTTCATTGTTTACTTATTTGGCCATACAAAGAAGCTGAAATATGTCAATGAATGTTATAGTGACCTGTTAATTTTTTAAATTATATGATATATAATAATTTTTGAGTTATAAATTAGCCTGATGTCACCATAAATGTGGTCACACCCCCCCCCCCCCCCAAAAAAAAAAAAAAAGAAAAAGGGACACAGCCACTTACACACAAAAAAAATGGAAGACTACTGGCGGGCTTCATGTTATAACCCAACTGGCTGCTTTATTGTAATTCATGAGAACTTGTATGTATCTTATTTTTCCATTTCATCATTTATCAATCATGTGTTTGTTAGCATTTTAGTACTTTCTCAAATGAAATGTACTTGTGAAGTAGATTATCCTTGGATTTATTTTTATATTTTTTCTTTTGGATAAATTTTCCAACTCCACTTAGTTGCTTCTTGATCATTCACTTGGTAATGATGCATAGATATTCTCTGAGAGAAGAGGTCAATGGAAAGCAGCAACCCAGTCTCAGGAGTTGCTTAGGACTCTTCAACGATACTACAGCAATATGTACATGGATGCTGAAAAGCAGGATGCTATAAATGTGTAGGTTATGACAACTTTCTTCTGTGAACCAGCTATGACCTCATGCATGCTTTCCATTTTTGTTTCATTATACCCATTTTTGAGTAGATATGATCTTCTACACTACAGGTTCCTGGGGCACTTCCAACCCCAACAAGGTAAACCGGCACTTTGGGAACTGGATTCAGATCAGCATTACAATGTTGGTAGGCTTGGTCGTGCCAATGCTAGGTATTCATGACCCATGTTCATCTGTTTTTACTCCTACACATAATCTGTTTTTTCTCTATGCACTATCATGCAATAGTACCACAACTTCATGTAGAAGTTTAGTTGCCTACACATCACACCACTGTAATTGTGGAGACTTAATTTAAAGTACCCGCATGCATGCACATAGACCCATGGAAGGATTTGGCATGATAATCTAATGGTCCTTATATAGTCATGGCATTGCTGATGTTGTAAATAACTACCCCATTAGACTTCATATATCTGTGTGTGTGTGTGTATGCTTGTGTAAAACTTTTTGGTGAAAGATTCAATCATTCTGGAGTCAGTGATAGATTATCGAAACATAAGACTTAAATTGTTGATTTTGATTGAATTTCAAAAGTCCCTAGAACCAAAGATCATATGTTTTAAAGATATCTAACCTCAAGTATTATTAGTATTATTGTGCTAAAATATGTGATAGGGCACATGTGAAATCCCCAAACTACATTCTATGAAATCCCCAGTCTAAACTACATAATTTATGTTTCATTTTCCTCTTGGCCTTGTTACCCACATCTCTCTCTCTCTCTCTCTCTCTCTCTCTCTCTCTCTCTCTGCTTTTTTTTTTTTTTTTTTTTTTTTTTTGTGGGGGGGGGGAAGAGAGGTCTATCTATTTATCTATTCTAGCTATCCCCGATCTGTCTGAAGAACAATCTTTGAAATTAAAAAAAATTGTTTGGGATTGCCAAAATAGCTACTTGCTTTTATCAAGTTTTCCATAGCCCCGGCAGAAAAGTTATTGCCAATATACCTCTCTTCTCCCTTTTCCTCACCTTGGATCTTGACAACTAGAATTATAATTTTGTATTAGTTGAGTACTAAATGTGCTTCCTTTATCTAATTAACTCCCCCACCATCTCACCATTTTCCCTTATTCTTGCTTAGCATTGATGCCATGTATTACATAGGTCCTCTTATATAAATCTTTTAACATAATAACAATAAACATGATGATACAGGCATTAATATTGTGTTAATGTGTCATAAACTCACAGTAAAGTTCATGTACATCTTTTGAACACAATAAATTTTTTTTATAACAATAATGCATCATCGAAGGTAAATGATATGGATAGCATCAATTATGTTTATTGACATAGGATCTTTTTGTCAAAAATGGTTCAAGTTGGTTGGGTTTGAAAGAATTACCCAGACCTTCTTTTTCTTTCTTTTATTTTATTTTATTTTATTTTTTTAATTGAGCCAAGCAGTACAAATACGCACCAAAAGACTATCATGTCTCACTCAGCAAATTGCATCAATTCACTGAGAAAGTTGGTTATGTTGTGGGAGATGAGGGTCAGTTACGTTGTAGGTTGGTTGAATCTCTCCTCACTCACTTGAGCCTACTTCTTGTTGCTTCTAAAATTAAGAAAAAAGAATTACTTAATCGAGCAGACCTAGAGATGTGGATCATCCAAGGCACATTGACATGGTGTGCTCCTCCTGTTCGAATCAGAGTTTGAAACCAAACTTATCTTGAGGAGGGGATGGATGGTCCTAGCCCAACCATAGACACTCTAAGATCCTCTTTCAAACCTGCTCCCATTCCTTTATCTCTGGTTCAAATCTAGATGTCGCCTAATCAACAAAAGACTTCAAATTTCTTAGGAGTTGGGTTTGACGCCCGAAAAAGTGAATGGTACTTTCTCATGCCAGTCATA
The DNA here is from genome assembly GCA_017589505.3 of Metroxylon sagu. Lineage (NCBI taxonomy): Eukaryota > Viridiplantae > Streptophyta > Magnoliopsida > Arecales > Arecaceae > Metroxylon > Metroxylon sagu. The sequence continues at coordinate 1,378,947 of JACVBY030000640.1, read as the reverse complement.
GTAACTCAAGGACATCAGTGGTTCAAACAAAATTCACTATCTTTCTTTCTCATTCACTCTACTCTTTCGCAAATGGATAGATACCTATAAAAATGATCATATATGGGCAAGAAATTTTTGTGCAAGACTGCTTCCCTTGCAATTGTTGCTGTTGTTGTAAGGGTCATAGAGAAAAAAAATACCCAAAACAATTGCACCACCATGTAAGGCACTTCATGTTTACTCATGCACTTTTAAGTGATTGTCAGCGTAAAGTACCATAAATCACAAGAATAATAGTTTTCCAGTTCCTTGCAAGAATCCAATAACAGATATTGTTTACTCAAATAACTCCAGATCTCCCTTTGTCTTGGATGTGAAGGCAACCACAAGCATAGTCTCTTAAGGACTAAATTTTCTTATGCACTTAAGGACTTGATATTATTAGACTTGGGTAAAATCTAGCATGTCCATATACAGGCTTGCCTTCGACATCATTCATTGTCTTATTCAAATCTCAGTTTAATTCTTACTCCTGGAAGACCGCCTGACCCCAAGCTTGATCTTGTTGCACTGCCTTGAAAATGAGTGGTTATGCTCATCATCTGATTGATGAGATACTTCATATAAGGATATAAGTTCAAGTTGACCTCTAACTGAACATTCATTCTCAAGATGAATCTAAGACACAAATGTTTTCATCAAGTTAGGTTTTACTTAAGTGCCATGCACAAGTGCGGCACATCAAAAAGCCAAGAACATTTTTTTTAAGCAAAAGAAATATGACTCCAAATGGATGTGATGCAAGCATTCCCACAAACTCATAATAAAGTCTCTTAATACTATTTACTGGCTCCATGTGCATTTAGAAACGCACTTTTGCTAGTATATGCATTTGTGTGCGTGTACATGTTGACACTTGTGCAAGTACCTGCTTGCCTACGTATTAGTGATACAATATGGTATGGACTTTGAGATGGCTTGATGCATAGATAAGGAGTCTCTCCAAAACATATGATTTTTCATTAGGAGACATTTTTATCATGTAAATCACATCCAATGGTTCAGATTTCAATTTTCATCTATCATCATTGATTTTGGCAGTTGATGTAAAGTCCTCACTTTATCATCTATCGTCATTGATTTTGGCAGTCAATGTAAAGTGCTCGCTTTATCATCCTGTTTATATTATATATGCATGTATTTTCTAGGTACAAGGGTATACGCTATTGGTAAACATTCATACTTTCTCTTTGCAGGTCATTTATTAACAGATCCCAATCAGATGGCATCATTCTATGTGAAAGTAGCACCCCTCTATCTACCTGCAGTGTTGAACAGAAAGAACTGTTAAACTCAGCATTGCCTCCAAGAATGCACAAACATAGAATTGGCAAACGTCTCTGTGATTCCATGCCACAAATTTCAACTTGTGAAAGCAACATGCCATATTCTGGGTCAGCACATTCATTGTCCACTTTTGGTGCATTTTAAAAAACTTGCTCTCTAAATTGTTTCTGCATTCTGAATTTGTATAGTCAAATAGAAGGGATCCATTGTGGCATCCTTTTACTTTTGCATGCCTACTTAAAACAGATTGCATAAAGTTTTTTCTTTTAATAATTACTCTAATATAATTTCTTAAAGCATTATCAATATTCGGAACTCAATAAATGTGCTTTGATTTTGTCATTTTGATTTCTATATTTTCTGAAATGAAGGTTGGTGTGTCTTGTTTTAAAATGTGAATTGATATTCACCCTTTGTTTAGTTAAATGGACAATAAATAGGAAAAGTTCATTTCATTTTACCTTACAAATAGATACCAGTGATTATCATTACATTATAAACATGTCTTTGATCTACTTTTCGCAGGCCTAATGTTAAAATTTTCATGTTGCTTTTTTTTTCCTGTGATGTTAATAGGCTAATATTCCTTCCTGTTTTTATTATAGATACACACCAGTAATGTCTCACAGGCAACGTTCTGTAGATGATAGTGGACATGTTTATTTTACTGAACATAGATTGGACGAATCAAACTTTTCGAATTTTCTGGACCTTGATTGGTTTTCATCATTTGGGAATTTATGCGAGGAGGAAACTTCTAAAAGGTGGTATTCTGCTGATGCTGCTCTGCTTGCTATTCACCACTGCTGCATTTTTTTGTTCTTTTCTTTTTTGCAAGATTTCTCCATTCCTACTTGTGCTTAATAAAAGTATGATGCATTTTCACATTATGTCTGAAAGGTTCTGCTCTTTTTTATGCTGTGAATTGTTCTGTTTTAGGCAACCTTGTTTATACCAATATTTTCAGACTAGACTGTGTATTGAGGAAGTAGTTATTGTTGAAAAAGAAAAGGTTTTTCTATGAGACAAATTTTTTGGTGTGCATGTATGTGTTTATCATGCTTCTATGGGCCAGATAAAGCTTTTAAGTATGCTTCTTGGAGGGCAAATAGAACTCTGAGCAATAATTTAGATGATCTAGAAGAGCTTCATGAGTAAATTTTGTGGATCTGTCTTATTTTACTATGTTCTTCTACTTCCTTTATTCTTTAGCAAAAACACACTGCACGTACCACAAGTAAACAGCATAGGCACAAAGGATTTGGGTCTTGCAGGAACACGTTGGTATCCTTAATACCAAATTGTTCTAACAGGAAAATGGAACCTGGACAGGTGCAGCCACTGGTTCCTTCTTGAACTGGGATGCACCATGATAGACTGGGATGCTTTTTTTTTTTTTTTCTTTTTATTCCTGTTGTTATTGATTGTGTTGGTTCATCCTGACCATACCATCATATTGCACTACTATGCTATCTCACGACAAACTGAGATGGATGGGATTCAAACCCTTGATAGGCACAGCAAGTAGTGCCTGCTTGCACTAGTGCACATCCATGTACACATGGCATAAATATCTACAATTACCTTGGTTCTTCTTCCAATTGTTTGATGATAAGATAATGTAGCTTGTGGGATGGAATGGTCAATATATGGTAAGGATAAACACAAACTACTCTGGGTAGAGCATGTTAACTGTGTGTGTTCGAGCGTGCAATATTGGGTGGAGGGGGAACCTTACGCAAAATACATGATGGGCCCTCTGAACTGTGAAATGGTGCAACTGATCACAATTTACAATGCCTAGAATGCCTAAAAGTTTACCTGTCCAAGGGTTCTTGACTTTATGATGGGTGGTTGCAAAATGGTTATTTTGTAAATGACAAAATAAGATTGGTTTGAAAGCATATGAACCCATTGAACCGATAATTGGACTTCAGAATCGATGTGGAATTTGAAATTTTTATGTTGGTAATTTCATGCAAACTACATGCTTGTTATTATTAAATTTCATGAGTTTTTTCTCTTTTGTTTTCCCCTGCAGATCCGCACCTGCCAACTCATCTATGGAGAACCTTTCCACTGACAATGTCATGAATGGTGTGAATACTGAAACAAGTTCAACTCAGGAAGGACCTGGTGTTAAGGTCAGCAGTTCTTCTCCTGCTGTTGTTTACAAATGTTATCTTGAATCATTAACTCCTGGAGAACTCATAAATTCAAGTTCTTTTTCTTAGCTGAAATTGGTCTATTAGTTAATGTAATTTCAAAATATACAATCAACCATTAATCAGTTATTGTTGCCATGTCAGAAAATTGATAGATGACCATTAACCAGTCATTGTTAGCACGATGATCTTTTAAGAATAGATTTTAAGATGCTTTCTGGATGTTCTTGTTTGCTATACAAAAGGTAGGCAACATAATAGGCTAGTCACTTGAAACACGGTGGTAAGTGCCTACCCAAAACAAAGCCCTTTTCTTTTTAACCTTCTTCAATATTCAAATTGGTCTCAAAATAAGTTGCATGAGCTGTTGTCCTTAGGATATTGGAGTATCCAAATATGCCTTAAAGCTGGAAGCAAGGTCTCAGGTCCCAACGGAACGTCCCATGGGATATCGAGATGGATTGTTGTCTCAAGCATCGGGACGGAACTATTTTGACATCATCCTAGTGTCCCAATCAACATGTGGTAGGATGCTCTCTATCCCAACCATCGGGACGGGATGATGGCAAGTTCCATTCTATGAGATTTAAAACCTTGACTGGAAGAACTACTAAACTGATTCATTTTATTCCAACTAAGTTCTGATTTTAAGACTTTATTGTTCGGTAAGAGCATTTATGTTGCTTGTAAATTTATATTAATATTGAGTTTTAATTCAAGTCAAAGTAATTCACCAATTTTCTAAATTTATTGATCTAAGAAATTATCTTTATTAATTTCTATTTGTTTGAGTCATTGATTAGTTAGTCAAATGATCGCAATGTCAAAACCATCTTATATTGAAATGCAAAAAGAATGATCCATGGTATCATTTTTAATGTTTTAAAGCATTTATATATTTTTTATATTGTGAACAAATCATAAAGTAACTTTAGAGGCTGTTGCCTTTTTAGTTGGCCGTACATCCAATCATATGGTTGTTTATAAAAGTATTGGTGCATGTATGTCAGTGCATGAATTGGACATGCGAGATGTATGAATGTTATTAGTTTATGGCTGATGTATTGGACCATCACAAATTAATTGTGCATTAATTGTTTGGATTTATGCAACGCATCTATCTGATTAATGTATATATGTATGCTTTATTATTTGTATTTTTGAATACGGTGATATATATTTACTTAATGTCCTGAAATCTTGAAAACAAACAGGGATGGGACAAGCATTAATTCTCCATTAGTCATTATTCTCTCAGTTAACATTTTGGTTTTCTTGAGTTTTTGAATAAGGGGCAATTCTCACTAGACATTGAATTGAATATTTTTATTCTTTGTCACTACATAAAGCACCTCAAGAACTTATATCGGGATTCTATTTTATCTGAGCATATTCAGTGTATGTTATGAATCACACAAAATGCACATTTCTTGAATCTAGATTTAATTCCAATGACAGTCTATACATATTTTTTTGATAATTTCAGCTGTGTTTTGTACTAATTCATTTTTTTTAAATGACAACAGGGTAGAGAGAAAACAAATAGAACGTTGACTATTGATCCTGCTGGAAGTTCTAGCATTTCTAATGAATTTACCGACAGCTTTGTACAATGGGTTGCAAATGGAGGGACTTTTTGTTATTGAGCCGAAGAAAATCACTCAGCTGAGAGTTAGGCTTCTTATATTTGTATGAACACAGATGACCTACACCTGACAAATTGATACAATTCTTTGATGTTAAAGTTCTTTTCTGTAAACCTCCAATATTCACTTACAAACATGAATATATAAACATACATTTTTTTTCTATCAACAATAAGTTCTGGCATTTCTAATGAATTTACTGACAGCTTTGTGCAAGGGGTTGCAAATGGAGGGACTTTGTTATTGAGCCGAAGAAAATCACTCAGCTGAGAGAGTTAGACTTCTTATATTTGTATGAATACAGATGACCTACACCTGACAAATAGATACAATTCCTGACAAATAGATACAATTCTTTGATGTTAAAGTTCTTTTCTGTAAACCTCCAATATTCACTTACAAACATGAATATATAAACACACATTTTTTTCCATCAACAATTTTTTTAGTAGTTTTAACAAATTGTGTTTATTTATTCCAACATTCTTGAGTGCTACATGAATAACTATTAATTTCAAACGGAAGCTTTTGATTTGCAGAATCAATGCACATGCCCACATTAGAGCATGAAGTTCAGCATGGCTTGTGATTGAAAGCATTTTGGATCAAATCCAGTAACGTGTAATTGATTAACCTCAGAATCTACTATTGTTATGATCCTCAGATTAACCTCAGAATCTGCTATCGTTACGATGGTAGCAATCAAAACATTTTGGATCAAATCCTCAAAATTTATGGCGAGACTACTGCTACAATCACCAACAAACATGCTGGTTAACACAATGAAATCCTGCCTCTGATCCAGTGGATAACTGCCACTACGATTGCCGTTGCTGCTTGTAATAGCAATAATAATAATAATAATAATAATAATAATAATAGTAAAACTAGCAGCAGCAATAGCGATGATGATGAATATAAGAATAACTTTTGACAGCCACCCATCCAAATAAATCAATCACATTCTACATTTTCTTGCGCGAGCCACCAGCGTGGAAAGAGCACATTGCAGCAGCAGTGATAACATACAACTTGTTCCAAAAACAACAAAGCACAAATAATATTAACAAGAAGCCCCGAACATCAAACTATGCTCACTGAACTTTCAAAATTTACTGATGTCACGTTTCAATATTAAAAAGTAAAAAAAAAAGAAAAAGAAAAAAAACTCATCACCCCCCATCCATGGGCAAGATAATTTGTAGCGAGAATTCGAAGTAAACAGAAAAAGCTTCTTAAAAGCAAGAAGATTTACTTGCTTTAAGGAACTTTGGTACGTGAGAAACTTGAAACTGCAATTAGACTGCAGTATCCCATCCTGAGGGAGCAGGTGGTGCAGCCTCCCAACCAGAGGGCACAATAGGGGGAGCAGCAGATGCAACCCATCCATCGCCAGCAACAGGGGGGCTTCTCCTTAGAAAAGAAAAGAGAAAAAATAGAGCTTAGAACAAACAAATATGAAAAGCTCAATAACGCAGCCTCTACAAATAGCAACAAGAATGATAAGGGAATGCATGGCATTTATGCACATCATACAAGGTCAGTAATAGTCAATATAGTTGACCAGCACATATTTACATGCCAAGTGTGGATAACAAACAAAAACAGTTCCGGCAGCAACACTAAAACTACACCATGCAGAATAACTCTGACAAGAAAACAAAAAAGATGATGAAGCATATCTTGCTTCACTGCATTGTGTGTAGATATGCTTCACTGCATTGTGTGTCCAGCAGGCTTACCATGTGGGGTATAAAGGATCAATTGCATCCGATGAAGTAAACAACTCCATCTATAATGGTATGAGCCTTGTCTATAGTAGTCATGCTTACAATCCTATGAAAATAAAGTTACTGACAAGATAATCAGGAAGGCCGCAGAGACCTAAAATTTTGAGGCAGATCATAAACCAAGGTGCACACCCATGACAGACTAAACAGTACGCCAAAATGGGTCCCAGGAGAAAATAAAGAGTCTGTGATTTTTAAGAGCAGCATTTTAAACAGGGCACACGAAATACCAGCGGTTAAATTGTTTTTAAGTTGTCTGAAGACAAACTTCAAGCAAGTGGATAGCTACAATTATGCTCAGTATGCTGAATAAAAAGTTTACACACAGGATAACCATAAAGTTCCACGAATGAAGAGAAACTGAGTAACAAGAATCATAGCAGTGAACCAAAAAAAATTGGTCAAATTAGAAGGATAGGAGATTTAAGAAATTGTCCTGACCTTGACTAGCAGTCCACTCAACCCCAGGCACTGCAGGAGCGACAGCAGGTACAGCTCCCACATCAGGCACCCACTGTTGAGCAGTCCACTGATCAGTGGGTACAATATCGGTGTAACCAGCAACTGCACCATGCTCAGGGGCCACTGGAGCCTCCTCTTCCTGTTCCTTGGCTTCCTCAGGATCCCTGTAGAAGAATAGATCGACCTGTGCAGACCACAAAACTAAATCAGAAACTGAAAGATATAATTATGCATATCCCTAACATCACCAAATTAGCAAACCACAGAAAAGAGAAATGATCATAATATTTAGAGCAAAGAGGAAACAATTTTAATGAAAAGCAAGGATTAGAAAACCCAAAGAAATTATAGGTTAACAAATTCTTGTTCTTGGTAGAAATAAGTACTGTTTCCTGCTGGAGAACCTTCCAAAAATAAAAGCTACTAATAACTGCACAAAAACCAAAATGTATACAAAAACAATAAGGCAGAGATGATTCCAGCAAATCATAAAAACCTTAACCTTTTTTTTTTTTTTTTTTCTCATTTCAGATGACTGATGTAAATTAACTCCCAACATTAGTTACCAAACAACACTCAAGGAAACCGAGACTCAAACAATGTATAGCCTATAGAATCATTTCTTCTCCAGAAGATTGGTTGATAATGCTTCAAAGTGAAGAGGGCTAAAAAAATTAAAAGCACGTAAGCTAGTTATCTCTTACCGTCACTTCCCATTTGTGCCCAGGAGCAATAGTGCCACGCATCTGCAGAACCATCCTAGCCAATAACCTAAAGAGGCAGCCAATACTGTGCTTCCCTTTATTGTTTGCAGGAATTCCAATATCAACATATCGCATTGGAGAATCAGTGTCACAGAAGGCAATTGTTGGAATATTCCGCAGAGCAGATTCCTTGATAGGCTGCAGGTTTTAAACAGAAGGAATTAATAAATCCATTTCCTGCCCAAATACTAAAATCCCTATCTTTGTCACTGATAAATTTACCTGATGATCAGTTCTAGGATCTGTAAGGATGAGAAGACGTGGCTCACTAAAGGATGTCTGAAGCTGATTGGTGAAGGTTCCAGGTGTGTGTGCCTTCCAGCAATAGCATGAGCACCTATGTACTGAGCAAACTTCAAGACAGCTCTCTGACCATATGGCCTTGCAGACTGAACAATAATATCCTGAGGATTCTCAATGGCAACAATGACCCTAGCTGCCAGCTGAAGTTTTTCCCAAGTTTTACCAAGATTGATGATGAAGATACCTGAATAATTAAGACAGCATTAGTTTTCCAAGACAACTCATTGATGTAAGAAATCATAAAAGATGCAGTGCTAATTTTTAAAAAAAAAAGCACAAAAAAGGAACAAAATAGAAATTAATTAATATAACTACTGTTCAATCATGAGTAATAATTAAAAAAATATATCAAATTTATAATAAAAAACTTTTACATGGGACTCATCTAGATTTAAGAAAACCAAAGCATTGTAGTAACGGGAGCAACTCAGACCCACAAAGTTGCAGAAGCTATACGAATTCAACTGATGGAAATACAGTTAGCAATCTGATCTCTATTATTTTCTACAACAACAACAAAGCCTTAACCCCAAACTAATTGGCATCGGTCACCTCTTTTATTTTTCTATAAATAGATATGGCTTGTTCTAAGAATCCACTTATCGTGTTTAGCTTTTCAAAGATTAAGCAATGATACTAGAGGAAAGTATTGTCATAACCCAGGGAAATTGGTTATTGGTGTCCGTAAGCCATGCATCCACCATTCCCAACTCTCGATTCTTAAAGCAGTCAAAAACTTCTTGCCGCTTCATGATGACAGCTATAGTGACTGTCAGGGGTTGGCAGATTTGACAACCTACAAACTATTTTGGTGCTTGACTCTAACATAACCCATCAAAAACCAAATTCACAAGAGCATCATCCTAGCTACTTGTGGTTGGCTGTATAAATCTTTCTATGTGATTCATTCCAATACAGAATTACATTCATTGTCCATTATAAACATAAAGCTTTATGAATGATCTTTCCTCAACTTCCATCAATGCCCCCCTCTCAAGATATGAAATCTCTGTGTTTTCAAACATTAAACAACAATAACAGGTACAACAACCATTTCTGGCAGGTGGTAACGTTCAAACCCAGGCTCGCACATTTTCCTTTATTACAGACTCCCTGACTCATCAAGGGACATTTGTAAAGGATGAAAACAAATACACTGCCCTCAATTCATGCTACCACCGGGCTAGCTTCAAAGTATAATCTCCAACCGCCACCTATAGATACTGCCCCCCATCCACCACAAAATTCTAATCTGTCCCATGCTTATCTCATGTACATTGACTCTATCAATCATCGGACATTGTTGTCCAATAACTTGTGAGCCATATTGTTATCAAACAAAAATTCTCCTTGCGTATAGAAAAAGGTTCACCAAAAGAGTTGAATAACAGAAAAAGTACATCAAAAATGTGGCAGAAAAAATCACGGATCATGCAAGGAACGCTACAATTTAAAAAAAAAAAAAAAAAAAAAAAATCACCAATAAATCAATAAATTATCCCCAAACTATCACGGATACTGCGCCCCCAACCCAGATTCACTATCAGAAACTTTATACCATAAAAAATAACAGAAAATAAGAAAAAATTATGTCAACAGACATATCAAGGCACGGTTAAAATTTATCCAGTGACTTCCAAATTTCTGTTTATCCAGCAGAATCAGAGCAAACAAGCGCCAAAAAAAAATAATTAATAAAAAAAAAATTAGAACTCAACTTAAGAGGCCTTAAATACTAAGATTTTCAGAGCTAACCATAGAGTATGAAATGAAATACTATCACCAAAATCGGAACTTGAGTTCTTGATCAACCTAATCCACTAGACCTCAATAAAAAAACATAAGATGTTTATAAACAATCCATCCTATCGCCTTTTCTCATCATAACGCCATAAATTTACAGGTCGGAAGAGGAAAAGGATTCCAAGGGCTAGGGTTAAAGCTCGGATACCGTCCGATCTTCGCTTGAAGACGTAGCGCTCCATCTGGAAGTCGCAGTTCTTGGTGCCCAGATGGACGTCGGCGGCGAGCATCATCTGGATGTCCTGCTCCTTCTGAGAGAGCACCCGCGTCGTCGACATGGCTGGAACAGCCCCCCTAGCGTCCGTGATAAAATGACTAAAATGCCCCCCAAAAAAGATCGGGCCGGTTTGGTTGGCGGCGCGGTGAGCCGGGGCGACAATTGGTTCGAGCCGGTAGAGCTATTGGGTCAGGCGGTTTCGGAAGTGATCAAACTAACTGACCCTTAAATGTTATTACAGTCTTCATGTTCTCGTCTCCCAAAAATATTGTAATTTTTGGAATATTTGTATTCCTTTGTTGATGAAATCACTGCAATAGCGAAGATTAAATAAGTGGAAATTTGTTTTCAAAAAGAAAAAGTTGAAATTTAAACTATGTTTAGTAGAGCGAGTCAGTTGATAGCTATTGACCTACTCCAATAGAAGGTAATGGAAATTAAAATTCAATTTGAATTAATTGTTAGGATATCTTTAAATGACCATTGGGTAGCAGCTACATGAGATAATTATTAGTTAATAACTAATTCAAATAGGTCCTAAGATCTTGTCTTGTACAATTGCTAGATAACCCAACAATAACTATTTCCATCAGCAATGCGAGATAACTGTTAGACCTAAGTTATTGATCCATAACAATTATCGGTTAACCCTCAACAATTGTATGAAGTTTAAGTTACATTATTAATAAGCATGAGATAATGAAAACACTGACCTAGCTTGTGTAAAATTATGATAGTTAGAAGAATAAATTAGAAGTCCAAATCAACTATCTGAAGCCAATTGGCTACTTAATGAAGAATAGCTTAAAAATGAGAATCAGATTTAGGATCTCAAACCAAAAATTGATCAACAAAAATGGTTTGATATTTCAATTTTCAATCCCAATAAAATCCCTGCTTTTATTAAGCTATTAAAATTTTAATATGTTTCTATAATAAGGTCCAGTGAAGTTTCTCCCTTAAAATGTTTAAGACATGCTATTGTGACATATGAGAATGGGTTTTAATGTGACTTGAAGAGAAAAGCCAGTTTGATAAAAGTTGAGTTTAAAAACTACTAAAAAAAATATCTTGACTTATATGAATTCTAAAAGCCTTTAAGGAAGCGAAAAGAGAATAAGAGTATACATAGGTTTCATCAACCTAATTTAAAGATATATTTAAAATCGAATTGATTTGAATGGATTTCTTGAAATTGAAATCGAAATCGTTTGATTCGATTTATCAATTTACTTATATCTACTTCAGATGATCATATGGTTAATTTTTATAATAAACTTTTTGTGACCAAATGCCTTCCTAATTTTTTTAAAATGAAGAAAAAGATATAGCTCTCATACAATATATATCTATATATATATATATATATATATATATATATATATATATAGCACTTTAATTTTAATTATAATATAAATGAAAGCTCACATATACGCATATATGGTTTGATTTGATTTATATTATTTTTTAAAAATTTAAATCATAATCAAATAAATTTTGTTTCGGTTTTGAAAGAATAAAAAATAATAATTCAAAACAAAACAAGATCATGGTTCGAACCGATGATTTTACAGCTTATCATTTTTCTTACCCATCACTTCTAAATGAAGAGGTGAAGAGGGGACATAAACAATATAATTTATGAGTAAACCATCTTCAAACCCTTTTGAAACTAAGGCTTCCGTTAAATTATCCTAAATATAAAATCTTTAGTAGATATAAACATCTGCAAGTACTTTATAACTAATTTCAGAAAGAATGCGAGGCAGAAGTTTGTCTCCTCCTTTCACTGTATTAAACCAAAGAGCAACTGCCAACTAACTTTTAAGAATTGTTTCAAAGGAGAGACATGCTCATGACATAATTATTCAAATCCAGAATTTTAGAAATGCAACAGCTGACAAATCAAACCCAAAGCTTTTCATTGATGTAGAAGAGTGTGGCCGTTGGAACAAGCCCGGTTTCAGCCGAGAGAGACAGAGACAGAGAAAGTGTGTGTGTGGGGGTGGGGGGGGGGGGCGGGTTGGATATTTAAACTTGTCCCCTTAGGGAGCAAGACTTTCGAGAAACTCACTAGGGCTCACATAACAGTCAGTTCCCTCCTCCCTGGAGAATGCCTTGCCTTTGAGGTCAAGGTAGCGAAAAGTGAATTAGGGTTCACGTAACAGTCAGCACCCTCTCCATTTTTTGTTTTTTTTTTTTAATGACTGAAGAACAAAATCTCATAAAAACGGGGCACATGGTATAGCCATAGCCATAGGCTAAACTGAATTTAGTCTTTCAGCACAATGGCATACCAGAAGCACAACAGCCAATAAATGGACCAGCATGACAAAGGGAGGCCTCTGCAATTGAAAGAGGCATTAAAAGAAGAAGAGGGGATTAAATTTAAAAAAAAAATTGTTTGATGCCTTGGGGTCACAAGCAGCTAGATTATCCCTGCCAACAGAAACAACGCTCACCAGCATGCTCATCAAAATCCAACATACCGATGTATCCCCCGAAACCTTTAGGAGTATAGCTTATAAATCACTCAAATTGAGAATAAATATAGATTATATCGCTCAAAACACAAAAAAGAAAAAAAGGCAACTAAATTCTTCCACAAGCCTAAATTGCAAAGAAAAGCAACTGCGCCATTACAGCAGAAGTAGTCAATCTGCCTGGATTCTGCATTGGCTTCCGGTACCACGCATAGAATTGAATCGTGACTATTGATTCAACTTAGGATGGGGAAGATGCGGGTAACATGCTCAAATGGGGCAACGTCTGCTGCGTTCTTCTTGAGCTCTGGGTGGTTGAACTCATTGCGAGGGAGGACGATAAGCTGTGAGTGGCCATGACCCTTCTCGAGTGCCCAGCCACTGTTGGCCACCTGGTACTCCAGAAACTTATCCAGGGAGAGACCCTCAATGTTGATGGCCTGTTCACACATGAAATGGCTTCTAAGAACAATTATTTGAACAGACATAGCACTATGACACCAAAAATCAATAATCCAAGCAGGTTGCTGTGCTTTATAGCTCTAGGAGAGATCTTCTACTGGTGTTAGGGCACTGACATTTCCCAACAAAGCACCACTAACAAGTTCATCATCTTTCCAAAAGTGTGATAGTGTGTGTGTGTAATACATATACATAGGATGGGTCAAATGAGTTTTCAAACTTTCATCTGCCAACTCTAATCCACAACCCCATATCCTTGCAACATGGTGATGAGATAGGTAGTTGAGAACCAGTAAGCAGGACAGATCATAGTCATGCTAGTGATTGCAAGCTAAAAGAGGAGAAACTATAAGTTTCTATGTTTCCCGAGTTAACTGGTTTTCATTAGCATTGCCCCCTAGTAATGGATGGAGATATGGGCATGTATGCAAAGCATACAAGGTTTGGCACCAGGGTGTCTGGACACTTATCAGCAAGTCATAGTAGAATAGTACCACCCTTAGTCAATGGGTATGTACTGTTAACCTGAGCATCAAGAAGCATGTAACTAGTTCTGCAGCAACAAATAAGCATAGCAAGTTCTGCAGAAAAAGCATCCATGGATTATAGGAAGATGCCTAAAGACATAGCCTTAAAGCTCTGCACGCATGGGACACAAGGATCATCACAAAATTGTGATGACTTGACTCCACCACAAGAGTGACAAACCTCACAAAAATTGCAAAAACGAATCAAATTGAAAGAATATGCCAGTTGCATTTAAACATCAGCATCATAACCAGGATGCACGGAGCCTTAGCTAGCACATCATTAGCTCCAACAATGATTAAAGATAAAAGGACTAGAAAATCACCTATAATGAAATTCTCAGGCCTTAGCAGAGCAAACTGAATCTAAAAAGTTCACAATGATACAGTCAGACAATAGCTGAGTTAGACCTTGCACTTTGAACAGATATTCATTTTAGCAAACATCAAATGACAAACAAAATTTGGCCCTTTCCTATTCTATAATTAAAATTTCCAAGTATTCTAAGTTTGATCCGCAACTCAGAGTATCATGAAGTAATCCTCATGATAAGTTGCCCTTGCACTTTGAACAGATATTCATTTTAGCAAACAACAAATGACAAACAAAATTTAGGCCCTTTCCTATTCTATAATTAAAATTTCCAAGTATTCTAAGTTTGATCCACAACTCAGAGTATCATGAGTAGCATGAAGTAATCCTCATGATAAGTTGCCTTGATAGTATGCTTCTGCAAATCAGTGTAACATAATGCACAACAGTCTATGACCAAGCAGAGAATTATTAAAATAGGTTTCACCATTCATCAGACACATTGAAGCCAAATATTAACAAAGGAAAAAAAATGAAAAACAAGGCAATATTACCTCTGCAAGTACAGCCCTGGGTACTTTCTGGTACGTTAAGGAAAGGACGTGAATTGCATAAGCCTGGATTGCTTGCTCGAAACCTGTAACATTTTTATTGAAGTCAAAATAAGGTAACCGTAGGATAGAGACACACACGCACACATGGAGAAAGAGAAAGAGAGGAAGGGAGAGAAGATGGGAGGGAGTTGTCAATGGGAATTTTCCTACACGTTGGCAAAATGGAACAAAAGCTTAGGATGTGTTTCTAAGCTTGGTTAAGAAGTCCCAGCAGGCTGATGCCTGCCAGATCCTTCACCAACAATCTAGAAGCTCCGATTGGAATATACTTTCCCAGGTCAAGTTCCCCGATCCAGTAAAATATTGACCCCTGCCTAACTAATTAGCCAGTGTGCTTGATTGACACCTTCATACAAAGTTTTAGAGAAGTTAAAAAAACTTGTCTTTTGGCAAGAGAGGCTTTACAGAGATAAGCCCATAAATGTTGCATGTTGTTCAAGCTTTCCATCAACCCATAAACATCAATAAAAGGTGCTTTCCTAGGGATGACAGTTTCAGTTGCATAACCTTTGTACATTGAACAGCTTTTGTAAGCTTTCCATTTTGACGATACGCAGCTCTACAATGGAACATAAGGGTACATATTTCTACAAACAGACAGTCAGGATCATATCAGAGATATGAAGGATACCATCGCCGCATAAAATTTCAGTAAAGCAGTTCAAGGTATTTGAAGGATAACTCTCCAGGGACTGATTGCACCCTTCAAACCATATCTCAAGGTGAATTTCAAGAGTTGCTCAAATTTAATTTAAGGTTAGTTCCATTCATCTTTGTTGTTGATAGATATGATTGACAGCTTATCATATACAGTTCACTTGGGTATTAATAATTGTAAAGAATTAAGGGGTAAAGAACAAAAAAAGAAAGATTATTCAGCTAAGTAAACTATAATTGAATGTTGAGATAAATTATGTCCGAGAAGTAACAACCCCCCGCCTTAAAAAATAAATAAATAAAAGGGCATGCATGCAAAGAAAGAAAGAAAAGAGCGACATTTGAGATGTGCTAAATAATATTTTACTGGTAGTAAGCATGATGATTGTCAACATATGAGGATGGATTGGAAACATTTTCCTTGCTTTACCTGGAACAACTTCAAGTATGCTGTGGTTCTTTGCAGCTTCATCCCAAAATTGATGAAATCTTGCAGTCTGAGGTCATCCAACAGATTTAAAATTAGCATCATTCATTTGAAACATAAACAAAGATTAGATCTAACAATGTTACATACTCCCAGATAGTGAGAAAGAACAATCAGTGTCTTGAACTGCTCCTCCATTTGCTGAAAATCACAGAGGGAGAAAGCAAAAGAGGACAAGATTAAAATTATAAGATTCTTATTTCCAATAATGATCAAAAGTCTGAAAGCAGTCACTGTAAGTGAGCAATTGGATCTTGATGTGTAGACGTATTTAGAGATAAATTAATATAGGTAATGTAACATGGACAATTGAATGTTCAACAATAACAGAAGACCAAATGCAGACAAATCTTGAAAAAATTAAAAAGGGCCAAACCCAGCCAAAACTTATACCCTTACATAATGCTATATGTTTCTGATAGGACCATGAAGCAGACTATAATAGAAGACAACTAACCTCAAGCAATAATGCCATTTAAAAGGAGGGGTACTAAATATCTGAGGGTTTATCAGATGAGATTTACCATTTGACACATTCTCTAATTATGACTTACCATTATCAAAGCAAACCAATTGGTAACTAGAATGATGCATGTATATCCAAAAACTTCATATGTCCAGGCACAGGCCTCATTAGATCAGTTTGTTTCATTTTGCACAAAATTCTCATGAACACATCATTCTCAAGCATATTTTTAATTATAACCGACCAGAACTCACAATTCTCTGGATAGGTTCTAATGAAATGTGTCAAACTAATTCATGTGACAGGGAAAACATATACAGAAAGGGAATTACATACCACTTGTTCAGGAATCAAGAAGAGACAAAGGCTAAAATCTGGGGCTGGCATTGCCATAAGAGCCTGTTAAAAGATGAAAAAAATGGTAACATTACCATTAGATGAGGCAAAGCATGGAAAAGATATTATTTATAATTAATGAATATCCCACTTCCACATGTTAATTTTGGAATTAATGGACCTTGATCAAAATCCGAGTTACAATTGGAATGCTCATTCGTTCAGGCTCAAACTACAAAAAGAAATTGATGTCAGTAGAAGAAAAATTATTTGTAGATTTACAAGCACATATTCTTTAGATAAGAAACCGGGCATAAATTACCTGATAAAGCCGAAGAAGGCAAAGATTTGCATCCAAACTGTATGTTTGAGATAAAACCTACATCACAAAGCAATGAAGGAAAAACTTGTAAACATGTCCATGGACTCCTAATGCAAAATTAAAAAGAAAGATAGAAAAAGCGCTCCCTGTAAGCGGCAAACAATCTTCATGAGAATTCACTATTGATTCAGATTCCAGATTCTAAAATTATAAGGTAAACATAATGTTTAAGTAATTTTAGCACAACTTTAACAGAAATCTGCTAAATGAAATCTTAAACCAAAGGAACAGGTGGTGGCCTGCTGAAGGTATGCTTATAAACTAAAAGCCTGCAAATGATGGGTATGGCAGTTAGTGCGCCTCATAGACAAGCAAGAAAAAAAATGTGTGGTTTAGCTCCTCTATGAAGTGGAAATTTTGGGCTCTGCCACATATGGCAGAATTTGAAATTCAAAAGAAACTGTCAAACGGTTTTAAAGTACATCCCTTCATGCGTCATGGCAAACACATATCTCAAAATTGACCATGTATGGCGGGCAAGCACAAGTGGAAATCAAGTTTTCAACTTTGCAGCAGTCTAAACTGCATCCAAAATATGTGTTTTGCATTGAATTAGACCCTTATTCCTCTTTTCAGATCTTAAACCAGTGTCTCAATTTTGAAAAGACGGGAAAGCTACAGATCTGCTTTTCTAAACCGTATTGCATTGAAGTCGTTGATGAATAAAACGCTTCATAGCCTGGATGTCTAAATTTCAATGATACAAACATAAATACCACTGGATATGCTCCATCAGATCTTGCAACAAGGGTACAGCAAGGCATCTAATTTTGACAACTGTGAGATTGGTCTCATTTAATGAACAAGATGGCGTCAGAAATTCAGCAAATTGTTGCAGAAAACAGCAATGTTATGCCTAAAGGAAAGTCACATGATCAACTTAAATGTCTAAACTTTGTGCAGTCATGGGAGCACAACATTCACCAAAACAAGGATTCCAAACAACATATCTCCTGACCTGAGAAATGGAATGAAACAAGATGTTCTTCAACCCAGAAGAGATTCCTGATGCTTTGGAGTCGTTAGCAACATTTTTGACCCAAAATTCATGGTTAGAATGTATAGCAACTGGTGAGTTGAGAGCAGCTTATTTGTCATTGCTAGGCAAGTGGTACTAGAAATTTGGCTGCCTGGATGACTTAAAGCTTATCATTGGTATTGAACACTAGGTATTGGATGAATAAGCACAAATTGATTTCACTAGTTTTCTACGATTCAAGCTCCAGATCAGCTCAAAACCATAGAAGAGCCTATGCCACAGTTTCCAGGTCTAAAGAGACAAAGCTTCCAAATCTATTTAATATCTTTTATGGAGCAGAACCAGCCTCGTATTCAGGCATCCTAAGTTTGCCTTAAGGATATCTAAAACGAGTGCAACGTCCAACCTTGCTTGAGCTTTTCTTGATTTGTAGAATGTGTTTCTAATGTACTGAGGACATGAAACATCATTGGAGATTTCACCAAGAGAATTCCAAGCTAGATAAAAACTACGTAAAACCACGTTTCTTACAACTCGTATTCTGCAAATATTAGCATGAAACAATCACTGAAATCATCACTCCTCACTACAGAAAGTCGGAGCCGATTCTTCGAGAAGGTACCACCAACAAACTATCGTATGGATGGGAAAAAAAAAAAAAAAGTTAACATCTCTGCAATTAAATAATCTAAGATAACAAAAATTCGGTGTCCAGGGGACAAAAATATTCGAGTTTTCCAACAATATTCAACGGAACATCTCGCAGCAATCAATACAGCAAGTAAAACGAATCAAAAATTTATGTTTCCTCAAAAAAAATACATATATCAACGATTCCTCGAACACCTTCGGTACTGAAGAGGTGATCAAGAGATTGATTTGAAGAGCCTCACCTGCTCATTGACGTAGTTCTCGAGATCCGTCAGGAGGTCGGGGTTGTAGGGGTTCACAGCGACGAGCTGCTCCACCGTGTACGAGACCTGCTGCTGCTGGGGTTCTCGTTCTCTCCCCATCTCCCGATCGAAACCCTAGATCACAAACCCTAAAACCCCTAGAGCGAAAGAGAGAGACTTCGGGAGGCCGGAGAACTGGGGGAGGAACCCTAGCTCTACTCTTGGAACAGGCCCGGCGTCTCAATGGGCAAGGAGGATACCCGATCGGACCGAAGATTGGATGATCGTGGCCGTTGGATGAATGGTGTCTCTTTTGTCGCTGTGTCGCTCCGCTGGAACTTTGATCCGAAGGCTCAGATTGACTGGCAAAAGCTACGATTTCAGATGTCTACCGTAGATCAGAAATCTATACGCGAGCCCCGATCTGCCGTCCGTACTGTCCTAAAACAATCGCATCCGTCCATGCGTCGCATGAGGTGACGAACGTTGGACGGCTTATCGAGATGTCGGTGAGAATTTGTTGATGATATTTAAACAAATTTCAATCCAAAATTCAAACTAATGAAGTACAAAAATTAACCAACACAAACAATGCTTTGATGTTTCAAATTCCCTAACTATATTAACAATTGATACAGGGATATAGATATAAATTCTAATCTTTATTGGATTCGATTAAATTTTTCTCTATACAAACATATATAGTTTTGATCTTTCAACATCATTAGGTATCATTAAAGAAAGATAAGGAGCCCTAAAGGCTATATTCTATTTATACTAAATATTTATAAGTTTAAAGCATGTGTGTAAAGAAAAAAATTGAAAGAAAAAATAAACTATTTAAAAATAAGCTTTTAATTTATTATTATTTTTAATATAAATATTTTTATCCTAATATGTTTATTATTATTACTTATTTTTTATTGATGTTGTTTAAATTTTGGATTTGTACATTTGATCTATATTAAAAATAAGATATAGATAGATACTCGAGAATTCCTTAAGGATTGAGGATGAACAAAGTGCCTTATAGATTTAAGGATGGACTGATGCCTTGGATGCGTTCTCAACTCCCTCAAACCCATAGGATATTGGTGCGTCATGGCAAAATTATAGAACAAGGTAGTGTCCCATCCAAAAGCTCTCAATGGAAGCATTCGAGTAACATTGGTTGAATAAGTTTGCCATGTTACACAATAGAAATTTTTCGTAAGATTTTACTTTGGAGAGTTGCCAAACCTATCACATGCATGCTTGGATCTCTACAATGAAGCATGGTAACAATAAGGAACTAGTCTGACAAGGGCTTAGCCTACTCAAACAATCAAATCTTATGGGTATCATAGAGTGTGATGTCTCATAGCGATTATAAGAATTAATCGGCTATGTAGTACAAATGTCACTTGAGGAATGGTTTGGTTGAAACATAGGCCTTGAAGTTAGGCCAAGCAGCGAGGACTATGCGTGGGTGGGTCATGCCAAGAAAAAGACAGCATGGATTTATCGATTGATTATATCTACTTGACAGGTAGACTAATATGTCATTGCCATGGCAATGCATAGCGATATAAGCACTGTAGCAATGCACAGAGATATGCAAACAGATTGTAAACGTTATCAAACAGTATGATTACGAATGAAAAGGCATGCTAAAGATGCAAACATTAGGATCATGACACAAGAGCTTGGAGGGAGTTTGGATGGTAAAACTATAGATTGTGATAGAAAATTATCTGTACCAGTGTTTTTTTGATTATATATTAATTATATATCAAGAAAATCGTAAATATTTATATAAATTCATATGATATGTTTGGTCAATGTTGAAGTCTTGGAACTTCCGCCATATTGGGAAGGGAGACAGTGAGGTTGGCACCTCCCTCCTGAGAATGCGGCAATAAAACAAGCATATAGAGTCCAAAAATGAGGAATAGCGGCAATGGAACAAGCCTATAGAGCACAAATGAGGGAAAGTTTGGTAGACGCATGTCTTAAAGTTAGGTCGAGAGCCAAAGACTACCAAGTGGGTCATGCTAGGAAGAGGACAGAATGTTGAGGATTTGTCAATTGATTGTATCTATTTAATGGGTAGAGTGGATGTCATTACCAACGCAATGCATGGTGATGGCAAAATTAAAAATAACATAGGAATATGGCTCGAATTTAATATAAAATAAATAAATTTATATTATAACCATATCGATATGATTATATTAAAAAATAATCATATCATACCACATACTAGCTTGTTAATCCAAAAATAATATGATCAAAACTCATTTAATTAATAATATTTTAATCTTTTTATTAATTAAAAAATAATTATTTTTATATTATTGGATCGTGTCAATTTATATTAAGTAAATTTTAAGTAAATCATATTTATTTATGTTAAACGAATTGCATCATGTCAATCCAATATGATTTATTTATTAAATGAACTATACATATTATATCAAATTATGTATTTAATAATTAAATTATATTTATATTTAAATTTTTAATATAATTAATTATATTATATTATATTCATGCTAATCCATATAGTATTATATTTTAATTTAGATATAACATAAACATTATATAGAGGTTGAAGATGCAATGATGAGACCGTGGCAAAAGAGCTTAAAGGGTGATTGGATGGTAGAGCTAAAGGTTATAATAAAAAATTATCCAAATTAATATTTATTTTATTTTACATTAATTATATATATATATATTAAGGAGAATAAAAATATTTATATAAATCCAAATGATACATTTGGCTAATGTTTTCAGACGAAGCCTTGAAACTTACGCCCTACCAAGAAGAAATAAGCACCTCCTGTTGAGAATGCGGCAGCAAACCAAAATATCCTCTGAAATTTCGGCAGTGACCACTGTTGCCATTCGTCGCTATGTTGCATAAATTAATATAAGAAACAAGAGAAAAAATTTATAGCGATGATACCAACGGGGTGCTGGGACCCTTTGGCTCCATCGACGTTTGGAGATTTCTTCCATCCACACATAAAATAGGCCAAAAGCCGTCACCTCACACGGCAAGCAGGGGCTGTGGGTCTCATCACAACAAAAACTTATTTCCAATGCAAACTCAAAACAATAACACCGTTAGCATCGATCTTTTGTGCCAGTTTACGGCGATCAAACCACGGGCTGTCCCATCTCGCTCGTCATCCTCCAACAAAAGACGGAGACTTCTGTTCCCCACCTAACATGCAACCACTTGTGCAGCGAGGGCTGCTGCATTTTATAATATCTCCTGGAAGCTCTCATCCACTATGAGCGTTAGAGGCTCTTATCCACGATGGTTATAAACTAGCAGTCCCACCAAGTCCCATGCATGTGCCACTGACTTAAATTAAATCACACTGTGTATGTACCTTTTGGAAGAACCATGGGAAGAAGTACTCAGGCATCCATGGAAAGCATAATCCATCCTGATCCTTGTTTGATCCTTGCTTGATTGATGCATTTAAAGTTAAAGTCTCTGGTGATGTGTTTGGTGTATGATCCACAGATCAGAACGATTACTTTAAAACAGATCATCTTGGATATGTTAGTTGATGGACGGCAAAAACAAGGACTAATGACCATAAGAGAATGCATTAGTTTTCAGGCAAAAACCTAAGCCGTCCAAAATAAACTAGCGCACCTACTTATCATATAAACCAACAAAACCGCCCGCAGGTCCCCCTCTCCTACCTAATACTTAGCCAACTTGCAATAAATTAAATCATTGTCTTTGATAAATTCGAAGCAGGATGGACCATCGAGACGTGCCACTCACATCACAAATTAGATTTTTTTTTTTTTTTACTAAAATATACTTTTAATATGTTTGAGACATTTTCAAAGTTACGTCACATTAGGTCTAGGTGGCATCTCATTTTGTCAATTAGTCTATCGATTTCAATTAATCTATGCAATGGGAGCTAGTAATGCTACAGGCTAAATTATAGTAACAAAAAATTAAAAATAAAATAAATTTTGAATAAAAAAGAAGTGAATATATATATATATATATATATATATATATATATTAAGCTTCTGTACTCAGGGTTCGGATGGATGACTCAAAAATAATACGTGGCAATTAAGTTGAGCCGTTTACATGTTAACTCAAATGTTTATCAATCCAAACTTGACGGACCAAAAACCTAGATCCAAATCCCATCATTATATTAAACAGATAATATAACCTAATTTAAGATAGGTTGAATGCTTAACCCATTGCCACTCTATCCAAAATGACCTTAGATAAAATAAATAAATTAATAATTAAAAGAAAGAAAATGTCCACTTTGCAGCATGTGACACGTATGAGGAATGGACATGCCATTACATGGTAATTTTCTTTTTTCCTTATTGTAGGAGATGAAAAAGAAAGCTGGGTCACGGGAATCAAATTAGACGGGCTTGTTTCAGCCACGTGGCTAATCTCTTCAACTTATCAGATCCGGCACGTGCGAGCTGGCAGGTGGTCCTGGGCTTTCAGAGCCCCCATCCTTCTCAAGCGTCGTCGATGCGTTAAATCCCATTGGATAAGCATTCACTCCGACACGTCGGCCTAGCTGTTTGGATGCCGTCAGGTTATCAGATCTACCTGCCACCAACTCTCAGGACCGTCGACTTAGATTCACCAGCAAAGAACGACTAGACCGCACCAACCTCGCCCATGCCAAGATAATTAGCATCCATGAATCCATGCATCATCCCAGAACTTTGGAGCAAGCGATATTCCCTAGCTTGTTGATCTTATGAACAAAGAGCCTAATTAATCCATAATATATGCATTTGTTAAGAGATTAATCTATAGGATGCTCGATATGAGATTAATTTTTTCATAAGGACAAAGGAATAGACTAACAGAATTAAAGATAGAATATTATTTAACATATGAAAAGTAGTTGAAATATAAAGGCTAAAGAAATGTTAAGCAATTCCATCGCTTTCATAATAATATTTTTATTTCTTTTTGTATTGACTTTATTTCAAACACAATTAATAGCTCTTCATGTAGCATTTCATCCTTCATTGTCAGATATGGCTAAATATAATTTAATAATTAAAATTTCAAAATCCAACCATTATATTTTTTTATTTATTTTTAAAAAATAAAACTTTAATTCTAACCATTTAATTTTATTATACAATACTTTTACGCTCTTATATAATATCCGTATATTTTTAAAATTATCATTATCTGTAGAGCAATCCAAAAGACAACCAAAAGCAATATAGATTTTGTAAAGTTTTATAATTTTTAAAATTTATATTTACAAATATATATATATATATATATATATATTACTTTGGCAACTTCATGGATGGGCACTGCAGGATGCAGCTAAGCTAAGTCTCCCCCTCTCGGTACATTTAAATTTGGCATCCGTGGTCTTTGGATAAGGATAAAAAAGATGTTGGCTATATTTTATACATTGGAAAAGAGGCTTGGAGCCTGGGTTGGGTCAGCGGGGCACATCGGTTGGTGGATTTTAGCGGGTGCTTCTGACGACTGGGCCGTGGAATAATTGCAACCCTTTCCGTGCAATTCCAGTAACGTGGTGGGACCCACCCCCCGCCACTTTGAGTTTCGGGTGGGCCCCCGCGTTCCCCCCGCTGAACGGTTCAAGCGGCGCCGGGGTCTTCAGCCGCTCGTGTCCCGTCCTTCCTTGGCCGTTCCTCCGGTGCTCCCCAGAATAAGATATTCCCGCTGATCCCTGTGATTATTTGTTCGTTAATCGACCCCGGTTCCCTTAACATATATTTATTATAAAAAAGAAAATATTTATTATTTCTTGCTATATATAGTTATTATACAGCCACAGTGGTTGGTTAACATAGGCTATATGTTAAAATCTGATTTATTAAAATATTAAACATTAATTAAGCTTAATTAATGCATGGTGTTTTAAATTTTTATGTGTGATGGATGGAGAATTAAAGATTGCTAAGTAGAATAAAAGATTCGTGCTCATAAATATCAATTTATATAATAAAAAATAAATATTTAACTTCAAAAATAATAATAAATAATTTGCAAACGAAATGTACTTAAAAATATTAATATATGTTGAAAAATATCATATAATTTAATTTTTTATGGTAAAAAATTATTTATTTATATTTGAGACATTTGATGCACTTGATTTGATGTTACAATTTTAAATTTCTTATTATTTATATATTCAATCTATATATATAAAAAAGAGTATTGATAGTATAATTATGCTTCAAAAATCTAATTTTTTTTGTTTAAAAAATATATTTAGTATCAATGGAAGAAAATAAACTAGATAGTAAAATAGAAGAGAGCTTGAATTTTATTATATGACATGGCATGGGATACCTTATATATATATATATTCTTATGGATTACTAAGAAAAAAAAATATTTTATTTTTTTTAATTTAATAAGAATTGAGATAAATAAAAAATTAGATATTTCAAAGAATAAGCCGCATAGAATGTTATTCTTGTACTATATTATTTTAAAGATATATTTATATAAATAAGTAATTTGATATATGTAAAAAAAAAGAAATAAATTAAAAATTAAATAGAAGGTGGTGGTAAAAGAAATTTAAGATATTTTATTTTATAAAAAATATAACTCATTGCAAAAATCTAATGAAAAAAAATGATAATTACTTTAGATTTTGACCGTGCTTTATGAACTAAACTGGTGATCCCATGGCTAACAATTTTTTTTAAAGAAAAAATAATATTTTTTCTCTTTTTTAATTAAAACTGTACATTTTATTGCAGTAGACCTGCCACATCAATTGAATTGACTTTTTTTATCTAAAAAAAAATAAGAACCTTAAATCGTTCATTAATAAATAAAACCACTTCATGACACAACCATCAAATACTTTAGGCCTTTAGTTTCACTTTCAATGTTTCATGACTCAATTGTATTCTCCTCCCTTGTTTAAAGCAAACAAACCGCATGCCCTGTCGCAGGTAAAGCATGGAAAGCTTTCTTCATCTCTCTATTTTGTTCCTATCCTTTGGATACGATTGAAAAGAACAATAACTAAAACACTCTCTCGTACCATAATTTTAATACGAAGCTGCAAAGATACCACTTTCATTTCTGCCATTATTTTCGTCACCAATTATACCAAGAATTTATGGCTGCTAGCACCATGCTTGTGGTTGGTACCCCTACCTACTACAACCATTTACAATTCATTATTACTGGTCTTCATGTAATAATTAGAATACAAAAATATGAACAAAATTGTAATGATAAATATCATTTTACATGTTCACAAATATTCATCAATATGGCAATAATTGACACAAATGCCAAACAAATTTCATTCTCTATTTAGACTTGTAACAATATTTTTATGATTGTGATTTGCAATTATTTTTCTTATTTTTTATTTATAACGTCACATTAAGTTACATAGCCAATGGTTTCGTTTAAAAAATCAATTATTTTATTTTTATACATATATAAATAAATTAAATATTTTTAAAAAATATATAAAAAATAATATTATTTAAATATAAAAATAACGCGTGATGTGTATTATCAATATATATGAGTGGGGTAGGAGGAGAAGGCGAAGAAAAAACATTCCTATAATAAATTTTATTATAAAAAATTTATTTAAAAATTTTCATTTCAAATCAATCGGACTTTTTTGAAAATTTGAAAATTATTTTTTCTTTATGTGTGTGCATGTGTGTGTTATATTTATTTTATGTCTTGTTGGATTCTAATGTCGGCAGCGATACATAAAAATAAAAAGTATCATAACTTTTAAATTTAAATTTAACAAAATAAGTTTATATTTTTTCTCTCATTTTTAGTTTTAAAATTTAAATCACACTCAGTGCATTGGAGAGGTGGGATATTTTAAGACGGTGTGTGCTCCGCGAGTCAGTGCAGCTGGGGGCAGAGCACGTGAGCCGTGCTTTGAGAATCGTGGGCCCCAGGATCCGCCAGTGGATGCAACGGGTCCGCCCCCCGGAACCCGGAGTACACCTCCGTGCGCGCCAGCTCAGAACGGAGCCAACCGGACCGTACGGACCGGACCCGGATCCATGGCCTTCGGATCCGAAACCTACTGCGACGTATCGGATTCGGGCGAGGCGATTATCCGCGAGCGCCGATTCCGCGGCGCCGGCACTTCGGCGCTTGGGTTTGGGCTTTGGAGACGTCGGTGGTGGTCCCATGGGAACAGGCTCTGGTTGGATCTGGGTCGTCGGGGAGTTTCGAAGCTGGACGGAGATCAGAGCCGTCCATCATGTTGGTGGGCAGGGTGTGTCACACCCAAGCACAGGTGACGGTGGGCTCTCCTGAGGGAGGAGGTTGGACGCTTT
Source organism: Metroxylon sagu (assembly GCA_017589505.3). Taxonomy (NCBI): domain Eukaryota; kingdom Viridiplantae; phylum Streptophyta; class Magnoliopsida; order Arecales; family Arecaceae; genus Metroxylon; species Metroxylon sagu. The sequence goes on along the minus strand of JACVBY030000640.1, from coordinate 1,351,526 downwards.
CCACGCCATGGAATTATTACATGTAATATTTGTTAATGACAAATTAATATCATCTAATGATAAGATTAATCATAAAATAAGGTGACCGGTTTGCAATATTAATTTCATATTAACATTGTATAAGTACAATTGAACCCAATATGTATCATGATGATAAAAAATGTACATGAAATCTAATGCTTCATTTCTGGAATATGCATTCAATCTCTCAACTAGCACAACTTTTAAAGTGTTTGCTATGACTATCCTTTTCGTGGATGGTCTTATAAAATACATTAATTTCACAAACCATTAGCCAAACCATAATTTAATATTTACATTTTTTTTTAATTATAAATAATTTACATAGATGTTTTAAAATCTCAATCCTTGGACGATAATTATTTCACATTGGGCATGGAAGCAGGGGTGGAAATGTAATTTCACTTGAGAAGACTCAATGACGACCGACGACTCGCCAAGCTGTCAAGAACTCGACCGTGGAAAATGGAGAAAAACGTCGGTGGTCGGACCCACTAAAAATTTAAAAAAAAGCGTATATTTTCAGCAAAAAGGAATTAAAGACATCCAGCAAGCACTGTTCGCTTCCAAGCTACGAAATCCGAACCCGAAACTTTTAAATTTTTTAAAAATAAAAGTACACCATAAAACAAAATGTGATATAAATGCGCTCCATCGCTGCAGGAGGTAATAGTCCTCTGGAGCTTAGCTGAGAGGAAAGCGGACAGAGGGGTGTACTTTCGGAAAATAGGGAAGCTGGTTATCGAATCCGGACAGCGATGACCAACCAAAACCGGCAGCAGTGCCGGAGACCGGTTGGAGAAAACAAGAAACAGCGGAGGGGGGGGGAGAGAGAGAGAGAGAGAGAGAGCGAGGAGAGCGGTCACACCCACCGAAGGTGGATCCCATTTTCGGGTATAAAAGGGGACGCAGGGGAGCGCTTCCTTCATCCCTCGCTCCCAACTCCGTTCACTCCGTTTTCCTGATCCGTTTTCTGTTTCGTTGTTTCGTTTCTTTTCTTTTCCATCTTCTTCTTCTTCTCTCTTTCCGGGGTAGGGGCGCCATTGGGGTCTCTCGGGAAGGTAAGGGTCTCTCTACTTGTAGGGAAGTGCTGGTCTTTTGGGCTTCGGGGTGTCGAGTAGTTTTGTGCAATTACGGGGAGGTTCTGCCCGATTTCCACGGGGTAACACTGTTTCTGTTCAAATCTGGTGAAGTATTTTGATTTTCTCTGTTGTCGATGTTGGTCGCATGGAAAAGATCGGATCTTTTCAAGTAGTTTGGTTCCTTTGCGCCAAAAACCTGTTTTTTCAACCTCTGGTCTGGTGAAAATTTTAGTTTCTTTCGTGCTGATCTTGTTTGCCTGAAAAAGAGACGTTCTTTTCGAGTAGCTTGGTTCGGTCGCGGCAATAAAAAAAAAAAAAACTCTTTCTTTCATCTCATCTCCTGTCTTTTTTGCCGATGTTGTTTGCCTGGAAAAGAGCTGTTTCTTTTCAAGTATATAGCTCGGTTCGATTTCGGTGAAGGAACTCTGTTGTTTTCTAAGATCTGATGAAAGATCTCATCTCGAATACTCGATCTTGTTCTCATGAAACATAGCGCTGTTGTTTTGTAGTAGTTTGGGTTTGATTGCAGCAAAAATCTTCGTTTCTTTCTCTGATCTGCTGAAAAATTTTGAGGCTCGAGTAGCATGGTTATGGTTCGATGACGGCCAAGAAGCATTTGTTTTTTTTTCTTTTTTCCTTCTGATCTGGCGAAAGATTTCGACTTGATCTTGGACTGAATATTAATCTCGTTTTATGAAACAGAACCGTTCTTGTTCGAGTAGGTTGGTTCGATTACAGCCAAAAACACAGTTTTTTCTCCAAAATCTGGTTAAAAATTTCGAGTTTCTTTGCTATGGATCTTGTTTGCTTGGAAAAGAGATCTCCTAGTAGATCGTACGCAGTTTTTTTTTTTAATTTTTTATTTTAGGCATTTGTTAGGGAAACATCTAACCTTTTGCTCGAAGAACAGTGTAGCTTTCGTTCAGTCACGGCATAAACTTGCAACATATTCACTAAAATATAGGAGGTCAGTAGTCGAATGTAGGAAACTCATGCTTTACCCTCAGTAAATGGAAAAGCTTCGGTCGACTGTTGCAGTGTTGCTGAAAAATTTTAGCTTTCTTCTCATTTTTAAGCAGAAATCTTCTCAGAGTATTAACGTTTTGCTACATATATTCTTTCTACCAACTTCGTTTAAATAAGCCGAGATCTTGCGAGGAATTTATAAAATTTCGGCAAAATATTATAATTTGGCTGGAGATCTGAGTTCTTCTTGCTATTTATCCTCTTCAAACTTCCTGTGTTTCTTTTGATTGGAGTTCTTCTCTTTTAAACAAGGATCTCGTCCTTTGTTTCTCCAAATCTCTAGTTTTTGGGATAAAACTGAACTACTTTCGAATGCCAAAAATCATATTTTTGCTGTCAATTTATGTTGCAACCATCTGCAATTTCTTCTTGTTCTTCAATTTTCATCATGAACTGCAGTGAATTTTCAGAGAAAAGTTTAAGTTTCTTCAATTTAATAGTAAACAGTTTCTAAGTTTCTGCAAATCATGAGGAAATAATTATAATTTTCTGCAGTTTTAAATTTCTTCTATTGTCTAAGCATTGGCTTTTCCCTTTTCTTTCTCTAAATATTTATCCTTTTTCCTTTTCTGAATACCTTATAATTTCTTTAAAAAATTTAGCCTTTCCTTGAGCTGAGGCAAATTTTTCTTCCCCTTGCTTACGTCACCGTTTTGTCTAATGGATAAGTATACGGCTTTCCTTTGTTTTCGCCTTCTCTCTTATTAATTACAGTTCAAAAAGTTTGAATTTTTGTCGCCTTGAAACCTTTTTCCATGGAGATCCGGCGAAAGCAAAGTAACTTTTATAGCTCTTAGCTTGGAAGCTTTCGTTTATCTCGAGTTTCGATTGCGGTGTAGCTTGTTTGTGTCAGAACACGCTGTTTGGCATCGACCACCTTCCCTTCGTCGCCCTCTCTGACCTTGACTGCTGTTGTTTTCTGGAACCAACCTCTTAGTATTTATTGGCGGTAGTTTAAAACTCTATCCATTTGTACCGACAGCATTGTCAGCAATGGTGAGAAAAGAAGAGAATCTATTTTAACTGAACCTTATTTCCCCTGCTCGTATCTATATGTAATTATCTCAACTTTTACTTTTCACCATTAGCTCTCTTCTAGATCTAATCTCTTTCTGAGATCTGCGCTGTTCTCTGCTCTGGGACTTAGCATTGACCTTGGTTTTTTTCTCTTTTTTTTTTAATGCAATTTTGACTTTTTAATTTATTTATGTGTGTGTTCATCATCTTTTTTTCCCCTTCATTTTCTTGGGATTGCCCCTTCTGTTTTCTATTTTGTTAATGAAAAGGTTACTCGTCTAAGCTTGCATTTATGTTTTTTAACTTTTTAAGCCATGATGGTCAATTTTCAAGTTTGGCATGTCTTTGGTGCTTTAATGTCAAAATTTTTGGCTGGTGGGAATGGAGATTTAAGACTTTTGGGTTTCTAGATGGTCTTACTTTGATTTTCTAGTCATCTCTCTCAAACCCTTTTTGCTAGCTGTTTTGTTTCCAGTTGTTTCTGATAGGTTTTGGTTGCTCTTTTCTTTTTTGTTATGCTGTAGTCTGAGGCTTTTTGAGGCTTGAAGAGGAAAGCAAGAGAAGCCATGGCAACCCCTACATTGAGTCGCCTTCATAGTGTGCGGGAGCGCCTTGGCGACACTCTATCTGCCCATCCGAATGAGTTGGTGGCCCTCTTCTCAAGGTTGTTTCCATCTCCCTTTGTGTTTTATAATTCCTGTGGAAATTTTCAAATCGATAATGTTTGCTTCAATTGTTTCTTGTCAAGCTGGATTAGACTTTACTTGATGGATATCAAGTTAATGCTCAAACTGTTATAAGGACATAGATTTCTAGGCTTTTAATGGTTGAATACCAAAAACAATGAACTTATCGCCTTGTTGCTTATCTTCTTTTTCAAAAGTTATTGCTTCCTGGTATCATAACTTCAATTGTTTGCAGCATTGGATTACTCCATAATTAACTCAAGTCCTTTTGATTACATGATTTTGTTCTGGATCACTGGGAGCACTTACTGGTTTTCTGGTGATATATATGCTTTAGGTACACAGTTGTCAGTTTATGAGGATTGCTGATGGGTTTTCTGATCATTCTTTTCTTTGCAGGTTTGTTAACCAGGGAAAAGGAATGCTGCTACCCCATCAACTGTTAGCTGAGTATGAAGCTGTAATACCTGAAGCAGATAGAGAAAAGCTGAAGGATGGGGTCTTTGAGGATGTTCTGAAAGCTGCACAGGTACGATACAGTTGCAACTTACTACACCACATAATGTTTTAACTTCCAAAATCTTCATGATATTGTGCATGGTTTTGTGATGCAGGAAGCAATTGTTTTGCCTCCATGGGTTGCTCTTGCGATTCGCCCCAGGCCTGGTGTCTGGGAGTATGTAAGGGTCAATGTCAGCGAGCTTGCCGTGGAAGAGTTGACCGTGCCTGAGTACTTGCAGTTCAAGGAAGAACTTGTAGATGGAAGGTTGGAGATATGAATCAAATAGATTTCCTTAATTTCTCCATGATAGAACTAATATTCTTCTTAAGATGTAAAATGTAGTCAAGTAACATATTGCTCTACTTTTCCTTTTCTTCCTTCAGTAGCCAAAATAACTTTGTGCTGGAATTGGACTTTGAGCCCTTCAATGCTTCTTTTCCTCGTCCCTCGCTTTCAAAATCCATCGGCAATGGAGTGCAGTTTCTCAATCGTCATCTTTCCTCAAAGTTGTTCCATGATAAAGAAAGCATGTACCCCGTGCTTAATTTTCTCCGAGCACATAACTACAAGGGGACGGTATTTTTTCTACAGCTGTTTAATGCATTTGTCTGTTATCTTTCATTTTTCTAACGTTCAAATTAATGGATCTCTCCTTTTGTAAGTTCTTTTGCCCTTTAAGAATTTGGAAATGAAACATAATTAGAAGACCTGTTATATGATGCGAGTAATAACCTGAACCAGGGATAGGATATTGAGAATTAGATCCAATGCAAAAGTATTTAGGCTGATCAATTGAATATTTTATTACAAATTTGTTGTTTTCCTTTTAGATTTAAGTTGCAAAGGAAGTAATTCCCATCTGAACTGTTATTTTCTCTAATTAGATAAATTTAGCAGCAGTAGATAATGTTAATTTGCTAGTGGCTGGTTAAATGCTAGCAAAACTTTCTTATCAATGAATGTGGCAAAAAAAAAAGAAAAGAAAAGAAAAGAAAAGTCAATACCCAATGCTCTTTTCACATTCAGTAGCTCACTTTACTCTGCAGCAGTGGAGGAAAGGGAAAGGCTAGCAAATCAGAGATTTTCCAGTTGGAAAATCCTTCAAATGAAGCCAGACCTCAACTAAGTGCTTTCAAGTCCTGAATCTCAGCAAGCAATTATCCTGACTCAAAAGGCCAATTTGCTGTTTGGCACTTTCAGTTTCATTATACGATCATACTACATAAATTATCTGATTTGTTGAAATCTTAATATGTTTCTGACTAATTTTAAGTTCCATACTTCCATTATAATATTGTTTAGATTATATAAATCATAAAAGTTGTTGAAATTTTTATTTGTGTCTAACTAGTTTTAAGTTCTTTACTAATGTTAGTGCTATTCCATGCAGTCTATGATGCTTAATGATAGAATTCACAGCCTTAGTGCTCTCCAAGCTGCACTAAGGAAGGCAGAGGAACATTTGTTGGGTATCCCATCAGACACCCCATATTCAGAATTCAACCACAGGTAAACTCTGCGACGTCATTTTCTGATTTGATTGATGAAACCAAAGTATGTTAGCCAGAGATTCTTATACAGTGCAAAGTTTGTTAAGTTGTCAGAGCTGCTCACATTGTTTCCCATTTGCACAACCTTAGATTTCAAGAGCTTGGTTTAGACAAAGGCTGGGGTGACACTGCTCAGCGTTGTCATGAGACTATCCATCTCCTCCTGGATCTTCTGGAGGCACCTGATCCGTGTACCTTGGAAAACTTCCTCGGAACAGTTCCAATGGTGTTTAATGTTGTCATCCTTTCTCCTCACGGCTACTTTGCCCAAGCTAATGTCTTAGGGTATCCCGACACTGGTGGCCAGGTATAAGTTGAAAATGAAATTGATTTAGAAACATGTAGACCGCACTTCCTTAACATACCATACTTTAAATCTTAATTTGCAGGTTGTTTACATTTTGGATCAAGTTCGCGCTTTGGAGAATGAGATGTTACAAAGAATAAAGATGCAAGGTCTCGATATCACACCTCGCATTCTCATTGTAAGTTCAATTTGACATCTGATGGCTTTCTTTTAATGTTCAATGATTATTTCTAGTCTATAGAAATGATGAAGAATGTCCTAGTGTCAATTTAGTGACAATATGAATATGTCCACACTTGTAATGGTCTTCTCCTGAGACTACCCTGTGATATGTTGCAGGTGACCAGACTGCTACCTGATGCAGTAGGCACCACTTGTGGCCAGCGTCTCGAGAAAGTCCTTGGAACAGAGCACACGCACATCCTCCGTGTTCCATTTAGAACAGAGAATGGGATTATACGAAAATGGATCTCACGTTTTGAAGTATGGCCTTACCTGGAGACCTATGCTGAGGTAAATCTTACACCCAATCTTTCTAAGCTTCTCCTCTGCTTGATTCCCTTTCAGTACCTGTCTGTATAAAATACTCTTTGCTGCAATTAAGTTGTTAAAGTAAATTTACAATGTTTTCCTTTATGCTGTAGGATGTTGCACATGAACTAACAGGAGAACTGCAAGCCAAGCCAGACCTGATAATTGGAAACTATAGTGATGGAAATCTAGTAGCTTCTTTGTTGGCACATAGACTGGGAGTCACCCAGGTTTTGATGCTAAGCATTATTCACCCTTGGCTCTACTTAATAGTAGTTAATTTTCTTATATGAATTTAATAATCTTTCTTCCATGTGTAGTGCACCATTGCCCATGCCCTGGAGAAAACAAAGTATCCAAATTCAGATATATATTGGAAGAAGTTTGAGAACCAGTATCACTTCTCGTGCCAGTTCACGGCTGACTTAATTGCAATGAACCATGCGGACTTCATCATCACTAGTACCTTCCAGGAGATTGCTGGAAGGTTGTTTACTCATGCCAGTAGTGAAATAATGCACTGAATTTTTATTCATATTAAGATGTAGAGATTACCACCAATACCTGACTGGCTTCTGTTTATGTTCTGTTGTTTCAGCAAGGACACTGTAGGACAGTATGAATCTCACACTGCCTTCACTCTCCCTGGGCTTTACCGTGTGGTGCATGGAATTGATGTCTTTGATCCAAAATTCAACATTGTGTCTCCCGGAGCTGACATGTCCATCTACTTCCCATACACAGAGCAGCACAAAAGACTCACTTCCCTCCATCCAGAGATTGAGGAGCTGCTTTACAGTGCTGTTGAGAATTCTGATCACAAGTGAGAGCCTATCCATGCTATCTGTTTCTCTCTCTATATTGTTGTTCAATTCAGTTGTTGACTCTTGAGGTTCTTGCAGGTTTGTTTTGAAGGACCGAAACAAACCCGTTATTTTCTCGATGGCAAGGCTGGACCGAGTAAAGAACATAACTGGTCTTGTCGAGCTGTATGGCAGGAATCCCCGTTTGAGGGAACTGGTCAACCTTGTGGTGGTGGCTGGAGACCATGGAAAAGAATCCAAAGATCTTGAAGAACAAGCAGAGATGAAGAAGATGTACAGTCTTATCGAACAGTACAAATTGGCTGGTCACATCCGATGGATCTCTGCTCAGATGAACCGTGTTCGCAACGGCGAGCTTTATCGATACATTTGTGATACCAAAGGAGTTTTCGTGCAGGTATTCTTATATTCTTAAGTATGAAAAACATGATACTTTTGTTAACATTTGATAGAATTTTACCAGGTTGATGATGATTTTACTCACTTTTTCTTTGTTTTTCTTTTCTTAGCCTGCTTTCTATGAAGCTTTTGGGCTCACTGTTGTCGAATCCATGACCTGTGGACTGCCCACATTTGCAACCTGCCATGGAGGACCTGCGGAGATTATAGTGCATGGGGTTTCTGGCTTCCACATTGATCCTTACCAGGGTGACAAAGCTGCTGAACTGCTTGTAAACTTCTTTGAGAAGTGCAAGGAAGATCCAACCCACTGGAGCAAAATCTCACAGGGAGGGCTGCGGCGCATCGAAGAGAAGTAAGCATAATGTCTTCTTAGCAACACTCTTTTATGAATTGAAGGGGCTTGTATGGAAGATTCAAGTTTTGATCTGTTTATTTTGTGCTCTTCTTTTGAATCAAGGTATACCTGGAAGCTTTATTCTGAGAGGTTGATGACTTTATCTGGTGTCTATGGCTTCTGGAAGTATGTCTCCAATCTGGATAGGCGTGAGACCCGTCGTTACCTTGAGATGTTCTATGCCCTCAAGTACCGCAACTTGGTAGGTTGCATTCATTGATGAGTCTACTTGATGCTTGAGAGACTTGCTGTGTTTTCTTTCTAATAATCTGCTTTCTTTCTTTATCTCATTTCAGGCAAAGTCTGTTCCTCTGCATGTTGATGGATGATAGGCTGCATCCAATGCCCCAAGTAGTCTGGATCTTAGGCAGCTTGAGTTCTGCTTTCCATTTGTTTTAGTTTAAGAGATTTAGTAGGGAAATCTTGCTTTCTGAATTCTTGTTTGCGCCATTGATGTTGAGTGCTGATTTTGGAGCAAATTGAGAAGTGTTTGTTGTTGCGCTTTAGTTTTCATGTGTTATGTATAAGGCTTAATTGCCATCGGATGCTGAATAAAATTAGCATTATTTTCTTTTTGAGGAAATGGGAGAAAATTGAGCTGAGTCAACTTTGATCCATCAAGCTACTGCTACTAGGTGGCGTGCATGGCGGCAAGAATTTCTAGTCTTTGTGCAACTGAGTCAACATTTGTGATTTTTGGTTCAAGTCCACTGCTATGCGGTCGCCGATGATCATCTAGAACTGGAAAGGTTTGCCAATGGAAGTGATGCAAGTACCGAAAAATCAAAGTTTATTGGTCAATATTGTGATTAAATTCACCAGTTTCTAGAGGTATGCTGCTTTAGGAAAGCTAAGGGCTATCTGCTCTTTTAGTTAAATGTTAGAATTTTGTGGGATATTTGATTTTAGATTTTGTCTACAATATTTTGCAATTAGACTTGCGTTAAGCAGAGAAGGCTTCTTGCTTTGAGGAAAGCTGCCTCTTGGTTCCAGATTTGACATGACCACTGGTATCAAGCCAGAGGTCTGGTTCCTTTTCCTCTCCCTTCGTAAAGGTTGCATAAACATCAGATCTCATGGGAAGTGAACTGTGATAAAGATCTGCATGTGGAAAACTTTTTCTTTTTGAGTTTATAAATTTAAAAATATCTTAACATTAGATTATCATCATTATTATTTTTCTTTGGAAAGAAATTGCCTGCAATAGAAGTTTAACTTTGATACTGCTACACTTAGCAAGACATAAACGTATTTGTTCATTTTTCTATCATACATATTTAGTACGCAAGCTGGGTAAGTATTTTGGGATAAGATTTTGGATTATTACGAAATAATATCAAAGTATATTCGACCAACGGCTTATGTAGATCAAGCAACACTATGGATGAACATGTAATGTTTGTGAATTGGATTGAATTAGATTCAACTTTTGATTGAAATTTGAACTTGTAGCTAGGTAAAGATGCCAACACTTAATTAAAGGAAGTATGTGAGAGTTTGTTATGGTGCATATTTAGTTCTATATTGATTATGATAAATTTTGAATACATATATAATATTAAGGGGCTCAAATTCTATTTAAATATTATTTGATTTGACTGATCCTGTTTTAAGAGAAAAAGAATATTATTTAGGGGACTTTCTATCACTCGTGTTTTTACTTAAAGAGTCTGTTTAGATGGAGGTAAATGAAGGAGAACAGAGGGGAAGGAATGAGAAGACTCTTACCTCCATTTGGAAGAGAGGGGAAAGGAGGGGGAGGGGAATGGAGGTAACACATTTCTCTCTATTCCTCTTCAAAAGGTTAAATTTCTTTATTCCCTAAATAGGAGAGTAAAGAGGAAGGGGAGGGGGGAAGAATAGATTTATAATTTTGGCCTCATCTTTCCAATTTTGTCTTTATAAATTGATTTGAATTTTTTTTATAGTAAGGATATATTTATGATTTTATAAATATAATTTTTTTCTTCTTTCTTTTCCTTTTTTTTTCGAACAAGGTGAAAATAAATTATTCCTTTTTTTTCTTCTTTCCCTTCTAAACAAGAAGAAGGTAACAATCTTTTCCTTTCCTTCCTTTTTCTTTTTTTTTTTCCTCATCCTTCATTTTTTCCTTCCTTCTCCTTCAAAAATCCAAGTAGACCCTTAAGGTGTATTTGATTGCCTGACCGCATTAATTAGAGTAGTAGGATGCCTATGCTTAGCTTATTATAAAGGAGTGGTTTAGGGTGAGCTTGAGTGGAGCTTAAGAAAAACTGTCCAAGCTCAACCTAGCTTGAATAAGAGTTGAATGGAACTTCTTATTGAGCTAATCTAAGTCTCTATGTATTTTTACAGTTTTTAACATTTTAGCTTAGCTCATTTGTGAGACAAACTCTAAACTTGGTTAATTAAGTAAGCTGAGCCTGAATTGAGTTTGTAGTCAAATCAAATATGAGGTATTCATAAGCAACTTGAACCATTTGTAGCCCTCATTGCCCGAAAGTGACTGAAGTTAAAGTAGATCACTTTGGACAATTTTAAACCCTCCTAAGTCATTCTAGTGGGTTTATGGTTTTAATTCACTTGACTGGGCACGAGTTTCACTTCCACATCATATTGTACTTTGGTGGTTACTTTGGATGATCCTTAGTTGCTAAAATCAGGGGCAAGTATGGTGTAGATATGGGAAAGTAGATGATCTAATATTACTTAGGTGTTGTTGGACAAATGATAAATAGGTTTTTAGAAAAGTTCTTCCTATGTCCTATGGGAAAGAACTTTTTCATCCATACCATGGGATGCAGCTTTTCCTATGGTGGTAGGAAAATGGATGCTTTTAGGAATAAAACTTCGTATCGATCAAGTTGAAAACTCTAATCAAACATGAAGGGGGTCAAGATCGTTTTTGGTAAAGGCATTTTTTCTTGGGAAGGTGTGGTAGCCAAACATGACTTTAAAGCAAGCAAGTGTAAAGAAAGTGGGTGCAAGTTTGAGATTTTAGGAAGTTCTCTAAGGTGTTACCCTAAGTAGAAGTTTCTTGAAGGATCAATCAAATAGCTTGAACTAACCCATTTTCTAGTTAAACTTCCGAAGTTATGAGGTTTCCTATGCCAAGACTCCCATTTAAGAACCTAGTTCTTTCAAGAGTCCAAAATATCTCTAATAGTCTTTAAAAATGGAAACATCAAGGCATCCATTTAAAATTTAGAGTTCAATTAAGGAAGAAAAGTCTAGATTATCGCTTATACCAATAGATTTTTGCATTGCAGTCATCATCCTTTGATGAGTTGGTTCATATTTTAAAGGTTGATGCTAAAGGTGTTGCTTTTTCTAAGCACTTTTAGTCTATCTCTTTTACCTTAAAAAAAAAAAAATCCTAATTTTCATGAAAGAAAGGAAAGATAAAAAAAAAGGGGCCAAGAAAGACCGACATTCCATGCAAAACATCATGCATTAATCTCCTTTCATCCATTGATCACAAACATTCATACTTTTCCCATTTGCATAACATGTGCCCATTGCCAGTCTTATATAGTGCTCCCTATTTTTACATAAAATTTCAATTGAAAAAGAAAGAAATCCACATTAGGCAATAGTTAATTTTCTCTAATAAGTATCAAATGAATGTGCCACAAATAGATGGTTTTTATCTCCAATCAACTATAGGTCATTAAATTAATACATTAGTGATAGGTCAAATATCAACAAAGCTTTTATCACGGCCTCTAATCTGGAGCTCAATCCAAAGACGTCACAACATGACAGCATACTCTTAAAGCAAATTTCAAGAGCACGTAATATTTACTAAACCTCAACATAAGAGCATGTAAGATTTACTAAACCTCAACATAAATAATATAATGACAATCATGATAATATTAGTGGAAGCTAAATCTCATAGATTTCAAAAAGTTGTCACAAAGTCATCATACTAGTACATAAGAGTTTAAATGACATTCTCAAGTACATATCAAGATATCTAAATCAATATCAGATGATATAGAAAACTAAACACTAATCTCACTCCTAATGTCCCACACCCAAGTTTGGATCCAATAGATAAGCATCATCATTGTCCTTTGAAACATATGGTAAGGAAGGAGGATAATGAGTTTAAAGCCTAGTAGAAATTCTACACATACCATCATAAGTATGCCAAGAAATTTTAGAACGAATCGTATATCAAAATAATTTTTTATAGAAAGTAACATAGCATATCCATGAAATCAACTACAAAACTATAAAACAACCAAACATCAACATAAACTATACAAAATACCAAAATCACCAACAATAGCACATATCATATCATTCACTTACTGAAGATACATACTGATAAACCAAATGCCGTTAATTCATGTCTAATTCATGTCAATAAATCATGATTGGTTCTATACTGGCCTTTCTCGAGCTTCAGCCCTCTTTCGGTGCCGCTGGTCTAGGCCAATGTTGCTAGAACTAGTACTACGTATTAATAATAAACATCATATCCACAATCTCAACTATTCATGGCATTGGATTAAGTCACTCTCATACATATCAGCATATTAAAAATATATATTGACAAATCTTATGCCTGTAATTCATGTTTAACAACCTAACCTAGCGATATACGTACACATAAGATGATTCCTATACTAGTGCCTAGCATTTTAAGCTCAGCCAACAGATTATAATTGGTTTTACACCGGCCTCTCTCGACCTTCAGTACTTTTTTAGTGCTATCAGTTTAGGCCAATCTTGCCAGAAACAGTACTACATATCAACAATAAATCATTAATATTTGGTATCTTAAACCTAGCTATGTTCTGTTCATAAACCATGACTGGTTTCACATCGATTTCTTTCGGCAATCTGCCCTTCCTCGATGCCACCACTATCACATCTCAGTGACCAGTCCGCATGCCCATTTCATCGCATCACATATCCATCAAAGCTATAACCATACCATAACCAAAACAACATTTCATAGCATATCATACTCATATATCTCAAATCAAAACCTATACCATAACATATATATTAACTTTACAAATAAACCATCATACATAATTTAAACATATTAAGGAACGAACAACAAATTCATGATGTATGTAATCATGCAAAATATGAAACATATTACGTAATAGTAGGTGTAAAATTTTTACTTTGAATCGCTTAATTAAATAAGTATGAATTATAGATGAGAGATAGTCATTAATGGCTGAGATGAAAAACATGGTAGCCATCTAAATATATAACACCCTGCATACAAAATTTTGTGCCGTAGTGAATTTTTTTTCCTCGATCAAGTGACATCATCCAAGTAGGGAAGAGAAATTAAGCAAGTAGAGTGGAGATCTCACCATCAAAGTGCGGCAATAACTAATGAGTAGGCTTTTAGAGTTACGGATTAATTTAATATATTTATATAAAAAAAATTTAAATGCAATGTGCTATCTGCATGTCGCACCACTCCATCTACCTCTTATGCCATCCCAGTTTTGAAGGAAGTATCAAATCATGGTGAAAAGAGAGGTGGGAAGGGAGAGAGAGCAGCATGATGGCACGGCATGCACACACTCTGATGGCTGTGAATAGAACCATGAAGAATGATACTCTTGAACTTGGAGATAGACCGTATGGGAGGTAGGCCGTATATGGTTGCATGTGTACATTGGAAAGCGATTATTTTCTGTACCCTGCACAGTCACGTGAAAGGCACGTGCGAAAGAGCGTATAAAGCGACCCCCTTTTCCGTGCCTCCGCGAACCACGAGCTGTAATGGCGGTGGGGAGCCGGGCCGCCGCTTGGCTTGGCGGCGTCGTCCGGCGTATCGGTGCGATACCCTGGCGGGACATCTCTGCCGAGGCCGTCGACCGTGCCCTCCTCGTCACGAAGGCCGCCTGCTTCGTCCACGTCGTCAACTCCTACGTCGTTAGCCTCGCCCTCGTGAGCGCCCTTGCTCTCTCTCTCTCTCTCGTGCTCCTCTTCCACACCGTTTGCTTTTCGGTGGATGAATTCTTGCTCACCGTTTTGTAGGTGCGAGGGCCGAGCATGCTCCCCACGATGAACCTCACCGGCGACGTCATCGCCGTGGATCGGGTTAGCGCCCGGTGGGGCACCGTGGCCGTCGGGGACGTGGTGCTCTTCCTGTCGCCGGAGAACCCGCGGAAGAACGTCACCAAGCGGGTGCTGGGGCTCGAGGGCGACGCCGTCACCTACGTCATGGACCCACACAAGGGGGACGCGTCCAAGACCGTTGTGGTACGTCTTGATCAATTGATCCATTGGTGGCTGTCGTTGATCCAGTTGAGTGTGATTTCTATGGAAAGTTCTAATTTTAATGGGAATTTTTGTGGATTTTTAGGTACCCAAGGGACACGTTTGGGTGCAGGGAGATAACATATACGATTCTAGGGATTCAAGGCAATTTGGGCCGGTGCCTTATGGGCTCATCCAGGGGAGAGCTTTTTGTAGGGTAAGGGTTTCTTTTGTCTGTGATTTTGTTCGACACATCGTGATATTATTATAAATTTTTGCACTTTTAGTATTTTGTTTTTGATACTAATATTTATTTTTGGTTCTTAAGGGTTAGATTTGTATTTATTGTTTTTGATTTTGTTTGATTAATTTGTTGGTTGACTTGCGTTGGATATGGAATTGAAATTGTCTGCCAATGTGAGGATTGATTACTTAATTTTCTCATTTGCTTGTACATGTCAATTGACAACATTTTTCACTTAGACCTAGGTTCGTCGTGCGACTTATTGTGCTTTCCAGGTACTTAAAACTCTCTAGAAACTTTATAAACATAAGCTGTTAGGTATTTACAGAGCATATGGCAAGAGTGAAGGATTGATGTTGTATGGATGGTAAAAGAATGAATCCAAAAGATTGTAATTGGCTTAGAGATGGCTAACATTAAGCACGGACATATGAGAGGATGATATTGAAAACATTAAATGATGAATAGAAAACACTATTTAGGATTATGATGTGAGGATCCCTTATTTTGCTTCGAATACCAACTTAATCTCTTTTTTAAAAATTAAAAGTAAGTTCAACTCTTAAGGTTTGGTTTAGTGGACAAGTAAGTCCCAAACACCCATTTAAATTGTAACTCTATTAATGTTAATAGGTATTCAACTAATCCTTATTCCCCAACTAGTTATCATCTACATAAATCTTTAACTTTCATTCCACTCGGTTTAGGGTCATGCAGTCATGCTTTTTGTAATATATAGATTTATCAAGTCCTTCTTTGGTGCTTGTTGTTATGAAATTTCTCATCTACCTTTACCATTCTTTCTTTCTGCATGTATCAAATCACTCTTTCATATTTGTATATCTCTCGGCCTGCATTATACAAGTTAAAACCATCAAAGTCATCTTTCTCTCAATTTGTTCTCAATAGGTGCTATATCTATTTTTTACAAATGATTTT
Source organism: Metroxylon sagu (assembly GCA_017589505.3). NCBI lineage: Eukaryota > Viridiplantae > Streptophyta > Magnoliopsida > Arecales > Arecaceae > Metroxylon > Metroxylon sagu. The sequence goes on along the minus strand of JACVBY030000640.1, from coordinate 1,335,779 downwards.
ATTTGTTATTCGATCGTATTTTGTACTACCATTTATTTATCTCAACATTCTCATATTGGCTACACTCATCTTGTATACATGTTTTCTAATTGTCTAGCATTTCATGCTATAAACTAGAGCTAGTTATATAGCTATCTTATAAAAAAATTTTCTTCAACTTGGCAGGTATTTTACAATGACATAATATTCTAGTTGCACCTTTTCGTTTTATTCAACGTGGTTTAATTCTATAGATAAGCATTCTTTTCAATCTTTCATTTCTTCTAAATAATCGATTCTAATTACTAAAAAAAATCGCTTTTAGGAGATTCATGATCTTCAATTTTTATTTTACCTTATCTCTTTTTCTAGCTTTACTAAAATTGCCTTTCATGAATTTTGTCTTGCTACTTAATCGAAAACTCATATTCTAATTCATTCCTTTATAATTCTAACTTATAATTAATATTGACTTTACTTTCATCCGCTAAGACTATTTAAACTAAAATCCTGAGATTCTAACTATTAACGTTAATAGATAAATACCTAAATTATCCTCAAGGAGATTTTAATGTATCAAGTTCCCAATTTTTCCCCCTTGTGTCTCACTTGTGACAATGATCTGCAACTTAACCTGCTCCCTCCTTCCTCTTTCCCACTTGTTCCATCACCTCTTTCCTTTGACTTGAAGTACTCTCTATCACCTTTTGTCCTCCATTGCACCGAGAGTGCAATGTAAAAATTGATTAGCAAACTGCATCACAACAAGAGCTTCATCTTTGTCTCAAGTCTCAACCCTGTATGCAGTCCATAATCTGTCCACCTCTCACTGTCTTTCCACCTGCCCCACCATTACCGTACCTCACCAAATTTTGGTGGAAGATGACGAGGGATTTCATGATCCTAAATGGTTCACATTGATTGGAGTCATCAACAGGTCATGTAATTCATTTGAAGGAAAATATACAACAAACTGCTCTCTCATAGAAACTATTTCTTAAATAAAAAAAATCACTGTCAAAAGCCTAGACACATGGTGATATCCTAGTGATCTAGAAGTCCAATATAGCCAGAACATTTGATGCGAATCAGTGAGTCCCATCCTCTAGAAGTTTATGTGCTGCCACATGAAGCAAGACGGAATCAGATTTCAAACTACTGCTGTTGCAGTTGTAGCTAGTAACAATATCGACTACTAATTTAGTTTCTGACAGTTTAAGTTCAAGCAGACTCATAATGACTAATACTTAGGTGCATAATTGGCACTCAGACAGGTCTACTAAAACCAGAATATTAGGTATGGGTTTGAACTTTGGCAATTAACCAACTGAATTTAATGGGCATACCTGACATCATTGCTCTGAAACTTCTGTCTTCTCTGTTATTTTGACTTTAATGTGGTAGACCAGAATGACATATTCTGTATCTGAGAATAAAGTGGCTCTGCATAGGCAAGTGTAACGTTTTTTTTTCCCTTCTCTAAACAAGGAACAAACCCGTTCCAATCAAGAAATAATTTTAGGCAGTATCTTTACTCCCAGAGAGTACGTATACGAGGATAAACAAGGACATCTACTAATGTGAACACGTGCTAACTATACACGGATAAGCATGGAGAGAAGAATGATGTACAAATTTGTAATCTGGTTTCTTAGAATAACATCTTAAGTCTACTTCATGAAAACACTGTGTAATCCAAAATTGATATTTAAAGATTTTAAAGAGAAAAGAAAGAGAGGAGGTGGTGGAAGAGATAGGCAGTGGTGGTGTAGAAGAAACAGAGTTTGGGAGAGGGAAAAGAGGGAGGGAAGGATTAAGATAGACGTTCTTGTTCTTGTGATAAGATTGGTTGGCAGCAGGGGCAATGGGGTGCATGGATGAGGGGAGGTGAAGGATGGACGGGAGGGGAGGTGGAGGCCATGTGGGAAAGAGGGTATGAGAGGATGTAGATGGGTCACAGTCCCATAGATGGATTGAAACTCTTCTAGGGCGTATTAAGAAATTTAGCAAACTAAGATTAAGGGAGTTGGATGTTAGGGGTTTATCTGTCCACTAAACTGATCCCTCAGTGCTGGATGTATTATTCATAAAATAGGGGACTAAGTTGGAATTCAAGACAGATTAGTCAAAATCTGTGCCTTTTCTAGTGGGACATATGGGTTTCTTGTTTTGTTTGATATTGTTGTTGATATTTGTAGTATTTCATACATATTACATACTTAAATGATGAGGTGAGAACACAAGTGGGTTGTAAGTTGAAACTTCAGAGTGAAGGCTTGTAGAATATAGGTTATCAACAGAATTTACCTAGTTCATATTGTTGGAAAGTAAATGGATATGTAGGATATGTTGTGTAAATCAATGTCAATGACCAGTGGTTACTGTAGAGTGGTAACCATTTTTATGTCCAATCTAATTTATGGATGAATGTAGAGATGGAAAAAAGATATTTTCCTTGAAAAAACCTAGGAGGATACAGTGGTTATTCATACACCATATTTCTAGACTTGCATGCTGTTGTAGATAAAGGAAAAAACATTACAACACAGTAGTTTAGCTGGCAGGCTGTTCCTTCTAAAACACTATATAGACAATAAATAGTTCACTAAGAAATTTATTTCAACTATAACCATCAAGTTTTTCAACTCAGCCAAGATATTGGCATGTATCGGTCTCCGCCACTCAAGGAGATCATATAATAGATATCTTGATCATCATTATCTTGGCTGATATGAAGTGATATAGCTCGATATATTAGTCGATATGATATCAAGCAGCTGATATTTCCTAATCAGTTTTTACCATTTTAAATTAATGTTTTAGTTATTACATATTTGAATTAATGCCATAACATACTTTATTTGCTGAGATTCCAATATCTACATTCCTAAGATATCAGTTGAGATCCCAAATATATCGGTTTTTCCCTTTTTCCTGAGGTTTTCATCTTGGTCAAGATTAACCAAGTTCTGGCCATCTCGGTATCAGCCACCTACTAGGTTGGTAGAGATCTTTGGGTTTGAAAACCTTGGTAACCATCTGCTTTGAAAGAAATCAATGTGACATAGGTAGGTGATCATTGAACAATTTAAAGGAGTGATCTTGTATGGTAATTTCTGTTTCAGGATGTAGGAAAAGGAGGGGAAGGCTTTAAGTAAATAGTTTTGCGAGAAAAATGCTTGGAAAATGAGGATCCTTGAATCTAATCCTAATAGTTGGGACAAGGCTAGATAGTTATGGTTAAGAAATCCTATGTTGTAGGAGGAGAATGAAACATATTTCCTAATCCTTATAACCAAACACATTTACAATTACAGTAACATCTTATTTATTTAGCTTAACATTAATAAAAACCTTAGCCAAAAGTGCAGTTGATATAACAGTTTGAATATTTAAAGTAATGCAGAATTTCCTAACTGAATGGATATTGATATTTGACATCACCAATATTGATGAATATTTGAATCAATTTAGTTCTGAAAATACTCAAAACTGTTCACATTCTTACTCCTCTTTAGTATTTATCCATACAATTGAGTGAACTTAAGCGACCTCTTCTGCTTGAACATTCTAATAGGGTTGTACACATCTGACCCCAAGAGTGCTTGTGTTCACCCACCCTGGGCATTAGGTTTTATGATCGTCTCTCCCATCACTCACTGTTGCCTTGTAATTGAAGAGTTATTTGAGTTGGCTGTTTTAAGTGGATTCAGTCATCTCTTTATCCTTTTTTGAAGAAAATAGGAATTTGTTCTTGGATTTAAGCTTTCTTGTCCTTAAAACTGATTATGACATCATGAGTTTATATATGCTTATTTGATCTCCTAATATTCGTCGCACCAAGTTCATTTTTATAATTTTGGACTGGGGACTGAGTACATCATTTCAATAAAAATATGAGAGTATTTGGTGGGATTCAAAATAAACACTGATGTTGCTTTTAAGTTGATCGTTACTAGTACATGAATCTGTTCATCTCATGGCCTTTTTTCAGAAGCTTTGATGATAATTCACAATTGAGGGCACTGTTCTTTAAATTTCTTTCAATGATTTTCAGGTTTGGCCACCAGAAGGATTTGGATTCATTGGACAAAGGGAATCTACATGAAGGTTCTACTTAGGTGCAGTATTATGTAGATTGGACTGTAGTTCATGCAATTTGTTGATTTTTTATCCCATTTTCAGCTCCCATATTTCCAATAAGCTTTTCAGGGGGTATGATGAAATTTTATTCAAGTATCATAGCTACTTCTTGATTAAGATTCTGCTAACAAGCTGATGCCATAGAGTGGTGTTATTTAATAACCTTCAACATAATAGGCAGGATTCTTAATTTCTTATATTTCAGTTGTCTCTCACTGAGTTGTGGCATTTTGAGATGAATCAAAATACCAGTTCATCTCAGCTGAGTTGCAAGACAGAAGAATTTTGACCTGGCTGTGAAATTGCATTGTTTTGGCCAACATATAGTGCTAGTGATATATTGACCAATGTAATAAAGAGGAGATTGATGATTGTTTTGATCTTCCATCCTTGTTCACCAAAGACTTCTAATAAATTACGGTAAACTGGATAAAAAATCTTGGCTGATATTTTGGTATTGTGTTGGCTGGTATTTCATGATACATCACTTTTTACCAACAAGATACATAGAACCAATGTTTTAGACACACTTTATCCAAGAGTGGTTGATCCTGGGGTAAAACGAAAAAAATCCAGATGAAACCAATGTACTCTTGGTTGCAGGGTTTCATCCCTTTGTCAGGGAAGACATTGCCTTTTCCCACAAGTTGTCACTAGTGTGGATTCTTTTAGATCCGTTGTCTGCATTCATAACCATTCATCCTGGTAAGTATCTGGGCTGCCATACAACTCTCTTAAAAGAGATCGGTCCACCTTAGCACTGTGACATTGGCTGCTCGCCAGGGGACAATTACAGTTTTATTGGCAAAGCTTGTAGCTTTCAAAGAGATGCTATGACTGGCATTAATAGACTTTTTTAACTTTCTCATCTAAATTTAGTAATCAAAACACATCATCTAGCATAATGCTGATCAATGACTTGAGATTACTGATGCAAATTCTTCAGCTGCTAGAACAACTCCGAAATGCTGTACCATTTACCTCAATTTTGTTCTTTCCAGACCATAGATCTGCTTTATTTCGGCATCAGCTAGACATGTAATCCTATCAAATGACATGATGCGACAACTATTTTAATTATATATAATCTAATATGCTAATTTTTTGCCTCTTTTTCCAGGCTATACCCTTTCAGCTAGAAATCATTGTTCAAGGTTGGAGATGCAAGAAGATTGCAGCGGAAACAGGGATTTCAGGATCTCTGATTTATTAGTCTGAGCTCCTTCAATTGTAACAAAGTAATTAAGAGCTGTGGGTAGGGCCTTGACAGAAATTTTGGCAGTCATGAAAGTTGTCCCTTTTTTGTTTATTCTTATTTTTGAAAAATATACTCAGAGGTAGGCTTGCTTGCTGCTAGTGACGAGGCATTTGTTTGGCTAGAATTTCACTCTTTGGCCTTTTTGCTAAGTGAATCTGGATGGATTGGAGATGAACGTGAACTATCATACATGTGAGACAGCTCATTTTTACTGTTGGACTCAATTGAATTGTGTTGGTTCATTCTTATCGCTTCTTTGGCTTAATGGAACTTGGATTTTGCCTGCTACATGATCTGAATAACTCATATATCAGGAGTCTTAACAGATTTTTCAGGTTGGGGGAGTGTACTGGGCGATGTTGGAACCATTGATTTAAATGAGGTTGTTTGGAAGTATGGTTGCTAGGTTGGACTTCCATGTTTCAGAAGGAAACCATGGTATCTAAGCAAAACCATCCTCAGGACTCCTGAACTTCATTGTGCATCCAATTCCTAATTTGTTTTTTGCATCCCTTAGGACAACTTCTTTCTTCACGCGAAATTCTTTGTGCATCGCGTGCGATGCAAGAAATCCTTATTGGCCTGCACCGCACGCTCTAATTCGTTCATGTGGTGGCAACGTGGTAGGGCACCGCACGTCAAGGATAGGATGTTAACTTTCTCGAATGGATTTTCGATTTCTGCATCGCGCCGAACCAGTTATCTCTTCAAATGAGTGTAAAGTTAATTATACCCTCTTTTTTCCGGACAGAAGTTGCCGCAGTTTGCATTTCTGCTGCAAATGCCAAAAAAAAGCTAGGTACTTTTTATTGACGCTAAAGAGTTTGGCCAGTAGTGATTTTTTATTTTCAATGGAACATAAGGGTTTCATGTTCAGACGCAGACGAAGAACTCGACGGCAACGCAAGAAGGAAATCCAGTTGCCAGAAGCTTCAACTGCAATAGTTGTTTACACGGGAGAGGATGACACCCGTTCAAAATCCGAAAGAGAAGATATATATCTTTATCTCGGTATAAAATAAAAATTGAGGATTTTAATCCTTTGTGCCAGGACTTTTCAACTATGCATTGGCTAAAATATGTCACCCGGAGTGTGATAATACATCCGGGAGATAAAAAATTTTTGAACATACGATGTTTCAACTTATGACATCCCTTCACAAAATTTATGACATCCTAGTATTAAACCGTAAACTACATGTTTTGATCCTCCATACCAAGAGTTCTTCACTATCAATTGTCTAAATATGATATACACAATCTAATAATATGGTTCTGAAATAGCTTGAACTGAAAATATGAGATATATATCTTTATCTCGGCATAAAATAAAACTTGAGGGTTTTAATTCTCCGTGCTAGACTTTTCAACCATTCATTGGCTAAAATATGTCACCCATAGTGTGATAATACATCCAGAAAATAAAAAAATTTTGAACATATGATGTTTTAACTTATGACACCCTAGTTAAAAATTTATGACACCCTAGTTAAAAAATTATGACACCATGGCTTAAAGTCGTAAACTAGATATTTTGATATAAGATACCACAAGTTCTTCACTATCAATTATCTAAATATGACATCCACGGTCTAATAATAAGGTTCTGAGATAGGTTAAACTAAAAATATAAGATATATATCTTTATCTCGGTATAAAATAAAAATTGAGGGTTTTAATCCTCCATGCCAGGACTTTTCAACTATGCATTGCCTAAAATATGTCACTCAGAGTGTGATAATACATCCAGAAGATAAAAAATTTTTGAACATATGATGTTTCAACTTATGACATCCCTTCACAAAATTTATGACACCCTAGTTCAAAAATTATGACACCCTAGCATAAAGCCGAAAAATTGAATATTTTGATACTCCTATTAGGACTCCACATCATTTGTTCAGCCAAAATATAACTTCCAGGATATAATAATACGATACATTGATAACTTGACCTTAAAATATGAAAATTAGACTTATGACACCCTAGTTCAAAAATTATGACATCCATTCATAAAAATTATGACTCCCAAGCATAAAACAGAAAATTAGACTTATGACACCCTAAAATATGTTTTCATTGAAGAAAGCTAATACTTCTGATATTCAGAATGTGACTGACCCTAGTAATTTATAACATTCTGAGGTATTATATGGTTTACTACTGCATTAAATTCATCTAACTACCAAAACAGTTGATGTAATAAAGGATCTATGAAAAAAATTATAAACAACATTCTATGAAGGATTTTTTACTTCCTGTTGGGGATGACATTATGACCCAAAGTACTTTTCAAAGTGAGGAAGAATTTTATATCAACATCTGAAAACTGATTTCTTATTTCCCACTGTTAGAGCACTTTTCAAAGTAAGGAAGAATCTTACTTCAACCTCGGATTGAAGGATTATAATCCGACTTCTAGAGCAATATTAAGAGCACGGAAGAATCTTGCTTCAGAGCAGCATTCAGAGGAATGAGGAATTTCATCAGAAGTTGCCGAAGAATGAGAGAAACCCAAGTATCAGGAGGGAAAAGCATGGTGGAGGGAAAGGGCAAGTTAGTCCATTCATAAATTTCAAAAAATACTGATCATATATTAATGCACGTCACGCTCAATAGACCCCCGCCACTTAACGTCCCGTCCCTCTTCAGAGATGCCACTCCATATGGACAAATGAGAGCGTGCGATGCAGGCCAGCGAAAATTTTCTGTACTGCATGCGGTGCACAAAGAATTTCGCTTCACATAAAAGGCTGTGTTGGATTCTCCTAGCATCATAGCAGCAGCAGGCCCGAACCAAACTCAGGAAGAAATGAGAAGGGAATTAAGCAAATTCAGAAAGTAATGGGAGGGAATGAAAGTATCAAGCATATGGTAGGTAGTATGGGGATTGGGGACAATTACACTTAATTTCTGTTGGTCATTAATAATTTGGTGTCCATGTATCACCCTTGGATTCATGATTTGTTCATATGAATATCTCGGCGTCTGAACGCAGCAGAGTTTGGGTGCGTATGAAGGAAGCAGCCTACCACATTTCTATCTACATTTGGTGCTCAAATTTAAGCAATTGAATTGCTCAAGTGAGGAGGCTCAGCCAAAATTTTCAGGCGTTGTAATGGGGCATGTAGCCATGTCCATTACAATGTGTTACTATTTTTATTTGGCTATAATTTCTCGATTAACTTTTGGCTGACGGACCTTTGCTAATAGGAAATTAAAAAAAAAAAAAAAGAGGCATGCCAAAATGAAGATATTTTCCCACAAATAATTTATAACTTTTTTTTTTAATAGTTATATTTTGTATAAATAAATTTGATCAAAATTAATGCTCCTTGTCTATATTTATTTTCCTTGAGCCGTTTGGCAGACATAATTCTTATTCTAAGATTCTAACTTTATTCCTAAATCAAATGCTGCCTAGAGTAAGAGTTTAATTCTCAGTTCCCTACTGTATATACTTTATTTTTGATCACCAAGTAAATAGAGAATATCTGTCCAAGTTACAGCCAAATATCAAAGAATTAGACCTTATATCATGTCATATCTATAACAAACTTATCCCGTAGAATAAGCTTGTTCCCATTCTTTTCAATTATTATTTTACCCTTTTTTTTTTGGATAAAGTCTATTATTTTACCTTTATCCACTCTATAAATGCTTAAAAAAAGTGGCAGGACAGTTCAATCTTTCTGATAAAATCTAAATAAATGTAGCTTATTTCTTCTACCAATTCCTTACACTTATTTCTCAATCTAGCACCGAAATAAGTATATTCCAGAACTCAACATTCAACCATGCAATGGATATCCCTTTCACCTATACGCAACCAAATACCATCTAATGAACACATCTCTATATATTTTTAAAATAATTAAAAATATTATTTAAGTTAATATTTTAAATACGTTAAAAAGGCTTAATTATTGCTGTGGCAGTCTTTAGTGCACGAAAACCTCTATTTAGGTTTTCGTGATTATTCCTCCAACTTGCTCAGCTAGTCTTCTTTTCCTTCCCGCAAACCAAAGAAACGAAATGAAACCCTACGATCCCTTTCTCTCCAACTATCGCTTCGACTTCTTCGTGACATCTAATCGATCTGCTGTCGTCTTGTTGGCGTCAAGTAGGTTAGTGCATCGATCTTTCCTTTATTCGCCATCTTTCCTTTTTTGTTTTCCCCCTAATTTCCATGGTTTGTGAGGTTTTTCATTCAACTTGGTGTTTGTAATTAGGGTTTATTGGATCCTACGACTCTCGCAACGGTGAAAATTTAAAGATTTTTAGGTTAATATACAGTCGAGTATGAATGGAATTTGGAAAGAGAAAAAAATTATTTTCATTGGAAAGCGTATGATAGGATTGATTAGATGGGAAAATATTATTGGTGAGGTTGTGAATTATTGGTACAGAGACCAAGATGAATAATGCATTCATAATCATATGCTGGGGTGATTAATTGTCCGACTCCTTAATTATGCATGTACATCACAATTTTCTAGCCTTTTTTGTTTTATTCTTCATTTTTTTTATTCGGTAACTGGACATTAGGACATATTGCTGTAATAATAAATTTTTGGTTACTTTTTTTTTTTAAAAAAATTGTGCTAGGAAAATATGTTTTCCGAATCTGAAGGGGGATTGACCTTTTTAGATACTCAATACTATGTGCTTTGTAGTTAATGCAACTGGGAAATTGGAAGAAGACTTGCAGGAGTAATTTTTGTTGACAAGGAATGCTAGTGGAGTTGCATGTTCCATCATATTATTGAAGGCATTATAGTCCAGGACCAGTGTTGCCAACACAATCCTGGATCTCGGGTTTTTTGACTTGTTAGAACATTGGAAAATTTTGGGGACTATTGAATGATGTAGAGAACCAATGTTAGCATTTTTCAGGTCCATTGTGATAGAAGTTTATGCTTTTGAGTTTGTGTCGGTGTTTGGAACTTAGTGAGAGATATGAAGTTTTAAGTGTTTGACATCACTAAAAGGTTCATGCTGATGTTAGTGAGCTACATAGTATCTGGTCCAACTTACTTCACATGATCCTAGTACAATATTTATACACATATTCATTGTGCAATCATGGTTTTTTTTTGGTTGCATACAATGCGGTGGTCTTTTTTGGAGTTTGGACATCTTGGCATCTATGTTATAACATTGTGTAAGACCTTGAGGTCATGACTTTTGTTGATCCCCTATGTTGAAAACTGGAAATAATAGTAGATTTGAGCATACTTTATCTATTTGATGCAAGATTATGGCATAATTTGTTGAGGTGATATTTGTTGATGGTTCCTTTTTGTCCACACAAGCTGTGTAGATAGTGGAAATTGTCCATGGTGGCCAAATAGCTCCACTAAAGTGGTTGGTGGTATTGCTAAAGTATGCTGTGTATTTACTCAAATTATTTTAGTTATGCTTTATGGAATAGAATGTTGGACAGTTAAAAATACATATATATAAGATGAATGTGGCAGAAATAAGAATATTAAGATGGATATATGGTAAAATAAGAAAAAATAGGATAAAAAATAAAGTCATTTGTAAAAAGATAGAGGTAGCTGCAATCGAAGATAAATTAAAGGAAGAACGATTTAGATGGTTTGAATATGTACAATATAGATCTAAAAATGCACCTATGCGAAGGAGTGACTTGATACATGTAGAAGAAAAAAGAGGTAGAGGTATATTGAAAATCACATAGGATGAAGTGATAAAAAAAAACTTAAAATCTTTACATCTTACAAACAATATGATTTATAATAGAGCTGAATAGAGAAAAATGATTCATGTAGTCGATCTTAATTAGTTTGGGATCAAGGCTTTATTGATATTGTATTTACTCAGATGATTAGCCTCATCGATGAAATAACTGAGATGGACCCTTAGAAAGGAACGTGGGATGTGCTGACATTGAACAGATTATACAATCAACTACCGTTCTAATAAGCCTTTTAGCATCATCTAGTTGCCTGTTCAACTATATTGTTGTCTATTGCTTGAAAACCTAATCTAGTCACTTGCAGTGGACTATGTGAATATTTCTTCACCATTAATTTCTATCAAGCATGGCCTTTATATTAAACAATTTTTTTTTCTTTTTTTAATTATACTATCAATAAATCTAATGTTAGTGTTCTTCATCACAAACATCTATTGTATTTTCTTTTATCAACGTTTGTACTACATGAATAAATCATTTTATTCTTAGGTAAATTTACCAAGGGCTATAGCTATAGTGATCCACCTATTCAACTACTAAAACTACTTCCAAACACCTCATATAATTTCCAAGTCATATGATAGTTCAATCGTCTATGGACAACTTCACACACAAGGCCTCATTCCTGTACAATCATGTGTTATGCCTTACAATTTCATTAAGTGCAATAAGCTCACCAACCATCCACTTGATTCTACCAAGCACCAATTCAAAATATTGAGGAAAAAGAAACATTTTTACGTGAGTATATGGCTGCATCATTCTGCTAAGAACATATCTAGTAGAGGCAATGTTTTAAAATATGCCTAGGAAGCACTGATAACTCCAAATAACAACCCATGGCCGTAACTGATACTTGTAATATACGGATATGGATCTGGTGCATGTCTGATACGGGAAAGAAATATTCCAATTTTTTTTAAAATTAAAACAGGATCCAGATACTCCTGGGAAATGCATGAATACTTCCCAGATGTGCCTAGGTTACATCCAGATACTTTCAGGATACTCTAGGAATATATCTTGGATACTTATCAATATGCTAAGGGGTTATTAGGTTGGGTCAAGCGGTAATAAATTTATAAAAATAAATGACATACAATATATATAATGGTAACACCAACTCTCACAAATAATAGGAATGCTAATAGAAATAACCTCTTGCAATTAATTGTTACTACTTAGTACTAGATTCTTAGTAACAATAATTACAGCATAATTAACATTTCTACATTTCTAATACATACAAATGTAGTGTGCTTGAAATCCACATTGAATCCAATTTTTAGCTTGAATTTGCCTTTGCATGAGCCTACATAAGAGCGGCTGCATTTGTGGTGTGGTAGTACAATGATAAGTGGGCTGTATATATGCAATGACATAATGCTAATCCTCTTGCGTATATGTCCAGAAAGTGCTAAGCAAACCTGTTTTCTCAAAAGAAGTGCTAAGCAAATCGCTTTTAAGACCCATATGTAGCCCAACCCCATAGACTAGCTGCCTATAAGGTATGCAGTGTGGTCAATGGACTACATACACATATTCATCGGTATATGTGGCCTTATGCACTGCATTTTAAAACAGTGAGCAAAAACAATCTGGCATTTTTCAGCAGGTAGTGCATAACATTTGGTCAATCTTTTTGGTCTGTAGAGCACTTCTATTAGTCATTAACTATTTAATCAATTTGTTAAAGGATTTTCTTTTGTTCTCTTAGTTTGGAAGCACTGTAAGTGGAGTGCTTTGCAAGGAATTGCTTTTGATGCTCAACAGGTGTTCATGTGTTTGAAACAATTTTAGCTTTGATGTTTCCCATTTCTGGTCTTTTTTGTCTTTACTTCTTTCCAGTCCGGTAAGTTTTTTTGCCCCCTTTTGCAAATATAAGAGGATTGCAAGGTAAGTATTGGAAGAACGATGATAAACATGTTTATGGAAATGCTTTGTCTTGCTTATCTTATTACTGTTTTAGATTCCTTTCTGTTAGATGTTATGCGTAATTGTATCTTTGTGTTAATTTCCTTTAATTATGCCTTCTGCAAGTAGAAGATAATTGCTAGGTTATTGCAGCAGTGAAATGATAAAATATGCTAATGAAATGCTTGGCGTTGCTTTATATTATTATTGTCTTAAATTTGTGTTGAATTAAGGTTTGAAAACTTAGTTTCAGTTTTGGTTTAGGTTTTAGCTGGGCCCATGGAGTTTTCATTTCAGCAATTTTGGACGTTTCCTACAAGTTTCAGTCAAAAAAATCAAGAAAAAAATCTAAAAAATGAAAAATAAAAGAAGCCAAGAGAAGTCAAATAGATTCTTTATATGTATAGTTTGGATAATTAGCTGAAGATAATACAGCTTAGTAGTGAGATGGAGCTTACTAATATTCCATATTGTGAATAATTTACCTCTTGAACTTCAATTGGTGAAAAGTTCATTATATTGGCAATTGTAAATCTTTTTAGTTCGGACTGCAAATATTTTTCTCCATCTTTTGGTAGGACTCATAACATTCATTTCCCATTATTTTGAGGTTAAGTGGATGGTTATAATATATATATATATATATATATATATATATAAAGGATTATGCAGTACATTTTATTTACTTGTCCACATTAGTCTTTGCAAAGTACCATGATAAGGATATTTTTGGAGAAATAGTTTCACCAATGGCATTATGTGTCTTACATACTTAAATAGATGAAGAAGTGACCCTAATGTCATATAAAAATGTTTTTTTTTTTTTTTTAAAGGTATCTATGTTTGGTCTTAGGTAAGTTTTGCTCAGAACTAGCGGAAACCATGGAAACTGGAACTAAACCAATAGAACCGCCAAAACTTAACTCAAACCCAAAACTTAAGGTCAGCTTCGGTTCAGTCTTGGAGGAAACTGATTTGTTTCAACCTCAGCCAAAACTGATTTGTCTACAATGAGACTTAAAACCTTGTGTTAAGTGTTATCTTGCTGTTTGTTTATGTTGGTGTTTGAATGAAACAGCCAAAGAAAGATATCTCGATCCTGATGATTTTTCAGATTCTTACATATGTAAATGTAAATATATGATAACTGCAGGAAAGCTCTATTTGTTGGTGATCATTGAGTGTCAAATGAAGTTCATAGCACAATCCGAAGGAACCATTTCATGCTCCTTGCTTTCTAAGCTTGATAAAGAAAATCATTGTGATGAAAACTTCAAAGCTGATATTCTGGGTGGCCACAGAAAAGGTATTTGTTCAGCAGGACCAAGATTCTTGAGACAGCATTACTTATATCAGCCATCACTGGAATCTGACCTTCCAGATGGGTATGATTCAATTGAGGATCCATGCATTTTCACTCAACCCAAAGCAAATCCTGAAGTGAACCTGCGAACTGTATTGAGGGGGATGGTTGCAATCCTAACAGGTCAGAATAGAACTCAAGGTGATAGTCAATCACAACAAAATTCAAGCTCAGATATATCATTTCTTAGTCCTGAAAAGAATGGGGAGACTTTTTTGCTTCCATCAGTTTGCATACCAAGTGCACCACCTCTTCATGAGACAGAAGCTATCAATTATGGTGTATATAGAGAAATATTGGAAGCAGAACCTCCTGAATGGTTGCCAGATAGTCATGCTGCTGTCTGCATGCAATGCACTTTTCCTTTCACAGTCATTACTCGTGGAAGGCATCACTGTCGGTTTTGTGGAGGTATTTTCTGCAGAGAATGTACGAAGGGGAGATGTTTGTTGCCTGTTAAGTTCAGAGAGCGCAATCCTCAGAGAGTATGCGATGCTTGCTATGAAAGACTTGATCCACTGCAGGGCATTTTGATTAACTCCATCAGCAATGCAATGCAATCAGCAAAACATGATGTTATCGATTGGATTTGCACAAGAGGGTGGCTGAATTTGCCTGTTGGTTTATCAATGGAATATGAGATATATAAGGCATCAAATACGTTGAGGAGCTATTGTCAGGTGCAATATTCTGTATTTACCATTTTCTATCAGTTTTCCATGTAAAGTGTTCTCTGTCTGGATGCATTGTGATATATTTCCACGTTTTGATATGTGCAGATTTCTAGATTGAGCCCGGAGAAATCCATCCCTTTGGCAGTCCTCAAAGAAGCAAAAGGGCTAGCCATCCTAACTGTCGCTAAAGCTGGTGCATTTCTTACTTACAAAGTTGGTACAGGTCTGGTGGTTTCTCGTAGGTCAGATGGGTCGTGGTCTGCACCATCTGCCATTTTATCTCTTGGGTTAGGATGGGGAGCACAGGTAGGCATACAGTAAGATAAATTCATGCTACTCCCTTTTTTCACACTCCACTTTTGTAGAAATTATGTTAGGTACTATTTTTTAAACAAATTTACCTACGGAGGCAAATAGTTGTCTACCATCTCTAAAATCAACATGGTTGAGTCAGTGAAAAATTGTGGAAAGAATAGTGGCAAACAATGATTAGTTGAGGAAATTTTGTTAGGAGTTAGACCATACGGGAAGAATCATAAGTTTGAAGTTAGGGCATTGCATGATGTAGCATCAGATGTCGGACAATCATTACTTGTTCTCTACTTTTATGCACTTAATTAAGGAGCCATTAGCTTGTATAAGGATGCATGAGCTGAATTCTTTTGTGTTAATGAGCTTTGACTTTTTCATTCATTTCTTAAATGGATTCTTTGTGTTGCATTAGCCATGCCTCATCTCCTACACGTACATGCACAATATATATGTGTGTGCGTGCATGCGTGTGCACGTATGTGCACAAGCAAATACATGCATAATTATAAATACATACACCATTATCATAACATAGATGATATTTTCTTTTTTATATACATGCATGCATGTTGGTTTAAGCTAACTATTTATTTTGGACATGTTAGTGTTTATTTTGTAAAATAAGTATCTATCATCGTCCAGAAAGAGTTAGTGTTTACTTCGATCATGTTTGTATTTATTCATTATCCGTTTTTGTTTATTCCATCTTTTTTTTTAAAAGTAGCAAACAATGGCTAACAAATGGTTTTCTAGCTTTAAGATCCATATAAATCTACTGATAAGGGCAATGACCAGATTTGAACTTGTTTACGTATGAATGTAATCTCTCTCTCTCTCTCTCTCTCTCTCTATATATATATATATATATATATATATAAACATATGCATGCATGCAAACTATGGAGAATCAAACACGTTGAACAATTTGATGCAGTGTTTCTTTTTTTTTTTTTTTAATGTTAAGCAAGTTCTTCAAACTAGATTACACTTAATGCGTTTACAAGTTATCCTAGCCAGTGTGTTGGATTGTATAAAATTTATCTGTTGCATCAGAATTTTTTGAATCAATGATTTGGAATTATGAATGTTGAAAACTGATGCTAAGGTCTAGCAAAATTTATAGCTACTAAGCTTTATTGATGAGCTAAGGTCATGCTCACTTTTCTGTGCTGGAAACTTATCCTAGAACAGAGCTGTCATGCCTTTGAAATAAAAGAAAATAAAAAAAGCCTGTTATCCGATCTTTTCCCTTCTATTTTACAGATTGGGGGTGAACTCATGGATTTCGTCATTGTTCTTCATGGCAGTAAAGCTGTCGAGGCATTGACTAGCCGCATGCACTTTTCGCTTGGGGCAGGGTTGAGTGCTGCAGCAGGACCAGTTGGTAGGGTGTTTGAAGCAGATCTTCGAGCCGGAGATAAAGGGTCAGGCATATATGTTATTCTTACAGTTGCAGCAAAGGTAATAACTTCCCAAAGCAAGCATATGTCATGATGAAGTTCAACTAAACTAATTCAAGGTCTTCCATTCTAAAATCTCAAAAACTGTCCTTTTCTATCTTTTCATCATTCACTTTCGCGTACTATTTATTCCTTTTCTTTCTTCCCAACAATCCTCTAAAAGTTGCCTTTTGCATCAAGATAGGTGGGGGAGATTTATTAGGTTATAAAAGACTTTCCGTGTAAAGCTGTAGTTGCAGTTTAAGGAAAGAATAGGAAGGTGTTTATATATTCATTCATTTATTTGGAGAAATGCGACTTTGCTAGTAACCTCAAACTTCTTTTTCTCTGGTTTTGTCCTCTCTCTCGTCTCCCTCCCTGCAAGCCATACAGTCAAACCATCCATGATTGTATCACAAAACTTTACCATAAAAAAGTGCGAGTACCTCATGCCATAACATAGCTTCACCACTTCAACTCATTCCAGTGTTGAAAGAATAACAAGCATATATGCGGCTAGAGGGCCTGTTAGTACCTTGTAATTATCGCTAAAAGAAATTTGATATGCTTGAGTCTGATTCACAGGTGCTTTTGTTGGGGTCTCCCTGGAAGGAAATGTTGTTGCAACGAGGATGGATACTAATTTGCGCTTTTATGGTGATCCTTATATGACCACTACTGACGTTCTCTTGGGGACAGTGGAGAGACCAAAAGCTGCTGGGCCTTTGTACTCTGCTCTGGATGACCTTTACTCAAAACTAAGCTGTTAGCTTTCACAGGGAGTCTCTTGTGCATAGCTCTGCTTTCCTTGAATACAAACCGCATCGCTTGTTTCTTAGTTGCTGATGTTTAACGTTATTATGATTGCTGAGTTCAATTTACTCTTTAGGGTGCACAGAATGATCTCTAAAGCATTGAGATACCACAAATGTACAGTTATTCCACATTGATTATGTGCAGGAAAAAGAATTGTACATATAACAGCAGAGGATATGATATAAACCATTGGTTTGGGTTGGCATGTGTGTTAGGTGCACGTCTCATGGAGAATTGCTTGAATCAGTCTCAAACGTTATGTCAAAATATGAATTTTCCTCATTTTAGCAATGAAAGAGAAGTGTGTGTTCTTAATTTGAACCTGAATGTGCCTCGTGCTCCAATACACAGTCTACTTGCTCCACTATAGGAGTCTGACTGAATGCAGGTGGAAAGGGCTATTGGGACGCGAAGACAGGCTATACTGGACTTCGTAAATTTGAGATCGAAGATCTATTTGCTGTGTAGGTTGCTGCACCCTTGTTATGTGTAGGTGATAACTTCTCAGTTAGGGAGTGAAATCCTTTGAGGCTGAAAGTGAGTGGTGGTTCGAACCATAGGTCCTAGAGGTGTCTTGCTGAGTTCTACCAATCATCAACTACTAGCATCAACTACTACTTTTGGAGTATTTGATTTAGGGCCGTGCATGTTTGTTTGACCAAGATATCCTATGGATATTCTGTCTATGGATGGAACAAACAGTTAGGAAGGCATCTAATGGAATTAACTGAGGCATTTCAGCCCTGGTCAAGTTTTTGTATGTGATTTGGAATTTATTCGTGAAGTGCTTGATATATTTTCAGCCCTGGTCACGTTTTTGTATGTGATTTGGAATATATTCGTGAAGTGCTTGATATATTCTTGATCTTGAAATGGGAAGACCACTGACCTTGGTATCTGGTATGTCTTATTCTCTGCACCCTTTACCTTATCTTTTATATTTAATTAAAGGTGTCAGGTTAGGTTGTCAATTCATGAATGGGATATTATTGCATTTTATGCAGGTGCAACATGCATGATATACAGCTGACGTCAATCATGACCCCCCAAAAAAAAAAAAAAAAAGAAAAGAAAAAGAAAAAGAAAGGACAGAAAATTTAATCGTATGGACAACATGGTGGACTAACATGGGGCCTACAGCATATCTACTTTGGCAACCTTACAAGAGATGGGTTGTACCACAAAAAGATTAAAGTAAATGATGGATCAAGTTTTCTGTTTTAAATCTGTGTCAATTGCTTAATCAAACAAAAAGAGCAAGTGGGAAGAGATCTAGATATATTACATCAATATTAAGAGATTTTATTTAACTTGGTCAGTTGATGTACTCTGCTTGGTACGTGTGCTAACAGGGTTGGTGGAGACCATGACAGCGCCCGCATAAGGAGTCATGTGTGACTCCGTTGATAAGACCTCATGTCGGCCGCTCTGACGGTCGCGTGGGCGTCCAGCTAAAGGCTAAAAAGTTTGGGTGGAGCAGAGTAAGTCACGTGCCAAGACCAGACCACATGACCCCATACAAGAACAGCCCGCGTGTGGGAGAACAGTTCATGGGATCGAGAGCTGTCAGACGTGGCGACTCAGATGCGACAACCTTCAAATCCAAGCATCCAAATCGAATCTTGAATTATTAATTAAATCATTAAGAAGTCTGCCACCTACCCCACGCGGTACACCATGCTATTTTTCTTTTTTTTCTTTTTATTTATTTATTTATTATTAAAAAAAAGGGTACGCTTGTGTTTATGGCTGATGTAAAACAAATAACAAGTAAGAAAATAGGCATGGTGCTAAATAAAAGTTAAGAAGTATATTGCAAATGATTAGATCATTTGAGTCAACATGTCATTGCAGTGTACAACCAAGTTAAATCTATATTTGTGCACCACCACAAAGGTTTTTGCTTACAGCTGGCCTGGCACTAATGTCAGACAACGCAAGCAAACAAGCAGAGACGGCCTGAAAGGTCTCAAATCAGTGATGAAAAGATCAATGGACGAAGGGAAACAAAAATATACTTCCCGTGTTAGTCATTGAAAATGACCAATGGAGGACAATAATTTCCAAGTGTTTGGCCTTCCTTGAACCAATTACAGAGCAAAATCACCCCAAAACATAAGGGTCAAAACCCCATCACCATGAAGTTAAACCACCTTCGTTCCAAAGCGGCGCTCGAGAATATTTGAAAAAAAAAATTTACAGGTTTTATCGTTTGGTATTACTAGTTAAAAAAAAGAGAGAAAAAATTAGATCATTCCAAAGACAGTAAAATCACTTAGATATGATGGTTTTGAAAGTTTATATGAAAAATAGGTTTTGATAAAAGCTTATGTTGAAATTTCTCATTAAACTTACTTTATTCAAAAATTATCTTCTAGTCTTACTAAATCCTGATGAAAACCAATGTTGACAACCCACATTGAAAACCAAATAAGAGAATCTTTCAATCCCATGATTTTCATGTTCTTAGGTTTCTGATTTTCTTCTAAGTTTAGATTTAAACAGTTCCATAAATTTCAGAAAAGCCTGATCCTTAACGTGGCCCAAGTGAGTCGCAAACTAAAAAGCATGCAAAAAAATATTTATAACTTGGAAGTGTATCAGTTAAAAGAAAGGTTTGGCTTGCTGCATCAAAATATGAAACAAATGGGTTCCACGCGTCTGCCTCCAGTAGACTCAAATCTCAACACCACAAGCCAAAGGAGAGGGCCCCTTTGCTTTGTTTCCTTCTCCTACACTCCCCAGTATTTTAGGCTAGAAGACATCCCCACACAACTGGCCAAGCTTGTGAGTCTGGGAAACCATTTGGGATTATTTCCTTGAGCTATTCGCAACAGGACCCCGCCAACAATATAAGAATCAATTTGTCACAACTCCAACTTGATTGCATTACCAGACAAAACTTTTCCAGATCACTAGTTCTAAGTTGCCCTCCAACCAGATCCATTGTTGCTGAAGGAACCACCTTTCATTAGCATTTTCTTGTACCTCTCAAACAAAGGCTGACTATTTGCTTAGAAAGCAAACAGCTGGAAAAGCCAAGATAACATCACAAAGGAATCCATCAAAAGAACACAAAACGAGTTCTCATTCAAATCTCCATCATCCACCACACCCAATAAAATTGCAGCTCTGAAGCAACCTTCTCTCCGCCATTTTATTGTTTAATAATCAGCCCAGCATATAAAAAACCTAGCAGGAGGAATCAAAGCATGGGACAAATGCACAAGTCTCACCAAGTCCACTATCTATCATAGCAGCGAGAGGTACAAATACAACAAAAGAAACATTCAATCAGTTCTCAGAGACAACCCATAATATCATCAAACAACACGGATCCAGATCCAAGTACTCTAAAGCAGAAACACTTCATAAGGCAACAGTATAAAAACACAAGATATTATACCTAGAGGAACTTTCATAAAACACAATTCAGTCGACCGATTGCGGCTGATAAATATTGCTGGTCCTCCATATCCGCCATCGGCATTAATTCCTGAAATGAAAAAACTAAAATGAAACGAAAGAAAAGGCACTTTTTCATGAAAATTAAAAGAAAAAGCAACATGCAAAACTAGAAAGGCTTAGAAAACACAAGATGATCATAGGAATGCTTACATTATCTTTATTTACATAAAACCAGCAACCAGGACCAAGATCCCTCAGTAAACACTGCCCTCCATGGGCAGGTCATCAAAACTCCAAAGAGTCACAGCGCTCAGCGCATCCTGAGCCACTTCACAGCTGAAGAGGCTGTCAATTGACTCATCTGCACTCCCCTCAAGATATGGGAACTGCAGGAACTTCATATACGGTTCATACGCAGATAGCTCCTCAGAGAATTTCATCACAGAGTTCTCCACTGCTGGCACTGACTCTCCAGAATTGCTTCTCAGTTTCTTCTGAGGACTACCATGTTCCAGGAATCCGGATTCATCACCCTCGGTTATGGTAGGAGCAAGAAGTGATGTGATCTCAGGATTCTTGGTCTCATGTTCCCATCCGAAGTCCAAACAATCAATAGAGTTGCTTCCTCGATCAGAGAGGGAATTCACACACCCAGTGCCCCTGGAAGGTGGAGAAGATTCTAGTGAGGGAAGGGAATTCATATACTCAGGCTTTGTGAGCTCCTGCACTTTAATGTCACTCATAGCAGAATAGAAATCATAATCTGGGTCATTGGGGTACTTGGACTGAATAAACTTCTGTGTCTCTGACATTGCTGGCTTTGGTGCTCGCAGAGTTGGTTTGTGGCGGCGCTTTTGGGTGCTCGCAGGTGCATCAGGAAAGTTCACCTTAGCTTTCTTGCCTCGGATGCGACGGGCTTCAACATCATAAGCTCTTGCAGCCTCTTCAGCAGTGTTGAATGTTCCAAGCCAGACACGTACCCCTTTGCAGGGATCTCTGATTTCAGCTGCCCACTTGCCCCACGGACGCTGGCGGATTCCCCTGTATTGATTCTTTCTCTTCCTTTGGGCCGATATAGCTGCAGACCCATTGAATTCTGCTGCTTTTAGAGTGGTTGCGCACTCTGCAGTCCAAAGAGGATGTAAGACAAAACACAAAGTAACACAGAAGGGAAAATTTTCATTTACAGATCTCAACCATCTGATAATTAATTTAGGAATAAACAAAACATTCCACACGAAGTTCAATCAAAAATATTTTTTGTTTCCACTTTTGATTAATCAATGCAAGGGAAGGTGACTCATTAACTAATGACAATTGGAGTGCAGATCCATTCACTGTTCCATCCAATCTCATAATTTAGACACTTACTTTCATTAGATCAATTGAAAGACAACTATAATTGACAAATAAAGAGTCATGATAATTCCCACCTTCCGCTCTCCACATCAATCACTGACTGTTCTTATTTCCCCTTTGCACAAACAAAAAGGAACAACCTGACACAAATTATTGCCTGCTTCTAACATTTTTATAATCAACAACTTGGTTTAACTTCATCTGATTCTGATTTGCTGCAAAAACTGAGGCTAGCAAAGATTCTCAAAACACCTGAAATTCTATGTACTTATAATTGATCACCATAGATTCTCTCCATACTGGATAATTCATTTAACAGATTAATGAAGAAAAGCAAAAGCACAGATTAAAATCCTCAAATCATAAAATAGACCTTGACAAGGTAAAACCAGCAGTAAGACAGCAACCACAACCAAATCAAACAACAGAACAACATAATAATTATAAACAAAGATGAAATCAAAGATATAACTCAAAGGGGAGGAGACAAAGTCAAATATAAGATGGCAAATAAGTAAGTGAAAGGGTAAAAGGGCAGTTTAATTTGGGTGATACTTTATGAACTTAAAGATGAAATAGGGAAAGAAACCAAAATGAATACTCTAGAAGTATTATTATTTGTTATTCACATATGTTTTTTTTAAAAAAATTTTTGGCACTTGTATTTCGAGGCAAGAATCTCTAAAATATAAATCTAACCAAAGTTTTTTTTTTTTTTTTTTTTTTTTTTTTTCTTCTGGTTGGGGGTGGGGGGCGCTAAAATGGAGATCCATCAGAACACTTACCCAAGCCCTAAAGCAACATAGCCTCATATCTAAATTCTAGATTTTAGATGCTCAACATATCCCCAAAGAACAAAAGCCATTCCCTGAAAATAGGTAATAAAGAGAGAAAAACATTACCCAATATAAGTTAAAATCCACAAACAACAACGACAAGCCAGCAAGAAGAAGGTAACATCGAAAAAAATCCCGACTTTTCGTCAAGTAAGAAAAAAAACTCAAGAACAAAATCCATTTCCCATAAATCTCCAAAAAAGAAAAAAAAAAGGAGAAAAATTTAGCCGAAAAAACTAGCATGCACAACATAACATCATAAGCTACAGAGAACCTGAATAAAATAGCCAGAATAACAATCTTTTCAAGAGAGTTTCTCCGATTACCTCGAGAGAAGGCGGCCTTGGAGGCGAAGGCGAAGGGCTCGACGTCGATCACCTCCTCCTCGTCCTCCCCGGACTCGTCCTTAAAGTCCTCGAAGTCGGCCTCGAAATCGTCGTCGATTTCCACCACCTCATGCTTCCGGCCTTTCTTCTTTCCTCCGCCGCCCTTCTTGAGGTCCGGCAAGAGGTAGTCGCCGGTGAGCCGCCGCGAGGCCGCCGGCGGCGGAATGAAGTCCGAAATGATCGCACCCCCACACATCTCGAAGCTCAAAGGCGCAGCCTTTTTGTGGTTTCTGTTTTGTTCTGAAGAGAGAATTGGAGAAGGGGAAGGAGAGAAGCGTTTGCTGTGCGTTGGACGGGAAGGTGGGGTGTTTTATAAAATGATGGATTTAGAAAGAAGGAAAAAAAAAAAAAATGGCAGGCGTTTGGCGAGGGGCGCAGAAGTGGGCTCGGGGTGGAATAATATTAAGAATAAAAAATAAAATTAGAATTAAAAATAGATTGGTGGGTTTATTAAAGTGGTAATAAAAGTGATAGCAAGGATATTATATAAATAGGAACATGGCAATGATAAATGTTATAGAAATATTATTTCAAAAACAATGAATAATATTAGAAATTCTAACGATCAATCTTGAAAGATTGAAAACAAAATTTATTTATCATTTTAAAGTTTTTTAAACAAAAAATATGAAATACAAATACCAACACAAAAGAGGGAGCATGATAATGATATATGTATGTTATACAAAGATAAAACATAATTTTGCTCTTAATTTATTATTTCTTATAATAGTATGTGTGCATTTGTTATTCTTATCAATATCTATTTTTTAATATTTTATGAGAGTATAGTATTATTTTTGAGATGAGCTGAAATCAGTGGAATCCTATCATAAAAAATGTTTATTTTGGGAACCGAGGGAAGATTTTTTTTGGTAGAAAAAAACATAGTGGGATTGATTTGGACCGAATTGACGAATACAATAGAATAAAGGTCAGAAAATGAGATTTTGGAGTTATAAGGTGGTGACTGAAAATAACTATGGAAGGACACTTAACAATGGAGAATTACAGATGATGGTGAATATTTTTGTGGCTAGAAAAAGAGGAGGAAGGGTTGCAATTTATTTATGACCATGTTGCTAGTGTCCAGTTACACCAATGCCACTAAAGGGGTTTGGGTTGGATTAAAATATTAAACACTTGCATTAGAGTAATGGTTTCTTATGAGCATGAACAGACCATCCATGGTATGTATCAGAGTTGTCTGTTCTTGAGCCCTGAAATGTATTGGTTCCTGGACTGTAGGTTTGAATTTAGAACTGACCTGTTACATTAGCACTCTCCAACTCCATATGGGGAAATAGTTGGGGCCCATAGATCATTGATTGAGATCACTGATGAGATCATGGGAAGAATTTAGATAGTCCTTACATCTGTATTCAAGAATAGCTTAAGTGTAGTCAAATTTAGAAATTGGACCAATGTTGTTCAAATATTTCTAGGCTCTAGAGCCATTTTGTTCTACTCTTTAGTCAGCCTAGTCAATTGAGATATTTTGTGATTGGGCTACCGAGGCTCACATGTTAGGTGAATGAAATCGCTACTTGGGGCATAGATCTAATTTCATTTGTGTTTTTCATTTGGAAAAGGTTCGGTTCAAGGATAGTAAAAATTGTTTGTCCTATGTTTCGAACCCTTTCTTTATTGAGTTTCATGGATTATCATTTATAAAAATATTATACATGATACGTCTTGGTTTAAATTTTACGAGGTTGAATATTATTGTCTTCTTTTTACCTTTCTACATGCGTATCGTTAGTTTTATAGCACTATTACATAGGGGAAGTGTTTTTAATAAACCTACTTATTATAATATGTATGGCAAATGAAGCTTCGTTAGTTGAAGGATATCTTTCTTAATGAAAAGTTTGAATGCTAGTAAATTATGATTTATTTTTCTTTAAGTGCTTTGACATTTGCTCCCATATAACTTT
Organism: Metroxylon sagu; assembly: GCA_017589505.3. Taxonomy (NCBI): domain Eukaryota; kingdom Viridiplantae; phylum Streptophyta; class Magnoliopsida; order Arecales; family Arecaceae; genus Metroxylon; species Metroxylon sagu. The sequence continues at coordinate 1,310,230 of JACVBY030000640.1, read as the reverse complement.
GATTCTTTGGAGCAATTCTATCTAATTTAAAAGAGTAGTTGGTGATTCATTTGGTCACAATATAAGACCGATAAATTTCTCTTTAATGAAAAAATAAATTTTTTTTTTGAATCATAATTTAGTTCTATTATTAACTAGAGAATTTCAAGTTTAATTTTGAAATCACGTAGAAAAAGAGGAGAACAAGTGAAGCCCATCAAAATTCATTGAGATTATGTTAAAGTAAATATCATGTTATTCATTAAATTCACCCTCTATTTTTGTTAGCTATATCTCACTTAGATGGTCAAATTTAGATTCCATCTAGCACTATCTTATGAGACCACAACTAATGTAATATATCATTTTGAAATGAAATACTATTAGTAAGTGACATATTTATTCTAAATTATTGGCTGTCAAAGTTAATTTTATCATATTTTAGTGAGCATATATCAATGATTAAAGTCACCATATATCTACTTGACATCATGAGCAAGCAACAGTATCAAATCATGCTACTTAGTTGCAAATTTACTCCATTCCTTCTCCCTTGAACATTCAATAATTATCTAATTTTTCTCTCAAATAGAATGACATTAAGAGGGGCTTAGCTTTGAAGGGTTTGCAACGTAGAAAATGAGAGAGTATGTGTTGCAATATAAAGATACATTTCCTTGCCTCTCATGACCTCGCTAGCAAGGATTTTAACCATGTGCTTGCTTTGTAATGTTGTATTTTGAGCTTCATCATAGATAAAAACTTATGAAGCTTCAATTATTACTACCAAAAAAACAAAAAAATCAAAAGTTAAGTGAAACATTTTCTATGACAATACACATCAATATGGCACCTATGTATAACTTGATCAAAAAAATGTTGCATTCCATTATAAAAGTATGATTTATATAGCTTGCATCATGCATCCATACACTTGTCACTAGCAATTATTTTCTTCATGCAGTAGCTATAGAAATATCTCTAATTTCTTATAGGGTACTTTTTAATATATACATACATTATTATTTAATCACTATATATATATATATATCTTTTTTTTTCTTCCTCTTTCACTTTTTCTTTTTGATTATGTTTATCTTTTCTTGTGGTCTGATCTCGTTTTACGTATGAGAATATCTATTTCATAGATATTATCATGGTTTGAAAAAGGTGGTGTGCTTTCATCAAATCTGCCACGAAACAGGGAACAAAGACTGGCGAGTAGCAAGCACAAATTCGTGTGGCACTCAGAAGATTTCAGAGCGTCAACTTCTCTTGGTTCCACGTAGCTGAAGGTCAAGAAGAATTCCTGAGGGTGCATGAACCTAACTACAGTGCATGGAGATGGCGCGCAAAGCAAGACAAGAAATTTTTTCTCAGGCCATCAGCCATGCATCATTCTTCCATCCCATTCACTATATCACCTTTTTTCTCACCAAGACATTATAAAAAGGAAAAAAAGAAAAAGAAAAAACACTTGGATTTGAGGAAATTTGTACGCTTAATCCAAGCTGAGCTTATTAGTTGGCCATCTGGCAAAGAACTGAGAATACTTATCTCTTTTCAGTGGGGGTTGCTTTCATGTTCCTGCCTAGGCTTGTACAATCACCATGTTATTTAAGATTTCTTATTGGATTTTCTTTTGTCAGTTATAGCTGTCCCTTTTGGCCTGTAAAAATTTCAATAATTTATCAATCTTTTGGAAATACGTGCAAGAATTTGCTTCCTAGTGTCCTGTGCTGATTGTGTAGCCACTGTTTGTGTCAAGTTATTTGGGAGAACAGCTATGGTTTTTTGTCACCTCCCCTCAAATTCATGCATGCACTGGGCTATATGCACCTGCCAATAGAGATGTTAATTAAAAAATGTGAGTGTGTGTATTTCTCTAGATCAAAGCAAACCTAAATGCCAACTTGTGACTGTTAACAAGAGTGAGCAATACCAAATGAGATTGTGCAAGCAACCGAAGGTCATGGGCCCATGGTTGATTATGAGTTGCTGTCCATTCCTCAACAGTTTAAAACAACAGTTAACTAGAAAAAAAGAACTACAACTGGTTCTTAATTTAACAATCCTTCTGGCTTCATGCTAGCCATATGCTCCTTCTTATCTGCAGTAGATTGCAACAAGAAATATTTTTAAACACAACACAATCAGCTAATAATTTAGTAGACCTATACCTAACTCATTGCAATATATAGCTGGCTTTATTAAAAAAAAAAAGGAAAAACTATTTCCAACTTCACTTGGTATGAACTCCAAAGCGAGATGAGAAGGAAGGCAAATTGCATGTAAACTAACTAGCCCAACCAATGGAAGAGCTGTAAGCACTAAATTTAACACTTAAAAGATCAAAGATGGCCCACATTGAAGTTATATGAAGCCATGTCTAATCCCAAGGAATTGATTTAAGCTACTAACTGTGCCAAGCCGAACTGCTCTGCTAGGCTACAGTCTAGTTGGCCAAGCCTCTTTACAGCAGTGGCACTTGGTCCAAGGGTGCGCGTAGATAATGAGATATATATAATGATGATACCGACCCAAATATCAAGAAGAAAAGATAGAATAAAGGATAAAGACAAACAACGCGCTGTTGGCAAAAGGCATCAACTTGTTTTGGAAACGCAACTTGGACTCAGTGGATTCAAATGGCATAGAGACCAAGTTCATTGAAGGAGCCCAACCCGTCAAGCCAAGAATCTTTTTGATTTTTTTATTCAATCATTCATTGGACTTTTTTTGTGTGGTGCCATCATGCATGATCACGACATGGATGCGGTAGCTTGTGGCCAACACGGTCCTGTAATTTAATTATTGTGAGGCAGGTCTTTGCCCTGGACCCATGGCCTTTCCCCAAGTTGGAATGCTTAAAAGCTTTGGAGTCTTTGGAGTGTTCAACTATTATTGCAGGCTTGACGGAGACTTTATTTAACCAACTGGACAAATTGACTACATCAAGCTTGAGATGCTGACGTAGAAGTGGGTGGATGCTTCATGTTGCCTGCACAAAGTGATGAATGAAAGATCCTTTCATGAGACAAGAGGGACTAGTCCATGCGACAGTCCTGGCTAGCAGATAAGAACATGAGCAATGAGATAACAATATTACTTTAATTTATTGAATAGGGAAAATGTAACATATGTTAGTTGTTATTTTCATAAAGTGAATGCTATGATAACAAGATAGCCACTAATGATGTTATATAACATGCATGTGAGAGAGAGAGAGAGAGACTCATCACAATCGTTATCCAAACTCTGATATCTGGTGAAGTCACAACTGTGCATTCCTCAAAAATGATAAGACAGGATTAAGAAGCAGAATTTGATATAGGAACATGTAATTAGACTTCATCTGGTAAGTAATACAGACTTAGAGTTGAACTACAGATGCTGAGGAAAATTCAGGGCTCGTCTTAGGAAGTATAAAATTCAAGATAAATAGCCATAAAAATAAAAAAAAGCATGATGAGAAGTTATATGAGAGAGAGGAATACTATTTAATTTGTGAATTTGCATCATTAATAATGATTTATGGCTACTATAGTGGAAGCATTCCTGAGAAAAATGGCTGACAAAATGTAGAGGAACCAACAAGGAACGCTGCAAAGAGCCACGCCTTATTTTCTCCTTATCTTCGATAAGTTTGTTTCAAGTTACCATTTTCACTCGCCTTCTTCTTCTTATTTTTTGTGAAAAAGATCCGAGATATCCACACTACCAACCTTTTCATGGATATGATGTGAGAATTGTTTATATCAAATATTGACGAGATTAAGTTGGAATGATTATAATAAAATTATTATATAAATATATCTACTCAGCTATGCACGTATATGTTCCAAATTATGTGATCTTTTCGGATTTGATTTGGCTGTTATGCCCCTTCAAGCTTAATTGTTAGGGCATGAACCAAAGAAATGAACCAAGTGGATGGTAATCCCTTGGTGAAGAAATTCCCAATTTAATTAGTTGAACTTATAAACCTGAGATATAATTGTTTTGACACCACCTTTTCTTACACAAAATGATAGTCCACTTCAAGTATTTTGTGTAAGCATTGAACACAAGATCGAGAAGCAAAATTATAGGTGGTTGATACAAGTAAGCATTAAGATCTTTTAGAAAAGAGAATCCAAGCAACCTCAAAAGCTGTGCGCTCTGTACTACAGGTGAATGACCCCACTAATTGCGCTCCAAGTGTTGGGGCCCTTCAATGTGCAATTCATTCCATCCATCTGATCTTAGAAATCCTTGCAGAGGATGTAGCTCTTTAATGGGCATGAATCTAGATACCTGTAAGCCTTCCCAACTTTAAAAGTTTAGAGGCCCTATATACCTGATAGAGATGAGTAGTTGCAGTTCACAACTTTTCATGAGTATGATACTCTTACATGTGAGGGCGAACCAATTTGAAACATGGTTCAAAATAACAACCATTTTTAATGTCACCACCAATAATTCAAAACTTTCAGAGGGCTCATGTAACATTTTCCATCACTTGCCAAGCATGCTCTTTGCTTACCAAGACATTAATCTCTTGTTCCTTGCAGAAAAGTTGCCAAAGATTAAAAAATAAAAGACTGGCTTTACATAGCAATTTGTTTTATTAATTCTACCATTTACGGCCAATAACTCAGTTTATGAGTATTGATTTTGATTGTTGAAGGTTATCCAGTTCTACACTTGAAACACAGCAGCATGGTAACCAAAATAACAACTGTACCACCAATCAGGCAGTAATAAGAAGGTGACCACATGGGCCTTGTTATGACAGTAGATGGGCAGAGAATAGCAAAGGAAACAACTTTTTCACAGTCACCTTTCCATCACAAAATCTTGGTAACATGGAATTCTAGAAACGAACAAGATAATACATATGCTCAACAAGCAAACAAGGTCATAGCCTGGTGTGCTCACCACCCTTGGAGGAGGTTCCATGTTTGAGATCTGGAAGTAATTATCATTCACTGTCATGGCTGAACATGAACAGATCTACAAGGGCACTGTGGGCACCCAATTTGAGCACAAGAAGAACCCAACTTTATGACATCGACATGCCAAATGCCATCTGAATTATAGCACCGAAGAAGGCCTTCTCCTGGAGAAGATCAACCGCAGTATGGACTATCAAAACATGTCCAGCTCATGGAACTTCATGGGATGATGGGAATGATTACACAGTCTTTATTTTGCAGAGCACCAGTTGCAAGGATAGCAGTCATTCAGTAAACATGGACCTCCATGGGTATGTCATCAAAATTCCAGAGGTCCAAGGTTGTCATCTCATCCTGATCAATTTCAAAGCTGAAAAGGAATCCAGATTCATGACCTTCAGTTATAGGGGAAGCAAGAAGTGATGAGTTCTCAGGAGTCCCGGCCTCATGTTCCCATCCAAAGTCCAAACAACCAATGGAGACACTTCCCTGATCAGCGAGAAAGTTCTCAAACTCAGCACCCCCTGAAGGTGGAGGAGATTCTTCTAGTGATGGAAGGGAATTCGAGAACTCAGGACTAGCGGGCTCCTTCACTTTCACGATCTCCATGGCAGAATAGAAATCACAGTCGGGATCATTCGAGTACCTGAAAGACTGGTTAAACTTCTGCTCACCAGATATCGATGATGCTTTTGGTGCTTGTGGAGTTGCTTCCAGTCGGGGCCTTCGGGCATCCGCCGGAGGTTCAGGGAAGTTCACTTTGGCCTTCTTGCCCCGGATGCGACGGGCTTCGACATCGTAAGCTCTCGCGGCCTCTTCAGCAGTGCTGAATGTTCCGAGCCAGACACGAACCCCTTTGCGAGGATCCCTGATTTCGGCTGCCCACTTGCCCCATGGACGCCTGCGGATTCCTCTATATTGACTGTGTCTCTTCCTTTTGGCCGATTTAGCCACAGGTCCACCAAAATCCACAGATTTTGGATCAGCAAAAAGCCCTGCAGCCCAAACAGAAGTAAAAATTATGATATCCCTGCACCGAATACACATCCTCGCTATCTGGATGATTGATTGAAAACAAGTAGACCAATCTGCATTAAGTTTACCTCGAGCGAAGGGGGCTTTCGAGCCGCAGGCGAAGGGCTTGAAGTCGATCTCCACCTCCTCCTCCTCCTCCTCCTCCTCGGGTTTATCCTCGAACACCTCGAAGTCGGCCTCAAAGTCGTCTTCGATCTTCACCACTTCATGCTTCCGCTCCTTCTTCTTGCCTCCGCCGCCGGCGCCCTTCTTGAGGTCCGGCCACAGGTGGTCGCCCATCGGCCGCCGGCTCCCCGCCGGCTTGTAGTCGGAGATGATCGCTCCGCCGCACATCTCGAAGCACAAAGGCGATTCTTTTTGGGGTTTGGTAGGAAGAAGGAAGGCTCGTTGCGAGAGTAGGACGGGGTGGTGGGGGGTTTTATGGCAGACGTTTCAGGGGGTCGAAAGGGCGCGAGTTTGGTGTGGTGTTAGGCGGGGAAGTGGGGTCGGGGGATTACAAGGCAATAGTGAGATAAGATTGAGGTTAAATTAACGACAAAACTTAAGCGTCATCGGGTGTTCGCTTTAAAAAAAAAAAAAAAAAAAAATGATACGTGTCCAATAAAATCTCTTCGCCGACCTAAGTTCACCAAATATCTTTCCTTTTAGTAATGATAGATATGTGTTAGGAGTTATTGTACATGTATTATTTTTTAAATAAAACACATCAAATATACTGTGGATTGTATCTAAATTTTATCGTTAAACAAATGGATTGAGGAAGTAATGGTGGGGATATCAAAAGAATTTTTTTGCTTATGATAATTATTTTTTTGTGAGAAAAATATCAAAAATGTTAAGAGTTAATTATAATTATGTTGGTTGAACTTTTTTTTAAGGTCATTTGAGGATCAAGATTAGATTCATCAATAGCACTTTGATTATTTATGTTTTTAGGTAAGGTCCTAAATCATTGCAACCGGTATTAAAGTAGGTTTGGTTCATTATCCATGTAGATCAAAGAATTCTATAGATAAACTCTATATATTTGTGATTGTAGTAGATTGAATTTGATTATAAATTTGGATATAAATTCATAGCTCGGTAAGAATGCAAGGACTTGAACATTAATTATACATCGAGAAGAATATGAGTACTTATACAAAATAATTTCTTGATTCATTTTTTGGATGAGATCCTACTTTAATATAAATTATTTATTATTTTATTAATTTTAATTAACTACATATAGCAGAATATTAAAAATATTATATTCTTAAAACATGCTATAATCTTTGGAACATGAAAGGCTAAACCGCGATAATTGGACGTTGGAGAATCAAAATGAAAGTTGAGTGAAAGTTTGGGGACCAAAATTCATATTTTTGCTAATTAAATATCATATCATTCACTTAATTTTTTGATGGACTATACGTAACAAATGGTTTGACATAAAATCGGTGGTGGTATAAAAAATAAAATTTGAAAAAAAAAAAAAAAAAAAAGCCAGGAAAAAAGGCCGGTGCACGGCGCACCAAGTCTCCAGCAAGCGTGGAACGAAAGCTGGAAGCTGGCGAGGGGACAGAAGGAGCGGGGAATCCACAAGGGATTGTCGATCGACTGTGGCCCATGGCGTCAAACTTGTTCCGGTGCCCCTTGGCTCTAGTCCTTGGAGCGTTGTTGGAGATGCATGAACCTAGAAAGTTCTCCTGGAGTTGGCACCTAACAAAATACCAACTCTGTACACCAATCATGCACCTTTTTTTGCCATGCGTGGTGTCACCATCTTCTCGGCAGGATGGGCACGGCAGACATTTAATGCGATGACTGGTGACTTCCCATCATCAATGAAAAATTTTATAATGCTTTTTATCTTTCTGTTTGATTGTGCCGACCTAAATGACAGGTGCCATAAATAAGAATAGAAACATCTGATTGAATGACTATGAGTTAAATATTGTTTTTAAAAAAAAATAAATAAGAAATAAGAAACATAGCGAGGTCCAACATGACAAATATCACATGAGAACGATTAGTTTATGCTTAACATTTTAGCATCAATTGTTTACGCTAAAGAAAAAAAAAAAAATGAAGGTGATTTGGTTTAGGCTTTCTTAGATATTAAAATGTTAATGATGCGCAGAAAAATCAAAGTTATGGATACACTTAGCACCACAAAGCCAGAGGGCTATGTTCTCAGAAGCAGGTTCCCTGCCACATTTTTAAGAAACAAAAGATATTTTTTTGATGAAAATTTGGCTTCAAAAATAAGGTGGCCATTTGCAGGGTCTGTCGCTCCACATGAACCTCATTACTGGATCTGGAAGCTCTGCACACGCTATAGCGTCATGGTTCCCTCAGCTGGTGGCTGGAGTGGGAGTCTGTTCGTTGTGCTGAAAGGCATGAATCATATGGGATTGCCCTCACCTGCATCAGATGCTCTAGTTGTGAAGACATTGGAAAGGCCTTGTTTACCTCCACCAACTTTATTTATTTTTCTCCGCCAAAGTTAGACCCGAGCCGTTTATTTAATCTTTGTTCGATCTACGATAAAGAGGTTCAGATTTTGCTTAAACAAGTTCGAATCAAAAATAAGTTAACTTGTCTTGACCCATTTATTAAATGAGTTAGATTCGGATTTGAAGACCTTAACTTGTTTAATCCATTTAATTAATAGATTGAATTGGCTCAGATCAGTTTAAACCCATTTATCTAACCCACAAAAGAAAATCCAAATGGGATAGAAAATTGGTGGCAATCAAATCGAATTAGGATGGATCTAATGCAGACTAGACTTAAAAACCACTAATCGAAACCTGACTTAGTTGTTAAACATGTTAGAATTTTAAACTTAAATTTAACATATTTAATAAATAGATAACTACCTAATTAAGCCATTTATTAAATAGGTAGCAATGGGAGGGACTAAGGATAGGGTTAGTAGGTTACCTCACCTTGGGTGAGGCAGTAAGAAGTGAGAAAAATTTAAAGAAACAAGCCTCCCCTAGATGGCAAATTGATGAGTAGGATTATAAACGGGTTTGGCCAAGTTGAATCATGCTTAATTCTGGCCTAATTCATTTTATATTTGAATTATGATTTTAGACTGGGACCTAACCTATTCGCTAATCAAATCGGGTTAACTTTATATAAAGAATTTTAAATCCGATGAATCATTAAGTCTTTTGGATCAAGTATGATTCGGATCTAATTCAAAACATTAGGATTTGAGATGAGATTGAATCAGTCAGGTTTATATTTGAGTCAAGCGTCTAATTATTATGTTGTAGTTATAATCTAATAATTAATAATTAAATATATATTTATTAAAAAATTTAAATAAGATTAAAAAAAATTAACTTAATCTTAAATTTTATCCAAGAATTTTTAATTCGATCCAAGTAAATCATTATCCTTAACTTTATGAATTATAATATTTAAAATCTTTATTGATATACTTAAAGATATTATAAATAAGAATCTATTGTAATAAATAATAATATAATAATATTTTAATATAATTAATAAAAAAAAAGAGGAAATTTAGTTGTTAAGATGAAAACAAAAATTAGTTTAGATAAGAGTTTATTCAATAAATTGGTAAAGATAATTATAATGAAATAAAATAAAATTTATATAATTAATATTTATGAATTGGATCAAATCAGGTTAGGGCCGAGTTAAAAAAATACAAGGCTCAATTTGATTCAAAATTTAGGTCGAATCTAATTTTTAAACTCGATTTATTTTATAGATTTTTGAATATATATTGGAGTAGGCCTAATCGAGTTGGGGTAAGGTCAGATCATAAGTTGATTTGATCTATTGGTAGCTTTATTGGTGAGAGTCTAAGAAGAAGAAGAAGAGGAGGAGGAGGTTAAGGGGTGAGCAAACTCTCATCTCTCTCCGTACTATGCCATGATTCCAGCGCTGTAGGACAATGAAGAGAGGGCAGTGACCAGCATGCCAAGCTCTTACGGTCCCAAGAGTCCCAATGCCTATGCCCAAGAAGCGGCTAGTCATCGGAGTCGAACAGTTGATCACATATCATCCATGGACAAAGCCATTTGAGCCTTTAAATTGGCAAATCAACTTGGGCAGGAGGGCCAGTGGCTAATGGCCAGCTAGCCAGCACCGAGTGCCCAGCCAAGCCAACGGGTTAAGGACCTGTTGGTGATGAGGCCGATGCCGCTTGAAACAACATAGAAGGTGTGGGTGATGAGTTTCCAAGGTGAGGCCGGGCACGGTGGGTGGGGTTGTCGAGAAAGCACTTGGCCGGATTAGAACTGCGCAACAAACGACGGTGAAGGAATTGGAGGGATTGGTGGAGGTGGAGATGGCAAGCTTGAGATCCCAATTGTGGGTGCAAAGGATCTTGCCGTTGCTGAGATCGGTGTTGTTGAGGTGAGGTCAGTGATGATCTGAAAGTAGGCCAATTTATCCTTGAAGCCCTTCACCATGGTTGGTTGGTTATTGACCTCAGGATCTTTGGGACCCAAGGCTTACAGTTTTGGGTAGGTAGGAGACGTGGGTCCTCAGTTAGGGGTGTGATAAAATTAGATTAGACTCCACCCGGTTATTCAACCTGTGTTCAACCCGCTATAAATATGATTGGATTTTGGTTAAATAAGTTTGGGTTGGAGGTAGGTTAACCTATCTTAACCTATTTATTAAATGAGTCAATTTCGAATTTGAAGGTCTTAATCCATTCAACCCCATTTAACTCATTTAATTAATAGGTTAGGTTGGATTGGCTTAGTTTAAACTCATTTATCCAACCCATTAAATAGAATCCAAATAGGGTGAGAGATTGATAGGGTTGGCAATAGGGCAGGATATGATCGAGGACACCAATCTCCAAGGACACCAATCTCCATCTCCGCCCTGTTCTTATAAGCAAAAATTTTTTTCATCTCCATACCCACCTAATGGAAAAAAATAAATCTCTATTCCTATTCCTATTCCATTCCTATCCCATCCTACCTCACCCTTCTTCTAGTAACATATTTGAATTTTTAGTAAAAAATATGAAGATAATTTTTGTAAGTATGAAAATATATGAGGATACTGTATAAGGCCAATGGAATGAGTTAGAATAGAGATATACTTATTCTTGCTCTATTTCACTAATAAGGATAAAAATAATTTTCGTCTCCGTTTTCATCTTTGTAAAAGATGAAAAATTCTCACTTTGAATGGGACTAGACAGATTCTCGCATTGTGGATTAAAATTATCATTCCTAAGGACTGAAGGTGTCTCATGTTCTGCTTCCCCAAACCCTACCCCGTAGCTTGAGATCATCATCAAGGGATCAAGAACCAATCACAGGACGAAAGGCCTCGAGGACAAATTGGCCTATTCCAGGTCATCACCGATCTTGACAGCCTCGATCTCTGCGTCAACCACAAGATCCTTTCCACCTACAATTCGGATTTCAAGCTCGCCATCTTTGCCTTCACCTCCACCAATCTCTGCTTCAATTCCTCTGTTGCTGCTACTGACGTCGACGATGGTGGTATATCCAATTTGTCTAAGTCCTCTCTCACCTATCATGATCTCGACAACTCCATCGTGCCCACCCTTGTTTTGGAAACTCATCACCCTTCCCTTGTGCAACATCTCCGGCAACATCGGCTTCATCACCGGCACTGTCGAGCGCTGGCCAGCTGGCCATTGTTCGCTGGCCCATGCGACTTGATCCTCCAATCTAAGGTCTCAGATGGTTAGATCTGCAAATGATTTGCCGATCTAAGGCTCCATTGATGCTACCAGCTCGCAGTTCAACTCCAATGGCTGCTTGGCATGGGCGCTAGAACCTTTAGAGCTTGGGATGCTGGTTGCTCTACAGTGCTATACCGGCATAGCATGAAGAGAGGCAGGGCACTACCCAATCCTTAACCCTTTTTTCCTCTCAAGCTCTCACTAATTTGCCATTTGAAGGGCCTTTTTCTTCTACATTTTTTTTCACTTCTCACTACCCCATCCCAAGTAAGGTAACCCTTTAGCCCTACCTTCAATCTCTCAACCTCATCCACTACCTTAATAAACAAATTAAGCAGATAGTTTGGGTTACCCGTCTAGAGTTCAGATTTGAAATCCTGACAGATTAAATCCAACCAACATTGGACCCAACCCATTTCTGACCTGACTCAACACGTTTGCCACCCCTACCTTTTAACCCTTGGTGTAACCTAAAATCTCGTTAAAAAAACAAAAAAAACAAAAAACTCCATCAGCACACTCAAACAGAACTTGAGATCTTTCTAACTGCATCAGAGGAAAAAAAAAAAAAAAATGATAAAAAATCAACTTCTTGACTACTCCAATGGTATTATTACCTATAGAGAACTTAGACAGCACTCTTTGGAGCCAACAAACAAAAAGATCGTTCGTTCAAATCCGGACGGTAGAAAATTAGGAAAAGGAACCAAAAAAAAAAAAAAAAAAAAAAAATCAACATTTCTGGGTAAGCATTTCCTTCTATTCCTTCTGTGTAGTTGTTCAAGAGTTATTTAAAATATCAGCCTAGGCTAACGTCAATGAAACAACAGTGGGGATTATACAAATTACAACCCCTACACTAACTGGGGTCTCTTTTCTTATGCAGAGGGGAGGGGAGTAAAGGAAAAAGATTACATGTGTCGTGGAATGAAGGATGTATTTGAAAACCCATTTGCCACCTTTTGCGATTTTCTCTTAAAATTTGTCAAACTACATTGAGGGCAAATATATTCCAACCCATCTGTCTTAGCATAGTCCTGTCATCACACCACACAACTAGTGAGAATTTGAAGGTATGAGCCTGAAACAACTTATAAAACAGAGTTTAAAATGAATAGATCATAAAGAATAAAAAATTCACTTCAAATCATGTTAAACAAGTGCTGTTATACAGAAGCAAAAGCATAATCTCTAACGCATACATGAAGAGGAAAGCTGGTGTGATGCATGAAATACCATTGATGCTACAATCTCAAATTTGGCATACATAGTGCAAGAATTACTGGAATTAAAAAAATTATATTACATGTCAGAAATCTAGTAACCAAGAAAATTTAATGACACTTGGAACATGTGCAGCGAGAATGAGTTATACTTTAATAGAAAGCCAGGGAAATATGACATGAAATACTATAGCAGATTTGATAAAAAAATCAAACCTTGAAAGCACCAAGGCCCTGCCGTCTATCACAACCAAAGTGGGCCCATTCACCACATAAGCCGCAGTTTACCCAATCACCAGGAGCGCTGCTGCAAAAAACTCAGCACGCTCCATGTCAATATTAGTTTTGAAGATAGAACATAACAAAAAAAAAAAGGCAATTGATGCCTACCAACCTGTGACACAACAAGCAGCATTCTCCATCCACATCATCATGTGCCAGTTCATACTCCAACAGGTAAGTTTCATAATGTCTTTTTAATGTATTCCCAACACCCTGGAATTGAAAACAATTCATAGTCAAGACCTATGTTCTTTAGTGCAACAAATCTCCATTATGAATGTCTCCAACTTGAGGATGTCATGCAAATTTGAGTGCCCACAGGATTGTTTGAGAGGGAAAAAATAGGCATAAGTTAGTTAAAATCTCAACCAAGATCATTGAATTAGTAAATGAAGACTGCTTTCCGAACAAAGATAACTAAAAGTGTGTCGGCTCTGCAAGCATTTTGGCTGAGAGAAAGGCCCACAGATGCTTCGATAATTTTTAAGCAGATCATTTAGAGCAAAATCACAAGTCAGAGAAAAGCCACAATACATAATCTCCAAAACACTCAAATTCAATACCATGAATGATTCAGACAATTAATAGCCACATGTACGAAAGCAGATAGGAAAATATAAAAAAACTCACAGTCATTCTATTGGAAACCGTATGGTTGCGCATCTTTGAAAAAACTTGGCCTTTCCAGTTTATGCCATTCCCAACATAAAAACCTCCTCTTGAAACAACCTGTACCAGGTGATGCATATGCATTGTTACTATTTTAATATTTTAAGAAAAGAAATAAATTGACTGCTGAAGTCAAGACATGGAAGCTGTTGACACAAAGCAGAATTACATATGTATATGCATGTGACTACAAAAGCAAACCTCTCTATACAAATTGAAAAGATCGAGGCGCTTTGCATTGAGTATGGCATCAGGAAACTCAGATATTCCTCCTTGGGGAACAAGCCGACTGTGCCCCCTAAGAATAAGAAACTGCATGGCATCCTTTAAAAATTCTTCCTGTAAGACAAAAGACAAAAAAATGAAGGTTAAGCAGGGATATGCAAACTCTTTTACACAGCATCGGGATTGGAAAACATACTTCAGAGCAAACTTGAATCGGGCTTCTGCTACATCCATGTTTTTTCATTGGCAGAGGATTTAAAGAAATTATCTGCTGAGCATGGAAAGAACTTGACATGGATTTCCTGTGTGTTGATGGAGCAGGAGGGACAACATTGTGCTTTACAGAAGGTACAGTCAGCTGGTTAGGCCTTGCCTGGCTTCCAGTGTTCACATCAGTTTCAGGAACTCCAGAAAAAGGCAGCATTTTGTGCCGCCGAGAGTGAGGAATTGGCCTCATTGCAGCAACCCTCAATCTCTGCTTAACAGGCATGGAGGACAAGTGAGTGCCTTTTGCCGACCTCGCCTCTTCCTTGACATCCCAATCATCTTTCAGGAAAGTTGCTCCATTCTCACTCAATGTATTGCTACAGGTCATAGGTTTTGTTTCTGGAACCGGTCTGGACCTTTTTCTAATAAGAGAGGAAGACCAGTTGGGCACACTAGAAAGCAACCAGTCCTGTAAACTCAAGTCTTTCCCTTGTTTTGTGCAGAAGAAAAGAAGGCGATCTGCATCTTCCTTCTCAAAAGAAGCAACCGATATACCCTGAATGCTTGCAATGCCAAGTGTAACCAGGCTACGATAAGAGACTTCAGGTGCAAGCTGTCTCAGGACCTGAATCATATCATCACCATAAATGCAATTATCAAGCCACCGTGTCAGTAAAAACCCGCAAAAAAGGAGCATCTGGGGCCGTCAATTCACAGCAAACATTCAAGATTTGAATTTTTAGTCTTTACCGCCAGATTTGCTTTCATCTTCAGCTATTGATTTTCTTTTGAGAAAAATTCAGGTATCAATAATGTTAGGATGTAGAAAATTTAAAGGTTGTCATTCAGAGAAAAATATTGACAGGAAAAAAAAAAATGTCTCAAGCAAAGGCCAGAACAAATTTACTATAAAATCATAATACTTCTTACAGATGAATGGAAAATGTCAATTTATATTGGCAAGTGAATCGGAGGTCTGGTCAAGAAAGAAACCTGAGCAGCCCACAATGGAACCTTCATCCAAACTTCAAAAACAGGAGATCCGCAAGCTATAGAAACAGAGTTCAGAGGTTCAGACAAAGAAGGCTTGCTTTCGTCACAATTTGGAAGAGCATGAACTAGCTGACTCTTCTCAATGAGTTCATGTTTTATGTGGCTTTCTAACAGCTGCATTGTAGAAGAAAATGGTTCAATGGTCATGAAGTTAGCAACTCAATGGGCAAAGAAAAACAGTTAGAGCTTGTACCTGATCATCAAAGCATGTTTGTGCGCTGCCAGACACTAAGAGTGAGATATGAGCAGAACTACAAGTTGTGAGATCACATCTCATCGTCACAACTCCACGAGTAAATGTCCCAGCTTGAAGAGGAGGAGGTGCAGCACTGTCAGGCATTGTGATACCATTCAACAACACATGTTATCATGATTTTTCATTGAAATGCAAACATTATCATAAGATGTCAAACATTTTTTTTTTTTTTAAATACTGCCATAAATCACTGAAAAACTTCTGCAATACATAATTAAAAAGATCAAGTATATAACTGGATGATTGGTGAAAAAATTTGGTAACTTTAGTTTGCAAGATATACCTGACTCGATTATTAAGTTTGCTCCCACGAATCTGAAGCAGCAGCAAGAAAGTGTTAGAGCAACAAGTTGCCAATTCATAATACATAGAAAAGAAGAAACAGAGGAGCAACTGAAACAAGTTCTTAGCAATCAAAACTAGGCTTTACTTTTATTCCATTAGAATTCGATATACATTAATACAAATTTCTTAGAATCCATTTATTTGATACAGAAGTAAATTTTAAGTGTCAGTTTGTGCCAGTCTGTTGCTGGAACTGGGAATGCATGTTTGCCTCAATACCAAGCCAAAATGTCCTCCTTTTTTCTCTCTCTTTTTGTTTCAAAATAGCATGGCACATGCCATGCTAGCCACTAGTCGGCACATACCACTAGATCCTTGTCCAAACACAGTTCTCTTGTATAGGGAGCCAGAATGTTCTAAACATGCATTATTCATAAAAGAAAATAACCCTACCTATAAACATTAAACCAATTAGAACATACTCATGAGTTGCATCCAACAAAATGTGAAAAGCTGTTGATGTGTTTCAGTCCTATTATTTGCATAAATCCAACTCTATTAGAATCCTTCTTCTCATTGCAATCCAAAATTAAATGATAATTAAGTGCACATATTTAATGCAGTGGTCGACACAAATAGTGGACTAAACAAACTAGAATTTACTCTCGGTCACTAAAAACACAAATCTGACAGTGAGACTGAAATCACATGCTGCTTAACAGACAACAAATAATTAATTGTTAACAACTGTCTCCTCTACACGACAACATTTCTACCAATTTGTCACTCTCACATCATTTATTCTCCTAAAACCATTTTAATGACTATTAATTTCCTTTCTTACACGAAAGTGATAATCCTGTATATAGGAAAGAGAAAAAAGTGTTAATGGATGCTAACTGGGTCATGATACTGCAGGGGCATCCCCTCACAGCTTGCCTGATTATTGTGTTTCAGCTTAACCAGATCAATCAACTAAACAATTATTGCTTCATTATACTTACTTCAATGTTCAAGAGGGCATTAAGGCCATCTTCCAAGGAACCCAGCAGACAAGCATCCTGGAAAATGAAAGGATAAAATGTTACATGCTAAGTATTATATCCACAAGCGAACCATGCCAGAAAGCACTGGACTTGAGAAATAAGAGCTCAGACTTACCAATGTGCATGGTGATCCACAAACAAGAAATCTTACATCTACACTGTCGTCATATATTTTTATAGCAGGTGGAGTATCAGATGAGCCTTCCTCTTCTTCTTCTTCTTCTTCTTCTTCTTCTTCTTCACCCATTAATTTATCCGAAGGAGATATGTTAATCTTAGGAGCATCTCCCAGTAGACGAGGTCCAGGTTTCCCACTAACCTTTTGGCTGTCAGCTGGCAAAACATAGTTGTTTCGCACACAATATAGCCGAAAAGATGCATGTGCAAGTTGGAATGCATCCCATGTATGGCTACATGAACTGCAAAAGAAAAATACAAAATCATGACGCTGCCATAAATTTCATCAGTCATGGAGCAAGGGAAGCCAAAAAGATACCTCTGTACGACAGATAGCAATGCTTGGCGAAAGTGAGAAGCTGCATAAGATGGAAATGCATTCTTCCAATATATCACATATGGAATTCCCTGACAAAGAACAATACCTCAGATCAACATTTGACAAACCCAGTAACACTCAAAATAGGATTTCTATTAACATATAAAAAAGAAAGTCTAACATATCCAGATCAAGCCTGAAATCATAGAAGGGAGTCATCTCCCCAACAGTCCACCCACCTGTCTGCCTCAAGCATACATGCAACAAAGGAACATGAAAGTGAAGATCAGGTAGCTTAAATAGTATGTTTGTCACAAAAATATTTAATAAAATAACCAGACAAAGGAATGCAAGGAGAAATAATGAGAATTCACCCAACCAATTTAAAAATGAATTTTTGATCTTTAGATGAATAACAGTGCCACCACATAAAATGTTGCATAAATCTTAAAAAGGGAGACTAATTCCATTGCCCCTTTTCAGTATCCACACCCCCAACCTGCAATAGCAGGGTACTATTGTAGCTCTCATGACCATTAATAATCAATGGCCAGGTAACAAGTTCTTTGAGACTGAATACCTGCTTAATGAAGGTCAAAGAGAGTGGTTTGTATTAGGAAAAGGTCGGCTTATTTAAAATAACAACACTTTCATGATCTCGGTTCCTAATGCTGAAGTGCCATCAATACAGATACATTAGAGACAGACCATAGAATGCAGTGACAAAGTGCACAGGAGTATTTCCCAGTTATCACCTTAGAATAGAGTGCTTGAGCAATTTTTTCACCATTTGGGACCTCCAGATAAGCCTGCAACCACATCTCATGGTGTCAGACATAAAAGGTGGAATCAAAATTCTGCACAAATCACAATAAATGCTCATATCATCAATTATTATATAAGCAGTATATCTAGAAGCAGTATATGTGCCCATGCAGTTTGGTGTGGAGCAAAAATGACAATGAAGAGACAGTGTTAGGTCACCTGAACCACCGAAATAAGTAGAAAGAAAAATTACAATCTTATCATCAACAAAAAAAAAAGAAGAAAATACTACAGAAATTAAGATGCAACAAAGAGAACAGTCAAATGTGCCTCGCATAGATCAAGAAAATCGACCACGTCCAGTCTCAGAGTACAACCAAATCAAATGCATACCAAATGAAAAAAAATTAACATTTCAGCAACTACCAGAGCAAAAAGGTTATTCCTTTACGTATTGAACTGCTTAATGTACTTAACGTGATTACACTTCTCTGCATCAGTTAGCAAAAGCATATCCACTAGGTCAAGAAATAAAATATATCATTTCTCACATAAAACCTTGTGATGCTTCCTTGAAGAAGGTAATTAATTTAAAACATAAATGTTTGAATGAAATACATCATGTTTTGGAACACAATTATGTAGTTTCATGTGCAAGTATTTTACCAGTGTAGCATCACTAGACCACAAAATCTGACAGTAAACATTCAATCGTTCCTTTTCCATAGGTAGGTAGCAATCTTAAACATCCAAAACACATGCATGTATCCTTAGAATCAGCATATAATAATATCTTATGCGACTAAAAGGTACCTTTCCTCCCTTAAATGGTAATCATGATAAATTGTATAACCTAGAGGGTATAAGAATGATTCTAATAATAAATTTTCTGTTCTGAGTTTTTGGAATTTCATCAAGAAGTTAGAACCATTTTTACACCCTCAAAAGCAGCTTGCCCTTTAGCCATTCGTATCTTGTTTCACCAATTTGCAATACAGTGAACCATATGTAGTGCTGCTTGCTATGCTTAGCCCAAATCAAACTAGTAATGATTTAAGTTGAATCGATTTATTGGCCATATATATCGCAACATAAAAAAGAACACCACACTCAATAAAAATTGAGATATGTATTTCATGCTCCTATCAGTATTTAATGTCAGAAACTTAATAACATATACACATTGTGTTCAAATTAGTTTCATAAAAGCATAATGAAGAACAGCATGCAAACTACAATCTCAACTAAATACATAATATAGTAGGAGACGATGTAATAATTTCAGAATCGTAGAACAGCTTACTATTGTAGGTAATGATGGACCAATAAGGGAGCTAAACATTTGGGGCTCCGACACATCGACGGTTCCCCAAACAAGACCGCCGATTTCTTCTTCATTCTCAAGCTGCTCCCCTTGGAAGTACAAAATATTTGGATCCAATGACTTCTGAGCATCTCTGATTTTATCCAACGTCGGGTTAACAAGTGTGTGAACCTGCATTTAAACAGGAAAATCACTCAAAAACCAACCAAGAAGAATCCCACCTAGGCCCGGATTATGAATGCAACAACATCTTGCTAAGAGAATCCAATCTCGAATTCATAAAGAAAAGACTGACCTCCAGGCGCCCGGATGACACGAGCTCGGGGAAAGGATACAATGGTCGATGCTTCATCTCCTCCCGTTGTCTCTCGCCGAATTTCCCGCACAAAACGGCAATGAGCCTACAGCCCTGTTTCGAAAAACTCTGAGCTTGAAACATCATGCCCCAGCGAAGAAGAAGGAGAACCCACAAAACCAACTATCTCATCTCCCTCTTATATCAAACCTCCCCACCTCCACGCCCCAAATCAAAGCTCCACATCTGCCGCCAGACCCTAAATCTAGAGCCCCAACCCCAACAAAATCCCTAAAAAGATCAAAATCCCTCATCAAAATCCCATCTTCCCGCGACCAAACGCCTCAAAACCCCGTCCAATCGCGAAAAATCGACCAGAAATCGGCGCCGCCGGGGAGAAATCAACGGATTTTGCTCGAAGAAACCCTCCGAGAACATGAAGGAGAAGGTCAAAAAGAGGACGAAGGGGCGACGAAGAGTAAAGTAAACAGAAGAGCCAACAAACCCTAGCACCGCGCGACCTTGCCTTAAGATCACAAATAAAAACAAAGAAATAATAATAATAATCCTAAGAAAGAGGGGAGACTAGAGACCCGAATTAGATCACGAACCCGAAACCATCATCATTAAATCTCGCACGAACCCGATGGACTCACACGCGGAGTCAAACCAAAACAAAAGAAAAAAAAGAAAACAAGAAAAAAAGATGAGATTTTGTAGTAAAAAACTAGAAAAATCCATCAACTGGGGAAACTGAAAACGAAAACCGAATCCGAACGAAAAGAAATAAGAATCTAAGAACCCGTTCCTTCTTACAAAAAAAAAAAAAAAAGAAAAAAAAGAAAAAAAAAGAAAGAAAGAAAATAATCAATAATAAAAGACCAATAGAAAGACCAGATGATTCCGAGATAGACCTGTGATAATAATGTGTTATTATTTTAAGACCATGTTATTATCCTCTTCCACCACACTTCTTCTGCGCTACTTCGCCACAGAAAATTCTTTTTCACAAAAAAAAACCCGAAAAGATGGGATTTTATGGGAAAATCTGAAAAGAATCGAAGTGGGGTTGGATTTTTCTGGGCCTTTTTTCTTCTTCTTTTTCTTGTCGCTTTGATTCGATTCATGACCGCTACTTCTGCTCTTATCGCACGAAACCTGATCTTTATATAGATCTCTCTCTTCCTTAAATCGATCAAAACAAAACAAAAAAAAAAACCGTGGAACCCTTCGATGGAACGATGGAATCTCTGGATCGACCGCGGTCGATTTCGTTCGTGGGATTATTCTCGGCCAGGTCGCCGGGAGCGGGAAGGCGATGCACGTGCTCGTGCAGCGCATCACGTGCTTGGACGTGGACGTTATCCTGTCCTGTTGTCCCTCCGGTGGAATTTATGTAAAACGCATTCCCTTGTAAAGACAAAATTTTAATGATGATTCCTTTTTTTTTTTCTTTTACTTTTTTTTTTTTTTTGACGATAAGGAAACAAGTTAAGCTTATATCTTTTTTTAATCTGAGTTGACTGAAATTTAATCTTGCATCTTATTTTTTGTGAGGGGCATGTATCATTGGATTTTTGACTTTATATCTTTTTTCCGCATAATTTGTGGCTTGCATCGGTACAACGGTATCTAATTTATATTAGAGATGATAATTTTAATCTTTTAAATAAGAATTCATTTTGTTTTATCCTATATAGATGAAAATTTTTTATTTTTTATAAAAATAAAAATTATTTTTATTTTTATTGATTGAAATAAAGAATATAATACATTTCTATCTCTTTATATATTTTATATATATATTATATTATTATAAAACTTAATTATAAGTGTAAAAAATAATATTAAATTTATTAATATATTTAATAAGAATTTTTTAATTATAATATTAATTTTATAATTTTTATTTAAAATTTATATATGTTATTAGAAGTAGGGATAGAATAAAAAAATGGGATGGAAAAAAAAAATTATTTATGAGAATGGATCGAAGATGAAACTTATTTCTTTTAGAAGGGACGGAGTTAAAAATTGGACTCTCCTCATCCTCAACCCATGCTATTGCCATGGCTTTGTGTAGTGTTGGCCTTAGATTAGTATGCAACGCATGATAAAAGAGACCTCTTATTAAGTTTATAGGATTGAGTCGGCTACAGTGACATGGATGCAAGGATATGTTACCGTTGAATGTGATGCTTCTCTCTAATTGGCATATTTCTGATGGGCCCATAGGTAGATTAGAGTAGCTTTAAATGATATGCATATTTTTTGAAAAAAAGAAAAGAAAAGAAAAGGCATATGCCTATCATGTGCATGTCACATAAGTAATGAATTCTTACACATGACTAGTACCTAACATTCTTGACTTATTTAGTTATCTGTTGACTAGATAGCGTTTCCCATGCATTTGGAATGAGTACCATGAGCTCGAGTAGGAAAATCAAGATGTACATATAACCTCCTTATTTTCTTCCAAAGTCCCCCTTGCCATGATATTTGTTCAATTCACTCACATTGAAATCTTAGTTATCTTTTCCACTGCATCACTCGGATGTTTGATTCATGGGTTAAAATATTTCATCCTTGCATCTCGGTTCCTAAATTTTAAATATCTGAGCACCTAGAATACTATGTTTTGTTTGTGCAGCGTTGATATGTTTAACTAATAGATCAAAGAATCAGAAATTTATGAGAAAAATATGTTTAAAACTTTAAAAATACATCTCTTTTACAAATTGAAAAGAAATTAAACCAGAGTAATATTTTAAATATAATGATTACATATTATATAAAATGTATAATAATTAATTATATTATTTTTATACAATATGATATAAATTATTATTAATAATAGTATGTAAAATATAATATGCATAATATTATTATAATTAAATAATTATTATAACTATTTAATAGGATTAAATATTATAAAATATTATTAATAATATAAATAGTATAATAATTAATATATGATATTATCATAATAGCTATATATATTATATTAACAAAAATGTTAATATATAATATAAAATATATTATATTCATAATATACTGATTATTATATTATAAAATAAATACAATATAAAATAATAATGTAATATAATAATAGTAATTAAATAATAATTACATAACATTAAATTTTATTAGTATGTTTACTATAAAAGAAATATAATATTTATAATAATAATTATATAAATATAGTTATATTGAAACAATTAATTATTATATATAATTTGACATAATAATTTTTATTATTTATATTAATATATAATAAAAATTAATTGATTTTAATATAATATATTATATTAATTATATATATGTTTTGCAAGAATCTTTATATATAATTAATTTATAGTTATATAATATATAAAGTTACTTAAGGAACAATTTTGGTAAAAAAAATAAAATTAAGATTCCTATTTGTTAGCAATAACAAATTACTCACTTCTTTGGCAAGATCAGAATGCACATTTTGTGGTAAATACCCATTAAGATACTTAGATATGTCTAACCAAATGTTATTATATGAGATTAGATTGTTGAAAATCTTCAAACATTCTACAAATCGAACGCTCCTTCGCAGTTTAGAGTATAAAGCTTCTTGTTATATAATTTCACCTCTCACTGTCACGTTATCTTGAGACATGCATTACACTGTCATATTCTAGTACACTTTTAAATAAATCACTGGCCTAATGAGTATGATATTTTGAATTATGAATCACTAGATATTGTTATCAATGTGCAGCTCCATTGTTCTCAATTTATATCGTTGCACTCAAATTTAGTTTCTAGACTTTTGTTAGGGAAAAAATGCTTTTTTTTTTTGAAAAAAAAAAATACTTTGTGATCTTAGGAGGTCCCTCTACTTAGTGGTGAAAAGTTCACAATTTGATCCTTGGATGCTTGCTCTAAAAATAAGAATCTCACTAATTATAGGTTAGGTGATTCTCTCTTCATTTGTCTCATAAAGATATAAAAAAGAAAAAAGACTTTAAAATGATTTATCAAGCAGTGTATTGTCACACTCAAAGAGGTTGAAGGTTGTGTAAGAGGTTAAGATCTTGTTCTTATCCATTTGGTTGTTGGGAGTTGCCTGGTTATTAATTTTGAGTGGTACCAGAGGTCTACCCTAACAAATTAGCAATGCCATTCTGAACAGCACCCTCATTGACGTTTTCCTCATCGTCATCAATTTTCGTGGCTTCATCTCTTTGTCCGGAAAAACCATTAAACTAAACTAGCAATTCTTTGGGAGTCGAGAGTAGTTTTCTTAAAAAGAACAGACTCTTCTTAATTTCCTGAGATGATGGTATTGATCTGACGAGCACAATGCTATCATGCGGACCCATGCATGCTTGATGTTTTAAAGCAGTAGCAAGGTGGATTCACTCCATTTTAAACTTCATTATTATTATTATTATTATTATTCAAACAAAGGGAGGGAAACTCTTCAGGTGCAATTTACTTCAAAAGTCTAAATACTCGAGGATTCACCAAGAATTGTAGCCTGCTAACACCGCACACTTGTAGGCAAGAAATATAATTAAGTGATAAGAATATAGTTCTTAACTAGATGGCATGGAATTGAAGCCCTAGAATGTAAAGATCTTCATATTATGCTCTTATCCTTTAGCTGTGTGGTAATGTTTCTTATTACCTTGGTCTCCATGCAAGTTTCGATGCATGCATCTTAAATTTCAAGTTCTTTTCATCATACCTTGGTCCCCTAGCTTTCGAGCATTGAACAACTATGATAACCACAAACTCTTGAATGAACACTGCAATGGCACAGCCATAAAGCTAGGGGCAACCGTATGGTATGTTTGGGTACCAGCTTGCAGTTCTTATATTTCCTACACACAGCAACAACAAATAGAAATCCTGCCACTCACTAGCCATATAAAGGTTCTTTCTACCAGCATGACAACAAAATCAGGCCAAGAGCTATTCTAAGAAGCAGCTTGCCGAAAGCTGATAATCATACTTTCTGAGAGTATACCAAGCAATCTTTTGAACAAGTTTTGCACAAAGTCTGAAAAAGATGCAATCTCCAGGATTGTGACCAGTGGTTGTACCTCTCATCTGCTGGGAAGAGGCTTCATGCCTGAACCTTGGAAAGTGTTTTTCTTCAAGTATTTGACAACAGTAACTCGTTATTTCTGTGAAATGATTGATGGCACTACTATGGTTATTTTTAATGGGGAAAAAATATCATGAAATATAGTCCAGAAGATCAAAAGAGGAGTTTCTGCAAACATCCAGACGCAGGGAATTGTTGTAG
Organism: Metroxylon sagu; assembly: GCA_017589505.3. Lineage (NCBI taxonomy): Eukaryota > Viridiplantae > Streptophyta > Magnoliopsida > Arecales > Arecaceae > Metroxylon > Metroxylon sagu. The sequence continues at coordinate 1,285,165 of JACVBY030000640.1, read as the reverse complement.
CAGCATAAGGTGGAATTATGAACCAATGTTTCTATTTCAATAACTGGGGGGAAAGCACAGAGTACTGTTTTTTTTTTTTTTTTTTTTCCTTTTTTTTCGTGAGCAATACGGTTGTAATGAGCCACTACCAGGTCTTGAATCCGAGGTCTTTCCTAAGTTTCAGCATTAAAATCTTTGCTAAATACCTGAAAAGATACCATGAAGATGAAAAGAAAGTGTGTAAACTAGTAGTTCTAATTCTTCCTATTTAATGCCAAATATTAAAAAGAATTTTCATGTGTCTGCCAACAAACACTTCACTTCATCTACCTCTCCTTCATCAACAGTGAATTCTTTGAAATGACCTTTAATTGCATCCATCTCACTAACAGCTGTGAAATTTTCTGAATGCCTGCTCCTATCAGATTCATGCCAGATCTTACCTTGGTTTACAACATTCTTATCACCAACCAAGCACAGTGGCATTGGTCCTTATTAGATTCCTCAATCTTTCTTCCAGTTCTATAGATCTTTCCATAGCTTTGTTCACCATTCATATCATCTGTCCAACCATGTGCTGCCTACCCATTAGAAACTTGATTAACTGGAGCCTTTTCTGGATCAACCTTGTTCCACTCGGTTAAGAATGCATTGCCGCTTACGGGTTTGCAAACAACTTTTGAAGTTTCTGATTTCTCTGATGCAGATAAAAGTCTGCACTGGCTCATTTGATTAACTGCATCAGCCAACAGTTCACACTTGTTGTTCTGTGTCACATCATCCATGATGGATGTCAGTACAGGGCCAGATGGTTTTGCAGCTAAAGGGAACTTTTCACTATGCAAAACTGCATTTGCTTCAGGTAAAGTTCTAACAGTTTCTGTAAATTATTCTTTGAGTCACACCAGAATGTCAATGAAGTGCTAGCTGTTGAAAACCAATCAAACATCAGACTTTGATACTAGTAATTCAGCCTGTTCCTGTGGAATCAACTCAGTACGAAAAATTTGTGAAGGACATGATGATGGATCTCCTTGGCTAAGACCAGTTATACTAGCCTCATAGTCTGAAAAGCCTGAAGTAAAATCTCCTGCAGATGTGCAGTGACAGTCATTCTCTTTGGGTGCAGAATTCTGGCCAGAAGTCAAAAGAACACATGGTGGTACCACCTGATTAGTGTTTAGATGTTTCACATGGAATTTTGAAGAAGATACATACTTCGTGCAGAAGGGCCATACGATACTTCAGCTTGCATAAAATTTTTAACTGAAACATCATTCTGCAGCATGGGTTCTGAACACTTATTTTCCACATTTCATATTTCCTTGGTTTCATTTTTTTGGTGGCCGAAACAGTTAAGTTGGTTTCACCTGATCCAGCAATTTCAGCACAAGCTAATTCAGAGTTGTAAGGAACAAGAAGAGCGAAAATCTTGTTCAAGAGCAAAGTCACTCCATGAACTTTGTACAAGAAAAGAGAAGCATAAACAAGATTAGATTTGTTTTTAAAAAAAACCACAAGCTTTTAATTAATTTTTGACAACCCAATGAAGCATAATACGTAAAGCAATAAATCCAACTAAATTCATTAAGAATAGCAAAGAAGAGAACATTTCTTGAAACCTATATCACAAGCATTTATTGACAAATTAAATAAGCAAAATAATTCACAGTATTCAGGTTCATTCCGCTTTCCATAGTACATGTTCATTTGTCATATATAATAATAGTCAAAAATCTATTAGTCAAAGAGCTTCCTGCTTTCATTTCTTGCAACTTTCACAAACCTATTTCTTGCATAGCCAATTAATTAGCTATGAACTCCCTATAGTTATTCCAGGTAATTAAAATTTTTTATATCATTCCACTCATGATGCAACTCCCTCTTTTGCCCAAAACTAGAATTCAACAATTGAAAGATGGGAAGATATCCCTTCTCAGAGAGAAGGAGAGAGGGAGGCAGAGAAGAAGAGGAGGGGGGGCTGCTGCTTCTGCCAGTTTTCCCTTCTCAGAGAGAAGATATTAATTGCTGCTGCTTCTGCCAGTTTTTCCTTTTTGCGCAGTAGTTTGCTGCTGCTTCTGCCAGTTTTCCCTTTTTGCACAGCAGTTTTATGAGAATGTGAAATGGCACATTATCAACTGGCAATACAGATTTGTTGCCTCGCTGAACACCTCTTCTGCTTCCTGCATTTTTCTTTTTAAAATAATATCAGGCAGGTAACCTCTGTTCAACATGTCACAATGCAATTTCCAAGCAAAATAGATAATATCCACTGCCACATGAACCAGCAATTAATAAGTTATACGTAACAACATCAGGAAGAAGCCCACCAGCAAACATCTCCTTCAGCATTGGAGGATGGGCTATGTTTCCTCCTTTTACATGATCATTGATCAATGCATTGAAAGTGAAGATAATTGGTTCCACAACCACTACTACCATCATATCCCTAAGTAAGCATTGCTAACACTTCCAAATCTCCTGTAGCCATTAATGACAAGACTCCAGATTAGAGGCTCTGGGACCATGGCTGTAACCTTGTAGGCAAAACCTTGAATGACCAATTTGTATGAGATTTGATCAGGCAGTGCACCAGAAAGAAGCATCCTGCTAAGAATATCACAAGCCTCATCCATTTTCCCTTTTTTTAGATATACCACTTAACAGAGTGTTATATTTTTATTTACCAATCACATAAAAAAATAAAAATAAAAATAAAATATGATGTGCAAACATCAAAAACAACAAAATCAAATTTAATTTCAAATAAACCATTATAATCACAATAAAATTAGAAATTTAGGATATATAACTTTCATAAACTAGTTAAGGATAAAGCTAGTTAAAATTCAATCTACATCCTAAAGTCTCCCGGCCAATCTTGCTGATCTTTCTCTTTCTTTTTTTTCTTTATTTTTTTTTTCAAAGTAAGTCAATTAGAATGCAAGAAATAAATTAAAAAACTATCAACTGCGATACGTTTAGGAGCTGGTTGGTTTCCAGTGAGATTAGCTCACGTGATTTATCGGAAGCTAAACGCCACATCTATTTAGAACCCATTTGATTTCATGTTGACATGGAACTAGACTAGATTTTATAAAAAGAAAACCGACACAAATCCATATATTATAAGTGGGTTTGGATGAGTTGGTGGGTTCTTGTCATATTTTGCTATCTCTAATTACAACAATTCTGCAAATTGAATCAAACCTGAGTAAAGTAGCATTGCAGATCATTGATTAGCCTTAGCTTAATCTATATTCGAAGATTCATGAATTAGGTTGAGGTTAAAAATTAGAATTGATTTAAAAACTGAGTTAAATTTTAGTTTTATATTTTTTGATCAAATCTGATCCTTCTTGGCTCTGCTCGACCCAAAAATCCTATTTACATTAAGGCTATCTCCTCTATACCTTGTTTAGGAAGTAAACAAGCTTGGAAAGAGCATTGTTTGAAGTGGCTTATGTTTGATTAGCTATCCATTTTTTTTGAAAATAAATAAAGAATAACATATATGTCCCTTAATTTAAGATGCAAGTTTGATGGATTCAAAATAGCCCTTTTCAATTATCAAGTATTAAATTTTTTTAATATTTATTTTTTATATTAATACAATATATTATATTATAGTAATATAATATAGTTTTATAATAATAAATAAAATAAAATAAAATAAAATATATTAAAATAATATTTTTTAAAATTTAATTATAATATAATATATAGGAATTCTTGAATAAAAAGTTTTGTTGTGTTTATAGGGTTAAAGGTATTTTTGAAATAATTTTTTAAACTAATTCCTAAGTTATGGGAAAATAATTTTTTCAGGTCCTCATGGGTAACCACATTTTATGTGAATATGAAAGTAACTTCCCATGAAATATTCTCTCTATTGTGTTATTTGAAACTTCCAAACAAATGAGTTTTTTTTTTTTTTTAAAAAAATCTTTATTTCTTGGGCTCATTCCCTTTTAACCAAATAAGGTCTAAATGAATTCTTATTTATACTAATCATCTCGATAATCATATCTCTAAATAACTTTGCTTAATTATTTTTAAATATTAATATTTTATTTTAATAGATAGTGATACTCACTTTTAAAAATCATAGTTTGTAAACTTGCATCATAAAAGTAACCCATTCCTTAGATGAAATTAAATCTTTAGAATTGTGTTTAATTAAGTTGAGATTTTTTTAAAAATTTTATTTAAATATTTATTTTTTATATTTAATTATAAATTTATTATATTTTTAGTTATAAAAGATAGTTAAATGGTTGAACTCGAATTGCTGGTCCGGTTCAATTTTGATTTGAATCTAAATACTTTATACCTTGGGTCCAAGATATATTTGGCCCAACTTGGTTTTGATAAGCTGCTACATTTAAAATATTTTTTATAGATCTAACTCGATCCAACCATACCAGCTGATGTGGGTTTAGTATTATAATTAAGGCTTTGATATGAAATTGGATTGGATTGAAGCCAAGCAAGTTTGGATATGACCCATCCTATGCTTGAGGATTCAGTAAACTCTTTGATAAGATATTGGCGATTAACGAGAGGGCCAACGTAAGAGCTGCATGGCGGTCTAATGTAACTATTTTGTGTAAATTTTTTTTCTATGGCCCTGACTCCAGTGCAGCAATACTCAAGCAACCGCGTGAATAGAAGACACCTGGGAGATACGCTGCACCGTACGAATAAGCACCCGCAATATGGCATCCTCCTGGAGGGCACCACCGTTCTTATCTCCACCACGCGTCCGTTGGCAGGCCCGGCTCCCTAAATACCATGTGCCCTTTGAGCCAGGCTTTAAACCAAGTGGCGGCATCATCGCCAGCGCCCATTTATTTTACCACTCGGACCACCGGCTCTTTCTCGGTCCTCCCCGCTCCCATCGGCCTCTTCCCTTCTCGATCATCCGGGCCCTTCTTTCATTCTGCTTTCGTTCCTTCCCTTTCCGTTCCTCATAAACGAGGCTTTCTATCCCTCTTCGAGATAGATATCCTGGGAATAAATAGATAGAATAGCAAAAGAGAAAAGAGAGAACAGCGGCGGCGGAAGGGGGGGAGGGAGAGCGAGAGGAGAGGTGGGATAGGATAAACCATGCAGCAGCCCGAGCATCCGATGTCCAACCAGAACATCACCACCGAATAGATTTAGAAGGTATTCTATCTATCTCCACCTCCCATGTCCATTGCCCTATCTTCTTGCTTTATTTCGAATCTTTTTTTTTTTTTCGTACGTGCCGGTTATCGCTAGGGATTGATGGTTTGATGCCCCTTCTTTGTTTTTGATTTCGTTTTCGTTTTTTTTTTTTATGATTCGAATCACATATTAAAAACTAACTAGGGTTCTGTTGGGTTTCGGATATGCGAAATCGAGTGATTGGAACCAAAATATAGGAGGAGGGGGTGGCTATTTGGGAGTTTAGTTTTGTGAAGATTTAATCTCAGGTTTTCTTTTTTTTATTTGATCGAGTTTCTTCTTGTCGTCAAGATGTATATGTTTTAAATGGAAAATGAATGCTATATCTACCCCAGAGCATGGTAGGAAGAGGCCATGATCGTGGTTTTTGATGAATTGCTGAGGCAAAATAGGCGTTTAGGCTCTGAAGCCACCTGTGAGTTTTCAGCCATGATCTGAGGCGCACGCAGCAGCGCTCTAAAATAAAAATGCCCATGTCTAGCTAACATTTGTTCACAAGCATCATGCAGGCTATTCAACTTCAGTGGAAACGAGAAGAATTTTAAAACTAATGTTAAAGCGCGCTGCTCTGCCGACCCTCAAGGAACACTGTCACCAACTCGATATGATGGGCTTAGATTTTCTGAATCCTAAAAGAAGTCAAAAGAATTTATCATGGTTCACTTTCTAAATTGGTTTTGAACTCCTATGGATTTGTTTCCATCTTTGTGCCATGATATGTTACATTCCAAATTCTTGTTGAAAATTACCCATTATCTTGAATCTGACCTTTCATACATATTAGCGCATCACTAACTTAAAGATTTTTCAATTTGCTATTCATAGCTAGAGTTGGCAGCATATAACTTCGACTTTCTCTCAAACTATCCTATGCCTTCAGAATATTGACTTTTGAAATGGATTACTTTTGCAGATATAGATTAGCTCCATCTTAAACTAAACTGATGCCTTATATAGAATTCATGAGAGAGGTAAGGTTATCATTTAGAGAATTGAATGTGGGAGATTGGTCATTCTAAAGGTTGCTGTAAATGGTACCCATGACACACCTCTGTAATGACGATGAACCATAAGAGTTTAGTTCTCCTCTGTCCAAATAAATTCTTGTAGAGGAACCGAAGCTCCTAAATAGGAGAACTAGCGTGCTCCAACCTCAAGTGCAATCTTTTAAATTCAACACTAGATATCATAATTGCATCTTCCAAAATTTTTCTTCATAATACTTAAGAAGATGTCATTGAATCCCTGTCAGTTCAATTTTTCTTGCAATTATCCAAAAAAGTGGTGCAACTCAAGGATAGAGATGCAAGATCTGATATAGGACTTTAGATTCGCTTGATTTTAGGGCTTTGATGTCCAAAATCAATTTTTGAATCAGATTAAGGCAAAGGATACATCAACAAGCAAGAAAAGGGAAAATAAGATTAGATTTTGGAAAATCTAGGTTATAAGTGGCAATTAAGGGGAATATGTTTTGGCTTGTTTTTGCAAGCTAATCTGAAATGGAGCCTAGTTTAAGACCTTTATCAGTGGATGATGTTCAACATGCATCTTCTTTGACCATGACATAACCTGTGTATCATAACTTTGATGAACACCACCTCACAGTTTTTGAGTTGAACAATGCTGGTTGAGATGTGATGAAGCTTCCTAAGGTGTGGAAAAATAGGGGAAAGGTTTGCTAGAAGCATCATAAAGGGAGAAGGAAAATAAAAAAAGGGAGGTTGTGTGTATGTAACTTTGTCCATTCTTCTTTAATATCAGAATAGCTGCAGATTGAGTGAGGCCTGATCTTTTGACAGTCTAAAATAAATTGATCAACTAAGTGCTATTTATGATATCTCTGCATTAACTCATAGAAATCCAAAATCTTGAAAAGAAACAAGTCAAAGTTAACAAAATTGCGATCCATATGAAATAAAACTTAACATTATAAAACTAGTATCTAGTTGCATCAATTGGTTTCATATTGGAAAACCTTGAGTTTATTTTGAATTTAGATGCATGCATACAAGGTTTTAAATCTTGTGTGACGGGAGTGTCCTGATCTTTTCATGGGACGGGATGTACCGCCCCGTGTTGAGTCTTGACACCTGCGATAAGGGATGTCCTAAGATGTATCGATTGGGATACTGGGATAATGACAAGATGATTCGATCCCAACACTTAAGATAATATATCCCACGAGATGTCTTGCTAGGATTTGAAACCATATGTGTATATATCGCATGTGCACACACGGATACAAGCCACAAAATATGAAATATTTTTTATGGTGGACCAACTCCTTTTCCTTGATGAAAAGATATAATTGTGTAAAAAAGACCGTACTATTATGTTTACTTTTTTAGGCATTTGATGGGATGTCGCGGCTTAGTGAAGAAGACTCTTATTAGATAGACTTCTGTGGATTGTGGTCAAGACTCAAGAGTATGGGTATTGAGTCAGATTTAGAGGTTAAAAAAAAAAATGCTATCTTTCCAAGCACATTCTCTTGATCAGGCTCCTCGAGTGTCAGACCTCTTTTTTTTTTTTTTTTCTCTTTATAACAATTATATATTGTTTATCTCATATTAAGTTTCAGATACCCTGACTGTTAGGTCTTCCTCTGTGATTGGCATTTACTTTTTGTATAATTGGCATATAAGCTTGTGCAATGCATGCTAAGTATGACTACAACAACAACAATAAAGCCTTACCTCAAACTAGTTGGGGTCGGTTAATATGCGAAGTATGACCGAGGAGAAAAATTGTTGAGATTGGAAGGAGGGTGATCTTGGAACACAAAGAGAAGGGGGTATCATTAGGATCTGATCCTCTATATTTAAATATTTATTTTGCCTTTTGAAGTATAATTTTGAAATTTGTATTAATGACTATGAAGGTTCTTAATCAATACATAAATGTTTCCAAATATTTTCTGAAGAAAATATCTTGATGATCATAGAATAATTAATGCAGTGAGTTAAGCTGAACATTATAAACAGGGGAAAGGAGGGATTTCTTTTTTTTTCCCTTTCATCAAAGTGCATTATTAGGGAAAGTGATAGAGAGATAAGAGAAGCCAGAATTAGAGGGATTAACGAAACACCATAAAAATACTTTTGTATTTTATACAAAAATACCCATGCCAAAACTTCTCATATTTTTATATTTTCATTTTTTGTGACTATTACTTTTCACCATAGGAAAAATCAACATGCCCAAACATCAAAAATGATGCTTTGGGTCTGTTTGGATTAGTTGTTGGCTCCCGCTATTGACGACGAAGCTATCTCTACGTAATTATTGGCTGAAATGTTTACTTAAAGGCATCCTGGCAGCCAATCCAAACAGAACCTTTATTACTTAAGTTACGATTTGCTGTACTTTTGGTGATGCCAATACTTAATTAAAGGAAGTATGTGAGAGTTTGTTTTGGTGCATATTTAATTCTATATTAATTATGATAGATTTTGAATACATATATAACATTAAGGGGCTCAAATTTTATTTAAATATTATTTGATTTAACTGGTCCTGTTTTAAGAGAGAAAGAATATTATTTAGGAAACTCTCTACCACTCGTGCTTTTACTTAAAGAGTCTATTTAGATGGAGGTAAATGAGGGAGAACAGAGGGGAAGGAAGGAGAAGACTCTTACCTCCATTTGGAAGGGAGGGAAAAGGACGGGGAGGGGGAGGGCAATGGAGGTAACACATATCCCTCTATTCCTCTTCAAAAGATTAAATTTCTTTATCCCCTAAATAGGAAGGTAAAGAAGGAGGGGAGGGGGGAAGAATAGATTTATAATTTTTGCCTCATCTTTCCAACTTTGTCTTTATAAATTGATTTGAATTTCTCTTATAGTAAGGATATATTTATGATTTTATAAATATAATTTTTTTTCTTCTTTCTTTTTCTTTTTTGTTTTCGAACAAGGTGAATATAAATTATCCCTTTTTTTTCTTCTTTTCCTTTTAAACAAGGAAAATGTAACAATCTTTTCCTTTCCTTCCTTCTTCTTTCTTTTTTTCATCATCCTTCATTTTTTTCCTTCCTTCTTCAAAAATCTAAGTAGACCCTTAAGGTGTATTTGATTGCCTGACTACATTAATTAGAGTAGTAGGTTGCTTATGCTTAGCTTATTATAAAGGAGTGGTTTAGGGTGAGCTTGAGCCGAGCTTAAGAAAAACTGTCCAAGCTCAACCTAGCTTGAATAAGAGTTGAATGGAACTTCTTATTGAGCTAATCTAAGTCTCTATGTATTTTTTCAGTTTTTAATGTTTTAGCTCAGCTCATTTGTGAGACAAGCTCTAAACTTGGTTAATTAAGTAAGTTGAGCTTGTAGTCAAATCAAATATGAGGTATTCATAAGCAACTTGAACCATTTGTAGCCCTCATTGCCCGAAAGTGATTGAAGTCAAAGTAGATCACTTTGGACAATTTTAGACCCTCCTAATTCATTAGAGCGGGTTTATGGTTTTAATTCACTTAACTTGGCACGAGTTTCACTTCCACATCATATTGTACTTTGGTGGTTACTTTGGATGATCCTTAGTTGCTAAAATCAGGGGCAAGTATGGTGTAGATATGGGAAAGTAGATGATCTAATATTACTTAGGTGTTGTTGGACAAATGATAAATAGGTTTTTAGAAAAGTTCTTCCCATGGGAAAGAACTTTTTCATCCATACCATGGGATGCAGCTTTTCGTACAGTAGTAGGAAAATGGATGCTTTTAGGAATGAAACTTTCTATTGATCAAGTTGAAAACTCTAATCAAACATGAAGGAGGTCAAGATCTTTTTGGAAAAGGCATTTTTTCTTGGGAAGGTGTGGTAGCCAAACATGACTTTAAAGCAAGCAAGTGTAAAGAAAGTGGGTGCAAGTTTGAGATTTTAGGGAGTTCTCTAAGGTGTTACCCTAAGTAGAAGTTTCTTGAAGGATCAATCAAATAGCTTGAACTAACCCATTTTCAAGTTAAACTTCCAAGTTATGAGGTTTCCTATGCCAAGACTCCCATTTAAGAACCTAGTTCTTTCAAGAGTCCAAAATATCTCTAATAGTCTTTAAAAATGGAAACATCAAGGGCATCCATTTAAAATTTAGAGTTCAGTTAAGAAAGAAAAGTCTAGATTATCGCTTTTATCAATAGATTTTTGCATTGCAGTCATCATCCTTCTAATGAGTTGGTTCATATTCTAAAGGTTGATGCTAAAGGTGTTGCTTTTTCTAAGCAATTTTAGTTTCTCTCTTTTACCTAAAAAAAAAAATCCTAATTTTTATGAAAGAAAGGAAAGATAAAAAGAAAAAGGCTAAGAAAGACTACCATTCCATGCGAAACATCATGCATTAATCTCCTTTCATCCACTGATCACAAACATTCATACTTCTCCCATTTGCATAGCATGTGCCCATTGTCAGTCTTATATAATGCTCCTTATTTTTACATAAAATTTTAGTTGAAAATGAAAGAAATCCACATTAGGCAATAGTTAATTTTCTCAAATAAGTATCAAATGAATTTGCTACCAAATAGATGGTTTCTATCTCCAATCAACTGTAGGTTATTAAATTAATACATTAGTGATAGGTCAAATGTCAACAAAGCTTTTATCGCAACCTTTGATCTGGAGCCCGGTCCAAGGACGTCACAACATGACCGCATACTCTTAAAGCAAATTTTAAGAACACGTAAGATCTACTAAATCTCAACATAAATAATATAATGACAATCATGATAATATTAGTGGAAGCTAAATCTTATAGATTTCAAAAAGTCGTCACAAAGTCATCATACTAGTACATAAGAGTTTAAATGCCATCCTCAAGTACATATCAAGATATTTAAATCAATATCAGATGATATAAAAAACTAAATACTAATCTTACTCCTAGTGTCCCACACCCAAGTCTGGATCCAGTAGATAAGCATCATCATTGTCCTCTGAAACATGGTAAAGGAGGAGGATAATGAGTAACATAATGGCTAGTATAGAACCAATCATGTTAAAAGCCGAGATTATGATGAATATCAAAATAATTTTTTATAGAAAGTAACATAATATATCCATAAAACCAACTACAAAACCATAAAACAACCAAACATCATCATAAACTATACAAAATATCAAAATCACCAATAATAACACATCATATCATTCACTTACTGAAGATACATATTGATAAACCAAATGCCGTTAATTCATGTCTAATTCATGTCAATAAACCATGATTGGTTCTATACTGGCCGCTCTCGGGCTTCAGCCTTCTTCTGGTGCCGTCGATCTAAGCCAATGTTGCTAGAACTAGTACTATGTATCAATAATAAACATCAGATCTATAATCTCAACTATTCATGGTATTAGATTAAGTCACTCTCATACATATCGACATATTAAAAATATATACTGACAAATCTTATGCCTATAATTCGTGTCTAATAACCTAACTTGACGATATACGTACACACAAGTTGATTCCTATGCTAGTGCCTAGCGTTTTAAGCTCAGCCAACAGATTATGATTGGTTTTACATCGGCCTCTCTCGACCTTCAGTACTTTTCTAGTGCTACCAGTTTAGGCCAATCTTGCCAGAATCAGTACCACATATCAACAATAAATCATTAATATTTGGTGTCTCAAACCTAGCTATGTTCTGTTCATAAACCATGACTAGTTTTACATCAGCTTCTTTCGGCAATCTGCCCTTCCTCGATGCCACCACTAGCATATCTCAGTGACTAGTCCACATGCCACTTCATCGCATCACATATCCATCAAAGCTATAACCATACCATAATCAAAATAATATTTCACAGTATGTCATACTCATATATCTCAAATCAAAACCTATACCACAATATATATATCAATTTTACGAATAAATTATCGTGCATAATTTAAACATATTAAGGAACGAACAATAAATTCATAATGTATGCAAGCATATAAAATATGAAACAGATTATATAATAGTAGGTGTAAAACTTTTATTTTGAATCGCTTAATCAAATAAGTATGGATTATAGATAAGAGATAGTCATTAGTGGCTGAGATGAGAAATATGATAGCCATCTAAATATATAACACCCTAAGTATAAAATTTTGTGCCGTAGTGGATTTTTTTTCCTCTCTTTCGTAAAAGATCAAGTGACATAATCCAAGTAGGGAAGAGAAACTAAGCAAGTAGAGTGGAGATCTCACCAACAAAGTGCGGCAATAACTAATGAGTAGGCTTTTAGAGTTGCGGATTAATTTAATATATTTATATAAAAAAAATTTAAATGCAGTGTGCTATCTGCATATCATACCAATTCCATCTACCTCTTATGCCATCCCAGTTTTCAAGGAGGTATTAAATGATGGTGAAAAGAGAGGTGGGAAGAGAGAGAGATAGCAGCATAATGGCACGGCATGCACACACCTAAGTTTCGCCCTTTAAAAAAAAGAGTCTTGAAGAATTTAAATAGCTATAATTTTGTCAATTACTCTGATGGCTGTGAATAGAACCATGAAGAATGATACTCTTGGAGTAGGAGATAGGCCGTATGGGAGATAGATCGTATGGTTGCATGTGTACATTGGAAAGTGACCATTTTTTGTACCCCGCACAGTCACGTGGAAGGCACGTGCGCAAGAGCGTATAAAGCGACCCCTTTTTCCGTGCCTCCGTGAACCGCGAGCTGTAATTGCGGTGGGAAGCCAGGCCGCCGCTTGGCTTGGCGGCGGCATCTGGCATATTGGTGCAATACCCTGGCGGGACATCTCTACTGAGGCCGTCGATCATGCCCTCCTTGTCACGAAGGCTGCCTGCTTCGTCCACGTCGTCAACTCCTACGTCGTTAGCCTCGCCCTCGTGAGCGCCCTTGCTCTCTCTCTCTCTCTCTCTCTCTTGCTCCTCTTTCACACCGTTTGCTTTTTCGTGGATGAATTCTTGCTCACCATTTTGTAGGTGCGAGGGCCGAGCATGCTCCCCACGATGAACCTCACCGGCGACGTCATTGCCGTGGATCGGGTTAGCGCCCGGTGGGGCACCATGGCCGTCGGGGACGTGGTGCTCTTCCTGTCGCCGGAGAACCCGTGGAAGAACATCACCAAGCAGGTGCTCGGGCTCGAGGGCGACGCCGTCACCTACGTCATGGACCCACACAAGGGGGACGCGTCCAAGACCGTTGTGGTACGTCTTGATCAATTGATCCATTGGTGGCTGTCGTTGATCCAGTTGAGTGTGATTTCTATAGAAAGTTCTAATTTTTATGGGAATTTTTGTGGATTTTTAGGTACCCAGGGGACACGTTTGGGTGCAGGGAGATAACATATACGATTCTAGGGATTCAAGGCAATTTGGGCCGGTGCCTTATGGGCTCATCAAGGGGAGAGCTTTTTGTAGGGTAAGGGTTTCTTTTGTCCGTGATTTTGTTCGATACATCGTGATATTGTTATAAATTTTTGCACTTTTAGTATTTTGTTTTTGATACTAATATTTATATTTGGTTCTTAAGGGTTAGATTTGTATTTATTGTTTTTGATTTTGTTTGATTAATTTGTTGGTTGATTTGCATTGGATATGGAATTGAAATTGTCTGCCAATGTGAGGATTGATGACTTAATTTTCTCATTTGCTTGTACATGTCAATTGACAACATTTTTCACTTACACCTAGGTTTGTTGTGCGACTTATTGTGCTTTCCAGGTACTTAAAACTCTCTAGAAACTTTATAAACATAAGCTGTTAGGTATTTACAAAGCATATGGCAAGAGTGAAGGATTGATGTTGTATGGATGGTAAAAGAATGAATCCAAAAGATTGTAATTGGCTTAGAGATGGCTAACATTAAGCACGGACATATGAGAGGATGATATTGAAAACATTAAATGATGAGTAGAAAACACTATTTAAGATTATGATGTGAGGATCCCTTATTTTGCTTCGAATACCAACTTAATCTCTTTTTTAAAAATTAAAAGTAAGTTCAACTCTTAAGGTTTGGTTTAGTGGACAAGTAAGTCCCAAACACCCATTTAAATCGTAACTCTATTAACGTTAATAGGTATTCAACTAATCCTTATTCCCCAACTAGTTGTCATCTATATAAATCTTTAACTTTCATTCCACTCGGTTTAGGGTCATGCAGTCATACTTTCTGTAATATATAGATTTATCAAGTCCTTCTTTGTTGCTTGTTCTTATGAAATTTCTCATCTACCTTTACCATTCTTTTTTTTTGCATATATCAAATCACTCTTTCATATTTGTATATCTCTTGGCCTGCATTATACAAGTTAAGACCATCAAAGTCATCTTTCTCTCAATTTGTTCTTAATAGGTGCTATATCTATTTTTTACAAATGATTTTATTTGTTATTCTATCGTATCTTGTACTACCATTTATCTATCTCAACATTCTCATATTGGCTACACTCATCTTGTATACATGTTTTCTAATTGTCTAGCATTTCATGCTATAAACTAGAGCTAGTTATATAGCTATCTTATAAAAAAAATTTCTTCAACTTGGCATGTATTTTACAATCACATAATATTCTAGTTGCACCTTTTCGTTTTATTCAATGTGGTTTAATTCTATAGATAAACATTCTTTTCAATCTTTCATTTCTTCTAAATAATCGATTCTAAATACTAAAAATAATCACTTTTAAGAGCTTTATGATCTTCAATTTTTATTTTACCTTATCTCTTTTTCTAGCTTTACTAAAATTGCCTTTCATGAATTTTGTCTTGCTCATACTTAATCGAAAACTCATATTCTAATTCATTCCTTTATAATTCTAACTTATAATTAATATTGACTTTACTTTCATCCGCTAAGACTATTTAAACTAAAATCCTGAGATTCTAACTATTAACGTTAATAGATATATACCTAAATTATCCTCAAGGAGATTTTAATGTATCAAGTTCCCAATTTTTCCCCCTTGTCTCACTTGTGACAATGATCTGCAACTTAACCTGCTCCCTCCTTCTTCTTTCCCACTTGTTCCATCACCTCTTTCCTTTGACTTGAAGTACTCTCTATCACCTTTTGTCCTCCATTGCACCGAGAGTGCAATGTGAAAATTGATTAGCAAACTGCATCACAACAAGAGCTTCATCTTTGTCTCAAGTCTCAACCCTGTATGCAGTCCATAATCTGTCCACCTCTCACTGTCTTTCCACCTGCCCCACCATTACCGTACCTCACCAAATTTTGGTGGAAGATGACGAGGGATTTCATGATCCTAAATGGTTCACATTGATTGGAGTCATCAACATGTCATGTAATTCATTTGAGGGAAAATATACAACAAACTACTCTCTCATAGAAACTATTTCTTAAATAAAAAAAAATCACTGTCAAAAGCCTAGACACATGGTGATATCCTAGTGATCTAGAAGTCCAATATAGCCAGAACATTTGATGCGAATCAGTGAGTCCCATCCTCTAGAAGTTTATGTGCTGCCACATGAAGCAAGACGGAATCAGATTTCAAACTACTGCTGTTGCAGTTGTAGCTAGTAACAATATCAACTACTAATTTAGTTTCTGACAGTTTAAGTTCAAGCAGACTCATAATGACTAATACTTAGGTGCATAATTGGCACTCAGACAGGTCTACTAAAACCAGAATATTAGGTATGGGTTTGAACTTTGGCAATTAACCAACTGAATTTAATGGGCATACCTGACATCATTGCTCTGAAACTTCTGTCTTCTCTGTTATTTTGACTTTTATGTGGTAGACCAGAATGACATATTCTGTATCTGAGAATAAAGTGGCTCTGCATAGGCAAGTGTAACGTTTTTTTTTACCCTTCCCTAAAGAAGGAACAAACCCGTTCCAATCAAGAAATAATTTAGGCAGTATCTTTACTCCCAGAGAGTATGTATACGAGGATAAACAAGGACATCTACTAATGTGAACATGTGCTAACTATACACGGATAAGCATGGAGAGAAGAATGATGTACAAATTTGTAATCTGGTTTCCTAGAATAACATCTTAAGTCTACTTCATGAAAACACTGTGTAATCCAAAATTGATATTTAAAGATTTTAAAGAGACAAGAAAGAGAGGAGGTGGTGGAAGAGATAGGCAGTGGTGGTGTAGAAGAAACAGAGTTTGGGAGAGGGAAAAGAGGGAGGGAAGGATTAAGATAGGTGTTCTTGTTCTTGTGATAAGATTGGCTGGCAGCAGGGGCAATGGGGTGCATGGATGAGGGGAGGTGAAGGATGGACGGGAGGGGAGGTGGAGGCCATGTGGGAAAGAGGGTATGAGAGGATGTAGATGGGTCACAGTCCCATAGATGGATTGAAACTCTTCTAGGGCGTATTAAGAAATTTAGCAAACTAAGGTTAAGGGAGTTGGATGTTAGGGGTTTATCTGTCCACTAAACTGATCCCTCAGTGCTGGATGTATTATTCATAAAATAGGGGACTAAGTTGGAATTCAAGACAGATTAGTCAAAATCTGTGCCTTTTCTAGTGGGACATATGGGTTTCTTGTTTTGTTTGATATTGTTGTTGATATTTGTAGTATTTCATACATATTACATACTTAAATGATGAGGTGAGAACACAAGTGGGTTGTAAGTTGAAACTTCAGAGTGAAGGCTTGTAGAATATAGGTTATCAACAGAATTTAGCTAGTTCATATTGTTGGAAAGTAAATGGATATGTAGGATATGTTGTGTAAATCAATGTCAATGACCAGTGGTTACTGTAGAGTGGTAACCATTTCTATGTCCAATCTAATTTATGGATGAATGTAGAGATGGAAAAAAAGATATTTTCCTTGAATAAACCTAGGAGGATACAGTGGCTATTCATACACCATATTTCTAGACTTGCATGCTGTTGTAGCTAAAGGAAAAAACATTACAGCACAGTAGTTTAGCTGGCAGTCTCTTCCTTCTAAAACACTATATATACAATAAATAGTTCACTAAGAAATTTATTTCAATTATAACCATCAAGTTTTTCAACTCAGCCAAGATATTGTCATGTATCGATCTCTGCCACTCAAGGAGGTCATATAATAGATATCTTGATCATCATTATCTTGGCTGATATGAAGTGATATAGCTCGATATATTAGTCGATATGATATCAAGCAGCTGATATTTCCTAATCAGTTTTTACCATTTTAAATTAATGTTTTAGTTATTACATATTTGAATTAATGCCATAACATACTTTATTTGCTGAGATTCCAATATCTACATTCCTAAGATATCAGTTGAGATCCCAAATATCTCGGTTTTTCCCTTTTTCCTGAGGTTCTCATCTTGGTCAAGATTAACCAAGTTCTGGCCATCTCGGTATCAGCCACCTACTAGGTTGGTAGAGATCTTTGGGTTTGAAAACCTTGGTAACCATCTGCTTTGAAAGAAATCAATGTGACATAGGTAGGTGATCATTGAACAATTTAAACGAGTGATCTTGTATGGTAATTTCTGTTTCAGGATGTAGGAAAAGGAGGGGAAGGCTTTAAATAAATAGTTTTGCAAGAAAAATGCTTGGAAAATGAGGATCCTTGAATCTAATCCTAATAGTTGGGACAAGGCTAGATAGTTATGGTTAAGAAATCCTATGTTGTAGGAGGAGAATGAAACATATTTCCTAATCCTTATAACCAAACACATTTACAATTACAGTAACATCTTATTTGTTTAGCTTAACATTAATAAAAACCTTAGCCAAAAGTGCAGTTGATATAACAGTTTGGATATTTAAAGTAATGCAGAATTTCCTAACTGAATGGATATTGATATTTGACATCACCAATATTGATGAATATTTGAATCAATTTAGTTCTGAAAATACTCAAAACTGTTCACATTCTTACTCCTCTTTAGTCTTTATCCATACAATTGAGTGAACTTAAGCGACCTCTTCTGCTTGAACATTCTAATAGGGTTGTACACATCTGACCCCAAGAGTGCTTGTGTTCACCCACCCTGGGCATTAGGTTTTATGATCGTCTCTCCCATCACTCACTGTTGTCTTGTAATTGAAGAGTTATTTGAGTTGGCTGTTTTAAGTGGATTCAGTCATCTCTTTATCCTTTTTTGAAGAAAATAGGAATTTGTTCTTGGATTTAAGCTTTCTTGTCCTTAAAACTGATTATGACATCATGAGTTTATATATGCTTATTTGATCTCCTAATATTCGTCGCACCAAGCTCATTTTTATAATTTTGGACTGGGGACTGAGTACATCATTTCAATAAAAATATGAGAGTATTTGGTGGGATTCAAAATGAACACTGATGTTGCTTTTAAGTTGATCGTTACTAGTACATGAATCTGTTCATCGCATGGCCTTTTTTCAGAAGCTTTGATGATAATTCATAATTGAGGGCACTGTTCTTTAAATTTCTTTCAATGATTTTCAGGTTTGGCCACCAGAAGGTTTTGGATTCATTGGACAAAGGGAATCTACATGAAGGTTCTACTTAGGTGCAGTATTATGTAGATTGGACTGTAGTTCATGCAATTTGTTGATTTTTTATCCCATTTTCAGCTCCCATATTTCCAATTAGCTTTTCAGGGGGAATGATGAAATTTTATTCAAGTATCATAGCTACTTCTTGATTAAGATTCTGCTAACAAGCTGATGCCATAGAGTGGTATTATTTAATAACCTTCAACATAATAGGCAGGATTCTTAATTTCTTATATTTCAGTTGTCTCTCACTGAGTTGTGGCATTTTGAGATGAATCAAAATACCAGTTCATCTCAGCTGAGTTGCAAGACAGAAGAATTTTGACCTGGCTGTGAAATTGCATTGTTTTGGCCAACATATAGTGCTAGTGATATATTGACCAATGTAATAAAGAGGAGATTGATGATTGTTTTGATCTTCCATCCTTGTTCACCAAAGACTTCTAATAAATTACGGTAAACTGGATAAAAAATGTTGGCTGATATTTTGGTATTGTGTTGGCTGGTGTTTCATGATACTTCACTTTTGACCAACAAGATACATAGAACCAATGTTTTAGACACTTTATCCAAGAGTGGTTGATCCTGGGGTAAAAATGAAAAAAATCCAGATGAAACCAATGTACTCTTGGTTGCAGGGTTTCATCCCTTTGTCAGGGAAGACTTGCCTTTTCCCACAAGTTGTCACTAGTGTGGATTCTTTTAGATCCGTTGTCTGCATTCATAACCATTCATCCTGGTAAGTATCTGGGCTGCCATACAACTCTCTTAAAAGAGATCGGTCCACCTTAGCACTGTGACATTGGCTGCTCGCCAGGGGACCAATTACAGTTTTATTGGCAAAGCTTGTAGCTTTCAAAGAGATGCTATGACTGGCATTAATAGACTTTTTTAACTTTCTCATCTAAATTTAGTAATCAAAACACATCATCTAGCATAATGCTGATCAATGACTTGAGATTACTGATGCAAATTCTTCAGCTGCTAGAACAACTCCGAAATGCTGTACCATTTACCTCAATTTTGTTCTTTCCAGACCATAGATCTGCTTTATTTCGGCATCAGCTAGACATGTAATCCTATCAAATGACATGATGCGACAACTATTTTAATTATATATAATCTAATATGCTATTTTTTTTGCCTCTTTTTCCAGGCTATACCCTTTCAGCTAGAAATCATTGTTCAAGGTTGGAGATGCAAGAAGATTGCAGCGGAAACAGGGATTTCAGGATCTCTGATTTATTAGTCTGAGCTCCTTCAATTGTAACAAAGTAATTAAGAGCTGTGGGTAGGGCCTTGACAGAAATTTTGGCAGTCATGAAAGTTGTCCCTTTTTTGTTTATTCTTATTTTTGAAAAATATACTCAAAGGTAGGCTTGCTTGCTGCTAGTGACGAGGCATTTGTTTGGCTAGAATTTCACTCTTTGGCCTTTTTGCTAAGTGAATCTGGATGGATTGGAGATGAACGTGAACTATCATACATGTGAGACAGCTCATTTTTACTGTTGGACTCAATTGAATTGTGTTGGCTCATTCTTATCGCTTCTTTGGCTTAATGGAACTTGGATTTTGCCTGCTACATGATCTGAATAACTCATATATCAGGAGTCTTAACAGATTTTTCAGGTTGGGGGAGTGTACTGGGCGATGTTGGAACCATTGATTTAAATGAGGTTGTTTGGAAGTATGGTTGCTAGGTTGGACTTCTATGTTTCAGAAGGAGACCATGGTATCTAAGCAAAACCATCCTCAGGACTCCTGAACTTCATTGTGCATCCAATTCCTAATTTGTTTTTTGCATCCACTAGGACAACTTTCACATAAAAAGCCGTGTTGGATTCTCCTAGCATCATAGCAGCAGCAGCCCCATGTCTCAGAACAAAACTCAGGAAGAAATGAGAAGGGAATTAAGCAAATTCAGAAAGTAATGGGAGGGAATGAAAGTATCAAGCATATGGTAGGTAGTATGGGGATTGGGGACAATTACACTTGATATCTGTTGGTCATTAATAATTTGGTGTCCACGTATCACCCTTGGATTCATGATTTGTTCATATGAATATCTCGGCGTCTGAACGCAGCAGAGTTTGGGTGCGTATGAAGGAAGCAGCCTACCACATTTCTGTCTACATTTGGTGCTCAAATTTAAGCAATTGAATTGCTCAAGAGAGGAGGCTCAGCCAAAATTTTCAGGCGTTGTAATGGGGCACGTAGCCATGTCCATTACAATGTGTTACTATTTTTATTTGGCTATAATTTCTTGATTAACTTTTGGCTGACGGACCTTTGCTAATAGGAAATAAGAAAAAAAAAAAAAAAAAAAAAGAAGAGGCATGCCAAAATGAAGATATTTTCCCACAAATAATTTATAACTTTTCTTTTTTAATAGTTATATTTTGTATAAATAAATTTGATCAAAATCAATGCTCCTTGTCTATATTTATTTTCCTTGAGCCGTTTGGCAGACATAATTCTTATTCTAAGATTCTAACTTTATTCCTAAATCAAATGCTGCCTAGAGTAAGAGTTTTATTCTCAGCTCCCTACTGTATATGCTTTATTTTTGGTCACCAAATAAATAGAGAATATCTGTCCAAATTATAGCCAAATATCAAAGAGTTAGACCTTATATCATGTCATGTCTATAACAAACTTATCCCGTGGAATAAGCTTGTTCCCATTCTTTTCAGTTATTATTTTACCTTTTTTTTTTTTTGATAAAGTCTATTATTTTACCTTTATCCACTCTATAAATGCTTAAAAAAAGTGGCAGGGCAGTTTAATTTTTCTAATAAAATCTCAATAAATGTATCTTATTTCTTCCACCTATTCCTTACACTTATTCCTCAACCTAGCATCGGAATAAGTATATTCCAGAACTCAACATTCAACCATGCAAGGGATATCCCTTTCACCTATACGCAACTAAATACCATCTAATGAACACATCTCTATATATTTTAAAATATTTAAAAATATTATTTAAGTTAATATTTTAAATACGTTAAAAAGGCTTAATTATTGCTTTAGTGCACAAAAACCTCTATTTAAGTTTTCATAATTATTCCTCCTACTTGCTCAACTAGTTTTCTTTTCCTTCCCGCAAACCAATGAAACGAAACGAAACGAAACCCTACGATCCCTTTCTCTCCAACTATCACTTCGATCTCTTCGCGACATCTAATCGGTCCGCTGTCGTTTTGTTGGCATCAAGTAGGCCAGTGCATCGATCTTTCCTTCCTCTGCCATCTTTTCTATTTTGTTTTCCCCCTAATTTCCATGATTTGTGAGGTTTTTCATTCAATTTGGTATTTGTAATTAGGGTTTATTGGATCCTATGACTCTCGCAACGGTGAAAATTTAGAGATTTTTAGGTTAATATACAGTTTAGTAAGAATTGGATTCGAAAAGAGAAAAAAATTGTTTTCATTGGAAAGCGTATGATAGGATTGATTAGATGGAAAAATATTATTGCTGAGGTTGTGAATTGTTGGTGCAGAGACCAACGTTGATGAATAATGCATTCATAATCATATGCTGGGTGATTAATTGTTCGACTCCTTAATTATACATGTACATCACAATTTTCTAGCCTTTTTTGTTCTATTCTTCATTTTTTTTATTCGGTAACTGGACATTAGGACATATTGCTGTAATATTAAATTTTTGATTACTTTTTTTTTTAAAAAATCGTGCTAGAAAAATATGTTTTCCAAATCTGAAGGGAGATTGACCTTCTTAGATACTCAATACTATGTGCTTTGTAGTTAATGCAACTGGGAAATTGGAAGAAGACTTGCAGGAGTAATTTTTGTTGACAAGGAATGCTAGTGGAGTTGCATGTTCCATCATATTGTTGAAGGCATTATAGTCATCATATTATTGAAGGCATTATAGTCCAGGACCAGTGTTGCCAACACAATACTGGATCTCAGGTTTTTTGACTTGTTAGAACATTGGAAAATTTTGGGGACTATTGAATGATGTAGAGAGCCAATGTTAGCATTTTTCAGGTCCATTGTGATAGAAGTTTATGCTTTTGAGTTTGTGTCGGTGTCTGGAACTTAGTGAGAGATATGAAGTTTTAAGTGTTTGACATCACTAAAAGGTTCATGCTGATGTTAGTGAGCTACGTAGTATCTGGTCCAACTTACTTCGCATGATCCTAGTACAATATTTATACACATATTCATTGTGCAATCATGGGTTTTTTTTGGTTGCATTCAATGCGTTGGCCTTTTTTTTGGGGTTTGGACATCTTGGCATCTATGTTATAACATTGTGTAAGACCTTGAGGTTATGACTTTTGTTGATCCCCTATGTTGAAAACTGAAAATAATAGTAGATTTGAGCATACTTTATCTATTTGATGCAAGATTATGGCATAATTTGTTGAGGTGATATTTGTTGATGGTTCATTTTTGTCCACACAAGCTGTGTAGATGGTGAAAATTGTCTATGGTGGGCAAATACTGAAGTGGTTGGTGGTGTTCCTAAAGTATGCTATGTATTTACTCAAATTATTTCAGCTATACTTTATGAAATAGAATGTTGGGCAGTTAAAAATATACATATATAAGATGAATGTTGCAGAAATGAGAATGTTAAGATGGATATATGGTAAAATAAGAAAAGATAGGATAAGAAATGAAACTATTTGTAAAAAGGTAGAGGTAGCTGCAATCGAAGATAAATTAAAGGAAGAACGATTTGGATGGTTTGAACTTGTGTAATATAAACCTAAAGATGCACCTATGCGGAGGAGTGACTTGATACATGTAAAAGAAAAAAGAAGTTGAGGTAGATTGAAAATCACATAAAATGAAGTGATAAAGAAAGACTTATTAGAATCTTTGTATCTTACAAACAATATGATTTATAACAGAACTGAATAGAGAAAAATGATTCATATAGCCGATCTCAACTAGTTTGGGATCAAGGCTTTATTGATGTTGTATTTACTCAGGTTATTAGCCCCATTGATGAAATAACTGAGACAGACCCTCAGAAAGGAATGTGGGATGTGCTGACATAGAACAGATTATACAATCAACTACCATTCTAATAAACCTTTTAGCATCATCTAGTTGCCTCTTCAACTATACTGTTATCTATTGCTTGAAAATCTAATCTAGTCACTTGCAGTGGACTATGTGAATATTTCTTCACCATTAATTTCTATCAAGCATGGCCTTTATATTAAATTTTTTTTTCCTTTTTTTAATTGTACCAACAATAAATCTCATGTTAGTGTTCTTCATCACAAACATCTGTTATATTTTCTTTTATCAACGTTTTTACTACATGAATAAATCATTTTATTCTTAGGTAAATTTACCAAGGGCTATAGCTATAGTGATCCACCGATTCAACTACTAAAACTACTTCCAAACACCTCATATAATTTCCAAGTCATATGATAGTTCAATCGTCTATGGACAACTTCACACACAAGGCCTCATTGCTGTACAATCATGTGTTATGCCTTACAATTTCATTAAGTGCAATAAGCTCACCAACCATCCACTTGATTCTACCAAGCACCAATTCAAAATATTGAGGAAAAAGAAACATTTTTACGTGAGTATATGGCTGCATCATTCTGCTAAGAACATAGCTAGTAGAAGCAATGTTTTAAAATATGCCTAGGAAGCACTGATAACTCCAAATAACAACCCATGGCCGTAACTGATACTTGTAATATACGGATATGGATCTGGTGCATGTCTGATACGGGAAAGAAATATTCCAATTTTTTTAAAAATTAAAACAGGATCCAGATACTCCTGGGAAATGCATGAATACTTCCCAGATGTGCCTAGGTTACATCCAGATACTTCCAGGATACTCTAGGAATATATCTTGGATACTTATCAATATGCTAAGGGGTTATTAGGTTGGGTCAAGGGGTAATAAATTTTTAAAAATAAATGACATACAATATATATAATGGTAACAGCAACTCTGACAAATAATAGGAATGCTAATAGAAATAACCTCTTGCAATTAATTGTTACTACTTAGTACTAGATTCTTAGTAGCAATAATTACAGCATAATTAACATTTCTACATTTCTAATACATACAAATGTGGCCTGCTTGAAATCCACATTGAATCCAATTTTTAGCTTGAATTTGCCTTTGCATGAGCCTACATAAGAGCGGCTGCATTTGTGGTGTGGTAGTACAATGATAAGTGGGCTGTATATATGCAATGACATAATGCTAATCCTCTTGCGTATATGTCCAGAAAGTGCTAAGCAAACCTGTTTTCTCAAAAGAAGTGCTAAGCAAATCGCTTTTAAGACCCATATGTAGCCAAACCCCATAGACTAGCTGCCTATAAGGTATGCAGTGTGGTCAAGGGACTACATACACATATTCATCGGTACATGTGGCCTTATGCACTGCACTTTAAAACAGTGAGCAAAAACAATCTGGCATTTTTCAGCAGGTAGTGCATAACATTTGGTCAATCTTTTTGGTCTGTAGAGCACTTCTGTTAGTCATTAACTATTTAATCAATTTGTTAAAGGATTTTCTTTTGTTCTCTTAGTTTGGACTTCCACTGTAAGTGGAGTGCTTTGCAAGGAATTGCTTTTGATGCTCAACAGGTGTTCATGTGTTTGAAACAATTTTAGCTTTGATGTTTCCCATTTCTGGTCTTTTTTGTCTTTACTTCTTTCCAGTCCGGTAAGTTTTTTTGCCCCCTTTTGCAAATATAAGAGGATTGCAAGGTAAGTATTGGAAGAACGATGATAAACATGTTTATGGAAATGCTTTGTCTTGCTTATCTTATTACTGTTTTAGATTCCTTTCTGTTAGATGCTATGCGTAATTGTATCTTTGTGTTAATTTCCTTTAATTATGCCTTCTGCAAGTAGAAGATAATTGCTAGGTTATTGCAGCAGTGAAATGATAAAATATGCTAATGAAATGCTTGGCGTTGCTTTATATTATTATTGTCTTAAATTTGTGTTGAATTAAGGTTTGAAAACTTAGTTTCAGTTTTGGTTTAGGTTTTAGCTGGGCCCATGGAGTTTTCATTTCAGCAATTTTGGACGTTTCCTACAAGTTTCAGTCAAAAAAATCAAGAAAAAAATCTAAAAAATGAAAAATAAAAGAAGCCAAGAGAAGTCATATAGATTCTTTATATGTATAGTTTGGATAATTAGCTGAAGATAATACAGCTTAGTAGTAAGATGGAGCTTACTAATATTCCATATTGTGAATAATTTACCTCTTGAACTTCAATTGGTGAAAAGTTCATTATATTGGCAATTGTAAATCTTTTTAGTTCGGACTGCAAATATTTTTCTCCATCTTTTGGTAGGACTCATAACATTCATTTCCCATTATTTTGAGGTTAAGTGGATGGTTATAATATATATATATATATAAAGGATTATGCAGTAAATTTTATTTACTTGTCCACATTAGTCTTTGCAAAGTACCATGATAAGGATATTTTTGGAGAAATAGTTTCACCAATGGCATTATGTGTCTTACATACTTAAATAGATGAAGAAGTGACCCTAATGTCATATAAAAATGTTTTTTTTTTTTTTTTTTAAAGGTATCCATGTTTGGTCTTAGGTAAGTTTTGCTCAGAACTAGCGCAAACCATGGAAACTGGAACTAAACCAATAGAACTGCCAAAACTTAACTCAAACCCAAAACTTAAGGTCAGCTTCGGTTCAGTCTTGGAGGAAACTGATTTGTTTCAACCTCAGCCAAAACTGATTTGTCTAAGACTTAAAACCTTGTGTTAAGTGTTATCTTGCTGTTTGTTTATGTTGGTGTTTGAATGAAACAGCCAAAGAAAGACATCTAAATCCTGATGATTTTTCAGATTCTTACATACGTAAATGTTCAGCAGGACCAAGATTCTTGAGGCAGCATTACTTATATCAGCCATCACTGGAATCCGACCTACGAGACGGGTATGATTCATTCGAGCATCCCTGCATTTTCACTCAACCCAAAGCAAATCCTGAAGTGAACCTGCGAACTGTATTGAGGGGGATGGTTGCAATCCTAACAGGTCAGAATAGAACTCAAGGTGATAGTCAATCACAACAAAATTCAAGCTCAGATATATCATTTCTTAGTCCTGAAAAGAATGGGGAGACTTTTTTGCTTCCATCAGTTTGCATACCAAGTGCACCACCTCTTCATGAGACAGAAGCTATCAATTATGGTGTATATAGAGAAATATTGGAAGCAGAACCTCCTGAATGGTTGCCAGATAGTCATGCTGCTGTCTGCATGCAATGCACTTTTCCTTTCACAGTCATTACTCGTGGAAGGCATCACTGTCGGTTTTGTGGAGGTATTTTCTGCAGAGAATGTACGAAGGGGAGATGTTTGTTGCCTGTTAAGTTCAGAGAGCGCAATCCTCAGAGAGTATGCGATGCTTGCTATGAAAGACTTGATCCACTGCAGGGCATTTTGATTAACTCCATCAGCAATGCAATGCAATCAGCAAAACATGATGTTATCGATTGGATTTGCACAAGAGGGTGGCTGAATTTGCCTGTTGGTTTATCAATGGAATATGAGATATATAAGGCATCAAATACGTTGAGGAGCTATTGTCAGGTGCAATATTCTGTATTTACCATTTTCTATCAGTTTTCCATGTAAAGTGTACTCTGTCTGGAAGCATTGTGATATATTTCCACGTTTTGATACGTGCAGGTTTCTAGATCGAGCCCGGAGAAATCCATCCCCTTGGCAGTCCTCAAAGGAGCAAAAGGGCTTGCCATCCTAACTGTCGCTAAAGCTGGTGCATTTCTTACTTACAAAGTTGGTACAGGTCTGGTGGTTGCCCCATCCCAAGTAAGGTAACCCATTAGCCCTACCCTCAATCTCTCACCCTCATCCACTACCTTACTAAACAATTTAAGCAGGTAGTTTGGGTTACCTGTCTAGAGTTCAGATTTGAAATCCTGACAGATTAAATCCAACCAACATTGGACCCAACCAATTTCTGACCTGACTCAACACGTTTGCCACCCCTATCTTTTAACCCTTGGTGTAACCTAAAATCTGGTAAAAACAAAAAAACAAAAAACTCCATCAGCACACTCAAACAGAACTTGAGATCTTTTTAACTGCATCAGAGAAAAGAAAAAAAAATGATAAAAAATCAACTTCTTGACTACTACAATCGTAATATTACCTAGAGACCTTAAACAGCACTCTTTGGAGCCAACAAACAAAAAGATCATTCGTTCAAATCCGGACGGTAGAAAATTAGAAAAAGGAACAAAAAAAAAAAAAAAAAAACAACATTTCTGGGTAAGCATTTCCTTCTATTTCTTCTGTGTAGTTGCTCAAGAGTTATTTAATATATCAGTCTAGGCTAACGTCAATGAAACAACAGGGGGGATTATACAAATTACAACCCCTACACTAACTGGGGTCTCTTTTCTTATGCAGAGGGGAGGGGAGCAAAGGAAAAAGATTACATGTGTCGTGGAATGAAGGATGTATTTGAAAACCCATTTGCCACTTTTTGCGATTTTCTCTTAAAATTTGTCAAACTACATTGAGGACAAATATATTCCAACCCATCTGTCTTAGCATAGTCCTGTCATCACACCACACAACTAGTGAGAATTTGAAGGTATGAGCCTGAAACAACTTATAAAACAGAGTTTAAAATGAATAGATCATAAAGAATAAAAAATTCACTTCAAATCATGTTAAACAAGTGCTGTTATACAGAAGCAAAAGCATAATCTCTAACGCATACATGAAGAGGAAAGCTGGTGTGATGCATGAAATACCATTGATGCTACAATCTCAAATTTGGCATACATAGTGCAAGAATTACTGGAATTAAAAAAATTATATTACATGGCAGAAATCTAGTAACCAAGAGGATTTAATGACACTTGGAACATGTGCCGCGAGAATGAGTTATACTTTAATAGAAAGCTAGGGAAATATGACATGAAATACTATAGCAGATTCAATAAAAAAATCAAACCTTGAAAGCACCAAGGCCCTGCCGTCTATCACAACCAAAGTGGGCCCATTCACCACATAAGCCGCAGTTTACCCAATCACCAGGAGCGCTGCTGCAAAAAACTCAGCACGCTCCATGTCAATATTAGTTTTGAAGATAGAACATAACAAAAAAAAAAAGGCAATTGATGCCTACCAACCTGTGACACAACAAGCAGCATTCTCCATCCACATCATCATGTGCCAGTTCATACTCCAACAGGTAAGTTTCATAATGTCTTTTTAATGTATTCCCAACACCCTGGAATTGAAAACAATTCATAGTCAAGACCTATGTTCTTTAGTGCAACAAATCTCCATTATGAATGTCTCCAACTTGAGGATGTCATGCAAATTTGAGTGACCACAGGATTGTTTGAGAGGAAAAAAATAGGCATAAGTTAGATATAAATCTCAACCAAGATCATTGAATTAGTAAATGAAGACTGCTTTCCGAACAAACATAACTAAAAGTGTGCCGACTCTGCAAGCATTTTGGCTGAGAAAAAGGCCCACAGATGCTTCGATAATTTTTAAGCAGATCATTTAGAGCAAAATCACAAGTCAGAGAAAAGCCACAATACATAATCTCCAAAACACTCAAATTCAATACCATGAATGATTCAGACAATTAATAGCCACATGTACGAAAGCAGATAGGAAAATATAAAAAAACTCACAGTCATTCTATTGGAAACCGTATGGTTACGCATCTTAGAAAAAACTTGGCCTTTCCAGTTTATGCCATTCCCAACATAAAAACCTCCTCTTGAAACAACCTGTACCAGGTGATGCATATGCATTGTTACTATTTTAATATTTTAAGAAAAGAAATAAATTGACTGCTGAAGTCAAGACATGGAAGCTGTTGACACAAAGCAGAATTACATATGTATATGCATGTGACTACAAAAGCAAACCTCTCTATACAAATTGAAAAGATCAAGGCGCTTTGCATTGAGTATGGCATCAGGAAACTCAGATATTCCTCCTTGGGGAACAAGCCGACTGTGCCCCCTAAGAATAAGAAACTGCATGACATCCTTTAAAAATTCTTCCTGTAAGACAAAAGACAAAAAAATGAAGGTTAAGCAGGGATATGCAAACTCTTTTACACAGCATCGGGATTGGAAAACATACTTCAGAGCAAACTTGAATCGGGCTTCTGCTACATCCATGTTTTTTCATTGGCAGAGGATTTAAAGAAATTATCTGCTGAGCATGGAAAGAACTTGACATGGATTTCCTGTGTGTTGATGGAGCAGGAGGGACAACATTGTGCTTTACAGAAGGTACAGTCAGCTGGTTAGGCCTTGCCTGGCTTCCAGTGTTCACATCAGTTTCAGGAACTCCAGAAAAAGGCAGCATTTTGTGCCGCCGAGAGTGAGGAATTGGCCTCATTGCAGCAACCCTCAATCTCTGCTTAACAGGCATGGAGGACAAGTGAGTGCCTTTTGCCGACCTCGCCTCTTCCTTGACATCCCAATCATCTTTCAGGAAAGTTGCTCCATTCTCACTCAATGTATTGCTACAGGTCATAGGTTTTGTTTCTCGAACCGGTCTGGACCTTTTTCTAATAAGAGAGGAAGACCAGTTGGGCACACTAGAAAGCAACCAGTCCTGTAAACTCAAGTCTTTCCCTTGTTTTGTGCAGAAGAAAAGAAGGCGATCTGCATCTTCCTTCTCAAAAGAAGCAACCGATATACCCTGAATGCTTGCAATGCCAAGTGTAACCAGGCTACGATAAGAGACTTCAGGTGCAAGCTGTCTCAGGACCTGAATCATATCATCACCATAAATGCAATTATCAAGACACTGTGTCAGTAAAAACCCGCAAAAAAGGAGCATCTGGGGCCATCAATTCACAGCAAACATTCAAGATTTGAATTTTTAGTCTTTACCGCCAGATTTGCTTTCATCTTCAGCTATTGATTTTCTTTTGAGAAAAATTCAGGTATCAATAATGTTAGGATGTAAAAAATTTAAAGGTTGTCATTCAGAGAAAAATATTGACAGGAAAAAAAAAATATGTCTCAAGCAAAGGCCAGAACAAATTTACTATAAAATCATAATACTTCTTACAGATGAATGGAAAATGTCAATTTATATTGGCAAGTGAATCGGAGGTCTGGTCAAGAAAGAAACCTGAGCAGCCCACAATGGAACCTTCATCCAAACTTCAAAAACAGGAGATCCGCAAGCTATAGAAACAGAGTTCAGAGGTTCAGACAAAGAAGGCTTGCTTTCGTCACAATTTGGAAGAGCATGAACTAGCTGACTCTTCTCAATGAGTTCATGTTTTATGTGGCTTTCTAACAGCTGCATTGTAGAAGAAAATGGTTCAATGGTCATGAAGTTAGCAACTCAATGGGCAAAGAAAAACAGTTAGAGCTTGTACCTGATCATCAAAGCATGTTTGTGCGCTGCCAGACACTAAGAGTGAGATATGAGCAGAACTACAAGTTGTGAGATCACATCTCATCGTCACAACTCCACGAGTAAATGTCCCAGCTTGAAGAGGAGGAGGTGCAGCACTGTCAGGCATTGTGATACCATTCAACAACACATGTTATCATGATTTTTCATTGAAATGCAAACATTATCATAAGATGTCAAACATTTTTTTTTTTTTTTAAATACTGCCATAAATCACTGAAAAACTTCTGCAATACATAATTAAAAAGATCAAGTATATAACTGGATGATTGGTGAAAAAATTTGGTAACTTTAGTTTGCAAGATATACCTGACTCGATTATTAAGTTTGCTCCCACGAATCTGAAGCAGCAGCAAGAAAGTGTTAGAGCAACAAGTTGCCAATTCATAATACATAGAAAAGAAGAAACAGAGGAGCAACTGAAACAAGTTCTTAGCAATCAAAACTAGGCTTTACTTTTATTCCATTATAATTCGATATACATTAATACAAATTTCTTAGAATCCATTTATTTGATACAGAAGTAAATTTTAAGTGTCAGTTTGTGCCAGTCTGTTGCTGGAACTGGGAATGCATGTTTGCCTCAATACCAAGCCAAAATGTCCTCCTTTTTTCTCTCTCTTTTTGTTTCAAAATAGCATGGCACATGCCATGCTAGCCACTAGTCGGCACATACCACTAGATCCTTGTCCAAACACAGTTCTCTTGTATAGGGAGCAAGAATGTTCTAAACATGCATTATTCATAAAAGAAAATAACCCTACCTATAAACATTAAACCAATTAGAACATACTCATGAGTTGCATCCAACAAAATGTGAAAAGCTGTTGATGTGTTTCAGTCCTATTATTTGCATAAATCCAACTCTATTAGAATCCTTCTTCTCATTGCAATCCAAAATTAAATGATAATTAAGTGCACATATTTAATGCAGTGGTCGACACAAATAGTGGACTAAACAAACTAGAATTTACTCTCAGTCACTAAAAACACAAATCTGACAGTGAGACTGAAATCACATGCTGCTTAACAGACAACAAATAATTAATTGTTAACAACTGTCTCCTCTACACGACAACATTTCTACCAATTTGTCACTCTCACATCATTTATTCTCCTAAAACCATTTTAATGACTATTAATTTCCTTTCTTACACGAAAGTGATAATCCTATATATAGGAAAGAGAAAAAAGTGTTAATGGATGCTAACTGGGTCATGATACTGCAGGGGCATCCCCTCACAGCTTGCCTGATTATTGTGTTTCAGCTTAACCAGATCAATCAACTAAACAATTATTGCTTCATTATACTTACTTCAATGTTCAAGAGGGCATTAAGGCCATCTTCCAAGGAACCCAGCAGACAAGCATCCTGGAAAATGAAAGGATAAAATGTTACATGCTAAGTATTATATCCACAAGCGAACCATGCCAGAAAGCACTGGACTTGAGAAATAAGAGCTCAGACTTACCAATGTGCATGGTGATCCACAAACAAGAAATCTTACATCTACACTGTCGTCATATATTTTTATAGCAGGTGGAGTATCAGATGAGCCTTCCTCTTCTTCTTCTTCTTCTTCTTCTTCTTCACCCATTAATTTATCTGGAGGAGATATGTTAATCTTAGGAGCATCTCCCAGTAGACGAGGTCCAGGTTTCCCACTAACCTTTTGGCTGTCAACTGGCAAAACATGGTTGTTTCGCACACAATATAGCCGAAAAGATGCATGTGCAAGTTGGAATGCATCCCATGTATGGCTACATGAACTGCAAAAGAAAAATACAAAATCATGACGCTGCCGTAAATTTCATCAGTCATGGAGCAAGGGAAGCCAAAGAGATACCTCTGTACGACAGATAGCAATGCTTGGCAAAAGTGAGAAGCTGCATAAGATGGAAATGCATTCTTCCAATATATCACATATGGAATTCCCTGACAAAGAAAATACCTCTGATCAACATTTGACAAACCCAGTAACACTCAAAATAGGATTTCTATTAACATATAAAAAAGAAAGTCTAACATATCCAGATCAAGCCTGAAATCATAGAAGGGAGTCATCTCCCCAACAGTCCACCCACCTGTATGCCTCTAGCATACATGCAACAAAGGAATATGAAAGTGAAGATCAGGTAGCTTAAATAGTATGTTTTTCACAAAAATATTTAATAAAATAATCAGACAAAGGAATGCAAGGAGAAATAATGAGAATTCACCCAACCAATTTAAAAATGAATTTTTGATCTTTAGATGAATAACAGTGCCACCACATAAAATGTTGCATAAATCTTAAAAAGGGAGACTAGTTCCATTGCCCCTTTTCAGCATTCACACCCCCAACCTGCAATAGCAGGGTACTATTGTAGCTCCCATCACCATTAATAATCAATGGCCAGGTAACAAGTTCTTTGAGACTGGATACCTGCTTAATGCAGGTCAAAGAGAGTGGTTTGTATTAGGAAAAGGTTGGCTTATTTAAAATAACAACACTTTCATGATCTCGGTTCCTAATGCTGAAATGCCATCAATACAGATACATTAGAGACAGACCATAGAATGCAGTGACAAAGTGCACAGGAGTATTTCCCAGCTATCACCTTAGAATAGAGTGCTTGAGCAATTTTTTCACCATTTGGGACCTCCAGATAAGCCTGCAACCACATCTCATGGTGTCAGACATAAAAGGTGGAATCAAAATTCTGCACAAATCACAATAAATGCTCATATCATCAAGTATTATATAAGCAGTATATGTGCCCATGCGATTGGGTGTGGAGCAAAAATGACAATGAAGAGACAGTGTTAGGTCACCTGAACCAGCGAAATAAGTAGAAAGAAAAATTACAATCTTATCATCAACAAAAAAAAGAAGAAAAGACTACAGAAATTAAAATGCAACAAAGAGAACAGTCAAATGTGCCTCGCATTGATCAAGAAAATCGACCACGTCCAGTCTCAGAGTACAACCAAATCAAATGCATACCAAATGAAAAAAATTTAACATTTCAGCAACTATCAGAGCAAAAAGGTTATTCCTTTACGTATTGAACTGCTTAATGTACTTAACATGATTACACTTCTCTGCATCAGTTAGCAAAAGCATATCCGCTAGGTCAAAAAATAAAATATATCATTTCTCACATAAAACCTTGTGATGCTTCCTTGAAGAAGGTAATTAATTTAAAACATAAATGTTTGAATGAAATACATATGTTTTGGAACACAATTATGTAGTTTCATGTGCAAGTATTTTACCAGGGTAGCATCACTTGACCACAAAATCTGACAGTAAACATTCAATTGTTCCCTTTCCAGAGGTAGGTAGCAATGTTAAACATCAAAAACACATGCATGTATCCTTAGAATCAGCATATAATAATATCTTATGTGACTAAAAAGTACCTTTCCTCCCTCAAATGGTAATCATGATAAATTGTATAACCTAGAGGGTATACGAATGATTCTAATAATAAATTTTCTGTTCTGAGTTTTTGGAATTTCATCAAGAAGTTAGAACCATTTTTTTTATACCCTCAAAAGAAGCTCACCTTTTAGCCATTCGTATCTTGTTTCACCAATTTGCAACACAGTGAACCATATGTAGTGCTGCTTACTATGCTTAGCCCAAATCAAACTAGTAATGATTTAAGTTGAATCGATTTATTGGCCATATATATCGCAACATAAAAAAGAACACCACACTCAATAAAAATTGAGATATGTATTTCATGCTCCTATCAGTATTTAATGTCAGAAACTTAATAACATATACACATTGTGTTCAAATTAGTTTCATAAAAGCATAATGAAGAACAGCATGCAAACTACAATCTCAACTAAAAACATAATATAGTAGGAGACGATGTAATAATTTCAGAATCGTAGAACAGCTTACTATTGTAGGTAATGATGGACCAATAAGGGAGCTAAACATTTGGGGCTCCGACACATCGACGGTTCCCCAAACAAGACCGCCGATTTCTTCTTCATTCTCAAGCTGCTCCCCTTGGAAGTACAAAATATTTGGATCCAATGACTTCTGAGCATCTCTGATTTTATCCAACGTCGGGTTAACAAGTGTGTGAACCTGCATTTAAACAGGAAAATCACTCAAAAACCAACCAAGAAGAATCCCACCTAGGCCCGGATTATGAATGCAACAACATCTTGCTAAGAGAATCCAATCTCGAATTCATAAAGAAAAGACTGACCTCCAGGCGCCCGGATGACACGAGCTCGGGGAAAGGATACAATGGTCGATGCTTCATCTCCTCCCGTTGTCTCTCGGCGAATTTCCCGCACAAAACGGCAATGAGCCTACAGCCCTGTTTCGAAAAACTCTGAGCTTGAAACATCATGCCCCAGCGAAGAAGAAGGAGAACCCACAAAACCAACTATCTCATCTCCCTCTTATATCAAACCTCCCCACCTCCACGCCCCAAATCAAAGCTCCACATCTGCCGCCAGAACCTAAATCTAGAGCCCCAACCCCAACAAAATCCCTGAAAAGATCAAAATCCCTCATCAAAATCCCATCTTCCCGCGACCAAACGCCTCAAAACCCCCTCCAATCGCGAAAAATCGACCAGAAATCGGCGCCGCCGGGGAGAAATCAACGGATTTTGCTCGAAGAAACCCTCCGAGAACATGAAGGAGGAGGTCAAAAAGAGGACGAAGGGACGACGAAGAGTAAAGTAAACAGAAATGCCAACAAACCCTAGCACCGCGCGACCTTGCCTTAAGATCACAAATAAAAACAAAGAAATAATAATAATAATCCTAAGAAAGAGGGGAGACTAGAGACCCGAATTAGAACACGAACCCGAAACCACCATCATTAAATCTCGCACGAACCCGATGGACTCACACGCGGAGTCAAACCAAAACAAAAGAAAAACAAGAAAAAAAGATGAGATTTTGTAGTAAAAAACTAGAAAAATCCATCAACTGGCGAAACTGGAAACGAAAACCGAATCCGAACAAAAAGAAAATAAGAATCTAAGAACCCGTGCCTTCTTTCAAAAAAAAAAAAAAAAGAAAGAAAATAATCAATAATAAAAGACCGATAGAGAGACCAGATGATTCCGAGAGAGACCTGTGATAATAATGTGTTATTATTTTAAGACCATGTTATTATCCTCTTCCACCACACTTCTTCTGCGCTACTTCGCCACAGAAAATTCTTTTTCACAAAAATAAAACCCGAAGAGATGGGATTTTATGGGAAAATCTTAAAAGAAACGAAGTGGGGTTGGATTTTTCTGGGCCTTTTTTCTTCTTCTTTTTCTTGTCGCTTTGATTCGATTCATGACCGCTACTTCTGCTCTTATCGCACGAAACCCGATCTTTATATATATATATCTTTCTCTTCCTTAAATCGATCAAAACAAAACAAAAAAAAAAAACCGTGGAACCCTTCGATGGAACGATGGAATCTCTGGATCGACCGCGGTCGATTTCGTTCGTGGGATTATTCTCGGCCAGGTCGCCGGGAGCGGGAAGGCGATGCACGTGCTCGTGAAGCGCATCACGTGCTTGGACGTGGGCGTTATCCTGTTCTGTTGTCCCTCCGGTGGAATTTATGTAAAACGCATCCCCTTGTAAAGACAAAATTTTGATGATCAATTCCCCCTTTTTTTTTTTTTTTTTTGGCGATAAGGAAACAAATTAAGCTTATATCTTTTTTAATCTGAGTTGACTGAAATTTAATCTTGCATCTTATTTTTTGTGAGGAGCATGTGTCATTGCATTTTTGTATATCTTCTTCGGTATAATTTGTGGCTTGCATTCACATAAAGATAATAATTTTAACTTATTAAATGAGGATTTATTTTGTTCTATTCTATTTAAACAAAATTTTTTTACTTTTTATAAGTATAAAAATTATTTTTATTTTTATTGGTTGAAATAAAGGATATAGTACATTCCTGTTTCTTTTTATATTTTTTATATATAATATATTATTATAAAACTTAATTATAAATGTAAAAGATAATATTAAATTTATTAATATATTTTATAAGAATTTTTTAATTATATTATTAATTTTATAATTTTTATTTAAAATTTATATATGTTATTAGAAGTATGGATAGGACAAAAGAATGGGATGAAAAAAAAAATTATTTATGAGAATGGATCGAAGATGAAACTTATTTCTTTTAGAAGGGACGGAGTTAAAAATTGGACTCTCCTCATCCCCGACCCATGCTATTGCCATGGCTTTGTGTAGTGTTGGCCTTAGATTAGTATGCAACGCATCGTAAAAGAGACCTCTTATTAAGTTTATAGGATTGGGTCGGCTACAGTGACATGGATGCAAGGATATGTTACCGTTGAATGCGATGCTTCTCTCTAATTGGCATATTTTTGATGGGCTCATAGGTAGATTAGAGTAGCTTTAAATGATATGCATATTTTTCGGAAAAAAGAAAAGAAAAGAAAAGGCATAAGCCTATCATGTGCATGTCACGTAAGTAATGGATACTTACACATAACTAGTACGTAACATTCTTGAGTTATTTAGCTGTGTGTCGGCTAGATAGCATTTCGCATGCATCCGGAATGAGTAGCATGAGCTCGAGTAGGAAAATCAAGATGTTCGTATAACCTCCTTATTTTCTCAGTTCTCCTTCCAAAGTCCCCCTTGCCATGATTCTTGTACATTTCACTCACATTGAAATCTTAGTTATCTTTTCCACTGCATCATGGATTAAAATATTTCATCCTTACACCACATTATTATCAGATATATAATTTTTAGATTTTAAATATCTAAGCATGTATAATACGTAATTTTGGTCATGCAGTAATTTGACAGCAGATTGCCAAATATCTCCCGTTAATATATTTGATTGATAAATTAAATTACTAAAAATTTATAAAAAAAATATGCTAAAAATTCAAAAATACTCCTTTTTTACAAATTGAAAAGAAATTAAAAAAGAGTAATATTTTTAAATATAATAATTTTATATTATATAAAATATATAGTAGTTAATTGTATTATTTTTATACAATATGATACAAATAATTATTAATAATAGTACATAAAATATAATATGCATAATATTATTATGAGTAAATAACTATTATAACTATTTAATACAATTAAATGTTATAAAATATTTTTAATAGTATAAATAGTATAATATTTAATATATAATATTATCATAATAGCTATATATATTATATTAGCACAAATGTTAATATATAATATAAAATATACTATTTATTATAATATACTACTTATTATATTATAAAATATTAATGTAATATAATAATAATTACATAATATTGCATAATAAAAATGTTATATTGAAATAATTAATTATTATATATAATTTGACATAATAATTTTTTATTTATATTAATATATAATAAAAATTAATCAATTTTAATATAATATATTATATTAATTATATATGTTTTGCAAGAATCTTTATACATAATTAATTTATAGATATATAACATACAAGTTACTTAAAGAATAATTTTGATAAAAATAAAATAAAATAAAGATTCTTGCTTGTTAGCAATATTAGATTACCTACTTCTCTGGCGGGAATCAGAATGCTACATTTTGTAACAATCTGGTTCTTAAGATAAGGTTAAATATCTATCAAGATACTTAGGTATGTCTAACCAAATGTTAATGTATAGGATTAGATTATTCTATGAATCAAATGCTCTCTTAAAGTCCAAGGTATGTGAAGGTCAAGCTTCTTGTTGTACAATTCCACCTCTCTCTATGAGGCTATCTTGTGAGATGCATTACACATGTTACATTTTAGTACACTTTTAAATAAATCACTGGCCTAATAAGTATGATATTTTGAATTATGAATCACCAGATATTGTTATCAATGTGTAGCTCCATGTTCTCAATTTATATTGTTGCGCTCAAATTTAGTTTCCAGACTTTTGTCAGGGAAAATATATATATATATATTTAAAATTACTTTACAATAGTGATCTTAGGAGATCCCTCTACTTAGTGGTGAAAGGTTCACAATTTGATCCTTGGATGTTTGTTCTAAAAATATGAATCTCACTAATTATAGGGTAGGTGAATCTCTCTTCATTTGTCTCATAAAGATATAAAAAAGAAAAAAGACTTTAAAATGATTTATCAGGCAGTACATTGTCATACTCAAAGAGGGTGAAGGCTGTGGAAGAGGTTAATATCTTGTTCTTATCCATTTAGTTGCTGGGAGTTGCCCGGTTATTAATTTTGAGTGGTACCAGAGGTCTACCCTAACAAATTAGCAATGCCTTTCTGAACAGCACCCTCATTGACGTTTTCCTCATCGTCATCAATTTTCATGGCTTCATCTCTTTGTCCGGAAAAACCAGTAAACTAAACTAGCAATTCTTTGGGAGTCGAGAGTAGTTTTCTTAAAAAGAACAAGACTCTTCTTAATTTCCTGAGATGATGGTATTGATCTGACGAGCACAATGCTATCATGCGGACCCATGCATGCTTTATGTTTTAAAAAAGTAACAAGGTGGATTCACTCCATTTTAAACTTCATTATTATTATTATTATTATTATTATTATTCAAACAAAGGGAGGGAAACTCTTCAGGTGCAATTTACTTCAAAAGTCTAAATACTCGAGGATTCACCAAGAATTGTAGCCTGCTAACACTGCACACTTGTAGGCAATAATATAATTAAGTGATAAGAATATGGTTCCTAACTAGAGGGCATGGAATTGAAGCCCTAGAATGTCAAGATCTTCATATTATGCTCTTATCCTTTAGCTGTGTGGTAATGTTTCTTATTACCTTGGTCTCCATGCAAGTTTCGATGCATGCATCTTAAATTTCAAGTTCTTTTCATCATACCTTGATCCCCTAGCTTTCGAGCATTGAACAACTATGATAACCACAAACTCTTGAATGAACACTGCAATGGCACAGCCATAAAGCTAGGGGCAACCGTATGGTATGTTTGGGTACCAGCTTGCAGTTCTTATATTTCCTACACACAGCAACAACAAATAGAAATCCTGCCACTCACTAGCCATATAAAGGTTCTTTCTACCAGCATGACAACAAAATCAGGCCAAGAGCTATTCTAAGAAGCAGCTTGCCGAAAGCTGATAATCAAACTTTCTGAGAGTATACCAAGCAATCTTTTGAACAAGTTTTGCACAAAGGCTGAAAAAGATGCAATCTCCAGGATTGTGACCAGTGGTTGTACCTCTCATCTGCTAGGAAGAGGCTTCATGCCTGAACCTTGGAAAGTGTTTTTCTTCAAGTATTTGACAACAGTAACTCGTTATTTCTGTGAAATGATTGATGGCACTACTATGGTTATTTTTAATGGGGAAAAAATATCATGAAATATAGTCCAGAAGATCAAAAGAGGAGTTTCTGCAAACATCCAGAAGCAGGGAATTGGTGTAGCAGCATAAGGTGGAATTATGAACCAATGTTTCTATTTCAATAACTGGGGGGAAAGCACAGAGTACTGTTTTTTCCTTTTTTTCGTGAGCAATACAGTTGTAATGAGCCACTACCAGGTCTTGAATCTGAGGTCTTTCCTAAGTTTCAGCATTAAAATCTTTGCTAATACATGAAAAGATACCATGAAGATGAAAAGAAAGTGTGTAGACTAGTAGTTCTAATTCTTCCTATTTAATGCCAAGTATTAAAAGAATTTTCATGTGTCTGCCAACAAACATTTCACTTCATCTACCTCTCCTTCATCAACAGTGAATTCTTTGAAATGACCTTTAATTGCATCCATCTCACTAACAGCTGTGAAATTTTCTGAATGACTGCTCCTATCAGACTCATGCCAGATCTTACCTTGGTTTACAACATTCTTATCACCAACCAAGCACAGTGGCATTGGTCCTTATTAGATTCCTCAATCTTTCTTCCAGTTCTATAGATCTTTCCATAGCTTTTTTCACCATTCATATCATCTGTCCAACCATGTGCTGCCTACCCATTAGAAACTTGATTAACTGGAGCCTTTTCTGGATCAACCTTGTTCCACTCGGTTAAGAAAGCATTGCCGCTTACGGGTTTACAAACAACTTTTAAAGTTTCTGATTTCTCTGATGCAGATAAAAGTCTGCACTGGCTCATTTGATTAACTGCATCAGCCAACAGTTCACACTTGTTGTTCTGTGTCACATCATCCATGATGGATGTCAGTACAGGGCCAGATGGTTTTGCAGCTAAAGGGAACTTTTCACTATGCAAAACCGCATTTGCTTCAGGTAAAGTTCTAACAGTTTCTGTAAATTATTCTTAGAGTCACACCAGAATGTCAATGAAGTGCTAGCTGTTGAAAACCAATCAAACATCAGACTTTGATACTAGTAATTCAGCCTGTTCCTGTGGAATCAACTCAGTACGAAAAATTTGTAAAGGACATGATGATGGATCTCCTTGGCTAAGACCAGTTACACTAGCCTCATAGTCTGAAAAGCCTGAAGTAAAATCTCCTGCAGATGTGCAGTGACAGTCATTCTCTTTGGGTGCAGAATTCTGGCCAGAAGTCAAAAGAACACATGGTGGTACCACCTGATTAGTGTTTAGATGTTTCACATGGAATTTTGAAGAAGATACATACTTTGTGCAGAAGGGCCATACGATACTTCAGCTTGCATAAAATTTTTAACTGAACCATCATTCTGCAGCATGGGTTCTGAACACTTATTTTCCACATTTCATATTTCCTTGGTTTCATTTTTTTGGTGGCCGAAACAGTTAAGTTGGTTTCACCTGATCCAGCAATTTCAGCACAAGCTAATTCAGAGTTGTAAGGAACAAGAAGAGCGAAAATCTTGTTCAAGAGCAAAGTCACTCCATGAACTTTGTACATGAAAAGAGA
The DNA here is from genome assembly GCA_017589505.3 of Metroxylon sagu. Classification (NCBI taxonomy): domain Eukaryota; kingdom Viridiplantae; phylum Streptophyta; class Magnoliopsida; order Arecales; family Arecaceae; genus Metroxylon; species Metroxylon sagu. The sequence goes on along the minus strand of JACVBY030000640.1, from coordinate 1,243,234 downwards.
AGCATAAACAAGATTAGATTTGTTTTTAAAAAAAACCACAAGCTTTTAATTAATTTTTGACAACCCAATGAAGCATAATACGTAAAGCAACAAATCCAACTAAATTCATTAAGAATAGCAAAGAAGAGAACATTTCTTGAAACCTATATCACAAGCATTTATTGTAAAATTAAATAAGCAAAATAATTCACAGTATTCAGGTTCATTCCGCTTTCCATAGTACATGTTCATTTGTCATATATGATAATAGTCAAAAATCTATTAGTCAAAGAGCTTCCTGCTTTCATTTCTTGCAACTTTCACAAACCTATTTCTTGCATAGCCAATTAATTAGCTATGAACTCCCTATAGTTATTCCAGGTAATTAAAATTTTTTATATCATTCCACTCATGATGCAACTCCCTCTTTTGCCCAAAACTAGAATTCAACAATTGAAAGATAGGAAGATATCCCTTCTCAGAGAGAAGGAGAGAGGGAGGCAGAGAAGAAGAGGAGGGAGGGGGGGTCAAGGGGGGGAGAGAGAGAGGAGGAGGAGATATTCACTGTCCCCACACAATCACAGAAAACAATCAAAGAAGTTACCCTGCGTGCACGAGAGAGAGAGAGAGAGAGAGAGAGAGAGGGTAGTTTGTTTCAGGAGTACATAAGGTATGGAAAAGATGGGATGTGTGTTGAGTGTGAGATAAGTAGGATTTGGAGCATTTGATTGGTGGAATTTGGTGCTTTTTTGACAATGGGATGGGGATGGGTGGCTGAGAGTGTCCGATGGAGTCCTCCAGATGGCATAAGAACCTTTTATCAGACATTTGCACATATCTTAGAGGGCAACACTGCCTCTTTTCTAGCCTTGGCATGGAGGCGAATTAAATGCATCAACATACAAGGTAACAAGTTTTTTTTCTTTTTTCCCTCGTTCTCTCCTTTTTCTCCTGGTTCACGTACCTAAGCACAGCCTGTGTTCTTTGATTCTCCCTTTTGTAAAAGCGTCTCCATCCTCCTCTTCTCTCCCGGCAACTATCCATGTCATTTCTCCACAGGCCAACATCACAGCTTTTCTTTCTCCTTTGTTTTCTTCTGTTAATTCAGATAAAATAATTGATGGTAGGATGTCATCTTATCAAGAAATAATAATAACAATAATAATGGTTCCCCTTCCATATTGACATGATCAATGTTTCCCACTGCATCAAATCACCAAATAGCCAAGAATAATGTATTTAACTCAAGTCCTTCATAAGACCAAGTAAGGTCTGACACTTGTAGCACCATTTGAGGTCCAATGCCGTGCATGTTGTTAATTGCATGTGAGATATGTCACGTGGAATGCACTTGAAGATAAAATTCAAATCTTGCTTTTATATACAGAGATTTGTTTAAGTTTGAAGTCCAAACTGCATCAGACCATTTGATGCTTTCATGAAATCCAGCTCTTATTGTTAGGCCAAAAACCTGCTAGCAGAAATTTTAATGGGTTAAAAAAAATCTTCTAAACTTATATTTTTTTCAAGAAAATTTAGTTTATATTCTCCTCTCCCTTTTTTACATGGGACATTTTGTCATGTTAACTACTACCATGATTCAGTCCAACATTAATCAGAAAATTTATTCTTCACCTGCCTTCACTCTCCTTTCCATCCCCAACTGGATGAAACTCATCAAAAAATGGATTTAACTAGTAATTGGCTTGTTTTTCCCAAACCGAAGTTCCTTCGTTCCTTATGAACATTTGGTATATATCAAGTAAGGGGGGAAGAAAAAAATGCCATCACTATCCCAGAAGAGACAGATTAGTAGCATATTTGGAGAGAGGAAAAAAATGGAGAGGCCTTCCTGATTGAGCTGAGTTAGCAATCTTGCTTAATAGGGCAAGTCATTTTTATCCACAATGAAAAAACAAATAACTAGCATGCCAAAAATTACTAAATTTATTTCAGTAGTAAGATTGATGAAAGTAACATAATTTCAGACTTGTTTTAAGCAACAAGATTCACATCCTAATCCAATTACCATGCTCCTTGATCTGGTCCTATCAGATCCCTCGGATCTTTTTTCTTTCATTTTTTTTTAATCTTCCACCTACTCTTCTTTTCATCAAATATTCTATCCCTGATAGGAAAGAAAAAAGAAGGGAAAAAAAAGATCAATATATATTTACTCCCACATAAATAGATGTTTGTACATATCAGCATACATCTTGCACGTAAATTCATAGGATTGTAGATGCAAATGATTAATTCAAGGAGTATCAGATGGATGGGACAATCACATCAATAAAGAAAATAATAATTAGAATTTCTTATCATCAGGTTTCCCTTATTTAGATAAAGTAGAAAAATACATTTTTACTTTCCATAATCATTGCACAGTTAACAGACCTGCTCATGCTGGCAGACAGGATACACATAGGAGAAGCACTGAAGACTATGATCTACTTTTGATTTAAAAACTTATTTTTACTATTTATGAAACTTGTATCCCCTGCATTTGGCTACAGCAGTTCACTTGTTTCTCTATTTTAAATGAGAACTAAACCATGAAGGGTATAACTTGATAAATTATCTAGGCATCTTTCCACAATGCAACATATAATGCTTTAATCAATGTTAACACCATTCATCACCATATATATATATTATCAAATTATTCAAAAATATTTGGAGAACCTTTGCCTGCATACGAGAGGGTCAGAACATAAATGATATTTTGTCAACTGCACAAATGATTTGCTCCCCATCATTCGAAAATTTCAGAATTATTCACTATTGAATATGCCAAAAATTTGTAGAATATAATGAATAGTACAAATATAGACTTGGGTTGTGCACTGTGACAAAATTAGAAATGTTAAAAACATCCTCTTCATAAAGCAATTGAAATATGGAATGATAAAGAATATAAAACTAATTAATTTGTAGAAGATTCAAAATTCTACAGGACACAAGTTTACCTCTCAATGTTGCTCTGTAATATATGAGAAATCTAGCAGACAATTTCTTTTCCCACTTCTCCCCAAATCAATGCTGTGAAAATATAGAAGTTGAACATGAATGTTAGCACAAACCTTGCACAGAATCAAATGGACATAGTCATCATTCCACATGTGGACCTTACTTTAAACTTCATTAGCATGATGATTAATTAATATAACTGCAAATCACAGTATGCTTTCTAGTTTTTACATGATTTATTACTTACATCAAATGACCATAGCATTGATGAACAAGACTGTAATATTTTGTGTGCAAGAATCCAAAGAGAGTCAAATTACTAGAAGAGGAAACAAAAGATATTCTAAGGCTTAATCACAATGCTAGCTTACAGTAAACTGAGGCTGACATTTGAAAAAAGCAATTCCTCATAACTTCTCCCAGCTCAATGGTTGTGATTCTTTTGTGTTAACTGCTAGTCCAGCTTCTATATAATAAAGAAGAACTCAGTCATGACCAACTCAAACAGATAACTAACCTCCATGACAATGAGATTTAGTCTCCATATATATAGGAAGCTGACCTAATCTGGATGCTTCAATATGATTCAGTTGAGGTCATTGAATCTTCAACTTTTGAGCACTGCAATTCCAAGTTAAACTTGTTCATAATATAGTGTGCTTGTAAGTTTGGCAGCCAAAATACATCCTGACCACTAAGCTTCCAGTAATTTTTCAGGAGAAAATCAGATAATGGCATCAATCCAGCAATTTGGTGAAAACAGGTGACAAAGAATGGCCTAACATATAATTGATTAATGTAATCCCTCAATAATACATTTTTGTTATGGGGGAAGGACATCGTATAGTGTTTAAAATCAACCTTGTTTACATCTGTACAGCATAAAACTATTCATTTACATCTGTACAGCATAAAACTATTCATTTGCTCATATACTTGCCTCTTTGTAATATCCTTTCCTCCTCAGAGCTTTGAATAATGAATTATCCATAGACTAGCGACCCATTAGACCCTTTATGGCCATTTTCTCTTAGTTTGCTACTGCTTCTGCCAGTTATCCCTTTTTGCACAGCAGTTTTATGAGAATGTGAAATGGCATATTATCAACAGGCAATGCAGATTTGTTACCTCGCTGAACACCTCTTCTGTTTCCTGCATTTTTCTCTTTAAGATAATATCAGGCAGGTAACCTCTGTTCAACATTTCACAAAGCAATTTCCAAGCAAAATAGATAATAACCACTGCCATATGAACCAGCAATTAATAAGTTATACGTAACAACATCAGGAAGAAGCCCACCAGCAAACACCTCCTTCAGCATTAGAGGATGGGCTATGTTTCCTCCTTGTACATGATCATTGATCAATGCATTGAAAGTGAAGATAATTGGTTCCACAACCACTACTACCATCATATCACTAAGTAAGCATTGCTAACACTTCCAAATCTCCTGTAGCCATTAATGACAAGATTCCAGATTCGAGGCTCTGGGACCATGGCTGTAACCTTGTAGGCAAAACCTTGAATGATCAATTTTTATGAGATTTGATCAGGCAGTACACCAGAAAGAAGCATCCTGCTAAGAATATCACAAGCCGCATCCATTTTCCCTTTTTTTAGATATACCACTTAACAGAGTGTTACAGGTCACGAGATCTGTAACAAAACCATTTTTGTGCATTTCAGAGCAAAACTGTAACCAAGCTTTATATCCTGCACCAAACAGAACCCATTGATGGTTACGTTTTATGCAATACGATCAACACTGATACTTTTACTAGACATTCCATTCCAGAGCTCAAGTGCCTGGATCATACTCCCTTTCCTGCAACATCCATCCATAAATTTTGTTTAAGTAATTAAATCTAAAGACGCATGCTCCTCCAATATATCTGCAAGAAGCTTCTTTGCATTATCCAAAAGACTCCTATTGCAGAGGGCATGAATTAGTATATTGCAAGTAACTAAATTAGGTCAGATTCCAATCTGTGCCATCGAAGAAACAAGATTAAAAGCTCTGTCCACACTGTCCCCATGACAATTCCCATCAACTAGACATGCCAACATTTGGAGGCATGCCAATATCTGGCATTAGTTCAAGAAGCCAGCTCGCGGTCGACAAGTCACCCAACCTACATGGTCCATTCCTGAGGAAATTTTATGTGTGAAGATCTGGAACAGAATTATTCCTGATCCTGAGTAATTCAGAGTGCAGCTTCATAGCAACTCCAAACTTTCGTTCTGCACATAATTCCCTAATCAATCCATACTCACCGTCAAAATCAAGTTCAGAAGGATTCTCTATACTCATCATACTAGCAACTCCTTCGTAGAGCTGACATCTCCCAATAGTAGCAATGCTTTCCCTGCAAATACAACAGAGCAGAGTCAACATGATGCTATTTCAATTCAAATCCAATAAAGAGCAAATTTTATGACGGAAACCAAAAGGAAACGCATCGATAACAACGACGCACCACATTACGGACCAAGTTTAGTAAATCATGGATTGGAACCCTAAAATGGAAGAACATGATAGCTGGGATCTCTGGGAGAACAAATCACCGAAGCCCCTTCTGAGAGGTAGGCTGCGGACATCGGAGCCGAGGATTCGGATGAAGTGCTGGGATACTTGGCCGGCGGCGATAGATCGAGAAGTTTAGTGGGCGTGAGAAACCCAAAAAAAAAAAAAAAAAAAAAAAAAAGGTATAAAAATAGGGAAAAGGCAGAGAAGAGAAGGGTGGGGATAGAAGCAGCCCGCCACCAATCGGGTGGAGGCGAAAATAAAAAAATTCAAAAAAATGAAAGTAGTGGGGCATTCCGAGAATTGAACTCGGGACCTCTCGCACCCTAAGCGAGAATCATACCACTAGACCAAATGCCCAATTGCCAAAGATGCCACAAAAATAACTATTTCATGAATGATGATCAAAGAATTCCAGCCGATGATCTAAACAACATCATCAAACTATTTTGTATACCTATGCATGGCGCATAATTAAGTGAAAACTACAAGGTGAGGCATGTAGATTCTAAGCATCATGCAGTGGAATGTAAGCAAATTCATTTCATTTTCTCAACAAAACAACATTAGTTTATTCATCTTTCCTAAAATTGTGAGTATCCTAAATAATCCATGAAATCCCCCTATTAAATTTACATGCGAAAAAGATTGAAGGAAAAAAATCTTTGCTCAATGTATGGAGATTAAAAATTTTCTTGATTGAATACAAGGATACCCAAGAATACATCTTAAAGAAGTCTAAATAAGATCAATCATGGATTAATTGATCTCTTTCTGACTAAAATGAAATGAATCTTGATAACTATATATAAATGGTTCTTGATTTTAGAATCTTTTTTTTTTTTTAAATTTCATATCTTATTGCAAATATGCATTATTTATTTTTTAACTACAAATGCTAAGACAATGGTTGCAGTAGCCATAAATCCATTCGGTCTTTGTCGGTTCCTCATCTGGAGTTATGAGTGGCTTGGTGGAGGTAAAGTCGAGCACTTCATTCAATGGCTCAGGAAAGTATCATCCTAGAAGGTGACTCATTGCAGAACGTTAGAGAGAGATGAGGATGATGTGGAGAAGCTACTGGATTTTGGTCTTCAAAGTAAACGCAGTTAGACTTTTCCTTCGGTTTGCTCATTATATTATCTTGTTTGTATTCTACTAATGTTGATCATTACGATGTAAGGGACTCGACTCAGTTCTTGAACTCTTTAAAAGAGCAACGTAAATCTGGCGATCGAGTTCGAGAACCTTGAGAGTGCTACGCCCTTGGTTTGTTTCACGGAATGGTCCAGATGCGGTCTCTGACATCCAGATTTGAATTCAATCAACTCTTGGTGCGATTACGGGATTAAGCATTGTTCAATGGCTATTTCTTTCTTTCTCTGTGCAACGCTATTGAATTGAATTGGTAGGAGTTATGCTCGACCTTTGCACTGCTATCCATATCTAACCAAGCTCACTTTACCTCAAACTATAAAAAAAACACAGGGTGATTCGATCGAAACAAATACAACTACTCTCCTCTCTCTAACACTACTCGTAGAGAGTAGTTATTTCAGTGAATCCAATAATATGAAAGCAAGAGTAGATAATTAACCGGAATGCATAGCTTCCAACAGACAACAGTTCAACACAGACTCGATCGACATTATTTCATAGTAAAGCATCGAAAGTCACAGGACATGCATGAAACGTAGCAGCAGCTTCCAACAACAACAGACAACAACACAGGACGGACTCGACCGACATTATTTCGTGCATGAAGCCGTAGCTCCAACAGACAACAACACAGGACGGACTCGGTCGGTATTATTTCATGCATAAATCCGTTGTTGGATCATTAATCCAACGTTGAGCTTATATGTGAATAATTATGTATTACGGGTTGTCAAATAAATTTAAACTCATTAATGTATAAAGATTCAAAAAAAATTTTCAATTTTTTATGATGGACTAAAATAGAAATAAAATTAAGTTATCTATATATATAGTGGTTATGGTCCCCAGATCGCACGAACAGAGACATTCTTTTTGACATCCCATCATTAGAGAGAAAATATTGAGAAAAACTAAAGGACTCTCTCTAAAGTGGACGTGTTGATCTGAAAGGCCAACTGCTCCACTCTAGCAGGTAATCAATCGATATAGACTCAGGTACGCTTCCGCTTATATATTTAATTTTATCTTGGTGATCCAAGATGAATGATACTATTATTTTGGGTGATGGTTTTCACTAAAGGAAATTTCATAAATTCTAACAAGTGGTATCAGAGCCCCTTCATGTTGAATCATCGAGATTGAATTATAGAATAAATTATTTTTTTTAAATAAATGGAAAGAAGGAATTCAAAATATTCCTTCTTCTTTTCATTCGGGTTTCAGACTCTTGCTGGCAGTTTTCGCCATCACCAGCATTAGGTTTTTTTTTTTCAGGCGTGACGATCTGGCCACGCTGGTGAAGGAGCCACGGCCATCAGGCCATGACATCTATGGCCACACATTAAGTATAGGTCATTAAAAAAAAAAAAGGGGCAGGCGATTTCTTCACCGCCAGCCATAATAGAGACCGGCGCGGGTCTCTACCCATACTGATGAAGGGACGTTGCGGCCAAACAGTCATGTCAAATGGCCACCCGAACCCTACAAAGTGAAACCCCTAGGGTTTCTAAACACGAGCTCACAGTTCTCTTTTTTTTTTTGGCAAGTAACCCGTAACAGTTTCTTTTTTTTTTTCGGTAAGTGATTCGTCACAGTTTCTTTCTTTTTTTTTTTTTGATCTTTTCCAAAAAAAAAGGAGTTTTTTTTTTTAAGGGACCAAGTCAGGGGCTGGTATAGGACCAGGGTTGGCTCATCCGACCAACCTTGACCCGGTCATAGGTTGATCGATGCATCAACGGGTTTAAGGACAATTTTTGGTGCAACTTTAAATTCAAATATTGATATGTTTATATATATTTTAAGATGGATTAATTAAAACAACATGTCACCAAAGTGACCTTTCTTGTAGAAATTAATCTTATTTGAAAATATAAAAGGTTATATGTATGCAGTTTATGTAAATATCCATCGGCCCAAAGGAAGATCAATATTTAACATAATTGCATGTGCACTTATGGTAATAAATGTGTGATGGTTATTCAGTTTTATATGTGAATAATAAATCGGCTCAAAGGTATATTCATTATTCGATATGTTCTTATCATCAGTGTTTGATTATTACCAATATCACTCACAAGTTACTATTTTGTCCAAAGATAAAATATTAATGAGTATCTGATATTTTGGGATGGGATTTACCTTTATTTGAATTTATTTTTGCTTTAAGACTAATATGAGTTTATTTTGTTGTTCTCTGTCCAACTTACAGTTTTGCTAACATTACTGCCAACATCAATTCAATTCCTATGCCGAATGGCTCAAACTTCAAGTCTTGGAAAGAAAATCTCTTGATAGTTCTTGGAGTCATGGATCTCGACCTTGCGTTAAGGACTGACTCTCTTTTACCTCTTACGGATAAGAGTACCTCGGATGATAAGAGGGACATAGAAAGGTGGGAGAAATCAAATCGCATGTGTATGATGATCATGAAAAAGGCCATTCTAGAAGCATTCAGGGGCACAATGTCTGAAAAAATAACTACTGCTAAGGCTTTCCTTGAGGATATTGAAAAAAGGTTTGTCAAGAACGAAAAGGCTGAAATTGGTACACTCTTGACAAGTCTAATTTCAATGAGGTATAAGGGGAAAGGCAATATCAGGGAGTACATCTTAGAGATGTCTCATCTTGCTTTCAAGCTGAAAGCACTTAAGCTTGAACTCTCTGAAGACTTGCTAAACTCTCTGAAGACTTGCTAGTGCATCTGGTTTTGATATCTCTTCCGGCACAATTTAACCAGTTTAAAGTGAGCTATAATTGTCAGAAAGAGACTTGGTCTCTGAATGAGCTCATCTCACACTGTGTTCAGAAAGAGGAAAGGCTTAAGCAAGATAAGACAGAGAGTGCTTACCTGGCCTCAACTTCTAAGGACAAAGGAAAGAAAAGAAAGAAAGATAAGACTGCAGATACGTCATCTCAAAAAAAATAACAAAAGAAACCGAATGATTCGGAAGGCACTAGTTGTTTCTTTTATGGAGCTGAAGGATATAAGAAGAAGCAGTGCACTAACTATCACGCATGGCATGCTAAAAAGGGTATACTTTTTAATTTGGTTTGTTCTAAGGTTAATTTAACTTCGGTACCTAGATATTCATGATGGATAGATTCTGGTGCAACAATTCACATCAGTGTGTCTATGCAGGGCTGTTTGAGTTGCCGAAAGCCAAATGATGCTGAAAGATATATCTATATAAGTGATGGCAAAACGGTTCAAGTTGAGGCAATAGGAAAATTTAGATTATTGTTAAAGACTGGATTTTATTTGGATCTTGATGAAACTTTTATTGTACCGTCTTTTAGACGGAATTTGATTTCTATTTCTGTTTTGGACAAATCTGGTTATTTTTGTTTATTTGGAAATGGAAAATTTAGTTTGTTTCATGATTCAAATTTGGCTGGTTCCGGTTCTTTGTCAGGTTATGATAATCTTTATTCAATTGACATAATTGCTTCATTTAAAGAATCCCTGCATTTAAGTACACGAGGTACTAAAAGAAAATTAATCAGTGAGAATTCGGCTATATTATGGCACAAGAGATTAGGTCATATTTTCAAACGGAGAATAGAGAGACTTGTGTCAGATAAAATTCTCGATTCCTTAGATTTCACAGACTTTGATGTTTGTGTTAATTGTATAAAGGGAAAACAAACCAATAAAAGGAGATTTGAAGCCAACAGGACTTTGGACGTCTTAGAACTTATACATATGGATATTTGCGGTCCATTTCCTACAATCGCTTGGAATGGTCAACAATACTTTATAACGTTCATATACGATTTTTCCAGATATGGCTACATATATCTCATTCATAAAAAGTTATAGTTGCTGGACGTGCTCAAAAATTATAAGGTTGAAGTTGAAAACCAACTCAGTAAAAGGATCAAAAGCATCAGATTTGACTGTGGTGGAGAGTACTATGGCAGATATGATGGTTCAGGTGAACAACGTCCAGCACCATTTGCTAAGTTCCTAAAAGAATGCGGTATCGTCCCACAGTACACCATGCCGAGTTCACCGACTATGAATGGTGTTGCTGAAAAACGAAACAGAATGCCTAAGGATATGGTAAGAACTATGATTAGTCATTCTAACTTATCAGAATCACTTTGGGGAGAAGCACTTAAGATTGCAGCATATATCTTTAACAGAGTTCCAACTAACGCAACTGCCAAAACGTCTTATGAACTCTGGATGGGCAAGAAGCCTAGTTTAAAGCACTTGCATGTTTGGGGATGTCCAACTGAGACAAGGCCTTATAGGCCTAATGAAAAGAAACTAGACTCAAGGACGGTGAGCTGCTATTTTATTGGATGCTCTGAAAGATCGAGGGGGTATAAGTTTTTATGATCCCATAAGTAAGTCGATTTTTGAGTCAGGAAATGCACGGTTTTTTGAGGATGTTGAGCTTGCAAGGGGAGATACAGTTAGGGACTTTATCTTTGAGAAGGAACATGTTGATATTCCCACAGATGTCATTGGCATTGATCAGGATCTCATTCCTGACCTTGTTTAAGATATAATAGATCAAGACACTGTCGGAGAACCTCCTATTCAAGAAATTGTTTCAGAAGAACAAGCTCTAACATCTCAATAACCTATGCCATTAAGGAGATCCACTAGAGAGAGGAGAAATGCAATACCAGATGACTACATTGTATTTTTCCAAGAGCATGAGGTAGACATTGGAATAATGAAAAATGATCCAATCAACTTCCGTCAAGCTATGGAAAGTTCTAACTCTCACAAGTGGATTGATGCCATGAATGAGGAGATTAAGTCCATGAAGGATAATGATATCTGGGATCTTGTCCTATTACCTAAAAGTGCGAAACCCATTGGTTGCAAATGGATATTTAAGACCAAGAGGAATTCGAAAGGTAATGTGGAAAGGTACAAGGCTCGTCTTATCGCAAAGGGCTTTACTCAGAGAGAAGGCATTGACTATAAAGAGACTTTCTCTCCAGTTTATTCGAAAAACTCTTTCAGGATTATAATGGCATTGGTGGCACATTTCAATCTTGAGTTACATCAGATGGATGTGAAAACGGCGTTTCTCAATGGTAATATTGATGAGACGATCTATATAGTATAGCTAGAAAACTTTGTGTCGGGAGACCCAAAGAATATGGTTTGCAAACTTAAGAAATCCATCTATGGACTCAAACAAGCATCTCGACAATGGTATTTCAAGTTTCATCAAGTGATTATCTCATTCGGTTTTGAGATGAATTTGATCGATGACTGTATATACCATAAGTTCTATGGGAGCAAGCATATTTTTCTGGTTTTATATGTCGATGACATCTTGCTTGCCAGCAACGATATAGGCTTATTGCACGAACCAAGAGATTTCTATCTAAGAATTTTGAGATGAAAGATCTTGGTGACGCCTCTTTTGTGTTAGGTATACAAATATATCGGAATCGCTCTCGAGGTATTCTCGGATTATCACAAAAGAGCTATATCGAAAAGGTTCTCAAAAGATATGGCATGCAGGATTGCAAACCAAGTGATACCCCTGTGGCTAAGGGAGACAAGTTTAGTCTCAATCAATGCCCTAAGAATGATTTTGAAAAGAAGGAAATGCAGAAGATTTCCTATGCCTCAGCAGTAGGGAGTCTGATGTATGCTCAGGTTTGTACGCATCTGGATATTACGTACGTTACTGGGATGCTGGGCAGATATTTAAGCAATACAGGAATAAACCATTGGAAAGCAGCTAAACGGGTCTTGCGGTGCTTACAGAGAACAAAAGGTTACATGCTCATGTATCGGAGGTCGGATAAGCTTGAGATCATTGGGTATACTGACTCCGATTTTGCTGGATACCATGATAGTATGAAATCTACATCAAGCTATATCTATCTGTTGGCTGGAGGTGCAGTCTCCTAGAAGAGTGTTAAACAGTCACTTATAGCATCTTCCACCATGGCAGCAGAATTTATAGTATGTTATGAGGCATCCAATCATGGAATATGGCTGCAAAATTTTGTCACAGGGCTGCGCATAATGGATGATGTTAAAAAACCACTTAAATTATTTTGTTACAATAAGTCAGCAATTCTATATTCTAACAACAATAGGAGCTCAACGAAGTCAAAGCATATCGACATCAAGTTCTTAGTTGTTAAAGAAAGTTCAGAGTGGATAATTGTCTATAGAGCACATCGGAACAAATTCCATGATTACGGATCCACTTACTAAGGGATTGCCACCCAAAACGTTTCATGAGCATACTGCTCGTATGGGTATCATGTTACTTGAAGATATTCAGTTTTAATGGGAGTTTGTAATTTTAGATGCTTGCATAGACATTTTTTTAGTTATTTCAGTTATGGATATTTTGAGGTTATTTTTGCAGAAATAAAGTTTTTTTTAGTTTGTTTACACTCTGATTTTAGTATAATCTAATCTTACTAAGGTTTAAGGGAGGACCAATGGAAATAGGCATGTTAAGATCACATTGCATGAAATTTTCATGTTACACATCCACACCATGATCCATGTCATTCAATTGTATCAGCATATGTGATCATTGATGGATTGAGTTACGATAGATGTAATGAAGACCACTTTGATCCTATGTTGGTGTGATTGATGGACCGGATTGGTTGCAGATATATTTCGGTAATGACAGCAAATTTGAGCTCATTCAGTTATATCTGGCAAAGCATAATTATAAGGTTACACATATAGCCCAAGTGGGAGATTGTTGGATCATTAATCTAACGTTGAGCTTATATGTGAATAATTATGTATTGCGGGCTGTCAAATAAATTTAAGCTCAATTAAAAGTGATCGATTAAGTATTCAGTAATTTGGGCTTTAATGTATCTGATAGTGTGTGGGTCTTTAATATATAGAGACTCAAGAAATTATTTCTATTTTTATGATGGGCTAAAATAGAAATAAAATTAGGTTATCTATATATATAGTGGTCATGGTCCTCATATCGCACGAATAGAGATATTCTTTTTGATATCCCATCATGAGGAAGAAAATATTGAGAAAAACTAAAGGTCTCTCTTTAAAGTGAACGTATTGATCTGAAAGACCAATCGCTCGACTCTAAAAGGTAATCAATCGATATGAACTCAGGTATATTTCTGCTTATATATTTAATTTTATCTTAATAATCTAATATGAATAATACTATTATTTTGAATGATGATTTTTATTAAAAAAAAATTCATAAATTTTAAGAGCCGTAGCTCCAACATACAACACAACACATACAAAAACAACACGGACACGATGGAGATTATTTTAAGCTAAAGCGTCGATCGCCACTCTCTAGTCGACGTGCTCTTGTGCTCAGCAACACGACCCGACGCACACCCCAACCAAAAAAGCAACCGGAAGGCAAATACACCCACTGCAGCAGGGGTCGTTAAGTACATTGCATGAGGAACCGGGACAGCCATCGTTCCTGCGGAGTCCACCTTCCAGCATTTATCCTTGAGAGGGGAGTCCTGCTGCTCGTAACCCCCTCCCGATCGGCATCCGAGGGGAGTCCATTCTGACAGCGGGCGAAGGCGGAGGGAGCAAAGTTGGTGGCCGCAAGCATCAAGACCACCACCAGGAGCGAAGCAACTTTGTTACTCTCCATCTCTACCTTCCTCGCTTGCTTCCTACTGCTACTACTTCTTTGCTTATGCTGTATGCCTTTCCCTCACATCCCATGCTATGCATATAAACACATATATTAGATAATTAAATATTATCATCATAAAATCAAAACTATTACTGAATGGAAGGTGATTTAAATCAGTTATGTCTTAATATAGTCACTAGTTTCTTTTAAAAGTTCGTTTTAATTTTTTTTAGATTAAATGCAGACCTTCGAAAATATAAAAAAAAAAAATCTAAAATAGTAAGCTGCATGGGACGCGTGGATCACAAAATGACAAGATCCTATGACGTTTCGATAGGACACGTGGCAGAACTTTTTATATACATAAAATGAGAACAGTGTTCTACATTAAAGCCATGTGGAGTTGCGTCGAGAATCCATGGACAAACCGTGATGGGCGGGTGGAGGATGAGTTTTCTTTTTATTTTTGTCAGCTGGTTTGGTTCACAAGAAATGGCTTAGAGATAGAAATAAAATATATAAAAATTAAATTTTTAGATATAAAATATTTAAATTATTTTTTTAAAAAAAGCTATCATATTTAATTAAATAATTTTTTTAAAAAATAATATAAAATATCAATTATATTCTTAAAAAAATAAAATAAAAATAAAAATAAGATATTTATGTCTTTCGATAAATAAAAAAATATATAAAAAAATCTTTAAATCATCTTAAAAATATAAAATATATAAAAAAAAGCGAAATCATAATAAGATGCAATCATGAGATTTTTACAACTTTCTAAAGAAACGTACCCAAAAAAATATAACGGTAAAAAAAAATATAGGATCAAAAACTAAATTGACACAACAACAAGCATCAATTTTTTTGTAAAAAAGATCTCAACCAATTCTTACCTTTTTTTTTCAATTGACACTCATGTATCTGAAGCGAAGAGAAGCAAACGAGTTGAAGCGTTTCTTCTTTTCTTATTTCGTCCATTGATTTGAAAAAAAGTGTATACAATGAAAAATAAGGTATGTTGGAAAGAAAAAAGAAACACGTTACGATGGGAAAGTAAATCGATCGGATTTTATTTCTCATAAGATGTAGAAATTTAAATCATCTGAGAACGGATCTAAAAGCGTAAACTAAACATTCTAATTCGTAAAAAAATAAAATTTCATGATTAATTTTACCGTGAATCAAATGGATCCTAAGGAAAAAAATAAAAAGGAAAATCCTCGATCCGCCCATGACTGGATTCTCCACGCGACTCCTCATGGCTTTAACGTGAAACACTGTTCTCGTTTTATATATATATATATATACACGTAATTCTGCCACGTGTTTTATCCTAACGTTATAGGATCCCGTGATCCACTCGTCCCGTGCGGAAAGAGAGAAGATCGGATGGGAGAGAGGGAGACTGAAAACAGAAAGGGTATATCCAAATGTCATAGGATCCTATCATTTTGTGATCCACTCGTCCCATACGGAGAGAGAGGAGGTCGAATGAAAACAAAAAGGGAGCGTAGCGTGCCAGAGAGTGTCCGTTCTCTTTGTTCTTCGTTCGCTACGAATAGAGGCTCACCGTGCACCACCTAATCAAGAGGCGGTAGCCATGCGGCGCACGGTGGACGCACCCAACAGGCCAGCCCACAATTCGCATGAGAGAGTATCTGTGATACCCTATATTTAATCTCATATTGAATAGAAGAGAAATATGCTATGTACTTATAACTCAAATCTGCTTGCTACTCATTAACTTTCACTCGAGTTTTTGAGCCACATGATTTCGATCCGCTAACGAAGTTTATTAGGCTAGCATGTGGGCTTGGGGTGTTACAAATGGTATCAGAGCCACAGAAGTTAGTAGGCATGAGAAAAGTACGGAAGTTGGTGGGCATGAGGGAGTTAGTGGGCATGAAAAAAGGGCTACCCATTGAGCGGTGGTAGAGTCTACGCCACACCCAAGTGTGCGAAAGTTGGTGGGCAAGAGGAAAAGGCATGGTAGAGTCCACGCCACACCCGAGTGTGCGAAAGTTGGTGGGCATGAGGAAAGGGCATAGGGTCGTGGAAGTTGGTAGAGTCCACGCCACACCCAAGTGTGCGGAAGTTGGTGGGCATGAGGAAAGGGCATGGGATGGTAGAGTCCCGCCATAGCGTGGATGTTGCATTATAAGGTGAAGAGATTGTGATGCTCCAAATTTAGTCCCATATTGGATGGAAGAGAAATGTGCTATGTGCTTATAACTCAAGTTCACATGCTATCCATTAACTTTGACTCGAGTTTTTGGGCCACGTGATTTTGATCCGCTAACGAAGTTTATTATTAGGGGCTAGCATGTGGGCTTAGGGTGTTGCAGTGTTTGTTCTCTCTTCCTTTCTTCACTAAGAACAGAGACAGCAATCATTGGGAATCCCGTATTGGGTTAAGAACCCCATAGATTTATAAGTTGAATATTTAAGAATCTGATGCATTCTACGATCATAAATAGCATGCGACTTGAGGGAGAAGTGTATACAACATAAGCGCAGAAGTAGCGGTGGTAGGAACCAAGAGAGGAAAAGGTATAACAAGGCTGCTTCGCTCGTGGTGGTGGGCATGGTGCTTGTGGCCACCACCTTTGCTCCCTCCGCCTTTGCACGCTGTAAGAATGAACTCCTCTCAGATGCCAGTGGGGTTACGAGAAGCAGGAGTACACATCTGTCAAGTATAATGCTGGAAGGTGGAGTCGACGGGAATGGTGGCTGTCCCGGTTCCTCGTGCAATATAGTTGGTAGCGACCCTTGCAGCAGCGAGTGTGTTTGTGTAATACCCCATTATTATAAAAAAAAAAAAAGGCTGCGCATTAGAGCGCGCGGACAGATGAGGGCTGGCTCGCCGTTAAAAAGGGGGCCGTGCCAGCCCCCTCCGTCCCGTCTCTACCGTCGGTAAGCAGGGAAGTCCCACCTTATCGCCGGTGAGAAAGAGAGAGAGAAGAGAGAGGAGAGGAGGAAGAGGACCGTCGAGCGGCCCTCTCCTAGTCGCTCGAGCCGGTTTGGCTCCCGCCTTGGTTTGGACCCAGCGGTGTGCTTGCTGACTCGTCGGGCCCGGACCGCTAGCGGCGGCCTCCATCGGTGCCGGAGCGGTGTCCGGTGGGAGGTCCGGCTGGCTGAGGGAAGCCGGCCGTGGCCGGTCGTCGGCGGCCAGCCCAACTCGAGAGGGGCCGGCGGCACCGGGGCGAAGAAGGGAGGGGCAGCGGGCTGGGCTCGGGTTCGGCCTAGCCCAGCGAGCCCAATTGAGCCTAATTTTTGGGTCTCAAATTGGGCTGAGCCCAATAAAAGAAAATTGAAGTTTGGACCAACTTGGATCCTAGTTTGTCAAAAAAAATTTATTTCCCCATTTGGGCTTTTATATTTGGAGATATTCAAGCCCTAAGTTGAGCCCAGGATTAGATTGGTTAGAGTATAGGAGCCATTTTGACATGCTGATTTTAAAGATTAAAAATTAAAAAAATTATGTTGTAAGTACCTAGGAGCCCAAATAGTTGATTTGTATCCTTGGAATAGCGTTAGGAAGTAAATAAGCCATTTATCATAATTTTCATGAATTATTAAAGTATGCAAATTATGGATTTAAATGTTACATTGTTTTACATGTGCATTAATTGAAAAATGAGAAAAATGAATTTGGTATCCCATATATGCAAATAACTATTTTACATGTTTATATTGAAATTGCTACGTTCTAAAAAATATTTGGTACACTATATATGCCATTAATTATGTAACGTACCTATTGAAATTGCTAATTTTGCAAAGTATATGGTACCCTATGCATGCAAATGATTATTTGATATGGTTATTTTGATATTGCTAATTTTGTAAAGTATATAGTACCCATGCATGCAAATAATTATTTGACATTGTTATTTTGATGTTGCTAATTTCTGCAAAATATTGGATATATTAAAATTATTTGCAAGTGTTCATGTATTTTGATATGTCAAACCATTGCAAACATGAAAAACATATGAAGTATGTTTTTGCAACAATAACTGTGAGCATGCAAATATGATATGAAATGGGTTTTGTGAATATAAAATATGCCAGACATTGTCCGCTATATTATGACATGATGACATAATGACACGATGACATGATATGATTTCTGACTGTGGAACCCATCTTCATAGGAGATATATGTAGAGGATACACCCATGTGGTGCTCTGTTCTGTGATATGTCATGACTTTTGATATGATTCTGATACCAGGATCCTTCCTACACGGGGGAGATATATGGAGGATACACTTATGTAGTGTTTTGATCCTATTATAGAGGTATATGTGGGCATAATGTGTGATCGTGACTTATTTGTAATAAGACAGAACATCAATGTTAATGATAGTGGATTTTGATTTGAAAACGGTAACTGTCTTCAATTGATTTTAAGCAAGTGAATATAATTATGGCATATTTATAAAGGAATGAATATCTTGAATAATCAGATGATATGTATTTTTGAAATATTACATAGCATTGGCTTCCAAATTGCATTGAGCATATATTATGCATACTTTGATAACATGATGAAATATATTTGAATTATGGAAGCTTGGCATGTTTTTGGATATATAAAAACCTAATTTGTTAAACCTTGAAATGACTATGTTATGTTATAGTAGGCTTACTGAGTGTGAGCTCAATTAAATCTCATAATAATTTTTAGAGCCATAAAACTGAAGAGGTAGTTATTGGGGTAGTTTTGGAGCTTCCATCTGTGTAAACAGATCACATTATGTTCATATAACCCCAATTATGATCTTGTAATTTTGGAATATTGCCCAAACATTATATGGCTTGTATTAAAAATATTTTAGACCTTAAATGATATATAGTTTTTTTTTTGTATTATTTATTATGTTTTAAATGCATTGCATGTCTAGTATGCGATGGATTGCCACCTCTGGATCATCACTGAGTCTGGGGCGCAGCAGTTTCCTTCCGGTTGGTATTGTAGTCGAGGTGTGTGTCGGGTCGTGTTGCTAAGTAGAGGAGCGCGTCGACTAAAGAATGGCGATCGGTGCTTTAGCTTAAAATAATTTCGATCGCGTCCGCGTTATTGTACTTGTTGTGTCGTCTGTTGGAGTTGTGGGGTTCATGCATGAAATAATGCCGGTCGAGTCTCCTGTGTTGTTGCCTGTTGTTGGAAGCTGCTGCGGTTTCATGCGTGTCCTGTTTTGATTGACTTTCGATGCTTTAGTATGAAACAATGTCGATCGAGTCTGTGTCAGTCGAGTTTGTGTTGAATTGTTGTCTGTCGCAAGCTATCGGTTCATGCCCTGCATCAAATGGTGTTCGATGCTGAAGCATCATCTCGATCGAGTCCATGCTGTGTTTTATTTGTTCTCTAGTGGAATGTTTTCTCCTAACCGTGTTAGTTTACCTTGGTTTAATTTAAGGCTTAATTGGTGTCTGACTCTTTCAGGTGGACTTAGAGCATTTAGCTGCTACTTCACTTAGTTTTTGTCGAACAGCCGCTGGCCAAATTTCTTTAATATTCAGCCTTTTTCAATGCACAATAATATTGTTCAATAAAAATATAACTATTGATAAAATAGGTTGGCTAGTTTATACAGACTAATCATTAAAAGTTCGATCAACTGAAAGATTGAACATCAACTTATCCTTAATTTGATTTATAATGCTATGACATCTATGCATGCGTGGAGCATACCTTTTTGTAGATTCTGTAAAGAGGTGTCGTTGCATTCCGATTAATTAGCATGGCTTGCTTTCACATTATCGGCTTAAGCAACATGAAACTTATGGGCCAACCATCTAACTTTTAGTTTTTCTACAAACAGTTATCTTTCTGCTGAACATACTAATATCCCATGAATAATTTTACATCAAATAAGAAAGAAATGCTTTAACCCTTTTAATGCCACTTCATGTAGGAATCCTTGCTTCATCTGAAACAAATTGTCTTCCAATTTAAACTGGTACGATGATAAGAAACTGATTATGCATTAACTCTCATACTACAAGAAGTTGTCATTGTTAACATACATAAAAATAGAATAAATTGAAAGTGGAGCTGGGAAAGGTCATAGGTTAGCTAGATGCTCATATTTAAGAGAACTAGAAGTCTATTACATTGAATTTACAAAAGAAGGTAGCTATTAATAAGATATAGATTGAGGAGCAGCGCAAGAAAGATCAGTGTAGATTTTATATCGAAGGTGCAAGGCTGCTCGAGATGGTTTGGTGGCCATCCTTCACTTTATTATGCACACCTCCCAAACCTGAAATTTATGAAGAACTTTTTTTGCATGATCGAGGTTATCGTTGTTTTTTTTTATTATTTTTTTATTTTTGAAGATCCTAGAATTCTTCACAAGTCAAATATTCCACTACAAGGCCATCACGAGATGGTCCCAGGCCTTTCAAATTGAAGTGTAGATTGTCTTTCATTTCCAAACAGTCCAAAGATCTTGGAGATTATCATGCCATCCATTTCATTTGAGATACAATTTTGAGGGAGAACCATACACTTCTAGCAAGGGGACATTTGATGGAGAACAATATACTTCTAGCAAAGAAACATTTGATGAAAATGATACAAGTAGCTTCGCTCGTGGCACCACACGTCGTAGGTGGACCGTGTTTCCCAAGCGTTCTTCACAATAACTTTTCCTATATGTAGTCTATTTGTTAAGGCAAATCAATGAAAGACCTCAACTTTCTCCAAAAGCTTAGCCATAACAGCATCATCAGCCCTACGTGTTTTCAAGAGAAATAAAGCCAATCATTATCACCATCACCAATATCTTCCAAAAATCCCCATCTAAAACCATGTCAAGAATCTTACACCTTATTTGAAACAAATGAATTTTATAGTTATTGTGACGAGAGCTTTCTCTGATACCATTTGTTATGATAAAAGCAAAGCTTCGATACCATTTGTTACGATAGCAGCATGTAGGAGACAAAAGAGCAATGAGAAAGACAAGAGAGTAAAATTAAAGTAAAAAAAATTTAATCACTAGCCTATATCCATGGACGAAAAAAAATAAAGAATTTCATAAATAAAAACTTAAAATTATGGGACCATTCTTTACCAAACTTCTGAAATTACCAGAATTTCTTTTCTCCATCAGATACTTTCTCTCAAATCCCTAGACATACGTACACCCAATAGATTCCTCTTTTAAACTCTCACAATAACTCTTTGAGTTACCTGGGATGCCCTAAGATCATAACCCTAAAGGGTCTGGGTTTGAGCCAGAGCGAGAGCCAAAGCCTCTAAAAGTTAGGGTTAACTATTAACTATGCTTATATAGAGGAACATACAATACTTTATATGAATGAGGACTTGGATTCTATAAGGATATAGAAACGTACCCTTCTTTATTTTGTGAATCCCAAGCTTACATAAAGTGAGAATTGAGTCTTACTTGGATATGAAGAAACATCTCATTTTTAAGCTTGCGAATTACAAAACAAATTCTAACAATAGTTTTTATTGAATTTATTTGAAAATTTATGGTTTATTGTTTTTGAAACATAACAAATTATGGATTTGAAATCCCAACTATTAAATCATGGAACTTCCTCTTATTGCAAATCCTATCAATTTTGATAGGATTTGCAAATAAATTCTACAAAATGAATAAAATAAAATTTTGGGATAAAATTGCCCCCCATCAACTACCGACAGTTTTTTATCAAAATATGATGTTGTTTATGACATTATTATTATTACAAATTATTATTAAATTAACAATAAAACACTATATTAACTATAATGTATTTATAATATTATTAATGATAATTAGATAATATCATTAATATAAATATAATATTAATAAAATTATAATATTAGTTTATATTGATAATAAACATTATTTATATAATAATAAAAAAATATATGATTATTTTTTTAATAATATAATTAAATATAATCATAGAATTATATATTAATAATTTATTTTTATATTATAATAATAGTTATTATTAATTTGAATAATTATTAAATTATAATCATTAATTATTTAATTATGTATTAACTAAATATTTAATAAATTATCATTATTAATTACAATTTAATATAGTTACATTAAATTAGAATCAAATATAATTTTAATTAATATAATTAAATATGATTTGAGAATATAATTAATATAACAATCTTTGAATGATCATTTCTAATTAATTATTAAATAGAGGTAATTTAGAAAAATAGAATGCTGAATTTAATTTTTGTTTGTTTCAAATATAAGAATTTATTTTAATTCCATAGTTTTATATATGGTAGGAATTTCATTGTGGAATTTATTTCATTTACAAATGAGTTTAACAGTAACTTATATTCCAAGCTTATATAATATCTTTTTGTTTGAAATTTATTTCGTTTGTGAATGAATTCAACAGTGAACTGTGTTCCGTTTCTTATCCATTCTTGATATTTAATTCCTTCGTCCATTGGTCCTCTACATGGTGCATATCGATGAGTATGGCATATATGAGGATAGCCGTCTCATCCAGATGTTAGGATTCGAGCCACTATCTTTCATCACTTTCGTCCATGTGATTGCATGTCAAGGAGATGGATTTTGCACAGAGAAACAGAGAGAAAGAGGAGGAGGAGGAGAGGGGGGACAACAACTATGCCGTCAGCTGTCGGGAAGTTAACGTTCTAGATAATATCTTTAGAGCAAGAAGAAGAGAGTTAAATCCATTGATAGGAGATAAAGATATCACAAGAGGAGAATAAGGAGATGGCTTTCTTCAATGAGATCCAAAATAAAACTTACTTTGTTGAGAGAAAGATGCTTTCTTTCCATCTAAATATATGGAGATAACGGCGATATCAAGAGAGTTTCAGGAATTACAAAATATCGTACGATGTCGCCTTCTTCTCCAGCTTATCCATGAGTCTCTGATCATCATTCTAGAGGTCCAGTGAGCGAGCTCTCACAGCTGAATTTATCAATCTCCAGATAGAAACAGTGTAGTTGCCCCTTAGTAAAAAAAAAAATATGGCCACTATAGTTTGAGTGAGATTTGCGAAAAGAACAACAAAATGACCTGAGGACCCTTTCCTGTTCAAGATTTTCTAACCATAACGGAGATTTTATGCTTCACTGGAAATGCCTTGTCAAGTTTCAACATTCTTGCGACGACGACAAATCTAATCCCACGAGTTTCCAATGGCAACAGCAATTAATCATGATAAGAAAAAGAAAAGAAAAGAAAAAAAAAAAAGCGAATGAACACGGCCACGACTCCTAATTCCATTCCCTTGATCAAAGAAATCGCTGCTGAATAACGTTTCATTCCCGCAACCACAGCTACTAGTTTTGCATTTATTCCTCGCACATGAAGCACAGCTTCTGTTTCTTTCGATAGTGCGTGTATTTTGAGAATCAAAACAAGCTCTAAACTTTTCCTTCGAATGAATCATCATCATCATCATCATCATCAGGTTTGCCACCATGCATGATGAGAGCTCTCTTTCGAACGTTATGGGCATCAGGTGTGCTAAGCCCAAGAACGTACAAGGCCAGCTGTCACAAATGTTTAGAGAGGCCTCTTCCCAAAGTGCCAATGAAGAAGATTTTTAAATCTGGATATATCTGTCGTCATAGCCGAGATCGATTCATCAAAACATCAATCATCTTGATCGATGTTATAACTGAGAAAATTTGGGTAAGATCAATATTTTGTCCAGAAAATTTAGATAAGATCAATATTTGTCAAGATTAAAAATTATATGTCAGGATAATATAACCGAAATATCTTATATATATCACCTCAAATTTGTCCAATACCTATATTAATCAAGATAATTTAGATATTAATTAGTAAATGGGCAAATAAGCCAGCCGTCGTGCCTGTTGGGAGATCACTTTTTACTACCAAGGCCCTTCACCCTCCGCAGTAAAACCTTTAAAATATATATATATATAAAGTGTTAATAAAAAAGCATTATAAATGTGTGATGAGCTACACCTATATATAAGACAATAATCTAATATAATTTATGAGTATATTTAATACAAAAAATATATAAAATGATACTGGTTTAATATTTTTTTATTTTGATACTGGTTTAATATATTTTTATATTTTAATTTTAATAATAGTTATTATAGAAGATAGGAGCCTGGACCCCACCCACCGGCTTCTTTAAGGGAAAAATAAAAGAAAAACTTGTCCTCCATCCGCCTATCACGGCTGGTCCATGGATTCTCCACGCAACTGCATGCGGCTTTAACGTTAAACACCGTTCTCATTTTACTGGAAAACAATATATATATATATATTGTCATGATCCTTAATCATAATTTTTGGTATAACTTTTAAGAATTCATTTGGCTCATAGAAAGTAACTTATAAATACGTTAAAATTTTATTATATATCTTCTATAATAATTATTATTTATTATAAAATAATTATTATTAATCTTTTCTTCATAATATAATATTATTTGTGTTAAAATTCAAATAAAAATTGTTCAAAAATTTAAACTAGTAGCATTTTTGTTATATATCTTTTATATTAAATATACCTCTGAATTACATTATATTATTGTCTAATAAATAGGTACAGCTCATCAAACATATCTATATATCTCTTTAATGATATTAATATTATACTATTATTTTTTGATTTTTTTAGACCTTTTGAAGGGTGCAGAGCCTTGGCAGTAGAAAGAGATCTCCCAACAGGCGCGACAGCTAGCTTATTTGCCCTTGTACTAATTAAATTTTTAATTATCTTGATATTTAGGCATTGGACATCTCTGATGGCATATATAAAATCTTTTGCTTTTACAATCCTGGCATATAATTTTTTAATCTTAATTAATTAGTTTAAAAATACCTATCTAGATATGAAAAATCTTGATCTTATCCAATTTTTCTCACTTATTATATCGATTAAGATAATTAATATTTTGATTAACCGATCTTGGCCACGATGACAAATTTAACTAGATTGAAAAGCCTTTGTTGGCTTGCATGATGATCATAACTTTGGGAAGAGGCCTTTTTAGACATTTGTGACTATACTATAGTTGTTGGTTTCTTAGACTTCTATGATTACAGAATACTTCTCAAAATGCAATATATCATGCCTCATTTTGCTTAGCAATAACATGCAAGCAATATGATCCTTTCTTTTGTAGGCTTAATATGCTTCAATATCTTACTTATGCTATGCTAAGCTCTTATGCTTAGATTCTACCATTAGCTGTGCAATTATCTTCATCATTTCTTGTTTTTTTAAGAAATACTGAATTTTATGATGCTAGACATCGTAATTCTTTTAAGTCAATTTTTTTTTTTGGTTAAGGTCAAGAATAATGCTTTTTATAGTAGCGATATTCAACTAAATAGAGATTTTTTGCAGCAATACAAATTAAACTGATGATAATCTGACATATAATATAGAATTAAAAATTCATTATGCTTTCAATCATCTTTCATATTTTAAATATCCAATTATTATGAATGTAGTTCTATTGTCCTAAAACTTTAGTTTTAAATGAGTATTCTTTTGAATTCTACTAGCATTAAAACTCTCACTTAGAATGAGATCTATCGATATCTTAAAATTATGATACGCACTGTATGATAAGCTTATAAAATCACAAATAATATGGTTGTACTACATAACATACTCATGGAATCAGGTGTGATGGAAAGATATCGATAGAATCAATTATTTGCATTAAACAAACATTTTATTAAACACAAAACTATAAATATAATTATTGAATGAGTAATTGAAAAAGAAATATTTGACAAAATATATACAAAGCAAATTCATTAGTTTATTCATTAATATTTTTTATGTGATCTAATGAATGTCATTATGTTGCACTGATCACTCATATTAGGGCACTATCAATTACAGATTCTCTCTTGCTAACATCAAAGCTTTTATGCTTCTGTGTTTTCCTCTTCTTAAATTCAGAAATTGAGATAATAAAGTGGTTCGCTTGATCTTATTCTTGATCCGATGATCTTTTTCCAACTTCAATTCTTTCGCAATAGCCCAATAATTAGAAAGACAAAATTTTTTTCTAATAATTTGTAGTACCAATTCTCATTTATCCAATAAGAAATCTAATAGAACTTTACTCCTAATGTCTAGTTAAACCTTAAGACCTCTCTTATAAAGCCTCTTAAATCTCTAATTTAGTTCATCAATATGTTCATCCATGGTGTGATATGAATCCATTTTATAATTAGTAAAATTACAATACAAGGTATATATATATATATGTTATCTATCACTTGGATTCTAATTCATTTCTAAGCAAAAAGTCAATAATCAATAATCTATTATGTATGAATCATTATAATCTACATGATTTTTTTTTTAAAAAAAAACAAGGTCGTAACAACCATGCAAATCAGATTTATTTACTATTTTCTATTAATTTTTAAAGGAATTGATCAACATGGTGCCCTTTTCTATAAAAACAGAAGCTTGCAGGACTTATATGTTAAGTGTGGAGGTAAAATGAATTCAAGGTCCCAAGTTCGTGCGGTAGCAAAATTACTCAAACTTTTTATCATATATGAGAAGCCACATCAGCAAATGAGACATCATCGATGCAGACACGTGGCAAACGCATTAGTGCTTCCATTTAGCATCTGACGTCATCTGCCACATCATCGGTCGGGCCATAAAAGCTGCCACACGTCATCGGACTCAACGGATGTGGCTAACAAGTTTCTTAAAAGAGGCCATGAAGTTCATCGAATTTACAAGGGGAGCCATCCGTTCTGAACAAACCTGTAGCCATCGAAACAGTCGCTTTGCTGCGGCGATTGGATTGGAGGCCCTTCTGACTGCCAGTAGCGGCGGATCTCCTTTGCCGACTTCTTCGGGGCATCGGGAGAGCTCAAAGCCGACGTTAGTTTCCAGCGAGGAGGCCGCTGTGGTACTATTTTAAATAGCGATCGTTCCGCCTTGGCTGTGAGCATGGAGGAGGCCACTGCTGGCAGGCCACAACGCCCGCCTCTTCTTGTTCCCTGATGGTCGGTGAACATTGGCCAGACTTCCAACTAAGGTGGCAAAATGGATGGTGGATGGGCCTGGGGTCGCCGTCACCGGTGAGCGGCGTCCTGCCTGGTTCACTCTTTCCCATTTTAATCATGAAAATGAACCCATAATTCATTATATGATCTAATACCAATGCGAGGGGATACATGAGATTGAGATCATTTACCTTCCTCAGGATCTGGGGTTGAAATTAAATTTGCGTGAAGTACTCCTCTCAGCAATGGGCTCTTGGATCAGAGACTTGGTTGCAGGAAAGAACCAAGACTTCTTTTCCGCAACTTTAGTTACCCTCTCGGATCCTCTCGCTCTCTCCTTTCTTTCTCTTTCTCTTTCTCAGAACAGGAGGAGAGTTCAATAGCGTTCTACGGGAGTTCTCAAGTAAAATAAAATAGAGTATGTAAAAATTCCACGTGGATGGTTTCTCTTGTTCTCAGCTCTAGGAGGATCTCCGAACGCTAACATAAACACTGTTCTTGTTGTCAAACGAACGCCAGACCAATGACGGGGCACTGATTGCAGTGCTGGATCTCTTTTGCAACATATCCAATTGGTTCCCTTCTCAGGTATATTGATCTGACAAAATTGCTGTCCGTCCGTTCCTTGCTTTGTATTCTTAGACATGAGGATGGACTAAATTTTTCTTTTGCATGATGTAGTGTTTGAAGGAAATGCAAAGTGGTCGCATTTTAATTGGAATCAAGAGAATGGGTGAACTTGATGATAAGCCATCTCAAAATGCATGCCAAAAGAAAACTTTTAAGCGATGAAGCAGACCTTAAAGTGGTAGAAGTTCGCTTCCTGTGGCAATAGGAACTTAAAAAGACTCAAATTGGCATCCCTTTAAAGTAATACCGTAGAAGTTTTCAAAATCCAAAGCCATTTATGAGCAGAATTATTGTTTGGCTTTTCTATCATGCTTTTAGTTGTTTGTAACTACTGTCGTAAATAAAGAGAAGATCAGAGTTAAAGAATATAGTGTAAAAAACTAAAGACTCGAAATAAAGACTTTGATAGGATGAAATTGATGCATAAATTTTTTTTTTTTTAAAAAAAAAGATAAAACTATTAATTTAAAAATTAAAAAATATAAAATGCTAAAATCAAAGCATATCTATAATATGAGAATGCATCAACTAATAATATTGTCGATGAAACACGGTATAATTTCATAAATAAATTTTATTATAATGATTTGAGTGTTGTCCACCAATTTCATTATAATAATGTGGTGTATTTAAAGAACTTGATGACATTGATTTTTTTTTTTTTTTTTCCGTTTTTACTTGAGAACAAGAAGCAAAGAAACAAATAGAGCGGACAAAATGGAGGAACCCAAATCAAGAAGACCAGAAATTCCCGTGGATTGGTTTATTCCGGTGTAAATGGATTGGTTAGCCGAGGCACCTTCAGGTTTGACCGGATTAGTTAATTCTGGAATAGATGGAATAAAATTTAATGCTTGAAGGAATAAATGGTAGCCAATTAGCGGAGTAAAAGCTAAGCCAGAATAAGGTTGCCGTGGCTCGAAAGGATCCTTGGGCCTTCCTGAATTAATTTAGAAGCCCAAACGTTGACCACGTGCTACCAATGGACTTGAACGCAAGTCAATGCGTCAAAGTCCCAAAAAAAAAAAAAAAAAAAAAAAAAAAAAAAAAAAAAAAAAAAAAAAAAGAACCAAGTTTGTGACGTTCCAGGCATGAGTGGAATGCGAGCTATTAGTAAAGAAGGGAGGATCGGATGCCTTAACTGGGATTCAATTTTTTTTGACTTGGTATAATTCTTCAATCACATGGATGCTGGATGACTCTTCTCTAATCAAAACTTGACCAAATAAAACAAGTGATTTGAGGCCTGTTTGGTATTATTATTATTATTATTGTTATTATTATTTTATTTTTATTCATCTGCAAAATAATTAAATAGTACATATAGATTGATATTGAAGATATATGTGCACAAAATTTTTGATATTCTCCGTTTTTATTTTCACTCTTGCTTGAAAGCAATGAATTTGTTATCAAAAGTTGAAAAGATTTTACAATCAATTTTGAGAAACAAAAGTGTTTTATATTTTTTGCTAGAATTTTTGAAAATAAAAAGTAGGAAATAAAAGCAATGCCCAAAGGATCGTTATGGAGTTATGGAATGCTATGGAGGAAGCGTACCTGCTTCTAATAAAGTAGATTCCAAGTGAAATGTAAGATGTATCAAATAAATTCCAAGTGCATGCTTGTTGGCAAAATATAATTGGTCAAAAGTTGAAAAAGAAAGATCTAGAATATGCCAGTGATTTGTGCATGCACACACTTTTTTTTAGATGCTTATTTTATTTGAATGCATGATAATTATATTTATGCTTTGTCTTCATTATATACAGTACTTTATATAATGTGCAAGTTGGCAAGTATGCCAAACTTTGTCCACTTGTGATCTCGATCATAAAATTCTTGTTCAAGCAGTGGCACCAGAAATTTTGCATGTAAAAAACAAAGAAATAAGGGTTAAAAAAATAAAAAAATAAAAAGAAAAGAAAAGAAATGGATTGCAAGCATCACAAATAATTCTTTATAGGTTTGATTTGACTTCAAATTTCGAGGATTTTAAAATTAGTCTCTCTGCAAACAAATAAGCGCAGAGAATAAAGCTTGACGTGAAGAAGGTTCTTCTATCTTGCATCCTATTCCTAATTCGTTTCTGCAATCATTTTCCAAAGGCAAGGCCGGGCTAGTTAGATGGACACCAGTTGCCAACGTCGGAATTTGATCCCTAACAAGCTCTCATGATGGATGAGTCTTATGAGCTATCAACCTGTACCACATGTTTTGGCATGGCTGCTGGTAAACTTCAAAACCCAACGAATTCAAGAGCACCACTGTAAGGTTTTGGATTATATATATATTATTCAATAGGCTAAAACTCCGCTTTCTTTTTCTTTTTTTTTTCTTTTCCTTAATTCTACATCCATACACAACCTAGGTTCATGCCTTGATGATCAATGGTGGCTCCAAGTGTGTGAAGCAAGCCATTTGAAAAAGGAAGTCTGATGCTTAATTTATTCAATATATATGTGCATGCATGCCTGTAAGCTTACCTATTAAAATAAAGGGGTATTTGATGCATAGTCCTTTCATGCACCATACTTTAAAAAAAAATTCTTACACCATTTTACTTTAACTTTCTTTCCATACAAAATATGTACAATAGATAAACAAATATACATACTGATAGAATAAGTACGTGTAATGGATGAATAAATATATACATTGATAGAATAAATATGCATAATATATAAATAAGTATATACATTACGAATATAATCGTATATGCTAAGTGAATAAGTATGTACAAGAACTAATTAATCAATAGAGATTAAAAGTTAATAGTTTTATTATCCTAAGAGAGTCACTTATTAAATACCCCAAAAATAAACATCTAGAGTTAGAAAACTTTTATGCTTATATTGATCTTATATCTAGCTTAATCAATTGATATTACATCTTTAAGTCCCACATGCAAACATAAAGTTAACTAGAGAGGGAGAGATCACGAGATATTTAGAAACCCGCTACAACTTTACTTCTTGATTCCTACCCTAATTCCTAACCATACTAGGATAAGACCCGTTGCCTCCTCTCTCTCTCTCTCTCTCTCTCTCTATAAAACCCACCCTTAAACCCTTCTTTCTTCTCCACAGCCTCTGTGTTCTGTCCCAATAACTCCCCACCTCTCTCTCTCTCTCTCTCTCTCTCTCTCTCTCTCTCTAACTAACAAACACACACAATGTCTAAGGTTTTGGTCAACTCTCTCCTCTCTCTTAGGTAATTAAGCAACAACTCGACAGTTGCACCCTTAATATCGTAAACGCTTATCAACATAATCCATATTATCTCATCTCTTCCTTGTTTTCTTCTCTTTTTCTTACTCTTTTTTGTGTGTTGTTCTACAGCCAACGGTCTTGCAGTGTGGCGGCAAAGAGTGCAGATGCTGCGCAGGCGGCAGCTGCGATGGAGACGGCAACGATGGAGTCTGTTAGATCCGCTAAGAAGGAGATATTCTGGATGAGAGATCCAAAGACGGGTTATTGGATCCCTGAAAATCGGTTCAATGAAGTTGATGCAGTAGATCTTCGCGCCCGATTGCTTCCAAAGAAATATTGAATATAAATACACAGATGGAAGACCACCTGTATTTATGTCAACAGTCTCTCTATCTCTTTTTATTTTCATTTTTGTTTTCCTTTATCCGTATTTAATATGATAAGAGTTGGTCAATGAAGACTGCACTAGAGATGATAAGGCATCTTATTTGATACTTCATTGGTATATCTTTTTTTTTTTGATATTTTCTTCTGAAAAAATAAGTATAGAATAAGATATATGCCCCTTTAACATAAAATAATTAACTTAGACTAACCATATTCAATAATTAAATACAAAAATACTCTAATATCATTTTATAATAATAATTATATATTACATTATTATCACTTTAAGCCTATCATACATTCATTTTCATTGGAAGTGGCCTCAAAAATGATCTACAGGACAGTCAGTGGTCATAGAGACGTCAAACAAACGATGTTCCTTGCATTTTCCCTTGCACAAGAAAACAGCGTCTATATTGATTCTCCAATTCCAAAATAATGCAGGCCAAAAAGGATGAACCATTAAGATAGAGTACTTCTACAAGATTGAGGCACAAAAATTCTAATAGAGGCTCAAAAAACAAAGAGAAGTTCACAGATTGATTGGCTCCACTGGTTTCTGAATTTGAACAGAGTTATGGATATGTCCTTGAGCTCTACCATCATGCACGGGAGCTAATAGAATTCTAATCTAAATCTAATATGGCTTAGACTCAGCGGGTCGCATGCTGCATGTAATTTGATATCAATTTTTTAATAATATTTAATTTTAAAAACTATACTTCTAATCTCATTATTTATTGAAACTTATCAATTTTATATATCAAAGAATTTAAAATATTAAAATATTAACTATATAAATAATCTAAATAATATTTCATAAAATTATATAACGTTATGTAGATAAAATTTTAAAATTTAAAATAAATCAAATTAAACATATACCTTGCCCGCATATTCCAATATCTAATTATAAGTGGTGGTTAAAGTATGTGTATTTCATAATAAATATAATTTTTGGATCATTTTGGGTCACGCATGTCTCAACTGGATGTGATAGGAAAAAGCATTTAGGTTTGGGTCATTTAGGTTCGTTTTTTAAAAAAGCAAAGTTTCAATTCTATTTTTTTGAATGGGTTGGGCTAAGTTTTTGTCACCTTTAAATGGAATAAAATTTGATGTTTGGAGGAATAAATGCCAGCAAAGTGGATTAAAAGCTAGCCCAAGATAAGGTTGCCGTGGTTCGAGGTCATCCTTAGGCCTTCTTGAATTAAATTTGAAGCCCAAACGCGGGCCTCGTTGTACCAATGAACTTCAACGCCAGTCCACGACCTTAACCTCTTTTCTTACCCATGCGTCAATGCGTCAAAGTTTCAACAAAGAACCAGCTATTAGTAAAGAAGGGAGGGAGGATCGGATGCCTTGACTAGGAGTCAATTTTTTTGAGTTGGTATAATTCTTCCTCCTGGTCTAAACCTAATCACATGGATGCTGGATGACTCCTCTCTCTGCTCAGAACTTGACCAAATAAAAACAAGTGATTCCAGGCTTGCCCAGTATTAATTTAGAATATATAGATTGATATTTAAGATAATATTTGCACAAAATATCTGATGGTCTTCGTTTTTATTTTTAGTCTTGTTATGAAAGCAATGAATTTTTCCTATCAAAAGCTGTAAAGATTTTACAACCATTTTCAAGAAACAAATCTGTTTTAATAAATTATATATGCTTTCAATCTGGTCTATTTTTTTTTTTTCTTAAATTTTTGATAATAAAAAATAGAAAATAAAAGCAACACCAAAGGGCCATCAGTTATAGAACCATATGGTGGAAGGCTACCTGTTTTTAATAAAGTAGATTCTTTGGTTTAGTTTGCCATGGGGTGTTGAGGTGATGTCGGCCAGACCAAGTGAAATGCAAGGTATATCAAATAAATTAGAAGAAGAAAGATCTAGAATACATGCAATTACTTTTATTTAGATGCTTATTTTGTTTGAATACATGATAATTTTACTTGTGCTTTATTATAATTATATACATGTATGTTCACTTCATATAAAGTAGGTCAAGTTTTGTCTACAAATAATCTGAATCATAAAATTCTTGTTCCAGCCCCACAGATTCTGGAAAAAAAAAAAAAGAAGGAGAAGAAAAGAAAGAAATTGATTGCAAGCATCACAATTAATTCTTATAGATTTAATGTGACTTCAAATTTTGAGAAGTTTAAATTTAGACTCTCTACAAGCAGCGGTCACTATGACGTCTATAGAGAATAAAGCTTAACATGAAGAAAGTTCTCTTGCATCCTATTCCTAATTCGTTTCTACAATCATGTTCCAAAGGCAAGGCCGGGCTAGTTTGACGAACCCCGGTTGCCAACACTGGAATTTGATTCCTTGTAAGCTGTCATTGTGGATAAGTCTTATTAGCTCCCAACGTGCACCACATATTTTGTCATGGCTCCTAGTCAACTTCAAAACCCAATGAATTCAAGAACACTATCGTAAGGTTTTGAATATATATATATATATATATACAGCGTAAAACTCAGTTTTCTTTTTTTTTTTTTTTTTTTTTTTGATTCTGCATCCATACATAAGCTAGGTTCATGCCATGATGATTAATGGTGGATCCAAGTGCGTGAAGCAAACCATTTAAATAAAAAAATCTGATACTTAATCCATTCAATTTATAATCATATATGATTTGCGTGATAGAATAAATATCCGGAGTCCGAAAACTTTTATGCTTAGCCTGATCTTATACGTAGCTTGATAAATCTATAATCAATTAATATAGTTTTGGTTGCGCAAGGCTCGCAACCAAAACTAAAGTTGAGTAGAGAGAGAGAGAGAGAGAGAGAGAGGGTTCGATAAAGATCAGGAGACATAGTAGAATTAGAATCCACGACGACTTTCCTTCTTGCTTCCTATCCTGATTCCAACCACAGTGGGATAAGCCCCGGTGCCCTCTCTCTCTCTCTCTATAAAACTCACCCTTAAACCCTCCCTTCCTCTCAACAACCTCTGCATTCTTTCCTATAGCTCTCTCTCTCTCTCTCTCTCTCTCTCTCTCTCTCTCTCTCTCTGTATTCTTTCCTAGGTCTCTCTCACGGACGCACAATACCATGTCAAAGGTTTTGGTCTGCTCTCTCCCCTCTCTCAGGTAACTAAGCAACCAGCAGTAGTTGCACCTCAATATTGGGCAATCACCTATCAGCCTTAATCTATATTATCTATTCTTTATTATTATTTCTCTCTTCTTTTTTTTTTTTTCTTACTTTTTATGTGTTGTTTTATAGCCGACGGTCTTACAGTGTGGCCGTGGAGAGCGCTGAGGCTGCGCAGACGGTGGCAAAAAAGACGTCAGCGACGATGGAGACGACGACAATGAAATCGGATGGATCTGCTAAGAAGGAGAAGGAGATATTCTGGATGAGAGATCCAAAGACGGGTTGTTGGATTCCTGAAAATCGATTTAATGAAGTCGATGCAGTGGACCTCCGAGCCCGACTACTTTCTAAGAAATATTGAATATATATAAATATATAGTTTGATAGATAAAAGGATCGCTCGTATTTATGTTTCACTTCTTTTCTTCAACGAAGATTTGATATGAGTTGGTCAATAAAGGCGAGATGATGAGACATGTTATTTGATAGACGTCTTATTTTTTTTATTTTGAGACTTAGACTCAATTGGTTCCGTAAATGAAAAGGTGGATTTCAGGGATCAAAGCATACTTTCCTTTGATAAATCTCTAAAAAATGAGTAAAGAACAAATGAGTAAAGAACGGCACATATGCCCTTTACCATAAAATAATTGATTTAAACCAATCATATTCCATTATTAAATACATATATATATATTCTAATATATATTTTTTATATTAATAATTATATATTGTATAATATTATAACAATATAATGTAATAAAATTATAAAATGGTAATATTATATAATAACAAAGTTTTCAACTTAAGTGGGATCGCCAACCTGAATCCTTTTTCAATCACAATATTATAATATTATAATGATATTATAATTTAATTATAATATCATTATTTGAGAGTTTTTGAATTAAAAAAATTGTTTGTGATGCGAGGCGTAGCTTTTCATTTCTCCAGAGAAGGGTCGGGAAGGAAACAGTGGGCAACGATTAAAAAAAAAAGAGCGAGGTTAGCGATAATGATCATTTTGGAATAATAAAGAATTGAAAAGATAATAAAATTAGAGTCAATCCTGTTCCATTCATCTGGTAATTTCCTGTTTTATGTTAAGTAGCAACATGTTTAAAGTTTGCTTTATTTTTTCTGACCTTTGCTTGTAGGAGAACTGCATGGAAATCTATTTTTTCCCCTGAAAGCTTGCATCAAAATCTCTAACATTTTTCTTGACGAAATCTTATTTCTTTTTTCATGAATTTCCTTGCAACCGAAGACATCCTCACAAATGAGACCTAACTAACAGCAGGACAACCAAGAATTCAAACCATATATAAATGCTAGCCATGAGAATAATTCCCATGCATAAGAGATGACCTATTACAACCTTTTTCTTAAATAAAAAAAAAGCGATAATATTTAATTCTTACTAATTTATCACCACAAATTATAATAATCTGATCTCCTATGAAAGAGGATAAAAAAGATAACTAAGATTATCAAACTCTGATAATTTTAAATTACGCTCTTAGCTTTCATATAAATATTTAATAATAATTAATCTAATTATATATTTAATTTATACTAAATTTATTTAAATATTTAATATTATATTTATATTTAATATATACTATAATATTTTATATTAATATTAAATTTAATATTAATATAACAAAATAAAATTTTAAATTTTAAATTATGAATGTTTATAATTTTTTTGCATATTAAATTATTATATAACATTTATATATTATATATTAATATATATTAAATAATAAAATATTTAATAAGAGGTAAATTTAATTATATTCAAATGTAGCTAAGTTTAAATCCGATCATCTTCACCTTCACATAGTTTACAGATATCTAAGAATGAAAAAAGTGAAAAAAATGAGAAAGATGAAATAACTTTAAAATCCATATGAATTCAAGAATGAAAAAAATGATCACTGAAAAAAACGAAAAAAATGAGAAAGATGAAATAACTTTAAAATCCATATGAATTTAAGAATGAGAAAAATGATCAAATCCTAAATTTGATTACATTCAGATGTAATCAAATTTATCTCTATTTAATAATATTATAATATAATATATTATATTATTAAATATTTATAATATTCAATAATATAATATTTTTATAATTGATTTATAAAGAATATTAATTTTTATAAAAACATTTCATATCCTTACAAAAGCAGCTTAAAAAATAAAAATAATAAAATTTAAAAATATAATAAATTAATTACTACAGTTTATTACTTTGAACGAAATGCGATAACCTTTTATTTTTGAAATTATCAAGTGTAAAACCAGATTTCTAGAAATGTTGAACCAAACACCGCCTAAGACCTTGGTCACATGAGATGACCTATTCCAACCTTTTTTTTTTTTCTGTCAGGAGAGGGGAAACCAATCAAGATAAATTACCAAAATCTAACTTGAGGATCCAGGAGAGCTATCCCAAATCTCTTTGACGGCATTGTTGAGAACAGCCACCAAGAAAGAAAAAAGAAAACACTTTTAACCCTATGATACCATCATCCGCATTTAGCAGTCCAAAACAGTGGTCTCAACAATAATCTACCAGTCATTTAGTAAAAGCTCAGATCGCACAATCAGTGGACATACAGATGTCAAACAAATTATATTCCCCACATTTTCCCTTTGCAGAGGAAAACACTGTTTATATTTGATTCTCCATCACCAATTGCAAAATAATACAAGCCAAAAAGAATGAACCGCCCAGATAGTTTCCATGAAACATAAAAAGAAGAGCACTACTGCAAGATTAACAGAAATTCTAATAGATGGCTCAAAAACCAAAGAGCAGTTCACAGATTGATTGGCTCCACTGTTTCATATGTGGTGGCTAAGCTTGCACTTGGCAACACAAAACTGTTCCAGAGGGCTTGATTATAGGTATAGCTGAATGAGTTCATCACTTACAACGGATGGTGTAAGAACACCAAGATCTGTGAAAAGGAGGGTGAGATACTGAGGCGGAGTATAGTCGCTTGCAGATGTTTCAACCTCAACGCCAGAGGGGGTAGGAACACCAAAGTCTATGGGGCGAAGTGGAGGTGCTAGGTCCTTCTGGTCCAATGGATACAGTCGTGCAAACTGCAAAAGTTCTCCAGAGTCATGATAAAAATACAATAGCAGGTGTTTCTCGAGCAAAATATCAGAGCCAAATGTATCTCCAAAAGCAAAATAATAATGATGACGACAACAATGATGATGATAAAAGAGTTTCTCTGATTAATCAAAAACAAAACACACAAAAAAGTTGATATATATTCCCAATTTATTTAGCCAAAAATTCACCTTGAGGACCATCTTAAATGGCACAACTTTCCAGAGTACATCAAAATTTTGAATTGGACCTCTCATTCAAATAAATTTTGACAACTTGGCATAGAAGTTGATGATTAAGTTTCATGATCAAGGAAAATCAAAAAATTAGGTTACTTTCTAGACCTAATTTTAGTTACTAACAAAAATTTCAGAACTGATTTCTGAATTTGAACAGATATGTCGTTGAGCTCTACCATCATGCATCCTTTGGGAAACGTCATCAGAACTATCAGAATTCTGATCTAAACCTGCTGCAGCTTGGACTTAGCCTGTCATATGCTATATGCAATTTCTTTGGTGCTTCGCATGGCTGCAGAAATTGCTGAGCATGAAGGCTTCAATCTCCTTGCAGGGATACAGCTCCTTCATCAATGACCAACATCTTGCTGGCACTGGTTGAATCATCAGAAATCTATCAATTAAACTTCCAAGGAGAAAAGGATTTCGTTGTGATAAATTTCCTTGGCACGCTGAACTGGTGGTTGTCCTAGGTTCTCAGGTTTTCTCACCAAGCATGCTGGCTGATGAACCATCAAATATAAAGTGCATATGAACAAAAATCAGCATAATTGACCACTAGAAGCAAGCAAGAGCTGCCATTCAAGATTTGGTTAGGCAATGATGGTGGAACCTAGAACTGTCGAACATCACCATTTGCGATAGATCAGAAAGCAGAAACCTTTCAGATCATGAGGTTCACCAAAATGTTAAAAGCTCAGGAGCAATAATATTATTGGACTAATCTTCTATATAAGGCATGAACATTCTTTTTTGTTCTTGCTTGTCCTATGTAATGCTTGAAGCAACATTACTGGTCCTTTTGATGAATGAATGAATTTGAATATAGCACTCCCTAGGGTAGAAATGGACCAGGAATTTCTTCCTTTTTCCTCTAAGCAATGATCTTCCCGTTACTTATTTGTTTGCCTTCTCCTGGCCTGGTTATCAACATTTTTCTATTCTAAAATATTTCTTCGCTCCTCTTGGAGACCACTGTTTCCTAGATACAAATATGAGAATTAGATTCAAACACGTGTCAAGGTGTCTAACTAAGCAAGAGAAGGCACAAGAAATGTTAGAAAAATAACGTTTTGCAAAGTCATTTTAATACCTACAGTGTTGACCAATCTTTATAGAAAAACAAAAGTTCAATTTTAATATCATTTTTATTGGGTCAAACTCATTGTCGGGATCTCTTAACTCTACTAGCTTCTAAAAGATGCAATTGAAAAATAATGGTAAGTAACCAGGCATCCGACACAAATACTATTTGGATGCATATCAGCATTAATTCTAGGAGTTGGACGCAATGGCCTAGGTAACATATCTGGAGACATATTTTCCTTCTCACACGTGCAAACACAAAGTGCAAGCAAGGCAATCATACAATCAAATGACTCAGAGATCAACCCAAACCATTGATTCCTTATCATTTGCACAATGGCAAAAGTCTCCAATCTATTACTAGCATTATGATGTGATGACACTCCAAATTTCATCTTAAGCCAATTGCAACTTGTCAATAAATCATCTAGATCAGTTACAAGCATAGCTGGAGAACAATCTCTGAGAAGGAGCAGGTTTTGGTGGTGTTTGTGATGGAAAGGTTGATGAGGAGGGTTCTGGTTTTCCCTGCTCGAATGACCATGATAGAGGAGATTAAAGTTGGGCCTGTAATGAGAAAATGATTTTAAAAGGATTATTAGAAGATGCAAACTGGGAAATTTGAAATTAAGGTGTATGAGGGGAAGAGGAGGTTACAAAAAATTTGGACTCTGTGAAAAGTAGGCTTGGAGGCAGTTGGATTCAGAGAATCCCTTGTCAGATCAGTTGAGCTAGTTCAAGTCAAGTTGAGCCTTCTGACCTAGTTGTGCTCCATCAGGTCCGGCCCATTTGGGCTTCAGACCACACTCAAGTTAGGTTTAGGACAGAGCCTAAAAATATTTTCTTTGAGCTTAGGCCCGAATTGAAGCCTGAAACTTTTTCCAATCCAGGCTCAGGAACAGGGAAGCCCAATCTGATCCGACCCAGTTGCAACCTTACCAATGCATCATGCATTGCACCTTCACTGTGGCCACATCATGCCCATTTGATACATTATCACCAAGTTTAACATGGAAAGAGCTCCAAGGGGAAGCATTTATATTTAAGATAAAGCAAAGCAAGTATTTATTAGAGACCGGAGCATTATCTGTAATCATATTATATAAAACATTATATCAAATATGAGCTTCGAGCCAAGGCAGCCCAAGCCTAATAGTATTCTTTTTGCGCCTTCAATTCAGAAGGCAGCCTATATACAAATATAATTTTCCCTCCATCAAATCCTGTCTGATAGGCCTTAAGCTAGCTTGGGGCCCATTTCCAACCCTAGTGCTTCCCCATCGAAGTAACATTATTGGTTGTATCATTACTTGAGTACACCTACTAAAGCTAAAAAGCTCATATCTTAAGTGAGTTAAGGGTATGGATGTTTGAAAATTGAGATATCTCGAAAGAACTTTCTAGCTCAAAATAAAACATAAGGTCATTTGAGATGAAAATTGAAGAGCAGTATTTATATATCATTCATTGCTATTAATAAGAAATATCCCACCAAAAGTCCAATCAAATTTCCTTCTAGCTCTCTCTTTGGCTTCCATTACTTTTTTATTTGCATTTAACTTGTGCATCTAAGATTTATTTAAAAAATCAGAGATCAACAATTATTAAAGAACTTAAATGAAATGTGATCCAAATCTTACTCCATTAGCTTTCTTTTATTTATGTTATAACATTTACAATGTTTAAAACACAGTATGTCGTACCAGAATGCATCATCTCATATTGGACATATCGAACCATACTATTATCGAACCGAGACTTGGTATAAGAGGTGCACCAAGTCTCAATATGTCAAACCGAGCCCCCTACTAGACATACTGATATTGACCGGTTTGGTACCATCACGGAATCTGACACTGAGATTGCAAATCTTGGTTCAAAGCAATATGTTTACCCTAGATCACATTAGTATGGAAAGTAAACATTTGTGCATGATCCAACCCAACATGAAGCAAAGCCTATTAGAATATCAAAGATATGAAGATGATGATGACTGAATCAATGATGAAAAACATAGGTAAAATGTCAGCGGAATTACTGGTCAAAATTCACATTAGAGCCCAAGCAACAGAATCAAAGTACAGAAAAAGGTCCAACATATGATACTTTAGATGTTAACAAATTCACAACATAAAATTTCAGTAAAGGCTAAGGAGTGGCATAGAACAAACTTTGGTATATGGAACAGCCTTCACCAGGAATCCAATCTCATGATCCCTCAATAATCCAGAGACAAACATAACTATGTGATCATATATTGTGCAATTCTTGGCTGAAAAAAATCAAAATTATCTTCTTTTTATTGTGATACAACAGTTTGCCAACAGAACAGTGCTTATTAATCTGTAAGGAAAGGAAACTCCACATGCAGCTCTACTAAAAATTCAATAGTAAGCAAGAATTACTTGTTTTTATATTCTGACATTTACATGCAAGGCCCAAACATCCTTGCTGTTCAATGCAGATTTCATTTTTGAGTGTTGCAAATAAGTTGAAAGCAAATAGATGTGATGTGAAAAGTGATACCTTGTAACTCTCAGCAGCAACATAAACAGGTTTATTCATGCTGTGGGCCACTAATGCAATTTGATATGTTCCCATCATGTTGATGATGCCTCCACTTTCAACGACCCCATCAGCACCAACAAAGACCATGTCAACCTCATCCATGCTATAGGCCACTGCAGAATCAATCAGAAGCTTAACTGGAACACCTAGTGCAGCGAGCTCATTTGAGAATCGTAAACCCATCCTGTCCGGTCTTCCCTCTAAACATAAAAAAAGAACATGCCAGCATTTGTGAAGATCGATGCCTACAAAGCAAATCTATGAATGAAAAGTGCACTAATGGAGGACCTGTACAAAGAACTCGAAAGAGTTTCCTATTGGATGCTGCTAACTTCAAAACTTCCAACACAACTCTTGAATAACCATGAACAAGGATTGTACAACCATCAAGTATAAAGTCTTGACTAAGCATGGCAATCGTCCGGCGTGCCTGGCATATGGATTTGCTGTGTTAAAATAAATTTCGGCTAGTAAAACAAAAGAATAAAGAGATAATCCATGACATGTTATTTGCCTTCAAAGAGATTTCACCAAATTTTTCACCACGCTCAATCAAACGGAGTTTTGCAGCATCAAAGTCTTCGTATTCCAAAGCTGAAGTTCTGGTTACATATCGCATAAACAAATCACAGCCAGCTGACAAAGATATAGAGGTTCTGTCCCATGACTGAAATGTCAATATGAAATAGGCTGTCAATTGACCACTAGCTTAAATATGCAATCAAAGTCAGTTATGATGTTAATGAAACATCTCTTATTCCTGGAACAGACACTGCATGGAGCAACAAAATGTGCTTTATAATTTTATCCTATTTTCTTTTCATTGGGAAAAAAGATATGAAACTAAGCATGATAGGTCAAACCTCAAAATGGTAACCTACTTAAACAAAAGGATCCAACAAGCAATTTCCATTGATAAGAAAGCTACACCCTGGTTAGCCAAATCAGCAGCTTAGGTGCAACAGCAGGAAAAAATAGTTTTCAAACAAAAAAAAAAATGTGAATAAGTAATCACCTCAAAGCATATGCGAGATAACATATATCTTAATATAAGCCAAATATTTTCTAGAAATTATTGAAAAATGTATCATATGTAGTAAAAAACAATAAACAATAAACAAGAACTGCATTTATCAATAAAATAAAATTTGTAAATAGGACAGTAATAAAGGAAAATTAATGTAAGGCAAGTGGTAGGAAGCAAACATGGAAGTGGAAACAAGATTCAGAAGCAGGGGAGCACCCTATGTACACAATTCCAGCTACAAAGCTAGGCTATCAAAGTGCAAGCTAAAATGATCAGAATATTGCTTGAAGAAAAATCAGCCAAATAACCATAAAAGAGACAACATGCAATTATTATAAGTACAGCATCCAGTTATATGTCTTTAATTCAAAGACACAAATTTTATTAAATTAGGAGCTTGGATAAATATTCTCAGAATAACATAGCAAGATGTTGCTAAATTTAAAAAGAAAGCACTACAAGCTGCAAGGAAGCTATCATAATTCCTAAGGAGGATGGTAGGTAAATTGGATACAGGAAGGAAAACTTATCACACAAAATATGATTATAGGTATCGAATAAATGTTAATCTTACAAATAGAATGAAAATGCCAACTGATAAGAGTTATAAGAATGAGATAGTATGCACTAGAAAAAGGCACAATAGGCTACATCAATTGAGGAAAAGTGCTGGAAAGGCACCCTAAGATTCTATGAATGGAACTTCTGAATTAATTTTCATAAAGTCAAAGTCAAAGTATCTTTTACCATGTAATAGTACCAAAAAAAGAATCCAAAAGAAGTAGGAAATATTCAACATAAGGCTTCACAGTTATAATTACGGCTATAACCAATTGTTTCAATAGTTGTTTAACTAGGATGGGCAATCATCATGATTTAACCACAATTTCACAACACTGAAAGAATTTGCAATTTTAATGTAGGAGCGTATATTGGAGCTACTGATTAGGCAGCCTTAGCATTGGAACTGGATTCAAAACACTACTTGTCTGTTACTAAATTTTACCAAACCAGATAATTACAAAACATGTTTTTATGTACACAGGCTTTTATTAAACCAATCAAAACTTAATTTTCATAAATCCCATTCTTCAAATGTTGTGCCAAGCCAGTTTTCAAAAAACAGGTTTTATGGAAAATGACCAAACAAGGGTTTTAATAAAACTTGTTCAATTTCAGGTTCAGCGCCAGAATATCTTAGATATACCTGACAACCAAACAGCTCCCAAGTATTATCCATTTAACAAGTTAAGAATCTGGATGTAAACAAGCAATTCGTAGTGTAGCAAATAGTTATTTATCTTTATAAGCTGATATTGAAAAGATAAAAATAGGATCAGATCAAAAAAAAAAAAAAAGGAAGAAACTTTAAACTTATACATGCAAAGAATGCTTCGATTTGTATAAATGTTAATATCTATGTGTTGTGCA
This sequence comes from Metroxylon sagu, assembly GCA_017589505.3. NCBI lineage: Eukaryota > Viridiplantae > Streptophyta > Magnoliopsida > Arecales > Arecaceae > Metroxylon > Metroxylon sagu. The sequence continues at coordinate 1,199,161 of JACVBY030000640.1, read as the reverse complement.
TTTGCTATAAATCATTGAAAAAATATACACAAGGATCAATAATCAAGCTCATTTGCAAATTGTGTGCCTGTTACAAATATTTCTGCCACGTGAAGAAGAACTCATTCAACGTTTTAACATCCATATGTCATACAACAACCTTATTTTGGCTCTTAATCCAAGATGAAGAATCCAAATGTCAAGAGATTTGCCAGCACTAGACAGGTTTTAGCCCACGCATAAACAAAGTTCTGCACTTTCAAGAGATCATATACGCCTAGAGACATCCTAAAGACAAGGATCTCCCACTAAAATTGCGATCGCATTTTCTGGATGAACCATAAAGAGATTTGCAATTGATTATTTATTCATCAGGTAATCAAAGGAGAGGACTGAAAGTGGAAAGTTTAGATTGGTTTAGCACTAATATCCACAAAGAGATATATTATTCTCCCAAAAAATTTTACTTTTACGTATATCAGGTTATCCTATCCCAAAAATTGATTCTCTATCGATTAGCCAGTCAAAGAAGAGGACTATAACTGGAAAGAAATTTGACCTTGAGAGTGTCGGAAGCCTTCTTGAGCTCGATTTCGAGCTCCATCATGGTGGTGGCCTCGCAGGAGCGGATGACAGCGGCGAGGGCCATGATGGCGGCGACGGCCTCGGCGAGGTCGGGCTTCTTCCGCCAGTAGTTAAACTCGTCGATGACGCTGAAGGGCTTACCGCCGCTGCCGCCGGAGGACCCGGCCCTGGAAGAGGCGGCGGCGGCGGCGGCGGAGGGCGGCGCGGTGCCCTGGCCGACGGCGGCCTGGGCCTGGGCGAGCCAGTCGCTGCTGACGACAGCGTGGTGCTCGGCGCCCGTCTGGTAGTAGGCGGAGATGCCGTGATTAGGGTTAGGGTTTTGGTCCATGGGGACGAGGGGGGAGGTGGAGGATGAGGGGGGCGGGGCCGAGTCGCGCGGATCGTAGGAGGAGGGCTCCTGCCGCTGCAGCCGGCTGTCGAGAATAAAAGAAGCGGATCTCCGCCACATCTCTCGCCTCTCTTCTTATTGCGAAAGATCGAGAATCCTCCACACTTTTTTTGAGGCAAAGGAATATCGGCAGCAGAGAGAGAGAGAGGAGAGAGAGAGAGAGAGAGAGAGGAGTCCAGATTAGTAATTCCCGCAATGATGTAAAAGGATTTATATGTAGACAATAAATATCATAAAACTTGCCGCACTTTTATCAAAACAATCTTTTTATTTTGTTATAAAACATGTAAATAATTTTAATTGACCGTCTACCTCACCGCATTATTTTAAATTTTTTTAAAAAAATTAAAGAATATATATGCCTAAGTGCTTGTACATGTTGTATACATGCATCTATGTCATAGGTTTGACCACGTGCCAACCAGTCAATCCAATCCAACCCAATTCAATCCATTCAAAGTTTCACACGTTTGAATACTGAATGAATCTTAGTTAGATCTTCAAACTTCATGGTTCAGGCTGAGATTGGTTCTTTGGGACTTAACTAAGCCTGTTCAAATATATATATATAGACCCAATAGCCTCGCGTTTAGCTGTTAGCCTATGAGTCTTGATGTTTAATTAGCTCTAATTCTGATATTAAAATATAAGGTATGATCCTTCTGCTATACTGCGATACTGCAAGAGGGCAACCATTTGCATGGCGGTGGCAAGTGCCATGCATGGCAGGCTTAAATAGGGTTGGATCATTAGCAGATCCGTTAATAAGTCTAGATACCCTCCTATCATTTGAATTGAAAAATTAAAAGAGTTTGCTCATCTCTTTTCTATGCGTCTCTCTACCAAGAATCCTCGTATTGTTGTTGAAGGCTAAAGTGAAGCGGAGCAAGCTGGTGGACTAATCGCTCAAAGGTAAGCGTAGGCTCACAACAACGATTCCCGAGTGTTGGATTTATGGTTTCAAAATAAATTTAAATAATTTGTTTTTTTTAAAAAAAAAGAAAAGATCTCATATTTTTTTTAAAAAATGAGAAGCCATCTATTTAATTTAATTTAATTTATTATCTTTAAATAAGTTCTTAATATAATTTTTGAATTTCAAAAAAAAAAGAATTTATGGGTGTTACAAATAGATTAATAAATACTTCTTCTAGTCCTACAAACAAAGCATGCTAAAACTCTAGCCTGATTGAAAGGAGAAAATTAATCACTTATAAATATTATTCTAATTATCTTGGGAAGTTTAACAATTGAAGGTATACGCGACTGCTTCCAACAAGCTTTCTCCTAGGTTACCTCGTACCTCAATTTTTCCAAAAGAGCCATTAGAGCTTTCTATGAGGGCTAGAAGAGTTTATGATTGAGCTTCAACTAGCGAATTAGCGCAAACACTTCCTCTTCAACTAGAAGAGCATGATTGTCTCGGTTATGTCAAAGGGAGGAGAGAGTCTGGGAGGCCACTAAGGAAGCTATCGGCCATAGTTCGATCATTTCGTTCCATTGTGAAGGTAGCTCTCATGGGGTTCAAATTGATGAATGACCTATTTGATGCCCTTCAAGACCTACCTTATTATCTGATGAGTCTCTCCCTGATTGAGGCATTCATTGGCAAGCATCTAACTTCGAGCAAGAGTGGATTCAAACAGGGAGTATTATATTTCTTCAGGCATTGAACACCTCGCGGGTCTCAAGGAGCTCCACATGCTTGGAATGCATGAGAAATTTATTTAGAAGCTAAGGAGGAAAGAGGGGACAAACTAGGGGAGGGTCGAGAACATCTCAAGAAGAAGAAGAGAATGGAGATGACCGCAAAGGTAGTTGATAGGAATGGGAGCAAGTAAACTAGTATGGTTGACTATCAATTCATTCGTTCTTCGACCTATGAAGTATATCATACCTTTAGATCTCTGCTGCTAGCACCTCTATTGTACCATAATTCTTAATGAGCATATTAATTTTGTTAAATCTTGATGAGCATATTCGAAATTAAGATTTGAATATACAATCAGATCAGATTGAGATCAAGCATGGTCTGATTTCATCGGACTCATTTGTAACCCTAAAAAAGAGAGGATTAAGTTATTTTATCTTTTTATGAGAGTAATTTATTCTTTAGTTAAGGTACATGGATTGAGAGGAAAAAACAAAAAGCATTTATGGTAAAGAAATAAATTGTTTTACTAATTATTTCTAAGCTAAGTAAGGTAAATGAATTAGACGGAGGAAGCGTAAAGCAATTATGATATTAAAGGAAGATAATGTGAAGTTTCAGGCAAGGAAAGAGATATTATGCCAAGAGGAAGGAAATGCCGCGTGAAGAATACTTTAATCATCATTATATTAAAATATTTTTAACATCAACGATAATGATTTTATTAAATGTCATTTATATAATCTAATATAAGGCTCTTGTAGTAATATACATAGATTTTATTTGGAGATAAATTTAGTTATATTCGTATGTAGCTAAATTCAATTCTGATCACTGCCCTTATTATTAAATTTGTTCGAATCTTGAAATCAAAAAGTCACCCATTAACCATTATTTTTGATTTTTTTAAAAAAAATATATTTATGTTACATATGATATTATCTTTGTAAAGTATAAGAGTAGAAGAATACGGATATGACTTATGTCCTTATTCTTCAATTAAAAAAATATGGATACAACTCATAATCCTGTTCTTCAGTAAAGAAGTATATGAGGAATACAACTCATATCTCTATTCTTCAATTAAAAAAATAGGGATATGGTTCATATCTCTATTATTTAATAAAGAAGTAAATGAGCAACAAAATAAGGATAGATATGGCTTATATTCCTTTTCTTTACTTAGAAGAATAAGGATACGGCTCTTATTTATGTTCTTTAGTGAAAAAGTATATGAGTAAAAGAATAGAGACATAGTTTATATTTCTATTCTCCAATAAGAATAGGAATATGACTTATATCTTTATTTTTCAATTAAGAAGTACATGAGCAATAGAATAAATATATGGCTTATATCTTTATTCTTCAATTAAAAGGATAGATATGTAGTTTGTATATTTATTTTTCAATGCAATAAAAATTATTTTAAATATAATGTATTATTAAAAAATAAGATGCATTGATGGAGATGAAATAGATGCGATAAATGATGGTTAATGAATAAATTTTTTGCTTCGAGATTCGTATGGAGTTAAGAATGAAAAAGATAAACAGATTTATTCTTAGTTATAAAACTAATTTTTCTTTATTTATGTTGCGTGCAGCCGACCTTTTCATTCGTCCCAACCTATAAATGTTAACAAGTTTTATATAAAATTGATAAGATATTAGGTATGATATATAAAATTATTTAATTATGTTTAAAAGATACTTTTGTGGACTTTTAAGTTAGATCCGTATAAAATAAGATGCTGGTTTTAAATAATAATAATAATAATAAAAATATAACAAGTGGACAGAATAGATGGAGTCGACCACATCATATCCATCCAATCTGCCCTGGCTTAAAGTGACATGGTGGATTGATGGCTTGGATGTTTGAGACACGTCACCATGCGCACGTTTTTCCCAAGACTTCTACAAACAATACCGAAATGGCGGACCGACGAGTTGGATCTTCAGGGATTCGTTGCCATCCGCGCGTTTGCCCACGAGACGACCGTGGTCTCGAGTCCAGTTTTTCACTACGTGGTCTCCCGATATTTTAAACTATCAATTTTTAAGCATCAAGTGCGGTGGACTATTTGAGATTGAACCGAGCCACATGATACCACGACCGACCCACTGTTTCCTCGTTCATATGCAAAGAATTTATAAGAGGACAAAACTAGGTTGCCTCTGTTTAATTATTTGGTGCATGGATCTCGACTTAATATATAACATGTATACCATCATCTCACTTAAAACATGGCACACGGTTACTTTCACCCTTTCAAATAGTCTGAGAGATACCTATCATTTAGGTATCTCACGACAAACATTTAAAGAATCATATCTAAGTTTCACTCAAGTCAACCTATCAATTTATCTGGCTTACCTTATTGGATAAGCCATTAATGTAGATTCAAAACAGCATAGAAATGTTTGGAGGCTTACAATTATTTTCTTCCAAAGACTTATTTAATGAACCTAAACATCCCTATAAAATTCTAGTGGCATATTTATGGATTTATAACCTAAGAGAACTGAGATTCGATAGTGAGATAATTAACTAAGTTGATGGGAATTGTCCAACATTTTTTTTTTTTTTTGCTTATTCTACATGTATAAACAAAAATGTTTAATTGTTCAAAATGTTCATTTTCTATGAGAAAAATTGTCAATAATCACATTGTGCTATAGCATCCATTAACATAATTATCGCAATTATTAGTTACTAATTTATTTATTTTCCTTAATATATGTAACTCAAATTAATTTTGTTTTTTGGATATTAAATATTATCGTAAATTTTTGAAGATTATCTTTATACCTTGTCAAGTGGCATTAGAATCCCACCAGTTCTTCGTTCCATCATGCAGGGTCAAGATTTAAATGTACATACAATGACCATGCATGATATACATAAGGGAAATAATTATCGATTTTAATTAAATGTTTTTTTTAAAATAATATAATTTTATATATGCATATTAATTTTAGTGAGCTAAGTTTTCTCTAATCTCTTGCTTAAATAAAAGATTGAGCTAAACTATATAAATCAAAAAATAAGAATAGCTGCAGTTGTGAGAAGAATGATGGCAAGTGCAATGAGTGAGATGTCTGGCTTTCCTAAATCAAAATTCTTTGGTACAAAATAACTTAAAGTATAGTTATTAATTTACAGGAAAAAAAAAAAGGTAACCGGTCTGAACTGTGTTGCTATAACAAATTTTGTTAAGAGATTCAATATAATAATTAAATTATTTGATAAGCTCACAACTTATTTTGTATTACTTTTATTTTTTATTTTTTATTTTTAAAATAAAGAAATAAAATTTGATTAAAAAATTTGTTTGGTTATGGGTAATTTGGAATCAATATATTTGGTCTACATGACAAATCAATAGGAAATCTTACTTGTTTCTTAACAAGAAGAACTTCTGCGAGATGAATTGTTATTATTTTTTTATTTTTAAAAGCAACATTTATTATTTATAAAAAAAAGTAAAAATAATTTTTTTAGTTTCTTTTTTAAATATTTTGAAAATTGAAATAACTTTTTTAAAAAGTAATTTTTAAAAATGTCTCTTACAATCAAAAATAAAAATAAAAATATATTTCTATTATTAAAATTAAAAAGTAACAATGACTACAAAATATTTTTTTATGCTTCGATATAATGATCAGCAGCTTATATTTGGCAAGGAGTAATAAAATGATTGTTGGTTACTATTCCAAGGGGAAGGGTTCTCAGGTTAGTCATTTACTTTTTGTTGATGATTACTTATCATTCTCTGAGGCCCATGCATTCGATTGTGCTCACTTCAAAGAGGTTATAGGAGATTATTGTGCTTAATCAGGATAAGTATTTATCTTAAAAAATTTATGGTGATTTTTAGTCTAAAAATCAATGATAACATCGATATAGTGTTGGCAAGTATGCTGGGGGTTCACAAAATTGTGGATATTATGATGTATTTTGAAGGTTTACATTAAAGGCAAAAAAGATAAAGAAAGTAAATACTCAAATGATAAAAGAAAGAATCAATGCCAGACTTAATAGTTAGAAATGAAAAGCATAGATACACTCTAATCTTTACTGTAGTTGTTCCATATAGTTTTCTATTTTGATTTAAGAAAACTATTAGAAGTTTCTTATGGGGTCGGCAGTAGTGTCATCTACTCCATATCTTAGGATAATACTACAAGGAGAAAAGGTTGGATGGTTTAGAAATTCTAAAGATCAAATTACAATGGATTACATAACTAAGCATAGTAGGCAATAGAGTTATTTTTCATCAACATAGCTGGTATTCATTTCAAGATTATTATGCTCTTAAATTTTATCTATAAATATATCTTTCGAAAGGTAAATTAACAAGTTAATTATCTTACAAATTTTGCTGCAGCTTCCATGGATGGTGCATATTTGTGTGGTATTTTTTTTTTTTTTCCAGAGCTACGTTTTTTTTTTTTCCAGTTGTTGATGCTAGAGAAGCTGATGCCCCTCCTTGAACAAACCTCCCCCCCTCCCCAAAAAAAAAAAAAATAATAATAATAATAAAAAAAGGGGTTAGAGTTCTCCTGCTCGCCTACAGGCTGAATTGGAGCGTATTGCTTACAATTCCATTTATAAGGTCCCTTGAGCTTCTTCCGCGGAGGAGAGAGAGAGAGAGAGAGAGAGAGATAAAAGCGGAAGAACGAGCGAGGAGAGAGAACGGGCGACGGGGACGGGGACGGGGACAGGGAGAGCGTGAGAAACTTATTCGATTTTTATGAATTTCTTCTAAGATTATTGTTGTGAATTTCCGTGAAATCGGCTCAAATCTTCGCTCCGATTCTCTGTGACGCGTGGAGGAAGGGAAAATGTGTGTGAGTGGATGGCGCGGAGGGGATTCCAGGTGCCGGTTGACATCTTCGTCCTTTTTAATTTAAAAATCGCTCATTCTGGACCTCTCCAACGATTCTGGGATCGATTTCTCGGCCTCAGAGACTCATCCATTGATGGGATTATCTGCCACCATTGCGAGGCCCTAGCGGTCCTTCGCGGTTTCTCTTCTCGCGGAGGGAATCATCCGGGGCAGTTGGGGGTTCTGGTTCCCAGCTGGTCGTCGTCTTCGATTTTTGGGCGGTTTTTGGGATAGGAATGGTGGTAATTTGAGCAGAAATTTGACTCCGATCGCCTCGTTGTTTGTTTTGATGGTTTCCGAGGAAGAAGAAGTTTTTATTTTTTGGGATGTATCAGCATTTGTTTGATTGTTCTATTTCTAGGGTTCGAGACCGGTAATGGAATAGCTGACCAGTTTTGATTCTGTTTTTCTTCTTTTGGAGGGGTGGTTTCGTAGTTGCGGTTGAATTAGCGACAATTTGAGTACTCTGTGGCCCAGCATTTGCCGTGGAGGTGCCTTGAGGGCAGTTGAATTTCCTGGAACCAAGGTTTTCTATCCGTATGGAGCTAGGGTTTGAATCTGGGTTGCTTTAAATGGTGAGAGTATCGGGGCCCTTTGGGAGAATCCTGGTTCTCTCTTTGTTCCCATTGCACAAGAAGGCTGCCATCCTCCCTTACGATTGATCGGGGTCGAGTTTTTACTGATGTTTGTTCTAAATTTTCGCAGGAAGATTTCAAGGTTATTATTTTTGAATGTTTCAATTGAATTGCTGGTTGTATGTTTAGAACAATCAGTTGGTTTGGGTAATTTCGATATAGAATTCAGCAGGATTCCATCAGAGACTAGATCAACCGGTGCTAGCATTTGATCATCCCATTGGCTACGTACAGCTTCTGCTTGGCCTTTTCCAGAGAGGAAGCCGAGTTATATTGTTGTTGTTGTTGTTGTTTGTTTGTTTGTTTGTTTGTATATATGTATGTATGTATGTATTTTTGTTTGTTTGTAATTGAGGTGGGCACAGAGGGTTGAAAATAGAGGGTTCTGCTGTTTGGTTTTTGTAGCATAAGATGAATATTTCAGAATGACTGGCGTTTGGAGGGTCCATCATCGATGGGAAACTCCGATAAGGTATTATCTGAGATGGTTGACATTCTTAAGTCTTGGATCCCTCGACGGGCTGAGCCTGAGAATGTATCAAGGGACTTTTGGATGCCAGACCACAGCTGTAGAGTTTGTTATGAGTGTGATGCGCAATTCACAGTCTTCAACCGCAAACACCATTGCCGTCTTTGTGGGCGTATTTTCTGTGGAAAGTGCACTGCAAATTCTGTCCCTGTTTTATCTGATGATCAAAAGAGTGGCCGTGAAGAGACTGAGAGGATCCGAGTTTGTAACTTTTGTTTTAAACAGTGGAAGCAAGAAGTAGCAGCAGCTGATCATGGGGTTCGGGTACATGGTGCAGCCTCTAGTCCTTCACTTTCAACAACCAGTTTGGTCAGTACCAAGTCCAGCGGGACTGTTAACAGCACAGACACAACCATCTGTTCCTACCCAACTGGGCTTTATCAGCATGTCCGATATGGTTCTAGCCCTAGTCCTGGCCAATCTGTGACAACAGAAACCTTCACAGATAAGCAGGATGCTCTAATGTCTAGAAGGGCCATGGGCACCAGATATCCTTCTCCACCCACCCAATTCAGCTATCATATGAACAGGTATAATTATTTTTTGACTAGCTATTTGGTGCTTGAATTACTTTAAAAAGAAATTTTCCATAATAATATTGGGGGCTCTTGTCTTGTTAAGTCTGATTCTTTATCTGAAAATGGGTCATACTCTGACGCCCATGAACCCTCTTGCCCCCCTAAATGTACCTCGCCACGAAGTGATTCAACCTCCAGTGAATGACGTTGTGATTCAGAATATTGTGGGGCATGTTTGCTTTAATGGTTTAACATAGAAACTCAAGTCATGCTAGATATCCATATGACAAGCAGGTTGATAAGGTAGCCAATTTCACTGGCTTGTATAAATGGTTCTTTGGTTTTGTGACATCACACATGGTTTTGCATTGCATCATCTCTTAATACATTTAAACAAATACTTTCACGTAAATTTGCTGTTTATTGAGATATTATACATGTCTTATGTATATGATATGCCCACATGTCAAGTGTAGCATTTTTTATTAATTTTTATGGTGGAAACTAACAATTTGCTTGACTATCTTCTTTACACACAAGGAGTTGCAAAGATTGTTTCAGAATTTTTGAAGGATATATAATGCATAATTCTGCTTTTGTTAGTCAAACTTAACTGATTTATATGAAGCTGCTATAGCCCACATTGTAAATAGTTTTGTCTGGTGTCATTTGTGTGTGTCTCTTCAATGTTGTTAGCTGATTTGATAGGAATGGAATACCATATTTTTTTGAAGTGATTGATCTTGCACTTTTCTTGACTACTGAATTCTGGTGGTGTTTCTTTTATGTTTTTCACTGTTCCTTCACTATATCTTGCCACTTCTATAATATTCCATTTTAATATTAAATCAAGGTGTCTATTCTATTGTCGATCTTCATACATCTTAGTTTCTAACACTTGTAGCTAATGATACTTCTTATTTTTATCTTCTCAGAAACAATTAATCATATGAACCTTAACTTTTGTATAAAGCTGGAGCATACCATTTCACAATTGTCCACAGACTAACTACTGAGTTGAATTTAGCCAGTTTCTTTAGGTGTTCAAGTTTTTCTTATAGTTCATACATCATTTGTTTTTCACTACAGGAGTTCAAGGTTTTCTTATAATTTGTGCATCATTTTTTTTTTTGTTACAGGAGTGATGACGATGATGATGTGTATGGTTTATGCCTATCTAATTTGGAAGTGCAAAGTTTCCAGCATTCTGATGACTTCTATGGCCATGTTGATTTTGATGAAGTTGACCAGGATTTCCAGTCAAATGAAATGCATCCTGCTGAAGAAAATACTGAACCCAAGGAGATCTGCTCTCCATCACATGACAACATAGACTTCCATGCTTCTTTAGATGTTGATAAGATGGAGGAAGAAGCCGAACCTCTTAATAGTTATAGGTGTGATGCTGCTTCTATATATGGAATGGAGAATACAGATGCAGATCCTGTGGATTTTGAGAATAATGGACTAATCTGGCTTCCTCCTGACCCAGAAGATGAAGAAGATGACAAAGAGGCTATTCAATATGATGATGATGATGAAGAAGAAGATGCTTCCGGAGAGTGGGGATATCTTCGCTCATCAAATCGCTGTGGCAGTGATGAGCACCGGAGTAGAGATCGGTCAAATGAAGAGCATAAGAAGGCAATGAAAATTGTGGTTGATGGACATTTCAGGGCTTTGATAGCTCAACTACTGCAGGTTGAAAATCTTCCTGTGGGTGAGCAAAATGATAGGGGAAGTTGGTTGGAAATAATTACATCTTTGTCATGGGAAGTGGCTACTCTCCTCAAGCCAGACACAAGCAAGGGAGGAGGAATGGATCCTGGTGGGTATGTGAAGGTTAAGTGCTTAGCTTGTGGGCATCGCAATGAAAGGTGAGTTTCTGATAATATTGAATTCCGTAATGAAGCATAACCTTATATGTCCTGTTGCTGCTTATTTTGTTATACTTGCTCTTGGGAAGGCACTTTTTCATTTCCTGACAATCTGGAATGATCAATATACTAACTGGCTTCTGCCTTTTCTGTTGGGACGTGTGTGTTATACTGCTAAGGGATATTGGCTGTTGTTCTAATCATGAACGTATTGAAATTCGGTTGCTGATATTGTCGGTCTTGTTAAGCAATATGAATTTGCTAAACTTCTTCACTCATTACTGTAGCATGGTTGTAAAAGGAGTTGTCTGTAAGAAGAATGTAGCACACCGGCGTATGACATCCAAAATAGAAACACCTCATTTCCTAATTCTTGGAGGAGCTCTAGAGTACCAGCGAGTAACAAATCTTCTGTCAAGTTTTGATACTTTGCTGCAGCAGGTGTGTTGAATATTTGGTATTGCATTTCATTTGAGTTTGTACATATTTGTTGCTTATTGTCATGCTTTGCATATTTTTCAGGAAATGGATCACTTGAAAATGGCAGTTGCAAAGATAGGTGCTCACCACCCCAATGTTCTTTTGGTGGAGAAATCAGTGTCTCGATTTGCTCAAGATTATCTTCTAGCAAAGAACATTTCACTTGTTTTGAACATCAAGCGGCCTCTCTTGGAGCGTATAGCCCGTTGCACTGGTGCCCAGATAGTACCTTCTATTGACCATTTGTCATCTCAGAAACTGGGGCATTGTGATTTATTTCATGTGGAAAAGTATGTCGAAGAACATGGTGATGCAGGGCAAGGAGGGAAGAAAGTGATGAAGACTTTGATGTTTTTTGAAGGGTGCCCGAAGCCCTTGGGTTGCACTGTAAGTCGTTTATATATTCCAGGGATTCTATGCTTGCTTCAGACCTTATATTTTGGGTTCAGCTGGAGATGACAAATTTGAATTGGTGATGATGCAGACTTCCGGCACCAAAAGACAGTGTCTGTTATGCTTTATCTACTGGTGCTTTTAACATGACCTACTTGTCCCCCTTATAAGCTTGTTAGAAAATCTGTTTCTAATCGTCGGTGGACAAATTGGAGAAAAATTGAACAAATTAAACTTGGTGGGGAACAAAATCACCATTTAATCTACCTGCAATATATATATAGCAACATTACCAGGACCTGCAATTTAGTTTTTAGTATTTCTTGATTTAAATGGTTCCTAGGTGGTTCTGGTTTAAAAGCAGTTATAAAGCTATAATCATCACCAGGTATATATGAAATATTCTGCTATTTTATTCAGCAAGGCACTTTGATTTTAATCTGATAATTATTGCTTTGCCGAAGCAATGTGTCAGAGAGGCAGATTCTTAAAGCTTTTATATGAGACATCCCCGGATGTGTTGGTCTGATTTTTGGATCATGCTTCTTGTTCCCTTAATCAAGTGTTCTATATAACATAAATCATATTATCTGAAATTCTGAATGCTAGTCCTAAATCTGGCACGAGATGTGCAGGGTTAGCACCTTTCTGATAGCAGGTTAAGGCCAACATGGATGGAAAATTTACATATTCTTTATGTATTCAATCCAATTTAATAGTTGGAATTATACATATATATGTAAGTATGCATATATGCATATGTATATGGTTGATATTACTCATACATCTGTATGTATCTGTGTGTAGTTTTCCAGGATCTCTACATTGAGTGGGATTTCATTATCTTGTGCGCCATATCACTACCATCTATACTATCATTCGGATTGTGTACATGAATAATTTACTGAAATGCTTCAACCATATTAGAAATCTTAACCTGGTGCTTTAACTTCCATAGGTTTTGCTTAAAGGTGCCCCTATTGATGAGCTTAAGAAAGTGAAACATGTAGTCCAATATGGAGTTTTTGCAGCCTATCACTTGGCTTTGGAAACATCTTTTCTTGCGGATGAAGGTGCTTCTCTACCAGAACTTCCCTTGAAGTCTCCAATAACTGTTGCACTGCCTGATAAACCTTCCAGCATCGACAGATCCATTTCCACAGTACCTGGCTTCACAGCCCCAGCTGCTGGCAAGCCGCAACTTGGTTGCGATGCTCAAAGACCTTATACATCAGATTCATCTCTAGCACTACTGAATTCTGGAAAAATGGTGAAGGCTGCACCACTGTATTCCTCTGAGAGCAGTAACTCTCAAATGGCAGATTCTGCTTCTGCATTCCACTTATCATCTGATACTAAAGGTTTTTCTGTGGAGAAGAGCAACCAGGCCGAGCAAGTTGTGGAACCAACAAGTAGTGCATCCATATCTTTATCTGGTGTAGGCTCAGTTTTTCCACCTGCACATCGTGCTATGAAAGAGAAAAATAAGGTTTGCTTTGGAGAATCTCATGAGGCTGAAACATTTAGACCTGATGGCCCTGCAATTGAGCATGATACTGTTGTCTCAGGCAGCTGTCTTGGTACTTTGGAGACCTCAGAAACGTGGGGTGCAATGGTCAATGATACCGAAATCAGGAGCAGCCATATGGTGGAAAAGCAACCTGTCTCCTCTAGTTTGGCAACCTCATGTCAAGATATTGACCAGCAGCCGGAAAACACTTTGATAAAGGAAGAATTCGCTCCTCATTCCGATCATCAGAGTATTTTGGTTTCTCTATCAATCCGCTCTGTGTGGAAAGGAACTGTTTGTGAGCGTTCACATCTCTTTCGTATCAAGTACTATGGCAACTTTGACAAACCTTTGGGCAGATATTTACGTGACCATCTTTTTGACCAGGTTATCATCCCTTTATGGTTTTATGCTAATGTTTCTTTTGACATAGTTTATGTCTCTTATGACTGACAATAGCTTCTATTGATGGCAGAGGTATAGGTGCCATTCTTGTGATATGCCTTCGGAAGCTCATGTTCATTGTTACACACATCGCCAGGGCAGTCTGACCATATCTGTTAGAAAGCTTCCAGAAATTCTTTTGTCAGGAGAACGGGATGGCAAGATCTGGATGTGGCATAGGTGCTTACGGTGCCCTCGTAATGATGGGTTCCCTCCCACAACTCATAGAGTTGCAATGTCTGATGCTGCTTGGGGTTTATCTTTTGGTAAATTTTTGGAGCTTAGCTTTTCAAATCATGCTGCTGCAAGTAGGGTAGCTAGCTGTGGCCATTCTCTTCACAGAGACTGCCTCCGATTTTACGGGTACATCGTGCTTTGCTCTTCATTCTTTCCCTCATCCATCAAATTATCAACCATGGCCTCACGTGCTCACTTTTCTGTTCTTCCATGGACAGGTTTGGAAACATGGTTGCTTGCTTCCGGTATGCACCAATTGATCTTCACTCTGTTCACTTGCCTCCTCCCAAGCTTGATTTCAATTATGAGCATCAGGAGTGGGTACAGAAGGAAGCAAATGAGGTCTGTTGCATATGACAAGCAGAGACTTTTTAACTCTTTTTGCCAGGTGCTTTTGTTCATGTTGTATGAATTTATTTTTCAGTGGATAATAACATAACTCCAATATAACAGGTTTCTGATGGGGCAGAACTTCTGTTCCATGAAATTCTAAATGCTCTGAGCCAAATTGCAGAGAGAAAGAGTATGAATGGTAGCATGAAAGTGTCAGAATTAAGGCATCACTTTGTTGAACTTATAGGTATTCTGCAGAAGGAGAAGGCTGCATTTGAGGTGATGCGCTCTTCTCCCCCTTCTCAATTTTCGATGGATTTCTGTTCTCATCATTCAGTTATTGATTCAGATTGTTGGTTTGTTTTAGGATTATCTTCATAAAGTACTGAAAAAGGAGTCAAGGAAGGGGCAACCAGTCATTGATATTCTTGAGGTTAACAAGCTAAAGAGGCAGTTGATCTTTTATTCATATTTATGGGATCAACGCTTGATATTTGCTGCTGGATCAGGTGGTAGTCCCGATGAAGTTCTTAACAGTTTCATGATAAGAGATAAGGAGAAGCTGACAGATCTGAATCCAGGACCGAAGCCACAAAAAGGCTTTAATAATTCAGACACTTTTCCTGGAGATTTCACAAACAGTGAATTCCTTAATGGGAGCACGCATGCAGTTAACCATCAGGAGGATATCAATGATCATCACGCCCTTCATTCTGGTTATCAAAGATGTATTGAACTGGATTCTTTTCAAGGGAAACAAATCAAAACCCATCATTCTACAAGCACAAGTGCAAGTGAACAATCAGTTCTTTTAGAAACTGGTCTTATTGGGCGCCGATCCCTCTCTGATGGGCAGTTTCCAGATATGGTAAATCTATCAGACACATTTGATGCAAAGTGGGCAGGTGAAAATGGTCCTTTCTTTTTTGATACAAGCTTGTTAGAATTGTCAAATTCATTTAAAGCTGCCATTGCGGCATCAGTTTCCAAGGATTCACAAGAACGAAGTGCAGCCGAACTAACTCAATCCTTTGCCTCTTCATTGCCTACCAAGTTGGGAGAAATGCCATCTCTGAACTTTTATCATCCTTTAAATGGGAATTTGGGAAGCAGTCCCAGATTTAATTCTCTCAATGAGTACAATCCTGTTTATGTTCCTTTGTTACGGGAGTTAGAGTGTCAGGGTGGGGCAAGGTTTCTTCTTCCTGTTGGAGTCAATGACACAGTCATCCCAATTTATGATGATGAACCAACCAGTATCATTTCTTATGCACTTGTCTCACCTGAATACCATTTGCAGATTTCAGATGAGCAGGAGAGAACAAAAGATGGGCTGGAAACTTCAGTTTCATTGCTACCCTATGATTCAGGAAATGTTCATCTGTCTCGGTCATTTGATGAAACTACTTCTGAACCTTACAAAAGTTTTGGATCCATTGAGGATAGCATTTTATCTTTATCTGGGAGCAGGGGCTCTGTTGTTTTGGATCCACTTATCTATACAAAAGGAATGCATGTCAAAGTTTCTTTTGCAGATGAAGGCCCACTTGGGAAAGTGAAATATACTGTGACATGTTATTATGCAAAACGCTTTGATGCTTTAAGGAGAACATGCTGCCCATCTGAGTTTGATTTCATAAGGTCTCTCTGTCATTGTAAAAAATGGGGAGCGCAGGGTGGCAAGAGCAATGTCTTTTTTGCAAAATCATTGGATGATAGGTTTATTATAAAACAAGTTACAAAAACAGAACTAGAATCATTTATCAAGTTTGCTCCAAAATATTTTAAATACCTCTCAGAGTCGATAGACACTAGAAGTCCCACATGCTTGGCTAAGATTCTGGGTATTTATCAGGTATATGCTATTTTGAACTTGTTCATTTTCATTGTTTATTTTCTTAATTTTTTTGCTTCTTATCTATTTTGTTTAATTAGTTATCTCATTTGGTAAATTTCTGATTTGTTAATTGCTTTTCATGCTTAAGAATAATATTTTATGCTGTCACAAATTTGAGATTACCTCAGGAACTTGAAGGCAAGGTAGTTTGAGATGAAGCAAACATAGATATGGTTTGACTTGGATCTTTTTATAGCCATATAAAGTTTGATTGATAATCTCCATTACAAACTAGTGATTTAGTATCTTATATTACACAGTTCCTTCTTTATATTTAGAATTATTTCTGCTTGTAGAAACACATATTTAACTTCTTTACAATAATAACTAATTAGACTACAAACACGACTGGTTGAAGGACTTTTTGTACCAATTCTGAAGGATTGGAAATATGGTGAGGAACAACACCTTTAGAATACTGAAATTTTCTATGGCTTGAATTTTCACCTGAAACTCCAAAATCAAAGTGTCGTGGTTTTGGCAAAACTAATTGAAAGTAAGGTTGATTTCAAAGTTTTGGTTTAAACTAATTTAAGGACCAAATTCATTGTAAATATGACCTGTCTATGTCCAACTTTTGTTAATCCTTCATTTCTTTCATTGTCAAATGTTTTACTAGATTAAACTCGGATTTATCTTTTGAGACGAGCTGGAAATATTGCCACATTATGTTCCAAAAACATTTAGAGCAAGGCAATGTTTCCAAGACATGTTTAGCTGCCCTAAAACTCTATTCTCATAGACATTTAGAAGGTAATATGGTGTATATTGTCACAATAAAATGATATTTTACATTATAAAATTTCTTTTAGATTGAAACTTTTGAACTTGGAGCTGCAACCACCAAAACTGCTGAAATTGCCAAAACTGAAATTATAATTGAGCTTTAAAGCATCTAGGGAAATGATTTAAAAATTATTGAAATGAAATTGTCTACCGTCTAGCCTTCAATGGAAATTAGATGGTGGAGCTGGAGCGAAATAACTCATTTTTGGATGGATGGTGTAGAACATGTTAGTCACTTTTGCAGCAATACATCTTGCAAGAAATGAAGAGAGAACCTGACTGATCTCCCTTTTTCTCTAATGGAGTATGGTGAACAATACCTAGGTACTGAATAGAGCAAAATGTACGATATTTAATAGGATAGGATATAGGATAGTATCAGGTGCTTACACAGTGGCTTCTGTCATATAACTATTGCCGTTTGAGGATCTAAAGGAATAATTATGATATCACTCAAGGTTCATTACAAATTTCATTAATGTGTGTGGATTAGATGTATTTATGCATTTCTGAATTTGTGATTATTATAAAGCTTCTATGTTTTGCATGCTTATCCATTTAAATCTCCTGGAGGTTGAGAAGTTGCAATTCTATCCATAGTTTGTGAACAAATGGTTATGAAGAAAGTTCTGTAGTGATCTTCTTCCTCTGTGGTGGATGATTGCTTGCTTACGGGTCATGAAATGAATTGGATCGTGAACCACTCATGAAAATGAAATTGAAATATTTTCAAGAAATGCTATAGGGAGATGAGTGGAGGTGCGAACACCATGGATCTGAGGACAGTCTGGATGGCACACATGATATGTACTATGTCAATGCTTTGCTGGCACATGGCAGCATGCACCTATTCCAGTGTGTGCCAAGCATTTGCCTGCTCAGCATAGCATGATATGTACCAGGGTGGTGCCAGGTCAGCATTTGACTGGCCTGCTTTACTGAAATCCTTGATCAACCTAAATAAGAAACAAGCATCTGTTTAAAAGTGCATATAGCTTAGGTTAGGAACAAACAAAATTCATTAGCAACAAAAATAAAGAGCATTAACCATAAAAAAGATGTTGAGTATATAAAGTTTTACCATGCGTGGCAAAGTTTGGTAGTATTTAACAAAGTTCAGAGGTCTATGAATCTTGGATAATCTAATAAAAAATTGGTGTTAGTAAGCTTATGTTTTTGGGGTAGTACGTACCTATGTTTTCATCATTGGTTTCTGAAATCCTGGTGGAATTGTTTACCAGGTTTTCTTGTACTTTAGTTTCGCTGTTTTTATGCACTACATTTCCATACCTCCATTGCTTTAAGAAATGTAATTGCTTGCTTTACTAAAACCTTGTATGACAGGTTACATCCAGGAACCTGAAGGGTGGAAAAGAATTGAAGATGGACGTGCTGATTATGGAGAATCTTTTGTTTGGGCGGAATTTGACAAGGTTGTATGACCTAAAGGGATCTTCAAGGTCACGATATAATCCAGATTCAAGTGGTAACAATAAAGTACTTCTTGATCAGAACTTAATCGAGTCAATGCCAACGTCTCCCATATTTGTGGGGAACAAGGCTAAGCGGCTGTTGGAGAGAGCTGTTTGGAATGACACTTCATTCCTTGCGGTGAGTGGAGAAATTGACACTGATGTTTGTTAAATTATCAAGGTGGATGCAGCTTTTATTTAAAAATCTTTTTCATTTTTTACACATTCATTTATACTCCTGAGTTCAGTGCAATGCTGCTAGAATGCTTCCTCTTAACATTGAGGGTAAGTAATCATCAAAAAGTGGCTGTTTCTCTCAGGAGATAGTCAAAGCAGCTTCATATCTCAGAATATTTCTCAAACTTCAACCCTCTGATTTGAACTTCTAAGTAAAGTTACATTTTGTCTTTTCTTCAAATTTCTGGATTCTCTCTAGTTGCTTGAGTTTGGAATGGCTTTAATAATCCTAGAGCATAACCAACTTGGTTATGCCTTGTCAGTAAATTACATGGTGGGACATTTGATTTGATAATCCACACCATTCAAAATGAATTATGACAGTCAAAATTCTTGCAAACAAAATCTTTGAATGCCTGAGAGACTCATTTCCTATGCATCAAGTGGTCACCAAACATTAGTTTTTAATAACAAAATACAAGATCTGTTTTGAACTATGGGTTGGAACTACACAAATTACCTGAATTCAATATACATTCGTTTTAAGATATCTGGAACATGATTGACAACATGGCTTATTGGCTTATATGGTTCAGAAGTGCATTTTGGCATGGGGTATAACCTGGTTATATCTGTTTTAACATTAAAACCATTCCTTCATGTGTTTCCTTTATGGTTTCAAAATTTGCTATAGTTGCAATCTTTTTCCCCTTATTTTAACTCCATTTCTTATGTTAGGAAATATCCATTTTCACCTTCTCTGGAGTTTCTGCTGAACTAGAAATTATTGACTAAAAATTGTTGCTTATGCTCAACTACAAATTATTGGTTTTTTCTTTGTTAAAAGTCAATGTGATCAGTGTCTAATATTTATAAATCACTGATGGTGTTGCAGTCCATTGACGTAATGGATTACTCATTACTGGTTGGGGTAGATGAGGGGAAGCATGAACTGGTGCTGGGAATCATAGATTTCATGAGGCAGTATACATGGGATAAGCAACTAGAGACGTGGGTGAAAGCTTCAGGAATTTTGGGTGGACCAAAGAATGTGTCGCCAACTGTGGTTTCACCCAAGCAATACAAAAAACGTTTCAGGAAAGCGATGTCTGCATACTTTCTTGTGGTCCCAGATCAGTGGTCACCTCCTTCGATTGTCCCCGATGAGTCACAGACTGATGCTTGTCAAGATAATCAGGAGGATCCTTTGGTTGAAACATAAGATGCTTTCAGTAAATTTCAAGACGTAAGTATGGGAATGACCAATCTTTATGGGGTTTCCTTCATATATTTCTCCTTTTCTCCTTTCCCATTCTTTTTATGTCACTACAGTTAGTGGCCTCATTTGTATTCTTTTGTATGTTTGTGAGTTATTTTCTGAAGCTGCAGCACAGCACCAATTACATGCCAGGGAATACTGGCATAGTATTAAATAACCCATGCGTGTACATATGCTCTTTGACCATTATGTTGGTGTTGTATGCACTCCAGTTATTGTCTGTCCCCTCACTGATTTAGTGACCACAACAAAGCCATAGAGTCATCCAGGAATCCTGGCTTGAATGCTAGGAAGGCCTCTTCTCTGTCTACTCTCATCCAGGGACTGACTTCTTTATTTGCTTTGACTTATTCATTTGTTCTCCTATCCAAGGTAGTAGACCCCCTGTCTAAGTAGTGACCTCTCTATCCTTCTTCACCCTCTTCTTCAAGACAACCAAGTCCTTTTACTCATGGCTTCCCTGTTCTTCAGAAAAGCACTTTCTACAAGTGTGTTTTTTATATCTGCTTCTTTTTGGGTCATGGAATTTCGTGTTGCACCCTCTTACATACTTCTAGATTCTCCTTGCACTGCACTAAGTTGCCACAACAAGAAGTTTTCCTCGTGCCTACTTGTCTGGTTATGTGATTCTTGTATTACGTGCGAATTTTGTGACAAGAACAGTGCTAGATCAGGACACATCTGGATCACACACTGCCCTGGTTTCCATCAACACCAAGGTTAAGTTGTTGCCTGCAACACAGGGGCTAGTTTGTGTTGCACAAATCATGTTGACGAAATATCATTTGCATGTGCATGTAGTTCTAGCATCACTCTTGTGATTATGATATGGTAATAATCTTCTTTTTTTTCTTGAGAGATTTCTGTTATTAAACATCGTACGATATGTTCAATACCTTTTTAATCTTTGTGATTTTGATCTCATTTCTGCAAGTTAACTATCGGAAATTTGAAACACATACTTTGAATTTGGTAGTGCTTATGTTCCTTTTTCTCTTTTTGTTATGTATTTGGAACACAGCTAACATTTTTGTACTCCACGAAATTCATTTCACAAAAGAAAGATTTTCTGGATAAATGCTTTTAGATGAAGCCATTTTGTTGTTTCCACAAAACCCAAGAGGCTGTCGTAGGTTACATGAAAGTTCTAGGGCATCTTTATAGCATTGGGTCGTATATTGGTTTTACAGTTGTGAATCATAGGAGATTTTGTGAATGAGCAATTCTCATTTACCTAGTCTAAATCACAACGAGATGCAAGTGCGCTTGAAGCAAAATAGAGTAATGGACTACTAGGCTCAAGCGCAACTCTAAAGCAGAACCAATAGAGATTGTTTGGTGATGTGCAATGGTATCAATTTATGACCTTGGCGATAAATCCATAGTTCAAATTTAGAGGTAGAAAATGATATACATGACAAAGAGTTGGAAGTTGCAAAAAATGTAATGAGAGCTTTGTTTACCAGAACGATGAATAAAAATGCAAAGCAAGTATGATTTTAGTGTTCGATTTTTTTTTTTTACAGGTATAAGTTCCCATAAATTTGTCTGATTATAAATAATCCTGTTAAATTAATTACATATAAACACCTACATATGATGTTCCAATGGTTAAACCATGCTAACATATATAGCTCAAGGGAAAGGTGGGTTCGATTTATCGCACTCCAGGATTAGTACAGGTAGACTCCAAATGAACCATGCCATTCCTGAACGTCTCTTTCCTGCCAGCTAAATTAAGCTCATCTGTTTTGGGAACGGAGCTGATTTGAAGCTGCCACTTGAGGCTTGACTTATATGTGAGCTGATTTAGGAAACTGGCTGCTTTCATGCAAGTATTTGCCAGGCTCAGCTTGAGAATTAGCTTGTTCAAGTGGCGCAGGAAACAGACTTGAACAACTAGGACTGAGCTCAGCTTGAGCAGATGCCGTGAACACCTTGAGACAATAGCCAAGTGAGCCTGAACATTTTGACCATGATTTGGCTTATGTTGGCTGGTATGCTCTGTGCACCTGATGTATCTCAATGCTACATGTGTTGTACATAGCTTGGCCTGTGTGTGCACATAGTTGGACTTGTTTCCATACATGGTTATACATATTTTATACATATTTAAGCATAAGTTAGGGATTAAACTTAAAATGTCTATTGAAATCAAGGATCGGTTTATAAAATTTCTCGTCAACAAGGATTAAACTTAATATGGTGGTTGTTTTTGGGGGCAGACCTCAATATCCCATGAATTGTAAGGTTATTGCAACTTGCTGGCTGGTGGCAGCTGCTTAATATGTAACTGTTCAAATCATGGGTGCGTTATATGCCATTATTGAATTGTCTCAGTTTCCATGTAAAATATTCATTTATCTAACCGTTGAAACAAATGACCTTTCAGTGGACAATGGGTTTTGTTTGTCTGTTGGGAACAATGTTCTGAATTTTGAGATGTCAGTACTCTGATACTCTCAACATTTTGATGTATGATAATAGCTAAATTGTCCTTGTCACAGGGAGAGCCTTAGAAGAGCAAAGTAGTTAGATCAGGGATGCCTTTTAAGAAATAGAGGGAGATAATTCTAGAATAGTCAACAAGTTTAAAGTGCAAAGCATAATGCACAAATTTTCCCTACTACCAGGATTGCAGCAGGTTGGAACAAACCCTGTTGACACCCTGCACGATCTGCTAAATTCAGTCAATGCTTTGTTTCATTGTATATCACCATTGTTAACCTTGGAAACGTTAGTTACATTCTTGTTGGTCTTTCTTGGAATGCTAATATCTGGAGAAAAGCATACGACATTAAGGGGCTGGGTGATTGGAGGGAGATACAGTCATTCCATAACTTGCAACAAAACATTGATGAACCAAAGATTGGAATTTAGGTTTACTGGTATTTTTGTCATGATAGGTTTTTGATGACTGGCTTTGCATGTGATTCTGTAATTTGGTTTTATATCTTTTTTTTTTTTTTTTTTTTTTTGTCCCCTTGTTTTGAGAAAAGGAAGAGCAGAGCTCCACCTGCCTTTATGAAGTAAATAAAGGTTACAGATAATTCATCTTGCACGATGAGACGACCCAGAACTGCAAGATCAGCCTGCATGATGAGTATGAAGGTTATAAATCAATCAGTCTTTGCAAAGCACTACAGAAGTACCCAAGGCATTTGGAAGGGAAACAGCAGAACAGGTGAGCACCCTGCCATAGAATTTGCAATGATTTAGCTTCTTTGTTCAGAAATATTATGTTGTTCTCCATCGAGGTGCAATATTATGTTGTTCTCCATCCAGGTTCACCAAGAATACCAAGCAGTCCCTGGCCTTGCAGTGGTGCTTCAGATGAGGCTTTAGTCTCCTGCCAGTCCTGTCTTATAGTCACTCTTGATCCACCAAGGAGAACCTAGAATTGAATTCACCATCCTCCAAATTGAGCCTGAGAATGAACAGTTTAATAGCAAGTGATTAATGTATTCAGAGCTTGAGTTGTATATAGCACATCTATACAAAGCAGTCCATCTCTTTTATCGCTCAGAACTTCCCCTGTGTTCGAGCTTGCTTTCATCCGCCAACCATACGAAGATTTTGTATTTTTCCAAGCCAGAATTCTAATGTCACTGGAGAAATAATATCACCATGATTCAAAAATCAATAGTTCACTGAGTATATTTTGTTTGCTGTCAACCTCCACAGCACTTTATCTCTGTTGTGAGGTGGTCTAAACTCCCAAGTTCCCTTGGAGCATCACTGGGGACTGGAAGGTTCAGTTCCACTGTCCAGCTTCGTTTTGCATTATTCCAGCAATCTGCAGCTGAGGCCTCCTTGTTAACCAAGGTGAATCTTAAGACAGAGAGAGGGAAGAGTATGCTCTCCTAGCCAATTGTCCTCCTAAAAATTTTTTTAAAAAAATAGAAAGAGCAGTTTACTTTCATGTCAAGCATACCTGATTGGCAAGGCAATCTATTATATGCTTTCATCATCATATCATCCTTTTAATATTGCAACTTCTTTAGCCTTGACTCCCTCTTTGCCTCCACTCAAATACTTATAAAGAACTAAAATTGGCCTGTCTGTTCCTACCAACAAGAATGCAACTCTGGAGCGTTGGCTATGTTTGATTTGTCGAATGTATTCATGAATTCATATTATTAAAAAGCCCCATCCATATCCTCTCTGAATTCACTCATGGCAATCTAATCATTTGTGCCATCTGTTCGATTTGTCATGCCACTTACAGATGGTCCGGGTTTCCATTAAAATCACTCACCTTGGCTCTGCCATTCAGGATAGAGAGGGGGGGGGTGAGATGTCTGTGTCCAATAAAAAGTGGCATGGCTTCTATCATCAAATTCCTTGCAAGAGTTGAACTTTAAACTATTCTGAAACAGAGATAGCAATGGGCAGATTGGTTTAAAGAATCTATCAACTTGAAGCTGACCTGATTACAATTGAGCCAAAACGAGAACACCCAAAAGTTGGGCTATTTATTTTGTATGGACCAAAAGCTGACACGTCAACTTAATTATCAAAAGAAATTTACAAAACAGAGAGATTGCTTTAGTGGAAGGTGCTAGCCTTTGGGTATTAACTATGATGTGAGCTTTGAAAAATAAATGTTTGCTTGCTTTAGATGATGTTGCTCTAGTGGAAATGAATAATTGAGGCTCAATGACCAGACTTGCAACCTAAAAAGGAAAAGAAAAAGAAGAAAAAGAAGGAGAAGGCCTCATCACATAGCAAAACTACTTTGACACATCACAAACACTTCCACCATGATCACACCTACAATAATTCAAGAATTATCCAACATCTTATCAAGATTCAAAGTTAGGATTTTATCCATGCAATGGGCCAGAGAAATTCATCATGTGCACCCAAGCCAGGATGGTTGGTGGACCAATCTCATCTAGCTTGGTTGAAAGCTAAAACTTGCACCTTGGGGTTGTAATCTTCCTTTCCTCTAGTTTCTCTAACCTTCATCATGAAGCTTAGAACATGGATCTAAATAATGACATTTTTGACAATTTCATCTCTTCATCAATGTGCTAGAGACTATAAGAGGACCACATATTAAAATAACACCCCTCAAAGAGAAAATTCTATGGTAACTAAGCCTAAATTATTAGAGGTCAAAAGTGTGGATTACTAAAGGATGGTGTGCTGCTGCGCGTGCAAAGCTGACCCCAAGCCTTAGGGGACCCCCCCTCAAAAAAAAAAAAAAAAAAAGGTCTAAAGTATTTTAGAAAAATTGTTACTCTTTAGTCCTTCCCTCTCATTAGGACATAGGGAAGCCTATGCAATGATTATTATTATTGTAATGCTTGCGTTTAGACGTGAATGTGTCCATTGATGCATGTTAGGCTAAGAGAACCTTTCTCCTTCCCCAAGATAAAAGAATGCACTTTTGTGAAAGCCAAGGAGGAGCCATCTTCAGCTCCTCTCACGTGTATTACACCACGTACTGATGCACGAGTTACCTCTCTGCTTTACCTTTTTCCTCCTTTCTTCCCATGGGGCCATTAATGGGTGTTTTATGGTTAGCTCATTCAAGACATTTTATCTTTCCCACTTTTGCTTTGCCCCATGGATGTCAAATTTAATTCAAGACCCCGAAAAACCATCTAGTAATATATGTAATCTTAACGCTAACAAGATCACAATGGGATCTGATGCTGTGACTTCTTTATGACATTATCATTGGATTTCTCTTTGTTGTAATATATATATATATATATATAAGCATCCAACCATAGGATCTAAGCAAAAGCTTCCAATGATGATAGAAAAGAGGAAATAAGTTCATAAAAAGAGGCAGAAGTAGTAATTTTCTGGCTAAATGGTGATGTGTTCTCTGGAGTGAAAATTTGCTGCTTCTAACTCCTTGTTTCAATTATGGGTATCTATGAAAAATAAAGTTAGGATAGGAGTTGCTATGCAGATAGCTTTTTCAAACTTAAAATGTCCATTCCGTGATGTTCAATGAGAGATTAAGATAGTTCTTGAGGCATGATTTTGTTTTTTTTTTTTTTTTTTTTTGAAGAAAATTTAAGTATGGAAGTAGAGAGACGAGTCGAGTGCATTCTATTGTTTGTTTTCACTATTATTTATCCATTATTAATTTTCATATACATTAGGATGTGAAATATCTCAACAAAAATATAGTTTATGCTGATAATATAAGCTTTGATTTGGTATCTAGCACTGATCAGCCACATATTACTTCTATTCTAGATAATATAAAACAAAACAGTGCTGAACAATGATTATTTTAATGAGCAGCGATGGCCACATTATCTTATTAGCCAACCACGTGGCCTGAAACAAATGATGAGTCTCGATCAAGCCTTCCTGTGGTCCACCTTCTAAAATGATGCCAATAGCTTGAAAAATTAGTGTGGATCGGCGTAATTTCTTTTATCTATGAGCACAAATCGATGCAATTCTAGAAATAGCTTATGTAAATAATAGATTATAAAAATTTATCATGGTTCATCTGAAAATTAAGCTACGCCCTTAGAAAAGCAAGAAAACTTTAATAATATTTAAAGTATGAACCTTTTTACAAGCATAAATGAAGAGAAAAAAACTATAATTAAGGAACATAGTACTACATATTTTGTACCATAGAATATAAATACTATGCATGCTTGGATAGCTGTCGTACAAGTATGAACGACTGTAATTATGTTTAGAAACTAGTAAAGAAATTATTAATGTTTAAAAAGGTATGAACTATACATGAAATAAATGATAGCCTATGTATAACACTTTGTAGTATAAAGTTTGTATGGCATAGAATTCTGATTCAACAAAAGAACACCTTGCCAAGAACTCTTTGGAAACTAAAGGACTTAATTAATTTCGTCTACTCTAGATGGGGCACAAAGAAGCATCGCCTTGTGTAAGTTTCTTAGTGGCAATGGGAGGCCGCTTTTCTATCACAAGTTTTCTTTCAATTTTTGATTTTCCCACCCCTTTAGCTCCAACCTCAAGCTGATCATCAGCAGTAATTTAGCTTGGCAATAGTCTCCTGTTTCCACACGGGTGGTTGGTCCCGGTGCTGAATCTCTGGGCTACATCAGTTGAGATGGACGTGCTATCAAAATGGGTCCATCGAGGTGCTGTCGCTGTGCATGTAATGAGAATGGCAGCACTGCAACGCCCCTTTGAGTGCACAGGACCCCCACTCTATTGAAATCATTTCATGCAACCCAAAAATGTGGCCATGAGATCAATATAACCTTCTCCATTGCCATAAGATCAATTGAAACCTCAAAAAAAGATGGAAATAATACGGTGAAAACATACAAACTTTCACTCAAAATTTATTTTGAGGATTAAAATGAATTTTGAGTGAAAGTTTGAGGATCAAAAGTATATGTTAGCCAAATAGCATATTTTTAAAGATATATTGTTTGGGTTTTGTGAGCTAGTTTCAGAGAGGGCTTACCCCTAAACCATTGGTCAAAATTGCCACAGAAAAGAGGGAAGAAAAGCTGACTTATGGCCTTCATTTCACAACAAGCTAATTGCCTGCTCACAAAGAGCAAAGTTAAGCCTGAGATGGATTGGGTAAAATATGCTTGACACTGAGACTGTGGGGTTGGTTTTCCTCAATCCTTAATGAATTAGAGTGGAAAAAGGTTCATGCGTCCCCGTTTTGTAGCCTACAGCTGAACAGTTCTCTTGCTAAGTAGGCTTTATGGCATCTGAAGTCAGGCTCTCTTTGGTCACTTTCGTTCCTCTGCCTTTATTTGCATCTTGGGAAAGAGACTAGGAAGCTGCTGTTGTCTCGAGTAACGTATCCTTGCAGTACAAGCAACTTCACTTTTCAAGTCTATCAGAGTGATTTCGATACTACCAGATATCAGGATCTTCCAAATAAAGATACATTGCTATACTTTTAATCAAGAATCACCATACTGAAAATCAGTACCATTTCGATACCAATCTAATAACGTCTGCGTCATTTCAGTATCGTCTCGAGGTGGTACAGCAGTGGTAAAGTTTCCATACCATTTCAAAATAACGAATCTTTCTGGTTCTTAGATCTTGGATCTGGATGAATGAAGTGAGGTTATGATCTTAAGAAATGGATGTCACCCTTGATAAACTAGCATTGCTTTCTCCATGGACCATGAGTCCATGTCCATATATATACTTGAATTGTAGCCATATAAGAAATTCTATTGATCCCACATATTGATTTGATCATCATAATCAGGTGGAATCAATTTATACTAGCCATTTAAGATTTCTCTTCTAAAATTTCAAGAGGTAAATGAGATATATTGTGCTCTTATTGATTCTAGTCTGGCTTCTACTTGCTTATGAGACTGAATGATCATGGATGCAATTAAGGTAGAGGAAACCAATCAAGCATGGACCTCTCTCTCCTTTGCTAAACTCAATTTCTTTCTCATCTTTTAGCAGAGGGTCATGGTTTCAATAATTTCATTGTTCACAAATAATTGCTCTGCCTCAAAGCTTTAGGTCATTATTTTAATAATTGAAGACCATTATTGTGCAACACACAGAAAGAAAACTCAAAAAAAAAAGGGTTGAATTGTAATATCACTACGTTATAATATATTTTAAATCATATTGCAATGTTAAGAGGTCTCTATCCATATTTTCTAATACATAACATGAGACTTTTGAGCAAAAAAAAAAATCTAAATGCACTGGTATACAAGGCTAAAGTTATATTATTTTAGAATGATATAAAACTATTGTTAAAGCCGTTATGTAAATTGGTGGTAATAATTTTAACACATATTATATGACATGTTGATGAACTAAAACCATGACTACTGGTATTATCATGAAGACAAGCTGCAGTTCAACATCATGCTTAAGGATTCCTTGGGCAAGGAAGCATCCCAACGCCTCTCTCTAGGCTTACTCTGAGTCCGGTTCTTGTGAATAAAAGAAAGAGAAAACTCAGCAGGTTAAGTTACATCACATCTTTTTCTCTGCACAAAGTTTTCTCCTATTTTTCTGGAACTACAAATATTCTCTCTAGGCTATGGCTTCTCATTAACAGGAATGAAAATTTTACCTCCATGTTCACTGAAAAGTTTGAATCACTGATGTCTGGCCTCTTCTAGAATTTTGGCACCAGAACTTCATGCCGAATTATAGCATTCTAAAGACACCCATCGTCCCTCTCTCTTTCTCTCCCCCCAATCTTCTATCTCTGTCACAGCATATCTCCCATGTCCAAGTTCTATCAATGTCATAGCCTCACAGGAATTTGATGTATATGGCTTCATGATTTCTTCTTCCCAAAGTCCCAGAAGATCCATATCTTTCTCTCTATGGGTTTTCTTAGTTATTCCACTGCCACTCCATAAATAATGATTTATAGCATCTTTAAAGGTAAAATTTTATGAATATAGTGATAGCAAAGTGGTATAGTATGTGCTTTCCTTGCTTTTTATCTAGCTTACAATGCACGTTGTTCTTTTTTTTTTTTTTTTTTTTGGGCATGAATGCAATTGTTCTTTGTTACAACTTAATTTTCCTAATTAATGCTCATATTTTTATGGTTTGAAGACTGAATTTTAATCAATAAAATAGAGTTTATTATTTGCAAAAAAGTAGCAGTATGTCAGGACTGTTGAAAAACCTGATTTGGCGAAGGTGATGCATACTACAACATGGAGAAAGATTAACAAATAATAGTTTACTTTTTTGTTTTATCTTATGAACTATTATTTGGAAGAAAGTTTGGTTATAACTTGAGATTTTTTTTTAAAAAAAAAACTATGTGCACTCTTTGCATGTGTCTTACTAATGTTTTCAGGCTATTTTGTTAAAAGAAAATTTTAGACTCCGGTGCTGATAACATTTTATTATACGTATCCATTGTAAGTAATACAGCATACTCATAAAGCTATTAGGGACACCCTTATATTAATTTTCTTACCAAACACTTATAATGGAATCCCTTCCCTCTTTCAACAAAAGATAAAATAATTTAGAAAAATAAAACAAATATATATTTTAAGTTAGATAATATGAGTGAATAACTAAGAAGATAAATGAAAAAACTTATATTTAGATTCAAAAATCTACACTAAATGTAATCAAGATTTTAAATCTTTTGAGATGAAAATAAAATAGGATGCATCACTGCTGCTCCAATAAAGAGCATCCCAAGATGCTATTAAAATTTCGATACTTAGAACAGCAATCCATTTTGACATCCCACAGCATTTTATATGGCTTTCTCTCTGCCCAAGTTTAAGCCAAAGATAGGAAACAAGATCAGTTAGGAAGACAAACTAGCAACAGATGCAGGCTCATCGTATGAATTGCCATAGAAATGCTTTATTGACAAAATTTTCACACAAAAGAGTTGCCCTAGCATGCTTGTGAATCAATGTTGAAAGAAGGCCATAGATTACTGGCAAACGACTCGTTATGGTTGTGCTGAAAATTTGAGAGAATCCCATCTCAATTGGACAGTCTAGGGTGTCCAGAAAGGCATTCAAAACTTCTATGGTCTCCACCGTGGGACCTCCCAGCGATCAGCCCATGTGGTGGTGGTGATGGACCACATGAGACAGAGGCAAGCCATAAAAATGCATGGTCCTATTCTATGCACTGTCTGATTCCTATCAAGTGAACCAATCACCACAATGGAGCCATACTGTAGTAGCTAGCCACAAACTATACTAGAAAATTGTCTGTCGACTCATCTACTAAACAAATTAATTTACAGGAGATAAAATGCTATAGATCTGTTACCAACAAGATGGCAGGGGGTTGGCGTGCTTCATAAAAGATCAGGGTAATTCTCAAGAGTTAGATTATTCATATGAAATGCAGTTCAAATCTACTATGACGTAGATATCTAGCTTTTACTAAACTGGCTTATTATGGATTTTGAGAACTGAAAATCATGAAGAGAAATCCCAGGTTTTTGTCAGTGCCATCAACAGTGCAATCTCGATGATGATTCAGAGGTGCATAATTGATAAGTCAGCAAATGGCACATATCTGATAAGCCTGTATGCATATATTTTCAGATGAACTAATGAGAAGAAATACTTTTCTATGGAGAAGGTGGCTTAGAGCACCATATTCAAAAAAATAACTTCATCATGACAAAGCACATAGTTGACAATATAAACAATCCATACGATTTAGGTACGAAATTTATTTATAAAAGAAAGATTTTACTTTTCAATAACCCTCTCTTTACAATCCACCTTCAACTTTCAATAAAATAGTACTTCACTCTTTTTCTATCTCCTTCTCCTCCGCTACCTTTTTTTTTTTTTTTTTACAAAATTAAGGGTTATAAAGTTTGTTTTTAACATGCCTTTCATTTTTCTTCATTGGCTTGAGCATTAAATAATCTTTATTAAAAATTCTTTAGAACCTTTCATGCTCTTATTTCATTATTGCAAATCATCTCACCGAACTAACTCTCCTACTGTTGATTGTTGTCAACTTTGTTTTCAAATCATCATCCCATCATCTATTCCGTTGGCACTTAAAATTTCACCACCATGCATGTTGTGGCATCATCATAATCTTTTCAATTTGTTCGGTGCACCGCTAAATATGGGATGGCATTTCTCGAGCTCCAAATCCGTCACTAAGTAATGCAGTCTCAAACGCAAGCTAAATTTTCACTTCATACCAAAGCTAAACTGTACTCATACTATAATACGAGGGTTTTTGTTATACTACGCTTCTTTACATAACCGATGTTATGAAATATATAAAAGAAAAAAAAAAAAAAAAAAAAAAAATGGGACCAGCGTCAGTCTCCAGGTAGCCCTCGGAGGCTGATTGGAGGAGATAATCCAAAGTCTAGCATGATAGAGCTGTTGACTAAAGCGCACGGCAGGAGCTGACAAAGGATGTGGCATCGAGATCTCTGCAATGGAGTTGCGTAGAGACTGAGCGCTTCAACGACACCCACAAAAAAGACATCGGAATTAACGGCTTTTTCCCACCAACCATAATTTTTCTCGTCATTTTTCTATTCTCCCCATGTCCCCCACCCTTCCCTCCTGCCTTCCTCCTGGATTTTATCGCTCTACTCTCCCTGCCCCATGAGCCATTTTGACTTGTGCTAAAGCTAAAGCCATGATGCGACAACCCCCACGAGAGAGAGAGAGAGAGTGAAAGAGTGTGAAGAGATTCTCTCTACGAGGAGAACAGAGGGACAGTGAGAGGGCATTGTATTTGTTTTGTGTCGTGTTGTTGGCTTTTGCTTTACAAAGGTCAGCCACAATTCTCCCACCCCCTTTGACATGTGCCTATGCGTGTGCTTCAGACGTTGGTACAGCCTCTCCTTTTCTTTTCCCTTTCTTTCCCTTTTCCTGCTCCCTCCTCCTCTTCCTCCTCCTCCTCCTCCCCTTGGCTTCATTTCTTTTATTTTAATCCTTATATCCAACCTTTTCTTTTCCATGTTCAGTATTGTTATTTTGAAAGTACTATTTTTTCAATCTTTAAATACTTTTTATAAGATTGGAAATATAGCTGTCCCTGTATTTGTGAATGGATATCTCCTGATCAGAGTTGTGGCTAATAGCTCTCCAATAAGAAATGGTTTAAAATAAAACATAATTTATGCTCTTCGTATCTTTTAGTCGACTCAAACATATAGTGGATGTCCCATTTTGTGGTTGGATGGTCATGGATGAAAAAGTCCAACAGCAACGGCATAGGCATGGTTGGAGAAGACTGAAGAAGGTCATGACAATCTGTAACAATTGTTTTTGAAATTAACCGCTTGATACGTATAAAAAAGAACTAGTCCAATCGTGCATTCTCCATATCTCAAGTACCCACTCAATGAGCTTGGATTGTACTGATCTTTCCAAGATATGCTTAATAGTATTTGGCTGCATTGTTCAAAAAAGAACAAAGAGACCGTATATTTTGATGTTTGACCTAAATTATTATTTAAGATCATCCTGTTTAAATTTGAAAGCATTCGAGAAAATCAATAGCATACGGTAAGCAATGGATTTTTGATATGCCTCTTTGGATCTTCACTTCTTATTGTAAATCTATCGATGCAAAATTTGACCTAACAACTCTACTGTTTTCATACATGCTTCAATCTCATCTAAGATTAAAGAAGTGGCTCCTAGAGATTCTTCCTAGGATCTTAAGCCCATAAATCCAAAGGCAGCAATAATGGTAACCCTCGAGAGAGTGCTAAGAGAGAAGTCATCAAGATAGCATGGTTGACTACAAAAATCATCAATAACTATCTATTCTTTGGATTATGGGTCTGATTCTAACAATCTGACCCATATATTAACAGAAAACCAGTGCAGTAGAAAGTAAAGAAAAAAAAAATGGCATTCTCCAATAAGTAATCTAAATGTTATGAAGATGCTCAAAAGAGCTGCTGGCATAAATATATTATTAACTAAAACGATGCCTTAGATGGCTCCCCGCAAGCAGAAAGCAGATTCTCTGCCGAGTTAACTGAGCGACCCGTGGTATTGGATGAGTGATTAGAGGAAGTGTTGGTGCCTTCTTTCCGTTGCTATTATATATCTTGAGAACCAGATTCAGCTTCTACTATAGAGAAAGATAGAGAGGATTAAAAGATGTGATCAGTTGAGTTGTTTCCTTCCTTTTTGTAGTTATTATCATGGGAAGTTGTGATATGATTCCTTGAGATAGAGGTCAAACCTGCAGTGGTTTTTGCTTGATGTGCTTGGATGGTTCTTTATTCTTCCCGCACTCACCTGGCATCCTTGCATACTGTTCAATCTCCAATTAACATAATCTTCAAGAAAAGATTAGGTTGAAGCACAATTTAAGTATCCTAAACGTGCGACACTGCTCATACTCAACTGCTCACAAAGATGCAACAACTTCAAAGTGAAGAGAAGACAGTGCAGTGGCCATAAACATTTTCAATGGAGTTGGTGCGCACAAATGCTGCGTGCATAGAAAAGAGCAAGTATTTTAAATTTATGAAAATAATTATTGATTGATATTCATGATAAACAACTCCTTGCTTAGAATAATCTGACAATTATTTTTCAATAATTGATCTAGGCACCAACCATTAAATAATCCATGTTTCAGCTAAAGTCCTGTTGATCAACTGGCAAGCTATTTGTTTATTAAAGAGTAAATAATTGAAGAACTTATATTATCTGGCGGTAGTGGTGCCTATTTTGGCTTTATCTTTCTTGCCTTTCCTTTGCTCATAATTGTGAAATGTATTAAATGATTAACATCACTGATAGTATTTTGTTTTTCTCAGGATTTTGAGCTAATGGTTCTCTTGGATCATTTTCCTTCCAATGTGTTTCTCTTTGGAATGACAGTTAAAACTAGATTTGAAACATGTGTTACAGAGAAAAGAAGATCAGGTCATTAGTCTAAGCAAGCAAGCAAACAAACAAACAAAAAAAAAAAAAAAAAAGGCAAAATGACTTGTACAATGGCATCATAATTCTATAAAGAAAATAAACCATATTGAGGCATTCTTAAAATAATATACCATCCGAGGCAAGTTATTTGGATCCTATGCGATTAAAAAGTGTGGACTCCAAGCTTCCACACCAGAGTGGCGCAGCATTAGCGAGGAATATTATAATATAAATAAATTATAAAAAGCTTATTGAAAAGAACAAAAGAATAAATAAATAAATAAACTATCACATTGGAAAGAGAAAGATTAGTTTATTTTTGGATTCCCATGGCTGGTCAGTGTCAGCGGCCAGTCACATGCACTTCTCTTCCCGGGCCCAAAGGCCTAAACGGACCACCCTTCCCCCCCCCCCCCCCTCTCTCTCTCTCTCTCTCTCTTCCGAGAGCTGTGTAGCTTTGGGCTTCGCCGTTTCGGCTCTTCTATTTAGCTTTCCTTCACCCCAACACTCACAGCCCCCACTCCTCACTGTCAACGCAAACAAAAAGAGCTCCTCACGAAGTTTCCTCCCTCTCTCACTCTCTTTCTCGCCATTACAAAAGGGGGAGGACAGCCAATTTCTCTTCTCTTTATCGCTTCCCCTGTGCCCCTGGACGCCCATCACACAAGGTGCATTCTTGGGTCCTTCTCCATTTCTCGTTTCCTCTGTTCTCAGTGTTCCAACACTTGTTCTGTGGATCCAAACAAGTGTTTTTGGTGTGACTGCTCGCTTCTGGGTGGTGAGTTTGGGGTTATGGTGGTTCAGAACTTTTTTTTTTTGTTTTTTTGCCTGGTTTTTAGGTTTGTAGGAGGTTAAAATGGGGACGGAGGTGGGAAAGATGTGATTTTTGACCCCCTTTTAGATGTAAAAAAAGGTTTTTTTTTTTCTTTATCCTTTTTTGGCGCCTGTTCTGATACTCATTGGAGAGGTGTTTGTTTCTGGGTAATGGGCTCTGAGATTTTTTAGCTTAAAAGAGTGATCTTGGATTGTTTGGCAGCATGGGTGTTAGCCTTTGCTACTTGGTATTAAAGATGTAATTTTGCTCCCCTTTTTACTGTAAGAATGATGATTCTGTGGACGGGAGTTTGGGTTTTCATATCGAGAAGGTCTTTTGGATGGGCTCATGGGTTTCTTAAAGGATCTGGAATTTTGATGGGCATTTCTAGTGTTTCTTTATTTTTATTTGCCATAGAAAAAGTTTCTGCAAGAAATTTTGGTCAGCATTGTTTGATGATTTATCTTAGTTCGGCACGTCAAACATACAGTAGTATGTTTAGGTTCAGTACTTAAAAGTGTGATTTTGAATGCTCTTGGTGGCCTATGTGCCTATGTTTTATTCACCAATATTTTTCGAACTCAATGTCATAACCAGATTTTAATGATACTTTCTACTATGGGGTTGAGATTTCTGTGCGAAGAGAACAAGGTTAGAGTTTTGAAAAGCATGGGTTCTTTTGCGTTGTTGTTCATGTTTGAACACAGATTTGTTAATTACTTTGATACTCTTTGAGGTTTCTCTGTAAAAGGTTTAAGAAGTTAAGGGAAAATTGCCTGCTTTTCTGGTATTTGTTTCCCTATTTTCTGAAACCCTAGTTCTTGAATAGTTTCAAGGTCTCGTTAGGTGTTCTTTGCGGATATCTAGGTGATATTTCTTGTGCTTAGTTCTTTGATACCGATGTTCTTCTTGCTCCCGGGAATTTAGTCTGTCACTCTGGCTCCTTGGGAAGGTGGTGTTGGGATTCTTGGTTTTATGCGTTTCCACTGTGAACAGTAAATTCGCTGAAGCTACTGGATTTTATCGAATTTTTCCTATTTGGTTTGGATTTAATTCAGTTCGCTGCAGAGCAGATGCTCTCTATGTTACAAGTCTAGATATCAGATCAATTTAGTATTCTTTCTTAGCTCTCTAATCTTGAATTAGTTCAATATTTTAGTTGGCGGTAAAGCAAATTTATCCTTGTGGCTAACAGATCATTGGCCCCCTCTTGTTCCTCTGCAGATCTTTCATCACAACTTCTGAAAGATGGAGCAAAACATGAGTCCATTTACAGGGAAAACCAGGAAGAGAAAGGCTCCAGATGACGTTCATTTGGGCTCTGCTTTCTCCTTAGATGAGCTGAATCAAGACCTGCTCGAAAGGGTCCTTTCCTGGCTTCCTCCCTCGAGCTTCTTTCGCCTTCGTTCGGTGTGCAAAAGATGGAGTTCTGTTGCGACCTCTGCAACATTTCAGCTTGCCTGCTCCCAGATACCCTTCAGAGACCCATGGTTTCTCATGGTCGATCAAGATCTCGACCAGTCTGTTGTTTTTGACCTCAGTGAAGCTAACTGGAAAAATCTAAACTATCCAGCCTACCTCCAACAAAGCCATGGTTGCAAGCCCATCCCTGTTGCATCATCTGGTGGTTTGGTTTGCTATCGCACTGAGTCTGGCAACTTGATTGTGTGCAATCCAGTGACCGGTGCCTGCCGCGAGCTCCCTCCGGTCGGCCAGGCTAGTGAAGGCCAAACTCTCCATGCTATCACCATGTACTCCTCTCCAAAAGATTCAGCTTCTTATAGGATTGTACTTGTCTCAGGTGAATTCTCAAACCTTTCTTTCAGAGTCTTCGACTCCAAGAAAAACTTATGGGAAGATAAAGTTCTGTTGGTTCAGAAAGCTGAGAATTCCTCTGAATCTAACATGGCCGGTGACGAGACTGTGTATTTTCTTAGCAAAGCTGGGGATGTTGTGGCCACCAACATGCAGAGGAGCCCATCTAAGCAATACTCATCCGTTCTGACTCTGGAAAATGGAGAGGAGGTGGTCTATTTCCTTAGCCAATCAGGGACTGTGGTGGCTTGCAATCTAGCTCGGAAGACCTTCTTCGAACACCCAAGATTGCTGTCCATCTTCTCTGAGTATTCGATCGATGTGGTTGAGTGCAAGGGGGAGATGTTGGTTGTCGTTCTTTCGGAGTTCCTAGAGACTGCAAGCTTGAGAGTATGGAAGTTCTCCAAGGGAGACCGGTCATGGTGGCAGGTTGCAGCAATGCCACCATCGATGTCCCACGAATTCTATGGGAAGAAGGTTGACATAAACTGCATCGGCAGTGGGGATATGATCTTCATTTGTGTCAATTCCGGCGACTTTAGCAGTTATGTTATGTGTAATGTGGTGGCCAATGCATGGATCGAGCTGCCCAAGTGTTATGTAAATGGCAAGGCGAAGGAGTTCATGTCTGCCTTCTCTTTTGAGCCAAGGGTGGAGGCTGCTGTCTAAGCATCTGAAGAAGTTTGTTTGACTGTTTGTATCTTGATTTATAGTTTGAGATATCATTACAAGCTCTTCATTAATTGTTGTACAATGGCCTGTGGCAAAAGGATCATCCAATGTGTATGTATATTTCTGTGTTCGAATAGTAATCAATATTTCATTTCCAAGAGAGTTTCATGCAAGCAGAATCTCTTTAATGCTTTTCCAGTGAACCTGTAGGCTGCCCTCCAGTTGGAAAAGCGAGCACTTGCAGTATGGTATCCACCAAGGCATTAACACGTACAATTTAAAGTCATGAGTAGAATCAATGTGGGGATTTCCTCTGTCATTCCTCCTGGCAGTGAGAATTACTTGAGTGAGAGATGTCTCAATTTGCACTGAAAACTGAAAAGCGGCCATGGATTGTGATCGCGGACGCAATGCGAGCCCCTCAATGAGGTGGGTAAAGGCTGGAACAAGTGCAGACAACAGTGCAAAATCCTGATAATGGCTGGTTCTTTATGAGTGTCCACAGATTCTTCATAGATATTTAGATGCTCCATGTTGAAAATATAAAGTCCTTTTTATTTTTTATTTTTTTTGGAGTTGGTGGTGTCTTTTTCATTATCCTATACAGTGATCTCTGCATATTCTTATGAGTTTCCTTCATTGTCTAACAATCCTCGTAGTTTCCCTGGTGTCCCTTTGGTTACTTCACCATGTTTCTAATTTCCTATAGGTACCTTGATAACTTATGTCTTCATTACGAGTCTTTAATGCATATAGTTTGTAAAGAGTCCATAAATACCCCCTATCACTTGTAATGCATATCCATAATTAGTTCCAGTAAGCAATCCACAAGTCTAATGGTTCCATTACATGTAAAGTTCTTTATTCTTATTCATTTTGATGGTGTAAGGTTATTTGCTGGCTTGTTCTTTTATGCAATTTAGTTGGCAATCTCGAACTAGTGTGACTTTCATCACACTACTGATCTCTCCATGATATCACAGCTGCAAGGATGGTAGCTCATACGTGGCAAGATCCCTCGGCAAAATAAATCAACCACTGTTCCAAAATGGATTTGAGCAGTCATGTTAATGGACTTGGTATGGAATTGCTAAACCAATCCAACTATAGTATGATAAACATTATTGATGTCCTATCTCATTGGTGAAGACTTGTGAAAAGTTATGGGAGCAACTAATACTATAGGTCCTGAAAACAACCCATAGAATGCTAAAACCTTTTTGAGCAATGGATGCAAAAGAAAATTTGTTTTAAGGCAGAATTTGTTTTGAAGTAATCTATATCTCATGAGTTATTTGATCATATTATAACATGTCAATCAGTAAGTGAGATATGGCCGACCTCTGATAGGTTGTTTAACAAAAAGAATGCGGCTCTACTGTAAATTTGTAGAGAATGAATTAGCAAATACAACACAAAGCAATCTCTCTGTTGCCTAATTTTTTCTAAAGATAAAGAACTTAGCGTCTAGAGATTTCTCTTTTGGAATTGGATGAACCAATTTCTGAAGCCCAGATGAACGACATATTATTTGTGGTTTGAAACCTGAATACATTCCTTATGTCATGTCTATTTAAGGATGGACTCAACAACCATCTGTTGTCTTCACAGGAGTCCTTAGCTAAACAGATGGCTGGTATTTCATTAAAAGAATAAAATGTCTTGCTTGCCAGATTGAGGAAAAATATCAAGGAAAAAGAGAGGAAGAATGATCGAGATATACATGAAGATATTGTGAATTCTTCAAACAAGACAAAGAAGATTATCCAATGATAACGGTGTGGTAAAATTGGACACATTAAGAAGAATTATCATGTTAAGATGTGAGAAGGAAACACAGATGAGATTGAGAAGTATGATAATTCTCAAAATAAAGAAGACTGGGGAAAGTGCTCTATGGCTGAGATAGCTAGTATTGATGCCATGGCTTCTATTAACTTTAACAATGATTGGATCATGGATTCTGGTTGTGGCCATCATTTAATCGATGATGATTCAAGATTTCAAGCTTTTGCTATTATGTGGGCAAAGATGCCATTATAACCACTAGTAATATTATTCATCATTGTTGAAAGGGAAGGTACCATCACCATCAATGGCAAAAGAAGATGATTTTAATTACACTTAATAATGTGTTTCATATTCCCAGAACGAAGAAAATTTTTTTCTTAGTAACGAATGCGATAGGTTCGAGTAGTTATGCATTTTTTTGGTCCTCAAGATGCGAAGTTCCTTTAAAAATCTAAGAATTGAAGGCTAATGTCATTTACACTGGTAAGAGAATTAAAGATATTTTTGTTCTGTCAGCCTCTACATCTTATATTAATAGGATGAGTAGCAATAATAATGCAATTATATGGCAGGCAAGACTTGAGCATCTTAATATGAACAAATAAGGGGCTCATTTGATTGGAGAAAAATGAGAAAACTTTTCTTCTTCCATTTTTCCCACGTTTGATAAGAGAAAAGAGAAAAAAAAAAAAAAAAAACATGAAGCCCATGCACATTTTCTTCTTTTTTAAGAAAATAAATATTATAGGAGTGGTAGTATTTATTTTCTCCTCTTTTTCCCTCTCAAAAAAACCTTTTGCAGAAAAGATAATTTGTAAAAAAATACTAATAAGCGCTAAGAGTTATGATACAAAAAAAAAAAAAAAAAAACTTGATAAAAGGGTTGTCAAATATGACCAACTTTGATAATGAAGAAATATGTGAAAATTATCGATGTAGAAAAGTTCATTATCTTTCATTTGACAAGTTTCTTTTAAAGTTGTAAGGTTTCAATAAAATACATTCATAGCAAGTTAATGGTCCAACCAAAACTTCATTATATGCTAATTTTTGTTAATAATTTTATAATATTTATATAGGTTTATTTTGTAAAGCAAAAGCCAAAAAGTTTTGACTAGACTTTTTGGATTTAAAGAGATTGTAGGAGAACTTGGTACTAAGATCAAGTGGCTGCACAAAGACAATGGTGAGGAGTTTACTTCTGCTAAGTTTTTCTTTTTTTTGCCATTGACATGACACCAAGAGAGAGCTTACAAATGTTGAAACACCACAATAAAATAGGATTGCTGAGTGAAAAATTAGACATTTTGTGGAGACGTTCAAAAGTTGGTTGTCTGTTAAAAATTTGCATAAAGCCTTATGGGTGGAAGGTATGCAGTGTGCAATTTATTTGATTAATTGGATGGCACTTAGATCAATGAATACAAAAACTTCTTATGAACTAATGTTTAAAGAAAAGCACAATGTCAAACACCTAAGAATTTTGGGCTCTATTTATTATATTCATATGCTAAAATGTCAAAGATGTAAGTTAAATACAAAGGCAAAGAAGTACATGGATCCCAAGACTTTATTATCTTAAAAGATGCTATTTCTCATGAAATGCCTTCCTACTACAGTTCTAATGGAGCTATTTGAATAAGGACCCAAAACTTTGAAGATAATTTTATTTATGACACCGTTTGATAGCCAAAGAACCTTCCATCTCTTAAAAATCAAAAAAAAAAAAGAAAAAAGGGATTGAAGTTGTAGATAATAAAATCAATCTTATTTTTAAGAATACAATTTAAAATCTTTTAATGTAAAATTATTCTAATAGATTTCTTTGAATTTTTTAATACCCATGTAATACTTTTTTTTATCCTTTAAGGTACCTTTAGCCTTCAATTGTGACTCATCGCATTACTAGAGGTGTAAAATAAATCGTGCTAAAGTACTATTCATAGGCTATGTCAATATGATCCATGAAATTTGAACCCCTGACTCAACACAATCCACAACCCATAGCTTGCAGGGTTATATCGAGCAGATAGTTTTAATTTGAAAACATGCCTAAGTGTTATTATCTCAATATATGTGCATACATTGATGAGACTTTTTGCAAAGTTTAATGTAAAAGTAGATACATTGCATGAGATCAAGATAAAAGGAAGTAAGTGAGCACAATGTCCCAGTTCATGGAACCTTAGTGGGAAGAGGTTGACAAAGGTCGCAAACTAATCTTCTGAAATAAGAGATAAAGGCATTGGATGGGGTCAAATCCAAGCTTTCATGGTTGGTATAAGTAGGCTGCCCACTTCAGCAAAATGTCTTTGCCTCCTCCTAGGTCGAACCTAATCTGGCATTTCTATCTTGATTGAGTCATTGCAGGAATTCACTTTAGTTTCACTTTGGACTAACCAAACACTTGAACCGGACACCCAATTACAGGGAACCAAACAATCCGCAAGAGAAGAGTAATAAAAAGGGAGCTTTACAAGATCAAATGTGACATAAGAATATGGAATGGA
Source organism: Metroxylon sagu (assembly GCA_017589505.3). NCBI lineage: Eukaryota > Viridiplantae > Streptophyta > Magnoliopsida > Arecales > Arecaceae > Metroxylon > Metroxylon sagu. The sequence continues at coordinate 1,157,140 of JACVBY030000640.1, read as the reverse complement.
ATGGACATGATCTGCTCAATTGATCTCTGAAGCTTACGATTGTGTGATCGATGGGACTAATTTTAAAGCACCATTCAATCTAAGCTATTGCCCACCATGAACTCCCTCTGTTTAAACATTCATGAACATTTCCTGTCTACAGAGTCCATGGGCCGTAAATAAACCAGTCCACTTGTCGCAAAACAGCCTAAGGTCTTCAGATCTTGAGAATGCCCTATATCTTACCACAATTAAGGAGGGAAGAGAAAATTTGACCTATGCTGCTCCAGGGCCTACTCCAGATTTCAATCTATTGTGGGTCATGTTTTGTCCAAATTGACAAAAAAATATCTTCTAGTTCTGTATGCATTGTGGTACCAAGGTTTCAATGATCATTTTTATGCTATTTGGCTAACAGGAAGGTGCAGATAGATTTATATAGGATGGTTTCTACTTATACCCAATGAAAGGCATGGTTGTTGGCATTTTTTGGGCGTAAAAGCTCATGAATTCTTTATGGGCTTTAATGCGCGATTAGATGATGATGACAATAACGACAATGGCAATGATCATGAGAAGGATGATGATGGCAATAAACAACACTGATACCATATTGAAAAGCATAAGTTGTCACTTTTGTCCAAAGTATGAGAGTAAGTAATTAGCATATTAAATTATTAGTATATTGGCTAATAATTAGAAGTAAACTTGGAATTACCATGTCCGATTCAATTACAATACTAAAATTTTCATCTAGTTCAATTGTGTTTCATTATCCATCTCTTTTGATATGATTCTATCCTATCCTTTCCTCACTCATATTCTACATCTTCTCCACCTACTCTCTTCTCTGTTTTTCTCTCTCTCTTTTTTCTTTTTTTCTTTTTTTTTTTTCCCTTCTGTATTTTCAATAAAATCTACTAACCTAAGACCATATAAAAACACCCACAAAACCCACTCCCTGACTCATACCATGTAAACTTATATGAAAAGGGGATTTAAATGTTGCTAGACTACAAGGAGTCCAAGGGGATAGCTCTCTTCAAGTTTGGGATTCAATATTTTTATGCATAACACGTCCTCCAAAGATCCAACAAAGCTAAAATCTTGAACAAGTCTGGTAAGAAAAGTATACTTGTTTTTTAAGAGACTTACCCTTCATCTAAAATCTTTAAAACCATGCCTTACAACGAATTGCATTAAACCAAACTCATTTTAACTCACACTTACAATTGACACCATTTATAACATGCATGCACGCATGTTCGGTCAAGCATGCATGGATGTGTGGCATGCACATGCGCTGACAAAATGCAGCATCCTAAAGCCCCATGCAATTGGCTTAATTCAAGTACATGGCAGATGATAACTAGAATTCAAGCTTAACAGCTTCAAAGAGAAGTCCTGGAGAACTCACGTGTCAAGGGGACCGACCCCCTGAATTCTTCCCCAGGCTCCAATCTTCCTGCAGTGCCATTTGGCGCAATTAACGTTCCATTGGCAATTTGGCAGCTGGATGGATGCAGGCCAACCGGGTCTGGAAGAGAAGATCATCTTGAGACTCAGAGATTGGAAAGATTTTAAGAAGGAAAGGACAGAGAGGCCAATCCAAGACTAGGACTGGGTTGGCCATCATGCCTATAGATGCTGCCAAATTGACTACTTCTAATCTAATCTGTGTCTGGTTGCATGATTCTGGTCTACTTATCTTTTCCCCCCAGTGCGAATGCACAGCAGTCGAGCATTCCACAGCCTGCAGCCAAAGGCCAGCAGGACAACCTCACATGGGACCCTGTCATTCTTCCTCCCCTTTTTACTTCCCTTTGAGAGTACATTCCTTCCTCAAATCCCCTCCCTTTCAAATTTCAATTAAATAAGAGACTCCCTCCCTCCCTCCCTCTCTCTCTCTCTCTCTCTCTCGAGCTTAGTTCTTGTGAATGAATCCTGACAACCAGAAATGGATATGAAAATGAGACCACAAGTTCCCTCAGTCAAAGAGGCACCAGAATCAAGAGAGCTTGGTAATCCACCCCTTGCCAAGTGGTGAAAGGATAAATTATTTGCAGCAGGTGTTTTAATTATAATCAATGACACGAAATGTCTCATCATTGAAGACTGGACATAAAATAAGAGTCAATCAAAGGGACGCACAATTTGCTCGATTAATGAGAAATATTTAGATTGCAAATATAATATTGCCGTAGAACAGCAGTTGTCCATTTAGCAAGAAAATGTTTTGATTGCAATATAATACTGCAATAGAATATATAAGATTACTCAAAATATAACAAGAAAACTCTTTATTATATTGCTTTGTGGTTAAAAAATATATAAGATGCATCCTATGGGCTCATAACTTGATAAATATTTGTTTAGATGGACAAAAACCGAAGGGCTGATATTAGATGAAACAATGCTGCCCCTTGTAAGGCTCCAAATTCACTTGCTGATCTAATTAATTCATTAGTAAGTTATAAGTGGATCAAAACTATATGATCTAAAAATTTGAATGAAAGTTAATTGGTAGCAGATGAATTTGAATTATAAGCACATAACACTTTTTTTTTTCATCCAATATAGAATTAAATTTAGGGTATCATAACCTTTTTTTTTTCTTATAATGCAATGTACATCGTACGCCATAAGCTATTCAGAATCTATCCTCGAATCGGATCGAAATTCTACCATCGTTTCATGGGCAGTTCTTTCCTTATGCCCACTAACTTTTTTACATTTAGATTGGCTTTGATACCATTTGTAATGCTCGAAACCTACCTGCTGGTCCAATTAATTTATTAGCAGTCGAAACTATACGGTCCAAAAACTTGAGTGAAAGTTAATTAGTAGAAGATAAACTTAAGTTACAAGTATATAATACTATTTTTTTTATTTAATGTATGACTAAATTTAGGATATCACGTCTCAAATCAACAGGCCAAAAGTTTGATGGGTCTCACAAGCATGATAGTGCAAACAATTTTATTAGAGAAAGAAGCTCAGAGCCCTGTTCGACAGAAGAGACCTACATGCCCGACCGAACAGTCTGGATTGTTTGTCACAATGTGCAAACTAGCAGAGTAGATCATTTCCATCAAAAGGAAGGGGCTAGCATGAGTTGCCTAATTTGCTCATTGTTGCCCAGCCTAATGACTTTAATCACAATGAAAGGGATTTAGCTCATTAAAAATAAATAAGATTTCCCACAACATTTCCCTTTATCACCTTTTTTGTCCAAGAAATGCCATTGCCAACGGAGATGGTAGCATCTTTGTTTATGATTACTCAAAATCATCAGTCCTTTCTTCCTCATCAGCCTCAAAAAAAAACAAAACCAAAAACAAAACCAAAAAAAAAAAAAAAAAACAAATTTAGAGCCCACCAGGCCAAATTTCTACCCTCGAAATCAAGAAAGAAAGTAACCAGATCCGTTCATGACTGGACCCGTCTGCTACCTTCTTAGGCTCTGGAGACAACCAAGGGAAAGAAGTGGCTCTTTTTCTGGGTTTTGGAAGCGAAAGGAACCAGTCTTTGCTAGGTGTCTTAGAGGGGGTTGTTGCAGGGAAAACAGCCACAGGATGTGTGGCCAGAGAAATGAGAGCTGTGCTGTGACTTCATCTTCTGCGCTTGCTCAGAGGCTCTTTGTAACTGCTGTGAATGCTGTAGCTGGGCTGCTGCTCTCCATTCCTCAGCTCTCCTATGAACAACTTCCATTCTTTTCATCAACTTCTCTTCCAAATTAGATCTCATCTTCTGTATCCTCACCTTCAGACATAAATAAACATTCAGAGTACCATAAGATATCTAGAATCCATTAGTGCAGTGTACGAATCCATTTGTACAGTGTATCCATGATAAAATTTTGGTTTCTGTAGACCCCCCACCAAAAATACAAACAAGATTGGTTTGTCTGAGTCGTACATCCTCCTCAATTAGTGCAAGGAGGTCAACAGTCAATACTTTTTTAATCATTCTACCAATGAATGTTTATCACATGAACATGCCTACCATTACGAACATCATATTTTTTGATATTATGAATGTTTCAAATAGATCCGCAGAGCAATGCATAACTTCAGTAGAACGGGGGAAAAAATTCTGAAACAAAAGTGTGCTTTCTTTAAGAACAGCATAAATTACTGAGAAGACAACAAAAGATTTGAGTCATCCCAAATAAGTAAGCGTGATATTCTCATACCAAGGCCCTTTACATGGCCTGGCAGCACCAAAAATCTTATTGACTTTGACTAACAATAGCCCAAACATGATGTTTTTATAAAAGGTATAGTATATTAATTTGAAGGAAACCAGAGAGAGTTTGATACTACGCGAGTTGGAGGGAAACAGAGGCAACAGCAAACAAGGAGGAAAAGGGGAGAGCATAGAGAGAGAGAGAGAGAGAGAGAGAGGTAGGGGCTCGAGGAACAGAAACAACCAACATGCTTTCCAGCTCGTCAAAATAATTCAAAGCGACAGTCAGATACCCAGGAAAAGGACAGCAAGGGCGGCCGAAAAGAACACAGCAACACTACAGTAGCGAACAGAGGTAGACCAGTCCATCTTGTACTTTCGCTATTTAAATAGAAAGACACGACCATCTGTGTCGTTTTTGAAACGACAGCATCTCTCGTCCATTTCCATATGTTAAATCTCATCCTGGCTAGGAAGGGTCCATGATCAAGTGCAGAGAAACCAGTGGTCCAGGAGTCTCTGAAGAAATGGTATATTTGAACAAAAAAAAGTTGGATCTTTTTTATGGCACCTCTCTGCATCCACCATCACCACCTCTGCACAAAGGCATGTATATCATAGTAATGGTGGATGGAGTATTAGAATCACCAGGAACAAAGTTGAAATCTAGCAGCCAGGATGCATGGTTCTCGAGATATTCTATGGATAACCATCCATTTCAAAAACTTTGCTCATGAAATTCCTGAATTAAAATTCTGAAGAACTCCTGCTAGATTAGTAAAAAATTAGAACAAGTTGCTAAAGATCTTAGATGTTCCTATTTGCCACCGTAATAATAAGGTAAGATTATTAAGATCATATGTAGACTCCATGGTATTTAAATCTTGAAAAGTACCAAAGTGATCACTACAGAGATAACATAAATTTCTCTTCTGTGCATTAATAAATTACTTTAAGTCAAGAGTTAGTCTCTGAGTAAGGAGGGAAACTTTATAAAGTTAAAATTTTAAGATAAGTTAGAAATATAGAGCCATTGAAAAAATGATAGACAAATTTCCATCTAATTACCTCCAGCTTTCTGGACTCTGCTTCTGCTTTAGCACTCTGTAGGTTTACCCAGGCTTGAATTTTAGCTTCTTCCCTCTGATATCTGGAAGATGGATAAAGGAAAAGAACATGGCATGATACTCAGGGATTGGATCTTAAAACATCAACAATACAAGATGTTGCATTCTAAAACAGATTATCATAAATTTTACTTAAGCAATCCACCTGATGCAGCTCTTGTTCTTCTCCTCCTCTTCCCATGTCGAAGCTCTGGATTCAGCAATGCTCTTCCTTCCAACACTTATCTCAAAATGCCTTAAACTCTTGGACACCTCCTCTTCCTCCTCTTCCCTTGAGCTCCAATTTGAAACCAAAGAATCATACTGAGCACCGAGCTCGAGCTTGGCAAAGTGGCAGTCCTTCAGTTCAGTGATATCAATGCTGGCGTTACAAGGCACCAAAGGGCCAGACCTGTTGGCTGGAGTGTTGTGCCTTGCTGGTGAAGAGCTCTTAATAGGAGTGTGGCATCTCGACGTGGTCGAGCTACCTAGAGGAGTCATCTCAGTTCCAACATCTCTGCGATGAACCTCGGCAACTACTTCGGTCGCCGCATCTTTCATGGGCTCGCAGTATGAGCTTCTGAACAGAAAGCTTTCTTTGGTGGGCTCTGAGTATTGAAAATTGGAGTAGATTGGTTCGACATTGTCCGTAAACTTATCTGCAATGAAAGTTTGCAGAAATTTATAAAGACCGTTAAGCATCAAGGATCCATTGGGCAAATTAAGAAACAATAAGTAAAGCTAGTGGCATTCAATTGGGAAGAGAGGTAAGTAGAGGGAGGGAATAATGAAATAAAGTTAAAATAGCCAGAGATAGCAATAGAAGTTTTTGTCCTGTAAAAGATGGTGCAAATAGTACTGATAAAAGTGAGATGACAAAGTTACACAAATTTAGCAGATAAGAGTATGCAAAAAGTGTTTCTATCAAAAATAAATAAATAAATGAAGAGGATGCAAAGCGAGTAATGAGAGAGGAGGAAAAGGGAAGGAAATGAAGAACAGGTATTCTACGCTTTCTAAGAATTCTTTTGGATTAAAACGCAGCTGAGAGCTCCAATTATCCGACAATATAAAAAAAAAAAAAAAAAAACACTCTTTTTTCACAAGAAAAGTATATTTTTTGGTCTGGGAACTGAAGGAAAAGCAAAGTTTATTGGCACCAATCAACCTTTCAGAAGCACTTCCGATGAGGCTCCATGAAAAGTTACATTGGGGTCTAGAGACACCACTGTCCCATGAAAGCTTGGGACAGGGGCACTCGGACCCTTCTCCACGCTAAGCCTCGCCTTCTCTGCAAACGCATCACCTTTATGGTAAAAGACTTCATTTTGCCTGGAAATCTTTGATGATTCTAATGGTTTTAGTCCATGGGCTGGTGATTCATGGCAGGAGTTATTGATCAACCACTTCTCTGCATCATCCCACTTGGAAGGAACGCTTTTCCTGGAGAGATGACCAGGACTAAAGCTGAAAACTGGCCTGCCAGGAGTGGAGGGAGCCTCCAATCTTCTCTGCCCCACTGAGTTCACCACTTGTCTTCTCCTCTGAGCAGAGACCTCAAGGAAGCCTCTGCCATCACTGCTGATCTTGGTGGTCATTGGGAAAGCCTTCACAAATTCTGAGGTCTCCTTAAGGTTGAGCTTGCAGAGAGGATCAGAGAAGTTGTCTGCAAATGGATTCTCTTTGCTGGCGCAGTAAAAGCTTGAGTCACCTTCAAGAGAATCCTTGAAAAAATTCAAAAGAATCAATTAGCTAATAGAACAAGTAGGAGAGAGAGAGAGAGAGAGAGAGAGAGAGAGAGAGAGAGTAAGACCTTTACCCTCTTAGCAGATGGGAAAACGGATGAAGCGTGCAGGTATGTTGGGGTCTTTAGATCCATGGCGGAGACGCTAGAGGTGATTACAGATTCGGGGCTGGAAGAATCTCTGGTTTCCTCACTTGCCTTCCGGAGTTGAATCATGCTTTCAAATAAAAGCTTGGTTTCTTTTCTACCTCCCTCCCTCCCTCTCTCTCTCTCTCTCTCTCTCTTCTCTTTTCCCTCTGGGAAATGCCAGGCTTTGTCAGATGAGAACAGAACAGCTGCTTCTGATTTGTGAGCCAACTGGCTTTTCCCTGACCGTCACAAAAGTAGCATTCCTTTTGTAGAAGGCATTGCTAAAGCTCCTTTGAAGGTGTGTGGAAATGGAAGGCTCAGTGGGAGTTGACAAAACTATGGAAGAACAAGAATAGAAGAGAGGTGAACCAGAGCTTATATTGAAAGAAGGAAGTTTGAGAGGTGATATACTGCAAGAAAGATGGAAGTTTGAAGTCCTGGGGAAGAAGCTTCTTGTTTGGCCCCAAGATATGGTTCACAGCTTTACAAGAGCCGGCCTTTTCTTTTATTTTTTTCAAACTTCCTTCTTCTTCTTCTTGCCTCCTGGAAGACTACCTGTATCATTGCTTCCTGCTATGATGGATAATATAATCATGGCCCAGCTTAATGTAATGCATTAATCCGGTTTAATTAAACCGGCTTGATTTAATTTTTTAAGCCCATTAGCTTAAATTTAAACCTATCAGGCAGCTTAAACTAATCTAAACTATGGATTCCATCACCATTTAAATTTAATTACACCAACTTTTCTCTTCCATTTCTAAGTAAACTCTGATACCTTTTCTCTAACTAATTAACAAATTCTCTAATGAACTAACAAGCTCTAATAAATTTTAAACCCTCTTCTTTCCATCTATACATATTTCGAAGTATTTTTATTTGGATCACTAAACCACCCAAAAAAAATAAATTTGAAACCCTCTTCCCTCCGTCTATAAATATCTTGGAGTATTTTTATTTGGGTCATTAAACCACCTAGAATTGTAACGTGAACCAGCCTTCTCCGTCCTTTCTTCCTCTTTTCTTCTTCTTCTTCCATGCCGTTTTGCCGAAGCTAAGCATCCAAGCCTTCATCCTGATTTGCTTGAAGCCGGCGACTGTGGAACCGTCAACTCCGGCGACGGTGGCGAGGGATCGGAAGAGGTAAGGATGCGATGATGCTAATCTCTATTCCTTGCTAAACCTCTGCTTCGATTTAATTAAGGGAATCTGGCTGATGAGGCTTTTTTTTGAATCAATTGGATGTTGGGAAGCTTTGCCAAGATTTACGGAGGAATAGACATCAGGATTGTGGTGATCGATTCAGGTAAGAGTTGGAGCCCTGTTTTTGTTTTAGAAGTTCTTTAATATAAGAATAATTCAGAGTATCTATACACGGCTATAGGATTTTAGAAGTTAGAACACAATAGTATAGGAAATAGTGAGGATTTTTGATCTTGTGAATGGGAATGGTGGGTTCTTTGTTTCCAGAGTTCGGCATGAATTGGAAATGAAATATCAGCGTGTCAACTATCATCAATTTTGAATCTCGGTTCATTAAAGTTTCCGATTATTTTAGATCATCAATTTTGAATCTCGGTTCTTTAAAGTTTCCAATTATTATCCTTGGATCTTGGATGGATGAGAAGTTGGCTCTAACGGTGAGTCATCGACGGAGATTTGGAGATGGGAGAAGGGAAGTCGTTGGTGAACAGCAAGGGATGGAAGTTGTCAAGCAAGACGGCTGGGTTGAGTTGGACCTGATCGACAGTCGAGCGATGGCCCGACGTCGACGAGGTGAGGGTCGCCGCCGGCTAGGCTCAGCCGCCGCCTTTCCAGGGTCAGCGATGGGGAGCATGAGGTCGGGAAAGCGGTGAGGAAGAAGACGGTCCGGTCTTCATGAAATAAGTTCAGGGGTTAGTGAACCGGTTTAACCGGTCTGCTGGATTAAATAGAGTTGGTTCAAGCCTATATAAATTCTGATTTGGTGCAAGTAGGATCCAGCCCAAGGAGAACCTGAACCATTTGACATCAAAGACCAAATTATTAGGATTTGGGTTCAATTTAGATTAGATTAGAACTGTTGAACCGGAGCCAGTTTTGTTCGTTCAGTGAACCAGAAAATTGATTTAGGTTCAATTGGGTGAACCAGATCTTCAAATTAGGCCAATCAAGCAATCTAGAAACCATTTGGATTTAGATTAGTGAACCAGAAATCATGTTTAAGCCAAATCAGTGAACCCATTTGCTAATTTGGTATCAATTGAGTTAGGTTCAAACCAATTTAAGTTGGTTTAGTCCAATTAGACTTTAGTAAGCTAAATTGAACTTCGATAGAGTCGCTTAGTAATTTAATTGATTCTTTAGTGACTCAATTAAGCTAGCGTAAGTCCAATATAACTTGATTTGTTGATTAGAGTATTGATTAGCTAGTGGTTAATTTCATTTGAATAATGGTTGGTATATATTTTAAGGTAATTAAGCACATATTAGTAAGGGATAATTTGGTAATTAGTTAGTTTAGTTATTTTTATAGAAAAGATAATTAAATAAATTATTAAATGATCTATCTAAGTCATAAACGACTTAAATAAGCATAGTTAGGAAAGGTAAATTGATAATTTTTAAAATGCAGGCCAGAGAGGCGTAATGGTCATTTTCTAAATTATAAATCTTAATGAATTAATTATTTATTTATGTTAATTATAAGTGATGATTAATTTGATTTGATTGAGGAGACTATTAGGATTAACGATTCGACGTAGAAATTCTACACCTACTATTATGTAATATGTTTTATGTCTTGCATGTCTCTATACATTATAGATTTATTATTGGATTTCTTAGCATATTTTAATTATGCACAATGGTTTATTTGTAGAGCTGTTATCTATGTTATAAAATATTATTTTGTTATGAAGTGGTTTTAGCTTTAGGTTGAAAAATATGAGTATAATACGTTGAGATATGTTATTTTGGTTATATTATTGTTCTGATCTTATTAGATATGAGTTATAATGATGTGGGCATGTGAACTAGCCATTGAGATGTATATTTGATTATTACTGTTGATACGTGATACTAGTTTTAGCAGTATTGGTGTGATTCCTTACTGGCATAGTCCAGCGACATCGAGGAAGGGCTTAAGAGTCGCGAGAGGCTGGTGTAGAGCCAGTCATGGTCTGTGGATATGATATGGCTAAGTTTAATATGCTAGACACTGGTATTAATCTGTGTGTGCGTATATTGTCAGGTTAGGTTGTTAGACATGAATTACTAGCATGTGATTTGTTAGTATGTATCTTCAGTATGCAGAATATTAAGATATGGATTATTTAGTTATGTTGATGATTTTAGTTTGATTTATGTTAGTATTTGGACATGATTGGTTTTAAGGTTTTACAACTGGCTTTGTAGATATATTATGTTACTTTCTATTAAAATATATTTTGATATATCATACATTCTAGTTTTCTTGGCATATTTATAATGGTATATGTAAAATTTTCATTAGGCTTATCTCCTACCCTTTATCTTGGATGATGACGATGTATATTTGCTAGATCCAGATTAGTAAGGTTTTAGAAGTGAGAGTAGAGTATAGTTATGCTATATCATTTGATATTGAAGATATATTGATTTGTACATTAAGTTTAATATACAGACATTTATGTATTAGATGTACCAATTTGATGATTTATGACAGCATTATGAAACCTATGAATTTAATTTCTGCTGATATTAATGTTTATCATTATATTGCTTAGTAGGTCTTCTGGGCTCTCTTAAAGGTTAAACTTAAAAGGATATGCGGCCGCACTGTGATGTTCTTAGAATGATATTCTTGGATAAAGCTCCGGAAAGGGACCGCGGTGTAATCAATATCACGCTGCAAAGGGACCGCGGAGTAATCAATATCACGCTGCAGATAGAGAGGAGTGATGAAGTGTGAACTCAGCAAATAAACTTGGATCCTGCAACAGAGTCGTTTGAGTGTCATTCGATGTTTTCTTTGTCTATTGACAAGAAGACGCAGTGTTTTCCAATGATTATTCAAAGAAGCCACTTTATTTAATCCACTAAATCCTCAAAGAACATAAGCGAGATGTCCAATGTGCTTTCAAGGCTAAAGATCACAATGACTGGACTGGTTGCTGAGTTTCCTCCTTGAACTAAGGGGTAACGCCGCAGAGAAGTTCTTTCAATGAGCTATAGTTTAGTTTTCACCTCAAAAAAAAAAAAACAATAATAATAATAATAATAATAATAATAAATGCAAATTTACATATCAAATCAGCTGTTTCATCATAATTCCTGCACAATAATAAAGACGTAATTGGAAAACTAGGAAGTCACGGTCAGGACCAGTAACACAATATGATCTTCAAGTATGATCCTTAACTTGTTTTGTTACTCCGCTTCCTCCCTGGGGCAAAAATGACTGCAAATTCACGCCCTCCTTGCCACTAAATCAATAGTAGCTACTGGCGAGGGGTAGTAGGCTGTGCTGGAAGCTTGGCTGCCAAATGCGTATAAAACAACAATTTGCTCCTAATAGTAAGCTATTGCTGTCTACAGGGTAGGGACAACCTAATATAAAAATGACACCTGCTTGTGAAAAGCCCGGTTTCAATGAAAGAGACCTGGGAAGTAGAAAACAGGACGAGTATTTGGTTGAGTGTTTGGTAGCGTTGCTTGATATGTAGAGGCATCTTACCCCGGGAATAGCATTTGTTTAGAATATGAATATTATTAAAATCAAACTCCGAGATCCATCATTCATCAAATTCAAGAAGACAAAAGTCTTAAGCTAAATGTCTGCACCGACACCATATGTAACAACAACCAGTTATGACAAACTTATTGAGGATTAGCCTTCTCGTAACCAAATGTATTGAACTTCAATATCAGCATTAAAGTAGAGAGGCAGGTACATTTGCCGCTACAAAATAGCACAAGGCATTGAAGATATTGAGCACGCTGAAACATACAAAAATAACAGTCAAAATGCCATAGATATTCATATCAACCCACCAAGAACTCACCCCATACTTTCGCATTTACAAACTTTCTGATTTTGGTACAGATTTGAACAAAATTAAGCTGCTGTTAGATGGCTAAGCAGCAGACCCGGAATAGATACGTGCATTAGCACATTTGGGTTTGACGAAGTATGGATAGGATCCGTCGCACTAATCAATCCTTTACATCTGTAACACCTTCTGAAGATATCTGAAACCGCGCTTCAGCTTCTGCTAAACATGGTGAGCTTATTACTTTACAAATGCGCTCCTCCCCTCTTCCCTTCCGAAGAGCAAGCCTAGCATGTATGACAACAAAGATTTCAAGAAACATGCAGATGGAAAGTACAAAGGAAGAGAGACCGTGAATTCATCCTAGTGAGGGACCTTGTTGTAGAAGCATGTGCCATGATGTTCCCACCAATAGGTTTGATTTGTGGCCCAGCAAAGATCGCAGACCCATCTACTTGAGCAACAACTTGATTGGTGATAACTACCGCTACTCCAAACTACATCCAGAAATGAAATCAAAAGAAATGAGCATATGCAGAAATAAACGAAGTTGTTCCTGCAAGTTCATCTAATGTAACAAAATTGATGGCACATTCTGCCTTGGCATCTAACCTTATCAAGTTTAAGATTATGAAAAGCTCAACCTACCACCCTCATATAATAGGGCATACAGAAAGGATTTAGATCAAACTAGACAATGCTAAGTTTGTTTGAGGCAGCATTGGATAAAAAAAAAACCCTCTTCCCATAAAATAAAGTAAAATAAAATCGATGATTATTACCTCATCTGCCAACTTCTGAAGGCTCCTCAGGAACTTTGCCAGATGCATTTGCCTGGCTGACAGTTCTCCCCTTCCAGAAAAATCTGTTCTGTAAAGAGCTGTAGCACTGTCCACTATCATAAGAGCAAACCTGCAAAGGATAAGCTCAAAATCAGTGATATCCAAGAATATTTTAGGTGCTATGTTTTTCAGTCCAGATGATGGAACAACTTTTGAATGTTAAAATGATACATAAAGTGTAAGAATCTTTGAACCATTCAAAAGGCAAAAATAATAGGATAAATAGATAAATCAATAGTTAATACAACAACAAAGCTTTAATGCTAAACTAGTTGAAGACAGCTACATAAATTCTTTTTCTCCATTCTGCTCGATTTAAAGTCATACTTATTGTAAGATATGAAGATTTTTTTTTTTTATTACTTCCATGTAATTTTTGATCTACCCCAACCCCGCCTTTTTTTACACATATCAAAAATTACCTCTTCGTATTGATGCATCTTTAAATCTACATTGTAAATATCCAAACCACTTTCCCTCAATTTATTTTCAATTAATGCTACCTCTATTTTTTTTTACGAATGGCTTCATTTCTTACTCTATTTTCTCTTTTGTTACCACATATTCATCTCAAGACTCTCATTTCAGTCACATTCATCTTCTGTATATATAATTTTCTAACCATCCAACATTCTGTATTATAAAATATAGCTAGTCTTATAATTGTCTTATAATTTTTTTTCTTTAACTTAGTAGGTATTTTATGATCACATAATATTCCAGTTATATTTCTTCATTTTATCCAATATGCTTTAATGTTATAGACAACATTATCCTTAATCCTCATTTTCTTATAAATAATCAATCCTAAATATTGAAAATGATCACTTTTACGAACTTTATAATTCTCAATTTTTACTCTACCTTCATCTCTATTTCTAGTCGTCTTCTACGAATTTTATTATTATCCTACTTAACCTACAATTTTTAGATTCTAATGTACTTCTACAATTTTAATTTACAATTAACTCCAAACTTAGTTTCATCTATTAATACTATATCATCTGCAAATAGCATACACCATAAAATATCATCCTAAATATACCCAGTAAGTTCATCCATAACTAACACAAAAAGATAAGAATTAAGAGCAAATTTATAAAGTAAACCTATTATAATTGAACACTTACTAGTATTAACATCAGCAGTTTTTACATTAATAACCGCTCCATCATACATATCCTTGATGATATTGATATATCTAACAAATATTCTTTTCTTTTCTAACACCCACCATAAGACTTTTCTAAGAACTTTATCATATGCTTTCTCTCAATCATTAAAAACTATATGAAAATCTTGTCTTTTTTCTTTATACTTTTTCATTAACCTCGTAAGGAGAAAAATAACTTATATAGTAAAACTTCATGGCACAAAATCACATTGATCCTCTAATATTTATGTATCACATTTCAATCAATATTCAATTATCTTCTCTCAAAGTTTCATAGTATAAATTATAAGTTTAATACTATGATAATTAAAATAATTTTAAATATTATCTTTGTCTTTATAAATCAGTACTATAATGCTCTTCCTCTATTCATCAGATATTTTCTTAGTATCTAAAATCTTATTAAATAAATTTGTCAATCACGTTACTTCTACATCATCTAAACACTTCTAAACTTTAATAAGAATTTTGTCAGGTCCCACTACTTTTCCTATTTTCATCTTTTTCATAGCATCTTTTGTCTCAAATATCTCAATTTTACAAGTATATATTTGATATTTTCATCCTCAATAGAACTAGTAAAATATCCTAAATCATTTATATAACCTTTATTTAATAATTTATTAAAATAGCTTCTCCATCTTCCTTTGATCCCATCCTCCTTAATTAAGATTTTTTGATATTCATCTTTGATGTATTTAACCTAAATCATATCTCTAGTTTCACTCTTAGTCTTACAATCCTATATATCTTTCTTTTCATCTTTAGTTTTTAGCTTATGATATAACCTTTTATATGCTTTGAACCTAGCTTCACATCCATTTTTAGTTTTTAGCTTATGATATAACCTTTTATATGCTTTAAACCTAGCTTCACATGCTGTCTTTTTCAACCTCTTTCTTAGTCATCTTATAATTTTCATATACTTCTCTATTTCTATATTTAGATAATTTTTTACAATTCTTTTTTATCCTTAATCATTAATTGAACTTTCTTATTTCAACATCAAGTTTTCTTACCTTACCATATGGTCATTTTCATTATGACTCTTCTAGCACCTCTATAGTTACTTTCCTAATACTATTAGCCACCATTTTCAATATGATATCGATTTTTCCATCTAAACTCTACTTTTCTTTATTCATTATTTTATCCTTAAAAGCTATTTGTTTCTCCTTTCAAATTCCACCACTTAGTCCTTAGATTCATATATTTTTTAGTCTTTCTCCATTTCCGAATACAAACATTCATAGCCATCAATATATTGAATGGTTAAATTCTTGCTCAATATAACCTTACAATCTTTACATAAAACTTGATCAATTTTTTTAATAAAAAAATCTATTTGCCTAACATTATATTCACTTTTGAAAGTTATTATATAAGAGTCCTTCTTTTTAAAATATGTATTAGCTAATACTAAACTATATGCCATTACAAATTCTAAAATGGCATCTCCTTCTTCTACTTCTTCATTTATATCTTCAAAATCATAACGTCCATGTACCCTTTCAAAATTCACATTGTATTTTTTCATATGTCTATTCAAATCTCCTCCGATAAATATCTTTTCTCCAGTAAAAATCTCTTAAATTACTCTATCCATGTTCTTCCAAAAGCATTGCTTTATAGCCTTATCCAAACCTACTTGAGGAACATAAGCACTAATAATATTGATGGACTCCTCTCGTAGTATTAATTTAATCAAAATTATTTTATATCCTATTCTCTTGATGTCTACAACCTCATCTTTTAAACTCTTATTTATAATAATTATAAAGCTATTTTTATTCCTATCTTTCAATGTATACAAAGTATATAACCATCAACCTCCTCTACTTTTCCCTTATTCACTTAGTCACTTGCAAGCAAGCAACGTTAATGCTTCTTTTAGTCATTATATTTCATTGATTTTTTCTGTTAATGATCCTCTATTCTAAATTATCAAACATGTTCTATTTTTTTGGACTATATTTTTTACCCACACCCTTCCATACAAGTATAAAATATCACATGAAAATATCACATAATATGGAATTAATATGGAGTTACTATATAAACCAGTAGTTAATATGGAGTTAATAAACACATGATGACAAGACATGAAAATCAAGAGCCTACTTGGTATTGTTGCCATTTTTGTATTTTTGTTTCTCCACAAGTAGGTGAAATAGTGCATGGAGATGTATTTGCACAGAACTTCTGCCAGTCATTGCTTTTATTTTCATTTTTTGGAGCCCATAAATCTTTGCAGCCAAAAGCTCTAAAGGTTTACAAACTATTTAAAAACCAAAAGGGTTTCAACATGCATGCTTGGTCAATTTAGTTCAATTTTCTGCTTGGGTTTTTGAGAACAATTAGAAAAAAAGAAACATAAGCAATACCAAACAGGCCTTGATTTTCTCCCATCTAAATAACTTAAAATAAATATTTTCCTGCATTTCAGAATTCACAATCCAAATTATGAACAACAGAATATACATTTGTATATGATAATAATTATAAAAAAATCATGACATCACATGCCAGCAAGAATTTGGTTATTGTCACCAGATGGTCTTAGAAGTCATCTAAAGCATTGCTATAATCTGAATACATAAGCAGGACCCAGCATACTGCCTCTGCAATCTTCATATCTATCCACCTTTCATGACATTTAGTTATTTATATCTGCACAACTACTGCACTTTTCAAAATCCTCCTGTGAAATCAATGGGCTGAAACCAACTACTTTGGAATGCAATTACTATCTTACAACTGAACTATTTAACCATATAAACTACTCACTCTACATGCAGAATCAGCACATGATGGATATATTCAATCAAATATTTCAGGACCGGCCTTTAACCTTATATTTTCTATTATATTTTATTAGCTATGTACTCCCTTCAGGATAACATATTCAATGATAATTTGATACCTAGGGACATATTGAGCTATTTCTTGTCTAAACAATTTTTGAACAGAAAAAAGGGGAAAATGTGAGTGCTATACATCAACAAGGGAAGCAATGTCATGGGTGTTTAATCAAAAACGAAACTCTACAAGCATATTGGACAAGATAGATCTACAAATTAATATTGAATGCTCGAGTCCTAACTACTGAAGTTGTATGCAAAGGCAATACATAGGAATGCAAATGTGAAGGTGACATATAAGAGGGTCATCCCATCAAACTATATATATAGCCACAGAACAATTGGAAGACCAAGAGATGAAACATGCCTTGTCTCCACCATCATTGAAGCTGCTTCCAGCAAAAGCCTTGACTGATGATCAGTATTATATGCTCTAGCATAAGCCACATTTTCCAGAACATCAGCACCATTCAATCCAAACCTGTGGATGTCGAGCATATACTCTCTAATAATACAGTAAAAATTACTGAATGCTTTATGTCACTGTGATGACATCAATAATACCTATCTGCGATCTGCAGGAGTCTTTGTGGTCTGAAGGTGCCCTCGGCATCAATATACATTGCCTTACCTTCACCACCACCTTGATCCAGTGGGAGCTGAAATATAAAATTGGCAATGATTAGAACACATCCATTCTCAGAGGGACAGACATACGCACACAGTGATTCAAACATCAGTTTCAAGAAATGGAATCTAAAGAACAAAAGGGAAGAAATAAAGTACTTTAAAAAGCTACAGAATATGAGATGCATGGTTGCAAGTTTCAAGAAGATCTCCCATCCTTGTTTCCAACCAAGGCTCACACATATGGAACCATTACACACTTTGATAAGGTTATCAAGTCCAACATCACGTCTGAACCACACACCAGCGCATATATCAATGCCAAAATAAATTAAAATTGGCATGAAAAATTAATGAATAGTCAAAAATAATACATCAAGAACGCTTCACTGAGACCATAATTAGCAAGGAAAAACTTCTCACCTGACAAGTGACACATAGAGTGTGGCACAACTGGGTCTTTCCAGAGCGAAACTCACCATATATTTCAGTAATGGAACCCGTTTCAATTCCTCCTGTTCACAGCTGACCATTGTAAGCTCTCTTTGCCATACTGGGTTACTCTTTGCCATAAGAAAAGCTCCAGAATTTATCAATAAGAAAATTACCCTCCAAGATCTTATCAAGCTCTCTTGAGCCAGATGTGATTTGAATGATTTCAAGCCTTTGCGCATGAAGCTGGCTAGCACTAGTAAAGCCCAAGGGAACCAGCTTTGAAGCTGTCAAAGAATGATGCATAATTATCTGTTATTTTTTATTGATGATGTAACTCATTTGTAAGACAAAATTAAGCAATTACAAAACAATAACATGGAAGAAAAAAATGGCATACCTGCTTCGATGATCTTGTCAACTTTTGCCTCACTTATCCCTTTAATTTGCAAGAGATCTTTTCTTGGCGAATATGCAACAGATTCCACAGTACAGAGGCCAGCATCTTTCAGCTTTTTTACATCAAGGGCAGCTATCCCAGATGCCTAGATAATAGATAATGATAAGATGGATAAATATAGCTACCAGTAGGGAGGCTAAAATACTAAACTATGACCAAATGTTTCAATCAACAGATATAATCTTCATATGGCATAAACCTTCGGAATGAATGAGACTGCATATGCCACAATTCACATGATAAATTAATGATGCTTTAAGTTTTCTCTTCCATTGAAGATCCCAAATATGTGTAAGGAGGAAGAATTAGATTGATCTATGGTTATGTTCTTCTTAGAACCTTGTTATATATTGTTCTATCTGAGGCAAGGCAGGTTTCTCCTACTGTTTCCAGAACACAGGGATCATAAGAAGACAACTCAAATGGGTAAAAGATAGACTCATTAAGCATACATGCAGCAGGACAGCAATGGGGATTATCCATTTCTTCCACTGTAAAGCTGACACTAAATTTGCATTGTAATAGAAGAAATCTAACACCATGTATCTAGCGCTAATTGGAAATTGAAATGGCATTTCTCTTTGTATCAAGAAATTTGGCTTTCATATTTACGTTGGTATGACCTCTGATACATCATATAATATTTGTTAATTCTACCCAGAATATAACATTGTTTGATGACCAAAAGTTAATATATTTAATTGCATGACAACAGAAAATATTTGTGTTAGCTGAAATATTTGGTATGGCTACTAAATGGCTTGTTCATGGATTTACTGAAGAAGATACCTCTATGTTGGTTATTGAAACTACTTGACGTAGGGCAATTTCCACAGATATATATTGTCTTTGGTAATGAGTGAGTAGCCCCTCACTAACACCAGTTACAAAAAGGTGAGCGATGTAACCATGCAACTGAACTTACTGAAGACTCTGTAAGTCCTACTCTATAATTGTAGGACTTGTCCTGCAACCAAAATGACCATAGGCCAAGTTGCAGGTTGAAGCGAAAATAACAATGCTGGAGTTGCATGATTTAGGTGTTCTTGAAAGTCAGTTGCTATTGATAAAATGCTATGCCTTGATTTACATTTCCAGCTAAAACACAACCAAATAATCGCAGAAAACTGCAGTTGTTGTAACCAAAGCAACAATCCCTGATACAAAAAAAAAAAAAAATCCTTGCAACCCAAAGAGACCTCAAAATGCATAGCTATTGTAGTACATGTTTCTTTTCTTAAATGCATACCATTTTAAAATATTCAAAGGTCAGCATGCTACACAGTAAGAAGAACTTGAATGATGGGCACATGTCCAATTTATTCTGCTCTGCTCAAATTTAAAAAACAGGTCAACCAAAATTTGCAATTACACTCATAATCAAGAGAGGTTTGGGATTAACATGGACAAAGTGAAATCTTTAAATTTGGCAGAAATTCAAAACAAAGTCCGGGAGGCATCAGAGCTTGACATGATGAAACATACAAGGATATTGCAATTATAAGGAAATATATAAGGCATCTTTATGTAAAGAGTTTGATATCTTTATATCTTAAAGAAAATATGACTCTGAACGGAGTGGAAAGAAGGAAAAAAAATCATATAGCTGACCCCAACTAGGTTGGGATTAAGGCTTTATTGCTGTTGTCATTGTATCTTTATAATAAAGAGTTTTTAAAAAAATGTGAATACAGTTAGCACATAAAATTCAAGAACGATCAATAACTCAATGAAGATTGTGTTTAAGTAACAATACAGTTGACCATAAAAATTTTCTTAACTGGTTAGACTAGTCCAAACCATAACTATAGATCAATAAAAACTTGGATAAGAATACCCTATTTCAAGTGTAATGGCCATACCCCATGCATCCAACAGGAATATCTGACAAGCCATTTCAAGGCAACTGAATGTCCCTTGGACAGACTAAAAAGCAATTCCACATGGAAGAAATCAGGCCAACCCTTTAATTCATAGCATTAAACAAGCCAGGTGAAATGTGAAAGGACATTAAAGGAAAGAGATAGCCTTAATTACTTGTCCCAATAAAATACATTGCTGCAAGAATTTGTGTTCATCAAATCAAGAAAGACTATCATGGTCACGTGAAAGAAGAAGTTCAGGAAAATGGAAAAAAGCACGATTAAGACAGATAAAAGGATACCCAATGCAGCCACAAATAATCGGACGAAACCCGTCAAGACCCCTAGGTTTCTGAATGATGCTCTATAGCGAAGTCGGTATGAAATATCGCCAATATATTGAGCTGAAACAATAGGGAAGTCGTTTTCCCCTTTTCATATGACAAAAGAAGATAAGACGTAAGCTTATAATCGAGACGCTTGCAGCTAATATAGACCGAAACCTGAAGGCATCCTTCTCGCAAGATACCGTTTTCCCTAGGGAAAAAAAGGAAAACCTTCTCATTAGCGTGCGATGCTAGTGGGAAGCACGGATATGAAGATCGAATCTTGATTCTTTATACATGAAATTCATTCCAACAGGGGAATAAAAACCTAATCTAAAGAGAAAATGGGAGATCCCTGACTGCCTGCGAGCAGTGCCGACATCAAGACCCAGGAAAGGCGCAATCTTGATAGGTTCTGGTGGCAGCAGAATAGAAACTAGGGTTTTGTTGTGGAAAATTAGGGTTTTATGGAAAGTGGGGTGGGGTTGTTGGGGGAGATACCTGGAGCTGTTCGATGGGGAAGGGGCCATGTTGCATGTCTTCGATCTCTTGCTGTTCCTCCGCCATTTTCTGGTGCCTCCGCTGCTGCGCCGCCATGGCCGCAAACAGGACAAGAAGGGGGAGGAGACAAAGGGAGAGGGTGAGAGGGAGGGAGGGAGAACGGGGATTCAAACGATTCCAAAGGCACCAAAGAGATCAACGCAATGACGTCCTTGCGATGAAATATACAGATGAGGCTTCAGGCCTAACCTAAAGCTATCTCTCCAAAGTTGGCAAGATAATTTTTTTTGTATTTTTGGTGGCGCTAAGATGTTCTATCGATCTGGTTTAAAATAAATATATATTAAAAAAAATTCCTATCAAATTAGCAGGAAGACATGGTGCGTTTATATTACAATTTGTTTGTTTATTACTTTGTATGTTGAATCGATTGTGATTAGCGATTATGTTTCGGTGGGATGGAAGTCATCATCGTCTCATCTCGTTTTGTTTTAGAGAAATTTTGAGATTATTTCTGACCATCCCTTACTGTGTTAACCATGCTACATTATAAATCAATTTTAATTATATCTATTTTATCATAAAGGTATAAGTTTAAAGTTTAAATATATTTTAAAATCAAATAAAATATTAAAATTTCATGAATAAATATTTTAGAAAAAAAAATACTTCAAGCAAGTGTCACGATGATTGATCGAGTTGGAGATCGGGATGAAACAAAACGTTGAAGTATCTTAGAAAAAATTAAGATATCCCAATTCCATGAGATTTAAAAACTTAGTAATAATAGATGAGATTACCTTAGATTATGACATGTATCAAGTCTTGATACATTTTAACCTAACTAAATCCAACTTGCTAATGAATAAAAAATGTTTAATTTGAACCTGGCCAAAGGTCGGCCTAGCTAAGCTAAGTCAAACTTATTAAGCTATTAAACTATCTCAAATCTATTTAATTTTAAAAAAAAATTTATTATATAATAGATATATCGAACTATTTATTTTAGAGTTTAGGATTCAAGATTTAAGATTTAAGGCTCATTGTATTACAACTTTGACCTTCTTAGAATGTATTTAATTGATTGGTCCAGAGGTCTGCATCACTCTCTTTATCTAAAATTATGCTATATGAGTTTCTATTTGCTTTTTATAATCTAAAAACATAAGAAGCCTTGGCAAAAATTCAGATTGGAGTTGGTTCACCATTCTCAACCTATGAACATGACTAGTTAATAATTAAGTGGCTTTTTGAGTTGGATTAGGTAATTTGATGTAGGCCAAGATTGGTATCTCGTAGGAAAATTTCTTATGATAATTTAAATATGAATGATAGTCTACATAAAAATACAAATCAGGTCAATCTTAATTAAGATTTCTAACATATAAAAAAAGATGGTGCTAGAATGGCAGCCTTTGTAACATGCCATGTCCCTTCTCTATACTTCCACTTTGTCCCCTTCTTTTCTAATTTGATTTATTTTTTCTTTTCTCATACAATATAGAGAAGTAAATTTACAATAAATCCACATCATGTTTACATGTATAGTTGTACGTTGACACTATGCTACAAGTCAAGAATAATTTAATTATTGAAGATACCCAACAGCTAAGTTGGTTAACATTCCTGTGGTTACAAAAAAAAATAAAAATAAAAATAAAAATCCCTTGAAGTTGGTCTCATCCTTGTCTTGAATTTTAGTCAAGAGTCCACCAACCATACACTAGAAAAAAAAAAAGAGAATCAATCCTTTCCTAATTAGAAAGTATTTTTAATTTAATCAAAATTAATAATTACATGAGACCATTCATTGGACAAAATGTTTGCTTATTGAAATCTATTTTTTTTTATTTATATTAATATTGCTCTTTAAACATGCGTGACCTATATTATGCTCATATTTTCAACATCTACTTCAACATTTGACAACAAAGTTTGTTGTGTCCATCTTATCATTGAGCTCTATTTATATCACTGTTTTATCAAGAGTACATTTTTATTAATTTAATTATTATTTAAGAAAGATTTTTTTAAAAAATATTAAATAAAAAAAAGTAAAAATCTACATGGCATTCAGATAAATTCAAATGGATTCAGATAAAGTATTTTTTATTATTATTTTTAGAAATTAAGCTTTAATTTTATTCATTCAAGAATTTAAATTAATACCTTTAATCTTTTATTTTTTTTATATTTTTTGATTTTTTTTTTTACTTATGGGGCTATTAATGTATAACTAAAATTACTGTAGAATTTACCAATTCAAATTCAAATTTGATCTCTTATGCTTATACAATGGACTTGACAATTTAATTAGTTCACATTCTTATATATTAGGATTTAACGGTGCTGCTTTTATAATATTTTCTATGAAAATAGGTTTTTTAACTCATTTGTTCAATTTTATCATCCAACCTTCTAAGATCTTAATGCATTATTTTTATGTCTTCGATCTTCTTAAAATTTACGGCATCATTAGCATCATAGCAAACCTTATATATTAATTTAATCATTCTTATATATTAATTTAAATTTATAGTTCTTTTGTTGACAAAAATCACGGCCATCAAATTTATCCAATGTAATTATAAAAATAAAACCTCCTCTCTGTTACCTAAAAAAATAAAATAAAATAAAACCTTCTCTCTGCTACTCGCTCTCTCTCTCTCCCACCCACCATCCACCGATCTCGAGGGTTCGCGCTTCCAATCCTTTGCTTCGAGATGTTCCTCACCAGGTGAGCCCTCCTCCACTCTAATAGCGCCCATCTCTTCGGTAAAACTTGGTATAGCTTTCGATCAAACTAATGATCCGTGGGTTTTGGGGGATTGTTTTGATTCAAGGACGGAGTACGACCGAGGGGTCAATACCTTTTCGCCGGAGGGAAGGTTGTTCCAGGTCGAGTACGCGATCGAGGCCATCAAGGTTGCGCTTTTCCCATTCGGTTGTTTATCTAGGTCTAATTTCTTGGGATTTTTTAAAATCTTTACGTTCTTTTGTTCCTTTAGTTGGGTTCGACGGCGATTGGTTTGAAGACGAAGGAGGGCGTGGTGCTCGCCGTCGAAAAGCGCGTGACCTCCCCTCTGCTGGTATTCGCCCAATTGGGTTAACTTCTTCAAAGAATTTGTTTCTAGCTGTAAATTTTGAATCTTTATTGACTGAAGCTGTTCGATGGTGTAAATGTTTAATCTCTGGTGCGAGATCGATGTACCATACTCGCACTTAGTTCTATACCAGTTTAATGTTGTTTGCCCTTTTCTCTTTTAGATTTTAATTTGGAATCACTCATCTAGGGACTCTATAATGTCGGTATTATTGATCAAAAATCTGATAATTAGGTCAACTCTCTAATTGATCGAATCCGATGTTCATCTTCTTGCTTGAGTTCAATTGCTGATTCAATTAGTGTTTTTCTCCATCTGCTGCATCTTCTAACGAACTTTCAGCTCCTATTGTTTAAGCTGTGACCTCATCTTTTATTGTTCTCGTTTTCACAGTAGTGTTTTGGACTTATAGCAGTCTATTCTTGCAGGAGCCAAGCAGCGTGGAGAAAATTATGGAGATTGACGAGCACATAGGTTGTGCAATGAGTGGATTGATTGCTGATGCACGGACTCTTGTTGAGCATGCCCGTGTTGAAACTCAGGTATCCTTAGGTTTTGCATGTGACTCCCATGTACCTCAGTTATCTTAGCAAGCACTAATTACTAACTTAAAGTACTTTGTGCATCAGAATCACAGGTTTTCTTATGGTGAGCCAATGACTGTTGAGTCAACTACACAAGCTCTATGTGATCTTGCTCTTCGATTTGGTGAAGGAGATGAAGAAACCATGGTTAACATTGCTAAACTTTTAACATCCAATAGGTTTCCTTAAGTATTAAGCATGGAGATGTTAAAATAAGATGCTAGAGTTCATTGTTATATGGAGTTTCTTCGAGTCAGTACTTACTTGTCATGACTCTCTCTCTCTCTTTCTCACACACGCACGCACACATGAATGCATGCATGTACTCACACATGAGAGAGAGAGAGAGAGGGAGAGAGAGAGAGAGAGAGAGAGATGGCATCTTCAGCAACAAAAAGAAAAAGATGCATCTTCATATTGATCTTCAAAACAAACTCTTCAGAAGTTTCATCTCCTTGTTTTTGCGACTCTCCGTAACATTGATATCTTTGGAAGTTCTTCATACTACTTAAAATTGTTGAGCTTGACTACCTAGGGGAAGAATAATACTAAGCACTCTACTTGCCAACTAATCTTCTAGGTATAATGGCATGCTCACGTTGTACCTGTATTCACTTGTTTTAGGAATGTGGCTCTTGGCGGATTTCAAGGCAAATGAAATCCTCAATACCAGGGGCGCAATATCAGGGTGCTCATGGTTTTACAATAGTAATATTCTCTGACCGATAATGCTTTTTAGATAATAATAACGGACAGACCACAACCAAAGGCTCGGAATTAGATATAGCTGATGGTTTTATAAAAGTGCTACAATACTGCTACAGTGCTATGGTGCTGCTACAGTGAAAGTACTATAGTGCTACAGTAGAAATGACACTTTGTGGCAAAGTTAAAATCAGAACTTGAAACTAGGGGTGGCCAGCGATGTTGCTCCTTGTGGCGGACAAAGTGCCAGTCGGTGGCAGTACGAGATCCTACCGAGGCTTTGTCTTTATTGAAGATGCTCGTGGCCAACAACGCATCACAGACTGGACTGGCTGTCTTCTGGTGAAAGAAACAGTAGCTTCTGGTGGAAGGAAACGATAGCTTCTAATGGAAGGAAATGGTAGCTTCTATGAAAGCATTTAGAACCATCTTGCATTAGATCCAGAAGCTGTCCGTACTTTTGGAATCTACAAAATAAATACTGTCACTGACCGGCACTTTGTTCGCCACAAGGAGCAAAACCACTGGCCACCCTTGGTTTCAGGCCCCGGTTTCAACTTTGTCTGCTACAAGGTGTCACTTCTATTGTAGCACTTTCATTGTAGCAGCACCGTAGCACAGTAGCAATACTGTAGCACTTTTAAAAACTCATCGATCATACCTAATTTCAGGCCTTTGGTTGTGGTCTATCCGTTATCATTCTCTGAAAAGCGTTATCGGCTAGAGAATATTACTATTGTAAAACCATGAGCGCTCCTGGTATTGTGCCCCTAGTATTGAGGATTTTATTTGCCTTGAAATCCGCCAAGAGTCTCTATAAAATGAGGAGCGTCTTGTTATATTTGTAAGTCGCAAGCGATGAGAAGCTAAGGGAAAGAGGGAGAGATTGCAATAGAGCCTTGGAGAGCCTTGCAATCTGTTCTTCAACTCTGTCCTCAAGCTGACCATACCTGCTATGGAGTCAAAGAGTCCAAAGAGTCTGTAAGTACTCTTCTTTATTTCTCGCATTCTTGTAGTTAAGCACCCTCGGGACAAATCCAAAGGGAAAGCCTTCACAACTTTTAGTAAAAGCGCTAAGTTATTATTAACTTGCAATATTTTCAGAACTTTACTGCACAGTATTTTACTCTCAATAGAATGCCGCCAAAGATTTGATATGGATTACATTGTAGATTATTATGAAGCAACAATAATGCCAAACAAATAATTCTCACAACTTGGTGACTGTTTCCATGTTAGTGGGACAAGGCCTCCCAGTTAAGGCTAACTGAAGGCTTCTTTAAGCTGCTGAAAATCCATACTCTTCTATATAGGGACAACATTTAGCTTTTGGACTTTTCTTTCTTCAACATTAGTTGCCATTATTTTATTGTAGTCGATTTGCACTTCTTAAATGTAATGTCAAACAAAAAATTTCTCATTATGACAATGAAGAAAATTTCTGACAATTGGAATTTTTTTTAATCCAGTCACGACCTTTTGGGGTGTCTCTTCTGATTGCTGGTCATGATGAAAACGGGCCCAGCCTGTAAGTACCTACTACTTTTAGTGTCATGTAACTATTTCTCATAACTCTTTGATGAGTCAAATTCATATGTCCAATTTCTCAAGTAGAAGTGTAATATATATTTTGCATGTTTGTCTTTATATGCTTTCTTTTGATGAGTGAATTTTATAAATTAGACTACATTGAATTATTTAGGGATAATTACATCCAGAGTAGTATATGAATTTATTTGAGATTTTCAACGGAGTCTTTATACTATTTTTTTTTCAATTGAGTATATCAACTCATGTAAGTTTTTCAATCAAGTACATTTTTTAACCATCGTAAACGATGACTTGATGGACCACATAACAGCTGTTAACAATAACTTGAGTATACTTTTTTTAATTAAATATATAAATAGTAAGTTTTTCAATTGAGCATGCCAACTCATAAAGGTTTTTAATTAAGTATACTTGTTTAAGTTCAGTAAGCATTTCTGATGAATGTATGACAAACTAATCAATAAAAAATTTTCATATATAAATTTCTATATACAATGAGCTAAAGAAGAAATATTATTATCTATTTATGCATAAAAAAATCATATACACGAAAGGTTAGGTAGCAAAATAGTGACTTTCTAGTTACTTGACTAATAGTAAATGAATTATTTTTTTTTAATGTTGTAAACTTTTTGATGCATTATTAATACATTTATCAACAAAAAAAATTTGATCTCTCCTAAAGGCTGTGTGACTCTACAAAGGTTATTTAGCTGTGCCACATAAAGCTAAATGTTAAGAAAGTGTTAATGGATAGTCTCTATAATTCTCCTGCTCCTGCTCACATTCTCTGTATTTGATTAAAAACTTGTATGAATAGGTGTATCCAATTGAAAAACTTTTATAAGTTCATATACTTAATTAAAAAAAAAAAAAAGTATACTCAAGTTATCGTTGATGGCCGTCATGTGATCTGTCAAGTAATCGTTAATGACCGTTACAAATGTAAGATTGAAAAACTTATATGAGTTGAGATACTCAATTAAAAAAAAAAAAATAGTATAAGGAATCAACTGAAAACTTCAAATAAATTCATGTACTTTTGGTGTAATTATCCTAATTATTTATGCAGGCTGCTTTTGTAATAGCTATGATTATTGTAGTGAACAACAACTGGGACAAACCTTGTTTTTGTCTTTAAACCCGTACTGCATGGTTGTCATTAATGTTGAAGTTTTATTGATAATGTGGCCAAATTTGTGTTATTCATGTTGATGATAATTGAATAGTTCTCACTTGCAGTCTGCTGATCTAACTTGTACTGCAAAAAAGAGTTAAGTTACTGAACCTCAACTTTCCTTCGATGGTCAGTCATGATCCTTCTTCTCTGGATATCTGGAAGATTGCTAAAGGTTGCTTCTTCTGGGTTTCTCACATTTTATGATGGGAGGGACCAGCTAGCAGAATGGCTGGTTAGTTATGGTCTGAATCAAGGGAATGGTGATTGGGGTAAATCTTTTCCTTTTCAGTTGTTGGTACTGACTCATGGTGACGAGCTTCTTTGTATTTATCCTACTCCATTTTTTTGTAGTGTGAGTTCATTCTCAATTACCACTTACCCTCACCCCCCAACCCCAACAACAACAAAAAAAAAGGAAAAAACTTTCTCATAGTACTCTAAGGAGGTAGTCACCCAAGTTAATAATGATAAAGAATAATGATATTAATTGACAAAACCCTTAAAAATAATAGGGTTAATTCCCTAGTAATTGCCGGTAGGGGTGAGGACCACCTGTCTAGGTGGCTGTTTTGTTGTGTGATTTCATCTTTCTGTACTCTAACAAAGTCATGGTAATTATTCCTAAGGGTCATCCTGTCAAGTCAATGATTTTTGCATCTTCAAGTTTTTACTGCATCTAACATTTTACAAATTTTTCCTTCAATATCCAGGCCATCCAATCTGGGCCAATTCAAAATGCCAGTTAACTCCTCTATTTTTAGGGCTACTTTGTTATAAAACACTGGTAGTTGAACAATTATGCTGTACAGGTACTACACAGACCCATCTGGCACGTTTTGGCAATGCAATGCAAAAGCAATAGGGTCAGGTTCTGAAGGAGCTGACAGTTCTCTTCAGGAGCAATACAACAAGGTCAGTAACCCAGTTGTCTAGGTTTTAAAATTTTGATTGCCTAGCTGCAGTATAGAAAGATATTATATAAGCAATCAGTGTTCAGTGCTTCTGATTGTATTGAGTTAGATATCTCATGCACTGTTTTTAGTCCCTTTATTAATTCAGTGATACCTTGTTTTTAATGGTATTGGCTGTTGGTGCAGGACTTGACTCTTCAAGAGGCTGAAACAATAGCTCTTTCTATTTTGAAGCAAGTGATGGAGGAGAAGGTAGAACTGCTCTTTCCCCCTACAATCCCCCCCCCCCAACCCACCTATGGTATATGAGGAATTTATGTTTCAGCTTTGCTTGTTGGCATGCAGTATTATTTCACATTGAGCTGAATCAATTCCCTCATTAGAAGTGCCCAACTTGATAGGATCAGGCTTCTTTTGGTTGGGTGATTGATTGTTTCTTTCCCTAATGATAACTGTAATTATTTACAGGTTTGATAAATTCTTGCTGACGGTAAGTCATGTTTTGTCCAGGTAACGCCAAACAATGTTGATATTGCGAAGGTTGCTCCAACTTATCATCTATACTCCCCTTCTGAAGTGGAGGCTGTCATCGTTCGCCTATAAATTATCCATTTAACTTTGTGTTGTCTCCTTGCCCTCCACCATAAACATATTTTTGTTACCAACATTTTTATTTGGGGAAAATTTTTGCTGGTGGTGTGGTACGATGGGAACATAATCTAGTCTCCTTCCATAGAAGGAATTTCTTTAAATATACAATAGCATGAAATGTCTGATATGGTACAGATTTCTACCGCCAGTGCCTGAGACTCTTTTTCAGTCATGTATTACTAGCATTGACTATTCTAATGATACAAATGAATCCCTTCATTTGTGCTGAGTTCATGTGCTGCCATATAATGTAATGTGCGAACCAAGAGGTCAGAGATCCTTAAAAATGAGCTTTATGCGAGAGTGTCTGCTGTCCTGTGGTGACAAAGGCACTGCTGTACTTGGTGATGAGGGTAGGTGTTCCGAGAGCCAGTCTCAATCATAGGTGGGAAAATACTGCAAGCTTATTAAGCATCACAGATGATTTTACCATGTAAATTACTCGTTGAGCAGCGAATCTTCAAAAAGACATGTAGGGATGTAACAAAAATCACAAGACCGGAGCCAGCTGCCAATCCCTCCCCTCATCCAGTGATTGCTGTCAATTGGTGGAGATAAAAATTATCCACTTGCTTCGCATTTGCCTCTCATTAAAATGTGTAGAGTCTCGCTGGCGCAACCTCTAAACAAAGCCTTTTTTTTTTTTTTTTTTTTTTCTCTTTCTCTTTTTTCTTTAATAGAATACCCTAGGCATCTTTCACAAACCGCCATTCACTTAATGGATAAACTGTTCGAGAAAATGACATCAAATTTTGTAAGGAAGCCATTTAAGTTTATTCCATACAACAAACAGACAGAAAGGTAAAATTAAAGGATGGATGTTGGCTTTATTCTGATTCATCTATATGCCATACATCAAACAGCTCGGTAGGTTGGAGAACAGGCCTAGTCACGGAACTCTGCCATAAATGATTCATGGAATGCCTTGAAACAGGAGATGATAGCTGGGATTTTATCCTCCTGTGGCAGGATTGTGCATCTGAAATGCCATGTTCCAGGGACCTTTTTCCAAATTAAATAGAATAGTGTTAGCGACACAACCCAAGTGAGTCCAACTACAAATATTAGATAGTCTCTGAGATAAGTGCATCCAATATTAACTGATAACAAACAAGAAGATATTCATATGTTGAGTATAAACAAGTTCACCTGCCCAAAGCCAGTCCCAGCAACGACAACAATTCCAGTGGCATCAAGAAGACGGCGGGCGTAGAATGCATCAGGGGCCACATTAACTGCTTTGGCAGCTTCAATTGCCTTCTGGGGGAGGCGAAGACGGGGGAAGAGATACATTGCTCCCTCTGCTTTGTTGCATGTTACACCCTCTAAGCTATTGAATGCATCCTCCAAAGCCTGTGTCCAATAGATGAAGAGGACAACAAGATGTTCATAAACATAAAAAATAAGGAGCCTATGTCATGCAAAGAAAAAAACATAGATCAAAAGCTCATTTTCTAATAATGCAAGTTACCAAAAAGCCAGCACACATTGCATGAATCAAACATGTTTACTACTTTTCCTGGACAAATGATCAGCAGATTTTTTTCAAATTCTAAGAAGAATAAACATAAACCAAGGAATGGTTAAAACTAACCTTTGCACGCCTAGCTAAAGATGAAAGGATCCCATTCTTTTCTGCAATGAAGGATTCATATGATTCATCTCCAACCTGCACATTGTCCAAGGTGTTTCTTGCAATGACATACCAAACTACTAACTAAAGGAAATGAAACTTTCCCACTTTTTGTGACACATGGGATACTTTTGGCCGGTCCTTGTGAGAATAGAGGTTTTCTAATGCTTATTATCACTGCCAGATAGTAGATAAGTTGATGGCAACAGGATGCTCACCTTTGGTGGATTCATAACAAGGCTTGCAAGAATCTGGCCAGAGATGTTGGAACAGAGGTTTACTGATGCCAATTTGTAAATCTGTTCTCTGACATCAGTGCTGAAACCTGTTATCTCCATGTAGCCTCCCCGTTTTCCACATTCCCCATGGTATCCTGATGGAAATGACAGCCATTTCTCTTATAGCTATAAACCAAGGATATTCAGGACAAAGTCGAACACACATTTCTTGATCTAAAATGGGGATCATACCCTTAGAAATTGACTGAAATGATACCAAGGAAAGATCTTGCTCGCCATATCCCATTGACCTTGCGATCTTCTTGAAAGAGTTAAATTTCTTGTTTTCAACATAGATATTTTGTTGGTATACCTGTATAAATTCTCTCATTGTGCATTAGTAACCAGAGGCACCGAGTTCAATAAAACTCTCAAGTCCCAAAGCACATACTGGAAAGCTGATTCTGGCCTTTGACATTGATGTAACTTCTAGAAAGCATTAGCATACATATCTCACCTCATCTGCAAGAAGAACAAGGCCTTCTTTCTTGCAAAACTCCACTATATCCTGCTGGTTTTCCTCTGCAAGAACCTGAAGAAATAACATCAATACAGTCAATATGAAGACCAAAGCCTCCACAAAAATTTTATCACAATGCTACCATAGAAAAGTTGGGGTAAAAGAATTGTTCTGGTGAAACTAATTTTTAGCCAAAACCATTAACAATTTTTCTTTATACTTCTGAGGATTACATATGCATGCATATATAAGTAACATAGCACCATTCCCTTGCAAAATGGTGAGACCTCCCCACAATCTCCCCCCCAACAAAAAAAGGATAAAAAAGTATAAATAATATCCGTATCAACCTGTCCAGTGGGATTTCCTGGATTTATCACCACTAGTGCCCTAACTGCAATGCCCTTGGATCGAGCGTCTTCCAGCTGCTTCTTAACCTCAGAAACCTTCAGTCCCCATCCTGTTGCTTCATCAAGGTAATATGGGACCTGAGATGAAAGAGTTCTCTTGTTTAGTTCCTTTTCATACATTCAAGCTTCTAAGGCCAATTCTGGATTTGTCTAGCCTAAATGAACTGCCCTGCTGCCAGAAGGACATGCTTAGTCACACAGGAAACCATAAAGAATCCAAAATCTGACAAAGTTAAACACATAAATATTCATATGGCTATATTATTTCTTAATAAATATATTATGATACACAAGCAAGATTAGAGAAACTTTTAATCAAAACTGTACTAGTTAGCAAGATGCCTGGCGTATCTTTATGATATAGTAAAGATTAATATACCAAATTTCAATAGCTTGGTAATGAACATACAAGAGAGCCACCATGCAGAGCAATTGAGGCAGAGTACAATGGGTACTGAGGTATGGGGCAGAGGATGCCATCTTTCTCAGATCTTATCAACAACTGCATCATCATGCGCACCTGAGAGGGGGAAAGCGAAAGAAATAAGCAGGTAATTTCTCTTCATTTATATTACAAAAGGGAGTATCATGTGAACTAAAGGTCAAGTAGGTACCGCAGGGCTTGCTCCATCTGTTAGGAAAATGTCACCTGCATTGGCAGGGAAACCATCACGGGCAGCAATTCCAGCAGCAATAGCATCTCGCAAGCCTTTGACTCCCTGGAACAAAAAGAACGTAAAAATCCTCAAGTTCATGGGGCTAAAAGGAGAACATGCTTGCGAAACATACCAACCATGTTCTTACCTGACTATGACTATATGCACCTGTGGCCCTACCAGGAATCAAGTGAAGAATCTGCCGTGCTCGTGCTATAGCATCCTTGCTGCCATGAGATACAGAAAGTTCAAGCATGATGGCACAAGAGTTTTTTTTTTTAATAATGTAAAGTCATGAGTTGGCAGAGGGTTATAAATCTTGATGCAAGAATGTGGAACAGTTAATAGACAAGTAGAAATTGTGTTAAAAAAAACTTTCTTTAGGTTCCCCAATATGTGTTAAGGATATCTAACATGTCTTTTTTTGAGGGAACATAATGATCCATGGGTTAAATTATGGATAAAGAACATAATGATCTGACCTAATAGTCATGCCGGCACTTAAAATTTTCAGACAGTGCTAATGTGGCATATCACAACATAACAAATAGAGCTTTCCACAATATCACCTTTATAATGCTTCTGAATGATATTAGTTATTAGTCATAACAAACTCAGTTCCTGGAGCCAATGCATTCTGATTATGGTTCATATTTACCTGAATAAGGCATGAGTTTCATGTTTGTCCAAAATGGATGGATGGTCACATAAGGCAAGAACCTGGAATATCATACATAAGTATCCAAGAGAGATTGAACCTCATTGTGCTAGTCAAAGTTCAATAGAACACTGACCTCCCGGAAAAATGTAACTGGCTGCTGACCAAGGGATTGAGGATTTCCAATATTGCAATAAACTATCTGCCAGAGCAATTGGGAACTTAAAATGAAGTCTTAAACAAATCTCATTAATTGAAAACATACACAACTTCAAGTGGCAAGCTTCTAATACAAACACAATTTGAAAGCGCCACGTTACTCTAAAGACATTATAATACATGATAACAGGGAGAATACTATCTATTAATATTAGATTAATAATACACACCTCATCGAAGGGTAGGGAACCTGGCTTTGTTTGCAACTCTTGTTGTAAGCGCTGGGGAAAACAGTAGACAGATTTCTTTAGCAGATATGAAATTTAAAAATAATCGCATTCAGCAGAATAATTAGTTTGTTTTTCTTCTATCTTCAACCAACGTATATATCAAATTCTGAATGAAAAACTAGCAACATGCCATAACCATTTGCACAGAAAGCAAGAAGATGCAAGTAGCCAAAAATTATAAACAGAATCTGATTAGTCACAAACAGCAATCATCAATGCTATATTGGTAAGGTTCCTATACCCTTCGTTTTAAAACATTCTAATGGGACAAATTTCAGAAACAGAACATGTTCTTCTATCCCCCATAAATTGTACTTCTTGAACCACTAAAGAGGGGAATCCTGAATGACGAGGAAAACAAGACACTTAACAGAGTCAGATTGCAAAAACATAATTTTCTTTGATCATCAGTGATTCCAAGGCACTTCAAGAACAAAGAACTTTCACAACCATGGCTCCATTTTAGAGTGGAGGAAATCTGTGGATCAGAATATCTCCAAACAGATTAAAAAGGAATGTTACGCAATTATGTCCCTGATAAGCAACAATAAGCATCTGATAGTTAGACAAGACATGAGAGTAAAACTAGTGAAGTGTGGTCACATTGTTATATATGAGTGGTAGAATTGGTACGATTATAATTAGAAGTGACAAATACTAGTTGAAAGCCACACCGACAGCGGATGAAATCAGAAAATAATTTTAAATGGTCCAGCCTTACAACTTGCACTTACTTTGTACGAACGGTATCTCAATTTGTATTTGAAAGCACACACAGAAAGAGACCAAATAAGACACAGATATCAGTAAGAACTGACTTTAAAATAATGAAGAATTTGACCTGGAAATTCAATTTACAGTACACCTTGATGTAGTTAGAGAGAATTGCTGAAGTAGATGCTCAAAAAGAATCTGTAATAAAGGGAGAATCTAAACTATATTTAAATTCTTGAAATAAAAGATAATTTGAATCTTCATCCAATGCTACGGGATAGTCATTAAATTAATAAATAAGAAGAAAGTCCCATCCTCAGTCGCTCAGAAATTTTCGAACCATACAACAGAGTCAGCATATATTTCTGGTCCAATGTCATGTATAATGATAATATTTTTTATACATATGCACCATAATATCCAATAAAAAGATAGAAAATAATATGGAACGCATATTAACCAGAAAGTTTAAGTACCTGGGCATGGATGGCAATCTCTCCACGGACGGCATACTCGCATTTTAAAACCTGAATGAAGAAGAGTAAGCATGTAATCGTATAATAAGAGGTTATGGACCAACCATGTTGCGAGGGGGTAATCAAGCAAAGGCAAGACAGTAGGAAGGTATATGTCAGTTGTCTCTCTATCTCTAAAAGGTGGCAATATTAAGATAAATAAGTAAATAACCATGATTAATACAAGAACTAATCATTGTCAGCCAAAAGATGAATCAGATAACTAAGAGAAATGGCAAATCTAACAAAACGTGAAGCAACACCAAGCAAAATAAAATTAATCCAAACTAAAATACTGCAACAAGAAGAAGAAGAAGAAGACGTTTTTAATACTAAACCTGTTGGATATGCAAGTATAAAGTTTTTTATACAATCGGTTTGAAGTATGAATAAAGAAGGAGAGTTGCGATAGGTTGACAGCCAAGGTAAAATTATAATCCTATCCTACAAACATGAATCCAATATCTAAAATTAAAATAATCGAGACAAATACTTAGAAAACATCATAAGACTGGCAACATGACAGAAGCGGTTCAAAAGTGACCTCGAGTTGAACTGATTAGCCAAAGACACTAATTAAAAGGAAAAATTTTTATATTGAAACTGACAAAATGGGCCAACTTCCGAAACAGACCAAGCCCCAACAAAAAAAACACTCATGAAACAAACTGATGGATGATAGAAAGCAAAAAAAAAGAAAAATAAACAGACCAATTGAGGAAAAGAGGAGGCCGAAAAAATTTGTTGCACACAGAGAACACGCAAACTTGCTTATCCTGCATTAGCAAACCTTGGGGCATTAAAGAGTCAACAGAATGCATTCTGTTGCAAGAAGAAGAAGAAAGGATCCAAATAAAAAAAATAAAGCTATCGCCTTTGAATTAACATACGAAAATCCATCAGCAGTCCCATTCATCCAATCCTCTTCTAGCTAATAAAAAGGATAATACCAAAATCGAATCCAAACAAACGATCAAAATCGAATCTTTAGGAATCAGGTAGACGAAATAAAAAAAAATAAAAAATAAAAACTTCCTATGAGCAACGGATCCAAAACAACATAGATAAGAAACGCCCATCAGACCAAACCAGCAAAAAAAAAAAAAAAAAAAAAAAAAAACCAGAAATCTTCGAGGTAAAAAAAAAAAAAACTACGAGATAAAACTGGAAAAGATCGCACCTTTGGATTGATAGAATCGAAAGTAACGGGAGGAGATTGAGTGGAGCCCATGGCATACGATGCGACGGCAGCAGAAGAGGAGAAGAAGATGTGCAAAGAGGGCGACGGCGATCAGGACGAGAGGAAGCAACAAAAAGTCAAGGTACTTCCTCTTGTCGCGGCGAGTAGGCGCAGGCGTAAGCGAATGGAGGCCGTGGGAAGGCTTTTAAAAGGAGTCGGCGTGCCGTCCGGTAAAAGCGGCCCACGGAAAATGGAAACAGGAGCTCGAGAAACGGCGGCACCAGTCCGGACCCATATTTAGAAATAAATTAATATATTCAAATAGCTATTTCTATTGATAATTATATTTAATTATATATATTATTATTTTAACAAAAAATATGATCATATTTTTTAATAATAAATTTGGAGATCATAAATTTTAATTAGTGGATATACCTATTTCGAGTTGGCTTCTGATGGATGGTAATTGGTTTGTGAGAATTGATAACAAAGCACATTGTTTTTTTTTTATTTTTAATCCGCTATGACGTGCCAAGATGCGTGTCAGACTTTTGCTCCTTGATATATATATATATATATTTGCAAGGGTGAGTTATTTGGGTTCTCTAGAGGACATTGAAACATCGAATCTATGGGAATTTCGGTTTTTTTTTTTTTTTTGGTTTTTTGAGCTGATGCATTGTCCAAACCATCTGAACTCGTGGTCAATCTGTACGACAATCGGACTTTTTTTTAAAATAAAATATATGACGCAAGATAAAAATGCATGAGCTCGAAACAGAAGACGCCAATTAACACTCGCTTTCAATGTTTGAGTTGACAAATCTTATTGTCATCCATTTTTTAAAAGACTCATTGCTATGGTAAAAAAAAAAAAAAAAAAACTAGAAGATATATAATTTCAAGTTGATCTGGATCGGAATTTTATTTTTATCCAAACCCATTCTAAGAAGCTATTTTTAGTATTCAGATAGTAAAATTTAATGTTCAGTCATTAGCTCTAAGTTAGATCCGGAAATTTAGCATTATATATAGTGAATATATAATGAAAATCTAAATAGTAGTTACCGTCTAGCCACTACCTTAGATCTATCAATACGTGCTAAAAATAATTCTTTGAATGTCTATCTAATCCAAAAAAAAAAATTAAGAGCTGTTCCTCATTAAGAAAATATTTAAATTTTATCCAAATAAAAGATGTACCGGATCAGATCGATTGCTCCTAGACCATGATCCGGTCGTCTCCTTGACCTTGACCCTCTAATCAGTCTAATCTCCGCGTCTTGCTCCTCTCGAGAATCACCAAATTTAAGGAAGGAAGAAGACAGCGAGAGAAGAGCAAGGATAAAAAGAAATATCCTGTCGACCGTCGATTAAGTCGGGGACCATCGGATAGCTTCCCCCCCCTCCTTCCATGATTCGTGCCGTGCCGTGCCTTCGCCCTTCTTGCCCTCCTCTCCGCTTGCCCTCAGTGTACTCTCCGGCCCCTCATGCCGGCGCCTTCTGTGCCAGCCTTGCCCACGAACCCTCCATCGCCACTGGTGCTGCAGGTCTCGCCCTCCAGGTGTTCAACAAAATGTCAAACCCAAAAGTCGTTATTTCGCTGAACGCCATGATCTCAGGGCATGCTCAGACGGCCTCCTCCCCTGTGTTCTTGGCCTCTATCCAAGATGGAGGGGTCCGTCGCCATCTTTAATCCGGAGGTGTGCTCTTGGACAGTTATGATGCATGGACTTGAATATTGAACTTCGGATGTTGGAGATCACCGCGTTCCGCTTCAGATTCATCGGGCATTATAATTATAAACGCCAGGATGTTTTAAATCCTCCGGAGCCGGTCATAAGATTTGAGCGCAGCTGGCATTCATAACGTGAAGGAATATCCTCGCTCGCTTCGTTTGTATAGAGCCAAACCTTTTGATCGTGATCCGTTGTGGCTTTGATTTCTTGCTAAAGTGTGATAGATGGTCCTGAATGAGGTTGTACATCAATGTCTCGAGTACAAATGCCTGCCTTTTGATTTCATGCATCGAGATTGCTTTAATAAACGCTGTGTTGTTGTAAAAGTTCATTAGTGAGATAATAGTGTACAAAGTTACGGTGACCGACAAAAAAATATGAATCATTTTTCTTATTTTGTATCACTGAACAAGTTTGCAAGGTTTAGTTTGTTTGCAAGAAAAATTGCACCCGGCAAATAAGCTTTGAAGGTATCCTAAAATTATTTTAAAAGGTGACTATCTCGTAGATAAATGATCAATCAAACCGTGAACAGCTGTATTTGAGAAATATTCATTTTATCATTTTATTAGTTTTAGACATTGAATATTTATACATTTACAGAGAGATTGATTAAGCAGCAACTTCTTAACAATTGAGCTACTTTGAAGAGAGAAAGAGTATTATATTGTTTCCTTCTCAATTTGCTTTCATGGATGCTTAAAAAGTTATTTTTATAAGGCTTTGGATGGTAACACTCTAAACCCATCTGCTGATTCAATTAAATTCGTTAGCGGGTCAAAACTATATGGCTCAAAAATTTGAGTGGAAGTTAGTTGGCAGCAGGTGAACTTGAGTTATAAGCACATAATCTCTCGTTTTTATAATGCAATGTTCTCGTCGCACATCATAAGCTAACCAGAATCTATCCTAAGTATGATGAAATTCTATTACTGTTTCATGCCATTAACTTTCGCAGAATCGAATCGACTTTTATACCATTTGTAACACTCTAAGCATATCTCGCAATTCAATTAAATCCGTTAGCAAGTCAAAATCATGTAGCTCAAAAACTCAAGTAAAAATTAATTAGTAGCTGATAAAATTAAATTATAAGTATGTAGCATTTTTCTTTTTCATCCGATATGAAGTTATTTTTGAGTATTACGTAGACTTTATTTTTTAAAAATAAAAAATTGTTAGTGATAAAATAATAAAAAATTATGAAAACCGTTACAGGAAAGGAGGAAATTAAAGCAGGCTTTTTATGTTTAGCAAAGAAGAATCATCATGCTACATCAGTACGATCACCCATATGTTCCACTTTGCGCGTCATTTTACAACTATTAAGAATGGATACATATAACATAGAAAAAAGAAAATAAATTAAAAAAAAAAAATCCTATAGAATTGATGGGTTACTTCCCACATCTCTTCAATTCTACTCCATCACACGGTAGGAGCAAACTGGATGCCTCTAAGAGGTAACCAATGACCGGCCTGTATAAAATTATCCACCCCGAACTTCTCGGCCTCGGTTCTACTGATGGCGGGCCGGTAACCAGGCCATTTGACGCGGCCCGTCACATTGGACCCAGGCCCACTGTTCCGATACTCCGCGTAGTATATCGTATCGGGTGGCGCCGTCTCACCATCCCATGGCAGCCACCCCAGGGGATCCACCATCCCCGCAATCTCCGACTGCATGACGATCGTCGTGGAGTAATCCTTCCACGGCCTGCCGAGGTACGTCGGGACGGATACATTGCCGTGAGGGGAAATGGTGCACCCTTGGATCACAATGCCGGTGTTTTCGCTGGGGTCGGTCCGGCCTTGCGCTGTTATTGTGTTCTTCTGGTCGGGCATCGGTTGCCTGGGCCGGATGGTGCAGTTTTGTAGGACGGCAGCGGCGTCGCCGAAAATGAAATCGACGGTGCCAATGATGTCGCACTCGCGGTAGAACTGGCGGAGGGAGTACACGTAGAGGGTGTCTTGGTAGGCATCGAAGGAGCAGCGGTGGAAGACGGAGAGGTCGGAGAAGGCCAGGAGGGCGATGGCCTGGTTGTTCTCCGGGCCGGCTGTGTTCCTGAAGCCCATGTCCCTTGCCATGAAACCCTTTCCAAGGGCAGCTGGAGGAAATATAGTCCGGCATGGATGAGTTGAAAGGACCAACCCCCATAATTTGGCAGGGAGAGAAGAACTCCTTTTGTTATATATATATATATATATATATATATATATATATATATATATATATATATATATATATATATATATATATATATATATATATACATTCGAATATAGAAAGATTTGATCATCTTTTTTACCTTTATATCCACACAGATTCCAAAATCATTCTATCTTTTTCATCTTTTAGATCCATCAACTTTGTAAATTCAATGATTGAAAAGGTGAACAAATCTGAGCTTGACTATATTCAAATATAATAAAAT
Organism: Metroxylon sagu; assembly: GCA_017589505.3. Taxonomy (NCBI): domain Eukaryota; kingdom Viridiplantae; phylum Streptophyta; class Magnoliopsida; order Arecales; family Arecaceae; genus Metroxylon; species Metroxylon sagu. The sequence continues at coordinate 1,116,081 of JACVBY030000640.1, read as the reverse complement.
ATAGGATTCAATCATTTGCCACGCCTTTAGATTCGCACATATCTTAATATTACTTGATCTTTTTCATTTTTTTTATTTTTGACATTTATAAACTATGTGGATTCAAGAGTGCGGAAGATAATTAGTTATAAACTTGGCTACATTCCTTTAATCCACACTAATCTCAAAGTCACCTTATCTTTTTACTTTTTTTATCTTTGAGAATTGTAAACTATATTAATCCAAGGATGGGAAAGATGATCAAACTAAGGTTTAACTACATTTGAATGTAACCAAATTTACCTATGCATACATACATGCACATACGCATGCGTACGCGCGTGCGCGCATATATATATATATATATAGAAAGAAAGTTGAATTTGGCTATATATGAATATAACCAAATTCAAGATCCGATCATTTTCTCTATCCTTGATCTATACAGATTTTGAAGCCACAATATCTTTTTATCTTTTAAATCTGTGAATTGTTTGAATCCAAGAGTGAGAAGGTAATTGAATCTTAGCTTAGCTATATTCGATATCGCCAAACCTAGTGTTTTCTCTCTCTCTCTATATATATAAAAGAATTCTTTTTTATTATTTTTTTATCGTAATTTATATGTTTATATAAATCATTGCATGCAATGAGAACAATCAAGTTATATCATTAATTCATAACCTACAAAATTTAATAAATAATAATTTTTTGGAATATCAAATTGAAATCCTGGCATCACTCAAAACGTGGAACTCACAATTTTACAATGAGTGGAAATTAATTTGGAGAAAGATAATGAGAACATCCTTTATGGTATAGACTTTGTACCACAGAATATCATACATGCTTAGATGATCATCACATATTCAAATCTCTAATATGAATGGTTATTTTTCATCCACACAGTCCATCACTTTTATACAATTATGTAAACTCTTTTCTATTTTTTTAAAGTACATGATGGCTATATTTTTCTCAAATAGAACATGTCGGAGCTACTAAAATATGTACGATACTTTACGTTATAAAACTTGCACCGCAGAGAATCCATGCTCAAGATAATATTTGAAGCCATATAAATTTAAAAGGGGCGTGTTCTGAAGTACTTACTGAAAGTCGCTGTTTTCATCGTTGAGTTGACGATGGCACGGCTCAGATTTCCGGTGACTATCGTCTCGTGCATGCCGTCTCCGATCATCGTCACGTTCCATTTATCCTTATCCACCGACACGATTTCCTCGTACACGCCCTCCTTGACGTGAATCACAAACGGATGGGTATTTTTCTTCGGGACCAAATCCAGTGCCTCCTTGATGGTCCGACATTGCCCACTCCCATCTTTGGCTACCGTCACATTTGGCTTCGGCCGGCTTGAATCGCGTAAGAGGGCCCTCCGTTGCGATGACGACAACCAGGTAGGCTGGCTCGTGGCAGCGGTCTCCAGCAACCTTCGATGAGCAAACGCATCCACATTCTCGAGCTTGGCCAGGATTTTCGTCGCAATTGCGAGGCTATTGCTCGTGAATTGGGTTGAATTCGCCATCGCCACCTCCACCTTTTCGCGCATGGCTTTCGCTGCGCCCTCGAACCCATCGAGGCATGTCCGCTGATCGGTTATCGCGGCGCTAAGCCATGTCCTCAGGTCGCTGATCTTGGATGCGGTCCAAAGCTTCTCCCCAGGCGCTGGTTGCAGAAGACCGAGCGAATCACTGACTCGATCGATGGCATCATCGAACAACTCCTTGCAATCCTGGACGGCAGCCTGGAGACTCCCATCTTCAATCCGGACTATAAAAGAGGAGAAGTTCTTGAGTGCTTCGATCGCGACTTCGAGGGAGAGCTTGAAGAACACCTCAGGATCCTTTGTTGCGTTTGAGCCTTTGGCCGATGACATGCTGGAGTAACAAGAATCTGGATACCTTGTTGCAGTGCACATTGCCTCTATTGACTCGATAGTGGATGTTGGAGATGGTTTTTGGCTCGAATTGCCATCGCGTTTGGCTGCCACCGCTACTGCTGCGGTGCCGATGATGATCATTAGGAGAAGGAATGCGGAGATGCTGAGGATGATGAGGCGCTTTCGGGTTTTCTGGCGGTACCTGCGCTCCTCAAACTCTTTCATCCTTCCGTACTCTTCTTCGAAAGATTTCATGGAGTCCATCCTTCTTGATTTCTTTTTGATCGCTTTCAGCTAGGTATGGGGTCTTATAGTAGCTGGTGGGGATAATTAAGTTGATGACATGTTAGAATTGTCCATAGTTTACTAATAACATAATAAGGTGAGACTAAAGCCTTCTTTGGATTGGATGCCAGAATCCTTTTTAAGTGGCTGTTCTTAGTAGTTATAAGAGATAACTATTGGTCAACAGCTATCTCAAAATGATCTTTTAAGAGTTGAATCTTATAAATCTATAATTAATCTATTGCTCGTAGAAAGGAGAGCTCTACAAAAAAAAAAGAAAAGAAAAAGAGGATAAAGAAAAAAAAAATAACATATAAAATTTAATATAGTTTGGTCAATTAACCTATATATATATATATCGATAAAAACGATAAAAATTTTACTGCGAAGAAATATATTAAAGATTATAAGGGACTATTTCCTCCATTAGGTTTTTTCTCATAAAATCTTAGACTAACCTGCATCCAACTAGAACACCTCTATAAAATGCTTTGAAGTTTATATCTAATTACATAAAGAAAGGATATGCAATGTCTTGCGATTCATGTTCTACTTATATTAAGAATCATGTCCTTATTAAGCTTGTGAAACTCAAAACAAATTCTAACACAATCTAATATTAATTTAAATAGAACGATTAAAATACTCATTATCGGCAAAGAAATGTTGACCTGTGAGTGATGATTACCCTTTATGTTAAGCAACAATGAAAAGTGCTAATCATTTATTTTTAAGATGCTTCTTCTTCAAAAAAATTTAGCTTCCAATTAGAGCATGTATGAATCTTAAAAGTTGATCAACTAAAGTTATTGGTCATCGGAAGAGTTAGATGAAAAAAAAAGAACATTAGAGCTGATTTAAAGAAAGCTTGAGACCTATTAAAAGGTACCTCTGCTTTGCACAAAGTCTTCCACACCTTTCAATCATAGATTAGCCTTTGCAAGCCAGCAACCTTGTTATGCAATCAATAACTTTAAGCACAGTGCCCATCTTTACTCCTACAAGGAGCAGTGAAAGATTAGAATAATGACCATGGAAGGATAGCGAAGGATCTGAGGGTCTCGTGAGTACTTTTCATTATTATTATTATTATTATTATTATTATTATTGATCTCTTATATATATATATATATATATTATTTTTCTTCTCTTCTTCATGGTCTCTATTCATTCTGCATTTTCTGAATATTTAATAAAGCAATAGGAAGTCCCTCACTTCTCCATTTTCTCCCTTAAAAATAGAGAGAGAGAGAGAGAGAGAGAGAGAGAGAGAGAGAGGACTAGAACGCCCATTGCTCATCTGTCCTGGAGACTGGAGTTAAGATTTTAAACGCGGACGGCTGTGCCTTGGCGGGGGGAGGAGGCATATGGAACGATTGAATTCGGAGTTGCTGGCAGAGACGAGCGGACCGGATGGGGAATCGGCAAACGTGGACGCACCCATTTGGCAATGTCGCAGCAATGGCTTGCACTTAGCCTGATGGCCGGTCCAATTCTTTTTTCTCGTCAACAAGAACATTGGACAATGCCCAAGGAAGTAATATAGACGTCCTGTAACACGACATATGTCACTCACTTACGAACTTTTCTTTTTTTTCAAAAAAAAATAAAAAGTTATCGTTTAGGTTATTTATTTATTTATATTAAAGAGAATCCCAGACTAATTCAACACAGTTAAATAATCCTCTTGACAAAGATTAACTATTATAATACATTTTGATAGTATATTTTGATAATAAGAGGACAATTGCAGTCGGTTAGATAAGGAAATTTGGGACAACAACTTGAATTTTTGAGGAGGCTTGCAACTGGTAATGGCATGACAAAGTCTTCACAGTGTCCTATGAGTGGCCAAATGGCTAGGCCTGACAGGCTGACCCCTTATCTGATAGGCCTAAAAGTCTTGGCCCAAATGGCAATAATGCTGAGGCCCAACTCCAAAGACTCATGACAGAAGAACCTGATAATGAATTATGACCTGAATGAATGCAGCTGAGGCGATCATCTGCTTGGTCCAAGGCTCAACCCAAAATCAGCCAAGCTTGAGCCCATTTCTAATCCTTAACGCAATATAGATCTATCAAACAAATTAAAGCAAAAACAAGGAGCTGTTTGTTTTAATTGTTTTTAAAAAACTGAAAGGAAAATACCCTTATATTGTTTTTTAAAAATTTTTTATGATAACTTGAGAGCTTGTGGAAGCAAAGATTTATTGCTTCCAAAAAAAAAGTGGGAATCAAAGCAAGAAATAATAGGACTTTTGTCCAAGTGCTATCTTCAACATCGATCTACATTTCGTATTTCACTAATTAGTAGAAAAATAATAACAATGCCAGACAAACCTTTAATTAGTTTTTTTTTAAAAACATACCCTTATTTAGTAAATTTCACTCAAAAGTATAGAATTAAGATCATAATCAAGCCATCCAGCATAGAACACAATAAAGTAGCAATCATTTCATCATCCCCAATATTCATTTAAATGCTCTTGCAAAGAAGACGCTTCTTTCATTTTCAGGTTGTACAACTGCTTTCAAAAAAAAAAATTTATTAGCCATGAACTTTTCCTTAAAGAGTTTCCGCAATGTATCACATAAATCATTTGCAGATTTCGGATCTGACACATTGCCCAACACGGAATCATCCAATGCAAGAAGTAAACCTACCATTGCTATTTGATTTTTCTCTTCAAAAACCTCATCTTTCATGTTTGCTGGTTTATTTTCTTTCCTTTGCATTGCAATTGTACATCCATCTTTCACCAACACCACATGCATCTTCATCTTCATCTTCATCTTCCAAAGAGCAAAATTAAAACCGTTCAAGCGTGGGATTTCAAATTTGGTTGAGGATGATCCAATCATCTTAATCCAATGCAAACACAATACCACTACCGATTTTATGTAAATTGAAACCTATCAATCAGATTCTTATACCAATTGTTAAATTTTTTTTTATAAAAATCAGAAAATGGGAGTACAAAAAATAAAAAAATAATACTCAAAATAATAAAAGAAAAGCAAGATAAATAATACATGAGCAACTTATGTGGTTCAACATTATGCCTACATTCACAGATATAAATCTTTACTTTTTTTTTTTTTAACTTTACCAATGATGGAACTTGAGTATAAGATAAGACAATCAATCCTTAAGAGTTTTTTCTTTTATGGAGCTCAAAAAAGGAGAAGCCATTATGCATACAATCAAAAGATAAAAAAATTTAAATATATAAAATTTTTATATAATTTTTAAATTAAATGGATCCTACTTTCATATATATATATATATATAAGATTCCACCGCGTTTTGGGTTTGACCACCTCAATATTTGAGAGGTTTTTTCGATTTTGAAAGTTTGGGGGAGGGAGGCAAATGGATGGAGGACGTTTAACCCGTTGCTCCGCGTTTACCACCAAAATCTATCCACATCAAGACCTGCCCCTTGGTACAAAAGTATCCTTAACTTTTAGTCCAGACGGCATTCACACCATTGCCGCGGTTAGCATGCAACTTCGACAGCCTTTCTTACATCATGCTAATGTGCTAAACTGTTGACAAGTGTTTCGTAATTACTAAATATCACAAGTCAGTTTAGGAACATAGCAGTCGTCTTCTAGAGTGTTGTTGCCAATTGCGATGGCTGCAGTCTGAGAAAAGACGAAGATAAATCAGCAAGCCATCCATCTTGGGGTCGTACAGGGCACACACAGCGAAGGCAGAGCTTGGGCTAGTCCTCGAGCACGGCGTCCAGAGCGCCGACCGGCCGGAATCGTCGAGGAGGCTGGATGAAGCACGGAAGGAAAAAAAAAAAAAAAAACTACTAATTTTTTATACGGCCGGCATTGGATAGGCCATAGAACTGAAACTATTTTGCTAATTCCCATGGATGCAGTCAGATACAATTCCAGCCTGACTGGAACTTGTTACATATGATAGAGCATAACGCTCTCATTGTACGTAATACATAGAATGAAAGGCTGGTGTAGTGTATACATAGAAGAGACATACACCACCATAAGTGATCAAGACGATAGACCCAAGGAGTAGGGAAATCCAGTAGAACCCAACCACTCGGAACCCCCAAGAAAGTTCCCGGCAGTGAACCGCTCTGCTTCTCCGACATCGGTTAAAACCCAGTATCCTGTCCAGTTGACCCGGCCTCCCGTGCCGGCACCGGCGCCGGTGTTCTTGTACTCCCCATAAAACAACGTGTCGAGCGCAAACGGTCCATTCCACTCGTGCCACCCGGCCGGATCGATCACATCGCTCATCTCCGATTCCATTATCACTGTCCTGGAGTATTCCTTCCATGGCCGCCCGAGGTACGAGCGAAACGAGCTTTTGTCACGCTCGAGGTCGGGAGCGGCAGTGATGCGGGAGCGGTGGATGATGATGCCGGTGGGCTCGTCGGGGTCGTCGCGGCCATCGGCAGTGACCATGTTCTTTTGGTTGGCGTTGGGGCGGCGGACCTGGATGTCGCAGTCCTGGAGGACGGAGGCGGCGTTGCCGAAGATGAAGTCGACGGTGCCCTGGATGAGGCAGCCGCGGAAGAAGTGGCGGAGGGAGTGGAGGTAGAGGGTGTCCTGGTAGCCGATGATGTCACAGTCGTAGAAGGCGGAGAGGTCGGAGCCCACACGGAGGGCCACCGCCTGGTGCTTCGACGGACCGGCCGTATTCTCGATGCGGAGGCCGCGGGCTAGGAACCCTGCGCCCACCACGGCTGCATGGCCCATGCAACGTACGTAAAGTTAGGCGTAAAAAAATAATAAAAGATACAGCACATTGACTTTTAACCTTTAGCCACCTTTAAGAAACTACATTGATGATTATACCAATTTTTTCTAATTTCTAATTTTTCTCGCTACGTGCAGTGAGGCGATAAATATAAAACTTAATGATGGAATATATATATATAAAATAACTATAAAAATCAAGAGATTTGAATAAAACTTTCAGCCAACATAAATTAAACATAAAAAAAATTAATTACCTTAGGAATAAATCTTAAAAATCACTTATTTTTCATGTGACAATAAAAAAAGGGTGCAATTTGTAGGACTGGATTTCTCAATCCATATCCAAAATATTAATTCCGCTGTGCACTGCACATCACAATCAGCTTTCTTGGTTAGTTGATGCCCTTCGATGTTCTTCTTTTTCCCACCCTAGTCGCTCGTCTTTCTCATTGAGGCGTCATTTGGTTGCCGCTGGCTTCCCAAAGGAAAAAAAAAAAAAAAAAGGCGTTCTAAAAGTTCTTCGGACGTTTTGTTTGGCTGTCAAGAGTCATCTAATTATCAAAAACTATCTAAATAAAAAAAAAAATAGTAACTTCTCTGAAAAGTCACAATCAATGTGGGTGAGGGAAAGATGTCTTCTCGTGGGATCGCATTTCTCAGGAGCCCACTCATGATATTCCAAATGAGATCTTAGGCCTAAAGTGATGTTAAAAAAATATAAATATTTTCAATTCAGCCATTTGTCACACACTTCCGTCTCTATTTCCGAGTGGGAGAACAAAAGCGGCCTGAAACGATGAGGCACACGAGAGGCTTGGCTTCACATAGTGAGCGCAATTAACGCTTGTTAGCTGGAAGGGCATCCAACACCCTCAGCAGAGGGCAGGCTGTTTATTGTCGTGTTCTACGCCGTATCATGCCGAAGGTGCGTGACGGCATCTTCTCTGAACTTTATTGCACGATGATCGGCGCTGCGTTATTTTCTTCTCCTTTCTTTTACCTTAATCTTGTAGGCTAATATTCTAAAAAGACTAAAATAGCTTTCTTTGTATCCGTAAGTTTTCACTCAAAATTTATTTTAATTCTTAAAATTTTAATTATTATAATTTAATTTTTAAATATTATTATAAAAAATAGTGAAAATTAATGAAATGTAACAGTGCATTAAGAATGTAATATTTTTTGAATTAAAGTTTAAAAATTAAAATAAATTTTAAGTGAAACGTTTGATGATTAAAATAAATCTAGTTGAGGGGACCTCTCTAGCTTCTGCAAGCTGCTGCACGAGCATAATGCTCATGCAATTGCTGCCACGTAAAGCAAATTGTGGAATCGAGTCAGGGGTCAGAACTGACCCCACTCTCGTTTTCGTGCCTTCTAGTCTCTACTTCTCTATGATCATTTGTTTTCTTCTTTCCCCCTCCTTTAACGGCCACATTTCATCCATGATAATGTTTCTTAGTAGGGGAAAGCCTGGACAATGATCACCAGTGACCAAACCCCAATGTTGAAATCGGTGGAAAAAACATGGCTGCTTTTGACGCCATGTGCATGCTATTTTATTCTATTCAAACCCTACAAAATTTTGCAGAGCCTTGAACAGAAAGGCTTGAACGAAAGAAGACGCAACCTCACATGGCGGGGTCCGCAAAAATTTGTCACGTAAAAAAGCATAGCATGAGGGGACGAAAAGCGTGAACCACAGCCGTGATAAAAGAATAAAAAAAAAACAGAGAAAGAAAGGTCCGCCTTTCATCCGGACATTTAAACTCCATCCCTTCCGGCGTTTTCGCCAGCATCCTCAGAGACAGCCCCGGACCCAATGGGAGTTGTCGGGCTGCCGTTGGAGCCAACGCGCGGCCCCACGAGCGACGAAGTTATCGATCGTTTGAATTATTGACGCCTGAAGCGGTGCCGCTGAAGAGGGATGGCCACCGGCATCGCCGCTGTTCGGTGACTTTATTGCGTCCAACTCTCCCATCCTCCGGTGCTAGCACCGAGGTTGCTGATCGCCTATAGCAGCAGCAGGACCACTGCATTACACCTATTCTAGATCTATCATCTCATCAAATTTCATTACCGTGACCAGTAAAAGAATTCTCCCTTTTAAACACAAATGGGAAAAATTCTGGCCCGAATTAAGGTAAGAGGGCAAGCCTTGAACCTAAGATCAAAGATTTTAGGTCATATTAATGTCTGCCCGACTTTAGCGACAATACAACTGATCCACTGTATCAATTTTTTTTTTTTTTTAATGTCTATTTGTTTCGATCATTTCTATTATTCAAAATTGAAGTTTGGTTGTAGATTTAATCATCATTTTAAATCTTACTCTTTACTTTGGAAAGGCATCAACCTAGATATTCGAGGCTTTTAAAATTGTACCTCATTCTATTTTGCAGATAGGAAGAATATTAGATTTTAGAAAGATTTCTGAATTGGGCCAGTCCCTCTTGGTGATTCCTAACTTGTATACCCTCGTGCCGCGATCAAATGTCACGGCCTCATGCTTTTGGAATAGAAGGAACCGAAGATGGATCATTTGTCTTTTGATACCTCTCTCCTTATCTCAATTGGATCAATTTGGAGTTTTGAAGCACAATGTCTCTGGGTTTATCCCCTCCACTCAGATTGATCAACTAGTCTGAAGGGTTTCTAAATCTGAATCATTTTCTGCTAAACCCTTCTACAATTTTACTTACAGTAGTAAAATCAAATAACCCTTCTTTAAGATCATTTGGAAAGCGACAGTTCCTATTAAAATCTAAATTTTTGTATAGCTAGCTTTATAAGATAGGCTGCAAACGAGTATAAAACTAGTAAAGAAAGATTAGAATATCAGATCGAATTGCCTTGTGTGCTCTATTTGTTTTATGACTACCTTTTGCTCGTTCTCTGTGATCCTTTTTTGCAGTCAAGCTAAACTTTTCTTACTTGCCTAGAAGCTTTATCCATGTTTGATCATCTTGAAGAGTTAGAGTAATTTCAAGAGTATAGATTAAAGCTTGGGACCATCTTTCTATAACAATTAGCTGCCATATTTAAAAAGGAAAATCTCTAAAGTATTTTCTAACAAGATTGAAGTTCCTTAAGATTATTTTAAAGAAGATCCTCACTACCTTTTCTTTTTAGAAGATCATTTCAAATGGCAAAGCATCTCGATCATGCTGTATCTTGAAAAATTTCCTGCCTTCTTCTTGATTTTCTCTTTATATATATTTTTATCTTAATTTTTAAATAAAAGCTTAGGAAGGATTTTTTTTGCTTCTAATTTTAAGAAAAAAAATTGTAATTCTTTCCTTTTTGTGCTGTAATATATAGTATCTTTATAGATATATAATTATTTTTTCATCGCAGGCACTTATCTTCTTATAACTATCTTCTTATATAAGGATTAAAAATTAAAAAATATTGATAATATTATTGACTGCGCGTTAGCTAGCTGATCAATAAGAGGCTAAGCATTAATTTTTTAAATATTTGATCAATTACATTAATCAGCGTCTTCCAACTAAAGTTAAACTTGGATCAATATTTCATATTTAAATGTCGATCGGTCGAGAATTTTATGTCCAGTTTTTGATTACACGGCCATTTTATATTTAATTATCGATTGATTTATAAACACATATTAAAGTAGATATAATTATATAAAAATATATTTAACTATGTAAAGGGGTTAAATATAAAATGCTAACCGTACAAGAGGACTTAAGAACAAAGTGGACGAAAAATCAACCAAGCGAACTAAAAAAGAGAGATTGTAAAGCGATGGTTAGAGTAACAGTGACTCACCTAAGGTGGCGGAACGGAAGGTGGTGCTCCCATCCACGACGTTCCGGCTGCCGGTGATGATGGTGGTATTCCTCCCGTCTCCGATGAACATCAAATTCGTCTTCTTCTTCGGCACCTCCACATTCTCTACATATGTCCCCGCTTTTATCCTTATCACCCACCTCGTCTTGCTCTTTACCGGCGCCGCAGCCACCGCCTCCCCCACTGTCGTATAATCCCCGCTTCCGTCCGCCGCCACCACCGCATTCGCTTCCACCTCCCCCTCTTTCTGCAGCAGCCGCCTCCTATCCTTCTTCTCCATCCAATCTGGGAACCCATCCTCATCGACGTTGAAACCCAACATCCGCCGTCCCCGGCCGCGGGCACCGCTGTCGGCCGCCGCCTCCGCCTCAGCAATGTCAGTGTCGGTCATGTTCTTAATCATGGCGAGGGCGTTGCGGCACATGTGGGTCACGTGCAAGAGCCCGGAGAGGCTCTCGTTGCGGAGGCGGCGGTCGACCTCGTCGTGGGCGAAGCCATCCATGCACGACTCCTGGTTGGTCATGGCGGCGCTGACCAGAATTTCTAGGTCGAGGGCATGCCGACGGAGGGTCTTGCCGGTGGGGTAGGCCTGGAGGTCGGCTTCGGTGAGGCGGAGCTCGTCGATCGACTCCGCGAACATCTCGAGGCAGTCATGGAGGGCAGTGCGCTCCCGCGTGGTGAGGTGGAAGCGGGTGGCGGACAGCCACTCGACGTGGCGCAAGGAGCGCCGAATGGCGGTGATGGTGAGGTTGAGGGAGGCGTGGATGACGTCCTTGGGTTGTGAGATGGTCTGGACTAGCTCTGGGGAGGCGGCGACGGCGGAGTAACAGAGGTCGGGGTAGCGGGCGGAGCGGCAGGAGGACCGGAGGATGGCGTGGGAGACGGTGCGCTCGAGGGAGGTGGCGGCGTGGCGGGCGAACAGGGTGGAGGCCGTGGCGATGATGGCGACGAGGAGGAAGGAGGAGGTGATGATGAGGAGGAGCTTCCTCCTCTTCTTTGGGCCACTAAACTTGGAGGTAGTGGAATCAGAGTTCTGGTGGGTTGTCAATGCCATGCTTTGATCTCTATTCTGGAGAGTGGAGACACCGGAATGAGAGGAATGTGCAAGAGGGAATGGATTTTGTGCTGAGTAAGAGGGTGTCGTTAATCTGAGGACATGGAGTTGGTGTGGTCTTTCCTTCCTCTTTCACTCTCCTTTTAAAGTCTGAAAGCACCTACTGGCGTTGTTACGTCTTTTACTGACTTTTTTATATTATTTTATTTTTTTAAGTAGGTGAATTCGAGAAAAAGTAATCTTTTTCTCAATTTTACAGAGGAGACAGATTTTTTTTTTTTTTTTTTTTCTTCCCCAATCCAGTCTGCATGTAATCTCTCTTTGACAAAATTACCCCTATATACATCTAACATCATATTTACTTGATGAGAAGGGCCATGGTGAATGAAATGTTCTGGAAAGGTGTATCACTTTATAATTTATTTAATATTGTTTATGTTTTAAGCTGTACATTGAAAAGTAGTATTTTAGTGGTATGCAAGGACAATTCGGTTCTAAAGCTAAATATGGATTTTGCAAAATCAATTATAAAAAGTGAAAATTTTTTTTTGACAAAATCCATATTTTATAGTAATAGATGATGATAACTTCTTATTGTAATTAGATTTGTTCCAAGAATCCGATCAGTTAAAATTATTGTTTTAGCAATCTCCTCCTTGAATGTTACATTTTTTTTTTTTTTTTTTAAAAAAAGAGTAAATTTAAAATTTTAACTTTATAGTTTCACTGCAGTACTTGTAATGCTATTTTACCTTACAAAACTCTGACTCACAGGTTTCCATGGCATTCCAAGTTCGAACATTCAAGCAGACCTGGACATGTCGCTGTAGCAAGTAATTAAGGTCAGTTAAGGACAGGAACTCTTGATTGAACCGGGTTGGCACTTGACTCTTGTCAAAGGGAGTTGATTATTGCAAATATGAGTATCTAAAAACCAAGCGCGCGCTCGCCGATTCCAAACCACCTGTAATTTTTTCAAACACCGTGCGGTGCTCAAGGATCACATGCAAAACAGCGTTCGCAAAAGAAAACAGAGTCGGTACGGCCCTATGAAGACAATAAAGTCTCCTATTTCACCGCCTTCACACTTGCATACGGACTCCAAGTTCTCCTCATGTAATGCTTTAAACTAAAACAAATTCTAGTTAATTAGACCAAAATTAGATGAATAAACTCCTAAAAACAGAGAGAATTTTTAGCTGCATTTCATCAAACATCTTTTACCTCCCATCAAATCCATTCTCCATTCTTAACAAAATTCTAAAAGCTAAATCCTAACTAGAATACTTTGTGATAATGATGGAATCAAAAAAAGGGTTTCAGAGATTAATCATCTATAAATACCTGAGAGACAAATCGAGTTTCTCCTCATTTTCTTTTTCTTCTTCTTTGCTTTCTTGAAGCCAAAAACATCTAATCGGAGTTGTTGAATCACCGGCAGCATCCTCTACCGCCGATCTTCACCATCAACCACCGAACAGTTAGGCAAGCTGAATCCATCCTCTGTTTCCATTTCGTTATATTGTTTAAATGGCTTAGCCAGTTAGAAGGGATTAGATGGTAGGTAGAATCATAGGCTGTTGTCTTGGATCTCGCCGGAAGGGAATTCACTGCTGTGGGCAGTGGATGGTCGGCCTGGACTGCGAGGTGGGCGACGACTGGAGGTGGAAGGGATTTGGTTTGAGGAAGACGACGATCGTCTTCTTAGATTGGTTGTGAACCAGTTAATGGATGAGCCGGGTTCACATTGGTCCAAGCCAGGTTCTGAATTGATTTGATCCATTTAGATGGATCCAGTTGTACGTTAGGCTGATTAAATTAGATTAGGCTCAACCTATTGGTTTCGATCAATTCAAAACCATAGTTTAATCTATTGGATCTTGACCCCAATTAGCATTGAACTTAATAACATTAGACCGGATAGAATATTGGTTTTGGTCCAAGAAGCCTAGGCCTAAGACCATTGTTGGATCTAAACCCAAAGAAATTATGAAAATGGGCTTCGGCTCTGGTCCAGTTGCTGGAGTACAACACCAGAACCCAGCTTTTGACCCAAATATTGAATTAGTTGCTGAAATTAATTTTATAAATAATCGGAATGTTAATTATGCTGAATTAAAAATGGGTTTAGGTAGACTAGTGATGGGTTAATCTAATTAATTCTCTATTGACCTAATTAAGTTAAGGTAAGACCATTTGCTGATAGAAACATTGGTTAGCTACTGGTTATTTTTATTTCAATAATGGTTGGTGTATATTATAGAGTGAATAAGCATGGGTTAATAAGGGGCAATTTGGTAATTAATTAGTTTAGTAATTTTTATGAAACAATTAGTTAAATAAATTATCAATGACTTAACTAAGTCATAAATGGTCTAGCAAAGCATAGTTAGGAAGGGCAAAATGGTAATTTCAAAAATAAGGGCTAGAAGGATAAAATGGTAACTTTGATAAATTATAAATTTTAGTGAATTAATTAATTATTTATGTTAATTATAGATGATCATTGATTTGATCTGATTGAGGTGACTATTGAGATTAGCGATTTAAGGTAGGAGTTCTACATCTACTAATATACAACATGTTTCATGTTCTGCATGCCTGCATACATCATGAATTTATTGTTAAATTTTTCAACATATTTTATTTGTGCACAATGGTTTAGTTTTGAAATTGTTATATATGTTTTGGTATATTATTTTGGTTATGAAATGTTTTGGCTTTAGTTAGAGATATATGAGTGTGATGTGTTGAAATATATTTTTTGATCATAGTATGGTTATGGCTTGGATGGATATGTGATGTAATGATATAGGCATGTAGACTAGTCACTGATAATGTGGGCACCGAGAGAGGGCTAAAGGTCAAGTAAGGGCTTAAGGTCGAGAGATAGTGTACAACCAGTTATAGACTGTTGGTTAAGTTTAACATGTTGGGCATTAGCATGTAAATCTGATATTACTGTTAATACGTGGTACTAATTTTAGTAAGATTGGCCTATATCGGTGGCACTGAGAGAGAGTCAAAGGTCGAGTGAGGACTAAAGGCCAAGAGCCGGTATACAACCAATCATGAACTATTGACTAAGTTTAATATGCTGGGCACTAATATAGGAACTAATATGTATGTATGTGTATTGCCAAGTTAGATTGTTAGGCACGGATTGCTAGCATGAGGTTTGTCAGTATGTATCTTCAGTATGCTGATATGTATGAGAATGACTTAGTTCAATGCCATGGATTATTTAAGCTATGGATATTATGTTACTATTGATATGTGGTACTAGTTCCAGCAGGATTCGTTTAAACTGCGGCATTGAGAGAGGGCTGAAGGCCGAGTGAAGGCCGAAGGCTGAGAGCTGGTGTAGAATCAGTCATGAATTATTGACTGAGTTTAATACGCTGAGCACTAGTATGGGAATCAATCTCTGTGTGTGTATTGATAGGTTAGGTTGTTAGACACAAATTACTGGTATGAGATTGTCAGCATGTATCTTTAGTATACAGATGATTGTGATATGAATATGGATATATTAGCGATTTTGGTGTTTGGTGTGATTTCTGTTGGTATTTTTTTAGTTTTATGGCTTTGCAGCTAGTTTCGTGGATACGTTATATTATTTTTTATAAAAGTTATTTTATTATACAATTTCATTTTAAAATTTCTTGGCGTATTTACGATGGTATATATATAATTTCTATTAGGCTCTTAGCTCATTATTCCCCTATTACCATGTTTTAGAGGATGATGATGACATTTACCTGCTAAATACGAATTTGAGTGTTGAACATCAGAAGAGAGATAAGTATATAGTTTTCCTTTATCAGTTGATGTTGATATCTGATATGTATTTGAAGATTGGCATTTCGAATTTTTATGTATTAGTAAGAGACTCTGTAATAGCATTTTGAGATATATGAGTTTAACTTTTGTAAATAATTTCATATCATTGCTTTTGTTCACTTTAAAAATATACGTCCATGTTGCAATGTCTCTGAACCAGGCTCTGAATTGAAAGCCATGACATCTCATATAGCTAGAGCCGTCACAAGTCTTATTTATTTCTTAGTTTAAGACCGCAAGCCAAACTCTTCTAAATATAAAAGTTCTAACCCAACTGATTTTATCTTCATAAAGCTAAAAATGGACCATCCTTAACCCCTCGTAATCTGCAAATGATGCTAGTTCTATGCCTCAATTTCTTAAATGAAGTAAACTTCTGAGTATGAAGCCTTCAACCCTCCCGTTAAGACCAATGCTTAAAAGCTTTAACGAACTCCAACGACATGAGACGGTCCAAGGGATCATGCTCATCCGTCAAATTAACGATTCTTTGAACTTGTATCAAGCATTTGGCCATTGGAATCCAAGCATGAGTTGTGTGCATATATCACGTGCCAAAAGGACTAAAGGTACAGAAGGACTAAAGGTAAAAGGCCCATGTGGGTTTGAATTTTTGGACTCAAAACATGCAAGCTGTCTTTTGCTGCTGCTCCGTCTACAGCTTGATGAGTTGTCGGGACGTTGGTAGGTGGCCAATTCGAACCCTTTTTGCTCATCAAGTAGAAGCATTATTTATTATGCTACAGAAAGAGCACGGGTATTCAGGCGATGGCATCCTCCAAACCATTTAACTTGGGATAATACCTGATCCCATTTTATTACATTCTGTGACCCCGGGAGAAGGCAGCAAAAGCAAGGGCTCAGGCATCGGCCGAGCCACCGTAGACACTGGCGAATTCCGAAAGTGGCCGACCGATCCAGTCATCATCCACGCGAGCTGTCGGCCATCAAATTGTGGGCCGTTTTAGTTAATTGCCAAAGACGATTTTCCGGACCATCAACGATACGACCAACAGTAATCCAACATAAATATATTAATAATTACGTACCATTATATTTGATATATCATGTAAATGGTCATTATACCTGCGATACCAAAAGTGCTCTTAAAAACTTATTTATATTATTTTATTATTATTATTATTATTATTATATAAGATTAATAATATTATTAATAATACTATATATATTATACTAATACATGATATATATAATAATAAGAGATAGATTTGATTACATTTAAATGTAATCAAGTTTAAATCCGATCACTTCTTTCATCTTTGAATCTATACAATTCATGAATATAAAGATGAAAAAAATAAAAAAAAAATAGAGTGGCTTTGAAATTCTCATGGATTTAAGGATGGAAAAGATGATTAGATCCTAAACTTAATTATATTCAAATATAGTCAGTCTACCTCTAATAATAATATATATTATATATAATAAATATAAATAATAATATATTATATATTATTATATAATATATATATTATATTATATTATATTATTATATTATAGGGGGAAAGATTGATAAATATCGGAACAAAATTGTTTATGGTGTAGATCACCATTATAATGGTGTTTCAATATTTTTAACCATGCAAGTAGGATTAAAATCCTTTGGATAGTGATCTTGCTACCACGGTGGTCATATATTATCGGCATTTTTGTAAAAATTTTTATCATTGAGAGGAGGTCGTAAAGGTTAGTAACTATATAATATTTAAATAAATAAATAATTACCGATAAGACTTCTTATTATATTTAATTACAAATCAAAGAAGTTTTATCCGGTTAAAATTATTATTGAAGAATATGAAAATAATTTTATACAACACGTATGCCTAACGATACTTCACAAGCATCATGGCAGAGCTATTGAGGATCATATATAAGATCTAATCCCACGCCAAACAATTTGTTGGAGGTAGGTGAATTGACGTATGACAATTGAACTCAAAATTTCATGATTTAATTTTGTAAATTGAATTGAATTCTGGCTCGTATATCAAGACCCCTGTTTTGTCTCTATCCCCTGTTTTGTCCCTATCAAAGGTCCCCTTCTTATCAAGGATTAGGATAAATATAAGAGATTCATTCTGACCAAATTTGCGCTCTTTCAGGGAAATCAGAGAACTTGAGAATGCCAGGTTTAAAGAGCTCCCAGAATTTTTGATGGAACAGTATAGGGAAGCCATAAGGGCCTGCTTGATGTAACACAATTACAGAATTTTTAAAGAAAAGATATATAATCCTGTGACTGATTATTGTTCCAGAGATAATAAACTGACCAAAACTAGACCTTAAAAGATAATAAATTGAAGACAATATTTACCTGGAGCACAGTGCAAAATGTACATAGACAAGGACAACCAATGAACTTTGCAGCCTATACGAAGAATATGAATTATTACAGTCATCCATACATACCTCTACTCATCTCGGATAGAGACTTTTTGCATTCTACCAACCGTGTCAATTGTTCAGTACTACACTTCACTAGCGCTGCTTCAAATGGAATTGCAATCTGCTTGGTAGGAACCCCCTGATACCGATTAACATACAATGCTCCTCAACATCCTCTTGGGCTAAAAGGAAGTTGCTAGATATTTTTGTGAATAATGGTGGCCATCTATCACCTAAGTAAAGACTTGATGGAAACGTAACATCAGAGGGCCACAAAGCCCAGTTACGGCACAAAGTATTGGTAATGGTCATTACCATGGTCCCCCTTCAGGCGAAAATATTCATAGATTCCCAACCAAAACAAAAGGAAGCCTCCCTTGGGGTCAATTCAGATGGGAAAGAGAACCACTGCAACTGAACTAGGTCTTACTTGTACTGACACTCAAAGCTGAAAGCAACTAATACCAAACTGAAAACAACACATTGGAGGCGAACCCAGATTCCATAGCATGGCAAGCCCCAGAAATTCTGCACGCGTGACAACAGCAAGTGGGGAAAAAAAATCCTCCAAAAATTTGAAGGGAGGTGAAAAAATAATAGTATCTAGCTTAAGAGTCAAGAAAGTATTGCTGCATATCTGCATGGACTTCTGTAGGTGGTGTAATTCTTTAGAAAGGTTTCGGAGCAATTTCCTCCACCAATCTCGATCTCGTGGTGTCCATGTCCTCTCTTTTGGTCTGGAAAAGCTTTGGTTCCTGGGGCCCCTTGGATGGTGGGCACCTTTGGATGAGGACCAGTTTGGAAAGCAACCACCCTTCCAATGGGAGACAAATGTTTTTTTGGCTTGAATTCTCTAACTAAACATCGAGATATTGTACCTTACCCCCTCTTTGACTGTTTGAGATATTTCCTTTGTTTCACCATTTATCTGCAGGTGAAGTGTCCAAGCCATCAACTGCAATTTAACTACAAATAAGAAGCCTTTATTCAGTGAATGTTTTGGTTCTTTACAGACAAGATCCAAGATTGACTCAGATGCCTGAGGCCCATTCTGTGTCTCCAGAAAGATCATTGCTGGAGATCCACTAAAAATCTTATCCTTTTCATGAAAGTGGATGTGTATTCCAGCTCAATGCCACAGGAGTGGTCCCATCTGTCTTGGTCATCATATTAGTTTCCGTAATGGATTTGATTTACTAAGATCAGTAAGCTGATGCTGATGCTGATGCTGATGCGTTCCTGCAATCTTATGGCTTCTGTAAGAGAAAAGGAAAGGATTTTGAGATCTTCCGGTGATAAAGACAACTTGTGAAATCATGGACAATTACTATCAAGTTGACATGGGTAAATTCAACCACACAATGAAATTCTCTTTTTACATCCTCCCAACCTATTTTCCCAGACAAAATATCCAGTTCATGATCGACAAAAGTTCGAACAGAAACAATGAACTGGGTGTCAATCCTGGGCATCATAGACCCATTCTGGAACAATGCTAAATCGAATCATCTAAGAACAACTATGGATGTGCTCTCATGATGCTATGCTTATCCTGGAAGACCTTAACAAGCTTGTGGAAACCGACATCAAAATATATGGCTATTGGAGTGGTGCTTGTATCTCACAGATCTTCATTTCAGAAGAAGGTAAGTTAGGTGCTATGCTGTCAAGACATCTTCATATTTCAATCACACACATCCTATATATTTGGTTATCTATCTGGTTGGTCAGTGGGTGACTTCTTCGCTAACAGAGCTAAAGCTCCAAGATAGAGTGATGCTACTATGAGGAATCTGAACTGAAAGATTGTATGGGAAACCCTCAATCCTAAGATGCTCCTACTCTCTAATCCAGGACCATCTCATTTCCACTCCCTCATCCTAAAACTGTACAAACAATACAAAAGATTGACTGTCCATTTGCCTAAAGCTTGATTTCAGAAGAGCTAATGGACTTAAAACTGTCAAAGCCACTATATTTTAAATAAAGCTAAATAACATACTACAGCTTTCTTTCAGAATTTAATCAAAAGAAAAGAAAAAAAAAAAATACTGAAGAGATTCAAGAAGAAAATTACCTTTAAAATTGAAATACCCCAAAATGTCTTCAGCATTTTCATTTCTTGACATTTTTTCTTGAAAATTGGATCAACATAACAAGCACATCTTCTCCCTTGAATTTGCAGTCAGGGGTAATGAACATAAATGCTACTTGACTGTTGGCTAGTATCCTGGGTAATTTCTTCCCAAATAGTTAGTTTCTTTCTGAAATTAAGTAAAAAATAATGGATTATCAAACTTAATTAAGGTCAATGAAAGGGTATCTAGGGACAAAAATTATACATTCCTCATAATTGCCTCCTCAATTCATAACTTCAGCACCATCACATCTGAACTGAATTTGAATTAAGAAAATGTGTAGAGGACATTTGGCAGATCAGCCAATCAATATCTCACAAGTGTTGTTAAAACCATGAATTGAAAGCCAACACATGCTAAGATTGGGAGCTTAACAAGAATACAGTATCTACCCAAGCTTCTATCAAAAGAGACGTGAGATTGCAAGAATAATAGATTTTATTTAGAAAAGCTTGAACTTTCAAATCAGACAGTCTAAAATTTTTCTGCCATCCCGCCTTATAAAAAATTGACCTGACATAGATGAATGGAACAAGCTGCATGGTTATTCAGCACCTCTGATAGCAGCGGTAAAGATATAGACGAATACTATTTATAAAGGAGAAGTGTAGTACATAGCAACAGAAAAAAAAAAAAAAAAAAGAATAAATAAAATAGTTCATTTAAGTCCAAGGTGCTAGAAAGACATCTCTTTCTACTTTATAGAAGAAGCCGATAACCCCTACATAGGATCTAAATTGTGGCCAAAACTTCACCAGATGGTCATCAAAGCACAAAAGGGAAATAGGACCTGCTTCTTATCCAGAACGTTCCTATTATAGTCCAAAAGACTAAAGCAGAAACATTTTCCTGTCGCATTCAAGGAGTAGGAAAATTCTTATCTGATCTTTCTGGTAAGGCTATGTGATCCCACAATGAATGAGAACGAGGGAAAGGGTGAGATATGGATTGGTGGCAACAACACCAAACAACAAATCCAGTTCTAAAAATCACCACATGTTTGAATTCTTCTCAAGACTACGTGCTAAAAGAGTATCAATGTTTCAAGCAATCTTTGGATCTGTTGGAAAAATTAAGAATGCAATGAAGGCCATCATTGTCTGAGAAAGCAATAAGTCATCACAGACGGCCCATGTACATCAAAGCTTATCTTCCATAATAAATTCAGTTTGTTAGCATGGATGGGATTAATAATGTCAAACCATGTGACATATATGGAAGGCCATCATCAGTCAAGGAAGCAAAGGACCTCAGATAGAAATGGTAGATGGCATTGGATCTGATCAACCATTCTAGTCTACGTCAACAACCAAGTATCTATGATAAGCATGGATAATCTTGGGCATGGCAAAACATTCAACATATTCTGATTTCCAATCCCAGACTGAAGCAGCACATCAATTGTCAAGCAGTGGAAGATCCTACACTCTCGAGACTTGTATGCATGACATCCAATCATAACCCCAGTGTAATTTCCTCCATTCCCTTTTAAGGAACCATTTCTGGAATAATGCAAGAACAGCAGCAACAAATCCCATGTAGTGGGGAGTGGGTGGTGGGAATATCCAAACAGAGGAGGTAACCCTTCCAAGCAGTTAATCTCATTTTAAATACAACAACCTGAACAATGCTATACTTCTTCCTTGTGTGCACTGTATTTGTTTCGCTTTCACATAGGTAGAGACTTGAATGCTTTGCTTTCTAAAGGCATGTTGCAAAGTTCATCTCAAACACGAAGTAGCTGATAGTGAGAGAATAGCAAGACAAATTCTAGTGCTCTTCTTCATGTGGTAGATATTAGCATCACAACCAAGTAAAACAAGTCACTTAGCATTTAAGAACAGTACATTCTTCCGGACAAAACAATTTCAACAGCAAGAAAAATCAAGAGTATATTTCTTATTGCACCAATCAACAATGATGCTGTAAGTATTGGATCAGAAAACAGACAGTAAGAGCAGTACAATGTATACCGAAAGCCTGGCAAATAAAGAATTCAATTTAAGACTTTGCAATGACGGGATTAAATCATTCGACTCGAATATCTGAAATACATTTAATGGAAATACTTGTTTTCCAAGCTCAAAAAACATACCTAAGAGACATGGATGCTTTTAAGAGCCAGCATATACTATACACTCTAGACAGTGAATGACTCTCTATGGACCATGAACTGGATTTATGAATTGGATCTACGAAAACTAATTCCTATCTGTACAAATTCTTTGGCAAACGAGTTGCCAGCTCTTCTTCACCTTGTCAATGGAGAAAGAAGGAGGGCATAATGTTCTCTAATAATTCACAAGCGACCACTGCATCTTTCCAAGCTTGCCACCAATACTTTGTTACTCCAGACTGCGTTTCCTACCAATAATTCTTGATCACTGAAACCAATTCACGAACTCGTTGATGTCTTCGGAATCTGAAGACCACCATCTAATGTAACTCCGACACCTGCTACTCCCTGCTCGATATCAGTTCCTCTGGGGCTGAAGGAAGAACCAACCCCCCGATTTCCCCGGCTCAACAGCCTTCTCAGTGACCTCAACCTCGCCGATGTGGGAGACTTAATCTCATCAAACTGTAGCCTACTTAACGGAAGCGGCGGAACCGGAGATTGGTATCCCTCCGCCGCTCGTCTTGGTATCTCAATCACCAGCATCCCCTCAGGCTTCCCCGACGAAGAGCCCACAGAACTCGAACTCCCTTCGCACGAGCCCGCCACCACTGCCGCCGCCGCCGCCAAGCCTCCAGTACTGACTTGATCCTGGGATCCCCAGAACAACACATTCGTCGGGAAAATCGGCGACTCCGGCACCCGCCCGTCCGCCAACCCCGCCTCCGCCGGAGAAACTTCCGCCGATTCGACACCGGAATCCGCTTTCTCCGGCGACAGCTCGGCGACCAGCGGGCTGCGGCAGAGCGGGCAGGTGGAGTGAGAGTGGAGCCACATGTCGATGCACTGCAGGTGGAAGCCGTGCTTGCAGTTGGGCAGCAACCGGGCCGTCTCACCCGCCGACAGCTCCGAGAGGCAGACGGCGCACTCGAGGCCCTCCTTGAATTCCTCCGGCCGGAACACCAAGGAGGGGAGGGCCTTAATGGTGGCGGCGTCGAGGCCCCGCCGGGGGACGGAGGCTTCGTCGGTTAAGTTGCGGCGGGCGCGGCCTAGGGTAGGGTTTGCGCCCCAATAGTGCTTGGCGCGGAGGTAGAGGAAGAAGACGAAGACGAAGGCTATGAAGACGACTATCACCGCAGCCACCATGATCACGGTGGCCACGGTGGCGGATAGCCCGCCAATACTCTTCATCGGCTCCTCTGTCTGTGACATCGTCGTCAAAAAAAAAAAAAAAAAATCTTGATCCTGAGAATTTTGAGTTTTCGGAAATGAATTACTGATTGGCGAGGGAGAGAAGGGATAAGAAGGGTGGGAAGGAGGTAAGCTTGCGAGCGAGGTTTTATAAAGAGTGGGAGAGGATACCTACAACGGAGTTGTTTTAAGGGGGTTGGGGGAAGGAAGAGGAAGATGAGCTAACTTGGCAACGAGAGTGACGGAAATGGCCCCGTTTTCCGGAGTGCCGCATGGGTGGAAATATTTGACCATTCCTACGGCTGTTGCTGCGGCTGACAAGATGCGGCTTCTCCTGCATTCAAACTGTTTGTTATTTTGGTATGAGCTTGAAGTCGGTGTACCAATTTGTCGCCTACCGCGGCGCACCACGACTGCGGGAATCTGGAAGCCGGAGTCAAGATGGTTGCTGGCTTCTGGTAGAAATCAACACCGGGATCAAGCTGGGTCACAGCCTTAACTTCGAGTCTAAAGTCTTGTTAGGGGGCAGTTGTTGGCCCATCTTCGTTTCAGACGTGATGCACTCCTTGCCTTCAGCGTGGCCTAGCGCAGGGTCGCTGGGCGTCGCCAGAGCTGACCGCGTTTGGCCCCAACAATTCCAGGAGCGTGGGGGCGGTAGCGGTGAGCTCGAGCGCGGTGGACTGATGGTCGTTGCAATGGTGAGGACTGCAATGCCGATTCCAAGAGAAATCGAGTTTAGACCGGCGACATTGCTGCCCTACAGCACTCGGGCCGACGCCGAGACTGAGACCTTGATCTCCCTCCGAAGGGCAAGTGGGAAGACTTAGGAGGGACCTCGCTTTACCGAGCTCAGTCAGCACTGTTGACTGCAGCATCAAAATTTCAATTAACGTTATAAATTCAGGATTAAAAACTACATTTAAAAACTAATTATAAATTCTATTTATTAGAAATATTTAAGGAAAAGACTGAAAAATATTGATATATATGAATATTTTACATCAATTGATACCTCAAATTTTATCAATTTATATTAGAGGCTGACATCTACAGTGCTCATAGGGCCGCGGTTGATATTGACGCCATTAAAACTTTGCCTCAAAGATGGTCAGGAAAGGAACGAAAGCCTTGGCTTATAAATTATTTGTTGGATTAAATATATCTTATGAATCTTTTCTATTGTATAAAGTAAACTCTTGCTAGTGTAAATTCATGGTGCTTAGTGCTTATTCTATGTAAAAATGTATTAATCAAGGTTTTATTGGATTCATATTTAAGCTCAATAAAAATTAATAATAAATAATTAGTCAAACTCCATGGTATATACTGTTTCATTTACACATTATTGACAAAGATAAATATTAAATGCAGTAAATTAAGTTTTTATCATCTGATTCTCTGCTTAATAAGTGATGCATATCATTTATTAAGTGAAGAATTAGATGATAAACATCTGATGAAATATAATTAAGTTTCATTCTATTAGAAAAAGATGTGGCATTCTTACTTGAGAGTTATTTTTTACGTTTTCCAGTAAAAGATGGTATTTTTGGCAAAGTGATCCAGAGTACACTTCTCTCTGCATGCATTTTAAGTCAACACATTCTTGCCGATGGCCCTTTAAGTGGTTCTTTAACAGTGCCATGCACTTAAATGGACTGCTTTCATGCGTTTGGCATGGAAATTTCTTCCACATCAAATTGAGTTCCAGCTTCCTTAAAAATAAAAATAAGAAAAAAAGAAAATTTGACTTCTGAACATGATCCATGGGATAGAAAGATGCTAGTTCTGTGCCTACCAATTTATATCAATCTAAAATCTACTTTCTGCATTATTTTCATAATATGATCTCATCTCCTTAGGAATGGTGCTGTGAAGAAAGCGAAAAGCTCCAAACATATTAGTTTTATTGTTCTCCTACCATGCAGTGCAAGGAGGATGATGCTTTTGTATCACAACTTCTAACAGGTTGCACCTAACAGGGACAATGGATTCATGTTAAAAAATTCAAATCGAAATCCAATTCATTTATTTTATGCAAACTTAAATCATCTACAATCTGTTTAGCTTTTTATTTACCAATCACATAAAAAATAAAAATAAAAATAAAATATGGTGTGCAAACATCAAAAACAACAACATCAGATTTAATTTCAAATAAACCATTATAATCACAATAAAATTAGAAATTTAGGATATTATAACTGTTGACCTCACATTGATTTTGATGATCACAAAATAATTAATTTACTAATGAGTTTTGTGGAGAATCATGTTGAAATGTAGACATGCATAAATCATCAAGATGATTAAAAGTGATTTCAAGCACCTAAATGGGTTTATGATTCAAAAGAAGAATTTTTGTAGAAGACCAAGATCAACTAAGAATGATTCAAGACTCAATTCAGTGAAATTCAGATGGTTGAGAGGTTTTCAAATGGAGAAAGTTCAAAATTATGAGAGCTAGAATGATTCAAGCCTTAATCAAATGAATTTCAGATGTTTGGAAAGTTTTTCAAATAAAAAAGTTCAAAACTATGAGAGCTAAGAATGATTCAAGCCTCAATTCAGTAAATTTCATATGTTTGGGAGGTTTTCAAATGAAAAAAGTTTAAAACTATGAGAGCTAGAATGATTTAAGCCTCAATCAAGTGAAATTCAGATGTTTGGGAGGTTTTCAAATGAAGAAAGTTCAAAATTATGAGAGCCAGAATGATTCAAACATCAATCAAGTGAAATTCAGAAGTTTGGGAGGTTTTCAAATGAAGAAAGCTCAAATTATGAGAGCTGGAACAATTATCTTCTTCATTTGAATGAGTTTTATTATTTATGGAATGAGATTTCAAGTTTTGGAGGAATTAGACAACTCCTACAAAGAAATTTACCAAAGACTCTGAATGGAAGATTGAAGCTTCTAGTCAACTACTTTGGAAGCTATCAAGTCAAAATTATGCCACAAGAGAGTTAACAGCAAGTTTTACCAAGTTAGCCGACTATCTAGTCAGCTACTATGGCAAAATAATGGAAAAAATGAAGTTAGCCGACTAACCAGCCGGCTACTGTGGCAAAACAGTGAACTCTCAGGAGTTAGCCGACTCTGGAGTCGGCTACTGTGGCCAAGACAGCAAGCTTCCTGAAATTAGCCGACTGGAGCCTGGCCACCGTGGTCGAATGTATGTTAACAAAAGTAGTCGACTTTGGAGTCGATTAACTTGCTCAGAAATACTGTAACGGCTAGTTTTGTATCTTCAACGGTCACAAACGACTAGTTTAACATTTCAATCCCACAGTAAACTATAAATACTCGTAAATAGGATTGATTAGCAAGAGATTGGGAGCATTTTTGAGAGATTACAAGTGAGAAAAAGGGAGGAAAACAAAGAGAAAAATCAAGAAAGTTTCAGCCTTCCAGTTTTTGAAAAGATAGTGAGCTGCAGTGTTTGAAACTCCTTCAAAGCTCCTTCCAACTACCCAAGAGGCTTCTTTAAGTGCTCATTACTCCAACATTTAAAGAGGAGAAGCTCATTCTAAGGGGGAGGTCTTCAAAAAGTGTAAAGTATTTTTATTTTTAAATTTGCTTATTAAGGAGCTGTAATTTCTGAAACTCTTTTTATTGTGAGTTTGTTTGAGTTTCAACTTGGTTGAAACTTGTGGAGGGTGTGCCAAATCCATAATTGGTGAATTGTAAGGCTTCTTTATGCCCGGAAACAAGAAATTAGCTGAGAAAGCTAAGGAAAGGCTCCCTTGTGCCTGTGAAACAAGAAGCTAGCTGGGTTAGCTAGGATTGTAATCGTTTGAAGAACGATTAGTGGAGAAAATTCCCAAGGAAATCTTGGGGAGTGGATGTAGGTGCAAGGAGTAGCACCGAACTACTATAAATTGATGTATTTGTGTGCTTGTCTCTTATTGTTGCTACTTATTCTTGCTTTCAATACTTCATATTCACACAGAATTTTTTGTTTTGCATAATTGCACATACTTGTTAAAAATTTTCAAAGAATCCAATTCACCCCCCCTCTTGGGTTGCTTAGCTGGGCAACAAGTGGTATCAGAGCTAGTGCTCTTGTTCTTATTTATCTTAACCAACAAAGAGCTAAAGATCTATGACAGTCCAAGTAAGTACCTTGTTGACTGAAGGTCGGTCTACAAATAGACTCCCTTTATTCAATGGCACAAATTACACGTATTGGAAGGCTAGAATGAAAATTTTTATTCAAGCACTTGACTATGATCTTTAGAGTATTATAGTAAATGGCCCTCACACACCCATTCGTAGAATAAATGATATTGATGTTATCAAATCAGAAGCAGATTGGGATGAGCATGATAAGAAAATAGCACAGCTCAATGCTAAGGCCATGAATGTTTTATATTGTTGTCTTGATGCAAATGAGTTTAATAGAATATCTACTTGTATTTCTGCAAAAGAGATTTGGGATAGACTTAAGTCACCCATGAAGGAACAAATGAAGTGAAGGAATCTAAAATCAATATGCTTGTGTATAAATATGAACTGCTTAAAATGAAACCAACTGAATCTATTACTGATATGTTTACTAGATTTACTGATATTGTAAATGGTCTTAAAAGTCTTGGCAAATCTTATACTAACAGTGATCTAGTGAGAAAAATTTTGAGATCTTTGCCTAGGTCATGGAAAGCCAAGATGACTGCAATTCAAGAAGCAAAGGACCTCAACAACCTTCCTCTAGAAGAGCTCATGGGATCGCTGATGACCCATGAAATTCAAGTTAAATAACATCAAGATGAGGAAGAGACCAAAAAGAAGAGGACCATGGCTCTAAAATGTTCAGACCAAAAAGAAGAATGTGATGAATCTTCGGAAGAAAGTAATGGAGATGATGAGCTAGCTCTCATCACAAGAAAATTTAGAAGATTCATGAAGAAGAAGAAACATGGAGTAAAGAGGAGGCCTTTTGTAAAAGGAGAATTCAGCAAGGAAAAAGAAAAAGAGCTGCCTCCTATTTGCTATGAATGTAAAAAACCGAGATACTTTAAGGCTGACTGTCCACAACTTAAGAAAGGTCCCAAGAAGTTTAAAAAGAAGGCTATGATGATAACTTGTAGTGATAGTGATGATACAAGTTCAGATGATGAGAAATAAGAAACAGCAAACTTGTGTCTCATGGCCTGTGAAGAAGAGGTAATTTCTGACTCTCAAACTGAATTTACATTTGATGAATTACAATATGCATTTTATGATTTACTTATTGAATTCAAAAAGTTAGGTGACAAAAATAAAGATTTGAAAAAGCAAAATTTAGTTTTTGAAAAAGAAAAGCTTTCAAATGAAATTTCTGTTTTAACTCAGGAAAATCTGAATTTGAAAAATGAAGTGAACAAACTTAAGCCTTTTGTTGATACATTTACTTTAAGCTCTACAAAACTACAAATGATTCTTGAAAACCAAAGGATTGTTTTTAATAAAGCTGGATTAGGCTATAATCCCTTAATGAAACAAAAGTTTTTGAAAAATATATTTGTTCCCTCCAATGATCTACTTAAAATTACTTGTTTCAAATGTAGCAAACCTAGACATAAGGCCTTTGCATGTAACTCACACATCAACAAGAACATTAAGAAGATTTGAGTTCCTAAAGAAACCATTCATGCTAACCCCAAAGGACCCAAGAAAGCTTGGGTACCTAAAAACATGACTTAAAATTATGGGTGCAGGTGTGTCTTGTGACCCGAAATGCAAAAAAAAAATGGTACTTGGATAGCGGGTGCTCAGGACACATGACGAGTGATGAATCTCAATTCATCACTTTAGAAGCTAAGGATGGAGGAGTGATCACTTTTGGAGACAATGCTCAAGGAAAGATCATTGGTATTGGTAAAATTGGTATCACTTTCCATACCTTTATAGATAATGTTCTTCTTGTTGATGGTTTGAAACATAATCTGTTAAGCATTAGTCAATTATGTGATAAAGGTTTTAAAGTCATTTTTGATTCATCTATTTGCATGGTTACAAATCCAGCTGATGATAGCATGAAATTTATTGGTCATAGGCATGAAAATATTTATATTGTAGATTTAAATGAACTAAATGACCAAAATATGAAATGTCTAGTTGCCATGAATTCTAAATTTAATGAATCTAGCTGGTTATGGCATCGTAGACTTGTGCATGTTAGCGTGGATTTGCTTTCCAAACTAATCAAAAGAGATTTAGTAAATGGTTTAGCAAAATTAAGTTTTGAAAAAGATAAAATCTGTGATGCTTGCCAATTTGGAAAACAAACTAGAGTTTCATTCAAATCCAAAAATATGGTTTCAACTTCTAGGCCTTTGGAGCTTTTGCACATGAACTTGTTTGGACCCACTAGAACCACAAGTCTAGGTAGAAAATGCTATGGTTTTGTAATTATTGATGATTTCTCTCGTTTTACATGGGTTTTATTTTTAGCAAGTAAAGATGAAGCTTTTTCTGAATTTTTAAAGTTTTTCAGAAAAATCACTAATAAAAATGGTCTTCATATTTTATCTATTCGTAGTGATCATGGAAAAGAATTTGAAAATCAAAATTTTAAAAGTTTTTGCAATAAAATGTGAATCAATCATAATTTTTCTGCACCAAGAACCCCTCAACAAAATGGAGTAGTTGAGAGAAAGAACCGGACTCTTGAAGAAATGGCAAGAACCATATTCTGTGAAAGCAATCTTCTAAAATATTTTTGGACTGAAGCAATTAACACAGTATGTTATGTTTTAAACAGAGCCTTAATAAGACCCATTTTGAAAAAGACCCCATATGAGCTTTGGAAAGGTAGAAAACCAAATATTGGGTATTTTCATGTTTTTGGGTGTCGATGTTTTATTCTTAACAATGGTAAATCTAATCTTGATAAATTTGATGCCAAATCTGATGAAGGAATCTTTCTTGGCTACTCCACTAATAGTAAAATATATAGAGTTTTTAATAAGAAAACTTTAGTGGTAGAAGAATCTATACATATAGTATTTGATGAGACTAATGACCTTCCATCAAGAAAGAAAGAAGCTATTGATGATGTAGGGTTACTTGAAGAAGGAGTGCAAGAGATCACATTGAAGGACAAAGAAGATACAAATGAGCAAATCAGTCAAGAAGACACCATTGAAGCACTTCAATAAGCTGAAACTCAAGGTACACAAGGCTTAGAAAAGGAGTGGAGGTATGCTCATAATCACCCCAAAGATCTAATCATTGGTAGTCCATCTCAAGGGATAAGAACTAGATCTTCTTATAGAGATGCATGCAATCATTTAGCATTTGTTTCACAAATTGAACCTAAATGTTTTGATGATGCTAAAGATGATCTTGATTGGATAAATGCTATGCATGAAGAACTAAATCAATTTGAAAGAAACAATGTTTGAACTTTAGTTAGTAGACCAATAGATTACTCCATAATTGACACTAAATGGGTTTTCAGAAATAAATTGGATGAACATGAAAATATCATTAGAAATAAGGCAAGATTGGTAGCTAAAGGTTATAATAAAAAAGAAGACATTGATTTTGATGAAACCTTTGCTCCAGTTGCAAGATTGGAAGCTATTAGATTATTACTTTCCTTTGCATGCTTCATGAACTTTAAATTATTTTAAATAGATGTTAAGAGTGCATTTTTGAATGGTTACATTGCTGAAGAAGTATATGTTGAATAACCACTTGGTTTTGAAAATCATGAACATCCAAACCATGTTTTTAAATTGAATAAAGCATTATATGGTTTGAAACAAGCACCTCGGGCATGGTATGATAGATTGAACAAATTCTTGATAAATAATAATTTTGTTAGAGAAAATATAGACACTACATTATTTATAAAAAGAGAAAATGATGATATGCTGATTGTGCAAATTTATGTAGATGACATCATTTTCGGTGCTACTAATGAACTCTTGTGTCAAGACTTTGCTAAGCTCATGCAGGGGGAGTTCGAGATGAGCATGATGGGAGAACTCAACTATTTTCTTAGACTTCAAATTAAACAAGCTGAAGATGGGATCTTTATTAACCAAAGCAAGTATACAAGAGAAATTTTAAAGAAGTTTGGCATGAAGAATTCTAAGTGTGCCAGTATCCCTATGAACTCATCATGCAAACTTGACTTAAATGATAGGAGCAATAATATTGATTTAAAGCTTTATAGAGGCATAATAAGTTCTCTTTTGTATTTAATTGCAAGTAGACCTGATATTCTATTAGTGTATGCATGTGTGCTAGATTTCAAGCAAATCCTAAAGAAGCACATTTAAATGCTGTTAAAAGAATTTTAAGATACTTAAATGACATTAAAAATCTTGAACTTTGGTATGATAAACACTCTTTTATTGATTTGATTGGATATTCTGATTCTGACTTTGCTGGTTGTAAAATTGATAGAAAATCAACTAGTAGAACTTGCCAATTTCTAGGAGTTAACTTAATCTCCTGGTTTAGCAAGAAACAAATTTCAGTAGCCTTGTTTACAGCTGAGGCTGAATACATTGCTGCTAGAAGTTGTTGTGCTTAAATCTTGTGGATTAAGCAGCAACTAGAAGATTATGGCATCAAACTTAAAGACATTCCTATAAGATGTGATAATACTAGTGCCATAAACTTAACTAAAAATCCAATTCAGCACTCTAAAACTAAACACATTGAAATTAGATATCATTTCATTAGAGATCACGTTCAAAGTAAAGATATAATTCTTGATTTTGTTAGTTCTGATAAACAATTAGCTGACATTTTCACAAAACCCCTTGATCAAAATAAATTTTATGAAATTAGAAGAGAACTTGACATGATTGACCCCCTGATTAAATGAGTCAGCTAGATAGATTAATTTTTTTAAATTTTTCTGGGTATGTTTTTATTGATTAAAAATCATGATAATTAGCCCAACTGATCCCCCTAGATGATCCCATAGCATGCATATCCTTTAAAAATCATTTTGTATGAAAATCCCTGAGTAATTTGAAGGCTAGGCATCTTTTTTCTTATTTTTGAGCCGTTTGAATAGCCGGCTCATGGGAGTTAGCCGGCTCCATAGCCGACTAAATCGTCCGATTGCTCGAGCTATAAGGGTAACCGAGCGACCGTCCGACTCCTTCTCTCCCAAAACTCCTTCCATTCTCTTTCAGATTTTTTCCAAGCTCAAATCCCTCCAAATCCCTCTCATCTTCCCTAGATTTTCCTCTTCCATTCGTCCACCCTTGCTTGATGGCTCCACGGGCGAGAATCCCCCGCACACTGCAAGGAGAGAGCTCAAAGGAACCGCAAGAGAGAGCCGCGCCTCTCCCAACCTTGCCCTCCTCCTCCCATGTCTCCGGGGTCTAGTCTTTGTCCACGAGACCCATCTCCAACGGGTGGGTAGTCGACTTCGGCTTCCTTGCTCATGAAGGGTTCGACATTGGGAGAATGCTCCAATAGAGAGGTTGGTCATACATGTGCCGAACTGAGAACCCTATTTACTCCTCCTTGGTATGAGAGTTCTTTCAGAATTTGTTTGTTGATTTCATGTCTGCCACATCAGTAGTGAGGGGAGTCAGGATCAACTTGGACCGTGACATTATTGGAAATATTCTAAAGAGTGCCGGTCGATGGTTTTTGGGATGATCTCCCTGAGGGAAGGGCACGGCGGATTGAGGTCGTCCTTGGCATTGATGATGGGGAGGGGATTGACAGAGTGTTAGCCAACTCCCTGAGTGTTGAGATGAGACTCCTCCACCACATTGTATCTAGGATCTTCATACCTCGTGCTGGAAGTTTTCACTTGATCACTGAAAGAGATCTGTGTTTGATGTATCATCTGGTCAGTGACACCCCATTTGACTTCCCAGAGCTGATGTTGACTGTATTAAGAGAGACAGTCAATAGACTTAGGACTGCCCTGCCTTATGGTA
Source organism: Metroxylon sagu (assembly GCA_017589505.3). Lineage (NCBI taxonomy): Eukaryota > Viridiplantae > Streptophyta > Magnoliopsida > Arecales > Arecaceae > Metroxylon > Metroxylon sagu. The sequence continues at coordinate 1,082,708 of JACVBY030000640.1, read as the reverse complement.
TGCTTCTCACCCACATCTTTAAACACTTTGGAGTAAGACTGAGGGGTGAAGAGACAACTAAGTTGCACCATTCGGATGTTTATAATGAGCATTCTCTGCGCCGAATGGGATTTGTGAAGGTTGGTGGCAGATGGTCCAGAGGGAGAGGTAGAGAGGATGAGGTTGAAGTGTCTACTGAGGGACCATCATCTTCTTCTCATGAGGCAGCTAAACCTAGAGCTGAGCAGCATTCTAAGGAGCCCCCTGCACCACAGAGGACAACAGTTGAGCTTAATCAGGACCAGCTGCAGTATATTGTGAAGGAGGTGACCTCAGCTATCTCCAGCAAAAGCTCAGGGGACAGTGGTTCATCTACTGGTGAGTTTATGATGGTATCACATATTTCTACAGTGAATGAGACATTGTCTTATATAATGATGAGATTGGAGAGGTTGAAGCACTCCATGACTGTTCTGAATGGAAGGCTGATGCTTCATGAGATGAGAGACCAAGGGACAGGATCGAGCCGTGACTCAGCGGAGTTTGCACGCATGTCTAAGGAGTTAAGACAGTTGTGAGCTCAGATCATGGCCTTTGGTGGGAAATTTGAGAGAGTAGAGATGTCTATAGGCCTTCTTCATCATCTAGTCTCTACCATTAGTGATCAGCTGGCCCCTGTTGCATTTAGACCTCCATCCCAGCCATTTCAGCCTCCTCCACAGCCTACTCACCCCGTGCCAGGCCACCTCATTATCGCCCTTCTTGGAGAGGACGTGGCGCTGGTTCATCTGCTCAGCCCTCTGTTATATCTTTCTCTGATGAGGAATAGATTAGATTGTTTAGGTTACTCTGTTTATTTTTAATGTACTAGTTTGCTTTGCTTTGATCAGAATGTACTAAGTTTTTCCTATGTCTTTGAATGTTTGTATTAGCACTATGTAATCTTATATTATGAATGTGATATAAATTTTGTGGTATCAAATTTGTGAAATAAATGTTGCTTTGTATTTGTGAAATCTTGTATTATAAATGTGGTATCAGATTTCCTCTCTTTATGAAATCTTGTGTATGAATCATTTACTTAATGCAATGTTTTCTTTATAAAATTCTGTGGTATTAATATTGTGTAATTTCTTTACTTCAATATATGTATCTTGGTTATCTTAAAATTGAACTATCAAGGGCAAGATATTCAAAATTAAGTGCATGACTTCTCACATCCTTTTTGATTGATGACAAAAAGGGGAAGAAAAGAAGCATACATTTAAAAAGGAGAAGAATTCTTATTCATCATATTTCAAGAAGGTTTTTTTAGGGAGAAAAGAAGCATACATTTAAAAAGGAGAAGAAAGAATTCTTATTCATCATGTTTCAAGGAGTTTTTTTTTTAGGGAGAAAAGAAGCATACATTTAATTCATCATATTTCAAAAGAGAAAAGAGAAAAGAAGCATACATTCATTATGTTTTAAGAAGTTTTTCAAAAATTCAGAAAGTTTTCATCATGTTTAAAAATGTTTCAGTAAAATTCTTACAAAGTTTCAGCGATTTCAAAATGTTTTAGCATATTTCAGTAAAGTGTTGAAAAGTTTAGTATTTCTAAATGAGAATAATGTAAGCATATGTTTAGGGGGAGAAAAACTGTAATTCATGCAAATGTTTCAGCAAATTTCAACTTTTCAAAGGAAAGAACAAAGTTTTTTTTTGAGTAAGATTGTTTTTACAAAAGGAAAAGAAGAAGCTTATTGTTTTTCACTTAAATTTCACTTGTATTTCAAACAAACAAGCTCTACATGAAAGCTATTTTTAAATTGAAACTTTTGGTATTAAAAATCAAAGTTTCAGTATACTATGCAGAATTTTGGCACGCTTTTGGCACGCCTTTGGTACGGACTGAAACTCTACATTTTTAAAGCTAAAACTGTCATTTTAGCATAAAGACTCAGTTCATTGGCACAATGCTTCATTTCTAGAACATAACTTTTGTCTTTGGCACTAAATTCAGCATTTTGGCATAAAATTCATCTCCTTGTCACAAAATTTAGAATTTCAGCCAAAATTTAGATTTTTGACATGAAACCCTCCTTAAATCTCTTCATAAATCTAATTTCTCTGTAGTCGAACATGAAAAATGTTTGTCACATTGTTTTCAAAGATTCTGATTCAAAATTCAAACTTTTAGCACATGTTTCAAAGTTTTTGGTACAAAATTCACATATGAAACTGATTTCTGAATCCTCTCCTAACATGAGCCAAATTATCTCAACCCTATGATCAAGTTTAATATTGCACTACTTTATCTTGTTGAATTCATTATTTTAATTGTATACTTAATGGTTTTATCATCATCAAAAAGGGGAGATTGTTGACCTCACATTGATTTTGATGATCACAAAACAATTAAGTAAGTTACTAATGAGTTTTATGGAGAATCATGTTGAAATGCAGACATGCATAAATCATCAAGATGATTAAAAGTGATTTCAAGCACCTAAATGGGTTTATGATTCAAAAAAATTTTTTTTGTAGAAGACCAAGATCAACTAAGAATGATTCAAGACTCAATTCAGTGAAATTCAGATAGTTGAGAGGTTTTCAAATGGAGAAAGTTCAAAATTATGAGAGCTAGAATGAGCCTTAATCAAATGAATTTCAGATGTTTGGGAAGTTTTTCAAATGAAAAAGTTCAAAACTATGAGAGCTAAGAATGATTCAAGCCTCAATTCAGTGAATTTCATATGTTTGTGAGGTTTTCAAATGAAAAAAGTTTAAAACTATGAGAGCTAGAATGATTCAAGCCTCAATCAAGTGAAATTCAGATGTTTGGGAGGTTTTCAAATGAAGAAAGTTCAAAATTATGAGAGCTAGAATGATTCAAACCTCAATCAAGTGAAATTTAGAAGTTTGGGAGGTTTTCAAATGAAGAAAGCTCAAATTATGAGAGCTGGAACAATTATTTTCTTCATTTGAATGAGTTTTATTGTTTATGGAATGAGATTTCAAGTTTTGGAGGAATTAGATAACTCCTACAGCAGCTACCAGCACCTTGAATGGAAGATTGAAGCTTCTAGTCAACTACTTTGGAAGCTATCAAGTCAAAATTATGCCACAAGAGAGTTAACAGCAAGTTTTACCAAGTTAGCCGACTATCTAGTCAGCTACTGTGGCAAAACAATGGAAAAAATGAAGTTAGCCGACTAATCAGCCAGCTACTGTGGCAAAACAGTGAACTCTCAAGAGTTAGCCGACTCTGGAGTCGGCTACTGTGGCCAAGACAGCAAGCTTCCTGAAGTTAGCCGACTCTGGAGTCGGCCATCGTGGTCGTAATGTAGTGTTAACAAAAGTAGTCGATTCTAGAGTTGACTAACTTACCCAGAAATGCTGTAACGGCTAGTTCTGCATTTCCAACGATCACAAACGGCTAGTTTAACGTTCCAATCACACAGTAAACCATAAATACTCATAAATGGGATTGATTAGCAAGAGATTGGGAGCATTTTTGAGGGATTACAAGTGAGAAAAAGGAAGGAAAACAAAGAGAAAAATCAAGAAAGTTTCAGCCTTCCAATTTTTGAAAAGATAGTGAGCTGCAGTGTTTGAAACTCCTTGAAGGCTCATTCAAGGCTCCTTCCAACTACCCAAGAGGCTTCTTCCAGTGCTCATTACTCCATCATTTAAAGAGGAGAAGCTCATTCAAAGGGGGAGGTCTTCAAAAAGTGTAAAGTGCTTTTATTTCTGAATTTGCTCATTAAGGAGCTGTAATTTCTGAAACTCTTTTCATTGTGAGTTTGTTTGAGTTTCAACTTGGTTGAAACTTGTGGAGGGTGTGTCAAACCCGTAATTGGTGAATTGTAAGGCTCCCTTGTGCCCGAAAATAAGAAGTTAGCTGAGAAAGCTAAGGAAAGACTCCATTGTGTCTGTGAAACAAGAAGCTAGCTGGGTTAGCTAGGATTGTAATCGTTTAAAGAACGATTAGTGGAAAAAATTTCCAGGAGAATCTTGGGGAGTGGATGTAGGTGCAAGGAGTAGCACCGAACCACTATAAATTGTTGTGTTTGTTTGCTTGTCTCTTATTATTGCTACTTATTCTTGCTTTCAATACTTCACACTCACACAGAATTTTCTGTTTTGCATAATTGCACATACTTGTTAAAAATTTTTAAAGAACCCAATTCATCCCTTCCTCTTGGGTTGCTTAGCTGGGCAACAATAACTTTCATAAACTAGTTAAGGATAATTTCAAACATATTATAGGTGATCTTTCTCTTTTCTTTTTTCTTTTTTTTTTTAAAAAAAGTAAGTCAATTAGAATACAAGAAATAAATTTAAAAATATCAACTGCGTTACGTTTAGGAGCTGGTTGGTTTCTAGTGAGATTAGCTCACGTGATTTATCGAAAGCTAAACGCCACATCTATTTAGAATCCATTTGATTTCGTGTTGGCATGGAACTAGACGAGATTTTATAAAAAGAAAACCAACCCAAATCCTGGGTTTGGATGAGTTGGTGGGTTCTTGTCATATTTTGCTATCTCTAAATACAACAATTCTGCAAATTGAATCAAACTTCAGTAAAGTAGCATTGCAGATCATTGATTAGTTCTGGCTTAATTTATATTCGAAGATTCATGAATTGGATTGAGATTAAAAATTAGAATTGATTTAAAAACTAAGTTGAATCTTAGTTTTATATTCTTTTGATCAAATCTGATCCTTTTTTGCTCTGCTCGATCCAAAAATTCTATTCACATTAAGGCTATTTCCTCTATACCTTGTTTAGGAAGTAAACAGGCTTAGAAAGAGCATTATTTGAAGTGCTTATGTTTGGTTAACTATCCATTTTTTTGGAAATAAACAAAGAATAACATATATGCCCCTAAATTTAAGATGCAAGTTCGATGGATTCAAAATAGCCCTTTTCAATTATCAAGTATTAAAAATTTTTAATATTATTTTTATATTAATACAATATAATATATGATAATAATATAATATAATTATAATATAATATTATAGTAATATAATATAATATAGTTTATAATAATAATTAAAATAAAATAAAATAAAAATATCAAAATAATATTTTTAAATTTAATTATAATATAATATATAGGAATTCTTGAATAAAAAGTTTTGTTTTTTTTATAGGCTTAAAGGTATTTTTGAAATAATTTTTTTAACTAACTTCCTAGGTTATAGGAAAATAATTTTTTCATGTCCTCATGGGTAACCACATTTTATGTGAATATGAAAGTAATTTCCCATGAAATATTCTCTCCATTGTGTTATTTGAAACTTCCAAACAAATGAGTTTTTTTTAAAAAAAATTCTTTATTTCTTGGACTTATTCCCTTTTAACCAAATAAGGTCTAAATGAATTCTTATTTATACTAATAATCTCAACAATCATATCTATAAATAACTTTGCTTAATTATTTTTAAATATTAATTATTTTTATTTTAATAGAACGTAATACTCACTTTTAAAAATCATAGTCCGTAAACTTGCATCATAAAAGCGACCCATTTCTTAGATGAAATTAAATCTTTAGAATTGTGTTTAATTAAGTTGAGATTTTTTTAATTTTATTTAAATATTTCTTTTTTATATTTAATTATAAAATTATTATATTTTTAGTTATAAAATATAGTTAAATGGTTGAGCTCGAATTGCCGATCCGACTCAATTTTGATTTGAATCAAAATACTTTGCATTGGGTCCAAGATATATTTGGCCCAACTTGGTTTTGATAAGCTGCTACATTTAAAATATTTTTTTATGGATCTAACTTGATCCAATTATATCAGATGATGTGGGTTTAGGATTATAATTAAGACTTTGATATGAAATTGGATTGGATTGAAGCCAAGCAAGTTTGGATTTGACCCATCTTATGCTTGAGAATTCGGTAAACTCTCTGATAAGATATTGGCGATTAACGCGAGGACCAATGTAAGAGCTGCATGACGGTCCAATGTAACTATTTTAAGTAAATTTTTTCTATGGCCTGACTCCAGTACAGCAATAGTCGAGCAACCACGTGAATAGAAGACACCTGGGAGATACGCTGCACGGTACGAATAAACACCCGGAAGATGGCATCCTCCTGGAGGCCACCACTGTTCTTATCTCCACCACGCGTCCGTTGCCAGACCCGGCTCCATAAATAAATACCATGTGCCCTTTGAGACAGGCTTTAAACCAAGTGGCCGCATCATCGCCAGCGCCCATTTACTTTCCCACTCGGACCACCGGCTCTTTCTCGGTCCTCCCCGCTCCCATCGGCCTCTTCCCTTCTCGATCCTCCGGGCCCTCCTTTCATTCTACTTTCGTTCCTTCCCTTTCCGTTCCCTCTTCGAGATAGATATCCTGGGAATAAATAGATAGAATAGCAAAAGAGAAAAGAGAGAACAGCGGCGGCGGAAGGGGGGGGAGGGAGAGCGAGAGGAGAGGTGGGATAGGACCAACCATGCAGCAGCCCGCGCATCCGATGTCCAACCAGAACATCACCACCGAACAGATTCAGAAGGTATTCTATCTATCTCCACCTCCCATGTCCATTGCCCTATCTTCTTGCTTTATTTCGAATCTTTTTTTTTTTTTTCGTACGTGCCGGTTATCGCTAGGGATTGATGGTTTGATGCCCCTTCTTTGTTTTTGATTTCGTTTTCGTTTTTTTTTTTTATGATTCGAATCACATATTAAAAACTAACTAGGGTTCTGTTGGGTTTCGGATATGCGAAATCGAGTGATTGGAACCAAAATATAGGAGGAGGGGGTGGCTATTTGGGAGTTTAGTTTTGTGAAGATTTAATCTCAGGTTTTCTTTTTTTTATTTGATCGAGTTTCTTCTTGTCGTCAAGATGTATATGTTTTAAATGGAAAATGAATGCTATATCTACCCCAGAGCATGGTAGGAAGAGGCCATGATCGTGGTTTTTGATGAATTGCTGAGGCAAAATAGGCGTTTAGGCTCTGAAGCCACCTGTGAGTTTTCAGCCATGATCTGAGGCGCACGCAGCAGCGCTCTAAAATAAAAATGTCCATGTCTAGCTAACATTTGTTCACAAGCATCATGCAGGCTATTCAACTTCAGTGGAAACGAGTAGAATTTTAAAACTAAGGTTAAAGCGCGCTGCTCTGCCGATCCTCAAGGAACACTGTCACCAACTCGATATGATGGGCTTAGATTTTCTGAATCCTAAAAGAAGTCAAAAGAATTTATCATGGTTCACTTTCTAAATTGGTTTTTAACTCCTATGGATTTGTTTCCATCTTTGTGCCATGATATGTTACATTCCAAATTCTTGTTGAAAATTACCCATTATCTTGAATCTGACCTTTCCTACATATTAGTGCATCACTAACTTAAAGATTTTTCAATTTGCTATTCATAGCTAGAGTTGGCAGCATATAACTTCGACTTTCTCTCAAACTATCCTATGCCTTCAGAATATTGACTTTTGAAATGGATTACTTTTGCAGATATAGATTAGCTCCATCTTAAACTAAACTGATGCCTTATATAGAATTCATGAGAGAGGTAAGGTTATCATTTAGAGAATTGAATGTGGGAGATTAGTCATTCTAAAGGTTGCTGTAAATGGTACCCATAACACACCTCTGTAATGACGATGAACCATAAGAGTTTAGTTCTCCTCTGTCCAAATAAATTCTTGTAGAGGAACCGAAGCTCCTAAATAGGAGAACTAGCATGCTCCAACCTCAAGTGCAATCTTTTAAATTCAACACTAGATATCATAATTGCATCTTCCAAAATTTTTCTTCATAATACTTAAGAAGATGTCATTGAATCCCTGTCAGTTCAATTTTTCTTGCAATTATCCAAAAAAGTGGTGCAACTCAAGGATAGAGATGCAAGATCTGATATAGGACTTTAGATTCGCTTGATTTTAGGGCTTTGATGTCCAAAATCAATTTTTGAATCAGATTAAGGCAAAGGATACATCAACAAGCAAGAAAAGGGAAAATAAGATTAGATTTTGGAAAATCTAGGTTATAAGTGGCAATTAATGGGGATATGTTTTGGCTTGTTTTTGCAAGCTAATCTGAAATGGAGCCTAGTTTAAGACCTTTATCAGTGGATGATGTTCAACATGCATCTTCTTTGACCATGACATAACCTGTGTATCATAACTTTGATGAACACCACCTCACAGTTTTTGAGTTGAACAATGCTGGTTGAGATGTGATGAAGCTTCCTAAGGTGTGGAAAAATAGGGGAAAGGTTTGCTAGAAGCATCATAAAGGGAGAAGGAAAATAAAAAAAGGGAGGTTGTGTGTACGTAACTTTGTCCATTCTTCTTTAATATCAGAATAGCTGCAGATTGAGTGAGGCCTGATCTTTTGACAGTCTAAAATAAATTGATCAACTAAGTGCTATTTATGATATCTCTGCATTAACTCATAGAAAACCATAATCTTGAAAAGAAACAAGTCAAAGTTAACAAAATTGCGATCCATATGAAATAAAACTTAACATTATAAAACTAGTATCTAGTTGCATCAATTGGTTTCATATTGGAAAACCTTGAGTTTATTTTGAATCTAGATGCATGCATGCATGCATCCAAGGTTTTAAATCTTGTGTGATGGGAGTGTCTTGATCTTTTCATGGAACAGAATGTACCGCCGTATTGAGTCTTGACACCTGCAATAACGGATGTCCTAAGACGTGCCGATTGGGACACTGGGATAATGACAAGATGGTTCCGTCCCAACATTTAAGATAATATATCCCACGAAATGTCTCGCTAAGATTTGAAACCATATGTGTATATATTGCATGTGCACACACAGGTACAAGTGACAAAATATAAAATATTTTTTATGATTTAAATTAATTATTATGGACCAACTCCTTTTCCTTGATGAAAAGATATAATTGTGTAAAAAAGACCGTACTATTATGTTAACTTTTTTAGGCATTTGATGTGATGTCGTGACTTAGTGAAGAAGACTCTTATTGAGATAGGCTTCTGTGGATTGTGGTCAAGACTCAAGAATATGGGTATTGAGTCAGATTTAGAGGTTAAAAAAAAAAAAAAAAATGCTATCTCTCCAAGCACATTCTCTTGATCAGGCTCCTAGATTGACAGACCTCTTTTTTTTTTCTCTTTATAAAAATTATATATTGTTTATCTCATATTAAGTTTTAGATACCCTGACTGTTAGGTCTTTCTCTGTGATTGGCATTTACTTTTTGTATAATTGGCATATAAGCTTGTGCACTGCATGCTAAGTATGACGACGACAACAAAAACAACAATAAAGCCTTACCTCAAACTAGTTGGGGTCGGTTAATATGCGAAGTATGACCGAGGAGAAAAATTGTTGAGGTTGGAAGGAGGGTAATCTTGGAACACAAAGAGAAGGGGGTATCATTAGGATCTGATCCTCTATATTTAAATATTTATTTTGCCTTTTGAAGTATAATTTTGAAATTTGTATTAATGACTATGAAGGTTCTTAATCAATACATAAATGTTTCCAAATATTTTCTGAAGAAAATATCTAGATGATTATAGAATAATTAATGCAGTGAGTTAAGCTGAACATTATAAACAGGGGAAAGGAGGGATTTTTTTTTTTCCCTTTCATCAAAGTGCATTATTAGGGAAAGTGATAGAGAGATAAGAGAAGCCAGAATTAGAGGGATTAACAAAACACCATAAAAATACTTTTGTATTTTATACAAAAATACCCATGCCAAAACTTCTCATATTTTTATATTTTCATTTTTTGTGACTATTACTTTTCACCATAGGAAAAATCAACATGCCCAAACATCAAGAATGGTGCTTTGGGCCTGTTTGGATTAGTTGTTGGCTCCCGCCATTGGCCAACAGCTATCTCACGTAGCTGCTGGGAAACAGCTACTTAAAGGCATCCTGGCAGCCAATCCAAATAGAACCTTTATTACTTGAGTTACGATTTGCTGTACTTTTGGGATGTTATGATCTATGTCGGTGAGTTGATCAGATTTGGGATAAAATAAAGGGAGGAGAATGATTCAGATTGAAGGGGAATACGCTCTAAAACCTTTGAGAAGTTCTGGGGGCTAGGGCTTAATATGGAATGTTATTGAGATATATTTTGCTGGTTGGTTGTCTCTAAACTGTGATACAACATATTTGAACTGCACAACTGGGCTTCGAGCTGAAGAAAATGATTTAGATGTATCTCAGATCCGAGATTTTGTGAAGAAAAGGGCTTGGAACATGAGAAAATTGTTAGAACTGTCATGAGAAAAGAAAGAGAAATATGAATGGATTTGTCTTCATTTTTGGATGTATAAAGTTTGATATCTAAAATAAAAGAAAAGAAACACATGTAGGAAAATTACATGAAAGAAAAGGTGGTACCTCCAAATGTTTATATTAACCTTAGAGGTTCATGATCCCCATCATCCATCCTAAGAAAGGATTAGGTCACCTCTTTGTTTGTGCCACTTTTGTTTCATGGAGTAAGGGTTGGAATAAAATGCACATTCTGGCTTTTATGCCATTCAAATTTTTGGTTTGTGCAATGACTCAATTATGATTCCTTTGGAATTACCATTCTCTCAAATAAAACGAAAGTGATTCCACTGTTAAATGGGAGGGGTGGTCATTCCCATAGAAATGAAAATGAATGCTATTTTTTGGTATGAACTGATTACTCATATTTGTTGTATAAAACAAAACTGAATGACATATTTGGTACGAATCAGTTAGCAGCATCTTGGGTATAAAATAGAAATGAAAATTTTGTCAGCATTTGAAATGGAAAAAAATGTTGCTCTATTAAGATGAATTGTGAAAAATGTAAAGTAACAACCATTAGAATATAATAATTACTGTTACTTTGAAGTTGTTATTAGTAACAGAGGCCCCATGTGCTGACTGCAGTTGCTTTGGGCCCCATATATTGCGCATGAATCTCAAGTAGGGATGTGGATAGGATTGGGGGGGGGGGTGGAAATACTCTATTTCTGCTTCATGATGGACCTAAACCATGTGCCAAAACAATTATGGTGTTTGTTGTTCTAAAATTTGATGTCATTCATTGGTGAAAGATTTATTCAAAAATAATATAAAATTAAATTTATTTTAAAATATAGTTAGCTGGATTAAACATTAAAACTGAATTGCCATACATTTTCTACGCAATCCTTCTTTTTGTGCCCAAACAATGGAATAAGAATGACAATTAGGATTCCCTAAATTCCATTGCCTTTCCATTTTGATTCCTATTTTGATTCTATTTTATTCTCGTGACATCCTGTTAGAGTGCTGTAGCACTCTTAGATTTTAAGAAAATCATGACCTTTGGCATAAAAAACATCAAGTGGAGCATAGACTGCCCTGTAACAGAAGAAGAGAAAAGCCAAGCTACATTTGGATGCCCACCATCAGTACATCTTTCTCTTTTTGTTAGGCATTTTCTTGTTTGCTCCTTCATATTGTTTCTTTTTCTTTAGGTATCCAACTCCTCTAAAAACTAAAATAGCTGCTCAGTTCTAGTGCTGTGGTGACATGCCTTTATCATATTTGCAACAGAAAATTGTATAAATATATATTTTTGATCCATTAGAAGGGCCTTTAGAATGTGCAATGTCATCATGCAGTTCAGCATTTGCTTAAGTTAGATGATGAAAAATCAGATGCCATATGAACGTAAAATGGGTATGGAATAGGTGTTGATGATATCAAGGCTAGTTGAAGCATATGGTCAAATTATGTTAATTCTTATTTTTTTTTATATTTCTTAAAATTTTATGAAAGTGGATAATAGAAGTTGGCTGGGATGGGGGATATGGCCTCAAGTAAGAATTTTAGTGAAATAGGATTTATAGTGGACCCAGACAGTGGGTTGACAGTTGTTGGTTTTTGATATGGTTAGTATATAAACACTCTTTGATCTATGTAACATTGATAATCCTTATCTAGATTTGGTTACTTAATGTTTATGTTTCTTATCATATTCTGGCTTCCTTATGTTAACAAAATTACATCTTTCTGTTTGCCATTGTTTTTAATCCTGTATTATATTAGCATGCAATCAAATCTATCATGCACTTAATCATTGCATCTAATTGAAGTTGACTGGAGTGGGGAAAGGAAAAATTTAGCATAATCAACTACTGTTTTGTATTTTGATGCAGTACTTGGATGAAAACAAGCAGCTGATTTTGGCAATCCTGGATAATCAAAATCTGGGGAAGTTGACAGAATGTGCTCAGTAAGTGATCGTATAACTAAGGTTTGCACTTGGAATGTTTGTGGGCTTCTTCTATTTTTTTGTTCCTCTCTCTTGCATACAAATACACAAGGTACTTATGAATTCTCAAATTTTGTCAAATCATGACCATATCTTTATTCGATCATTGACAACCAAGATTTCATTAAACTGAATATTATGGATAATGTAGCATACGAGTGTAATCATACTTAACACTGGTGCTAGTAGAATGAGATACAAACGTCATATATAAAGCTGAAATTGGAATGGGCATCTGTATATCCATATAGATATGGATATGGATATTAATCAAATGCTAAAATTCATGTCCATATTTGTTTGAGATGGAACATATACAAATTGAATATTGATAGTACAGATATAAATATGATTTAATTCAAATAGTTAAACTTTATGCTGATATAAATATGATTTAATTCAAATAGTCAAACTTTATGAAGAATCAAAAATATCATTGTATGGAAGGTAAATTAAGTAACATACATGTTGATACTCTCATTTATTTAAAGTTTATGAGAGCTACATAAGACTAAACCGGATTGCAGATGGAACTGAATATTCGGATAGATAGTTGTCTATCCATATCCATATCTGCTTTTCTTTGACAGATATGGATTCTAGTTGGATGTTGAAATCTGCATCCATATCTGGATATATTTGTATGCAACACAAATATTATCATTTTCACCTCTAATCACAGATAAAAATGTGATGGATCAGATGATTGTTTTACTTTTTGCAATGCATCTTGATACCTCAGGTGAAAGCTGCTGCCTTTGCTAATGACAGGAAGCTATGGTACTTTACCAGGCCTTTCTCATTTGTGAGAAGAAGTATCACACATCCTGTTAGCCCTCTGTGTCAAACAGTTTTGGAACATTCACCCTAAGTGCCATATCCACCTTACCTATAGATCGAGATGATTTTACTTGACAATAGGTTTTTCTTTTTCTTTTTTTTTTTTTTTTTTTTTTTTGAGGAATTTTACTTGACAATAGTTTGCTGATATTTTCTGTCCTTTCATTTAATTGATTCAGATATTTGATGATTAAATCTATGACTTCTTAAAAGAGTCTATCAATTGATAATTGTACTACTAGTAAAAGTCATCTTAAAGAGCAAAAAAAAAGGGGAGAAAGAAAGAGAGAAGAAAAGGTTATATGGATCTCAAATGAGAAAGATATAGATGAATTTAAACTATTATCTTCCTTAACACTAATTATAAAAAGAAAAAGGATCCTGTAGAATATGAAGTTGGAGGTCAAGAATAGGTTTTGTTTTAAGTTTTCTATTGGGGAAAAAAAATATTGAATAGGTAAATTGTGGTGTAGATGCTTAGCAAACTCATGATTTTGTGGTGAAAATGATTAATTTTTATTTGATGATTGTCATCAAAGCCAATTCCTGAACTTTTTATTTGCATATTTTAGTTATTTTTAGGAATTTTTTAGCAGGGTTTCAAATCCTGTTGGATAGGGGTGTCTTAGTTTTTCGATTGAATGATACAACCTGCTGTCTCATCCGAATCGTTGTCTCAATTGAGCATATCGGTTGGTATCTATCTCTCTCCCCTTCTTCTTTCTGTTATTTCTGTTTGCTTGTTTCTTTTTTGCCCTTTCTTTCCTTTCTTCCTTTTCTTTTTTTTTCTTCCTCTTTCTTCTCTCCTTCTTTCTTTGTTTCTTTTCCTCCTTTCTTTTTTTCCTTCTCCCTTCCTTTCTTTCTTTCCTTTTTTTTTTGCTCTCTTTTTTTCCTTTTTTTCCTCTTTTCTTGTTCTTCCCTTCCTTTCTTTCCTCTTTCCTTATATGGATGGGCTCCAGAATCCCACTCCTATCCTCATCTCCTTTCCTTACAGGAACAGGATGGCACAGCCAGGATGCCCTCTGTCCCACCGAGGTTTAAAACATTGCTTTGTAGTATGAAATTTAAGGCTTGGAACTTTTAAGTAAGGTTTAAAGATTGGTATCTGCTGCCACCTCAGGTTGACATGGAACATTTAATGAGTATGCTTGAAAATGACAATATAGGTTGTTTACTTTTAGTTGTGCAAGCCTCCCTGGGCACCTGGTGTTCGTTGCTTGATTCAATTAAATATTCTATATTTCCTACCAAGGATGAAAAGGTTATAGGCACTGTCTTGAGAAGAATGGATAAAGTAGATGAAATTTCAACTATAGAATTCTGGGCTTGGAAGATGTATCATGGTCAGTTGCATTTTCTGAGGAATGGAGCTAGTTTTGTTTCTGGGAGAGTGATTCAAAAGGACTTCAGTAGCTTTTAGTCGTCTACTCTGTTTTCCTCTTTATTGTATTCTCTACCTGTGCAAGGGAGATGAGAGGATCTCCTTCATTTTCTACCCCTGTAATAACTACATTTTTCGATTATAATATAAACTATTGGTAGAATAATACATAAATTGGACTAAGATTGGCAGGATAATTTGATCATCAGGGTGATGTGCAAGTAAGTGGCCATTTTTATAATCATGGAGACTCATATGTTGACAAATTGCTTTGAATTAGATAGCCTGCTAATATGTGAATTTAGTTTATTCATTTACCATTGCATACAATTTCAATCTTTTTTAGTAAAATAATATAGAAATTTATCTGAAATCATCTTAGTTTTTTATAAAAAAAATTGACATGTAATTCAATGAAGTTAATGATGCTTATTACGCTAACATTCCTGTTTTGAATCCTTTCCTGAGAAAATAATTGTTGCAATTTTTTGTAAGATGTTTAGAATTGGATAGATCATTAAAAAAGCACAACTTGTCTAATTTTGAAATACCTTCAAGAAGATTACTTTAATTTGCTTTTGTATGCATCATTTCTTAATTGGGGTAATGCCTTTTGTTCCTATTTTAAGTACTCAGATATTTGTGATTTTATCATGGTTTAGACTTAATGTAAGATTCCCTGAGTTGTTTATGGCCATCTGAAAGTTTTTCTAAAAAGGATAAAGATTATATGGATCCTAAATGAGATGGCAGTAGTTGAATCTATACTAAGTTTAAACTGGTCATTCAGTTGAGACTAAATGAGAAGATAGGAATTTAGGCTACAAGAAAAACATGTATTTGAAAATCTTTTTATTTAGGCATGTGTTTTCTGTGTAAAAGTAAAATATTTCTATTTATGGTAGGGTCTGTGCTTGGAAGTTAATCTTGGAAGTGTGGAAAAGTTTTCCTTTGGGAAACGTGGGATGCTAAAGCCAATTCATGATCTATCAAGACTTTATATAGCTCTCTATACTCTTTCTGTAATTTGTTTTGGTTGGAGAGAGTAGATTTGGAATAATATAATACCACAGAAAGGTTAGAGTAAAATGTATGAGGCAGCAAGCTTAGTAGTGGATAATGCTTGGTTTTTTCTTGGGAATTTAAACACTAAAATGGAACCTCTGAGAACACATGGTGGCTGATTTTAACAGATTTGATATTGTGGCTTATCTCCCATATGGTCATGACATGATGGAGCAGGACAGCATGAGACCAGCAAGATAGCTCAAGGATATGGCAAAACCTGGGTTAATCGCTGCTGGACAAAAGAAAATATCTATTAAATCCATTCACTAGTTCCTTCTTTTGAGTTGAGTAATAATTATGCATGCTAATTTTTGCAGAATAATTAACCCATTGTTACAAATTGATGTCTGGGAACAATTGGCTAGATTCAGAGATTGGGCTTTAGGATAAATGGTGAAGATCCACAGAAGCCCGTTAACAAATTGAATGACATAATTTGAAAAAAGAAAATAAAGAAAATTAGATAGCTGATATATTAGTTCATGCGGCTACAAGCATGGTAGAGTGAGAACTGTATACTTCAACAAAGATAGCAGTATCATTCGTAACATTTAGCATCTTCAGTTACCAGCTCAAATTTTTCTTAAATTAGTTTTAAATATTGTGAATCGATTTAGAACTGATAAGCAATCAGCTAATATAGAAAAAAATGAGATAACCTAAGAAAATTTAACAAATGTCTTGGTTTTGATATATGAGAATATCACCTGTCTAACTATTTTAGAGGAGGGGATGGCATAGTGGTTGCAGAGTGGGTGGAGATGCTGGTTTCTCTGGCTGTTGGGGTATGCTTGACATGGCTGAGAAACTTCCTACAATGGGATTTTGCCACTGGCACTCGGTGGCAAACTTG
The DNA here is from genome assembly GCA_017589505.3 of Metroxylon sagu. Lineage (NCBI taxonomy): Eukaryota > Viridiplantae > Streptophyta > Magnoliopsida > Arecales > Arecaceae > Metroxylon > Metroxylon sagu. Next base: position 1,066,307 of record JACVBY030000640.1, on the reverse strand, counting down.
GGGATGATGACAGGTTCTTGGTAATCTTTTCTTCTTTCCACTTGATCAGTTGATTATACAATGAAATTGATCCAAGCTATTCAGGATAAAGGTAAAACTTAGCCTGAAAAAAAAAATCCGTGTGCAAAAATCTTATTTTAAACTTTCTGAAATCAGGAAATCTTTTCAAAATACTTGTGTAATACTTGGAAGTTCCTAATTTGTATAGCATCAGCTAGTAGGCTCCAGATATGGATTTCTTGAAGGTGCCAAAGCCTTAACTAAGATATGTTGATGGGAAACCTTACACTAGGGCTGCAAATGAATTGGGTCCACCCGTGACTCTACCTGGTACCCAGCCAATTAGGCCTGAGTCTAAAATATGACCTGTTTGAAAAATCAGATTGGATTTGGGTTGTGTTTTTGGATCTGACTATATAGCTGAAATATTAGATGACATGAATTGAACGTGCCCATCCCTGATCCAACTAAACCAAAAATTCATAATTTTAAAATCCCCGAGCCTCCCACCTTTCATCCCATTGGCATATTTGGTTGTAGGTTGGATGTTATGTCTATTTATTTGTAGGTTGAAGGTTTAATCAAAGGTTGAACTATGTTCTTGTTGGCCATATTAGTGGTGGAAATTGACACTAGTGCTTTCTTTTAGTTCTTTCCACTTGCTATCCATGTCATTATGAATTTTCCTTTTGAATATGTATTGAATAGTGTACATTTTTTTCTTATCTTGCATTGGACCCAAACTGGACAAGATGTGACCTGGCCTGAATGATGCAGTGGGTCTAAAAACTTGTTCATTTGCTCCAATTCGACCTGATCTGGTTAGTCGATAGGTTGGGTATGGTTATAAAATTGTCACCCAAAAAAAGAGGGGCTGGGGCGGCTCAAATCGTGGTCATGCTTGCCCCGGAGCCTTCCACCTCAACTACGGTGCAAAATATTCTGTTGGCAATGCGGCATCTTTTTTTCTCTGAATTAAATGAGACCTGCATCTCCTCAATCTTGCAAGGAAACTAACCATCTGAGTGCCATAGGACTTGGTTCCATTTTGGCTGGTCTAACAAAATATATGCAAACACTATCAGGTCAGACTCAATTCAGACATCCTAAATATCTTATGGATGACACCAATATAACAAGACAATGTCTGCCTCACTAAATCTTGGCATATTCAAAAGGGCACATACTTTATTGCTTGCCTTCCATTTTAGGCTTGTTTTTGTTTATCCATATATTCTCTGTAAACTACTACTTATGATTAGGCTGTTGCTATATTTTGATTACATGGTGTTCCTAAGTTGTCTGGGAAATTCACGATATGACATTGTCTCTGCCTCTTGTGGTGATTCTCACAAGATATTATTGCACTAATCTTTTTATCCATGCATCTGAATCAACTAGGAGTGTTGTTTTTGGTCAATATAGATATCATGAATTCGACTTATTTGTAGAGAATGTTCTGCTTGAGAAACTATTGCAAGTTTGTTTTTCCTTTTCCTCGAATCTCTTAAAGTAAATGTGGATATGATGGTTGGGATCATGGATCAGGTATCAGGCCCAGCTTCAAAAGAATCTGCTGTATCTAGCTGCAATTGCAGATGCCCAACCACAGACTCGTCCTCAGGTTTGTTGCAAACCATGTGGTAGGAGTATAATATCTTTCATTGGTTCTCATTTATCCACTCATAATACTTTTCTGCTAGCAGATGATGCCACATGGTGCAATTCCGCAGGGAGGCCAGTACATGCAGCAGGGACCCATGTTCCTTCCCAGAGCTCCTTTGCAGTTCAATCCGCAACAAATGCAGGAACCTCCTCAGCAACAGCCACTTCACCACCAACCACAGGTGCTTCCTTTTCCAGGCCATATGGGCATGAGACCTGGGGCAGTCAATGGCATGCATGCCATGCATGCTGAGCCATCTCATGGAAGCAGTGCTGACCTCCGGTCAGTTCCAAGCTTACTTGAGTTCCAACACGGAAGCAGCACTCCTGGCAGCTCAGTAGATGGGCGAGGAAGCAAGCAAGATGGTAGCAGTGTAGCCTCTGAATCTGCTGTTGCTTCTGATGACCGTAGGAGCTCGGGGACAGAGAGAAGTGGGGATTGCGAACCAAAGTTACCTGAAAAGGCCTGAAGATGCTAAAGACACCATGAGCTTTTTGGGTTCTGGAAAAAGAACTTTTGACAAATACCGTATATATGGCTAAATAACTCTGATGTAATGGCGATATTTTCTGCCTCTTCTGATAAATGGTCGTACCTTGATGCGTGACTAACGTTTCTGGTTTTGAACCGTCAGCGGTCCAGGATGATCCTTTTGACTTCTGGCATATGTACTTGAATGTTATCATGATGATTATCTCTGTGATTCTATACATCTGTAGTTTTGTTTGTGAGATGCTAATTGTTCCACCAAGGTTAAGTCGACCCACAGGAGATGAGCATGGTTGTGCAGTCATATTGTCAGGTTAAATTGCTGGTAGGTTCTACTGTGATTCTTTTAAATTTCCGAGAGAAGATATGAGCCTGCGAATCTAATGGTATTATTCAGTTGGATGTTTGGAGCAAAAAGTCAAGGATGAAGCCAACCGTCAGCTGCATGTCACGTCCTTCTTCGCCGTGAATGCCTAGTCAACAAAGACCTGTAATGACTTGGTCTAGTGGATGGTCCGGTGGCTCAATCATGGATGTATGGTGGCATTGGGGTCTTTCAGGGCACTCGTCCTTCCGGTACTCGGTTTTGATCACTTTAATGCAACCCTTTCATTCAGGCGTAGGTGATCATAGAGTAACCAGTGGAACCATAATCCAAAAGGGTTGACGAACACTTGTAGGTTTGTTGCGAAGGAATTGCCATGATATTTTGGAGATGTCATTGTACTCCTCATGAGGTGACGTCCTGAGAGCTTTTATTTGGTGCTAACCACCGGAACAAGTACAATACTCCTTGTTCATTATTTAGACAGAATTACTGTTTCTTCTTCTTTTGATCTTTCTCTCGGTACTCCAGCAGATTCATGCCCCATAGTACGTGGCAGTAGGAGACATATAGTGCGTGTAATTTGTCAGATGGCTGCATATAAAAGCAACAGTAGGATGGAATGGAATGTTCGACCAACTCTTAATTACCTGCTCTCTTTTACGTTTTAATTAATAATGCTTCACGTGGAACCATAAAATTTCAAGGTAAAATTTCTCTTGGATATGACTATTATTTTTCTCATTTGAGTCTAGACCCTCTCCATTTCCATGCAAAAGACCAGCAAGATTGGTCTGTTGGCTTGATATGACACGTAGCCTGCTAAAATTTCACTCTGAAAGTGATCAATCAGCAGAACGCTCAATCCATGGGTAACCCCAATTTTGGGTGCCCATGCCAATCCTCCAGTTCTTTGCGGTTGGTGGAACATTTTGATGTAACTTTCTTAGCTGTCGTCTGCCCCAAGAGAATCAGTTAGACAAGACTTAAAAGTGCAGTTGGCTTAGTGTTTGCTCTGCAGTGCCCTGCTCAAAAAGCAATATATATACAATAATTTTACTTATTTAATGGTACATATTTATCATTATTAAATGAAAAACTTTTAATATCGATTGCTAAGAAAAATGGTTGGATGCCTGGCACTTATTAAGTCAAAGAACTAGATAGCAAGCATCTCATGAACTGCCTAAGTTTTGTCTCAATTAATTGAGCTAAAACCATCCATTTGATTCTTACATGATTAAAAATGACTCTAAATAAAATAAAGGTATCTTGAAAAATTTACATGTTATTAATTATTTTTATATGGATGATTTATTAATTTTTATCTCCAATTTGCATGTTATTAAAGAAACAAAAGTCATACTTAGTACCCATTTTGATATAAAACATCTTAATGAGGCACATTTTATTTTAGATATGAAAAATAATAAAAACATATGATGGTATTTTTCTTGATCAGTTGTATTATATTTAAAAAATAATATATATATATATATAATATTAATTGCAACCATATAGCGACTTCTTTTGACTCAGGTGATCTTTTTTTCAATTAATAGCAAAAATAATACGATAAATCAAGAGGAATATGCTATTCTTATTGATAGCTTGCATTATGTGATTACTTGTATTAGATTTGATGTTATATGTGTAGTAGAAGTGCTTGGCAACCTAGGTACGGAATATTGGCATGCTATTGAGAGAGTAATGAAATTATTGATTAGCATCAAAACTTAAGGCTTATCTTATAAAAAGTATCCTGTTATACTTGATGGTTTTGATTATGCTAATTGGAATACATTATTAAGTGATTCTCTCTGTCACTAGTTAGATTTTTACCTTGGATGGTTATGCTATATGTTGGAACTCTAAAAAACCAAATTATTACTACTAACTCAACCATGGAGGCTAAGCTTAATGCTTTGGCTTTAGCAAACGAGGAAGCAAATTGTTTAAGAAATTTACTATTTGATATCCCACCTTGAGAACAATCAATTTTGCCTATTTTAATTTATTGTGATAGCACCAATACCAATACAATTGCTAGAGTGTGAAACCTTTATTACAACAGTAAATCCAAACCTACCAGGAGAAAACATGATACTATGAGATTATATTTGAATAATAGCACTGTTAATGTAGATCATATTAAATCCTATGATAAACTTGCAAATCTATTAACTATGGCCCTATCAAGAGAAAGGGCCGGAAATACATCAATAGGATGGCAACAAAGCTGACAGAATTAAGAGCCATATATAACGGCACCAAGCTCGAGGACTAGAGACCCTGTAACTGAGTCCAAAGGAAAGAACTAATCATACAGCGTTTGTAAGAGCTGCACCTTTTGTTTTCTTTTTAAATAATTTATTTGTTTAGTCTTTGAATCCAATTTTTATTGTGTGAGCACACGTATCCTATAACGTTTAAAAGGTTAGATTTTTCTAAAAATCTTAACAAAAATCTATAGCTCTTTTGAGGAGGATAATGGAGTACAGATTATTGTTTCGCTAAATAAAGGTCCAACATAGAGTACACCTTCATGAGATATAACGATCCCTCTTTGACTAGTAAATTCTTTTTTTATTTTATTTTAATATTAAATGAGTGGAGGAACGCTGGTGCATTTAACATTAAAATGTTAACAATAACTATTAATAGATATGGATAAGAGGTTCACATAAATGCATTTATTATAATATTCATGTTCACATAAATATGGTTGAGAGATTCACATAAATGCATTTATTATATTCATGTTCATGTATTTAACTCCTAGACTACCATATATATGCACTTACTAATATTCACATCAATGCAATTAACTCTCAAATGGTCACATTTATTTGACTCTTAGGTTAGCTTACTAAATATAAATATATTTGACTTCTAAGTTAATGTACCATTATAATGGAGTTTGTTCATTCCAACAAGCCTTGTGAACATATAAATAGATCCAATAACATATATCAAGTTGTTCACCATAATTTTTTCAACCTAAATGTTTTATAGGTAAAGCTTTGAATTCAATATTTTAAGTGAAGTTGGTTCTACACTATACAACAATTTAATTAGACTATCATGATTTTAAAACAAGCAAAAAGAAGATTTACTTCACTAGTTCATAGGTTTTGCCGATCATTAAAAGCTTGAATTTTATTAAACAACATAGGATACTCATGCCTCAGCCTGATTAGCTTTGTTACTAAAATTTTACTTTTTGTTTTATAATTTCATCATTATATACTACAATATCTCAATGAACTTGAAGTGTAATGCACAAAAGATGCATTTATTTTATAGATGCATCATGCATCGTATTTACCTAATTAGAAAGAGTCAATTGATGTGTGTAGCCAGTGAGTTAAGTTTTCATTGGAGAAAAGCTAATTTTGAGGATCACCTTCAATTAAATCTAAAGAGTGAATGCACGTACTAGATGAATATATAAATTATAATATATATAAATATAAGTAGAAATTGGAGGTTGAACATATGATCCTCGATTCAGATAGATGTTATCAGCTATACAAAGGAATGGGGCAAGAAATCTTTGGCATTTGGAAAAAAAAATCTTTCTAAATTTTACTATATATATATTAATTTGAAATGTTTATCCTTGTGGGTTTGATTAATTACCTCAAACTCTTCTTTTAATTTGAAAAATTGTACTCTTAAAGTTTTTCAAAACATTTGCAACGTTCTTTCATCATTTCTGTAACTCAGCTTAGTATTTTAATGGACTTGTAGTACGGTAATAAATAAAATAATCCTGACCTTTCATTTTGAAAAGGAAACCATGCTGGTCCGTCCCACTTGGAGGGCATGTTTGTCGTAATATATTTTTACGTAATACTGCTGTATTTATAGTGGTATTTAATGTCTTCTAAAGAGATTTTTTTTTTTTTTTTTGTGGGAAGTGTTCCAAAGAATTCATCTGCCACTCACCTCCGGTCAACGCAGTTACATTCTTTTTTTTTCCCCAAAAATGTGATTTTTAGCCTCTAATTCATTCCTTTCTCGGTCTCCCTCTCTCTTTTACTATGCTCTCGGAAAAGAAAGGTTCGGTAAAAGAAAGCTTTTCTTAAAAAATTTTCCAAGAAAGAAAGAAAAAAAAAAGAACGTCCAAAATAGAAAAATAATGTAAAGCCTTCCTTTTGGTGAGATTTTTTCCTCTCTCTCGCTCCTGATATAATGCGGGCTAATAAAGAGCGCCCTGTCATCGGAGCGTAGGCGGAAATTCAAAAAAGGCGACAGCTTTGATTGCAGCTGAGACCGGAGGGTTCTCCGGAGGGAGAGAGGATGAGGAAGGAGAGAGATAGAGAGAGAGGGATGGTGGGGATTTGGGTTGTTTTGGCCTGCATTTGGGTCTGGAATCCGAGCACCGCCAATAGCGCCACCAACCCAGCTGACGGTGAGCTCCGCTTTAACGTTCTTAGCAGTTCTTTTGCTCTCTTTGTTGTGTCTTTTTATAATCACTGGACCAGGAGCGAAAAGAGGGGTTTTGCAGTGGGTACGAGTACTGGGGAAGGCACTGCATTGTGATGTTCAGGGCGTTGAATCTGTAGTCTTTTTGGATTGGTGTTGTTTACTTTCGCTTTAGCGCTTGTTCTTTTGGAGCATTAAAGTTACTGAAGAATCTAAATTTTTCTGAGGCAATATTTAGGCGCATTTGCTATGAGGTCGAAAAAAAAAAAAATAAAGGTAAAGAGTTACCAAAGTAATATCTTTTTGACGCAAAATTGAAGGATACAAAAAACAAAATTTTGTTAATTATATTAGATTGTGTCCATGAATGATGAATGATAAGATTATTTAATATTTTATCAGTATCAATATTTTAACTTCTTTTTATCTTTGAAATAATTTTGTCCTATTAACCTATCTCTAAGTTAACAATTTATAGGCAAAGAGTGGCACCCCTCTCAAAAATATTAACTTTTCATCTCTTGGAAAGGATAAAAAAAAATATCGGAGTAACTTTTCATCTCTTGGAGGGTGGAAAAGCTGTGTTTTTTCTTTTTTGTTTTTTTTTTTTGTTTGGTGGCTTTTGAGCAGTGGTGGGAGGATTTGTTTGGATTTGGAGAAAATTCTGATTTTTCTTTTGCCGGCGGTAATGTCGTACCAGACCGTATCGGGTACCACACGTTGGAACAGTGTCAATCCGGTACGTGGCCTAGTTTCGTGTATCCAGATAAGATACGCTTAGGATTTGGTATGAGACTTCCCACACCGATACCCACATATCTTGGTCGATGGTTTTAACTTTTTTTTTTTTTTTTTTGATATTTAAGACAAAATTTCCTTTCACAAGGAAGAGGAAAGGTTGGTTTTTTAATGAAAATGGGTTTCTTTGAATGTTCGTGGCAAGTTATGTTTTTGAGGCTGGGAGGAGCGGGTTGAACGATTTGATGATTTGTTTTTCCAATCTAAAAGGCAAAAGAAAAAAAATAGGGGCATTTAAATTCCAGTTTCTTTGATTCTATTTTTTTGTCAGTTCGATCTCAATTGGTTGGGAAGTTCGCATTCTGATCTTATCTCTTACCAGAACAAAATACAAGTTCATGACATGTGCTTGAACTGATTTGATCCATGGGGCATTGGTATAACATTTAAGCCTTAACAATTCTATATTGATGTGTTCCTCTAATCTCATGCTTTATTTGCAGTCTCTGCTCTCAATGCTCTGTATGGCAGTCTCAATTCGCCAGGCCAACTGAAACGCTGGACCTCAAATGGTGGTGATCCCTGTGGGCAGTCATGGTTGGGTGTTACATGCTCTGGTTCAGCGGTTACAAAAATGTGAGGTTACATTGTTATGAGTTCTCTGAGCCTGAAGTGCAGTGCATAGCTTTGATGCTTTTCTGATGTGTGTTTTATATTATGAACTCTATCAGCAAATTGCCTGGCTTGGAACTTTCTGGGAAGTTGGGGAACCAGATATCAAGCTTGACTTCACTAACGGAGCTGTGCGTCCTATGGTTCTTTCATGATGTATATGCTCTTGGATATACTTAGAAATAGAACTGGGTTTTGATTTTTTGAGATTGATGCAGGGACTTGAGAAATAATAATCTTGGAGGTGGACAACAGATACCTTATCATCTTCCTCCAAACCTTGAAAGACTGTAAGTTATGCTCATTTGGTTGGTTGGTTTCAGGTATTTTTGCTCTACTTCATGGTGACTGTATATGAGAAATTTGATGTGCAGAAATCTTGCTGGAAACCAATTCATTGGAAATATACCTTATTCAATATCTCAAATAGTTTCACTAAGATATCTGTAAGTGGCCTTGCAAATTTAATTATTTCTTTCTTTTATGATTAATTTGTTTCTTTTAACTAAAAAAACTGTTAATATCTGTAGAAATCTTGGCCACAATCAACTCCAGGGCAGTCTGGGTGACATGTTCAGACGACTTACCAATCTCACCAAAATGTGAGTGTAAATTAAGCTCTTACTTTTAACGAAGTTAATAACCCGCCTTGAAATCTAGTGTACTTGCTGTGGTATAAAAGAAACTATCATCATTCTGTGGTTGAGCAAAATCCAGTTTCATGAGACAATCATCTATGGCACAATTAAAATATATGCACCAAATTGCTGCCAACCTTCTCCACATTCTTAGCTGAATTATGAATCATGAAAGCCAGTTGCTGATTTCATAGTCACCATACTCTACCATATTATCCTTGCATGCGTGCACTAGCTTGAAAAATTTGTGATGACTTTTGTAACTTACTAGCAGGCATGCTACCCTATATACTCATAAGTGAATATCTTTACCATTGGATTTGCAAATGCTGGTTTCTCCCCAAGACTAATTCCCCACCTTTATTTTTTTCGCCTTTCTTGCTTTCCTTGATTAATAAGTTAAAGATTTCATCTTGTAGGGACCTTTCCTTCAATGCTCTTACAGGTGACCTTCCACAGAGCTTTGGCTCCCTATCAAGATTGACTACCTTGTAAGGAGAAAACACTAATCTCATGCATTAAATTTTATATGTAACACCATTTTCACATCTTACTTCTACCATTTATTTGCCATCCTGCAGATACTTGCAAAACAACCAGTTTACAGGTTCCATAAATGTCCTTGCTAGTCTGCCTCTTAATGACTTGTAAGTAAATAATATTGTGTACAGAAGAAATAGTTGTGTGTATCATAAAGAAGAGGTCTTATGTGTGCATGCTTTTAGGAATGTTGCAAATAACCTCTTCACTGGATGGATTCCTGACAAGTTAAAGAGGATAAAAAATATTCAGTGAGTACTTGATGGACCTTGATAACATCATATAATCCGATAAGGATGGTGGTTGTTATGTTTGAAACTCATTTGCTAGTCTTTTTTTCACAGGACTGTTGGCAACGCATGGAGCTCGGGACCAGCACCTGTGCCCCCACCATCTACACCAACACCATCTACACCAGCTCCTCCTCCTCCCCCACCATCTACACCATCTCCTCCTCCTCCCCCCCCACCATCTACACCTCATCCTCCCCCATCATCTACACCTCCTCCTTTGCCCCCACCATCTACACCATCTCCTCCTCCTCCCCCCCCACCATCTACACCTCCTCCTCTGCCCCCACCATCTACACCATCTCCTCCTCCTCCCCCACCATCACCATCTACACCTCCTCCTCTGCCCCCACCATCTACACCATCTCCTCCTCCTCCCCCACCATCACCATCTACACCTCCTCCTCTGCCCCCACCATCTACACCATCTCCTCCTTCTCCCCCACCATCTCCTCCTTCTCCCCCACCATCTGCACCATCTCCTCTTGAAGGACGACAAAGCAACCCTAGTCAACAATCTGGTGGCAATAACGACCCATCTGGTGGTGATGGAAAAAATTTTGGTATAGGTGCTGGGGGCATAGCTGGAATCATTATATCTATTTTTGCCATAGCTGGAATCATTGCATGTTTCTTGAGAAGAAAAAGAATGCGAAAGTCTTCAAGGGTAGAAACCCTCGAACAAGATCAGCCTTTCAGCCTTCTTGATCCAAACCATATTAAAGGTATGTTTTTTTTTTTTCTTGACTACAGAATTTAGACAGCACCACAAGATGAGCCTTGCAATCACCATATCATTACTCATTTTCCTCATTTTGTATCTGGATCTGATATAAGATTATGTAATCAATATTTTTAATTAGCCACTCAAATGGGTACCTGAAATAGCTGTGGAGCCAAATCTCAATAAAAGCTCTTTTCAATTTGCAAAGTTCTTAATAAGATATATTTTTTCAACCCAGTTCATTGTTTACTAAATTAGGGCCCTTACCAATTTTCAATAAAATTCCTAAAATAAAATTATTATTGATATTGTTGCAAAGCAATGTAAAGAAGGTTTTGCCAAGATTTTAATGATCTAAGGAGCATTATTTTGGTTTTTGTGGAGTCATGACTGTTGACTTCATGATACCTTCATTTTGTTTCCTTTGCTCAGGGCTTTAAGCTCTGTCTGAGAGTCGTTTTATGTCAGCGGTCCTTTTAGGTTATTCATCTTATGCTTATCTTTTCAGATGCACCGAGGTTTATGATTGCATATCTTAAGATTTCCTGTTGAGTATGTGCCAAATTATTAATTATCAGTTTCATACAAATAAGTATCCTTTTGGATTAATCCTATGAGTGTACTGATTTAATTGGATTGAACTTATGGACCACTATTTCTGGCCTACTCTTTCAATCTTATGGATTATTCCATAGGTTCCTGGGTATCATCCTTGGATTATGATGTGATTGTTTTTCACTGCACCTTAAAGACTTTGATACATCTTTTATATAAGTTTGTGTCCTTGTAGATTTGTATCCATGTATTTCATGTTATTTGTGGGGATTTTTTTTTTAATCTATCAAATTTAGACTCTATGATCCAACACAATATGACATGACACTCTTTTGCACTCCAAAATATGAACTATCTGTACTAGCTTGAACTTTTGAAATGTGATAGTTGGCATTATCTGTAAATGATCCTCTAGCCTTATCTGATTTGACTATTACATTGAACCTTATTCACAAGGGAAAAAAGAAAAAAGTAAAAAGTCTAGGATTTCATGTCTCTATAAAAATGAAACTAGATTCACCAGTCAAAAAAATCTGTATGTATTTTTCCCCCAAGACTTGAAATGTTGCCAACCAATCAAGTACTGTATTATTTGCCTACTTACATTTTGTGCTAGCCTATCCTTGAGTAGCTGTAGAAGCCAACATATCTGAAGTATAGTTAATGTGGGTTTGTTGCCTTAATTCTGCTGTGTATTATATGAACAGTGTCCAGTGTTGACTCTATCATGGCCCTACTGACCTTATAATAAGTCTTCTTTTACAGCTCCACATGTCTAGATGATCTTCTATCCTTTTGCTATTGCAAATATAGATAATTCTTCCTTATCTCTTGCTATTCTCTGATAGCTTGAAAGTCATTGTAGTTCCACACAAAGTCCACAATCTCCCATCCCAATGTCATCTTGGTACCGCGTGCTGGTTCGGTACCCCTACCATGTTTCCACAATTTGTCTATAATTGAGCTTAGACCATCCTTAATCTGATAGTGTTCTTGTCCTTTCATTTGCCATGACACTTTATTGTCTATCCTTCATTTGTTGAGCTCTGAACGTCTGCCTCTTTCTAGTAAATGCTTTTGAAAAATCTGCTGAGCCTTTCCCCATTCTTCATGCTCCTTCTCATTCCTCCCCCTTCATATAGATTTGCATGGTAAATGTTATTATCATCATCTACACATCTGTGTTTTTCTGCTCAAATTGGATTTGCTTAATCAGTCCAAAGTCCAAACTTAAGTAAATTTGGAGCTGCTTCTGCACTCCTTGAGTTGACGGAAAAGGGGGAGGTTCAATTTCTGTTGATATATTCTTCTGGCACTAGTTGGTGAGTGCTGTTGGCCTACCTACAAAGGAAGTGTCTTACTTTGAACCAGGCAGTAATTCAAGTTTGTGCGTGTTTAATCCAAATCTGATGAATTAGTAGTTTAGTACTCATTTTATTCTTTATTAGTGCCTCCAGTGTGCATGATCATCCTCTTTATGGCACGATCTCTACCATTTCTTTGCGAAGTGGCTTATGCAAACATTTTTTCTGCCAGTGGTCACACCCACTGCTTAACAACCAGAGGTTCTGGGTTTTTGTGTTCTGGTTGGTGCACCCCAAGTATTTGGACCTGTGAAATCTCTTTTCCATTAGTCGAGGCCATTCATCAAATTATTCATGAATGTATTCATATTCTTGTAAGTTATTGGCATCAAGGGAATGACTATCAACCTTGGCATTTCTGTAAATTTTAATATTTATACTTCTCCAGCAGTTCATTAGACGTACTTATACAACTTAGGGGTTGTCAGACAAGAATATCATCTTGCTGCTTTTTTGAGGTGATAAATGTTTGACCTGTCCATTCTTGTTGTGAATCATCCTGCTTCAAAGACTATTCTTCCCCACATGCATGTGCTGTGGTGTTGTCTAACTTTAGTAAAGTAGCTCCACAATTTTAGGACCTGTTACCTACTCCTATTGGATATGATGTACTTGTTGACCTCTTTGAATTTTCAAGTGAAAAAACAACTCTTTTCATTGCATATATATCTTCTTTTGGGATTGTTGTTGAATCACAGCATCCAAAGGCTAAACATATAGGACATTTAAGGGTTTTCTTCCTACCTTCACAAGCTATCCCGGTTCTCCTACTCATTTAATTTTTTCAGATTATAAAGTTGTGAGCCCTGCATACACTGTATCTTGATCAAAAGAGGGTAAGCCTTGATGCAATAATAAGGTTGCTCTGCTCTGAGTTGCCATGGGTCTAAAATATGGAAATAGCCTCTTTGCACATGGAGTTAATATTGCGTACATTGATCCTCCCCATGCCTCGGATGGCAAGAGCCTCATACATTGAGCTACCCCTTTTTTATAATCCTGTAGGTTTATATAAGCTGACTTGTCATAGACGCTGATGCAAGGCTGATGAAGTCCTGTTGCAAGACTTATATAAATTACCTCCTTGAACCAATAATTTTTGAGGCCTTTCAGCTCTGGTTATTTTCAAACACTGCTATGTTAGCTGTGTAGATGTTAGGCAACAGTTGGTACAGTTTTTGTTTGTTTTGTGTCAGAGGATAATTCAGTGCAAGTGATAATACCCACATTTTCAACCACTCAGATGGTCAAGCAGTATAAATTTGAAGTGCCTAGAGCAGTAAATTCTTTAAGTGTCATCATTTTTTTTCCCATCTTTTCCTTAAATACATAATTACATTCATGAATGGCAGGCTCCGCATGCGCAATCATGAAAGGCCAGCTATTAAATTGTCTTTCTTCTAATAAGATGCTGAATAATTTGTTTTAATAGCTTCTTCAAATAGCACTGCTAGCTTTCTCACATTATATATGTTTTATTTTATATGATTGATTTGCTTATCACGCGAACAATCTGTTGCAGAGATGAAACCTATCCAAATATACTCTGCAGTGAAAACAGCAGCAATGCCATCATCTACTCCAATTGGCGTTAAACCTCCTCCTATTGTTCGATTCAAATCATTTGATGAAGATGATTTCTCAAACAAGCCTCTTGTGAAGAAAGCAAATGCAGAACCCATAAAAGCAACTGTGTATTCCGTGGCTGATCTGCAGTTGGCTACTAATGGTTTTAGCATAGATAATCTTATTGATGAAGGGTCTTGTGGACGTGTTTATAAGGCAAAATTTAGTGACGGAAAGGTGTGTTTTTTACTTGAATTTTAAGCTTCTCATTCCCCCTAATTACAAGATCTAGATAATTTACTGGCTCTTTTCTTTAATTTGTCCTTGTGTGTTTTAAGGCTTTTTTTTAAAAAAAATCTCAGAAAGTAAGCAGTACGCATGTTTCATATGAAGCCCATGTTTTCATGGATGATGAGACATTTTATTGAAATTCAAAAGAAATCTTCTGTTAGGATTTTGTCATTTAAACTAATTCATGCTAGCACAAAATGTGGCTTGTAACTGGAAGCATAAAGTTGTTCTGTATGACTGCAAATGGGGCAGAATGCGATCAAAGCAATGACCTCTTAAAGCAGTGGAAACTAGAACTCATACCGAATGAGCATATTGCTGAAAAGAAATCGAAAGGGCTTGCACTGGTAATAAAAGGCTATGACATTTTCTTACTGGGGTCTATAATATTGTATAATCATTCAACTTTTATGATAGGCAAACCTGCTAATTTAAAACTCAACTGGTGGAAAAAGCATCCTGGTTCTCAAGAGAGATGTCTGGGTAAACAAATCTGGTTAACCACAAGAAATCTCTTCTTCAAAATTCTCTTTATTGAGTCAATTCATTGTCTTGTTAGCACAGGGAACTAAATGTTTGGCAATTTGAATTAAGTACCTAGATGGATTGTGTTTATTCTCAACAATGTTATTAATAGTTTTCCTAGGTAGCATCTCCTTGCCTAGTCTTTTTTTTTTTATTTTGTAAGTCGGCATAAGTTATAAGATTAATAAGAAAGTAGACTTTAGCTTGAACAATTTCTTCGTTTCATCTTTCTATGGACAAGTTGCTAGAATTTTTGTAGTTAGTGTACTCTTCCATGTGTCTGCCTTTTCTTCAATCTGAACAAAACTATTGCTACATATGATATTTATAGTACAGAGTACTCTGTGTCTGCATTTACATAATGGTTGTTCTTTTTAGGTTTTGGCTGTGAAGATAATAAATTCTTCAGCCTTGCCAATCCAATCAGCTGAGGACTTCATTGAGGTGATCTCCCATATCTCACAATTACATCATCCAAATTTGACTGAGCTGGTGGGATACTGTTCTGAACATGGACAATACTTGCTTGTTTATGAGTATTACAAAAATGGTTCACTGCATGATCTCCTTCACCTCTCAGACGAATACAGTGAACCATTGGCTTGGAATACCAGAGTCAACATTGCACTTGGTACTGCAAGGGCATTAGAGTAAGTGATATTACAGTCTTTAATCTTTTTAACTTTCTTTTGTCCAAACCTGAAAAATTGTCAGCGGTAGATGATGATATAATCCTGCAACATATCTGTCATTTCATCATGTGAAAACAGGATTGGTTCCAAATATTAAAGGAAAAGCTAATTTCATGTTTCCGTTACATTTATAAAGCAATTCTTTCTTATGACCAGTAAAATATGACAATGTTTTTTTCTATTTTTAAATCATTTATAGCCCTATGACCTCATCATCTCACAATTCTGAAGTATCTTCTTTCTTGGACTATTTTCCTAGTGCAGTTTCTTAAGGATTTTTTAAACCTTAGATATGATTGGCGCTTAAACCTTTGTTCTGATGGCATTATCTTGTCAAGCACACCCTCCAATCAGTTTGATATTCATTTCCGTTCTCGAAAAACCTTAGCTTGTTATAAAATATGGTTGACAGATATGAAGTTTTATAAAAGCTTTAGCATATTCTTGTGGGTGTGGAAAATGTTGAAGTTTTATAAAAGCTTTAGCATATTCTTGTGGGTGTGGAAAATGTGATATTTCTTTAATGAAATTATGATTTTTACTTCCTGGATTACTTCCTGCATTTAAATTGATGCAATGTTGTTTTTTGTATTTGGAATGTCAATCATGTTTTGATGGTGCCACATGAATTTTGCAAGGATATATGTTGTCTAGCAGTCACAATATTTTATAAATTCTGTGGTTCATAAATTTCTCATTAGCTTTATGGTTGGAGAATTATTTGTGAATAATCATGATATTTCTAAAATATGCCAACATTCATGACAGATTTTTCACAACATGAAGTATCTCCAGATTGTTGATGGATCAATGTATTTGTCATTGATTCTGCTACTGTTACTAGCTGTTGCCTTTTCCAAACTCTTTTTTCCTGCATGAATTGTAGTTTAAGATATACCTGCCTCTTTTCCTCATCTTTTTTTTGATTTATCTGGCAATTCCTGAAGTGTAGTGAACACTATTCTTCTATTCAAAGTTCTAATTTCCCTCAATACTGAACTTATGGTGTTTTATAATCATTTTATTACCTGCAAATGCTATTATCAGGTATCTGCATGAAGTTTGTTCTCCATCTGTTGTCCATAAAAATTTCAAGTCATCAAATATTCTGTTGGACATGGAATTCAATCCTCACCTTTCAGATTGTGGGCTCACAGACCTCATCCCTGATGCAGAATTTCTGGTAAAGATCAGTTTCACAATGCATCCACAAGAAAATATAGAACCTTTTACTCTCTATTTTTTTGTGGTTAATTTCGGTTTAATTGGAAGCTGATGTTTTTCACACAATGTTTTATCCTCTCGATAATTATGCTTTTTAAAAGCAAATAGAAATGTATGTCGAGTGCCAAAATATTTTTTCTTTCTAATGGTGTTTTGCCAATTGTGTGTGTGTGCGTGCGCGCGTGTGCGAGAGAGAGAGAGAGAGAGAGAGAGAGAGGGAGGGAGGGATGTCTAGTAAACCATTTAACAGGTATGTTTCTGGTGAAAAGGGAAATTTAATGGTGGCTAAATTCTATTCAATTTTTATGAGGTTAGGAATGTAAGGCTTACCTTAGCAGGGCTTAAAGTTTAATTTTAGCCCCAGTTTGTTTTAGAACAGATGTCAGCTTTTGTATATTAAGAGGGGATGAGAGGGAAGTAAGGGTTCCAACATTCTTTGTTCGCATTCTTGCTTTTATCAACCCACACTGTGAAAGGTCATGGTAGATGAAAGTAAAATTTTAAGCTACAGAGTTGTATGTTTTCCTTTTTCCCCCTTCATCAGCATTTTCATTTAAGGACGTGGTTCAGCCAAGCTTGGGCTTAAATTCTACTCTGCCATCTTGAAGTTGATTAGAGTTTTGAGCCCAAGGCCAAACTTCCAGCTTGACTCTATTAATTTGGATTAAAACCTGAGCTGTATATCAATAGTTTATTCAGGGAATTAAGGAGAAACTAAGCAAACAGTTAGGGAGAAGAGTGAGGGAGCTTGGGGCCTGGTGGGAGAAGACAAATATTTGGGTTGACAACAATGGAAGTCGGGGGTAGGGGGTGCAAACTGGAAACAAACTGAGCTGCTCGCATGCAACTTGTGCTCAGCTCGCTAAGAGCTCATTTGAGTTTGGATTAACTAGGAAACAAATTGAGCTCAAACACATTTTAGAGCTTGGCTTATTAACAAGCTGAGCCTGAGCACCTGTCTCCTGTTCAAATATTGTGCAAATATAGTTGGGAAGCTCTGCTCAGCTCTACTAAAGCTTGGCTCAAAGTTTAGCCAACCCGAGCTCAAGCAGTTTATCTTGAGTTCTGCTCAAGTTTGAGCAGCTTGTTCAGGAACCATGCTGAGCCCAAGCAGCCTGGTACTTGGCTTACTTATTTATGTCCATTGTTAAGGGGTGACCTGTTGTGAATTAGTAGGCTCAAGATTGGAAAGAGGACTGAAGGGATGCAGAGCTTAGCTGCAGCTCTAGTTAGATTGGCTTTTGGTTAGGGCTAGGGTTTGAAGGACTGACGAGAACAGGGAGGAGAGGATTGGGATCCTCACTAACTCTGAGAGCGTGCTGCCCAGGAGGAGAGGAGTTGTGCAGTGCGGGAAGCCAGAGAAAGCCTAAAAGTCTAAGCTGCTGCTGCTTAGCTGGTTTTAGGTTAGGGAGTAAAGTAGGCTTAAAGATGATTAAATCCCTATTGATGGGGCTGCAAGGAATTGGGATTTTGCTTACTTGAAGTGAGGATTGAACCAGTGGCAATGGCTAATAGAATGATGCTTAGTGTTGGGGATAGAAGGCAGGGGTGCAAATGAGCTAAGCCGAGCCAAGTATCAGGTTGCTTAGCTCAGCTCAGGCTCGGGTTGGCTGAGCTTTTAGGCAAGCTTTAGTTGAGCCGAGCCGAACTTTTCCATTGTTTTCAGATGGAGCCATTTTGAGGCATGGCTCGTTTATGGAGCTGCACTTTAAAAAATGTTTTGAGTTCAGCTCATTTTTTTAGCTGAGGCAAGCTTAAAAAAGTAATTAGCAAGCAGAGTCCAATTTGCTCTCAATCAACTCTGGTCTCTTTGCATCCTTATGAGGGAGGAGAGGATAGGAGGGCTGGTGTTGAGAACTGAAAGTACAAAGGCTGAAGATTTAGAGGTCAGGAGAATTCTTATCCTCAGCCATTAATCTAGCAGTTAAGATGCACTTGTCTGTATACAAATATATTAATAAATAAGTATAAATAATAGATAAATAAATAAAATTGCATATCCAGCCAAACATAAGTTGGCCAGGTGATTCTGAATCCTGACAAGAAATAAATTCGAGTTCAGTTCCCATGCCCATGCATTACAGTTTAGTAGTTGACCAGGCTAAAATCAAGCTGAATAAGGGCTGCTTAAAAACAGCTTGATCAATGGAAAGACTAATTCCATTGGACCATATATTATAAGACTAAAATTTCATGGGAAACTTGCAACACTCTGGATGCACACAAATTTGGGTCTGTTTAACATGACGCTCCTTCACAATTAAAAGCGAACTATTATGTTGTCACCATTGTGTGCCAACCTTTGTCACTTATAAACAGTTGTGAAGTTTCACATAACATTAAGCAAAGACAAAACCATTCTATAAAGTTATAGATTGTTCGGTTCAAGTATTCATTGGATTTTAACATTCATGTGCATCTATGCTTGCATCGGTACGACAAAGATATGTCCCTGGGTTCAAATTATAAGGTTCTGATGTTGGATGCTTCATACACCAGGAGACATCTGTTTGCATGTTTAAGTTAGTTCTTGAGATAATTACGATTTATCTTCTTGTGACCAGCAGCACGGGCCTGACTTACCATAGCCTAATTTTGGTCAATACTATATTAAGTTTCTTTTTTTTTTAAAAAAAAAAAAGTTTTTCCTAATTTTTTTAGTTGAATTCTGGAGGCATCAGATCAGAACATCGGTTCTGGATATGATGCCCCTGAGGTTGCCTTGTCAGGCCAGTATACTCTGAAGAGTGATGTATACAGTTTTGGAGTGGTCATGCTGGAGCTTTTGACCAGACGGAAGCCTTTTGACAGGTAAATCTTAATCTATTTATAATCTAGTCATGATCCAAGTAGCAGAACTGAAACTAAAATCTTTTACTGTTTTATATTTTGATTGTTGTAACATTGCTACAGCTCTAGACCACGATCTGAGAAGTCATTGATTCTATGGGCAACCTCTCAGCTTCATGACATTGATGCATTGGACAGCATGGTTGATCCAGCCCTCAGGGGGATATACCATCCAAAATCGCTCTCTCAGTTTGCTGATGTGATTGCACTCTGTGCTCAGGTGAATGAAGTTTATAGACTCAAAAAAAAAAAAATCTAATTTGTTATGGTTGAAAATTCATTACATTTACTATTCTGATAATCAGACATGCAACTAAGTAGATTTCCACACCATTTTGAAACATTGCTTCTTGTGTTATACATAGTAAATTTAAAATGAAAGAAGCCAGCATATCTGTCTGCACTATTTAATTATATAGGCTACATGACAGTATCACATCATCATCCCAGGCAAGTTTGTTAACTTCTTACCTTGGAATTGGATTTTAACAGCCCGAGCCGGAATTCAGACCTCCCATGTCAGAAGTTGTGGAAGCTTTAGTTCATCTGGTGCAGAGAGCCAACATGAGCCAGAGACTGCTTGGTGGAGATGCACAAGAGATCGCCTAACAACTGATGGTCCAGACACACAGGACTACATCTTCTAAGGTACAGTGGTCAGCTACACTGGCATTCATTGCCTGTGTATTGATAGGTGCCTTCTTTGCTTCGTTTTATGAATGGATTGCGGCTAAGAAACCCAACATTTTAGATGTTACATTTTTTTTTTTTTTTTAATTCAGAATGACCTAAAATATATCAAATTACTGAAACAGAATTCTTTGATTCAGTTGGTATAGAGAACAAGCAAATGGTCTTTCTGAATCAGAGTTTTACATAATTGTACATTTTTACTTTTTGCAATAACAAGCTTAAATTAATGTTCAGAATGAAGATTTTTATTTTGGTTTACACCTTATAATTTGCATTTCACAAACTTGTGTTCTAATCTTTACTAGATCAGTATGAATTCAAGCCTTTAATACTTATGATGCGAACGCTTGGAGGTATGATTGGATTGCCAAGTGACTTATTTGGAATGAGTTTTTGCGGTTTGGACTATAGTTACATGGCAATTCAAGTTGCATTGTAATTTAAATTGCAGTAGATTATAAGAATATCCATTTCTTGTATTTGAAAGAGAGTTTGAAACATGAAAGACAACAGAAGAGGTGTTGCCATGGAGGAAAGGGATCTGGGCAGAGGTGTGAAAGTTCATCAACGTAGACGCCCCGATCGCATCCACATTCTCTCGTTGCTTCAGCCCGACCATCGACGCCCGCACACCACCAACTCCATCAGCGTTTGCTCTCCATCCTTCGCTCCATCGTGCTCTCGATGGCAACCAAGACGACGTTGTTTAAGCGTTAAATCCTCCATCGCCGATGCCTAAACCCGCCCCACGGACATCGTCACTCGCAATGCGACTGCCATCGCCCACACCTGGACCATCCCAACAAATAGATATAGATGCTCTTCCACCAAAGGACGAGAGCGATGCTACATTGAACCGTTAATCCAAAACAACACCCAAGGGGAAGGAGGTAAACAGATTTGCATGCATCCTAATCAAAGCCACTATAGCTCGATTCATCAGTTGACATCTGTAAAATAAGCCAAGGAGAGATCCAACAGAATATCTAGACCGAGACAGGATACCAAAGAGAAAGGAGACAATAAGATGAAGTACTAAGGCTTCAATCGAGATGAAATCTTTTTTTTTAAAAAAAATTAAGATAGCTATTTGAACAGCTACAACTCCTCGTAGTCATTCTGATTACAAAGTCAACCTACAGCAAGGTGATCTTGAATTACATGCGGTCCAACAACTTAATTTATTGTGCAAGGTGATCCTTGAGCTGGATATGGGTGTTCCCTTTAAGGACTCTCGAATGTCCCTAAACCTTGAGGCTGTCCAACATGGCAGGCATCTTTCCCCCTATATTTTGGACACAAACTTACGGTCGCATGTAATGCACGTATAACAAGTACTTAACTTGACACAAACTTGTAGTAAAGTAGATGCAGGCACGTATCATGGACCAGCGTCTTCAATAAATAAATGGTCATGTTTAAAGTACAGTACCCAGAGATCATACAACCAAAGAACTCATATGCCTAAACATCTTCTTCTTGCAAACGACCACAGTTTATTTTCACCATAAAACGGAAGAACGGCATGCATGCTGCAGTATAGAGATCGGGTAAGCCACCGACTCTCCCATTCCGAATGGAAAAAAGAATGTGATGATCAGTTAATTGTAGACCATATACTTCGGTGTAGCACTAAATTTCTGATAGCCTTTGATGACCTTGTTGACCGCATCGAGAAAGTCTTTCTCTGTAACTGTTTTCCTTCGTGCTCGGATAGCAAACATCCCAGCTTCAGTGCACACGCTCCTTATGTCCGCCCCTACAATAAAGACCACCAACCACATTAATAAAAACTAATTAATAGACTCTGAACACACTGGCAGAAAACATGACTCATCTCCCTGACCATCTAAGAATATGGTTACCATATAGAATTTCATCAAAATAAAAATGTTAGATCATATTCTTCAATATGCCCAAGAATAAAAATCTAATGGTTAAAATGCACCGTAGTAGCATAAAAAACATCGAGTAGAAAAGCAAACATCTTTACAATGACAACTTCAAAACTAGAAGCACTATCAATCTCTGATGTCTTACCAGTTGAATTGGGGCAGAGGCGAGCAAGAAGTTCAAACCGGATATCCCTCTCACAATTCATTGTCCTGGTGTGAATCTTGAATATCTGTGTTCTACTCTCTAGATCAGGTAGGCCAAACTCGACCTTGCGATCCAGTCGTCCAGGACGCAGCAATGCTGGGTCTAAGGTATCAGGTCTGCATAATTTTAGCAACAGAAATAAAAGGTTAGATTTAGCTTTTGCTTGTATCATAACTAGAAATTAAAGGGCACAACAATTTGGACAGTAACTACCAGTGAATTGATTGAAAAAATTAACAAAACTAGTTTGGCCCTATAAAGTCAATTTTGTTGACCCCAATTCGCAGACCTACCATAGGGGATGAAATTTAGGGTCTGTGACAGAATACTGAGACGGTTGCAGTCGTAATAACTAATGATGTTGCAGATGTCCCAAATTGAGTTCCAGGAACTTATCATTCCTCACCAACACAATATACTAGGATGTTTGCAGTGCTAAAACATATAAAACAGTTCTAAAGCTGATGATGATGTAAATATTCCAAATTAAGTTGCAGGGATCCACTTTTCTAATAAAACCTGCTCAACTTCATTCTCCAGTTACTGAGAAGAGCTAGATATGAACATGATGCACACTAAAACCACAGACAGGGCCCCAAAATTAAACCATTTAAACAAGTAGAAGTTTTTAAATCTAACAACCACCAAATCCTCAAGATTTAAATGCAGGCCTTCTACTCCAAGTCAAGATTTCAGTTTGAAGGTAGAATTATTTTTCTCGAGCGCTTGCCAGAAAACAACGCAAGAACAACACAGAGCTAGAGAGCGTTGCTGTCATTCTTCATTACAGAATACAAAGTACATCTAAGATCTGATTTAAATAATATTTCAGAGTAGATGACTCAAGCAAGTATGAGACAAACTGAAGATGCATACCTGTTAGTTGCCATCAGAACTTTAATATTTCCTCGAGCATCAAAACCATCAAGCTGATTAACAATTTCTAGCATAGTTCGCTGAACTTCATTGTCGCCACCAACCCCATCATCAAAACGAGCACCACCAATAGCATCCACTTCATCAAAAAAGACAATGCATGCCTTTTTTGAGCGGGCCATCTACTCCAATGAAAATAAAAACTTCAGTCATGATCTCTTGGAGAAAATAAATAATAAGATAACTTGCTTATGTAACTATGGAAGTTTGACAACCTGAAAAAGTTCACGGACCATTCGAGCCCCTTCTCCCACATATTTTTGGACAAGCTCACTTCCGATGACACGAATAAAACAAGCATCTGTTCTGTTGGCAACAGCTCTAGCTAGTAGTGTTTTACCAGTTCCAGGGGGACCATAACACAGAACCCCTTTAGGAGGATCGATACCTAGCTTAATGAATTTCTCAGGATGAAGCATAGGAAGCTCTACAACCTGAAGCATACAGTGTGAAGAAAAATGTCAACTCAGGATGCAGCTTTAATCACATGTATATGCACACATGCCTAGTGAGACAAGCACTGGTTGCACACATGATTGTTTCCTTAAAGAAAACCCATGCCACAGGATTGCATTTTTTTTCTTGAGAAAAACCTTTAAAGAGAACATAGTCAAAACAAAACTAGTTCATACGCACTTCTCGCATTTTCTCAATCTGCTCCTTACATCCACCAACATCATTGTACGTAACATCAGGCTTTTCTTCCACTGTCATCATCGTAACACTGGGATCAATCTTTGGTGGCAAAGGAATTTGAATTTGATACTTATTCCTGTCAACTCTGCAAAATTAAACAAAAACATGATAATAAGAAAAAAATCCAGCAAAACAGTCAAATCTGAAATTCTATAGAAAATTACAAGAAAACAAGTTTTTACTTGGCACTCAGCAGATAATCTTAAATTTAACTAACTCAAGGGCAAAATTGCCCTAAACCATGATCTTGATCTTAAACCTCAAAAATTTGAGTTCCACTACTTAAAACAACAAGTCTGACAAAGATTAAAGTAAATGGACTCTATCCTTTCATTTCAATGTTAAGGAGTCAGGAACAAGAAAAAGAGGTGGGATCCAGTGTTATGGGATTAATTAACATAAGTGGAAACTACAAATGTATTTACTATTTAGTCCTCATCTTGCACCCAAAATTTCGTGGTTCCTTCAAGAAGAGCACAAAAACAACTGTGAGGACAGAAACAAGTGTCAATGTCTGCTTTGCAACAGGAAAATTGAGTACTGGAAATTATGAAAAGAAAAACATAAAAATAATATAAGCAAAAGAAAAGATGTATATCAGTATTGAAGGTCCAAAACATGAAATTTGCAATATGAGCCATAGCATCCATAGGACTGAAGTTGATATTATAGAACTCTGGTTGCAAGATCTAATCATTAAAATACAAGAAGGTCCACAAGAGGCAACAGAGATGACAAGAGTACTGGAGTCAGAAGGTGAAATGACATGAGGTGCACAGTACAACATAACCAAGATCAAAGAAAGGTAGCACATGCCTAAAAGGCATAGAAATAAAATGATGAACTATTTACATACCAATAAAATACTATTCTAAACAAGTGTTAGATTTATGCTCAAGCAAGTGTTATGATAATCAACAAACAAAACTGAACCATATTATCACCATGGCCAACTACGGCACCAAACCAACTGGCTCAAATATTCCCAGACCAACAGGATTAGGCTCTTTCAAGTTTGTCCATGCAACTCAGGCACCTAGTAATTTCAACATTTCTCATTCCGTATCGAAGCATTAAAGTACAGCGAACTTTGTGTGAGTTATCTCTGAAGCTTTCTTGCATCCAATCGTAACAGCCAACCAACATAGAAAAAGTACAAAGCTATCTTCCCAAAGGACAATTTAAACTAACCAAAAACAGCATTCCTCCTCCATAAAGAGACCAACCACTCCCAGAAATCAAGCTATTTGCATCAAAATAGGCAAGCATAAGAGCTATTCTTGAGGCAAAAAGTTTGCGGCCATGCTTAATGAGGACATTAGAAGGAGCGAATTTAAAGATTCCTAGGAATTTGCCAAAGTCAATCGTTTGGTATTATCAGTCAACAGAGAGAGAGAGAGGGACATTTGACCATTGCGTAAAGCATTGAAATCCCTCAAAAATGGTGGTTTTGAAAACCCACATGGGAGGTGGGTTTTTAGTGAAAACCCATATTGAAATCCCTTACCAGACCTATTTTATTTTAAAATTACCCTCTAGCCTAATTAAACCTTTGATGAAAATCCATATTGAAAACCCACACAGGATTGTATACCAAACAAGAGAATCTTCCAATTCCATGGTTTTCATATTCCCAAGTCTCTGATTCCTTAGATTTAAACAATTCCATGGATTTCAGGAAAGCCTCATCCCAAACGTGGCCTGAAATTTTCACATTAGAAACCTTCAAGCTTTAAATACTATAGTTATGGCACACTAATTCTTCCTTAAAAAACAGATTCTACATCATTAACATTCAAATGCTCTCACCATTAATGCAACTATACTCCAATGGAAGTTACCCCCAGTGCAGTTTAGAAAAGGTTATCACATATCAAGAACGATGGTAGAGAGCAACCTCCACTGGGAGTGGATGCAACTCAATAGGATATTGCTTGAGTGGGGAACCAAGAAAAAAAGCCACATTGGCAAGGATTGGAACGGTCAAATCATATGTAAAATACTGCCAAGAAAATGTTTAACCCTTATTTTGCAGGATTCAAAGATGAAATAATGCCTAAACTCAATGAACAATATTTCTTGCCTCAACAGCCAAAACGAATAATAACAAGGTGCACTTTTTCTTGAAGTCAAAGGATTTTGATTTTATTTGAAATATGGAGATGATGCTCCTTTTTATCTATTCCTTTAACTATCAATTCTGGTTTTCATATGGATGTTTCTGTCTTTTCAGTACACCTACACCACCACCTTTGGATAAGTTTCCTCAAGTTTTGACCAGCCACCAACTATAGCATGCCAGACGAGCTGTATTCGGCAAAGATGAGCTCAATTAACAACCGCCAGCAACAACCATATGAGTGTGACAATGTGTTTATATCAATTTTATTTTTATCTATGTTGGTTAATTTATTGTTTTGTCTTTGCATAAGAATGTATAAGTCAAAACACAATGTTGGTTCTGCTCCTTCCAAAAAGCTGCTCTACTTGGTTTGTATCAGGCATTAACATTTTGATTTCTTCCCAAGTTTCTGTTAGATGTTGTCTCCATGTTGTCGCTATTACATTACTCTTCTCCTAAACTAAATGTGTTATGATAATATTCAAGATTTTCGGTCTCATTACTAGACCCCATATTGGTAGCTTATGTTAATAAGTCAGGTCAGTACGGTACACCCTGTACTGATGCATGTTATGCTGCTGTAGGTGAGATAGTAGTTTTAATAATGTGTCGGTACAATGCTACATTGAGCCTCCCCATCGAACTGATACTTATCGCTTCAATATAATACGCTCATATCTAGGGTATAGGTCAATAAAGAAAACCTTAACAATATTAGTCACGACACCTTATCACTTCAATATAATACACTCGTATCAAGGGTATAGGTCAATACAGAAAACCTTAACAATATTAGTCATATCATTGATAATACTTTCATAACTTACACCAACATTTAATATACTCCTAATTTTGTAACCTGAAAGAACTGAATTTAACTCATAGCATTAATTTACAAAAAGATGTCTGTTTTTGTGGTTACAAGCATATGGCCTTACCCTACACGCATTCCTTCTTCTATATCAGTTGGGGAGACTTTGTCACCCAAGCCAACCACAAACTGCATATGACAAATATATAGTACTCAAACCCTTGAAATAATAATCAATCAAATATTCAAATCCCCCGATATTAAACTTTATACTAAAATCAAAAAATATACCTTGGCAATTTGCTTAACATTTATCACATATTTAGCATCTTCTGTGTTTGGGTTGATAATTTTCGTACATCTTGCAACCTTCAAAAGAAACAAACAACTGCCATGAAATGGACTCCATGCAAATGATAACATCACTCTAGTAACTCAGGAACTTTTGAAAAATAAGAATATATAGGGTTAAGAGAACTTTTGAAAAATGAGAGAGAGAGAGAGAGAGAGAGAGAGAGAGAGAGAGAGAGAGAGAGAGCAATATTTACCTGAAGAGGTTGTTCCTCCTGCATCATTTGCTTGTCAGAAACTAAATCCCACTGGCTTGGTGCAGCCAATCCAGTGTCAGACTCCTTAATACCTGTTGTTCAAAGGAAAGAACAAGGAGCAGAATGAGAAACTTCTTCACATCAAAGCTAGCAAATACTACTCATTGTGCCAGTAACACATATAACTAGTGAACATGCGATTGGTGGATATCTCTGAGATACTGCTAATCCTTAGCACTGCTAATATGAAACACCACACAAAAATTCACTACCCAAATGCCTCACCTCTCTTGAGGCTTCTAGAGGTAAGGTGACAAATTCATACCATTGAAGCTACATGGAAGATGAGGATTGATACAGAATATCTTGCCTCACATGGACAAATATGTGAGATCACGCCCTTAGTACTACGAATTTCTATCAAGAATGCAATGCTCATCCTGAAATGGTACCTCTCTTACATTTGCATTTCTACAATTCTAGACTCCTCTAATCCTGCACATATTAATGTTTAATATTAGTATTACTTTAGACTCGATGCAAGGTTCCAATCCATCTAATCTATTTCCTGCTGACTAAGATCTATAATCCTTTTTTTTCTGGATGCAGACATGATTCACATACCTCTATAGTTATGTCAAGCAGCAGCATGACTGCATTCCACAAGAACATATTGTAGTTAAATGAAATAT
Organism: Metroxylon sagu; assembly: GCA_017589505.3. Taxonomy (NCBI): domain Eukaryota; kingdom Viridiplantae; phylum Streptophyta; class Magnoliopsida; order Arecales; family Arecaceae; genus Metroxylon; species Metroxylon sagu. The sequence goes on along the minus strand of JACVBY030000640.1, from coordinate 1,038,129 downwards.
CAAGTGACTAGCAAAATCACATGGTCTGGCAAAATCAAAAAAGGCTTGTATTTCTATATAGAATACACTTGCCCCTTTATTTAGATGAACACATGACAATATTAATATCCCTGATTATTGTTGTTCTAGTAGAAAACATGATGATGTCATCATCCTGCATTAATATTGCTCAACTGTTGCTGCTGCTGCTTAACCAGAAACTTGACTGCCCCTCTGTTTACCTATCTCACATCATCAATCCATATTAGCTCAGGCCTTTACATCCTACATCCTCTATCCTAATCCATCAACTCAAATTCAAGTTCCTAAAGCAATGTGTACATCATCACACAATGCCCCCAAGCACCTCCCCATTCACCTAATTCTAGTTCTATTGAATATGATTTGACCCACTATATTTTTTGCATAATAATCCAACTTAAAAAAACTGAACAAGTCGTCACATCTCTTGGCCACCAATTTGGAGGGGGAGATAATTTTCATTTGAAGTTCATTTGAAAAAAGGCATTCTGCTATTTTACCTATTTTTATTAATTTTGAAGCTTTCATCTTCCATTACTCCATTTTTTATTTAACCTTGTCTTTGTGCCATTAACGAACCCTTTTGATAAGGTTACTTCATTAAATGAACTCCATAGCTCATCTCAAAAAACAGATATTGGAGTTTTTAACTTTCTGGTCTTGCACAAGAGATGCAATGCAATCTCATACTCGTATACTTTGCTCCCAATATCTAAACAGCGCTTGAAACAACATTAACTAAATAACCCCTTACGGCATTGGAGTTGTTACGTCATTAAACCAATTTCCAGCTGGTACTGGATCTAGGTGCAAAGTTCTGAACATCGTCTTTATTTTCCTTGCTGGCCCCTAGTGCTTAAACTGGACGAGCTAAGCGTCTGTGTGTGGGGGGTGGGGGGAGAAAGAGAGAGAGAGTAGAATTAAAATTTTGTTCTGCCACATACCACATAGGTCATTGACTTTCTTGGCCATCTCCTTAATTTCCTTCTCAACCTTCTTAATGCTCGCAGAGTACGGTCCAAGACCCTGTCATCAAACATATGTGCTAAATTAAAGACCAAACAACCAGCAAAGCCGTAATGAAAAGGAAAGAAAGAAAAAGTGCACCGAAACAAAGCACTAACGAAGCTTGAGTGCGAACAAAGAAAAGGAAAAAGGTGAAGATTAGAAAAGAAAAGAAGCACGAGATATGGATTTGCAAGCAGAAACAAAATGTAATTAGTAAACAAAATAATACATCAAAGATGACCCGCAAATTTATTAGAGTCCAAGAAAGAAGCTAATTTGAGTCAGCTCGTGAAAGTATGCAACGAAACCAATCTATTATTCGATTACCCAAGAGAAGATGATATCAAAAGAATTGACAAGAACCAAACCCTAAAATTTGGAGAGCGTCCTGCAAAGAGGACCTATAAGATAGAGATTCTTAGAACTCCCAAAAATAATAAAAAAACAACAACAGACATTTCGATTCGCGAGAAGAGCACGGATCTATGGCCATAAAATTAATTAGAATGAGGAAATCAAGAGAACGGGGGAGGGGGGTCTTGGAAGGGGGGAAGGGACGTAGAGGACGTACATAGGTCTTGAGGAGGGCGATGTCGTCCTCGTCGAGAGGGGTAGGGTTCTTCTCGTTGATCTCGTCTTCGGGTTCGGGAGCCATGGCGACGGCGGTCGGCGCGACGATCTGCTTCTCTCTCTCTCCTTTGCCCGGGCGCTGTTCTGAAGAAAGCAAAGTTGTAGCCTTGGAGACCTCTGCTGCTCTTCCACCGTCTTTATTAACTCCTTTATATATAAATATATAAACGCACCAAAATATACCTTAGACCTCTAAACTTCCGCTCAAAGTGCAGCGCTCTTTTTAATTTCTTATGTTAAAATATGAGATACTAAATCGTAATAATTAAAAATTTAAATATATATATATATATATATATATATATATTATATGTTATAATTCATAGAGATTAATTATACTACATTTCCTCACATGTGACCTCAAATATTTAGTTATAAAAAGTCATGCTATCTTAAAAGTTCTAACATATGCTTGATAACCAATTAGGCAATGATAAGAAAAAAAAAAAAGAAGAAAATCTTTCTCTAAGTTTATGCTTGTAGAGCAATATTTGTGAGAGTGTAACTCTTATATTTTTATTATAAAATTTTTTTAATATATTTATAAAAAAAATACGTAGTAGCTAATAATATATTGTATCTTGAACATATTGATTCTTAAGAAGTAGATGAATGGCCTTGGATGATCCTTATCTTCTATGCTGAATGACTAAATAGTTCTATACAATATAGGAATTAGGAGCTAAAAATAGAAAAAGAACATTTTAATTGTTCTGATCTTCCTCGACAAGGTGGAAACATATTTTGGAATCTCTAGGTTGCCTCCAAGATGAAATTATTTTATTAAAAATTTTTGTTGAATAAGTTGTCTAACAATATGTGCGTAAAACATGATGCAATACAGCTCTGAGAAATATTGCACATCCCTTTTATGAGGCAAAGTTACACATGGAAGTTGCTTAAATGATAATTGGATTAGCTCATTCTTAATTAAAAATCTTGAAACACATGTATTATTCGATAATAATAAAGTTTTTAAAGGTTTAATTGCTTACAGAACTTGTAATTATGAGTGTCAATACTTATTTATTTAACTCATTCAGATCAAATCAAATTATTTATTTAATAAAATAAATAAATTTAAAATTAAAATTTTTATTTATTAAATAAATAAGTGAAGTTTAGATTGATAAAATTTTAACCTATGTATATCCAATCCAATCTGAATGCGGTCTGCTTTAACCCAATTGCCACCCCCTACGTATAATATGGCTTACGTTTATTTTCATGATAAATAGAGGTCTTGCTTGACATGCCAATCATTGAACCTAGATGGGTTGGATGTGATTACTGGAACCTCCTCTCATCTCGGTGCAAGATTTACATTGATTATTCTTTTGCTGCAGAAAATATTATTGTAGGTGCTGCTATTTTGATCAGAGATGAAATAGGAGGGGATATTCTCTCTCCGACCCTCAAACATTAGAATGCCAGCCCAACCCAAAGGCATAATAAAGCATCCATCAGCCAACTCGTAAAAGCAATCATCAAAAAAAAAAAAATCTTTGTTCGCAAATGAAATTAATACAGAGCCACGCAAAGGACATGGCAAGGCATGATGGGAACATTCGAAGGCCTTCTCTCAGAGATTTCCACGCTTCCTAGCTCGTCCACAAGAGGAGTAACCAAGAACTAAAGCCCATATGGTGTCTCCAGGTGATCAGGTTAACGAAGAGCACCCAAGCTCCAAGAAAGCAAGGCCAAACCAATCAGCAGCGGCCCCCAGGGACTCCCAGCTGAAGCAGGGCCGGCGCTGGGAGTGGCGGCCTTCTCATGCCTCCCGGTATCGATCATGATCTCAAACCTGCAACCCTGCCGCGATGGGTCGGTGGTGGTGATCACGGACAAATTCGAGAAGCTGCACGACCCCTTCTGCTGGTCGGCCGCCTGGAAGTACTGGTTGAACGCATAGGAGATGTTGCTCCTCACGTCCAACGCACCGCACGAAGACCCATAGCTGAGACTCGTGCAGTCAGCATACGTGCATGCATTGTTAACGTTCGCGGCGATCTGCGGATCGCTGATGCTGGCCTCCGGGGCGAGCACGCACCACTGCCGGTCCAGATACTTCACCCCCTTGGCCGGCACCAAGTTCTCGCCGTTTTCCAGCACCAGGGAGTACTTGGCGGTGCCGTCGTAGTAGAAGAGGCCCCAATGGCGCTCGAAATTCCCCGGCTGGATGCTCTTGACGTCCTCGTCGATGAGCGCGAAGATGTAGACGTCGGGCGGCGTCGCGGGCCGCTTGGGGGTGCCCTTGCGCTCTATGATGCGGTTGATGAGGCCCTGGTTGAAGCGGCGGGCGTAGTCGACGTTGGCGTGCGGGTCGCCGTCGGTGGGCCAGCCGATCTCGCCGACGATGACGGTCATGTTGCCGAAGCCGTTCTTCTCGAGGGCCCAGACGAGGGTGTCGTAGTTGGCTTCGAAGACGTTGCTGTAGGAGATGGGGCCGTCGACGACGGGGGCGGAGGTGCCGCCGAAGAAGGCGTAGTCGACGGGGAAGTGGGGGTCGGCGTAGAGGCTGAGGAAGGGGTAGATGTTGATGGTGAGGGGGCCGCCGTTGTCCTGGAGGAAGCGGACGATGCGGAGCATGAGGTCGTGGATGTCGGAGCGGAAGTCGCCGCCGGAGGGGAGGCCGTTGGGGGACTGGTAGACGTCGGCGTTCAGCGGGATGGTCGCCCTCACCTGCTTGCCGAGGCCGGCCTTGATGAGGGCCGCCTGGATGTTCTGGAGGGCTGGAAAGGTGGTTTGTTGGAACATACCCTTGTAGGTCTTGAGGAATGGTTCATTGCCAACGGCAACGTACCTGCGAGAATATAGCAGAAGTCGGCGTTGCTGTTTCTTCTGTCAAATGGCAATCATATATTCTTTTCAAAACCTTTTTTTTTTTTGGGAGATTTTTTTTTTCTTCTTCTTAATCAAACATCTCTAAGTTATTCTTGATTTTTAGATTTGTCAATAATCTATTCATGTCTTTCAAATTCTTTCAAATTTATGTTAAAATTGAAAAACTTAATTTAATCATCCATTATCTAGGCTCTTATATTTTATCTTGACTTTTTTTCACTCAATTATCTGCCCTTAATTAATACATAGGGAGGGTCCAAATATTATATTCATAAATAATTCAAAAATATTTAGGATCTATCTATCAATAATTTTATCTATTATTAGAATATATTACTATAATAATTTATTTTCATCTTATCCATAGTTGTTGTTTGAGTTTGTATTGTTATGAATATCTAAATTTTTATAAATTTACTATGTTTTTTTTACATATAATATATATATATATATAAATTTATAGAGGGTATACATATAAAAAAAAAATTTATAAAGATATATAAATAATAGTAAATCAATAAAAAGTATATGCATGATTTTAGATATTTATAAGGATATATATATTTAAAAAATCATGCATAATAATATTGTTAACGTTCAATGCATTATTTTTTGTTAAATATTTGTACTAATTCTCTAAATTCACTTTGCTTTATGATATGAACTTTTGAATGCAGACTTTGCGATTATATGGCTTGGCTTGAACAGGGGTGGCGGCATGACGTACCTTATATCGACTCCATACTTTGAGATGAAGTTGGATACGTTCTGCATCACCCATTGCTCGGCGACGGAAACGCTACTGGCGAGCGGGGCGAGGAACTCGTTCGGAATTCCGAGCATGACCTCAATTCCAGACCTCCCAAGAGCCCGCAGCACGAGGGGCTCGGCCTCGAACAACTTTACCTTGTTGATTCCATTGTCTGTGAGCAGTCTGACGGTAATGTCCGGAGGCAGGGGGTGGGAGGCTCTGGTCCCCCAGTTGCATCCCAGGCCGTCTACAATCGATGCTCTAAGAAATGTGTGGAGGACGAAGAACCAGAGCAGAAGAGCAGCCTTGAGGCCCATCTGTTTGATGGTTGGTCTCCAGGATAGAAAGTGGCTTTGCTTGGGTGCTGTGCTCTTTTTACTTTCTTTGTGTTTGGAAATTGGAATGGAACATCGAGCAAAGTGGCTTTTAAAATGGTAGGGTGGACGCTAACTAGATTTGCATGGGATGGAAAGGAATGACATAAAGATCCAACAAGGAATGGGATTCCCTTAGAAAACCCAATTGAACCGGGCTTCGGAGGATCTCCATGGCGTGGAAATTCGGTCAGAGGAAGTAAGGTATGGCGTGGATTGGTGTTGCTTCAACCGAAGGCTCTTTTCGCTTCGCCACGGCCGCCTGCAATCAATCTTTTGAGGGGAATTAAACCTTGCGTTCCCTGACATTTGCACGAGCACGTAGCTTGCATCTGGCGCAGCTCGATGTTTGATATGCTCCAAAGTGCATCGCATTTATCTCAATCCGAGTTTTTGCATGATGTCAACCTTATTTGTGGGATTATACAAGGATCAACTAGCACATGTACATTTAATAATAATGTAACCATTTTTCTAACTATTTGTATTCAAATATTGTGATAATATCATTATGTAATTTTATGGATGGATAGAGTTTACAGATGGTGGTCTTCATATGATTTTTAGTCATTGTCTCTTAATTTTATAAAAAATGTGATATGTTGTTTATGGGATAACTATAAATTCACCATGTCTGGCATTTATAAAACTTTTGTTTAGAATGGATGGCCAAAATTTCGCATCAAACGACTCAAGGCCATATGTTAAGTGAAATAGAATGGAAAAACAAAGATTAAGGATGATGAGGAATTGAGAGCATAAATTTCATCAAGAGAGATGCACAAGTGCCATCTTAGCAATCCCTGACTTACAAATCCAACAATGAACCTTCAATAAATAGGTTTTGATTTAACATAAATAATTTTGTTGGTAATTATGTCAATATGACAATGCTTTCTACTAAATTGTTTGGATTTAGGTTTTGAATGTTGTCCTACTTACCCCACTTAGTAATCAACTTAATTTAGATCAATCTATTATCCATTTACCTTTGCTAAATTAGATTCACATAACACTACAAACTTGATCCAACTTGGCCCTTTTTTTTAAAAAAAAAAAGGTCATGCAAGATTATTTGAATAACTGTTTATTAATTTAGTTAGGTATAGATCTTGATTTTTATCCTATTTAATAAGTAAATTAGATTCATATTGATAGTTTTTCTCACTAATATGCATCTCAATGAGATCTGGACCAGACCCAGTCCAACCAATTGCTTCCTCTATTAGGTACTTCTTTTCTATGAAAGAAAATAACTTACATCTCAAGTTGATCCGAACCTGGTTCAATCCAATCCAATTCAACTCATTGCTTAAATTTTTTCCCCTTCCCTCAGCAAAGAGTTTACATTTGATAATTTTCAAGTGCAAATCATATCTAATGCATAAAAGTGGATTCTAAATTCAGATATAATTAGCTAACCTGACTTGGGTATAAATGCTGCTAAAGCCAATCTGAATTCGACCTTCTATCCAACATGTCTTCTGTAAACAAAATTAACAGTAATAGATGCTCATGGCAGACCTAGCATTGCTTGTCTATTTTGTTACTTGCTCTTGAGCGACTTCCATCCATCCTCATGTTTCTCCCTTGTGAGTTTAAAAAACAAAACATCTCATCCTACTTCAATGTTAAATTTTAATATTAAATAAAATAGTTTACATAGTCCAATACTTTCACAGAGAGAGAGAGAGAGAGAGAGAGGGGGTTTTAATACCTCTCAAAACCAAAAGGGCTGATATTAAGACATGCCTCCTATTTACTGTCTATTTTTCCTATTTTCCTCCAGCTCAATTTGTCCAAACCCCATTTCATCCTGTCTCACAATATGCGATTATTGTTGATTAATTAAGCATGGTAATTAAGCAAGTCTTATTTTGTTTTGCAGGGTCTAAGAGAAGCCATTAAGAATAGTGATGCTATAGCTGTGAAAAAACTTCTTAGTGAGGTATCTAGGGTCCATGTATCATTTCTTTTCATCATTGTTGAATTGAAGCTGATTTCCCATCACTGGGACAGGGAGTCGATGCAAATTATTGTGACAAGCAAGGATTATCTGTTACATCTGGTATGTATTTAGAGGTGAAAATGTGGCTTGGCACATTTGTCTTAGTGACATACTTATAAGAGTTGGGTAAAATTATTTTTTTTATAGCAGAATAAATTATATAAAGTAGATGTTCTAAAAGCACTCCACAATGCCAAATTGAAAATTAAGGGGCCCTAATGCCTCCAAATGAACTGTCTGCCTTTGAGAAAGCTAGAAGAGGAACAAGAAAGGAACAGTGAGAAGATTGATACTTTGTTGAAATATCAATGTATCGGATGCAACTTAGTTTCATCATTTCACACAAAATTGCTTTTATTAATTTTGTTTCTTTTCTTTGGCAGTTCTTTAGTGAGTAACAAGTGGAAAACTTGGTCTTTTTTCTATCACTTCAAACTTAATGGCCTGAATATACATCAATCATGGATCAATAGCACAAATTTGTTGAAATCCAGAATGTACTTGACAGAGTTGATCCTAATATGGTACCAACTCCTTATCAACATATTTTTAATAGCTCAACTTTGTCCCAATTTGGCTCCGGGAGCAACCAATTTCACCTTAAATGGTTTTTTCAATTCTTAGCCCATGGGTGGCAGAACAGCAGTCTTGCTTTGCTTCTCTGAAGCATGCAAGTAGTTGATCATTTTTAACATGTATAAGGATACAAAGCCATATCAGGCATTATTCAGTATCCTAATGCACTTAGTTGTCATGAGAATTAGTGTCTTTCATGTATCCATGAATGTCATATTATGTATTATGTAAATTTTTTAGTGCTTAGTATTTATACGAGGTCTTTCTTTATTATGTTGCTTAAAGTATAATAAAATTAGCATCAAACTGCTTTTTGATTATGTAAGCTGCTGTCAGATCATCCCCGCTTACATTGTACATGTCTTTTCCAATATTCTGATTAAAAATTCCTTTGTTCGACTTGTTCGGGCTGCACTCTTTAATCAGACTGAAACTGCTTTCATTCTCATGGATCGTGGAGGACGCATCGAATGCAAGAATGCCCAAGGTGATTGTTATCACGATTCTTAGTTATAGATTCATAAAATAAACCAGTTCCTGAAATGGTTCAGTTCATATTGATTATTAATTAATTGATCCTCCTCTTCATAGATAGGACTTAAACAGCTAAGTTTGGCTTTTTGGGTCCAATATGCTTATGTGAACTCCATTATGTAAAGAAAGTATCTTCTCGCCTTGTAATATGAAATCTGTTACTCAAAATTCATAACATGCTAGATGTTACTAACTTACATCATTAACAAAACAGAGTGAATGGACATGAAAGATAATATAGGATGTTCTAGATCCTGAAAGGATTTAGTCTATCATTATTATAATTTGTTTCCTTTTGGTCCATGTAAGAATTGTATTGATTGAAACAATCAAAGTAACAGAATTTACACTATTCCATGTTCTAACTATGAAATAGCTATTGACAATCCCCCTTTAAAGATGATCTCACCAGCTAATTTTCAAGCAAACAGAACTGAAATATTGATGGATGAAAATCCAGCTAAAGCCAATGAAAGAAAAAGAAAGAAAAGTGAAGTGACATGAATATAGAAGATCATTTATGAATTTTAGATAGACAATAATACCATGAACAGCTTAGTAGTTATCCACAGTATTTTACTTGTGACTCCATCCTCAGGGATCATTGTGACTGAAACGCCTGGAGAGTTTCAAAGGTGATAAGTTGCATGTTGAAGTCATTCATGGCCTCGTATCGCATTTGATGAACAACAAAACTGTGAAGACCATCTCCATCTTTATAGATAATCCTATGCAGCTCTGCATATGAGAAAATTGGACAACAAGCAGAGCACCATATGATCTAGATGAAAGCATAAAATTAATAGAACTTTGCAATTTATTTTGAAAAAATTGGATAGAATTTAGTTATAATCTGCAGGAAGGTTATTATAAAAATCATGCTTGGAAGATCATTTCTTCTCGTTTAAAAGCGTCTTTGATGCGTGACTTTGGACTATTTTTATTATCGTTTTATTAATTGATGGTTAGCCATCAATTTCATGGAAAAAGATGGGAAGGGAGATATTTTTGTCTCAGATTTCAATTATTGTATGCAAAATGCAAATGCAACCATCAATCATTCAATCACGATGGCCCACGACTTTTAATGGCCGGTGGAGGTAAGCAAGCATTAAAAAGGTACGGATAAGATAATTAGATCATAGGTGGACATTAAATCTATCCATCATGCTTGTATGTGGCCATAAATTTTATATTTAATGTTGTTGATTGAAATTTTTAAAAATATGCTAGATTTGGCCACTGTTACATTAGAAACAATAGAAGACCTGAAAATTTTGCTGTAAATATTTTGTTCAATCCTACCTTAAAAAAAATGAATTGTAAAATTAACATATAGATTTTTTTACTAAAACAAAATTAATTGAAAATATAATGCATGTTTTTAATCTCAGGATTAGCCACTAGGGTTATGAAAAAACTAAAAAGAAAAACGAGTAGTTGGAAGAAAAAAGAAAAAATCATGCTTAGAAAGTATTTATCAAAAAAATTAGAAAAGAAAAATATACCACCCAGCAGCATGTTATATTTTACATAGTTCAGTGTTGGCCTAACTTAAGCTCGATTATTTCAATCTAACCCTAACTTCTGGTAATTTTGAAAAGAACCAAATAATTAATAATGAAAGGTGGACAATAATAAGATAGCTAGCTTAATTACATAGTTTAATTTGGACCGATTCAATTAAGAAAAACTCGATTCTTTCAAAATAAAAATAAGGTGGCATTTGTTTGGCATAGGATAATCCTAATGAAGGATCAACATTATTATGTTTAGCTGCATTTTGATGATCTCACGTGATGGTAATTCTAAATCATCTTTAATCAGAATCACTATCTAGTCTAATGATTTTATGCTCACTATTGAATTGAGATATTCAAAATTACTCATAGACATTGATATTAACTTAAAATTTATAGATCAAAATGGGCTTTATTCATATAAAAAAATGTTTAATATTATTCTTATGCTAATATAATATAATTTAATATTATATTATTACATTATAATAATATAACAGACATTGTAATAATTAAAATATTATATTATAATGATATAATATAATATAATATTATATTAATATATATAACATAATTATATTACATTATAATGTAAAATTATAAAATTATATCATAATATAATATTATAAAAAAAATTAATCGAACATGCTAGGTCTTGATGTAGGATCTGCTCCTAAGTCTACTACTTGCTTTGTTTTTGACATCCTTACTTCATTGCTATTAGGGTTCGTTATAATAATAAATAATAATATAATAATATTAAATTATCATGATAGTTACAAGGAATAATTTTGATATTATATAATTAGTGATCTTAAATTTTTATGACATATTAAACAATTTAAATTATGAATATTCAAAGAACTTTAATCACTGAGATATATGGCATATGATGATTTTATATTATTAAGAGTCAAATCATTTATCACCAGTATTCTAATCCCATGGCCTGATGCCTCTTAAATGAGGTGGTTAAAGATAAATCTTTTTTATATTTCAAAATGTTTTTGTTTTATTAAAATCTTCTCCCAACCTACGTTCACGTGATCCTCGCGTGCACATGGGCAATGTCGAGAATCGAGTAAGATCCGAGGGCATTTCGCACCAAAGGCCATATAAATTCCCCAATGGTTGCCTTCCACCCATCCCGGATCTGAAACGGAGGGAGAAAAAAGCAATGGCGTCCTGGAGAGCAAGAGGAGCCGAGCCCGAGGACGACTTCGACGAGTACGACCCCACCCCCTACGGCGGCGGCTACGACCTCGCCCTCACCTACGGCCGCTCCCTCCCTCCCTCCGACGAGATCTGCCACCCCCTCTCCTCCACCGGCGGTGGCGACGTCGACTACGACCGCCCCCATTACTCATCCGGATCCACTACCTCCGTCTACGAGACCGAAGGCGACTTCGGTGACCGCTACGGCCGCTCCCGCCCCAAGCCCCAGCCCACCTACGGCTTCCAGCCCCATCAGGAGGAAGAGATCGGCGGCTTCGGCGGCGGCCCCCAGCCCCAGCCCACCTTCGGCTTCCAGCCCCATCAGGAGGAAGAGGTCAGTGGCTTCGGCGGTGGATACGGTGGCGGCCGCCGCCCCCACCCGCCGAGGCCCGAGTACGGGTCCGGTGGTGGCGAGGGAGAGTACGGATCTGGGCAAGGATTCGGGTTCGGCGGTAGGAGGGAGGAGGAGGAGCCCCGTTACGGTCGGCGGCCCGAGCGGCAGGAGGAACACGGGTTCGGATCCGGGTATGGGGAGGATCGGCCCAAGCCCTATGGAGAGGAGGGAGGTCAGGGTTATGGGTATGGAAGCAAGTATGGCGGTGGGGGTGAGTATCGGAGGGGCGAGGAGGAAGCGTATGGTGGCGGTCGCAAGCCCTATGGAGAGGAGGGAGGCCAGGGTTATGGGTATGGAAGCAAGTATGGCGGTGGGGGTGAGTATCAGAGGAGCGAGGAGGAATCGTACGGTGGCGGGCACCAGAGGAGCGAGGAATATGGATATGGAGGGAAGCCGAGTTACGAGAGGCCGAGTTATGGCGGGGATGACGAGGAGAGGACTGGGAGGCCGAGTTATTATGGCGAAGAGCAAGGGGAAAAATATGGCCGCCCTAAATATGTGAGTTTGATCCTTCTTTTCTTTCCCCTATTATTGCCTCTGTTCCTCTGCGTTGATTCATTTATTTCATCTTCCTTTAGCCATATGTTACGGATGTGGTCATCTGCAGTTTGATTTCGGATCAAAAAGTTTGAAATTTTCTAGCCATGGTAGAGTAATTTTAATTTAGTTTTATTGGGGAGTCATTGTTGGGTTAATCGCCTGTCTCAACCGTGACAAAGGAGTTAGTCTCGGAGCCATTGTTGGGGTATTTTGCTTAACTCACGAGGCATATATATGAGATGTAGGGTGGGTATCATCTCGATCAAGTTTATCTCCTAATGACATTGACAATTTAATGTACCATGACTGTGATTCACTGGTTGAGTATTTCAATGAGAGTTGCGGGTACTTGCTTGGTATTAAATTATGACTGCATCACTGGAGTCGTCTTCCAAAGCTGTTCCTTGTCTTTAGTATTTCATCACATTGCATCAAGCGCCAATTTTTGGTTGCAAATTACAATTATTCCCATTTTTAATCCATTTCCACAAGATATAGTTATTCTTTTTGATCTACCATATTATCTTTCCTTCCTCATAGTCTTCTAGAAGAATATTGGTTTGAACATTTGTATCTTTATAAATGATTGTGGGAGCCATCTTGAATTATGTTAAACATGATGCAAGTTGCTAAGTGGTTATAAAAGAGAGTGTACTGTATGAAGGTAAACCCCCTTGATGCATCACTAGGTTCCACAGCTTCATGAGGATACATGGTTCAGGCTGATTTATCAATGTTTCTCTCTTGTATTTTGTGGTGTAAATTATACTTATGTTTCTTTTCTTTTCTTTTGTCCAGAGGTGAGATTACCGTATCATATGGGTAGATCCACATCGTTGTGTTATATTTTACTTAGATCAAGTGCAGTTTATTGTTATCACCTTCAATGACACTAGCCAAAATACTAATTTTAGGTTTTTGTTATCTTCTCTGAAACTAACCTAGGGAAATAGGTGTGTCAATTGGCAAGGTTGATAGAAACTGCCCTAAATTAACTGTGACAGATTGATGAATACCTAGGAACACCGTCTGGAGGTTGATGATGATGGTCTATAATTCTTAATAACTTCAACTATAGAATGACAATACTCCAGAAACATCTTCATCAAATCATCCTTATACACTAAGGAAAATAATAAATATATGTAACACTTAGTTTATATTTTGTTTTGATAAACCCATGCAATTGGGGAACAAAATATGTAACAACCAGTACCTCACCCAAAAATTACTAGTTAGAAGTTATTATTTGATTCCTTGGTCCTGTATAACCATCTAAGATCTCCCTAGTGCATTATAAATGGCATCCTTGCTAAGGTAAGGTCCAATCTCAAACACAATCATACACCATGATTGGGCCATGGTCTGTCTCAAAAGGGCTTGTGTTATAATGTTCTCTAGTCATGTATGTGCCATGGCTTCGGACCACTCGGATACCATTTGTAATGTCTCTGTATCTCACCCAAAAGTAGTTATTTAGGAGTTTTTATTTGGATTCTTTGGCTTTGCATAAATATTCAAGATCCTTCTAATATGCAACCAATATATAATCAAACATGCCATCATGGATCCTCATAGAGGATGCTTATTTTTCTTTAAATTATAGATTGTTCCACATGAGCTTTTTTTTTTTTTTTATGCATATAACTGAATTAAACAAGAAGCTGTTTATTAACCAGTCATGGATTATTCATTTTCTTCTGACTGTTTTTTCCTCCCTTATTGGAATAATTGGCAGGGCAATGACTCTGATGAGGAAAAGAAGCACCATCATCACCATCATCGCCGTCGCGACTATGATGATGAATGAACCATTATCTTGTATTGGTATGGCTTGATGCCCTCACAAAACTAGTAGCTAGAATAAAGATGGGGGCGTAGTTTTGTGTTCTTTGTGGTGTGTTTTGTTGCAAACTTTTCGCAGCTCCTGCTGTGCCAGCGGGACTTTTAAGTGGAAAGCGATGGGTGTTTTGAATAAAGGGATTCAATGTTACCTTTGCTATTATCATGTGGAAAACTGAGTCCTGAAACAATGCTGTTATTATGTTTGGAAGTACTCTGCTTTGTATCATGGAATTATAGTTGGCATCGTGTGCTTGTATTTGGTATTGGTAATTTGTTGGTGGCTGGGCTGGTCCAGTATGTTGACTGGTCCATGTAGATCTCAAGCCCATGCATAGCCTTCTCTTTTGCCTCGTTGGTTGTTGATACGGTTGCCTTAGTTCCAGGTCCTTTCTTGCAATTTTTTTCCCTCTTTATCGGTTGGTTTTTCTTTTTTGGGGTTAAATCACCCGCATTCACCGTGGAAGTTCACCACCGAGGGGCACAAGTTGTGTACCATTTTCCTAGGCATAGAATCCAAACGTGTTATCAAATGAGATTACTTTTCAATAGTGTCGTTCGAGGACTGAATGGAACTTGATACCCAGAACTGGTGGCACTATTTTTAGCTTCAGTGTGGCTTGGTCTTTCCCCGTATTTGTTAAGATCAAGTAGCCTTCTGCTCTAACTGTACAGCTGAAGGGCTGTGCGATCCTTGCTTCAAGTATGTTCTGGCGAAGTATGGTCCGCATATGGTGTTGTTCATGCATGACGCAAAATTCATCAAATGCCCCATAGCATCCTCCACCCATGCTGAAGGGGCAACCAGGCTAGCTAGCTTGGGAGATAACCCGAACCCTTGCAACGCAAGGAGCCAGTGCTCTCGGTTCTCAATCAGTGATCCTCGCACGAGCAAGTTCCCCCTGTAAAATGGTGGAAGCCAATGGTGGAAACGGGTCTGATCTCTGGCGATGCTAATTAGCCGGCTTCTCGCAGTGACGACGGAAGAAAGCCTCCCTCTGCTCCTCCTCCTCCTCCTCCTCCTCCTCTACGTCGAGCAGCACTCAATGCCTTCCAGTTTAGCAATGGTGGAAGCAATGGTGGAAACGGGTCTGATCTCTGGCGATGCTAATTAGCCGGCTTCTCGCAGTCACGACGGAAGAAAGCCTCCCTCTGCTCCTCCTCCTCCTCCTCTACGTCGAGCAGCACTCAATGCCTTCCAGTTTAGCCCGGGCTGAAATCTCTCAGACTATCTTGTATATGTCTGAAGCACGACGGTGGCTCCGGTGGACAAGATTACGAGGTAGCCTGCACACGCTCAGGCTGCGAGAGAAGGCTCTGATCATTTGGTTAAAGAGAGTATTGCGGGGCTTCTTGACCGTGTCGAATGCTCTGGTGGCGTGATCAAGATTTCCTGTTGAAATAGAGAAAGGATTGCAGTTTGGTGATAAGGACATTCTTTTGGAAGAAGCCTGCCTCTGACTAACAGCCGGGCGTGCAACTGGGTGAGCTCCCTTCCTCAATGCTCTTGCAGCCCCGCAGCATCAATAACAAACGCTGCTGCAAATCTCTCAAGATTGTGCGAGCTCAGTTCAAACCGGTGAACAAGTCTGGGAGAGCTGCCCCACCTCTAGCCATTGATTGTTCCCAACTGAACTCAACAACATCTCTTTGGAGAGCCGAACCACTTTGCCTCTATTTTCATGAGGTTCGACAAAATGTTCCCAGCTGTGCTCCATATATCTCGCTTCCATCTTCACACGGTAAAGCGTCGGCTTAGCAGCGACCACCTTCACCGGAAGGGCAAATGGCTGCCCACCAAGAAGCCCATCGAGCGATTTAGGCGTTTGCAGAGAAGAGGACCTTCCTCCATCGACAGCTATGCGCTCCTTCGTGTTCTCAGATCGCAGACCAAGGCGTCGTCCCGAGTAGAAAGAACACAACTCCACACATTTGTCATAACTTTCGGCTTCGAGCCCATTGTGCATGTTCAAACAGCTCTCATCAGCATGTACTCGGACATCGGGAGCATAAACGATGCACGCCGAGTGTTCAACGAAACGTCCTGCAGGACCGTGGTCTGCTGGACCACCCTGATTTCAGCCTATGTGAACAACAGCAGGCCAGGCAAAGCTCTCGAGCTCTTCAGGCAAATGCAGGTGGAGAACGTAGAACCCGATCGGATCACGCTCACTATTGCTCTCTCCGCCTGTGCGGATCTTGGAGCTCTGGATGCGGGGGAGTGGATCCACATGTACATTTGCCGCCATCCGAGCATGGGACTCGGCGAAGACTCGATCCTCAGGAATGCCCTCATTAACATGTACGCAAAATGCGGTCAGATTCAAGCTGCTCGTCATCTGTTTGATAGCGCGGAGCGAAGGGACGTCACGACGTGGACGTCGATGATCACGGGCCTCGCCTTGCATGGGCGAGCGACCGAGGCGTTGACGCTCTTCGCCGAGATGAAAGAAGACATGAGCGGCGACGCCGGCGGCCGTCGTGCGAGTCCTAACCATGTCACTTTTATTGGGGTGCTGATGGCGTGCAGCCATGCGGGGCTGGTCAGCGAAGGGCGGTTTCACTGGGAGAGCATGCAGAGGGACTACAATCTGAGGCCCCGGCTTGGTCATTACGGGTGCATGGTTGATTTGTTGTGTCGAAATGGGCTTCTGGAGGAGGCTTATTCCTTCATCAAGGGAATGCCGATGCAGTGCAATGCAGTGATATGGCGTACTCTGCTTGGTGCGTGCAGTCTCCACGCCAATGTGAGCCTTGGAGCTCTCGCTCGCCGTAGGCTGCTCGAGCTGGACCCCGGCTATGCCGGCGATGATGTTACCATGTCCAATTTGTATGCAGCGGCTGGGTTGTGGGACGAGAAGCAAGATGCCAGGAGAAGAATGAAGCGACGGAGAGATCCCGGGTGCAGTTTGGTTGAAGTAGGAAGCAGGACGTATGAGTTTGTTGCTGCGGATGGGAGACTCCTCGGGAAAGAAGGGATGCAGCAAGAGGTTCTTCAAAGCATTGCCGAGAACTCCAGAGGTTTGGTGTGCGTTCCTGACGCTGACACAGCTGTGGACTGAATGAATGGAGAAAAAAGAGGGATAATTCATCATTTTTCTAATTGCCAAGCTTGCTCATTATCTTGTCATTGTGCCTCACAAGTCCGCAAGGTTATGCGACCTGGGAATCAGCTTAAAAAACAGGCACCATTCTACCTCCTGCGAGAGGTTCCATGTCCCAATTAGAGTACCATGTCTTTGACAGCCCCAGTAGGAGGGTGAAGGGGTTGGAATGCAGCTAAATTTGTGGCGATTTTCGGTTTCAAGGTTCCATTCCTTGAGTGGGATACGAAATCTGAGAATCAGACTTGGGACATCAGGCGTAATTTATAAGTTGTCTGTCCTATTTATTAAAAAAATTTAAATATTAAATTAGTTAACAGATACTCTGCATATTTTTTTTTATTAGCTTTAAAATATGATTGAATTAGTTTTATGTCAAAAATCCTGAAATCCATCCTGGTTGAATTGATTCTACATTCTTATCTGTAATATACGATGAAGCTAAGAATTTTCTTTCAAGAATGAGTTATATTATAA
This sequence comes from Metroxylon sagu, assembly GCA_017589505.3. Taxonomy (NCBI): domain Eukaryota; kingdom Viridiplantae; phylum Streptophyta; class Magnoliopsida; order Arecales; family Arecaceae; genus Metroxylon; species Metroxylon sagu. The sequence continues at coordinate 1,020,291 of JACVBY030000640.1, read as the reverse complement.
TTTTTTTGACTTATATAATAATATAGTTATCAAAAAATTTATGAAAAAAAAAATCTTAAAAAAAAACTTTTTATATCTTCATTAACACACATTTCAAGTAAAAAAATGATGTAAAATTTTACTTAAGCATATTTTTATTTATAATAATATAAAGCAAAGAAAACTAAATACATACTTTCACCGTATCATTTCTATTCTATATTATATTACTTAAACTATTTTTGGAGGCATAAGCTTTAAAGTAATAAAAAAATTCTTCGATACCAGCAACTATACATTGGGATTTTGGCCTCTTCACTAACCTATATGTCTCCATCTTTGCCTAGAGCCAACCCAACTTAACTGTTTTTTTTTAATTTTTTTTTAAGCCTATGTGATAACAGAAACTCACTTTATAAGAAAGCACTACGTTCACATGGTACGTGAGCACAAATCTACACATATCTGGTCCAGTTTGAAAGTGGTTACTTGCAATTTGATGTAGTTTAGAGCACAATATATGTTTAGCTTAAATGGCTCATTCAATCACCCCCAAAACGAGAGAGAGAGAGAGAGAGAGAGTAAAAATTACATATGGTATTGGCTCTCTCTTATTTGACGGTGGGACACCGTTGCACCGTATTTTGATATATATATATATATATATATATATATATATATAGTAAAAATTTAAATTAGGTAGTTCTTTTTGGCACCTCTTCAAAGGAAAAACTTAAAAAAAAACTATGGAATTAAGCAGAAAGGTCTTCATCTATTTATAAATGAAGAAAAGCAAGAACTTTAATTCATCATAAAATAAATTTTTTTAATAAAATAAATTTAAGAATAAAAAAATGAATAAAAATTTTACTTTCTCTTCAAAATAAATTTTATATAAATTTTATTAATAATTAATAAAAAAATACTATATATATATATATATATAAGAGATTGGGCTAACTCATCGTGGGCATTTAATCAAGATCTAACAAATGATAGACCCTTTGGGTAGCAGGGTGAGCTTTGGATCATAGTTTGATTCACTTTTTAAGAGAGCACAGATTCATATGCCAATTCTACACAAGTTTGATGCAATTTGGGAGTGGTTATATGCAATTTGATGCTGTCCTGAGTGCAATTTAAGACCCGTACCATATATTTAGCTTTTATGGGCCCATTCACACCAACAAAGAAAGAGAAGCGAGAATATTAGGTCTAATAGTTGTTTGTTTCTTAAAATTAATTGATGAAACATTTAGATTCAAATTGTTTGGTCGTGCATTTCCCATTGCTGCTTGAATTTTCCTCGAGCTTTTCGGGAGTCCTCGTGAAACATATGATTAGGGATTTTATTGAAAAGATGGCAAAAGAAATAAAATAAAAAAATAAAAATAAATAAAAATAAAAAAATAAATATAGAGAGAGAGTACAAAATAGATTATTTTATAGCAAAAGTATTATTTATAACCATAAAATAAAATAAAAATTACGGAAGATGGTAAGCGATCCGCGATTCTACTTGACGACGCGGGGATCCAAGAGCCCATTTTTTTTTTAAAAAAAAATATTAGAGAGAACTCGCACGTGTCCCGCCCGCACGAGTGGCTCTATCCCATGCCGCAGAGGATCCGCTGCCGACACACAAAGAAAGGATAAGGCAGAACAGGCAAGCGGTCGGCTTCCGTTTTTTTCCGCACGGCCCCTCCTCTCGCGTCGACACTCCTCCCTTCTCTCCTGTCGACCTCCTCAAATTCTCTCTCTCTTTACCTCCCCTAATTACCACACAATAATAATAACAACTCTCCCCACCATACCAACCTCTCTCTCTCTCTCTCTCTCTCTCCTTCGAAAACATGGCCGGAGGAGGGAGGAGGAGCGATGCTATGTGGCCCTTCTGATCTAAAATCTAGGGCAGAAAGGAGTTCGGGGATCGGAATTCGCTCCTCCTTCTCTCCCTCTCGATGGAGGTGGTGGCGGGAGGCCAGTGCAGCTGTCGCGGCTTCCTCGAGAATGGACAGGGCGTCTGCGTTGATTGCGGCCGGTCGCGCCAGAATCTGAGCACGAACGCATCCTTCACCACGGCGGCTTCGCTCGCTGGCCCAGGCGGTGGAGGCGATGGCATCGCTGAGAGGGCCTTGTCTCTGTGCATCCCCCGGTTGCTCGTCGGGGCTCTTTCCGGGGCCCTCACCGGGCTTTTCGCTCTCAGTACTCTCACCTTCTACCCTTTTCCCCTTGTTTGTTCTTATTAATTCTGCTCTTCGGGGCTTTAGAGAGATTCTCGATCAGAATTCTTTTTCGGAAATGGAGTAATTTCGGTTTTTTCATGCCAAATATCAAATAGCTAACTCCAACAAGACTGAAAGTCCAAGCCTGAAGAGTGATTGCATTACGCAAGGACGAGCAGGGGAATAATCTCGATGATGAGTTTGAGCTTATTCGAAGGATGACAGGTTGGATAAAGCATGTGCATACAAATGATGATCATATTGACATCCTTTCGGACAGCGGCAAAACTGATTGGAACCTGAAACAGTGGAGGATTGTCAGAATCTGGCTTCAACCACGTGTCATATAAGGCGTGAAAGATCATTGGGGCAGGAAATAGAAGTGGAGTAGAATTTCAGGGATGTTGGTGTAAAAAACTTGGATCTAATCTGAGGTTCCTTTAGCTGCTAAGTTTGTAGGCAAGTGCAAGTGATATGTATGGGGATTTTAATGAATGCTAGTGGAACAAACTTGGATGTCATCTGAAGTTGCTTTAGTTGCTAAGTTCCTAGGCAAGTGCATGTGACAACTAGGGACTTTACTGAGAACTTCAGCTGCTAAGTTCTCTTGCTGCTTTGTGCATAACTCAACCTGAAACTCATCTAAGAGATCTAGGATATGTATTCTGAGAAGTGATAATTCTTACATGGAAGAAAAGAGAAAATTGGGATGCTGAAATCTGAATCCCTAGGGAGTGGGTGATTTTTTTATTGCCAATTCAGAAATAAGAGTATTACGGGTAGGAGATTTGAGCATAAAGGATGATATTTATTAGAAATCTGAATTTGTTACACTCAATTTTGAGAATCAAAATTCAGGACTTAGTCTTAAAAGGTTGAACACTCGAGATCTGAATAAACTGCAGATGTGGGTTCTTGAAAAGGAAAGTGGCAAAGAGAAAGTTAGAGTAATACTTTTTAATGTGGACTGAGATAAACACTGTGCTTGGATGCTTGCATTTAGAAAGGTGATATCGATTCCTGCTTTTTCCTCTCTCCTTTTGCACAAATGGGTATCACCATTAAACATAAGGGGTAAAACATGGTTCTTGTTATGTCAAAATTGATAATGGAATAATTTTTTTTCCTGTACATGTGTGTCAAAAGCCTACAACATGGAATTATAGTCAAAGTGTCAGATGCATTTTCTCAAATTGTTACTGTCAAAATACAACCTAATATTGAAATACCTATTGTGACTTTTTTGATAGTGGAATTGACAAGAATGTGGCTGCGGATGTGCATTATTAGTCTTCAGGGTGGTATCCTTCCACGTAATGGTGTGCGTGTCTTCAATTGTTGGCACCAGATTATAGGTTATTGCATACACCAATCTTAATGCATGTCTATCAGAAGATAATAATCCATAACTTTATTATCAAAGGCTTATTGAGAACCATGAAGTCTTACTCTCAATAAGGCTATGGGCGCATACAACATGCCAGTCTGTGTGGTCTCTTTTTAGATTTGTATTGAGTTAATTTATTTGATGTGACTTGTATTTTCTATTCTCTTTAGTCTCAGGAGAAGTAGGTCAGATATTTTCTGTTAATTTCTATACTCAAATTTAGGGTTATTTTTAAAGAGTTTTTTGAGTCTAGGTCTTTTTCAGTCTAAGTCTAGGTAAGTGTTTTTCTCAGTCCTACTTTAGGTAAAAGTTTTAAATTCATGGGGATTGTGTGTATAAAAGATCTTGATTGCTTTCTATGTTGGATCCTATGAAAATGCAAAATCACGGTACTTAGCTAGACTTATAAGGATAAACAAGAGGGTATAATTAATTTTAATGATGAATGAAAGAAATTAGTTCTTCTTCCATCTTTTCCTATCTGCTTGTTATCATTTCTGCTTTGGACATGAGTGTTGACTCCAGATTGTATGCATGGCCAGCCCTCAATCATGAAACATCAATGCTGAGCAAATTTTGTGCAGAATCTGAACTAAAGTACAGACTTCATCAATCATGACAGTTGAAATTTTTGGATTCACAAAATGTTAGTTGAAATTTCCAATATCACAAAATGTGGATTTGACTTCAAATTGGATCTGCAACACATGTACATATGCATACACAAGCACAATTCATAATTAAATAAGAAATCAAAGGTAGATGCACAAAATAAAAGTTAAGTCAGAAGTAAATAATTTTTATAATTCAATAACAAATGCTTGTATTTGTTATGAAGTGAGGTCCTGAAGTATGTCAATCTGCTATAATTGTTGCTAGAGGAGTAACTTATTCTGTATTAGATCTGATTTCAGCTTGTCCAACCTATAATTTCAAATTAAGTAGGCTTAGGTATCTTATGCTGGTGGATTGAGTGAAAAAATTAGTGGAACATTATGTGGCTTTAAACTGACTCGCAAAGTCAATAGTAGAATGGGCAAGGGGCTTATGAATATTGATGCACAGTTGGAGGCTTCTGCTTCATAATGGATACGATGATTCCTCACACTCCTAATTATTGTTGGAAGTAGTAAGTTCTGTATTGTTAAATCAATGGAAATTGGCCCTTTTGAAAGTACATAATTGTTCATAACAAAAGAAATTTTATAATGCCTTTTTTTAGAGGAAAGTGTTCCATAAATGATGTTGTGATATGATAAGAATGTCTGTACTTTCTTTATGCACTTCATTCCTAATCTTACAGCATTTTTGATTTCTTAAACATGCAGCTGGAGCTTTCACTGGGGCAGTTACTGGTGCATTGGCAGGTCGGGCTTCTGATAGTGGTGTTCTTCGTGGAGCTGGATTAGGAGCTGTTGCCGGAGCTGTCCTTTCTGTTGAGGTTTTGGAGGCTTCTCGTGCCTATTGGTGCTCAGAGCGATCTGGTTCTCAGAACACATCATCCATGGTTTGTGCAAAATCATTCTGCTCTTTCGACTGCCAGTCTTTGGCAGGATAATCTCTGTGTGCTGTTATCTTATGTAACATGGTCTATGTGATTGCATATCTTGATTAATAAATTGTTACATTTAGAGCTACTTGGATTTTTATTTTACCTTGTTTTACCAAGGAGTTGTTCTCCATGGCACATTGTTTTAGCATGCTATTTTATTAAATTGAAAGTAGCCTTGCCATTGTTTTACCTTACTGTTGACAAGTGAATTGCATGTGTGCAAACAATTCTCATGTAGCCATTACCTCTGAGAAGTTGTTGCTTGATCAAGTTTGAATTCATTCATTTAACCAATGCTATAATATAATTCGTTTTTTTCTTTTGATTTCTTACTTTTGAATATAAAACGGAATGCCAATGTTACATGGAACCTTGTGTCATAGGCATGAATATTGACATAAACCAAATGGAATAACTGCAAAAATTAAAATATAATTTGCTTGATTTCACAGTTTGTGTGATGCAACTTGCCAAGACATAATGCAAATGCCATAAAGATATATGATCTTATTTGGAAGGATTTGGAGCTTTGGTGAAGTAGAGAAAGATGGGACAGTGGAGAGTGAAGGGGCCTGGATGGTCTAAGTGCATCTCGATGACCCTAGGCATTGAAATTTTCAATCCAATGATTTGTTGCTTGTTCAAGAGAATGGACCATCAAAGTGATTGCTTCCTGGATGAATTAAAGGATCAAGGTCAAACTCAGGTAACATAGTTGTTGAACAGGGAGAATTTTGGTGTATGAGCTAGCATGCTTGGTAATAGGATCTCCTAGGATGGATGATGCCTAAAAGGGCGAACATCTGTTGGCTGTCTAGTAAAGAATTAAATTTATAACCAAATATCCAATATAGTAACATTGTGTTGCGTTTGATTTGAATGCTGTTGAAAAACGTCTAATTGAGTGGTTGTGTTTTAAGTTCTAGACTTCTAAGAATTTTGCTCTTTGTTTGGCCAAAGGACCATGGATGGACTTCTTGCGACTCCTTGGACCATGGATGGACTTCTTGTGGCAGGAGTCAGTCCATCTCCTAATGCATTTCCTTTATTTCGAAACTTCTATCATGGAATTAACAATTACTTCTGTGATATGTAGGTTAGCTTTTGTGCTTGTCATTTTTATTGTGGTGAGTCATCTTTGGAGCTAGTATGGACATGGCCATCCTAAATATTGAGATTGTCATCCATAAGATTTTTCAGTATCATATACATTTGAACAGGAACAAAACAGCTACCTGACTAAATGGGTTTATTGGAAGTAATAGCTGGCTTGATGTCTTGAGGTTATAAGTGGGATCAAATTCTTGATGAGGATAAATTTTGGAGTCAGAAGGAGGTGGCAAGTGTGGTTGTCCTCTTGGAGGAAGCTTCGGCAGAATTTGTGGGCCCATTGTTTGTATCTCATTCCATGTTGCTCTCAGGGAAGAATCATGTTGAGGTTAAGGGGCGGTTACTATAGCATGTGGACTTACTGTTTGCTATCGATTCAGTTTCTAGGGCTAGGTTGTGTGATTTTTGTGGAAATGAAAAGTTTCCGAGCAAGAGTTTCAGCTCAAACAAATCTGTTTCAGCTAAGACTGAACTGAATATGAGCTCCAGTTTTGGTTTTCGGCCAGTTTTCACCAGAACTGGCTGGTTTTTGTCCACTTTCGATGGTTTTGGTCAGTTACAGAATGAACTGATTGAAACCAGCCTCAAATGCTGCTTTCATGTTTTGAATTTATGTTCTGTCTTATTAGGATCATTTATGTTTGCCTCCTGTCCATTCTGGGTATGGAGGGTTGGGTAAATTTGTCATTGCAGTTGGATGAGGTTGTGATCCTGCAAGTATGTTGTGATTCTAGGAGCCATGGATTGTGCAAAAACTTGTTTTTTTTTCCTTTGTTTCAAAAACAATATGAAGTCTTTAGCTTTTTTGCTGCTTGGTGGTTAAAATGAGGGGCGAGAAATTGCAGGATGTTTGCAATAAAGAAAAACCTATGAAGAGATCATTTTTCCTACTGTTTCATTAACCATTAAAATAAACAGAATAAATCATTTAACTTATTCTGGTTGATTTTAGCTCCATTCTATAAGTCCATTCAGCATGAGTTTCCTTTGGCGTTGCTGGTATGCCAGTTCGGTATCTAGATGCTATTTTTTTATAAAAATAATGATGCCCAGTGTGCCCTAACTCAACTATTTGAAGGCTTGTTTGGTCTACATTAGCCATTCATTTATGTAAAGCACATGTAGATATAAAATTTGAGATCAATGATAAATAATCGATTTGCATCCACAAGAGACTAGCGTAACCGTTTCAAGATTGAAGGCGTGTCTCTTCTTTTGCTGATAAACACAGTGATGAAACATTACCCCTTTTGCATTTGAACAATAGTTGCCTTTAAAATTATGAATACAAATCAAATGCTTATTCATTTGGCCAAGGTTTTAAATCCAATGGAACAAGGCCATTCCAATCATTCCGTGGAAAGAGATACACTGCTGTCTTGCTACATCCCGACACTTGGGATAGGAATGTTGCAAGACATGCCAATTGGGACATTGGGACGATGGCAGGACAGTCCCACCCCAACACTTGGGTTGGTAACTCATCTCGATATCCCGTGAGACATCCCACCAGAATTTAAAACCATACATTTGGCACCACGCACCTCTTGTTTCTGTTTTCAATTGCTTTTTATTATATAACTGTAATATAATTAGGTGTTTAATTATTTTGTTGCACTTCACACCATCCATTTACATTCTTGTTTACCTCTATATTCACTCTTGTGATTCTTTTGATTTCTTTCTACTAACTTGATCAAGAAAGTATTTGCTTATTCCAGTTTGTGATCTTGAACTTAATAATCCATATTAAACCACATATGATAGAAAACTATTTGATTGAACCATAACAAGTGCTTAACAAGAGTATTCCTTCTAACTCATACGGTAGTCTAATTGACATAAAAGACTGAATAAGTCAAATAGTCTTTTTAAGCCTTTTCAGTTTGGCAGTTGGATTTTATATCTCAGGTTCTAAGTTGATAAGCATCTGCCTGAATACTGCTTTTGTGTATCATATATACCATGATGTAGTTGCCAACATTAGTATATGTAATATATACAATCACTAGCCCATATCAATATGTTATAGCCATACCATTGTGTGCAGCAGAATTATTTGGCGGTTCATGCACAAATATCCTATTAGATCCGAAAATTAGCTTGGGTCTCATGAAACCCATATGAAATGGGCTCAAATTTATTGTTTTCATCCTTTTTGTAATGCATGGTGCCTCTCATGTCAATGATAGAAAAAATTTCTTGGTTATAATTTGTAAATTCTGAGATAAGTAGGGTGTAAGTTCTCAGATAAAATAGGGCTGCCACTATGTGAAGCTGCCTAACATTGTTCCATGTTTTCTTTTCTCAGACAGATTTTATAGAGGAGCTTCTTCATAGTCGATTTGTGCATGAACAATTTGCACCTGTAATGTCCACGGCATATCAGTGGCAGGTTAGTTTGTAATGTTTCAGTACAGTCTTCGCTTGTATCCTTGATCATCATGCAGAAGTCAGCTTGAAATTTTGAACTAGAGAACTTAATCTAGGCTTCTAGCTTCCATCTCTATGTTGTGAACCTTTGAAAAATATGCAGACATAAGGAAATTATTATTGTAATTTATAAATTGACCCTGGGTGCTAAAATATAAAAGGTGGAAATATTTCATGCTTGACTTTGTGATTTCTCATAGTAAATATTGCTTTGTCTACTAACAAGACAAGCATAAGGCATTCTTCCGAGATATACCACACAAATTTGGGGATTTGATAACAACATCATGTGCATGCATGATGAAGAGACAACAAAACATGCTTTTGGTCATTTTTTTTTGTTAAAATCTAACCCAAAAGCTTAAGCTAGTAGTAGATGGGCCCATAAGTATATAAGCACTTTGACCTATCCAATGTGGGACTATTCCTCAACACTCCCTCTGACATATGGAGTCTAAGGAATGGAAAGCGCAAAGGAGCAATATGTGGATAAGTAAGTAGGAGCATGGAGGCATTAGTAGGCAAGAGGGATTGTAGCTCCAATATCATGTTAAAATTTAATCCAAAAGCTTAAGCTAGTAGGTGGATGCGCCCATGAGTATTTAAGCGCCACTAGAGTCCTTAACATTGTATGTCGTACCAGTATGTAACATCCCATACTGGATGTACCGTATCGCACCAATATTGAATTGAGACTCAATATTGGTGTGTATGAATATGCTGAACTGGTCTGTGTTTCAAGCGTACAACAATGTACTAGTATAGTATCGATATGGGATCTAATAATGAGACGGCGAACCTTGGTCCGTAAATAGGACTATTCCTCGATAGTTTGAAAGCTGTAATGCTATATTACTACTCTGTATATTGTATATTTTACAATAGGTTGTTTAAAGTTAAAGGATTGTATTTGCTGATAGAATGTGGAATTGTGTTATGTGGGCACTATTAGCAAGGCACTTTGGGTAAATTTGCTAAAAGTGGTATTTGGGTGTATGAAAAGAGATTTTTAGCCATCAATATTTATTATACCTTTAGAGGGAGAGCCTGGGCACAATGCTAAGATTGCTCCATGGTGACTTAGGTCTCATGGTTTTGAAACATAGAAATAGCCTCTCCGTATGTTAGAGCAAGGTTGTGTGCATTTGATCCACTCCAAATGCCACATTGGTGGGATCTTCGTTCATCAGGATGCCATTTTTATCAATATTTATTGTATCTTGTATTTATTTCCTACATGTAGTTTTTTGCTGATATTTTTTTTTTAATTTTAATTTATTATCAATATATACAACTTTATAAAACCGTTCAATGCGATAAGTATGATTTTAAATCTATGCGGGACACCTCATGAGATATTGGAATGGGTTATTATCTCAAGTATTAAAATAAAATCATTCTACCATCGTTTCAGCATATCAATCAATGCATCGTGGCCCGTCCTCCATCCAAAATGTCGGGGTAAGGTAGGATGGCACCTCATCTTGTTTTATGAAAAAAATGAGAATGGCCCAATCACATGGGATTTAAAACCTTTATGATAAATACTCATAATAATTATCATAAAAGATAGAAAATTTGATTAAACTTGTCAAGGCAGGTAACTTTTAGTGCTTATCTGTGCTACATAAAAAATATTGCTTTGAGGTCTTGCCTTTTGAATTGTATCTGGTTTGTATAACAGAGGATTAGCTTCTTTGTTTGCCCTTTCCATGAAAAGTATGAACTTTGTCGACGACCTATTACTCATCATGAATTTATATTTTTTAACTTGTTTCTAAGTTTGCTGGGCTTGTTAATGATATTGTAATGTTCCTGTAATAACCCTGTTTTTGCATACACTTTTTGGTGGGCTTTATTCAGGCTCAATAAAGTCCCAGAAATTGGGCAAAATGCTGCTTTTGCTGGAAAATTTTGATATTTAATTTTTTCCTCAGAAAAATGATTTATATTTAAGATTACTAATCTTACATGTTAGCATCTTGGACCTAGGCCAGGATGAGATGTATGATATCTTTGGGGAGGTTGCATCTAAAGGTCTATCAGGTGAATCACTAAAGAAGTTACCATGCCATGTCATCACTGATGAAAAAAGAGAGAGCATATGTTGCGCGATTTGTCTGCAGGTACTTTCCAGTTTTTTTTATGTGCAAAACCATTTTCTATATGGTTTCTTCTTTTTCTTTTTTATTGTGTGTTCCCTTTCTGCAGTAATATTTGTGGTTTTAATTGGTTCATCCAAGATGGTGTTGCTTTCATGTCATATTTATGGTAGTTCGTATCCTGTAACTTGTATCAAAGTTGATGCAATTTAGCTATAGTAGTCTAATGGCAAAATATAAGTTAGGCATGTCTTCTACCCCCTCCTGCTTAACTTTTCTGCCTTCCTGACTTTCTTCACCTCTCCACAACATTATTGAGTAGGTCTGCATTATTTTTTATTCAAGACCATTACATAATAAACCTTGCAAGGCAATGTTTCAGGTCAAATTGGAAGTCAATGAGTTAGCCACACTTCTATCTGGTTCATAAATCAATTATGATGTATTTTGTATGAGCACTCAGCAGATATAGTCAAGCCAGCTAATTGACGTGATAAATGAATTCATTTGTTTCATTTCTCCATCCATGTGCACCATACAAGGACAATAGAGATTCCACACTTAGTGCAGATAAAACCAGGTGCGTTTAACATCTCATGTGGGCTCTTGTTAGATGTCCTATATAACACTCGATAGCCAAATAAGCACATCCATATTCACTAAGTAATTAGTAAATGGATATGATCTTGCTGTTCTCTTTTGCTGGAGATTTGATCATCAGCCAGAGGAGACTGGTGGTTACCATTTTAAGTGATCAATTGCACACTAAAATTGATATGGTGATCCACTCTGCTAGGTTTCATTATAATTTTCCTTGCAAAACTTTATAATTCAATATTGCACATCCTCTCCCATCTCCAGAATTTACTATCGCTTTAACTGACATCCAAAACTTGAAACCCTGATAATTTTGCACCAAAGTGAAAAGGTGGTGGACACCCTGCCAATTTTGCACCTAAGATTTTATTATCACCTCAGAACTTATAATCTACTTGGCTTTTTTTTTTTTTTTTTTCTTTTTTGGGTTAAATCTCACTGTATGAGGGGGCTGATAACTTGTGTGTCTGCTAGGACATCGTGACTGGGGATACTGTGAGGAGGTTGCCGCTATGTTCCCACACATTTCACTTATCATGCGTGGACAAATGGCTCATCGGTCATGGCTCATGCCCTGTATGTAGGCAGGATGTGTAAATGATGCATGCACCATCTGCTCTTGTACATCCAAGATCATCCGTTTGGCATCGTCCAATAGTCTTGTGTGTTGCTCTGTACAGTCTTTCCTTGTGCTGTAAAGATCCATGTAAAATATCCATCTTTCCTCTGAGGAAGTTAACCTGCAGTCATGCGGGTTGTAGATCAGAATGGAACCACTATGCAATGGAACCCTTCTGTCTTAAATCACGTAGTAGAGAACTTTACTGTCTTCGTGGATGCAGCTTGGTGCAGCTATTGGTATGTGGTCTCGTTAGTGCAGATTCATGCAGGAGAGTGGTTGCTAACAGTGGACTGGTGCGTTGCTGCTCAAAACCTGTTGTTGTCCTGTTCATATTTATTAAGAAAATGCTAGATGTGAAGCCGAGACAGGTACTGTCATCATGCTCACTGGTTTGTTTTATCTTCTTTATCAAAACAAGTCCCGAGTTCAGAAAAGAAGGGAATGAAAGCCAGGAATGTTAGATTAAACAGGAAAAGACGATCAGCTTCCATGGTTTATTTATGAGACCCATAACATTTTTCTTGCTCTCATCCCTGCTGCACCGCTCGCTGTCACCTTTTAGCTCTGTTCGTCCCAACCCAAAAGGGTTGGCCCCAAAAAATGCGTTACCCCAGCACCGCTTGCGTGACGTCAGTGCTGTGAGGAAAATTAAAGCCATTCGGTATCGTCTTTACTAAGGGGTTGATGCCAAACCACTACTTTCTTTTCCCATCTCTCTCTCTCTCTCTCTCTCTCTCTCGCTAAATGTAACCTATAGTCCACCCCTGGTTTCTAATAAAAAATGGGCATGTGGGTTATAATAACTTACGTAGTGTTTGCTTCAGGCGTTAAAAGGGTTTGGAATAACTGCTTGACAAACATGCTTTGCGAAACAAGTCGTGATTTTGTGCCGGTCAAAGTTGGAAAGAGAGCCACGTGCTATTTTATGCCGCGGGAGGATTGTTTATTTCTATTTATTATTATTATTTTTTATAGATCGTACGAGTTATTGAAAAATTATCGTCGAATAAAATTTGAAATGATTTTATTGAAAAAATATCGTCGAATAAAATTTGAAATGATTTATTACATGGCTACGGTGGCAGGCTTTACTTTTTTACTATTTCTGATTTGCGACAAGCCTTTCTAAATTGCTCTTTCTCTGCGCCTTCGCCGATGTTCCTCCTCGCCGATCGTATCTTCAAGGACTAGAGCAACGCTCTCTCTCCCTCTGCGCTCGTCGCCTCCGCCGCCGATTAGCACCCTCCGGCCCAGCGCCTCTGCCGGACGATGGGAAGGCGGTGGCACTCCAGGCGGCGGACCCAGATCTGAGGCTCTCGCCACCCCGCCGACCGATCCATGGTCGCGACAGGGCCGTCGCAGGCGGCAGCAGCGGCTGGGGGAATGCCCCTGCCGGTCCCCAGGACGAGGATGCACGTGTGGTTCATGAGGGTGTGCGCCGGCATCGTGGTCTGGACGTGCCTCGTCCAGCTTTTCGCCGTCGGCCACCTCTGGCGCCGCCCTCGTCCCCCCTCCGTCGCATCAGCCACCGCCGCCGCCACCGGCGGCTCCTCCCTTACCCCGGGGGCCTGGAATCCCACCCGAGTCTATGCCGGCCTCGGCGGTGGCGATGCCGCGTTGCCCAACTTCTCTATCCGGACACAGGAGCAGCCGCATGCTCCTCCGCCCCAACTGCCCTCCAGTAAGTAGCGCCCATTGCCGTCACGGATCACATTTCTTGCTCTTGCGCTCAGAAAATCTCTTTTCTTCTCTTCTAATTCTATTTGAAAATAGGAGCTAATCAATGATTTACTGGATCTTGCATTCTTTTGTATTTCGATTTGTTTTGTCTATTTTTTCGGAATTCACGCGAAGAACAAGACTATCCTTATGTAATTGCAGATTTTAAAAAAAAAAAAAAACAATTTTGCACATTTAGCAAGTTTATTAGATCGTTGATTTGAGGTAGCTCCGAAGTTTGTTTCATTAAAGATGAGGGTCACACATCTATTGCTGTTCATTAGTATATGATGAGCATCTAAATAAGGTTTCTATCATAATTGTGAGCACCGAGTTCTCTTCCTTCTCTTTTAAATAAGGTTTCTAGCATAATTGTGAGCACCGAGTTCTCTTCCTTCTCTTTTATCTCAGCTTGCTTTGTTGCACAAGAACTAACTCCTGAGTTGGGCGCAAAAGTCTGACTTTAAATTAATAATAAATGGAACAGAGAATTACAGGGGAAGAGATAATTAATCTTTATCTAGCACGAACATTCAATGAAGTACTTGTCATGGTATTAAATCCTTTGGGACTTAGGTATCCCTTCCGTTCTGTTCTTTCATTTCTTTCTTTCCTGCTTTATTTGTTTCTTTTGGTTCTTTATTTCCTCATTCCTTCTTTCTCGTTTTCTTTCTTTGTTTTTTATTTTCTTTCCTTCTTCCTTCTTTTCCTTTTCTTATCAGTTTGTTTTCTTCTCACTTTCTTTCTTTCTTTCTTTTTTTCTTCTTCTTTTTTTTTTTTTTACTTCATCTTTCCTTTTTTTCCCTCTTTCTTATTTTTTTCCTGCATGGATAGATTTAGGAATCTTACCCATCCCAAATGGGATTTAAAACTTTGCTTGCCATAAGTTATTTTTGTGCTACATATGATTCAGAAAAGGTTCACCTAGTCCCATGGTCATCTTCATTGAACTACTATGCTTAAATGCTTCAAAAATCTTCTTAAAAAATTGGCATATTCGTGCTTGTGCACTCCTGAGGAGGTCCTCTTTAAGCTGAAATTGAAATTGATAGGCACTTTTATATATGTAAGAGCTTTGATATCCATGATGCTTTCATTCTACTTTTAAATGAATAATATTACACCTTTGATTGTCAATAATTATGGCAGTCTTTTGTATGTTAACCATGGTACTCCATGGCATCACAGCAATCTTGAGAATTAGATCAACATCTTCGAATGGGTTCTCTTGGTCTTCTCCATAGATCTAGGGAAGCAGCTTCATACAAAGCTAGACAATAATGTAATGTAATTGTTCACATTCTCTTTTTAAAAAAACAAAGAAAAGAATTTCTAGGTATTAGAAGGCAATTAGCTATTGGAGGAAGGTGTTTCTATACTCTATTCAGTAACCTGAACATCTTATTGAGGTTTGTGTGCATTTTATTAAGCTTTACGCAGCATCTCATTCTCATTGGGTCCCATTTTTTTTTTTATGCATTCAATCAAATATAACCATAAGATCATATGGCGTCCTTGCCTTAGGTATTTAGATATCATCATAGGAGCTCAACTATTATGAGAGAAAATCCTTGACTTGTAATAATGAATCTATACACTCTCTCATCTCTATTGGATCTACACTGATAGTCTTTTGAGATTATACAAAATCTTTAGGAGGATGAGAGATATATTTTATCAACCATATAAATGATCTTCAACATATTCAATGTAATTAATTCATAATTATTTTCAGTCTCTCACTTTCTACGATCGCATTGTGCGATTTATAAAGATATGCCCACTTAAACCCGTTGGCATATTCATTGAATTATAGTAATCTTAAGTCTTAACTATTTAAGCCAACTGAATGAAAAAGAAGAATAGATGTTTCCATATCCATTTCACCAAAATACTTTAGAGCCATGATAACCTGGTCTTAGTAAAGTCATGACTTTTCACACTTCCAACCTTTGCATTTCATGAGGCACCTTCAATTATTTACCACAATTGCAAGACATATGCTTGTGCCTCAAGTTTAGTCCTTTATATGTATACTTTAGTTGGTAGGATCATATGGTCACAGATAGCTTCAAAGAATTAAAACTGTGCGCTACCAAAAGAAATGAAAAAAATCATGGAGGATATGGAGTAAAGTATATAATGTGCCATGCCAATCCACCATTTTCAGAAAAAAGCTTCCAGTTGCATTTATTCAGGGGTAAGGTTTAAACAACAACAGATATAATTGTTATTTACTATAAATTGATAATACTAGTTTGTTGTTGTTGTACTATAAATTGATAATATTTTTGTGATAACAGTTGTTAGTTTTTTAGATTCTTTTGCAATCTATTGATGCCTTCTTCATGACCAAACGATGTTGCAGGGATTTATAAGAGTAATGGCTTTCTTAAAGTATCTTGTAATGGAGGTCTGAATCAAATGCGTGCAGCGGTGGGTAAAGTTTTCTGTTCATGAGTTTTACTTTCTTACTTAGATGTATGCTGCGGCACCTCTTATGTAAATATTATATACTAATGAATGGGTAATTTCAGATCTGTGACATGATGACTGTTGCTCGCTTTTTGAATCTAACGTTGGTGGTTCCAGAGCTTGACAAGAAATCATTCTGGGCTGATCCTAGGTAATTATTATTGTTCAAAGGGCCATCACCTTGTCATTTTATCATCGCTTTTTTGAGAGAATTTTTGTCTCAATATCTGAAGTCAAACCCTATTTTATGGGTCTTTTCTTTTCTCAGCAATTTTGAAGACATATTTGATGTGAAGCATTTCATTGACTCATTAAGAGATGAAGTGCGTGTTGTTAAAAGGCTCCCTAAGAAGTTAAGTCGAAACACTTCCAATAATTCACTTGTGATGCCTCCTGTGAGCTGGTCAAATGAGAAATATTACTTGCAACAGGTTTGATCTTACTTTTCACGTTTAATATACTTAATAGGATAGGGGATCTATACTATTTTCTGTAGGCTGGTTGAAGAAGTAACTGATTGATCATTGGTATCAGTAAGCACATTCAGATTTGGTCTGTGCTTGTGTGACCATTACAAGGGAAGTAAGAACTAGAGAACTGGGTGCTTTTGTATTCTAACAAAATCCAGTTTAAACTAATTTGAATGCTGAAGTAAATAAAATGTACCATGCCTTGTCTCTGAGTTTCATTTTGTGTTGCAGATCTTGCCACTTTTCAACAAATTCAAGGTGATACATTTTAATAGGACTGATGCTCGTTTGGCAAACAATGGTCTCCCTGTTGAGCTTCAGAAGCTTAGATGTCGTGTTAATTATCATGCACTAAGATTCACTCCTCAAATTGAGGCATTGGGTAACAAATTGGTTAAAATTCTTGAAGGAAGAGGTCCTTTTGTGGCATTGCACTTGAGATATGAGATGGACATGCTGGCTTTTTCTGGCTGTACTCATGGTTGCTCCATGGAAGAAGCAGAAGAGCTCAAGAGGATGAGGTTTGCAGCTGTGAACCATTATTCTTATTGGTTCCTCTATTTAATAAATGTAGAGTAAGGTTATATTTGGGTTGTTAAATTTATGTAGTCAATTTTATTGTCTGTCTACTTGACTTTGATGTAAGCTGATGATATAGCTTGGATAGGCCAACAGTGTCTCATAATAGAGAAAAAAGGAAAAGCTAGACAGTTTTAATGCAAGTGGCATATCACATCTCATTTAAGTATTTGAGTCTTTGTGATGTACTAAGATTTAATGGAATGCTTTGTAGTGAAAAAGGGCATCTTTCACATGGCTCTCGCCACTACGGGATCTGGCGAGGGTTAGATGTATGCAGCTTTACCTCTGTGTTGTTTCCATGTTTTAACTCTGTGACATCCAAGTCATAATGAAACCACCTTACCATTGTGCCAAGGTCTGCCTTCAAGCTGAACGCTTTGTAGTGGTGTAGTTGTATTAAATTTTATGATGAAGAAAAACATACTTAAGAAGAATACTTGCTGAAAAGCCCTATAATAAGCTTTTCCTCCATCATTATCCTGGATATTTGATGTTAGAGAGGTCATCTACATACTTTATGTATGCTAGTTACCATACTTGATGACAACCATGGAAGAAGAATTTCTGTATCTTTTTTAAGTATTTATTTTCGTACCTCTTTCAATTCTCTGCGGCCTCACATCATGTCTACCACACAATGACATATAATCATAGGCAATACTTATTCAATCGCTTGAGGTATCAAATTGCTAATCAGGATTCTTGCCTTTTTGGTTCTAAAGTTCTTTGGGCTTTATTCTAGTTTTGTTAATATCCAAGCATTCTTGTGCATGCTCTTTGTTCTCTTGTTTAACCACTATCTTCTCAATTTTGATAAGCTCCAAGCTTCTTCTTTCTACTTGATGCACATTTTTTTTAACTATATTTTCATTGCATCCTTGACCTTTTTTGTCTTAATTGCATCAGATTTGTTTTCCTTGATTATTTTTGGTTGTTTCACCATATTGGTTTTATTTCGACCTTCAGCCTCCCTATAACTAGGCTTTTCTCTATTACGAAACCTCAGGCAACTAGCTTACTACAAACCAATTCTTTTATATTATTAGTTCTTGTGTTATATTTCAATACACTTCAATATCTTAGCATGCCTCAATCCATGTGCAGTGGATATATTATATATATATATACTAATCCATTGACAATTAAAAGTTCTGTCAATTGTGTTGTAATTTTTAAATGTGTACTGAATTTATAAATAAAATTAGTGAAAGCAATTGCACATGTCATCATTCTCTCAGTTCAAATGGATAGAGATTGTTGTTCATTTTCCGTTATCTAACTTGTTGGGGACTAAGGCTAGGGTCTCTAGTTTAATTCTTCAAGTGTTCTTTCTTTTAATACAACCTATTCCATTTCTCTTTTGGATCCTGTTTGATGTACCACACTCCCAAATTAATGATTCATCCTGGGTTTTAGATTCATTGTGTTATTTTTTGAACCAGATCTGGGATTCATTTCGGCAAAAACCTTTAAGTTTGGAGTAAGATATATAACAAACCACAACCTAGGTTGATTAGTTGATTACTTACATGTGAAATTATTAACAATGGAATGTATCCTTTGTATAATATTCTGAGTTCTGCAAATAATATTTGACAACCAGCACAAAGTAATTTACTAGGGCTTTTTTATGTGTATACCCTTAAAAATATCTGAAATTGCATATATATCTATGCAGATTCACTATTTACATGTATACCTTATAATTATTTCTATTTGCATGTATATCCTTATAAATATATAAAATTGCATGTTGACCCTCGCATATTTGCTTTTTATCTATATACCATTACAAATTATTCTTTTTCTGTACATCCCTCATAGTTTCTCTATTCATGTGTACATTCTTGTAAATTATTTCTTTTTGCACATCTTATTAACATACATGCAAATAGTAAATTTGCAAGGTATACATGTATTTTCAGGTATTTACAAGGATATATGTAACAAGAAATAATTATACATGCAAATAGTGAACTTGCAAGGGTATATGTACAATTACAGATGTTTATAAGGGTATTCATGCAAAACACCAAAATTTTTTAAAATAAAAGCAAAGAAACACCATTATAGAGAGGTAGTGATCTAGGCTGCACAGGATAATAGCCATGTTCTATGGCAAGTAAGAAACTGATAAGCCTCCAAGATGAGATGGAAATTGGAAAACTAAGGGAATATGAAGAGAGTAATAGAAGGTCAAAATGAAAAATGAAGGAAATAAAACAAAGGGACAAAAGGAAGGTCGTTTCCTGTAGCAAAAGGACTGCTTGGAAGGTTGCTTGTTTAGTCTTTTGTGTCTCACAGAGAAAAGATGGTTGTCAGGACGCCACGTGCTTTCATGTCTAACACTACCAAAGAAATGGAGCAGCAACTGAAAGGCAGATAAAGGGCAGCTGGATTTTTTTCACTTTGATCTTAATATCTAGAACTTGGTCATATTTTAACTCTGTTAACCCTTCTAGTTGGTCTGTGGCCTTCCTTGAGTGAGTAATGGTAATAGAAGGGAAAAAGAGTTATGCTGGTCACAGGTGGGGGAAAATATGAAGTAATGCTGAGAGAGATTATACACTGTGGTAGCTTTTGCTTTTTTGCATAGCTCTATCCGTTGTTTGGTATAAATTTAAAACTTTAAAAGCAGCAATGTATCTTTGAGAGTTGCCACACTATTTACTGTTCTGTCGAAGGTTCTTTGTCTCAGTGTTGGGCTTGTGCTGGTACCTTGCTGGCGCAATACAGTATGGTAAGATATCTGCCAGTATTAAAAAAAACACTAAAATGCTGGAGTTGGCATAGCACCTGTATCATGTATTGGTACATTGATGTATTGAGCCTCCATGCTGTACCAGTTCCCTACTTGGTCAATATGGCATGCCTTGTATCGGCTGGTACAGGTCAATACTGAAAATATGGACACTAACATTAGGTGACTGTTTTAAACAATGGATTATATCTGATCAACTCACATATCTCCTTTCGAAAAGGTTCCAAAGTAAGAAAGTATGATGATATCAAATTCTGAAGGATCAGGGTAGCTGTGGATCCCATATTCCCAATTTTTCAGGAAAATGAAAAATCACCTTCTTTGCCAGATTCTGTTATCCAAACTTCTAGGAATTTGGTCAGCTGGGGGCATCAGCAGCTCCCTAAGATTCCTTGGAACTTCTCTTTTATTATGTTATCTTCCTTTGACAACTGTTCTTGGGTGCACACATTGCAGGTATCTGTCACGTAGCATGTAAACAGAGCCCTTAAGCTCACCCACCTTTTGTGCTGGAAAAGAACTTCTGCTAGATTACTTTCTGAAGGACTACCCAATATTCTTCCATTGATTAACTTGCTGTGCTTGTTCAGGTATGCATATCCATGGTGGCGAGAGAAAGAGATAGACTCTGAGGCTAAGCGACTGCAAGGTTTGTGTCCTCTTACACCAGAGGAGACTGCACTAGTCTTAATGGCTTTGGGCTTCAAGAACAATACTCAGATCTACATTGCTTCGGGTGAGATATATGGCAGTGATCGGAGGCTCACATCATTACGAGCTGCATTTCCAAAACTTGTAAGGTCTTTTTACCACATAATGCAAGCTTCTATGGTTATAACTTATGTTCTTTGGTTTTTGAGAAAAAAGTAACAAGTTTCTCTATGGATTCTAAATAGCATTTTTGCTGTTCAGAAATCCAGGTTATATCTAATATTACTGTGACAATTTTCCTCATTTATTGGGACCAAGCTTTGAATTGTTGTTCCATTTTAGCAATGCATCAAGACTTGGTATTTTTTGATATTATTTGCAATATTCAGTTCCTCTACTGATTCACCTTCTTCCATGCGCTGTGTTTAATTGATGATTGTTCATTGTTCATTTTCAGGTGAGAAAGGAGATGCTACTTGACCGAGAGGATCTGCGTCAATTTCAGAATCACTCTTCCCAGATGGCTGCTTTGGATTACATGGTCTCTGTAGCTAGTGATGTTTTTGTTCCCACATATGATGGGAACATGGCAAAGGTTGTTGAAGGCCACCGCAGGTTTGATTACCTATATTGGTCGTGCCAATTTCCTAAGTGTCCTAAAATTTCTAACCTCTACATTTTTTAGGAGAATGTGACTGGTGCTTGACATGGTCTAACGCTTTTGATGTTTTGGCAGGTACCTTGGGTTCAAGAAGAGTATTTTGCTGGACCGCAAAAAATTAGTTGAACTTGTTGACTTGCACAGAAATAAGGCACTTACCTGGGATGCGTTTGTGCCTGCTGTTAGACAGGCTCATGAGGGGAGATCTGGGCAGCCAGCCTGCAGGAAAGTTGTAAAGGACAAGCCAAAGGAGGAAGATTACTTCTATGCGAACCCTCATGAGTGCTTGGTTAATGTAACAGAATGTCACAGACCCGGAAATTCAAGTGCTGTTGGATGAGGTCTATGAGCAATCAACCTGAAATTTGTGAGATCAAGGCCATACAGCCTGCCAAGGTCCCTGGATGCATGGACTGCCAATTCCAGCAAATCATTCATTCTGAGCATTATTTGTTGAAGAATACCAGCACCAATAAAAGCAAATGGGATTCTTCGGTGCTCTGCAGTTGCTGCTGGCGCTGTCCTGTGTTATTTGTTTGTCATGCCAACGCAACATGGCTGATGTCTTTCCTGTAATAGTAATTTTGCTGATGGTGGGCATTTAGAATCCACTGATGCAAGGACCCTGCCCAGGTCCCATGTTGCATCTTTTCAAATATTCTTAGGTGTTTGAAAATTGAGTTAAAAGTCCTGGATGAAGGAAATAGTGGCCTCAGCAGCTTGGTTGCTGGCACCGAGTGCTGGAATATTTGAAGGTTGGAACAAAGGTACCACCTTTCTCATTGTTTGGATGTTCTTTGTTATTTTTAAAGAGAAAAGAGAATGCTTAGAAGCCAATGCATCATCCAATTCTTTGTTTATTGTTTTTTTTTTATTTAAAAAGAAATGCTTCCGTTTGGCATCAAAATGTTAGCAAGCTCAGAACAAGGCTAGTCAGAGTGCAGGTAAGGGACGTAATTTTTCTAGTTTAATTGGCTGCGGCTGGCGACATAGTCGAACGCCCTTGAAAGAGTACAGCTTCTTGTTTGTATGCATCAGGTAAAATGACTTGTTGGTACTACATCAGCCTAAACAGCTGAAGAGGTTTTTGCTTGCGTGTATGCTAATGGTGTTATAGACATGATCCAAGAATTTAGCATTAATCCAAATGATAACTTTATTAGAAAGTAGAAGACTGCTTTGTATGAAAGATAATACAACAAGAATAATAAAACCTTAATTCCAACTAGTTGGCTTTGGTTACACGATTTTTTTTAATCCATTCTTACCCACATTACTAGGTTTAAAATCATGTTTTCTGCAAAATACAATTTTTTTTTTTTTTTTTTCACTTTCTTGAATATAATTTTTGGTTTATATCTCTCTCTATTTTTTTTTTTCGAAGTGTGAAAGATAATGAAATTGCAAATTTTGTTGTAAAGAGTTCTTTGACCAACCCCTACAGCATAAATAGTTCCCATCTTGCATGTTCCGGGTCTTCTTCACCTAGCTTTGGCGCTTCAGCTGCTGGTAGCTTTGCGTCCATGATGCATCTGAGCTGAAGGAAAAATACAGGTCTTTTACCTATTTTAGCACCATTACTTGTTCAGCTGGAAAAAAACTCTGTTTGGATCACTAAAGGATGATCTGAAATGCTTGCAGTCTACTATGATTCTTGTCTCAGGTGCCAGGCCGACTCTGTTGATGGACAAAATTATTTTTTTGATTTTAATGCATAAACTAATGGTTATGTGAAAATGGATCTTCAATTATGAAATACCAATGCATGCAGACATGGGTATGAGTCTGAAAGCATAATGCAGGCATCATCCTGCTTGGATTCCCAGCAGATAATTTCTCTTTGCTCCCCAACTAAACCCAGCTCCTTGAGCATAATACAAAAATGATTTAAGGATAACCATGAATTCCCTGTTTATGAAAAAAATATCAACAGAAGCATTTAAATTTTTTGCTGTTTTTCATAAACATGACTGCAAGGTAAGACTAGGCCTACTGAGATCAGCTTAATGAACCCTGCTTTGAGAGCTCTTCCTATCATTGCAATGCTTTTTGGCGCATGCAAGCTTCAGAAAATTTATAAAGGGATTAAACTGAGGCTTGAACCTTCTTCCACGTAGATTTAAAAAAAAAAAAAAAGAATACATAAAAAGTTAAAATGAAACTAGTAAGCATTAAATTAACTAGAAGTTGATGCAATGTAATATTTCAAAGGACTGGTAGTACTTGCATTGCTGGTGATGAAATCTAATTAACTTGAATGGTCATTTACAACAATTGGCATATCATGCACAACAATTGATCAAGGATGCAAGATTTAATGCATATTATATATTATATTACATTTTATTTATATTTTATTATATATTTTTTTTATCTTTTAAGTTGTTATCATTTTTTAAGCTAGAATATGAAATATTTTATTAAAAAGTAAGATTTTTTCTGTAAAATCATTCTAAAAATATTGAATATTAAAATATTAAAAAATAAAATATACATCATATATTGTATTATTTAAATATTAAATAATATTTATAACATAAATAATATTAACTATATATTATAAATTATTGAAATATAATAAGTTAATATACAAAAAGGTCATAAATATTATTAATTTTAATTTAATATTTATATATTATTATATAAATATATAATAGAGTTTAAAATACTAAAAATTATATTTAATATTAAATTTAACATTAATACAATATATTATAAATATTTAAATATTATTAAGTATTTATTAAATATATAATTACATTAATATATTTACATGAGAGTATCAAATCTTAAATATTCATCTTCTATAAGAAAACTAGATTATTATAATTTATAATAATATTAGTTTAATAATAATTAAATATTATTTATTAGGTTATTATGTCTAACTGCCGATAATTTAAGATTACGGCGGTGGACCACCGAACAAACGTCCTTGGATTCAAAATGGCAGCGAACGATGGGAGCGAAATCTAGACAGCAGACGTGTGCTTATTGCCTCAGAGAAATGATAAAAAAATTCCAATAAAATCGGTCCCGGCGCCCATTTTCCTTCCCGCAGGTGTCCCACCCTCAAGTTGGTCGAATCCGCTTTAGATCCCGCGCTCTCCCCTCCCCTCTTCTCTTCCGGTCCCCAATTAAGAGGCTGAAAGTCCAAAACCCTAACCCTAAACCCCTTATGCCTCATCTTCTCCTCTCTCTCCTCCCCTTCTAGTTCTCTGGGTTTTGGTCACTCTCCGTCGACCGTAGCGGCGGCAGAGGCGTAAGCGATGTATCTTTACAGCCTGACACTCCAGCGGGCGACGGGTGTGGTGTCTGCTATCAATGGGAGCTTCGTCGGCGGCAAGACCCAGGAGATCGTGGTGGCCCGGGGCAAGACCCTGGAGCTCCTCCGTCCTGACGACTCGGGCAAGATCCAGACCCTCCACTGCGTCGAGGTCTTCGGCGCCATACGCTCCCTCGCCCAGTTCCGACTCACGGGCTCCCAGAAGGACTACGTCGTCGTCGGTTCCGACTCCGGCCGCATCGTCATCCTCGAGTACAGCAAGGAGAAGAACTCCTTCGACAAGGTCCATCAGGAGACCTTTGGCAAGTCCGGCTGCCGCCGCATCGTCCCCGGCCAGTATCTCGCCGTCGACCCCAAGGGTCGCGCCGTTATGATCGCGGCCTGCGAAAAGCAGAAGCTTGTCTACGTCCTCAACCGTGACACCGCCGCCCACCTCACCATCTCCTCCCCCCTCGAGGCCCACAAGTCCCACACTATCACATATTCGATTGCCGGCGTCGACTGCGGTTTTGACAACCCCGTCTTCGCAGCAATCGAGCTTGACTACTCTGAGGCCGACCAGGATTCCACTGGCCAGGCTGCCGCCGAGGCCCAGAAGCACCTCACCTTCTATGAGCTGGACCTTGGCCTCAACCACGTCTCCCGCAAGTGGACTGAGCCCATCGACAACGGCGCCAACCTCCTTGTCACTGTCCCTGGCGGTGGCGATGGCCCCAGTGGCGTCCTTGTCTGCGCCGAGAACTTCGTCATCTACAAGAACCAGGGCCACCCGGATGTCCGTGCTGTCATCCCTCGGCGGGCCGACCTCCCTGCTGAGCGTGGTGTCCTGATTGTCTCAGCGGCCACCCACCGCCAGAAGTCCATGTTCTTCTTTCTCCTCCAGACTGAATACGGAGACATCTTCAAGGTCACCATTGACTATGAGGGCGACCGGGTCACAGAGCTCAAGATCAAATACTTCGACACCATACCGGTCACCTCCTCCATGTGTGTCCTTAAGGCAGGGTTCCTATTTGCTGCATCAGAGTTTGGGAACCATGCGCTGTACCAGTTCCAGGCCATTGGAGATGGGGATGATGTGGAGGCTTCATCTGCTACACTGATGGAGACTGAGGAGGGATTCCAGCCAGTGTTCTTCCATCCCCGGGGATTGAAGAATTTGGTGAGGATCGACCACATTGAGAGCCTTATGCCCATCATGGACATGAAGGTGATGAACCTATTTGAGGAGGAGACTCCCCAGGTATTCACTCTCTGCGGAAGGGGGCCGCGGTCATCTATGCGAATCCTAAGGCCTGGGCTGGCAATCAGTGAGATGGCCGTGTCGCAGCTTCCAGGTGTGCCAAATGCAGTATGGACCGTGAAGAAGAATGTGAATGATGAGTTTGACGCTTACATTGTTGTGTCCTTTGCAAATGCAACTCTGGTGCTTTCTATTGGTGAGACTGTTGAAGAAGTCAGTGATAGTGGGTTCCTTGATACAACCCCTTCACTTGCAGTGTCGTTGCTTGGTGATGATTCTCTGATGCAGGTTCATCCCAATGGAATCAGGCACATCAGGGAGGACGGTCGTATCAATGAGTGGAAGACACCCGGGAAGAAGACCATCGTGAAGGTTGGGTCAAATAGGCTTCAGGTTGTGATTGCTCTGAGTGGAGGAGAGCTTATATACTTTGAGATGGATATGACAGGCCAGTTGATGGAGGTGGAGAAGCATGAGATGCCTGGGGATGTAGCTTGTCTGGACATTGCACCAGTTCCTGAAGGCAGGCAGAGGTCCCGTTTCCTTGCAGTTGGTTCATATGATAACACAATTCGTATACTGTCATTGGATCCTGATGACTGTATGCAGATTTTGAGTGTCCAGAGTGTGTCATCACCTCCTGAATCCCTTCTGCTACTTGAAGTTCAGGCTTCTACTGGAGGAGAAGATGGTGCAGATCATCCAGCTAGTGTCTTTCTAAATGCTGGGTTGCAGAATGGTGTTCTTTTCCGGACTGTTGTTGATATGGTTACTGGTCAGCTCTCAGATACACGGTCGCGTTTCTTGGGTCTGAGGGCTCCCAAACTCTTCTCTGCTATAGTAAGGGGCCGGCAGGCAATGCTTTGCCTGTCTAGTAGGCCCTGGCTTGGTTATATACATCAGGGACATTTCTTGTTAACTCCTCTTTCATATGAAACACTAGAATATGCTGCATCATTTTCTTCTGATCAGTGTGCTGAAGGTGTTGTCGCGGTTGCTGGAGATGCTTTAAGGATCTTCACTATCGAGCGGTTGGGAGAGACATTTAATGAAACTGTCATTCCTTTACGATACACACCAAGGAAGTTTGTGCTACAGCCCAAGCGAAAAAACTTAATTATCATTGAAAGTGATCAAGGAGCATTCACTGCAGAAGAACGGGAAGCTGCAAGGAAGGAATGCTTGGAAGCAGCCAAAATGGGTGACAATGGAAATCCAAATAATGGGAAAGAAATGGAGAATGGTGGTGGTGGTGGTGGTGATGAAGATGTGGAGGATCCTCTTTCTGACGAGCAATATGGTTACCCAAAGGCAGAGGCAGATAGGTGGGCATCTTGCATCAGGGTTCTGGATCCGAGAACAGGAAATACAACTTGTCTGTTAGAACTGCAGGATAACGAGGCTGCATTTAGTGTTTGTACTGTGAACTTTCATGATAAGGAGTATGGGACTCTCCTGGCTGTTGGTACAGCAAAGGGGTTGCAGTTCTGGCCCAGAAGGAGTCTTGTTGCTGGATTCATTCACATTTATAAGTTTGTGGATGAAGGGAGATCTATTGAGCTTGTGCATAAGACACAAGTAGAGGGAGTTCCTCTTGCATTGTGTCAGTTACAAGGGAGACTACTTGCTGGAATTGGACCAGTACTCAGATTGTATGATCTGGGTAGGAGGAGATTGTTGAGGAAGTGTGAGAACAAGCTGTTCCCCAGTACAATTGTCTCTATTCATACATACCGTGATAGGATTTATGTTGGAGACATCCAAGAGGTATGGCTTACTTTGTTTCTTTATTTTTGGTAGTTTAGTTTGTTTAGAGTTTGGAAGGTCTTAATTGGTGCACATGGTGATGAACTAGTTAGTACAATTGCACATAGTTATGACATCAGCACATTCTTGTTTTGTTTGCCACCATTATCTTGTTGCTCAACATTGAAACCTCAAAATTTAATAGTTTTATATTTCCTTGTTCATTACTGAATTCTGTGTACAAAAACATGATTGGAAGTGTAAATGCTCCTTTCCTTTCCAAACAATGTAACCTTTTAGTTTTCTTGACAATTGTAATTTTGTGTCAACACAAAAGTATATGCTACAAGGGTTTTCTATGTCTGGCAAAGAACAATAAAATAGATATGTAAACTAAAAGGTTTGCAGGTCAATGGGGCACTGAATTTCTTGATTTAGCTGGTATAATGAGCTAGGTTGCAATTGTTTTTATCTATCCACGTTGTGTTGCAGTGATAGAATTATTTCTTTGGTGAATGAAGGTGAATTTGAGTCAGTTTTATGTTTCAATATCTAATGCATGTTGGTTCAATTTGTCAAACTATTTCCTTATTCAGTACTAAATTTGTGCATAAAACATGATTGGAAGTTTAAATGCTCCTTTCTTTTTAAACAATGTTAACCTTCTAGTTTTGCTGAGAATGGTAATGTTGTGCAAAAGCAAAAGCACATACTGCAATGAGTTTTCCAGTGTCTGTCAAAGAACAATGAAATGACTATGTAAATTAAAAGGACTGCAGGACAATAAGGGGTTGAATTTATAAATAATAGCCAGTATCATTAGCTAGGTTTCTATTATTTTTTGCATAGAAGTTCAGTTGCAGTGATATAATTTAATTTGCTTGTGACTGAGGTTGAATTCAAGTTGGTTATATGTTCCATTATGTTACTTATGTTTGTCAAGTTTGTCAAACCATGAAAGTTTTTTGCGATACATCATGATGAGTATTTAAGGAAAAAGGGATTAGAATATCTATATGCCTCAAATCTAGACAAACTAGGTAAAAAAATGGGAATTTTTTCCCCATTATTTCATGTAGGAAAATGATTTTCTTGATCAGGAGATGCTTGGCAAAGTTGACCTGAAAAGCCAACATCTCATTCATGGCAATAAGAAAGAAAAAGGCACAGTATCTTATTACCTGTTATTGTCGTCATTGTTAGATCTCTCATTTGTTGCAAGGTAATGAGACACCTATGATGCGCATAGAATTGAACAGCCGATGGTTGGCAAGCACCATTAATTTTATGAACATGCAATATGATCTGTTACGAATAAGGTTGGCCGTACTGGGAATCGATATGATTCGGTATGAAATGTACTGTATTGAACCGGTGGCGTACCAGTCTAGTAGACCAAGGGGCCACAAGCCATGAACCATCCCGAATCGAGCTGAATTGCAAACAAATCACTATTTCCTATCTGTCAGGAAAGAAAACAGTAATAATATTCAAATTCTGAATGGTTGGATTCTCCTAATCTCAGGCTTGAAATTACGCAAAGCTCCCTTGAACTATGAGAAAAGCCATCTAATGTCAGCAAACAACAAGCTTGTTACCAAACAAGACTTCTTTGAAGTCCAATTGAGGCTCAATTAAAAGAGGTTTATTCCTAAATTCCCAACCATTTGGTTTCTTTTGTTGTGTAAAACTGGGTTATTATTTAATTTTTTGGTAGATTGTACCTTAAACCATCCTTGGTGAGGTCAATGTATACCCTTTGCTAAAGATGGGAGATACATTGGTACATTCTTTCTCAATCTTCTGTTTTTGGTCTTTGTAAGCAATTTATTTATTTGCAAAATGTGTTCTTGTCTTGAAATCAAGGGTAATATGTGTTAGCTCTAGCATTGCCTTCTGCACTCAGGCCAAGATGCCATGATCTTCTTAACATGAGTTGTGTAACCTTCGTCAGAGTGATTTGATGGAGAACATGATCCTTGGACTTCCCAATAAAGAAGGAAAGTAGGTATTAGTGATTCACAATGATTTAATTAAGATCATCAGACATCCTAACTGTTATGCAGTCACCTTCCTTGCCATCTCTATACTTAGAATTTCCTCTATTTCTTTGATATGAAATTCTGGGAGTTGCTGCTATCATGATCACCTGAACCAACTTTCTTTGTGAGTTATCGTTGTTTAGAAGATACTGGTGCACTCTTGGCTTCACAATGATTATAAAACTCACAACAGGAAGTTCTGCTTTTCTCACTGACTGTTCTATCCCATGATTTTTTCAGTTCTTTTTGATTTCTTGAAGAAGGCAGGTCAATCTTACACTGCAGAATCAGTGTAAACATACAAGTAGAAGAGACTGAGATGGATCATTTAGGGTATCTCCACTTATCAATAACTATCTGTCCTTCACAATGCTCTATGTCAAGATTTTGTGAACCTTTAGCAATCAAAGGTGGAGGTTGTGATGGAGGGGTTGAATTTTTGGATGCAATCTTCCAATAACGAGATCAAGTTTGGCACTTGCACTTATGATTCGTTGATTTGGTAGGACTTTCACTCATGTGATGGGATTTAAACTGGACTCAAAACTCATAGGTTTTAGTTGGATCTTCTCTATTTTCTTTCTGAAGCGAACTTTATTGGTTGAATTTGTTTCTACTACAAAAAAAAGCATGCTCAAATACATAAGAAGGTACAGATGATGTTTCAGATTAGATGCTCTGAGAGAGAGTAATGATTTAAAGAAAAGAGCGGGAAAAAAGGAAAGAAACAGAAAAAAGGTGCAGAAAAAGCATGTGTTTAGATCTGATTGCTTTTTTGGTTCTTTGCACAAAAGATCTGTTGTCATTTCTAATTTCATTCAGGTTTAGCTGTAGAAAATTTCTGTTAAAGAAGGGAAATGTTGTGAAGAAGGAGCTTAGGGGTTCACCTATAACAACATCTTATTTTTGTAAACTCCAAGAGATGGGGCGTCACGATTTTTCCATAGAATAGGATGTGCTAGCATCCTGCCTCGTCCAAATACCTAAGATGGAAGATGTTCCAAGATATGCTGATTGGGATGCTAGATGATGGAAGGACAGTTCCATCCTAATACTTGGGTTAACCCATTCTGGCATCTCATGAGACATTCTGTCAAGATTTGAAATCAGATCTAAATCTACCTAGTACACGCCACCAAAGCTTTTCTCTAGTTGAAATGGGGCTGAACATACTAAACCAGCATTTAGATTCTTTTTTTCTATTTTTTGAATGATTATGTCTATGAAAGGTTCTGCTTGGCTGGGATATCCTAATATTCTTAACTTGAATTTAGAATGTTGGATGTATACCAAGGCTATATCCATAACTAAGCCATGTATGATTGTGAAACTTTGTATGAGGAAGTTAAGTGCCCATATGGTAAAATAAATCTTGGAAGTGTTTTGCATCATTAAGCTCCTTTGTGATCTTAAAAGTGTGTTGTTTTCATTCAATTTATTATTTATTTTTTTTAGTGATTATTTTGCAGTACGATGAATTGCAATATGTTCCTTTAATGTGCAATTTGTGTCTATAGATGAATTTTCAGCATTAAAATTTGACCCTCTTCCCATTTGTCTAAACTGATTAAAACTCTCGTAGAACCTCTGAAGTTGCTTGCTGAATGCATGTGTAAATTTCTTTGTATGTTTTTCTATTCATGAGTGAGCCTTTAGGTGTTATGCAAGTAATTAATCTTGGGGATTGCTAGAAATTTGGTGCCATATATGGAGTTGAGATGCCTGGTTGTCAGCAGGTCGCGGTCTGTAAAGTCAACCTCAGTGTGATATTAAATACTCGTGCAAACCTTTGTAAG
The DNA here is from genome assembly GCA_017589505.3 of Metroxylon sagu. Lineage (NCBI taxonomy): Eukaryota > Viridiplantae > Streptophyta > Magnoliopsida > Arecales > Arecaceae > Metroxylon > Metroxylon sagu. Next base: position 988,852 of record JACVBY030000640.1, on the reverse strand, counting down.
GGTAAACATCAAGTTACTCTGTACCAAAACAAACAAACACACACACACACACACACACACACACACACACACACATCAAGTTAATTTTTACCATGACCATCCATCCTTTTTCCAACTATTTGGCATTGGCTTTATGTATCCTATCTTATTTAGAGATTCAGTTAATTTTCATTGGACTTGTAATATTTGTATGCTTGTGCATGTTTATGTACATGTGTTATCTTGTTATTCAAATACGTGTTTGAAGCTTCTTTATGTTTCTAATTACTTCAGCATTTTTTGTGTAGTCTTTCCATTATTGCAAGTACAGACGAGACGAAAATCAACTGTACATATTTGCAGATGATTGTGTTCCCAGGTGGCTTACCGCGTCACACCACATAGATTTTGACACCATGGCAGGATCAGACAAGTTTGGAAATGTATACTTTGTTAGACTGCCACAAGATGTATCAGATGAGATTGAAGAAGATCCCACAGGAGGCAAGATAAAGTGGGAGCAGGGGAAGTTGAATGGTGCTCCAAATAAAGTGGAGGAGATTGTGCAGTTTCATGTAGGTGATGTTGTTACATGCTTGCAGAAAGCCTCGCTCATACCTGGAGGGGGTGAATGTGTCATATATGGGACTGTCATGGGCAGTTTAGGGGCATTACTTGCATTCACCTCCAGGGAAGATGTGGATTTCTTTTCTCATTTAGAAATGCACATGAGGCAAGAACATCCACCATTGTGCGGTAGGGATCACATGACCTTCAGATCTGCTTATTTCCCAGTCAAGGTGAGTTCTTTTTCAGCTTGTACAGCCTGTTTTATTTGTTTGTGCCTTAGAAGTAGCCGTACCATATGTAGCTTCAGTACTGGGTACTTCGCATTTTTATGTTGGTCCTGTAGTTTACTGCAAGTCTACGATGGGAAACACAACATATAGCAGTTCTTCGAAGAGTTTAGAAAATGGTCTGGGTAGGACTCTTTTGGGCCCAGATCTTGACTAAGAACCACAACATATCCATCTCTGTTTCTTTAATCCATCTTTGTTTCTTTAATCCTAACTGATCCTTTTGGAGAAGGAACTATTAAGATGCACCATAGTTACTATGCTGTGATGCTATTTGTAGTCAGTGTGTGTACTAAAAGTACTTTGATATCGCACTTGTGACACCTTTCAATTTGATCCTTTCCATAAGTACTTATCACATGCTGCAGCATTGTGTTACAATAACTCTCGAGGATTTTGTGCACCCCTGTTTTTTGAGCTACTTTATATTCCATTTTCAATTTTTTGGAAGCCTGCATATGTAAGAAGATCCACTAAAATTATTATCATGCATGTAGTCGGACACCACGCACTTGTTTCCTCTTCCTGTTGGGCTTCAATTGACAGTTGTTTATCTGATGCAATGATTCTGCAGGACGTAATTGATGGCGATCTCTGTGAGCAGTTTCCAACCCTTCCTCCTGATTTGCAAAGGAAGATTGCTGATGAACTGGATAGGACGCCTGGAGAAATACTGAAGAAACTAGAAGAATTCAGAAATAAAATTATTTGAGAAAGCTGCAAGAATGAATAGCCATGCATTTCCACCAATGCGCTGTGCGCTTCTTTGTAGCCGTATTTACTGCATCAGTTTATCTGGATTATTACATTCATCAATGAGGTCAGCAGCTGTATTTGATTTTGGAGTCTCTGCTGGGCCATGACCGAAATCCTAGTCACCTGTGAGATGAAGATTGAAGCTTTTAATCTGCATTTAACTACTACTTTTTTTTCCCCCTGTTTGATGCTGAGGGCGCCTAGGTCTCTGTGTATGGCATATTAACAACAACATGCTGCTACGTTACAGTTACTGATGATTTGCAGCTCTCACCTAAAAGCTAGTAAGTAGTTTTGGAATCTGTTTCTATGTGATCTTCATATATGCTGTACTAACCTTTCCTCTTGAAGTAGTAGTTTTCATTTCCAATTGTGGGCTTTGGCTTTTATTTTCAAGCTTCAATTATTGATTTACTTGAGCTTTCGAGTTTCCTATTCAAAATTCTTGGTTATGCTTTTAGTGATTATCAGATATGCCTGTAAGACTGGTTCGTGTGACCAATTAATCTGGACGGTAGAAGCTTTTGTATTAGAGGAAGAAATGGTGGTAAGATGGATGTTTTCATAAACAACCTATTGTCTTTTTTGTTATTATGATCTGTCTTCCAGTGCTAATTATCAGCTCTCATTGTATAAAGGGTTTTTTTTTGGTATATATTGGAACATGAAATTTGATATATACTCCTTGATGCTGCACTTATTGTAATATATTTTTCATAGGAATGTATTTTTGAGTTCTCTGACGAGAAGATAATGTCCTACTAGATTTTAAATAACTTTTGTCACGAGGACTACGTCTGCATGCCTCTATTGAGTTGCAAGTAGTGGCAAAACTAATATGATAAACAGAATATTTTGCGAAATATTAAGCGACCAAGCTCGCGGTAATTGGGTTGGAGAGTATTTTGCAAAACTCCAAAGTGCTAGGCGCCAAAGTCTCGGACGGTGCAGTCCGGTCCGGTCCAGTCTTCGTACCTGCCATGTTGAATGAAATCATGCGAGGGTCTTACACGCGGACGGCCCGCGAGAATTCGGACGGAAAATAATTTCTTAATATAAAATCATCCAAGATCCAAAATCCAAAACTAGGAGAGAAGCCCTCCCTCCCTCCTTCTTCGTCATCGATTTCTTTTGTCGCCGCGGACTACCTGGTGGACCGGTCCTCGCCGCCTTCAAACCCAACCTCCGCATCACCTCCACTTCCTCCGCCTCCGCCCGGCCTCTCCCTCCCCAACCTTTGCCGCATTGCCCCCTTCGTCCTCGCCGCCTCCAATCACGGGGATGGGGAAAACTCTTCCTGTTTTTTTTTTTTTCATGCGGCACTTAGACTCCTTCCAAGTCAGCCTACTACTGCAGCAGAGAGTAGCCTATAGCGCTTCCGGATTGTAAATAATTGAAAAAACGCATCGAGTTACTATCAATAGTCTTCCTTTTTGGTGCGCTCTTGATATTCCTATCACACGGTGCGCTCTTGATATTCCTCTTGATATTTCTATCACACGTTGATATTCCTCTTGATATTTCTATCACACGCCCGTTGGGTCTAATAGTACAGGGTACTACCAGTAGCCGTCTCTTTCAGGACTATTCCTAGATGAGCACAATAGAAATCTCTTTCAAGAGATGCAAACTCACACGGCCTCCCTCCTATAGCCTCTCCTTTCAGGACTATCCCTAGATGAGCACAATAGAAATCAAGAGATGCAAACTCACACGGCCTCCCTCCTAGAGTGGATCTGCATGCCCAGATCTGTGATGCTTTCACACACCAGATCTGTGATGCCTTCACACATCAAGCCCTAATGCACAAACACAGCATATACGGAAAAACTTTCCAACCCATTTTATTTCCTTAAAGTAGGAATATAAGGCCGTACAAATGGTAAGACACAACCCTCAATAATTGTCTCACAACCCTACCCACAAGCACTCAAGAAAGCCCTTCTTTTCCCCCTACCGGAACTCCACTCCAGTATAAGATGGCACCTTCTTTCCTAGCGTGCCTGCGGCCTTCTCTTCGTTGAGGTTCCTCTCTAACTCTCAAGTGGATGACGATGGGATTGATGATCGGTGCATCACCTGGGAGTCCTCTTGTATAGAGCCGCGTCTCCCCTTGAATCACGCCCAAATTTCCAACCAAACGAAGAGTTATCTGATTGATTTGAATCTCTGCAAATCATGTGCGCGCGGTGCTATCCGCCCTACTTAGTCCGTCCCGATTCTCCCGGCGAATATTCCGCACCACCCGCTCAATCATCGCGCCGCAATCTCCACGCTGGAATCTTCGAGTTCGTGGCGCGCCCGTGCGCCACCCAGTTGGATAAGGCCAAATTCCATCAGATTGGCCTTGGGGACGTGACAATCCTCCCCCACCTGAAGATGTCGACGCCCTCGTCGAGTTGCTCTCCAAGTAGGCCTTGATTACGTCCTCAAATCGCCACAGCTTCTCTGTCCGAATCCATGTAGCATCAGAAACTTCCTCCCCTTTCCACTGAATTAAAAATTTAGGGTACTTTTTCCTGCCGGTTCCCACCTCCCTTTGGGCTAAGACCCTTTCCACCTCCTTGTGTAACTCCTCTTGGACCACCGGAAACACCCGCTTCGGTCCCTGTTGTCTCCCCTCATCCGAGTCTTCATGATATGGTTTGAGAAAACTTACATGAAAAGTCAGATAAATTCGAAGTCGATCTGGCAACGCGAGCTGGTAAGCCATAGTGCCGACCCTCTTTACCACTTTAAAGGGTCCGTCAAACCTTGGCATCAACCCTTTGTGGTACTTGCGCTTGGCGGCCCTCCTCCAAATGTGGGGCGTGATCCGCAACATTACCAAGTCCCCAACATTGAACTCCAAGGGACGCCTCCGCAAGTCGGCTTGCTCCTTCATTCGCCACGCCGCCTTAGCATGGCTGTCTCGCGCCATTGTCCACAGCTCGGACTTGTCCCGCACAAACCTGTGTGTCGCGGGACAGTTCTCCTAGTCCTGCTGCGCAACTTCCACTGGCGATATGGGTTGGAACCCTAAGCACACCTTCGCTGGGCTAAAGGTTGTTACTGAGAATCGGTGTAGGTTGTAGGAAAACTGTGCCGCATCTAGCAACTCCAACCAGTTACGCTGACTTGCGGTCACAAAGTGCCGCAGGTACTCCTCCAATAGCGCATTCACTCGCTCGGTCTGGCCATCTGTTTGAGGATGGTAGGCGGTGGAAAACTTCAACTCGGACCCCATGAGTTGAAACAAGGTCGTCCAGAACTTGCCTGTGAACCGCCCATCTCGGTCGCTGACTATGTCGACCGGCATTCCAAAGACCTTCACCACACCTGCAAAGAAGAGAGATGCCGCTTGCTCGGCGGTGCAGGTGTGTGGCGCGGCCATGAACTGGAAAATCTGTCAACTACCACAAAGATTGTGTTCATTCCCCTCACCTCCGGGAAGCCTATAATAAAATCCATGGAAATGGATGCCCAAGGCTTCTTCGGAATTGGTAAAGGCTGGAGTAGACTCGCTTGCTTCCGCCGTTCGGTTTTGTCCATTTGACAAACCATGCACGTTCGAAGGTACGCCTCAATATCCTCTCGCATCTTCAGCCAATAGTAGTTTCGGAAGATCAGAGCGAACATCCTCTCCACACCAGGATGTCCGGCCCATCTGGAGTCATGGGTCTTTTTCAGCAACTCCCTCCGCAGCTTTACATTCTGTGGTATGACCATCCTACTGCCCGTCGTGAACAGTAGATCCCCTTCTATTCAGAATCGCCTCATTAGGCCGCTCACCACGTCTGCCTTCAACTTGGCATAACTGAGATCCTCCCTGGCTGCTTGGTGTACCCACTCCGGGAAAGATGATTGTAGGGTCGTCAGTGCTGCGACGTACTCTTAGACCTCCTTCCAACTAAGTGTGTTCGCCACCTGATTTTGTCTCCCCGGCCGGTGTACCCAATTAAAATCAAATTTGGCCAAGAATTCTTGCCATCGGGCCTGCTTAAGTGTGAGCTTTTTCTGAGTTTTGAAGTATGTGTTGGCCACATTATCGGTGACGATGGTGAACTTCATCCCGAGCAAGTAATGTCGCCACGCGTCCAAGCAATGAATGACAGTCGTTATCTCCTTCTCGTGGACTGAGTATCTCTGCTCAGCATCCTTGAACTTGCGACTCTCGTAGGCCACTGGATGCCTCATCTGTACCAAGACTCCTCCTAGGGCTCGGTCAGATGCATTTGTATGTACTTCAAAAGGGTGGTCAAAGTTAGGTAGCTGAAGAACTGGTTCGGAGGACACCACCATCTTCAGCTCATCGAAGGCTTCCTAACAAGACTCGGACCATTCCCACCGTTAGTCCTTCTTCAGCAGATCTGTCAGTGGGCTGACTCTTGCAAAATATCCTTGAATAAACCTCCGATAATAATTAGCTAAACCAAGAAAAGATCTCAGTTCGGTTACCTTGGTGGGAGTCGATCATTCCCGGATCCTTGGACCTTCTTCTCGTCCATCCGGATCTTCCCCTGGCTGACCCAGTGCTCCAAGAAGAGAACCTCCTGGCAGCAAAATTCACACTTTTCTTTTTTCACGAAGAGCTTGTGCTCCCTCAACCGTGAGAGAACACGCCATAAGTGGTCGACGTGCTGGGCTAACGTCTTGCTGTAGATTACTATGTCGTCAAGGTAGACGACCAAAAATTCATCCAGGAAGTCATAAAGAACGTTTGTCATCAAATTGCAGAAAGTGGCTGGTGCATTTGTGAGACCAAACGGCATGACAAGAAACTCAAATGATCCATACCTTGTCACGCACGTCGTCTTGGACTCATCTCCGGCTGCAATCCTCACCTGTCAATATCCGGAGTGCAGGTCGAGTTTGGTGAAGAACTCGGCCTTAGCCAACCGATCAAACAACTCTGCAGCGTTGGGCACCGGGTACTTATTCTTCACGGTGACCTTGTTCAGCGCCCGGTAGTCGATGCACATTCTCAACGAACCATCTTGTTTCCTCTGAAACAAAACTGGCGCACCATAAGGAGCCTTCGAGGGTTGGATCAGGCCCGAAGTCGCAATTCATCCAACTGCTTGCGTAGCTCAGCCAACTCTGAGGGTGACATTCGGTAGGGCGCCTTGACTGGTGGTAGCGCCCTTGGCTCCAACTCGATGCGGTGGTCAGTTTCTCTTCAGGGCGAAAGCTCCATAGGAAGCTCCGATGGCATGATGTCTACATACTCTTGCAACACCTCCCCGATCTCATCTGGCACTTCCGCCACCACATCTGGCTGGACTTGAACAAGGGCAGCTACATAAGTGGTAAGCCCTTTCTTCACTCCTCGGCTCACCTGTTTAGGCGTGAGCGTTAACTCCTTCTCCTTCCTTGCGCCTTGACTTCCTCCAACTATTGAAATAAAACACGGGCTCTTCTCATCTTCCTCCAACTATTGGAATAAAACACGGGCTCTTCTCATCCCCGATCAGTACGCCTCGAAGGTAAGGCATGATCATGACCTTGGCACTTAGGAAAAACTCAATGCCAAGAATCATCTTGAAATCGTCAAGAGGGATTACCATTAGGCTACACGTCCCCGACCACGATCCCACCTGAACCGTGGCTTCTGCCAAGCCGTGGATCCGCTCCGCCTTGGAGTTAACGGCTTTGATCAGATTGGTGCTATTGGCTACCTGCAACCCCAACTCGTCCACCTGCTGTTGTGCCACGAAATTATTAGTTGCGCCTGTGTCGAGTATGGCCTTCACCTCATGGCCATTGACACGGACCATCACGTACATAAGCTCCCTGCAGGGTGGGGGCTTCTTCATGGAGAGAGCATTCAATAACTGTAGTGGGTTCACACGGGATGGACCATCAGCACCATCGGACTCCTCATCCGACTGAGAGATCAGCGCATTGATCTTCTCCTTCTTCGGGCACTCTCTTGCCCGGTGAGGACCTCCACAAATGAAACATCCTCCATATGATACTTGCTTCTTCTTTGAACTAGATGCAGCACGGGTTGACGCTTCCTTCTTTTGGATTGTCGCCTTCTCCTTCCCACCCTTGGAAGAAGAGGGCTTGCTCGCCACGGCCTTCTTCCGCTTGCCATAGGAGTGTGGGGGATTAACTCTGAAGTCGGTGAGGCCCTCTGCTGCCACCATCGCCGAAGGGACATCCTTGACTCCCTGTGTTCGGAGTTCCATCTGTGCCCAGACTTGCAACCCGGACATGAAATTGAAAAGCTTATCCTCCTCAGACATATTGTGGATGTTTAGAAGGAGAGAGCTAAACTCCTTGACGTAGTCTCTCACAAACCCCGTCTGCCTGAGTTTCTTCAAAGATTCTCTTGCCACCCAAGAAGTATTATACAGTAGGAATTGCTCCTTCAGTTCCCTCTTCATCATCTCCCAAGCTGTGATCTTTGGACGCTCGGCGTTGTGGTCATCCGTCACCTTCGTGCGCCACCACAACTTGGCGTCCACAGCCAAGAACATGCTGGCTAGGTTCACCTGCTCCAGATCTGGGATTTTGGCGGCCTTGAAGTACTGCTCAATGTCCCAAACAAAGTTTTCCAGTTCTTTGGCATTTTGGATGCCATTGAACTGCTTTGGCTCAAGGACTCGCACCTTCTGTAGGGGTGTCTCCTCGGCAAGGTGTTGACGGCTGAAGCCCCGCTTCACGAAGGCGAGCTCTTCCTCCAGCGTCGAGACTTTGGCGGCCTTGAAGTACTCCCAAACAAAGTTTTCCAGTTCTTTGGCATTCCGGATGCCATTGAACTGCTTTGGCTCAGTTGAGATGGAAAGTTGGGCAAAACAGGAAATGAGAAAGATATCTTGAGATTTAGTAAGCACAAGATTAATTAGCATTTAAGGTATTGATTTGAATAATTAACAATCAGAAAATTAATTTAAATTGTGAAAGACTGAATAGAAATATTTTAATATAATATTGGCTGCCATATCATTGAATACCAGTTTATTTTTATGAGATAGTGCATGCCAAGATAGCAGTTGTATCATATCGGCTAGTGGCAAGTACTAATACAAACTGATCTCTAAATGAAAACCTTGCTCTCATTTCTATTTGAGGTGAGGATGCAAACATAAGAAGCATTTTGTCATCTCTATGGCTCATCTTCTTTGCCTTTAATGTTTATTGAGGTAATAATCATAATCGTCTAGCTTTTTTCGATTTTTTGGGTTGACTTTATAGATCCTCATTCACTAAATATTCTTATCTAGGGTCACTTCCAATGTTATTCTAAGTTTTTCATTTCTTTCGTGACAACCTCCATCCATATAGGTCTTCCTCTTCTTTTCTTACAACATTCGACACAAATTAAAGTACCTTTGTTCAAGAGCTTTTTTTTTTTTTTTTTTTTTTGTACATATCCATGTCATCTCAATTGATTTTCCATCACTTTTCATTTAATTTGTCTATTAAGATAGAGGAAGATTTCTCTCCTCTAATGGTCTGGCTAAAATTGGGAAACTTAGGCAAGGGCTCTGAACAAATTTTAAGTTTTTTTTTTTTTTGAAGGAAAATATTTTGACTGGTTGGTTTAAGGTGTTGGAGATCTTGATTGGGAAATTTTAGTGTAATGGACAATTTATGCTAGATGATTACTCATTTGTTTTCAAAATCCTTCATAGCATTTAAACTTGAAGAGGGTGGGATGATATGTGAGCTTCATATGGAGAAGGCTTGTGACCAAGTTGATTGATCTTGCCTCTAATCCATACTTAAGATTATTGCCTTCTCTGGTAAATGGTGCCAATAGATAGGTTTTGGTTACAACTTGGATAGGTTTTTTATGTTAATAGACAGAGGGTTGTGTAATTATTCTAGAGTCAGCAAAGGACTTCACTAGCACAACCTTATTTCTTTGTCTACTTGATGACATGTTATGTTTGTTCAATATAATCCTTAGCACTTTAACAAGATGATAATTTTTATCCATTTATTTGAGATGATTGAAGAAATAATTTGGGCAATCTCGAGTTCTGGGTATCTAGGTGTTGCTTTTCTTGCAAAATGGTGGTGTTGGTGCTTCAAAGCCACTAAGAGGTTATTCATTCATCGGAGACACTACTTATATGGGTGTAGGATATACTTGATTATTCAATAGGTCTGTTTATGTCAAAGTCATTGTTCTGTAAATGCTCTAGTTCAAGCTATTATGCTCATGTGGAGAATCAAAATAAGAGAGGTGGAGGAGTTTATTTAGAAAAATAATATTCAAAACTTACTGCTTGATTATATGGACTATTCAAGCCTTAAACTAACCTGTTAAGGAGTGGACCTAGAATCTCTGTGGTCCAAAAGATGGTTTTCTGAAACGAGTTATTGTCAGCACTTGGTAATTTGAGGAGGTGTGGTTTTGCCTTCGGATAAGTCGAGTCCTATGGCTTTCTAGAAGTAAGTTCATTAGGTTGTTTAGCATGGTATCTGCTGCAGGAATATGCCATACAATTTTATGTTCAAGTTGGGCTAGCATAAGCTTAAACGTGCTAACAACGCACTCAACTCTGACCCAATTATCCAATCTATCCGATTAAAAACTCAGTCTGAAATCCAAATGCAATTTGAGGTAAGCTAGGTCATGTTGGGAGCTTAGTTGAAATTAATGCAGTGTGGATGTGGATATCCGTATTTCAAAACAATCAGAATTAAAGTGTGGGAAGAAAATGCAGGAGAAAGACTTCAGAGAGATACTGAAGCAGGTACAACATTGTAGAAGATTTTTGCTATTGTGGCCACGAGAGACTATCTGTTACATGCTGTAAGTGGCATGCAACTTACACCATTGAGTGTAGACTCTGAGTGGGTGCAGAAGTGATTGCCTGTGCGGTTGTACAGAAGCAGCTGCTTTAGAAATACTTGAGGAAGTGCTTATAAGCAGGTGGTGGTTCGAGATTTCAGGAAGATTTCCAAGCCAGAGCATTACCCTAGGTCAATGATTTCAGCTAATGAGAGTGAAAAATTTAACCAAGAAGCATTTTGAACTACTGTCAATAGAATCTTGGCTGGTACAATCTAATAAAACTTACCAAAATTAACCATTGAGACAAGCTAAAAAATTAAAGAATTTGGGGCAATTGGAATGGATCAACCCACAAATGATGAGTATTATTTGTCATATTAAAGGCCTTATGCACTTGGGGCATCTTAGCTTCATTGGACCCAATTATCAACTTATATGAAAGCAAGTACTTTGTTGGTGAGAGACTAAGCAAGTATTTTGTTGGTGAGAGATTAAAGCATTTCATAGTGAGCAAACTCTTCTTCATAAAGTCTACATTGTTTAACCTCCCCATTTTCTATATGCCAATGTTTAAGAAACCTATGAAAATTAAATGACCCATTAGAAGCCTCTTCTGCAAAGTAGTTCAGTGAATCAAGAAATGCCATATAAGGTTATGATTTATGGAAGACAATTAATGTTGATATTTGCAATTAGAAGGCTTGGATTTGGGGCCTGATTACCAACTTTGGGATGTGTTCCAGAAAAGGATGGTCTCTGCAATGGGTGATTTTTGTATCATGGGGACAGAAGGATATTTGGAATGCTCTAAGGAGTAAAATTTACTAGAGTTGACCCATTGAGAGGGTGCTCATAGTGATGTGAAGAAATCCCTTGATAACTATAGATTCATGATTGCAAGGGAGACTTTGTGAGAGTCTGCCATGATTTATTTCTGAATTGCTTGATGGTGGTCAACTTTTGGAAATTTGTGAACATCAAGGAGGTCAAAATGCTTGCAAATTGAAGCAATTGATTTTGTATACTGACTTTTCCTAGTCCTCAGTTTTATCTCCCAACCTTGCTTGACCACTTTCATGAGAGGCAGAAATGCAATTATGAAAGTGAATTTCTTTTGTGAGTCTGATGCTCGTGGAAAATTTGCAGAAAGCTCTTGGTTCATCATTTTATGTGCTAGAAATATATTACTCGATGTTTTAAACCTTAAATCAGGTAGGACAAGCTGCAAGGCCAAATGTATGTTTCAAGAATTTTTGTTTACATGAAAAAATATTTTTAAAAAAGAAATCATAAATAAGGAAAATCATGTGAAAAATGAGATAAAGAATATATCTGTTTTGTTTGCATTTCTGAGGATTTAATGTTTCATAGCTATCACCATATTGTTTGTGTAAGTTTAAAGTTTTAAAATAAATTCCTGTCCTTGCACCATCCCCTTCTTGCCCCATCCCTTTTCTAATAATATACTTGAATTTTTAGTAAAAATTATGAGGGTAATTTTGTAAATATAAAAAATATATGAGGGTAGTTTATAGGTTGAAATTGTCATCCCGGAGCATGGGGGGAGACTTACCCATCTTGAGAGCAAGGAAGCTATCCTTTCTTATATTTTTTTCATATTTTAAATATTTTTGAACAACAACCTTATTGATCTTGAGAAAATAAAGTTGTTGGATCAAATTAAAATTGTTTGCGAAGTGCAATGTACATAAGTTGAGTTTTTCTTTTCTATTTTCTCTTTTTTTCCCATGAGATTAAAGTAGAGGAGGGACAAAGTCCCTCCTTACCATTTATTAAAATTAAAAAACTAAGTTAACTTAAAAGAAATTTGTTGAGATGAATATTTTGCAAAATAGAAAATGAAGAATGAAAACATATGTATGTATGGTTTCTATCTTCATAATGCATTTCATTTGTTGAATCACAAAATTAGCAATAGCAACAAATGTTGAGCCTTATCCCTTGGCATTTGCTTTGTAAATTCTTGTTTTACAGATAACTAAGTCACAAATGTATTCAGCAACGTTTGATGTTTTTGTTAAGTACTGAAGTGCTTACATGTTGCGAACACTTTTGTCTCATTTGTCTAATTACATTATTTGAGGACTTGAGAAAAAATTATGTTGATGTTTTTTTCTTTTTTTCTTCAGAAAATGTTTTTGCATTCTATAGTTTCTATTATTCGGTTGCAAAATTCTCTAGGACATATATAAATTTTTCACAATTCAAATGCTAGAGTTTGTGGTTACAATTTATCTCAGTTGGTGAGTTTGCAGTTTCGATCAGTGAGAAAACTGGTAGGTTGATGGACCTATTCGTTCCGAAAATATTGTGGTGCTTCAGGTGAAACGCAGAGAATTTAAAAACTTTGCCGCTGCTATTATCAATTTAATTTCTTTTACTAGGTCTTCATTAACTCTTGTCTTCTTACAGAGCGTGGTCAGGAAGCATGCTAGCTGTATATTTGTCTCCTCAACTAGTTCGTAAGAAATGGTTTGGTTGCCGCAGATGGGTTCTCAGGAACATTGGATATTTCTTCTGTTGTCAACCTCATTATGTTATTTTGCACGTTGACGTGTAAAAGAATAAACATTGGATAAAATAAAGTTCTCTCCGATCCGCTCTACCAATTTTCAACGTCTTAACATGGCTGCCGCGGAAGGCTTCCTACATGAACAGGTATTTTAATGGGTTGAACTCCTACCAAGAACTTTATTGATTGCAAAAGTCATAGAAATTAAATTGTCAGCACATAATGACAAACTGATGAGTGACAGCAGCCAATTAGGCATTACAACCAGAAACTAAACATAGCCTGATCAGGTCCTGGACAGACAGAAAGATGGTATTATTGCAGAAGCTAGATACTCTCGAGGGCCTGAATGATGTCAGCTTTCAAGTCCTCGAAGTCCTCCACTCCGAAACTGAACCTGACCAGGTTGTCCATGATACCGCACGTGGCTCTCTCAGATGCACTTAGATCCCTGCACCACAAAGAAAGATCAGAATGCCTTAAACAAGAAGGGGCTAGAATATATTTTTGGTCTTCAACCTTTCACTCAAAATCCATTTTGGTCCTACAACTTTCAGCTGCTACAGTTTTAACTCCTTGCGAATTTTAAAACATAACGGACAACGATTTTCTATTTTAAGAACCAATTGAATTTTTAGTAAAAATTTGAGGACCAAAAGTATATTTTCACCGTAAGAAAAATAAAGTCATAACTTCTTTCCACATCATCCAAATGTCCAGCTATTTCTTATCAAAAGTCTAGACCCTAAGGAACCACTGAGATGTTCCCAACATGGTAGGAAAAAAGCCTGGGCGATGTTAGATTCATGCAACATCAATCCCCCCTTTAGAATATCAGGTTGCACTGTTGCAAGTATGGTCAAGTGGTTCTTATCATTTGATTGGGTAAAAAACTGAGAGGAGCAATGGTACCAGTAAGACATGATGGCTGGCTGGTCTACAATACTCTCACAACCCCCAAAAGAAGGTGCGAGATAAGGTATCTTTAAAGAATCGACGAACTTCATGGTAGTCCCCAAGTCTCCGGCTACCTACACCACCAACACAAAAGATTACGTTCACGTTAACATAGTGACTGTGATGTTAAACAATGAAGGCACAGGAGTGAGAGACACACCTCAAAACTGACCACACCACCAAAACCAGTCATTTGTTTCTTGGCAATGTGATGCTCCGGATGACTAGGCAGACCTGGATAATAGACACGTGTGATCTGGCAGTCCACCGCCAAGTCAGATACACATATGCCAGAAAGCTAAACTAGCACATAAACATATATCAAGTCTTCCATATATTTAATAAAACATGAAATACTGGTACAGAATAACAATACAACAATAGATCAATTTGAAACTTGAGAAACTTTACATTTGAAAACATCTCCAGGAAAGCAATACAATTTGTTGACAGGAATTTACAGAAGGAGATCCTCTCCTTACTTGAATACAGTAATAGTTTGGCTAATTCAATATTCATTCATCAGAGATGGTCATAAGAGGAATCTTGCTGGAGAAATTAGTAGTATTATTTATCAGATCATGTCTATGACAAGGATTTATAGGATTAATCCAATCAGAAGTTTTTCTTCAACTTCATTGTTCTATCGGAACTTTTCTTTCTCATGTGCAAAGGACTAAGTAACAACCCACATACCGTAAACCTACACATTGTAGCACAATGATAAGAAATGAGCTTTCTTCTGGTGTTCCATTTTATTTTCAGCTGGTATACCAAGCACCGCTTGGACTGAATGGAATTTCAGGTTTTGACAATGATACAGGTAATCTTGAAGGGGATATTATTTTTAAAAAAACAAATATTCATGAGATACAAGTGGCAAATAAGAGAAAATTATCAAAAGGATAAAGAGTAATACAATTCTCTAGACAGGGCATAAGGATGGGGGAAGACAATTTCTAACACTGAAACAAAGAATGTGAGAGAGAGGAGTCACTGGGGGAGGTAAGAAGCTCCTTGTTTCATGGCTACCTGCATAATGAATGGCTAAGGAAAATTGTCACAAAGTAAGTCTTATTATTTATGTATTATTTTGACACAGCAATAAGAAGCCAGGTCACTTTACAGGCCTGACTTGGTCACAGTAGTTTTTGAAAAAAAAATTGAGAGTACATCCAGATTTCCTTAAAACTAGAATAAGTATACATGCAGGGGATGGATTGTATTTGTTCCATGTGTTCTTTTTGACACGGTAATCATATTTCTTGTGGGTCCAAGATTCTCTCATGAATTAACCAATATTTGAATCAGTTCCAACCAACAAGCTCTAAAAGACTTGTAAATTGATAAAATAATAAGAAAGGAAAAGCTAAAAGTACCTTAGGATGCTCCTCTAAAAACTGGGCCATCCTCAATGCAGTGCGATTCTGTTGCTGTACACGAAGGTGCAGCGTCTTCATACCTCGAACGATCATATATGCAGCATTCTGGAAAGGTAAGGTGAAGAAAACAGAAGTTAATTAGCAAACAGTCTCAGCATTCTAACAATAAAGATTATTGCAATTCTTAGACCATAAAATCATGTCTGATGCCAATCACACTTTAATGTCATTGGTCAAGAATTTGATGCCTATCATATTCGTGATGCATGCAGTGTTAACCCAATTTGGAATGCCCAAGAGAAGTCATCTGATTCAGTCTCTATGCAGAGTAAGATCTCAGGTGAGTTGTCCACTTAAAACATGCCTCATCTACAACTAATTTCAAGAAATTCAAGAAGAGAATCCTGGGGATGGCAGTACTGGGCCATGCATTATTTGTGCTCAAAGTTGTTTTTATTTAAAAAATATCTAAATCACTATAAAGCCCCACATGCAAATTGATTTTCCAGGTCTAAAATTGCATAGGTTGAGCCATATGCTAGACTGACATACATAGGTTGAGCTAAGCTAGACTGAATCATTTTCACATCTGCCTCTACTTTCCACATAAGATGGCAACACACGTGAATTATAAGCCCATCACCTAATATGTTACTTACAGGATTTAGAGCACCACCGATAACATGATGATACTGTCGAATCTTAGAAATCAATTCCTCTGAACCACTAAGGCAACCTCCAAGAACCTGAATAAGTAATTCCATAATATTAGATAGTGCACAAGAGAAATGAACTCAACAGAGACATTAAAAAAAAAAAAGAAGAAATACTCCATATTAACTTACGTCATTATGACCAGCAATGAATTTGGTAGCAGAATGCACAACAATATCAGCCCCTAAAGTTAAGGCCTTCTGATTGACAGGTGAGGCAAAGGTACCATCTATGCAAACCAGTGTTCCTTTGCTGTGGCAAAGTTTTGAAACAAACTCAACATCAACACACCGAAGGAACGGGTTAGTTGGAGATTCCGTGAAGAAAAGAGATACCTGAGTAAAAATTAAGTATCAGCCTAGTGCAACTGTAGAAATGAACATGAACATATAAAAGAGATACTAGAAACCAACAGACACTATTATTCACTTCACTCACATTATTGTGATCCAGAGCACTTTTCAGGGAGTCCATATCAGCAGGATCAATCACAGTGGCCTGAAATAAAGATAATGTGAAATTAGAAACATACATGAGAAAATCGGGAAAAAGTTAGGTCTTGTACAGAATATAAAACAAAACTATACATAGATGCTGTTGAATTCGACCAACTTTTTTTTCTCAAAGTGATTTAAGGAAAATAAAGGTATTGAAGTTGGATGAAGAAAAAAAATAATTTGACATTCATACCTAACATAAAGATTTTGACTATACAATCCATATTTTAAATAAAATTTCCATTCAAGGTAGCTATAAGACAATTTTCATACTACTAGTATCGAAAGATATAAGTGAGGTTAACCATTTTAACTTCATTATCAGAAAGTGCATGGGCATAATAAGCATGGTTTAACATTTTGTCCACAATGAACCGTCCTAAATTGTCCACAATGAATGTGCAAGGGAATAATCCAAAAGGCTTCTGTTTGTTTTGGGCACATTTTGTTCATTTATGTTAAAGCACATTGGCTTTCTGAACCAAACTGAACCATGCATTTGATCAAAAGTTACTATTGGTGCTAACCGTATAAATTGTATTAACGCTTTATTTTTAAAAAAAAAATAATAATATGGAATGCATACTTTGTATGTAAGCAAGAAAATTTTAACTAAATCGGCTATTAAATTACTAGATCATATGCTATCACATCCAAACCTTACTATTTAGATTATCAGGTCTGGTTTTGAAATTCATAAATGTAATAAGAGACATCATATCAGATTCATGATAATGGGTAAAAAGAAGCAATTATATCATCTCATAAAACTAAATACAGAGTGCACACATATCAAAAGCAGATGAAAAGGAAGAGACAGGTAATATGATCCAGCTGGATATTACAGATACAGCAGTCATCTGAACAATTATAACACATTTTCCAACCACCAACAGTAGAAAAAAACCATCAGAAATGACAGATCCAAAGCCAAATATATAATGAGCTCAAAACAAAGCCTACATACTAAGGCATGTTAGAAGATATTATTCATATCTGAGTATATATTTATTATACGTCAAGAGAGGTAGAAAAACAAATCATTATGCCTTAGTTCTTGAACCTCTTTCTAGTATAAATATACAGATTCAGCACACATAGTACATAAGATATGATATTTTCCATCTTAGTTCAACAACTGTATCCATTTTGAAAAACCTATGTTAACATATATCTCAAACCAGATATACATCAAACTTTTGGGATGTGTATCAAATCTTGGATTGTGGATACTTCAGACTGGTGAAAAGTCAGATTCTTCCACTGCTGAGTCCAATGTAGTTCTCATACAAATCTTATAACGATTAAAAGTAAGCCTTGGTGGTTTATGGAGTTTGTTTAAGGATAAAGGCATTGCAAACTTTGTGAACTATCATGTAACTTTTGTGCTTGAGCCAAGATTGGAGTCCTGATTAGCACACGATCAATGTTAAAATTCACAATTTATACTAGTGATCAATTTCTAAAGCCTATAAATAATCATTTTCTAAAAAAACTAGCATCACACTTTCTTTAACATACTTGTGACCATTGACCACTTCCTCATATGGAGCATCAAGAGTGACATTATCATGGTTATAAGAGCTAATCAATTTCTAATAAGCTAAAAAGAGTACTAAAGAAGCGCTTATCAATCATATACAAGATGAAACAATTTAATAAATATTAACTTCACAATTTTTATACAGGAAATTGGAATAATTAATTATAGAATTTAATTTAATTTAAAATATATTTCCCTACGTCCCCATGCATCATATATTTTTGCTCTTGCCAAGCCAGATATTACTTGTTCACAAGTTGAAATCCTACTCATGTTTTTGTTCATGGAACACTGGATAAATATTTTAATGTGTTTTCACATATGCATTACTAGTCAAATGAAACCCATATCTAAAAGTCCTCTTGGGCATGGCTTCAGATCTTAATTAGTGGTCAGTATAGCCATGTAGTCTCAATTACAGCATAATCTTGCTATTACAGATTGTTAATTAGACAATTGGTTTAACCTGAGGATGCTAGACCCTGGTATCATAACAACACAGATCACCTTCCATGCTTACCAATATACTTATGCATAATCATTCAAAGAACATGATCACAGAGCTTAATTAATTCTGCAAATCTATGCTGAATGGGCACTGTGGCATCATTACACTGTCCTGACTCCAAAGATTAAAGAAGACCAGCTCTATATCCAATAATACAAAGTGCCATAAACAGTACCGCAGTAATTAGAGAAGAAATAAAATTACCGAAATCCCCATCTTAGGAAGCTCGTTCTGGATGAATATCCTAGTCTTCCTGTAACAATCAGTGGTTGTAATGATATGCCCACCAGCAGGAACCAGTGCAGTAAGCATGGCAACACTTGCATACATGCCCGATGACACAAATAAGGTAGATTCAGCTTTCTCCAATGCACTGTTTCAACAAAGAAGTCGTGTTATAAAAGGCCTAGCCAATTGTATGGTTTTGGCCAAGGAGAACCAAGAAAGGTAGAGTTGCACTAATTGATCTGCCCGATCATCCTTTCGAATTATTAGCTTTCTATGGAACGCAGGAATGATCTTTGGGTACCCGGACCTAGTGAGAGAGCTACAGGGACATGAAGAAGATCTGGTTGATAGTCACCAGCGTAAGCTTTAGCAAGCGAGAAACCGCATTGCTTTAGATAAAGCGCTGTGAATAACAATCCAGACTGACTTTCTAGTCAACCTGTAGACCTGCTTTGCAAATAGGTATGCAGCGATGCACCTCTCCTTAGTGAAACCGTCGAACACGACCAGGGTAGCTTTGTTAAGCATACCAATGATCGTGTGTGCAGCAGTAAAAGGTGCAAGCCAAATAAACCACATGCAAAGAAAAAAAGAGCATCACAAATCACATGCCTCATCTTCTCCTCCAGAGCTTTTGTGGTTGGGTTTCCATATCGCCCATACTCAAAACTCGCATGCCTCCCCTCCTGTAAGAGATTCATTCAAAAATATTCCCAAAGAATGTTTAGTCTTCAAGAAAACCAAAAGACTAAGAATGATCTCCATAGCTATCTCTATGAAACCAATCACATACCTTGAAATCAATCAGCTCGTTGGAATTCTTGAACCAGTAAGCAGAGGTGTTGACAATCGGGGTGGTGATCGCATCCGTGGTTATAACGCGCCCTAATCTCTCGCCTGCGCAGATCAAGATCCATGAATGAAATCTAAATCCCCTGATCCATGCTAAAGATTGAAAAAAAAAAGGGGGGGGCGCACGCGCGCGCACACACACCAAGGTTTTGATTGCCAAAAATCACTTTCCTGGCATCAAATCAAAGAAGTCAAGAAGAAGAAAGAAACCACCAAGATTCACATGATTAAAAAAAAAAAAAAAAGAAAGAAAAAGGACCAAGGAAAGAATCAAGAGATATCTTTTTCTATAAAATGGAAATAGAAGCGGACAGGCTACCGGCATGAACTGCTAGGCTCCCGTCGGAACTCAGCAACGCTGCAGCTGTGACGACCTTGGAATCGGCCGTCGGGATCTGCGACTGTACAGTGCCGTGGCCACCGACAACGGTGGCAACGTCCGCCCCGACGGGGATCGCGACCGTCGCCGCGGCATCGGAGGCGGAGAGGGGGGTTTCGGGGATATCGGGGTTGTCGGACCACGAAGCGGCGACGATCTGGGCGACGCCGATGTTGCTGCAGTTGCGACGGGCCTTGGTGCTGAGCTGCCGGACGAAGTTGGGGGGGAAGCGGAGGATGAGGGCGGAGGAGAGGCCGGAGGCGGGGCGACGGGGGAAGAGGAGGCGGGAAGTGGCGGCGGCGGAGGGGATCTCCGGCCGCGGGAGGGCGCCGGAGTCGCCGCGGCAGTCGGAGGCGGCAGCGGAGGCGAAGAGCCTCGGGAGGCAGCAGGCGGAAGTGACTGCCATCGCCGTGCGAGGATGCGGCGGCGGAGGTTGAAATGAAAAGCGTTCGTTCTTCACCTCTCCTCTCCCTTAAAATTTAAACGAGGATGGCCCAAATGGTTAAGGTTTGGTGAAACCCTCGATTTATTGAGAAAATGGGGTGCGGTAGGCCCATCCTTCGCTGTCGCTGTGCCCTTCACGCGAAAGAAGGGTTTCCGTTCCTTCGCGCCCATGTACCGTTGGATCATTTCCAGTTTTGCATTTAGAGAGCTATGTAGAGCTTTGAGATCTGTGCTGTGGGTGATCCGATTGATTGAAAGTTCGGGGCAACCCCGTGCCGATTAGTTGAAAGTTTGGTACGATACGATTGAGAAATTATTTCACATACCTTCTTTTAGACTGGAGAGAGAAAATTATGATATTTTTCTTTATATAATAATTTTTTTTAAGGTTTTTTATTAGTTGGAATGTTTTATATTTGTATATTATCTTTTTATCTTATATATGTTTTTAGTTTAATTTATAAATTTTACAATGAAATGTTTTGCTTATCAAAAGTATTATTGTACAGCTGTACCAGTTAGTTACTTGGTTGGCTTGTGTGATAGGCTGTACATTGGTAAGTATTTAGTTAATAGCTAATAAAGATTAAACAATTAGTTCTTCAATGCGCTGAGAAGATGGTTACTCTTATCTTCTGCTTATTTGTTGTATGTGGACAATTTAAAGGAAAAATTATATTACTAAATCCGAGAGATTAGCTTGAAACCAGATTACTCTCTTGCTCTAGTGGTGTGGAAAGAGAGAAACTCTCGAATCTCCTCAGCTACTCCCCTTTGGCCATTATTGTTTTCACAAAAATTATCTTATGTTTGAATCTTAGGTACAAATTTTCTTCTAATAAATTGGGGTCTCCTACTCTCGGTGATAAAAGCATGCATCGAACGTTCTTCTACTTTCCTGAGTGAGCGTTGTAAAAAGTTCTCAAAAGGGGGGAACTTGAAACAAAACAAACCTATCTTCTCCATACATTCTATACAAAAGAAAAACATGATAATAATTTATCTTACGGTTTGAAAAACTTCCACATAATGATAATTTATCTTACGGTTTGACAAACTTCCCGCCTTCAGCGTTTCCGATGATAAAATCAATCTAAATCCCAGTTGGTCCGAATCGCTCAAATCGTGAACTTCCTCGGCTCCATCGGTTCTTTATGAACAGATGCCAGCAGAGAGCGATGCTTCCAATATGCCCAAATCCAATGCTGTTGCTCTTTGTTTCACTTCACCAAGAAGTTTCTCTCTCTCTCTCTCTCTCTCTCATTTCTTTTGGTTTTGTCTCCATTGCAATATTTTTCTAGCAACTTGTTAACGAGACTCCTCGATCCATTGGTTCAGTTGATACCCTCGCTGATGATGCGGATCCATTGCTGCGAATCAAAGGGAAGATGCGACGAAAGCCGGAGGCGGCAAAAGTCGCGTCTCGTGGAGAGCCCAGAGGCCAGATTATAAGCAAATGAAAGAGAGCCGTGGGGGCTCCACCGGGCATCTGGAGCTTGGCGAGACGACACCGAGCGGCTCGGTGGGTCAAATGGGACCCGTTGGGGTCTCGAACGGTCGCAACCAACGCCTTTCTGGGTGGAAGACAGTTTGGGTTGCTGCTGACCCCACTCCCACTATCCATGGCTTACGGCCGACTCCACTCGCATCGCGTGATCCGTTCATTCTTTTGACTGCTGCCTTCTCCGGCGACGTGCGCCTTGCACCGCTGCACGTCGGACGCACGGAAGCGTCGGTGCGGAGCCACCCTAAGGGTGGTTCGCTAGCGCTAGTTGTTTTGAAAATTCATGAGATTTTAAAATATCATATTAAAAAATATAATATTTCAAAATTTTATAAATTTTTTATTTGAATAGTTATTTCTGAAAATAAATTTTTTTCTGAGAATTATAAAATTTTCTGTAAATATTTTTCTGCAATATTTATATAAATTATGTATATTTATATTTTAATAAGGCTCATTAATATTTTAAATTCATTAAATATATCAATTTTTTAATTAAATATTAATAACTTATTATTAATGTTAAAATATTTATTATTATTGTACATCTTAATAATATTTATGTCATATTAATATTTATATATACTTACTAAAAATTTTTAATTATTGTTTTATGTAATTATTAATAATATATTTATTTAAAAATGTATTTATTGATATTTAATTAAACATATTTATTAAAATAAAATATTTATAAACATTAAAATATTTGTAATTAAATCTATATTTTTATTATCAATATTTTTATTAACTAAAAATAAATTTTATTTTACAAAATATTTATAAAAATATATAAATTAATCATAAAATATTTATACATTTTATTTTTATAAAACACAAAAATAAAAATCTATTTGCATAAATATTTTAATTTAACAATATTTATATTAACGTTAATATAATTATTATTAATATATAAGTATTAATAGTAAATTATTAATATTTTAAATAAAATATACGTTCATGCAATAAATATTTAATAAATAAATTTAATAGAATGTGAAATAAATAAATAAAATATTTAAAAATATTTTTACATATAAAATAAAATAAATATTTATGTAAGTCTATGTAAATAAAATTTTTGTAATATTTATGTAAATATTTTGCATATAAATAAAGTTAAATATTTTGCTAAAAAAATTTTGAGGAGGGATTTGTAAATATTAATAAAATTTCATAGCAGTTTTGAAATTCTTTCTTGTATTATTTTCACCATTATCATTATTATCTTCATCACTATCATCATATTTATATTTTAAAAATAATTAATTATACTAAATATATTTAGTATAATTAAAATATAAAAAATAATGAATATATTTTTTTAAAAAATAAAATAAAATAAAATAATTTTAACGATCATGATTTTTTTTTTTAAAAAATTTTTGGAGGCAGTGAAACTACGAACAGAAGC
The DNA here is from genome assembly GCA_017589505.3 of Metroxylon sagu. NCBI lineage: Eukaryota > Viridiplantae > Streptophyta > Magnoliopsida > Arecales > Arecaceae > Metroxylon > Metroxylon sagu. The sequence goes on along the minus strand of JACVBY030000640.1, from coordinate 965,568 downwards.
AAAAATTAGAGGAAACCTCCCCTGTAACATCTCGCTCAGACTTGGCAAAAGGCTGGCGCAAACAGAATACGACCCTTCATTATTTTATAATCACACTTTGAAAGACGTCCAAAGCAAGGGTACAAAAGTTTCCTGGACCTCTCCACTTTCAACCACTGTTGAGCCAACCACTGGTGCATGAAGCCCCACATTGAGATATTGAATCTAAGCAAATCTCCTTGCCGGCAAAATGATCCATCAACGATGATGCAACTGCTCACCAATCGGCCACTTAAGCAAGGTCCACATCGGCCTAGGGGCAATCAGCCCAACCAGCATACATCCCATGGCTTCAGAACAAAAGATGCCAAATTTTTCTCTTTAACAAGTGGTCATAGTGGATCGATAAATATGAACAGTAAATAAATAAATATATATATATTGATAAAATAAAAGATGCACAATGAATGAATAAGTATATATATTAAGAATATAAATTTATATAGTAGATAGATAAATGTGTGTATTGACAGAATAAATGTATATAATAAATGAATAAGTATCTGCACCGAATGAATAAGTTTATAGAAGAATTAAAAATTATAAAATTAATTAAATAGCACTAAAAATTATAGCCACATCTTTCTAAAGGCCATAAATCACACACCTATAGCAAAATCAATACTGCATAGGATAGTGAAACACAAATGACTCTCGAACAAAAGAGTTTGGAATAGAGGAAAGTTTACCATCATTTTCTCAACAGTTTTCCGAGCTTCAGGATCCAAATCAGACAGCTTGCTGGTCTCAGGTTCCACTTTTTGTATCAATTTCAGGGTCACCTTTAATCAAACATTTCCACCAATTCATTCGGTTTTGCTTTGTCAAAAGTATTGAGATGAACTCCCATCCTCTGTGACATCAGAAAGTTGTTATTATCTACTGATCGTCTCATAGATCATATAAGTACTAGATTTACAAAAAATAAAATAAAAGAGAAATTCTTAGTCCTTGAAAAAGGATGAATGCACTCATATAGATTCATGTAGACATTACCTATGGTCCAAAAGCAGTCAACTGTTTTGACTGATGAAGATCCCCCTGGGAAGTATCATGATAACCATTAAATGCAAGCGAGTATCAAAGACTCAAGTCTTTTCCAATCTATGATAGATCTTGTAATCTAATTTCCAAGACAGAAGCTAGAAGAGGGGATCCATGTCATAAAATCCCTTCAGCCCAACCTTCAGAGTGTTCTTCTTTATCTCACGGTGACAAACCTTGATTTGGTTCCCTGAGGAACTGGAATACTGATAGAAACTTCTTGCATTGTCTGGGTCCAGGAATACTTCTCCATATCCAGTTTGGCTCTGCTTGATAGGGGAAAACAAATCAGTCTTTAGTTCTCCAATATCAGAAAGTATGGATGGGATGCCACCACAAATAAAAGAGATGCTGTCTTTCAAATTTTTGGAAAGGTTTTGCAACAAATACATGAACAAACAATTTGAATGAGGTTACATAACTAACAAGAAAGAGAAAATAAATTGTCCAGTACAAGAAGACAAATTAAATTCAAGCCTTAAAAAACCTCACAAAGACTTAATTAGAAAACGAAGTAGCTCAATGTAAGTAAATAAATAAAAAATAGATCTCACCTGGTGGGTCATGCTATCTAGCAAATGACCCTGCCAAATAACTTTGACTGGTTTTTAGACTAGCTCCTTTCCATAAAATCTGATGGAATTACTTAATAGGCCGTTCATGTTACAAAAATAGCTAAGGCACCTGTATTATACTTGATAACCTTTGTCCTTGAAGCTGAGTGTTAAACATTAACTAAGTATGACTGAAACTTATTGGAAGGAAAATTATGAGAAGTTTAATACGTAATTAAGTATAGTCTCTAACTCCAACTCAATGCTTTGATGAGAATCAATCCACTCCTGTGTCATCATCTTGAATCTTTGACAAAGTAAGATTGAAACTTGAGAGAGAAGGATTAAAACTTGATCTAAAGAGATATCAGGACTACTTTAAAACACAGTACTGATGCTTGTAAAAGACATCCAAACCTACTTTAAAGATGTAAAGACCTTGTCTTGTTAGAGATGAGCAAGCTGCCAAATTTCATTTAGGTACTCCCATCCAACCCATATCTATATTGAGCTTGCCCCAGAGACATAGCTACCTTGTTTTTTATCAGGTATCAGCAAACCGTGAAACCACTCATGTTTGAATGCATCAGCAGTCATAACCTTCCTTTTGACCTCTCCAATCCAACGTACACTTCTTCAGACAAACCTTCTCACTAGATTACCTAACTCAAGAAATTATGACTTATTCTAGTGATGTGAAGAACTTTTTTTTTTCACAGTGGTATGTTGATGATGCCTACTAGAATGGTTATTCATCGACATGAACTCAAGAGAGGATAACAAAGCTAGTTTTTAGTCCAAGAATAGCATCACAATAGATTAAGACAAGAAAATAGAGTGGCAAAAGAACTCACCTGATCGCCATTGCGTCCCAACGCTACGAGAGATCGAGGGATCGATGGAGATAAGAGTCCTGAGATTGAGGCCCAGGGAGACAACTGATAGAGGGAGAATAAGAAGAATCCGAGAAGGAGAAGGGGGGAGAGAGTTTTAGAATTCGCATTGTTACACGGTAGAAACGAACGGTTTATAATTTATCTGGTGCTTGGACTCCAAGGGATCATACGTTAGTTCGCTCGTTTGAATAATTTAAAAAGTAAAAAGCGCCCGCGTGAGCGCATGCGTGTGTATACATACCTCGATTTGGATCCAGTTAAAGCTTCTGTAGGTCAAAAAAATATAAAATAAAAAAAATAAAAATTCTACACTGATGATTTGAATAATTAGATGTTATCTATTTAATAATTTAGAGATTCTAATCTATACATTAAGTGAAAAAAATTAATTTTTTATATTATTTAATTATTTAATTAATTTTAATAGCTTGATACATGGATTAAACATCTCTCTATCACTTAATAAAGAATTTAGAGATAATTAATCATATCCAATAAATTTAACTACTGAGATAAAACCTCTATCATTAAATTTAAAAATAGTGTAGCTTAAACTTGCCCATTTGTGTGTTGCATGTTGCTCAAGCACATGATCTTAATTACGAAGTTATGTTTACAAATAACATAATAATAAAAATAAGATAATTATTTATAATATATTATGTTTATTAGCTTTGCTCTCTTGAGATTTTCTTTGCCTAGAAGTGTTGAATGAGACCTACTAATATACTTTAAAGTCCATCTAATAGATACATTAGATTTTTTAATATTATTATTTTTGGATGATCATACCATACAGCCAGTGGGGGATAAACATAGAATCCACCTAGAAAATATTCCAATCAAACATATTGACATCGAGCATTTTTTATATAATAAACCGCAGTCCCTATTATTATCATTCTAAGACTCACCTCTAGGCTTTTGCAGCAGTAAAGGCCGACCAAGTTTGCAGATTAGATTGTCAATTAGGGTCAAAACCCCATGAAGTGTGCTCCTAGAGGTGGGCACATGATTGGATATCCGCTCATAACGTAGCTGAGATGATCTAGGATTGTACTTCTCTTATATAACCCCCAGGTTTCCCAAAAAAAAAAAAAAAGGAAAGAGAGGACTATTTTGGATCAACTCAATTGTTAATGAGCCAGAAACAATTAGGTTTAACTCAATCAAGCCAAAAGCTCTACAAGGCCATCCTAGCTAAATCTCATGAAATAAATAATGGCTCCTATGCGCAAGGAGGCAAGCAGAGCAACAAGCTTAGTGATGGAAGGCCCTTAAAGGGGGTTCATTGTGATTCCAACCTTTATTCTGGGCTAGTTATTCAACCAAGCATGCCAAGATAGCTTTAATCATATTTCATTACCAACAGAAGTATCAAATTATCTCTGTGCTAGTATATCCTTTATTCAGAAGTAACCCATAAGAGATGCAGCATGATAATTTAAGATCTGATGAAATATTTATTCATTTACTCAAATGAGTCTGACTAAACATCACAATATTTGTGATGATGTCTCCTCGTTACACACATCTATAGTTTTGCATGGCTACCAACCATAGACTTTATCAGAAAGCACATTTCTTATAATTTAACAAGAAAACTCTCCAACAAGCCATACAGCATTGATAGTTTGATACATAGGCCTCATCTTATCATTCTACTGAGTCTTTGAGAATAAAACACATGCTTTCCATCCACATATGCTCTTGTGATTTCTGAAGAGAACTTTGGAGTTTTAAGATCATGACCAAAGATATGACTAATTTTTCCTCCCTTCGCACAGGATGATATGGTATCCATGCCTGCAGTGTTTTTCCATACAGGGAGTGTTAGTCCAAACAAGTTGCAACTTAAACATCAGCATAATAATTAATAAAAAATGCCATAGCACAAAATCTTGAACATCAGATTTCCGATATATTGAACTTTGCTTGAAATTCCAGTTTCAATCAGCATCTTTGACAGACTGACAGCAAGGCCAATTCTTGACCTACGTACTCCATGTGGGGTTGAGCCTTGCAACATGGAGGCCAGTCGCTGAAGGTTGGATGTAAAATATCAGAACAAGAAGTATGTAGACATACGTGGATTTGAATGGAGCACTGGTAACTCCAACAGGTGTATTAAATGCGACTTCCTGGAAAGGACCAGCCATTTTCCCCCTAGGAAACCACCCAAGATCTCCACCTTTCTTCCCTGATGGGCATTCAGAGTACTCAGCCGCTACCTAAACCGGACACAGCCACTGAAAACTTGTTAGTGCAAAGGCAAGAGACTAGCGGTTTTTCACAAATATATTCTGCTGCAAATAGCTGCCACTTGCTAGGGCACAACGGGCACAAAATGGAAACATAAGGCATTATACTTTATTGTGCTTTAACATACACATAGGCACAAATGCACCAACAGAGTACATGCACGGATACTAGACATTTACTTGGATAATATTCAATTCTATGCAGGATCTTAAATATTTGTTCCACAACTAAACATAAGGGCTGAAAACTCCTGCTTCATGTAGGGAATTTTCTCTCACCAAAAATTGCATTGACCAATAATTCTACCCTAATGAGAATTTCAATCAAAAATAAATTATATGTGTTGTTTTGCGATGGATGGAAAACAGGTTTCCTCCAAGAGATATCTCGGTAACTATTGTTCTAAGCATGCTTTCAGTTTACACCATAGTTTAAACCTTTAATCAATTACTTGAGGAACACCAAAAATTCCATGAAAATGCTCAGACAAGAATATGGCAACATAGCTTTGAAGAGTCAATGTCAGATTGAGAGCCACAAAAGAACTATCTCAACCAAAAGAATCACCATCTCTGACTTATCAAGCTTGTAATTTATCAAACCTCAATAAAAACAGGTCAAATTGGGTCATTTATGAAAATCAATACTGATAATCAATATGTATCAAAGCCTTCAACATGCACTCAGAACTAGTCTCTTTATAAGACTTAACTATTTTAAGATTCATTTCAAGAGAATAATACAGATTGCAAAGGGCAGAGAATAATACAGAGACTTGCAAAACCTGCCAAGTTTATCAAGCATTTTGGATATACTACGAATTGGATGATTTAAGTTAATTCTTCCCACCCAATTACTAGATTCAGACTTTTGAGACTAAAACATTGAGAAAATTTCAAGTTTCAGTGTCCATATGTAAATTAGTGCAATATCAATAATTCAAAGCTTTCTCTAATCCATCCCAACAATCTCATTTTAAAAATAATAGAACTAAAGAGTCTGATACTACTGGATATTGAATAAAGGAAGAAACTAAATGCAACAAAGTCTCTGAAAATTGATAATAAAATACCCAGGCAAACGAAGAAAAAAGGGCATGCCACAGGGAACAAGAAGAAGAAAGCAAGAGTGAGAGAAAAGCATATTCACATCACCAACTATCTTGATTAGCACACATGCTGCATGAGAAATTATAAAAATGTTCAGTGGGTGAAAAAAAGCTTACTTTGGCAAATTCAGCAGGAGGGACCTTGTCTCCATTGTTTAGCCAACCATCCTGCAGCTTCTTGTATGCTTCATTGATCTTGCCTTGCTTTTCACATAAGATATGCCTTGCTGGGGGAAGGGAAAGGTTCAAATATTGGCAGCAAAAATTTGGGTGGCTAAATGTCTATTATTGATAATACAATGAGTAGTATAAAAATTTGTTTGATTGTTATCTATTCAGATTACAATAGAGATTTATTGTGAGCTATAAGCCTATAAGCTTGATTTTCAAATCGAGCAAAGATGGCCAAAGGCACAATAAAGGCAGAAATTAACCTATTTCTTGAATTTGAGTGCCCAACGTCCAAAGCAAGATCATTGGCATAACCAGGTACTAAATGATGGTTAATATTGTACCATATCACATAATTGCCCAGTATGATATAACAAGTGTGCATCAAAACTGACTCATTGAGTACCATTGGTATCTACTTATTGCCTTCAGTGCATTGTCATAGTAATATGCCACCATTGATAGCCGTACATGCCTTACAAATTGATACAAGTTGGCATACGGTCAAAACTGCAAAGTAACATTGCCATCCTAAATCATCTTTAAGTCCAATGACAGAGAAAACTAGCATAGCATCATCCTCATATGGCAGTAGACATTATTTTGTATTATATTAAGATCTGATGCATTGCACCAAGCAGTGGAAGGTCATCCTGTTATAGGCTCCATCCTACAGGTAAATCTATGGATCTTCCATACAGAGGCTCCATTACATTCCCATCTTCCAATGTTTTCGTGAGAATTGTGCCATAATCTGTACATTTTCCATTTCAATTCAACTCCATGATAGGCACACATGGATGTGTCCCGAACTGCTAATTTTTCCAATTGCAGTAGGTACACACAAACATAATCAATAATGCTAGTCCAGCTAGATGAAACTTATTTTAATGTCACTTTAACTGGACACTAGCTTTTTCATTAACCAGAAACAACTTCCATGTAAAAGCCAAAAGGCAAATGATGAGAAGGCATTCACAAACTATGTAACCATTTTGTAAATGTTAACCTCCTTTTATGATATTTCCAGGCCTCAAATAACAGGTTCACTCATCAGAGCAAACCCAAGTGCTTATGGATAACCAGAACTATAAACATGAACCTTTCTCTCAACTCCATAAGCTGCCCAGTGTTTTTTATGGATATAAGATTTAATAGCAGAAAGAAAAAGGTATATATTCAGCAACAGAAGCCAAGTTTTGTACGCATACGATCCTTTTACTTGTCCAACCCTTCTGACCATGTTATACACGGGTAATGCTATTCCAATTCTAAAGATTTTGACAGCAAGTGGATTTGATTATGTTTTATAAGTTTTACAACTTATAATGAGATTCATTTAATAAAAATATATAATTAGCACATATATGTTATGCAACTTGTATCACAGTTTTAAGCTCCTAGTCGCACGAAGCAGAGTGACAAACTATAGTCAGAGTATCTGTAGAGAAGAGGGAACTCAATGCAAAGAAGGAAGGAAAGAAGGATCTTTATATTAACTAGATCCTTTTCAAATACAAAATGATTTCTATAACAAATTATTGTCTGCAAAATTAAGTTCAAATTTTGCATATGTTTAAATAGCAAAGTTATCAAAGTAATATGGCATGAGTAGCGCAAGAAGCTATTATCATATTATACGCAAAGCATTCTCATGGCAGATGTGCATGTGCCACTTGCGATGGAAAGGGTACATATATGAATTCATGTTGCGAGTCATGAATGTGCGGCTGAAAATATGTTTTGCATTCCCCCAATATGGGAAATAAGTCCCTTAAAGGATTCTGCTCAAGAAACGAAAGTCTGGTTATTAGAATAAGTCATAGCTTCTTAATCCAGTGATCAGGACATTGACATTTCACCCAAGTGGGGTGAGTGTAAAGGATTTGAATTTCCACACAGAAGCACCTAAACTGCACAATTTAATAAACTAAATATCAAGTGGTGCTCCTTTTTCTGGTTATTCTTTTGTAAGAGCTATTAGGAACCTTTAAAACTATCATCCTTAATACCTACAAACAGGAATACTTCTGATGGAAGCATTATGAGCAATTTACAAACATTTGAGATACAGAAAATCAGAAGCTCTTCATAGAATAATTTATACGTGGACCAAGTCTAGGAGCAGTAGAAGCAAAAGCATGAATCTTGAATGTCATCTTGAGCATTTTATTTAATCTGCAAATTTAAATCAGTTTCCTCTGACATTAAATGTTAGACAGAGGGAAAAGAGATCCTCAGATGATATTGAAAGGCCAAATACTCTGAACCTTACATTTTTAGTATTCACCTAAGCCCTTGAGAAAAGAAGAGGAGTATTGTAGAAGTCAACAGTCTTTAGAAAATAATTGCGAAGCAGCAAACAAGTCAGACTACAGTTTGCCACCAAGGCTACTATACAAAATTAAACATATATACTAAAACCTCAGATATCATGGTGGATGCTCATAAGATTGAAACCTTATTAAATGACATCATTGTTTAACTAAAAAACCTCCACGAACAAGCTATTAAGAACTAATATGAAAACTAAAGACTAACTGCCTACTACATGCGTCTTTTATTTTCCTTTGAAAAGTATGGAGGGAGCACCAGGAACACCCCAAGGTGTGAATATAAAACTTCTTTCGAACAGAAGAAGGGCGCAAGCAGCCTACAGGTAACTACAAATTACATGCAAAAATTCTCACAAATGCATTAACTCAAGACAATCCTCAATATTCTCATCTTGAACAACCATACCTTCTATCATAACGTACATATGAGATTACTAGAATTTTAATTTCGCATGAACAAGACATGCAAACCAAAATCACATGGTTAAGCAAGAGATTTGATGAATAGAAGGGGGAGTATATATAACCTTTGACATAAGTGCAGGTGCCAAGTCCATCTCCAGACTTGCCATCCTTCCCTTTACCCTTGGAAGGGTTATCCTCTGCCCCAGAAGCAGCCTGCTTTCCCTTTCCCTTGCTCGACTCCTTCGGCTTCGAGTCCTTCCCCATCACAACCAACCTACCAAATTTCCCCAAAATCATAGAACCACAGGCAACACAGTCACAACCGATAGACAATAATGTAAGCAAACCAGGGCAGTGCGGCTTCAGCGTACACTAATGGAGCTTAGAAAGCATGAATCCAAGAGATCTAATATGATTCATTAATTAAAAATCAGATTTCGACAAAGCAAAAGTAATCTATAGATCGATACACTTTGGACTTTGGAGTGGATGGCGTATGTGGGTAGTCTCTTCTCTCTTTCTTTTAAAGATAAATTCTCTTTAATTTTTGCAAGGAGAAAGGAATTATACTTCCGATCGAGAGGGGAAAAACCATCAGGTCTTAACAGAAAGGACCAAAGATAATAACGATAACATGAACAAATAAAAAGAGAAGATAAAACAAATCTCAAAGAGAGATCACAAGATGCACAAATCTGACCAAACCTAGTTGGAACGGAAAAGCTAAAATCTCGATAATTTTTTTTTTCTCACTTAACAGATGAAGGAAAGAAGGAAAAAGGAGCGAGAAAAAGGAGCCATACCCGGATGCGATCAAAACAGCTCACAACTGCCGCAGCCGTGGAGAGGAGAAGCGAAGAGCAGCGCTCGGCGAATTTTCTTGGACTTGATCGCCTGTATGTGACCGCGAGAAAAATCCCAGACCGTGCCCCCTCCTGTCGTACCATTTTTGGTGATTGGGCTGTTGGGCCCAATATGGTTGGCTTGAGCCCAACTTGGGACTTATAGAGAGAGAGAGAGAGAGAGCCCGATGTGGTTGGAGAGCAGCTGTGCCATGGTTCGAGAAGCCATTCTGATTGATATATCATGTGGCTCGTAAATTAAATCAATTAATAAATTCAAATTATTATACTTTTTTATCTGCATTCTTGAGTCTATGATTCTGCTTCTGCGCATGATTAATCTGATCTTTGAGTCAAGTTCAGATTTACTTAAAAATAGCTCATAGTTTGTTCTTTCACTGGTGCTTGGCTAATGATAATGCTGATTAAGATGCATACAATTCAGATTATCAAGTTTAATAGGGAGAAGGTTGCACATGTTCGCTAAGGTTAATTAACTTGCAAATTGGCTTCCAATGGAATTGCATTTTTATTGTGGAATTTCTTGCATGGCTTTGGAAGAAAAGAATTTCAATTGTGGAATTTCTTACAGATTAGTCTGTTGAGACTCAGATATTACAAGGGCTGTCAATATGCTTTGCTTGTCCGGTAGGTTTGGAATCTAAATCTTTTAACTTTGATAAAAAGATTAAAGGAATGATAAACAAACCTTGTTAAGTCACAAGCTAGGCCTGATAACCAAACATGGCCAACCACAAGCAAATCAGCTCTGCAAAAAGATTAAAGCCTCCCTAGAACAGTGGGATAGCCCATGGCAAGCCCTTTGAAATAGGCCCCTTTGGGCCACTCTTTTCCCCTAACCAATGACCACCACAAGAGAAAGGGCTCTGGATTGCAGCACCTCTCCTCCCCCTAATGGAAGCAACGGCTGTCGCAGCGGCAGCATGCCGTCCGTCTTCCCTCATCAAACCCAATTCCTCAATTCTCTTCCATCACCCAACCAGTTTCGCTAGAAAAACATTCTCCATCCGCTGCTGCTCCCCGGAAAGAAAACTCGGCAGCCACAACCCACCCAAGCTCGATCTCGACCATCCACGCGCCGACCCCACGCACCAACCCCCCATCCGAGCCGTCCAAAGCCCATCCCTCCCCTCGTCCACCCCTCCCCCATCCTCCCACGGCCAGGTTTTCGACGCGGGCCCCGCCCACTCCTGGGACAGCAACGATGTCGGCTCCCCAGTCGTCAAGCGGTTCCTCGGCGACGACGAGGAGCGGTGGCTCATGTGGTACCACGGCGGTGGCGCTGGCTCCGGCGTCTCCATCGGTTTGGCGGCCTCTAACAATGGGATCCAGTGGGAGAGAGGCCCCGGCCGCGCCGACTCCGGCGACGGTATGGGCCAGGTCATGCGCCGGAGCGCCGACTGGTGGGCGTTCGACACCGAGGGCGTCCGACCCTCCGACGTCCTCATCATGTCCAGCGCCAAGCTCCGAGCGCCGGGCGCCGTGTACTGGCTCTACTACACTGGGTTCAGCCAGGAGAAGGTGGAGAATTCCAGCATGGCATGTGGTGAAGTTTTCAAGTCATTGCCGGGTCTGGCGATCAGCCAAGACGGCCGGCACTGGGCGAGGATCGAAGGCGAGCACCACAGCGGCGCACTCTTCGACACGGGGGTGGCCGGAGAGTGGGATGCGCTGTTTGTAGCCGCACCCAAAGTAGTCTACCATGGTCGCAGCGATCTTAGAATGTACTATCATTCGTTTGATCCTGAATGCGGGCAATTTGCGATCGGCATTGCGAGGTCGAGGGATGGAATCAGGTGGGTGAAGCTCGGGAAGGTGCTTGGCGGCGGAGCTGATGGAGATTTCGATGAGGCCGGTGCGAGGAACGGGTATGTCGTGAGGGATGAGAGAAAAGGAAGGTACCTCATGGCGTATGAGGGTGTTTGCAAGAATGGCAGGACGAGCATTGGGTTGGCGCTGTCGGAGGATGGGCTGAAGGAATGGAGGCGGCGGGGAGACCGGGCGGTGTTGGAACCATCGGTGGAGGAGGATGGGTGGGATAGCAGAGGGGTTGGTGATCCATGTCTGGTTCAAATGGATGGAGAGGGTGAATGGAGATTGTATTATAGAGGCATTGGTGGGGATGGGAGGACAGGAATTGGAATGACTGTCTCTGAAGGCCCTGAACTTGTTGGTTTCAAGAAATGGATGGGATTTCATATATAAAATGTGATGGATTTTTGGCATTTTGATATCAAATTTTCACATTAGTATGTTGCATTCTAATGGATTTTAACAAAGACAAACTAAGTGATGGCTTACTTAATTGGATTCACCTACCCAAGTTTCTGACAGATGGATGAGAGTTCTTCAATGTTTACCTCATGGATTTAGTCAAGCAAGAAGCATGAAGCCATCATTGGATGTAAAGTTTATACTTTGTTGAATTTGACATACATGTAATGTTTGATGATACAAGAGCCTTCAATGTCTGGAGAGGAAGTAATAGGGCTGCAGATGGTTTGCAATGGTTGCACCCTGAAATTCTCTTTTAGAGGTTGTGTGGTTGTGTTCTTGTCCATTTGAACTCCCTGCAGATCTATTATCTTAGTCTATGTGATGATATATGCAAGGCAAATTGTACATTAAAGCATGAATATTATTGATACTATTTTATAGCTTTCAAATTGAAAAAGAATACCGCCTTAATTTGCTCGGAAAAAATTGTTTGGATATTATTTCAATAATTAAATAAATAGTTCTGAATGTTTTGACTATAATGGAACGTTTACAATATTCTGTGATCCCATAAGTAGCCCCTTTTTCTTTCTTTCTTTCTTTGGGGAGGTAGGGAGCATCAATGATTTGAGAACAGAATTTGCTGATAACATCTTATAAACCTTTTGCCTCTGTGCTCACCTATCAAGAAAATTGAAGGTTATTGTCTTGCTCTTTGGTGCAATATAACTTAAAAATCAGTGAAGAAGATTAATGGAAGCTTCGAAGTCAGTTTCTCTGTATGAAAAGCAGTTTCAAAAGGAAAACTGTTCCGAAATGCAGGCTAAATATCATTGCACTCATCTACTTTGGATGAACACAGAGTAAGACTAGATCCAAAGAAGCATAGATCAATGTACTTCAGACCCTTCACTGTAAAGTCCTCTAACTTAAATCAGTATGGTTAGGTTTAAAGGAATTTGCCTTCTAAATTGAATTAGGAGGACACAGGTGCCAGGCTTTTGTTTAGATTAATTTCTACATCTTGGCAAGATTGCTTGGGCTCTGATCTTTTGGCCTAAAGACAATGTAACGAATTTTACCAGGCAAGGAAGTCTTTTTTAATCTTTTGGCTGGGATGCCCATTTGTTCTGATCATTGTTGAACTTGCCTTCATTCTTTCTTGCACCACAGAATCTGTAACCAGAATCTCTTCTTTAAACTGCTCAGATTTGGGTCATTTGTTCAAAGAAAAAAAGAAGAGAGCTCAGCTTTGTCATGATATTGAAATGAATTGCTTCCATAAAATACTTCACATGGTTCTTGAGCAAAGTAGGAAGTTTTACAGATTACCACAGTTTCACAACCAGTCACTCTGCATGACTCCTTGCTCTTCATTATATGTGACCTAATATTCGAGTACAATTATCCTCGTACAACGACAGGTTGTGTACGGTGATCTATGCTAGCTACCTATCTAATTTTTTGCAGAAATTTCAATATCAACAGTTAGGCATGGAAAACAAAATATACTTTGGTAAAGGGGCAAATGACTCGATTCTTTTTCTACACCTATCATGATATATGTAACAACTCGGCATTTATTTCAAATGCATTTGTAGTCAGCTATCAACTAATACAAAATAAGACAAAAGAAAGGAATATAATCATCAAAGTTTTTGTACTTGACTAGCACCCTCTACATACAAGATCAATTACATCAAAGCATAACATGCAGGAAATATTTGGTTGGCATGCCAAAAGTAAGTTGGTTGGCAGCTCAACTACTAGAGAGATGATGGCATTCTCACCTATTCTTCTTTTCTCACAAAAAAAAAAAAGTATGATGCGGAGGAGAAATGTTTGCATTTAGTCCCCTTAGCATGCACTACATATGATGACATTAATATATTGAACTTCAAAAAACAAGAAACAGTTTGCATATAAATCATGCTTCAATAAAACATTCTTTTTTCTTTTTTATGGCAAGCAATTCACATGGCCAGTGGGATTTACCTCAGGGTTGTGATATAAAGCATCAATCTCCTTGTCCAAATACCAAATTAGCGATGTTGAGCTTCATTTTCATACTAGTGTTGGACCTCAAAGCATTTATCCATGGCTTAGGCTTATGCTTGACTGATTTTGAAATTCACATGAAAGAGCCTACATTCACAACCAAGAGCTGAATGTAAAAATTTGATCATCCCGAGGCCTAGGGATATTCAGCATTTATGGACATTGTGGTAGAAAAGATTCATTCTAAGATATTGGAGGTTAGCATGGGACCAACCGAAGTCTTCTCATCTAAACCTTTTTCCCAGCTCACTTTGGTCAGGAAAATCTTGTCCACTTTTGATTCTTAGGCTTGTATATCGTAGGAAAGTTGATGCTCATGCTAAATTGAAAAACTTTTTGAACCCTTTCAGATGTCCACCTCTATATTTTTCTCCTATTGTTTAACTCCCCAGCTTACCGTCAAAAAAAAAAAAAAAAAAAAAGGAATGCGAAAATTTGATTCACATGGGGATGCACAAGTTAAAATCCTTATGCTTGCCCTTTTCTTCAAAGCCAAAGACTACATTTAGGGCTCATATAACTCTTAGATTACGTTTGATAGCCGGTAATCTATCTAGATTATTGGCAATTTAAACTGGGCCCAACAGATAACTAGGTTTGGTATATTTTTTTAATGGTAATCTATCTAGATTATTGGCAATTTAAACTGGGCCCAACAGATAACTAGGTTTGGTATATTTTTTTAATGGTAATCTATCTAGATTATTGGCAATTTAAACTGGGCCCAACAGATAACTAGGTTTGGTATATTTTTTTAATGGTAATCTATCTTGCAGTGGTAATCTGGATTACCTCTTATGAGGCGATCCATATTGCTTGAGGGAGGAGTGGCTATCAGATTACCGAAGATGTGGTAATCTGGTAATATTTTTTTTGAATAAAAATGCCGCTGTCCCTTTCTCTTCCATAAAAACAAAATCCATCCTTCTGTATGCTTTTCTCCTTCTCCCTTCACCGTGCTTACCCTACTCCCACTCCTCTTACATCGCCGGTGAGCTCCCTTCACGTCGCCTCCGAGAAGATTGCCGCCGGTGAGCTCCCCTTCCGTCGCCTCCTAAAATATCATCACCGTTCAAACCGTCAAAAGTGATCGGTAAGTTTTTTTTTTTTTTTTTTTTCATATAAAACCTCCCCCTCTTCTCCGGCACCATCATCTCAAGCCTCCCCTCCGCCACCGTCGACCTCTCCTCCCCTCCGCCACCATCGTCTCAGGCCTCCCCTCCCCTCCCCTATCTGATCTGCCCCCTCTGCCTTTCTACAACCAAGCCCGTGAACACAGGCCTCCCCTCCTCTCCCCCATATGATCTGCCCCCTCTGCCTTTCTACAGCCAAGTCCGTGAACACACTTTTCTTCTGACGTAATTACTGGAGTTCTGATTAATGGGACATGTCTAATTCATTTTTTTTGGTAGATATCCGCATTGTTTCCATTTTTTTTTTTTTGAAATGCTTTTATAGGATATAGATTTAAAAGAGAATATCTGTCTCAGATCTAAGGCATTCTTGGATATTCAGATTAACCATTTGTTGGTTGGAGGGTATGTTTTAATTTCTTGGTTGGTTGGTTATTTTTTCGGTACTAAATGTCTTATTTTTATGTTATTTTCTATTGAAGTGTGAAAATCATTCTTCTGTATTTCAGATCTATATGGACGTGATATGACCATGTCGCAACTGCCCATAGCTCAAGAAGTGTATTACAGATCTTAGGTATTTTTGGGACCAACATGTAATAGTATATTAATTTTTAATATTACCAAATATATAATAATATATCAATTTTTAATAAATTTAACTTAAGAATATTTTAAAAATTTGATGTTACATTATTGGTAATCTGATTGTCATATCAAATATAGTAATCAATATTGCTGCAACATTGCTTTTATATATCAATAGTATTGATAATTTATTCAATGATAATTTATCTTACAGATAATTCATATTATTTTTCAGAATTAACTAACGATGCATCAAATGCAACCTTAGCTTTTAGATGCGCAAAGTTGGCCACAGGGACAACACCCAGGCAGCGCTTTAAATAGCTCGAGATATAATACATACAGAAGGGGAGGAGGTCACCAATTTTACTGACTAGTTTACTGGGATTGGATCATTTAAAAGAACCCGAGGATGGAGCGAGCTGAGCCATAAATGATGCGATGGCGACTCGTAACGATTCCGCACGTAGAAAAGAGAGAAAGTTTTGACACCTTGACGTGGACGGCAGGAGAAGACGTGGGGTAGTCCTAATCAAGGCCGGATATTTAAGACCACCATATGGGTTGTTTGTAGGGGTGCATCAGTCAAAGAGGCAACACCGTGAGTAAATAAGAATGGTCCCACAAGGCCTTCAATTATGAGCCCCCAAAATAAAATTTAAAAGAATCTCATTCAAACCTCTCCTATGGTATTTGAGTGCAATACATGTTCACATTGGTGATTGATATGAAATAATAGTTCATAAGATTTCTAAATGCAGTGGAACAAAATTGGACTTAACTGATATATTCTCCTCATTGTGTGATCCTTTGAGGGAATGAAAGGGAAGGATGAAAGGTAAGAAAACAAAAGAAGAAGAGGAAAGAAGGAGGGGGAGAGGAGATGGTTATTATTTAAAAATAAAAAAAAATAATAATTTATATTTATTGATGGTTATTACTTTCTACTTATTTAAAAAAGAGAAAAAAAAAAAGAGAATAATTTATATTCATTTTGTTTAGATTAAAGAAGAAAAAAAAGAATAGAAAAATTATGCTTATAAAATTACAATCATATCTCTATTATAAGAGAAATCTAAATTAATTCATATAAATAAATTTAAAAAAAGGATAAAAATTATAAACTCATTCTCCTTTCCTTATTTTTTCTCAATTTGAGGTAAAGAAATTTAACCTTTTAAGAAAGAATAGAGAAAAATTAATATTTTTTTGAAAAAAAATTCTTTAGAAGAGAAAAAGATGGTCGAAAAATAAATATCACCTCTGTTATAGTATTTATTTTTCAATGAAAGAGAAAGAAAATGAAAAATGTGCATAGGCTCCACATATAATTTTTATTTTTTCTCTAATCAAAGGTGAGAAAATAAGGGAAGAAAAGTTTTTTTCATTTAGATAAGCTCTAATAAATTTTCATCATCCTTGAGAAGTAATTTTCAATACCAATCTCATTTATTTATATTTTATGCATGATTTATATTAGCTATAAATAATATATAGCTATAAAAATTGTTATTAACATATTTATGTGCCTCTAATAAACATATAATTAATGTGCTCTTATGCCTATTGATGATTCGCAAATTCTCATCACATTATCTCAATGGAAACGATAACATTGGTTGAATCTTTTATTCTTTTCAGATAGCAATGTTTTGATGTTGATCGATAAATCAACATTAGCACCGTTATCCAAATTATATTTGAAGTGGTTAAAATGTCAACATACTCTTGGAGCGGACTTTTCGTCACGGGATAATTTTCACACATGAATCTTAGGAAGATAATACCCAACCATGAATGAACTTTATTTTATTTTATTTTTTCATATAAGATAAAGATTTGACTTATGATGAGATGACAGGAACTAGATTAAGGTGAAGAAGGACTTCGATAACAGTAGAACACAAACTTTTAGATAGTGAGACCTTATGTTATTTTTTAATCATTAAAAATTTTAAAAGTTTTAAAATTATTTTAATAGTAGAACAAATAATTTAATTCATGCAAGGCATCTTGACTGCAACTGTTATGTCATGTATAAAATCAAACAAAGCTTAGGACAACACTCGCTCCACCTAGATGTTTGGAAGTTCATGTGTTAATGTAATATCCTGTAAGTCTACCATTCTACCGACTCCAATAAGGACACCTTGCTCCTCATAATGGTAGTGTTCACGTCAAACATAACACCATGAAACATAATGTCACTAGCATTGTAAGCTTCTTTAATCATACCATCCCTCATGTCCATTCTTCCAACTCCTAACTCCAAGCGATGCCATCATTAATACAATTGATATACACTGATTCCATATATCAATAACATTCATTGCTCCAAAAAATTGACCTCCTCGTATTTTATTATGTAAAAGTAAAAGGTAGTTCCACCAAATATATTAAATATTAATTTCAACCTATTTTGATAATTTCTTATCAAAAGGTTCAATATTGACATTGCCCCTCTAGTCAATCAAACAAGTCACAAAGGCTTTGTACACATATTATGTTCAATTATTCTCATTATGCTTCACCAATGAGAATAGCTCTTCACTTTAGCTAAAACATAGAATAAATAGATAAAACAAAATTTATTAGTGTTGTTGCAGGCAAGCCTATAGGCTAGTTGCTGAAATTTCCATCATTTTGATGCACCCCAAATTCACACCTGAAATGGAAAAAAGAAGGGGAAAAAAAAAAAAAAAATGCAAATTGTTTTAATTGTTGCTAACATGTTCGAATAAATATCATCAATATTGAAGCAAGATAAACCTGAGCAGCTGAAGCCTGCCATTGAGAACCTTCCATTCCTTGGTTCAAGGCTCAAAATTAAAGGTGTCCACAGCCTCACGGAACCAATCAAGAGAAGTAAAGTACATAGCCATTGATTGCACCATTTCCAACAAATATCTTACACAAAATGACACACCAAGACAAACTACGATTACTGGTACCATCACAATTCTCGGTCTTATTACTCGAAAACAAAATATAGTTCCCTGAAGCAAAAGCTAAACACCACAACAACCAGGACCTGGGCTCATTATTCTCTCCTCTTACAGCGGTGTGCCCGTTCATTAACTCTGGCTCGAGAGAGATCTTCCTGCTTCCTACCGATCTGATTTGACTCGGACCAGAAGCGGATGAACCAAACCGAGTTGACTCGGAGTGACTTGGAGCTAAACGGCTAGTTTACAGAGAAGAGAAAAACTTGGCTTAAAAGTAGTGGAATGGATGGAGGAAGAGAGGACTGGAAGAAAGTCTTCGTTTCCAGTCCAGTTCTAATTTCTAGAACACGGGTGGCGAGCTCGAGGGGGATGCCGAGTTCACCAAGTTAAGAATGCTGTTCCAATAGTTCTTGTTCTCCTCCGCCTCCTCTTCCACACAGCTTCCACCCTCCACATTGTCGGAATCTCCACGTCCGTCCGACGAATTCCGGTCGTCGGAATTGTCCAGCAGCATGCCGGTGAACCCTTCTCCGAATTCCCCGCTGGAGGATCCGGTCCCAATGCTCGACGACTCCGGGAGCCACGACGATGACTCCCCACCAAAGACCGTCGACGTCGCGTCCATCGAAAAGCTAGCAAAGCTATCCATCCTATGATCTTTGGTCTCCAGCAGTCGAAGTGGCTGCTTCTCAAAGCCCTTCCATTCTAGACCTTGCTCTTCCTTCAGCTCATGACCAGGTTCTTGATGACACACCGTGGAATTACCGTCCAGTAGTCCGCCTCTCGGCATCGGCAGGACGTTCTCAGAGAAGCTCAAGGTGGAGGTTGGCGACTCGAGATCGATCCTTCCGCCTGGGTTTCCAGTGGTTGGTTTGGCGGAGCAGACTCCTTGCCATGCTCGGAGGACGTCGAGACAGGGAGGAGGAGGAGGAGGAGGAGGAGGAGGCGCCGGGGGAGCCACTGACTTGTTGCCTGGTGGACCGGGAGGCAGTGGAGGGGCGGAGGAGGAGGAGGGTGGCTGTGGCTGGAACGCGGCGGCGGCGCGGAGTCTGGATTCCCGGGCGAGGCGGGCCTCGGCTTCGAGGCGGGCGCTCTCCCACTGGGCCATGTGGCTGAGGCTGGCGGCGCTCTTGGCATGGCCATCGCCGGAGCTGAGGGCGTCGCTCTTGGGCTTGTGGGTCACCGGATCGATCCCCATCTTGGCCAGCCGCTTCTTGAGGTGGGTGTTCCAGTAGTTCTTGATCTCATTGTCAGTTCGCTTGGGTAGATGGGTGGCTATTGCAGACCACCTGAGATCATAAGCCATCACCTCAATTTTATATGTCCCCTTACCAAAGAAATTAACTGAAGTCTTGTGATGCACAAAAAAAAGTTATTGCAAGGTGGAATCCCCAAAAGAAGTCAAAAGATCATTGTAGGACAATGGGCTTGAAGAAGATAAGATCAGAGAAGATATTTATTTACTTCTCTTTCAAAATTCAAGGATAAGACATTGAGCTAGTCTTTAACCAAGAGCAACTATAAGCCTTACAGAGATTTAAGATGCAGAGGTGAAAGAAATTAAAGATTAAGTCCAAAAGCGGAGGTAATTCGGCTTCTAGTTCTTGAATTTTGGACACCAAAACATATAGCTAGACGTTTGCCAAAATTATACAAATGGTTTTCAGCGAGCCAAAATTACAGATTTTTCTTCTTGAAAAGAAAGACACATTTCAGCATGCATTTCAAGAAAAGAAGAAAGAAAAATGCAGTCAAGCTACCATTAAACAAATTTCGACTAAAAGATAGGACTACTATTAGAGAGACAGAGAGATGAATGGCATCACTTATCAGTAGTTTTAAACACTATTGATGCTATTTCAGTACCAATCATCTTGGATCTTTTTTATATGTTTGCAGCTTATACAGAATTTTGCTCCTCCAAGATTTGTTACAAAGGATGTGATGCAAATTATTTATGCTGCTGTTGCTGGCAAATACCAGCAGCCATAATCACCTGTTTCCAAGAAGTGCATGAAGTTGAATGATGGTCTGCTCTTCCTGCAAGCTGAACTTCCCCCTCTTGATGTCAGGCCTCAGATAATTTGTCCACCTCAATCTGCAGCTCTTCCCACACCTCTGTAGCCCTGCCAATGTAGAAAAGAAGAATTAAATCAACTCAATTTGTTTACACACATCAACTAGTACAGATATCACAGCCAGTGGAAGCACTCCAGAGGTGCTCACCGGCTTTTGCAGGCAATGCTCGCCAGCTCCCATGGCCATGCTCCTCGATGTAGGCCAGGAGCTTCTGGTCCTCCTCCGGTGTCCACGGCCCTTTCTTCAGGCCAACCTTTTCGCAGCATGGCGACCGGCCCATCCGATACCCTCCTCGCCTGCAGCAAAGAAGGAGATGCTCTCAAGGTCTCAGAGGCCTTCTAACTCTACAGCAGTGGCATGCAAGGAGAAGGGATTCTTGTCAAGAACAATAAGAGGCCAGTGAGTCTTTTTGAGTTGGTGTGTGAAATATAAAATGGCAGAGTTAGTGACAATAGAGTGAAGGATAAATAGAGAGGGGGAAGAAGAAAGAAAAGTCAGCAACATAAATGGCATAGATATAAATTTTATGGAGGTGCCATGACCAAGCTGTCCCTCTGGTAGTTAGAGGGCCAAGTACTACCAGACAGAGGTACCAATCACTACAGTATAAGGGTAGCATGGGCAATAAAAGTAATTCCTCATTCAGTAGGTAGGCCGAGCCCATCAACTGTGGTCACTTTGTGAGGGCCATGATTGGGGCCTACCTTAATTTAACAATCCAGATCCTTTGAATCCCTGCGAATTGTATCATGTACCACAGCCCCCATGGTCTCTAGGTTGGACTAACAGGTTCAGACAAAGGCATCAACTGAAGAGATTTCAACTCCTTTGATGTCTTGCAAATGGGCAGATCGGCGGCCTGGGTCATGACAGTGACTACTTGTGTAATGGTGAACTGTCGGAGTGTTCCACTGAGTCACAGTAATACAGATGATGCACAGGATTGGATACTTAAATTCGACTGTGTGACGTACAACTGAATGCTTTGATGAGTGAGCAAATATGATCTAATTGTACATTGTATTGTGTTGATCTGCAAATTGATAGAGTCCATCCTTCTTCCTCAGAAGGAAGGGATAAAAAATAAATCAATATCCACAAGCATCATTTGGATATTCTGATAACTATGTTACAATCAAGACCACAAAATAATGAGCCAGATATTAGCTTGCTTATATTGAAGAAGGCATGATCTGTGCGTGATAGATCCCTCTCTACTTGAAATTTGGATAGGCACAAAGAAAAAGAGACTGGAATAGTATCATGAGTTTGGGTGAATCCTGTTGCTCTCAAAAAATAGGTATTGAGAACTCACCTGTCCTTTTGACCACCTTGACTTACCATTATATCTCTTTATTGAGAGCATCCTCATGTCAACAGACCTGAAGTGAAATATGTGAGATTGCATTCCTCCACACGAATCCTTGTGGCATGCCATTACATATCTCAATGAAATAAATAAATAACTTCTAACTTGATCATATAGTGAGGATTGCATGGCACCATAAAAAAAACTCCTGAGGACAAAGCATATGGGTGCCAGGCTGCCAGCATTTATCATAAGATGATGATAAAAAATTCTAAGAGGACAAGAGAAAGAGATGAAGCAGGACACAGTCTGATACTATGTGCAGTCAAACTGGAGAGGGACTCAAAAGGGCCCAATCTTAACGCAAACTCTTCCAAGAGGGAGACACGGGGGTTTGCCCTCCTTAACTACGTATCATCTGACACCACTATCTCTATCAAAATCCATGAACTGCTGGTGCCATTAATTTTATACAAAAAAGAAATAAGTGGAATGTGATTCCATCACCAAAATAGAAGAAGTCTCAAAGATGACTTGCTGAATTATTGTGTTGTTAGTTGTCCTTCTATGTCACAATAACTCTGAAAAACTGGCACTAATTTATTTGCTGGGAAATAGCGATGTACTGACGGCAAAGAAATGAGCAATGATGTCCGCAGGATTTGTTCATCTGTCATTTAAAGTTTAATGCTGCCTCAAGAATTTGGTTAGATGATTTGATTAATTTTACCAGTGGGACCAATTTGGTTATAGCTTATGCTCAGTTTACTATGTGTGGACCAATTGTATTCAAAAACTTGATTCATTTAAATGTCAAACATATAAAAATAACACTGTGGGTGCAAAACCTCCAGGCATGGCAGGCATGGAGTCATGGCATGCATGGACCGCGAGGAACTCAAAACTCTTTGGTAACAAAAAGTCCTCATCATATTCCATCCTTCACAACATCCAACCTTGTGGGATAATCTCGGCCTTAAAAAATTGGTTAGACTCTCACACGAGTTTATAATCTGCTATCTTCTTTTTCTTCCTCATCTACCTCGTAAATATCTTCAACATTAATAAATTTTGTGGGCGATTCTCTCTTGCTTTCACCTCAAGAAAACGAAAGAAAGGTGCAACTACAAAAATATAACCCCTTTGTGAAAATTGGAAATCTTATCTGCTAGTTAAAAGAATGGCAAAACTAATGAGATTTTTCTCCTTGGACAAAGAAAGATAATTTGAACTCCTAAGGAAAACGAAGACCACCCATGGCACAGGATGAAAGTGATGGCTAACTGCACCATGAGTCACTTAATGCTAGAGCCATTATTCTACCTTGACATTGGTTACACACACTGTACTTCTAACCAGTGTGCTAACACCAAAGGACTTTGAGCACTTGTTATTCTCCAAAACCAAGCAAAATTTGTAAAAAGAGCAGGGAAAAAAAACTATTTTTCAGTAATCTCTTGGTGAACTTCCTTAAAGGCACCTTAGGTTACGTAGGCTTTCTTATGTATAAGATACTATAAACAAATTGAAAATTTTTTGATCATCATCTTTCAAAACTAGTCAAGGTTAACCTTCATTCAGATTCCTTGGGCCATGCTAAAGCACCTTAACCAGCCATACAACAGTTTAAGATTGTCTGAGCTTGATTACTTGGCTCCAAGCAAGTAATCAGTTTTGTCTGTTCATAGTTTATTCCTTTCACAGCGCAACTTTGAGCTGCCACCATGGACCAACAACAATTAGAAATCTTAGATAGAACCTAACATTCAAACAAAACAAACCAACCAACAAATACTGATCATTCCCTTGTCCCCATGAAAGATGCTTCCAAGTAACACCTATGTGAAGCTTTTCCTGGTATAAGGATTAGACCGAAGACCAATCCAGTTCATTAAGGTAGTACACAGAATGACAGTAAAACTATCCCAAGATATAGGGCACTAAGTGGTCTCCTATAACAACACAGCTACTCAACCCTCAGCTACCCAAAATACGTGACCAGAGCAGCACAAAATTTAACTCTACGTGCTTCTTAAGTTAAACATAAGTATATATTACTTGACTTTGAACCCATAGTTTAGTATTGACAAATGCCTTTTTCTTTCTTTTTTTTTTTTTAATATTTTGAGAGGAATAATGGATAGATTACTATTACTTTTCAGTGACAATGGAGAAACACTAGAGAAGATTAAAGTTCAGACGTTGAACCTTTTTAAACCAAACAGCGATGGACCGAACATTGGAGGGTGGGGGGTCAAACAAGTGGATTTGCGTAATAACGTACAATGGATAAAGTTATTTTCAAATGGAATGGAACAGTCATTTTGATCGTGAAGTTGACCAAATTTGATTACAGGGCTGTCCATTTTTCTTGGTTGAAAAGTCTTAGCTTGGATCTCTGTTAATGGTCCTATGCAACATGAGACCTCTACATCAAGACCCCCATTTATTTTGGGTGGCGGAGGGCCAAAACGACACCGTGGTCATCCCATGTTTATTACTGTGGAAAACGCCCGGATCCGGATGCGACACAAATAGGAAAATTTGTAGGCTTTGCACAGTTTTAATATGGCGTTCCAGGATTGAAACTTGGAAGCGCAACCTCACCTTTAATTTGGTAGTAAATGGCATTGTGAAGGACCATTCTTAAAATTGGATGGGTTTAAAAGAAGGACCACCTCGCTCCAAGTTTTATGCAGTAGTTAAAAGGGCATTTGGTTGATAGCAATCCACCGTAGTAATGTAATAAAAGGTGATAATTTGTATAGTAATATTTGTTTCTTGATAATTTAAGATTATCCTAAATTACGATAATTTGATATTCATCTAAGGACTTTTTTAAAGTAAACATTCTCATATAAATTCCTAAGTAAATTGATCAGCAACTGGAATTACTAAGTTTGAATGCGATAGATTATTCCTAGAAAACTCATTTGCACCTAATCTTAGGAGGATTAATAAGAAGAGACGTGTTAATCTTTAGTTCTCAAAAATCTTTTTTCTCAGAAATAAAGGATGGGAATTTATCCTCTCTAGCTTTAAACAGCTCCAAAAGAGCTGCTTGAAATGGACATTTCTTTGTAAATTCTCAGATAAATTAGTCAACGTTTAAAACTACTATATTTGAGTTATGATAAATTATTCTTAAGAATTTTATTTGCACCTAATTTTAGATATATAGGATTAATAAGGGGAAGAGTGCCAATCCTTGATTCCCAAGAATACTTTTTTTTTGAGAAATAAAGAATTATCATAGGAATTTGATTCCTCTGTCTACAAATAGCCCTGAAAGGTGAATATATCAGATTACCAACATCCAATAATTTCAAATTATACTCTCAACTTTCTTCATACTCTCTTATCCTCTCTCACCCCATTCACATCCTCCCTTTAGGCGGTAAAATTATATTACCAAACGTGGCAATTTTATATTATATTATATTATATATAATCTTATAATAATATTATCAAACTGAGTGATCTTGTATTTGTGTGAATTTGAGTTAACATTATCAAAGCAAACCAAATATGATAGCTTACATTTTTGCTAATTTGATTGCTAAGTATAAAATTAGTAAGAATGCATGATTTAACCTTGAATTGGGTACTTAGTAGATTTTTACTTAAATTGGTACGATTCTTACTTGTTCCTAATCAAAAGCATACAATTGATTCATGAGTGGATAAACCCCTCCTAATCAAAAGCATACAATTGATTCATGAGTGGATAAACCCCTCCTAATCAAAAGCATACAATTGATTCATGAGTGGATAAACCCCATGGTTGATCATCTGTAACCCTGTTGCATATCATTTAATTAGTAGGGAAAGGAGCCCAAAATCTAGCTTTTTTCCTCAAAAAATTCTATCATGCTTTCAAAGAAAAATAGTAGAAATTAAAGTTAGTTGACCATTTTCAAAGGGATAGCTTAGATCGGAATCAAGTTATCGGTAGTAATCAGTTTCGTACGTACATAGTGCACAACAAAAGATGGCTCGTGCTATAATTTCGATGAAGTTGAGGGGCTTTCCAAGTAAAGATGGATAGCTCGTTTGGATGATGGATGTGAGGAAGGTCCTTCGACAAGGAAGTTGCCAAGAAAATAACCCTCCAATAGAGGAAGTCAGCCGAGAGAAGAAGTTCTAGTAAAGGAAGTCGGGTGAGAGGAAAAGGGACTCCGGCAAGGAAGCTATGCTCATTCGAATAAGGGATGCAAGGGAGGTCCTCCAACAAAGGAAGCCTGCCATGGTCCCGATCCGTAGCTCAGTTTAAAAATATTGCAATATGATCGCATACTCTTAAAGCGAACTTAAAAGAACGCAAGGCCTTTTAAACTTCAACATGAACAATATAACGATAATTAAGATAATATCAGCAGAAACTAAATCCATAAATTTCATAATACTATCATAAATTATCAACCAGTACACAAATGTTTGTATGTCAACCTCAATGTATATATCAATATATTTACAATATCAAATGATATAGTAAACTATATGCTAGTCTCACTCCTGGTGCCCAACTCTCAATTCCATATCCAACAAGTAGGCATCGTCATCATCATCTATAACATGGTAAAAGAGGGAGGGGGGGTGTGTAATGAGCTAAAAGTCCAATAAAAATTCTATACATAACATTATGAATATGCCAAGAAAATCAGAATAAATGATATAACAAAATATATTTTTATAATAATATAACATATCCATAAACCAATTGTAAAACCTTTAAAGCAACCATGTCTAAATACCAACATAAGTCAAATTAAAATACTAAAATCATCCACATAACCATATATCCATATCACAATCTTTTATGTACTAAAGATACATACTAATAAACCACAAGACAGTAGTCCGTGTCTAACAATCTAATCTGATCATATATGCACTCACATGTTGGTTCCCATACTAATGCCCAATGTATTAAACTCAGCCACGTCATATCCATAAACTATGGCTGATTCTACACCGGCCTCTCGCGGTGCTCATGCCCTTCTCTGGTGCCATCGGTTTAGGTCAATACGCGGCTTCTCGCAGTCCTCATGCCCTTCTCTGATGCCATCGGTTTAGGTCAATACGAAATCACATGAATACTACCCGAACTAGTATACGTATCAATAATAAACATTAAATCCATAATTTCAACCAATCTCAGCACTGGACTAAGTTACTATGTATACTGAAGATATATACTGATAAACCTCATGCTAGTAGTCCCTGTCTAACAACCTAATTCGATGATATACATACGCACAGGCTAGTTTTCATACTAATGTCCAACATAATAAATTCAGCCCCATCATGTCCACAAACCATGATTGATTCTATACCAGCCTCTCACAACTATTAAGCCCTTTTTCAATGTCACTAGTTTAGATCAATAAGGAATTACACTAATACTGTTTGAATTAGTGCCACATATCAATAATAAAAATCATACACATCTTAGTGACTAGTCCATATGCCCATATCACAACTCATATCCAACAAAGGCAAAACATAGTATATCTAAAATAATATATCTTAACATATTATACTCATAAATCTCAAATCAAAGCCAAAACAATTCATAACTAAAATAATATATCACTACATGCAAACAACTCCATAATAAACCATCGCGCTCAATTAAAACATGATAAAATATTTAACAATAAAATTATGATATATGCAGGTATGCAAGATATGAAACATATTGTATAATAATAGGTATAAAACTCTTACCTCAGATTGCTAATTCTAATAGTTTTCTTAGCTATATCACATCAATAATCACCTATAATGAATATAAATAATTAATTAATTTATTAAAATTCATAATTTTAAAAATTATTATTTTGTCCTTCTAGCTTGTATTTTAAAATTACCACTTTACCCCTCTATCTCAATAATTGCTAACCTTTGCTTAACTATCTTTATTCAAAATTTATTTATTTTCTAATATTGCTATTTTTCATCAATTTAAATAGAATTACGAAAATACCCCTACTATGCTTGCACCTAAATCTAAGCCGAAGTAAACTTAATTTAAAGCTTAATCAATCAAATTAAATTAATAACCTCTCATCTAAGTTTATCACCCATTATTAAGCCTTAATTAGCATTATTTTAATTAGACTAAATGCAAACTAAATAGATACTAGTACCCTTAATTAGGACTTAGTTAAAGTATGGTTCGAACCCACATCAGTTAATCCTAATTCAACACTTTAATTCGCCAAATTACAATAATTAATTGATCTTGACTTGATCTAATCAATAAAACGTAGGTCTAATAAACTCCCCTAAGCTAATTCAAATTATTTTGATCAAACCACACCTGACATATGAATTGATCTTTGAGCATGTTTAAATCAGTTTGATCAACCTAAATAATTACATCCAATTTTAGTTAATTGAATTGAATCGCAATCAAAATTAATAACATTAAAATCCAAAGACAACATCTTGATTCGATTAGTCTAATTAATATAAAAAGATAAAATTACATCGAACCGGCTTGAACCAGTGTGAATCCTGCCCAACGTTTTGTCAGTTCATTGACGATTAAGAAGACCGTCGTCTTCTTCCTTGCAAGCAAAACCCTTCCACCGATTACCTATGGCAAGAACCAAAGCCGATCATGGGTGATCGCTGCTACTCCTGATCACTGATCAATCACTTCTAACTCTGATGATTTAGTCTCAAAATAAATCAAAGACACAGAATATGTTGTTCGGTTATCTGGGTGCCGATTGATAGAAATACAAAGATGGTCGGCCTCCTATGGAGGAGCTCCAATATCCGGCGAGCTTCCCCCGCCTCTTCAATCAACCCAAACTAATATTCTGATGGCTCAATCTAACAAAATGTAGCCGAAACAAGGAGTTCAAAAGATAGAACAGGGGATTTTCTTATGGTTTAGATTTGAATTTACCTCGTTGCCAGCACCGTTCCCAACTCCGGCTAGCTCCGGCAATGCTCCAACTTAACTAGCAAGGTTCCAAGAATCAAAGGAGAAGAAGAGAAAAAATGGAAATGAAAAAGAAGAAGAAAGAAAGAAGAAGAGAGAAGAGAAGGCTGGACCATGGTTTGCTCTTGGGTGATTTAAATAAAATATTCTAAGATATTTATAGATGGAAAGAAAAGGGTATGTCTTTGTTAGTTTGTTAGGGAATTTATTAATTATTTAGAGAGTAGATTTTAGAATTTACTGAAAGTGATAGGGAAGGAAAAGTAGGTGATTAAAATTTAAATGTTGGTGGAATCAAATTATTCTTAACATTATGGCTGCTTCATGGTGCGGTTATTAAAGATATGGTTGGAATTTTAACACGAGCTTTTCTTGAAAAAAAAAAAAAAAAAAAATGTACCGTAGCAAGCCCCTTTTTTTTTTTTTCTCTCTCTCTCCAAAGAAGTTATATCACTGTTGTTTGTGTTGACAAAAACCTTTAAATGCTTGTCATGTTTGCAAAACATTTCTTTAGGATTATATAACTGTTATACATGTTGGCAAAAACCTTTAAATGAGTCTCATGCTTGCAAAACATTTCTCTAGGATGTAGGAAGCATGAAACAAGAATAGCCGGCCTCCCTCTCGGCACAAAAAGATGGAGGGTAACGGTAACTTTCTTTTATTCTTTTCAAAGTATGTTTTATGAATTGCAATTAAATAGGCATTTTCATAAACTTCATTGCTTTCAAGTTTTGAAGGGAATCATTTTTAGTAAAACTTGACAGCTAGTCAACAAATTACTTTTTTTTTTTTTTTTATGAGAAAATGGAGAAGTCAAGATCTTCACCATCATTTTATTATTAGAGATTCAATATATACAAGTATTTATAAAAGAAAAGAAAAGAAAAGAAAAGAAAAGAAAAGTATGAGAAGAGAGGTATAAAATAGAATTGTGGAGAGATCGAGAGAAGAGCATATAGATAGAAACAAAGAATCAAAACTGCGTTTTAGATGACTCCTTCCTTCCTCCCCAAAGATTTCGGTCAGGGCAGGCATATGCCAAACATGAATACCCCCTGAAGCCACGGGGATAACACCTGGCATAGAGACCCAATCTTGAGTAAAAAAGATACCGCGACTTCGGTCTTTTTCAATAAAATCATCACGTAATAAATCAACAAAACCCAAAGTCATCTCACGTTCCCCTTCCAGTTTACCCACTACTGTACCTCCGTGAATATGATCTCCACCAGACATACGTAATGCTTTAGCTAGTACACGAAAATGCATATCATGATTTTTCTGTCTATCAATAACTGCATGCATTGCGCGATGGATGTGAAGAAGTAGGCCGCGACAGAGATTGCAACAATAATTAATGAGATCAAAGATTGAAACAAAGATGAGATTAAGATTGAAACAGTTATAGGGTTTTGAGGAGAATGGAGTTGCTAAGGGAATGCTTTTTTAAAAAAAAAATCTTAAATTTTTTTTTACTAAAATTTGTTCATAAATCTTAATTAACAGTTGATTCCAAGCTTTTCTAAGATTAGTTTTAATATATCTATATCCTTAATACAATCACATATCTTGAAAGTTAAGTCAACCATCCCAATGTCAACGAATTACAGGATGGTTCTTGTATTTGAGATGGATGTATAAAGTTTGTCGTATTTGAGATTGTTGCATGTGGCCATCCATTTTTCGTCATGGTAATCGCAACCTCAAGCGCGAATTGAATTAACTGAAATGAGGAGGAGAAAAAAACAAAGGTGCGGGAAATCCTCCTAGCTGTTGGTGAGCTTTTTCTGAACGATAGTACTCCGAATGATGGAACGCGACGGTTCGAATTCTCGGTCGTCAAGTCCTTGATGTCTGCCACAGCACCGATAAACATCCAATCCCCGAGTCCTTTCAGGCAGGATTCATGGGATGGTACTCTTTCTGAACGGTGACAAGCTCCCCGTCTTAGCTCCGTCAACCATCTCTATAAATCCTCTGCATAGATGTTGGTACGGAAGAAATAGCTTCAAACCGTAGCTTCATCTCTGTGCTCATTTAAAAAAAAGTTGCATCCACACCCAGCACGTATCGGCTATGAATGTATCTGCATTCATATCCAATCCATCGTCTATGTCCGCCATCTGACTTCATTCCATTCATTTTATTTTATTTTTTTAATTTTAATTTCAATTTCAGACTTAAAAAATTTTGATCTTTTTTTTTTCTTTAATTTTAGACTCACAAATAAGTTAAGTATAAAAAAAATTATGATCTATAATTACCTATAAATAAAAATAATTAATTAAATTTACTAATAAACAAATATGAGGTGGGGTGGGATGGGATGGATGGACAAGGGTTGATATGGGAAGAATGAGCAAAAATTTTTATGCTTATATCTATCTTATATCCATAATAAATATTGCAATGTGTTTACATGTACATACTCATAGTTTTTTTTAATTTTTATTTTTCATACATACTTCAAATACAGTAGAAATGGATGGATATCTATGATTCGAAAGAAATTATCATTCCTATCTCTCTGCATTCGAGTAAAATAACTATTGCACATATCATCAAATTCTAAGATTAGAAGAATATGAAAGCAAGTGACATACGTAGGAGATCTTCGTGGGGCAACGTGGTTTGGAACTGAAATTAATGGAAGGAGACAATTTAGGCCCGCCACCTAACAGAGAGGACAATCTCTTGCCCCTGTCATAAAAGGCCCTCCTTGCCATTGGACAGCATTGCAAGGACGCACGTGTTGGAGCGGACAATCACGGGCTACACCTTTTACCATGGAATGGGCTAAAGGTGTCAAACGGGTCCACATAAACAGATCAGATCGCAAATCATCAATTTAAACTTATTTAATTTATTAAATGGATTAGAATTTCAAATCTAAACCTAATTTATTTGATAAATAGATAACATAGAGATCCATTCCATTTAACCTATTTAATATGTTAATCAATATTAAAAAGATCATATATTAACTTTTATTTTAATCTGTTTAACTTGTTAACCAGTAATATAAATGGGTTGAATAAATAGGTCAATTTGATCCGATCCAACCCAACTAGTTACTTAAATAGGTTAAATAAGTTAAGAACATTAAACTTGAACCTAACTCACTTAATATATAAGTTTAAATGGATCAATTCATTTACAATTCGAACCTGTTTAACTCAAATCTAAACTTGTTTATGGCGGATCGAATACGAGTTGGATAAATGGATTGGATTCATTTTTGCTGCTCTTAATATGGATAATAATGTTTGAGGAAGTTAGTTTAAGATTTATAAAATCATACCAAAAAAATATATTAATACATTATAGATTTGATATGGCATAAATTAATGCAGTACAATGCATACTCTATCATAAAATATTATTAATTTTTTAATTTTATGTTTAACTATTTGATACCTAATAGTACGGAAGAGTTTAGCATATTTAATTCGTATCATATTAAAACTCAACATCGCATTGGTACCTTATCGTTATGGTACAATATGATGGGTACGATAAACCTTGATTAATCATAACTTTTAAAGTTTAAAGCAGCACAGAAACATTATTAAAAATAATTATTTTTAAAAAATAATTATACTGTTGATATTTGTTCAAAAAGTTGCAGAGCTGATGTGTAATTTGGTTTGCTATGAAAAACATGACTGATGTACATGAAGGGGGAAAAAAAATATTTATGACTCTATTATTCCTTGTCTAGTTGTCTCGCTTATAACTTGCCTGGTGTTGACCATGCCACACCCCCCCCCCCCCCCCCCAACAAACCTTTAAAAAAAAAAAAAAAAATCCCACAGAAAGTTATATGATGTGTAGTTTTCTCACTTCTCCGTGGACTGACACCCTGTATCTAATACGGCACGGACCGTCCATGAATTACGATGGCTATGCTTGAGTGAGAATTACAATGAGAGAGTTGCACATATTTAATTGATTATATGCCATCTCTGCAACTACTTTGCATGAGACTTCTGTTTTACTGCGGTACTACTTTGTTCCCATCTCTCTGGATCAGGCAATAAATGATTAAATGTGGTGCTTGAAGAGGTAGAGGGTTACAAAATAAAAAATAATGCTGTAACCCAGATGCATGCAACCTTCTAGTGCTAGAACCTAGTATTCAATATGGTAATTCCAAAGAGGGTTTAGTCCAACCATTATTTTCAAAAGAAAAAAGAATAGTGGGAAAAGATAGAAGGAGATGGCGAGGGATGTGTCTGTCTTCAGTCTAATAGGGTCAGAGATAGCACAGCAGAAAATTATGTTCACAGACAATGTTGATGCCTACCTACATCCAAGACATTGGTTTGGACAGTCATGCAGAAAAGTTGACATACTTTGGCATAACTTCGCATTTATTACTGGAAGATAAAAGTTGAGAAGGATACCTCCGTTATAATGTAAGCATGCTCAGCTGCTGCTGGAGTGGATCTTGTAGCCATCTGGTTCTCGTCGGGTTGTCCCTGAATATTTCAAGCACTGATAATTTCAATGGTGAATTCATGGCAGCACAGTTTAGATTACGTTTTTTCACTTAATTGGGTTGTGTACAACAAGCTTAAAACAAACAGAAAACAGAAGTATGTGATTCTCATGCGAGCACGTAGGTTTATTTAAACAGAAGGGTGATGTGGCCTATGTGACAACGAAACCTCTTTATCATGCATTGTGACACGCGATCTATGAGTGGAGGCATGGAGTAGGTCATGGCCCTATAAATGAAACAATTCAATGGTGGTAGGGTCTGGAATAACTATGTCTTGGCTTTCCAAGTTATGATCGGCGATCGAGCAATTGAAAGAAGCATGTACAGAAGGTGAGCCCACTCAGTTTGGCGAGCAAGCTGTCTGTGTCTGTGTGGGGAGCTCTCAGAGATCAGAGGTCCCCTCAGGAGTGCACCATCACTCACTGTGGTGTATGCTGTCTTTTGCCCATACC
Organism: Metroxylon sagu; assembly: GCA_017589505.3. Classification (NCBI taxonomy): domain Eukaryota; kingdom Viridiplantae; phylum Streptophyta; class Magnoliopsida; order Arecales; family Arecaceae; genus Metroxylon; species Metroxylon sagu. Next base: position 931,644 of record JACVBY030000640.1, on the reverse strand, counting down.
CTTACAGGGAGTCCAATCTAAACTTCAGATCTCTACAAGAGGTGAAAGACAACCCTATGTGGATTGATGCAGATCTTAATTTAATGCAGATAAAGCTAATGGATTCTCCAAAAAGTCTTGGAACCTATCATGTGCATGTCTACACCAGTAGGATCTTATAGGGCAGCAGGTGGTTGATGCTTATCCACTACAGTTCTGTAAACTATAGCTGCATGACTTGGAGAAAGTGAGTTGGCTTTTGGTCTTTTACCTGGTTCTTTGATCTGAGAAAACCATAGCTTTGGCATCCTTGGATGTGAGTCAGCCACTGGAAAGACTGCACCCTTTGCTTTTACTTCTTTTTAATTAGTCTCAGTAGTAGAAAGGCCATCTTCCTTGTAAGAATTCAGTAGGATTTGATTTTTTTAACTTCCAGTCATTTTTGGTCCCTGTGGATTGAACATGAGCAAGTCAAGAGAGTATAGGGAAAACAATGATGATTCTTCATACTAGTCCCTTATAATTTGTGGGAATAACAGACTGTTACAATTTACAAAATATTTCATATTAATGATGGAAAATTACCTTTATCAAACAACTAAGGAAGCACCTTACAATGGTAGGGGTGCAAGAAAAGGAGGCTATAGCGCTATTTGTCAATTCTTCATTCAAGTCTCGATATCAAACTTAAAAACATGAGATATGGGATGGGAGTACTGAGAGAGAGAGAGAGAGAGAGAGAGATCCAGGTGAGATGCACCATCGGTGATCGTTAAACATATTTTGTCACGGGAGGGAAGTGGACAAGTGATAATGTTAACCATTAAACTATCCTTTTTAATGAGTGATTGGTAGAAATGTTTTAACGGTAAAGAATTACGAGTGTAATTCCTTTTCTGCTCAAATTATGAGTAGGCAATTGGCGTCTGAGTTGAAAAAGACAACAGATACATTACTAGGATTATGACATGCATGAGAAATTTCTGTGATGAGGTGCATATTTTGTAAGACTACATGAACGTCAATGTTCAACTTTCAGCACCTGTCCCTGATAACTCTCCATCATGAAACCAACTGGGAAAATAAAAAAAATTCATGTGTGGATAAATTAACCCAAGAATCTACGATGGAACTGTCTTAGAGAACAACAAAGAAAATGGTTAAAGCATAAGAAATTTTACAAATGCAGTTATAGTGAAACTTGAATTATTAAGGGGTCTGAAAGTATGAGGTCAAAGATTTTGCAAGATAGATAAAAGGTCTTTCAGCTGGTTTATTCTCCCTACCCCAGAGAGAGAGAGAGAGAGAGAGAGAGAGAGAGAGAGAGAGAGAGAGAGAAGGGGGGGATTATGCTCATTGTGCTTCAAAATGGAATATGTGGATAATAACTAAATGATAGCTTTCATGGAGATTGTAAAAAGTACTGGAGTGAATTCAGCTTTCTTGAGGAAGTCAGTGTTCATCTTTTACAGGAAATTATACACGTGGACATGGTCATCCGAGAAGAAGGTAAAGACTGATGGCAGTACAGACTGTAAGTTAAAAAGTGTGAAAAAAAGAGAAACTTCGGCCAGATAAACTTGGGTCTTATGCCATATAGGGTCCGAAGGACCGAAAACCTGGACAGTTTAATGGCATGTACGTCTTCTTTATTGCCCTGGATATGGTCCTCACAATTCTTTTGGAAGCCGCTTGTGGTACTCAAGCTTCCACCACGCCCCCAAGAGAACCTTTAACGCACCTCCCTTGCACCTCCAAGTGGTCCAAGGATGACTCACGACTGTAAAGCTTTAGGCCCCCTTGCTCCTAGTCTTTTTCCCACCAGAGGATCCCCTGTAACCATTTTATACAATAGTAAGAAATATCATAAAATATTAGATCTTCGGTTGATCTGAATAAAGATTAAGATTTAATAGGATGGTGCATTTATTTGTACCTAAAAGCAACAACCAATGCCTATAGTTCATCAGAGAAGCTCAGGTTCACATATATCGAGGATCAATTAGTTATGAGCTGTGCAAGGCAAGGAATCTATGTAATAAATGCCCTCTGGTGGCAATTCATTGGCTCCAAGCCACGGTGTGATGGTTGCAATCATAACTGTCGCATTGTGTCAGTCGACAAATATGAGCTCAATATCCACATTAGAGAAGATAATTTTTATGATCCTGGACAAACTATCAAGTCTGTGTTATGCACTTTAAACAGAAAATTTACTCCATTTCTTTCAGATCACCTTTATAGGGACTCTGAAGTGCAGCAATAAGCATTAGATTTCTTCTCTTGTTCTCTGGACCATGATGAAAGTCACAATTTTTATTTGGAAGCCTTGTGTTCCTGTTCATCTCAAGACTCATTCATTGCAATAATTCGTACACCATGACAAAATACTCTGATCAGACCTTCAGTCGCAATAAATAACTTCCAAATCAAATATCCCTAAACTTGCCAAGTTTTTCTCTGTCATTACCCAAGTATACCTCCAGTTAGCTCTCCACTTTTTCCTTTAATCATATTAATCCTAAGATTCCTCTGGGAAAAAAATGCATGTCTGACTCTTAACCATACAGCTTATACAGCTATGGCCTTACAAATCACCACGGTTACCTAATCTTATCAGCATATTCCCTTTTTATCATTCAATTTTGCAATACCATAAAATTTACGAGTATTATATTTTCAGTCCACTTCACTATAACTCTGGTTAAAATACTTGTATAGTTGTTCAAAAGATTCAAGATTTCAGAAGAAGAATCCATCCAAAATATGTCCAACCAAAAATTAAGTCAAAACCATTTCGTATTGAATGTGTATAATGTTCATATAATGCTAATCTAAATGAGTTAATTTTCATTCCATTTTACTATTTAATCAATTCTTATCTCATCATTTAACACAATAGAGCAAGTTTCAAGGGCCATCCTTTTGAACTAAAGCAACAAATTCCACTATGACATGCAATACAGATTTATAAACAACCCTTGGTGTAAGCTTCCCATAGATAACATCACTAGTCACACAACTACTGGCAATAGTGGCTATATGGATACTCGCATCAGCCCAAGATTCTGTGCGATTTTTTTTTTTTTAAGTAAAACATAGAGCAAATGTGCGATCTTTTCATCATGCACATGACAAAAATTTAACAATTTACTTGGCAGATCATCTGGGAAAAATGAAATAACCAGGACGTTCCATTCCCCATAGCCGGATCTTGCCCGTTACAACTCTTGCTATGGTCATAACTGTAATCATATCAGGGAAAAATAACCCTGCACTCTTATGAGTTTCATCATGGTTGTGAAAAGTGCAGCTTAGTGTGTTTAATTAATTTTATGGTTCTGGTGAAACCTCGTGACAAAACGAAGCATGGACGAAAAGATTCTCCTGAGTTTGTGAACTTCATAGTTAACCAAATGGTAGACCATGAAATTGGTTGCCTTATGCTGTGATTCTCTTTGTAAAAGAATGAAAATATGCTGACACCTTTTCCATGTTTAGCCTGGGCATCCACAGCAAGCACTAGTAAATTGAACATACAGCAGCTGACATAAGAGATGTAACAAAAATCTCAGGGAAGTTATTTTACTTACATAAAAGGTTGTACCACTGTTAAAGAAAAGATTTGGATATCCTAGATTAATGTATTTGGGCTCATAACCACCTTGACAAAGTCATGCATGCAAACATTGCAACATATCACCCAAAATTTCATAAAATGATAGGTCTAGTGCTATTACTGTTAAAAAGCAAGTTAATTTCAAGCTCATTGTATTGTTTCATCTGTATTCTGATAATAAGTACCAGAAAAACCATAAAGCCAGACTCAGGTACCAAAAAATCCTTATTAGTAGAGTGGCATTTCAATCATATAGAAATACTTCTCATATACTGTAGCCTTTCCATGCATGCAAACCGAATGGTTAATGGCTCATGGTTGCCAACCTGCATAAAAAGATCAGGGTGAATGCTTTAATCTTGTTGAGGTGCTTCTCATGCCTGCTTGATTAAGGAAATAGGAGAGAAAAGGTGTGAGCGAATATATGGCTTATTGAGCCTATAAATCTAAAGCTATTAATTATAAATAAATTTGTCTGTGAAGTTATGTTTAATTTTTAGTAGCGACGATAAATTGTTGTCAACTCTGTCAAACTTTGCTGATGATAAAAAAAAATTGTTAGGGAAGTAACAAGTAGAGAAGCCAGACAAAGAATTAGAAGACAAGAGATGAAGCATGTCTAAACTTCTTTTGTAAAACCTCAGAGCAAAATCTGACAGGCGCCAAACATAACCCAAGAATGACATCATGCCTTCATATTTTCCGATATCATATAACAAACATAATGGTTCCTTTTGTACAGAAATTTATTGGTTGGTAGCATAATTCTTCATTCAACTACTAACTAACAGATGGACAATTTAAAGCAGTTGCAGGGTGCGCAGATGTTTCAGATGACAAAAGGTTTATTATCCACACATTTCTGTTTAGCAATGGGAAGATACTTGGTATGATAATAGAACATTCCCAATGGAGACCAAAATGCATATAAATTATCAGGAAACATCCCTCTCTGAGGTCCTAAAAAGCTCAACCAAATGATGTTGCTTAAAGCATCACAACCACTTCATGTCTATGATGCATCCACATCTCAGCTTCAATGCCAACAGTCAAAAAAACACTAAAGACAACCTCAGTTGCTCAATTATCTTGATCGATAACATTGATAAGGACATAAACAGTACTGACACCAAGTGATATTTGGTAATGGGAACTAGTCAGTCATTCGAGTATTTCTAGATGACCCACGGTCTACCAAAGAAAAAACTGAAGCTAGTTTTCCTTAGGTGCGGTGTCTTCATCCATCACTTTCTGATAAAGGACTACCTTTATGTTCCTATGTATGTTTCCAGAACATTTGAAGCAAGAATCTGGTTGGTGCTCCCAGGAAGGCTAATAAGCCAGCTGATTGTCTCTCCAAAGAGTGTTTAAATGATCCCACAGGAATATACTGGGACTCCAATTTTCTGCAATCTTGATCTTGTTCATATCAACCCGATTTTATTTTTTATTTTTTTTAAAAATTTTTTCGAAGATGATATTTCCTAGGTTGAAGGTTAAAGCCATAACAAGTACCATCCCTAAGTATGTGTTTTTTTAAATTTTTTTGAGAGAAAGGGAGGAAGACCCACTCATACTTATAATTATCTAGGTCAACATGCACCACCTAAGAACTAAATACAAAACCTCTGGCTGCTAAGCAGACGAACCACTAGCTCAATCCCAATTTACATATGTGTGTTTTTATAGTGCATATATCAAATAAATTGGATAAGGGCACTAAGAAAAAGTTGTTATATAACAAAATTTTCAATAAACTCAAGGCCATTACATGTACGGGGTGGAGCTTTTTTTAGTACAACCTCTTTTATTTTCCATCCTATTTCTCTGAATATAACGATCATGGTGAATATTAAGGCTTAAAATTTCAGTTTCAAACCCCTTTTCAAGTATTCTAGTATCCAAAACATGTTACAGAAACCAAGATATTTCACATGAAGCCGGCCTGCGTGTCAGGTGGCTGATTTTGGTTTTCTTTTACTATTTATGCAGGGTTAGGACAGTTTCAGTTGAGAAGTTCCAGATTTGGTTCAACAAGTTTTTGCAGAAAGCATACAATTAGTTTCCAAGTGGGCATATCATTCTTCATGAAAAACATGTCCGCGTAATCATGTTCTGAAATAAACAGCCAAAATGGGATTAGAATTTCCAATTGAATTTCAAGAAAGGGGAAAAATGAAAAATATAATGTAGCTGTTCAAATTTTTGTGGCAAATTTAAGAACACGAGCAACAACCATCTGTTTAAAGTTATATGCTATAATCCTATTCAGAATATTGGTTCTACAGAAACTGATATTTATTCTAAAGTTGCATTTACATAATCTACTTTGAAGTTTCATCTAACAAAGTATCAAATCTTTATTTCCTAGGATTTTGCTTTCATGATTACAAACACTCAACTCCTCTAGTCTCATAAAAATATATTGCATTATCTCTATTTCACCTTCTGTATCCACCCTCCTTCACTGCTACCCTGCCAATACAATCAGAAACCTCTCCCTCAAGCTTCAAATCCATGTGGTATGGTATATTCTGTTTATCGTGCTACTGCTCTCCATTTCCAGCATTTTTGGAGGTTTCTATATTGGTTAAGGATTAGGATGGGTATGTTGCAAATCATGCTTGGCAAATGAGTGTAGGACAAGAAGGGCAATCCAGAATTAATTCTCATGGTTAGTTTATGGTGAATACAATGTGACGCTACACCTATAACATCATACTACTCTGCAGTTTGAATGAGATTCTAAATGGTGTCCCTCAGAATAAACAACTAGTCTTCAATTCCAGTGAAATATTTGTGAGTGTATCGGACATTCCTCAACATATTAATGAACATTCTTGCTTATCTTATTAAACTCTCACACGTGGAGTTCTTATCTGTGAGAGCCCATGTTGGCGAATGTTTACTTCCACATTGGCTATGTCGTGAGGAGATCCTTAGTACTTCTACAAAATCAAGAAGTCCAAATAATACCTTCCGCCTAGTATTTTTGGATATAGTCTTGAAGTGTTATAAATAGTATCAAAGGCAGAGCGAACCTAGTTCATAGCCCATGTGGAGTAGGTAACATTGCATATGAGTTCTATATATTTATGATTGGATTTGAATATAGATTTGAATATATAGATTTGAATGTGAGAGACTATGCTGACAAGTGTTTAGTCCTACATCGATCATATATTGAGAAGATCCTCGATACTTATACAGGATCAAGAAGGCTATATAATATCTTTTAACTAGTTTTTTTGGGTGTGTTGCTTTGTTGTTGCACTATCAATTAGCAGAAGTAATTTAAATAATTAAACAGAATCTAAGAAAAATAGAATGGTAACAACAGTGCATGTCATGCAAACGCTTGACAAAGGAGGAGATGGTGATGCTGTCTGCTATAAACTTGAAAAGTGCCTAGATTGGCTTGTCTGATTTTTCACTCATGCTTCCTTGCCAGCATGTCATTTCTATAATATTTTTTCAATTGACCTTCCTTCCTACAGGGTTAGCGTCCCACTACATATATTGTCCTTCCACTTCACTATGATATTTTCCCTCAGCAACTTCAACAATTATTCTCTATTTAGATAAATCTCTAATATAAGTGACCACTCACATTATAAGAGTAATGTATCCTCCCTATGCATTACACTATAAAATGACTGTGCCTTCATCTGGAGACCTTTTTCTCCTGGTATAGAATGGCATGATGATGCAGTCACAGAATGGCCAAAGAGGCATGATAAGAAGCAGCTTTCCTCTTCGCTCTCTATATAAACACTAAAGTTCAAAGATAATTGCACTCATAGCCATAATGATCAGGCGCAAGTTACCCTCATTCAGAGCCATACAATTATTTCTTTATAAACCACATTACCAATGCCTCTCCAATGCACAAATGCTTCAACCTTGGCCACGTTTATGTACTCAACTCCTCAACCTTAGCGTCACCTCATACGTTATAACCTTTTTTTTTTTTTTTTTTTGATAATATAAGTTATAACCTCTTTATGCAAGAGTAGCTGGATCATGCCCACTGCCTTGAAATCTAGATCTCTCGGTATAAATTCCTTATCAAATGAGAACTTTTTCTGATTTCCAGGAACTGCATTTCCTTTATTTGTCATGATCCACAACCTATTTTCCCATTAAGCTTCTCACTAGCCCTCTCACTGAAATCCAAAAGAACCCTTAGAAACCCTAGGTCGTACACTCATCAGGCATCATTTTTACATCATCTAATTTAAATTCCTTCCATAAGTAAACCATTATACAATAGGTAAAGCCAAAAGGGCAAAAAATCACTTTTTATGTCGGTGAACTGATTGAGAAAAGAACACATACACAGGAACTCGAATGCTTTACTTGCGGCGACTTCGAGCACTTTCATCCCCACGAGAAATCTCGTCATCGGGATGGCTTGAAGAGCTGGTCGCCGGCAATGGAAGCAGCATCCGAGGCCACTGCAAGAAATTGGAAGAGATTTAGGGTTCCGGCCCGTTTGGGAATGCAAGGTGAAAGGGCTTTGAGGCGCAGTGAAGAATTCAGGAGAGCGAGGGCTCGAATCCTTTACCCGATTGGAAGTGAAAGCGAAGTTTGTAGCTATTGGAGGTCGCTCTGAATTCGGGAAGCCCGGTGGTCGCCATGGATTCAAGGAGAAGGAGGAAGACGAGAGGAGAGAGTGTTTCTGGTCGAAAGCACGATGTTAACGTTCATGGAAAATTATCTAGTTTCATAGAAAATTAATATAATAATATTATAACAAAATTAGTAGAATAATTACGAAGTTATTTTTTTTAAAAAAATTGACTAAAGTTCTTTTTTCTAAAATTTATTTTAATTCCTAAACTTTCGAATATAATAGTTTACCTTCATATTTTAAAAACTATTATTTTTTTAATATTTTGTTATATAGCTTAGATAAAATTAATTAAAAACAATGAATTTTATTCTAATATTGAATACATAGAATGGTTGATAAGTGTTGACCCGTATTGATTTTAATGATTACAAAACAATTAAGTAAGTTACTGATGATTTTAGTGTAGGTCAATCTGATTTGCAGGTACACCAAGAATATCTAAACGGATTCCATGCTTCAAAATCTGTATGTGGTTCAAAAGAGAGAATCCCAAGATCTGAGAAGAAGGATTCAAGGTCAAATTAAGTGAATCTCAAGTGTTTTATAATGTTCTCAAGTGAAGAAAGTTCAAGTTGGGAAAGTTGTGAGACCAAACCTCCTTGATTCAATGGATTTACAAGTCCGTGGAACAATTTTTCAAGTTTTGGAGACATTAGTCAACTCCCACGGTAATTACTGGAACTTGAAAAATGTGTCACAGAAGTTTTTACAGAACAAATTCATAAGTTAGTCGGCTCTAGAGCTAACTACTATGGCCATACAGAGACTTTCCCCAGGTTAGTCGGCTCTAGAGCCGACTTCTGGTGGAAAAACAGTGGGTTTACTCACGTTAGTCGGCTCTAGAGCCGACTACTGTGGTGTTAGTCGGCTCTAGAGCCGACTAACCTTGCCTGGGAAGAAGAAATTCCCAGGTTAGTCAGTTCTGGAGCCGACTAACGCCCTGGGAACTTATCCAATGGCTAGTTCTGACATTCCAACGTTCGGAAACGACCATTCCAACGGTCCAATCTCTCAACCAACTATAAATACAAGTTAATGGGATGGATTAACAAGAAGTTAAGTGGATTTTTGAAGGATTACAAGTAAGAAATTTACCAAGTCAAATCCAAAGAAAATTCAGCCTGCTCCAGCTTTCAAAAACTACTGTTGCTGAAGTTCAAAAATCCTTAGAAGTACATTCAAAGCTCCCACCAAGCATTCCAGAAGCTTCATCAAATGCTCTTAACTCCAGTATTCAAAGAAGTGAAGCTCATTCAAGGGAAAAAGGCTTCAAAACTGTAGAGTGCTCTTTATTATATTTATTTGCTCATTAAGGAGCTATTCTTGTTGAACTTATTGTATTTTGTTGAGTTTCAACTTGGTTGAAACTTGTGAGAGGTGTGCCAAACTCTAAATTGGTGGTTGTAAAGGCTCCCTTGTACCTGGAAACAAGAAGCTAGCTGAGTAAGCTAGGTTGTAATCATTGGAGAACGATTAGTGGTGAAAATTCCCAAGGGATGCTTGGGGAGTGGATGTAGGTGCAAGGGTTAGCACCAAACCACTATAAAATCCTTGTGTTTGTGTGTGCCTTCCACTGTTATTGCTGTGTGTTTTAAGTTTGACACTTCACTCTCACACACTCTCATAACTTAGCAAATATTGCACATATTTGTTTAAAATTTTAAAAGGAACCCAATTCACCTCCCCTCTTGGGTTGCTTAGCTGGACAACAAGTGGTATCAGAGCAGATTCTCTTGCTTGTATTTGTCTTAACCGACAAAGAGTCCAGGATCTATGGCAGCCCAAATGAGTTCCTTGTTGACTAAAGGACAGTTCACAAACAGACCACCTCTATTCAATGGCACAAATTACACATATTGGAAGGTTAGGATGAAAATTTTTATTCAAGCACTTGACTATGATTTATGGAGTATCATTGTCAATGGTTTTCACACACCCATTCTTAGGACGAATGGTCTTGAAATCCCCAAACCGGAAGCGGATTGGGATGAGCATGATAAGAAAATGGCTCAACTGAATGCTAAAGCCATGAATGTTTTATATTGTTCACTTGATGCAAATGAGTTCAATAGAATTTCCACTTATATTTCTGCCAAAGAAATTTGGGATAGACTTGAGGTCACCCATGAAGGCACAAATCAAGTGAAAGAATCTAAAATCAGCATGCTTGTACATAGATATGAACTGTTTAAAATGGAACCAAATGAATCTATTGCTGATATGTTCACTAGATTTACTGATATTGTGAATGGCTTTAAAAGCTTTGAAAAGTCTTATACTAACAGTGATCTAGTGAGAAAAATTTTGAGATCATTGCCTAAATCATGGGAAGTCAAGATGATTGCAATTCAAGAGGCAAAAGACCTCGACATCCTTCCTCTAGAAGAGCTCATGGGATCACTGATGACCCATGAAATTCAAGTCAAATAACATCTTGATGAGGAGGAGTCCAAGAAGAGAAGAACCATGGCCTTAAAGTGCTCAGATCAAAAGGATGAATGTAATGAATCTTCATAAGAGAGTGAAGGGGATGATGAGCTTGCTCTCATCACAAGAAAATTTAGAAGATTCATGAGGAAGAATAAACAAGGAGTGAAGAGAAGGCCACTGCTGAAAGGAGACTTCAGCAAGGAGAAGGATAAGGAGCAGTCTCTCATATGCTATGAGTGCAAGAAGCCTGGACATTTCAAGGCTGACTGTCCACAATTAAAGAAAGGTCCCAAAAAGGCTAAGAAGAAAGCATTGATAGCAACTTGGAGTGATAGTGATGACACAAGTTCAGAGGATGAGAAACAAGAAACAGCAAACTTATGCCTCATGGCTTATGAAGAAGAGGTAATCTCTAACTCTCAAACTGAATTTATATTTGATGAATTACAAGATGCATTCTATGATTTACTTGCCGAATTCAAGAAGTTAGGCAGCAAAAACAAATATTTGAAAAATCAAGTCCAAAAATTAGTTTTTGAAAAAGAAAATCTTTCAAATAAAAATTCTGTTTTAACTCAAGAAAACCTGAATTTGAAAAATGAAGTTAACAAACTAAAACCCATTGTAGACAAATTTACTTTAAGTTCCACAAAATTGCAAATGATTTTTGACAACCAAAGGGTTATTTTTAATAAAGCTGGACTAGATTATAATCCTTTAAAGAAGCAGAAATTTTTGAAAAATATTTTTGTTCCACCAATGAACTTTTCAAAAATTACTTGTTTCAAATGTGAAAAACTAGGACATAAAGCCCATGCATGTAACTCTCATATCAACAAGAATATCAAGAAGATTTGGGTTCCCAAAGGAACCATTCATGCTAACCCCAAAAGACCCAAGAAAACTTGGGTACCTAAGAACATAACTTGATATTGTGGTTGCAGATGTGTCTTGTGTCCCGAAATATAAAAAGAAGATGGTACTTGGATAGCAGGTGCTTAAGACACATGACGGGTGATGAATCTCAATTCATCACTTTGGAAGCTAAGGATGGAGGAGTGGTTACTTTTGGAGACAATGCTTAAGGAAGGATCATTGGCATTGACAAAATTGATATCATTTCCCATACTCTTATTGATAATGTTCTTCTTGTTGATGGATTAAAGCATATTTGTTAAATATTAGTCAATTATGTGATAAAGGTTTTAAAGTTATTTTTGAATCATCTATTTGCATGGTTACAAATCTTGCTGATGATAGCATGAAATTCATTGGTCACATACATGGAAATGTTTATATAGTAGATCTAAATGAGCTTAATGACCAAAATGTTGAATGTCTAGGTGCCATGAATTCTAAATTTAATGATTCTAGCTAGTTATGGCATCGTAGACTTGCTCATGTTAGCATGGATTTGCTTTCCAAACTAATCAAAAGAGATTTAGTAAATGGTTTGCCAAAATTAAGTTTTGATAAAGATAAAATTTGTGATGCATGCCAGTTTGGAAAACAAACTAGAGTTTCATTCAAATCCAAAAATGTGGTTTCAACTTCTAGGCCCTTGGAACTTTTACACATGGATTTATTTGGACCAACTAGAACCACAAGTCTAGGTGACAAACGTTATGGTTTTGTAATCATTGATGATTTGTCTCATTTTACTTGGGTTTTATTCTTAGCAAGTAAAGATGAAGCTTTTCTGCATTTTTAAAATTTTTCAGAAAAGCAACAAATGAAAAAGGTCTTTAAGTTGCATCTATTCGAAGTGATCATGGAAAAGAATTTGAAAATCAACATTTTGAAAGTTTTTGTAATGAAAAAGTAATTAATCATAACTTTTCTGCATCTAGAACCCCTCAACAAAATAGTGTAGTTGAAAGAAAAAATAGAACCCTTGAAGAAATGGTTCGAACCATGTTGTGTGAAAGCAATCTCCCAAAATACTTTTGGGCTGAAGCAATCAATACAACATGTTATGTTTTGAATCGAGCTCTAATAAGACTTATTTTGAAAAAGACCCCATATGAACTTTGGAAAGGTAGAAAACCAAACATTGGATATTTTCATGTTTTTGGATGTAAATGTTTTATTCTAGATAATGGCAAATCAAATCTTGATAAATTTGATGCAAAATCTAATGAGCGAATTTTTTTTGGATATTCTACCAATAGTAGAGCTTATAGAGTATTTAATAAGAAAACATTAGTGGTAGAAGAATCCATTCATGTGGTATTTGATGAAACTAATGAACTTCCATCAAGAAAGAAGGATGTAGTTGATGATGCAGGTTTGCTTGAAGAAAGAATGCAAGACATTACTCTAAAGGAGAAAGAAGGATCAAATGAACAAAGTATTCAGGAAGATAGCATTGAAACACTCCAACAAGCTGAACCTCAAGGTACACATGAATTAGAAAAGGAGTAGAGGTATGTTTATAATTACCCCAAAGAAATTATAATTGGTAGTCCATCTCAAGGGATAAGAACTAGGTCCTCATATAGAGATGCATGTAATCATTTAACATTTGTTTCACAAATTGAACCAAAATGCTTTGATGAAGCTAAAAATGACCCTGATTGGATAAATGCAATGCATGAAGAATTAAATCAATTTAAAAGAAATAATGTATGGATCCTAGTTGATAGACTATTAGATTATCCCATAATTGGCACTAAATGGGTTTTCAGAAATAAATTGGAGGAGCATCGAAACATAATTAGAAATAAAGCAAGATTGGTAGCTAAAGGTTATAATCAGAAAGAAGGCATTGATTTTGATGAAACCTTTGCTCCAGTTGTAAGATTAGAAGTTATTAGATTATTACTTGCTTTTGGATGCTTCATGAACTTCAAATTATTTCAAATGGATGTTAAAAGTGCTTTCTTAAATGTTTATATTGCTGAAGAAGTCTATATAGAACAACCACCCGGTTTTGAAATCATGTGTTTAAATTGAAAAAAGCTTTGTATGGTTTGAAACAAGCATCCCGGGCATGGTATGATAGATTAAGTAAATTCTTAATAAGCAACAATTTTATTAGAGAAAATGTGGACACTACATTGTTTATAAAAAGAGAAAATGATGATATGCTTATTGTGCAAATTTATATGGATGACATCATTTTTGGTGCCACTAATGAGATCTTGTGTCAAGACTTTGCTAAGCTTATGCAGGGTGAGTTCGAAATAAGCATGATGGATGAACTTAACTATTTTTTCGGACTTCAAATAAAGCAAAATGTAGATAGAATCTTCATTAGCCAAAGCAAATATATAAGAGAAATTCTGAAGAAATTTGGCATGGAGAATTCTAAATGTGCCGGTACCCATATGAGCTCATCTTGTAAACTTGATATGAATGACAATAGTAAATCAGTAGATTTAAAGCTTTATAGAGGCATGATAGGATCTCTTTTATATTTAACTGCTAGTAGGCCTGATATTTTATTTAGTGTATGCATGTGTGCTAAATTTCAAGCTAATCCTAAAGAAACACACTTAAATGCTGTGAAAAGAATCTTAAGATATTTAAATGGAAATAAAAATCTTGGTATTTGGTATGCTAAGCAATCCACTGTTGATCTGATTGGTTACTCAGACTTTGATTTTGCTGATTGTAAAATTGATAGAAAATTAACTAGTGGAACTTGCCAATTTCTAGGAATTAACTTAATCTCATGGTTTAATAAGAAACAAACTTCAGTTGCTTTGTCTACAGCTGAGGCTGAATACATAGCTGCTGGGAGTTGTTGTGCTCAAATCTTGTGGATTAAGCAACAACTAGAAGATTATGGCATTAAACTTAAAGACATTCCCATAAAATGTGATAATACTAGTACCATTAATTTAACTAAAAATCCAATTCAGCACTTTAGGACCAAACATATTGAAATTAGACATCATTTCATTAGAGATCATGTTCAAAATGGAGATATAACACTTGATTTTATTAGTACTGACAAGCAATTAGCTGATATTTTCATAAAACCCCTTGATGAAAATAAATTTTATGAAATTAGAAGAGAACTTGGCATGTTTGACCCCCTATCAGAATGAGTCAGTTACATAGATTGATTTTTTAAATTTTTTTTGGACATGCTTTTAATAATTAAAAATCATGACAATTAGCTCAACTGACCCCTCTTCATGATCTCATAACATGCGTAGCTTATAAAAATCATTTTCAGTGAAAATTCTTAGATTTTTTGGGGGCCAGGCATCTTGCTCCCCATGTTAGTCGACTGGGGAGTCGACTAACATGGAGTTAGTCGGCATGGGAGCCGACTAACTCCATGAGATGTTCGGTCTATAAAAGAGACCGAATGCCTCTTGGCCTCCCTCACTCTCATCTCTTCTCCAAACTTCTAAAACTCTTCCCCCAAGCCTAGAATCCTCTAAATCCCTCCCTCCACCCTCTCTAGATCCCTTCTTCCTTCCAGATCTAGCGCCCCAGCTCCATGGCTCCACGGATGAGGATCCTCCGTGTACGGCAAGATGAAGCCCTAGAGAGCTCCCGCGAGAGAGGTGCGCAAGCTCCTGCCGTGTCCTTTCCCTCAAGGTTCTCTGGCATCCAATCTTTGTCCACAAGAGCTATCTCAAATGGAAGGATAGTGGATTTTGGATTCCTTGCCTAGGAACGGTTCAATATTGGGCGGATGCTTCAACAAAGGGGATGGAGCTTCATGTGTAAGACAGAGGTTGCAATCTACCCAAAATTGGTAAGAAAGTTTTACCAGAATCTCTCTATTGATTTCACCTCTGCTTCTTCCATAGTAAAAGGGGTTAACATTAAGCTGGACCGTGCCTCCATTGGGAATATCTTGAGAGTCCCTGTTGGTGGAGTTTGTGAGGATTCTCTTGAGGATAGAGCCCACAGGATTGAGACTATCCTAGGAATTGAGGATGGAGAGGGTGTAGACCGTTTGGAGGCCAACACCCTAAATGTGGAAATGAGATTACTCCATCATATAATCTCCAGAATTTTCATCCCTAGAATTGGTAGCTTCAACCTGGTCACTGAGAAGGATTTGACCCTTATGTACCACATTGTTAGTGACATCCCCTATGATCTTCCTGAGTTGACGTTGATTGTGTGAAGAGAAACAGTCAACAGAGCCAGATCTACTCTTCCCTATGGTATGCTTCTCACTCATTTTTTTAAGCATTTTGGAGTAAGATTGAAGGGTGAGGAATCCACCAAACTGCACAATTCGGACTTCTACAATGATCACTCTCTGCGCCGAATGGGATTTGTAAAGATTAATAGGCGATGGACCAGAGGAAGAGGCAGAGAGGTAGAGGCAGATGAGCCAACTGAGGCTGAGGGTCCATCTTCTTCCTCATATGAGGAGGCTGGACCAAGTACTAAGCAGCAGCCTGAGGAGCCTACAGCAACCTAGAGGACATCTATTGAGCTCAGTCAGGATCAGCTGCAGTATATTATCAGGGAGGTGTCATCTGCTCTCTCCAGCAGGAGTTCAGGGGATAGTGGCTCATATACAGGTGATTACTATGGTACCTCACATTTCTACTGTAAATGAGACCATGACTCAGATGATGATGAGGTTGGACAGGCTGTAGCACTCTGTAAATGTTATTAGTGAAAGGCTGATGATGCATGAGATGAGAGGTCACGAATTTGGATCTAACCGTGACTCTGAGGAGTTAGCCCGTGTGGCTGAAGAAGTGAGACAACTGAGAGCTCAGATTGTGACCTTTGGTGAAAAATCTGAGAGACTGGAGATGTCCATTGGTCTCCTTCACCATTTGGTCTCCACCATCAGCGACCAGCTTGCTCCAGTTGCATTTCAGCCACTTATCCATCCTGCTCAGCCACCTCCCTAGCCTGGCTTCATATCTGCTCACCCCCGCTCCATGCCACCTCATGCTTCTTATCATCCTCCTCCACAAGGACGTGGTTCTGCTCAGTCATCTATTGTATCCTCAGATGAGAAATAGTTTAGATTTTTCTGTTGTGTTTAGAATGTATTAGGATCTCTATGTATTGAAATATTTGTGATGCTAGTCATGTATGAAACTCTTATATATGAATGTCTATGTATGAAATTTTATATTTAATAAAATGCTCTTTTTTAATTCTGTGTATAAAATTTCCTTCTTATGAAATGTGTCATGTTAATCTTCAATTTTAAATTTGTCATAAAATTTCTATATGAGATCTTTCACTTCTTATGAAAATTTTTAATTTTGAACTATCAAGAATAAGATGTATAAAATTAAGTGCTTAATCGCTCACTTCCTTTTTAATTGATGACAAAAAGGGGGAATGGACCCAAGAAAAGATTAAAGAGGGTAAGCACACATTTAAAAAGGAGAAGGATTTTCCTTGTTAAGTTTCAGCAAACTTTTCAATTTTTTTTTTGGTTTTCAGCAAGTTTCAAAAATCCTTCATCATGCTTCAGTAAAGTTTTCCAAGTTTTCAAAAATTGTACATTATGTTTCAGCAAGATTTCAAAAGTTTCAGCATGTTTCAATAAATGTCAAATGTTTTAAAAAGAAACAATGTGAGCATATGTTTAGGGGGAGAAGAATGCAATCACATAAAACTGTTTTAGCAAAAGTTAACTTATTGAGAATAAGATGATCTTTTTGAAACTTTGCAACAAAAATGGGGAGACAAAACTTGTTGGTTTCATCTTACTTCTCTTTAAAATAATTAAGTTTCGTTTGAAAACTTTTCTCACAATTTTTAACATCAAAAATCAAAGTTTTGGCACACCATACAGATTTTTAGTACGCTTTTGGCACATTCTGATTTAACTGCCGAAACTCTAAATTTTTTGGTTCAAAATTATGATTTCAGTATGAAGATAAAGTTTATTAGCATAAATCTTCATTCTCAGCACATAACTTTTGAATTTAGCACTAAATTTAATCATTTTGGCACAAAACTTAACTTTTTTATGAAAAATTCAGATTTTTGCTGAAAATTCAGCTTTTTGAGTCAAAAATCACTATAAATCCCACTAAAAATCTGAATTTTTCAAATTCAAAACATGAAAAATGAATGTCATATTGTTTTTGAAATACTCAGATGAAAATTTTTTACTTTTGACTCACATTTTCATTTTTTGGCACTTTTTTTGAGATTTTTGGTACAAATCCTACATTTGAAACTGACTTAGAAACTTCTCCTGACATGAGCCAAATAATCTCAATCTTGTGCTAAGTTCAATGCTGCATTGTTGTAAATTATTATTTTAATCTTATACTTAATGGTTTTGCCATCATCAAAAAGGAAAAGATTGTTGACCCCGCATTGATTTTGATGATTACAAAATAATTAAGTTACTGATGATTTTGGTGTAGGTCAATATGATTTGCAGGTACACAGGAGTCATCAAGAATATCTAAACGGATTTCAAGCTTCAAAATCAGTATGTGGTTTGAGAGAATCCCAAGATCTGAGAAGAAGGATTCAAAGTCAAATTAAGTGAATTTCAGATGTTTGGCAATGTTCTCAAGTGAAGAAAGTTCAAGTTGTGAAAGTTGTGAGACCAAGCCTCCTTGATTCAATGGATTTACAAGTCTGTGAAATAATTTTTTAAGTTTTGGAGACATTAGTCAACTCCCACGGCAACTACTGAAACTTGGAATGGAAGAATGAAGCCCTAAGCCGATCCACATGTGAGTTATCAAGTCAAAAATGTGTTACAGAAGTTTTTACAGAAGAAATTCATGGATTAGTCGGCTCTAAAGCTGACTACTGTGGCCATACAGAGACTTTCCCCAGGTTAGTCGGCTCTAGAGCCGACTTCTGATGAAAAAACAGTGGGTTTACCTACGTTAGTCAACTCTAGAGCCGACTACTGTGGTGTTAGTTGGCTCTAGAGTCGACTAACCTTGCTTGAGAAGAAGAAATTCCCAAGTTAGTCGGCTCTGGAGCCGACAAACGCCCTGTGAACTTGCCCAACAGCTAGTTCTGACATTCTAACGTTCAGAAATGACCATTCCAACAGTCCAATCCCTCAACCAACTATAAATACAAGTTAATGGGATGGATTAACAAGAAGTTAAGTAGATTTTTGAAGGATTACAAGTAAGAAAAAGAGAGATTTATCAAGTTAAATCCAAAGAAAATTCAGCCTGCTCCAGTTTTCAAAAAACTACTGTTGCTGAAGTTCAAAAATCCTTGGAAGCACATTCAAAGCTCCCACCAACCACTCCAGAAGCTTCATCAAGTGCTCTTAACTCCAACATTCAAAGAAGTGAAGCTTATTCAAGGGAAAAAGGCTTCAAAACTGTAAAGTGCTCTTTATTGTATTTATTTGCTCATTAAGGAGCTATTCTTGCTGAACTTGTTTCTTATTGTATCTTGTTGAGTTTCAATCTGGTTGAAACTTGTGAGGGGTGTGCCAAATCCTAAATTGGTGGTTGTAAAGGCTCCCTTGTTCCTGGAAACAAGAAGCTAGCTGAGTAAGTTAGGTTGTAATCGTTGGAGAACGATTAGTGGTTAAAATTTTCAAGGGGTATTTGGGAAGTGGATGTAGGTGCAAGGGTTAGCATCGAACCACTATAAAATCCTTGTGTTTGTGTGTGCCTTCCACTGTTATTGTTGTGTGTTTTAAGTTTGATACTTCACTCTCACACACTCTCATAACTTAGCAAATATTGCACATATTGTTTAAAATTTTAAAAGGAACCCAATTCACCCCCCCTCTTGGGTTGCTTAGCTGGGCAACAATACTCTTTGTAGATACCCCCATCTTAATCTCACAATATGACATAAAGACTTTTCTCACTTTGTTGCACTCAATTCAACCTAACATAGATTGAATCCAATCCAATCTAATCTAATACAACCTGATTTAACTCAATTAATTAGGTCCAATTTAACTTTAATAGTATCAACCTAGCTTGGCGGTTATATACAAAAATAACTTAGAGAGCCCAATTATACCTAATTCAACCTACCATGCACCTCATGCACATAATATAAGATCTAGATTAGCCTAATTGCATAGTCTCATTCTCAACTCCTTTCATATCTATCTTCATCCCAATTTTCCTATAATAAATGCAAATTATAAAGAATAATTTATCATGCACAGATCATCCACCTTGTTGAAACTACTTATTTTAGCTAATCTCATCTCTCCTTTTGGCATTAGTTATCTATATAAATGATAATTGGTGCCACATTCCTTCTCTAACTAATTACCCGTCCTCCATAGTTTTGTTCTATCAAGCCTTTACACTCATTCTTTGTGAGACAAATGTCGTTTTGTACTCCTCTTTTTTTATGCACCCAACTTTGCACCAAATCTCACTCCCTAAAGAGTTAAAAACTAGTTTTTTAAATACCTCTCATCCTTTAATGACTCATTTGTCCATGGATATTTCCAAAACTCCCTCGTCTAGTGCTTAAATCTAGCTACAATGATGCCTTTGCCATACCTTTCTCATCCTCTAAATCCATTCTCTTGCTTTATACAAAATCCTAGCTTCCATTATTCTTACATATCACCAATCTAAGAAAACTCTTCTCTTGGATTTAATTTGGATGGGCAAGTGGATAGGAAATATTTCGTAGGCACTTTTAAAAGGTGTTCTTTTTGAAAGTGAGCACTTGCTATTTGGTTTGCTAGTAAAGGTTGTTGAAATGCACTTTCATGATTTTAGGTATTTGGTTATATAGTAAACAGAGTTACCTCCAACTTTTTTGAATGTTTTGCTAGTATGAAAATGGAGAAATATGGTTACCCTCAAAATGAATGGCAAGATTATCCTTTTGAGTTGATTACTGTAATGTGTATTATCTTCTTTTTTATTAATAATATAAATTATATACATACATACATACATATATACATACATACATACATATATATATATATATATATATTATAGATAGTGTATTGATAGATTAAACTTTACTTTTATATTATCAACCATATTTATCATATTTAAATAATATTATATATTTCTTAATAGTATAATTGTGAGTACAAAACCTATATATGTACATTTCACCCTCCATAAGAATTTATTAAAGAACTAAATATTATTCTATTATTTTTATTCTATCAATATTTAAATAATATTATTTTCATATATAACATAAATTTGATCATATAATTGAATAAAATAATAATAATTGAGGATTGATTACTTAGCATTCAAAAATTAGCATAAATTTTAAGAAGAAACCTTAGATTCAACGTTAATTGAACACATTAAGGATAATATATAACATAAAAAAATTCTCATAACAGCTAGCCAATATTGAATCCTAGCATGGATGTTAAAGAAATCCTAGATTTAGTGATATCTAGATGTAAGATAGCACCACCAGGATCCCATAATAGATCAAACACTATATCATCAAATTACATCACATCTCATAACAAAAAAATCATAGCTTAAAATAAAGCACTAGCTTTTAATTTGATAAAACATGACATCATATGCAAAGAAGCCCACAAAAAGTTTACACCGGCTTAATCTTAATAAAGAGATTATGGTAATGATAATGTCAAATAGAGAAATCCTATTATCAAATTAGAGATTACATCGAGTTAATCTAAAGAGATTATAACAAAAAATAATCATTCCAAATAGAGAAGCCCTAGTTTCATAGGCATAAACCAAAAAAAAGTCTATAAAATTAGGCTAGAGTTAATAGGGTGAAACCCTAACGTGCATTGTATGGAGAAACCCTAGCTTGGGTTCAAGGTGAATCAACCCATGGGTCTATAGATTCAATATAAAAAATCTAAAAATATAGCCTCCATTATAGGGAGCAACCCTAACTTAGGTTCAAGGTGATTCAACCCATAGATCCATGGATTCAACCCAAAAAAGCCAAAAAATTCTTCCATTGTAGAGAGAAGCCTTGGCTTAGGTTCAAGATGAATCAATGCATAGATCTATAAATTCAATATGAAAGATCCAAAAAAAGGTCAAAACCCTAAATTACCAAACATGAAATAGAACTTAAGTGGAATAAAAGGGAAAAGTACTTCTCAACCTTATCATCACCGAGTTTATCGAGCAATCTTAACATCCTTATTCTTTCCATTCAAATTCAAATTTTGACTTTAAATTGTTACTGTAATGAAGTGAAGACTACCCAAGGGTCCTTCCTTATTATTGGTTTGGATTCTTACTTTAATAAGCTTTATCCTTAATCTTGAACTTCCTAGATTTTCTAATAAGACTATCGACAATTTCTAACAACCCAAACCCATTAGAGGTTATCTATATCCTCCCTCTTTTCCTTAATTCACCAATCTACAACCTATTAATTTAGAATCAATTTTAAAATTGAAAATAGGACATATCTTTAGTCCTTCTTACTTAAAAATTGTTCGCATAAATCTCTTCAAACTTCTCTCAAATGTGCATTCCATGTTCTTGATTGCTAGTTTATTTTAAAAGAATGAACACAAGTAATTCAAATCAAAAGCTCAAACCATTATACACATAATTTGCCTACCTACAATTAAAAGACTTTTGATGCAAAGAAACTCAAATGGAGCCATGTAGTTGTAAATGAGATTTCATACTGTTCATGCTATTTACAAATCTTTGTCTCTATTTAAATCAACAATATAATTCAAGGAATGTCTATTTATGTTATATAATATGCAATGAATAAATTAAATGAATTTAAATTTTATATTATGTTGTATTTATGTTTGAGCCATTATGGATAAGGTATATATTTTTTATTAGAGGTGTCTCAATACTTGAGTAATCAATGATGGTCTTTTGAGTTCATGAAAGGCAAAAATTCATACAAAAACATTTAGATGGAAAAATATAACTTTTAGGTTGTACAGATTTGACATTAAACTTATTAGAATTTATTTATTATTTATTCATAAATTTAAAATAAAATTAATCTATATTTTTTGTATTTTCAATTACTTGTATAGGTTGCATAATAATAATTTCATTTGGAAGAAAAAGTATAGCAGCCTCCTTAGAAAGTTTATCTTTATACTTGATTTCATATTTAAATAATATTTAGAAGCATAAGAAAAAGTTTAAAACTAAAATTACATTTGTATATATGGCATAAAAATAGAATAGTTAATTTTTCTTTTTCAAACTACCTCGGCAGTACAACATGTATATATTAGATTAGCATTTAATAATAAATTTAATGAAATTATAATTATATGTTTGTCCTATTGATTTTATTGTTTTGAAAAAAAAAAATTTTAGAAAAAAAATATTTTCTGTTAAATCGTTGAACGATTTAAGTTTAACTTAAAATTAAGTTTTTTACTATAATGCTTCTGTGAGGATGATTTAAGCGTCCAGAGGCTTTAAAAGAAGGTTTGAACAATAGGATTAAAGCTTGGTCCCGAAGGCAATCTTATAGAAGTATCGATGATGGACTCCAGGATTAGAGGGAAGAAGTCGTTGTGATGACTCACCAGCCGTATCCGAATGAACCTGTTACGGAGCTAACCTTGCATTAAGCTTAACGCTTGCAGGCGTCCGCAGGATTCCGTAATGAGGGCGGTTGATCTATATAATTAAAAATAATAGAAAAATCAAGAAAATTAGAGACTCTTCCCCAGATCCCAACACGTACAACCCGTCATCATCGTCTCATACCCAGCCGCTGGCCCGACCCTCCTCGCTGGCTGCCAGGCGGAGGAAAGGGTAGGCGATGAAAGATTTTTAGATTTCAGAGCGGGGAAGCAACGAGACGCAAACGCCATTTATGGAATGGTCATAATAACAACAAGAATAAAATCGCATTAACTTCGTCGAAAGAAAGAAGAAGAAGAGGCTTCCTCCCTTTTCGCTCCCCCCAATTCATTCCCGCCAGCCAGAGATCTCTGATCCCAGGTACGCCTCTTCGATCTGTCATCCCTTCCGCTTCGATCCGTCGCCACTGGGCCCGGCAGCGGATTGGCTGACGATGGGGCCGTCGCTGTAGGTTTTGGCGAGGATTCCGAGCGACCGTTTGGGGTCGTGCTCGTGGGGTTGGTGAAGGGGGAGGAAGGGCATATTGAGATTTGAGGAGAACTGGGAGGGGAGAAGGATAGGGCGGAGATGGCGTCGGGGAAGATGGAAGGTCCTTCGGCGCCTGCCGTCCGTCGGGATCCCTACGAGGTGCTGTGCGTTTCGAGGGATTCGTCGGATCAGGAGATTAAGTCCGCCTACAGGAAGCTCGCTCTCAAGTAAGCTTTTCTTTTTCTTTTTCTTTTTCTTTTTTCTTTCTGAATTTTCCTAATTATAAATTTATATATATGAGAGTTGTGGTTGGAATTTTTGATGCTACATGGAGTTCACTGTTTCGCTACTCATTGTGGATCTTCCACACGAGTTTGTCTCAGGACGAGCAATCGAATTCATAATTTGTAATAAGTTATTAAGGAGCTCAGAAAAAGCTGTTGAAAGATTGAATTGAAAAGGGAAAGGAAATACCTGATGCAAATTAAGGAGTTAGACAAATTATTTAAGAAAGTTAAGAGAGTTTCGAACAATCTTTTATTTAGGGAAGCAATCAGTAGTTTTTTCCTCCACTTATGAATGATTACATTGGTATTTATGGGTTGGTTTGAATGGAGACTTTGACTTCTTACTACAGGCTACCTTCCTTATATCTTGCCAGTCACTGAAATCTTTACATTTGAATGTAATAACCATAGTTCTTCTTCATGACCTTTTCTCGATATATTTTTAGTTAATGTTGATATTGGTTACTCCACTAGTTGAGTTCCAAGATTATGGAATCAAAAGACTGGTAGAAGAAACAAAGGAGGAAGAACAAATAATTACAGGCCTGACTTGTGAATTGCTGATTGTCAGCACCCCCAAATTCAACCTTGGCAGTTAGTAACCTTTCAGGGTTATACTGAGATCAATTTTCTTATGTAGCCATGTTGCCGTACTGCTAATCACTTGGCTCTTTTGAGTAACAGTATCCATGGGCATTGTAAATTAATGTGAAAGGCAAGGATCCAAGGCACTTATCCATTTTAGTGAATGCAAAATGCGAGATGTATGCATGTATTCATAGCTATCAACCCTAGATGTGAATTTCAGGGCATACGGTTCGATTGGATCCACACATATTTTCTTCTTGTATCACATTGTTGTTGATTTATAAATAAAATCTATAACAGAAAAGGTAAACTAAAAAATATCAACGTGATTTAGTTTGATCTAACCTAGTTCTCATCCAGACCTGGATTATGTCTAAGCATTTGGCAAACATCCATGGTGACATTATTTGTCACTAATATGTTGAGTTAAGCCAGTCTTCATATGAGATTGCAAAAGAAAGCCTGGGAGAAAAATATAGGTCAAAGCATGTCAGGCAAGAAGAAGCTATATGGATTTCAGTCTTCTGGATTTCTTTACCAAAATGTTGAGTTCAGACTTTTTATTTAAATGAGATATGTTACTAAGTTATTTGGAAGGCATTTCCAATACAAGGGGGAAGGATGATGGAGTACAAGGTCAAGAAAGTGAAGAAGTGCTTTTAGAATTTGCCCAATCACTGCATGAATAAAATTTCTGAATTAGTGATAAAGTTGGAAGCATCTTGGTTCTTCTAGTTAGGAATCAGTGCAGGATGGAAGGTGTAGCTCCTAAAGAACCTGAAAAGTCTGGTATAAATGCACTTGAAAAGCTCAGACAAATAGTGCTAAAATTTATAAAATAATGGATCTTTACTTTTTTTTTTTCTTTTAGAGAATTCTTGATAAAGGGATCCAACAAAGCACTGCTATTAGAAAGCAGTCTATGTGGTTGCACACATATGCGACTCCCTAGACATTCTGCATAGGTTCTTACATTCTCAATTTGTTCCTGGAATCCATAATGGTTGTCAATTTCACTGTACCATCCTAGGCATCCTCCTCATGCTGATCGGGCAATATGCTGGTCACGTGGAGAAATATCAGACCTGAAGGGAACCTCTGTCCAAATCCATATAGTCTATCATGTAGTCTATAATGTCCCATTGTTAAGAAAACTTGGAGTCCTTTTCTAATGACCCATAGCCTGACATAGTGTGCTTTAAGTAGCACTAGCACATAGAGACTAAAGGAGTTGGTAGGATAACCCAAAGGCATCTATTGGTTAAGTGAAGAGGTAGAAATAAATATATTACAGGAAGTTTATTAATTCCACTAATTTTGGATGAAGTGTTGGAGCTCACTTGAATCAGTAGGGTGTATGTAGACAAGATTGGACTTGGCCCTTTAATTTATAGAGTAATTATGGAAGGGGGGAACTTAAAACTTGTGTTGAAGTTGTGAGAAACAATTTCAACAATTTCTCTTTTATTATATAGTTTATCTTTTTAATGTGTTAATAACAATGAAGGGTCTTTCTCTCAAAAGCAAAGTTCACCATATTAGGAATTGGTAGGGTTAAGCATGGGTCGAGTTCCAAGCCAAAATCGGGAACTGACCAAATCAAGATCGGTTCTAAGATTTTGGACCTACGATCGAATTGATCTTATCCTAACACTAACTTAGAATGAACCCAATTAGATCAGGTCGGTTTCAAGGTAGAACCTATATATATATTTCTTAATATTAGTTTGGAATTTTTTACTTTTTTTTATTTTTAATATATTAAAGGTTCTTTTCTTAGTTATGAAAGTTAGGTGAAAGGTTGAGAGCCATCATAAAAATGCTCAAAAAACTTACGACATTGATAAATATTATTTGATTGCTCTTTTTTTCTTTAGATAAATATTTGATGATATATATAGTATGTCCAATAAATTACATCAAAAGTCTACCGAAGCAATCAAATTAACTTCAGGCCCAGATCTAAACAGAGATGAGAATAAAGGATGGTCAATACTTTAACGTGTCAATACTTTCACAAGATAGCATGGTCCTTAGAAAAAGATGTGGAGAGGAGCACAATGGTAGATAGGATTTTTTTTTTTTTTTTTCATGTGTGTCCTTGGATGCTGCTAAAAGAGCATTAAAAAAAAAAAAAAACTCAAAAGGCCAAGGCCACCATTGCACACACAATAGCCAGGATCATTTTTTTTGTTTCTTTATGTGTGTGTCCTTGGATGCTACCAAAAGAGTATTAACAAAAAACTCAAAGTTCCAACACCACCGTTGTAAGAACAATAGCCCCTTATTGATGCTTCCCCTCATAAATCAGCCATCCCTATTCCCTACTACTTTCATTCCCATCATATTTTTAATCAATTATTCTTACATATTGAAGGCCTAAAAGAAAAAAATATTTTTTAAGAAAAAAAATGATAGATCAAAGTCTAACATTTTTCTAGGTACTTTGATTGTAAGATTTGATGTTGCATGAGGGAGACTGGGAAAGGAAGGCTGGGGCTTGCAGATAACAAGAGCGTGGGCACCAAGCAAGCAACGATTAGGATTTGGAAAAAATGGTTATGGCATTTTAATTTTTACGTCTTAATCATTTGGCAGTTGTCTAATTTCCAACCGCTAATTTTTTTCCTTAGTTGTGTTAAATAAAAAAGATATATATATATATAATATTTGTGGACTGATCTAATGCTAAAAGTCTTCAATAGAGATGGTTGATGACTTACAAGATATTCTTAATGTCCCTAATTCAATTCCTAGGAATACCTTTAAAAAAAAAAAAAAAAAATCTATGCTTGGTTTTTGGGTCAGAACCAAGGAATTGACCCTTGGAACCGAGAACCGATCCGATCAAAATTGGCTCACCCCTAGGAACTAGTACCATTTCGATACTAGTCCAATATGGTACGGTGTATTTGGGGCACATCATACTATTTCAGTATAGTTTCAGGGTGGTATAAGTTGGCATGGAACCCATATTATTTCAAAATAGTGAACCATCCTAGTTCTTCATCAATTCAGTTCGATATGCTCCAAACCAAGTGGTTCGAGATAGTTTGATGTACGTTGCTTAAGATATAAAAATGATTTATGATCCTAATTAGATATGACTTGTTGGTCATGGTTATGACTTGTGGTCACTTTTCTCTTATAGGTCACCATTTTCATGACTGTGAATTTATTTGTTTACATTTTATATTGGGTATTTGTATGTTAATTATGTAAAAGTTCCAGTCATATTATCACACTGCATCTTACATCTTATCTTCATATTAGCATTTTCTTATGTCAGTACCAATCTTGTTGGATATATGTGCAATTCAGGCAGTTAGTGATTTGTAGAAAAAATATTTTGTGCATCTAAGATGAAAATAACTTAATCCTGATATAAACAGATATCACCCAGACAAGAATGCCAGCAACCCTGAAGCTTCAGAACTTTTCAAAGAAGTTGCGTATTCCTATAGCATCTTATCAGATCCAGAGAAAAGAAGACAATATGATACTGCTGGATTTGAGGTGAATGCCCTTTTGATGATCGATTTTCACAGAACTGCAACATTAGTATAGATGCTTAATGTGATCTGCAATATTTAGTTGAATTATCATAGATACCGTGATTCAAGTGTTGTTGCAATAGTAATGGTTTCAATTCTATGTCATTAATTGCATATGTTTATTTCCACTAACTTAAAATCTTTTATTTATTTATTTTTATTTTTGATGATTTCCACTAACTCAAACTCAGCCTTAAAAAAGTCCTGTTTTCTTTTTATCTTCTTTAAAAGGATGATATTGACGACTTAATCTTTTAATGAAATAATTATTATGCATTGATAAAAACATTTACATTTTTGTGATCTATATGTGATATTTCCTCACTCAATTTTAAAGGTCACACAATTTAAATCTGTAGCAGCCTTTGGGTCAGACCTATTTTGATCAGATTTATATATCAATCTTTAAATTTGTTTAGTAGGCTGCAATAAGCTTTAAATGTCTTCACCAATATGCTGTTTAAAGTCAACAGAAGAAGTTGATTCAGTTCTGAAACAATGGTGATCTGCTATTTAACAGTACAAAAAATTAGTAAAGGAAGAGAGGGAATAACATGGGATGAGGATAAAAGAGAAGAAAGAAGAGGCAAAGAATGGAAAAGGACAAAGTAAGGGCAAAAGACTGGCCTGCAGCCTTTTATTCAGTAAACTCTTCACGTAGAAAAAACTTCAATAATCCTCTTCTCAGCCAGAGACCTTTTCAAATAGCCTCAGGAAACCACCTTTCTCAACCCTACTAGGACTTCCTAAAATAGAAATAAAAACCAAAAAGCCAACCAAAAATTGCTAGTTAAAGGTCCACATTACTGAACAGAATATCCCTAACATCCCATGGACACTGTTAACAGTACTGTGGCATGAACAGTATGCGTGAACAAGGGATTCTGCTAACGGTACTGTTGCATGAATGGTACCTGCACCAGTATGGATGGCTATTTAGTTTATCTCAGAACAATTGGTTTTGTAAAATTAAATTGAGCATTGGAAAAGGGACTGGAACATTAAATTGCTGATGGGTCAGCATGATTGGTTTTGTATCGAAGAATGCAATTCTTAATACACTTATCCAAGGCAAAATGCAGACTAAGCTGTATTTGCTGCTAATCATTCATCTCTGTGGCATGCCGCTGATCTTTGATTTTCAAAACCTTGATACACACATAAGTTTGGCTCAGATTAAATTTGGTTACCCAATGC
The DNA here is from genome assembly GCA_017589505.3 of Metroxylon sagu. NCBI lineage: Eukaryota > Viridiplantae > Streptophyta > Magnoliopsida > Arecales > Arecaceae > Metroxylon > Metroxylon sagu. Next base: position 902,419 of record JACVBY030000640.1, on the reverse strand, counting down.
CTGAACTCAGAGCTGAACCAATCGAACTGGGTTTCAAAACAAGAACTGCAACTGAACTGATCTATGTTAAATCCTGAACCAAGTTTTCTCAATGAGCTTGGTTCAATTTGGCTCTTCCGTTGACTTGGTACCATATGCACCCTGCACCATAATGACTCAAATCCTAATAAAGCATGACTAAAGTAAACTGTTGATTTGATTAACTTTATTCTGTCCCATAAACTAAACTTAAGACTAAAGAAAGAAAAAAAGCATTAAAGTTTATACCCTTAATCCCCTCATTGCATCTTTAGATCAAGATCAGTTGGTCAAGATGAGTTTGTTCTCTCATTGAGGCAGATTTATAGTTTAGCCAAAATAAGTATATAATCTCCAGGTATGATCTTAGTAAGGTATGATTGTAATTATACCTGAAAATAGTGAAAAAATCAAAAATTAAATTTTAGACTAGAGACTCATCTAATCTTAAATCACTAAACTATGATACATCAGAACAATAAAGTGGTTGGCACCAAATTTCACTAGAATTTATAAGCCAGAACATATGATGGAGTCCAATATCTGAGTGGATTGTCGGAGACAAGAAAAGAGAAAGTCGATGAATCATATCCTAATGGTGTTATGGTAGTACAGTGGAGTAGTTGACTGAGTTGTTCAGCAATCTATGCCTTGCATTCTGGAGGGAAAGTGGGGGAGCTGAAGTGGGCACACAATAGGCAGTAGGTGATGTGTCTGACAAAACCAACATCTACTTGTGGGTGAGGTCAGTACCTCCACTCCTCAAGAGCGTGGCTAATGCATCTACAACAGTTGCATCATTTTCAAGCATCAATAGAAGAATTGAATGGATGGTTCATGCTAGGAGGCTGTGCACTATGGGCAGCCAAAATAGTAGGCTCGCTATTCTAGGTTCATAACATGTGAACTTAATCCTTTCCAGTCATCCTCATATGTACAGGCAACATCCACACATGGTAAGGGGGTGGTTTGGAAGGGCTCTTATAATCTCAAGGGGACATGTTTGATTAGGTGCCCAAGGGAGCCAATCATGTAGACAATGGAGAGTGGATTCATTATGATTACGGACAGAAGAACTACTTCACTGACATATTTTTGTGACAGTGCAGGGCACTCAATGCTTTGTCCCAGTGCACTGGCGACAAGGCACAATGTCACACTGGCATTATTTGATGGAAACTTGGGTGAGAAAGTGTGAGCATGTTGAACTCAGTGAGTGTATGTGGATGATTTTGACTTTTCTAGACTACCTTTTTGAAGTTCCCTTTGCTTCATGCATGATATGATCAATATTCAATAGAACTATTTCTTTCAGAAAACCTGTATTCAAGTTACATAATTTTGCTGTTTAATATAATTTATATTACATTAATATAATATAATGTTGTAGTTTTTCATTTGATTTTGGAGTCACTGACTAATGTTGGACATTTTGTTCCTTTTCTGGTTGACACTTGAATGATTGCTATGGTGTGACTTATACAAGGTGTTCTGACTCAGGCTTTAGAAGGTGATGGCATGGATATGGAGATTGACTTGTCCAACCTTGGGACTGTCAATACAATGTTTGCAGCACTTTTCAGGTGATTGTTAAGTTATAAGATCTGCTTGAGTTTTTGTGTAGGCCTGTATCTGATTCTTTCGCATCATTAGCAAGTTGGGAGTTCCTATCAAGACTACAATTGCTGCTACTGTTCTTGAAGAAGCTCTAAATGGAACAGTAACAGTTAGACCACTTCCTATTGGAACTTCTGTTAATGGAAAGGTGCTTTATCTGTTGACCTTTCTCTTCGAATGTTTTTTTTTTTTTTTTCTTTTTTGGTTGGAATTCTTTTTTGTTTAACCTTTTTCATTCGAATGCAGGTTGATAAACAATGTGCTCATTTTTTTGGCGTGACGATTAATGATGAACAAGCTCAGGCAGGCGTAGTTATTAGAGTTACATCAGCTGCACAAAGTAAATTCAAGGTACATAAAATACATAGAGATTTTACTGGAAGTAATTTGTGTCTTCAGTATGATGTTAAAGAATTACTGGAGGCCTATCTTTTTGTTTCTATTCTTTTCCCTTTTCTGCTGTGATCTTTTTAATACACTAATTTTGACCCTCTTGTGGAACTTGCATTTTTTACCTGACATTGCTTTTGTTATTGTAACAGCTTCTCTACTTTGAACAAGAAGCAAATGGAGGTTATGGGTTAGCTCTACAGGTGATTGTAGTTCTTATAGCTATTGAATTTTGTTCCTAAAGTTATTTATGATTATAAAACATGACTGCATGCTTCTTTGGTAAGATTTGCTTCTTGTATTTTATGCCTGCTATTTTCTGGAAAAAACTACCCCAAGGATGTAATAGCAATTTAACCTCTATTGTGTGAATCATGTTATTTTATTTGCAGATGCCATTGTTTTGGAAATTTCATGCAAAATGTTTCCCTTCATAATGAATTGATTGGGCTTTAGTTGGATTTTGGTTAGACCAAGCAAGTTCTTGCTTTTTGGGGCTGGACCTAGGTTTTCCAGCCCGAGATTGAATTGGTTCAGATACAAGCTGCCTTTATCCCATGATTAAAGTGCTCATATATTGTATCTAAGATAGATACCAAGTAGACATGTTATGATGTCAAATAAAATTGATCTGTGTTGGGGAGGAAAATAAAGGATTAAAGTAGCTTATGATGGCATGCCCACTGGGAATCTTTTCATGGGCCGCTTAAATCTTTTTGTGAAAGAGCATGCTAAATATTGGGCCAAAACAACATGATACACATATAATGATGGTCCCTGATTGACATGAGCATGTTACACATTAATAGTCAACTGTAGGTCAAGCCAATCCTACGAAGAGGTCAATGCTTGTATATGTATAACATGATATGATATGATTGGTGATATTTATTATGATCCAAAACATAGTATAATATAATACATACAAATGATATAGGAATATATAATGTATAATATAGTATATTAGTATAATATAATACAGTACAACAACAACAAAACGTTAATCCTAAACTAGTTGTGATCGGCTACATGAATCTTTTTTTTCATTTAGCTCTGTTTTGAGTCATATCTTTTGTAAAATGTAAAAATTCTAAGTTTTTCTTTATCACTTCCTTTCATGTGATTTTCGGTCCATCTCTAACCTATTTCTCTCTACATGTATCAAGTCACTCTTATGCACAGATGCATCTCTAGGTCTAAACCATCTCAATCGTCCTTCTCTTAATTTATCCTCAATTAGAGCTACTTCTACCTTTTTACGAATGGCTTCATTTCTTCTTCTATCTTTTCTTGTATTACCACACATTCATCTTAACATTCTCATTTCCAGCACATTTATTTTATGTACGTATATTTTTCTAACTGCCCAACATTCCGTGCCGTAAAGCATAAATGGTCTTATGGCTGTCCTATAAAACTTTTTCCTTCAACTTGGCAGATGCTTTATGATCACATAATATTCCAATTGCATTTCTTCATTTTATCTAACCTGCTTTAATCCTAATACTAAATCATATGCTATTGTAAACTCTAAAATGGTATTTCTCTCGTCATTTCTATCTCCAAATCTGTAACCTTCATGTACTTTTTCAAAACCTATATTATACTTTTCTACATGTTTATTCAAATCTCTTCTAATAAATATTTTTTCTCTAGTAGGAATTTCTTGAATTAGTCCATTCATATCCTTCCAAAAACTTTGCTTTATCACACTATCTAAACCTACTTAAGAAACATAAGTACTAATAATATTTATTGACTCCTCATCTATCACTAATTTAATTAAAATTATTCTATCTCCTGTCCTCTTAATATTTACAACTTCATCTTTTAGCCTTTTATTTACAATAATTTCTACTCCATTTTTTTCCTATCTTTGGCTATATACCAAAGTTTAAAACCATCAATCTTTTTTGCTTTTTCACCTAGCTACTTGGTCTATTGTAAGTAAGCTACGTTAATTCTCTTTCTAATCAATGTATCTATTAGTTCCATTAACTTTTCTGTTAATGACCCTATATTCCAAGTTGCTAAACGTATTTTATTATTTTATTTTTATTTTTATTTTTATTTTTATTTTTTTGAACTAACTTCTTTACCTATACTTATCCATGAAGGTATTAGAACCCTTATTTTTTATCACATACGGGCGCTAATATGATGCGTTGCTTCCGAGGACTACTCTAACTATCCTTGTCATTTCCACTATATCTGGGGTCCCAAGCTTGGATAAAGGAGGAGGGTTGCAATAGGTTGATGGCTAGCGTAAAACTATAGTCACACCTTATGAATATAAATTCAATATAATATAGTATAATATAAATAATATATTATTATGTTTTGGCTAAACACAATGCTATGGATTCTCGATCTAAACAAGAAAAGATTTCCTTGTAAAATATCTAATCACAAAATTTCACTAAATAGTGGAATCAAGAATCACAGCTACTTGTCAAATACTCCTTGAATCAATCATGTCTAGACATGCCAAAAATTGGAATCTAACTTAACCACTCTTTTTATTTCCTCTTATCCTCCCAATTTTTCTCCTCCTCCTCCTCTCTATCTTCCTTTCATTTCTAATCTTTGCTGCTCTCTTCTAGCATCACTCTCCCAACTTTCTATTCCATTGTTGGAAGATCTAGCATGTTTGTTGATCTACCTACAGTTTCTCTCCTAGCCAGTTGCAAGCTACTTGTCAATCAATATGTTATGTGAACTCGGGTATATGTGTCAGGTTTGGCTGTGTGATGATCATATGCATTCAATATTTAAGAATTTCTTCTTATAGAGCCGTATCCAAGTGTTATAATAATATCTGTGTTTAAGTGTCGTTGTTGGTACTTTAGACTAAATTGAAGGGTCCGGGTGATGTACTCTACCAATGCCACCTTTTCTCTTCAGACCCTTGTTCTCTCTCTCTCTCTCTCTTCTCTCTCTCTCTCTCTCTCTCTCTCTTTCACATTCTCATGACATGGTTCAAAATTAGGCTGGAGTTCTCAATGGTCAGGATGACTTAGTTTTCTACTTTCAAACCTAAGCTAGATCTGGCTTTTTCTGAATACTCAAGAAGGACTTCCTGAGTAGAGACAAGTAGGCATGATCAATCTCCACAAGATTGTGAACTGATGTTCATTTAATATTTAAATTTGTATTTAAATTTGAAACTAAAATATATTTGGTGCATATAAACGAAGTTGAAATCATAATCCTGGGATCATGTGTGCATTCTGGAGGCAAAACCTCAACTCCTGCTTGATGAGAAATCCATCCGAAACAAGAATAAAGTGTGAATGTAGAACTGCGATTTTTGGTTAATTCATCTTCTCTATCTTGAATATGGCCTTGTCCTAATTTATGGCTTGTTAAAACCTAAACCCTAGGAAAACAACATGCCTAGATTTAAGCGAAGCATTGTTCTAGCCAAATCAGCCCTGGCATGTAAATCAGACTTGCATTGTGGAAAAGAATAAGAAAGGACATTCATCTCCTAACCTTAGCTCATCTCTTTTAGGTCATGATTGCTTGAGACTGTTACCGTTGAAGACTCAAATCTTGAGTAGTAACTGTCATGGTCAATCAAAAACATCAGTAATATTTAACCACACTTAAAAGAAATCATGTGATCAACTGGAGCATATCTAAAAATATATTATGATCCATATTCTTAAATAAGATCCATTTGTGGAATTTAGCACTCCCTATTATACAAAATACTATACCTTCAACACACAAAAGCACGAACTAGTGCAGTGCTGATATTGCATCAACAATCACTACATCCAAAAGCTATTCAAAAGGCACTATCCTTTGTCATTCACTCTGAAAGGATTGTATTATAATTGAAGTGGGTCACACATCTCAGCAAGTAAACTTCCTGGATGGTTAAGAATTTAAGTGCTTATTGAAAACAAATGAAGTTTAAAATGTAACATGCAAATTGGATTATTAGATAGTGCAAAGTAAATTTTTATTGATATCGCTTGATCACAGAAATGCCATTAGTTAATGTTCTAACAATAAATGAGATATTGAAAATGACTAAAACACATTTTGATATGCAGGACTCTCTAATCTTTCACATGATTTCATATTTTCTAGCAAGTGCTTGCTTATACAACTCGAGGCCAAATAAGTTCTCACTGCTTATAAAGCAGAGACCACATATATGCTAATCAATAAACTGGATGTTGATGCATAAATATTTGAGTTCCACATAAAAGACTTGACCAAGATTTACCATGTAGCTAGATCTACATTAATCCCCAACAATAATTCAAATGATGCCAAATATACTACTTGGCTAGAGGTTTATATGTAACCTTCAAGTTTGATATTGTTTTTTAGAGTTGGAAGAATTTCACAAGTGCTACATGGAACATACATTAGAAAGCTCCTATGAAATTAAATAGATGTAGAATAGGTTCTAATATGACAAGTTGGAACATATAATATGAGTTCAAAAAGATATCAATTTAAACAACTCATGATTTCATAATTTTCAGTGGGGATAGAAAATTAAATTCGAACCAACATAGAAACCAAATTTCTAAGGAAGATTAAGTCTTGATGTTTGCAACTAATTATGGATTTCAAGTTCTGCAACAACTTTTAAAATTGAATCCAATCTTGGAGTCCAGAAATTCAAATGAGACTATGAGTTTGGAAAATAATCTAGCCGTTTCAATCTTTAAAATGGCATATAAGCTTCAAATAGTCACAAAATTCAAAAGACAGATAAATCCCAAGTTTTGAAAATTGACAAGGGTTTTGGAGTTTCAAAATAATACCTTGGTTTGGGCTTAATTACAAAGTTAAAAGAATATAAAATATAATTTAAATCCATGATGATTGATAATTGTACTTGCAAAGGACCATAAATTTTGAAAGAATCATATGATTTTTAATTTTTAGAACAAAACAAAGACTTGAGATGGGCTATAAGATTCATAGACACAACTTAAATTTGAGGAACATGAAGTTGATGATGCAAATGAAACCTGTAACCAAGGTTCGCTGTACTAAGGACTGGTATGATTGGGCATATCATATCGAACTGATGGTGTACCGGTCACCACATACTGAACCAACGACGTATCAGTTATGTGTGTGTGTCCTCTCTGCTATTTGTAGGCAAAATAGGTCAGTGCACCTAGCCAGGTTGATTCCTCCTATTTTAGTTCAATAGAAAACTCAAAAATTCAAGTTCTTAAGAATTCAAATTTAACCCTTCAGCTTTAATAAAACTTCCAAATTTTTGGGATTGGGCAAGAATTGCAACTTTTAAATGCTAAGGTTTTTCTCAAGTCTTATGATCTTATGAATTTTATTATACCTAAGCCTTGCTAAAAGCCGAAGTCTGTATGAAAATCACATATCTAATATCTTAATCTTCAAAGCATTTCACTTAAAATAATGCTAAAGAATACTAACTCTTTAGCAGAAAATTCTTAATTAGATGTTGCACCCACACTGTAGATTTTCCTTGGTCATGTTGGCTCAGTATGGACTACAGAGGAACTCCAATATCATCTATAATTTATCTTAACCAGATGATTGGACACCTAGTCACAGTCTTAAAAGAAATTAAAGTTGGGACTTAGTCTAAAAGTAGGATAAAAATCAAAATTTACCTAAGGATTAATATAGCTGTAAGCTAGCAACCAACTGTCTAGACCTATGCAAGCACTGGCTTGAAGTGACCCAACTCAAGTTTGCAACATCAACAAGTGCATGTACGGTTCAAAGCAATTGTTGATAGGAAATAATACTTTGTTGGCTAGTTGGCACCTTGTGACCAGCTTGCAATCTCTGTGACAAATTTTAGATTCATACTTAATGAAAAGTGAAAACCAGATCAAATGATTGTTAGGAATGATCAGCTCAAACCAAACATAATCATTGAGCAGATATAAACGATTCAAGTTTAAATTTTTATTAACTATATATATAAAGTTTATGTATTTGTTCATCAAATAGTCCATATGGAAACTAAAGAGTAATTCTATATTTTATGCTAATTTTTTTTTCTTTTGAATACAACTGCCGTACTGTTAGTCATGGAACCGGCCTAGGTGGCCTAATGAATGTTTGTCACTTGATAATATGGTGAGATGTTCTTTACCAACTACAAATCTATATTAGCTTATTTAAAGGGTGAAACTTGGTTGGTGCTAAAATGTTAACACATGTATGAACATTAAAATGCAGTATGCTGAAAATTATATTTGTGCTATTTATATAAAAGTTACTACCATACACCTGATATGAGAAAGCACAGAAACAGAGTTTTTTTCTCTAATGGTAATTAACTTCTTTGAGTAATATGTCCTTTGCTTTAGTTGTTAATTGTATGAGCATCCTCACCACCGTGTTGACAATAATTGATACATTAAGAAGCCATCATTGGAATTTATGCACTCTTTTTATTGAAGTTGGATAATATATTTGCTTTCAGAGTTTCAATTTTATTTTGGATCTTATTTAGTTCATGACAGATTCAATTCATTGGTTCTATGGCAACACATTACCCTATTACAAAACTAGTTATTGAGTCCTGTTTGTAAGTTTAGAATAGGGTTAGTTGAACTATCTTGAACTGAGCGGGTTAGGGCGAACTGAACCAAACATATTCAGAAATAGGATGATTTAGCCTTTCAGTTCAGTACAAGGGGCATACTGCCTCGAATCACCCATACCGATCCCATATCAGCGAATCTAACCATTCCAAACCAAACCGAATCACCTAGTTTGACCTGATTCGAGGCGGTTCATGAGTTGGGGCCTTCTAGCTCACGTAACTAATACGTATGCCGTTTGGCACTGAAACGATATCGGTTTCTGATACGGCAAACCTTAGTTAAGAATTTAGATGGTATTCTATCACAACAAACTACAGATGTAAATGTCTCATGTTACTTTGTCGTGTCTACAGATGATATGCTGCTTTTGACTCGAAAACATTTTCATGGTTAATACGATATCCTACTTTCTGTCTCATTCAGGAGGATAGTGAGAAGACTGGCAAGGCAACATCTACTGGAATGTACTTTTTACATTTTCAAGTTTACCGTATGGATTCAACAGTGAATGCTGTATGGAACTGTCACCTGAACCTATTAGGCAATCGTTTCCTTATGGGGGATTAATGGTTGGTTTATTTTTCATTGGTGCAGTTAGCAATGGCCAAAGATCCTGAGGCTGCTTTTTTCAAAAGATTGGAAGGTCTGCAACCTTGTGAAGTGTCCGAATTGAAACCTGGAACTCACATATTTGCAGTTTATGGTCTGTATTTCCTGACATCCTTTTCTTTTATATTTCGTTTTAAAGTATATGAAAATGTTTACTTTGATATTTGACCTCTTCTTTTTCTTTCAGGTGATAATTTTTTCAAACCAGCCACATATACCATTGAGGCTATGTGTGCAAAATCATATGAAGATACAACCGAGAAGCTCAAGGAGATTGAGGCTAAAATTTTATCCAAGAGAAATGACCTGCGCCAGTTTGAAACAGAATATAGAAAAGTAGGAAGTTGCATTTTTCTGCTATCAAAAGCAGCATGAGATAACCCTTCTAACCCACTTATGTATTGTTGTGCAGGCTTTGGCACGTTTTCAGGAAGTCACAAACAGATATAGCCAAGAAAAGCAGTCTGTAAGCATCAATATTATTATTGCTGTTTTTATTATTACTATTGTTATTATTATTACTTTATTATTATTGTTTTTATTATTATTACTGTTATTGTTACTGCCATCATCATCATCATCATCATCAAAGTTGATTTCCATAAATGGTTTCTAATTGTGCCCATGTCCTGGTGCTAATAACCCTCTTTTGGTCATAATATAATTCAGAAGTAAGAAGGCTGTTTTTATAGTGTTTATGTGATTACATGCTTTTGTTACACAAGTTAATTAGATCATGATCACAAAAGAAGGGTATTTTCATCTATATGATTGTATCAAATTTTTCCTCTGTTCTCTCTGCTGCCAATTGTGCTTGTTCCTCTTCTCTTCATGCTACATCCCTATTATCATTATTTCTCCTCTATTTTGAAGGTGAGGACATTGTAGTATTATTCATGTTTCTTTGTGAAAATAGAATTCCAGATCTCTCACTTCACTTGTTCTGTTATCCTCCAAAGAACTCGTTGTTTCTCCCTCTATTTGAAAGGTGAGTAGATTGTTTTATTCATGTTTCTTTGCCAAAATAGAATTTGTGAAATCTCTATTGACGTGTTCTGTTATCCTCAAAAGAATTAACATTATTCTTGGGTTGAATATTCAACGCTAAACATTGTGGACAGAATATTTATTCAACTCTGCAGTAAGCCACAAACCAATGCATATTTCTGGTTTTTCCCCAGAACCTAAAACTTGGATTGGAAAACTATGTGGACTTGTTCTTCAATTGTGAGCTACATTACTGCATCATTTTTGACTTTTTGTCATCTTTCCTGCTGCTTCCGTCCAAGTTATTTTGGTTGCATTGCTCTTTTTGATAACCCTAAAATACATTCAAGAGCCTAACCTTACTGAGGCCTTAATTTTTGTTGCTTATCTTGATACCTATACCATGAGGTTTCTCAAATGGTTTAACACTTAGCTAACCTTGGTGCAACTCTCTTGCAATTCCTTTCAAGGTGCTTGTTGCTCGTCTCAACAACACTAATGCTTTTATCCACATCAGCCTAACTGGTTTTATAGTTTCTACCTCCTTAATTGCAAAATATCTTGCTCTGTAATACACTGAACATCACAGGCATGTTAGTGCACAAAATTTTCCTCCTAAAGCCAAGTCTTTTATGAGATGTTGCTCTGGTTATATCAGTTTTATTTGTCATCATCTCTTTTCTTGTATCTGATAACTCCCAGTCTGACTAAATGTCGCTAGATATTGCCTGTTGGTGCTGTATTTCCCTATCTGCTTATTCTAATTTTTGACCCTTATCCTCTATGTTTTTGTCATGATATTGATTGTGCATTGGACCCATTATTGTTTCAAGAATATGCACCAAGTTACCCATTATTGTTTCAAGAATATGCACCAAGTTACCTGTGGATATTGGAAGCAAGTTCATTAATGTTGAGTGGAAAAGTCATTTACTGAGAGTTGACCCTTAATGTAGGCCAGACATGATGAATTGTGCAATTGTCTTGACCTTACAACTACTAACAGCTGTTAAACTGCATGTATCCATGTACCTTCAGATCATGTCCAATAGTTCTTTGCTGTATCTTAAAAGTAAACGTTTCTCATGCAAGTTGCAATATTTCAAGGCAATAATTGTGTTGTTTTATTTTGTTAGTATCCTTTGGAAATCGTCATTGCTATGTTATTTCTCACGGATGATTATTTGGTGCCATCCTGCTGTATCAAACGGCCATAATCATTACATGTGACCCTGTATCATGTTAATCCTTACCCCTGGTGGCTCATCTGTGGGCTGTTTACAATTTCTTTGCAGGTTGATGAACTGCTGAAACAAAGAGATAGTATCCAGTCCTCATTTACAACTGTAAGAACTGTCGTCAATGCCAGTGGAAGTGCTAGTGGCAGCAGCAAATATTCCAATGAAGAGGTCAGGTCTGAGAGCTCAGCAGAGGATGGAAGTGTTGATGGGAAAGATAAATCAAACAAAAAGAAATGGTTTAATCTTAATCTGAATCGCTCCGATAAGAAGGCTTGAACATTTGTACTCCAGGATGGCATGGAAGACATTAAGATGTCTGTGCAGTAGGAGGATGGTGTCGCCCTTTCGTTGTCTGCTCATACATGTGAAATTCCCCTGCCAAAGTCTAGAAGGTTTTCCAGTGCCAGTTTTCAATTATCCTCTAGGCTCGGATAGTATCGCAAGTTCTGCTACCCTATATTGTTTGCTGGCCAGTGTATTTCTTTGTTGACACTGAATTCAGCTCCCAATTAAATGATTTCGCTGTATGCATACCTAGCAAGTTAATGAGAGTTTGATCAGTCGGTTTTGGTGAAAAACCTTGAAGAATATTAATCAGAGGTTGTAACCCATTGATAGAGGGAGTGAGAGAAGTTAGGGGGCCAATTTACAATCCATTCTAAGATGGTGGGATTTGGTGGTGAGATCCATAACTCTTTTGAGAGGATTGACATCTTGAAATTTTTGAAATATCTTTGTATTGTTCTTTCAACTGTGATTCAGAAACTGCCATATTTTGATTGTTTCTTATTTGTCTTTAATCTATAGAAAAGATGGCATTTTAGAATCCCTTGCAAGTTTTTTTGCCATTGCAATGGCATACTTGTCCGTGTCACAGTGGAAATTAGCTTGCAGCACTGGGGAGTTTCTTCCTATCCTGATTTCTTTCTTTCACGCTCGCATAAGAGGTCGTCGTCCTCAGATCTGCAAGCAATGATGGCAAGGCATTACAAAAAGAGGACAGAGTAGTCTCATCCACGCATTGTAAATTCGTTTGTGATTCAATGAACCGTGACAGTATCCAAGGTGACCCGAGACCTCAATCCTGGCTTTTCCAAAACCTCTGCCAAACCTCTGCTGTGATTCATCTTCTTATCCATTAGTGGGTCCGGCGCTGTGAAGCTTAATGTCAAGTGGAGAAGGCTTCAAAGGTGGAAAAGAAGGTGTGAATCGTTGTGTACTCGTCTAACATCCAACCCTCAGAGAGCATTTAGCGGCCATTTTGTGACCATTTGATGTTTTTGGATTACTAATGATTACTTTACTCATTGATGATTCAAAGATCACTGCATTGATTATGGTGATCAAGGTTCATTGAAGATTTAATATTATCTTATTTGGTATGTTATAGAAAATCTAAGTTTACTGGCCATAAAATATCAAAATCATCCTTACTATGTTTATATTATATTATATTATTATAGCATATATAATATAATATAATAAATTATATCATATTTTATAATATATAAACTAATATTATGTTATATTCTAATATTATATGCATAATATAATATAGTACGATATATTACTAATATAATATAATTTATTATTATTATATTGATATTATAATATAATATATGATATTATCATGCAATGTAATATAATATCATACTATATATATATTAATTGATAATATAAATATAATATGATATGATTTAATAAACTAGAATATAATGTAATATATAATAAATAATATTATGTATTATAGCATATTATAGTGTAATAATATAATATATTTTTTTATATATTATGTTATATATAAATATATTAATAATATGTTTATTACAAATTAGAGGCATTTTGGTCAATAGATTTTAACTTAAGATTATCTCAAGTGCAATCAAAGGGAGTAATCTCATTATTATTTATAGATTTTTAATGGTCCTATATGGGTGACCCCATATCAATTGCCCCAAGTTTATATCTGATTCCTAGCCATGGCAGCTTTAAATTTGGGAGGAGAATTTGCCTTCCGCAGGAAACCTGGAAGTCTTATCTGCCACATGGTGGGACCTCCGCTTGAAAAATAGTCTGAAAGAGGAAGAAAACAAGGGTATGGTAGTACGTATTTGTGATAGCTTATACATCTGACTTGAAATCCCTGATTCTTTAGAGAGCTCCGCCGTAACGCGTCCCTTGATTTCCTCTGCTTCACATAGCTTTAGAAACCCTTAGTGCTGCAGTTTAATCAAGAGTTTACCCCGCGCCACTGGACTCTTATCTGGCATAATCTTTGACCAAATCTCAAAACACATAATAAAGAGATCCTAGTGCAGAAATTCAGGCTAGGGATAAGTAAAATATATTAATATAACGCATCTCCGCAAGCCGGAAGGGCTTGTGTGGCTGGAAGAAGTGCCAATAACAGAGAGCTCATGCAAGCCACAAATTTACGAAGTCCAAACAAAAATTTTCTTTTAGACACAGTAGTATGTGACTGGTTATGAAAAGGCTGGAGTATTATTTCCTCTAATCATATTGTTTCTCTTTCATAGGTCGAAGAAATGGTTATCCATCAACCTTACCAATAAGAGAGAGACAGAGAGAGAGAGAGAGAGAGAGAGAGAGAGAGAGAGAGCTCCTACACTATTGAGTGCTTTGACGCATTGTCTGAGCCGATTTCAAAAGGAGGAATTGACCATTTGCCTTCTAGGCCAACCAGCTCTCAAAAAGTGTGGTGAATGATAGCCAATGTCGACGCACACAAGAAAGAAGCTTCTTTCCTCCAAATCCAAGTTTTCCAACTGCATTATTGTATGGTGGGAGCCTCTTTCCATTCTCTCCTATTTGATTTCAAATTCCATGTTGACCCCAATATTACCCTTGGAAACCTTTGGAGGTCTTTGCCAAGCTAGCCCCACTTCAAAGCTCAAAGCCTTACACGTAGTTGGCTCTTGTATATTAACAATTTACACCATGACTTTCGGCGAGTGGATGACGGTAGAACTCGATGCCCGGATTTAGAGATGTGGGTGGGGCCATGTAAAGCTAGTGGTGGGCTCGCCTTTGATCACCATCCGATGGAGATGTCTTGTGGACTACATAGAGAGGCTTTACAAAAACTATTAATTGCTTCCCTTTGCGTATCTACTCTTTTGAGATTTGTCTCTTTGGTGGCCATCTTGGGGAAAGCGACCCTCTTGAATTGAAACCTTGGCCGGATGCTTATTTGACAAGGTAAAGGAAAGGTTATCCTATTCCCTTAATTAGGCATGGAATGACTCCTCTGGTTGGTTGCAGACTTGAGATGCTGCACTTAAAAGGCCAACACAGGAATTCTCAACCGCCTTGCGTCATTGGATGTTGGTGTAGAAAAGAAGCCAGGTTCACTATTTCTCCAGTTACAGAGGTTTAGGTCCTCTGGATGATGTAATGTGTAGAGAGTTTAGACGCAAGTTGAAAGTCATGGAACACTGTTGTTTAGTTGGCGCGTTTAGTCAATAGTCGAAAATTCATGGATGGTAGAAGGTTTGGTACTCTTGCTTGTCCAAATGTTTGGTCAGCAAATTAATGCTGAGGTCATGGAACAAATCATGTGTGCCCGCTTCATGAGAAAAAGGGAGAAAAGATCCACCTGAAGGAAATGACCCAGATTCAAGTGCATTGGATGTGCACCACTTAAAGACTCAGATCAAAACCTCCTCCAAGCAACCATGTCTTGCCACAGGCTCCAAGAGAAGTTCAACAACCATGATTTCCGTCTTTGAGAATTTTTTTCCACGACTTGAGTTAATCAGCAGACTTTGATCACGTAATGATAAATCCGATGGATACTCATGGTGCTTCAAGTGAAACCGAGAAATTAAATTTGGACGACAGAGATAAATTGGTCCACCATTAAGTAGGCAAATATTGTCTTAATCAATGCTGTCAGTCATGTAAACTATAGGAAAAATTTGACATCTCTTTTGTTTTTTCTTAACGATAATTGAGCCCAACCGATCTAGTACAAGAAAGCGTATCACCACTTTGATCTTATGGTGGTATGTTTGGCATGGTTTGGCACCTACATAAATAGATCCTAATTAAACAACGCTGTCTTTGATTTTTAAACTTTGCATTCCATGTTAGGCGTGGTAATTAATCAGCTTGACACGCATCTACAATAAGGAATGATCTAAAATTGGGCTATAGGAAGTTCACGGCAGAAGCAGTGCAGCTTCCGCACATACGTTTTTATTTTTTTTATTTTAATTTTATCATGATATTTAACTTGGTAGGAGCTGTGACAAAGGTAAAAAGTGTCATTGAGGGGCCTATGCTTTAGGTAGCTAAAGAAAGGCCAATGGGATTATGGAACGGAGCCATTCTTAGGTACATCTGATCTATCATATAATTAGTAGGCTCAGTCAACTAATGAACGTATAATAGTGTGGCTTCTACTTGCATTTCTAAGCCATGTGATTGTCTTGATTTACAAGCCATATGGTAAATCAGGTCCATACAAAAATGATAATGTGGAATAATCAACCTTTTTCATCACATGCAATACATGTATTGAATATCATTAAAAATAAATGCAACAAATATGCATTAGTATACAAGATATGAATCAATACAAATGTAATATGATTGATTAATCGTATCAAAAATCTAAACACAGCATGATTAACTAATTATGTCAAAATACGAATACAGTACGATTATTACACAGACAACACGATATAACATTCATAACCCATTTAATAAATAAATTGTATTAGATTAATACAATACAATTGGCTCAACGACTTGCTTAATACGAACAGACGCGATCGATCTGACCTGCTTAAATACAACCCACTTAATATATCATCAATTAAATGAGTTCTAAACGGATCACTTTCAGGTTGACGGATCAATCTGCGACACGACATGATTATTTCGTATTATAATCATATTGGCATATTTACAACACAAACACAGATACAAATCATGTTCACATGACATATTCAATTAGGCTAAGATGCCATTTAGTTTCATGTGGGCTTCATTCTTATCCATGGAATAGGGCATTCTAGGGTTAAAATTTCTTATGCTAGGAAAGGAAATTGGATCCTTAAGAGCCCGATTAAATAGCTTTAACAGGAAGGTTGGTGTTCTTGGTACACACCTACAAAAGATGATGAGATAGATATTACTCGATGGGAAATATATAATGAAAATAAGGGGCTAAGAAATGAGAAAATAACAACGATTAGTATAGGCATACCGGTTAAATTACTCGCCAGAGGCTCTCCTTCTTTTTTCCCCTCCCCAAAGGATTTTGCTAATATGGATGCCATAAAAACTAGGAATTGGTGGATGAATGTCTCGGTTGTTTTGCTGCTGCTGCATGCTGGCGAGAAGGATCCTTATTTAAGTTTGGAAGGGCCGAGAGACTTAAAAAATAAATAAATAAATAAAAATAAAAAGGAAGAAGAAGAAGAAGAAGAAGAAGAAGGAGGAGGAGGAGGAGGAGGAGGAGGAGGAGGAGGAGGAGGAGGAGTTGTTCATATATTACCAAGAATACTACTTAAATTGGAACGGTGGAGTGGTTCATAGTCTCGTTACCATAAAATGAGTGGTTCGTATTTTCAAAGAATGACTTGTGGTTAACAATGACCATATCTCTTACAATTTGAACCCCAAACCATGTCACGGTTTAGAAAAGTGAACACATGTGACTAAGGAGGCTTGTAGGTTGAAGGGTCCATATCAAGCGAAGGTGACAGGAGCGAGACCATGGGAGGACCCGAGCAGTTGTTCTCCAATGACGTCCCACGAGTACTCTTGTAAGCTCCCATGACATAATTAGAAGCTACATGTGAACTAACCCGAGCTATATTTTAAAATATAAGGACCCTTACTGTCTCCCAGTTTATATAGAGCTTGTACATGAGCGGGTGGAAAGACAAATGAGTCTTAAATCTCGGATGGGGCCTTTTATAGGCTTCTGACAACCCCGCTCTGCTATAAATATCAAATTAAGTCTAACAAAGAACGCCTGCCCTAAGTCTAAAAACATTATTTTAATCGATACGTATCTTAGAATGATCTAACGAAGCGTCTATTCTTGTGCTTATTTTGAGTAATATATATGGAATGCACTTTAAAAAAAGAGGGAGGAACTTAACGAGTGCCTCACCTAGTTGCCAAACTTTACACCTTAAAGACGTTACGCTCTTCCAAACGCTCAATATAAAATAAAAAAATCGCTGCCACCTCTGATCTTCGCGCTGGATGCAAGTAAAAGGCAAGGCGAGAAGGAAGGAGCGCTGTCGTCGTGCAATGCTCGAACCCTCTTCACACACGGACGGGTACGCTGGATTCCAGGGACGTCGTCGGGAGCAATGGCTCCTTTTACTTCCTCCACCACGTAATCCTGTACTTCCTCTGCAGCTTGACACGTGTCCAATTTTAGGTGCGATATACCTGTTTCATGTGTCTGGTTGACGTCATCCGTGCCAGCGTATGTTTCAGGTGGTGAATATTTCCCAACCAATCTTCTCAAGCGGGTCGACTCGCCAACTCAGTTCGAACTCGTAACGGACTCATTCATGGCCGTGTAATATAATTAATTTTGATAGAAGAAAAAATAATTAGTTCTTGCTAAAAAGATTTCTTTCTAATTCTGGTCACCAGAGGAAGTCATTCATTGAATGGAACGAAATAAGAGTCATAGAAATTAGAACAAAAAAAATAACCGCAATTTACAGGATCCAATCCACCATAGAAGTAATTCATATATATGCCGCGATGCGATCGAGATCAATCCGTGCTAGCGTCCGATTCGAGACCGACTCAGGAGCCAGCGGGGGCCAGGCTGAGGTGGAGGTCCAGCCCGTACGTTTCGTCCGTACCACCGCCCGGCAGGGCCCTCACCCCGGCACCTGAAGCCGAACCGGCGAACCGGACGGTCGAGGGCTCCTCGGCCGGCCGGTCCTCGTCGTAGCAGCGGAGACTGGAGCCGTACACCCCGGATGCGGCATGAGAGTAGGCCGCGTAGGGCGGCGTCGATGCTCGCGAGGCAGAGGGGACGACGCAGCCGGGCGACAGGTGGAAGGGCGGGCCCGCCCGGGAGTAGTAGACCCAGCTGCTGGTCGGAGGGGGGGAGGAGGTAAGGCCCACGAGGGGAGCAGCGGCGCTGCCGCCGACGGCGAGCAGGTGGGGCGGGGGAGCGAAGGCGGAGACCATGGGGTTGCGGGGGTAGAGGGCGCCGGGCTGCGAGCGTTGGCCGCCGCCGGCAGCATGGTGGTGGAGCTGGGCGCGCTTCAGCTGCTGGCGCTCCTTCTTGTGGGCGTTCTGGTGGCCGCCCAGCGCCTGCGAGTTGGCGAACTCCCGGCAGCAGTACTGGCACTCGTACTTCCGCCCGTCGCCCGAGGCCGTGGCCACGGTGATGGTGGAGGAGGGATCTGAGGTGGCGCCGGCCTCCGGCGGGGACTGGTGGTTGGCCTCATCGTCCTCGGAGACGTGGAAGCCGAAGAGCTTCAGGCGTGGGCTGGTGGTGCTGGTGGTGGGTTTGGTCTGGCACTGGATCCCTGCCATCTCCTTATAATCCCTATAGCACTAGTCTTTTATCATCTCAGTCCTGATCAACTATAGATAAACACACAGAGAGAAAGAGAGAGGGGGGGGAAGGGAGGGGCATATGGAGTGCATGTGGGATGGGCTGAGCATGTGTATTTATACCCCAGAAGAAGGAGAGGTTTAATTAAGATAACATGGAAGGTGGGGAAAGGGGAGGAGTCACAGCTGCTCGCCGAGAGATGGATGAGACGAATGATTTAAATAATGCTGGTATATAATGAATCGTGTAGTTTTTCTTTGCTCTCTCTCTCACTCTCTCTAGATATATGTAAATTGTGTATGTAGGGGAATAGGAGAGGGGATAGGTTGGTCGCGGACATCCCGAGGGTTAGGTGATATTGGGAACATAACCTACAAGCAGTCGGGGAGACTAGATTGCGCTTGTCCCGGTCTGTGCTACGTTTGCTTTTCCTTTGTTTATTTGTTTGGTGACTTCCTTGCCTTACCGCTGTCTTTTTCTTTTTTTTCTTTTTTTTTTTTTTCTTTTTCACCAAAACCACCCTAGCCTAGTGCACTGCTGCTGCTTTTGGTGGGGTAGATGGGAGAGAGTGATGTATGCTAGCTGATGATATCTATGTTGGCTAACGTATACTGTCCCAAAAATAATAGCTTGTGTCAATGGTCCGTTTGTATGGGTCCATCACCAGTACTGCGGATTGAGTTGGTGGTGTTACTTTGATAAAGGCCGATAGTTAGGTGGCTAAGAAGACAAAAGGAAAAAAAAAAAGAAGAGGAGGGGGGGGGGGTGTGTGTGGAGGACATCAAAACTTGAGGCAACTCCGGCCCACAAAAAAAAACTTATTTGCGTTGCTTGCGAGCGAGCATAGGTTGCTTAGAGAACTTGAGTGTGGAGACAATCTTTTTATGCATTCAAAAGCTGAAAGAAACTTAAAAGTATGCTAATTCTATATTTTTAATGTATTCGAGAACAATATTTCTTGTCATCAAGCAACAACCTGCTAACCTTGTGTTAGCTAGTTTATAAAGTAACCAATTGTTTAAAGTAACATCAAGATTTTAAGTTTTTGCGATTAATTGCCTTGCTTATATGATCTTAGAGCTCCAAGTTACCGGAGATCACGTTCAAATTATTACCATATTGATTATTTATTAAATTTCCTTAGCACTCCAATCTAATCTCCACATGCATGATTCTGACGAGACATAGGTGAGAGAGGGTATTAAGCTTCATAATCTTTTGTTGAGTCTTTCTCTTTCAACTTAAATTTTTTGAGTTAAAATAGTTAGTTAATATGATAGGATTCATCTTCTTATATGAGTTTTAAGGTTCAAATTGAGGTGGTGGACATCCCACCATAATTCTATAAAGAAAAAAAATGTTGTTAAAAAACAATATTAAAAGACTTCATGCAAACAATAAGAAGCATCATTCAGTTATTGGGATTATTGAGATAACTTTGATATCCATAGTTTCTTATGCATGCAAAAGCTCTAAAAACTTTTAAAATATGCAAATTAGTTTTTTTGAAATATTAATTATTATTGAGCAATAAGATGAATGGGTTTTTATCTTGTTTGAATAAACATAAAGAAGTCTCATTAGATTGGACACATATTAACTTTGAGTCAACTTTTTCATTTTATCTAAATATGAAAATGTTATTATATTTACAAGCAGCTTTACCATTTCACAACTAATTTGAAAGGATTGCCAAACTTACTAGAAATAATCATAATACTTTGGATAGGGTTGGACCTTACACCCTTTTATCATACTTAATTCATGCTACATCATTGGCACCACCATCATCCACCATGATGTATTTCCTTATCTAGTTATTCATATTAGAGGCAAGGAAACTTGCACATTTATAATGCCTTACTAAATGTAGATGGTGGTGGCAGAACAACCCAATTTACATCCATGACCACCATCAATCTTGAACCTTTCATGGTGGCATTGATCGATTTTAAAGCTCTCTCCTAGCCTGCTATGCCACTATGCTTTTATAATGAATTAGGCCTCTAATATGATATCAATATTTGAATAAGTATTCATTAAACTCAAAAAAATAAAAAATAAATAGAAAACAAAAATGAAGGGAGTTCACATTTAATGATCAACGAAGAAGAAATAAATAATAGAAAAGACTTTCTCACTACTCTACAATAGTTTATGTTAGAGTTTACACTAGCTTGTTTTAAAGCTTGATTTATACAACAAATGGCTTTAGACTTGATAGAGGTGTAGAACTAAACCATTATAGCAGGACATACTTAAACACTAATTCTAACATATTAGCTTCAAACTATTTATCTTAGAACCAACTTTATATACTTGACCAACATCCTGTTTGACCACAAACTTCTACTCATAGGTTGTTTCACAAAGCTCCATCATCTTCTTCAAGCTTCTTGACAACACAACTTGATATCAAAATTATATCCTACTTTGGTTGCGCAACCACTTCAACATCATCTCAGATAATTTTATTTGCTTGCACCATCTTTTCTAGTTATATCTCATCAATTTAGGTACCTATTCCTGGTTACTTGGCCCCAAAGTAGGAGTTTATACCTTAATTCGATGACGGCATAACAAACCCTAAATTTACCTAGCCCTTGTAATATTTATTTTGACATCTAAATTAATTTTCAGCACATTGATTATAAGTAAAGGATTGGAGCTGATCCATAACTAATTCTTATAGGCTTTATTTGATTTAATTGTTGGAGGCCAACTAATCCCCAATGAGTTTATTGGGAGCTCAACAACTATCAGCTAGCCTCCAATAGTTGTACTAAACATAATCTTAGTAATCAATTTAAATGCCAGCACATTCTCATGTTTGAGAATCTAACTAATAGTTTCTTATGTCTTATCATTTGCAAGTGCAAACAGTCAAGACTCATTATTATGGACAATAGTCTAGGCTACTTTTCCTTATTTGTCACCACAATTAGGGTCTGTTGTTGTCTTGCAAGAGACAACTTGGCATCAGTTAAGCAATTCACTTCATAATCAACCATCAACCTTGAAACAACCCCGCCAACAGCCCCCCACCCCTCCACAACAAGCTTCTAGTTTAGTTTTGCATTTGGATCTGAAGCATATTTGATGGTCTTGGAGTCTACGCTGTTAATGCATCGAACTCTATGCTTTTGTATATCTCCTGCCATCACAACAACAGCAGCAGCGAAAAACACGACCAGAGGTAGGGTGCTTTTAGAACCGGAGGCCATGGTTTGGGAGTTCATGCTATTAATGCGAGAGCATTGTGTACTGCCTTTGAGTTTTTTTTTTTCATTTATTTATTTTCTTTTTTCTCAATAATTAATAAAGCTTTCTACTTCTTATATGCATCCACGCTCGATGCCCAATTCCACCCTCTGGACAGAAGATATGGGCAAGAGAAACAGCGATGCAAAATAAAAGATTCTCCCCGACCAATGATTGAATGTTTTATAACATCCTCGTGACCCATAATTCACGACAAAACTCGATTTGTTGAGATAATAGACAGGAGTATAATTTATCATATTCTACAACTACAAGGTTGCTGTTGTTCGCTATAGATAAGTGCATTAATTCTACACTAGCTACTAATTCAAATGAATAAGATCACAATAGCTATTAACAAAGGATAAAATTTAAGTGCACCTCATGTGTTTGTCTATAGATTTGCTAAATATTTTTTACTTGATGATTGCAAATATGTGCCGTTAATTAAGTAGAATTGTTATATACATGCTGTTTTTAAGGTATAGAATCGCACAAGAGCAAACCGTACTTAAATTTTATCCATTAACAAAGAATATATAGAAATATCTAAATTAAACAGCTATACTTTGCCAGCTAGCTAGGCTAAAGATGTAAATGAGTCCGAGTGACTCTTAAAGTGGGATTTTAATTCCCTCCTTATCCGAAGAGCCATGTAGGCCAAAGAAGTACGTCATAAGATCTCGAGTCATGCCTGTTGGGATGTGATGACCAAGGAAGAATGTTGTTCAGGTGCGTGCCCTCCATGATGATCACGTCAAGGCGTGTCGAGTCCCACTCGGATGTATACATGCATGCTCGATCGATAATCGAGTTGCCCTCGATCGGCGATGGGGCCATGACAGCATATGCATGAAGCTTACTTTGACAGTGGGATAAACTGGTGCTGCGTCACTGGAACACACTATTGTGGCAACACTCGGTTCACGGGCTCAACAACTCCCCTACCCTAAAGAGGACGATCAACAGTGGAGGACTACGACTGCTCATGCATGGCATGGCCGAAGCCGACTGCCGGAGGGGGGCCAAGGGCCACTTTAGCCGACCCCACTTGCGTCTCCAACCCGTTCTATTCTTATGGTCCCACATCCCCAGCTTACGCACAGAAAAATATATAGACTTTGACCAATCACAATATCTAGCCCAGACATGCCCATGTATCGATAAAGATCGATACCCATTGTCTCATTTGGAAACCACATGAATGTGTGCGCAGAGAGAGAGAGAGAGAGAGAGAGAGAGAGAGAGAGAGAGAGAGAGAGACCATGGTCTTTTACGTGCCATCTTATAGAGAAATTTTTAGGTGGATTTAGTTTACCATGTGAGATGTAGACCATGTGAACGTGGAGAGAGAGAGAGAGAGAGATCTCGCATGGCTTTCCACATGTCATCTCATGGAGAAATCGACTTGGTTTACCATATGAGATGTAGGCCATATGAATGTGAAGGGAGGGAAGGAGAGATAGAGGGAGGTCTTATGGCCTTTCACATGTTATTTTATGAAGAAATTATTAGATAGACTTTGTACTACGTGAGATGTAAATTAAGTCAATTAGTAACCATATATATAATTTTTTCTGTTATCTTTCTAAACATACTTTCTGTCTTTCTTTCTAAACGAGACCATTCAAAAGTAGCAATAGAGGATATGATATTCACTAATTGGATTAGTGTGTATTTCACACAGGATCTATTCAAGAATTTCTCCATCTTTGCCTCCTAAAATTTTTCTACTTCATGGATTAGACCACGACTTATTTGTTATCTATCTTTTTCAAAGAAAAAGATAGATAAAGAAACGCCATAGTGTTTCGTCTAATGAGACAAACCATTGTGTATTCATATTAATGAAGTTGAAGTAAGGACTCCACATATAACAAGACACTAAATCATCTAAAATTCTAACTATTGGAAATCTCAACAACCTAAGTGTGTGGTAGGTTTCGATTGGCTTAGAGTGATAATGTCAACCAAGATGCATATTTGAAACAGCCCACTTTGCCTAAGATTGCTACCTATGTAGGTTGACATGGTGCCGACACTGAAGGGCCGGGTCCAGCAAGTGGAATAAATGCTTGTCATGTATCCATTAGATAAAATATAGACTGCATAGTAATTGTTATACAATCAAGATGGATTGACTCTCTGCATATTCAAGCAACCTAACAACTGGTTTAGAAAAACACAAGTGGAGAGCTCACAAGTCTTTTGGGTACGTCATGCATGAAGTCCATCTAGAACATCTCGATGGACTTTGGTTCACCACCTAATCTACGATGTCTCCATTGGTGGGTGCAAGAATGGGTACCCTCCCACTTAGGTGGATCTAAGATCTCCAATCGTAAAGTTCATAAACACATGCATAGATTTGGCAAAGTGGCTCACAAGTTTTCTTTTGAAAAAGAGAGAGAGAGAGAGAGAGAGAGCAGGGCTAAGCGGGCCACCACCTTAGCGTATTGCTGATGGGGATAGAGGCAAGATAGGATGTTGGCGTGATTGACGTTAGAGCTAGCGTTGTATGTTCTCCTCTATTATTGTAGTAGCTCTGAACATTTCTTTTCCCTTAAGAGGGAGATCTATCTGAATCTTACTAACCATGAAGAAAAGGTGCTTTTCAAGAGAATGGGTGGCTCACATCCCTATCGTAATCTCCCCCAACTTTAGAGAGAGTATATATGTGCGTCACTCCAAACTCCCTTTGCCTTCTCCCTTCCTCCAAAGTCTTCTCCCAACTCCCAAACGAGGCCCACTCTGTTCCCCCTTTTGCCTGTCATTGTTTATTCCAAGTCCATGATCTAGTCCCCACTAACAAATTATATAGATGTTGTATAGGGTCAGCCTACAGAAGAGTCAAGGTTTCACAACACCAATTTATGGAATCTCAGTAGATGGCCGGTGTCAGGTACTTGTATTTCCATATTTCAAATAACTGGGTTGAAATAAACAACTCTCTCTCTCTCTTTTTTTTGGCAGTAGGTGGCTGGTGTTCTTCATTTGTAATTGAAGGCAACAGGTGTGTGATTTGAAAATTAACTAATAAGATACGGTTTCATGTTTTCTTAATTGGAAATAACTGATAAATTCTGTTTTAATTTCATTGTTTACAAAAGAACAAAATTCTCCTTATTTCTTGCAGTAGTTTTTGTGATGGCCTATTGTTGATTTGGTTCTTGCTTGGCTTCTTTGGGCACAAACTACAACGACATCTTGACAGTGTCCACTTTGCCTTTCAATTGAAGCATTTTGACTCTAAAGCTCTCTCTTAATTTCTTTTCGAGCTGCTAGATGAGTCTTTATTAAGAGTCAAAATTGTTGGCTCCCAGAAATGACTAACTGACCTAGGTGGTCGCATCTGCAATCTAAGTGCCACCTAAGCCTGACCTAGACAGAAAACAACTTTGATGTTCAACCATACCAAACAATTTTGATCCCAAAATTTCAAATCCCTTTGATTTTCTTGGACATCAATGTTTTTTTTTTTTTTTTTTTTTTTTTTTTTTTTTTTTTAAACAAAATGCAAGGAAAGTGATAAATTATTAATTTGGCAAAGTAATATTTAGGAAATAATGATCAGGTATGGACAGCGATGGAGCCGGACTTTTGATCTAGGGACGATTACTTATGCTTTAAGAATATTTTTTTAATATCATACTTGTACCATCATAATTTTTTTTTCTTTTATAAATTGATTTCATAGTTTTTTGTTTGATGGGGACCCCCCTCCTCTTCGTATACATGTAGATCCACCCTGGATATTGATTGGACCAATGGTCAGTGAAATATTGGTTAATTTTTTACCCTTATATATATATATATATATAAACCTAAATAACTAGATACTAGTATCTCACATGTCACAGCCGTAAAGGATTAAGAACTGCACACTGAATTGTCCAATATATGCCTACTTCCTAGCTAGTTTAAAAAATATGGGTCCATTATAACTTTATGCTTGTTACCCAACCCATGATGGATTATCACATCACCACCATGCCATCAACTACATTCCATGTGGTGGTGTCCACGCACAAATAGGAGGTTAGGGGCAATTGAATGTGGTATAGATGTTATTGCATTATATGATGATGTGGGCACTGCATACTACCAATCACTCTCATAGGATTCCACCCTTAAAAAATTATCAACATAGCTTCTTGATAAGGATGTCTTTTACCCACAAGATTCTTAGAATTAGATATTGAAGAATGCTTCGATGCCAACTTTTGCACAAAAAAGTTATAGATCTGATGGTTCGCTACCCCATATTGCTCTTCCTTCTGCCTTGAGATCACACATCAGCTGTGTGATTACTTGCTCAAGCTTCCGTGTTGTACACTTCAGTTAAGACTTCTCTTAGAGCTAGAAGGGGCCCATTTAATCTCAGAAAGGCCTCTTTTCCTTGAGTTGGGAGCTTGTGTTTGTGTTAAATGCCCCCTCCCCCTGGGTTTTCCTGAGCTGGTCTCACTCAAAGAAAGCAGTTGAAGTGACCCTTTTAGATAGCATTCATGTTACCCATCTACCACTCCATCCCCTACCTAGATTCTCCAATGTTAGGCATACTGAAGCTACTCAAGTTCCAAAGTGATATAGGAAGCCAAGTTGCCACATTTATTTTAAATGAAGTCTGGCTTCCTCATATTCCAGGCCCTTCTTCACCAGTCTCTCTCTGTCTTGTCCTTGTTCCAGGCTTCCTTCCAGAATGGGGCTCTGTAGGGCCCATGTCACAACTAAATTTTAGCAAACGTTTATATGGCGCAATTTCTATAGATGTCTATATAGTTTATTAGTGGGTGCCAAGGCACATGGTCTTTTCCCCTTAACGCAGGGAACCAAAATGAAAGGTTGCATCCGATCTGGTTTATTAGGGGTCCCCTAAACTTGGATTTTTAGCTGTAAGACTTCCCTCAAATTTACAGCAGATAGAAAAAGAAGAGGATTCTATGTTATAGAAAAATAATCTGGTCTTATATTTTTATTTTCAGAATACACTTATATTTTTATTGACAGCTGCGATGAATTTGATAATTAAGCCGCAAGATCTTTTAAGAAAAATTCCAGAACTATGCCAATCCATTTAATGAAAATTAGCAAAATATTGTAACCATGCAAACTGGATTATGGTCTACCAGCTGTTCTCTTGAAGGAGTTTTTGTGTTCAAATTTTAGGGAGGTCTTTCATAATATTTGCACAGATAATTCCAGAAGGATAGTGCTTCAAACATAATCCTCCTCATCATATGGACTTTAAAGGCTCAATTACTGAAATTATAACGAAATAATATAGTCCACAGTGCATTATATATATATATATATAATGTTATTGGCTCTCGTTGAATCTCCTAGCCAACTTAGAAGGATACTATACATGT
This sequence comes from Metroxylon sagu, assembly GCA_017589505.3. Classification (NCBI taxonomy): domain Eukaryota; kingdom Viridiplantae; phylum Streptophyta; class Magnoliopsida; order Arecales; family Arecaceae; genus Metroxylon; species Metroxylon sagu. The sequence goes on along the minus strand of JACVBY030000640.1, from coordinate 874,776 downwards.
AAACTACTTCCCTCTCCTTATCTCTGATTAATTGATGGTCATTGAGTCATTGAAGGATCTATGTCTTTAGCTTCTATGTCTTTAGCTTGTTGTTAATCAATAAAGCGGACCAACTTTAGCGTCTGTCAGTCAAATAACTTTCTTGTTCAGGTGGCCTCCACCATTCAGTATCAAACGCTAGCTTCATTGTGACCTTAATCATTCTTTGTTTTTGTTGTGGATTTAAAGGACTTGGATGGCAACAGCAAGATCACCCGAATCACGAGCAAGGCCCACCAAGTTGTGCTCTTGAAGAAAATAATTCGCTTGATGAGACATTAATTATACTAATGCAACATGATATCACCCATTTCCTCTTATATAATACACCTGCATCCACTTAACAACTCTCTCTTTTCATTGCAAGACTTGCTTTAGAGTTTAATAATTGAGCTGATATCTCCTTTTAAGATACGTTCAAAGGATGTTTTAACGATCCAAGCAAAGTGGGCTAATAATGCCTTTTATCTTCCAAATCACATTACTTTCTTCCATTAAAAAAAAGAGAAAAAAAATGGGATAGAGATTGGTGGATTTCACTTAAAGTCATGTGAAGTGATTCCATACGATTACTTTAATGCTTGATGTTGGGCATGATATGGAAACTTAAAAAACCTAGAATGTGATCTAGAATGTTGAGGCTTAAATAAATGATTCTATCAACTCCATGGTGTGGACTTGGGGAGGAAGAAAAGATTATCGATCATTAGCCCATGAGATACGTTCCTAGTCTATGCACTTGAGACAAGAACAAGCGCGTTTTGCTACAATCGCGAGACTTAAAAGACACCTACGTGTGGGGTTTGGGGATAATTGTTGACAGATGGATGCATATGGAGACACGTGACACTTGGGACAAATAAGATCTATAATTAGGCCGGATGCTTCTAAAGAGTTGGCGTTAAGCGGAGGCTTAGCAAGCTTTGGGGTTGACGTGAATTGATTAGCAAGAGCTTTTAGATAAGCAGAACTTTGAACTTTGAGAACAACTGGGAAAAAACAAATCCATCCACTAGACGAAGGGGGCTATATATTTATTAGCATAAATAAAGCCTCGCTTCATGAAACCAAGGTCAAGACAAACCCTTTGACAGATATCGTATCTTCTAAACCGTGCTTACTTTAGGCTTGGTTGTTATTGGTAGCACTAAATCTCAAGGCATCTTTTGCTTGTTTTCAAATTGGCCTAGGACTAAGAGGTTGGGTTTTGGCTCTGGTCACTCCCTGTGAGCTTACCGATTTGACGATGATGATTCTGAGACATTCCACCAACTCCCCCAAAAGGCCAAAACTCTTTTCCTCCTCTGTGATCTTTCTTCTGTGATCTTTCTTCCCTGGGAACAGGTGAGTCATGGTACATTGCAGATGATACGCTCTAGTATAATGTAGTAGAACTCATATAATTAGCCAACTGTCATCTTTTTCATGGGCCACACGAATGGGGTACACCTTCCCCCTGGAATAGATAAAGCTCCATTCAAAAGTTGAACGATCATAAAAAGAAGGTAAAAAAGAACATATTTGTTTCTGCTTTTGAGAAATATGGGCTATTCTTTATTTTTGAGATGTTGTGTGCTTGTTAAGTCTGTCGCAATGTTAGCAGTAACTTTCCGTCAGTCAACTGATAATTATGAGATTAACGGCATTGTTAATGACAAACTATTTGAACAGCATTAACCTCTTCTATAAAATAGCATCGAACAGACTAATATTCTTGAGGACATAAACTTCCAACAACTCAACTTACTTTATCAGTATCAATAAACAGTAAAGGTACTTGATCCACCCAAAGGCCCAGCAGCGCAGGCTGGTCACCACATGCACAAGGTCCGCAACGCACAGCCACGGAGAGAAACTGGCAGAGATCAACAGTAAATTGTTTTGCTTACGGTCATCATGGCGCAAAAGTATAACATAACAAAATGGTCCGTGCAGAAGGTGGAAAAACATGGCATAAAAAAACCCGTTCTCTTGTAGCTATTTCACCAGACATCCGGGACCTGAATGCAGATCAGTCAAAAGAAACGAAAAGTAGAGGGAGATGGAGGGTATATACGTAGTTATCAGAAAACAAAAAATATATTGTGCGCACGTAGGTAACAGAAAATAAAGAAGTGGAGATTTTCCCCACTTTGGTATGCTATAGTTGCAAGGAACTTGTTACTAGCAAAGGCAATTTCCTTCGAACACAGGTATTCGATAGCATCCGCTTCGTTTAGAACGGATATAAAGAACAAAAATAAATGATTATAGAAACGAATATAAAGGATACATGACAATACCTATCACGGGCATGAACAGGTATGATTATAAATATATTTCCATTCTATTCCGTATTTATTATATCTGTTAGTAAATTTAATTAATAATCCTTACTTATTAATCTAGTTCTAAATTTTTCAATAGAAAACTTTACAGCTAGCACCATAATTTCTTCTTATGATCCAGCCCATTTTTTCAATCTGAAAGCAATTCACAATTGCTTTAAGCCTGCACTTGAAATTAAAATCTGAAAGGACAAAAGAAAAAGTCCAAGTGGAGGTAAAGGGACGGATGTAGATAAGAGAATAAATATAGATATTATATAATCTCCTTGAATATGGATATAAGGTTGGGTACAGATATAAATTTTGAGTATAGAGGTACCACTTTCCTTCGTACCTATCCCTGCTGGAAATCCTTGGAAATCTTGATCTAGAAATTCTTGCAAATTTTGGTCCCATGGCTTCCACATGAAAGATTGCATGGTTGCGCTTTTTGTGGTTTTTGATAGATTATGGGCCAAAAGCCCTGTCACGCTAATAAAACCCAGAATCAAACGTTACAAAGGTCATCAGACCGGGTGGGATGCCATGCAATAATTGTACCGGAATCTCATTATATCCATAAGTTAACATCATGAAAGATTGCCATGGCATAACGAACGTCCGTCTATGACCGATGAGCCGAGCGACCCATCTCCTTCCGTAGAAGTCGAGCATAGACTGGAGACCACCCATCAGCGATACAAGTCGAGCATAGACTGGAGACCACCCATCAGCGATACAAGTCGAGCATAGAATAGCCATACTGAAACAGAACCCATGAAAACCTTCGAAGGAGGCACTCACATAGACAAGGGCCATAAAATAGAGAGCACATCATGCCATAAGCTTAAACAGGAAGAGGAACTCTGCAACCGGTAACCTCAATAAGAGTTAGAAGATAATTTACATCTGTAATAATCAAATATAATGGTAATGGATGCCCAAGTACTCTCTGATCATGGATCATATTTCTGTTGCAAGGGCTGCATTTATTTATCTATTTAAAATTAAAAAACCGAAAAATAAAATTAACTTGTTTTTTGTTTTTTAGGCAATATGATGATAATATGGACAACTGGACCTCTAACAGGAGCAAGCTCTTAGAAGAGAGGGTGACAACCATCAGACTTGAATAATGTTACCTTGCAAGCAAGATTTAGTTAATTGGAACAACATGGGATAATCTTTCACATACAAGCTGTCACGCCCCGGACCCAGCTGGTGGTGGCCCAGGGGTGACAGCCCGTCGCATGCCAGGCATGCAAGGCATCCAGTACAATATCATTTATAAACAAGGAGGGTTAACAACTATATAACATACAGAGTTTAATCCTTCATATACAAATTATATAATGTTGGGCAACAAACCAAAGTTCCAAAATAATTCCAAATGGGGTTACATATAATAAAATAAAATCAATTTACATCAAGAACTCCCAATTACCCCTGTTGTTGCCCCTGATAATTCTGTGGCTCTGGAAAAACATTGTAAGATTTAATGAGTTTACAGCCTACTATTACATGATATAGCCAAATAAGAATTTTTTTATCAAGTCAAATACATGTCATGCTTTCAAATTTAAAAACATTTCATCATATTATAGAATTGTACAAATCTCATATTCGAATAAATTGGAAGCAATTAATATGAAATAATATTTCAAAATACCAATTCAAATTCAAATCACTGTAAATCTCATTTCATACTAATGTCCCACGTTCACGTAATAACATCCCAATGACGTAACCTCCCTGTACGCCTCCAGTGGAGGAAGAGTGCCGGAGTCAATTAGCATCTAATGCTATATCCTGTCACAGCACATCCCTAGGATGTGTATTCTCCACATATTCCCCCTGTGGAGATGGATCCCGGAGTCATGTAACATGTAGTGTGGACCGTGACGACATATAATATCACAATCACAAATAGCATTTATTCGCATAATAGCAAACGTATATCAATTTACTTTTCATGTTTTACCAAAATTTGGTAATTTTCCATAATCATGTAATAACCAATTGCATGTATCAAATACCAATTTAATTTACCAAAACTAACAATAATCAAGTCAAATATTCATTTACATAAATGTGGTACCACAACTATCATTTTTCAAATAATACTATAAATCAATTCATTATTTCAATAATGATATAATTTAATAATGATTTAAGAAAAATCATTATAACTGGCTTACTTATCTCACAACGCTAATCCAAAAGCATAAATCAGCTATAGGGATCTCTAGGTACCTACAACATAATTTTTCAGATTTTTAAATTTCAATTTTTGGATGTCAAACTGACTCCTACACTTAACCCAATCTAATCCTGGACCCAACTTGGGGCTTGAATATCTCCAAATATAGAAGCCCAAATGGGGAAATAAAAATTTTCCGACAAACTAGGATCCATACTGATCCCGACCATATTTTTCTTTTATTGGGCCGAGCCCAAACTAGGGCCTGAAAATTCAGCCCAAAGGGGCTAACTGGACTGGGCCGAACCCGGCCCAATCCCGGTTTTTCCCTTTTTTTTCTTTTTTTCTTTTTTTGTCTTTTCCCCTGCTTCACCCCTGGTTCACCCGAACCAGGGGTGGCTGGTGGCCGGTCGTCGGTGGCCAGCCCCTCCCTCTTCTTTTTCTTCTTCTTCTTCCTTTCTTCTCCTCCTTCGTCACTGTGCCGGCGGCACGGCCGGCCACCGTTGGCCGACCGGACCTCACCGGATGCCGCCCCGGCGCCGGGTGAGGGCCGCCGCCGGCCGCGCCGAGCCGGCGAACCGGCGGGCACGCCGTCGGGCTCGGACCAACGCGGGAGCCGGTTTGGCTCCCGCTGTGGAGGGCCATTCGCCCTCTCCCTCGGTTCCTCTCTTGTCGGCGACACGGCCCGGCCACCGATCGGCCGTCACGGACCCCGCCGGACGCCGCCCGCGCCGGTGGGGGTCGCCGGCCAAGGCTCGAGCTCGGCGGGCGGCGGACACGCCGTCGGGCACGAACCCACGTTGAAGGGAGGGTCGTGGAACGGCCCTCCCCTTCTTCCTTCTAGCGGCGGCACGGTCGGCCTCCTCCGTGGGCCGGAGCCCACCGGACAGCCGCCCGACGCCGGCGCAGGGGCCGCCGAGGACCAGAGCCCGGCGAGCACGCCGCCGGGCCCGAACCAAGCGCGGGAGCCCGCTTGGCTCCCGCGTCAGGGGAGGGCCTCCTGCGGCCCTCTCCCTCTCTCTCCACGCTCTCTCTCTCTCCCTCTCCTTGCCGGTGAAGGGGGGGCGCTTACCGGACGGTGACGAGGTGTCGGGGACGAGCAGAGGGCGGCACGGTGACAGGAGCTCGCGAAGAGGAGAAAGAAGACGGGGGGAGGGGGGCTTCAGTCCTCTCCCCTATCTTTCTCTTTTAGCGAGGGGAGGGCTGAGCTCTCCTCTGCGCTCCATGTGCGCACGCGCTGGCGCGCATGCAGCGCGCCGCGTGTCGCGCACCCACACCGCGTATATTGATAAAAAAAATTTGCCTGTCAGAGGGGTTTACATCCCCTGCATTTAAATATGCAACATCATTTTCTAAATTCCCTTAAAAGCTTTATCTTTATTTCTATTTTTATTTTTTTGGGTTGGAAAACCTTCTCCAGAGATAAGGCACTAGGTACAGCTGAAAAACCATCCTCCATCTCATCCACAAATTTGCAAATAACTTGTCAATGCCCCTCCAGCAAACTCAGGAATTATTGCAAAATCTAACCAAATAGCTAATCCATAGTTCATAAACAAAAGCAATTTAATTAAATATCATTGTCTAATGATGATGATGAAATAAAAACAAGTCAGACAATGGGAACAATACACTAGTTGGGCTGACCTAAAACAATAAGTAATGAAGGGAAAATAAAGATTTAAAGAACAAATTAAATTCAATTTCACATGTAGAAGGGAGGAAAAACTGATGCTCTCCCTAGGATTTTGGAGACCCAAAAAAAAAAAAAAAAAAAAAAAAATCCACTTCCCATTTCTGAAAGCGATCATAGAATAAAACATCTACCCCACCAACATGACAAAATAAACTCAACATGGAAAGAGTTGACACACCTGCTTCATTTACTTCACCATTGCTGTCGAGTGAGCAACAGTACCAGGATGATAATTTATACATAAAATCCAGGAGTACAAGATCATCTTCTAGTTGAACAAACCCCTGACCACAAGTTGTTCGCCAAATTTCTTGGCATTTGGGTCTTTCCATTTGCTCTAAAGTTAAGTAAATGAGAGATTTCTCAGAGCATGTCACTCCAATCCCCCGATAAAATGAAGTCTTCAGCTATTTGATACATAGTAGTACATTCAAATATATAAAAATAAGCACTTTAAGGTTTGTATACTCCTCATATAACTAGTAGTGACCTTAGGGCTACCATATTTAATGTGTCAGGAAATCAAAAAAGCAACATTACATGTAGTACAAGGGCTTTACAGAACTTTTCAAGGATCAAATCAAAGGATATCTCTTTGAAATACTACTTATTCATGTGAATAAACTTCTAACATTACCCTGGCTAAGTTCTGAATCATTTGTCATTACAGATCATTTGTGCTAGCCAGAATACTGCCCAAATGAAATGCAAACCAAGAAAGTAGCCTATATCAAGTCAAGAACCATATTATCTGTGTCGCCAAAGTAGCTTAAGGGAGTGTCCTTGACATTAAGTATCACAATACATGTTTACAAAGCTAGGTATTTCAAAAATTACGTTGCCATATACATACAAAGCCACTTTTGTTGGGCAAGAATCATGCCAGAATAAAGTTGAAGGACAAGGTTCATCAACCAACGCAACTCTATTTGGCCAAACTCTAGGCTAACAAGGAGGATCCTAGGCACAAACAAATAAAAGACAAAAATACTAACATTATTACTGTTAAATATTGCCCTGGTTGGATGACTCTTTCAGAGGAAACATGGAAGTTGTGCAAATTAGAAATGCATGGATATAAATGAACTAAGATGATCTGGGCATGTTGAATATAAATTTAAGGTAATCTTGTAAAAAGGTTTAACTTGGATATGTTATGGAGGTTGAGGACCAATGAAAGAAGACCTAAAATAATATATAAGAAAATTATGCGAAAGGATTTAGTAAATTGACAAATGACAACTCATGCAGCCTGCAATAGGAATTCTATGGTGAACAAGGATCAACAGAGCCAATCTCAGGAAATTGGGACAGGCTTGTTACAATTTTGTGGTTATAGCATGCCTTGGGTTCAAAAAGGTGACTTTATCGAGACACAAGGAATAAAAAAAAAAAAACGTTCCATAAAGAAGGATTAGACAAGTATTTCTCAATTATTAGATTCTAGTCGACAAGTTAAGATAGGAAGAAAAACATCAAGGTCTCAAACTTTTATTATGATAGTTACATAGGTTCACTAAGTAGAAGAGGTGAACTTTAAAGATAAAGATCTTGATGATGGCACCAAACTTTAGAGCATCACTATCCTAATAGAAAAGCATCCAACATAGACCATGCAAATGCAAAAAATAATGCAATACTAAACAACCACTGCTAAAACTAGAACTTTATTTAAAAATTTGACAAGTGTCTCTTTCTTTTAACACTCTCCACAAAAATAATGTGGGAATATAATGTTCCCTAACTTTTAGGTAAAAAAGATGAAATGAGATGGAATTTAAAAAACCAAATATACTTTGCAATAGTGCCACTTGAATTTGCTAACTCTGGCAAGCAGAACCAAACTCTATTGGTAAATGCACCATACATCCTTCATGAGAAAGAAAGTGGGGTTACTCTACAAAGGCAACTATCTTGAGAGTATTATCAATCAATATCAATTACACTAAATACGAGGCTGCACAAAAGCAAGAATTTTAAAGAAGCCATTGTATTTCGATCCATAAAGTTCCAAACCTACTCGCAAAACCTTCACCTAGAGGTCAACAAATCCTAAAGGTAATATAACAAATTGGTAAGTACGTAAACTTCCATCATCAGTCTTGTATGCAGAAAGAATGGCCACAACTCATTCACTTCATGGACTTTCCCTTGGAGATGAGAATCCAGAAACAGGTGAGCCTAATTCAAAAGATGGGAGGAAAAAGAGGGGAAAGAGGTTTTTTCACATAGAATTTTAGAAAGCCAGTATCTGACTCTTTCCACCATGTCCTCGAATATAAAAGGTCAAGAGCTGCCAAGTCTAACAAAAACTTTGAAATTTGACAGCATTTTTGAATGATAGAGAGCAAGTATGATATTCTTCAGTAACTATTCCTTTGACAAAATTTGAGGTTGTCTTCTGCTAATTCTAATAGCAAGCTGGCAGATCCACCAGTGCCATAACTAGCCCTCTTCCCTAGACATGAGCTACCACCCCTCAGAATCAACCTATCAAACATATACCATGCAATATAACTACTCACCGCAAACACAAGAAGCCCAGAAAGTGAGAATAGAATTTGCAAAATAGATTACTTAAAAGTTTTCTAATTACTAAAACCAAAATATTACATCATAACAAGTTTCAACTGCAACTATGCAGATGGAAGCATGAGATCAAACTCGGTTGGATCATCTTATAGCACATAGTGAAAGGCTTTTAAGAGTGGAAAAGATTTAAATTATAAATCAAGAAAAAAAGACCTAGGTGACGCATCTTCCATCAAAACATGGGAAAAAGAAAATACCAGTTGCCAACCTCCCACAATGGACGACATACTATATAATATAAGCCACCATAGATTTTCTGAAAGAGAAAAATAAGAAGGGCAGAATTACAACTTCAACACAAAATTATATAGAAACCAAACCGCAAACTAAAACCAGCAAATTCTAATTCTTCTCAAAATTTTGGGCAATAACCTATTACAACAAAACCCAGTTTATTCCCATCAGACAACTGCCCATAAAATAAAATTAACATTGATATAGAAAAGAGGTTGATATATTCACCAAAAGCCAGCTACTTTTTCTTGTTATTGTTGCTATTCTTTTGGAGCAGCTCGTCCGAGACGAATTTGAGCTGCTTCCTCTGCTTGGACTTGGCGATCTTCTTCAAGGTCTTGGGATTGGTGATCTTCTGGAGCTTCGTGCCCGTCCTCAGAGTGTTCTCCTGTTTCCTCTTCTCCCTCTCCTCTCTCATCTTCCTCTTCTCCTCTTTGTTCCGCCGGATCTCCTCCTTGAGCTCCTCCTTCCGCTCCCGGAACGCCCGCTTCAGCTCCTTCTCCCTCGTCCGGAGCTCGTGGGAGGGGCCGTGGCGGGAGGCGGCGACGGCGGATGCCCGGCGGGTGCGGGCCTGCTTCCACTTCCGGCCGGAGACCTTGCCGGCGATCACGCCGTCATAAGTGGGCCGACCGAAGGCGGGCTTCTCCGGGTTCTCGAGGGAGGGGAGGGCGGGCCGCTTGGACGGCGGGAGGACGGCGTCGCCACCGGCGGCATTGGTGTCCACGTCCATGGATTCGGGGCCATCCAATTCGGATCTCTTGCGCTTGTTCTTCTGGCCACCAAGGCCTTCGTCGAGGCACCTGAAATCTAGCGTGCACGCCATGAGACTGGGGTTAGGGTTGGGGTCTCGGGAATAAGAGAAGAATCGAAGTGTCGCAGCGAGGCTCCTCATTAGGGTTTTTGCCTTGACCAAGGCAGTGGCCAAATGGGCTACACATTGAACCGCTGTTGGGCTGCAGCGATATGGGCTCTCGCTTCCTGAGCCCATCCCACTCATTTCTCGGGAAGTTGATGGCTTTTCAAGGGTGGTCATTGATGATAAGTAGAAGGGTACAGAAATAAAGCAATTGAAAGAAAACTATAGAAGCTTTTGAACACTTTTGCTTTCATAATTTTTCTCTGCCGTCTCTTTAGTAATTTTGACCATGTTAAAATATGAGTCCGTTTCAAGCTAAGTAATATCTAGTCTAACCAAAACTTGATCCAACTCTGAGTCATGTCTCAAGTGGGCTACCAGGATGCATGAATTTGACCTGAGCCGTTTACTTGACCTAGATTTGACCTGCAAAGCTGACAAGCCATTTTAGATGGTTTGGACTAGAGCCCTCAATTTATTCAATCCTATAAGAATTATATAATTCATATATATTCTAAACTATATAATTTATAATGTTTATATATGTTTTGAGAAATTATGCAATACGAGTGATTGGTTCATTGATTTAATAGTTAAAACGAGAGAGAGGGAGAGAGAAAGAGAGAGAGATGAACTACAGTATAATTAGTCTAAAAATTATAAAAAATATCCTATACATTTAATATGAAGCATAGTAACGGGAATCAAACCTCTAACATCAATTCAATCAAAGGACTAATAAATGATTTAATGGTAGATCAATGGTTAATTCGTATGAATCATTAAAATATAATTAAAATAAAAAAATATATGATTCATAATAATAAATAAAGATAATTTATTGATAAATTTTAATTAATTTGATGGTTTTAAAATTTAAATATATTAAAGTTTAAAATTTATTTAAACTTTAATAGAATATAGCATCTATATTAATATTAGAAATTAATCTTAAATTTATAGAAAAGAATGTAATAACATTTGAAATCCTTTATATCAGTTTGAGAAAGGAAGGAGAGGGAGAGAAAGATAAATCAATTATTTTTTTAAAAAAAAGAAAGACTCAAGCTTGAAAGGATAATAAAAAAAAGTTCTTAAAACATAACATTAATATTAAAATTATATTAGTTAAAAAATAATTTTATAAACATGACAAAATCGTTCTGATTTTACTAGTTCACATCTAATCATAAGGCTGATTAAAAAAAAAAAAAAAAAACTGATTAGTTCATTTGATTTTAATCAAATCAATTATACAACACAACCTCTTTAATTAAAAAATAGAACTAACCAAAGGTCTGCCGATTTATATATCCATCCAGTTTGAGTTTGATAACCATGATATGAAGTGCAAAATTAAACGAACTGAGAATATTAAACAAGCTGGATGTAACTTGGCGAGTTGATTGCTGATGGGGTTTGAGTAAAGGATTCTTGACCTGCTGGCAAAAGTCAAGGTTTTATAGGCCTTAATATATAAACGTCAGTTTGACTTGAACCAGACTCGACCTGCATGCTGCCTCCCCTCGCAAATATTAGAAATTAATTTTTTTATCTCAAACCTCGTTAAAAGGAATTTTATAGTGGAGAGGTACAATAATCGTAGTAAGCGTCGTGGGACATCTTATTACTGAAGGCAAAGTCTATTGCTCGTTGAAATTGGGCTGCACATGTACTCTCAGTTCTCTCTCTCGGAGAAGGGCGGGTGGCATCTGAGGAGTTACAATTCTTCCACCTAATTAACACTGCATCATTGGATTGTTATGATGGTAAAGTAGCATTATTGATGGCATATATTTTAGCTTTAGAATTTGTCCTCTATTCTGGCTAAGAGCTTGCCAGATGGCTCGGATAATGAGGCCTCGCAAAATAGACTGCGTTTTCTTCTCCCCTCTCCGTCCTAGAAGAGGGAAAAGAGGCTGGTGAGTGCTAAACCGTTCGTTTCTTGCCAATTTGTTCGTGTGGACCAGTCCTTTTTGGCCATGGCCAAAGAGTAGAAGCCAACATTGCCTTCCATATCTAGGAGGCTACAGCTACAGTGAATGAATGGTACAGTCCACCGGCCCCGAAACGACCGTATGAAACTTTGGCCGCGCATTCACTGAGCTAAACAGCTAGATTGGGACGTCCATGTCCAAGGATGCCCACCCATCCCATCGCTCCGGTCATTAAAGCGACGGGTCGCTCCATCCCGTGAGCGGACGCGCCACGGACGAAAAGAACTTGGAAACACGGGCAAATAGAAAAAGCGTTAGCACCTGCAAGGACGACGGAGACGCGATTCCAGGTTTTTCCTTTTTGTCCTTCCTGTGATTTGCGACGCTGCTGCTGCTTTGAATTTTTGAAAGGCGCTGAAAGCATATGATAACTCGCAATCAGCGGTCAATACCTTGCGAATCCTTAGTTTAACACCATTAATCCGGTTTTTTTGTCGGACTCCGGTTGACCAATCAACCAGTTAGTTCTGTCTAGCGGTGCCCGTCTAATAAAATAAGGAGGGCTCTGCAGCGCAAACCCCACCGCCAAGAGCCTTTTTTTTTTTTTTTTTTTTTTTCCCTCTCGGAAATCAACCGCTCCGCAGCGCCAAACAGTACTCCACCGACTGCGAAAGACCATACATAGTCCTCTTCCTTTCCCCTGGGTCGCAAGTTTCGCTGGAAAAGAAATCCAGAGAGGGAGGCAACGTTACTTTCGTTGCAGGTGGGAATCTCCACCCTCGGGCACCGCACCTCTTCTTTCTAGTCCTCAAAGATTTATAGGATCCCCTCGCTCTCTCTCAGCTCTCCTTTCTTTTCGCAACTTTTCGCAGTCTTGCGTCGTGCGCGCTGCTGATCACCGGCCGAGTCCATCGATTTGTTTCGTTTTGCGTGTCGAGATGGGAATCACCCGCTTGGCAGCTGTCACCGCGCAGCCTCGCGTGCTGATGCAGCAGACGCCCTCTTCTCCTCCTCCTTTACTCTCCTCTTTGCCATTCCCATAGATCAGAGAGGAATTCCTTTTGGGAGCAACGGGGGCTTGGGAAGAGATGATGGATGGGGCGTCGGTGTCGAGCTTGGCGATCGCGGAGAAGAGGCCGCCGCAGCAGAAGCCCGGCGGCGGATGCATCGGCGTCTTCTTCCAGCTATTCAATTGGAAGAAGAAGCTCTTCTCCAAGAAACTCCTCCCTCCAGGTAAACAACGCATTGAGTTAAGCTGGCTTATTATTATTATTATTATTCTGTTATCTTTGTTTTTTGATTATAATGCAGCTGGTGCTGAGAAAAGGGTGTCAAAAAAGTTTGCTTGTAGAGAGGAGAGAATGCAGAAGGTATCCATGGCGAAGTTGTTGCTGGTACTTCTTCTTCGTTTCCATGAGATTTCTTTTTTTGGATTATTTTTGTGTAAAGACTTTGTTCTAGTTTTTTATGATCTCTCCGAAACTTTAGATTGCGGATGAGAACCATGGAGGCTTTCCGAATCCGAAAAAGTCGGAGGATGACGCCAGCTGTTCTTCGTCCCCTGGTGGTCCGGGCGCCAGAATGCGTGCTCCTGGCTTGGTGGCCAGGCTCATGGGTCTCGAATCCATGCCAGCTGTTCACCACGAGAAGTCAAGGAAAGCTTCAGGTTCCAAGCTCGATGACACCCTCGATGCGGCTTCCGAGCTCGAAGAACTTGGCTTGGAAACGGATGGGCATGGAAAGGCCGAGACGAGGCCTCAGAAGCTACAGAAGACTGGAGGATTCTCGGAGAGTCGGCCGCTCACCGGCCGGTTCAGTTCCAATGCTTTCCCGTTCGACAGGAGCATGCTGTCAAGCTCAAGGAGGCACCACCACAAGCTCGCCTCCCCTGTTAAGAGCCCGAGGATGTTTTCGAAAAGGAACAAATCTCGGTTGATGGAGGCTGCAATTAAGATCTTGGAACCGGGGCTGCAGTCCAGGAAGCAGGGTAGATGCGCCCTTACTTACATCAGCTCCCCTCGAGTCAGTAGAGAAGGATCCAATGCTGCTATATTTCTCAGGAATTCTGGAGAACCATTGCATGATTCGCTTGTTGGTTCTTGTAAGAACTGTGGCAGTGTAGTTGAAGTTACTGGGCTAGTGACAAGCACCAAGGAGACGCAGGTAGCTGAGAATGGGTACAGTGATTCAGATTTCAGTAATGCTTCACAATCTCATGGTGGGTATGAAGAACATAAGCTGAAGCCACCGGTCATGCTGTCCAGTCCAAACAGACCAGCTTCACTTCCTTTTCAAGGCAAGGTCAATGTGCAGAATTCACCAGAGAGTGCTCGGAGTAGAGCGACATCCCTGGCTCTTCAAGCTAAGAACAATGTCCAGAGCAGAGCTCATGAGTTAATGGAAAGGAAGTATCGTAAAACATATGATCAGAACCTGTGCAAGGCCAGAGAGGAAGTAGCTTCAAGATCTGCCCTCAGACAGAATAATCTGAGGCAAAATCAGCTGCCATCAGTTCATGAGAAAGCATTTATGGGGTCTGAAGTGTGTAGAAGACAACCCGGCAGAAGAGTCTCCTATGCATCAAATGGGACCAACGATTTTGTTGCTTTGAACAGAGACCTTAACAATTGCGTGCGTTCAAGATCCCCATCTAAAGTTTTGGAGAGAAATAGAGTGGAAATGGAAAGGAATGATCTGGAAAAGAAGAATGTTGCCCATAAAAGAAGATCGATAAGTAACTCTCAGACTGGAAATGCGGGAATGGTCAATGGAGCCTTAATGAAGCAAAGATGTGTTAGACGTGACTTGATTAATGAAACAAGGACAGGGATTACAAGTACTTGTTCTCTCAATAAAAACAATACCAAAAATGTGAAACAGGTGCAAGTTGGTAGCAGGGGTGGGAATGCAGGTATGGTTTCTTTCACTTCACCAATGAGTCATGGTTCTAGGTCTTCCAGCCACAGAAATATTGTAGGGAAGAGAAGGGGTGTTAAAGAACTCGTTGGTGATGCTTCTATTTCAAAAAAGTTGGTATCGGATGCAGAAGCAGGAAATTTGTCATCCCCAGGAGAGGATGTAGTAACTGCTCTTCTAGAACAACAAATGAGAGAGTCTTCGGATCAAGATGGGTTCCAAAGAGGGGATGCTCTTCCTCAAAGATCTACTGCTTCCATTATTGAAGAGCTGATTTCTGACCTTTCAAATGGATCTGGCCCACCTAAGAGAAATTGTGATGGATTGCCCAGTGGGTTGAGCCCAAAAGATAATTCATGTTGTGACAGCACTGATTTATCCAACTATGCAAATTCTCATGGTGAGATAACTACTACCAATGAAAAATTTCAGGTCAGCTTTCTCTCGTACTTGTATCAGTCTTTAGCTTTGCAATGTTTTAATGAATGGTTCAAGTTTTCTAAAGGTAGTATCTGTTCTCCTTGATCTGGACCATATCTTAGTGCTGTTTGGCCAATATGGGAGATGCAATCAAAGGAGCTGATTTTATGTTGTATAGTTGCAATCTAGCAACACCATTTTGAGTATGATCTAGATTTTTTGTTGTTGTATATGGCATGTTAGCTGAGGACTTGTATAAATACCATAATTCATATGTCATAATCATATATTGCAATAGAAGAAATAATTCACAAAAGAACCATGTAGATTTCTAATATAGCTGGTTTCATTTCTATCACATTGACATACTCTTGCCATCACTGTAGTTTATTTTCATATAGTATTAATCATTAACTGTAAGCTATTGATACATTATATGATGGTAACCATTATGTTTCTTTCATTTATAGTTAATGTAAATGTATTTTTACATCTGACATATATTAGGTGATTAATATCTTCTCGTTTTCAAATAATCGTACTGGAAAGAAAAGTTTGACCTTTTTATTTATTTAAGAAAAGTTTTTTTTTTTTTTTTTATAGGTTTTCAGCCTATACAAATAAAACCATAGATTCAAAACTTATCCTTTTTTTAATTTATTTTTGAGTTTTCTATTTTTCATTTTTTTCTCTAAACTGCAAAAACTGAATCTTGGTGAGCCTGATTAAATCAAAGCCAGCATGGAAATCTTGAACTTAATATATAGATTATGGTTACTGAAAAATATGAATTGAGTTGTTGACATTCATGCATAGGAGAAAACATGGTTTTCTTTGGGTTCATGTTTGGGAGGTTTAATGCTCCATCACGGACTGCCTAACTATTCCCAAGGTGTCCTGATCTCCACTGCCTCTGGTGAGCCTAGTTGCCTCCTGCTCCCCACTAGCCACCCCACTTTTATAGCACTCAGCCACGTCCTCCTTGACCTTGTATCTGATTTTTCATATACTCGTGCAAATAAACTCTTCAGGAATCCATCAGACTATCAGACCATGTTAGCACTATTAGTTAACAGGTCAGATATGGAGCATCTTGATTTTATCTGAATATAATCTCTTTACAGGCCTACCATGAAAAATACCAAAAGTTCACATAGCTATTTATAGAAGTCATGAGAAGCTTATCTCTCCTTTCAGTTGGATGGCTGCTTACTACCTTTTAACTCCTTTCTCTAAGCACATGCTACAACTAGCCTAGTTAACCAGTTTGACCACTTTCTAGACAGTTTCTTTATCTCTGCTTCATAGAAGTCATGATCTAGTACTTTCTAGGTTTCATTAGTAGCTATTGTTAGCCACATTTGACATATAATTATACTCAGTAGCACAGGGGCATTCTGGTTAATCAAGCTTTGACATTAGTAATGTAACAGCATGAACTCTGAAAATAGTTAATCTGGTTGAATCATCATGCAGATGGAGATGGTGTTCGTCAGTGAGTGTTACTGGCACACTTCAAAATTTAGGTTTTTGTGCATATCTGGACCATTAATAAAACTTCTTGAAACTTCAAATCAACCACACATGATCTCGTCACAGTGATTTATGAAGCCTAGGCACATCTGCTTAGAATTTTTGAGTGTAACCAGCAAAGTGCTTGCAAATTCTATCAAATTACAGTGCAATGGGTCCTATTAATTGTTCACTGAGGAAAAGGAGAGGAAACTCAACATGATTCATTAAAATAAAATGATACAAAGAAAAATAACATGTATTGATGCACCAAGAGAATAAAACATAAAATATCCTCAACTTCAACTCCTGCATAACAAAGCTAAGGAAATAAGCACTTTTGTTCTAATAAAAGGATCTATGAGGTTTCGGAGTGTGATGAACTGCTGAATTCTCTTCCTATTACACAGTGGTTTGCACAAAAATGGTCACAATAACCTCGTCTATGGAACTGTTCTTTTGAAGGAAGATTCAACTGTTCCTCTCTCTCCAAACTCCCAGGCAGATTGCAAAATTTAATTGATCCCAAGCAGGATGCCATTGTTAGGGGATTCTTTTCTTCTTCCACTGAGTCCAGAGCGATTGAATTGTAGCAGTCCTGCCCTGAACATTGCACTTGAGAAGGGGATCTAAGCAAAAGATGATTATTTTTCTCCCTGCCATTACCACAAAGTGTACCATCTGTGTTGACTCGTAGACCCTTCTTTAGTAAGTTCTCCTTTGTATTTTGTTTATTGTTTAACCTGAGCCATAAACACCTCAATCTTTTCCTGTTCATTGGTTTTCCAATGAGTATTGAAGAAAGACAATTGAACTCCACTGCAGCTGATGAAATTATAGAGATCTCTGCAGTTTTATCTCCTATCCCTTCTTCCTTCCCTCTGACCATGTCTTTTCTGTTACTTGGAGCTTTTTAAAAGAACATGGTCACTAAATTGTTCTGCTCCACAATGGTCAATAGCCTCTCTGGTCAGTTGTCTGAAGATTTTGATGTTTCACCTCTTCAAACTCTTAGCAAATTGAGAAGTCACCCTACTAATTATTCAATATACACATATATCTCATCCATATAATATAGATGTGTCCATGTGGCCAATTTTCTGAAGGTTCCCATCCAACTCTTCTTGACACCTAGACATTTTACAATCGTGTTGCTTTCCCAGGTAACATTGCTGTGCATCCTTGAGGTCCTTTTCCAAAATTGGCATTCAGTAATCATGCACCCATATACCATGAATTTTCATACTCTTTACTAGCACAGTGGTGTTTGCTTTGTATGCATTTTTTCTATTCGCATCTCGTAACAAATGGCAGTTAAAGGCCTATAGCCATATGGAAATCGACATTTTTTCCCCCAAAACGCATTAATTGAAAGGCTTTTCTGGTGCTTCAGGCAGGTGCAAAAACAGGCATATCCATGGCATATCCAGCCAGTGATGGTGATCATCCTAGCCCAATATCAATTCTAGAAGCTTCTTTCTCAAATGAAAGCTGCTATTCTTGGTGTCCCAGTGGCTGCTCAGGTTTGAAAAAGACTTCTACCACTTCTACCTTTGCCAAAGCAGTGAACCTTGACCGTATTCCTTGTTGCTTTGACATTCTTATTCCTCTTTTTTTTAAAAAAAAATTCTTGGTTGGTGGACAAGAATTTTTCCCCTTTTGGTAGACAACAATATATTGCATGCTTTCTGCTTCAATGAAACTTAAACAGTTTGACAAATTCAACATCTCTTTTGCTTTTCTTTGGTATGCCTTGCAATCTACATTTTGTTACTAGAACCATAGCATCCTAGCTTGTTTGGTTCCCCAAGCCTGCATTTTTCTATAGGTTCAAAAGTCTTTCTCAGTTGGTTCCTGCCTTTGTGAGTTCCAATTGCATTCAATTATTTTGCATGACTTGACTTCAGGATGCCAACTGGAGTCCACCGTAAGTTCCTGCAACAAGATACAAGCATCGGATCTAGAAAGTGATATTTTAGATTCTGCATCTTCTATTAATATTGAGCACTTTGATACTGAGAAGACTTCCTGCTCGGTTGACCATAGTTCAACTATGCATAGCATCGATTCCTGTGAACTTGGACTCAAGGACAGTAAGCTCAGGTATTATATTAATGCTATTTCCAATGCTGGATTGCTGTTTGAGAGCATTTCATCATTTGGGTCAAATGCGGAAGATAACTCTTCCATAGGTTTGTTTCTTCATGATATGATAGAAGCTATTATAAATGCTTCTCATAGTAGTTCAAACTGCAGTTCTGGTTTCACAGATAATAAAGAAGGGAGTTCACTTAGGCAGTTTCTTTTTGACTGCATGATAGAGTGCTTGAACTCTAAATACAGTTACCTCTGTAGTTCTAGTTACAAGGCATGGTTGATTCTTCCATTGCTTTTAAGCAAAGATAGGTTGGTGAGAGAGATCGAAAAGGAGATAGCAGGATGGACAGATTTGGCTGGGAAGACCTTAGATGTGCTGATTGAGAAGGATATGGACCTCTCAACCAGAAAATGGACGGAGTTCAAAGTCGAAGCATTTGAAATTGGCATGTTGATGGAGGATGACATACTCCAGGTACTGATTCATGAGACCGTGATAGATTTTTGTTTGTGCTGAATGGAGACATCGGGAATGCTAAAAGCTTCTTAAGAAGCATAATGCATTGTATTAGATGCAGATTTGTGAGCTGACCATGTGTAAGAAAAAGCATCAGCTATGTACAAATGGTGTAGCGTTCCTGGTTTTGAGGAAGAATTGTTTATAGGAGTTGTTGATTTTGTGAATTTGGAAGGAAAGTTGCAGCTCTTTTTTTTCATTGAAAAGTGCTGCTGTCTGGAGGTGTCCATTGCTTTTTTTTTTCTCCTCTAGTGATTATCGCATCCTACAAGAATGTCATGTTGTATCTCAATTTGTTGCATTTTCCTGAAACTAAACCAAGTAGTAGATATCTCTCTTAGTATACTGGAATCTTTTGGTGTTTTATTTAAATCTATCTGTAGGTTCCTAAAAAATGTGGACGCAAGTTGGTCCATGCGGTCAAAGTAAAATTTTGTGTGGCTATGTGAGCAATGGAACCTTTACCAGGGATAGCCTTCACAAAAGAACTTGGCCAATCATTAAACTTGCATCCTCTGCTATTGCCATCAAGATTATGCTTCTTGCTTATTCTTGTGGTGTCTTTTCCCTCGATCCATTTGAATGCAAATCAAAAATATCATGAAGAGCCAGAGAGGACTGGGTCCTGCTTGGCCTCTATGCAAAAGAGGAGATTTTCAGTTAATGTAAGGATTGGTTGGGATAAGTTGTTTATGTTCATCTACTGGGTTTTATGGTAGCAAAATCGCTGAGTGTTTTGATGGAAGATATCACAAACTGCTTGTTTCCAATGGTCAATTTTTCTCCTCCTCTCATCACTTTTGCCACCTGTCATCACGAGGAGCGCAGCCACTCCAGCCTGATCATTCTTAATCAGGTTAACGCAGAAGTTCAGCCTTCGTCAATTAGACCCCTAAGTATCAAACTGGTTGCACAAAAATTGGTGTATTCAACTGCCCCCGTTCCGGCTTTATGAAGTTTAGATTTTTCAATCGGAGCTATAAATAATATTTATTTTCTTCTCTTTATTTAGGAGAAATCAACTGAATAGTAGAAAGAAACCAAATATCTTGACTGAAACCTTAAGATATCAAATATGCTTTTCAAACACGTGGTCACATGAGAGAATCTTGCCTACGGAAAAAGAAGTGATCATCTTGGCTCAAGTTTATGCCTTACATCTCGATCCACACAGCTGTGGTAGGACAGAACCTAACAAACACAGAAACTTATTAACTTAAATATTTTGACGATTCTGCTAGGTACAATATTTTTCTTATCCTGGCTGCACAACATTGCGTTGAGACAGCTCCTCTGAATATAAATATACTAGAAATCCATTCACAAATGCATATCTAGAGAAATACAATCACAAGCTTAGGTAGGGCCACCAAACACTTCTGTTTAAATATCCCAATAAAAAAGAGTCCACTATGTGATGCAAATAAGAGAACATAAGAAATAACTATATTTAGAACTCCACACGCACAAAGAATTGGTTTGAGCTCAACTGTTGTGGAACAAAGTGATGGAAAATAAATATGAAGTAAGTTAACACAATTAACCACAAATCCACCATTTTACCTTTGATGAACTAGACACTGAAAATACTTTTGTTTAGCCATATCTTGGCAGAATGAGCACATCGGCAATAGCCACCATACAGACCAACTCTGACACCTTCACTGGTAAAGCCTCCAAGTGGTCTAGTGTTTAAAAAACTTTCTACATTTTTTTTTTTTTTTTTGGCGAGGCCAAACTAATTACAAATTAATTCGGGCAATGCGTAATTACCAAAATTTTCTCCACTCCAAGCAATTGCATGTCTAAAGCGTAAGGTTGACCACGTCGGTTTCCTCACCGAAGGACTCTTGCTCTTTCTTTATTTTCCTTGATATTTGAATCAAGCATTTGCCCATACAAGTAATCAATGTTTGCCGTAGTACTCATGAATGAAGGATATAATTAATTGCATGGTGCCTCTCGACACAAATCCATGAATGGAAACTCTCTGGGAGATTTGTATGCGTGCTATCCGGTTATCTCATCCCAAACTTGGCATTAGCCTGGTGCTCTGGAGCATTGTCCAACATCCAATCACCCAAGTCAGCCCTGAACTTCAAAGACCTGTTTGGATACCCTGGAAAGATATCCACTAAATGTGCTAGGTGGAAGCGGGGAAGAGGTTAGCTGGAGAAGGCCACGGGAGAGGGAGTTTTTTCCTGATTAAAGGAACTCTCGTATCTCCAGCTTCCTTCCAGCCCCCACCTATTTTCGCGAAAGCGCGGGGTTATCCACAGACAACCAACGCGCACATCCGAGCAAGGCATAAGATCTCCTCATCCAACTCATGATCTTATCGAGCCTTTATTCATGCATGTGCAATACTTTCGCAGCCATTCTTCAGCCATGGTTGCTCATCGAGTGTTACATGACAATGTTGCCTCATTCATCGTCAGACAATGACGACAACTCCGCAAGCTCGAATTTTTTGAACGAAAACATGGATCAACCTAGACTTTCTGACCTTGGAGGAATCAAGTTGAATTTTTATTATTCTCTCTAGCAACAATAAAGATGCATCAGGATACATGCAATCATTCGTGTCATGTGCAGCATCGGCAAAGTCTAGGATGCCTTTGTACAGACTGCTTAAGCAGTAATCAATTCAAGATTAAATCAATAACCATTCAAGATCATATAAAATACAAGCAACCAGACCAAACTTTAACCTGATTTGAAACTAGTTTTGAGCTTGTTTGGTTAATTCAAACTTGATTTGTTTAGCGGAGCTTGATTCAAGATTTGTTTGAGCTGAGCTCCAGCCAAGCTTGATCTGCTCAGCTCATTTGACAGCCCTACCAGACAGCAAGCTAGATTCAAGACGTCCCGAACTAACAAATGCAGATTTTTTTTTTTTTTAATAAAAAATCATAAACCATAGCAAAGACAACTTGTCCCGTTGCCTGTTCGGTTGGCCAGTGGTTAAGCTCAATGTTGAGTAATAAATTTGGTTTATTAATCTTATTGTGAAAAACCTGTGGTTTATTGATCTGATTGTTAAAAAAAAAAAAAAACAGTTGGGGAGAGCCACTGGATTCTCTAAATTTGTGTAAAAAAATGAATTGGCGATGAGCTGGTGCTACATTACAGCCAAAGTTACCTGTAGTTGGTGTAAGAATATTATATACACCAGACACACACACACACACACACACACACACACACACACACACACAAAAAAAAAAAAAGCAAGGCAACCCCCCTACTAATTGGAAATAGAGCAAGTGGAAGAATCACCCTTGATTACCCTGGTATTATATGAACCACAAAAGCTGCACTTGTGGTATAGCCAGTGGAAGCATGACATCCCCTTTTTATCACAGTCATTGCAAAGTATATCCTGATACAAATTGTAATTGTTTAGCCACTGTTAATTACCTGTCATGAAAGCAAATAGAAATACTATGATGAAAACATACCTGACATCTTTCTTTGTACTCTTCCGGAAGCTCTTCAGCAGCCAACAAGGCATCAAGCATGCCAAAATAAACCTGAATAAATATGCAAATATTTTTTATCTCAATTACCACCAAAGAAAGAAAAAAGGGGGAAAATGAATGCCAGATTTATAATTTGAGTTAGTGCATCCCGTAATTGATTTCTACCAGCTGGACTCTGGCACTTGCATTTAGGTAGACTGGTTATTTTCTTTGCACAGTTAAAACAGAGAATGAAAATGAAGGGGCAGGGGGTGAGAATCTGAAGCAGTGTGCGCGAAAGCTCATGTAATACATTATAGGCAAAGGAAAATGCTTGATGCCCTAACTCCAGGAAATGATGTTCAAATTTGTTTCTCTAAAACACACATGAACGACAATGTAGTGACAATGAAATGTCCAATAAAAGCATTCTGTTTTGCATGAAGTTGAAGATGCCATGCAGACCACAAAACAAGAGAAACTTGAATTTAACCACTCACCAATTAAAATTAGCCTGGGTTTAACAAGTAATACAATTCCAAGACTAAGGAAGACACCAGCAGGTGGGTTTGTCTACCATCTGCCATGATATAATTGTTTAACTGAACACCATTTGCCATGAACTTGACTAGAGTAGTGATGTGGGATTGGATGTGTGATGGTTGAATTTAGAGATAAGATCAAAAGTAATTAATTATTATTCTAGGCCTCCCCAGTCAGACTTGATTGGCACATTGAGGGATTTAAAGAGTTTCCTAATGAAATTAATGATTAGATTGTGGGTAGTCTAAAAATTCCTAGCAGCATGTAGGATCAATTGGGGAACTATCAAGATCAAAATAATGATGGGAAAAATAAATGGAGGGTAGTTCAGGTCTCAAATATCATGATGCCAAGGTCTATTTGAGTTCTTAAATGGATTATGTACAGAACTAGTCAGAAAGTTGCTGACCAGCTAGAAGTAAAAATTGAGGGTAGTAATGGTTTTAGCACCCCAGTACACAACAAAGAATAAGCACAATAAGGCAATCAATCAGCATGAAGGAGAAACAAGTCATCCCATGCTTATGGAAGATAAAAGAAGAAACAGTTAACAAATTTCTCCATCCAGTTTAGCTTTCTCATATGCCCATACACCAATAGGCAATCTAGATGCCCACGCCCCCCCCCCCCCTGTTTTTTTTCTGGCAATGAAACAATACAACACCATTTCCTCATCTTCACTTCTATTTTGTGAATGAAATCAATAATTATAAAACCAAGACACTACAAGTCCACCAAAATGAAAGACCTCAAGTAATGATCCTAAAGAACTAATGGGGCAAAAAAAAGATTCCAATAAAGGCACATAAAACCTGTCAAGATGTGCTGCATCACAATTTTTAGAATTAAAACAGCCTCTTGATCTCTTCATCAATTATTTTTCAAAATGTTCCTAAACAAATGGATGCAATTTGACTAGTATTCTAAAATGCAGCACATACTACTGCTTATGCACCCACATATGCATGTGCAGTCCACACTGTGTTGCCTATATACAGTCATATGTACGTTGGACCAAAAATAAGGTCCACTAGTATGGCTGCATACACAGCCTCCTTGGTATTGCAAACCACATATATAACCCACCATTCTGTGGGCCCATATACGTGAACTGGTTCAAGCTGATTGTTTGATGTGAGTTTTGGGTGAGCCTGAGATAGATATTAATAATGTTAAAATGTTGATTATGTTATAATTATTGCTATTAGGTATAACTCAGATGGATAGATGTGTCAGAAAAGTGAGAGATGCAGCTACACAAATTTGCTATCGATATAGCAAATTTGACTAAATGTCCCACCTTGATGTGTCAGAAAAGTGATTAGAAGTTCAAGGCACCAGAAAACTGAAAAAGCAACTAAACACCAAGTCTAAGAAAATGACTAAATTTCCTCCTACCTTGATATGTCAGAAAAGTAAGAGATACAACTACACAAATTTGCTATCCATTATACAACTACACAAGCCCATCTTAGTGATTTACCATGGATATCTAAACCTGAAAAAACAATACAAGCATTTGCTCCAAATGAAATGCTATATTTCCTGATCAGATGCGAAAGTAAATGCACATGCATGAACAAAAACTAGCCAGTTAGAAACGTCTTTTTGTAATTTATGGGGTATCAAAATAAAAGGAATAAAAGATCACATCTTCTAAAGGATCAGATCCAGTCTTTATTATCTGCAAATTGCCCTTTGTTCCTCACAATCCACCCAATTTAAGACAAAGCCTTTAAAACTACTTAGACAAAAAGTAACTATGCTTTTCCTGAATAAGATATAAGAAATAATGATATCTTACCGCCATATCTCCCAAGGATTTGCTACATATCGGACACGTGTAATGACTGCAAGTGTATGCCTGCACAGAAATTGGGAAAGCCTGATTAGCAATCAATTTCATAATAATTTTAATATGAAAAGAGAGACATGCACACACACAATGAGAACAATTTCTTATCCTACGAGAAGTTTAGCAGGACTGAGAATGATAGACCTGAAAACATGCTGAGTGCATGAAATGGCCACAGGGTAGAGCTCTCACTGCTGCACTTGATGTAAATAAAAAATCACAACATATGGGACAGTTTGTCTCCAGTCCTTTCTCCCGACACTTGTGTTTTTCAACTAATTTCATTCCCAAGCAACAATTGCACTTCATGCAGTGAAAGAAGTCGACGCCAAGTCCTTTTCCAACACGACACAAGTTGCAAAATGGACAGTGATACACAGTCCTGGAACAAAAGATTGTAATTTTAGAAACTCAACATTACGTGCATATTCTTCTTTTGGAAGGACACTGCTAATAGTGATGACTCTGAAAAAGTCTCTAAATATCAACCTCCTGAAAGAGTTTTTAACGTATAGATGACCTAGCATTAGCAACAGTGCAGCTTACAAAGCTGCATTGATGCCAAATAAATTCTCAAACAACAAGGGAGACACCTCCAAAGATCTGCTAATCTTGGAGCCACCTTCATATCTGAGGCAGAAATTAAAATTCAAAAAACCAAACTTGGATACAATCCTCAAGCTTTTACAAGAAAAACAAAAAAATTCAAGTCACCATTCTCACATAATATTAACAAGACACTTCAAATGGGACGTGAAACTAGGTAAAGGTTTACAAGAAAAAAATTCCTAGACACTGGAACCAGCTAATGCTTAGACATACATCCACACCTAACAAATCTACCCAAGTTTATGTAATAGAAATTCTAATCCATCCCTCATCCAAACCATTCTTACTAACATAGACTGATTTAGAATTTTTTGTGATCTTGAAAAAAGTGACACATTTGTTAGCTGGTTGGTCCATAAACTAGATTCGTAAAACAGAACAATTTCATCTAAGAAGTTCTAAGAACAAAATAAGTTTGAACCACACTTTTGATGCCATCAAGTTTGTCCAATGGCCTGGAAACATTTTTAAGAAGCTTAAAATCATTACCATTGTTCTCTACAAGCAAAAGTTAACAATAGCTATGTACAGGAACTTTCTCATTGACTCCATTATCTTAAGCTCTGCATTACATTACTGTGACCTGTTAGTTACATCACAGACTGGAAGACATGCAGAAGGTATATCATTCAGTTATTCAAAATAAGATAATCATCATCTATGTGGAACAAATTGCAAATCGACCAACTAAACTAGAGGAATTCCCTAGCATTTATCAGGCTATCAACCATAATTAAGAGAAACATGAATTTTAATTTTCAATATGAATATAGAAAATTAAAGAGATCATGCAATATGCAATCTAAAAGGACCCATAAAAATTGCAACAATTGCACCATAATTAAAAAAGATCAGTTGAAGACATATCATCAACATGCACATTATATGATACCTGAGAACAGTAGTCAAGCTTTGAAAGTACCTTTCATCATCAAAAAATTTGCAGATATTGCAATAATACTTGGCCATTGGGAATCCATCACAGGAGGGGGTCTTGCAAGTTGGGCCAACTGGTTGAACCTCAAGACAACGCATACACATCATTTCAGTCGTTGCTTTTCTGCAGAAAATGCAATCATAAAGCCGGGCATATTATGAACCATAACTTCTCTCTTATTGTTTATGACTGTATTATATTCCTGTTCAAACATTCTAAAATATGGTATCATCAATTAATTGAAAAATATCAATGTTACAGGTCACTCAAACTTATCAATAATTATTCACCAATAAATTGAAGGGAAATTTTTGACAGATGGTATAGGCATTGTTCCTACTATGCATCTCTTCCATGTGTGACATCATGTCATACCTTGCTGGTAGGGTACTAGTATCAAGATGTAAAACCTTGACAGAAACCTTTATTTCTACTCCATTATAGCCCTGAAGAACTTCACAATATACTCTATGATCATCAGACACCCAATGTTCTCATCCAGATCCAAAAAATGAGAAAGTAAAACAGACTTCTAAGATCCCAACATGAGATGGAGATGGGTGGCTAGTGATTAGAGCATGAGACTAGATCCTTCTCTTTCACTTTCCTTCTCCATTTTGTCTATTCCTTTTATCCTTCCTATCTGCTCTCGTCTGTTCTTTCTTCTGAAAGATGAAAATGTGTGCCCCTACCAACCCCCACCACCAAAACTCCTTAAAAAAAAAGAAAAATGTGGAGAAAGATAATATTAGGATGGACAACTCACATCCTTTCTCAGCGACTATGCAGCCTATAGAATGGCCAACCATTTCCTTGCTAGCATCAAGAAATTACAGCCCCATAACCACTAAAACAGGACAAAAAGATACCATAATGGGACCTAATCTTGATTGGTTGAGAAATACAAAGCCCAACCCGAACCCCAAAGACAACCACCCATTTTTCCAAAAATTCTAATACACAAAAAATGTTACATCCCTTTTCCCTCAATTAAAGGAAATTTGCTCCAACAAATTTGTCTAAACCATTCCTGAAAGTTTCTTTCAATTGGAAGCTTGTCTCTTGCTTCAGTTCAAAGGTGATCTCACTCACTATGAGAGACAGTATAGTAGATCACAACTTTGTTGTTGCAGTATTGGCATTACAAACCACACATGCTTGCCCAAAAACTTTATGATAGTAAATTGCAGTTGGAAACATGATCAGCCTGCAAAATGAGATATAACAATGCAGCACCTTGGTCTCCCAAAGACAAGTTTCCAATAACAGCCTTCAAACACAAGGTTCATCATGCTCATAGTGCTGATCACCATAGAACAATTATTACTGTACACTAAAGTGAGACCTTGGATATGGGAAAGAAAACAGAAAAAACATAAGGATAAAATGAGAAAGTACTCTATACTAAAGCTGGACCTTGGATATAGGAAAGAAAAAAGAAAAAACATAAGGATAAAATGAAAATACTCTATACTAAAGCAGGATCTTGGATATGGGAAAGAAAAAAGAAAAGAAAAAGTATAAGGGTAAGATGGGAAAGTATTCTATACTAAAGAGGTACCTTGGATATGAGAAAGAAAAAAGAAGAAAAAACTCAAGGAGAAAATGGAAAATTAAATAGATTTTCTTAAGAACTAAAGCATGATCTTGGATATGGAAAGAAAAAGAGCAAAAGCTCAAGGATAAAAAGAAAATTTAAATAAATTTTCTTTTTTGGGATGTTAGGGCACTCCAAGGACTCCTCTCCCAACAATTCACTTTTTTTTTCTCCTCTCCCAAAGCCTCTTTTCGTCTTTTGCTCTCCTTTTTCTCCATTCTTTCAAATCAGACTCACTGCCTTCACTTATGATCCTGATCCCCAATCCCTTTACCCTCGATCAGCAAATTCTTAAGCGCAGCCTCACTGCCAATGAGACCCTCAACGACCTCTTCCTCCTAAACTCCTTTCTGATTCTGCTGTCACGTTGCTTCTGCCGTCACGTTGCTTCTGCCGTCGCGTTGCTACTTAGGATTTTTGATATTAAATCTAATGGTTTTTAGTTAATTTTTTAGTGATCAGACTTTAGATTTGTGACTTTCAAGATGGTTCCGATGGAGGAGATGGTCAGTAGGGAGGGATCGACACTAGGGAGGTCCATGTATGTTTTTAATCTAATTTCTGATTTCCTTCCTTAATTTTTTTTATTTTCTAATAGTAATTATTATTAATTCTAATCATTTTATTTGTGTAATTTGAGCTACGTGTCCCATGTGAAGGAAAATAGAACCCTTCAGCTAACACATGTCTCAAGTTGACGAAAAAGAAAGGGATAAGAAGACATGTGGTTAGACAAAAAGATGTGCTGGTGAAGATATTAATAAGATAATTTCTTAGCAAGGTAACTTCGTACTAAAGTAAAAGAGCATAGTTAAAATCTAAATCAACAAGTTCTTCATTTCTATAGGTTTTTCTTCAACAGTAACGTATGTTATATATATATATATATATGCATGCTATCTTCTATAAACTATATTTTTCCACCGCGCAACGCGGCCCCCTCCTAGTATTGTTCATAACACAACCTTCGTGTGAAAAGTTATGCCACTAATGTTCCCTTGATCAGCCATCTCAAAGCATTGCCACATGTCCCAACCCCTACTTGTCAAACTCTCCAACTATAGTCACTAACTGAGTTGGACGTAAACTGCCTTTATGCCTTGTCTCACACAGTCGAGGCATACCAAGCTTCAGTGGAAACTTTCTAGCCTCTAATGATCTAGCCTGCTAATTGAATCACTAGCTTGTTGAATAGTTTTGTCATCAAGGGAAAAGAGTTGCAAGGTTTGAAAGGTGTCTTTCTGGTGCTGCCATGCCTTTTTGATTCTTGATTTGCAATGCCAACTAACAAGCTTTCTCAATGGCGTAAATTCAAAAACTTGTTGGCATTCTAAATGTCAAGTGGAGGGATAGCCCAATATCTCATTGCCATCACCTCTTCAAACTCCTACACCCTTATTGACTGGGATAACTCATAGAATTGTCTAGTGTTGATGACAATGGGATTTGATAAACAAAGATTGCCAGTAGTTCATGAAAAGGATGGACTCTTGATAAGTATTTTCATCTCTTCTTGCATAGCTAACCTAACCTTCCCTATCTGCTTACAACCCAGCCAGTAAATTGGACATACCACATACCTGAAACCATCCTTGGCTTTGCAGTGACAAGTTGGACCTTTGCTGTCCCAATGACCACAACCAATATAGTTAAGTCTATTGATTCATACATCAAAAAAAGTAGAGTTCAATGTCCCTCTTTCACTAGCATATCAAATAAAAAAGTAGAGTTCAATGTCCCTCTTTCACTAGCATATCAAATACTTCCAATGTCATGCAAAATCCATCAAACAGTTTGTAATTAGCATCAAGCAGTCCTTGCAAAATTCCTATTTCCATTTCTTTATTTTGTATAACCAGCTTGATTGCCATGATACCTTGGACGCATGTTTTATTACCCTTGAGGCATGAAATCAGTAATCTATCCTCTAGCAGATCTGCAAGAACCTAATGGAGGTTCTTGTACATCAAATTCCGGACCAAGATGTCCCAGGAGATCCCATGATGGCTGGAAGACCTCAATCATGAAAATGCTTGTTTTTCTCTACCACTAATTTCAACAAAAAAAATTAATTTCAATTAGGAAGTTCAGCACATAATTTTCACTGATTATAGGTAGGCTTTTTAATTTTTCACATATTGCATGATCTTTTTCTTCAATAAAGTAGTAGATGATGGATCACACATTACCTTTGATTTTACTTGATATCCAATCGAAGCCCCTTCGCTTTCAAGATTGCAACAATCTCTTGTAGCATCTTCTCCATTTGGTTCATGTACTCTTCATGGTAATCCAATCACATCATATTCTATTTTACTAGTTATTAGATGCTCTTGATATTTTGATCTAGTGACTCAAAGATTGCATTATATCCCTGAAAGTTTTCAAAGCTTTCTCACTTATCAAAATCAAAATAACCTAACCCATTTAAAAACAGATTTCAACCATCTACAAATCAAATTAATTTCAGTTCACCAGGGGTTCGGTACAGTACATATTGGTACCATATCGAACCAATCATTGGTCAGCATGGGCTATCGATATGGTTCGACGGACCTTGCCTCCAACTATTGCCCAACCCCTCAAACCACCAACCAAAACACAAATATCATTACAATAAAAAATAATCTATCAAAGAATAAATTTAATAAACACGAGTCACAAACATTGATCGGATTAATTATTTAGCTCCTTATTTTAAACTATGCTATCCATACATTATTTTTGCAGGTAACTAAAGAAGAACATCAGGAAGACCATTAGAAACTAACATGTTATAATCGATTTATAGAAATAATATTTTAAATACTTTAATCCAGAAATTCCAAGTCCTCATATTTCTGAATAGGTTGATCTTAGAATTTTCATCTTACAGCATCATAGCAAATTTTTATTTTCAGAATAGTTGTATGAGTTCTTCTCTTAGTTGACCTAAGTGACAATGGGAGTGATACCTATCCATTGGATGATCACTGACTTTATCATGGCAGAATCTGCATGTGAACAACTTATTGCAACATGCAGCAAGGAGTTTGCAATTTCTTTTGTAGTGCTCGCAGCCAAACATTTGCTTTTCAGGATCCCGAAATGACGGAGAGCATCCAGGTACATCTCCCCCCTCCATTGTTTCCTCAGTTCTTGCTTGCGGTAACTTCTGCTGAGCAGCTATCCAGCGACTGCAATAATCATTTCCAACTTATTACAGGACTTGTGAACAAAAAATAGCTTATGATGCATATAAACAATCATTAGCATAACAACCTTGTCATGAGGTTTTGAATGAGATAAGCCTTTCTTCGAGGATCAAGCGTTGGATCACGAGAAACCTTCCGTATCTCTGCCTCAAGTTCATTCTGATTCATCCGAAATATATCTTTCCAGCCAGGTTTAAACATCTGGTCACTATGGTTGAGACTTTCTTGGTAATCAGTTCCTTCAAGGCCAAAGGAAGAGTTAACCAACAATTTACATACAAAATAAAATGATTATGTACACCTTTTATATTAAGACTGTCAAAACTTTCCAGAAAATACAAATTGCATAATAACGTAAGTAAAGAAAGGACCTTTTGAAAGAACCGAACATTCTGTTGCATCTTGTGATGACACAGGAGCACCCTTCCACCATTCATTTAGCCACTCATTAAACATCGTGTTTTTGGCTGCCTGCCTCCATGTATCCATCATCTTGTTCTGCTCTTCTTGAGTAAGTGCAGAAGTTACCCATGGTAACATTGATTGGAGAACCTCTGCTCCTGTTGTTCCAATAATACGACCAACAATCTTGTCCTGCTCCTCCACAGAAAAATGTTTGTCAAACAATGGCCACAACTCAAGTTCTTCCCTGAAAACATGATGATCCAGAGTAACCCGTATTGATTTGCACATGCCTTGAAGCTTTGTAGCAAGCTCATTTTGCTTTCTTGTCCAATCAAAACCCTGACCAGAAGAATTGGAGTCAGTTCCAGCTGCATCAGCTTTAGCATTGGTCCTTCCCAAGCTGTCATGCAGTTGTGTGAGCTCTGAAAGAACTTCAGAAATATCTTTAAATAGCTTTTCCTCCTGCATATGGTCTAGAGTGTACGATTGGCTCACGTTATGAAGAGTCTCCCTTGATTCCAAAGCTGGAAATACGATATCATCCTCAGCATTACTATGAGCTCTATACAGGCCCCACAAAAGACGAAATCTTCCACTGAACTGCCGAAGAAAAGCCTCATCACAATCTATAAGCTTTCCTGATTCAACATCCAAATATTCCAAATCTTTGCAGATTGCTTTATGAAATTTGAAGATGTTGTCAATTGGCCTCAAAGTGTTTTCTGCATTAGATGACATAATGTCTGTCTCCCAGTTAAAGAGACTGGAATTTAGAGAAGGAGCAGAAGAATTGTAAGACAATGAACGCAAAGACTTTGCAGCAGCCCGTGAACTTATCCCTAAGTTACTGTGATCAACTCCTAACCCAGGTACACAGCAAGGTTTTTTGCTACACAATGATTTTTGATTTTCTGCTGTCTCAGAATGATCATTTTCATTAGCATGCTCACATGTCTCCAAGAAGTTGCATCGTTTAACTGGCCTCGCATTGTTCTCGTATTGCAGAAGTAATGACTCATCCTCAGTACTCAGTGGGCAAGCACATGCACAGACCATTTGACTACAATCTTCTCCTAACTCATTTTTCACATTTAAAAGACAGTAGCCAATTGCCTCAGAAGTCAAACATATGAACTTGCCAGAATTGGAAATATCCTGGGATCGACCCTTGCATGCCCATCCAGACAAAAGAGTAACTAATGCAGTTTCAGATGGTGGAGCTGCACCACACATATAGGAATATCTCACATGGCTTTAATAGCAAATGAAAAAAACATTAAAAAAAAAAAAAAAAAAATCCATGCAGGATACATAAAGAAATAAAAATATGAAGCATGAATAGACGACCTGCCAGACGCATATTCTGGAGAAAGGACCTTGCCTCCTTGTCACTCAGCTTTGAGACAAACCACGGTAGAACACGTTCTAACAGTTTCAGTGGCATCACGCATATACTCTTGTATAGAAGTTGTCGCTGCTTCTCGGAAGAGAAATGCATCCTG
The DNA here is from genome assembly GCA_017589505.3 of Metroxylon sagu. Classification (NCBI taxonomy): domain Eukaryota; kingdom Viridiplantae; phylum Streptophyta; class Magnoliopsida; order Arecales; family Arecaceae; genus Metroxylon; species Metroxylon sagu. The sequence goes on along the minus strand of JACVBY030000640.1, from coordinate 841,351 downwards.
GCAAGAGGAAGAACCTAGTGGAAGAAGAGGGAAAGCAACAATTTGAGCCCAAATTTCACAAGTATAATAAAATCCACATCACCAGTAATAAGTCTACCTCAGCTTCCTCACTACAGAAGTGCCTCTGAATAGTTTCCATTATTTGATCAGCATGTGTACATAAGTCAGAGCAAAATTCTGCAGAAGTTACATTTGCTCCTGCACTCTGAATTTGTTCAATTAAACACCTGAACTTGTTAAACTGACTTTTTTCCTCTGCATGCTCCTGCACAAAGGAGACTTCACCATCTACTGCAGGAAAAATGACTTGATCCTCAGCAATACTGCACAAGTACAAAGGAAACCTGGTTATTGAAAAAAAAAAGGAAAGAGAACCTCAAGCCACAAAGACACTGGAGCTAATATGCAATTCTAGCTTGTTTGTATTAAGTACAACTGTACAACCATGTGTGTGTAGTGGCCAAGACCAGCACTAGTCTCACAATAAAATGCACATCTTATTCAAACTTTTGCAATCCATGTTCTGCTCTCTTTATACAGGCTATAATGCCCCAAAATAGTCTTACATTGGATGAAAAAGAAAAATTTGAAGAGCTTATAATTCAAGTTTACCTGCAATCAATTAACTCAGACTTGAGGTTTTAAGGCCACAAATTCAACATACTAACAAGTTAATTAATTAATTGGACCAGCAGATGGGCTTAAGGTGTTACAAATGGTATCAAAGTCAATCCAGATGTACGGAAGGTGGTAGGCAAGAAGAAAGAGCTACCCATAAGATGGTGATAGCGAGAATCTCACCATGGGTGGAACCTCCTCTATAGCACCAACTACCCTACTCGAAAAAAATTTTAATTAACTTGTAGCATGCAATGAGAATGTCACCTAATAAAGGGGGGAAGATTGTAATACCCTAAATTCATCCCACATCAAATGAGAAAGAAAAGTTTGAAAACCTTATAACTCAATTTCATCCACTGCTAATTAACTTGGACTTGAGTTTTTAAGGCCACATGGATTCGGCTTACTAACAGGTTAATTGAAACAGCAGGTGGGCTTGAGGCGTTACACAGAGTTTGTTAGCTTAACATAGACTGCGTTCAACATGCAGCAAGGGTTGACAAAGGAGCCCTAACATAAGGAACAGCATTGTGACTGAAGCCCATAAGATAAATAATATTTATTATACATTTAGTCATAATTTTTTTAAAAAAAAAAAAAAAGTTTTTTTGACATGATTGCCCTTTTTTTAACATACAAAAAGACCATATTCATGCAGTAATAGTGGCCAAAGCTGTCAGAATTACAAAAGCAAAATACTATACAAGAAAAGGGATTTGAAAAAAAATATGCCAATGCGAAAGCAGCAGTTACATGAGCAAAGTACTTAAACTGATTTTAACCAACCAATAGTGGGTGCTCATTAACTCAGATAAACTAGTATCTGTTTAAATTTCCAGAATTTCCTGTGAAAGTTCCCCACCAGAAAAAGAAAAGTAATCAAGAGGACTTATACCTATGGAAAATGCATATGTCGGCGACAAATTGTAGCCTTGCATTAAAGGCAGACAAATCAGAAAAGTCCCCTGAAAGCTGAACCTTCCTTGCTTCTTCTGCTATATCATTTAATTCTTTTCTCATAGCATTATGCCAATGCAATATCTCGTCTATTGGGTGCACCCCAAGAAAATCAACATCATCTGAATCTGCATGTTTCCTCTTTCCAATCTTGGAATGTCCACATGCACACGTGTAATTCTCAGTGTGATCAACCACCTTGCCAGGCCCACAACTAAGATAGCTCTGTAAGAGAGAATCATCACAGCAATTCTGCCCCATGTTTGCCGTGCCTTTTTCTTCCATCCAGGTGAATATAACCTTCATTATTTGACAATCAATGTCAAATGCAGCTTGTTCAAAGGGATTACCATGAAAAGAGGTTTTTTTCTATTAAAAAAAAAAGGCAGTCTTACCTGCTGAAGAAGTTTTTCTTCTGGTACTATCTTACACATGCATTTTAACATATCTTGATATTCATCAGGTGAAATACAAGCTGAAAGCCAGGGAAGAAATTCAGCCATCATAGTCACAGGGATACTACATAAAAACTGCCAGACCAAATCAGCCTGCTCTTCGAAAGAAAACTTCTCAATAAGCAAGGGATATACCTGTCACACTACCAAACATTTAGCAAACACTGAAAATTGGCTGCAAATGTTACATAGACAGAGAATAACATATGATATTATGTAGGGGATTTATAGGTAAAGTTGTACCAAGATACTGAACTGTGAGGCAGAACACAAGTGATGATCTATAAGGTAGATGAATAAGGAACTCATAGCTAACAAAATCACTTGCTCACTAACTCTTATTCATTGTTTGTTTGCAATATTGAGTCTATATATAATTGGTTTTCCATGGACTTGTGGAGACACCTAATCTATACATGTTTGTCAAACCTGAATAACCAAAACACCTCCTAAAATTATATTTAAGACATTAATCTCCTGAACATGATATATGAAACTTTGGAACCAAATTTCGATATCCAATAACAGACCCTTTGTTTATGCCACTGACTGATGAAGGCCTACAGGTCCACAAGAATTAAGCAAGAATTATTCCATCCTAGAATCAGGGACAGCTATTGTGGGAAGAAGGTTGCAAAGTTTTGTAATATATAACCAGAATGTGGATGTAGCTTGTCAATGATTAAGTATTTAAGTGCTTGTCTGTAGGATTGAGCAGGGATTATGCTAAACTAGAATCAATTTGGACCCATTTAGAGGCATAATACTTACAACAAAATAAAATTAAAAAAAAGAAAAGTGAACAAGGGCTTCGTATTTCTTATTTTCTCATATTATTTTTTTAGAATGACTACTATAATACATTAGCATGCAATGTCCTACCACTAGGTTACCTCAGTGCACTGCATCAAAGTATGGCAAACTAGTCTGTCAAGTTACACGTATCATGTACCATTTGGCATATGCAAACTGAAAAGTTGAGTTATTAATTGATATCAGGAAAATCCTAAAGAATCCTTTTCTCAAGAAGTGTCAATTGTCAAAAAGAGATACAGACATTAGTATTATACACAAATTTTACCTTTACTCCTTTCTATAATACTGAAGCTGCTCCAGCAATTGTATTTTAAGGCTTAAACTATAACAAAATTAATCCGATTACAACAAGATTGAAGCACAGGTTTTTCCAATTCCCTTCTCAGAAACCTACTGAATCTGAGATGATATCGATCTAATGATACCAAACCTGCTCTGGAAAAAAAATATCTAACAGAACAATATCATGAAAATATTAGGAAGAGTCTGAATAGAGTATAATTTGGTTATCACAATTTGCCTGGCAAGTATTCCGTTGGCAACCACATGACTGGGTTGAGCAACTAACATGTGATTTAACCGTTTTGTGATGAAAAATTCTACTTGCAATGAATCCAATTGCTTAAAAAATTGTACATTAAGAGCATATTGGGGGTAAACCACATGTCAAAGCTTCAAATGCCAACCATGCTGTACTGTGCCAACAAGGAGCAGGCACCATACACACCTGTATACTGTGATACTCTGCATATTGCAGGGTGCCAATCTATGCCAAGCCAGCACAAGTCAAAATGGCTCAATACCTTCAGGTACTCAGCCATTTTTTTAATTTTTACTTGTTTATTTTTTTAGCCTTTTTTTTATTTTTACTTGTTTTGGCAAGGCAGCACTAGCCTACAAGCCCACCAGCACTGACGCCTGATTCCTTGCTGCAAATCAACATTGCATGTACCATTCTTTTGTGCAGCTGGTGTTGGAGTTACCACCTTGTTGATTTTGTACATTTGGGCTGTTTTGCTTAATACACAGTAAGCTCCTATGCTTCCCATCCCTTGGTTTTGCCATGGTCTCATGAAAGCGGCTCCAGATCTACTTATCTCTAGTCCTTGTTTCTCACTGGCAATAAGTGGAGCTTTAGTTCATCCATCCGACAGTTTAGTCATCAATTAGCTATCATCAGACCTATTTGTTGATATCCATCACTAGGACCCTAGAATCAGCAAAATATGCCATCAGTAGAAGATTGCCAGAAGTCAAGCTAGTAGGGTTTCTATGCTTGGAAGCATGAAGATTCATAGAAGCAAATTTAGATCACCCAACAAAGCTTTGGAGGAAACATCTGGAAATCCATTTTCTTGCTGCTCATTTCTATTGCTTCAATAACTGCATGGCTTCTTCTGGCTATATTTCCTTCATCTGGAGTTTAGTATTATTCAACTTGAATTTAAAGTATTAGCAACCCCCAAACATCATCTGCAGTTTCATGGCCTCTTATACTCTCGTTTGAAAGATCTATCATCCGATATACACCCATGTATATTAACAAATTAGAATTCAGTGGGTCAACCTCTCATAAATTATTCAACTCCACCACAAGCTAAAGCAATGGGGTCATTGTAAACCCGTTTTTGCATTCACCAAGATATTTTTGAGCTAAGATATAAATGAAAAAATAAACGGGGTCCAGTTCATTTTTCATATTTTTTTCCCACAACAGCTTTAGAAGATTTAAGACCAGCAATGAAATTAGTACCAAAAACTCCCTACTCTTTAGTCTCCACATAGACTGTGGAATTGGGATACCCCATTTATTTACTTTAGGCTTTTTAGCCTTCCAAGAGTGAAATTTTATGCCCTTTTCACTGTCTTGGTACCAGCTTTACTGCAAATGCCTTGCCCTGGCACCATTTTTAACTCTTACAAGAACAGAACTCTTTAATGATTTTCATGTCCTTGAGGCAATATTGTATTTCTATTTCATTTCTTAGGTGTGATTTGAGGCCTTTCAGATCACAGGTTTTACACCTACTTTTTAGTTGATGGCCAATTGACATGCACACAATGTCGACACGACACATTCATTCAAAACATACACATGACTATGCAATTATAACTAACAACCTGCATTAGTGCACTACTGGGAAATGACACCCAAATATTTTATCATTCTATAATGCCCATAACATGTCTTATGTTTTTCTAGCTTATCCCTGTCCAACACAAGATTTCCACATTAACTATGTTGTGAGATCACCAACCTTCTTGACTATAAGAGCTCACTGAATACAAGATTCAACAGTTAAAAAAATGATTAAAGACTGCTCAAGTGCTTCCTGATACCTTAACCTAGTCCAGTTTTGCAGGCCAATTCCACACAATAGGAAGATCTAACATTTGATAACCATGAATTGAAGCATTGTTCTATCATTTGCATGGCCCAACATATCATAAGATCACATTTGACACACAAAGGAACCTGACAAGAAAACCATATATTTCCACCAATTAAAAAGCATAAATTAGCACCCTCAACTACAATTAATGATGGGCATGCCTTTCCAATTAGATGGTCAACAATTAACTACAATTTGTACAATGAAATGGATATACACAGGCAAACAGCGATCATTCCTTGCAATACACTGCCTTTATCCCTCTATACAACCATTTCAATGAGTTCATAAACTGCCAATTTGCTAGGTATGAGCCCACGAAACACTAAATTGTTTTTTGAATCGTGATACTGGATTTAATCACCCTTACCATTACAAGTCCCCCCCCCCCGGGCAAAACTAACTGGAGTAGGAAATGAAGGGTATCTTGACAATTGTACAGTCTATAAGCCCACTTTAAGTTATAAGAGAATTGTTTTCAGATGAGAAGATTGCCATACAAGGCCCATTTCAGTGATATCATTACAAAAATAATACTTGACTTGAACAGCATTACAAGACATTATATGAGAAGATTGCCATACAAGGCCCAATTCAACATTCTACTAATCAACTTGAACATATGATAGAATTGTTTCAGGATGAGAAAGTTTTTACATAAGGCCATTGTCAGTGACTGGCATATTAATTAGAGGATGTTGATTTCATTCTTGCTGAAAATATATCAGAGCTATATGTCAGCACAGATCCCAGCAAGAAAAGTTTGAACCATCATAGCAGAATGGAAACATGTGCAAAAAGGCCAACTAAAATTAACACAAATTCAGTCTGATTCATTTAAGAATCCAGTGATTTTAGAGTTTAACTTCATAGGCATACAAGAATTCTGCAATTATATGATATTATTAAAATACAATGATCTTTAAAGTAAATGATACAAGTCATAACAACCAGGTCAGCTGGAAACTTTACATCTAAGAAGCATGGATACTACAAATCACATGCCATGCTCATATAATATCTGTACTAGATATCGATGCTCATCAGATGCTTCTCAGAAACCTGTCTGATGCTTGCATTAAATAACCTAATTTCAAATTTTTTTAAAAAAAAAAAACTCCAGATACACTAGATACTTCGCCAATTCCTCCAAAAATGAAAGAGAGGGTTAATTGTGTAGTCTATTGAGTATTAAAATATAAAATATGGATTATCATTTATGAAATAATGAGGAATGATGAGCTCATAAAAGTTAATGCTGCCATACCAAGTATGGACTATATTATTTTGATAGCCTGCTACATTTTATGAATGCTTTTCTTATATGCATAAATATTTGTAATGTATTCATATACATATGTATAAAATACACACACACATATATTTTTATATTTGTATATGTATATTACTTGACATATCCTAGTTGCATCATGTCTTACTTTTTCAAGATTTGCCATAGTGGCATTTCCATATTGTGTCGGATTCATATACCTATCCATATCCATGCTTCATAGCTTTAGATCCATAACCACAAATAACATAATGACAGTGAATAACTATAGATTCCCTAGCACCTTTTCTCACTTAGTAAAAGTGGAAGTAAATTTGGTGAAATGATTTATATCTTCATGTTCAATACAAAAATTACAAAGATATGTACCTGCTCCTCTTCCTTAGACATGTGCTGACTCAGTGATGTTTGAATGGCTCCAGTGCAGGAAGCAAGTTCTCTTCGAAAACTGTCATTTTGTGCATCTGACCTTAACAAATCAAACAACTGATCAAAAAGATCACTCTCCTCTTTATGCTCAAGGGAGTATGTCCGTGCTATATTCTTGACACGGATGTCAAGAGCTGGAAAGATAACCTATCATATTGAAGAAGAATGTTTGGTTATTAAATCCAAATTATTTTTTTGGACACAATGGCGACAAGCATTCCAATTGCCATGCATCTTTTAAAAAAATGGTAAATTCAAAGTAGCTACATTGGAAAGATTAAGTATGCACTGTTAGGATCTACAATTTTGCATAGCTTGGCATTCAAACATAAAACACAGCAGTTTGTTTTATTTTATCTCATATTCACATGTCCCCCCCCCCCCCCCCCCCAACAAAAAAAAAAAAAAATCAGCTGCAACTAAATTAAAAAGAAAATCATATGTAATCTTCATTCAAGATAATAATTTAGTCAATTAAGTTTTGGCATGCCATTACATGGAGTGTATAAGAGCCAACTAGTCTCAACTTCAGCCAACCATATTTTTATACTATAGATAAAGGCTAAAAAGGGTTGTCTAACTAGGTTGCCACAAGCTCACACCCATTTGGCCCATTTAGAAGGAAAAAATAAACTTAATCCTCCAATTGAGACTCCACCTTATGGAACTACTTTATATGCATCCTCTATCAAAATTTTGAATTTATAATATAAATTAACTTAAAAACCATTTCTTATTATACAAATCCAAGCACAATATGTCATAGCGGTGCATAACACCCATATTAGGCATACCGTACCAGTGCAAAATTGAGACTTGGTACCGATGCCTATCAAGTCTTAATACACTGAATCGACCTGCATACCAAACATACTGACACTTATATCAATGTGAAACCAATACGAGACCTAGTATTGAGTCTACAATCCTTGCATCCAAGGCTTCATTAGGCTCTTCTTGCATATTTCAGACCCAACCAATTAATATCAACTCGAGATATTCCCTCCCCACCATTACACCCGATGTGCACAAAAAATAAGCAGATGAATAAATAAAAACACTAATAAGAAACCATTCTTGCAGTCAAATATGTCCAAATTATCACAGGTTTTTCCCTCTCATTATCCTTTGATGGGGACATTTGTATCAATTCTCTAATATTTTTAAATTATTTTTCCCCCACTTTACCATGCATCCACTTAAGTGCCACCGTCTTAGCATATCTAATCCTATGCTTATGACTGACTGATTCTCTCACAAGCATTTTGATCCATATAATACAGTTAGGTTTCCAATAATATTCATTTTCCAATGGTATTTGTCAACAATAGATGCTTGGATATCTGCTACAATCTAATGAAGAACCCAAAAAAAAAATTCTAAATGTCATTTTTTTATTGAGATGACAAGGACTCTACTCACTAAGTATAATATTTTATGTGATTTTTGATTCCAAGGAATTTGACTCTAAATAATCAAAGCTGACATTTCAAAATTGCATTAGCAAAAGAATTAAAACAAAGATCAATGTTTTGCCAATACTCTTAGAAAGAAAATTGTGTAGGATTATTCTTTTGTGCAAATATTTTATTTCTTAAATCTTTTAGGTTGAGAAATCCTAGAAATAATTTGGGCCCTTTGTGTTGCTTCCATTATATTTTTTGGGTTTTATGAGCATTGGATAGTGACAAATATGGAGAAATATTAGAAGATGCAGCAATTGAAGAAGTAATCACACAACAAGAAGCAAACTTCAAATTATTGGATCATAATATCAATGACATGCAAGTATGCAATAGAAGCAAGATCGATAACACAAAGCCAATACTCATCTTAATCACCTCAATAATATGATGAATAAAGAAATCCTTGCAATTTTAGAGGTAGATGGGCCATTATAGGAAAGAGTAACCCATGAGGTAAATACTATTGAACCTTCAACTCATCTATGATAAAGAGAAATTAGGAGGAATTCAAAAAGTTATCAACTAAACACACATGTTTAACTTGGAGTGGTCACATTCTTACATTCTAAGCCAAGCAAAATCAATTGCTAAAATAACAAAGTGAGGAAGAAAACAGGTGTTTATTCTAATCCATTGCCTTCTAGCATTCATGGGAGATTCTTGCACAGCAATCCGCTAGATAAGATATCCATGGTTAGCTGATATTTAGCCATGGCCTTCAAGGGCAGAGAGTGAAAGGCAAAGCCTATGGACAGGAAGTAATAGAATTTGGAAGAAGAGAACAGTTAACTGTATGATTATAAATAGGACAACGAGGCACTATTTTATGATATCACAATTCTGGACAGTAGTTTTAGAACCAAAGAAGCTGTTCAATGGTCCCTCAAGAAACTTATAACATGACAGTTATGGAAGAGCAGTGCTAAGCTTAAGGTGTTGGAGTTCTACAAAAAGGATTTCAAAACCACTGAATAAGTTGTCAAGAAGCAAGTCCCCTTTTGCTTAGCACCTGCTGTCAAAAGGGTAAAGTTATGCTTTACTTACAAGACTAATAGGAGCAGTGAAAATGTGGTAGAACCACAGGTGAAACGAAATCCATTAGGTGGATATGAAGAGAAAGGTGGCCATCTGAAAAAACATGGAAAACTTAATTAACATCAGTTCTTGTTTGTCAGATTCCACAGACTTTGGCAAGAACCATGTATTGGTGCGGAAGCTGTCTTACACGACAGGGGTACATGAGATAGAGGAAGTGAGAGGTGGTGGTGGCAGCAAGACATTGTGCTAGACTTCATTTTGACATTCAAAATTAGATGATCAGTTTTTACCCCACATTTTTGTGGATTTTTTTTCCTTCTTCCATGGGCCAGGGATGGGGTGGACTAGTGCTAACAAAGACCTTCGATTAGCCACATCTACAAACTTTCAAGGTACAGTTTCACTACAATAGGTTTTAGAACGGCAGTTAGCTGGCTGAAACCACACGATCAATAAAAGTACAAAACAATGAACATCTTGTCTCCAATCAAGAGGCGGTTTTAGCATATCCTACGGTTGGTGAATTAAATCATTGTAACCCAGAACATAAGCAAACAGAAACAGAACCAGGATGAGAATAAAGTCTTCTTTTGAGCCCAAAACTGATAAAAGAACCAGAGAGGGGGGGAAAATCGCTACTTAAGCTCAGAAAATTCATAAAAGAGCCTTTCTAGCACCTCATAAACCAGATAATTTGGTACGTTGCACTAATTTACACCACTTTTTGCAAGCTGATCCCTCTCATCCAGGAAAAAATTTCAGATCCAAATTTTCATCAATCAAAAGCCTCAAAATCCACCAAAAACAATTATGTATAGCACTGAAACTTAACCGATTCACAGAAACTCAGACGACGAATATTTCACCAATCCAAATCCTAAAAATTCGCAACGCTTCCCAAGGAAGAGCGAGATAAGGAACCCGTACCTCGTCCTCCGCATTGCAATGGTGCTTGTAAATGGCGAAGAGGAAGCGGCAGCGCTCGGTGAACAACTGCACGTCCCCGCTGCGGTCGGTGGCGAACTTGACCGCCGCCCGGTGGAGCCGATCGAGCTCTGACCGGATTGCCTTTTGGAAATACAAGAATACCAGGATCGGAGGCTTCTGCGCGGAGTTCTTGATGCATCCGTTCGACGAAGAGGTCGCCGAGGACGAGGCCGCATCGATGGAATTCACCGGCTCCTGGGGCATCAGAGCCAAAACTCCGTCCCCTGCCAATGGCGTCGCCATCCCCACCCACCCACCAAATCTCCCCCGGCTAGGGTTTTAAAAACCCCGAACCCTAATCGACCGACCACCAGCGCTCCAGGTCTTCAAATCATTCTTCCCTCCCTTCTCTCTTCTCTCCCCTCTTTCTTTTTTTTTTTTAATTTATGAGATTATTTCCTCTTTTTCCCTCAACGAGGAGAGAGACGGAGCAGGCAAAGAAGGCAGGAGAGACAGAGTTTTGGCAGCCGTTGATAAACGGGCGGGATTAAAAAGGGTTTTCCTTTCTAATGTAATTTATAGTCGGCGACACGTGGAAGGTAGAAGGCGGCCGTGCCGCGTCAGCGGAAGAGACTGCGGGCACGTGTGCAGCGCCAATGGGTGGTGATGCTGTCCCCCTATCCGCTCCCCCCACCGAGCGGCCTCCACATCGTAAGCCGCCACTTCGCCCGATTGTGGTCAGCATTGAAAGGGGTAAATTGTCATTTGATCATCTTTCAGCGGTTTCGGAGATTTGGCTCCCCTAACTTCCGAAACGTTGATGAAGTCTGTCGTTGTTAAATTACATGCATACCCCTATTATCCTTTGATACTACCAGATATACATCTGTTCGCACGACGGGTATCACTCATATCGTAGCCGTTGAAACAAAGCGCTTAGTGGACGACAGGGGGACAGCAATCAGATATCCACCTTTCTACCGACGGTAAAATTTCCGAAGTTGGAAAAATGAAGTGGGCACCACTTTTTTTGTGTTACATTGATACTACGAAACTTGAAATGGACGCGTATTAGATGGAAACCTATTTATGACTGAATGCAAATTTGGGAATATGATGAGCAAGAGTTTGGATAATTTAGTTCCGGAGAAATCTCATCGGTAATAAATTTTTAGGCCGGAAGCGAACGGTCCTGAGAAGAAGCAGACCGGGTTCCGCTTGGAGCCGAGCGGGACGATCGACGTAAGCAGATGGCATTTTGGTAACAATGTGAAATAAGGAGACGCTCGCAGCAGCAACGGGAACCGTCAACCGCGGTGTGTGGCGCGGGCGCGCAGGGCGGAGGTCGAGTGCGTGCCGCAGGCGGACCAACGCGTGGCCCCCTCATGCCGGCTCTCGCCCAGCGCGGATTGGGCCGCGTCGAGAGCACGTCACCTCGCATCCGGGCCCGCTCGGTCCGGGCGACGTCCGACGGCGACCGTAGTGTATTTTTTCCCTCCCGGACGACTTTATTACCCCTAGAATAAATTTTTAACTCGTTGTTCGCTGCGGTCCTTCTGGGTTTACCGCCCGCTCGGCATTGGATTTCCGCAAAATCGGGAAGATTCTCATCCGAGGCGATGGGATTTAGATTTGGAAAGGAAAAAAAAAAAAAAAGGTGCCGAAGCGGAGGAGGAAGCAACGATGATATCGTGGAATATCACGTAGAAATTTGTTTGGATGTGAAGAAGGGATTCCATAGCGTTGCTCGCTGGTGAAATATTAGCATTGAGGATAAGGTTAAGTAACTAAGAAACAAGAATGAGAGACGGTGGTCCTGAGCGATCGCGGTGGTCCCGAATGATGGTGGCCAGAGAATTCCTACTAACGCGACGACTGTCACGGGGCTCGCATGATATGCCAACGTGGTTGGATGGTAGCTGTGGTAACTAGCGTCAGTTTGTGGCAAGTAATCTCAGTTTGGTTGATAGACATTTTGGAAAGGGACAGAGTCATGCAAAATTTAATGAGATAGTTGGAGAGCAAAAGATTAAATATATTTTGCCCTTTCCCGAAAGAAAAGGAAATGTCCACTTGAACGACCGTCCAAGGCATGGTGCAGAGTTAATAATTTTTTTATTTTTTTGCACTATTTTAGGGTCAGTTTGATGTTACCTTTTTTTTACTTTTGTCTTTTATTTTTTGTTTTCAAAAACGGAGAAAAGATTTGAACGAGATTGGACAAATGCAGACTGGAAATAAAACCTTTTTATTTGTCAAAGTTATCTCTAAAACCTTAAAAGCTTTCGATGGTAAAAATTTATTACTTTCAAAAGTAAAAAATAAGAAATAGGTGAAATTCCATGCAACTATTGTCTCCTACACCAATTTTCATATGAAATTTAACTATTCTGCATGGAGAAGCCATGAAAACTCCAATATTAGCAAACAGGTCCTTAATGGTTTCTAAAATAGGAATTCATTTGCATTACATGACTTCTCTTTAAATTTATTGCTTACTTGTGACTCCACTTGCATGCAACGCAATTTACAAATGCTGATAGAAATATTATGTTTGTTAATAACAAAATTGATGTTTATGATTGCTATTTTTATAATTATTATTACTGTTTAGTATATTGATTATTATAAAATATTGCATAGGATATAATTATCATAACGCAACTATAATGATATATGTTATATAATGAGTATATTGTTTATTATATTATAGTTTAATATAACAGGTTAAATTAGTCATGTGCATCTGTAATTTTAGAATCATAGACTTTTGGACTTAGAGGAAACAAATGGCTGGCATTAGCTGTCCAATGACTCCCATGTTGGTATTCTTGAGAAGATCTGACACATACAAATTTAGTGGTAACGAGGTAGCCTTTCTGAAGCAATTGTCATGGTACCATCAAATTTTGTCAGACACCTGTCTTAATTATTAATTGGTATAAATGTGAATCCAATTCTACATAAAAAGAATTACTTTAGGATTTTTTTCAACCCTCCATTACCACACAGGTTGAAAGTAATATGTAAATAAATCACGCCAAAAAGCTTCATGGTTTAGACTTTTGGGAGTGTTAACTATGATGACCCAATATCCCATCTTGAATGGTTTAATTAGAAAGTTATTAAATAGTTTTTTTGTCTTGTTTAAGTATTCTTTATTTTTTCAATGCGCACTCATGTCTAATTCTAATTATCATATACAGGAATCTTGAAAACTTCTGCCTGCATTTCAAATCCTTCAATCAAACATTATTTTAGCAATGTAGCTTAAATAGAGACATCTCAGTACTTAAATATTATCTAATGAAAGCTAAATATCTTTATGACTTAAATTAAAAAAAATTAAGAATATATGTCGAATAGCATGATAAAACAATTTTAGAAGTAAAACTTATATAATGTCATAGAGAAGAAAAAAAAAAAAAAGAGATATATAGTACTTTGCATGCCATTTCCTTTTTTGCTATGTAAAAACTAAAACTTTATCTATCATTACGTTGTTACCTTTCTATTTAAGGGTGTGAATAATATAAGAAAAACTTGATAACCTAATTCGGTTATTTTATAATAATTAGGTTTAAATTTAAATTAAATTTTTGATACTCTCTTCAAATTGAAATTGGATTCTATATAAGATTTAATTTATGATTAAATCAAATTTAGATGTGGCTGTGTTTGAACCTAAAAACCAAAAACATCAGAGAATATAAAAAGAGGTTACCATATAGGTTGTATGTCCTTTTTTTTTTTATGTTAGAACTTACATATTTCTTAAATATATTTTCCTTTGCTGTTACTATTATTTTAGTTCTAAAATTTTAGTTGATGTCTAGATTTAGATTATATTACAATCAAATTAAATATAAACATAAATTTAATTCTTGTTTCAAAAATGTATGGATTTTTAATACAAATTTAACTATTGATTTCCCATATCATGCTCTTTTCTCGTTGCAATTTACTATAAATTCATTGTATATGGAGGACTACTATGGTTAGGGTCTTTTTAGTTTTAAAAATTGTTAACATTTAACTAATTAACCCGTTAAATTCATGCGCTGCTAGACTAAACTCTAAAAAAACTCCAATTTGATTATAAATTGGGTTTGGATGCAAGTTCAGATCTTATTATTTTGATAAATTTGAACTCAAATCCAAACTTAGATTTTCTTTATTGGGTTTAGGTATGGATACAAGTTAGATTTAGTTCGAATCCAACTAGCTGACATCTTAGTTTCCTTTCTTCCATGTTTCCCATAAGTCCAAAACAAGTGATGCACTAAAATATATGTTATTCCTTGTTATTTTTTGAAATTTTTAACTGAATTTTTCTTAAACCCTATCCTAAAATTCTCAACAAGCTAGCAAAGGTAACCTTATAAAGTGTAAATAGAGATATATTGATTGCTAATTGACATGTAGATAGGCTGCTAATGGTTTCTGAATCATGTCAATGGGACTCAGAAACTAACATAATGATGATGAGGATGATGACCTAGAAACAAAGTAGTAGAAGCATCAGTGAAGAGAGTTTTGATGCCTGTAAAAACAGAGGAAGAGCATGAGGGATGCCTAGGTTTTCTGGCAAAGACCCTTTGATGTTCAAGTCATTGTAGAGGGATGATAATGGCAACCAAAGATAAACCTTGTAGTCTCTTTTAGTAGAGGAGAAGGTAAAGTAAAAATAAAAGACCCTAACCTTATTCGAGGATAGAGATGAAGTGTGATGGAAGAGACCTACGGTTGCCTTTAAATGAGCTTTCCTTGTATAACCAGTTTCCAAATCTAATAATGAGATCATACTGCTCATCCGAATCATATGTTATGTGTTTTGTTATAATGAGCTCTCCTTTTTAAATGGAACGACGCTGGTATCATAGCTACATTTTCTGTTGTTGATTTGTTAGCTCTATTTAGGGTTGAAAGTGTGTCGGGTCAAGTTGAGCCACACCCTAACTCGGGCTCGATCAGAAAATTTCTTTAAGCTTTGGGCCAAGCTTGGGTCTGAAAATTTTTTCAAACATTAGGCTAAAGCTCGACCTAGGCCCAAGCTTAAATCCGGCACGAAACCCAATCGATTTGACCCATAATACTCCATTTGAATTAAAAGTTAGGCTCGATAGAATCATTTTTTAAATTTTTAAATATTTATATAAAAATAAATAATATTTAAAATAATTGCATCTAATCAGTTTAGAAAATTTGTTGACATGAAGAACTCTGCTCAAACAATTGATAAAAAATTTAGCATAAAATTTATAAAGCTTGCCATATTTTAAGATTTTGGGATTGCATTTGAATCAGATTCAGGCCTGAGCAAGGGTTAATGCTTTGGGACTCTTTTGGGCTTCGGCTTCGAGCCAGATCTAACTCAAACTATGTAATTGTTGGGCTTAGTTCGAAATTTTTTGGACTCTAAATTTAAGCCCAAACTTGACCTAAATTAGTTCTGATCAGCTCGAGCTCATTTTCAATCCTAACTCAATTAATCTCTAGAAGATGTGTGCTTCCTATCTTGTCGGTTGTATTTTACCAATCGAACTATCGGTCATGTTCTTTAAGTCATCGTGTCGATTCTATGTTATGGGTGACACTAATGTACAGCAGACCATCACTTGTTACCTAGCTAAAAGCTAGTAAGATTATTTGGCCTCAGTCAACTACTTCTATTAGGTTGATTATAACCCTACGTCCCTTCATGTCCCATAAACTACCACTTGCCATGTAATGTTTTTATCAGAAAGGTCTGCAAGTCTATTTAGTGGGCAAGGATGGTGATTTTTTTTTGATATCTCTAACAACATATGCTCAACAAGAAACTTAATTTGATACTTTCAATCTAAAATAAATAAAATGCCAACTGTGGTCATGAAGACTTATTTCCATGTTAGTTCGGTAGTCATTTATTAAATGAAGCTTGAATCATAGCGAGGTGACGAATGGCTTGGGTGGACCATATTGTGCATCACAAGGAAACCAGCTGGCTAACGTATAAAAGAAGGCCAAAATTTTGCTTCCTTGAGATTGGGTTATTTACACCTCTAAGAATACGAGGATTATGCCCTTCATAACCAAAGCCCATTTAAACTTCGTTTCTATCCAACTAGAGGAGCTTGGCGCCGAGGATGGAGGAGTTCACGACTAGGGCTTGACTTTATTCGTGACAAGAACTTTAATTCATCAATAAAAACTCCACTAAGGCTTGACTTTATTCGTGACAGAACTTTAATTTACCAATAAAGATACACGTGACGGTTCTCGAGTTTTAGCTATCTGGAGGCTCGACAGGTACTGCCATTCAATTGGGACGGGGTGGGAGGCTTGATGCGGTGGAGACTGGAGCAATGGGACACCTACTGTTGCATGCGCCTTCTTGCGTGCCTCAAAAGCGACAAAGACGCTTACCGAACCTGGGCACCCTTCTCTTGTCTGTGCCTTCCATAAATGGGAAACGTCGCTGGATTGCACCTCATCTTGTAGAGCTGCGTGGTCGTAATCTATTATGCGTTGACCCAACGTGTCATGTCCATGGAATTTTCTGAAGGATGTCTGCTGTGCTGGATTGAAGGAAGGAAGGGAGGGGGGGAGGAGGAGAAGTAGCATTGTTTATTTGAGCCGTGCACCGATATAAAACACAAGAGAACAATAGATTTAGTGTACTATATTACTATTAAACCGGTCCTTTGTTTGAAATAATGTGTTTTTAAAAATTATTTCTGAAAATAATGCTATATTGAAACTTATCTTTGAGAATAATATTCCTGCATGCTGGTCTTTGAACCAGACTCGGCATATCGGTTGCCGTTTGTAGTTCAAATGGTCTTGCATGGAGTTTGTTTCGCTCGAGTCGCAATGGAGCGCTGGAGCTACATGGAGTTGTTCCATGGCTTCTCAAAGCACGGGACCCGGCAGGCTGTGTGCTGGAACTAGTTTGAAGTTAATGGAACTTTTTTAGGTTTCATGACGGGACTATGTCAAATATTGCTGCATTCGGACATGGGATTATTTAAATGCTAAGGTGTCTATATTGCATATGGATCCTCAACTTTTGATTAAACACCGCCGTAATTTTTGAACTAGATTTACATACGAAACAGATTATTTAGTTGATAGAAGAAATATATAATTGTAGTATATTAAAAATTATTCGAAAGTATTTTTAATATCATATATAAATACAAACATAATGTTATCTAGGTGTAAAACATCAAGAGATCAGATTTCTGTTTCATAAAAAAAATCAAAATACGTCCATTTTTTCATTTTAAAACCATCAGGAAGAAACTATGAGATCACGTATTCGAATTCAATCGATTGAATTGAGAAAATATGGATGGCTTCATGTAGAAAATACCTTCCATGTTAAATGCATCAAAGGGCATCCACCAAACATGGCAAAATAAATTCCACAATAATTTCTTTAAAAATTAAATAATGCCGAAGGTTTGCAAAGTTGATCTTATCAGAGTTCTGCCGAACAACTGTCAAAGTACTCAATAACGTTAGGCGAACTGTCATGCACTCATTCAGTGTGTATCACTTGGTTGGGAAGTGATTAAGGCTCCAAGCATTCTCCTCAACTTCTCATGCAACCCAGTTCATCCTCAGGTTTCAAATTCCATTTCCAAAAAGCATGATGATGTACAATCTTAGTTGCCTCCCCCTTTGATCCAGAGTAAATACTTCACAACCAAGTTATATATAGATGGCAGATTTTGACAGGCCAAGCACACGCAAGCGAGATTCTCTTTTCATTTAAAACCAACCACCCCTTGTGAATTGGATGAGTCCCAAAGGACCACTGGTAATTTCGATTCTAGAGGACATGAGATCTTCGCGTACCAAGATCATCCTTCTAAGTTTACCCACGAGCAAGGCTCTTTCATCCCTTTGTGAGTTCCACTGGTGCTTGACGTACACATTGGGAAACTATGTGGTCCTTTATAACGCACTGGATCCCTCCTCTACTAACTATAGTTCTGGTGACATTATTCTCTCTAAAATGTCAACAAGCAATAAAAGTTTTAGCAAGATCAAGGATTAGGAATGGTTGTCACATGAAGCACTTGCTTGAGTTGGATATCCTGGAGTCCGTTTCCACGAGCTAAAGACTGCACGATTTTGTTCCTTCAATGCTGCGTTGATGATTCGCTAAAACATTTCACACATTGATTGCTCTGCTTTGTAAGTATAGTAAAAAAAACAACTCTGTTTTCTAAATTCCATTGGAAGCTCTTGTCAGTGGTCTTTCCAAGGAGAATGTCAGAACTTCCATTTTAATTGACAGGTCCATGCTTGACAAGGGAGCTCGTGTTTAATACCCAAGTTAAAGTTTAGGTCTAAAGGTGCAGCTTTAAGTAGCAAATATCACAGCAACCACCAAATCTTAATCCCAAACTGGTAGAAATCAACTAAAACTGGAACATATCATGGATATAATAAATTTCTATAACGTTTTTTTTTTTTTGGCTAAATGCTACAAAACCTCTTTAAGCTAGATGAAATTTAATCCAAATTAATCAATGGAGTGCTTATGTTAGAAAACCGACTGCCATGTTTCAAGGAAAAAGGTGACAGCTAAGGTGCATGAAGCAATAACAGGAGTGGGAAACTACCTTGGATCTCACTCAGAAATCCATCATAGTGCGAAATTACCTTGGATCTCACTCAGAAATCCATCATGATCTCTTATGCGTGTTCCGAATAGGTTATGATCTCAGACACAGCCCATTTGCTCCATTCATAGACTATGGTGGACAATGATATTTGAAGTGCTCAAGACCGACATTATGTTATCATGTATTGCCAACTCATTTCTTTACATTGTTATCAAAAAAATAAAAAAAAAAATCTTTAAAGGAAGCAGCGGTCAGAAACTGAGCTGAATTTAGCGTCATCTAATGCGTCAACCAAACAGCGTTCAAATTCTTTTGACCAAACGGTAGAAAAAATTGACTGTCAGCTTTGTTGAATGGAACTAGAAGGATCTGACAGTTAATAAACTGTTAGTAGCCAAACAAATTGCCATTCTCTTGGGTTGACGTGATGCAGCTAATTATCAACTTTACAACAAGTAGTGCTCAACTTCCAAGCGACCGAGGATTAGTAACATGATATAACACAGACTGCTTGATGTGGATCTTTGTCCATCACGCGGACAGAACCGTGAGCCAGAAATGTAGTTCTTCTCAAGAAGACAGAAATAGATCCAGATAGAAATATAAAGCATTGATTTGATTCTGTAGCTTAGCCAATAAGGTTTCTCATGCCCAGAAGAATTTATAAAAATGCAATACCTTTTTTAAAAAAAATTAATTATCAGGGTGTCTTGTGACAAATATAAATCTACACAGCAGAGTTGTCTTGGGTTTCATCACTTGCATTTGATGGCACCGATAAGCCTGTCAACACTCAAAGTGACCCATAATACATATTGCAAAATCACCAACTGATAAGAGCAAAATCTTCACATTTAACTTCAAGATCAACCATTTCTCTTCAAATTGAATCCATTACATGGGTTCAAAGTACAAATTTTTGGCAGAAAATTTTCCCCCAAAAAAAATATTTGCAGTATCAATCATGCTACTTGAGTTGGCATGTCAATTCACAACAATCTACATGTTTGCTTTCCTCTCCCATCTTTCCTTTGTGTCAAGCCTGCCAAGAACAAAATATCATGTTAGCATTTACCATGGAAATGCAGATCCTGATTGTATGAAATGAATGAGCTGCAATATTTGACAACTGATGATGTAGTAGCTTGATTAATTTAAACACTAATACCAGTATTTGCCATGACAGAATGAACCACATGGCACTGGGTGTAATATACTGAACAGGTTAGGAACTGGTACCAAAACAAGGGTCTGCACTCAGTTCCATGAAATGAATGAGCTGCAATATTTGACGACTGATGATGTAGTAGCTTGATTAATTTAAACACTAATACCAGTATTTGCGATGACAGAATGAACCACATGGCACTGGGTGTAATATACTGAACAGGTTAGGAACCGGTACCAAAAGAAGGGTCTGCACTGGGTTCCAGGTCAAAGTGCACAGAACTGGTTCCTGTCATTCATTGTCAAATACTAGTATAGAGCGGTACCAATTGGCACTTGCTGGTTTGCCTTGTACCTATTAAGAAAGGGTCGGCAGTACTTCAATTTTTTTTTCTCTAGGTTTTCAATGGGAGAGAGGGTAAACGAGAGGGGACCTTGTTCTCCTACTTCTCCATGTTTGGCCATCCTTGGTCCAAATCAGTGCAAGAGACACTTTTCGTTGACAGGGTCTAGCATGGGATTATAATGCATTAAATTGAACCCCTAGTAGGTTAAAAGATGAAAGTGATTGTCCCCTAAATTCAACCACAATCATGTGCTGCAGTCCCTCATTAGAGAATAAACCATAGCTGTCCAACTTGTAATCATTGTGATCATATCCTTTAAAGCCTTGGACCAAATTAAACACAAGCTAGAAAATCAAATTGCATGGTGGTATAAAAGAAAGAAAAGAAATAGGTAAAACAGAAGTTTGTCAAAAGCCTTAAATAAGTACCCAATTTTTGAATAAAATTGATAGTTGTGCCTTCTTAAAAGCCTTTCCAAACATGCTGGTAAGTTGCTTTCCATTAGAACCCAAGGTCCTAAATAAAGACCATCTTTGTAAGGAGCAACTTTAACCACAAAAAGTTTAAAAACAGTGTGCGACATGACCAACTACTTAATTCTGACATTGAATATTGTAACTACACTTTACCTTTTGTTATTCCAAGTACCAATACAAGCTTCAACCCCAGTCAATGGGTGAGCCTAACCAACGTACAGTTAAAGAATCCTTTATGTTTTAGATAGGGACGGATATGAATCATGACATATTTACAGGTTAGGGACGGATATGAATCATGACATATTTATGGGTTCTTTTTGGGACATCGAGAACTGACTACCAACATTCTACGATATGTAACACCTATTTATTGGTTAAGCTGTTGCAGATGCTTTAACCAGAGGCCTCAACACTGGTTCCACGTATCTCTCCTCTCTTCACCTCACATCTCTAAAGATACTCCCTCCCTTGATATATTAGGCTATCATGGTTCTTTTCTTGCTCTCAAAAGGTGATAAACAAGATAGCTGCCACCAACCAAAAGTAGGAGTGTATCTATCAAGTTACATAAATAATAGAATTTTTTTAAATTAGATAGATCGCATCCATCCAAGCTTCCTCTCACATGCATCACATTAGCACAAAAGTAGTAACTATTAAATTAAATATATGGATAACAAAGCACCAACTTGGTTCCCTTTGTGGATCTAGCAACATTCTTTTATCTTTCATACGTTTTCACCATAATCCCAATGAATTTGACAGAAATTTCAATGTGTTGAATTTCAACAAATTAATTCTTGTAGAAGATCAATAACACAAGCTGTGGTGCATAGTTAGCTATAGACCAGACCATCTCAACCCTAAGAAAATACCTATTTTACCAAGATATATGGTGTGAAATTTTTCTTGTAATCTTGTTCAAACTGCTTGTAACTTTAACACCACTGAAAATTATTATGATGCTACGAACATACACCTTGAGAAACTAATAGTAGTCGACTGGAAGAATTTTGCAGTTAGGACGGCTTGCAGAAACCAAAGAAGACATATAAATATTAATTCCAACAACACAAACAAAACCTAACTCTTGGCAGTTGTTCCAGTCCACATTCAACTTTAACCTACAACCTTTTATCATGCTTGCTGAAGCAACAATTCTTGTATGCTGCCCTCTTCTAGTAATGCTATTCCATGCTCAGCTAGTACAGAAGCCAGTCTAGATGCATAACAATATAAACCATCATTCATATAGATTTAAATTTCGATGCTAACAAGAAAGTCTCAAAGTAATTCACCACCACTGACCATGCCCTTTAGCAACTAAACATACTAGGTTGTTTGGACCATGACTTACGATATTGATGCTTTTACAATAGAAGGAGCATCAAAAGGCTAAGATATCAATAAATATGTAACGGTTTTTAACCACAAGGGGTAAAATACATGTTATCTAATGATCAGCTTTCTACTAGCTTTACTAAATATCTCTATAGTGGGAGCAGGAAAATTAAACAAAGCCCCCACTTTCCCTTAAGGAATAGGAAAGCATCTCAAGTGTTCAGTGTCCAAGAACAAATCACTGTGGCCAAAGCCATAAACACATTTTTTTGTGCAACTTAAAATAAGTAAATAATAACCATCTGTAGCATGCTTCACGAAGAACATGCAACTTCAACTTAAACAGCAAAGATAATGATATTATGTAGACATGTTGATGCATAGAATTATTTCAAGACTCAGAAAACAAATGACAGTATGAAGCATGTGAAATTTTTATTTTTGCATTCTTGTCATGGATAATGGATGCATCCATGAATTCATGACAAGCATGAACACTACAAACAATGTTGAAAACAAGATCACAAACAAAAGGACAATTTATGAGACTGAAACAATACCCCCAATGCAACTTCCGTCTCTTTGAGTCTGGATTAGTTCTCTCTACCTGATGAAATGAGAAAATAGAGTTAGTTCCAGTAATTTCAACTGGATTTTTTTTGAATATGAAGATTCGAAGTATTAGTAGAACTAATTACCTGAAATCCTATATTCTTGTCTCATGAATAAATAAAAATCAAGATCTAGAAAAGAGAAGAAACAACAAAAAATAATTTTGGCTAAACTAACCCTAATTACTTAATATATCTGAAAAAAGACTCTTTCATTCATTCATGCGCATCTAAAAATTTATTCCAGATCCAGAGATGTTTATTATTGTTATCAAGCATAGACTGATCCTCTAAATTACAATGACAAAATTACAAAAAGATGATCACAAGAATTAAGTGGTGTCATACCTTTAAATATTTATTAATCCAGAAAAGAAAACGGCAGTTCATTTGACTTACCAAGCAAGTATTCTCCTTTAATGTAGAAATATTTGAATCTCCAGTGACACTAGATGTAGATATGTCTTTGTCATCCTTATTGTCAAGATCCTCCAAGCATACCTTTGCACTCCTACCAGTACTCCCTGAAGAAATCACAAAAATATGAAGGAACTGATTATAATAAGAAAAAGGGTGGAGAACAGACGGTACCTTTAGATTTTGCTTTTTCCTTTGTTTTTTCTTTTAACAACAATCGTTTATTGTGTAGTTCCTGCAGGACATAACAGTAAAAGCAAATAAGAATAAAAGCTGATATATAATGAGAATGTAACTAACCACAACTATGGAAGATTCAAGAATTCCACCTGATGATTCCAAAATGTCTATGTGGGCAACATATAGAGCACAGAAAGGAAGCAATGGTTGTGTTTTAAGTCCATCCATAACTCTAAAAATTAACACTGAACTATGTTCATATCGACCAAAGGCAATTTGAAATTCAGTTCAGTTTTCAGAATTTCAACTATAATGAACTCATGGGGACGAATTTATTATACATATGAACCAAATTGTTAAAATTTAGGCAATAAATTTAATTTGAGGCTTGTTATTTATCATTCTTCAAATTGAGAATGTTCTTCTGCAGATATATTGAGCCTCTCAATAGCCCTTTTCTTCCAAGCTTGAGCTCAAAATTTACAATTTTTAAGTAGAATTACATGCAAGTAGGTGTTGATTTGCATTTTCTAAGATACGTTACTATTCTGTAAATTTAATCAAACTGTGCAATATCTTGTAAACTTTGCTCACAATGTGTTAAGTATCACAAAAACAGCAAAATACACATTATTATTATATGTTTTTGTACAATGTTAAAAGAAACTTTTCGTCTTAACATCAATTTATATTGCTGGTGTAGAATATTCTTACCAAACAACATATTATAACTTTAAAATTTTGTCTGATCTATTGGTCTGAACTGTGATATTTTTTTTCTTATTTTCCTTCAAATTCCTAGATTTTTATTTTTATTCTTACAGTTTGTAAAAGGTGCCAAAAAATTCAAGCTACACATAAAACAACCAAAGGTTTCAAAATCATACAATATACTCTCAACTGATATCTGAATATAGTTGGTTTATTGTTCTCTTCTATTTATGTTTTTCCATCTCTTTATTATTTCTAGACCAAAACTCTAAAACTTGAATCTGAGCTGCCAAAACTGCCAGACGAACTCTTTGACTTAGCCAGAACCAAATAGTTCAATCTTTAAGAACCTTTGTAAGGAAGAAGAGATTAAGATAAAATTCAATGGAAAAAGAACTAATAAGAGGGTTAACCAACTGAGAGAAAAATAGTTGAACCCATCACAAAATGTTTATTTCTCAAGATCTCAAACTTTATAACTATGGTCCTACTCTTGACAGTTCAGATAGATCCTTAACAAAATTAAGTTCAGATAACTTTTGATAACAATCTTGATACAAAGTAGAAAACTTATATCATGACGAGAATACTATTTTTACCTAATCAATATTTGGCTGACAGTCATGGGAGTTTGATACTAAATCTTGGAAAGAAAAAAAAAATCCCAACAAGCCTATATTTGCCAAATTTCAACAATTGAGTGAGAAGTTTGCATTCCAGAAGCTTTCCACTCTCTTATGAATTCATGTTTTGATCTCTAAATCCAAGAATCATCAAGTGCCGCCTTTTGAGAACTTGTTCACAATTCAAAAATAAAACTTTCTTGTCTATCCATCCTTAAATATGATCTAAGAATACCTTTTGTCAAAGATGAGGCGTTCATTGGAACCTTTTGGGGTCAGTCCAAAAGTCTACTTCATAGCTGCACAGGAAGAATGTATACTTCATGCCTTCGAATGGACTGACTCATACGTTGGCTCCAGCATTGTGTTATGCACTTCAATCAAATAACTATGATCTTGCTAATAAGATGTGCATAACCATCATGAAATTGGCATCACAACGCTTGACCCTTGAACTTCACAATAGAGAAGGAAATGAAAATTTGGTGCTTTAAAAAGATCCATTCATGGTCAAGCAACAATGTTAACTGATATCTGAATGCCTTTCCTTTATCCTTGAGCTCAACTTTTTCACTACTTTCATTGAAATGAAGTTCTCTAGGCTTCCACTATCAATGATCACCGCACAGCATCTCCTGCCAAAAGATGCTATAGTTATGAAGATGTTGGTGTGCTTCTAGTCTAAAATATTGTTAACCTAAGGTTGCAAAAGAATTCAGCAATTAGGGGAAAATTTCATATTAAATTAGTGTAACTTTTGACCAAAGCTTGACCTTTAAATTGTTAGATTTTGGGCAAGAACTTTGAGATATCAATCCTAAATCTTCCAGACACCCTTCCAACAAACAAAATATCACTAAGATCCAATGCTGAATGAAAAGTTAAGCCTTCATGAAGCTCGTTTGGTACACTGCAGTAAATTTCACGCATTCAATCTAATGAGTTGCCAAAATGATACTACATGAGAACATGACGAGAAGATTTTTCTTTACTATCATTTATCTTTCTTCCTGCCCAACACACTCACACGCTATTTAGAGCTTGGGAAGAATTCAAAGAACTATTCCTGAGTTAACCTAGTCCACCTAAAGACTCATAACAAAAATTTCCTGTATCTTCAAAGAGTGCAACTATAGTGGTGAATAGGATGATGGATTTCAAGAAGAACATGCAGGGGCTAACAACTACCTGGGAAGTCAGTTGAAACTGTTGAAACTCAAGTTTTGACTGGCTGAATGAATATCAATTTCAGCAGTCGAAATTTTGGTGTCTTCAACCCAAAAATAATTAAAGTACCAAAAAATATAAAGAACAGAGTCCAGAAAAGTTCAAAATAGAAAGAGAAAAATGTAAAATGGGACATTAGTTAGAGAGCATTTGCTATATTTGGATCTTTCAGTGCATAGTTTTGACAGTATCAAAATGAAACTATTAGTAGAATATAAAATAATTCTTAAAAAAAAAATGTTAAAAACATCCTTTTTCACATCATTTTGGAGTACTTGTTATAATATCACACTTGACAATCTAATTGTCTACAAAAGCATGACCTACCTTTACTAAAAAAAAATTGCAGTTTTGTTTAATAATTTTCAAGATATATCTAGAAGACTGGCAAAATTCGTATGAAAAATCAAGTGGACATTATGAAGGATTAAGAAAATATCCCATGAACTTCTGGGGTTCTAAATCCAAGACCATAAAGAATAATATTTGATCTCAGATTTCATAACTCCGAACTTAATGCTCTCTAGAAGGCTTAGTATACTCAAGAAACCCATCTTCTATTGCTTCACCTTTAAAATCAAATAAAAACCCTAAAGATATCTCAAAGCTGCGGGACAAAAATTCTTTTGAAAACAGCAGAATTTAAAAAACGTTGTTTGAAGGCAGCAATTACGACCAAAGAATAAGTTCTCCTCGGGAATATGAGAGAAAACAGGAATTCCCACCGCTGGAATTAACAACATAGAAAAAGGAACAATAAAGAGGAGAAAAAATTCGGCATTTATCGAGATCGAGAGAGAGGAAATCTACCCGGAATTTGTCGAGCTGAGACTGGGTGACCTTCGAAGATTTGAAATTAGGCTGGAGGAGTGGGGTTGCGGCCAACGCAGCCTCCCTCCTCATGTCGTCCTCCTCCTCCCCCATGGTGCCCTTGAGAACGAGAGCTGCAGGGAAGAGAGACTCGATAGCCGTCCCAAAATCGGCGACGCTTCTCCCGACGACAAAACCGGAGAACCTAGGCCTCCATGGGCTGGCCAACACCGATATGGGCCGAAATCTGGATCCATCTCGGCCCAGAAAGAAAGGAAAATGGATATATTGGCATTTGGGGAGGGTGGATTGGAGGTATTTCGGCCGATCGAGTGAATTCGATAATAGGTATATGCCCTTGCTATGCACCATTGCTATGAATTTATATAATTTCTTTAATTTTATATTATTAAAATTATTTTTATTAATTATTTTTATATAAAAATAAAAAAAGATAAATAAAATATATGTGTTGGATTAAATTATTTTTAAATTACAAAAAAGAAAATTGATTTGAAACTATAGATTAAAAAATAGATAAAATATTTTTAACTGTGAATTAGGTATGTTGCAAAGGCCCTGATATAATTAATAATATAAATAAAAATATAGATTTATATTATTTTTAACTTTATACTATTAAATTTAAAATTTAAAATTACTTTTTTTAAGTTTAAAATTAAAGAGAGGATAAATGAAAAATGTATTAGATTAAACTTTTTTTAAGTTTATATGAAATTTTTATATTATTCTTGTTTAAATTTGTAATGGACTAAATACAGTGATAGTAAAATGATAGTTGTGCTTTTGTAAGAACTTACTATTTTTTCTTCCTCAAGTGGAAAAAAAAATTGATTCTAATTTTTTTTGCTATTAAAAAAAGAATAGACAAAGGAAAGAAACATTTTCTTTTCCTACTAAAAAAACCTCCTATGTAAGGGAAAAAAAAAAAAAATGAGTTAATAGCTTAAGATCCTTTTTCAATTGAAAAAAAGAAAAAGAAAAAGAAAAGAGCTAGCTTCCTTTTTTTATTTTTTTAAAAATTTTTATTAAAAAAGAAGAAAAAAAATGAACATGAGTTAATAGCTTAATATTAAAAATAAGAAAAAAAAAAGAGACTTCCTTTCTAATGAAAAAAAAAACTCCATAAAAAAAAAAGAAAGTGATGCATAACTAAAAAGAAAGAAAGAAAGTCATACACAACCAAAAAAAAAAATAGTTTTCTTCCCAGTAAAAAAAACCCTTCATGAAAAAAGAAAGAAAAAATTATTTTCCATAGATAAAAAAGAATCCTCCATGAAAATAGAAAGAAAAAAGAAAAGGAGACTTCCTTTCCATTGAAAAAAATCTTTATAAAAAAAGAAGTCATGGTTGCAAAAAAAAAAAACAAAGAGGCTTTCTTTCTAATGAAAAAAAAGGAATAATAGGAATCGAATCCTAATTAATATAAAAAGTTAACACATACCTCTATTCCAAATGCAACTTATTGAAAAGCTTATGAAAGGAAAAAAATTTTAAATGAAGAATTTTTTTTTTTACAAGTATAAGAAAAAAAAGATTAAGAACTCTCAGCTTTACCAGGTTATATTAAATTTAGAATCTTATCCAGAAAAAAGCTTAATTGAGATCTAAGCCAGGATTTTAATATAGTGCTTCGACGTGAGAGATCGGTATAATCACATGGAAGGAAAGGTAAGATTGATGGTTGCGCTATTGTATTCGTTGCTTTCTGAGTTAAACAATTGTGAAATTAAGTAAACTTGTATTTTTTCATTAAGAATGGATGCTGGGATCGGTGATGGAATATTTAGTTTTGGATAACTGATGATGGGACTTCACATGCTAACAAGAATGAAAACGTTTGAATTGGGAACAAAAGTTATTGCAAGTCCAACAAAGAAGAATATGGCGAAAGATAATGTAAGAGCTATGAGGGTTGCCTCGCAAATGCCCTCCAATGCTCAAGTTCGCAAGGAGCGAGTGGTAATCAGGAGCAGGCCTCGTTGCTCCACTAATGGAGCGTACAAAGCGTACTGTAGCTTTTTAGAGCCGGGGAGTGAGGAGGAGAAAGGAAAAAAAAAACTCCACACCTTTAGATACAGTGCCCCTTCGTATATGGTCATAGGGCCTAATGATGGAGTTGTTTGGGCTCCAATCATGTGACTCACCACAATAGAACCCATTGAATGAGGCTGTCATGATTGCCAGGGCCATGATTCTATTGAATCATGGTTCACAGCTTTGTTGCTTGCGTTCTTTCATTATGGCCCTGTAGGCCTTGATGATGTGAGGAGAATAGTCACACAATATGATGAGTTTTGAGATTTCAGATGGCATACGGAATGTGCAACGAGAGCCTATCATTTTTTTTAAAAAAATTTTTTACAAACACTTAAAGTACCATTTTTGCTCCATACGGCTAAAAGTAGAAGAGATATAGGCCTTTATTGTATAAAACTATATGCAAGTTTCATCTTTTTAAATAATATTTGATAATAATATAAATCATTAACATGAAAACGAACATGCTAAACTCTTGCATGCATCAAAGGGTGGCAAATTATATTAACAAATCATAAATAGATCAAATCAATTTCAAAGTATAATAATAAATAGATTAATCCGAATCTAATCTATTCATTAATATTAAAAATTTAAACTTAAACTCGACTAGTGCATTACATGGTTATACGACACGATACATATAATCCGTTTAACTTATATAATCTATGCAACATGTATAACCGATATAATCCATATAATTTATATAATTCATATAATCTGTATAAAACTCATATAACCTGTGTAATCTGTGCAGCATGTTTAATACTAATTTACTTATAAAATAATTATATATTAAAAATTATAATCAAAATATAAATAAAATTTTTTATTTAAAATAAATAGATAAGCATAAAATCCTTATATAATTATCATTGTAAAATAATAAATAATTAAAAAATAATATCAATTTACATAAATAGATTGAATCATATTCAGATTGGCATGTTGAATCATGTAAATCATTTTATTTACATAATTAAATTAGTTATAAATTAATTTATAATTTTATTTGTTTGTTAAGTATATCTAATGAGCCAATCCGATTACGGTTTCAACTCATTTACACCACGTAACTCACGTCGAAAATTGCCACCTTGCACGCGCGCACCGCGTTGGATGCGTTGGATGGCGTTGGACGTACCGGCGGATGTCGGGTTGGATGGGCTTTCGCGGGTATCGGATCATGGGTTCCAAGATGCACGTGACGAGTCTGGAGAAGCAAATTCCCAGTCCGGGACATCAAATCGCAGATCATCACCCATGGCGGAGGACGCCTCCCCGCCCTCGACCGCCCCATCCCTCGTGGACTCGCTCTTCCAGCGCCCTCTGTACAACCTGATCAAGTCCCTCCGCTCCGAGCCCGGCCTCCTCTCCCGCGTCCTTGCCGAGATCCGCCGCGAGATCCGCTCGCCGGACCCCGACACCAAGGCCGTCGCCCTCCAGAAGCTCACGTACCTCTCCTCTCTCCACGGCCTCGACGCCTCCCGGGCCGCCTTCCACGCCCTCGAGCTCCTCCCCTCCCCTTCCCCCCCCCCCTTTTTCCACAAGCGCCTCGCCTATCTCGCCGCCTCCCTCTCCTTCCACCCCTCCACCACCGACGTCCTCCCCCTGTGCACCCACCAGCTCCGCAAGGACCTCTCCCCTTCCTCCCCTCCCCCCTTCTCCTCCCTCGCCCTCCTCCTCCTCTCCCTCTCAGCCTCCCCCGATCTTGCCCGCCACCTCGCCCCCGCCCTCCTTTCCCTCCCCTCTTCTCGCGGTTCCTCCCCCTCTCCTCTCCGCCCCAAGGCCGCCGCCGCCGCTCTCCGCGCCCTCTCCCTCTCCCCCGACTCCGTCCCCATCCTCTTCAAGCCCCTCGTCGACTGCCTCTCCTCCCCCGACCCCCGCGTCGTCTCCGCCGCCGTCGCGCCTTCGCCGAACTCGCCTCATCCAGCGACCCCTCCCCATACCTACCACTCGTCCCCGACTTCTCCCGCGTCCTCTCCGGCTCCCGCAGCAACTGGACCCTCATCAAGCTCCTCAAGATCTTCGCCCGCCTCGCCCCACTCGAGCCTCGCCTCGCCTCGCCGCCTGTCTCGTCGACCCCCTCTGCGACCTCCTCCTCTGCTCCTCCGCCCAGTCCCTCGTCTTCGAGTGCGTCCGCACCGTCTTCTCCGGCCTCCCCGACCACGACCGTGCCGTCCGCCTCGCCGTCGACAAGGTCAGAGAGTTCCTCGCCAGCGCCGATGACCCCAACCTCCGCTACCTCGGTCTGCGCGCCCTCTCCCTGCTCGGCCCGCGGCACTCCTGGGCCGTGGAGGAGAGCCGGGAGGCCATCATCCGGTCCTTCGCAGATACCGACCCCAACATCCGCCGCGAAGGCCTGCGCCTCATCATGGGGATGGTGTTCGAAAGCAACGTCGTCGAGATCTCCGCCCTCCTGATCAACTACGCCATGAAGTCCGACCCCGTTTTCGCCAACGAGATATTCGACGCAATGCTCACCAGCTGCGGGAGGAATGCGTACGAGCTGATCGTGGATTTCGATTGGTATGTCTCGCTCCTCGGCGAGATGGCCAGGAACCCGCACTGCACCAGGGGGGAGGACATCGAGCGGCAGCTCGTGGATATCGGGCTGAGGGTCAGGGATGCGAGGCCGGATCTCGTCCGTGTGGCTCGAGATCTCTCGATCGATCCTGCTCTGCTCGGGAACCCGTTTCTCTATAGGATGCTGTCCGCGGCTGCTTGGGCTTCGGGGGAGTATGTCGAGTTCTCGAGGAATCCACTGGAGCTTGTCGAGGCACTGCTGTAGCCTAGGACTGCTCTTCTCCCTCCTTTGGTGAGAGCTCTTTATATTCAAGCTACCACGCTTTAAACCCGATGATGGATTCAGAAGGTGGCAATGCGTTGTTAGGCATGCAAGGCGACCAGTCAATCTATGGCAGTCCTGAGTGGGTCTTTCCATAACAAGAACATTGGACTTACTTGCCTTTCTGGTTAGATAGAATTCGAAATCAATCTCTCTTCTTTGGCTGTTCTAAACTTTAATCAAAAAAAGGCTCCTTTCTCTTCATTTGTTGGTTCTTATCCCACCGTACTTCATTCATATCTCATTCTCGCTGCACTTCATTCATATTTCTTTTTATCAACAGAGCTCTATTGACCATAGGTGGAAAGCTCAAAGGCTTTCACAGCCTGCCTCAGTCTGTCCCTTAGCCTTGAGTAAACCTGCAGATCTTGGCCCCTTCAACCCCTTCAGTTGAAGGGGCTAAGATCTGCAGGTTTACCTAAAGCTAAGGGACAGACCGAAAGCCTTTGAGCTTTTCACCTATGATGCTATGAATGATGCTATGAATGAAGTGCAATGGGATAGAAATCAACAAATGAAAAGGAAGGGGTTCGGGATAGAAATCAACAAATGAAGAGGAAGGGGTTCTTTTCTGATCAGAGTCTGGGACATCTAAAAAGGAGGTTCATTTCGGACTCCATCTGAGACCACTCAGATAGGGACTGCCACAGATTAACTGGTCACTTTGCAGGCCTAGCATGCAGCGCGATGAATTGCCACCTTTTGGATCCACCGTTGGGGTCTGGGGAGTGACAACTTCAGTGGTGACCTTAGAGATAAACTCAGGATTAATCTTAAGCAACACAAGGATGACTCTGGGATGGATGAAATGAAGCTTCATAGCTTAGATAAGTTTATATTTATCAGTTGTGCATGTAGTCCAAATATTTGCTTTATGTGGATTTGCACTAAAAATATTATAAATTTTTAATGGCATTGTAGTTTATTATTCCTCCATTTGGTAATTGTTTTGTTATCGATCGCCTTACATGCCTAGTAATAAGGTGGGTTATCACCTTCTGGATTCATCATTGGGTTGAAGTGTGACACAAGTAGTATTTAAAATTCTCACCTTTTGTTTCAGTACATATATCGATCAAGTGAAAGTCAGTCATCTTTCGTGTCTTTGCAATTCAACCACTGGGGGAGCGTCCTCCATTATAGAATCTAATGCTGCTGCCGCTAGTTGTTTAGCTGATGGGACCACTGGGATGCACCGATGGTATTGCTACTGATGACAAGCCGGCCTATTTATTGACTTCGATGGAGAAGAAAGATCCCTTACACGTGAATCTCTTACAAAAATGTTAAATTTGATCGAAATGGCAGTGGGCCTACTATCAGAGAATGATGAAGTGGAGGTTCAGGAGCGGGCAAGGAATGTGCTTGGTTTGACTCACATGTTACGGGAGATTCCAACCAGGAAGACGGAGGAGGAGAGCTTCATAAAAGATGGAAGGATTAGTGAAATTATGAACCTTGTGCAGGCAATGCTTTCTGAAGAGCTAGGTCCAATTTCTGCTAATGCTTAGAAGAGAGTTTCTGTACCTGAGGGTCTTGTTCTTGAGGAAAATCTTGCAGATCTTGCTACCACATTAGCTGAGAATGATATTGCTCCATCCATGCCAATTTCATTTTCCCTTCGAAGACATCAACATCAGGAGACTGAGGATGAAGCTGCACCATCAGTTCGGTCAGCATCTCTGCTAGCTGAACACCGTAAACGGCATGGATTGCATCACCTTCCCGCAGAGGAAGATGAGACTGAATCGAATGAGTACCCATGTGCCAATGATCCGCTGTTGCCAGCCAGTCAAGGTGATGTCACTGAGGACCCTGTAAAGCTCACTAAGCAATCATTGATTCCCAGAAAGGTAAAGCACACAAAGCCACGCCCTGTAGTGGTAAAACTGGATGAAGGAGACGGAGTCTTAACCCCTACTTTGACAACAGTGAAGGGATCAAAAGACGATTTGCCATCTGGTGCAATACGTGATGTACTTTGGGTCAAAGAAGGCAAACCATCATCATCACAAAAAAGATCTTCAGACAAATCTTCTCGAAGAAGGGTCAAAGATGCATCAGATAACAGTGAATCTGTTTCTCAGTCAAAATAAAATTTAGAATTGGATGATAGAGAACATCGGAGTTCAAGTTATAGGAGGAGTAAACATCATAGTCATGATAAAGAAAGACATAGAAGCCCTCAGAAGAATGAGGAGAAAAGGCATAGGAACTCAACAAGGAGTAGTCATTGTCATGAAAAACATAAGCACAGGCAAAGAGGGGAGGCTCCTCTAAATGTGGTTCCTCAGGCACCAGTCATCCAAGATTTCCTTTTGTGATTGGTTTTAGTTTGCTTGGTTATTGCTTATCCAG
Organism: Metroxylon sagu; assembly: GCA_017589505.3. Taxonomy (NCBI): domain Eukaryota; kingdom Viridiplantae; phylum Streptophyta; class Magnoliopsida; order Arecales; family Arecaceae; genus Metroxylon; species Metroxylon sagu. The sequence goes on along the minus strand of JACVBY030000640.1, from coordinate 807,157 downwards.
TCACAGTTTTGGAGGAATTTGTATGATATGATGCACTAATGTTTATTGCCCTTCTTGCAAAGGTCAGGTTCGTAGCTTCCCTTACCTTTTTTGTGTGGTGCGTATCTTCTTTTGTATCCTTGTATTGTTGAAATTGTTTTAGGTTTGAAGTCTGTTACTATCTTATCAAATAAATCTCATTAAAATACTCCATGAAATGCTGCTGTCTTGTATTCTTTTGCTGCAACTGTCATAAATTCAGGTAAGGAATTATTTTTGTCCGGGTGAAGAATATTAAACTTGTTCAAACTTAGGAAGGGCATCTTGATAATGCCTTGTGTTTTCAAAAGAACCAGGAGACAAATGTTGGAGGAAAAACAGCAAAAATAGAATTGTTTTAGCAAAAGGCAAAATGAAATTCACATGGTTGTATGCAATGTATACATAATGGATTTTTTACCAAATATAAATAATCAGTCAGTCTGTGTTCCTGTTTTGAAAATGTAAAGCTTGCTTTGACCAATTAATTATATTTTTCTGAGTACTCTTAAAGACATGAATTCCCATTAGAGTCAATACGAATGGTAAACTTTGGGATTTAAAAAGCAAGAGTACTTTAACTGTAACCCTCATATAATTTTTATTAATATTGCCCAAATGGATGCAAAAACACTGGAACTTAATGGGCATCTTTGTCTGGAACAAGGTTTTAAGTGCTAGTTTTGGTATCCATACCGGTACGCAACTAGTACAATGTTGAATATGGTACATTTCTTTGTATCAACTCTTGGTATAGAGGGGTGTACTGGGTGTTATTTCCCTACCGGTATGGTATGCCTAGTAAGGACTGATATGCTAGTATTTAAAACATTTGGTTTGGATTCAACTATAAGAGGTATTGCTTTCAGTTCTTATTATGGTGAGTCTACCTCTTGATAAAATCAAGGGAAAAAATATTGGTTGCACTCAGACACTTAACGACAAACATATGATGCTTCCTGAACATGATAATGTGAAGGGCCCCTTTTATACCTCCTCTTTTTGTGTACTAGCTACATTTTTGGTCCGATGTGAAGTTTTCCTTCTCATTCATATTTTTCTTTCTGTTTGCATATGGAATCACTTACTAACTTCATTGACACCCATTGTTGTTTAACATTTATGAAATATGCCATTCGAGCGTCTGTTTCATCAAAATGAAGGACTGAAGTTTCAGCTAAAACCTCAAAAGAGATCTATGCTAATTTGATTTAAATTTTTGATTTTGACCAGTTTTAGCCAAAACTATTTGGTTGCTGTCTAGTTTTAGCCATTTTATCCAGTCTTGGCCAAAATTGCCTGTATGTATTATTGTTGTTCACAATATATTGATAATAGTATGATTGTGGGGCCATCTTTGGTTTTATTTCAGTTTAATGTCATTGTGAGTTCATTTCTACATTTCTTTTGGTAAAGTTCAACTAACTAGTGTCAATTTTGGGCCATCTTTTCATTCTCGAGTTGAGAGTAAAAATACTTGTGGATGATGCAACTGACTTACAAGTAAACAAAATATAATTTTTAATAGTAATTATGTACCTCATTATGCTGTTAAAAACTTAAATGCATTTGGCTTTTTGAGAATGAGAAATTTATGAAAAGGTAGATTTTTACATATGAAAAATAATTGGATATATTGATCCCCATAATTAAGTATTTACATGCATGTACTGACTGTATAACTAATGATTCTTGACCAGATGAGATTTTGTTGCAATAGTCTCATCTGACCACCAGGATCATTTGTTTAGCGGTCAAATATGTTGATTAGGTAATATTTACTTTTTATTTGAAGTGTTTATTACTTTTTAATTTGCAAAAATATCTTCAAAGCCCTGTTATTAGTCACCCCTATAACAATTTGGTTTAGAAAATTCCATGGTTTCGTATATGCAAGCCTTTGAAATCATGGCAGTGGGCAGATTGGTTGGTTATTCTTTTAATCATTCTCACGTTAAGGAACATTTTTAGCCAGATGCTGCAGCTAGAATGTTTTATGTATATATTTTTTAAAGATGGCTTGCTGCTTCGCACATGCAGTTTAAATTTTTACCCTGCAAAATTCTTGCTTCCTCTTCTTGGTTGGCAGATTATTTTTGCCAGATATTTGGGTAAGATGGTTACAACCGGCCCTCAGTATTTTCTTGGAAAATGAGTTGAAAAGGTTTTTGTTACTTCATTGCCAGCCCAAGACTGTGTTATGGAGAATTTTGGGACTAGGCATGCACCTTCAGTTGAGCAAAGCATTTCTAAAGCTGGAACTTAGCTTAAAGTTCATAACCGGATGCATCATTTGACTGATATATTTGAGATCTGGTCATATTTTTATTGCTTGAACCACACAGCGAAGGATGAACCCATACTATTAGATGGATGCCCCCATTGCACAGCATCTCAACGCATACATACATGGTGTGTATGTGTGTCTCATCTGTCATTTATGCGATCCTGTTTTAATCATGACCTATTTGTTATGAATTATAATCACATGAATTATAATCACATGAACGCCAGAAATGCTTTCTTAAAAAGTAGTAGGGGTTTCAAAATGGACTTCACAAATTGCTGGCGAACAATCAGAGAGCTGTTAGGCCATTATGATCGAAACTTTTGCTGTTTTCATTATCCTTAATCAAACAAAGAGTGAGGTTTGTTGGTTGGCTTGATCATATTTTCTTTCTTCCGGAAGTCATTTGAAATCTGTTCAACTTTGCAAGCATGGGTTTACGTCCAGTCTACTGGTCAAAGTATAGTCTCTTTCAGGACTCGTGACAGAGATGGTTTGCATGTCCGGGTTCATGTCCATTTCAAAACTCCTGATGGAGGGTGTAGCTTGTCAGCTCTGCAGTGAAAATTATCCTTCCACGGCATGTAACATGATTCTATACCTAACATAATTCTACTTAAGACATTGAATTGTGATTTTGGGTTCCTTGTGTGGTCCAAAAGAGCCCAGCCCACTGGAAGCGTTGCACTGTGATCTTCTATGCGATCGCCTGTGATCTTCTATGCGATCGCCTGTTCCAAGTTCTGTCGTCTCATACGGTTTTCAAACACAGGTCCTACTCAATTTGTAATTCAAGTACTACATGTGTAATTTTGGTTATGAAATAAAATATCTAAGTCAAGATTGAATTTTTTTTTTTTTTATAATAAAAAAGAATAAGAGGACATTTTATACAGTCCTTAATTCTACACAGGAGGCGATAAATTTCCAGCATATTGCGTTAAAAATTTTTCAAAGAAGCCACGTAATATATTGCGTTAAAAATTTTTCATCACAAAGGAAAATTTTTCATCACAAAGGAAGCCACGTAATCCGTAGTGCTGTCATTTTTCATCACAAAGGAAGCCACGTAATCCGTAGTGCTGTCGGCCAAGGTGAACCTTGAAGGACTGTAAGAATGATACGATCCTTTAAATATTCAGAAGTAGCATATAAGACCTATACACTTTCTTCTTTGGCTGCATGCTCCATGGGATCATGAGGACAACCTGATTAGCTCCTGATATTTTCATAACATAGAGCAAACCTTTTGAGGCAATACGTATGGATTTAAGTAGTGTCCCGGGGATTGTTCTGCCGACTAAAGTTGAGGAAGCACAAGAAGAAAACAGAGCCGTACTTTAGAATTCTTTCACTTGTATTCTCTTGGTTTTATACATTAATACTTTTATAACAGTAGATGAGATGCATTTTTCTTGTATTTGTTTAGTTTGGATTGAATGCATGAGAGATGAAGCTTCAATTCTGGGAGAATGAAGAAATGCGATTGTGGTTGGACAAATGCGATTGTGTAGAGGGTGCCGACTGCAGAGTTGATTTTTGATGATATAAGAGAATTAGGTTTGATCTTCTCTCACTTGGATATGGTCCATATTGGCTAGGCTTCCATTAACTCTAGTTCTTAGAAATGTGTTTGTATGTCCCATTATCATGGTGAAAATCGTATATTCATATACGAGAAGGGTATAAAGAAAAGCATTGCCAAGGCAAGCATTAAATACTTGACCTATGATACAAGTAGGATTATCAAAAAAGAAAACTGTTGATTTCACATTAACTCTCATATTAACTTTTTGAGAGTATTTGATCAAGCACCTTCGGTCTTTCTAAGAAAATTGCAATCTTACAATATGTCAAGTTAGAAATTATTTCAAACAAAAAAAAAAAAGAAATGTTAAGTTTTATTATTAAGATTGATTGATTCAAAGAGATATAACAAACACCTGTTGCACTGATTAAACTTCAAAACAAATTAGTATGAGAATATTAACCATTAGTTTATTTAAAGATAACTAAAATAAGACTTGCAAAGAGAAACATATTAAAATTTTCTATTTTGACTGAAATTCTTCTTATTCTATGCTACATAAGTCTGATATTTGTCATCCATACTGTTAGCGTATGGTGAGAGATTTTTGAGGGCGAGATTTTAGCTTGAGAAAGATATTTTTGAAGTTTGAAGTTTGAAGTTCTTCATATAACTGTGAATGCCTCTTACATAAAAGAATAGCCCAGCTCCTTCTTGGAAAAAATCTTTGAAAATCATAGCTATCAGGTAAGCATGCACTTACCATGAATGTTGCCGGCAACATGAAGGGAAGAGAACTTGGAAAAAGATATCTAAAAGCTAGGGCGGCTTGAGTGTCTTGCTTGGAAGCAACACGAGAAAATTAATTATATGGCACACAGATATAACACTCGCGAATAATTAGGCCTTCACATCCATAGGTGGGGTTCCAAGACTTGGGGGTCTACCGAACCTTAAGGCTCAGTTCCTAAGTCCACTTTCTTGGCTTCGAGGAAGCGAGCGATGGTCGAGAGCGTCATCTCTCGGCATTCTACTCCACTTTCATAGCAATTCTACCGTCCCTTCCACCGCCACAGCCCCAATTTGAATTCAGCGCATGGGTGCAGCTTGGCCGGTGGATCGGTTGACTGCTAAGCCGTGCAAGTGCAACTCACCAAAAAGTCTCGTCCAAATCCAATCCCATCCAACTTCCAAATTTTCCAACTTGAGGAGAGTTAAGTTGGATTTAATTAGGCGAGATTATGCCGCGGCTGAGCTGGGCTGGTTCAAGCAAGATTTAAGCTACAGTAGTTTCGAGGATTTAGAATGATATGGGTTTACTTTAGATTTGGCAGGGTTCAGAACGCTGCAAAGAGCATGGATTAGCTTCTGAGTTCATTTGGGTTAGATTGATGCCATATCATATAAAGTGGGTTTACACCCAACTTGGACTAGTTTCAAAAAGAGTTGATGTTTTTCGGCCTAAATCGATGCATGGTTGCACAAAAATTGGTTCAACCAGCCCCAAGTTATAAACTAGGTCAGGTTTAATCCGAGTTAACTTAGCCTAAGTTGCCTCAAAACTAGCAATGGTCAACAACTAGGTGTGAAATGAAAATTCTACAAGATCATTCTTCTTTATTTTATTTTTTATTGACTATGGGGGGTTAACCCTCACATTTCCATCCTATACCCGCTTCTCCTCTCAGGAGATGATTACAGCCAGAACTGAGAGCACTAGTAAGAATGGCTTGATTAATAACAAAAAGTTCTTTTATGCATGGTTCTCCATGATGCACTCCACACGCACATGCTTAAACAAAGTTAAATGTACTTATTTTATTTACAGCAAATACATATATCTTTAAGTTGAGTGCATATATCTATAGAGTATTTGATGTGTAATTTATTTTTTTTAAAAAGTCACTAGGATGTATTTGTATAGCCCTGAACAAAGTATCCATCGTATAATGGGTCATAGTATAATATACATCAAATTGATATTTAGTCCTTATATGGATCAAACTTTAATACTTAGCCAATATTGACTAACCATTTAACACTCGGTATGCAATATCAATTTTTTTAAAATTTTTGATTCTTTTTACTATTTAATAATTATATACACACTTATGTTTATTATATGCAGTAAGAAGGTAAGAGAAGATAATTCTATATATGCACATAGTGAAAAGGATCAAAAATTTTAAAAAAATTGATATGATGGATAGGATATTATGTGGCTAATCAATAAGGGCTAAACATTAAAGTTTGGACCATTGTAGGACCAAACATTGATTTGCCCTATAATATACTCTATATATATATATATATATATATATATATATATATATATATATATATATATATATATATATATATATATATATATATATATATATTATTGTATTATATAATATAGTATTATATTATAGAATGATAGAGATTTGAATGGTAAGAACTTACTCAATTTTATTAAAAAAATCTTTTCATCTATCTATTTTAAAATAACATCCAAGCATCATTTCTTATCCTTATCAAAATCCTAACACATAAAGAAAATAAACATGAAGCCAAAATATACTTCTGGTCCTCAGACTTTCATTCAAAATTTATTTTGACTCTTAACTTTTTGTTGTTATAATTTAATTTTTCATGCTTTAAGAATGTTACATTTTTTATGTCTCATTATATTGAATCAATTAAACTTGATGGAATAGTTAATATGTTATTACATAAAATCAATCCACATATAAAATCAAAATAATATGTTAGTTATTCTATCAATTTTAATTAATTTTATATAATAAAATATTAAAAATAATATATTTTTAAAATATAATTTAAAAAATTAAAATGAATTTTAAGCGAAAGAATCGCAATGAGAAGTATATTTTAGTTTAAATATAATCATTGCGCACTATGACACCATATATTCCCAAATAAAAAATAAAATATCTAATCTATTTAAATCAGTATAAACCAATATCTTTGATTTAACTTTTTCTTCGCCCGCAAGAACTCGCATCCAAATCCAGCGGTCCTAATTTATTCCTCCTTTGACCGAACAAATTCTAAAGGGAGTGGCTGGTCCCACAAAACTGACAAGTTTGGGAGCCCTAGTCTAATATTAACCAATGATAACGCGGCTCGGAATCGTCCTGGTCTAAGGCGGGATGGCCCCATCTCACCGCCCAGGGAGCAGTTGATCAACGAGGGTGACGTCAAATGGATTGCGTCATGCAAACGCGAGTCTTCTCGCCGAGGACCTTTGGGACTCCTCGCCGAGGACTACACGCCGGCAAGCGATCCTTCCACCCGCATTCCAAGTACCTTCCGAGAAGGTTCTTAGAAGGAAAACAACGCTTCCCTTGCGGCCGTTTTAAGGACCTTGCCAACCTCCTCCTCTCCTCCTCCCAACCTTCTCCTTAGTCCTTCCCGTGCTCTTGTAAACCTTCAGCTCCTACTCTCCTGCTGCCCACCGAACCACTTAATTTCTCTCATATTTCCCAAGGAAGAATACATCAAATATGGCAGTCAGAAGGCCCCGTGAAGAACCTGAGAAAGATCCAGACCAGCCTGTGGCCAGACGGCTGAGATCTTTGCCTTCCTTCGCATCGTAAGGAATCCTGACAAACTTATTGTTGATGAGATTTTCTTTTTTCTTTGTTTTGTTTTGGTCATAGTTCTTATGTGTTCTCCTACATGGTCCAAATCAAGTGTAATACTTGTGATGATTTAGTTTTACATTAGTGTAGTGTTCATCTGTTGCTATGGTTAGATTGATGTTTACTGCTGGTAAATTCTGTGCAACTCCACCTGACTTCCTGTCCTTTACTCTTTTTATTGTTGACAGTGTTATCAGGGAAGCGGTGGTGGCAAAATCCATACAGAATGTCTGCTTTGCATTGGAACCGCTGCTCCGAAGAGCGGTAAGTTGAAATTTTTTATTTGCCGTGCTTAATTTATGATTTCGCTCTTATTTCCTCCCTTTTGTTTGCGGTGAACGCATAAAATTTTCTTTGCTTTCTCACGTAGACTTGCAATAGCTCTGTTCATGGGTCAACGACCTCTTCTTTCTTTGAAGTATTAATTTGAAGGCAAGGTGCTTTGACCTGGGGTAGAGGAAGGGGGCGTTCTTATTATAGTTTAATAAGCATAAGTGTTATTTCCGAGCATGAGATTTAATGTAATTTAAATCATTTTATACCTTAAAAGAAATCCTCCTTGTGCTCCTAGTGGAATTATGAATCAAGCGAGATATGGATCTTTCTAAACTCGTCTTTACCTGAGTAAAATATGCAATTTATTGCGATTTATTATAGATGTTTATGGTTTCAACTTTGTTGCTACTTTATATTAAAACAAGCATGATGTATTTATACAGGTGCATGAGGAGGTGGAGCGTGGGCTATTTCATCATATGCATCCACCACAGAGGTAGGAAACACGCAGCTTCTTTTAGTACTTTGTGGTCCCAGCGTGCATGTCCATAAGTTGATAATATTAAGCAGAATTACTGTTGATCTTGTAAAGGCCAAAGATCGCTGAGATTCGAGAAATCTTTATAAGCTTAATTGATGCTCAACTCTTTAGTGGATTAGACTTTAATGTTTAGCTCTTGTTGATCAACCATCTAACACCTAATCTAAATATCTTTAATTTTGTATCCTTCTCAATGCACAATAATCATGTCCAGACTTATGTTTATCATGTTCTGTGAGAAAATAACTATGTACACAATGACTAAACATTATATGGTTAATCTAAGGAGAGTAAACAATAAAATTTGATCCATTGAAGAATCAGATATCAGCTTGCCCATCATTATAACAGGCATAGTTAGATTTTTTCCCCCCATTTTTGTCCCATTTTTCAATTTAATACACATGAAATAATGATATGTGTTCGTTCCTCTTCAGATCTCCTCAGATTCGCATTGAAGAAGTGGAGTCATCACCATGCTTGCAACTCAAATTTGCTCAACCACTCTCCCTCCCAATCTTTACTGGCAGCAAGATAGAGGACAAGGAGAATAATACGCTTCAAATCCTACTCATAGACACCCAAATTGGTGAAATATCACCAACCCCACTCAAAATTGAAATAGTGGTCCTTGATGGTGATTTTCCTTCTGGGAATCATGAGCATTGGACCGGTAATGAGTTCAATAGTGGAATTGTCAAAGAACGGGAAGGAAAGAGGCCATTACTCGTTGGGGAACGCATTGTGACACTACGAGATGGAATGGCTTACATTGGGGAACTCATGTTTACAGACAATTCAAGTTGGATAAGGAGCAGGAAATTTAGAATAGGTGCAAGAGTCTTTCCTGAAAGCTATGAAGGACCACGGATTAAAGAAGCAATGACGGAAAGATTCACAGTTAAAGATCATCGGGGAGAATGTAAGTCCATCATGAATTCAGCTTGGTTTGAAGTCGCACATTAATACACTATTGCTATCAAGTAGCCTTTCTTTTTTTCATATTATATAACGATAATGCAACTTAGACCATGGAAGCAATTAAAACAGATTCTACCAACAGAGAGCAATCAAAATGTTTCATAAATATGGAAACAGTATAGGTGATTCCTGTAATGACATTGTAATAGTATTTGCAAACTTGTTTCAGCGTACAAGAAGCATTATCCACCATCCCTTGGAGACAATGTTTGGAGGCTAGAGAACATAGGGAAGGATGGAGCTTTTGACAGGAGGCTCGCTGCTGAAGGAATTGAAACCGTCCAAGATTTCTTGAGGAAATTGGTCATCAACCCTCGCTACCTCCGTAGTGTAAGCACAATTCTAATTGAAACTCCCCAACACCGTAAGATCTTCATTTCCATATGACACCCACCTTCTATTATAAACAGATACTGGGCCCAGGGATGTCAGAACGGCAATGGGAAAAATCTATAAATCATGCGAGAACCTGCACCATGGGAGAAGATCTGTACTTGTATCGCAGGCAATCTTACACTGTCATCATGAACCCCATCTGCGATGTTGTAGGAATGATGATTGATGGCAATATATTGACCTTTCAGCAGCTCAGCCAACAGCAGATGGTAAGGATTCAATTCAGAAATCGTTGCTTCTGGCCTTCATAGTTATGTATGCATTGCATTTTAATTTACGTCTCTGTTTTTCTTCTTCCTTTTTTAAGGCTGATTTCCAGCAGCTGATCCTGGAAGCTTACGAGAATTGTGATAGATTGGAGAAAGCTGATGAGACTTCATTCAGTGCAAAAACTTCTCTACCATCAAGTAGAGGCCTAGTTCTTCCTTTTTCTCCATTTTTTTTTTTTTCTTTTTTTTTTTGAAGTTGGAATGGGCTCGTCTAATATATAGTGCTTCTTTCACAGATGATCCTATGAGTACTGGTGTGATAGGTTCCTCCCCTTGGAGTTCCGGTCATCAGGAAAGCTTGAGCTCAGAATATCAAAATGGGGGGATTTTTGAGTTGGGAACTACTCCCAGCAGTCTGCAACTCGAGCATAATAATTGGTTCCAGAGCATGATGCTTGACGCCCCTGATCGGTATCATGAAAGCCACTGAAGGAGCCAGCAGAGATCCTATCAAGTTCTGATAAACTTTCTCAGTTTGTTAACGCTAGCATGGCAAAGTAGATACCTTTTCACAGCTTTAGTTTCCACGCCCATGTAAATTATTGTTTTTATTATATATCCTTATAACGTCTCAAGCCCACCTACAATCTAATTAACTCTATCAGCGGATCAAAATCATATGGCTCAAAAATTCGAGTAAAAATTAATGGATAGCAAATAAACTTGAGTTATAAGCACATAACACATTTCTTTCCCATTTAATTTGAGGTATCACAATCTTTTCTCCTTATAATGCTACGTCCTCATCTTACGCCACAAGCTAATCAGAACCTATCCCCGAGCCAGATCATTGGTACTGCAAGAGTGGCTTTATGCCATAGCGGGACTCCACTACCAACCCATGGATAGCCCTTTCCTCATGCCCATCAAATTTCGCACACTCGGGTTGACTCTGATACCATGTCTCAAGCCCACTTACAACCTAACTAACTCCGTTAGCGGACCGAAATTATATGGTCCAAAAATTCGAGTAGAAGTTAATGGGTAGAAAGGGGACTTAAGTTATAAGTACATAATATATTTCTTTTTCATCCAATGTAAAACTAAATTTAAGGTATCACAATCCTTTTATAGCCCTGATTACTCGAAGCGAAGTCAAATCAAGCGAAAAGAGGCTTTTCTATGAGAAGAAACAAGAAAAAAAGCCTGTACTTTGGTTGAATTTGATTTGGTTGCATATAAGAGAGCCACATTGCAGACCCAAATAATGCATCTTAATAGAAAGAGAGTAGAAACTTGACCTAATTCATTATGATAATGGAAAGGGCAAGAATAAAAAAAAAAGAAAAAGGAAAGGATAGTTTCTAGAAGAAGAAGAAGAAGGAGGAGGAGGAGGAGGAGGAGGAGGGAAAAGCTAGGAAGGGAAAAGGAGAAAAGGAGACCTGAGATACCTTCATCTTTGCTGGTGGTCATGGAGGCCCACTTCTTGAAGCTTTTCAGGGCAGTCAAGTTGGAATTGATGGCAACTAGCACGTCCCAAACTTTCTTTTTACCTCTTGATCAACTTTTGCCTCGAAAAGGACCGCAGCTAGGAGAGAGGAATAGCAACGCATCTATTAGTCTGTTTTCTATTTGAGAAGGACATCGATTTTGTCTCCTCAACTAAAGTGTATCTTAGAGGCTAATGCACTGGGGTTCTCCTTTGACAAGTGTTGAACTCCTGCTGTCATCTTTCTTTGTTACCACAAAAACAAAAAAGAAAAAAGAGAGAGAAAAAAAAAAAAAACCTTTTGTTATGGGCCTAGGGCTGTCCATGGGCTAAAAAACAAGCCTAGGCTCGCAAACTGATTCCAAAGTTTACTCCAGCAAGACCCGGTCTGAAACAAGTCCAAGGGCCCGAGTCGAACCCAACTTTAGCCCGGTTAGGTCCAAGTTGGGGGCCTACATACTTATGGGTAGAGCTGGTAACGGCCTATCCGGCTATGCTCTAAAATAGATGGTTTTAAAAATAGACCTGTGAGGCAGCTTACATAAAAAATTACGCTTGATCAAAAAATCAGATTGGAACCAAAAAAAAAAAAAAAAAAAAAGTTCTGGCCAAGTCCGGCCAAAATTTCATTTTATATATAAATTTCATTTATTTCATTGTAATAATAGATTTATTTGAAAAATAGATGACAACAAGTTGGCTTGATGGGTGTTTAGGATTGGCCTGTTAATAAAATTAAAATTGTAGCCAACCTAATTCTAATAAAAAAAAAAGAAATTCGGGCCTAATGGTGGGCCTCAGATTAACCTATCCAGACTCGGTTGAAAAGTTTAGGCCTTTGTATGGGGATCGCGCTACCTACTAGCATGTAGCTTAGCTCGAGTCCGGCTTGATTAGAATTTTGATCAACTCCAATTTTGAACTAAAAATCTATCCCTGACCCTTTTCTTTCAAGCTGTATCAGGATTTTAAGTTAAAAATCTAGGACCAATCTCGGTCTTGTTAGGCTGCATACCAATACTTAGCAAGCGAGCCATTTGTGAAAAAGATCATGTTTGCTCATATTTGGGTTGCTCATTTAGCAATCATTTGAGTTAGGCCTATTTGCCTCGCTCAAGCTCGAATCAATCAAGAGAAAATTGTTATCTATAATTCATTAATTTAATTGTTAACCAAACGAGATACATAACTTTATACATTTATCAAAGGTGGATGTGATTTTAATGAAAAAAGAGCTGATTTCACCATCCAAATTGAGAGCATAAATAAAATGAACTGGTTCAAGATTAGCTTAATTGCAAAACGTGCCTAACACTTGAGTTAGGCATGGCGGATAAGAGCTCAAGACAAGTCCTTTGGACCCAGTTACATGGTCCTTTGCCTAGATGCAGAGTTAGGCATCGTGGATATTGGCCAGGGTAGTTTGGGTCCGTTTAGGTTGAGTCGGTTTGATAGATATAAAATGGGATAAGCCCGAATATATTAGGATCCAAACCAAACCACATTGGTCAACACAAAGCAACGTGCGGATAAAAGAAGTCAAAGCTCACCAAACCAATGACTTCTTTGTCTTTGGTTGGATGGTTCAACTAACTTTGAAAATTCTGATGCAGAAGCAGTGATAAAAGTTGATAAGGGACCTATAATTCTTATTTTAATAATATTTTTATTAATTTTTTTAAAATTAATAAAAAATTAATTAAAATAAAAAGTAGCTATGAAATTGAATCAAAATTTTAAAATTATTTCAAAGAATGATTCATTCACTATTATATTTTAAATTAATAGTTAATTAGGTTGCGAATACTTATTTTTAAAGATATCATGCCTACAAAATAAAAAAAAATAAAAAAAAAAATCAAACAGCTGGTTTTTTAACAAATGGTACAGTATAAAAAAATTATTAAATAATATTTTTTTCTTTGCAATTTCACAATTTACACATGTTATCTCTATTGGTGAAAGGTGAACAGTTCCTATGAAGTCTTGGAACTTCTTCTTTGTCAATTGATATTAAAAAAAAAACACCAAACGACTTCTCGTCAGGGCCATGTGCGGACAAACGAGTCGCACGGTCATTACGATGAACTCCTTCCACGAATTTTTTAGGGAACGTTGTGACCACCAAGATCACTGCAACGAATCTAATTGTTTCTCTCTCGCCCTCTGGCCATATTTTACGCGTTAAAATTAAGCATCATCCAGAGTCTAGTCTAGGGATGCGTCAGCCGAGGATGGTCAGTCAACAGTAAACGGTCAACACGGAATCATAGGGTCCCACCATGTCGGGGGAATATGCCTGAGAAAAAGCCAAAGTAATTAACTTGAAGCCGCACAAAATATGCTTACGGTCACCCAAAAAAAAAATAAAAAAATAAAAATTCTCGAACGAAATAGTCAACGCTGGTCATTTCGCAGCTTTTTCTAAGCATTCTGTCTCTTTTTTAAAGCCCCTTACAGCGCGTGGAGAAGGAAGCGATGAGCTAATTACGCCAACCTCCGTGTGAGATTTTAGTTTTATTCTAGCACCAGTGTTCATCCCATGGTATTCGACAGACTTCACTATCTCAAGTATTTCACTTACCTTTTTTTTTTTTTTTTCCCCCAAGAAGAGCCATCTCCTGCAAGTATTCTGGATTTTCATATTAATAACCTGATAAATATGATAAATGAAGAATAAAATCTGGTCATTAGAGATCTTTTCACCAAAATAATATAAGATTACAATTCCCCCCCACCCAAGTACTGCCATCTTTTCCTTGGTTCCCTACATGTTTGGAGTGAACGCTTCTGTGGCGATATAGAATGACTGGGTGCTAAATTGAAACCTTAATGCCAATTAAGTTCTTAAAATTTTTAATTTTTTTTAAAAAATATGCTTTTAATCCTCAAATTTTTACTAAAAATTCATTTCGATATTTAAATTTTTAATTATTATAATTTATTTTTTTTTTATATTAAAATAAAATTATATTAATATTTTTATATAAATTAATTAAAATTAATGAAATAGTTCATGTGTCATTCCAACTCAGTTAAAATTTTAATAATTTATTATATAAGATAGCCAATAGTTTATATATTTATATTAAGATGGCATAAGTTATCTTATTAATTTTAATTAATTTTATGCTATAGAACGTTAAAAAATTATAGCAATTTTAGGGTAAGAGAGATAAATTTCAGCAAGTGAAAGTTTGACGGCCGAAAGGAAGTTTGAGATAAAGTTGGAGGATCAAAAGTAACTTTTAGCTTTTTCCCCTTTCTTTTCCTAATACCACGCCGGAGATGGAATGGAACCGGAAATATTGTGGTGCGCCCCCAATTGCACAGGACAAGATGTTAATAGCCTAAAGGAAATCGTCACTGACCAATAGCACAAGTAGATCGACCCTGGACAATGGTGGTAGGTGGTGGTTGAAGTCCAAACAGGGTGACGTCGAACCTCCCACGTTAGCCTTCTTGGGACACGCTTCCTCTCATCTTCCAACTACTCGCTCTGCACCTTCTCTTCATGCTTATTATAAGACACGTAACACGACTCCATCGCAAGCTGCAACAGTTCTTTTCTTCATATAAATAGAGTCCCTGCCGTTCCCATGGCTCTTGCGATCCCTTAATTTCCTACGACTCTGTCATCTTCTTCTCCTTCGAATTTGGTCACTGAAATCTTCCATCAAACCTTATTGCTGGAGGGCCAAAATGGCAGGCAAAAGGCTTCGCGACGCATCCGGTCACGAGCTCGACCCAAAGGAGGACAAACGGATGCGACCTGTGCCTCGTTTCCCAAAGTTCGTAGCCAGCTCTCAGAACGTCTGCTGGTTATGTTTGCCCACACATGCATTTAAAAGGGCTTAACAACCTTAGTTTTTCAGATGGAGCTTCAGTGACCAAAACAGAACGTTTAAATCCAAGAAGCTCTCGTCCTTTCTTTCTTTCTTTCTTTCTGTTTTTTTTTTCACCCCCTTCTCTCTTTTTGTGCTTTCTCTGCAATTAAATTATGGTTTTTTTTTTTCAGTAAAATGATAGATTAGGACTCCATGCATTCACTGGAGATGGAATGAGTACCAGTGAATGAAACAAGAGAATATAACAGACATGGGCACTTAAAATTAAAATTGGGTGATCAGGAAATTAAAATTCCTCATGCATCGCCTTTTTGATGTCATCGATATCATCAATATCCTTTGGATCATTGACATCATATTTTGTATTCTTACTCTTTTCCCAAGCTTCCATCTTAGAACATTGGTTTAATGAATTGCGATATTATCTGTGATGTTTCCACTGTATATAGATCTCTATCATTGTCATAACCCTTGTTAATATCAGTTGATATTGTTTGCATGACATTTTAATATCAGTTGATATTGTTTGCATGACATTTTGTACTTATTTTGCTCTCTCCTGGCCTTAACAGTGTAATTAGGGAAGCTATGAAGGCGCAATCGGTGCAGAATTTCTGTATGGCTTTGGAACCTTTGCTTCGGAGAGTGGTACAACAAACTTCTCATATTTATTTCAGTTTTCTTCGTTGTTATCTATTCGTATGATTAGTTGGTGAGCTGGACACAGTCCTGTCAAGAAATCATATTGAAGATCTAGATTCCTAACCTTTTTTATTCATAGCAAGAAACAAAAATATTAGCAAACCACTTATGATGCATTTGCTTAGGGTGAGCATTCAGGAGCGATTGTTAAATATTTCTCAAGTTGACCCTTTGCTTTCTTTCTTTCTTTCTTTCATTTTTTTTTTTTTGGAGAATAGTGTTGGATTTCCTTGATTTGGAACAAGTTAATTAACGCAAGTGCATGAACTTGAGTTGTCCAATTGCTTATTCTTTAAAATCTTCTACTTATTTAGGTTAAAGAGGAGGTGGAGCGTGGACTATTTGAAGGTGCAAGAGCACTTCAGAGGTACCATTAGTACTACTCTCTTTAACACGATTCTTTTGATTTGAGCCTGAGCAAACTAATACTTTAACGGTCCATATTTTGAGAATATTGCTAGCATGAGCCATGGAGATAACACTGTGATCGTCCAATCTTTCCAGATCTCCCCAAATGCTAATCCAAGTGGCAGAGTCATCATCAAGCCTCAAGCTTATTTTTAGCAAACCACTTTCACTCCCAATCTTCACTGGGAGCAAGATAGAAGATGAAGAGAATAATCCACTCCAAATCCTACTCATAGACACAAAAAATGGGAAGAGATCCCTCAACCCACTGCCATCGTCCATGAAAGTAGAAATAGTGGTCCTTGATGGAGATTTTCCTTCTGGGAATAGCGAGGATTGGACTAGTGAGGAGTTCAAGAACAGCATCGTTAGAGAAAGAGCAGGGAAAAGGCCATTGCTTGTTGGGGATGTCCTCGTCAACTTTAGAGATGGGATCGCTCCCATTGGAGAACTTGCATTCACGGATAACTCAAGTTGGATCAGGAGCAGAAATTTTAGACTTGGTGCTAGAGTCGTTGTGACGGGGAGTAATGAAGGACCAAAGATCAGAGAAGCCATGACTGAACCTTTTGTCGTCAAAGATCATCGAGGAGAACGTGAGTATAGCGTTAACTTCTTTGCCATTCATGCTACAGTGATCTCTCTACAGGGATTAAAATTATTTTACCCATCAAATTGATGCACGCTGCATTCTTTGATCCGCACGGTTGGTGAATAATTCTTTTGCATTTAACAAAATAATCAGGGTAAACGTGACAACATAGGACAACTTTGCTGTTCTTTTTTACATTTTTTACTCCCAGTGGTGGCTTTTTAAATCGGCATTGTCATGATTAATTACTGCCGGTTTCATGAATTTTAATATAAAAACAATGGCTAAACTAATCAATAAGAACTGATTTTCAGAAGCAATAGCAAACTAAATTTGAAATTGTCAACCCAAATCATTGTGAGCTACTTATCTTTGGATGAAGTTTGAAATTCTTGGAAGACTCGTGGTCTACTCTATGAATTCCATAATCAAAAGCTGGGGGAGAACTTGAGAGGCATCTTTAATCTGTGCTAATTAACACAATAGCTTTTGATTATGGAATTCAAAGAATAGACCACGAGTCTTCCAAGAATCTCAAAGTTACTTTTTTGAAAGTAACAAGTGAGCTTCCACCAAATTCATCCAACTGAGTTGCTATTCATGGGCTCTGCTTTGACTTTCAAACAAAAGACCAAGCCAAGACCTTTTGCATGACGTTTTGGAAATGCTAAGACAACTAGCACAATTGCCGTAATATTTTTCTTGCAATGTTGACATTCCATCTGGCGCTAGGGGATTGGAGCTTTATATAACCAATCTTTGTGGGTTAGCCCATCCATGCCATTCTCCTTTAGACTCTCGACAAAGGTGGGAATCTTGAGAGGCGGTGGTCGTGGATCACTTTCTAATGTTGACTAGATGGGTGGACCAAAAGTTTCAGTTCCCCTTAACGCACGGTATCATTTTTTCTATGGATTGAATAGATTCTCATGAATCACACCAATATTTTTGTGACTATATTGCAAGGAAAACTTTTGGCACCAGCTTTGTGCCATGTCATTGAAATCTTTGTATGCCACTATTTACTATTAAGCACTACAATCTTTGTCGTTGCCAGTGTTTTATTTATCCTTCTGCTTTAGAATCTTCATATGCCGCTGCTAAGGACTAATCCAGTATCAATTAACTCCCTGTAACTACTATGATTTAACTAATTTCAAAGCTCTCCACAGTGTACAGGAAGCACCACCCCCCAACTCTTGGAGATGAGGTGTGGCGGCTAGAGAAGATAGGGAAAGATGGGGCCTTTCACAGGAGGCTAGCCGCCGAGGGCATCAACACAGTCCAGGACTTGTTGAAGTTACTGGTTTTAGATCCTCTTCGCCTCCGACAGGCAAGCACTATTCTAAACTTCATCCTTAGTCTGCCTTAACTCACAGTCATAACAAAGAAACACGGTGCGATCTATAAAGCTATTCAGCATCTAACTTCTTGAATTCAACCAGATCCTGGGAGGAGGGATGTCAGACAGGATGTGGGAAGTAACAATCAATCATGCGAGGACTTGCATCATTGGTGACAAACAATACTTTTATCGAGCATCTGATTGCATTGTTCTATTGAACCCCATATGCGAAGTCCTAGGGGCCGTTTTCGATGGACTCGCATACTGGCCAAACCAGTTAAACCGCATGCAGAAAGTGAGTTTCTGATTCAGTGCCTATGCCAATATAAGGCTGCAGGCCTTCTGCCATTTCTAACAGTGTCCCTCAAAACCAATGCAGAGTTATGTGGAACAGCTGGTCTTAGAGGCATACAAACACTGGGATAAGCTGGAAGTGGTTGATGGACCCTTGAATGCGTACAATGCTTTATTACAGAGTACCGAGTTCACAGATGCTTTATTACATTTAACTATGTTGTTATTGTTCATCTCTAATTCCTGGAAGTTCACAGATGAGCCAGCCCAACTTGAAGAGAGCATGAGACCAGAGTACAGAAGTCTGGAATTCAATCAAGTAGGGGGCTTTGTGAGCAATCCTCGGGTGGAATTAAGTTGCTGGCTGCAAACCACCCCAACAATTCGACAGCCAACGGTTCAACAAGGCGATGTATACGATATGTCGGACTTGTCTTCCGACACAACTCTGACTTAGATTCAGCTCAGGCTTAGGCTTGTATAGAGAAGGATGTATAAAATCCCTCTCCAAAACATTGTGTCAAGAACCCTTTTACGCCACTGTGATTGCTTACTCTCAGATCTAAGCAAATAAACTATGTCATAGCTGTGTTGATATGCCCATGTTTTCACCATTATTTGTGACACCAATCTTCTCTAATATTATGAAGATGGAAGCTAGTGTTCTTGTTAGACCCTTGCGGATTCATCTGAGTGACCAAGAAAAACTGTCTTGTTAGTCTTTTTGCCATGAAATTTGCTCGTCAAACGAGGGGGGAAATGTCTTCTTCCTACGTATGCCCACTTGCCATACAACACAAAAACTAAAAGACAGCCTAGGCCTCCTTACATGTTCCGAAAAATAAAACCACGACATCCACAACTTTTCACTCTTCATTTTACTAAGAGTGCATTTAAAAATCATGCTACTTTATAATTTTAAAAATGCAATTTATTATTCTAGAATATGTCGTTTTGATCGTGTAGAAATTCACTTTTATTTTTTATTTTTTAGGTCACCGAACTGAAAATTTCTAGTTTCAGCGGAGTAATTCAAGTTTGCAGCTTTCTAAAGCCCTGTGTTATCACTTTGATGAGCTGAAACTTGCTGTGGTGGTCAAACTTCTGTTCCGGAGGTTTTTTAGTTTAATCATTGGATGATGCATCTTCAAATCAAATTAGATAATTATAATGTGGATGGGTGTAGTATCCTAAATTTAGTTTCATATTGGATGAAAAAGAAAGTGCTATATGCTTATAACTCAAGTCCACTTGCTACCCATTAACCTCCATTCGAGTTTTTGAGCCACGTAGTTTTAATCCACTAACAAGTTAATTGAATCGGCAGGTAGGCTTGAGACGTTACAAATAGTATCAGAGCAGATCCGGGTATGCAAAAGTTGATAGGCATGAGTAAAGAGCTAGCCATGGGATGGTAGTAGAGTTTCGCCATGGCGTGGCTCAGCATCACCAACGACTTGGCTCGGGGGTAGATTCTGGCTAACTTATAACTCAAGTCCCCTTGCTATCAAGTAATTTTCACTAAAATTTTTGGGCCATGTAGTTTCGGCCCGTTAACGAGTTAATTGGACCAGCAGGTGGGCTTGAGGCATTACAATGGGTTCTTTCTCATTTTTACTTCAAATTAAAAAAAATAAAAAAGACATCTATGAAAAATCTAAACTTTAAAAAACTAAAAATTTTGGTCCAATTGCAAAATATCATGATTTTAAGGTTTAAAATTTTCAAGTGATGTCTTAATGACTTGTCACTTATCTCTTCTCCTGCCTACTTCTACATTTTTGAAGATTTTTGAAGCTTGAGCTCAAGATGATGGAAGAAGGAACATCTTCTTTGGTTTATAAGGTTCATAGAAGTGTCTAGGGGCTATAAGGCTGAGTTGCTTGGATTTGGATGATATGGCCTTTGGTTCTGAAAAATTGATTGTTATAAATTCCTTTAACATCTTGATCTTGGCATCTTATATGATCTAGTTTTGGTGCATGAAAGCCTTTTGAATGTGATAGCATTAGAGATGACTGAAAGATTTTAAATGTTAATAGAGATTATGAGATAAGCGATGAGTTGGGAACCGAGATGATAACTGGTCAAGCAAGGAAAGAGCCTTCCATTGAGTAGGTTCGGATCCTACAGGCACAAAAAAAGAACATAAAAAGGTACCGAAATATACCTAGCAAAGATTCTCTGATAGCCAAATTAGTTTGAGAAGAGAATGGAAAAGTGGAGAAGAGTTCAAAGAGCATAGAGAAAGAGTCAGAGGATACTTTTTTTACTTCATAACAAGACTCGATGGTTAGTTGAGAGTACATGATGTGGTCCGATGCAAAGGTAAGTTTGCGAGCCCATACCTAGCGCCATGGGTTGCATTTATTACATAGTGTAGTTAGCCTTATAGGCTAAAAGATAATCATGCCCACTTTAACTCGGATATATGCCATCCTTTAGCCTTGGGATATGTGAAAGTAGTGTGGATGGTATTGACATGGGTGGTGGTGCCATGTTCCCCTCCAACTGCATTGAGGGATTTATTTTTGTTTTCATCACATACCTCCTACTCTAAGGTTAAAGCGGTTTACTCAAGTGAGGGAGTAGCTTTCTTATTCTCAAATGCTAGCCTATAGGAGTAGACACTTTAGAATGAGCTCGTGGGCCTCTTTATCATTTGACACTCAAATCTTTCATATTGCTTGTGGCCTTTTCTCTAAGTATTCATATTGTCTTTGTTGAGATCGAGCTCACGAAGTGCAAAAGCATTAAGTTTTTTGCTTTTAAAATGTTGACGATTAGTGGGATGAGAACTCAAACTTCTTTGAATATCATGCATGGTTATACTATAGCATCAGTACCTTCTTGATTCTTAGATGTTGTGTTTGTGCAGTAATTGCATGATATTTAATGTATCTGATGCATATATCACTTCTTGAAGTACTTATGTGGGCTTGATTTTTACGTGCCTTTACCACTTCTCATATGGTTATAACATGCTCATTGAGGCCATAATCTTGTTTGCATGGTTTGTCAATTACGATTGTTCGATCCCTTTCCTTTTTCCTAGAAATCATCAAACCATCTTCCTTTTCTCATTCGATTTCTTCTTCTTCCTTCGTGTCCTATCTGGTGCCTTAGGCTTTCTATTTCTTTTATTGGGGCATGGTTTCTCTAGGTACACTCTCATTTTCTTAGACATGGATCTCTATTGTTATTATTTTGAGGTTTTGGATAAGTTTTTCTCGATTTTCAATGAATGCTTTGCGTAAATTATGAGCCAATATAAGATTCCTCGAGAGGTTATTTATAGCACTGTTAGAGTAGAACAGCTTGTCAGCCTTCTTTCAATTATTTAAATATTTATGTGGATACATTGGCCTTAGATTTTCATTCATGGATTTCTTATGAGGGCTTACCGCAAGTTTAATATCTCATATCAAATTATTGTTAACAGCTGTTAAAAATGAACTTGATTGAAATACTTTTATGACTTAATGTACTCGGTTAAAAAAATAATAAATCAATTAAAAATTTTAAATAAATTTAAGTATTTCTGATATAATTATCTCTATACATCATAATAGAAAATAAAAGGTAGATTAGTATTCAATCTAAGGAATACACATGAATAATCCAAGTCCAATGGGCTAATTTGCATGTTCTCATTTTATAAAATTATAGATACCGTAACCATGGGTTTTGTATAGAATATTTACTTAATTATTATAAATCTCCATAATGAATCTAATTATAACGTAGATATTCATGTCAAGTATTTTAAATTTATGTATTATCCGTTCTGCACCAATCTTATATCATTTTGATGTAATTCCATGGGTATATATACATAGACATGTAAACTCGAAATAAAATTGTCCAAGAATTGCTTCGCCAAATATCATTTTGATGGGTAAGAATTATCTTCCAACGGAATTAATAATTAAGAGATATGCTATACAAAATTAATTATTATAAATAGAAGATGGCAGGCATATCCGATATCTTAACAATTTTGACGCTATACCATCTTCGCGGTATCTGCTGTTTCTTTCCCGTTCTAGAGCCTGTTTTAGTGGTAATGGGGTTTCACTGGGAGATATTTTAGTCGGCATGGTGGATATGAGCGAACGGGCTTCCGCTCTTATCTTACGCTTCCAATGTCTCCCTCCGCCCTCTTCTCCTCTTCTCTCGCCTCGTCAAGCCCTTGCCCTCCTCACCGTCCAAATAATCTCCTATCCCACTCCCCGAGCCCTCCTTTTTCCTCCTCCGCCAAGCCCCTCAACCCTCCTCCTCCTCCCCCTCTCAAGCTCAGCCCCCAAGAAATAACCCCCAGCCACCTGTCCTCGGAGAAACCCCCATGGCTGCCCGCCGGCGCGGTCAAGATGCCCACCGCCCCCTGGATGAGAGGCCCCCTCCTCCTCCCCGCCGACGAAGTCCTCGACCTCTCCAATCCCCGCAAGAAGAACAAGCCCCACGGCGGCGACGACGACGACGACCACCCCGCTCGGGACCACTCCCTCACCGACAAGGTCCGCGGCGGCAGAAGCCGGCAAGCCATGCTCGGCATCATCAGAAGCATCACTAAGCTCCGAGAAATCCATCCCGTGGAGGTAGAAGAGAATGCATTAGACGCAGCCGAGCCACCCGAGTTCAGCGTTCCTCTCGATATCGGCGACGATGAAGGGCGGCGGCGACCGGCCGGGAGAACACCGTGGGTTGGGGTGGAGAAGAAGCTTGTCTTTAGGAGGGAGAAGAAGGTGAGGCAGCCCACGGCTGCGGAGCTGACCCTTCCGGAGGATGTGCTGTTCGGACTGCGGGGCGACGCGAGGAAGATGAAGAACTGGGTGAAGGCGAAGAAGGCCGGCGTGACACAGGAGGTGGTGGATGAGATTCGGAAGACCTGGAGGAAGGGGGAGCTTGCGATGGTTAAGTTCGTCGAGCCGCTGCGGCGCAACATGGACAGAGCTCATGAGATTCTTGAGGTCAGTTGCTCGAGAATTTTCTTTTTGGAATTGTTTTCTCAGCCTCACTCTAATCTAGGGTTTGGATTTATCGTCATTGCCTTTGGTATTACATGCAATCCCAATGACATGGAAAGAAATTGCAATAAAATTCCTTCATCTATAAACATATATTCAGGCTGCAAAATGAACATCTTCATTTTGGATATGATCCATACAATTATACCTCAATCAGCTCGGTGATGCCCTGTAATTGTTTGTGCCTAGTGGTTTTTGGAAGTGATGTGGAGGGATCCAGTATCTGATCTCCCACAAATTTGCAAACTAATTTAGAGTTAAAATCTAAGCTTTTGTGTCTTGATCCATGCTTTTCGGGTCACTTGGTTGAAAATCAGCAAGTAGGAAATGACAATGCACTTTAGAAGCAACCGACAACTCCAGAATTTGAAGACAATCAATCAAATGTGTAAAGATGGAGACTCACCATGTGACTGTTGTTATTGTTTTATGTTCTACTCAAATTGTGGCATATTGAGTATATTTGTTACCATCTCTATCTTCTACTATAAATTTTGGCTTTGTTATTGTAGTGAAATTGTCTTCATGATCTCGCATGGTTCCAGTTAAATATCGCTGAGCACCTTTAAATTTAATTAGTTATCATCTTACACATTGGTTCTTATAATATTCCCCTAATTTGTTATGTATGCTAATACATGGTGGTGTTACTGTGAATATCATATGCATGGCTGCAGTTTGCTTTAGTTGGCAGGTACTATGATGTTATGAATATTACCTCAGTATTAAGAGGTGTGTTTTAAGCAGACTTAGCTCCTCACTGGTCATAATCTTTATATTCTGCTATTTCATATAGTTTGCTTTCTGTTTGTATATTGAGCAGACAAAGACTGGTGGCTTGGTTGTTTGGCGCAAAAGATATACCCTTGTTGTTTACAGAGGAAGTCACTATCCATTGGTTCCAGAAGCATCTCATAATTCAGCCATTACCATTGGAGGGGAAACATCTTCATCAAAGCTTAATTCTGGCATATCTGAAGATAGTGGTGCAATTTTGCCAACAAAGTCTGATGAAATCACAAACAGACCTGTCGTCCAGCAGGATGGAGACAGAGAGAATACTCATACATCCAGTATGGTTTGGGAGATACAAAATGCTGCTGAAGCAATCAAAGGAACACTTTATGAGAGGGAAGTTGACAGATTATTGGATGGGTTAGGTCCTCGTTTTATTGACTGGTGGTGGCAAAAGCCATTACCTGTAGATGCAGATCTGCTTCCAGAATATGTTCCCAATTTTAGGCCACCATTTAGGCTGTGTCCTCCTGGGATGAAAGGCAAGCTGACAGATGAGCAATTGACATACCTACGGATGCTTGCACGTCCTTTGCCTACACATTTTGCCCTTGGTAATTTTAGTTACACAAAATTAGCTTCTAGTTTCTTAGGATTTGAATATATGTTTTGCTGTAAAGACGCTACATGCTTATGGACATCAGCTCTGCAGCACAATGTCTGCTTCTGTGTGCATATTCGTTCAGTGATCTATCGATCTGTCTGAGTATACATAAAATCGCAAACAAAAAGAAAGGGAAGATTAGCTGTTTTACAATCTTAGAGTTCTAACTGTTTTGTCTTTTCTTAATTTGTGAAAGGTAAAAATACAAAACTTCAAGGCTTGGCTGCTGCTATTATAAAGCTTTGGGAGAAAAGTCTTATAGCTAAGATTGCAGTAAAAGTGGGACTTCCGAATATCAACAACCAGCAAATGTCATGTGAGCTCAAGGTCAGTTTTTTTTTTTGCTTATTTTCAATGTGAGAAATAGAAATAACCTGTCAAGTGGGTAAAATTTAGAATTCTTGGTTGAAACTGGAATATTATTTTGCATTTGTTGTTGCAAAAATATACTTTGTGCATGATGGTGTATGATGTTACATTAGGATTAGTTTTGCAATGAATTCTCACAAGATAACCAAGATCAAATTCTAATGTAATTCAAATATCATTATGCATACAAAATCGAACAAGATTTTGTGTTGTTATAATGAAATGCAGGAACCAATACCTCTTCTAGAGTTAATTTTTTTCCCTCTTTCATCTGTATAATAATGCCTTAAAAGTACATTCTGTATCTTTTCACACCTTTTTGAATTACATTTTACTTGAATTATTTAATCAACATTCTTCCTATGTGCTATACTTAGAATGCTGTAGAACATATGTTTGTGTTATGACCAACCTTCATGTTTGGAAGAGCAATCATATGAATAAAGATTGTTTTGATTTATACTTTGACTGTTGATTGATAATGTTCCCAAATTGTCAAAGGTCAATAAGATTCATCTTCCCTAAACTATATATACAATATATATATATATATACATACATGAACAAGCATGAACACAGACAGATGCACCATGTGCATGCACTCATGTTTGAATCCACACACATGCAAGTGTGGTATTGCACATGCACAAGCACACAAATGCACAAGAGCACATATGCATATGCATGCACAGATGCACACACAAGCATCCAAGACGATCCAAGCCCATGTGCAGACACATGTGAAAGAACACATGCTGATACAACCCCAAAGCGTTAGAGATGCAAGAAGATAGATGTAATTGAAATAACTTTCATATCTAGATAGATCTGAATATTCTCTTTGTAAACAACAAAAACAATGAGAAAAAGAGTAAAAGGAGGGAAAACATAAGAAAAGAGGGTTGAATAGAGGAGAAGAAAAGTTGAAAAGAGAAAATAGACGATACAAAGGGAAAGGATAAAACACCACTGTGGAGATACGTTCGATATAATAAATAGACGTATAAAATTTGTAACTGTTGATGGGCCCATATCTGTAGACACTCAAAACAATAGATAATCTAAAGCAATGTTTTCTCACCATAAAAGGATTCCCAACTTATATAGTGGATCCAGGGCTCTAATTTGCATAGCTAACTCAAAATATGTCCTAACTAACCTCAAACTCCATCATTATTAAAACTGCTCATTTTCCTAACAAAAGGATAATAAAAAAATCCCAAGAGTGATAAGATTTATATGCCATGGAACATTGCGCACAAAGTTATAGAAATCATTTCGAAACACAAAAATAATGACTTTAAACCTTCTCTAATGCAAACCTAGTCCTAGAGTCAGAATTGTAGACAAAATCTGCTTGATATATAAAATATGTTATTAGTAACAGGAATTGCTAGAATATATAAAGATAAAAGCATGGAAACTGAAATCATAATATAAATTTCTATGATTTAAGTCTTCAAATCCAAATTGCAGCTCAGCATGCATGGACAGATGCACAAATATGTTGACAGAAAGCCCCACTTACACATTACTGGAGCAGGAGTATGCATATTGCTCTAAGATTAAATCTACTGCTACATTATCAGGTTAGAACATCAAAGCATCCTGTTTTCCAAACTTAATTGCATGATGTTTCCTCCAAATGGTCTTGGAGCAACCCTCTGTTAAAATGTGAGAGATGTTATTCTGAACACCCTATTTATATTTAGAAACATCCAAGTTCTACTTATTACTTTCAAAACTATAAGAAATTGTTTGATAAACTTCAAAAGGATGCCAATGTTTTTCTTTAATATTTTTTTAGTATAAGTTGCAAATGTTGTTAAATTTATCAAAAGAGCTGTCCTAATGAGTAGATCTTCTTTCTCTGAAGCTTCTTCATGTTCTTGACAGTGAAGCTCATGAATGCAGCGTCTAACAGGAGGAGTTCTGATATTAAGAAACAAAGACTTTATCATCCTATATAGAGGCAAAGATTTTGTACCTGGTGGAGTTGCAAGTTCAATTGCTGAGAGAGAAGCTGAAGTCCGTGGCCAGCAGCTAAAGGAAGAAGTAGCTCGAGCAAATGCAATCAAATTGTTTTCTGATGTTGATGAATTCCTGCCCAGCACAAGCACTGTTGGAACTTATACAGAATTTCAAGACATTCAATCTAAATATACTGCCATAAACAGCAGGATTTCTGTGGAATTTGAAGCTCAGAGAGCAAAACTGGAGAAGGAAATTAGGAAGCAAGAGCGTGAACTTTTTATTGTATTATTCATCATTATCATAAATATTCTCAGAAGCTACTTGTAAATGGATCTACTGATGCAAATTTGGTTTTTTCCTGATCCACAGCTTAAGCGGAAGGTTGAGAAGTCTGAGAAGATGTTGGCCAAGCTTAATTCTTCATGGAGTCCCACAGAGCAGGCTGCAGATCAGGAACTTTTAACAGAAGAGGAAAAACAAACTTACCGAAACATAGGTCTAAAAATGGATGAATCGCTGTTGTTGGGTATGAAGCAAACCTGGAACCCAATTGCCTTAGTTATCTGTGTGGAACTGTTATTTCATTGACCAGTTCCTGCAATTTTTTCCTGCTGATGGATGTATTCATATATTTGTTTCTTTCTTCTTTCCCCTTTCAATATTTTGGAGTTATTGCGGTAAACTGTTCTTCTCCTGAACTTATCTGGAAATTATGATGTAAATATGGTCTTTTGTAAATTCCCTCTACAGGCAGGCGTGGTATCTATGATGGTGTAATTGGAAATATTCACCAGCACTGGAAGCATAAGGAAGTCGTAAAAGTAATTACAAAGCAGCAAGCTTCTCAACAAGCAAACTATACAGCACAGCTGCTGGAAATTGAGAGCGGTGGGATCGTGGTTGCAATAGAGAAGCTAAGAAGTCAATATGCCATAATTCTTTACCGTGGGAAGAACTATTGCCGTCCTTTAAAGCTTCTACCTGACAATCTCCTGACAAAAAGAGAAGCTTTACAGAGATCCATTGAAATTCAGCGACGAGGGGTAATAATCGATGCATTTATGTTTTTGTCTTTTTCATTGTTTATTGTTTTATCATTGACTCTAATGATTTTCTTCTCCTTTTTTGTTCAAGTCACTCAAATATTTTGCACGTCAGAGACAACAATCAATCTGGGCATTGAAACAGAGTGTGGTGCGTTTATTTCCATCTCCTTCCTACATCTAACTATGGTTGAAGTCTATATTATTGATTATAGCATTGGTTCAGTTAACATACTTAAGAAGACTATTTTATACTGCGGTCATTACTCTGCTTCCTTCTGGAAGTCTGAAAACATAACAGAAAAAATTAACTAATTTTTGTAATCTACTGATTTTGCAGAGAGATTTAAAGAAAAGAACCAAACAAATGAACAAAAGAGCCAAACAAATGATTTCTGGAGAACCCCAGGACCCAAATTAGAAGTTGAATCAAATCAGGACGGTCTCGGAAGTTCAGGCACTGGTATACTTGTTTGTTGGGGCAGAGTGGCAAACATTGCAGCAGGTTTCCATTTTTCACCATGATAAACTTAAGTCTGCAGGATGACTCTCATGTGGGTCATTCTTAGACCCCACTGCAACATTAGAAGGCTGATCGAGTAAATGCATTATATTATGTTCGTCAGCTCTGGAGAAAATATATACAAAGAAGAATTTGCACCAGTTGGTGTTTTCTGCTGAAGATTCACTCTTTCCATTCTGTCTCCTGTTTTTCCTCTATCTAGATTACAAATTTTGCGTTGCAACTAAAAATAATTGCATTTTTTTTTTCACTTGGTTTAATTCATTTCTATTTTTCAAATACTCTGGTTAAATGGCTAAGCTAATGATTCAAGTAACCAAGGCTTCACATGCGTAGTTGCTCTGTATGTGGTCATTTTCATTTATGCTTGGTAGAATGATCTGCTAGGATGCTTGTTGAGATAACATGAACTCTTACAAGTAGAGTTAGTAATTACGTTTTAGGATAATTTGGTGTTTAAGATGAACAAATCCCTTAAAATTTGGTATCTACTTACCAACTTTGGCATTTGGCAACCTCTTATTATTTTGATGATGATGATGAAAACAGATGAACAAATATCTTAAAATTTGGTATCTACTTACCACCTTAGGCATTTGGCAGCCTTTTATTATTTTGATAATGATGATGAAAACAGCTTGTATGGTAAGACAGATTGGGCAACCGGCCGGGCTGCTGATGGGTTCAGCGGAGCCTGACCTGCTTTAGCCTAGTCAGGCAGATCTCTCAACCCCGTTGTTAGGCCTAGGTCTGAATTTTGAACCATTTATAAAATCAGGTCAGCTTTGAATGATGTATTTTCCCATCTTGTTTTTGCCAAAAAGAGAGGTCAAATATTTGATGACTCAATCTAGTCCAGTGTTGTCTGATTCAACTAAAGCTTAAATTTCATCACTTTTTTTTTGTGTGGAATGAAATTTATAGTTTCTCTAGCACTATCAAGACTTTTATTTTGAAGGTTCGAGACAAAGTTGAGAATACAATACCTCTCCTAGCCTGCTTGAGTAGTTCAATGAGTACAATATTTTCCACGGGCTAACTTATATTGGCTAGCCATTGGATTGTGTTTGAACCCGAAATCTAGGTTTGATAATACTAGATGTTTTCTGCACCTGAATTTGTTATAGGCCTAGCAGTGACTACAATGCTAAAATTTACAGAAAAGATGGTCGAGTTGATTATGGCCGTGCTTGCATTTGCTTCTTTACGCTATGAGCAAATCTGTTATGCTGAAGATACCAGCGCTTGGCCATTTGAGGAAGACAGCAGCAACAGCAACATATCATGATACTGCAAAACAAATTGTCCATGATGCAAGGGTGATCCAATGCAATTATCATATAACTGATTCGTAGTGCCTGCATAGGAACTTTCTTTAAATTCCATTCAGTCATGGCTGCGAAGTTCCCCTTCTCCGCCTTGATGGCATGGTTTTGGGATTAGTAAACCAGGTAGTATAGAGGAATTGCTTGTGAGGTCCATCATGATTACAAATTAACCGAAGCTTCTGCCTCTCCCTCATCCATCTCAATAGTATCTTCATCTGCCTTTTGCTAGTCAACCCTCTCAAACCGACATCCTGAAATAAGTTTACAGACGCTAGTTAAAGAGTGCATCATTGGCTAGCCAAATTAAGTATTTCAAGACAATTCATATTAACTGTTAAAGGTCACACATGATGGTTATCATATTAACAGCATTTAAGTCAATCTCGTTCCAATATCAACACAACGCCTCTTTCTTTTTCCTTAATAATTTCACCACATCACTGCTGCCACTTACTACAAAAGATTGGAAGTAGGATTTGTGATACTCTCACTTCCTGAAAACGCTGTATCAGCTTGGAAACGCACTTCATATAAAACTTTTTTTTAACCCACCTTAGTCATCAAATCCTGATCCTACAGTTGTACCACTTTGATTACTAGGCTTAAGATACGAAGACCACTATATGGGGACAATTATCAAGCTTATTTCATTCTGAAAAGCAACAAGAACAGAGAGGAAAAGACAGACATAAATCATGCATAGGCAACAATAGGAATAAAAAGCAAATGAGAACGCAAATCAAACAGAATGGGTGGGAACAAAAATTACATGCATACTTTGATACATATCTACACACAGACAGATGCATGCATACACGTGCATGTGGGCAGGCGTGCACAGAGAGAGAGAGAGAGAGACTGCCCTTGATGCTTCAAAAGAATATTCCTTCTAATGCATCAAACTCTTGCATAGAAAGTATTCTTCTGCAATGTTTAAAGACCTGAAAACTGAAAGGATAACAAATTCCAAGGGAGAAAACATGCTGTTAATCATAATCTACACTACTAAAAATGCCTAAAGGCAAAAAAATAAAAAATTAAAAGGTTTGTCACAGAGAGTAGACATAAAATGGATGGCTCCATTTAATTAGGTTTTAAGGAGAAAAAAAATAATGATCCATAATCCAAATCATTATTCAATTTATAATCTCACAATTTCCTCATCTTTAATGATCTTTTTCACCATCAATGTTTTGTTTTAACTTTAGTCTTGCCTTTCTTCTTCTTGGCCCCTCAAGGCAGCTCAAAGTCACACTTCTTAATACAGCCTCCTCAAATCTATTTTGGGCATACCATCCCAACTCATGGGTCTCAAAAAATCTTCTTAAATTACTTAACTTATATGTAATTTCTAATCTTAATTTGTTTCAACACTCCTGCTTCAGTATTCTTCTCCCTGCAATACTCATCTAACATGCTTGGCCCTACTATTTTTTGTCCAAACATTTTGATCAATACAACATCACAAGCCTATTTGTTTCTGATAAAATACTTCTGTTAAGTAGCAAAGCAATATACCAACACCATGATGTTCATCTCCACTTCATGCATCCTATTAAACATATAAATCTTTGTTGGGTTTTCAATTCTTTGCATGAAATATAAAAAATACAACACAATCATACTTCTCAACTCACTTTTTCACATATGCTTCTTTTCTATTACACATCTACGGTTTCCTCATCATAAATTTTTTTTCATGTTCAACTTATTTTCCACCCCACTACCTAGCTGTAGAAGTATGCAAGTAACAAACGCCATACACCATGAATATCAACAAAATCATCTTAAACATGTATAAAAAGGATATTGACTGAGGGCTTATCTGTATTGTTGGCACAACATGACTAAAAATTTATTATCTTGCCACTAGTAATGCCTGCCACCCCTACCTCATACACATTTTAACTACTTTCAAATACCCTTCATGCATCAATTTCTTGCTTAAAGAAAAAGGCCGCTGAGTGCACAAGGTACATGCCATAGTGGAACTTGGAGAGGTTTAGATGTCCACAATCTTACCCTCACATATGGGTGGTTATTTCCATATTTCAAATCCATGACTTCCAATTATCACTCATTGCTACCAGTTTCTTCCTTGGAGCTCCTCGAATTATCACTCCTCGTATCCTACAATGTGCTTGTCAATGTCTTAAAAATGTGTCCTGCTTCTTCTTCTCCCTAAATCACCTTTATGAGTTTTGTAAGCAAGATGGCGATCCTTGCGATGGACCATCCTGGCATAAATTCAGATAAGTCAGAAAAAGACGTTGTAATTAGCTTATAATTTTAGGTCCATTATTACTCTACTATTATAAAATCACCATTAAACTAATAAATTTGGTCATTATACTTCAATCATTTAGAATTTTTATTATATGATATAATTTAATAAGCTACTTGAATAAATTAAGCTAGCTTCTCTTTCAATTTGTCAAACCATAAATTGCGTTTCATCTAGCTTCCACACTATTGTGGCTTCTTGAAACTGTCTCCATTTAAACTAACAAGATCAAGAGTTAAATGAGGGTAGGCAACCACACATGCAGCCTCCCTGATTATGATTCTCCTGATAAATTTATCCAAGCAAGGCCCTATCCAGCAACTCTTACCATTGTTCACCTAAATTTTATTAAACACACTATTGTTATGATTTGATCTATTTCTCCAATTCTCTATCCATTAGTCACTGTTGATCCAAATCTAACATATTGATCATTCAAAGCAGCACAACTAGCACTCATGTATTGATTTTTCATGAACTTCTCTAATAACCTTTAAAATATACTTTGGCATATGATCCCACATTGCATTTAGTGAAGTAATCAGAAGCCAAATTCCATATTTTGAAATTTTCTTGTACAAATGCTTATACAGTCCGTATGAATTCACCACTGAAACTGTAGGAATCTTATGATTCCCTCTTCATTTTGCATCAAGTATTCACAAGTGTTTGAGTCCACTAATATGTCTGGTAGGGCCATAAGTTTTTCTTACATCACCTTACCATTAATGCCCCCCCACTCCCCCAACTAAAAAAAAAAATCACAGGAGAAAATAATCAATGTACAATCTATTTGATCTACCTGAGACTGTTCCTACTATATGTAGTCGAGAAAGCTAAATTATATGCCATTACATATTAAAACATTTAACCTCTCATGTCTCTGTCTATTATATGTATTCACATGTTAGCATATTCTTATCATGAGTACTGCCGAAATTTGCTCTGATTAAGTGTTTCTTATCATTGTTTTGAGTTCATTGGTGGTTTTTGGCTAGAGCGTCAACAACCATTAAAATTAAATGATAATAGATTAGAAACCCTCAAGTCATTTTTTGGTGCAATTTTCTCAATAAGCATACTCATCAAATCTTTAGAATCTGTTTGCATGTTGGTCAAGTTATCCCCTGATATCTTGAACTGGGTGTTGTGATGAAGCAGAAAGAGGATGAAGTTTGTGCAAGAGGAAAAGGTTTTGGAGGAGTTTTGGAGCACGTTGTCCCTGATCTTTTTGGATAATAAATTCTAAAGGAATGGTGGTTTACATTATCTATGAAATCTAGGATTATGAATTCTTTAGCTCCCAAGGATTCCATGTATTATTCCTAAATGGGACTCAACAGACACATAAGTTATTGGAGGATAACTTATGCAAACATCCAAAAAGACCTAGTCTCTGTTTATTTCAGAATTTTAGCAGATCTGTTTCTTTCTCCCTTTTTTTTTTTAATTTTTTTGTGAGGTACTAACTTGCGAGATGATAAAAGGCGTGCCACATAACTTAGCATCATGAAACAAATACTGTTGATAAAATCCAACAAGAGCACTTGGCCATGTAAGAAACAGCCAACTAGCATGTGATGTGACTAGCAAACTCTAAAATATTAAACATGAATTGCTCTATCAGTTTCATCTGCTTTCTAAACGTGAAACCTACCAACGATCTTATTCTTCTCATGCTCATCTTGAAGATAACAGCTCTAGCTACATCCATAGGCATTGCGATTCTAATTCCTTGCCTCTTTGATTTTGGCACGGAATACTTTTCAGATTCTACTTCGTTTCTTACTCCTTGTAGCTTGCAAGCTACACATGCATTTTCCCAAATACATAGCATACATACCTCACATGGAGTATGTA
Organism: Metroxylon sagu; assembly: GCA_017589505.3. Lineage (NCBI taxonomy): Eukaryota > Viridiplantae > Streptophyta > Magnoliopsida > Arecales > Arecaceae > Metroxylon > Metroxylon sagu. Next base: position 772,789 of record JACVBY030000640.1, on the reverse strand, counting down.
GTGACAAAATCTAAAATATCAAACCCTCTCCGTCAAATCTTGAAGAATCCAACACCCTAAATCAGAAACAAGCATGCTTGTTTGTTTGGAACCCCAATTAATCACAAGTTCCATAGAATGCGTCGACATTATTAGAAAAGATTACTCAACAATATCTAAATTATATCCAACTCAAACTTGCTTCATGAAAAAAATTTACATTTGAAGGGATACGCCACAAGAGGGTCATGTTGGAATGAAATCAAGGATTCGAAAAGAAAAGGAAGTGTTAGGTAGGAGGAGCAGGAGGGGGAGAGAAGGAGACCTTGAGGTGTTCCCAGGTGTCAGCAATGGTGAGAGGGCCGTGCTCCTTCACGATGTCGAAGATGGTGCGGCTGATGGTCTGTACCTGTTCGGGCGGCATCCGTGGCTCGATAGGCTTCATCTTCGGTTTCGGCTTCTTCGCCATCCACCGGACTAGGGTTGCGAACATCTCCTCCCCCCAGCTTCTTTTTTTTTTTTTTTGAATCCTTCGTTCTTCTTTCCGATGCTGTTACGGTGGAGGTGGGTTGTGAGATGACCGCGAGCGACAGAGGGGAGGCGCTGCGGGCCGTTGGCGTTGCCGGGAGGAGTGCAAGCCAAGCCTCGCTCAAGCGCAGCGGGGGGCGAGGACTCGGGGCCTGGGTCGAGACAACTTGGTACCGGGGGGTTGGGAGAAGTGAGAGAGGTGAAAACTAGGGCTTGCTCCACCGGCCAGGCTAAGGAGCCAAATGTTCGAGATGGAAAGAGGGTTTACATGGTTATGATTTGTCCAATGAGATTTGAATACTGCGATTTACAGTGGCATAGACTAATTTTGGCGAAAATATACTCATTTTTTCTCCTCACACTTTCAATCGTTACAATGTGGTCACTCATGCTTTAATGTTATTGCATTCTTACATAAAAATGGTTAACGTGCCATTTTGATGCAAACACATAAACCTTCTATATAATAACATATCAATTATTTTATTAATTTTAATTAATTTTATGTAATAAAATATTAAAATATATTATTCTTAAAACATGATGAATTAACTGAAGCAATTGAAAATTTAAAAACCAAAATAAATCTTGAGTGAAAGTTTGAGAATTAAAAGTATATTTCACCATTAAATTTTTTTATCCTAATCCAAAAAAAATTATTGTATCACATTTTGTATAATCATCTATCACCTACTAATCCACTAAAGGTATATTTGGTATGAAGTGATCGAGAATCATCCATGATTAAAGCTATGGTGATGGAGTCACCAAATTTAATTACACTTATACAGTTGATCTCAATCATTATGTTACATGCATCATCAACTCATCCAGTGATCTTTATCCTACCTTCTTTGATGGATATTCAGGACATTATGAGGCAGTGATCCTACGATATATTGTTACGATAAAGTTGCCCTTCATGTCAATCCATCAAAACCCTTTTTTTCAAAGCTCTCATCTCTCCTATCTTTCTATTCTCTTTTGTCTCAACCCATCTAAACTTTAGCATTCATCGCAGATATCAATCAATCGATAATATAGTGTTCTCGATCTCCTTCCTCCTAAGCGACCATATGTCTATACCTCTCTCCATCTTCCTTCCCTATTGAGGCGCTACATAAGTTTTTTCTCCCTTTTTTTCATCTTTTGAACCATAGTGTTTCGGCAATGTTTCTTTCACAAGTATAGCATGCATTCTCACTGTTTAAAAAAAAGGCTTAACTCATATATTATTACTAGCCTGCATTCATATGAAAGTTTTATATTTTAGTGACCAATGACTTACGTTTTTATAGTTCTATCGCCCCAACTTATATCTGAATTCAACAATAATTTTTTTAAGGAACGATATTACCTTATGCTATCAATTAACCATAAATTTTTTTTCCTCTGTCTTTGAACAATACTTATGGGGAGAAATTAGGGTTGGTTTGGCCCTTTAATTTCCTACCTCACAAAAGTTCAATGCTTGAAATTTACTTTTTAGTTTGTTAATCTCTCCTCTCTTCTTCCTCTTATCATTAGTTTAGGTTATGCTGATCATTTTTTACTAATTTCTCTTGAAACTTGATTACATCTTACTAATCTTCTTTTCCTTTTTATATTTGTTTGAGTTGTGTATTTGTTAGATTGGTATGGATATTATGCAACTATGCTTTGTTGGAAATATTCTGTATTTGTGGGGTGATTTTTCTTTATTTTGAACTAGGATGATGATATTGTGATGTAACGATGCTTGAAATTTGGAGCGAGGATGGTGTCATTCCTATATTCTTATGATGGAATGCAGAAAACAGGGGAGGTGGTTAAATACCTTCACCATCCAACCTCTTTAACTTTTTTTTATATCCCTAAGAATAATTGTGGAGGAACCATCTATTAGATTTAGGTATGTTAGATACTTGGAAACGATGCTACATTCTAACTAGAACCTCCACCATGTGAAGGGGTGCAAGCAATGTACCATAGCTTAGGTCTCTACTTATTTATTTTGTAAGTTTATAACTACTGGAATGATCATTATATGTAGCATTAGGTAAAATCAAATCCTATGACTCCTTGATATTATATGTAGCATCTTGATTGAGAGTATTGAAGGTTGGGACTCTCTTTGCCCTCATCAAAATGGTGTACTCTGTTTTGCTACCCTTGCTTCCGATGATTTATTAATTCATTATGCTCTTCTACTTTTGATTCCATGACAGGAGGTGTTGTACCAATACAAGCATCTTTCCACTATGTATATCAATTAATATGTCATGTGATCTATTTTTTCCTTTTAAAACTCAAGGTAATCCATGAACAGTCCAACAAAAATTAAATAGGAAAAAGTAAAAGATAAAAAAAAAAAAAACCTACTTCCACATTATGGAATATCTCCTTTTTTTTTTTTTTTACATGTTCCCATTATTGCTGTCAACTTTCAAAAATTTAGTACATTTTGCATCAAAACACTGGCATTGGTGTATTAACTATCTATGCTAAGTGATTTAAACTTATAAGTTGAAAGGGTCTATTTGGATTTTAAAGGAGAAGAAAGAGAAGGATGAGAAAAGAAAGGAGGAAAGAAGAGGACCTCAGGTTATTGCCTTTTTTTTATTTGAAAAGAAAAAAAAAAAAAAAATTTATTTTATTTATTTAAATAAAAAATTATATTTATAAAATCACAATATATTCTTTATTATGAAGCTACAAATATACTTTTTAACATTAAAAAATTAAAAATAAAATTAAAAAAATAAAATAAAAATTAGAAAGTCAGTCTTTTTTTTTTTTTTTTTTTCTACTCCATTCTTTCCTCCTCCCTCTCGCTCCCATTAACCTCCATCTAAACAGACGCAATTGCATTAGGTTTCTAGAATCTGCTCTGTTACGTGATAGATAATATTGTTTTTCTTTTCCACCCAAAATACTGTGGCATCCGTCGAGTCTGCCTGGAATGTCGCGAGCGTAATCCTGGATGTGCAAAGAGTCAAAGACAGCTGTTGATCCAATCGGCCCAGTCAAACAGACAGCATCCCGTCTATCACAACAGAGGATTCTGAATACAGCTAAATTCGCTGTCCTTTTTCCTTTCTGTTTCAGGGGACGGCTCAATTCACATTCTGGAATGAGAACAGGTGGAGGCATTTTTCATTTGACACAAGCTTCCCCAGGGGAAAATTAAGCATGATGCGGGAAATAGAATGTAATGAACATCATTTTACTAACGTAATTTTTCTGTCACAAATCACAATATTTTCATCCCTGCTATAAAGGAGAACAAAATCATAATAAAATAATATTAAGTAAATACAATACATATAAAGAAGAAAAGTTAGTCCCAGGCCTCTTAACAAATGACAAGAATGCTCATTGCCAATACATGTAACTTGCCAGGTAGTATAGCAATTTGTGAAGGAAAATCAACTTCAAATAACATAAATCATCACTCAAATCATGTTCCTTCTGCAGATATTACATACATGGGTGCCTCATTCATCCTCAAAGTCAAATAATCACGCAGCCCACAAAAATTGGCAGCAAATTAAATTCAAAGAAGCAAATAATTGAATGGGGATAATGGGAGAGGGAAAGAGGTAAGCTATAGCACTTTTACTCCACTAGGGCGTTTTCCTTCCATCGCATCCTTTTTGTTGCGGCAATCAGCACATAGGAAGGGGCCTTCCCATGGCTTTGAGCTGGTAGAGAAGATGGAACCGGCATGGACAGAGATTCCCTCGCTTGGAGCAAGGTCAACCTGGCAGATAGCACATGTGAACAGGCCCGATGTTGCTTGCCTAGCTGATGAGTCATTCCCTAGCCTGAAATTTGAAGAGAAATAAAATACCTCCAACATCAAGAAGAATGGCATGCAATGGATAGTTGATTGTGCAATGAAATCAGCTTAATATCTGTAATTTGAAAAAAAAAAAAAAAAAACACCTCGCTTTAAAGTAAAACCAGCTCCAAAATACCCTCAGGCAACCAGTCGGGATGCCCCATAAAATATTCAATGTTAAGCAGCCTTCTAATAGGAAAATGACTTATACATTAACCAGATCAAGATGAAATATTGATTAAATGCACTTCCAATATGTTGCTGAACATTACTGGGCTGATTACACCTCAACAAGCAGTCACAACAAGACAGTAGAAAAAGAATGATGTCTAATGCATCAAGCATTGTGATATTGACAAATGAAAAAGGTCTCAGACCATGTGAAACAACTATAACAAGAAGAAACATGTCTGTATGGATCACGTTGTACAATGAAACATGGCTGGAAGTTTCAGCTGAAAAATCCAAAACCAAAACTGAAACTTTCAGTTTTCAGCCACAAGCAATCCAAAATAAGCACAATTTTCCAGAGTTTTGTTCCTGCGGAGACATGTTGATGATCCAACCTTATTTTATATATGGGCAATCTATGTTAATCTGTAATTTCTTTATATGTTCCAACTTTGAGAAGCATTTCCTTCTGATTAAGTTCAAAATTGCCAAGTTCTATGAAAATTCAGAACTGTTGTGCTATTGGATTCCAAAGAAACTTGGCTATGCAAATAATTTCACAGACTTGCAAGCCCAGAGCACAATTGATTTATTAATTTCATGCATTAATTTGTCACAAAACAAAAATGATTTATTACACCCTTAAATCCTAATTGATGTGGTACTTGACAAATCACTTTTTTACATCTAAAAAATGTTAAGTGCACGCATATTTATATTTATCTCATGTACATTAATACATATATTGTTTCAGCAGAAAACCACCAAAACAATGTACTCTAGGGTCCTAAACAATACGGTATACCTTAAATTGATTTTCTCTTACCCCAAATTTTCTCTTAATTTTTATCTTTTTTAAAAATGTTAGTTTTGGGTTGAAATCACCAAAAGTAGAGATTGATTGCCAACCACCCTATCATTTGACCCATCAGAAACCAGACTGAAACAGAGTTTTTAAACCTTGGATACAAGATAACATAAACCTTCTAATTTCAGTGAAAGAACTTATATTCTTTGCACTCTTAAGCATTTATGAGCTTTCTAATTCTTGCCGGTCATTTTATAGCATATATCTATCTAAATAATTTTAGACTCAACTAATTCAAGATACATTTTTGCTTCGGCTATATTGAAACATAAATTTCAATGAACTTCTAGACAGACTATTCATTATCTTTTAGTATGAATTGTCAAATTTCAAGCTATACTCATCAGCACTGGTGTTTCCGCTAAATTACAATTTCTAGGATCTTTGATTCTCTGGCATCACATAACAAAATTGTTGTGATTTTATCATAAAGGACAAGTGCAAAATGTCAAGAATGATATGCACATAAATCATACGTACATACTTTTACTAACCTGGTTGTTACGATAGTGCCATATGAGGTGACTTTATATTGGTTGAGAATAAAAAGCAACAAGATAATAATTTGACAAATATATAGACCAACAGAAAACAGTGAGAACAGAAAACCATTAAAAAAATATATAGACCAACAGAAAGGCAGTGACAAATATATAGACCAACAGAGAAATGGTGAGAACTGAAAAACCATAAGAAAAAGAGATTCCAAAAATAAAATCTTTTCTAGTCTTGCACCAAAGCCTGCCTTGAAGTTCTTGCCCTCATGAATTTGTTATGATCAAGGTTTGAAGTTTTGGCCAACATGGATCTGTTTCAGTCAAGACTGAGCCAAAACCACTGGTTTAGTTTATGGTTTTGGACAGTTTCAGTCAGTTGCAGCCAAAACTAACTGGTTTCAGTCAGGTTTAATCGGTTTCAACTTTCAATTAAAACTGACTCAGTACAACCAAAAAACTTCTTATATTTTTGTATTTAAAATCCTTATCTCTTGTCTATCAATGTTGTACACTACTTCTCGGACTTGATTCTATCTTGGATTGTTACAAAACCTTCACTTCCTTGATATTTTTAAACTTCACTAATAAAGGTTAAATGTGATTACTGATTCCTTTGTTCTGATTAATGGTTGAATAATTGTGTGGACTTTGCTCAGTTTACCAGAATCACCATTGATTGCTGCGGTTTTCCTGATTCTAAATCTACCAGATATGCAATTGCAATCGTAAACTTGATTGAGCCTATTTGCAGCTGTGTGCGTTTTTTACATGGATTATTCAAAATTACTCTGGGTAGAACAGAGTATACCAAAGTTTAATTAATATAAAAGGTGCATTGGCATATCTCCAGCTTTAAAACAAAAGGTGCAATGGGACAGCAATAAGTTGGCAATTTCAGCAAAACATAGTCAATTGGCATTGGCCTTTAGCACCTTTGGCCCCTTAATGGGACAAAGCCTCCCTGAAGACTACTGCTATTAGTATCAATTCCACATGAAATAAATAATTCATCAGATGAGTTTCAATATGTACATATAAGACCAACAGAACGAAAAAAAGAGGGTTTTTTACATCAATATAAAATTCTCCAGCTACATGCATCAAATTAAATGGTATAAGCAACCTTGAACTATGTGAAGGATAGTCTCAAATTCAGCATGTCTGCAAGTTCCTTAATAAAAGCTATAACCAGAAGCCCCTTTAAAAAATCATGGCAAGAAGTGTTTGTACATATTAAAAATAGTGCAAAGCAAGTGAAGTCAGGCGTTAGAAATGAAACAAAAAAGCTACTGTATCTGGTTATGGAAACCAAGAAATGGGGGAAAAAAATGAAAGGGAGGAAAAAGCACTGATGCCTATCTATGTTATCAGAATCTGGTATGTACATAAAAACCTAAACAAGGAGGAATATGAATTTATCAGTCCTAGTGCTGAACTTATTTTTCCCTCTAACAAGTAGCATCAGAATGAAAAGGGAGAAAAGTTGCACTAATTATGAAATTTACAAGAACCCCAAAAGCATATTGTCATCTAAGAATGGAGAAGACTTATGATAACACTGACCTTTCTTCGAGCATTGCTGAACCTTCTTCAAACAATTCTTCTACAAATCCCACAGCAGACAATTTCTTTGCCAGCTTACTAGCAGAATCCTTTGACCTTTTCCTGAAAATGATAGACTTAAGTTTGCTCATCTTTTTTGGTGGGGATGGAGGTGGTGCTGAATGATCAGGAGGAATTATGTCAACAATGATGCAGGTCGTGTCATCTTTCAGCCCCCTTGTTCTCAGAGCTTCCTGAAAGTTCATCAGTCAAATGCGATGAGGATGCTTTACCATACAATTAGCTGGATTATCATATCTATGCCATCAAAAGCAATCAAATCCAACACTGGTGCGTCAATGAAACATCATAAAATGTATTGCCTGAAAACTGAACCAGGAGTCCAGAACAGTGACACAGCTTGCAAATAATAAAAATTTGAAAGGTCCACTAAAAGTATTTATTCACCTTCACAACTTGTCTGGCAGCAAGTTCAGCTGGCAAACCACGGCAGGACTTCGCAGCCATCTCAGAGGGTAGGGCATCCCAAATGCCATCTGAAGCAATTATAAGTCTTCCCCCAGCATTAGATAGCTGGTGTACCAATAAAGAACATTAAGAGAAAAAAGAAAAATGAAGAATATTAGGACAGATGGAGGTAAATTATCAAGGTCCTCAAAGAACAAAGATTAATCCTTAGAAAAAAAGGGCAATACCTTCACTTGTTTGACATAAGGTACTGGAACAATAAATTCTCCAACATCCATATCTCCAATAGACCTTGATAGGCATAGACCCCCTGGCCAACATCGGAGGGGACCTATCTGAAATGAAGGCAAGAAATCCATGAACCTTTTTCATCTAATATCACAGAAAATGACCTAACATGTATTTGTCATTCATGATAGTTTAGGATGTAATCGCACCTCAGCACCGCCCACAATGCTGAGCCTTCCTACTTCACCTCCACTAGCCGTCACACGTTCCCTCCTGCACATCACTGGATAATGTTAGCAGAAACCGGAGAGACTTAAAGCAGAATAACCTAGATGACAGAAGACCAGGTACCCACTCTTCGACATTTTCTTCTAGCCTGTGATCCACGGTCAATAGAGAAACCACTCCGCCCTGAGCATCTAAAATGCAACGAGAGTCTCCAACTGAAGCAACAGTGATGGTCCATCCATCAATTATCACAAATGTGACAGTGGTGCCAGAAGTTTGTCCTGGTAAATACCATGCACCAATTGCCCCCATATTAGTTCATTCCGATATGGTCCAAATCTTCAACAGAACAATATCATGAAGAAGGGGAGAAAAAGAAGGGGGCATGCCTCTGCTCTGGAATTCTTTGTCAGTCTTGACAAACCCAGCAACCAGCGCGCGAGGCAGAGCTTGAAGCCACTCTTCCCGGCTAAGCCCACGCGGCATCGCACTCAGTACATGATTCAATAGATTATCCCTTGAATATATCGCCGCAGCATTTCCATTGTGGCCGTCGAAGACCTGAGAAAAATTCACCTTAGTTCACCAAATAATTGTTCTTATCACAATCTGCATGGCATTAATGGCAACAAATTTAGATAGACTTGGCTTACTAATATCATAATTCTTAGAAGCAAAGAGGTTTCTAGAGGTTAAAAAAAAAATAAAAAAAAATTAAAAAAAATAAAAAAAAAAAGAAAGAAGAAGGAGAAGAAGAGAGAGAGCCTTTGCAACTCCCAGATCAGGCTGCTAACTACTATCATCTAAGAAAATCCTTCATCCGGAGGTCTGTTAGATCTCAATGCGTTCGCTTCCCTTTGTATAATAGTTCGATGAAAATTAAATTTTACCAAACTCGGCACCCTTTCCAGAAAATGTGACCGAATAACTTAGCAGAAGGTCAGGATAGAAGTAAAATCCAAAAAGCAAGCAACTGAAAAGATCAAAACGACGGCGAATTCACTCATCGAAAGGCCATAAAAAAAACCATCAGAATCGCGCGAGAATGCTGGAAAAGAGCAGATCAAAGAAGAAAGCTCACGGCGAAGACGGAGAAGGTGGACGAGGGGTTTCCGGGAAGGCGGTGGCAGTCGGTCTTCATGAGGAAGTAGTCCTCCCCTTTCTTGGACTGGGCGGCGCAGCCGTACCGGACGAACGGCCTCTCCATCTTCTCGCTCTTCAGCTCCCGGCTGATCAGCGCCGCCAGCGGCACCAGATCGTGCTGCTGGTGGTGGTGGCGCCGCCTCCCCCCCTCCGCCGCCATCTCTTCCCTCGCCTCGAGATTCACGCCCTCCGACCTCTCATTCCCACCGACCGAGGCCTCAGATCTGGCACAAGAAAGCGATAGTGTCGACGCCAAGAAGAGGAGATGGAATCAACGCGGAGACGCGGTTTGCAGCTAACCGGGACGCGAACTGTACCACGCTCCTCCCCGATATTCTACGAGGCCAGCCACCAATCCGCCATTAAAGAAATGGGCGGCCCCGAGCGGCAAAAATAAATAAATAAATAAATAATAAAAGCAAGCTCTTATTTCCCATTTAAAACTTTAAGCTGGAAGCTATAACTTTTTCGAAGATTAGAAGTAAAGGAGATCTTTGTGACTGTATATATACTAATTAAGTATTGTTTAATGATGATGAAAATATAATAATGATAAGATTATGAAATACAAAGGAGGAGTAGTTGAAAAGTAGCTGTACCCAGAAAAGAACCGCCTTTGTTTCGTTTTTTTTTTATTCTCCAACTCCTTTCTTGCCCTTTAGACGTCTTTTTCGTTGGAAGGAAGACGAACGCAGTATAAGGCCACGGTACGTAGGAGAGGGAGGGAGGTAAGCCAGTCCTCGCTCCGCATTTTTATTTATATATATTTAAGATTAGCCGAAATTAGAATAAAGGATATTTATCAGGTGTGGAAAATATAAGATTACAAGCCTAAAATCGATACATGATTAAAAAAATATATAAACAAACAATTAATTAAATTTTGTGAAGAATAACTTGTTGTACAATCATATTCAAACCTACAATGGACAACCAAGCATTTTATTCAAAATAATATAGTATATTAAATATCAAAGTTTTTGGATTGCATTGTAATGAATCAAAAGAATGCAATTTTTATCTAAAGAAAATGAAATAAAGGTATAAAAATTAATTAATTAATAAAAACTGTGAATTTAATTAATTAACAATGTCAATTATACGTTGAAATACTATCAATAAAAATTCTTGCTGGAAAAAAGAATTGTTAAATTACCCAAATGCTTTAATTGTTCTAGTGACTTTGTAGTACGTTTTTTGTTTTGGAATTATGAAAGATTATTTGATTATATAGTAAAAGTATGACATAATTTTGTCTGATTTTCTAAAATTTTGATGGATATATATTACAAATTATTAGGAGATTTGATAAGAATATTGAGGATTCTTGCTATGAAGATTGGAAATTAAAGATTTGATATCAGCAAAGTTAAAATTTTAAATTAACGATAGTGCACCAACAGTCAGACGTATTTTTTATGGTTTGAAATTTGGAGCAGTGCTACCAAGCCAAATTACATGGAAGAATGAAAGCGACTCCCACTAAGAAAGAAGAGTAGAGAACCATATAAATTTAGTACCACCTAACTTGATAAATCGAAAGCAAATAATAAATTGGCATTGTTTGACAGATACTAGAAATTCATGCAACATTTATTCACTGAATTTCTACATTAACTCCTACATCAGATGCGGTTCCGTATCAAAAAATGTAAATAAACAAAATTTAGTTTTTCTTTGGAGACTTTGATTTATGATGGGAAGAAAGCCTTGCTTGTCTAACTAATGTAGCCATCACACTGTGCCCCAACTGAGAAATTACTGAAATGCAGATACCCCATAAATGATTTGCATAGCTATGCATCATGACCGTCCACATCAGATCAGAAGGTTCCAGACCGTACACAGGGGGCTCGGCGGGAATAAAGGGGCACCGATCCCCGGCTGGAGGATATAGCTGCCTCCTGCCAGTGGGGGAGATGTTTATATTTGCTGCAAAGGATTTGGTATTGGATCAGATGATGCATTGATGTGGAAGAAGTGGAATGTTCTCTGGTTGGGGTTCAGATGGCCTAATCCACCACTTTGCTTTGGACCTTGGGAAAGGGAAATTTGGAAAAGAAAAAGAGCAGGAACCACCAGACAACCAAAAAGCACGGCCCTGGAACAACCATACAGCTTACATCAGTTACATGTCCCTGATTGGTCTTAAGCCCTAACCCAAACCGGACCCACATTGACTCACATGACTTGTGGCACAAGCTTTTCGGTGCCATGTGATTCACTTGGCTCGATGGTTCTCCCAATTATTGTTGCATGATGTATGTATGAAGTAAGCTTTTATGGATCACAAAGCTATATTCTTGTTTCATGTTTTTGTTGTTTTTGTTTCCTTCTCTTTTTTTTTTCAAAATTTAATTCTTTATTTTAAACTTTTTATGAAATCTTCGTATCTATCTAAACTACAAGCCAAGTCCGGCCGTAGTTTTTATGGAATGGCTAAATTTTTCACAAAGATTCGGCGGTCAAAGACTATAATCCTGCACTAAGCTTGCAGCAATGCTCTCCAAATCCTGCAACGCCCGTAGAGATTATTATGTCATCAACTGATCCCAGTAGCATTTCTCAAGCTTATCGGTCGACCACCACCAACGAATTCTGTCGTGCAAAAGAACCATCTGACCCAAGTCTGCGGGAAGATTTTCTCAGTTAGGTGAGCAACCAATAACATCCATGCAGAGGGGGAGGTCCTCAGCAATTAATTAGGTCCAACATGCTGTGAATGGTTTATGTCAAAACGAAGGTTCGTGAACGCTTTATCATATTAGATGATTGTCTCTTTATACATAATGAAGAACAAAAATCCACATCCAAAAAGCTTTCAAACTTCTACGCAGGCAGTAAGCTTGCCCTCATTTGATGCACCATCCAAGTAGGATTCAAAGCGGAGGCTACTTTGGAAAGCTATGAAGATGAGCACCACCATCCCACAAAGACGTCAAGTAGTTCTTTTTTTTTTTTTTGGGGGGGGGGGTGCAAATCTTCACTGTCTGCTGCTCCAGTTGTCATATCAAGTACAAGAACATTTATGTTATTGTCAAAATATTAACTTACAAAATCATTTTGCTGACAGAAACTTAGAGAAACAAATTAGTTTTAGGAATATTATTGGTGTCAAAAAATAGATTCTGAAATTTGCAAAATACTTGACTGCCTCTGGGAATCTCCTAAATGTTAGAAAGAATGGAATCGTCAATCACATTTTCTTGGGAAAAATCATTATAATCTTATGCTCCTTTCTGTATACCTGCATATTCCAGCCAGGTTGGAAGGAAAATTATTAACAGTCTGCCTGGATGACACGGTTTGGCAAGTAAGCATTTCATCTATTGGGTTTGAGATGACCAAAAAGTTGTCCAATTCTCTTCTGCATTATTGCTCTCCCTCTCACAACCATTGTGACTTTTAAGACTTCTGGTGAATTTTTGAGTGCTTCAGCTCAGGTTGGGAACACTTGATGTAAAAATCTTTGAATCATCTCATAACTCGTGAAGGTAATGACAGCGGTAGGGGTAGTTCTTAGCAAGTTTGTGGCGCAGCCCCGGTAGAAGCCAGGGATGCCATCCTTTTGAAATACTTTCTTAATGCAGTCCACCACACCTGTGTATTGGTTAGCAGGATCACGTGCTTGGCCTTGTTCTTGCAGCCTGGACCTTACTACCTGTTGAAGAAAATAGTAAATTTCAAGAAACTAACTTAAATGACATACATCATAATCTGTAAAAGTCTCTCCAACAAGGTTTTCATCTTGACAAAAAAATTCTTGTATAGGAGAATATCAGTTCTTAATCTTTTTATCCGAGAAGAGACTGTTTAAACCATCTATTTCATAGGCATATCCTGAATTGGCATTGTGGAGATCGAGCATCATATTTTCCCTCTTCCACAAGTTACCACGCTAGAAGCTACCGAACTCTAGTCATTCAGCCATGACCAATTAAAGATGCTCTGAACTTGGAACCATACTGAGGAGACTCTAAATAAGCACACATTTTAGTCGTAAATTCTGCAAGTAATCTGTGCGCATCTACCAGATGTCAGGCATACCTCATGAGGATATGTCATGATAGAGGCAACTATTTTTGATAGTGAAGAAGCAATGGCAACACTTCCAGGGCTGAGCTTATCCACGGTGGTACCATCTGGGAAACTATAACAAGTCAACAGCCAAAAATAAAATTTATAAAAAAAAACAAAGAGAAAGGTGGAATGGGCATAAAGGCGGTCTAAAATTTTGTAATCCCAAAGATCACTCTACCCCTTCTGGCCAAGTAATACTTGATCCTTTCATATGTTGGAAATTGAATGGCAACATGACTAACCCCTGCTAAAGAAGGAAGGAGGCCACTGTGCACCATATGAAAAGGGAAAGCACATAATTAGAGGGTCAAATTAAACAAAATAATTTGTATGATCTATATTCACGGATTAGATGAAGTATAAGAAATCAACTGACCTGTATAATCCTTGGACACCCTCTTCATGCACAATCCTTCTTAAAGCAGACAACATGCTTCTGTAAGGCACCACTTCAGGCCTCATTCCTTGTGTCTGTCAGCAAAAACAACAAAGACCAGTTAAATAAAGCAAAAGAATTTTTCTACACTTCCAAACAATTGTTTCAATTTCTTTGCATTATATGTGAATAAGAAGGTGTTTGTAAAAAACAAAGACCATTAAAATGGATCAATGACCATGACAGATATAATTATAAGACTAATCCAACAATCAACCAACAAGATGCATAAAAAATAACCAGCAGGTCACGTGGCACGTAAAATGCAACCAAATTACTTTCTCCATTAGCTCCAATTGTAGGTTCCTCCAAAAGGACAAGCATTATAGCTTAATCCAAATCTTCTTTAGTCACTGTCCCTTTTTGTTCAAAGCCATTGGAAAAGGGGAACGTGGAATCTCCACGGATGACAAGAATCTTTCTAATTCCTAGAGAAATCATAGGTCACTGTAATAAAACTCATAGACAAATATACATATTTGAATCCTGAAAGATGAGTTGAACAACCCTAAACCATTCGATGCATAAAATATAAATCATAGACAGGATAGGTCTCCTGATTAAACCTCCTAGAAAACTATAAAAGGACTTCCTGACTAAATTAATTTCAGTAGCAATTCTTAAGAGTAAGACCTATAAAAATCGATGAACACAACTTATAGGTGATTACATGACACATATTGGGCCTCCATAGACCCTATGATAGTGGGAGACTCATGCACTAGACTGCCCTATGTGATTGCTTTGGTATCTTATTCCATAATATAAGTGAGTTAGATTCAATCACTGTCAAGTTTTTTCTCCATTACCACTTCCAATTTCTCTAGCTACGAACTCATCCTTACAAGTCATGAATCAGCACTAATCACATTCTGATAATTTGCTTGTTAGGGTTCTCTCTAATGTGATACAATAGATGGATAATTAGATGACTTCATTGTCACTGTAGTATAAATTGAAATGGGGAAAAAAAATAGAAAGAAGAAACTAAAAGGAAGAGGCCAGAATGGAGGAATCCACCCTAAGGAGGAGAAACAATATGACTCCATCAAAAGAAAAGAAAAGAAAAACATGGCACATTATTACTACATCAAATTATTGGATGTCATCATCAACTTTTATAGAACCTATGTTAAAAGACTGATAATAATTATATATTCCTACTTACATATTACAAACCAACACTACCCCTTGTAGATTTGACATTTAAAAAAGCTGAAACAACTCTAACTTGCAGAATCTTAAAATGCTATTTATTCAACTAATTATACGGGTGGGATTGTTGAGGAAGTTAGCATTCATAAGTCAAACTTATTAGGGAAATTTTTATGGGACCTCTGTCAATATTAACTTTGAAGCAGAATAAACTAGAGAGCACCTAACAAGTGACGTCATATGCATCTCAAATGACTCAGCAGGACTAGGGTTCCACAAGCACATTTCGGTCTAAATTTTTAGGACTATAACCAATGAAGTAGCTACACTAATCCATGCAAAAATTATACGTTGAAGTTCTTGATGAATTTTAACAGGCCAGTTGTGTTAAAACTCTAATAGTAAATTGAATTAGGAAAATTACATGATTGTCTCCATTATACAGTTGCCTGTATTTGGATGATTATGATGAATGTTACAAATTGTGCAATGACACGTGATTAAAATCCGGTCTTACATGGGGGAACCATATCATTTCTTCTTCTCAAGGAAGACTGTCCAATCTTAATCCTCTTTTTTATTTTCATTGTTCCTTTTTTATTCAATTTTCTTAACCTCTTCATTTTCTTTTTTTATATTCAGGTAGAAAATCAGATCAAATACAAATAGTCCAATTCTAATCCACATTAATTGTGGCATCATGCTCCAAAGCTATCATTCCTCACATGCACCAGCAATAATGGCAACAAATATAAAAGGACTCATTTGGATGAGTAAAATGAGTTTTTTTTTCTTTTTTTTATTCTGGCACATAGAAGACTGATTAAATCCAAGAATTATGTTTGATCTAAACAGATCAGTTTTGATCCAGACTCAGTCTAATCAACCACAGGTTCTTGGGCTTTGCCAATTTTGGCAGAAATTGACAACAGTGACTTATTATGAGTGTCATTATTTGGCCTTTTGGCATCACTAGGGTAATTTTTTAATCTCTTGCAGCATATTTCTTAGTATAACAAGACATTCATCAATATCTTTAAAAAAGATTTCGAATCAAGTAGTAGCATTCTACATTTATGTGAATTTTAGGTCCTATTTATTATTTTCTAAACGTTATTCATAAGTATATCTAATAAGATAGACTAATATAAGTAGATAAAGCAGAAGACCGATGTGTTCTACTTGCCAATTAATCAAAAATATTGCAGAGCAAAATGAAAAAGATAATAAAACTGTAACTCTACATAAAGTGGAATACTCAGAATGTTTAAGTATGTGACTAAAATGAATCTCCTTTATTCAAGATTCAAACTACCAATCATCTACGAGTGTTGTTGCCTAATGGTTAGTAAATTGCAAGGAATTGGGAATTCAATTCCAAGAAATTTTAGAAAGTAGACTATTTTTAGTTGCAAGAGACTTTTGGAGGTTTTTGAGAGATTTTTTGAGGGGAAAGAAGAGAAAAAAGACTACAAAGAGTAGATTTGAACCACCCAACCCACAAAATAGTGAATTTCTTATATTTAGCTGGTTTTGTGAAATATGAGATCAAATCTTGTTTAGTTATTTTATTTCAAGTTCATATTCATAAGCAGTTTGCGCTCATAGAATTTACTTTATTACATGGGTAGATTATTAGGTTGCCATCAAAAAATTGATAACATGTTACAATGATGCATAGCATGATTTGTTAACACTTTCCTGATTGTAATATAATTTAATTTCTTTAGTAATTTCACACTATTAGCCTGAAAACATTGGAAGCATACATACAATGATTCCAAGTAGCATAAATTACTCAGGGAATTGGTCATATATGTTTTTTTGGCTTGCTCTATTTTACAATATTTACCTCATTTTTCTTACTTATCTCTGATATTTTAACGAAAACTGCTGAAATTGGAACTTGATAGGCTTGATGGAAACTGCAACCAAAACTAAGATTCTGAACTTTGGCTAAATGATGTACATGATCCACATTTTGTTGGCATCAATAATTGCCCTCGATTATGCATCAAGAATTACTCATCTAATCTTGATGATCTTTATGTCCACAATATGCGATAGCATTTCCATCAAATACTTTAGGAAAAAGAGTGCAGAATCAAGGGGGAAGAAACCATATATGTATTGCTTGTTCAAAACACAAAATTTAAACAAGAGAATGACATTGGTGGTCAATCTCACAACACCATCTCCTTTTCTATGAGGTGCAGTTGTTTTCTTTATCCCTTACACCAAGAACATCACAAAGTCAAGTCTATTCCTACACAGGAGCAGCTCTAAAGGTCAGAAAAGCAAAGGGGTATGCAACACAGAGTCTCCTCTCCCATTTCTAAAGAGATTTTTGTCATAGTTGACATCACAGATGAGGACGTGAAAAAGCATATATGGGGCCAGTTGGTGGACCCTCTCTAAGTCTAGCCAGGCGCCTAGGGATACAAAGCCTCCAAGGCTTCAATTAATGCATGCCTATGCTTATATATAGCACATATGCCATACATACAAACATTTGTGGTTGTATATGGTATATTAAACCTATTTTGCACACTCAAGAATGTTCAAATAGGTTGCCGCAGCAGCAGCCTGGCAGTTGCAGGACTACAACCAGCAACCTGCCATGCCCAGCAGCACCGCAACAGCCCCAGCACATCAAGCAAAAAAGAAATAGAGAGAAGGTCTAATGAAAGGGGGATCAGTTGATTCCAACAGCAACAGCAGCGGAAAGAGAAGAAAAAGAGGAGAAGACAAGCTCTGGATTTAAGAGGAGGAGGAAGAAGAAAATAAATGAAAAGAAAACACAAAAACCACCCAAGTGGCCCTGCTGCTGTCACCTTTGCTGCTAACCCCCACCAATGGCATGGACAAACCCCATAGCAGCTTGAGTTGGTGTTGACACCTGCCTTTGTTCAAAGTGATAGAGAAACCAAACGGCTCAAAGAATAAGGGAAACTTACCTAGGGTAAGGTTGGCTGGGGCCTAGGCAGTCCAGCGCACCTAGGCACCTAGGTGGGTGCTTGTAACAACACCAATCACACACCACATGGCCAAACTCAAGGATTTAGCATAAAATGTGGTAGATAACCAATCTTCCTCATCAACCCTCCTGAAAAACGTTGCCTTAAATAAAAGAGGTCAAAAACAACAATGGAACTTCTGTCCATTCTACAGTAAGCTACCCAGCTAAGCTACATTTGTTTATTATTTATAATGTAATTTAAACATGTATCAAGGGATGGCGTGTTAGTATATCTATTTTATTGCAGTAAGGCACATGCATGTCTTGGTTGGGAAACAAAATAAGCGTACACTCAAGATGGAAGAGCATAATAAAACAATTGAATTTGCAGCTTCCTTTTCCAGCAAATGGAAAAAAAAAAGGGGTTCTTCCATCAGTCTACGGACATTCATTGTCTGGATGAAAGCTGATCAAAAGATGTATTTTCTTAACTTGGTCTGTCAGGTATTCCTAATCACAGAGAGTCAATGTCAAGATTTAAGGACTGCGGATATGGCCAACAAAGAACTCTATCATTGGCACGCATTACATACACTCTTCCATTATATGCCTTAAGGTACTAGAGGAGTTTAAAATTTAATCATGTATAGTATTATAAACATCATCAAAAGCTGCATTTTCCCTTTATCATTAGCAAATTGAACCTAGAGCATAAAATCTAGAGCACAAAAATGCAAATACCAAAAATTACATAACTACAAAATCACTGCTCCATATAAAAACATTTTTTTACCAACAATTAAGTTTGTCTCATCACTTCAGTCTTCCAAAGCCTAGTGCCTTCATTACAATAAAAGGCTATGAGAAACAAATGAAATATGTATGATCCTTACAATCAGAAGATCTTCAACAGCTAGTTTTGCTTCATCTCTCCTTCATAAGGTCAGTACCTACATAAGTTCAAAATCAGGGCTGCTAAACTTTTTTTTCCTTTTCTAACCCCCAGTCAAAGACTGGTATGTAATATTAAGAATATGCATTTTCTTGGAACTGTTGAATCTTCAAGTTAGTCGCAGGCACAACAAGATGATACAATTTCTACATTGACCATGAAAACTAATTAATGAAATAGAAGTTCCAATACAAGCAAAGATAGAATGAACAAAAAAGAAAAAGAAAAAATGATAAAAATAGACATCATGACAATGTACACTACAAGAAGAGCAGGTCATGCCTCCTGTTCAAAGAAACTAATGCCATATAAGGATGCATGAATGCATACATGCATATGCATATTGAAGCATGTGATCCCAGGGCTTCACAATTCAATCCGCATTCAGTAATACAAGTTGCCCCTTTATCATAAAAGGAACTTGTGGCAGTGTTATTGCTTTCGAAGATCTAGGCAAATTCATTAAGAAAACCTTCAAAAGAAGAATGTAATGTGTTCATTTTCTGTATCAAGTGCAGGCATACTGGCATGTTGCAAAAGCACTAACCGTGACTGAAAAAAAAGATATGTGCATAGAGAGAGAGAGAGAGAGAGAGAGAGAGAGAGAGAGAGAGAGAGAATAGAATAGAATAGAATAGAATACAGGTTCAAGTAGGTTGAGCGTCTGAGTAAGGTCAGCTTGGTTATGTTTAGCTCAAATTGGCTGCTGGCTCTAAGATTAGCATTAATTTCCTCATTGGGTTCAAGGCAATCCAAGTCCAATTTGGGTTAGTTTTGAACTTCTGAACTATTTTGCATTGGCTTTATTCAGGATCAGTCCTCTTTTTGAAGATCATGACTTGATAGTTCAGATGCCAGTTCTAAGTTGAGGTCCAAACCCAGACTTGAGTCTAGGTTGGGTTAGTTTTGAACTTCTGAACTATTTTGCATTGGCTTGAGTCAGGATCAGTCCTCTTTCTGAAGATCATGAATTGATAGTTCGGATACCAGGTCTAGGTTGAGGTCCAAACCCAGACTATGACAACCCATATGAACCCAAAGGTGGAAAAACAAGGACCATGCGCATGGACTGGAAATGTTATGTTTAATAGACAAAAAGACAATGGAAGTTTGGCTTCGCTATCCATGAGGCATTCCTCACACAAGTCAGAAAAGCTGACAAAAAGAGGTTGGGAGCAAGTTGCCAAAAGCAAAAGGTGCCTTTAAGGCAATAGGGGCCATTATATTGCTTGAGGCACTAGGAGTCAAAAAGGCACTCACCTAAAGAAAGCAAGGTGCTATTTTTTTTTAAAAAAAAGGTTCAATAAATGTACTGCAAACAAACACTATATGGACCTGAAAAGAAGCATTATAAGGTTAGTTATTCAAGTTTCAACATCAAAAATCACAATTTTCTTGTACAATAGATATTGTGCTTTGACATATTTCAAAATTCAAAGCATCACATCAAAATACCACTTCCAATATTATGCTTTTAAACAAAAGTCAACAAAAATGCAAAAGTAATCCACTAGACATCATTTAGTAGACTCAAAATTCAAATATGATCACAAAATACCACTCCCCAAAATATTTTTTATGTTTCTAAACAAAACAATAATACAAAAAAAGTAAACCATGGAACATCTGAGAGTAGCTTTTTTATTTATAGGGATTCCAATAGACCAAAATAACCTTCATAGCAAAGTTAATAAAGTTCTAAGAGAATGAGCAAAAAGGTTAGGAAAAATACTGTAGGACATTGGAGAGGCACTTGCCCAAACGACTCTTTGATTTAACCTAGGCACTAGCTAGGCATCGCCTTAGTAAACTAGCCTCACTTGGGAACTATTGAGGCACTTAGGGGCTTCCTCGTCTCACATAAGCACTTGGAATGCCTTTGACAACATTGACTGGGAGACAGATTTCTGTAATGAAGAGGGAAGCCATAGATCAAGCAAATCCAGGATTACCAATATCCCTGAAAATGAGAGTCAACGGCCTTCCCCAACTTGCCTATAAGCCTATCCCTCTTCAGTCCTCCCAACTTTAAGAGCTTCTTGATAGTGCAAGTGACACCACACAGATAACAGAGCTGGCATCCAAACAATCGCTTAAGTGGAAGCTAGATATTTGAGCTTCTCCTAAAAGTGACCCTCTGGCCTCTTTGAACAAAAAGCCCTCCAGTATGACATTACCAAACACAAGCTTCCACAAAAAGATTGCATAAAGATCATGAAGAACTTACTTTAAGCAACGCCAAACACACACATCATCAGCCTAGTCTTTCATGCACTGCATGAATGTGAGTGTGGGGGAAAGGAATGGGTGGCTCTAGGTGTGCATGTGTATGTGAGATACAACAAATATATTATCATAAAACATACCTGAAGTCTGGTTTTAACAACCCACAATGGATTGGTTGCAATAGCTGTTGCAGCTCCAGCACCAGAGGCAGCTATAATGTTCGCACCAATTGAGAGCCTATCATTTCCATCTACTGTGCACGTGAAAGATGTGAAAAGTTGAGTTTAGACCATTTCTGAAATTATCTACGAAATGTAAATTTTTAAGTCTATATTATCTGAAGTTGGAGCACATGATACACATTTCCAAACTCATGAAAGAAAATGAAAAATTTAATTCTCAAGGAAAATCTAAAGAAAACAAACCATGTGAATCAAGTAGGCCTTTCAGCGGATTATAAACAGTGAAATATACCTGGAAATGAAACAAAAACGTCAACAAGGTTAACCAGAAGTAATTACAGGAATTGAGATTCTTACACAGTTATGCGGTTAAACATCTATTGAATTTGCTGACCTGAATGAACATAATCCAGAAAGTATATGCAACTTATTCGAGCATACTTCTCTCAACAACCTGCCCTCTACTACGACTTTGTTTGCACTTATATGAAAGTTTATATTAGAGTACCACCAAAGCATTAGCTCGGATTATGTGCACCCATGCCATGATAACCCATTCTGATCATCTACTTAGACAATGGAAAAGTGTATGGTAACACCTCTAATCCAATTAACTCAAGCGCATAGAATCTAAACAAGCGTGTAGGCTGTGAAAGTCCTCCAACCTGAATGAAGGTAAGCAGTTCATTGTCAAAGAATGATGTGGCACTAGCTAAAGAGCCCGGTTGTCATGATGAAGGGAAAAAAAATTCATTCCATCAGGTTACAGGTGAAATGCTGGTTCCAAGAGAGAGATTTTAATGCCAAACCAAGAGGTTCAGAAGTAGTTTCATAACCAAACCACTATACATACTAGTGTGAACATGAGCAAGCTTGTTGATGATGGTAGAAGTTGTCAACACAAGCCCAAGGGCATAGAGGGATTTTGGTAAAGGTTAGGACTTGATAGATTGTTCTGTCCTGAACATATGTGTAGGACAGCATTAATC
The DNA here is from genome assembly GCA_017589505.3 of Metroxylon sagu. Taxonomy (NCBI): domain Eukaryota; kingdom Viridiplantae; phylum Streptophyta; class Magnoliopsida; order Arecales; family Arecaceae; genus Metroxylon; species Metroxylon sagu. The sequence continues at coordinate 750,314 of JACVBY030000640.1, read as the reverse complement.
AATATTCAAAATAAGGACAAGTAAGAGGTCAAGAAACTGTCATTGCATCAACTGGGTTTGTCGCTCAGTGCATTAGTCATATTTAAATGTGTAGATTGCACAATGCAATTATGGCATGGTCGTAGACCCTGAACTTGGTTTGATACAAATTGACATAATTCCCATAGGTTGTGGCTCAAATGAAGCAAGGCAAAACATGTTGATTTGTTAGGCTAAGCATGCTAGCAAACTTATCATGGTTGTATATGTAGATGACATGATGATCATTGCCTATAACAATGAGGTGCTTACAAAAGTTAAGGAACATCTTTGAAAGTGTTTTACCCATGGTTTGGAACCCTAAAAGTAATTTCTCGGCATTGAAGTGCTAGGACTAGCATAAATGTTTCAAAATTAAGTATATAATGATTTCCTAGAGAACAGGATGATTCGAGTATGCTCAGTTATACTATTTTGCACCAAGTGAAAAGCTTTTGGTGGAATCAAAGACTTGATAAATGATTCCAGTGCATACAATCATAGAAGCTTGTCCATTCAGCTACTATGGAACCAGACATAACATTTGCTACAATCTAGACAACTTACGCATTTTCCTTGTGCTTTACCTTGAAAGATTGCTGTTCATTTATCAAGGTAGCAAACAAAAGGTGCAATTTAGAGACCCACAGATAATTTATTGTTGAATAGTTCAGTTCAGATCATGGTTTCAGAAACCAACAAATACTTGCCTTGTGAAGCCATATACTCATTCACCTTAAATTTGCCATTTCTGAATCCAATTTTCATAATGGAAACTTAGAGAATTTCTTGCTAATAGCCACAACCAAAATTATGACAAGCATCATTATACTCTATTATTGGTTTTAAACCAAGCTGCAAAATGTGGCTCTACCACAGCAGGTGTACCAAATTTAAAGATTTTCTTCCCCAGAAGCAAAAAAGGCTAAATCTCCATTAATCTGTTGAAGCTTACTTGAACATATAACCTTATGATTTTTTGTAGTCATAGTAATCATGTTTATATATCATTAGATTATTTAGATTCAACAACCAATAATTTATTGATTTGAGATTATATAATTTAGTTCATTTGATTCTAACAAGAGTAAATGTGTACTAAGTCTCAGAAATCTCTATATATTTGAATAATTATGGCTTGTACTTTACATAAAAGAATTAACAAAACAAAAGAATGAAAGAAAGTTAATTGCAGATTATTAGGTTTCATAAACAGAAAAGGGTAATTGAAGACTACTGTGCGATGACGAAGCAAAAGATATACTCACTGCCCATGTTGGAAGTAGTGCAGTAATTGTTGGAGAGAGACCACGATACAATCCTTTGATGCCTTCATTTTTTACTATCTGTTCTAGGCTTGAAATAATGACACTACCTGAAGCATTTGGAAAGAAGAAAAAATACTTTAATATTTTAAAAGGTCGCAAAAAACATAGAGATAATCAATGAATCAATATGTGATCAAGAGTCTCAGCATTCCATATGCATCCATGTGAATACTAATAGCCAATGGTTAAGAATTAAAAAAGCACATAATGTACAATATGATGATGTAACTTGATTCCTTTTTATTCATTTAAATTCCTCCTGGCTGGTTGGTCATTATTGTGTTGAATTCAGAGAGATGCATGAATTAGTTCCACAGTTCTTCATATGAATAGTTCTGTAAGCTAATTAGAAGGTTATCTATCTGGAATTTCTTGATGTTTGAATATAAATATTAGAAATTTATGAGACCCTAACATGATTGAGAAAACAAATCTCCTACTTACCAAAAGAACTGAGATCAGCCAAAGCTCAGGAACAATGCTCTGAATTTTGAAGCTACAAAAAATTAGAAAGGCCTGAGAGATATAAAATATATCTCTCTCTTTTCGCTCCCACAATCTGGGCAATTTCTCAAGCCCAAAAAAAGAATAAAGGTATTATAGACAAACAAGAGACAGATAGAGGAATTATTCTTAACCACAACTGATAACTCTTTTATTCTTCTCTTTTTACAGCTAAGTATGTAATAAAACCTAGAATACAAGACTGCTTAATTAACAAGCACACCTAGACTATCTACTTAGGAAAGAAATAAGAAAAGAAACAAATAAAATAAATTCAAACATTCTAAAAATAGCTACATTTTTGCCACTATAGGAGTTGGCATAGAAACAATTAGAATTCCTTTTTTCAAGTGAGATTGATATATTATACTACTCTAGTATAAATATGTCCACGAGTATAAGAGGACAACAAAACCCTAGAGTTGGGGAGGAACAATAGGAAAGGGGTCCAAAAGAGCTCTCTCGGTGTCATTAACCACATAGATGGCCACCCAATCAGTTGCATTTTTTTTAATTCCTTATAAACACAGGTCACCTCAAACAAGTTAAAGGTGGCCATCATCCTTCAAATGTCCTAGGGTAGGGGATGGGTGCTACTAACATGTGCTTCCGAGTTTGATAGCCATTTAGCCACATTTTTTGAATCACCCTCCAATACAATGTGGGTTGTCCTTAGCACCTTGATAGCATAGGTGAGCCCTTCCCATGCTACATGCAGCTTCACCATTAAGACAATAGTATCAAATATTTGAATACCGCTTGCAGCCACAAGGGAACAACTATGACTCCAAATGACGAAGCCAGCTCCTCCATGACCTCTATTATCAAAGTTAATCTTGAGGAAGCAAAGGGTTGGTGGCTTCCTAGTGAAATGCATGACTTGGAGAGATGCAGCAAATGCGGTGTAAGAGCCATAGGTTTCCCTTCCTATCAAAGACTCCCTGGTCACAACTAAAATTCCTTCAAAACAGACTCTTAATAAAGCATAAAATTTTCCTAAGTTGATTTGTACCTAAAGTTGGACTAGTAAATGCTCATATTTCCAAAAAAGTAAGACTCCAAAGTGAACCAAAATAACAGCCTTATTTATAATTGAATCCAAAAGTTGAAAGAGAATATAATAAAATAACTAACCTATTTATCCTAAAAGTGAAAAAGGAAAATATAACTGAAAATAAATAAATTCACTAAGCCTATAATTAATCAAAGGGCCTATGGTTCAGAAAAGATTCAGCTACCTGATCAGTGTTGTTAGATCTTATTAGTTGTCTTCTCATAAGTGATTTAAGAGGTTATGGACTCATAGTGGACACATATTTAGCTACATCAAGATAGACCTGTTACCTCTCTCTTCTTTGGTTTTCATTTTCTTCTAGTTTGTTGATAATCATGCATAAGCCAGTACATAAGATGTGCTTTTAGCACTGCACCAAGCAGAACCATAGTTCGGAAATTCTCTTAGTTTAAGCAATTAAATAGCAAAATGGGATGCAACATCAGGTCAAGCATTAGTAGAAGAAGAGGACACAGGAATACATGTGAGTGCCACTGTGACAAGGATAAACTATATAGCTTCTTAATTACATAAACGATGGAGAATTTCTGATGAATCCTCCCTACAAATCTATCACCCTCCTCCAGCTCTCCCAAACCATTGGCTTTTATAACCATGATTCCTAGGTACTCCCACTGAAACTAGAGTAACACCTCCAAGTTCTATCCTTTCCCAGAACGACAACTTTTTCCTAAACATACATAGCAGGATATAGAACCTGTGCAATAGTCTTTTTTCCCCGCTCCTATGAAGACTTATGGATCTAGCTTGGAAACCTGTCAAGATCTATTCTGGTGATTCTTCATCCATGCAAAATCAATATGTTGAGAAACAATTTTCCCCAATCATGATGCATTGATTTACACTCTTTTTACATGCAAAGCCCTTACCATATGGAAACCAATCAAATCACTTAGTAAGCACTAACCTGCAAAGAACGAAGTAACACCAAAAGCAGGGGTTCAATCATCTTTGTTATGTGATAAAGGGTAAGGTTTGAATTACCTAATTATAGGGAAAAAATGGAGTTGAAGCCACTTTCTAGATTGGTCTCATATTTAGTATATTTTCAGTTGGTGTCAACTATGCAAAGGGAGCAAGCAAACAACCTAGGTGGGTTTATTAGAAACATAACACAATTTGATAGGACATCGGATGAGAATTAAAAGTGGATCATCATGCATTCTTCTTGCAAGAGATGATGATAAGGCAACTCCTGTTGCTACATTATTACTAACAGCAGCAAGTAAAATGCTGATCAGACCAAGTAACATGGGGAATGCATCGAACAGTCACTAAATAACCAATAAGCTATCTGAGGGTATTTCAGAATATTATTTAATGTCGGACTTTAAATATCCATATAGATGATTGATTTACAAGAGGATTTTCTTGACTAGGAAGCCCCGAAGCAAAGTGTCAAAAGACATTAATTATTCAAAGAGTTCGAGAGTTTTCGTTTGGGAAGCATGGATGCTTCAAATTGCATGTCACATTTATATTCAATACCTTTTGGATACCAGTACTTAAATCAGGTATTACTAGGATACATTTCAGAAATTTATTTGAACAATCCTGTTCTTAAAAATTAAAAAACAGGATACTTATAATTGCACCATAATATTCTTTAATTGCAACATGATATTCCAAGTTTTTGGGAAGTTTTGGCTTCTCCATTTTCCTGCAACATGATATTCTGGACACTTTTGCTTGCATTCTACATCTAAGTGAATTCACTTGTCTCTTCGAAACCCTTTTATGTCCTCTACAAGCTATCTATCATATAGGATTTGTTTCCAACTTTGATCATGCCACAACAATCAACTCAACATTCTAACAATGCATACGCAATTAAAGCTAGAGGACAGAAAAAGGAGAACCGAAGAAAGAGATGGTCCAATGGGAAAAGGAAGATGGTAGCATACCCCGAGCAGAAGGGGGCATGTTGGGCAGGCCGTGGACCTGAAATCTCGTCTTGATCACATCCAACGGGCAGACAAAGGTGGCTGCTATCGCCCCTGTAGCAGCAAACCAATTCAAGCATCATTCATCAAACACAACCAAGTACACACCCATGCCATTAAACAAGAAGAAGCGAGATTCGAAGGGCACCGGAAAAAAATTAGAGAGAGAGAGAGAGAGAGAGAGAGAGGGAGAGGAATTCTGGGAACAGGCCTGCAGAGCCGCCGGCGACAGCACTGAAGATGAGATCTCGGGTAGTGGCCCTTCCATGGGATTCTCGCGACATCTTGAGATCTCACGGGGCCGTACCGGTGATCGCCATCGCACGGTCCAAGGGTTAGGTCTTAAAACAACACACAGAAAGAGAGTTGGGGTAGGGGGTGGTGGTTGTGGTGAAGGTCGAGAAAAGGAGAGAGGAGGGGAGAAGAAGCGTAGGAATGCTGGGGAGTGGGGACCGAGAACGATGAACAGGGCTATACCGCACCGAGAGATGCTCCGACCGCCGAAATTCTCTCTTTTTAGCGAACGGTGGAGATGAATCAGAGACAAAAGAACGCCGAGGACTTCCAGTCATGGCCGCACGTGTGTACCACCTGAGAAGCGAGGAGCTGAATGCTTTTTTGCAACGCGCCTCTTGAAAGGAAAACGATCAGTTCATTCCTTCTGCTATAAAAAGATCCAAAATTAAAGAAATTCCGTAGACCAGATTTACATATGGGACATAGACCACATCGCTCGGTGATTGTCTTGACGGTAATTTTTAATGTTACATCTTAGCGGTTTGTTGTAAAGATTTTGAGCAACAAAATTTTGACCACACGTGTGCTCAATTTAATCCGAATTAGAATCAAACAGAGTCAATAGAAACTGCTGATAGCTCACGGAATGGCTTGATTCACATCCTAGTAGGTTAGGTTTATCCAAAAATTTCTTATAAAATAAAATTTTATTCATGCAAGAAGTTTTCTTTTTTTTCAAAAAAAACTGCACTACTGAATGCATTTAGTTTTTAAAAATATTTTTATTTTTCAAAAATACTTTTTTATTTTAAAACTTCTAGAAAATATGTTTGATATATGAGAGTAGAATTGTTTTATAAAAATCAGAGGTGCAAAATTAAATAAATAAATAAATAAAGAAGTATCGCTCATTTTTGTATTTTTAAGTTTTTTATTTTTTATTTTCTATTCTTCTTTCTGTTTTTTTATAAAAGACAGTGAAGACATCTTGAAACGAGTTATATTTTCTAAAAATTATTTATAATTTCAATCATTCAATATATTTTTGAAAGAGTAAAAAAAAATGATGTTGACAAATAGCAACTAACTTTATATTAAAAATTTTATTTATAAAAATTTTATGGGCAAAATTTTTGTTTCATGTAACAATTTCATATGGAGCCATAAATTTCTTGAAGCCTACCAAACATACATTAGCTGAAACTTTAATTATATTATGACTTACTAAATATTGGATTTGAAAAGAGCTCTAAACAAAGTTGAAAACTTATTTTTATTGTATTAATGATGGTTATTGTAAAGGATAAAGATCATTCGATTTATTATTTTTTTTATGTAAAAGGGGACGATTTGACATTGTTTGGCAAGATATACTCAACATGTGATGGAAGAATCTTTTCTTCTTAATTCTTTCTACATATATCTCCATAAAAAACTTGTGCATAGATATATTTTAGATTTAAATTTAAGAAAAATCTTTACTTTTTCATTTGAAAAAATGAAAATGGTTAAAAGATCTTGACATAGTCCTTTATTTCTTTTTTCCTTGAAAATAGAAGTCTTTTTCTTTTCGTATCTAATATCCTCCAAATTAAGGGAGTAATTGTAGGAAAAATAATACCTATTCAATATCCAAAATGAATAAGAAAGCTTTTTTTTTTTTTTTTTTAAGAAAGAAAGAAAGAAACCAAGAGCCTTGGGGCTCTAATTTCTTATATTTTGCCTCTCATTTGCCAACCATACTGAATCATAAGTTTAGATTTAAACACACGTGTTATAGTTATAAACGAGACCATCCAATTAGGCCCATTTATTAAGTGGATAGTGCTTGGGCTTAGAGTTTTTGATTCACTTAACAAGTTCAATCAAATTAAATCAAATTATTTACTCATATCAAATTAAGTTAATAGACCGCAATATTCTTTACATATTTTCTTAAACAAATTACAAATGTCGTGTTATATTATCCATTTATTGAATGGATCAATGTCTTGATTTTTTTATATATAATATGCATATTAAAAAAATTAGTCTTTATGGCAAGTATCAATATTCTTTTCTACTATATAGCAATATTAATTAATAGAGCATTAAAAAGGTGAGCATTTTAGCTTTTTTGTGTCATATCTCACAATAAACATTGATCTAATTGACCGATCAAAACCATCTTCTCTTTTCTTATAAATAATCTCCAACATTTTTTTTCTTCTGGTCCAATGTCCTCTCCTTTCATGCCTTCTCATTTTCTCCCTATATCTTTCTTCTATACTCCTTTCTATTTCTTTTTTCCCTGCCAGCTTGGTTAGACAATCAGCATTGCACTTTCTCCTTCCATATTTTTTTAGTTTCCTTTCTTTTCCTCGCTACTAAGTGAGCCACTTTTTTTCTAAACTTCCCTTCCTTTTATTATCAGGGATTCTTCTTCCTTATTTTTTATTCAGTGCCTTGCCCTTCTTATTATAGTTTCTTATTTTTTTCTCTGATGCCTCTCTCTTCTTCTTTTTTCCTTCTTCTTATTAATTTATTAATTTTGCTTTGCATCTTGTCCTTCCTTTCTTTCCTGCTTCCATATTTCTGGTAATTGAGCACGTTGGTTTTTTTTGTTCTTACCTTTTGAACGTGAGCCACCCATCATGAACCTTTGTTTATAACATTTAGGTCAAATTTAAGTTCAAACAAATCATGCTGGTAAAGAAAATCATGATGAGAACCAACACCTCTTAAAATTGAAGCCACAAGAGAATGCACTACTCAAGATGATGCTGTATAGTCCATCTATATCAACATTCGCAAAAGAAGTACTTCAATATAGTAGCAAATCAAGAGTGTCTTTTTTCTCTTGGTTAAAATTGAAATCATTTTCATAGCTAAAGTGTACATTAACTTGACAAGTGTGCACATTAATTGAGTTCTCCATTTGCTAGGTGACAATATTCTTTTCTATCACGTGCAATATTAATTAAAATAGAATAAAAAATACATGTGTTTTAGCTTCATTTCTACTATAAATAACTCTCAATCCTTCTCTTTCCCTTTCTTCTGTTCCCTTTCATCTCCTTTGCCATGCATAAACTCCTCTCTTCTTATAAAAGTTTCAGTATATTATGTTTACCTCACACTAGCTTTAGTTGTTGATTTTACTTATTTACTTTTGGTCATATTGATTCTCCATTGCTTTCTTGATTTTTTTTAATAACTTTTTCTATTTCATATTGTGTACCGGATAAAACCATTGGTGCTTTTGAACAAGGAGAGGGTTTGATGTGATGTGATTGCAATTGCTTTATTTGCATATCCTTTGGCTTAGTAGATTTTTGAAGAGTGTTGAGTGATTCGGTTCAAAACTTACTGTCAGTATATCAACAAGCAAAAATTTACAAAAATAAAAGATTTTGAGAGGGTAACGGTGAAAAAGACACTACATGTAATATCCCGAACTTGGAAGCATTGTAATTTTATTTTAAGTATGTTTTTATTGTTAGTTTAGCCTTCTGGTGTTAATGATTTGAGTGAAATCTTGAAAAGATATGAAAGCTAAAATTTGAAGTTATTTTGAGTTTCTTCCCTGATCTTTCCAAAAAGCTAATAAAGTCAATTATTTGGGCTTGTAATTGAAGTTTTTGTAATGATTTCAATGTCTATTAGTTGCTTTTGATCCTTGGAGAGGTTGAAATAAAAATTTTGAAGGTTAGAATGCCCTAAAATAACTTTTGGAAATGATTTTATGTGGTTAGCTGGCTTTAGCCAGCTAACTTATAATTTTAAGGACGTTAGCTGGCTCTAGAGCCAGCTAACGCATGATTTAGGGATGTTAGTTGGCTCTAGAGCCAGTTAACGCATGATTTTTGGATGTTAGCCGGCTCTAGAGCCGGCTAACATAGGATTTTGAACAGTTTTCTGATTCAGGATAGTTTTTAGTCATAGTAGTCGACTCTAGAGCCGATTATTTTATTCAATTTTATCCAAAATAGTTGACTATTTAGTCGACTACTTTAGAAAAATCTCTCTGTAAAAATGGTTTAGGACCAATTTTAGCCACAGTGTGGTCGACTACTATGAAAATTTTCTCTGTGAAATTGGTATGAGACCAATTTTCTTCTTGTTAGTCGGCATTTTAGCCAATGGATAAAAATCTTCTGTGGAATTGGTTTGAGACCCATATCACTCTCATTAGCTAGTATTCATGCTGTCTAATAGGTGGGTAACCCCTGTCGTTCATCTGATAACGAAAATTAATCAGGGGCATAAGTGAAATTTGATAAAAAGTCATTTGAGAGTTTGATTAAGGGCAAAATGAAAAAAAAAATTTGAAGGGTAAAAATGCTTGGCAAAGAGGAAGCCACATGGACTTTAAAAAGCATGACTTAAGAGTGGATAGGGGCAAAATGGAAATTTTTAAGGGTATTAAAAACCCACTCTTCTTTCCTTAGCCCTTAAACCACCGTAAGAAAAGAGGGAAAAGAGGGAGAAAAGAGAAAGAAAAAGGAGAGATTCAACCAGCCGTGGGAAAGAAGAGAACAAGAAAAAGAAAAGAAGAAGAGAAGAAGAGAAGGAAAAGAGGAAGGTTTGGTGGTTTAGCCGTCTTTGTTAAGGTAAGTCCAAACCTTTCTAAGATAGAGAATTATATTAAAATCTCATGGTTTAGAGGTAAATGAAGTGATAGCATAAGTATGTTGTAAATCTTTGAATATCTTAGGGATTGAGAAATATTATGCTAAGATGTTAAGGCATAGAGCATGCATACATGTTTCATGAAAACCTAGGTATAAGTCACCTAAATAAATTCATATATGGTAATATAGGTCAAGGAAATCAGGCAAGGAAGCCTTTTTAAGAGGGGTAGCAACCATGGAAAAGAGAAAATAGCAAAAAGGTGAGTGGGTTTCTCATCTATCTTTGTAAAATATTTTATAATATTATAGTGATATTTTGCTACAAATCAGAGTATGTATGCTAAGTATAGTATCTCAGGTAGTTAAATATGGAAAATGAGAACTTAGTTATGATGTATGTTATTTTAAAGCTTGTTTTAAAGCAAAGCATGAGTTTCAGAAAAAGCAGGTGTTTCAGAAAAAGCATGAGTTTCAGAAAAAGAATGTGTTTCAGAAAAAGCATGAGTTTTAGAAAAGAAAAAGAAACATGGGCTATAGCATGTTTCAAAGCCAAAAGTTCATAAAAAGTATTACCTGGATAAAACATATGTTTCAGTAAAGATGAAATTTACTTTCAGATTTGTGTTTTAAAGTGATGCATGGGCATGCATGAATAGAAATGTTTCAAAGAAAGTATAGCTGATTGTATATTAAATTATAAACTTATATTGGAGTATTTTTACAATATACAGCATAAAGAGCATAGGGCCATTTATGGGGCTATCACCCTGTAGATTGTGTCATAGTATGAGCATTGCACACACTATTATAACCGGCACCTCCTTGCGACTCAATCGTACTATGATCTCGAGGCCAAGGGGAGTACAAGCTAGATCAGTCCAGTGGGGCAGATTGCAAGCAGCCCAATGGAGCAAGAATCACAACTCGGTTAAGAGATACCTTACTATATAGCCCGAGGAGGCTCAAAGATATTGGCCCATGAAAGGGGTAAGCAGGAGGCTTAGGAAAAAGGAGCAAGTAGGAGGCCCAGGAAAAAGGGACAAGCTCACACCTGGGGTGAACCGCACATGTGAGAGGTGTCATGTGGGGCGGAGATCCTCGGCGCTCAGCACACTCACCCACTGAGAGTACACCTGCAGGAGGGCGACTGTAGGGATGTACTTTAGTGGTAGCACACCCAGCCCATCATCATGAAATTTTGTAATTGGGATATTTCTTCATTTAAGTTATATTATTGGAAACATAAGCTAACTTATACGTTAACTTATTTTATTTATAAAGATTCATGTATCGATCGCAATATGTTATGTTGGTATTATTATGAGTTCTATAATGTGGTTCTCAGCTTTTTCCCATTATTAGATGGTTATCCAGTCATTGGGACTTAGGTCTCACCTCTTTATCGTTGATATTTTTAGATTTTAGATTAGAGATAACAGGTGGGCCCTGGAAAGCATAAAAGTGAATTGGGTTGTTAATTATTGGATTGTATATGTATTTGAAATGGATATGGATGGATTTGTATGACTGTAACCCTATGATGTATTTTAGACTTGGGTGGATATGAGAAATGATTCTCATTGTAAAATAAATTTATGAATATGATCTGGATATTAACATTGAGATGAGACTATATTGCCTAGAATTATGTGATGAATAGTGTGAAAATCTATTTTATCTGAGCAGGGTGAAATAAATTATGGATGTTATGTGATAAACAGTATGAATGAAATGAACAGGTCAAAAGTTTTAACAGGTACAATATTTTAGTGCATGTAACTTATGACAATTAGATAAGGATCGCTGGGGCTTTATGGTGCTTAGCATAAAGACTAGCAAATCTTTACCTAATTTTCATAAGAAATCATGCCATCGGAAAGAGGCCCGACACTACAAGTGGCATGAAATTGACTCCTCTCTACTATTCCTTCGAAACATCTCGCAAACATTACATCATATGTCATTGGTTTATATTAAAAAATTTATTGGGTCCATAACTTATGCCATTGACAATTCTATTCTCTCCAAAAAAGAGGAAGTGTTAGTCCATGCATTGCATTGGTTACATTGGTAGTTTAAGTTGAAATTGATATCTTTTCTTTATGTTTCTATGTTTCTATTGGAAAAAATGGTTGTAAAACCATCATAAATACAATTTTAGGTTGAATGAGAAATTAACTGATGGCAATTAATTCTTGAAAGTTTCGAATGGTTCGTTTCGAATGAAATCCTAACGTCTCATACTTATTGCTTTGAATTAATACCCTGGTTAACCTTCCTCTATAATACCGGATGCGTTAGTGACATTTAATTCCAAGCCGATTAACCTGCCTCTTTTGTACCTATATAAGGAGGCTGTCTTCTTTGTAAAACATCAAAATTTAACACCAAAAAGTGAAGAAAAAATTAATTACATTCATAAGTTTTCAAGTGTCGTTGAGTTTTTTTTTGTGTTGTCTATTTTTTCATGAGAATCGCTTAGTGATAGAGTGAAGGCATTGTTCAAGTTCGCCGGAGTCAACGTGGTGGTGTCTTTGTTTGACTCAATAGTCGTTGTATCCTGGGAAGCAGTTGCTCACGTTTCCTCAAGCACCATTGACGTAGAGGGAGCAAATCTGCTTTAAGGAAAGCGTGATTTCACGTGCCTCGGCTTCCAGTTTCTACTTCATAATATTTTCATTTTTGATGTTGTAATCATATTTGTTGTTTTTATTTATTCTTCTTCTCAATATACTAACATTCTTAAAGCAGATTTCCTTTAGAAGACGAACAAGTTGGAGAAAGAAAATAGTTTGAAATATAAAACTTAGTTAAGGCATATAGTCTTGTTTTATTCTAAACTTGATTCTAATTTATGGATCTTTGAGTTTTTCAGATATGGCTGAAAACATGAACGTTGCCCCAGCTGTAAGCACTAGCGAGACGCCATTGCCGTTCCCCCAAGTGCATGCTCCGGTCCCAACCTAATCGCTACCTGTGACGGTCCCAGTATACCACAATGACAAGCCCAAAAATTTTAGTGGGCTGAATTTCAAAACATGGCAGCAAAAGATATTTTTCTATTTGACAACTCTGAATCTTTCAAGATTCTTGAAAGAGGATCCTCCTATTATTAGAGAGGATGAAATTGATGCTCAAGCCTTTAACGCGGTTAAGGCTTGGAAGCACTCTGACTTTTTATGCCGCAATTATATTCTGAACGGTCTGTCTGGTACACTATATAATATTTATAGTGTGAAGAAAATCGCTAAGGAATTGTGGGAGTCTTTGGACTACAAATACAAATCCGAAGATGCGGGGGCTAAAAAATTCCTAGTCGAACAATTCTTGAACTTCAACATGGTGGACAATAAAACCGTTATAAGTCAAGTGCAAGAGCTTCAATTGATCATTCATGAATTTCATGCTGAGGGAATGATCTTGAGTGAGTCTTTCCAAGTGGCTGCTATTATTGAGAAGCTACCCCCTGCATGAAAAGACTTCAAGAACTATTTGAAGCACAAGAGAAAGGAGATGAGTGTTGAAGATCTCATTTTCAGGCTTTGCATTGAGGAGGACAACAAAGGTACGGATAAGCGGTCCTCGGATTCACATGCTGTCAAGGCCAATATGGTGGAGCACGAAAAAAGCTTCAAGAACAAGAAGCTTAAGCCGAAACCTAAGCTGGAGTCTAAATTGGGACCTAAAAGAGGAGTGTTCACGAAGCCAAAATTTCAAGGGAAATGCTTCAATTGCAACAAGACAGGACATAAGTCGGCAGATTGCAAAGCATTGAAAAGGGAAAAGGGAAAAGAGATAAGAGAGGCCAATGTTGTGGATGCCATTTCACAAGAGGTGTCTGACAAGGGAAAAGAGATAAGAGAGGCCAATGTTGTGGATGCCATTTCACAAGAGGTGTCTGACATGAGTCTCTCTGCTGTAGTATCTGAAGTTAACTTGGTGAATTTAAATCCGAAGGAATGGTGGCTTGGCACTAGAGCCACACGACATGTCTGTGTGAACAAGTCCGCTTTCTTTAATTTGGTTTCATCAGAATCTGGGAAGAAATTATAGATGAGCAATTCGGCCACCTTTGAAATCAAGGGCTAAGGAACAGTATATCTAAAGATGACTTCTAGAAAAGAGATTAAGTTAAAGAATGTGCTGTACGTGCCTGACATTCGAAAGAATCTAAGTTCTGAAACACTATTGAGTGTTAATAGATTCAAAATAATTTTTGAGTCTCAGAAAATTATTCTGTCCAAACAAGGTGTTCCAATTGGGAAAGGGTATGTAAAAGAGGGAATGTGGAAAATGAATGTAATGGTTGCAAAGCCAAAGAATGTTAGTACCTCTTCTGTTTACTTGCTTGAGTCCTCTACTTTATGGCATGGTAGATTAGGACATGTTAATTATGATACATTACGTAGATTAATTAACTTGAATCATATACCCGCATTTCATACAGATTCTAAATATAAGTGTGAAACTTGTGTGGAGGCAAAATTGACTAGATTATCATTCAAAATAGTTGAAAGAAATAATGAACTTCTTAATTTAATTCATAGTGATGTTTGTGATTTAAAATTTGTTCAAACTAGAGGTGGAAATAAATATTTTGTTACTTTCATTGATGATAGTACAAAATATTGTTATGTATATTTACTTAAAAGTAAAGATGATGCTATAGAGAAATTTGCTCTCTATAAGAATGAGGTGGAAAATCAACTTAATAGAAAAATTAAGATGGTAAGAAGTGGCCGTGGTGGTAAATATGTAGAACCATTTGGTGAATTTTGTGCACAACATTGAATTATTCACGAGGTCATACCATCTTATTCTTCTCAATCAAATGGAGTGGCAGAATGAAAAAATCGCACTCTAAAAGATATGATGAATGCCATGTTGATAAGTTCTGGTTTGCCACAAAACATGTGGGGTGAAGCTATTTTATCGACTAACTACCTTTTAAATAAGGTCTCCAAGAAGAAACAAGAAAGGATGCCCTATGAGTTATGGATAGGGAGAAAATCTTCCTACAAACACTTGAAAGTGTGGGGGTGTCTAGCCAAGGTAGTGGTGCCTTTGTCAAAGAAAATAAAAATAGGTCCAAAAATTGTTGATTGTATTCTCATTGGCTATGCACAAAATAGCAATGCATATCGTTTTCTTGTGTATGAATCCAAAAACCCTGAATTCACAAGAATACGATAATGGAATCTAGGAATGCATCGTTCTTTGAACATGTGTTTCCTTGTAAATCCAATAGGGATGAACCAAGTTCATCGAAACGATGTTTTGATAAGAACAGTCAGAACCAAGAACAAGATGATGAAGATGAAGAGGTTCAAGTGGAACCTAGACGAAGCAAGAGAGCAAGAGTAGAGAAATCTTTTGGACCAGATTTTATAATCTATATGCTTGAGACTGAACCTCAAACTTATAGAGAAGCTGTAAGTTCTATAGAGGGTCCCCTCTGGAAAGAGGCAATAATGAGTGAAATCGATTCTATCATGCAAAATCACACTTGGGAACTGGTAGATCTCCCTCCTGGATGCAAACCATTACGATCAAAGTGGATTTTTAAACGAAAAATGGAGGCAGATGGAACGATTAATAAGTAAAAGGCCAGACTTGTAATTAAAGGTTACAAACAAGTAGAAGGTCATGACTACTTTGATACATATTCTCCTGTGACGAGAATAAATTCTATAAGAGGCAATTGCTGCATTGCAAAATCTGGAGGTCCATCAAATGGATGTGAAAACAACCTTTCTTAATGAAGATCTTGAAGAAGAAATCTACATGGAACAACTTGAGGGTTGTGTAGTTAAAGAACAAGAAAAGAAAGTTTGTAAATTGGTAAAGTCCTTGTATGGACTGAAGCAAGCGCCAAAACAATGGCACGAAAAATTTGATAATGTCATGATAACAAATGGTTTTAAAATCAATGAGTGCGACAAGTGTGTTTATGTTAAAACTAAAGAAGCGGGTTACATAATTCTCTGTCTGTATGTGGACGACATCCTCGTTGTAGGTAGCAACGAACGAATGGTAAAAGCTATCAAAAACATGTTGAACTCAAAGTTTGACATGAAGGATATGGGACTAGCTGATGTAATTTTGGGAATGAAGATTATAAGAACGTCCGATGGTCTCATACTAAGTCAATCACACTATGTGAACAAGATTCTTGACAAATTTAACAAAGATGATTCTGGCATTTCTAAAACTCCAATTGATATAAGTCAACATCTGTCCAAGAATAGAGGAGAAAGTGTTACTCAGGTAGAGTTTACACGAGCAATAGGCAATCTAATATATTTAATGAGTTGTACAAGACCGGACATAACCTACACTTTGAGTTACTTGAGTCGTTTCACGAGTAATCCAAGCCATGAACATTGGAAAGCAATTGTCAGAGTACTTAGGTACTTAAGGTATACTCGTGATTATGGGTTGCTTTACACCAGAGATCCAGCTGTTCTTGAAGGTTATACTGATGCAAGTTGGATATCTGATATACAAGACTCAAAAGCTACTAGTGGATATGTATTTACATTAGCTGGTGCAGCTATTTCATGGAAATCTTCCAAGCAAACTGTAATAACCAGATCCGTGATGGAAGCTGAATTTGTAGCTTTGGGTAAATGTGGCGAAAAAGCTGAATGGCTACATAATTTCTTGGAGGACATTTCTAAATAGGAAAAACCTATGCCACCAATATGTATATATTGTGATAATCAATCTATAATTGGTAGAGCACAGAATGTAATGTATAACGGTAAGTCAAGATATATACGTCGTCGACATAATACCGTTAGACAACTGATCTCAACAGGAGTTATCACTATTGACTATGTGAGGTCAAAGGATAACATTGCGGATCTGCTAACTAAAGGGTTAAATAGAGATCAAGTTGAAAAGACATCGAAAGGAATGGGACTTGAGCCCAAGGATTAATAAGGTCGATATGAAGGAAAACCCAACCTAGTTGACGAAGATCCCAAGATCTAGGTTCAATGGGACAACCTAATTATAGAGACCGAGTAGGATCACTGTGGGGGTCAACCCTACCCATTTCTATGATGGAACAGTGATGCCTATAGGAATGTAGGACCTTGTGTGGTACTCCAAAGCCTTGATTGGGCAAGAAAAAGCTCAAGGTTTATGATCCATGAGGTGTTCATGGGGTTCTAAGGTTGATATGAGCCCTAGGGTGAAGGATTTCAGCCTTCACGATTTTTTAGGTCCATAGGATTAGGACCTAATGTTCTTGAGTCCAAGTAATTGAGCCTTGAGGGGGCTAACCTATCATTGGGCTAGAGTTGGGCCCAAGGTGAGTGAGTTTAATCACATGTGGGTTAGTCCAAGGGAGTTTTTTGTTAGGGTTTGGTTTCTATTTGACCATGTATAAATACTTTATGTATTGGCATCTTATAAGAGGCTGAATGAATGAAAAACCCTTTTCTCCCTAAATTATTTCTTCTCCTCTCTCTCTCTCTCACATGATTGCTTAGGATTTCCTAAGGTTTGCTGCTGCCCCTTGCCAAGAAAAGAAAGAAATCAAGGCGTCCATAGCGGAGAAGAAACCCTAGTGGCCTTCTCTTGAAGAACCCTTGTGGGACTAGAATTGCTGCAGCCTATTCCTACTTAGAGTCATTCTTTTTGAATTTCTGAAACAAATCTAGACTTCCCACGCCCAAAAGGAGAGGATTCACGTTCTCCTCTTGTTGCTGGTGAAGAGAAAGAAAGGAAAACTAGTTGCCTATATCGACGGGGGTGATTACTAAGAGCGAGATCCGAATCCTGTTGCTGCAGAAATTTTCTACAGTAAGTTCATCTTATTTCCGCTTCTCCACATGCCTTGACGTTGGTCCGTTGTGTGCCACGCTCCAAGGGAAGATCGAGGACGCGACCCCCAACAAGGAAAAGGTTAAGCTATGAGCTTTTAATGATTATTATGCATTGAAAATCCGAGTAGAGTAATGCGGGTTACTCTTAGATAAGAAATCACCTATGTGAGAGAGAAGTGGGACCGCTTCGAAGGAGAATTGTGAGGGCTTAATTCTCTAAAAACTCTTGCAGAACCAGGCAGATGTTCATGGCCATAAATAAATATAACCATGAGAACCAAAATTGTGCCAGGAAGATATCTGTGTAAGATGCATCATCATTTACATAAACGGCAGAGCAGTTCAATGACATCGCGTCTACTGAACAGCCAGTAAAGTAAATATTTTCTTACGAGGGAAGGTTCAAAGGTTAATGCCTACCTATCCTGTGCAGATAGAATTCTATCACTAAGTCGTGTCGAGTCATGTCATCAATTAATTTCATTCATGTGGGGGATTGTTGGAAAAAATGGTTGTAAAACCATCGTAAATGTAATTTTAGGTTGAATGAGAAATTAACTGATGACAATTAATTCTTGAAAGTTTTGAATGGTTCGTTTTGAATGGAATCCTAACGTCTCATACCCTGGTTAACCTCCCTCTATAATACCGGATGCGTTAGTGATGTTTAATTCCAAGCCGATTAACCTGCCTTTTTTATACCTATATAAGGAGGCTGTCTTCTTTGTAAAACACTGGAAGTTAACACCGAAAAGTAAAAAAAAAATTAATTACATTCATAAGTTTTCAAGTATCGTTGAGTTTTTTTGTGTTGTCTATTTTTTCATGAGAATCACCTGGTGATAGAGTGAAGGCATTATTCAAATTCATCGGAGTCGACGTAGTGGTGCCCTTGTTTGACTCAATAGTCATTGTATCCTCAGAAGCAGTTGCTCACGTTTCCTCAAGCACCATTGATGTATATAGAGCAAATCTGCTTTAAGAAAAGCGTGATTTCACGTGCCTCGTCTTTCTGTTTCAGCTTCACAATATTTTTATTCTTGAGGTTGTAATCGTATTTATTGTTTTTATTTGTTCTTCTTCTCAATATACTAACAGTTTCAATCTAATCCAATCCATTACTGCCTCTAATTGTAATAATTTGAGAGTGGTTTTTTTTTTTTTTTTTTTTTCTATGTTTAAGCGAGAGCTTATTCTTTTATTATGGAAAATAGCAATTCTGAACGGAAAGAAGGTAGCACCACTGAAACCTCACGGGAAACTATTCACAAAGAAACTAAATTAACATTTAGCGCATTGTTTTTGGGTTAACTCCTGGACCGTTTGGAAAGTTGGTGAGCCGAACGAGGAAATCTGAGCGCAACGAAATGAAAAAGCATGCGTGCGTGCGATCAAATGAACCATCTTCTGCGACAACCACCACAACAAAACAAAAAAATCCACGTGATCTTCGCAAAAGAGTGTAGGTTACACCGAGGATTTGATAGCGCACAGAAGAAGGTGGTGAACTGAAATGACTCGCGCCGCTCAACCAACGCACACCCTCTTGAATTGGCCTCGGCCACGTCCGGCAATCTGATGGCGCAGTGGTGGTCTTTGACCCATCAATCTCTTTACATCAGAGAAAATGACTGCTGACGCAAGTACCCAATCGTAGCAGAATCGTCAGTACCATAGTAAAATTTTTAAACGCTCGAATTTTTTACTTTTTCGCGTTTTTTTAATCTTCCGGTTACCGTAGCCCGTTGCTAAGTCCTAGCGTTCTGACTCATCGTCTACGCGCAAGGATTACTAATTCTCCAAACGCTGGCATCATCCAATAATCCAATCCAATCACTAAATATTCCTTGCAGCACAAGCGAGTGTCGCTGTTAGTGCTTGAAGCTTTGCAGGCCGGCGCTTGGTGGTTAACTGCCGACGCTTTTGTTAATGCCATCAAACTAGAGGCAGATGCTTCATAGTTGAGTCCAAGCAATCGCATAGAAATCCTCCAAGGGTTGGTGCCCGAATGCCCACCAAACTCTATCCATCTATTAGAGTATTAGTGAATCCTATTGGCACATGGCACATGGCACATGGATAGAACTCCGTCAGCCTGGAGCGTAGCAGCGTACACTACGATTAGAGAAGTTAATGCAAATCCTGCTGCCTTACCATTACGATATAAATGCGCGAGCTACAAAAACTGGACCACCCTCACCCAAATGCATGCACTTACTGTTATTGTTTAAATGAAAAGTTTGTACGTCAATCGTACTCCTTGTCTCTTCAATATTTCCATCTTTCAATTTTATCCTCTATTTAGACCGTTTTGAGAGATGAAAACGCTAATTTTATTACTGTTCAGATCCCTCGTAATCCCGAGTGGAGCCTCTAAGGAAAAAGGAATTAAAAGTATAAGAATATTCGATTAAATCATATCATACGGCCAGCATCTAAGATGCCAAATTTCGACCATTCGCTCAAAATTAAAGCACGCACATGATGGAATCATAATTATGTATGTTATCACGCGGCACATTATCTGTGTTAACTTAGTTTAATTTAATTTTTATCTTCGTCTTAAGCATAAAACAGTATAATTTTTTACTGCCCGTTCACAGTATTTCACACAGTGGATATGCATCGGTTCCTGTCATCAAGCAATGAAATCATCAGCAACTAAGAATCGGCTTCTACTGATATCGTGCTTAATCTCTGAACGAAAATACCAAAATCCTTTACAAAGAAACGGATAGAAGAAAAAAAAAAAAAAGAAAAAAAAAAAGAAAAGAAAAAAAAAACATCGAATAGAAGAAAGAAAGAAAAAAAAAAAAAAAAAAAGCGAAAAGTACATCCAACGATCTCCAATTTCCCAACCTTTGCTTTTCTTTTTTTTTTTTTTTTTTTTTTTTTTGGGTCAAGCAATTCTACTGATTTAAAGTCACTCCTCCTGATTTTAAGATCACTCAGCAATGGTGACGAGTACGGGCCGCCAAGCGCGGCGCAGCAACCGATACCGCAGCCCCCCGGATCCGAACCTCAGGCCGCCGCCGCCGCCGCCGGCGGCAGCTCGCCGGCCGACGAACCTGCCGACCGCCAACCCCTCGAAGCCGAACCTCCTTCCGACGCCACCGCGGCCGCCCCCATCCCCGCCGCCACGGCCGCCTTCGCCCCCTCCTTCCCCTCCCACCGCCGGAGGCGAGGACACGAACAGATCCCTGAGTGTGTGGCTCAGCAGGCCCTTCCTCTCCACCGGATCCGCCGCCTCCCCGCCAGAGGACGGCTTCGCCGGGGCGAGCAGCGGCCGGGTCGACGTCCGGCCGAGGAGCCTCCTCAAAGTCTTCCGCCGGCGGAGGCGAAAGACCGGACTGGCGGCCGCAGCGGGGGCTGGGCTCCGGGATGGGCTCCCCGCCGCCGTGGCGCACTGCGTCGCGAGTAGCTTAAATTTCTGCAACGTCGTCATCGAATCTCCCTTCAACACATGGGGTTTGGGTTTCAGCCCTCGGAGAGGGGGAAGAAAGATGGGTGAGGGGGATACGGAGGCTCGAGTAGCTTTGGGTGCCTTTTAATTGGGTGGATCGATGGGTTTGCGGCATTGGGAGAAGGATCGCGGGGAAGGCATACGCCACGTGGATGAGGGGGTGCGGTCGCATCGCTTTTGGTAAAGAGGTATAATAGTTGCGGGGAGCCGGCCGTCTAGGTTCCCGGGCTGACAGTTACCATGTCGTGCTAATAATTAGGATGGGAAACGAGGGAGAAATGGACGCTTCAGCTCTATGATTTCGCTGGGCTACCCATCGATCGGACGCAGCTACAGTTGCGAGGTCCTTTCCTTGTTTTAATTCTACATAGTTGAAAATTGAAACTGTGGCAGCTCAGCTCACGAACAAAGATCCGGACACAATCTGAACGGCTAAATTTTGGTTGAACATGGGTGGAAAAAAAAAAAAAAATCCACACAAAAAAAAAAAATAAATCAAGTACTCACTTCATAAATCCAAGAAATAGATTTTAGTGTATGATTATTCTTCTTTTTTGAAAGATAAAATAGAAAGCAATTTTCTCAAAAATAATACCTGAATAACATGTAGGACATTCCTTGGGACATGGAGGCTGCTATTGGAAGAGATCGTTCAACCATCATGCCCTAGCTCACTTAAGATTAAAATTCAATGTAACTTGATTAAGTAAAAAAAATATAAAAAATAATATAATTAAAATTTTTAATTAAATTTATATTTATGATGTTCGGTATTAAGTTAACTTTCTAATGCAAGTTAAATCACTTAAATTGAAATTCAATTGAGAAAATTATTATTAATTTAATGAACATCCATCAATGCTATGAACTTCAAATAAATTACAAAAATGGCATTGATGATAATTATAAATGATTTTTAGTGTTTCACCCAAATTTTTATATTTTAAAATTTATATTGGATAAGTTAGAAGTTATTTTTGAATCAAAATCTATTTTTAAATATTTAAATTGATATTTATCTTTATATTTTTTAAAAAAAATTAGAATTTTATTTGTTTCAGAAGATTGGTATCTTATAAAGAATAGAAAATCTATTTATTTTAAGAGTTAATAATATATTTTAAAATATTTTATGGATATTCATCTCTTTGGTTTTCTTAGAGGAATCAATAACATACTAAAACGGAGAAACTTTAGTAATTTATTTATTTTAGAAGATTGATATCTTATAAAGAGTAGAAACCTACTTGCTTTAAGAGCCAAAAATCTATTTTTAAATATTTAATGGATATTTATCTCTTTGGTTTTTTTAAAAGAATCAATATCCTACTAAAACTGAAAAGCTTATTATTTGTAAGAGATTAGTATTTTATGAAGAGTAGGAAACCTATTTATTTTAAAAAATATTTCTATAAATAGGGCTCAATCGATAAATAGGGTTCATTGGAGGTCCTTGGATATTAAATCAATAGTTTATAAGGACGAAGACGGTGAAGGTTGAAAGATCAAAAAGATTGATGGATAAAGAAGGCTAATAAAGCTCTTGAGCATTAGAATTGAGGATTAGTTTTTAATAATTTTATCTAGAGAGGCAACTAGTGATTAGCCACTTCTGCAATTTATTATATTTTTAAATAAATAAATAAATATTTATCACCTTGTAATACTTATTTTATGAATATAATATGTTTGCATATTGACTTGATTTTGATTATTTATTATTCGTAATGAATTGATAAAGATGTTGAACTAATCATGAATACAATTTAATGAGAAATGATAAAACTGAATTAAGAATTCTAAACCTGATTTATGTTAGATGATTTGGATACCCTACCAGTGGGGCTATATATTGAAAAAATCCATGACCTTGGGGATATACTCGGCTGATACCTTACTAGTGGGATTATACATTGAAAAAACTCATGATCTTGGAGGATATACTCAGTTGATATCCTATCAATGGGGCTATACGTTGAAAAACTTATAACTTTGAAGGATATACTTGATTGATACTCTGCTTATGGGGATTATACCTGAGTAATACCCATGACCTTGAGGGTTATACTTGGTTTGGTTGATACCCTACTTATGGGTTGAAACATTGGCAATATGATTCCAGCATAGCAGAATTAGATTAGAAGACATAGCACAATGAAAAATAAGATTAGATAATATAATATAATGGAAACTAAGTATATAATAATTACAGATTTTGTATTTCAACTGATAAATTGCATCTGTTTATTGTTATGATATCATATTATAGAAGACTAACTATTGCTTATTATGCTATGAAGCTAATTATATTTTATCTTTTTTTTTCAGATATTCTCAGTAGCTACATGAGAATACTAGCAGGAGAGTACCTAAATGTGAAGGAAGAATAAAGAAATTTTTATGAATTAATTATTGAGATTTAGTATTTTTTTTTAGAATAATGATTTTGTAGCCAATATTTATTTTATCTAAAAATATCTTTTTAAATTTATGATTAAAACTTTATATTGCTAATTATGATATCATGTTTGATACCTTACATATTTATAAGAAATTCCTTAGTATAACAGTTATCGTGACTCATAACTCAAATTTTGAGTTCGGAATGTGATAATCCTAGCATCCTAATCAAAATTGCGGTGCATCTCATTTAAAAAAAAAATTGAAACAACCCTATTCTACAATATTTAAAATCTTTCGACTAATGAATTCTAGATTCATGAGAGTGCAAAAAGACTCACCTTCCAAGCGTACATTAAAGAGTTAATAATGGAGGGGCATGACCAGAAAAAGTAAAAATTATTTGCTGTAAAAAAGAAATAATTATCTTCAGTTAGATCATAACCGAACAGCAGGATGATGTGGATTGTTCAGTAAAAACAGACGACATACAAAGTTTACTTTTGAGACAAATTTTCAATAAATAAAAAAAAAACGACTTGAACAACAAGAGGAGGTAGCAAACCCTGGGAACACCAGATGGGGCAATTTTGGCACACGTCACCTGACACTCAAAACACCATCACTTAATTATTTTGTAAATGCTTGCAACTCACAACATCAGCTTGAGGGCTAAGTCAGAACATGAACAGAGAGAAACAAACCATACAGCAAACCAGAGACTTCTGCACAGAAAGAGTAGAATCCTGACTGATATACAGAAGCTCTAAATATTATGTACATTCCCCTTGATTTCAAATTCAATTAATGAAACCTTATGATCGATCGATCACCTTCATACCGAAACATGAAGGCCTGGTAAGTTGGAGACACAAGCCTTAGTAAATGCCCTACCAAACAGTAATTAAGAGGAGACTCAAAATCTATATTACTCGCTAGTGTTAGGTGTGGTAGACCTGCTCACCCACTTAGCAGTCACAGAATCAGGTGAGAATGGTGGAATATTCTTCAGCAACCCGGCATCGTCGCTCATCCGGGCATCAGTCACTCCTTCATTCTCAGCTTGG
Source organism: Metroxylon sagu (assembly GCA_017589505.3). Taxonomy (NCBI): domain Eukaryota; kingdom Viridiplantae; phylum Streptophyta; class Magnoliopsida; order Arecales; family Arecaceae; genus Metroxylon; species Metroxylon sagu. Next base: position 725,831 of record JACVBY030000640.1, on the reverse strand, counting down.
TAACCCCTCCTCTTTATCTCTTTCAACACCTCGAGGACCTCTTTGATGGGCGGCCTCATTTCTCCATCTGATTGCAAGCACCTGAAAGCCACTTCTGCAACCATGGTTATCATCTTCTTGATCGCCCAATCCGACTGATACCCAAGACTTGCGTCTACCAACTCTTCCAGCTGACAGTTTTGGATCTTGTTGATCGCCATGCTAGCCAAATTAATCTCATGCCGGTGCCGCGTGATGTCCACGGCTGGCTTTGAGGATATAAGCTCAACCAGGACTACTCCGAAGCTATAGACATCACTTCTATCGGTAAGCTGGTAGCACTGGTGGTACTCAGGGTCCAGGTAACCCGGTGTGCCCTGAGGAGCAGTGGACACATGGGTGGCATTAGTAGGAAAGAGACGTGAAAGCCCGAAATCAGCAACTTTTACATGGAAGCTGCTGTCGAGCAGAATGTTATTTGTTTTGACGTCGCGATGTATGATTTGTGGGTCAACAGCATGGAGGTAGGCAAGCGCGTCCGCGGTCTCGATGGCAATGTTCAAACGGATAGGCCAGGTGAGAGCCCGCTCGGATGCATGGGACCCGTGAAGGTGGTCTGCCACGGTGCCTTTGGGCACGAACTCGTAGACGAGGAGAAGCTCACGGCTGCGGTGGGAGGTGCACCCGTAGAGGGTTACCAGGTTCGGGTGGCGGAGGCGAGAGAGGATGCCAATCTCATTCATGAACTGCTCGACCCGCTTGTAGTTGTTATCGTACAAGCGTTTGACTGCAACAACGCGGCCATCTTGAAGCTTTCCTGAAGAGGAAGAAGCAAGATGAAGAAAGGGATAAAGGTTGCAGACACTTTGTTGGGCGATTTCAAAGCCAGTTGAAACTGCCAAGAAAATACCTTTGTAAACAGTGCCAAAGCCTCCATCACCGAGTTCTCTGGAGGCATCAAAGCAGTCTGTGGCCTCCTGGAGCTCCTCGTAGGTGAAGACATGGGTCTGGTAATGGGTGCTGCCCAATTCAGGGTCCTTGGGGGATATCTCCAAGGAGGAATTTCGGATGAGGTGCTTGGAGGACGGGGAGAGACGCTTGCTCTTCGTGTACCTATGCCAGAATAACCAGAGGACACACATTACGAGGAAGACCCCACCTCCAGTAGCCACACCTGTCATTCACAACAGTACAAAAGTAGCACGAGAATGGTCAGAAAAAAAAAAAAAAAAAAGAAGGGAGAAATTGTATCACAGAATCAAGAGTTCTAAATTGCTTGAGTGCTTCATTCATGACTACCATGGAGCCATTAGGGCCCCCACAAATGTGTGCTCATTGATTGGCTTGGTTTAGTCTTATCATAGTTTTCTTTCTCAGAAACCTAGTGGCTTGTTCACTGAAGAAAGTGTCTCTAAAAGGATTTCTTTTTTAAGAAACCACTGTTGACCTGCAACAATTTTTCAACAATGTCCTCCATTGATATGATTCTCTCTTTATACTCTAGAAAGCTAAATATACTGGGGACAGACCACAGAATCCAAGATAGAAACAGGTTAGGATAGTGGAATAAAGTAATCAACTTGATGCAGGTTTAACTTGGAACAAGACAGCATCTTCTATTTTGAACATCCAAACGTGAGCAAATCCATTGGTTTCTAAATATTTCCAAAGAAAGTGTCCTTTTTGTGATCTGAAAATAATGATGCCAAAGTTTTTACTAAGATTTGTCATGTCAGCTGCAGTGAATTATAAATCTGAATTCATTAGTGTCTTGTTTTCTTAAGAAATTAAAAAAAGAAATCCATTAGTGCCCCAGGAAAAGTTGATATTACAATTGGGAAAATAAAATTTAAACGAACAATTCCAGAAACACCACATGCTTACCAATCAAATAGGCAATTGTTATTTCATTTTGCAGTACAAATAAATAAGCCTAAGATATAATGTTACGAGATGGCAGGTAGAAAGAGCTACATGTTACCTATTATAATTTTTGTTTTGTTCGAATCTTTGCCTGCAACATCAGAAAACAATTGCATTCAAACTGTTAGAAATTGATCACCTTGATTAAAAGGAATATAATCATATCATCCACTATTCTTTCTATATTTAATTAAGATTTAAAACAATCATTTTCATATACTAAGATCATCAATAAACTATTTATTCAAGAAAGAAAGAAAAATAAACCAGAGAATATTGCTTGAATTAGCAGCAAATGATGCAAATTATAAGAATCATGATTCAAGTTACTTCAACAGTAACAGGTCAGAAAGCAGAGATATGTCACTTTCTTCATTGTCACAACTTCCACGCAAACCAATGGAACTAGAGGTAGAACAATAAGCAGGAAGATCATGTCTTCGCCTCTTAAAATTGCATGTAAAGAATAGATTATAATATTAGCAAAGGGACGAACCGTAGAACTTGTTAAACATAATCCGACAATCATGATCTCTCAGTGTGCAATTGAATAGAGATGGCTTAAAGCTTGTAAGTAGAGAAAGTTGGTTGATGTTAATATGATGGAGAGGGGAAGTGAAATTGTATAAGAAAACTCTGTCAGATCCCCAGGGGAAATAGCTGAGGTTGAGGTCATGAATTATGAGTATCCCTTGAGGATATAAGATATTTTTCAGAGGGTACAAGAAGCCATGCCAATTGAATTGGATAATACATGTCCAATCAATACATTGGATGCAATGAAGTTTTCCATTTTATTTCTCTAAGTGTAACCGATCATTCATTTCCATTCTTTTCTGCTCAGAAGTCCGTTTATTATGGTGACTCCAAGGAATCTCTTCCTAAAAGGGGAAAAAGAAACTGTAGATTTTACTAGAAACAGTTTTTCCCCCACATTTTGAAGGTTTCTGTTATCTGTCGTGGTCGATTTCTGGATTCAGATCACTTATTGTAAATCTTGGATAACAGATAATTCGTGAATCAAACATTCAGATTAGAGAAAAAAAATAGTAACCATAAACGCATTGTGCTTTAGGCTGTCTATGTGTTAGCCAGACATAAACAATTGAAAAGGATGAAGGAAAAAAAAAGAGAGAAAAGCATAGACAATTTGAAAGTAAGTTTTTAAAGCCATGGAATAGGAAGGTGATTACAGAGTAACTCCGCCTGTAAAGCTGACAACCAAATTAAAATACAGTTAAAAAAAAAGAAGTGATAGCCTCTAATATATCATAGCTACCAAATCTTGGGTTTAAACTTTTGTAATTCCATAGATAAATATAGTTTAAAAATTATAAGCAGTTAAAAAGTGCTTGGCTGCAACTATGTAGATGATGGAATACACAGGACCACCCAGCCCATAGTCCATCATTATAATATTTTTATTCATTTAATGATAATGGAAGAGGAATACTCCATGGCCTTTGATTAAAATGCCACTAAAAAAAAAATCCTATTACTAACATCAAAAGAAAATCATGCTTTAAAAATCAAAATGCATTATTGCATTCCAATATCTATTCCATTGCAGACCAAATTTTTTATTTGATTACGGACAAACCTTCATGTCAACTGAGAGAGGCTTATGCGATTAACTGACAAAGTTCATGCATTACATATATATATATAAATATATATATATATATATATATATATATATATATATATATATATGTATATGTATGTATGTATGTATATGTATATGTATGTATGTATATGTATGTATATATATATATATATATATATATATGTATGTATGTATGTTTTGGAGCTACCAAATGGGTCTACATCAGTATGTGTGTATATATATGTATGTATATGTATATGTATATATATGTATGTATGTATATGTATATATATGTATGTGTGTGTGCGCGCGCGTATACATATATACATACATTCATATATGTATGTATATATATATATATATATATATATATATATATATATATATATATATATATATATATATGTATGTATCTATGTTACAAGATAAAAGATGAGAACCATGTTATTCATTTATCCCACTCATGACAATAAGCAAGTTTTCTATGAAACTTGATGTGGAAGAATACTGAAAGAATCATCTGAAGGCTTTTGTGATGATATGATATTTTGAATACATGCCACACCATTACCAACCAATTTGAGAGGAATGAAAAGCTTCCTAGAAATTTGATATCCTAATGCTCCAAAGAACCATATAAGCAAACTGACATATCCTTTTCATAGAAAGGCTGTATCTGTATGGTTTGTTGCTACTATTGCAAAACATTTTACATATAATGCATGTGAAAATGAATTAACGAACATACAACAGGCTCAAGGATTTATGTAGTTCACCTTAAACCAGGCAAAGCCAATGGTCCAAAGATGTTGATAAATCCGCAATAAAGAACGACCGGAGAGGAGACACCAATATAATGTTTAACCCTTGGGACTAGCAGAACCACTACCAGGGGAAGAAACTTCTCATGGTAAGGATTACAAGGTAGAAATGAGAGATCACAGCTACATCCGCAAAAACAAAAATCCCACTTCTCATTATTGAAGTCTCCTCTTTAGAATCATTCAAAAAGCCCATGCTTTTATTGTTCTACTAAATAATAAAATAAGCTCAACCATAAATGCTGAATAGAATGCAAATTCAATCTCAGACGACATACAAAACCAACTTATTATTGCATGAACCAGTTTCCATGAAATCCTAGAGATCCATGAGTGAGATTTCCTACTCTCTGTTCTTTAATGCCAGGTTCCACCCCTTCAATGATCATGGCCCCATTCTCTTTTAAATATCCAAGATGCAACAACCATGACTCCAAGTAGATATTTTCCTGCATCACTCCTGGTTTTGCCATTACAAGAGACAAAACTATCCATAATCTTTAAAAGCTGTTGCATGGCTTGTTTTGTACTTAACCCATGAATCCCTCTCACTTGAATTTATATACACCACCTTAAGAAGCCTTTTGCAGCAGCAAGTTTACTGATGCAGTCTAAGCAAACACTAGGACTCACTATTTTCTTCACCTGAAGATCTCCTCTTCTTTGTTACAAGCAGTTCCACTGACAACATGGCTTCATGAATGCCCTATGAACCTCTCCCAATCACTGATAGAAGGAAATAATGTTCAAATTCACAATCATGATTGCCTTGCTTTGCAGGTGCTCTTTCCTTTGAATGCTTTCTTTCAACTAGTGTGTGTATTCCTTATGACCTTTATTGTTACCTTTGAACTCTTTTTAACTTTCAAAAACCCAGTTGTTATCAGGTGCTAGTCACATTCTAAGACTAATGCACCTAATGAAGCTAGGTTTTCTTTCAGCTCCACAATTTATCTAACATTGGTAAAGATTTGCACAATATCATCTAACATATTTATGTAAGTGCTACTTGTTCCAATAATTGCACAACTACTATTTCCCATTAGAAATCTCTCACCATCATATAGTCTCCTAGTAGCAAGATTCTTTCATTCAGGATGGTGCACCTACTTCTGAACCTCCTCTAGATCCAACTCACACAACTGGTTCCTAAATATTTTCTTATTGAAGAGATGCCTCCCTTACCCACATTTAATCCACTTCAACTAAGCATGGACTACTGCTTTGAACTATTCTCTATGTGAACATATGAAAAAACAAACCAAACCAATCAAGAAACCATGCACAAAAATAAGAAAATTCTTTCATAAAAGCACAATATCATAAGATTATATCGCAAGGTATCAATGGAATACCGAGGTTTGATTTGGTACAAGCCAAATTGGTCCAAACTGAGCAGAACTACCTTGTATCACCAAGTTCTGACTTATACCACTTAGTTTCGAGTGATACTATAGTTAAGAATGAGAAAAAGTAATAACACTCTATCCTAATATGAGGTACATACTATATAAACCATACCATAACATACTATTACGATCTTTAGTTCTGCCAACCTTGCACAATATTCTTGTCACCAAACTCATCTAAAGCAATAAGGATGAAAGAACTAACCCTTTCCTTTTCCAAGCCCTTCTTCCTTTGTGGTTGCTAATAGTTCATGCTCATTAGAGCTTGAAAGTTTGCCCACTATTTTGAATTTGATGTCTTGTGAATTAATACATCACCTCATCTACGAGACAAAGTGGAACTGTGCCCATTGCTTTTAGCCCATTCCTTGCTAGTTGTGATTTATCATGATTGATCTTTTTTTTAAAAAAAAATAAATTAGTTGTTAATTTTATGGTATGCCATATTAGTGCATACTGTATCATATTGGTACATACTACCCTGTATCGAGCATATCATCCTGTACTGATACTAGGCATACATTGAACCTACTTACATATCGGATGTACTGCCATTGTACCAATATGGTATTGAGAGGGGCTTGATACTGAGATGGTGAATTTTAGTTAGTTTTCTTCTCTCACAAGTATTTTGTAATTTTACTAATAGATCTTTCACATTTAGCAACACAAAAAAGAAGCATTTCTCTCTCATTTCCTCCTCTCTTTCTTTCAAAGCCCCCTTTGCTTTCTCTTTCAAAGTTTAGACAATCTTCGTTTAGTAATTCCAAAAAAAAAGCCAATTGAGTAACCTAGACTTCTCATCCCATATGTAAGGCTGCAGCTGAGAGATGCTGAAATTTGAGTCTAAATTAAATCTCAAACAAATGTGAAACTAACCAATTCTTATATCAACTGATTTCCATGTAAACCCAAATTGTAGACTATAGTTCCATGACTTAGTTTTGTCTGAGTGAGGTTTCCATCTCTCTTTCTTTAGTGTCAAGTCCATTCTCTTTAATACTCATGGCTCCCTTTCTTTTCAAAATCCAATCTACAACAATTGTGAGTTCATACCAGACTCACGATTTTGCATGTCATTCCTGGTTTGCCCTTTCTAAGAGATAAAACCAGGAAATATCTCCATATAACATTTATAATATCAACAAACTAATATCAACTTTTTTTCCACAGGTTTAAGCTTGGAAGAGGTTCAAGTTATGCAGCATTTTTATATAAATAGGAAACTTATAGAATTTGGATTGCACAAATAACTGTCTTTTGCCTTTTGGAAAAAGAATATGCTTTTGACAACTAGCTTGTAACAAATCGGGTAAATTGGTAATGTTGGTAATCAAAGACTCATGATACAAGAAAAACACCAAAAGACAAGAAATGGGTTGGAAAAAAACACAGATCAAGCAACCTGATTGACACAAAGCATTTAAGACAGCCCACATAACTAATAAATAATTATGACTGCATGACCCTGATAAGTAAAACAATGCAATCTACTATGAGATTAATAATTTCATACATTGACAATGCACAAGTAAGTTTTTTGTTGTCCTATATTTGATTGTTCGATATGACATCACATGGGTAATGTTTGACTCAAACAGAAATTGGCCATAAACCAATTTTTAAGTCCAGTGCATCATCTCAGATAAACCTAGTGGATACATCAACAAAATATCTAGAAGTAATTGTGACTTTCTTCTTTGTTTCCATGATTTCTTTTACACTTCAAATGTCAATACAATTGATTGAACCTTTGTTAATATAATATTGTATAAAACAGTAGTTTCTGTTATCTGATAATTTCAGAGAATTAAGTCGGCTTCAGGGTTGGTAACTAAAGATATCTGATGTCAACTAAGTTTAACTTTTGAATAATTAAATACTATTTGTTATTAATATCGAATTGGGCTCTGCTCAATTCTTTCCCTCCAAATAGTACGATTAGGTTTTTGAATGTACATAGGTATTATTCCACGCTTCCACAGCTTCTGTTTTTTTTTTTTTGTTACTGACTGCATATATGAAGTCTCTCTTCTATGTACCAGAAATGAAAAATATAAAACATCAAGTTTTACCACTAACCATTTATATTGGTCATAGTTGTTTTGTAGGCAGACATCTGATACTTGGATACTAACGGCAGTCAGTTAGCAGGCAGTACATAATGACAGAACATGTGGACTATAATCAAAGAAAAATATGAGAAACTAGGTTGTTAAGAAGATCTTTGGTCATCAAATTAATAAAAAAACCTTCACAAATAAAACAATATGGAAAGAGCCAACCAGACTCATCTCAGTTGGTTGGCATCACTTCCTTCAATGGAGAGGTCCTGAGTTCTTCACCATTTCTCTCAAATATATATATATATATATATATATCACAAGAGCTCACGAAAGAGGGATTTTCTGGATACATGATACCCTCTGGACTGCTTCATGATTATTTTTCTTTTAAAAAGATGAACACACCATGCAGAAACATATATAGACACAAACAATAACAAAGAACTCTATAGGACCAAGAGGATCGAGCCATGAAAATGAAGTGTTTGACAGGGAATGCTGGCTATGCTTATAAGATTAGAGAAGCTATTAGCAGAGGCGTTTTAATCCTGACCCAGAGAAATATAAAGGTATCAATCAACATCCAAACCGATCGACATCCTAGGAAATACTCAGAGATCAATAAATTAACTTATCTTTCCATCAATCTCTGTGAAATTCTTGCAGCTGAACCGAACACAAACTAATCTGATAAACAGCAACATCCCAGTGGGATTGATTGGGGCAGATACACTCATTATACTTGCAGATACCTAAGAACTTTACCAAAGAAACAACTAGAGGAACCAGTCATAAATTGACTGAACGTATCTGGCACATCCTATGCTTCAAAATGTTCAAATTCACATCTAAAGATATGATCAACAGAGAACAAATGAAAAACTCGAGTAAGGACCAACGAATTGTAAAGAAACATCTATCTTGCCACGATCCCTATAAGAAATCCTTTAGTTTAGGTGAGGCGAGGACTCACGGCAATATCCCCGTTGGGGTCCATCAGGGCAGATACACATGAAACTCTTCCAGTCGTCATCGTACCCACAATGACCACCGCTTCTTCTGCAGTCTCCACAATCCGTCGCGTTCCAGTCCAGCAAGAAACCAGCCTTCAAAAGCACCGTATAGTCATCGCCGTCCGTCGCAGGATCGGGAAACGCGAGCACAACCACAGACTCGCAGGAAAAGTTAAACTTGGGCCCATCTGCCGTCGAATAATTTCCGGCGAAATACGCCGGCGTGGGATCATCAGAACAACGTAGTTCTTTGTACTGGGTTAGCTTCGTGGAACAATTGAAGAGAAAGAAGAGACACCTATTAGTTGAGTTAACACGAAACAAGGTTTGGTCAAGCGTGAGGTTGTAGGAAGGAAACGAGCAACCGCTGTCAGGGCGACTGGCTTGAGAGACAAGAACTGTTCGGTCTTCATAGAAGATGTCTTTGATAAGATATTCATGGTCGACGAGATTAAGAACAGGGTCAGGGTCAGGGTCAGGGTCGGAGCCCTTACAGGTCACCTTAAACGTCGGATAACCGCAATAAGGTGGGTGTCGATCCTGGAGCCAGAATGGGTAGCTTATGTTTAAGCCATTCCCACAGCTCTTAGGCTCACAGTCTTCTGCTCTTAGGTTGGTAGGCAAGGCTAGGCCCTTTCCCAACAAAGAGGAGACGAGGAGGAGGAAGAAGAAGAAGAAGAAGAAGAAGAAGAGCATAGAGAAGGACCTTCTGGACTGAAGTAAGATTTTGGAGCTCATTCTAACAGATGAAGGGAATAGGTGAGAAGAGGAAGGGGGAGGAGTTGGAGAAGCGGAGAAGTTGAAGATACGGGGTTTGGCTCAGTGTGGTGATGGTGTTACTAGATTGCTCTGACTGGGACCAGGAAAAAGATTGAATAAAATGCAGCAGCAGTCATCAACGAGGACCACTCGGAGAAGTATCGGGACAAGAACATGGGCGTGGAATGCGTGGTCTACTTTCTTTATTGACTATTCTTTGCCTGTTTCTTACGGCGTCCATCGATGTTAACGCGGAGTGGAACGGAAGACCATCTTTCTCGAAAGAAAATTTATTTTATTCGGAGGCCCGAGCCATGTGCAAAGAAAGATGAAAAAAGAGGAAAGGGGAAGGGGAAAAAAAATAAAATAAAATAAAAGAAAGAAAAAAACATATTTTCCAAATAAAAATAAAATAGCAGGAACAAGGGAAGATATTAATGAAAGGAGAAGAATGATACTAAAGAAAGAAATGATAAAAATAAGAGGTTCAAAGTAAAAATAAATAAATAAAATATAAAAGGAGAGATCAAAGTACATTTACAAGATGGGGCAAGACAACAAAGGTTTTTGTTTTGAAAATTTATCTAATTTAAAATCTAAAAATTAATTTATTATTTTTTTATTAACTAATTTATCTAAGAATCAAATAAGTGAGCCAAATTTTCATAAGCATTATATACTTATAAAATAGAAAAAAAAACTTGATCCTTAAAGAGATGAGTAAGTTGATTTTTCATTGATCGGGTAACATATTTTTTTTGTTATTCTTAAAACATCATTGCTTCCTCTCACAATACTCACCTGATTACCCTACGTGCGGCAAACCTTAACCCAAGCAATACAACCAAAATCTTCATCTAATTTTCGATCAAAAGATCGTTAGATACTAATAAATCTAATGATTTTTTTTTCTCATATCATCTTTTTTATCTTTTTTTTTATATCATTAATTTTTTTCTCTTTTCTTCTCTTGATCTCGTATTTTTCTTTCATAGTAGTTTTTAGCATTATAAGATGAAGAATGGAGTCAAAAAAATAGTCTCTATCTCTCACACATGATCTTAAGAACCATTCTTATCTCAACCTTTGCCCTCATCATTTTTTTATATTAATTTTTTTTCTTTTTTCTCTTGGCCTCTTTTTTTTTTTTTTGTTATAATATCATATCACATTTGATGTAAACAAACTTTGCCTCCCATTTAGCCTCCACCCAACCTCTAACATCACCTTCAACAAGCACACGAAGAGGTATTGCATCGTATTAAGATTTGTCTCCATTAACTCAACATTGGTTAGAAATTTAATCAATTTTTTATCAAGGGATATCATACTACTATTTAATTAATGAATAGTAACTACTAAAATTTATTTTTTACAATAACAACACAAGATCTTAATCTCAAATTAATTAAAATTGGCTACATAAATTCTTTTTCTCAATTTAGTTCAATTTTGTGTTATATTTTCTGTAAGAAATAAAGATTTTAAATCTTTCTTTATCACTTCCTTTTATATAATTTTAAGTCTATCTCTACCTTTTTTTCTCTTTTTCTTCTATATGTACCAAATTATTTCTTCACACAGATGTATCTCTAGATCAACATTGCACATGTCTAAATCATATAAGTCATCCTTTCCTTAACTTATCCTCAATCGATATTAGTTCTATCCTTTTACAAATAATTTTATTTCTTATTCATCTTTTCTTGCATTACCGTATATCCATCTTAACATTCTCATTTCACCACATTCATCATTATGATACTTATTCCGTACCATAAAGCATAGCTGATCTTATGGTTGTCCTATAAAATTTTTTCAACTTGCTAAATACTTTATGATCACATAATATTTTAATTCTACTTTTCCATTTTATCCAACTTACTTTAATCTCATAAACAATATCATCTTTAATCGCTCTTTTCTTATAAATAATCGATCATAAATACTGAAAATGATTACTTTTAAAAACATAACGGTCCTCAATGTTTATTCTATATTTATCTTTATTTCTAGTTATGTTAAAATTGCATTCGATATATTCTATCTTTATCTTACTCAACCTAAAACCTTTAAATTCTAATGTATTGCTTTATAATTCTAACTTATAATTAACCTTAACCTTAACTTCATCCACTAGTACTATATCATTTGGAAATAATATACATCATATAATTTCTTGAATATGTCTAATAAATTCATCTATAACTTAAGCTTATTTATAACTAAAGAAAAAAAGTAAGGATTAAAAGCAGATCTTTGATGTAAATCTACCATAATAGAAAATTTACTAATACTACCATTAGTAATTCTTACACTAATAACTGCTCTATCATACATATTTTTATTACGTTATTATATTTAACAAGTACTCTTTTTTTTCTAATATTTATTATAAGATTTTTATAAAAACTCTATCATATAGTTTCTTTAAATCAATAAAAATCATATAAAGATCTTATTATTTTTCTCTATACTTCTACATTAACATCCTAAAGAGAAAAATAACTTCTATATTCAACCTTCCTAATATAAAACCAAATTAATTCTTTATTTTTTTAATATATCTCAATCTATACTCAATTATAATCTTCCAAAGTTTCATAGTATGACTAATGAGCTTGATATGATAATAGTTAGACCAAAATTTATTTTATTTTAAATAAAATAATACATATATGATTAATATATATATATCAAAAGTATTGATATGAGAAAATTGGGCATTAATAAGAAAAGGGTAGTCTATGATTAGTGTACAAAATAAGGTCGGAAGCCTAAAGGTCATATTAATGTAGCTTGAGCCATGAGTCATGTTTGTAATTAAGCTTATTTGAGCAAAGCTTGGCTAACTTGGTTTATTTTTAGTTGAGCTTGAAATTAATTTAAAGCTTAGGTTATTGGCTCAAGCTTGGTTCCTTTAGCTTTAAATTAAGTTGGAGTCAAAGTGAGCTTGAGCTCTTCAACTTGTTTAACTCCCCTAATTAGGATAAGAAAATAATCAATTGTTAACCATTGATATATGTTCAAGGAAAGGAAGTGTATTGTGCCCCAGCCCCTTTAGTTGTGTTCAATTGTGATCATATGCCCCAGCCCCTTTAGTTGTGTTCAATTGTGATTATGTCCTTTTTCAGGTAGTTGTGTAAAGTTGTTACTTATGTTGCAGCTAGTATTTCCTTCCACCATAAAATCATGATATTAGTACTCAAAATTCTTCACATAAATGTAATCTTAGTTAAAAAAAATGCCCTCAAAAGATCAGCTTCTTTGGTCAATATCCTTGATTTTGCAAATCACAAGTTTTAAGTGAGTATGAAAATTGGTTACAACTACATGCACATCTAAGAAAGTAACTTGATGAAATCCATAAATATCTTAATAATTGTTAGTCACTCTTTAAATAATCACCATATTCTTATAAAATTATTAGCCCTTTCGTCTAACGTGACCTTGGCCTGCTTAGTTTACTTTCTTATTTTCTCTTTTCAGCACTTTTTTTTTTTCTAGTTTGCATTCAATCGGAAACTCATGCTCTGAACCCTTAAATAAAATAAGTGGCTTGGAAATAAATTGAGGACTTCTATTCATTTCAAATTGACGTGATCTAAACTATTTCAATTTGCATTCATACTATATTTTCTATACCTATGTGCACCATTGACCCTCTAAAATTCCAACCAAGATTGAAAAAGAAAGGATCACCAAGAGAGAAGTTTCTTTGGTCAAAATCTTTGATCTTGAAAATTACAAGTTTTGGATGAGTATGAAAATTGTAATTTGGCAATATTTACAGGACATCTACGAAAGCAACTTCATGAAATCTATAAATATCTCTATAATTAGTCACTTTGTAAGTAATCACCATATTCTCAAAAAATTATTAGTTCTCTCCATTAAATTGATGTGAGGTTTGATTAATTTACTTTATTATTTTCTCTTTTTAGCACTTTCTTTCTGGTTTGTATTCTAATCTAAAAGTCACAAATATAGGTATCAGTTTCACTATTTGATGAGTATCGCCATCATCATTAGTTCAAAATAGATATAGATATGAATTATTGATTGAGATCTATATCTAATTTTAAAATGGATATGTATATAAATTAAGCACAACAATATAAATATAAATATGAATATAAACCAGACAATTAGGCTTTATGAACTACCATATTAGAGATATTACTGATGAACTAAGTTAAAGACATTAATTTTATCTTTTTTTTCCTTCATCTGAAGTTCATAAAGAACTATATAAGATTAAATAAAATGATAGATGGAATTAAATATTTAGATATGAATTAAATAGTTATCTATTCATATCAGTATAATTTTTTTTTTTTTAATGAATACACATGCAAAATTGAAAATTAAACAGTTGTTGAAATTTTGTTCATGTTGGATTATATTCGAATACCAGAACCGGATACCAAAACAAATATGAACAGATATTACCAGATTTACTTTTACTCCTAAAAATAACAATCTACTTATACCACTTATCACAACCATCTATCAATTCCAAACACTAGAATAGGCGACAAGGGGACAGTGAGGTTAGCATAGGGGAATTTGTTAAGCTGCCTTTCGTCACATCTTTATCAATCACCGGATGATTCCGATAGGCTCTGCCCTCTGCTCTCTCTCAGCCTTCTCTAAACCCAAGCCGGTTAACTAATTGGGATTCCCCCCTCCTTTGGCTATCAGATTTTTAACCTCTAAATCAATATCCGACCGACTTTGATTCATAGAACATAACCTTTTGCCAGCCTATCAATATGCTTCGAATTAGGACAAAACAAGACGGAAACCGATGATTTGAGGAGAAAGAGACGCACCTAAAAGGCATGATCCGAGAGCCGGACCGTTGGGGCAGTAGCAAGTGGGATCATCGGGAGAGTTGGCGTTAAACCCACATCGCCCACCAGAATAGATGCAATCAGTGCACCAACCCCTCCCCGCAGTCCACTTCAAAACGAACCCCTCCTTCAATGCACCTCCAAAGTCCAAGCTCCCATTCAGTAGCCCGTCTCTGGCCGTCAGTTGCATCCACACCAGAACCCTCGAGATGCACTTAACCGACCAGTCCACAAAACTAGTGTTGTCAAGACTGTAATAGGAGTGCTGCCCGGTGACAAGATCCAGCGCGCAAGCGATTTCATGCGGCGCGGGGTTCCCGGTTAAGGCTGTGCAGTTGACATAGAGAGTGAAATTTTGATCGCGGTCAACTGCGTAATTGAAGAGGGAGAGATCAATGGTCGTGCTCTCGTATGGTTGAGGGCATGACTGGCTGATTAGGCTTTGGTCCACTACGGTGAGCAAGCGATTTAAGTAGTCGACGTCCTTCACCTGATAGCCCTTGTTGTTGATGTAGATTATTAGAGTGGTGTTGTTATTGCTACAGTTGAGGTAGTACCCGGGGTGCCCGCAGTAGTCAGGCCGGCCATCTACTCGGAAAGGGTAGCTTAAGTTGAAGTTGATCTTGCCGCATGCATACATGATCGAGGCGCAAATCTCATATCGGTCATGGTATCTCTCGGAGAACGAAATCGGCAGCGATGATAGATTTAGGAAGAAGAGGAATGTGACCAGGTGATGGAAGATCATGAAGAAAGACGGTGGATGCATTTGGTTTCAGCTGATGGTGTTGCTGGACCGATGGAGCAAACTGGAGGAGGAAGAAGGGATGGGGATGAGAAGGTGGATGAGATTTTGTTTGGCCTTCAAATATTTGGTTCATCGCTTGCGGTCAACCAGAAAACCGCTTTCTAATGTCTAAAAAGTTGGGCGGAAAAGATAGTTGAAAAGCCAAGACATATTATTCAAAGCTTTTAAATCATAGCTTGGATCCCACCGCCAGAAAGGAGGCTAAATAATGGGGGATTCTAATCGAGGCGTCACGGTCAAGGAAGAGCTTACTAATGGTTTTCTCCTACGTCAGGAGTAGTTCGCAGATCGTTTGCCCTTGCATCATGCCGTGAGAGGATGGGCTGCTTGGTTGCTGACCGTGGAAAGGATCAACAAAGGAAGAGGAATACTTCAACACTTCTAGCAAAAGTTTTATTAGTCAGGCCCGCATCAGGAAAGCCGATTCGGTAGACTGAGTTTGTCCCATCTTGGCTGTGCATTAAAGTTTTGTAAACATCTCGCCCAACGTCAGGCGACAATTTATGATCGGTCCAAATAGACGACTAGGAATAGAAGGCAAACTTGAGGTCTTCAAATCATGATACTTTATATATATATATATATATATATATATATATATATATATATATATATAATTTAATTATATTTAAATATTTGAATCTATATAAATTTTAAAATTATTATATTTTTTTATCTTTAAAATTTATGATCCATATAAATTTAAAAATAAAAAGATTGATGAAATTTAAGTTTAGCTAAATTCAAATGTAGCCAAGTCTAATCATACAACTAATCATATACATACATTTTATACATTTTATGTAATCGTTAATATGCTTTTTTGGACAGAACTATATGCATTAAATGGATATGTTACTGTTTTAATATCAAGAACATGCAAGCAAGAATATGATTGATTAATTCTATTGCGCTCAATTTATGCCCGGCTTGCAGTAGATTTGACCCATTCCAAATGAACTGAGCTGTTTCTACTAATCTGGTACTTGCCATAACAACCACCTCAAGGATGAGGTGCTTGGCGCATTGTCTAAAATTACACTCAGAATCAGCCGTGACTGCCAAACAACTGTCACGGCTCGGGCTAGATAAAGGTTCACCTAATTCTTGGCCCACAAAACACTGTACTCAATTAAGTACAGTTTCACAGTCATTCTGATAAAATCACGAGAGAACTTTGTAACCTAGCATAAAGGATAGGAAATAGTGAAATAATATACATTTCCGAGGAAAATTTAGGAAGAGTTTATCAAGACAATGCATAAAAACCAAAGAGAAACATAAGTTGTGCATGTGGTGGCCTACCTGTAGCATGGATTTTCACATTTTTAGGTGGATGGCAACTAGCTACAAGGAAGCTGTGGACATATATGCATTTACGCTACTATGAGTATATGCTTAGCAAATTCAGTAAAGCATTGCAAAGAGATGATATGATTGAGTTGCGCCTGTTACCTCCCTTCTAAAATTGTCTTCTAATGAGCAAATTAGGTAACTCTGATTGGAACATCCTACAGTATGCTTAAGAGCTTGCAGAATATTGCAGTGTAAGAGTTGTGCAAAAGATGGACCATCAACTGCCCTTATCTATAACTGTTTCCTTTGGTTTTTAACATATCATGGCCTAAACACTTCATTAACTCCTAACTACCAGTCACAGTTACAAAAAAGAAAAAAGAAAAAGGCTATCTTGAAATAACTCTGATCACATTAGAGCCCATCATATGGTAACTTAGCTTCCAACCCTTTGCAAAATAACCCTGCTTGCAGTTGCATCCAGGATAAACTAAGTTCTTCCTCCAAAACATCATGCAGAGAACAATTTACTACTACTAATTATGGTTCTTGAAATCCCAATAGTACAGCTTCATCGACTAACACAGCATTCATATTATAATTTTCATTTGATTGACAAATTGCTCGGCTCTATACCTTCTTCCAAAGGCTACCTTGTAAACTAAAGACTAACAAGGTATAGTTATTCAAAAAATCATCTTCCATGCCATATCTATTGCAGTAATTTACTAAACTCTTCTAGAGCTTTTCATAGAAAGGCACCATCCTTCAACCACTTACAGTAACCTTCTATTTAGATTCATCTGATTTGATATTAACTTTGATTGGAATTTTTACTTAATGACCAAACTATTATCGAGATAATCAGCCTTCAGAAATTGTCTAGTGAATATCCATTCCTCATAGCTATTGCCTAACTACTCTTTAGTATAACGTGCTACTAGTTTTTCATCATTCTAGGAACCATTCACCAACACTGTCAGGAGCATAGGGAAGCTAGATGATGGCAGTTTTGACTTGAACTCTCTTTGTTTAGTCATCCTATATGTTCATGATGTTGAAATTGATGTAGTTTGTAATATGAATCTCTGCTTCTTAGATTCACGAGTTGGGAAATTTACCCTTGCATACGTTTTTCGCTTAATAATCATCCACCACTGCCAAAATCCAACTGTATTGCACTAACAAGCTAAGTGAAAACTTTCTTTTAACTTAGTGGTGGATGTAATCCTGACCTTTTGCAAGGCATTGCCCTAGCTAACAAACAAACATCTAAACAACTTTAAACACATGTAACAAAAACAAAAGGAGTACAATATTTTTAATACTAAAAGAGACAAATCTAGTGCTAAAACCAAGAGGAAAGGAAATGTTCTTATGTACGTATGCGATAGATAGACTCCAGTAACCATGCTATATTATATTTGCTTGCTTAAAAAAAATCTCTCTCTAAAAGAAGTGGAATGGCTAATTCCACGGCGGGAGTTGCAAATACAGCCAGATGTTGGTTCGAAATGTGGGCTGGATGGGGTGCTTGCTTGTTTCTCTATTCCCAGGCTTGTTCCATGTTATTTCTTTCACTGAAGCCAGGGTCTCTGATTGCTGGAGTGGAAGCGGATGGTAACTCTCCCACAACCAGGTGCCAACCGAGCTTCTAAAAGAGCATGCTTCTAGATTATAATATATTAACTGGAGAGAAGGTAAGAGACTCCTTGTGATCCAGTCACTTAGAGATGGTTCAGGGACGCATTCAATCATCAAATTGAGATAGATTTAGTGGCCCTTAGATCCTGTAATCCTAAAGAAATCCTGGAAACAAGACGGGATATTGCAATTCCTTCTCAAGGTAATAGACTCAGTAAAGTCCATTGCCTTGATAAATTGTACAATTTGATTGGGCCTTGGGCCCTGCCCACTTTTTCTTACCAAACAGAGGAGCTAAAAACATTGGACTGCACGATTGAATTCTCGCCGGACAACCCTGCAACGTTGAATAGGTAATAAAACGCTCAGAAAGTATATATTCTGAGCGGGAAGAAAAACATATCAGATGGTGACAAGCCGCCAGAAAACAAGCCACTTAGATCAGAACCTCTAGAAAACCTCACACGGTAATGTGTGCGGCCACAGCTGAACTAATTGTTGCAACGTGGGATCATCAAGAGTGGAACATTATTAGACTGGATGGTCAAAAACTTGAGGGATAAGTGGTTGAAGTTTTAGTGCGTGCAAGTTTCCTGGAAGTCACGCCTTTGGCTTTTATGAGAGGGACAGAAGACCGTCGCGCGGGGCTTCATCCTTGGCGCCAACCGCCCCGCACGGAAGGACGCACTCCGAACTTAAAGTGGGGAATGATCCGAGGGTGTATAGGCGCGAAGTCGGAGACAATCCCGTGCGTTCTGAGGCATTCATTTCTGACCAAAAAAAAAAAACGTGCCTCGCCTTTCTGAGACGCCAGGCATGAAGTTTCTTCACCTGCGACTACTCTACTCGGTTCAACTCTCGTTTTCCATCGTTCTGTAACCTTTTTTTTTGAAAAAAAAAAAAAAGGTTCTCGTTTTCCACTGAACCGTTCAGAAGGACGACTTTGTTGAAGCCCATCTTTGGCTTATATTTTTGCCTTCCAAATTGAAATCATTCTAAAGATTAAAGCGAAAACCCGTAGCGTTATCCCCATTCTCTCCTCTCGGCTTAGAGGTCAGCATACGTTTAGAGCCCGCCATCCGTCTAAATTTCACCAAATCCACAAAGAAACAAGACGAAGACTAAAAGGAAGGAAACAGTAATAACCAAAAAAAAAAAAAAAAAGCGTCAAGACGATCGGCAACATACCGCAATGGTGGTCGCTCTCTCCGTTGGGGCAAAAGCAGGCGAAGGCCAAACTGGTACTGATTAAGTGGGCACCGCAACGCCCTCCGGAGAGCTCGCACTGATCGCACTCTCCCCAGGTTTTGTTGAGCCAGCCAAGCTGGAAGCCTTTCGTCAACACCCCTCCGAAGTCACTGGACAAAGCGCTCCCGTTAATCCGGTCCAACTCCTCTTTTAGGACAGGCACCACCAATATACTTTGGCATGACAGCATCGAACCGTTTTCTCCGGTGGTCGAAAGATTATTGTCCGTGAAAATGTAAGATCGGTCCTGGAAGCAGGTGATTTGGTTGTCCAATTTTGGATCTTCGGAGGAGCAGTCAAGGAAGAAGGTGAGGTTGACGTCCAAGGAGGTGTAATTCAACAAGGAGGGGAACTCGGGTAACCAGGTGCTGTTCGGGAAGTAGGTGTCTAAGAGGGTGAGGTTGTGGCGTGGCCTAGGGCAGGTATCATCGGCTGCGGGGAAATCGGCGTCGGTAAGATAGATGGTTTGGGTGGAGTAGTCGATTTGGGTGACGGTGTAGTTGTTGAAGTCGAGGGAAATGATTGGGGTATTATTTTGGCAAATCAGCATGAATACTAGGTAGCCGCAGACGGTGAAGGGGAAGGGGATTGAATCCGGGACTAACCAGAATGGATAAGCGATATCCACTTCGCCACAGGTCGTGTTTTGACAGGACGGATTGGGGGGGCTTGTCACAGGGTAAGCGTTGATGGAGATGAAGAGGGATAGGAGGAAGACGGGGGAGATGAGGAGGGAAGAAGGTGATGGGGAGATTCTCCAAGGCATGATTCGGGAGGTGGATGTAGGGTTGTGAGCTCTGAAAGAAGGATTAAGCCGTCGGCTTGCTCCGGGGAGTATGGTGTTCGCCCAAGAGATGACGCTGTTTGATTTTGGGAATTGATGCTTGTGAAACCGATGGCTGCCTTTAGAGAATTCATAGGGGCTTCGGACTTTCAAACCGAGATTGCTTTTTTGACGCGGACCAGCAAGTTGTGATCACTTTGTTTAAAGATAACAAAACATCGACAAACCAGCGCACGTCTACCCGTTTTGTTAATAAAGGAAATGAAGCGAAGATTATAAATAAAAAATTTAAAAAATTAAAAGGGAATAAATAAATTTCAAAAAAAGAGGTAGAAACGGAAAGGTTCAACCAGTCCAGGCATAAAGCCCGGTCCACAAAAAAAAAAAAAAAAAAAAAAAAATCAACCTTAAAAAAAAAAAAAAAAAAACTCCCCCGGTAGAACAGTCCTTGGTCAAAATGACACGTTGGATTAGACCGGCTCTCCAAGACGCAGCTCAGACGGCTTATCAATTTAAAACTCACGATCCAATTAGACTCCATCCTATTGGCTTATATATATATATATATATATATATATATATATATATATATATATATATAATGTGAAGCCTTACCTGCGTCCGCCTCCATTTAACTAGATTCTATCAAGTTGGCTCTCTTTAAAAGAACAGTAGGGGATCAGATATTGTTCCGGAACCAGTTTCACCAGTCTACGCCTCTATATAATTGGACTGCATCCAGCTGGCTTTCTGTAAAAGAAAGCAGAGGGATCATAGATTGTTCCCTACGTGTAGACAAAAGCCTCACTTGCCTATTCTGCTGTCCAGCTTCCTCCGCTGCCGACCTCTATCACTGCAATTCCCTTCGCCGTTGGCCTCTATCATTAGGCTCTGCTCCCACTCGTCTCTTCCAGCTCTTCATCTCCATCCCTAGATTTTGCTCCATGCCTGCCTCTTTGAAATACCTTGGCCACCCTATCAAGCTCCATTCCATGTTTGTCTCTTCCTCGCCACTGCTATCAACCTCCTTAAGGCCCACAGCTAGCATCGTCCACTTTTCCACTCTTCATTTGTGGTCCTCGGCCTCTCGAGCTATTGTCCACCCCATACCCAACATTGTTGTCCACTGCAATCATGCTTTTTTGTTCTCTAATATGCCATGCTCTGACTAGATTATGTATACTAATTAAACATGTTACTGTCCTTATATTAAGTGCTTAAGTATAAATTGATTGATTGATTCTATTCTATTCAAATAAGATGAACAAATTACATGATAAACTTGACAGGTCCTTTTCCTTTTTCCACCAGATATGGGCTGGAGCGGGTTAACATGGCCCATACCTACATGTTAACCAGGGGATCTTGCAAGGCCCATAGTTCAACAACTACTGGTCTACTCCTACCGCATCATCATCATCATCAGTATGCCAAGATAAGATCGCATCTTTGAAAGAACCCCGCCATTCTTTTACTTGTGTGTACATATAGTCGCACACTTGTCTTATGTAGCCATCTATCTAAAGTGATAATCCTAAACCTTGTGCTTACCTCTAGACTTGGATCTCAAATATGCAACATTAGATCCTTTCTCTAGTGACCTTCCTCTCACTACCAATGCACTAGACGAGGTGCCTACCTAACTACGATTCTGTCAAGCCTTTGCAATAAGCAATACCAACCCAACTAAGTCCATGTTAGGAGTTGCCGACCATTGAAGTTCATGATCAAAACGTCCCTGGCAATATCTCATACAATGATGCATTTAGAGACTCTAGGCTTAGTAAAGCCTATTATCTTGTTGAATGTTTGAATTTGATAGGGCGCCGCCCAGTTTTCATTAAAAGAAGAAGAAGAAAATCACTCAACAAAGTCATGCAATTGTCTTCCACCATTCACTTTGTTTCATTTTGTGGCACGACTAAACTGCAAATATAAAGGACGCAACAAGAATGCAATGCACTAGCTCAGTGATTTTTGAGTTACAAAAGCATTCTTGTAAAATCAAACATACAAACAAGCAGTTTGTGGTGGGATATAGTTGATATTTTGATGGGTTTCTGCTGCATTTGTATCAACCACAAGGATAATCGCACTGCAGCTATTGTAGCTGCCGTATGCTCCCTAAGAGTTTACAATAACTCCCTGTAGCTCCTCCAACCACCTTTATAATAAATAAAGGGAAATAAATAAAGGGGATTAGGAATGGAAGAAACAATGAAAAGAGAATTGCTTTCCTCTCTTCCAATTCCATCTATTTTGTGAAAAAAAGTTTCTAATCCCCTTTCATGCCATTCATCCAACTCAAAAGGAGAGACAGAGCACAACCGGCTCAAAATCAAGTGATCATAGTCGGTCTTGGAAATATGGATCACATGCTTTTAAAAGATATATTATTGTTTATCCCTTCAGAGGAATATAAGATTCCTATCACTTTGTATGCTATCCTTTTTTTATAAATAAAAAACAAACAAACAAAGTGAGCTAACAAAGCTTAATTCTCAGAATCTTTCACAAAATTAAACAGTGAATAGAACGTTTGATATAATAAATTTGAAGTTTTTATAATTCAAATTTATCTACTATTTTTTTATTTACATAACTTAATTTGGCCTTGCTCAAGTTAAGATTTTTCTAATTCGATCCACTCCTCCTCTATCTGAAATTAAATATCTAATCCATTCCACCTCTATCTCAAATTAAATTTGAGTGAGAACAAATTAGCCGACGGATAAGATCTAATTGAATAGGAGTTTTAAGATAGAAAAGAGATTAAAAATATTTTTTATTGAACTAACAATTATTGCATTAAAAATTCAATCATTCACCAATTTCAATATATACCTATATAAAATATAAATATAAATTATAAATATAAATATAAAAATAAAAATAATTTATATATTGATATATCGAGTTGGGTAGAGTTTGAATTAAGGTAAAACCAGTTATAGATCGTGTAGAGGCTAATTGTTTTCCAACTTTATTTTAAGTCGGTTTGAATTTTTTAGATTTCAATTTAATCTAAATTTATAAAATGACACTTCAATAAAATCGAGTAAAGTGCTGGGCTAGGCAAAGCAACTTCGGCTTGAGCCCAGCCAGCCCAGCTGGGCCGCGTCCAAATTTCGCCGGAGTCGCGGTACGAGCATCTGGCTTCATGAGAGAACATAAATGAGAGGGCTGCCAATCGGTCCTCCCACGATGAAATCACCATCGGGCTATCACGTCTGAAAGGCACGTGACATGAAGTCTCTCGGTACCTCATTATTTATTTTTCTATTGTCGTTTTCCTTTGATGGCTCCTACTTTTGACTTGTAAAACTAATTTAAAAACGCAAGTTCCAGCTGTTAACCATCCGTTGGACTAAACTTTACCAAATCCAGCACCAAAGAAGCAAGGCAAAATGGAAGGAAGCTGTGAGGGAGAAAGGGTCTCAGAGGACAACGTACCGCAGGAGGGGTTGCGCATCCCCTCGGAGAAAAAGCAGGTGAAGTTGCCGGTTTGGTTGCACCCGCAGCGTCCACCGGAGGACTCGCAGCAGGGGCATTGTGCCAAGGTCTCGTTATGCCAGCTCAGCTGGAAGCCTGTCTTCAACACGTTTCCGAATTCACTGATAAAAGCGCTCCAGTTGTTCGGGTAGTACCTGTACACTTCCTCATATAGGACGGGCACCACCACTATCTGTTGGCAATTCTGCGGCCGATCGTCTACTGGGATGGTGGAGAGATCATAGCTGAGGAAGATGTAAGATAGCTTGCTACTGCGGGGAAAGCAGGTAACTTTGTGTTGTTCCGGACCCCCTGAGGAGCAATCGAGCAAGAAGGTGAGGTTTATGTCTATGGAGGTGTAGTTCAGTAACAAGTTCTCCTTTAGGGTAAGGTTGTGTCCGGGCGTAGCGCAGGAGGCAGCTTTGAGGACATCGGTATCGGCAAGAGAGATGGTTTGGTTCTGATAATCGATCTTGGTCACGGTGTAGTCATAGGAGCCAATGGAAAGGATGGGGTGGTCATCTATGCATTTCAGCATAAATTTTTCATAACCGCAGTAGGAGGAGGAGGGTGGGTTGGAGGTCACCCAGAATGGGTAAGTGATATCAATTTCGCCACAGCTCGAGCTTGGACAGGATGAGGTGGGGGGGTGTTCACAGGGTAAGCGATAATGGAGATGAAGAGGGATAGGAGGAAGACGAGAGAGATGAGGAGGGAAGAAGGTGATGAGGGGATTTTGCAAGGCATGGTTCCGGTGCTGGGTGCAGGAGCAGAGGACTTCAACATAGGTTTGGCCCTGGTTTTATTTTATTTTTTTGACGAGAGGCCCTGGTTTTATTTTAGGAGAGGATGGTAGGTTGGATCTTGACTTGGTGCTTGACGGCTCGAGGGAAAGGTGGCTCCACCAATGATTACGGCATTATGCCCATCCTCTCCCTGGTGAAATCGCTGGCTGCTCCTGAGAGGGTTCTAAATTCCAAGTGCTCTGTCGGTATTTTTCCTTTTTTTTTTTTTTCCCTCAAAACATTTTTTTTTTTTTTTTTGAGATTCATTTCTTTTAAAAAAATCATGTAGTAGAAGGTAGTTTTTATCACATGTGACCGATAGAAAATTTGTATAAAAAATAGCTTCAAAATTATTTTTCCACATTTAATTAAAGATAATTCTTGATTAAAAATTGTTAATTGGATTATAATATTTTTAGAATAAAAATATAAGGTATTTTTTATTTTTTATAAAGAAATTAAATGGATTATTTAAAATTTAGAGATAAAAAAGGAAAATAAGAAAAGTATTAAACCATAATTTTGGTATTTTTATGCCAAAATATTTTTTAATAAAGGAAAAAAGAAGTCAAAAAATAAATGTATTATTTATTAATGGAAAAAAGAAAATATACATAAGTTTCATATATAATTTTTTAAATTAAATATATATATATATAAAAAAAAAAAGAAGAAAAGTTTTTCTTCGTTACCATCCGAGGGCTAAGAGTTATCAAAACCCTCCACCGCACCAGTGCCTCGACGACCCCACCAATTGGCTGGCTTGGAGGGCTGATTTAGGGAACAGATGCCTTGTTTGACACGGTCTCTACCCTCAGTCTCCTTTGGATTTTTATCCATGCGGTCTGTTTCGATTGTGTCTATAATTAAATATCAATATAAACGTTCCTTCTTACCACAAAAATGTTTCAAACCAAGGCATTCAATGAGGGCCCAGCAAGATGTAAGCTAGTGGACTAGTTGTGCGGCAAAATATGGAAGATGCCTCAAGTCGTCAACTAAGCCAGACTTTTCTCCATTTCTTCTCTGCTCTGACGAAGCAAACTGATCTACATATCCTTTGAAAGCCAACGCTCTTCAATGAGAGCCCAGCAAGTTGTAATCTAGCGGACAAAATATGGAAAGAGACCTCTCTAGTCTTCAACTAAGCCAGCCTTTCCTCCACCACTTCTCTGCTCTGACGAAGCAAACTGGTTTACATGGCCTTTGAGAGCCAACGTTCTTTTTCAGGGGTCAGATGAAATATGCCCGATTTCTTACGAACTTTAGATCTATTTCCCTGGCGATTCGTCACCCATCTCAAGAATTATTTACGAAAAACAGGATAGCGAAGTTGTGCCCTCCGTTAGTTTGAATAGAAGGCGAGATCAATTCAGTGATACAAAACGATAAATTACAAGTCTAGACCATCAAGCTTGATGCATATGCTTGAGGATATATACAGATCATATTTCATCTACCTTGTATACATGTGGACTGCATATCAAATCAAAATATATTATCATGTCATTAAAATTATTTATTTTGCATCCATTCAGTGCATGAAAAATGATCTCAAAAGTGTTTATATATATATATATATATACACACACACATCAAAGTATTTTATATATTGTAGATGATGATTAATAATATATATATATATATATATATTATATATTTTGAGAGAAATTGATTCTTACTGGAAAGCATTTAGAATGGCGTATAAGAAAGGTCTACAATTCTTCAAATTAGTTTGTTGGCTTAGTTCTATATCTGCTCCTTTACTAACCGAATGAACTAATTTAAGCTGAAATTTAAACTAAACATGAGTTGGCTTGCAAATAATCCTAATAGTTACTTGCCAACAACCCTCCCCTCCCATCGTAGCCAACATGGGGCCAAAGATGGCCTAACAGATATGCTGTTAATTTTTTAGATCTATCGTTGAGCATGTTTCAAGGGATGAAACAAAGTATAACACATGTTTGCGGCTGCAAAGGCCTTACTTCTTGTTTGAAATGATGCAAATTTAAAACTTTAGCTTAACAGAGGTGAGGTTCGATTCTAGATCTCTGCCAGACAAAAACACGGTGTCTGTTGAAGAAAGTCTCCATATCTCTACCTGGAAAGAGTGCAGGCACTATAATCTCTTTGAATAGATTGGGTAGGACTTCCATCCCCTGTTCCTTGAAAAAAATGCTCATTAAAGGAAAGAGTATATTGGTTGAACTGGCAGAAATACAGGGCTATTTCAAAATAGAGACCCTCCTAAAACTTAGAAAAAATGTGAAACCATGCCAACACATTGTGTAGTCATAAATCCTTAGATAATTTTAATCATTTTTTCAATAGATGATTTCATTTCACTGATGTATTTAAAAAAAAATCCGAGATGGTCTACATGGTATTTCACATAGTTTGTTCCATATTATTTCGAGATATAACTTCTTTTGGCATTATTTTTAGAATTAGTTTTTTCTGAGCATTATTTAAAAGGAAGACCTTCAAAAAAAATCTTATTGATTGTTGTGAGAAGAAGATAACATTCTCTCGAATCTAGTTGTTCAACCTAATTTTTGAGCCCATTGAAAACTAAATTTGAACCTATTAGATTTGAGTAGGCTTAATTGAAGCCAATATAAAGTTCAATTTAGAAAAATATGAAGAACAGAATTGCTGTTTGGCTCTTAGGCCTCATTTGGTTGTCTCAAATTTCTCAGAAAAAGATATTTTTTTTGAGAAGCCTTGAATTACATGTTGTTTGGTTACTATGTTCAACATAATTAATCAAAAATAATAATGCAAAAAAAAAAGAAGGGGCAACTTCTTAGGTCGCATAGAAAGTTAAAACTGAAGCTCTCGATGAAAAATTATTTTCTCATGGATGCACAGCTTCTTAGAAATTGCCAAGCAAGGCCTTTAAGGTTCTGAAGGGTATTTTAAAATGCATGTGTTCTAGCCATCGTGTCTTTTCAATAGGTGCTTCATTTTGAGGTCTGTTATGCCTCATGAAAACCTTGACTTGATTTTGTACAATCGAATTGATCAGTGATCCTATCATTTACTCAAACAATAAAGGTCACGGCACATGAGACATTTCGTATGGTTATTTCCTCGTTTTATTCTTCGCAAACAAGGGTTGGCGTCGAAGGTGAACATAAGCGGTGAAATTGGAGTCTAACTATATCAAAAGAAAACTTGCGTGTTTTTCATAAATCAAGTTAGGAGAAACTAAAGGATCTGAAACCCATATTGACTGGAAGCCGGTGTGGATAGGTTTGCTTCCTCAACGTAGAGAAAGGCAGAGAAGAAGGAACAGAAGCTGGCTTGTTGCAGGCTTTCGTCATAATTTGGCAGGTGACTGATCCATCGTTTGAAATTTTGAAATTCCAATAAATGCCTCTTTTAAATGCATTATTGAGTCATCTCTCCAACGGCCAGTCCCCCAAGACTTTTCTTCCTTTTTTTAATTTTTTTCTCCTCCCAGCTTCTTCATCCAACCACAGGGCCATGTTTGGCGGAATACCTTCGTCACCTCGTCTTCTTCGTCCTATTCCTCTGCATCTCTACCAACGCTCACCTCGTCAACAGTCCCCTCACGCCATTCTGTCCAAACTCCACCTGTGACAAACACCATATCACTTATGCCAAAATGACATCCCAATCCTTTTCCTCGTCTCCGATAACTACACGGTCACCAACATCGACTACCCATCCCAAACCATCTCCGTTGCCGAGACCGATTTCCTTACCACCGATAGCTGCCCAAAGCCCAGCCACAACGTCACCCTTATGGACAGGTTGACGGAATACCCCTCCTTACCGAACTACTACACCTCACAGGACACCAACCTCACCTTCTTCCTTGACTGACTGCTCCTCTGAAGGTCCACGAGACAATCAAATTACCTGCTTGCCCGGCAGCAGTGGCGAGCGATCTTACCTCCGCACTGACAGCTATGTTTCGGCCATCCAAGGAGACGAATGGACGATGTCGTAAGAACATATAGTGATTGGTGCCCGTCCTAAACGGGGAGAGGTGAATTGGTGAAACTGGAGGGCGTTTGTCAGTGACTTCGGAGGGGTGTTGAAGAAAGGCTTCCAGCTGGGCTGGCCCCAGGGGACCTCGGAAGATTGCGACCGCTGCGAGCTTTCGGAATGTTCTGCGGGCAAAAACAGACGTTCGCAAGTTGGAAGTTCACCTGATTTCACTCGGAAGTGAATGGTTCGTTGCCCTCCACATCATTTGTTTTTCAGTGACGCTTCCATTTCGTCTCTCGGTGGATTGGGTGAAATAAGGCACAGAAATGATTAGGAAACTAAAATAAAAAAAATTCAAAAACGTCGGTGTGGTGTATTCTCATTGCGCCCTTTGAATCGATGTCGATTGGATCGATATCGTGCGCCATAGATGAATCAAAGTGATCGGGAGCACTTGGGTAACTTTTTTTTTAGTGATTTTTCCGAGCTACCGTAAAATAAGAAAAGACCGGGTCGTTGACGGTGTGTCCGGCCCTGTGACTGGTGGCTGAAAGCAGAAGGTGTTTTTTAAGTCGGATGAATGGATAGGATTCAATCAGAGCATGTCATCGTGGAATGGTAGAGGCTCTTAAGGTAGTCGAACCACGACCAGCCGCGCGTCGTATCAACATAGCAACATCACACAAAATAGTTCATTCCACGGCGTTACTCCTAGGCTCGCTTCCGCTCTTCTCAAATGAACTCCTAAATTATGCTGGAGTCTCTCTTGCTCTTCCGTGATAGATGACTGTGAGCCTAAGAGTTGCAGGACTAGCTCAAACAAGACTACCCATTCTGGCTTCAGGATCAACCGCCATCTTAGTTTGCGTGTCCATCGTTTAAGAATACCTCCAAGAGCTTCATCTCTACCATGACTACCATATCAAATAATATTTTCTGACGGCCAATCAGTTCTTTTCATTGATTTGCTTTGTAGTGTTTGACCGTTTTACCGTAACTTTTTTTTTTTTTAATGTTTAACTCATTTAATAAGGACTTATCTTTCTCTTCAATTGCTCAAATAACCTATCCAACATCAATGGATTCCCCCAACAAGGACTTTGAGAATGCTTTTAATAATGTCATCTGAAACTTCCTTTTTGATATCTTATCTGCTAGAGGATTCCCAGCGATCTTTGTCAATTGCAGTCGGAATCTCATCTCCTTTGCCACCATTTCTCCTCTGATCAATAGATCTCCCTTCAGATGGATTAAATGCAATAAGGGATTGCATTAGGATAACCCACTTTCTTCTTATTTATTCATTTTGGTTGCTGATGTTCTCTCTATGATTCTATTTAGGTTGTCCAGCTTGGCGTTAATCAAAGGAATTGATTCTAGACCTTGCTTCAGAAGTATTTCTAGCCTTCATTTTGTAGATGATACCCTTATCTCTAGTGAGGCTTCTCACTCCTCTTTGATTTCGATAAAGGCTATCCTTTTGGGGTTTGAAGCTATGTCGAGTCTCAAACTGAACTCCTCCAAAAGTGCAATTATTAGAATTAACACTGATCTTGAGGAAGTAAAGAGGTTTGCTGATATCCTAAATTGCAAAAGTGAAGTTTTTCATCTTACCTATCTTGGACTTCCTCTTAGTGACAAACCTCTTCCTAAGCAAGCATGAACGCTACTTATTGAAAGAATTCAAAGCAAATTAGCATTTTGAAAAAGAAAGTGTCTACCTATTGATGGCCATCTTACTCTGATCAATGCTGTTCTGATGGCCTTACCATCCTACTATATGTCTGTATTCAAATTTTTCAAATGAGTTCATTTTCAAATTGATAAAATAAGAAAATCCTTTCTCTGGAGAGGTACAAAGCCGGCCAGTGAATTTTATTGCTTGGCCAATTGGAAATTAGTTTAGGTATGAAGGACTACCAAATGCTCCTCCTCCTGTGGCACCTCACCCATTGAAGTTGTTGATGGTCATTATTGCTGTTGCTCCTAGGTTGCTGATCCATCAGTGAATCTAATGGGTTGTCTGATATGACCTTTTCCTTTTATAATCATCTACATTCAAACATCACAAGTGAGGCAAATTCTTTAAGCTTTTAGGATTTTATTTATTTCTTGTTATGATAATTAAGTATCTTAGCATCCCTACATATCTCTAGGGTCTATTCTACCCCTTTCTCCTTAGGGTCTAAACCCATGCTCTAATACCACTCTATGTCGCGACCCTCAATTCGTTGCCCGATTTAGGGACATCACAACATCGCTCCATACTCGTAAAGCAAACCCTAAGAGCACGCAAGGCTTTTTAAACCTCAACATGAACAGTATAACATCAATCAAGATAATATTAGCGAAAACTAAATCCATAGATTTCATAATACTGTCACAAATTATTGAATAGTATATAAATCTCTATATGTCAACCTTAATGTATATATTAATATATTTATAATGTCAAATAATATAGTAGACTATATGTCACTCTCACTCCTGATGCCTAACTTTTAGATATAGATCAAGCAGATATGCATTATCATCATCCTCTATGGCAAAGTAGAGGGGTAATAAGCTAAAAACTTAGTAAAACTTTTACACATACCATTATGAATAAGTCAAGAAAACTAGAACGAATGATATATTGAAATATATTTTTACAGAAAGTAATATAATATATCCACAAACTAGCTATAAGATCTTTAAACCAATCATATTTATATACTAACATAAAGCAGAATAAATGCAAAAATCATCGACATAACCACGTATCCATATCTCAATCTTCTGCATACTGCTGAACATATTGACAACCTCATACTATTAGTCTGTGTCTAACAACCTAACCTTTCGATATACCATGCATGGGTTAGTTCCTATATTGATACCTAATGTAATAAACTCAGCCATATCAAATTTATAGGCCATGACTGATTCTAAACGGGTCTCTCACAACTCTTAAGTCCTTTCCCAGTGCTCTAGTTTAGGTTAATATGGAATCACATCATTACTATCCGAACTAGTACCACGTATCAATAGTAACATCAGAACCATAAACTCAACCAATCTCAGCACTGGACTAAGTTATCCTGCTTACCGAAGATATATATCGACAAACCTCATGCTAGCAGTCCATGTGTAATAGCCTAACCTAGCGAGATAAAATCTATGATGGACCAGTCACATGCCAAATTATGGTAGAAACTTGCAATAAGCCAACTTCTTCCCCTTCTTCCCGTCCTTCTCTACTTTGACAAAGCAAACCAATCCACACCAGCTTCCGGCTAATATGGAATTCGGGTCCTTTAGTTCCGCCTAACGTTGTTTATGGAAAATACATAAGTTTTCTTTCAACATAGTTAGGCCCCAATTTCACCACTCATGTTTGCCTTCAACACTAACCCTTGTTTGCGAAGAACAGGGCGAGGAAATAACTATATGAGATATCTCATGTGTTGTGACCTCTATTGTTTGAGTAAATGATGGAATCATTGGTCAATTCGATTGTACAAAACCAAGTTAAAGTTTGTATGGATGCTAGACATAAAGGACATGAAAATGGAGCACCTACTGAAAAGACACAATATCGAGAAGATAGGCATTTCAAGAGACCCCTTAAAACCTTAAAGGCCATGTTTGGCAACTTCTAATGCAACCATGAAAAGAGAATTTACCATTCAGTATTGGTCTCTAACTTTCTATACTGCAAAGTCATTCTTTTTTTTTTTTTTTTTGTAACATTATTTCTGATTGACTGCATTGAATACAATAACTAACCAATACGTAATTCAAGGCTTCCAAGGATAAGTATCTTTTTCTAAGAAATTCAAGACAATGAAACAAGGCTTAAGAGCCAAACAACAATTCTGTTCTCCATATTTTTCTAAATTAAACATTATATTGGCTTCAATTGAGCCTACTGAGGTCTAATTGGTTCAAATTTGGTTTTCAATGGGCTCAAGAATTAGGTTGAATGGGCTAGGCTCAAGAGGAGGTTATCTTCTTCTCAAAATAATCAACAGAATTTCCTTGAAAGTCTTTTTTTTAAATAATATTCGAAAAAAACTAATTTTGAGAATAATGCCAAAAGAAAGTTATTTCTTGAAATAATATGGAATAAAATATGTGAAATACTATATAGACCATATTAGATTTTTTTTTTTTTTAATATCTTAGTGGAATGAAATTACCTATTGAAAAGATGATTTTAAAATTTTCTATGCAATAGAGGATTTATGACTATACTATGTGTTGGCATTTTTTCACATTTTTTTTATTAGGAGAAGAGTTTCGTTTTTTGAAATAATCCTGTATTTGTGCCAGTTCAACTAATATATTCTTTCTTTTAATGAGCATTTTTTTTTCCAGAGGAACAGGGGATGAAAGTCCTACCCAACCGATTCAAGGAGATTTTAGTGCCTGCACTCTTCCCGGGTAGAGATATGGAGACATTCTTTAACAGACACCGAGTTTTTGTCTGGCAGAGATCTAGAATCGAACCTTACCTCTATTAAGATAAAGTTTAAATTTGCATCATTTCAAA
This sequence comes from Metroxylon sagu, assembly GCA_017589505.3. Classification (NCBI taxonomy): domain Eukaryota; kingdom Viridiplantae; phylum Streptophyta; class Magnoliopsida; order Arecales; family Arecaceae; genus Metroxylon; species Metroxylon sagu. Next base: position 692,845 of record JACVBY030000640.1, on the reverse strand, counting down.
CAACAAGAAGGCCTTTGTAGCCGCAAACATGTGTTATACTTTGTTTGAACCCTTGAAACATGCTCAACGATAGACCAAAAAAAATTAATAGCATATCCGTTGAGTTTCAAAACATGATCAAATATTTGTTAGGCCATCTTTGGCCCCATGTTGGCTACGATAGGAGGGAAGGGTTGTTGGCAAGTACTATTAGGATTATCAAATAGATGAACCGTTTGCAAGCTAACTCATGTTTAGTTTAAATTTTAGCTTAGGTTAGTTCATTCGGTTAGTAAAGGAGCAGATATAGAACTAAGCCAACAAACTAATTTGAAGAATCGTAGACCTTTCTTATATGCCATTCTAAATGCTTTTTAGTAAGAATCAATATCTCTTAAAATATCTAAAAAAATATATTATTAATCATCATCTACAATATATAAAATACTTAGTTGACGACTTGAGGCACAACTAGTCTACTAGCTTACATCTTGCTGGGCCCTCAATGCCTTGGTTTGAAACATTTTTGTGGTAAGAAGGAACGTTTATCTTGATATGTAATTATAGACGCAATCGAAACAGACCACATGGATAAAAATCCAAAGGAGACTGAGGGTAGAGACCGTGTCAAACAAGGCATCTGTTCCCTAAATCAGCACACCAAGTCAGCCAATTGGTGGGGTCGTCGAGGCACTGGTGCGGTGGAGGGTTTTGATAACTCTTAGCCCTCCGATGGTAAGGAAGAAAAACTTTTCTTCCCTTTTTTTTTTATATATTTAATTTAAAAAATTATATATGAAACTTATGTATATTTTATTTTTTCCATTAATAAATAAATACATTTATTTTTTGATTTCTTTTTTCCCTCTATTAAAAAATATTTTGGCATAAAAATGCCAAAATTATCGTTTAATACTTTTCTTATTCTCCTTTTTTTTATCTCTAAATTTTAAATAATCCATTTAATTTCTTTATAAAAAATAAAAAATACCTTATATTTTTATTCTAAAAATATTATAATTAAATTAACAATTTTTAATCAAGAATTATCTTTAATTAAATGTGGAAAAATAATTTTGAAGCTATTTTTTATACAAATTTTCTATCGGTCACATGTGATAAAAACTACCTTCTACTACATGATTTTTTTAAAAGAAATGAATCTCAAAAAAAAAAACAAAATGTTTTGAGGGGAAAAAAAAAAGAAGGAAAAATACCGACAGAGCACTTGGAATTTAGAACCCTCTCAGGAGCAGCCAGCGATTTCACCAGGGAGAGGATGGGCATAATGCCGTAATCATTGGTGGAGCCACCTTTCCCTCGAGCCGTCAAGCACCAAGTCAAGATCCAACCTACAATCCTCTCCTAAAATAAAACCAGGGCCTCTCGTCAAAAAAATAAAATAAAACCAGGGCCAAACCTATGTTGAAGTCCTCTGCTCCTGCACCCAGCACCGGAACCATGCCTTGCAAAATCCCCTCATCACCTTCTTCCCTCCTCATCTCTCTCGTCTTCCTCCTATCCCTCTTCATCTCCATTATCGCTTACCCTGTGAACACCCCCCCCACCTCATCCTGTCCAAGCTCGAGCTGTGGCGAAATTGATATCACTTACCCATTCTGGGTGACCTCCAACCCACCCTCCTCCTCCTACTGCGGTTATGAAAAATTTATGCTGAAATGCATAGATGACCACCCCATCCTTTCCATTGGCTCCTATGACTACACCGTGACCAAGATCGATTATCAGAACCAAACCATCTCTCTTGCCGATACCGATGTCCTCAAAGCTGCCTCCTGCCCTACGCCCGGACACAACCTTACCCTAAAGGAGAACTTGTTACTGAACTACACCTCCATAGACATAAACCTCACCTTCTTGCTCGATTGCTCCTCAGGGGGTCCGGAACAACACAAAGTTACCTGCTTTCCCCGCAGTAGCAAGCTATCTTACATCTTCCTCAGCTATGATCTCTCCACCATCCCAGTAGACGATTGGAATTGCCAACAGATAGTGGTGGTGCCCGTCCTATATGAGGAAGTGTACAGGTACTACCCGAACAACTGGAGCGCTTTTATCAGTGAATTCGGAAACGTGTTGAAGACAGGCTTCCAGCTGAGCTGGCATAACGAGACCTTGGCACAATGCCCCTGCTGCGAGTCCTCCGGTGGACGCTGCGGGTGCAACCAAACCGGCAACTTCACCTGCTTTTTCTCCGAGGGGATGCGCAACCCCTCCTGCGGTACGTTGTCCTCTGAGACCCTTTCTCCCTCACAGCTTCCTTTTCCATTTTGAAACCAATTCTATTCTTAGATTGAAACCAATTCTAACAGTAATTCTGATTTTATACAGAACCTATTAACCAACTAATTTTCATTGAACTTTATCTCAACTGAACCAAAGAATTTGGTTCGAATCAAATGGGTTGAATCCATTGGAAACTTCTGGATCGAAGACACGTTGTAGAGCCGACCTCCATGGTTTCGTCGTAAGAGCCTTAGTACCAGGTGTTTGCCAAACACCAGTCACCAATGGCTCCAACATCATTTCCAGCGCCAACATCCTAACAATGACATCTCATGAGTATTTGGCTTCAACAGGGAGTCAATACTGCAAGAAGATGGATCAGCGAATCATCGATCGGCTGGATTCACCCAACTTCAAGTTAAGAAGTCATGAGAGGATAGAAACCAGAACCATGTTGTCTCTCTCCTTTACTCTTTCTTTTGGTGTGTGTGAGAGAGAGAGAGTGAGTGCCTTGAACTTTTCTCAACTCCATATTCCACAGTACGAGTGGTCGGCCTACTGTTTTTCCATATATTTATAATCCTCTACCATTCAAGTCTAAAGTTGTTCCTGCAATGCAAATGTAACTCCATCAACATAAGGCTTGCCCCAGAAAATATTTAGTGTTTCTCCTCTCTTTTCATGGAGGAATATATTTGCATTCATATGTTTGCTTCCCTTTCTTTCTACTTCCTACTTCCTCTATCCAATTATCATTCTCGTCCTACAACATAGCGTGCTGTGATGATCAAATCTGTGACATCAGACACAAATAATATAGCTGCATAGTGCATCAAGTCTATTAATTTGACATCTCTAATCAAATTCGATAGGCAAGGTTATTTGTACCTTCTAAAAGCATCTCATTCCCTGAAAAAAGACAATCATAGTTCATGTACTTAATTTCTCTTACTCTTCAGGATGAGTGTTTTTCCTGTACAATTTGAGAGCTTCCATCCCTCACATTAACTGTAGCCAACTTTCCCTGTTTACAGTTCAACCCATCAGTTGCAACCAGAAAGTTCATGGTTGTTCTTGGAATATCTTTGATGAGATTAATGATTCCACTCTTTGCAATGATTGAAATCTCATACTTACAAATTACATACCATATGGAGAGTTGACCAAAGCATGATCTTCCTGCTCATTGTTCAACCTCCAGCCCCCTTTGGTTTTCTTTGAAGTTGTCCATTGAAGGTGAGGACAGGGATGTCAACTCTCTGCTGGTTCTCATGTAATGGGAGCTTCACCTGATCACTTTAGTTGCTAAACCATTGGTGACAATCATAGTAGTAGCGTGCCTCCAACAAATTCCAATTTCACATCATTTTATTTAAAATATAAATTTCACTTGCAAATGCAACAGACAATGCAATGATAATGGAAAAAGAGTAAACACCAACATCATACCTCTAATGAATATCACTGAAGGATCTAGGAACTGCACTTCTCTGTAATTGTGTCCCTGCTAATTCAAGAAATATTATCAGGTTCTTCATTACTTATTTTCAATTTTCTTTAAAAGCACAATTCAGAATACATGTCTCTATTCATGAAAAATGGTTGTTTTGCAACATTTATAAAATAATAGATGATGTGATTATATATATATTTGTTTTCTTAATCTAAAGGATTGAGTATCATGGAAAGTAATTATTTTTTTGATGCTACAGGTCCTGGCAATTCCAAGAAGCGGAAAATCATAATAGGTAACCAACGCACCTCTCCTAGACCTGACATTTTAAGGCTTTCATATTCTTCTATACCACTAAAAATCATTTTTCTTGTCTATTTATTTATGATAATGAAGTAAATAAAGCATTATCCACAATATCCACTTGAAAATTCTCATCCCAATCCTTTTTGGATGGCCTAGCAATAATCCATCTTATCCCAGTAATAGGGCTTGCCAGCTTGAAAAGTCTCTTCCATGGGTCAATGAATTATAAGTGCATTATAGCGGCATCAATTGATTCAAATAGGTGAACTTTTTTCCCCTTTTTTTATTTTCTTTCTAGAGGCCCAGTCCTCTCAAAGTGTTCAGATTTTCATTAATGCCACAACATTATAACTTTGGTATTTGAGCTTTCTAGCATAACCATGATGGTGAATATAGCAGAGGAAAGAATAGTTTGAACTTCTATATATACATTTATGCCATGAATATGTAGCATGTAGAAATAGGTACCTTAACTATACAAGGTAAAATCAATTGATACATGTGGTTTGATTCTGCTAAGAAGTTGCGAGAACTTCAAATCCTAGATTTGGGGCCTAGGTTACTTGATGGCATAAGGAAACTAGGTATTCTGCATTCCTTAACTCCTATTCTATCTTTGCTTACTTCTCTTAGTTCAAACAAGAATGTCTTCCTTATAGGTTGTAGCCTTACTCTGAGTTTCAAAACCCTAACATGGTCGGTCATCTTCATTTTTTTTTACTTAACCTTGGTAGTTCACTTGTAAACCAAACTCAACTCCTTGTTATAGAACTGCAAGACAATAAATTTGAGCAATTTAAAGTCCTTTAATCCCATAATTGAACCTTGCTTCCATATTCCTTGGATTTGCCACCTTGTTTATTACAATAGTTGCATCAAGATTCCAACAATGTGACTTTATAGCAAAGAAATAACTGATAACAAATCCAAGAAAAGAGTTATGGCTCACCATATGGGAGATAAGAACTTTAAATTGAATCATGTAATTTAAAAAGAATCATGGCTTGAAACACAATGATAAAACAATACTAGAAATTTTTTTGGCAATTTCAATTAGATAAAAGCTATTTTTAGAGATAGCATCCATATGTATGAGAGGTATAACAAAAGGGAAATAGTGGACAAAGAGGCAAAATGAAATGTTAAGTACTGATAATTTGAAAATTGTTTTAACAGCAAGTGCATGATAAAAAATCTCAATAACATAATTTCAATCATTAGATATCACTTTTCTTAAGATTATAGTCTTGAGTGCTCATTAAATTTTATAGATGTGAATGATATGTTTAATTTTGTTCATATTTTAAGCAATTTATATGATTAATAAAGTTTTAAAGAAAGTAATGTCGGAAATAATTCAATAGAATATTCTAATGGTGGTTATATTTACTTTTCCTCCTTTGCAGAAATCTTTGCTGCCTTAGGATTATCTTTGGGGTGCTTATTCCTTCTACTCTATCTTCTTTGTTACAGAAAGTCAAAGTCTCACTCAAAGAACGCACAAATTGTTGAAGACTTTTTATGCAAATATGGATCCATAGTGCCAAAGAGGTACAAGTATTCAGAAATAAAAAAGATGACTAATTCCTTTGGTCACAAAATAGGGCAAGGTGGTTACGGTTCTGTATTCAAGGGTAATCTCAATGATGGCTATCCAGTAGCTGTGAAAGTCTTAAATGAATACAAAGGAAATGGGGAGGAATTCGTTAATGAGGTAGCTAGCATTAGTAGAACTTCCCATGTAAACATTGTTTGTCTGCTAGGCTTTTGTTTAGAGCGGTCCAAGAGAGCTCTCATCTATGAATTCATGCCAAATGGATCACTAGAGAAATTTATATATGGGGAGATACCAAATGCAAATATTAAACTTGGTTGGGAAAAATTATATGAGATTGCAGTTGGTATTGCTCGAGGGCTAGAATACTTGCATCGTGGATGCAACACTCGCATGGTGCATTTTGACATCAAGCCTCATAATATCCTACTCGACCAAGAATTTTGTCCGAAGATTTCTGATTTTGGGTTAGCAAAATTATGTCCTCCAAAAGAAAGCATCATTTCAATGGTGGGTGCTAGGGGAACACCTGGCTATATTGCCCCTGAAGTCTTCCTCAGGAATTTTGGAGTTGTTTCCAGCAAATCTGATGTTTACAGTTATGGAATGATGGTGCTCGAAATGGTCGGTGGACAAAAAAATATAGATGCAAGTGCAGAGAATACTAGTGAAATTTATTTTCCACGTTGGATCTATGACCATCTTGATCAATATGATGCCTTAGAAGCTTGTGGAATAACTAATGAGACAGAAGATATCGCCAAAAGGATGATATTAGTTGGATTGTGGTGTATACAAATGTTGTCTGCAGATCGTCCTTCAATGAGTAGAGTATTGGATATGTTGGAAGGAAAAGTTAGTGACTTGCAAATACCACCAAAACCATAGGTAAGTTTTACTTTAAAATCATCAATGATTCTAATGTTTCAACAACCTATATTGCCTTGCAGTGCAAAAATTATTTACTTTTAAGTTTTATGAAATAACAGTCTTGTAGCTCACATTTAAGCTGCCATGAAAATACATGGTTAATCTTATCACTTGGTTGCTTTTATTATTGCAATAAAATATAGATTATAAAAGTAGATCTTAATAATGTTTTTCAAAACTTTGAGTTTAGAACAATATGGTTACAAACAAAAAACTATTTAGTTTTAATGCTAATGCTAAAAATGGATTGGATATGGATTGTACATCAATATATCTATATCTATATCATTTTTTATTTGATCAACATTAATAAGGATATGGATATTAATTAGATGTTAAAATTCATACGCTTGTTTACTTTCAATGGATACGGATGCAAATCAAATATTAATTGTATTGAAATGTGGATATAAATCAGATATTTATAAATGAAAGATTTCACTACATGAAAGGTAAATTAAAGATATATCAGTTTTTCTCTTTAAAGTTCATAAGAATTATATAAGTGAAAATAGGATTGCAAACATAACTTGATATCTATAAATAGATCAGATAGCTATCTATCCATATTCATATCCATTTTTCTTTGATGGATATGGATATGGAAAGAGATAGTCGAAACTCAAATTTATAGCCATATTCAATATATTTAGACATAGAAACGGATCCAAACATATATCATCTTGAAAAATGGGAATTATGGATCAAGGCATGTGATGCAAATAAGAGCTATAATAGGGTCTCCATAGGTTCTCAGTTCTCACACATAAACCTCCTTTGTTTTTTTTGATTTATTTATTCATCTATTTGTTTATTCATTCTTCGGTTCAGTTGCTTGTTCATTCATTCGTTCGTTCACTCACCTTACATTCATTCATTTTGAAGCGAGGAAGAAATCTCATCCTAGCTTAAGATACAAACTTGGATGTTTACTTTGAAGGAATTCTCATCCATATTTTGAGGGATAATGCCACTCAAAACTTGAACCATGGATCTGCATTTGAAATGGAGGATATGATCACTAAGCTAACATTGAGGTCATCTTTTTAAGTGAATTTCAAATATTATTTTATCTATCTTGTAACTTTCCATGGAATATTCTGTCAAAGAAAAAGAAAAATAAAGAAAAAAACAAAAGATGTTGTTGAATAACTTACTTTATCTTCCTTATTTTCCTATCAAATTCAGATTGGCCTTATCATTGCATTGACTCTTATGCTCTATAACTTTTCCTCAAATGAAAGTAAAGAAAAAGAATAAACAGAGAAAACATCAAAAAAAAAAAAAATGACAATCTAATCAACTGCTTGATTGGTCTTTCTTCAGTCAAGGAAAATCTTTCATTATGAATTCATACCAACATCTAATCTACCATGAAAAACCATTAGCAATTTTCGTTCTTCCGGTGTTAGAACTAAAATGACCCTAGTTATTCAAAAAGCAAGATCCCTTTGACCAAAAAGTAAAGCAGGGGAAACCATAAACAACGGTAGATAAAGTCCATTTATAGGATGATTTCTCCCCCTTTTCAGGTTATGTTACTCCATTTTTTACTTGCCATTTCATCGTGATTTACCCTAGGTGAATTATGTTAGCAATCTGCAGCCAAGCATAGCAGAACTAAAATGCAACAAATCTCTTCTGTTGTTTGCACTTTCAGCTTTGTCATATAAGGTTTACAATTTGGATTTAATTCAGGTAAAAAAAAAGATTATGTGTCATGAGCAGGGTAAACCCTGCATGACAATAAGCTTCCAACTTTTCTGTTTCAGTTCTCTCTGCATGCACTTTATTCTCTCTGATTAGCTAAGGAAGTGTCCCTTTAGAGGCAAGAGGAGAGCATGAGGGCAAGAAGAAAAATGCCATATTTGAAGAATTGTTAAAGAGTATGATTTAGATAGGCCACAGCGATAGTAAACTATCATGCATTGACTAAGAGTGAAACATGTCATATTACGAATGAAATCTCACAATTGAGAACCTCACCTTCTACTTCAGTTGCTGGCAACACAATTGAGAACTTGATACCTTGACTCATCGGCAGCACAATTGCTCTTGCATCTTCACCAACAAAATATCCTGGAAAAAACTAGTATGTTTGCATTTAGTAAAATTTCAATTGCAAATTGATACATAAACACCAATAATCTACAATATAATAAACTCAAAACTAAGTATATCACACAAGATGGGGATGGAAGATATTGGTACTGCCAACTAAGATGCATTAGCTGAATACAGCAGCATTGGAGAGGGTAGGTAAAAGCTTTTGGATTTCTGTGTATTCTATATCCAACATATGAGTTGTAATAAAGCATAGATAGACATTGACAACTTGCTAATTCTAGATCCATGAGAATTGGGTCATCAGACTTCTTAAGCTAGTTTCCCATCTGACATAAGAATAACTAAACTAAACAAACATTTGCAAGTGGCTTACTCCCATCCAAATTCTACCAAGTTTTGACAATTTATCACTACAACTAAATTTGAGCTCCATTTATTTATTTTTGACTAGTGGATGTAATAAATCAACTGAATTCAAGCAATCTAAAAAGTGTATACAAGATGCACAGATTCATTTTAGAGATATTCATTTATAATTATCAATATCATTATCTTAGTGATGAACGATTGAAGCCACATATTATGCCAACTTCTACTCCACTAGCTCTTGGCTCATCATCCTTCACACCATATCATGTTCTAAAGAGCTAGCTCAAAAAAGTTCACTCTGTGGAATCCTTCAAACAGGAACTATTCCATTTGGGCAACTTCCATTTTCCTACCATATTTGTTCAATGATAAATCCGAAAGCATGGTTACCTTCACTTCAGGTGAAGTGAATAGTTTTGACTCGACTATTATAGAAGAGATGATTCTACAATTGATAATGATTAATACCAACAGTATAAGATTATTTTTCTTTCAAAAGGAAATAACATAATAAGATTAGCCTAAATAAGAAGGCATTAAAGAATAAACAAATAAGATCCTGACTATGACAATGCCATTCTTTAGTAAAGGATGATCTGAGGCTGATCGGTTATAAATATCACCATCTTTGCTCTTCAAGTCCACTTAGAACCAAAATTATCCAATAACCACTTAAAAATCATCAATAAAACAAATGGCTTCAGTCTTATAAATTTAACTATGACAAATGGCTTCGGCCTTATAAATTTAATCATGTAAAAGGAAAACACTATAATTAGCAGTAAGCATTATTGTCTTTTCTTCTGGCTTATTGAGCTTTTTCAGAAGCTTCTCTATTTCAACATTTGGAATTTTGGTCCTTTTTCCCACTACCAGTAGGATCAACACCATAGAACTAAAGCAAACCTTGCTACCAAGAATCTTCCAATTGGCTTCGGCTTCTTCTACCTCTACTCTATGCAAAATCCTGATCACTTTTGATTCTTGGAGATTTAACGTGATCTAACAAAATATTCTAAATACAAAGAAAGCATAATGAGGCGTGCAAAATCTAATCTAATATGTATGGTAAAACCGAGATGGGTTAGACCAGAAAATCAAGTATTTTTTTTTTTTTTGCTACGTACATAGGTAAATTATATAGCTTTTAAGTGTTATTTAAGTATGGAAATAATGGATTGATATATGAAACATCGTAGAACTAATGTGAAAGAGGGAGAAAAACACTCTTGCAAGATAACCATTCAGGATAACCTCTGACATAAAAGAGTTTTATTTCATCTAGATTCTATCAACTCTATTTTTGAGAAAAAAAAGTTCTATCTATTTGTTCATCTGCATATCTAAATCAATTAAACTCTTTTAAAATTGAGACACATTTTTTTATTTTATTTATTTAATTTATTTTTGGGTTTCGGATGCTTGGAGCAATGTATGAAAATGAAAAATATTATAACACTAAACTACTTTAATTTTTTGTACGAGTGAAAGAAAGACAAGGAATTTTTTTTTTTAAAAAAAACTCTTGTAAGTTAACGAAAGATTTCATCTATTTATTAATTCCATATCAATTAAACTCTTTTTAAAATTTAAAATATATTTTTATCTAGAGCATATATTTTATTTATCTTATACTTCTTTGAGTTCTCGATGGCATGGGAGAAGTACATAAACAAAAAAAGCATAAAAATATGTTATATCTTTAAATTATAAATTTAATAATATAAAATTAGAAAAATAAGATTAGATTTTTCATCCTATTTTCATCTTTAAAAATTAAATAACACCTCGAGTAGAGAGGATCGAGACAGCTTCGGACTCGGCAACTCGTCGCCATGGAGTCCAGAAGGAGAAGACGGAGGACATCATCGAACCGAATCATGACGAAGAGGGAAGAACAAGGGCAGAAGAAGAAAAGGGGAGCCATCGTTGCCCAAGGAACTCTACAGAAATATACACGGACGTTTTCAATAATGGTTCAGTGGGGCCGGTTCAAGGATTCCAATGGGCCCGATCCATCTAAGTTAGGCTTAGGTCCAAAACAAAGGCCCCGAAATATTGGACCCGAAAGCCAATTCAAAGCCCGTAATCCTTTTAGGGCCGCTGCGTGTCTGACGACTACAACCAACCAGTGCGACCATTGAGCCTCATCACATCTCACCCACATGGACGGCCGACGTTTATTGTTTGCAATTTTCACTACGGTTTCTATTTTTATTTTTTGATGGATCAGGTAAAATGTGATGGGTGAAAGGTGATGAATCTTGTCTTTCTGCTGGCTCCAGATACAGCAAGAACGTTTCATGTGAATGTTGTTTAGTTTTAAGCTTTAGAGTTTGGATGGCGCCTCGCAGTTCATTGCTTGAGCTTTTATCTGTGTGATCTAATTCCATCCATTTATTTATTTTTTTTTTAACAAAAAGAAGTCCTCGTCCCCTCTCCTCTCCGCCCGAAGGTAATTGCGCTTTATTATAGTATTTTCAAAATTTTTAAAGTTTAAAATGTTCAAAATTTTAAAATCTTCATTTATTGGCCTCATAAATGTTTACAATTTGAAAATATTCATTTATTGGCCTCATAATGAATATATAAATACAAGAACACTTGCATTTATTAAATTTTAAAGATTCAGCTGGGTATTATGTGCATTCGATCAACTACCATTGCATACTTTTCTTTTTCATTATATAACTTGGGAATGTTCTTTGAAATTCATTCCAGTGTTTTCACACATCTTTATCCAAGCACACCTTATTTTTTTTACTCTATTAAATTGTATAAATTATTTATATTATTATCCTATCAAAATATTAATAATTCTTAGGATGTTCTCATTGGGAACTAATTTTCACATTGCTCTATATAGTTATTTTTTAATTTTTTAATTTTTTAATTTTTTATTAAAATTTATAAATTATATATATGTTAATGTTTTACTTAAAATATAATAATTTTTAAGAAAGACGAATGCCAAAGGCACTTAAATGTATCATAAACGCTGATGTGCTAGCTGGCATATATCCTATTTAAAGAATCACATTTGAGACTGCCTCTGTTGATGTCATTTAATTTTGCAACTATTAGGTCAAGCTATCTTTGACCACTTTGGGCGCAACTACGTCATGTCATCAAGGAAGAAGAAGAACAGGAGCTTCATGAACATTGAATGCCTTATCTCTTCTAAACTCATCTCGAGTCAATTTAATCTAAAGCGCTGTAGGGATAACATTTGCCACTCCAATGGAAAGATGAGTCGATTTTTGTATGCTGAGAACTGTGATGAATCCTTATTTATTTCTATGGCATGATGATACAAGTGGATCTAATTTATAATATAATAGATAGAATTTAGGATGTCAGGATGGATCTAATTTGTGATCCCTATAGGCCAAAGAACACCACATCAAGAACCTATTTAGAATGATTATGGATGGATATATTTATTATTAAATTTAAATCAAAGAATGCTGAAACTTAAAATAGAGACAGTATATGAGAGTTTGTGTAACTGTATGTGCTTAGTTTCTTATCAGTTATGCATCAAATAAATTTTAAATATTTATATAAAAATAAAAATTTTAATAATATTTTTTTTATTAATTTTTTTAAGTGAGATACTTAGTTATCATTTTTTTTTTTTTTTTCATCATCATCTATCAACATTACTTATCATTGCTTAGATCTTGTGGCATCTCGGCAGGGTCAAGCATAGGAGGAAATGCAATATTTAGAACTAAGAATTGAAACACTATAATAATAGAAACAAGCATATCCTAGTGGAATTATCAGAGCAAGCTCTTTGTTCGGTTGCCAGATGGTCAGTAACAACGCAACCACGGTCATGACAGCAATGATGGGTCCTGCGCCTCAATGCCAACAAGCTTTGAAGTTAATAAGGCATCCTTACATTTTTTTTTTTTTTTAATTCTTCAATCAAGCATTGATATCTTTTTATTTGACTTCTCCGTACAATTGGCTACATCGTGTTATGTTGCTTTTTCCATCTCCAACCTTTACCTTTTGATCAACGCAACCTCGATGTTTTTCCATGTGATAGCATCATCTCAGTATGCTAATGAGTGTAGACTACATTCTAGCTATGTGTGATAAAAAGTTCGAGCTGGAATTTGCTTCCGGTTGAATGTTGAGTGGATTGGACTCTCTCGCCTTCCATTTCTTGGCCTCTCTTCTGTTTTGCTTGGAAAAAAAAAAAAAAAAACAATAAAAATTAAGTTGCAGAGGTTACCTGGTCTAGACTTTTGGTGGATTTCGCCTGCAATCATTTCATAGTTCCTATTCTTCCATGAATATAATCAGATGGCATCTTTCCCAACTTCCAAGAAAAATCTAAAGCGCACACAAGAAATTTATTTTCTATCGCCTGTGTTAGATTAATTAAATAACTTTTAAATATTATTTAAGTATGAAAGGAGTGTTTTTTTTTTTTTTTTTCCATACTCCTGCATTAATTCTAAGATGAACCTTTTCAAATTTGAAGCTTTTTTTTTTTTTTTTTTAACCCTTAGTCTAACTCAAATAGATTAAACTTTTTCAAATTCTTAAACTAATTTTTACTATGACTGCAAGTTGTTCGACCAACTCATAGCATTGTTTGTTTAATTTCTTTCTATGTTAGATGCTTAATTCGTTTGCACCATGAATGCCGGGGTGCCAGTTGGCGGAACATCATATTCAAGAGCCAATGAGAATCCTTGTCAATGTCCATCCACTCAGCGATCCCTCAGTCGAGGCCATCTTAAGTCTCTCTTCAGGCGCAACACCTCGATATCATTGAGGAACAGCGATATTTGTCTCCAAACTCATCTCCCCTTGATCCGATATAAAGAGCTATAGGGATGATGCTAGTTGCTGCTCCAAAGGAACGATGGATAGATTCTTGTCCATAGAGAACACTGCCGAAGTGTAAACCCCTGACATGAGGTTCAGCAATAATAGCATGATGAAAGTCGAACTCATATTCCTTGGAGGGTGGGAGGAGCAGAGCTGAGGTCATGGCTGAACAGCAAGTGCCAGTGGTCCATCAATGCGATCTGTATATCGTTCAAAATTTATTCATCGGAAATGCATGATTCAGATACCAATGCAACCATAGCAGTGGATTCATAAAAAAAGAAAAAAAATATTTTTAATTTTAGTAAAACAATAGAATTTATTTTATTTTTATTTCAAAATAATGTAGTTTGAGATTTTTTGAACAAATTTATTTTTCCATCTAAATAAGAAACTAGTGATGCACAAATTCAAAATATCCATTGCATATTTATTAAATTTTAGATAAATATATTTTAAAAATCTGCTATATATTTGTTTAGACCACTATCATATTATATTTAAATTAAAAGATAAAAACTTCAAAGGATTCCAAAATAAATATATATGTATAATAAAATAAAAAAATAAATATATTTTTCATGCAAGGTCAATAATTAAATAGTTTTTATATCAAATTTACATCATTTTATTTTTTTTAATATGGGTCTACTTAGACATTGCTTTTGTGCATAACGTATAGAAAATTTTATTGTATTGAATACGGTTCTTTTAACAGTAGAAATCAAGAAGAAATATCTGGATTAGTTGCTCTCAAGCGAAGCACTAGATTTAAATCTATCCGTAGAGATATAAATAAATTAATATATTGTTGGCATGATTGTAACAGTGACGGGTGACAACGACTTGCCTCTTACGGTGGGTAACATTGTTGATTGGTTGAATCGTTCCAATGATTCCAAGAATATTTTGCATCGATGGAGACGCGGTTTAAACAGATAAATAATTCATATACTCTTTTGTGGATCAAGGCGCTGGAAGAATTTTATCTTATTCGGGGCTGCATGCACGTTTTCTACATAGAAATTATACGTAAACCAAGATACCGGGCATATGGACAACTGGGACGACTTTGACTTTGACGCAGACTCTATCCTAACTTACGTTGTACGTGAGTCGTACCGTAAAAAAAAATTCAAGGTACGAGAGGATGGTACTCGAGATTTTTCTGTTCTCTACCGATATTATCTTTATATGTGAATTTGAACTTCTGAAGTACAGGATGCCGCAGATACACGATATGGTTTTGTTTACAATGTTGGTGCATATGGTAAATTTTTGACCGGTTCCTTTAATTGTTTCTTTCGTACAGTTCTTAGTTAGCTGCAAATATAACGGCACGGTGGCCAATTTTATGGGTATCTGCCCTCATCAATCCCCGTTTATTAGATAATTTTCTATTTGGTTCAGACGCAAGAATATTATGGGTGAGCTTTTTGTTGATATTTTTTTTCTTTTCTTTACACTAATGGATGAGATTATTTGATAAGAATTTAGTAAAACACATTCTTAGTCTGATGATCTATCTTGGTGAACTGCACTCAAAGAAAGCAGGCTTAGAAGCTTCAAAGTATTCTTCGATGCTAATCAAACTAAAAAAATTTTAAATAAGTTGGAGGAAAAGAAATTAGAGAGAATGAGAGGGAAAATGGGCCATCATCTCTTCCAATTAAAGTTTCGGTCCCTTTTTATAGGACAGTTTATTATGGGTTGGTTCTTTATGATAGATGGTTTAGAATTAATTTTTGATTTTGACTAAGTGAATGAGGATACAAGTTAATTAGATATTTTCTTGATTGAATTTGAATAGTTATTGGATGATTTTCACCAACAGTACCTTATTGAAAATTTGGAGGTGTCCATCTATCATTGGCCGTGTTCAAACTTTTCAAATGGTTTGGTTCTTGAATGGATAAGGTAAGAAGATTCTTCCACTGGAGAGATAGCGGTCGGCTAGCGGATTTTATAGTTTAGGAGATGGCCCACAGGAAAATGGCTCTATAATACATCTAAAAGAGGCATTTATTGGGGTTGAGGCATTTATTGGGGCCAGCAAAATGAAATCCATAATAGGCCAGTCACCTGCCAAATTATGAAGAAGGCTTGCAATAAAGCTAGCTTCTTCCCTTCTTCTTTGCCTTTTCTACTTTGACGAAGCAAACTGATTCACACCGGCTTTGAGCCAATATAGAATCCAGACTCTTTAGTTCTGCCTAGCGTGGTTTACAAAAAAACACGTAAGTTTCCTTTCGACACAATTAGGCCCTAATTTCACCACCTTCGATGCCAACTTTTGTTTTTGAAGAATAGGACGAGGAAATAACCATAGGAGATGTCTCGTGTTGTAACCTGTATTATTTGAGTAAATGATGGGATCACTGATCAACCTTGCAACCATACTTGACAGCGGAAAGGGCAAAAAATAAAAAGGCCATCTTAGGCCCTATGTTGGCTATGAGGGGACAATGGGCGCTGTTAGGAACAAAGTAATAGGACTGTCAAACTGCATAATTATTCATAAGCCAATTTGTGCATAGGTCAAATGTCAGTTCTAGTTTAGTTTGATTGATTAGTAAACGACCACCCTGCATTCAAACCTAATTCCTTGCAACTATAGTTAAAAGTAGTCAAAAAAAATTAATAATAATAATTGGACATTTGTGGAGTTTGAGGTTACAACCAAATATTTTGTTCGGCCATATTGGGCCCTATATAGGCTTTGAGAGGAGGGTGAGAAATGCATACAAAAAACTATTAGAGACTATTTGTTTCATAATAATCTATCTTAGTAATAAGAGTTTGTCAAGCAGATTATCATATTTGGCAATTAAACATGATAATCTGAACGATAATATTTGATTTCTAATAATCTAAGATTTTTACAAATCATGGTAATCCGATTTTCATTTAAAAGATGGATATCAGATCATCAAAGTCTGATAATCTTAAATTATACTCTTAACTTCCATAAAAATACTTAATAATACTTAATCTAATTATATATCTAATTTATACTAGATAATACTTAAATATTTAATATTATATTTAATATTAATATAGTATTTAATATTTTAAATGCTATTATATATTTATATAATAATATGTAGATATTAAATTTTAAATTATTAATATTTACAACCTTCTTGCATATTAAATTATTATATAATATATTAATAAATATTTATATATTATTTATTAATATATATTATATAATTAGATATTTAATAATATTATAATATATATAATATATATTAAATATTTTAAAATATTTAAATATATAATATTTCTAAAATTAGTTTACAAAAAATCATGATTTTTGTTAAAATATTTCATATTCTAACGAAAAGAAGGGAGGGCCATTTAAAAAATAAAAAAGATTTATAATAAAATTTAAAAAAAAATTTAAAAATATGATAAACTAATTGTCGTATTTTGCTATTATGAAACAAACATGGTAATCTTTCATTTCTCAGAATCTAATTATCAAGTGTAAAATTACTAGAAATATAAAATTCATAGTAATATTATATTACCGTGAATCAAATGCTACTTTATAATTATCCAATGCAATAGATAAACTATGCTTCAGCTCGCGTTCAATTCAGATTTCAATTGAAGTTTAGTTTGGTTGAATAGTAAATAAGTAGGTCTAGGATTAAGTTGCTAAGTCTTCTCTTATAATTGAACAAACTAATTTGATGAATCATAAATTTTTCCTATATCACTTTCTTAATTAAAATAATAAATATGTAATAAAATAATAAAAATTTTCTTATTCGAGGAATTGGTAGTTAAATGTCCATAAAATTTCTAGGAAATGCAATGAAGATTTATGAATATTAGATAAACATTAGTTGAGTTAGACTAGAATTCTTATGGCAGTATTTGGCTCAAAATGCTTTTTAATAAGAATAAGTATCTCTCAAAATGAAAATATGCATTATTAACCATCATCTACAACACATAAAATGCATTGATGCCAAACAAATATTTTTTGAGATCATTTATTCAGGCATGAAATGGATTAAAAAATAGTGCTATGGCAATACATTTTGACTTGTATGTAGTCTAGAGATCTAAATTAGATGAAATATCCAGAAAAATAGTTAGGTAGCCTAGATTTGTAAATTATATAATTTATGTTTTGTTGTCCTTCTGCTCACTACATATATTATTAATGCTCATTTTAAATTTTGATGGAAACTCTGCGGTTAATTAGGTCTTTCAGAAGAGAAGATGATTTTTTTGCTAATAGAAAGGAGACATTAACTAATTAGAACAATTAAAACCTTGACCAAAGTTCTCCTTTGACGGGTCTGCAAGTTTACCCCACCAAGGTAGATGGTAGTTACCTTTTATTTAATGGCAAGTTTATGAAAATAGAGCAGTTTCTTCATGCACTAAAGGATGGTAACTACCTTTTATTTAAATCCCAACCCATCTTAATTAAGGAGATTTTAACAATTGGGCTATCCTAAAGGTAGGGATCTGGAGCCCTTTCCTTGACAAAGATAATTTTTTTTTGCGCTATTGGGGGATCAAAGTCCTGAACGTCTTATTTAAGAAGATTTGAGTGTATATTTGGAGACAAACTCCTAGCCTCTTGTACATAAGATATCTTGAATAAGTAAAAGAGTGCTATCATTGAGTTAAATCTTAATTTGTATCTCTTCAAATATTGAAAATCTTTCTATCTACAAAATCATTTAATTTGCATGTTTTGTATTCAGATCCAAACATGATCCCTTGCAACAACGGATCAAAAAAAAAAAAAAAAAATTGGACAATTGTTAAGTTCCAAATCAAATCAAATATTTGTTAGGCCATCTCGAGCCCTATGTTGACTATGAGAGGAAAGCCAGGGCTGTTAGCAAGAAATTAACAGAGTTGTCAAACTAGTGAATTTATTCACAAGTCATCTTGTGTCTAGTTCAAAATTCTAGTTCAAGTTTAGTTTGATTGGCGGGATGAATACTAAAATTCGAACTTGATCCCCACAACTATATTTAAAAAAGGAAAAAAATAAGACATTTCTCAAGGTGATCAAATATTTGTTAGGCCATCTTGGACCTTATGTTGGCTATGAGGGGAGGGCAAGAATTTTCAGCAGGAAACTATTAATGTTATTAATTGTTCATGAGCCAGCTTGTGTTTAATTCAAATTTCTGTTCAAATTTATCTGATCACTTAGTAAATGAGTGGATCAAGAACTAAGCTTTCCCTTACAATCAAACAAACTAATTTGAAAAACCATAAACATTTCTCATATCTCATCCTTAATAAGAAATAAAATAATAGAATATCTTTTTCTCTATAAAGGACTTGATAATTTAAATATTCATGAAATTTCAAGAAAACTTTAAGAAGATCCATGAATATTAGATAAACATTAGTTGATTTAAACTATTATGCTTCTCATGGTATTTGGCTCATCATGCTTTCAAATAAGAATCAATATCTCTTAAAACCAAAATCTACTTTATTAATTAACATCTACAATATATAAAATGCTTTGATGCAAAAAGAAAAGAGTTTTTTTTTTTTTTTAAGATCATTTGTTCAAGATTAAATGCGTACAAACTAAACAGCTTTAAGGGTATGACGATACAACTAGATTTATATGTAGTCTATAAGTATCTGGATGTAGTTCCCAAAAGCATATAGGTCAAACTTGGTGGTCTATATTTGCAAATTGCATGGTCTGTTGTTTTTTTTTTTTTTTCCTCCACTTCTACTCATTACGTATGTTTTGTGGTCCTCATTTTAAATCTGGGTGGGAACACTGCAGTCAAATGTCATATTTCAAAAGAAATATTTTCTTTTTTTTTTTTTTTTATAAGAAAAGGAGGAGATGTGAACTCATTGGGATGGCCAAACACTCCATTGAAGTTTCTTTTTGCACGCGCCTACGAGTCCTTTTTTTCACGCGTCTGCACGTTTACCCCATTTTCCTCTCTTGGTTATCTTCTTGGTAGCTGCAGGGCCCGCCTAAGGCCACCGACGCGAAGTCCCGAAATGATCTGATTAATATAGCTCGGCGCCCCGTGAAGGCATCGAATCCCTCGCCTTTCCCCAACCAATTGGTCAACCATGCCTTGGAGAATCTCCCCATCACCTTCTTCCATCCTCTTCTCCCCCGTCTTCCTCCTATCCCTCTTCATCTCCATCAACGCTTACCCTGTGACAAGCCCCCCCAATCCGTCCTGTCAAAACACGACCTGTGGCGAAGTGGATATCGCTTATCCATTCTGGTTAGTCCCGGATTCAATCCCCTTCCCCTTCACCGTCTGCGGCTACCTAGTATTCATGCTGATTTGCCAAAATAATACCCCAATCATTTCCCTCGACTTCAACAACTACACCGTCACCCAAATCGACTACTCCACCCAAACCATCTATCTTACCGACGCCGATTTCCCCGCAGCCGATGATACCTGCCCTAGGCCACGCCACAACCTCACCCTCTTAGACACCTACTTCCCGAACAACACCTGGTTACCCGAGTTCCCCTCCTTGTTGAATTACACCTCCTTGGACGTCAACCTCACCTTCTTCCTTGACTGCTCCTCCGAAGATCCAAAATTGGACAACCAAATCACCTGCTTCCACGACCGATCTTACATTTTCACCGACAATAATCTTTCGACCACCGGAGAAAACGGTTCGATGCTGTCATGCCAAAGTATATTGGTGGTGCCTGTCCTAAAAGAGGAGTTGGACCGGATTAACGGGAGCGCTTTGTCCAGTGACTTCGGAGGGGTGTTGACGAAAGGCTTCCAGCTTGGCTGGCTCAACGAGACCTGGGGAGAGTGCGATCGGTGCGAGCTCTCCGGAGGGCGTTGCGGTACCCACTTAATCAGTACCAGTTCGGTCTTCGCCTGCTTTTGCCCCAACGGAGAGAGCGACCACCATTGCGGTATGTTGCCGATCGTCTTGACGCTTTGTTTTTTTTTTTTTTGGTTATTACTGTTTCCTTCCTTTTAGTCTTCGTCTTGTTTCTTTGTGGATTTGGTGAAATTTAGACGGATGGCGGGCTCTAAACGTATGCTGACCTCTAAGCCGAGAGGAGAGAATAGGGATAACGCTACGGGTTTTCGCTTTAATCTTTAAAATGATTTCAATTTGGAAGACAAAAATATAAGCCAAAGATAGGCTTCAACAAAGTCGTCGTTCTGAACGGTTCAGTGGAAAACGAGAACTTTTTTTATTAAAAAAAAAAAAGGTTACAGAACGATGGAAAACGAGAGTTGAACCAAGTAGAATAGTCGCAGGTGAAGAAACTTCATGCCTGGCGTCTCAGAAAGGCGAGGCACGTTTTTTTATTTTTTTTGGTCAGAAATGAATGCCTCGGAACGCACGGGATTGTCTCCGACTTCGCGCCTATACACCCTCGGATCATTCCCCACTTTAAGTTCGGAGTGCATCCTTCCGTGCGGGGCGGTTGGCGCCAAGGATGAAGCCCCGCGCGACGGTCTTCTGTCCCTCTCATAAAAGCCAAAGGCGCGACTTCCAGGAACTTGCACGCACTAAAACTTCAACTACTTATCCCTCAAGTTTTTGACCATCCAATCTAATAATGTTCCACCCTTGATGATCCCACGCTGCAACAATTAGTTCAGCTGT
Organism: Metroxylon sagu; assembly: GCA_017589505.3. Classification (NCBI taxonomy): domain Eukaryota; kingdom Viridiplantae; phylum Streptophyta; class Magnoliopsida; order Arecales; family Arecaceae; genus Metroxylon; species Metroxylon sagu. Next base: position 671,465 of record JACVBY030000640.1, on the reverse strand, counting down.
GGCCGCACACATTACCGTGTGAGGTTTTCTAGAGGTTCTGACCTAAGTTGCTTGTTTTCTCGTGGCTTGTCACCATCTGATATGTTTTTCTTCCCCCTCAGAATATATACTTTCTGAGCGTTTTATTACCTATTCAACGTTGCAGAGTTGTCCGGCGAGAATTCAATCGTGCAGTCCAATGTTTTTAGCTCCTCTGTTTGGTAAGAAAAAGTGGGCAGGGCCCAAGGCCCAATCAAATTGTACAATTTATCAAGGCAATGGACTTTACTGAGTCTATTACCTTGAGAAGGAATTGCAATATCCCGTCTTGTTTCCAGGATTTCTTTAGGATTACAGGATCTAAGGGCCACTAAATCTATCTCAATTTGATGATTGAATGCGTCCCTGAACCATCTCTAAGTGACTGGATCACAAAGAGTCTCCTACCTTGTCTCCAGTTAATGTATTATAATCTAGAAGCATGCTCTTTTAGAAGCTCGGTTGGCACCTGGTTGTGGGAGAGTTACCATCCGCTTCCACTCCAGCAATCAGAGATCCTGGCTTCAGCGAAAGAAATAACATGGAACAAGCCTGGGAATAGAGAAACAAGCAAGCACCCCATCCAGCCCACATTTCGAACCAACAACTGGCTGTATTTGCAACTCCCGCCATGGAACTAGCCATTCCACTTCTTTTAGAGAGAGATTCTCTTTAAGCAAGCAAATATAATATAGCATGATTACTGAAATCAATCTGTCGCATATATACAGAAGAACATTTCTTTTCCTCTTGGTTTTAGCACTAGATTTGTCTCTATTAGTATTAAAAATATTGTACTCCCTTTGTTTTTGTTACATGTGTTTAAAGTTGTTTAGATGTTTGTTTGTTAGCTAGGGCAATGCCTTGCAAAAGGTTAGGATTACATCCACCACTAAGTTAAAAAAAGGTTTTCACTTAGCTTGTTAGTGCAATACAGTTGGATTTTGGCAGTGGTGGATGATTATTAAGCGAAAAACGTATGCAAGGGTAAATTTCCCAACTCGTGAATCTAAGAAGCAGAGATTCATATTACAAACTACATCAATTTCAACATCATGAACGTATAGGATGACTAAACAAAGAGAGTTCAAGTCAAAACTGCCATCATCTAGCTTCCCTATGCTCCTGACAGTGTTGGTGAATGGCTCCTAGAATGATGAAAAACTAGCAGCACATTATACTAAAGAGTAGTTAGGCAATAGCTATGAGGAATGGATATTCACTAGACAATTTCTCAAGGCTGATTATCTCAATAATAGTTTGGTCATTAAGTAAAATTTCCAATTAAAGTTAATATCAAATCAGATGAATCTAAATAGAAGGTTACTTTAAGTGGTTGAAGGATGGTGCCTTTCTATGAAAAGCTCTAGAAGAGTTTAGTAAATTACTACAAGAGATATGGCATGGCAGATGATTTTTTGAATAACCATACCTTGTTAGTCTTTAGTTTACAAGGTAGCCTTTGGAAGAAGGTATAAAGCCGAGCAATTTGTTAGTCGAATGAAAATTATAATATGAATGCTGTGTTAGTCGGCGAAGCTGAACTATTGGAATTTCAAGAACCATAATTAGTAGTAGTAAATTGTTCATGCCCTCTCTGCATGATGTTTTGGAGCAAGAACTTACTTAATCCCGGATGCAACTGCAAGCAGGGTTATTTTGCAAAGGGTTGGAAGCTAAGTTACCATATGATGGGCTCAATTGTGATCAGAGTTATTTCGAGACAGCTTCTTTTTTTTTTTTTTTTTTTTTTTTTTTTCTAACTGTGACTAGAGTAGTTAGGAGTTAATGAAGTGTTTAGGCCATGATATGTTAAAAACCAAAGGAAACAGTTATAGATAAGGGTAGTTGATGGTCCTACTTCTCTTATGCACAACTCTTACACTGCAATATTCTGCAAGCTCTTAAGCATGCTATAGGATGTTCCAATCAGAGTTACCTAATTTGCTCATTAGAAGAAAATTTTAGAATGGAGGTAACAGGCGCAGTTCAATCATATCATCTCTTTGCAATGCTTTACTGAATTTGCTAAGCATATACTCATAGTAGCGTAAATGCCTACATGTCCACTGCTTCGTTGTAGCTAGTTCCAATCAGAGCTGTGACTGTTGTTTGGCAGTCACGGCTGATTCTGAGTGTAATTTTAGACAATGCCCCAAGCACCTCATCCTTGAGGTGGTTGTTATTGGCAAGTACCAGATTAGTAGAAACAACTTAATTCATTTGGAATTCAAATCTACTGCAAGTTGGATATAAATTGAGCACAATAAAATTAGTCAATCATGTTCTTGCATACATGTTCTTGATATTAAAACAGTAGCATGTCCATTTAACACAATTCTATCCAAAAACAAATATTAAGAACTATAAAAACATAGAATGTATGTATATAACTAAACTTGGTTACATTCAAATATATTTAAGCTCAGATTCAATCATACTTTTTATCTTTAGATTCACACGGATTACGAATTTTAAAAATAAAAAAAAAGTAAAATAATTTTAGAATTTGTATGAATTTAAAAATTTGAATATAGTTAATTTCATCTCTCTTTCTTATATATATATATATAAAGAGAGATCCCAAGCTATCATGATTTGAAAACCTCAAATTTGCCTTCGGTTCCTAGTCGACTATTTGGACCGACCATAAATTGTCGCTTGACGTGGGCCGACTTGTTTACACAAAACTTTGATGCACAGCCAAGGTGGGACAAACTCAACCTCCCGAATCCCCTTTCTTGATGCCGGCCTGGCTAATAAAACTTCCGCCTACAAGTGTAAGTTTGGGCCCCATTCCGACCCTTTCTACGGTCAGCAACCAAGCCGTCCATCCACTCACGGCATGATGTAGGAGAAAACCATTAGTAAACTCTTACTTCACCGTGACGCCTTGATTAGAATCCCTCATTATTTAGCCTCCTTTTCTCGTGGTGGTTTCAACCATCTTTTCCGCCCAACTTGTTAGACTTTAGAACGCGATTTCTCATTGACCGCAAGCGATGAACCAACTATTTGAAGACCAAACAAAATCTCATCCACCTTCTCATCCCCATCCCTTCTTCCTCCTCCAGTTTGCTCCATCGGTCCAGCAACCAAATGCATCCACCGTCTCTCTTCATGATCTTCCATCACCTGGTCACATTCCTCTTCTTCCTAAATCTATCATCGCTACCGATTTCGTTCTCCGAGAGCTTCCATGACCGATATGAGATTTGCGCCCCGATCATGTATGCATGCGGCAAGATCAACTTCAACTTAAGCTACCCTTTCCGAGTAGATGGCCGGCCTGACTACTGCGGGCACCCCGGGTACTACCTCAAGTGTAGCAATAACAGCACCACTCTAATGATCTACATCAACAACAAGGGCTATCAGGTGAAGGACGTCGACTACTTAAATGTCTTGCTCACCGTAGTGGACCAAAGCCTAATCAGCCAGTCATGCCCTCAACCATACGAGAGCACGACCATTGATCTCTCCCTCTTCAATTACGCAGTTGACCGCGATCAAAATTTCATTCTCTATGTCAACTGCACAGCCTTAACCGGGAACCCCGCGCCGCATGAAATCGCTTGCGCGCTGGATCATGTCACCGGGCAGCACTCCTATTACAGTCTTGACAACACTAGTTTTGTGGACTGGTCGGTTAAGTGCACGTCGACGGTTCTGGTGTGGATGCAACTGACGGCCAGAGACGGGCTACTGGATGGGAGCTTGGACTTTGGAGGTGCATTGAAGGAGGGGTTCGTTTTGAAGTGGACTGCGGGGAGCGGTTGGTGCACTGGTTGCATCTATTCTGGTGGGCGATGTGGGTTTAACGCCAACTCTCCCGATGATCCCACTTGCTACTGCCCCAACGGGCCGGCTCTCGGATCATGCCCTTTAGGTGCGTCTCTTTCTCCTCAAATCATAGGTTTCCGTCTTGTTTTGTCCTAATTCGAAGCATATTGATAGGCTGGCAAAAGGTTATGTTCTATGAATCAAAGTCGGTCTGATATTGATTTAGAGGTTAAAAATCTGATAGCCAAAGGAGGAGGGAATCCCAATTAGTTAACCGGCTTGGGTTTAGAGAAGGCTGAGAGAGAGCAGAGGGCAGAGCCTATCGGAATCATCCGGTGATTGATAAAGATGTGACGAAAAGGCAGCTTAACAAATTCCCCTATGCTAACCTCACTGTCCCCTTGTCGCCTATTCTAGTGTTTGGAATTGATAGATGGCTGTGATAAGTGGTATAAGTTCATAAAGCCTAATTGTCTGATTTATATTCATATTTATATGGTAGTTCATAAAGCTTAATTGTCTGATTTATATTCATATTTATATTTATATTATTGTGCTCAATTTATACATATATCCATTTTAAAATTAGATATAGATATCAATCAATAATTCATATCTATATCCATTTTGAACTAATAATGATGGCGATACTCACCAAACAGTGAAACTGATACTTATATTTGTGACTTTTAGATTAGAATACAAACCAAAAAGAAAGTGCTAGAAAGAGAAAATAATAAAGTAAATTAATCAAACCTCACATCAATTTAATGGAGAGAACTAATAATTTTTGAGAATATGATGATTACTTACAAAGTGACTAATAATTATAGAGATATTTATGCATTTCATGAAGTTGCTTTCATAGATATCCTGTAAATATCACCAAATTACAATTTTAATACTCATCCAAAACTTGTAATTTGCAAGATCAAAGATTTTGATCAAAGAAACTTCTCTCTTAATGGCCCTTTCTTTTTCAATCTTGGTTTGCATTTTAGAGGATCAATGGTGCACATAGGTATAGAAAATATAGTATGAATGTAAATTAAAATAGTTTAGATTATCGTCAATTTGAAATGAGTAGAAGTCCTCAATTTATTTCCAAGCCCCTTCTTTTATTTAGGGGTTCAGGGCATGAGTTTCTGATTGAATGCAAACCAGAAAAAAAAAGTGCTAAAAAGATAAAATAAGAAAGTAAACTAAGCAGGCCTCAGGTCACATTAGAGGAAAGGGCTAATAATTTTCTAAGAATATGGTGATTATTTAAAGAGTGACTAACAATTATTAAGATATTTAGGGATTTTATCAAATTACTTTCTTGGATGTGCATGTAGTTGTAACCAATTTTCATACTCACCTAAAACTTGTGATTTGCAAGATTGAGGATATTGACCAAAGAAGCTAGTCTTTTGAGGGCATTTTTTTTACCTAAGATTACATCTATGTGAAGAATTTTGAGTACTAATACCATGATTTTATGGTGGAAGGAAATACTAGCTGCAACATAAGTAACAACTTTACACAACTACTTGAAAAAGGATATATGATCACAATTGAACACAACTAAAGGGGCTTACAATTGATTATTTTCTTATACTAATTTGGGGAGTTAAACAAGTTGAAGAGCTCAAGCTCACTTTGACTCCAACTTAATTTAAAGCTAAAGGAACCAAGCTTGAGCCAGTAACCTAAGCTTTAAATTAATTTTAAGCTCAGCCAAAAATAAACCAAGCTAGCCAAGCTTTGCTCAAATAGGCTTAATTACAAACATGACTCATGACTCAAGCTACATTAATATGACCTTTATGCTTCCGACCTTATTTTGTACACTAATCATATACTATCCTTTTCTTATTAATGCCCAATTTTTTCATATCAATACTTTTGATACATATATTAATCATATATGTATTATTTTATTTAAAATAAAAATAAATTTTGATCTAACTATTATCATATCAAGCTCATGAGTTATATTATGAAACTTTGAGAGATGATAATTGAGTATATATTGAGATATATTAAAAAAATAAAGAATTAATTTGGTTTTATATTAGTAAGGTCGAATATAGAAGTTATTTTTTTCTTTAAGATGTTAATGTAGAAGTATAAAGAAAAATGACAAGATCTTTATATGATTTTTATTGATTTATAAAAACTATATGATAGAGTTTTTACAAAAATCTTATACTGAATATTAGAAAAAAAGAATACTTGTTAAATATAATAATGTAATAAAAATATGTATAATAGAGCAGTTATTAGTGTAAGAATTACTAATGGTACTATTAGTAAATTTTCTATTATAGTAGATTTACATCAAGGATCTGCTTTTAATCCTTATTTTTTTCCTATAGTTATAAATAAGCTTAAGTTATGGATAAATTTACTAGACATATTCAAGAAATTATATGATGTATATTATTTCCAAATGATATAGTACTAGTGGATGAAGTTAAGGTTAAGGTTAATTATAAGTTAGAATTATGAAGAAATACATTAGAATTTAGTAGTTTTAGGTTGAGTAAGATAAAGATAGAATATATCGGATGCAATTTTAACATAATTAGAAATAAAGATAAATGTAGAATAAACATTGAGAAACATTATGTTTTTAAAAGTAATCATTTTTAATATTTAAAATCGATTATTTATAAGGAAATAGTGATTAAAGATGATATTATTTATAGGATTAAAATAAATTAAAAAAATAAAAAATTAAAATTAAAATATTATATAATCGTAAAGTACTTAGTAAATTAAAAAAAAATTTATAGGACAATAACTCCGAATATTATGTTTCTTTCGAGAAAGATGGTCTTCGGTTCCCACTCCGCGTTAACATCGATGGAGGCCGTAAGAAACAGGCAAAGAATAGTCAATAAAGAAAGTAAACCACGCTTTCCACGCCCATGTTCTTGTTCCAATACTTCTCCGAGTGGTCGGCGTTGATGACTGCTGCTGCATTTTATTCAATCTTTTTCCTGGTCCCGGTCAAAGCAATCTAGTAACACCATCACCACACTGAACCAAACCCCGTATCTTCAACTTCTCTGCTTCTCCAGCTCCTCCCCCTTCCTCTTCTCTCCTATTCCCTTCATCTGTTAGAATGAGCTCCAAGATCTTACTTCAGTCCAGAAGGTCCTTCTCTATGCTCTTCTTCTTCTTCTTCTTCCTCCTCCTCCTCGTCTCCTCTTTGTTGGGAAAGGGCCTAGCCTTGCCTACCAACCTAAGAGCAGAAGACTGTGAGCCTAAGAGCTGTGGGAATGGCTTAAACATAAGCTACCCATTCTGGCTCCAGGATCGACACCCACCTTATTGCGGTTATCCGACGTTTAAGGTGACCTGTAAGGGCTCCGACCCTGACCCTGTTCTTAATCTCGTCGACCATGAATATCTTATCAAAGACATCTTCTATGAAGACCGAACAGTTCTTGTCTCTCAAGCCAGTCGCCCTGACAGCGGTTGCTCGTTTCCTTCCTACAACCTCACGCTTGACCAAACCTTGTTTCGTGTTAACTCAACTAATAGGTGTCTCTTCTTTCTCTTCAATTGTTCCACGAAGCTAACCCAGTACAAAGAACTACGTTGTTCTGATGATCCCACGCCGGCGTATTTCGCCGGAAATTATTCGACGGCAGATGGGCCGAAGTTTAACTTTTCCTGCGAGTCTGTGGTTGTGCCCGCGTTTCCCGATCCTGCGACGGACGGCGATGACTATACGGTGCTTTTGAAGGCTGGTTTCTTGCTGGACTGGAACGCGACGGATTGTGGAGACTGCAGAAGAAGCGGTGGTCATTGTGGGTACGATGACGACTGGAAGAGTTTCATGTGTATCTGCCCTGATGGACCCCAACGGGGATATTGCCGTGAGTCCTCGCCTCACCTAAACTAAAGGATTTCTTATAAGGATCGTGGCAAGATAGATGTTTCTTTACAATTCGTTGGTCCTTACTCGAGTTTTTCATTTGTTCTCTGTTGATCATATCTTTAGATGTGAATTTGAACATTTTGAAGCATAGGATGTGGCAGATACGTTCAGTCAATTTATGACTGGTTCCTCTAGTTGTTTCTTTGGTAAAGTTCTTAGGTATCTGCAAGTATAATGAGTGTATCTGCCCCGATCAATCCCACTGGGATGCTGCTGTTTATCAGATTAGTTTGTGTTCGGTTCAGCTGCAAGAATTTCACAGAGATTGATGGAAAGATGAGTTAATTTATTGATCTCTGAGTATTTCCTCGGATGTCGATCGGTTTGGATGTTGATTGATACCTTTATATTTCTCTGGATCAGGATTAAAACGCCTCTGCTACTAGCTTCTCTAATCTTATAAGCATAGCAAGCATTCCCTGTCAAACACTTCATTTTCATGGCTTGATCCTCTTGGTCCTATAGAGTTCTTTGTTATTGTTTGTGTCTATATATGTTTCTGCATGGTGTGTTCATCTTTTTAAAAGAAAAATAATCATGAAGCAGTCCAGAGGGTATCATGTATCCAGAAAATCCCTCTTTCTTGAGCTCTTGTGATATATATATATGTATATATTTGAGAGAAATGGTGAAGAACTCAGGACCTCTCCATTGAAGGAAGTGATGCCAACCAACTGAGATGAGTCTGGCTGGCTCTTTCCATATTGTTTTATTTGTGAAGGTTTTTTTTATTAATTTGATGACCAAAGATCTTCTTAACAACCTAGTTTCTCATATTTTTCTTTGATTATAGTCCACATGTTCTGTCATTATGTACTGCTTGCTAACTGACTGCCGTTAGTATCCAAGTATCAGATGTCTGCCTACAAAACAACTATGACAAACATAAATGGTTAGTGGTAAAACTTGATGTTTTATATTTGTCATTTCTGGTACATGGAAGAGAGACTTCATATATGCAGCCAGTAACAAAACAAAACAAAACAAAAAAAGAAGCTGTGGGAGGGTGGAATAATACCTATGTACATTCAAAAACCTAATCGTACTATTTGGAGGGAAAGAATTGAGCAGAGCCCAATTCGATATTAATAACAAATAGTATTTAATTATTCAAAAGTTAAACTTAGTTGACATCAGATATCTTTAGTTACCAACCCTGAAGCCGACTTAATTCTCTGAAATTATCAGATAACAGAAACTATTATTTTATACAGTATTATATTAACAAAGGTTCAATCAATTGTATTGACATTTGAAGTGTAAAAGAAATCATGGAAACAAAGAAGAAAGTCACAATTACCTCTAGATATTTTGTTGATGTATCCACTAGCTTTATCTGAGATGATGCACTGGACTTAAAAATTGATTTATGGCCAATTTCTGTTTGTGTCAAACATTACCCATGTGATGTCATATTGAACAATCAAATATAGGATAACAAAAAATTTACTTGCGCATTTTCAACATATGAAATTATTAATCTCATAGTAGATTGCATTGTTTTACTTATCAGGGTCATGCAGTCATAATTATTTATTAGTTATGTGGGCTGTCTTAATTGCTTTGTGCAATTAGGTTGCTTGATCTGTGTTTTTTTCCAACCCATTTCTTGTCTTTTGGTGTTTCTCTTGTATCATGAGTCTTTGACTACCAACATTACTGATTTACCGGATTTGTTACGAGCTAGTTGTCAAAAGCATATTCTTTTTCCAAAAGGCAAAAAAGACAGTTATTTGTGCAATCCAAATTCTATAAGTTTCCTATTTATATAAAAATGCTGCATAGCTTGAACCTCTTCCAAGCTTAAACCTGTGGAAAAAAAGTTGATATTAGTTTGTTGACATTATAAATGCTATATGGAGAGATTTCCTGGTTTTATCTCTTAGAAAGGGAAAACCAGGAATGACAAGCAAAATTATGAGTCTGGTATGAACTCACGATTGTTGTACATTGGATTTTGAAAAGAAAGGGAGCCATGAGTATTAAAGAGAATGGACTTGACACTAAAGAAAGAGAGATTGAAACCTCACTCAGACCAAACTAAGTCATGGAACTCTAATCTACAATTTGGGTTTACATGGAAATCAGTTGATATAAGAATTGGTTAGTTTCACATATGTTTGAGATTTAATTTAGACTCAAATTTCAGCATCTCTCAACTGCAGCCTTACATATGGGATGAAAAGTCCAGGTTACTCAATTGGCTTTTTTTTTTCTTTTTTCAGAATTACTAAACGAAGATTGTCTGAAGTTTGAAAGAAAAAGCAATGGGCGCTTTGAAAGAAAGAGAGGAGGAAATGAAAGAGAAATGCTTCTTTTTGTGTTGCTAAATGTGAAAGATCTATTAGCAAAATTAGAAAATACTTGTGAGAGAAAAAAACTGACTAAAATTCATCATGTTAGTATCAAACCCCTACCAGTACCATATTGGTACAGTGGCAGTACACCCGACATGTGAGTAGGTTTAACATAAGCCTAGTATCAGTACAGGATGATATGGGGTAGTATGCACCAATATGGCACACTATGCACTAATATGGCATGCCATAAAATTAACTACTAATTTAGTTAAAAAAAAAAAAAAAGATCGACCATGATAAATCACAACTAGCAAGAAATGGGCTAAAAGCAATGGGCACAGTTCCACTTTGTCTTGTAGATGAGGTGATGTATTACTTGATTCCCAAGACATCAAATTCAAATAGTGGGCAAACCTTCAAACTCTAATGAGCATGAGCTGTTGGCAACCACAAAGAAAGAAGGGCTTGGAAAAGAAAAGGGTTAATTCTTTCATTCTTATTGCTTTAGATGAGTTTGGTGACAAGAATATTGTGCAAGGTTGGCAAAATTAGTATTGAAGATTGTAATAGTATGTTATCAGTTTGGTATGGTCTGTATAGTATGTACCTCATATTAGGATAGAGTGCTATTACTTTTTCTCATTCTTAACCATAGTATCATTCGAAACTAGGTGGTATAAATCAGGACTAGGTGATACAAGGTGGTTCTGCTCGGTTTGGACCAGTTTGGCTTGTATCAAATCAAACCTTGGTATTCCATTGATACCTTGCAGTATAATCTTATGATATTATGCTTTTATCATAGAATGTTCTTATTTTTGTGCATGGTTTCTTGATTGGTTTGGTTTGATTTGTTTTTTCACATGTCCACATAGAGAATAGTTCAAAGCAATAGTCCATGCTTAGTTGAAGTGGATTATATGTGGGTAAGGGAGGCATCTCTTCAATAAGAAAATATTTAGGAACCAGTTGCGTGGGCTGGATCTAGAGGAGGTTCAAAAGTAGGTGCACCATCCTGAATGAAAGAATCTTGCTTCTAAGAGACTATATGATGGTGAGAGATTTCTAATGAAAAATAATAGCCGTGCAATTATTGGAACAAGTAGCACTTACATAAATATGTTAGACGATGTTGTGCAAATCTTTACCAATGTTAGATAAATTGTGGAGATGAAAGAAAACCTAGTTTCATTAGGTGCATTAGTCTTAGAATGTGACTAGTACCTGATAACAACTGGGTTTTTGAAAGTTAAAAAGAGTTCAAAGGTAACAATAAAGGTCATAAGGAATACACACACATCAGTTGAAAGAAAGCATTCAAAGGAAAGAGCACCTGCAAAGCAAGGCAATCACGTTTGTGAATTTGAACATTATTTCCTTCTATCAGTGATTGGGAGAGGTTCATAGGGCATTCATGAAGCCATGTTGTCAGTGGGACTACTTGTAACAAAGAAGAGGAGACCTTCAGGTGAAGAAAATAGTGAATCCTAGTGTTTGCTTAGACTGCATAAGTAAGCTAGCTGCTGAAAAAGGCTCCTTAAGGTCGTGTATATAAATTCACGTGAGAGGGATTCTTGGGTTAAATACAAAACAAGCCATGCAACAGCTTTTAAAGATAATGGATAGTTTTGTCTATTGTAATGGCAAAACCAGGAGTGATGCAGGAAAATGTCTACTTGGGGTCATGGTTGTTGCATCTTGGATATTTAAAAGAGAATGGGGTCATGATCATTGAAGGGGTGGAAGCTGGCATTAAAGAAAAAAGAGAGTAGGAAATCTCACTCATGGAGCTCTAGGATTTCACGGAAACTGGTTCATACAATAAGAAGTTGGTTTTGTATGTCGTCTGAGATTGAATTTGCATTCTATTCAGTATTTATGGTTGAGCTTATTTTATTATTTGGTAGAAGAATAAAAGCACGGGCTTTTTGAATGATTCCAGAGGAGACTTCAATTATGAGAAGTGGGACTTTTGTCTCTGCAGATGTAGCTGTGATCTCTCATTTCTACCTTGTAATCCTAACCATGGAAAGTTTCTTCCCCTGGCAGTGGGTCTACTAGTCCCAAGGGTTAAACATTATACCGGTGTCTCCCCTCTAGTATTTTTTATTGTGGATTTATCAACATCTTTGGACCATTGGCTTTGCCTGGTTTAAGGTGAACTATATAAATCATTGAGCCTGTTGTATGTTCGTTAATTCATTTGCACGTGCATTATATGTAAAATGTTTTTGCAATAGTAGCAACAAACCGTACAGATCTGACCTTTCTATGAAAAGGACATGTCAGTTTGCTTATATGATTCTTTAGAGTATCAGGATATCAAATTTCTAGGAAACTTTTCATTCCTCCCAAATTGGTTGGTAATGGTGTGGCATGTATTCAAAATATCATATCATTACAAAAGCCTTCAGATGATTCCTTCAGTATTCTTCCACATCAAGTTTCATAGAAAACTTGCTTATTGTCATGAGTGGGATAAATGAATAACATGGTTCTCATCTTTTATCTTATAAAATACATACATACATACATACATAGATATGTAATGCATGAACTTTGTTGGTTAATCACATAAGCCTCTCAGTTGACATGAAGGTTTGTCCATAATCAAATAAAAAAATTGATCTGCAATGGAATAGATATTGGAATGCAGAAATGCATTTTGATTTTTAAAGCATGATTTTCTTTTGATGATATATATATATATATGTCATGCATGAACTTTGTCAGTTAATCACATAAGCCTCTCTCAGTTGACATGAAGGTTTGTCCGTTATCAAATAAAAAAATTTGGGAATAGATATTGGAATGCAGTAATGCATTTTGATTTTTAAAGCATGATTTTCTTTTGATGTTAGTAATAGGATTTTTTTTTTAGTGGCTTTTTAATCAAAGGCCATGGAGTATTCCTCTTCCATTATCATTAAATTAATAAAAATATTAAAATGATGGACTATGGGCTGGGTGGTCCTGTTTATTCCATCATCTACATAGTTGCAGCCAAGCACTTTTTAAGTGCTTATAATTTTTAAACCATATTTATCTATGGAATTACAAAAGTTCAAACCCAAGATTTGGTAGCTATGATATATTAGAGGCTATCACTTTTTTTTTTTTCAACTGTATTTTAATTTGGTTGTCAGCTTTACAGGTGGAGTTACTCTGTAATCACCTTCCTATTCTATGGCTTTAAAAACTTACTTTCAAATTGTCTATGCTTTTCTCTCCTTTTTTTCCTTCATCCTTTTCAATTGTTTATGTCTGGCTAACACATAGACAGCCTAAAGCACAATGCGTTTATGGTTACTAATTTTTTTCTCTAATCTGAATGTTTGATTCACGAATTATCTGTTATCCAAGATTTACAATAAGTGATCTGAATTCAGAAATCGACCACAACAGATAACAGAAACCTTCAAAATGTGGGGGAAAAACTGTTTCTAGTAAAATCTACAGTTTCTTTTTCCCCATTTAGGAAGAGATTCCTTGGAGTCACCATAATAAACGGAGTTCTGAGCAGAAAAGAATGGAAATGAATGATCGGTTACACTTAGTGAAATAAAATGGAAAACTTCGTTGCATCCAATGTATTGATTGGACATGTATTATCCAATTCAATTAGCATGGCTTCTTGTATCCTCTGAAAAATATCTTATATCCTCAAGGGATACTCATAATTCATGACCTCAACCTCAGCTATTTCTCCTGGAGATCTGACAGAGTTTTCTTATACAATTTCACTTCCCCTCTCCATCATATTAACATCAACCAACTTTCTCTACTTACAAGCTTTAAGCCATCTCTATTCAATTGCACACTGAGAGATCATGATTGTCGGATTATGTTTAACAAGTTCTACGGTTCGTCCCTTTGCTAATATAATAATCTATTCTTTACATGCAATTTTAAGAGGCGAAGACATGATCTTCCTGCTTATTGTTCTACCTCTAGTTCCATTGGTTTGCGTTGAAGTTGTGACAATGAAGAAAGTGACATATCTCTGCTTTCTGACCTGTAACTGTTGAAGTAACTTGAATCATGATTCTTATAATTTGCATCATTTGCTGCTAATTCAAGCAATATTCTCTGGTTTTTTTTTCTTTCTTTCTTGAATATAGATTAGTATATGAAAATGATTGTTTTAAATCTTAATTAAATATAGAAAGAATAAGTGGATGATATGATTATATTCCTTTTAATCAAGGTGATCAATTTCTAACAGTTTGAATGTAATTGTTTTCTGATGTTGCAGGCAATGATTCGAACAAAACAAAAATTATAATAGGTAACATGTAGCTCTCTCTACCTGCCATCTCGTAACATTATATCTTAGGCTTATTTATTTGTACTGCAAAATGAAATAACAATTGCCTATTTGATTGGTAAGCATGTGGTGTTTCTGGAATTGTTCGTTTAAATTTTATTTTCCCAATTGTAATATCAACTTTTCCTGGGGCACTAATGGATTTCTTTTTTTAATTTCTTGAGAAAACAAGACACTAATGAATTCAGATTTATAATTCACTGCAGCTGACATGACAAATCTTAGTAAAAACTTTGGCATCATTATTTTCAGATCACAAAAAGGACACGTTCTTTGGAAATATTTAGAAACCAATGGATTTGCTCACGTTTGGATGTTCAAAATAGAAGATGCTGTCTTGTTCCAAGTTAAACCTGCATCAAGTTGATTACTTTATTCCACTATCCTAACCTGTTTCTATCTTGGATTCTGTGGTCTGTCCCCAGTATATTTAGCTTTCTAGAGTATAAAGAGAGAATCATATCAATGAAGGACATTGTTGAAAAATTGTTACAGGTCAACAGTGGTTTCTTAAAAAAGAAATCCTTCTAGAGACACTTTCTTCATGAACAAGCCACTAGGTTTCTAAGAAAGAAAACTATGATAAGACTAAACCAAGCCAATCAATTAGTACACATATGTGGTATGTAGAAATAGGTACCTTAGATATACAAGGTAAAATCAATTGATACATGTGGTTTGATTCTGCTAACAAGATGCGAGAACTTCAAATCCTAGATCTGGGGCCTAGGTTACTTAATGGCATAAGGAAACTAGGTATTCTGCATTCCTTAACTCCTATTCTACCTTTGCTTACTTCTCTTAGTTCAAACATGAATGTCTTCCTTATAGGTTGTAACCTTATTCTGAGTTTCAAAACCCTAACATGGTCATCTTTATTTTTTTTTACTTAACCTTGGTAGTTCACTTGTAAACCAAACTCAACTCCTTGTTATAGGACTGCAAGACAATAACTCTGAGCAATTTAAAGTCCTTTAATTCCATAATTGAACCCTGTTTCTATATTCCTTGGGTTTGCCACCTTGTTTATTACAATAATTGCATCAAGATTCCAACAGTGTAACTCAAATTTAAGATAACCCAAGCCTCTTCATATCATGCTAAACCCATAGTAGCTTTTCCCTCGGGCTGTCCTACAGAACTTATAGCTAGGAAATAATTGGTAACAAATCTAGGAAAAGAGTTATGGCTCACCATATGGGAGATAAGAACTTTAAATTGAATCGTGTAGTTTAAAAAGAATCATGGCTTGAAACACATTGATAAAACTATACTAGAAATTTTTTGGCAATTTCAAATAGATAAAAGATATTTTTAGAGATAGCATCCATATGTATGAGAGGTATACCAAAAGGAAATAGTGGACAAAGAGGAAAAATGAAATGTTAGGTACTGATAATTTGAAAATCGTTTTAACAGCAAGTGTATGATGAAAAATCTCAATAACATAATTTCAATCATTAAATATAATTTTTCTTAAGATTATAGTCTTGAGTGCTCATTAAATTTTATAGATGTGAATGATATGTTTAATTTTGTTCATATTTATAAGCAATTTATATGATTAATAAAGTTTTAAAGAAAGTAATGTCGGAAATAATTCTATAGAATATTCTAATGGTGGTTATATTTACTTTTCCTCCTTTGCAGAAATCTTTGCTGCCTTAGGATTATCTTTGGGGTGCTTATTCCTTCTACTCTATCTTCTTCGTTACAGAAAGTCAAAGTCTCACTCAAAGAACGCACAAATTGTTGAAGACTTTTTATGCAAATATGGATCCATAGTGCCAAAGAGGTACAAGTATTCAGAAATAAAAAAGATGACTAATTCCTTTGGTCACAAAATAGGACAAGGTGGTTACGGTTCTGTATTCAAGGGTAATCTCAATGATGGCCATCCAGTAGCTGTGAAAGTCTTGAATGAATCCAAAGGAAATGGGGAGGAATTCGTCAATGAGGTAGCTAGCATTACTAGAACTTCCCATGTAAACATTGTTTGTCTGCTAGGCTTCTGTTTAGAGCGGTCCAAGAGAGCTCTCATCTATGAATTCATGCCAAATGGATCACTAGAGAAATTTATATATGGGGAGATACCAAATGCAAATATTAAACTTGATTGGGAAAAATTATATGAGATTGCAGTTGGTATTGCTCGAGGGCTAGAGTACTTGCATCGTGGATGCAACACTCGCATGGTACATTTTGACATCAAGCCTCATAATATCCTACTCGATCAAGATTTTTGTCCGAAGATTTCTGATTTTGGGTTAGCAAAATTATATCCTCCAAAAGAGAGCATCATTTCAATGGTGGGTGCTAGGGGAACAATTGGGTATATTGCCCCTGAAGTTTACCTCAGGAATTTTGGAGTTGTCTCCAGCAAATCTGATGTTTACAGTTATGGAATGATGGTGCTCGAAATGGTTGGTGGTCGAAAAAATATAGATGCAAGTGTAGAGAATACTAGTGAAATTTATTTTCCACATTGGATCTATGACCATCTTGATCAATATGATGCCTTAGAAGCTTGTGGAGTAACTAATGAGACAGAAGAAATCGCCAAAAGGATGATATTAGTTGGGTTGTGGTGCATACAAATGTCGCCTGCAGATCGTCCTTCAATGAGTAAAGTATTGGAAATGTTGGAAGGAAAAATTAGTGACTTGCAAATACCACCAAAACCATAGGTAAGTTTCACTTTAAAATCATCAATGATTCTAATGTTTCAACAACTTATATTACCTTGCAGTGCAAAATTCATTTACTTTTAAGTTTTATGAAATAACAGTCTCGTAGCTTACATTTAAGCTGCCATGAAAATACATGGTTAATCGTATTACGTGGTTGCTTCTATTATTACAATAATATAGACTATAAAAGTAGATCTTAATAAAAAACTTTGAGTTTAGATTATGAAATATTTAGTTTTAATGCTAATGCTAAAAATAGATTGGATATGGATCGTATATCAGTATATCCATATCTATATCATTTTTTATTTGACAAACATAGATAAGGATAGATAAGGATATGGATATTAATTGGATGTTAAAATTTATACCCTTGTTTATTTTCAATGGATATGGATGCAAATCAAATATTGATAGTATTGAAATGCGGATATAAACCAGATTTCACCACATGAAGGATAAATCAAAGAAATGTTAGTTTTGTCGTTTATATCTCTTTAAAGTTCATAAGAATTATATAAGTCAAAATAGGATTGCAAACATAATTCAATATCTATAAATAGATCGGATAGCTATCTATCCATGTTCATATCCATTTTTCTTTGATGGATATGGGTATGGATATAGATAGTTGAATACTCAAATTTATAGCCATATTCAATATATTCAGATATAGAAACGGATCCAAACATATATTATCTGCTTCACTTTCACTCTTATTTAGTTTGCTACTCAAGATAGCATCTTGAAAAATGGGAATTATAGGTCAAGGCATGTGATGCAAATAAGAGCTATAATAGGATCTCCATGGGTTTTCAATTCTCACACATAGACCTACCTTTGTTTTTATTTTTTTGATTTATTTATGCATCTATTTGTTCATTCATTCTTCGGTTCAGTTGTTTGTTCATTCACTCACCCTACATTCATTCATTTTGAAGCGAGGAAGAAATCTCATCCTAGCTTAAGACTCCAAGTTTCTTGTTTAATTTAAAAAGGAATTCCCATCCTTATTTTGAGGGATAATGCCATGCAAAAGACTTGAACCATGGGCCTGCATTTGAAGTGAAAAGTATGATCACTAAGCTAACATTAAGGTCATCTTTTTAAGTGAATTTCAAATATTATTTTATCTATCTTGTAACTTCCATGGAATATTCTTCCAAAGACAAAGAAAAATAAAGAAAAAAATAAAAGATGCTCTAAAATAACTTACTTTATCTTCCTTATTTTGCTGGCCAATTCAGATTGGCCTTATTGTTGCGTTGACTCTTATGTTCTACAACTTTTCCTCGAATGAAAGTAAAGAAAAAAAATGAAGATTAGTCTCAAGAAAAATCTTTCATTATGAATTCATACCAACATCTAATCTATCATGAAAAACCATTAGTTATTTTTGTTCTTCTGATGTTAGAACTAGAATGACCCTAGTTATTCTTAAAGAAAGATCCCTTTGACCAAAAAGTAAAGCAAGGCAACCATAAACAATGGTAGCTAGAGCCCATTTATAGGAGGGTTTTTCCCTCTTTTTAGGTCATGTTACTCCATTTTTTACTTGCCATTTCATCGTGATTTACCCTAGGCAAATTACGTTAGTGGTCTGTAGTCAAGCATAGCAGAAATAAAATGCAACAAATATTTTCTGTTGTTTGCACTTTCAACTTTGTCATATAAGGTTTACAATTTAGATTTAATTCAAGTATAGAAAAAGATTATGCATAATGAGCATGATAAACCATGCATGACAATAAGCTTCCAATTTATCTGCTTCAGTTCTCTCTACACGCACTTTATTCTCTCTGATTAGCTAAGGAAGTATCCCTCTAGAGGCAAGAGGAGAGGATGAGGGCAAGAAGAAAAATGCCATTTTGAAGAATTATTAAAGAGTATGATTTGGATAAGTCACAGCAATAGTAAAATATCATGCATTGACTAAGAGTGAAACATGTTATATTACGAATGAAATCTTACAATTGAGAACCTCACCTCCTACTTCACGAAATTGCCGACAACACAATTGCTACCTTGATACCTTGACTCATCGGCAGCACAATTGCTCTTGCATCTTCACCAACAAAATATCGTGGAAAAAACTAGCATGTCTGCATTCAGTAAAATTTCAATTGCAAATTGATACATAAACACCAATAATCTATGATATAATAAACTCAAAACTAAGTATATCACAGAAGATGGGGATGGAAGATATTGGTACTGCCAACTAAGATGCATTAGCTCAATACAGCAGCATTGGAGAGGGTAGGTAAAAGTTTTTGGATTTCTGTGTATTCTATATCCAACATATGAGTTGTAATAAAACATAGATGGACATTGACAACTTGCTAATTATAGATCCATGAGAATTGGGTTATCAGACCTCTTAAGCTAGTTTCCATCTGACCTAAGAGTAAACAAACATTTGGAAGTGGCTTGCTCCCATCCAAATTCTACCAAGTTTCGACAATTTATCATTACAACTGAAATTTGAGCTCCATTTATTTATTTTTGACCGGTGGATGTCATAAAACAATATGTGCTTGGTTTCCATAATAAGTTTCTTATACATCGGCGTTGCTCTAGCAATCTAAAAAATGTATACAAGATGCACAGATTCACGTTAGAGATATTCATTCATAATTATCAATGTTATTATCTTCGTGATGAACGATTGAAGCCACAGATTATGCCAACTTTTACTCCGCTAGCTCTTGGCTCATCATCATTCACACCATATCATGTTCTAAAGAGCTAGCTCAAAAAAGTTCACTCTGTGGAATCCTTCGAACATGAACTATTCCATTTGGGCAACTTCCACTTTTCTACCATATTTGTCCAATAATAATTTCGAAATGATAGTTACCTTCACTTCAGGTGAATAGTTTTGACTCAACTATTATAAAAAAGATGATTCTATAATTGATAATGATTAATACCAACAGTATAAAATTATTTTTCTTTCAAAAGGAAACAACAGAATAAGATTAGCCTAAATAAGGAGGCATTAAAGAATAAACAAATAAGATCCTGACTATCACAATGCCATTCTTTAGTAGAGGATGATCTAAGGCTGGCCGGTTATAAATATCACCATCTTTGCTCTTCAAGTCCACTTACAACCAAAGTTATCCAATAACCACTTAAAAATCATCAATAAAACAAATGGCTTCAGACTTATAAATTTAACTATGTAAAGGAAAACACTATAATTAGCAGCAAGCAGTATTGTCTTTTCTTTTGGCTTATGGAGGCTTTTCAGAAGCTTCTCTATTTCAAGATCTAAAATTTTGGTCCTTTTTCGCCACTACCAGTAGGGTCAATACCAAAGATCTAAATCAAACCTCGCTACCAAGACTCTTCCAATTGGCTTTGTCTTCTTCTACCTCTATGTAAAATCCTTATCACTCTTGATTCTTGGAGATTTAACGTGATCTAACTAAATATTCTAAATGCAAAGAAAGCATAATGAGGCGGGCAAAATCTAATCTAATATATATATGGTAAAGTCGAAAGGGGTTAAATCAGAAAATCAAGTACTTTATTTTTTTGCTATGTACGTAGGTAAATTCAATAGATTCTAAGTGTTATTTAGGTATGGAAACAATGGATTGATATATGATACATAATAGAACTATTGTAGAAGAGGAAAGAAAACAATCTCGTAAGTTACCATTCATGATAACCTCTAACTTAGAAGAGTTTTATTTCATCTAGATTTTATCAATTCTATTTTTAAGAAAAAGGTTCCACCTATTTGTTCATTTACCGTATCTAAATCAATTAAACTCTTTTAAAATCGAGACACATTTTTTAATTTTGTTTATCTAATTTCTTTTTGGGTTTCTGATGCTTGGAGAAATGCATAAAAATGAAAAATATTATAAATTTTAACTACTTTAATTTTTGTTACATGTATGAGTGATAGAAGAAGAGGAATTTTTTTTAAAAAAAAAACTCTTGTAAGTTACCAAAAGATTTCATCTATTTTTTAATTCCATATCAATTAAACTCTTTTTAAAATTTAAAATATATTTTTATCTAAAATATATTTTTTATTTATCTTATACTTCTTTGAGTTCTCCATGGCGTGGGAGAAGTACATAAACAAAAAAATAAAAATATATTACATCTTTAAATTATAAATTTAATAGTATAAAATTAGAAAAATAAGTTTAGATTTTCCATCCTATTTTCATCTTTAAAAATTAAATAACACCTCAAATAGAGAGGATCGAGACGGCTTCGGACTCGACAACTCGTCGCCATGGAGTCGAGAAGGAGAAGACGGAGGAGATCATCGAACCGGATCATGAGGAAGAGGGAAGAACAAGCGCAGAAGGAAAAGGGAGCCATCGTTGCCCAAGGAACTCTACAGAAATATACACGGACGTTTTCAATAATGGTTCAGTGGGGCCGGTTCAAGGATTCCAATGGGCCCGATCCATCTAAGTTAGGCTTAGGTCCAAAACAAAGGCCCCGAAATATTGGACCCGAAAGCCAATTCAAAGCCCGTAATCCTTTTAGGGCCGCTGCGTGTCTGACGACTACAACCAACCAGTGCGACCATTGAGCCTCATCACATCTCACCCACATGGACGGCCGACGTTTATTGTTTGCAATTTTCACTACGGTTTCTATTTTATTTTTTGATGGATCAGGTAAAATGTGATGGGTGAATGGTGATGAATCTTGTCTTTCTGCTGGCTCCAGATACAGCAAGAACGTTTCATGTGAATGTTGTTTAGTTTTAAGCTTTAGAGTTTGGATGGCGCCTCGCAGTTCATTGCTTGAGCTTTTATCTGTGTGATCTAATTCCATCCATTTATTTATTTTTTTTTTTACAAAAAGAAGTCCTCGTCCCCTCTCCTCTCCGCCCGAAGGTAATTGCGCTTTATTATAGTATTTTCAAAATTTTTAAAGTTTAAAATGTTCAAAATTTTAAAATCTTCATTTATTGGCCTCATAAATGTTTACAATTTGAAAATATTCATTTATTGGCCTCATAATGAATATATAAATACAAGAACACTTGCATTTATTAAATTTTAAAGATTCGGCTGGGTATCATGTGCGTTCGACTGGCCATATTGCATACTTTTCTTTTTTCATTATATAACTTGGGAATGTTCTTTGAAATTCATTTAAGTGTTTTCACACATCTTTATCCAAGCACACCTTATTTTTTTTAGTCTATTAAATTGTATAAATTATTTATATTATTATCCTATCAAAATATTAGTAATTTTTAGGATGTTCTCATTGGAAACTAATTTTCACATTACTCTATATAGATATTTTCTAATTTTTTATTTTTTTATTTTTTATTAAAATTTATAAATTATATATATGTTAATGTTTTATTAAAAAAAATAATTTTTAAGGAAAACAAATGCCAAAGGCATTTAAATATACCACAAACGTTGATGTGCTAGCTGGCATATATCCTATTTAAAGAATCACATTTGAGACTGCCTCTGTTGATGTCATTTAATTTTGCAACTATTAGGTCAAGCTATCTTTGACCACTTTGGGCGCAACTACGTCATGTCATCAAGGAAGAAGAAGAACAGGAGCTTCATGAACATTGAATGCCTTATCTCTTCTAAACTCATCTCTAATCGATTTGATTTAAAGCGCTCTAGCGGTAATATTAGCCGCTCCAAAGGAAAGATGAGTCGTTTTTTGTCTGCACATAATCGTAATGTATCTTTGTTTATTTCTGTGACGTTCACCGTTAATGATACAAGTCGATCTAATTTATCATATAATAGATAGAATTTAGGATGTCAAAGTGAATCTAATTTATGATCCGGCCAAAGAACAACACCGTAAGAACATATTTAGAATGATTGTGGAGGATATGTTGGTTATTAAATTTAAATTAAAGAATATTAGAAGTTAAAATAAATTAAAATATGAGAGATCGTACGATTATATATGCTTAGTTTCTCATTAATTATGCATCAAATAAATTTTAAGCACTTATATAAGAATTAAAAATTTTAATAATATTTTTTTATTTATTTTTTTTGAGTGAAATAATTAATTATCATATATCTTGATCATTATCATTATTTATCAATATTATGGCATCTGAGCAGGGTCCGCATAGGAGGAAATGCATTATTTAGAACTAAGAATTGGAACACTATAATAATAGAAACAAGTATATCCTAGTGGAATTTTCAGAGCAAGCTCTTTGTTCGGTTGCCAGATGGTCGGTAACAACGCAACCGCGATCATGACAGCAATGATGGTCCTGCGCCTTAGTGCCAACAAGGTTTGAAGTTAACAAGGCATCCTTACTTTCTTTTTTTTTCTTCAATCAAGCATTGATATCTTTTTGACTTGTCCGTACAATTGGCTACATCGTGTTATGTTGCTTTTTCCAACTCCAACCTTTACTTTTTGATCGAAGCAACCTCAATGTTTATCCATGTGATTGCATCATCTCAGTAAGTAAGGGATGCTAATGCTGTAGACTGCGTTCTAGCTTCGTGTGATAAAAAGTTCGAGCTGGAATTTGTGTCCGGTTTAATGTTGAGTGGATTGGACTCTCTTGCCTTCCATTTCTTGGCCTCTCTTCTGTTTTGCTTGGAAAAAAAAAAAAAAAACAATAAAAATTAAGTTGCAGAGGTTACCAGGTCTAGACTTTTGGTGGATTTCGCCTGCAATCATTTCATAGTTCCTATTCTTCCATGAATATAATCAGATGGCATCTTTCCCAACTTCCAAGAAAAATCTAAAGCGCGCACAAGAAATTTATTTTCTATCCCCTGTGTTAGATTAATTAAATAACTTTTAAATATTATTTAAGTATGAAAGGAGTGTTTTTTTTTTTTTTTTTCTCCCATACTCCTGCATTAATTCTAAGATGAACCTTTTCAAATTTGAAGCTTTTTTTATTTTTTATTTTAACCCTTAGTCTAACACAAATAGATAAGATTTTTGAAATTCTTAAGCTAATCTTACTAAGACTGCAAATTGTTAGACCAACTCATAGAACTGCTTATTGAATTTCTCTGATGCTCAATCCGTTTGCACCATGAATGTTGGAGTGCTAGTTGGCAGAACATCATATTCTACGAGCAAGAATCTTGTCGATATCCATCCACTCTGTGACCCTCTAGTCAAGGCTGTCTTAAGCCTCTTCAGGCGCAACACTACGATATCATCGAGGAACAGAAATATTTTGCCTCCAAACTCATCTCCACTTGATCTGATACGAAGATCTATGAGGATAGATATTTTGTCTCCAAACTCATCTCCACTTGATCTGATATGAAAAGCTATAGGGATGGTGTTAGTTGCTGCTCCAAAGGGATCATGGATGGGTTCTTGTTGATAGAGAACACTGCCGAAGTATGAATCCCTATTTATTTCCATCAGGTTCAGCAACAATAGCATAATGAAACTCGAACTCATATTCCTTGGAGGGTGAGAGGTGCAGAGCTGAGGTCATGGCTGAACAGCAAGTGCTAGTGCTCCGCCGATGCGATCTGTATATCATCCAAAATCCATTCATCGGAACTACATGATTCAGATACCAATGAGACCATAGTAGTAGATTTAATATATATATATATATAATTTTTTAAAACAATAGAATTTATTTTATTTTTATTTCAAAATGATGTATTTTGAAATTTTCTGGATAAATTTATCTTTCAATCTAAATAAGAAACTAATGATGCATAAATTCAAAATATCTATTGCATATTTATTAAACTTTGGATAAATATATTTTGAATATCTGGTATATATTTGTTTAAACCACTATCATGTCATTTTTAAATTGAAAGATAAAAACTTCAAGTGATTCAAAATAAATATATAAAAAAATAAAATTATATATTTATATATATATTATGCAAGGTCAACAATTAATTTTTTTTTACTATCAAATTTACATCACTTTATTATTTTTTTAATATGGGACTCTACTTAGACATTGCTTTTGTGCATAACGTTAGAAAATTTTATTGTCTTGGTACGGTTCTTTTAAC
The DNA here is from genome assembly GCA_017589505.3 of Metroxylon sagu. Lineage (NCBI taxonomy): Eukaryota > Viridiplantae > Streptophyta > Magnoliopsida > Arecales > Arecaceae > Metroxylon > Metroxylon sagu. The sequence continues at coordinate 646,410 of JACVBY030000640.1, read as the reverse complement.
AGTAGAAAATCAAGAAATGTCTAGATTATCTGTTCTCAAGAAAAGTACTAGATTCTAATCTTGATAGAGATATAAATAAGTTAATATATTGTTGGCATGATTGTAACAGTGACGGGTGACAACGACTTGCCTCTTACGGTGGGTCAACATTGTTGACTGTTTGAATTGTTAAAAAAATATTTTGTGTTTTCCTTTCTTGAAACTGCCAATGATTCCAAGAATATTTTGCATCGATGGAGACACGGTTTAAACAGATAAATAATTCATATACTCTTTTGTGGATCAAGGCGCTGGAAGAATTTTATCTTATTCGGCTGCATGCACGTTTTCTACATAGAAATTATACGTAAACCAAGATACCGGGCATATGGACAACTGGGAAGACTTTGACATTGAATAAGCCAAATGGCTTAATCAGCACCATGATTTTATGCTGTGAGAAATTTCAAAGTCTTTGAAAGGTGCATACGATTAAGAAAACGAAAGATAAAATATTTTTCTTATAAATATTTTAAATATAAACTAAAAAGTTAATAATTATCTTTTAATTTTTGATTAGAGATTAATGATATCTCGTCTTTGATGGCTCATATACTTTGAATCGTCAACTCAATTGCTTTAGTTATCGTAATAACGAAGCTGCAAGAAATTCCACTCATAAATGCTGTATAAATTGCCATGGTAATGAGAAAAAGAGTAGCTTTTAAGTCTTTAATGTCTTGTTTAAACAGATTTTAAGGTCCATTCTTTCCTCAAGGTAGACATTTGGAGCCCTTTTCTTTGTTAAAGACTTTTTTTTTTTGGAGCCATGAGGATACAAGTTAATTAGATATTTTCTTGATTGAATTTGAATAGTTATTGGATGATTTTCACCAACAGTACCTTATTGAAAATTTGGAGGTGTCCATCTATCATTGGCCGTGTTCAAACTTTTCAAATGGTTTGGTTCTTGAATGGATAAGGTAAGAAGATTCTTCCACTGGAGAGGTAGCGGTCGGCTAGCGGATTTTATAGTTTAGGAGATGGCCCACAGGAAAATGGCTCTATAATACATCTAAAAGAGGCATTTATTGGGGTTGAGGCATTTATTGGGGCCAGCAAAATGAAATCCATAATAGGCCGGTCACCTGCCAAATTATGAAGAAGGCTTGCAATAAAGCTAGCTTCTTCCCTTCTTCTTTGCCTTTTGTACTTTGACGAAGCAAACTGATTCACACCGGCTTTGAGCCAATATAGAATCCAGACTCTTTAGTTCTGCCTAGCGTGGTTTACAAAAAAACACGTAAGTTTCCTTTCGACACAATTAGGCCCTAATTTCACCACCTTCGATGCCAACTTTTGTTTTTGAAGAATAGGACGAGGAAATAACCATAGGAGATGTCTCGTGTTGTAACCTGTATTATTTGAGTAAATGATGGGATCACTGATCAACCTTGCAACCATACTTGACAGCGGAAAGGGCAAAAAATAAAAAGGCCATCTTAGGCCCTATGTTGGCTATGAGGGGACAATGGGCGCTGTTAGCAAGAAAGTAATAGGACTGTCAAACAGCTTAATTATTCATAAGCCAATTTGTGCATAGTTCAAATGTCAAGTTCTAGTTTAGTTTGATTGATTAGTAAATGACCATCCTGCATTCAAACCTAATCCCTTGCAGCTATAGTTAAAAGTAGTCAAAAAAAATTAATAATAATAATTGGACATTTGTGGAGTTTGAGGTTACAACCAAATATTTTGTTCGGCCATATTGGGCCCTATATAGGCTTTGAGAGGAGGGTGAGAAATGCATACAAAAAACTATTAGAGACCATTTGTTTCATAATAATCTATCTTAGTAATATGAGTTTGTCAAGCAGATTATCATATTTGGCAATTAAATATGATAATCTGAACGATAATATTTGATTTCTAATAATCTAAGATTTTTACAAATCATGGTAATCCGATTTTCATTTAAAAGATGGATATTAGATCATCAAAGTCTGATAATCTTAAATTATACTCTTAACTTCCATAAAAATACTTAATAATACTTAATCTAATTATATATCTAATTTGTACTAGATAATACTTAAATATTTAATATTATATTTAATATTAATATAGTATTTAACATTTTAAATGCTATTATATATTTATATAATAATATGTAGATATTAAATTTTAAATTATTAATATTTACAACCTTCTTGCATATTAAATTATTATATAATATATTAATAAATATTTATATATTATTTATTAATATATATTATATAATTAGATATTTAATAATATTATAATATATATAATATATATTAAATATTTAAAGTATTTAAATATTTAATATTTCTAAAATTAGTTTACAAAAAATTATGATTTTTATTAAAATATTTCATATTCTAACGAAAAGAAGGGAGGGCCATTTAAAAAATAAAAAAGATTTATAATAAAATTTAAAAAAAATTTAAAAATATGATAAACTAATTGTCGTATTTTGCTATTATGAAACAAACATGGTAATCTTTCATTTCTCAGAATCTAATTATCAAGTGTAAAATTACTAGAAATGTAAAATTCATAGTAATATTATATTATCGTGAATCAAATGCTACTTTATAATTATCCAATGCAATAGATAAACTATGCTTCAGCTCGCGTTCAATTCAGATTTCAATTGAAGTTTAGTTTGGTTGAATAGTAAATAAGTAGGTCTAGGATTAAGTTGCTAAGTCTTCCCTTATAATTGAACAAACTAATTTGATGAATCATAAATTTTTCCTATATCACTTTCTTAATTAAAATAATAAATATGTAATAAAATAATAAAAATTTTCTTATTCGAGGAATTGGTAGTTAAATGTCCATAAAATTTCTAGGAAATGCAATGAAGATTTATGAATATTAGATAAACATTAGTTGAGTTAGACTAGAATTCTTATGGCAGTATTTGGCTCAAAATGCTTTTTAATAAGAATAAGTATCTCTCAAAATGAAAATATGCATTATTAACCATCATCTACAACACATAAAATGCATTGATGCCAAACAAATATTTTTTGAGATCATTTATTCAGGCATGAAATGGATTAAAAAATAGTGCTATGGCAATACATTTTGACTTGTATGTAGTCTAGAGATCTAAATTAGATGAAATATCCAGAAAAATAGTTAGGTAGCCTAGATTTGTAAATTATATAATTTATGTTTTGTTGTCCTTCTGCTCGCTACATATATCATTAATGCTCATTTTAAATCTTGGTGGAAGCTCTGCGGTTAATTAGGTCTTTCAGAAAAGAAGATGATCTTTTTGCTAAGAAAAGAGAGATGTTAACTAATTGAAACAATTAAAATCTTGACCAAAGTTCTCCTTTGACGGGTCTGCAAGTCTACCCCACTAAGGTTGATGGTAGTTACCTTTTATTTAATGGCAAGTTTATGAAAATAGAGCAGTTTCTTCATGCACCGAAGGATGGTAACCACCTTTTATTTAAATCCCAACCCATCTTAATTAAGGAGATTTTAACAATTGGGCTATCCTAAAGGTAGGGATTTGGAGTCCTTTCCTTGATAAAGATAATTTTTTTGTGCTATTGGGGGGATCAAAGTCCTGAACATCTTATTTAAGAAGATTCGAGTATATATTTGGAGACAAACTCTTAGCCTATTGTACATAAGATATCTTGAATAAAAGTAAGAGAGTACTATCATTGAGTTAAATCTTAATTTGTATCTCTTTAAATATTGAAAATCTTTCTATCTACAAAATCATTTAACTTGCATGTTTTGTATTCAAATCCAAATATGATCCCTTGCAGCAACGGATCAAAAAAAAAATTATTGGACAATTGTTAAGTTCCAAATCAAATCAAATATTTGTTAGGCCATCTCGGGCCCCATGTTGACTATGAGAGGAAAGCCAGGGCTGTTAGCAAGAAATTAACAGAGTTGTCAAACTAGTGAATTTATTCACAAGTCATCTTGTGTCTAGTTCAAAATTCTAGTTCAAGTTTAGTTTGATTGGCGGGATGAATACTCAAATTCGAACTTGATCCCCACAACTATATTTAAAAATGGAAAAAAATAAGACATTTCTCAAGGTGATCAAATATTTGTTAGGCCATCTTGGACCTTATGTTGGCTATGAGGGGAGGGCAAGAATTTTCAGCAGGAAACTATTAATGTTATTAATTGTTCATGAGCCAGCTTGTGTTTAATTCAAATTTCTGTTCAAATTTATCTGATCACTTAGTAAATGAGTGGATCAAGAACTAAGCTTTCCCTTACAATCAAACAAACTAATTTGAAAAACCATAAACATTTCTCATATCTCATCCTTAATAAGAAATAAAATAATAGAATATCTTTTTCTCTATAAAGGACTTGATAATTTAAATATTCATGAAATTTCAAGAAAACTTTAAGAAGATCCATGAATATTAGATAAACATTAGTTGATTTAAACTATTATGCTTCTCATGGTATTTGGCTCATCATGCTTTCAAATAAGAATCAATATCTCTTAAAACCAAAATCTACTTTATTAATTAACATCTACAATATATAAAATGCTTTGATGCAAAAAGAAAGGGTTTTTTTTTTTAAGATCATTTGTTCAAGATTAAATGCAAACAAACTAAACAACTTTAAGGGTATGACGATACAACTTGATTTATATGTAGCCTATAAGTATCTGGATGTAGTTCCCAAAAGCATATAGGTCAAACTTGGTGGTCTATATTTACAAATTGCATGGTCTGTTGTTTTTTTTTTTTTTTTTTCCCTCCACTTTTGCTCATTACGTATGTTTTGTGGTCCTCATTTTAAATCTTGGTGGGAATACTGCAGCCAAATGTCATATTTCAAAAGAAAATATTTTATTTTTTCTTTTTTTTTTTGATAAAAAAAAAAAAAGGAGGAGATGTGAACTCATTGGGACAGCCAAACACTCCATTGAAGTTTCTTTTTTCACGCGCCTACGAGTCCTTTTTTCACGCGTCTACGCGTCTACCCCATTTCCTCTCTCGGTTATCTTCTTGGCAGCTGTAGGGCCCGCCTAAGGCCACCGGCGCGAAGTCCCGAAATGATGTGATTAATATAGCTCGGCGCCCCGTGAAGGCATCGAATCCCTGGCCTTTCCCGAACCAATTGGTCAACCATGCCTTGGAGAATCTCCCCATCACCTTCTTCCCTCCTCATCTCCCCCGTCTTCCTCCTATCCCTCTTCATCTCCATCAACGCTTACCCTGTGACAAGCCCCCCCAATCCGTCCTGTCAAAACACGACCTGTGGCGAAGTGGATATCGCTTATCCATTCTGGTTAGTCCCGGATTCAATCCCCTTCCCCTTCAATATAAACGTTCATCTCCATCGATTGTGTCTATAATTAAATATCAATATAAACGTTCCTTCTTACCACAAAAATGTTTCAAACCAAGGCATTCAATGAGGGCCCAGCAAGATGTAAGCTAGTAGACTAGTTGTGCCTCAAGTCGTCAACTAAGTAATATTGTAGATGATGATTAATAATATATATTTTTAGATATTTTAAGAGATATTGATTCTTACTGGAAAGCATTTAGAATGGCATATAAGAAAGGTCTACGATTCTTCAAATTAGTTTGTTGGCTTAGTTCTATATCTGCTCCTTTACTAACCGAATGAACTAATCTAAGCTGAAATTTAAACTAAACATGAGTTGGCTTGCAAACGGTTCATCTATTTGATAATCCTAATAATACTTGCCAACAACCCTCCCCTCCTATCGTAGCCAACATGCGGCCAAAGATGGCCTAACAAATATTTGATCATGTTTTGAAACTCAACGGATATGCTATTAATTTTTTTTGGTCTATCGTTGAGCATGTTTCAAGGGATCAAATAAAGTATAACACATGTTTGCGGCTACAAAGACCTTCTTGTTGTTTGAAATGATGCAAATTTAAACTTTATCTTAATAGAGGTAAGGTTCGATTCTAGATCTCTGCCAGACAAAAACTCGGTGTCTGTTAAAGAATGTCTCCATATCTCTACCCGGGAAGAGTGCAGGCACTAAAATCTCCTTGAATCGGTTGGGTAGGACTTTCATCCCCTGTTCCTCGGAAAAAAAAATGCTCATTAAAAGAAAGAATATATTGGTTGAACTGGCAGAAATACATGATTATTTCAAAAAATGAAACTCTTCTCCTAATAAAAAAAAAAGTGAAAACATGCCAACACATAGTATAGTCATAAATCCTCTATTGCATAGAAAATTTTAAAATCATCTTTTCAATAGTTAATTTCATTCCACTAAGATATTTAAAAAAAAAAAAAAATCTAATATGGTCTATATAGTATTTCACATATTTTATTCCATATTATTTCAAGAAATAACTTTCTTTTGGCATTATTCTCAAAATTAGTTTTTTTCAAATATTATTTAAAAGGACTTTCAAGGAAATCCTGTTGATTATTTTGAGAAGAAGATAACCTCTTCTTGAGCCTAGCCCATTCAACCTAATTCTTGAGCCCATTGAAAACCAAATTTGAACCAATTAGACCTCAGTAGGCTCAATTGAAGCCAATATAATGTTTAATTTAGAAAAATATGGAGAAAAGAATTGTTGTTTGGCTCTTAAGCCTTGTTTCATTGTCTTGAATTTCTTAGAAAAAGATACTTATCCTTGGAAGCCTTGAATTACGTATTGGTTAGTTACTGTATTCAATGCAGTCAATCAGAAATAATGTTACAAAAAAAAAAAAAAGAATGACTTTGCAGTATAGAAAGTTAGAGACCAATACTGAATGGAAAATTCTCTTTTCATGGTTGCATTAGAAGTTGCCAAACATGGCCTTTAAGGTTTTAAGGGGTCTCTTGAAATGCCTATCTTCTCGATATCGTGTCTTTTCGGTAGGTGCTCCATTTTAAGGTCCTTTATGTCTAGCATCCATACAAACTTTAACTTGGTTTTGTACAATCGAATTGACCAGTGATTCCATCATTTACTCAAACAATAGAGGTCACAACACATGAGATATCTCATATAGTTATTTCCTCGCCCCGTTCTTCGCAAACAAGGGTTAGTGTTGAAGGCGAACATGAGTGGTGAAATTGGGGCCTAACTATATTGAAAGAAAACTTATGTATTTTCCATAAACAACGTTAGGCGGAACTAAAGGACCCGAATTCCATATTAGCCGGAAGCTGGTGTGGATTGGTTTGCTTTGTCAAAGTAAAGAAGGACAGGGAAGAAGGGGAAGAAGTTGGCTTATTGCAAGTTTCTACCATAATTTGGCATGTGACAAGTCCATCATGGATTTTATCCCGCTAGGTTAAGCTATTACACATGGACTGCTAGCATGAGGTTTATCGATATATATCTTCGGTACGCAGGATAACTTAGTCCAGTGCTGAGATTGGTTGAGTTTATGGTTCTGATGTTACTATTGATACGTGGTACTAGTTCGGATAGTAATGATGTGATTCCGTATTAACCTAAACTAGAGCACTGGGAAAGAACTTAAGAGTTGTGAGAGACCGGTTTAGAATCAGTCATGGGCTATAAATTTGATATGGCTGAGTTTATTACATTAGGTATCAATATAGGAACTAACCCATGCGTGATATATCGAAAGGTTAGGTTGTTAGATACAGACTAATAGTATGAGGTTGTCAATATGTATCAGCAGTATGCAGAAGATTGAGATATGGATACGTGGTTATGTCGATAATTTTTGCATTTATTCTGCTTTATGTTAGTATATAAATATGATTGGTTTAAAGATCTTATAGCTAGTTTGTGGATATACTATATTACTTTCTGTAAAAATATATTTCAATATATCATTCGTTCTAGTTTTCTTGACTTATTCATAATGGTATGTGTAAAAGTTTTACTAAGTTTTTAGCTTATTACCCCCCTACTTTGCCATAGAGGATGATGATAATGCATATCTGCTTGATCTATATCTAAAAGTTAGGCATCAAGAGTGAGAGTGACATATAGTTTACTATATTATTTGACATTATAAATATATTAATATGTACATTAAGGTTGACATATAGAGATTTATATACTATTCAATAATTTGTGACAGTATTATGAAATCTATGGATTTAGTTTTCGCTAATATTATCTTGATTGATGTTATACTATTCATGTTGAGGTTTAAAAAGCCTTGCGTGCTCTTAGGGTTTGCTTTACGAGTATGGGGCGATGTTGTGATGTCCCTAAATCGGGCAACGAATTGAGGGTCGCGACATAGAGTGGTATTAGAGCATGGGTTTAGACCCTAAGGAGAGAGGGGTATAATAGACCCTAGAGATATGTAGGGATGCTAAGATACTTAATTATCTTAACAAGAAATAAATAAAATCCTAAAAGCTTAAAGAATTTGCCTTACTTGTGATGTTTGAATGTAGATGATTATAAAAGGAAAAGGTCATATCAGACAACCCATTAGATTCACTGATGGATCAGCAACCTAGGAGCAACAGCAATAATGACCATCAACAACTTCAATGGGTGAGGTGCCACAGGAGGAGGAGCATTTGGAAGTCCTTCATACCTAAACTAATTTCCAATTGGCCAAGCAATAAAATCCACTGACCAGCTTTGTACCTCTCCAGAGGAAGGATTTTCTTATTTTATCAATTTGAAAATGAACTCATTTGAAAAATTTGAACACAGACATATAGTAGGATGGTAAGGCCATCAGAACAACATTGATCAGAGTAAGATGGCCACCAATAGGTAAACACTTTCTTTTTCAAAATGCTAATTTGCTTTGAATTCTTTCAATAAGTAGCGTTCATGCTTGCTTAGGAAGAGGTTTGTCACTAAGAGGAAGTCCAAGATAGGTAAGATGAAAAACTTCACTTTTGCAATTTAGGATATCAGCAAACCTCTTTACTTCCTCAAGATCAGTGTTAATTCTAATAATTGCACTTTTGGAGAAGTTCAGTTTGAGACTCGACATAGCTTCAAACCCCGAAAGGATGGCTTTTATCGAAATCAAAGAGGAGTGAGAAGCCTCACTAGAGATAAGGGTATCATCTACAAAATGAAGGCTAGAAATACTTCTGAAGCAAGGCCTAGAATCAATTCCTTTGATTAACGCCAAGCTGGACAACCTAAATAGAATCATAGAGAGAACATCAGCAACCAAAATGAATAAATAAGAAGAAAGTGGGTTATCCTAATGCAATCCCTTATTGCATTTAATCCATCTGAAGGGAGATCTATTGATCAGAGGAGAAATGGTGGCAAAGGAGATGAGATTCCGACTGCAATTGACAAAGATCGCTGGGAATCCTCTAGCAGATAAGATATCAAAAAGGAAGTTTCAGATGACATTATTAAAAGCATTCTCAAAGCCCTTGTTGGGGAATCCATTGATGTTGGATAGGTTATTTGAGCAATCGAAGAGAAAGATAAGTCTTTATTAAATGAGTTAAACATTAAAAAAAAAAAAGTTACGGTAAAACGGTCAAACACTACAAAGCAAATCAATGAAAAGAACTGATTGGCCGTCAGAAAATATTATTTGATATGGTAGTCATGGTAGAGATGAAGCTCTTGGAGGTCGCCTTAAACGATGGACACGCAAACTAAGATGGCGGTTGATCCTGAAGCCAGAATGGGTAGTCTTGTTTGAGCTAGTCCTGCAACTCTTAGGCTCACAGTCATCTATCACGGAAGAGCAAGAGAGACTCCAGCATAATTTAGGAGTTCATTTGAGAAGAGCGGAAGCGAGCCTAGGAGTAACGCCGTGGAATGAACTATTTTGTGTGATGTTGCTATGTTGATACGACGCGCGGCTGGTCGTGGTTCGACTACCTTAAGAGCCTCTACCATTCCACGATGACATGCTCTGATTGAATCCTATCCATTCATCCGACTTAAAAAACACCTTCTGCTTTCAGCCACCAGTCACAGGGCCGGACACACCGTCAACGACCCGGTCTTTTTCTTATTTTACGGTAGCTCGGAAAAATCACTAAAAAAGTTACCCAAGTGCTCCCGATCACTTTGATTCATCTATGGCGCACGATATCGATCCAATCGACATCGATTCAAAGGGCGCAATGAGAATACACCACACCGACGTTTTTGAATTTTTTTTTATTTTAGTTTCCTAATCATTTCTGTGCCTTATTTCACCCAATCCACCGAGAGACGAAAATGGAAGCGTCACTGAAAAACAAATGATGTGGAGGGCAACGAACCATTCACTTCCGAGTGAAATCAGGTGAACTTCCAACTTGCGAACGTCTGTTTTTGCCCGCAGAACATTCCGAAAGCTCGCAGCGGTCGCAATCTTCCGAGGTCCCCTGGGGCCAGCCCAGCTGGAAGCCTTTCTTCAACACCCCTCCGAAGTCACTGACAAACGCCCTCCAGTTTCACCAATTCCACCTCTCCCCGTTTAGGACGGGCACCAATCACTATATGTTCTTACGACATCGTCCATTCGTCTCCTTGGATGGCCGAAACATAGCTGTCAGTGCGGAGGTAAGATCGCTCGCCACTGCTGCCGGGCAAGCAGGTAATTTGATTGTCTCGTGGACCTTCAGAGGAGCAGTCAGTCAAGGAAGAAGGTGAGGTTGGTGTCCTGTGAGGTGTAGTAGTTCGGTAAGGAGGGGTATTCCGTCAACCTGTCCATAAGGGTGACGTTGTGGCTGGGCTTTGGGCAGCTATCGGTGGTAAGGAAATCGGTCTCGGCAACGGAGATGGTTTGGGATGGGTAGTCGATGTTGGTGACCGTGTAGTTATCGGAGACGAGGAAAAGGATTGGGATGTCATTTTGGCATAAGTGATATGGTGTTTGCCACAGGTGGAGTTTGGACAGAATGGCGTGAGGGGACTGTTGACGAGGTGAGCGTTGGTAGAGATGCAGAGGAATAGGACGAAGAAGACGAGGTGACGAAGGTATTCCGCCAAACATGGCCCTGTGGTTGGGTGAAGAAGCTGGGAGGAGAAAAAAATTAAAAAAAGAAAGAAAAGTCTTGGGGGACTGGCCGTTGGAGAGATGACTCAATAATGCATTTAAAAGAGGCATTTATTGGAATTTCAAAATTTCAAACGATGGATCAGTCACCTGCCAAATTATGACGAAAGCCTGCAACAAGCCAGCTTCTGTTCCTTCTTCTCTGCCTTTCTCTACTTTGAGGAAGCAAACCTATCCACACCGGCTTCCAGTCAATATGGGTTTCAGATCCTTTAGTTTCTCCTAACGTGATTTATGAAAAACACGCAAGTTTTCTTTTGATATAGTTAGACTCCAATTTCACCTTCGACGCCAACCCTTGTTTGCGAAGAATAAAACGAGGAAATAACTATATGAAATGTCTCATGTGCCGTGACCTTTATTGTTTGAGTAAATGATAGGATCACTGATCAATTCGATTGTACAAAATCAAGTCAAGGTTTTCATGAGGCATAACAGACCTCAAAATGAAGCACCTATTGAAAAGACACGATGGCTAGAACACATGCATTTTAAAATACCCTTTAGAACCTTAAAGGCCTTGCTTGGCAATTTCTAAGAAGCTGTGCATCCATGAGAAAATAATTTTTCATCGAGCGCTTCAGTTTTAACTTTCTATGCGACCTAAGAAGTTGCTCCTTCTTTTTTTTTTGCATTATTATTTTTGATTAATTATGTTGAACATAGTAACCAAACAACATGTAATTCAAGGCTTCTCAAAAAAAATATCTTTTTCTGAGAAATTTGAGACAACCAAATGAGGCCTAAGAGCCAAACAGCAATTCTGTTCTTCATATTTTTCTAAATTGAACTTTATATTGGCTTCAATTAAGCCTACTCAGATCTAATAGGTTCAAATTTAGTTTTCAATGGGCTCAAAAATTAGGTTGAACAACTAGATTCGAGAGAATGTTATCTTCTTCTCATAACAATCAATAGGATTTTTTTTGAAGGTCTTCCTTTTAAATAATGCTCAGAAAAAACTAATTCTAAAAATAATGCCAAAAGAAGTTATATCTCGAAATAATATGGAACAAACTATGTGAAATACCATGTAGACCATCTCGGATTTTTTTTTAAATACATCAGTGGAATGAAATCATCTATTGAAAAAATGATTAAAATTATCTAAGGATTTATGACCACACACTGTGTTGGCATGGTTTCACATTTTTTCTAAGTTTTAGGAGGGTCTCTATTTTGAAATAGCCCTGTATTTCTGCCAGTTCAACCAATATACTCTTTCTTTTAATGAGCATTTTTTTCAAGAAACAGGGGATGGAAGTCCTACCCAATCTATTCAAAGAGATTATAGTGCCTGCACTCTTCCCAGGTAGAGATATGGAGACTTTCTTCAACAGACACCGTGTTTTTGTCTGGCAGAGATCTAGAATCGAACCTCACCTCTGTTAAGCTAAAGTTTAAATTTGCATCATTTCAAATAAGAAGTAAGGCCTTTGCAGCCGCAAACATGTGTTATACTTTGTTTCATCCCTTGAAACATGCTCAACGATAGATCTAAAAAATTAACAGCATATCTGTTAGGCCATCTTTGGCCCCATGTTGGCTACGATGGGAGGGGAGGGTTGTTGGCAAGTAACTATTAGGATTATTTGCAAGCCAACTCATGTTTAGTTTAAATTTCAGCTTAAATTAATTCATTCGGTTAGTAAAGGAGCAGATATAGAACTAAGCCAACAAACTAATTTGAAGAATCGTAGACCTTTCTTATTAGCCATTCTAAATGCTTTCCAGTAAGAATCAATTTCTCTCAAAATATATAATATATATATATATATATATTATTAATCATCATCTACAATATATAAAATACTTTGATGTGTGTGTATATATATATATATATATATATATATATATATATATAAACACTTTTGAGATCATTTTTCATGCACTGAATGGATGCAAAATAAATAATTTTAATGACATGATAATATATTTTGATTTGATATGCAGTCCACATGTATACAAGGTAGATGAAATATGATCTGTATATATCCTCAAGCATATGCATCAAGCTTGATGGTCTAGACTTGTAATTTATCGTTTTGTATCACTGAATTGATCTCGCCTTCTATCCAAACTAACGGAGGGCACAACTTCGCTATCCTGTTTTTCGTAAATAATTCTTGAGATGGGTGACGAATCGCCAGGGAAATAGATCTAAAGTTCGTAAGAAATCGGACATATTTCATCTGACCCCTGAAAAAGAACGTTGGCTCTCAAAGGCCATGTAAACCAGTTTGCTTCGTCAGAGCAGAGAAGTGGTGGAGGAAAGGCTGGCTTAGTTGAAGACTAGAGAGGTCTCTTTCCATATTTTGTCCGCTAGATTACAACTTGCTGGGCTCTCATTGAAGAGCGTTGGCTTTCAAAGGATATGTAGATCAGTTTGCTTCGTCAGAGCAGAGAAGAAATGGAGAAAAGTCTGGCTTAGTTGACGACTTGAGGCATCTTCCATATTTTGCCGCACAACTAGTCCACTAGCTTACATCTTGCTGGGCCCTCATTGAATGCCTTGGTTTGAAACATTTTTGTGGTAAGAAGGAACGTTTATATTGATATTTAATTATAGACGCAATCGAAACAGACCACATGGATAAAAATCCAAAGTAGACTGAGGGTAGAGACCGTGTCAAACAAGGCATCTGTTCCCTAAATCAGCACACCAAGTCAGCCAATTGGTGGGGTCGTCGAGGCACTGGTGCGGTGGAGGGTTTTGATAACTCTTAGCCCTCCGATGGTAAGGAAGAAAAACTTTTCTTCCCTTTTTTTTATATATATTTAATTTAAAAAATTATATATGAAACTTATGTATATTTTATTTTTTTCATTAATAAATAAATACATTTATTTTTTGATTTCTTTTTTCCCTCTATTAAAAAATATTTTGGCATAAAAATGCCAAAATTATCGTTTAATACTTTTCTTATTCTCCTTTTTTTTGTCTCTAAATTTTAAATAATCCATTTAATTTCTTTATAAAAAATAAAAAATACCTTATATTTTTATTCTAAAAATATTATAATCCAATTAACAATTTTTAATCAAGAATTATCTTTAATTAAATGTGGAAAAATAATTTTGAAGCTATTTTTTATACAAATTTTCTATCGGTCACATGTGATAAAAACTACCTTCTACTACATGATTTTTTTAAAAGAAATGAATCTCAAAAAAAAAAAAAATTTGTTTTGAGGGGAAAAAAAAAAAAAAAAGGAAAAATACCGACAGAGCACTTGGAATTTAGAACCCTCTCAGGAGCAGCCAGCGATTTCACCAGGGAGAGGATGGGCATAATGCCGTAATCATTGGTGGAGCCACCTTTCCCTCGAGCCGTCAAGCACCAAGTCAAGATCCAACCTACCATCCTCTCCTAAAATAAAACCAGGGCCTCTCGTCAAAAAAATAAAATAAAACCAGGGCCAAACCTATGTTGAAGTCCTCTGCTCCTGCACCCAGCACCGGAACCATGCCTTGCAAAATCCCCTCATCACCTTCTTCCCTCCTCATCTCTCTCGTCTTCCTCCTATCCCTCTTCATCTCCATTATCGCTTACCCTGTGAACACCCCCCCCACCTCATCCTGTCCAAGCTCGAGCTGTGGCGAAATTGATATCACTTACCCATTCTGGGTGACCTCCAACACACCCTCCTCCTCCTACTGCGGTTATGAAAAATTTATGCTGAAATGCATAGATGGCCACCCCATCCTTTCCATTGGCTCCTATGACTACACCGTGACCAAGATCGATTATCAGAACCAAATCATCTCTCTTGCCGACGCCGATGTCCTCAAAGATCCCACCTGCCCCAGGCCCAGACACAACCTTACCCTAAAGGAGAACTCGTTACTGAACTACACCTCCATAGACATAAACCTCACCTTCTTGCTCGATTGCTCCTCAGGGGGTCCGGAACAACACAAAGTTACCTGCTTTCCCCGCAGTAGCAAGCTATCTTACATCTTCCCCAGCTATTATCTCTCCACCATCCCAGTAGACAATTGGCCGCAGAATTGCCAACAGATAGTGGTGGTGCCCGTCCTATCTGAGGAAGTGTACAGGTACTACCCGAACAACTGGAGAGCTTTTATCAGTGAATTCGGAAACGTGTTGAAGACAGGCTTCCAGCTGAGCTGGCATAACGAGACCTTGGCACAATGCCCCTGCTGCGAGTCCTCCGGTGGACGCTGCGGGTGCAACCAAACCGGCAACTTCACCTGCTTTTTCTCCGAGGGGATGCGCAACCCCTCCTGCGGTACGTTGTCCTCTGAGACCCTTTCTCCCTCACAGCTTCCTTTTCCATTTTGAAACCAATTCTATTCTTAGATTGAAACCAATTCTAACAGTAATTCTGATTTTATACAGAACCGATTAACTAACTAATTTTCATTGAACCTTATCTCAACTGAACCAAAGAATTTGGTTCGAATCAAATGGGTTGAACCCATTGGAAACTTCGGGGTCACTGATAGAAGATACGTTGTCTTCTTCTTTCCTGAGCCGACCTCCAAGGTTTTCTCCTTGCAAGAGCCTTAGTACCAGGTGTTTGCCAAACACCAGTCACCAATGGCTCCAACATCATTTCCAGCGCCAACATCCTAACAATGACATCTCATGAGTATTTGGCTTCAACAGGGAGTCAATACTGCAAGAAGATGGATCAGCGAATCATCGATCGGCTGGATTCACCCAACTTCAAGTTAAGAAGTCATGAGAGGATAGAAACCAGAACCATGTTGTCTCTCTCCTTTACTCTTTCTTTTGGTGTGTGTGTGAGAGAGAGAGTGAGTGCCTTGAACTTTTCTCAACTCCATATTCCACAGTACGAGTGGTCGGCCTACTGTTTTTCCATATATTTATAATCCTCTACCATTCAAGTCTAAAGTTGTTCCTGCAATGCAAATGTAACTCCATCAACATAAGGCTTGCCCCAGAAAATATTTAGTGTTTCTCCTCTCTTTTCATGGAGGAATATATTTGCATTCATATGTTTGCTTCCCTTTCTTTCTACTTCCTACTTCCTCTATCCAATTATCATTCTCGTCCTACAACATAGCGTGCTGTGATGATCAAATCTGTGACATCAGACACAAATAATATAGCTGCATAGTGCATCAAGTCTATTAATTTGACATCTCTAATCAAATTCGATAGGCAAGGTTATTTGTACCTTCTAAAAAGCATCTCATTCCCTGAAAAAAGACAATCATAGTTCATGTACTTAATTTCTCTTACTCTTCAGGATGAGTGTTTTTCCTGTACAATTTGAGAGCTTCCATCCCTCACATTAACTGTAGCCAACTTTCCCTGTTTACAGTTCAACCCATCAGTTGCAACCAGAAAGTTCATGGTTGTTCTTGGAATATCTTTGATGAGATTAATGATTCCACTCTTTGCAATGATTGAAATCTCATACTTACAAATTACATACCATATGGAGAGTTGACCAAAGCATGATCTTCCTGCTCATTGTTCAACCTCCAGCCCCCTTTGGTTTTCTCTGAAGTTGTCCATTGAAGGTGAGGACAGGGATGTCAACTCTCTGCTGGTTCTCATGTAATGGGAGCTTCACCTGATCACTTTAGTTGTTAAAACCATTGGTGACAATCATAGTAGTAGCGTGCCTGCAATAAATTCTAATTTTACATCATTTTACTTAAAATATAAATTCCACTTGCAAATGCAATAGAAAATGCAATGATAATGGAAAAAGAGTAAACACCAACATCATACCTCCAGTGGATATCACTGAAGGATCTAGGAACTGCACTTCTCTGTAATTGTTTCCTGCTAATTCAAGAAATATTATCAGCTTCTTCTTTACTTATTTTCAATTTTCTTTAAAAAAACAATTCAGAATACATGTCTCTATTCATGCAAAATGGTTGTTTTGCAACATTTATAAAATAATAGATGTTGTGATTATATATATATTTGTTTTCTTAATCTAAAGGATTGAATATCATGGAGAGTAATTGTTTTTTGATGCTGCAGGTCATGACAATTCCAAGAGGAAAATCATAATAGGTAATCAACGCACCTCTCCTAAACCTAACATTTTAAGGCTTTCATCTTCTTCTATACCACTAAAAATCATTTTTCTGGTTTATTTATTTATGATAATGAAGTAAATAAAGCATTATCCATAATATCCACTTGAAAATTCTCATCCCAATCCTTTTTGGATGGCCTAGAAATAATCCATCTTATCCCACTAATAGGGCTTGCCAACTTGAAAAGTCTCTTCCATGGGTCAATGAATTATAAGTGCATTATAGCGGCATCAATTGATTCAAATAGGTGAACTTTTTTCCCCTTTTTTTATTTTCTTTCTAGAGGCCCAGTCCTCTCAAAGTGTTCAGATTTTCATTAATGCCACAACATTATAACTTTGGTATTTGAGCTTTCTAGCATAACCATGATGGTGAATATAGCAGAGGAAAGAATAGTTTGAACTTCTATATATACATTTATGCCATGAATATGTAGCATGTAGAAATAGGTACCTTAGCTATACATGGTAAAATCAATTGATACATGTGGTTTGATTCTGCTAAGAAGTTGCGAGAACTTCAAATCCTAGATTTGGGGCCTAGGTTACTTGATGGCATAAGGAAACTAGGTATTCTGCATTCCTTAACTCCTATTCTACCTTTGCTTACTTCTTTTAGTTCAAACAAGAATGTCTTCCTTATAGGTTGTAGCCTTACTCTGAGTTTCAAAACCCTAACATGGTCGGTCATCTTCATTTTTTTTTACTTAACCTTGGTAGTTCACTTGTAAACCAAACTCAACTCCTTGTTATAGAACTGCAAGACAATAACTTTGAGCAATTTAAAGTCCTTTAATCCCATAATTGAACCTTGCTTCCATATTCCTTGGATTTGCCACCTTGTTTATTACAATAGTTGCATCAAGATTCCA
This sequence comes from Metroxylon sagu, assembly GCA_017589505.3. Taxonomy (NCBI): domain Eukaryota; kingdom Viridiplantae; phylum Streptophyta; class Magnoliopsida; order Arecales; family Arecaceae; genus Metroxylon; species Metroxylon sagu. Next base: position 628,520 of record JACVBY030000640.1, on the reverse strand, counting down.
ACAATGTGACTTTATAGCAAAGAAATAACTGATAACAAATCCAAGAAAAGAGTTATGGCTCACCATATGGGAGAAAAGAACTTTAAATTGAATCATGTAGTTTAAAAAGAATCATGCTTGAAACACAATGATAAAACAATACTAGAAATTTTTTTGGCAATTTCAATTAGATAAAAGCTATTTTTAGAGATAGCATCCATATGTATGAGAGGTATAACAAAAGGGAAATAGTGGACAAAGAGGCAAAATGAAATGTTAAGTACTGATAATTTGAAAATTGTTTTAACAGCAAGTGCATGATAAAAAATCTCAATAACATAATTTCAATCATTAGATATCACTTTTCTTAAGATTATAGTCTTGAGTGCTCATTAAATTTTATAGATGTGAATGATATGTTTAATTTTGTTCATATTTTAAGCAATTTATATGATTAATAAAGTTTTAAAGAAAGTAATGTCGGAAATAATTCAATAGAATATTCTAATGGTGGTTATATTTACTTTTCCTCCTTTGCAGAAATCTTTGCTGCCTTAGGATTATCTTTGGGGTGCTTATTCCTTCTACTCTATCTTCTTCGTTACAGAAAGTCAAAGTCTCACTCAAAGAACGCACAAATTGTTGAAGACTTTTTATGCAAATATGGATCCATAGTGCCAAAGAGGTACAAGTATTCAGAAATAAAAAAGATGACTAATTCCTTTGGTCACAAAATAGGGCAAGGTGGTTACGGTTCTGTATTCAAGGGTAATCTCAATGATGGCCATCCAGTAGCTGTGAAAGTCTTAAATGAATACAAAGGAAATGGGGAGGAATTCGTCAATGAGGTAGCTAGCATTAGTAGAACTTCCCATGTAAACATTGTTTGTCTACTAGGCTTTTGTTTAGAGCGGTCCAAGAGAGCTCTCATCTATGAATTCATGCCAAATGGATCACTAGAGAAATTTATATATGGGGAGATACCAAATGCAAATATTAAACTTGGTTGGAAAAAATTATATGAGATTGCAGTTGGTATTGCTCGAGGGCTAGAATACTTGCATCGTGGATGCAACACTCGCATGGTGCATTTTGACATCAAGCCTCATAATATCCTACTCGACCAAGAATTTTGTCCGAAGATTTCTGATTTTGGGTTAGCAAAATTATGTCCTCCAAAAGAAAGCATCATTTCAATGGTGGGTGCTAGGGGAACACCTGGGTATATTGCCCCTGAAGTCTTCCTCAGGAATTTTGGAGTTGTTTCCAGCAAGTCTGATGTTTACAGTTATGGAATGATGGTGCTCGAAATGGTCGGTGGACGAAAAAATATAGATGCAAGTGCAGAGAATACTAGTGAAATTTATTTTCCACATTGGATCTATGACCATCTTGATCAATATGATGCCTTAGAAGCTTGTGGAATAACTAATGAGACAGAAGATATCGCCAAAAGGATAATATTAGTTGGATTGTGGTGTATACAAACGTTGCCTGCAGATCGTCCTTCAATGAGTAGAGTATTGGATATGTTGGAAGGAAAAGTTAGCGACTTGCAAATGCCACCAAAACCATAGGTAAGTTTTACTTTAAAATCATCAATGATTCTAATGTTTCAACAACCTATATTGCCTTGCAGTGCAAAAATTATTTACTTTTAAGTTTTATGAAATAACAGTCTCGTAGCTCACATTTAAGCTGCCATGAAAATACATGGTTAATCTTATCACTTGGTTGCTTCTATTATTACAATAATATAGATTATAAAAGTAGATCTTAATAATGTTTTTTAAAACTTTGAGTTTAGAACAATATGGTTACAAACAAAAAACTATTTAGTTTTAATGCTAATGCTAAAAATGGATTGGATATGGATTGTACATCAATATATCTATATCTATATCATTTTTTATTTGATCAACATTGATAAGGATATGGATATTAATTAGATGTTAAAATTCATACGCTTGTTTACTTTCAATGGATACGGATGCAAATCAAATATTAATTGTATTGAAATGTGGATATAAATCAGATATTTATAAATGAAAGATTTCACTACATGAAAGGTAAATTAAAGAAATATCAGTTTTTCTCTTTAAAGTTCATAAGAATTATATAAGTGAAAATAGGATTGCAAACATAACTTGATATCTATAAATAGATCAGATAGCTATCTATCCATATTCATATCCATTTTTCTTTGATGGATATGGATATGGAAAGAGATAGTCGAAACTCAAATTTATAGCCATATTCAATATATTTAGACATAGAAACGGATCCAAACATATATCATCTTGAAAAATGGGAATTATGGATCAAGGCATATGATGCAAATAAGAGCTATAATAGGGTCTCCATAGGTTCTCAGTTCTCACACATAAACCTCCTTTGTTTTTTTTGATTTATTTATTCATCTATTTGTTTATTCATTCTTCGGTTCAGTTGCTTGTTCATTCATTCGTTCGTTCACTCACCTTACATTCATTCATTTTGAAGCGAGGAAGGAGTCTCATCCTAGTCTAAGTTACAAACTTGGATGTTTACTTTGAAGGAATTTCCATCCATATTTTGAGGGATAATGCCACTCAAGACTTGAACCATGGACCTGCATTTGAAATGGAGGGTATGATCACTAAGCTAACATTAAGGTCATCTTTTTAAGTGAATTTCAAATATTATTTTATCTATCTTGTAACTTTCCATGGAATATTCTGTCAAAGAAAAAGAAAAATAAAGAAAAAAACAAAAGATGTTGTTGAATAACTTACTTTATCTTCCTTATTTTCCTATCAAATTCAGATTGGCCTTATCATTGCATTGACTCTTATGCTCTATAACTTTTCCTCAAATGAAAGTAAAGAAAAAGAATAAACAGAGAAAACATCAAAAAAAAAAAAAATGACAATCTAATCAACTGCTTGATTGGTCTTTCTTCAGTCAAGGAAAATCTTTCATTATGAATTCATACCAACATCTAATCTACCATGAAAAACCATTAGCAATTTTCGTTCTTCCGGTGTTAGAACTAAAATGACCCTAGTTATTCAAAAAGCAAGATCCCTTTGACCAAAAAGTAAAGCAGGGGAAACCATAAACAACGGTAGATAAAGTCCATTTATAGGATGATTTCTCCCCCTTTTAGTTATGTTACTCCATTTTTTACTTGCCATTTCATCATGATTTACCCTAGGTGAATTATGTTAGCAATCTCATGCCCAAGCATAGCAGAACTAAAATGCAACAAATCTCATACGTTGTTTGCACTTTCACTTTGTCATATAAGGTTTACAATTTGGATTTAATTCAGGTAAAAAAAAAAGATTATGTGTCATGAGCGGGTGGTAAACCCCGCATGACAATAAGCTTCCAACTTTTCTGTTTCTCTCTGCATGCACTTTATTCTTTCTGATTAGCTAAGGAAGTGTCCCTTTAGAGGCAAGAGGAGAGCATGAGGGCAAGAAGAAAAATGCCATATTTGAAGAATTGTTAAAGAGTATGATTTGGATAAGTCACAGCAATAGTAAAATATCATGCATTGACTAAGAGTGAAACATGTTATATTACGAATGAAATCTTACAATTGAGAACCTCACCTCCTACTTCAGTTGCTGACAACACAATTGAGAACTTAATACCTTTACTCATCGGCAACACAATTGCTCTTGCATCTTCACCAACAAAATATCCTGGAAAAAACTAGTATGTTTGCATTTAGTAAAATTTCAATTGCAAATTGATACATAAACACCAATAATCTGCAATATAATAAACTCAAAACTAAGTATATCACACAAGATGGGGATGGAAGATATTGGTACTGCCAACTAAGATGCATTAGCTGAATACAGCAGCATTGGAGAGGGTAGGTAAAAGCTTTTGGATTTCTGTGTATTCTATATCCAACATATGAGTTGTAATAAAGCATAGATAGACATTGACAACTTGCTAATTATAGGTCCATGAGAATTGGGTTATCAGACTTCTTAAGCTAGTTTCCCATCCGACCTAAGAGTAACTAAACTAAACAAACATTTGCAAGTGGCTTACTCCCATCCAAATTCTACCAAGTTTTGACAATTTATCACTACAACTGAATTTTAGCTCCATTTATTTATTTTTGACCAATGGATGTAATAAATCAACTGAATTCGAGCAATCTAAAAAATGTATACAAGATGCACAGATTCACGTTAGAGATATTCATTCATAATTATCAATGTTATTATCTTCGTGATGAACGATTGAAGCCACATATTATGCCAACTTCTACTCCACTAGCTCTTGGCTCATCATCCTTCACACCATATCATGTTCTAAAGAGCTAGCTCAAAAAAGTTCACTCTGTGGAATCCTTCAAACAGGAACTATTCCATTTGGGCAACTTCCATTTTCCTACCATATTTGTTCAATGATAAATCCAAAAGCATGGTTACCTTCACTTCAGGTGAAGTGAATAGTTTTGACTCGACTATTATAGAAGAGATGATTCTACAATTGATAATGATTAATACCAACAGTATAAGATTATTTTTCTTTCAAAAGGAAATAACATAATAAGATTAGCCTAAAGAAGAAGGCATTAAAGAATAAACAAATAAGATCCTGACTATGGCAATGCCATTCTTTAGTAAAGGATGATCTGAGGCTGGTCGGTTATAAATATCACCATCTTTGCTCTTCAAGTCCACTTAGAACCAAAATTATCCAATAACCACTTAAAAATCATCAATAAAACAAATGGCTTCAGACTTATAAATTTAATTATGACAAATGGCTTCGGGCTTATAAATTTAATCATGTAAAGGAAAACACTATAATTAGCAGCCAGCATTATTGTCTTTTCTTCTGACTTATTAAGCTTTTTCAGAAGCTTCTCTATTTCAACATTTGGAATTTTGGTCCTTTTTTCCGCTACCAGTAGGATCAATACCATAGAACTAAAGCAAACCTCGCTACCAAGAATCTTTCAATTGGCTTTGGCTTCTTCTACCTCTACTCTACTCTATGTAAAACCCTTATCACTTTTGATTCTTGGAGATTTAACGTGATCTAACAAAATATTCTAAATACAAAGAAAGCATAATGAGGCGTGCAAAATCTAATCTAATATGTATGGTAAAACCGAGATGGGTTAGACCAGAAAATCAAGTTTTTTTTTTTTTTTTGCTACGTACATAGGTAAATTATATAGCTTTTAAGTGTTATTTAAGTATGAAAATAATGGATTGATATATGAAACATCGTAGAACTAATGTGAAAGAGAGAAAAAAAAAACTCTTGCAAGATAACCATTCAGGATAACCTCTAATATAAAAAAGTTTTATTTCATCTAGATTCTATCAACTCTATTTTTAAGAAAAAAAAGGTTCTATCTATTTGTTCATCTGCATATCTAAATCAATTAAACTCTTTTAAAATTAAGACACATCTTTTTATTTTATTTATTTAATTTATTTTTGGGTTCCGGATGCTTGGAGCAATGTATGAAAATGAAAAATATTATAACACTAAACTACTTTAATTTGTACGAGAGTGAAAGAAAGACAAGGAATTTTTTTTTAAAAAAAAAACTCTTGCAAGTTAACGAAAGATTTCATCTATTTATTAATTCCATATCAATTAAACTCTTTTTCAAATTTAAAATATATTTTTATCTAGAACATATATTTTATTTATCTTATACTTCTTTGAGTTCTCGATGGCGTGGGGGAAGTACATAAACAAAAAAACTATAAAAATATGTTATATCTTTAAATTATAAATTTAATAATATAAAATTAAAAAAATAAGATTAGATTTTTCATCCTATTTTCATCTTTAAAAATTAAATAACACCTCGAGTAGAGAGGATCGAGACAGCTTCGGACTCGGCAACTCGTCGCCATGGAGTCCAGAAGGAGAAGACGGAGGACATCATCGAACCGAATCATGACGAAGAGGGAAGAACAAGGGCAGAAGAAGAAAAGGGAGCCATCGTTGCCCAAGGAACTCTACAGAAATATACACGGACGTTTTCAATAATGGTTCAGTGGGGGCCGGTTCAAGGATTCCAATGGGCCCGATCCATCTAAGTTAGGCTTAGGTCCAAAACAGAGGCCCCGAAATATTGGACCCGAAAGCCAATTCAAAGCCCGTAATCCTTTTAGGGCCGCTGCGTGTCTGACGACTACAACCAACCAGTCCGACCATTGAGCCTCATCACATCTCACCCACATGGACGGCCGACGTTTATTGTTTGCAATTTTCACTACGGTTTCTATTTTTATTTTTTGATGGATCAGGTAAAATGTGATGGGTGAAAGGTGATGAATCTTGTCTTTCTGCTGGCTCCAGATACAGCAAGAACGTTTCATGTGAATGTTGTTTAGTTTAAAGCATTAGGGTTTGGATGGCGCCTCGCAGTTCATTGCTTGAGCTTTTATCTGCGTGATCTAATTCCATCCATTTATTTATTTTTTAAAAAAGAAATCCGCGTCCCCTCCTCTCCGCCCGAAGGTAATTGCGCTTTATTACAGTAGTTTCAAAATTTTTAAAATTTAAAATGTTCAAAATTTTAAAATCTTCATTTATTGGTCTCATAAATGTTCGTAATTTTAAAATATTTATTTATTGGCTTCATAATGAATATATAAATACAAGAACACTTGCATTTATTAAATTTTAAAGATTCGGCTGGGTATCATGTGCGTTCGGCCATATTGCATACTTTTCTTTTTCATTATATAACTTGGGAATGTTCTTTGAAATTCATTCCAGTGTTTTCACACATCTTTATCCAAGCACACCTTATTTTTTTACTCTATTAAATTGTATAAATTATTTATATTATTATCCTATCAAAATATTAATAATTCTTAGGATGTTCTCATTGGGAACTAATTTTCACATTGCTTTATATAGATATTTTTTAATTTTTAATTTTTTTTATTTTTTTATTAAAATTTATAAATTATATATATGTTAATGTTTTACTTAAAAAATAATAATTTTTAAGAAAGACGAATGCCAAAGGCACTTAAATGTATCATAAACGCTGATGTGCTAGCTGGCATATATCCTATTTAAAGAATCACATTCGAGACTGCCTCTGTTGATGTCTTTTCACTTTGCAACTAGTAGGTCAAGCTATCTTTGACCACTTCGGGCGCAACTCCGTCATGTCATCAAGGAAGAAGAAGAACAGGAGCTCTATGGACATTGAATGCCTTATCTCTTCTAAACTCATCTCCAGTCGATTTAATCTAAAGTGCTGTAGGGGTAACATTTGCCACTCCAATGGAAAGATGAGCCGATTTTTGTATGCTGAGAACTGTGATGAATCCTTGTTTATTTTTATGGCGTTCACTGTTGATGATACAAGTGGATCTAATTTATAATATAATAGATAGAATTTAGGATGTCAGGATGGATCTAATTTGTGATCCCTATAGGCGAAAGAACACCACATCAAGAACCTATTTAGAATGATTATCGATGGATATGTTTATTATTAAATTTAAATCAAAGAATGATGAAACTTAAAATAGAGACAGTATATGAGAGTTTGTGTAACTGTATGTGCTTGGTTTCTTATCAGTTATGCATCAAATAAATTTTAAATATTTATATAAAAATAAAAATTTTAATAATATTTTTTTTATTAATTTTTTTAAGTGAGATACTTAGTTATCATTTTTTTTTTTTTTTTTCATCATCATCTATCAACATTACTTATCATTGCTTAGATCTTGTGGCATCTCGGCAGGGTCAAGCATAGGAGGAAATGCAATATTTAGAACTAAGAATTGAAACACTATAATAATAGAAACAAGCATATCCTAGTGGAATTATCAGAGCAAGCTCTTTGTTCGGTTGCCAGATGGTCAGTAACAACGCAACCACGGTCATGACAGCAATGATGGGTCCTGCGCCTCAATGCCAACAAGCTTTGAAGTTAATAAGGCATCCTTACATTTTTTTTTTTTTTTATTCTTCAATCAAGCATTGATATCTTTTTATTTGACTTCTCCGTACAATTGGCTACATCGTGTTATGTTGCTTTTTCCAACTCCAACCTTTACTTTTTGATCGAAGCAACCTCAATGTTTATCCATGTGATAGCATCATCTCAGTATGCTAATGAGTGTAGACTACATTCTAGCTATGTGTGATAAAAAGTTCGAACTGGAATTTGCTTCCGGTTGAATGTTGAGTGGATTGGACTCTCTCGCCTTCCATTTCTTGGCCTCTCTTCTGTTTTGCTTGGAAAAAAAAAAAAAAAAACAATAAAAATTAACTTGCAGAGGTTACCTGGTCTAGACTTTTGGTGGATATCGCCTGCAATCATTTCATGGCTCCTATTCTTCCATTAATATAATCAGATGCCATCTTTCCCAACTTCCAAGAAAAATCTAAAGCGCACACAAGAAATTTATTTTCTATTCCCTGTGTTAGATTAATTAAATAACTTTTAAATATTATTTAAGTATGAAAGGAGTGTTTTTTTTTTTTTTTTTTTTTTTTTTTCATACTCCTGCATTAATTCTAAGATGAACCTTTTCAAATTTGAAGCTTTTTTTTTTTTTTTTTAACCCTTAGTCTAACTCAAATAGATTAAACTTTTTCAAATTCTTAAACTAATTTTTACTATGACTGCAAGTTGTTCGACCAACTCATAGCATTGTTTGTTTAATTTCTTTCTATGTTAGATGCTTAATTCGTTTGCACCATGAATGCCGGGGTGCCAGTTGGCGGAACATCATATTCGAGAGCCAATGAGAATCCTTGTCAATGTCCATCCACTCAGCGATCCCTCGGTCGAGGCCATCTTAAGTCTCTCTTCAGGCGCAACACCTCGATATCATTGAGGAACAGCGATACTTGTCTCCAAACTCATCTCCCCTCGATCCGATATAAAGAGCTATAGGGATGATGCTAGTTGCTGCTCCAAAGGAATGATGGATGGATTCTTGTCCATAGAGAACGCTGCCGAAGTGTAAACCCCTGACATGAGGTTCAGCAATAATAGCATGATGAAAGTCGAACTCATATTCCTTGGAGGGTGGGAGGAGCAGAGCTGAGGTCATGGCTGAACAGCAAGTGCCAGTGGTCCATCAATGCGATCTGTATATCGTTCAAAATTCATTCATCGGAAATGCATGATTCAGATACCAATGCAACCATAGCAGTGGATTCATAAAAAAAGAAAAAAAATATTTTTAATTTTAGTAAAACAATAGAATTTATTTTATTTTTATTTCAAAATAATGTAGTTTGAGATTTTTTGAACAAATTTATTTTTCCATCTAAATAAGAAACTAGTGATGCACAAATTCAAAATATCCATTGCATATTTATTAAATTTTAGATAAATATATTTTAAAAATCTGCTATATATTTGTTTAGACCACTATCATATTATATTTAAATTAAAAGATAAAAACTTCAAAGGATTCCAAAATAAATAAATATGTATAATAAAATAAAAAAATAAATATATTTTTCATGCAAGGTCAATAATTAAATAGTTTTTATATCAAATTTACATCATTTTATTTTTTTTAATATGGGTGTTATTGCTCTAGTGAAAAACGTATTGAATATTTTTAACAGTAGAAATCAAGAAGAAATATCTGGATTAGTTGCTCTCAAGCGAAGCACTAGATTTAAATCTATCCGTAGAGATATAAATAAATTAATATATTGTTGGCATGATTGTAACAGTGACGGGTGACAACGACTTGCCTCTTACGGTGGGTAACATTGTTGATTGGTTGAATCGTTCCAATGATTCCAAGAATATTTTGCATCGATGGAGACGCGGTTTAAACAGATAAATAATTCATATACTCTTTTGTGGATCAAGGCGCTGGAAGAATTTTATCTTATTCGGCTGCATGCACGTTTTCTACATAGAAATTATACGTAAACCAAGATACCGGGAATATGGACAACTGGGACGACTTTGACTTTGACGCAGACTCTATCCTAACTTACGTTGTACGTGAGTCGTGCCGTAAAAAAAAATTCAAGGTACGAGAGGATGGTACTCGAGATTTTTCTGTTCTCTACCGATATTATCTTTATATGTGAATTTGAACTTCTGAAGTACAGGATGCCGCAGATACACGATATGGTTTTGTTTACAATGTTGGTGCATATGGTAAATTTTTGACTGATTCCTTTAGTTGTTTCTTTCGTACAGTTCTTAGTTAGCTGCAAATATAACGGCACGGTGGCCAATTTTATGGGTATCTGCCCTCATCAATCCCCGTTTATTAGATAATTTTCTATTTGGTTCAGACGCAAGAATTTTATGGGTGAGCTTTTTGTTGATATTTTTTTTCTTTTCTTTACACTAATGGATGAGATTATTTGATAAGAATTTAGTAAAACACATTCTTAGTCTGATGATCTATCTTGGTGAACTGCACTCAAAGAAAGCAGGCTTAGAAGCTTCAAAGTATTCTTCGATGCTAATCAAACTAAAAAAATTTTAAATAAGTTGGAGGAAAAGAATTAAAGAGAATGAGAGGGAAAATGGGCCATCATCTTTTCCAATTAGGGCTTCGGTCCCTTTTTACAGGACAGTTTATTATGGGTTGGTTCTTTATGATAGATGGTTTAGAATTAATTTTTGATTTTGACTAAGTGAATGAGGATACAAGTTAATTAGATATTTTCTTGATTGAATTTTAATAGTTATTGGATGATTTTCACCAACAGTACCTTATTGAAAATTTGGAGGTGTCCATCTATCATTGGCCGTGTTCAAACTTTTCAAATGGTTTGGTTCTTGAATGGATAAGGTAAGAAGATTCTTCCACTGGAGAGGTAGCGGTCGGCTAGCGGATTTTATAGTTTAGGAGATGGCCCACAGGAAAATGGCTCTATAATACATCTAAAAGAGGCATTTATTGGGGTTGAGGCATTTATTGGGGCCAGCAAAATGAAATCCATAATAGGCCAGTCACCTGCCAAATTATGAAGAAGGCTTGCAATAAAGCTAGCTTCTTCCGTTCTTCTTTGCCTTTTCTACTTTGACGAAGCAAACTGATTCACACCGGCTTTGAGCCAATATAGAATCCAGACTCTTTAGTTCTGCCTAGCGTGGTTTACAAAAAAACACGTAAGTTTCCTTTCGACATAATTAGGCCCTAATTTCACCACCTTCGATGCCAACTTTTGTTTTTGAAGAATAGGACGAGGAAATAACCATATGAGATGTCTCGTGTTGTAACCTGTATTATTTGAGTAAATGATGGGATCACTGATCAATTCGATTATACAAAACCAAGTCAAAGGTTTTTTTGGATGCTAGACTTAAAGGGCCTCAAAATGGAGCACCTATCGAAAATACACAACACCAAGAAGACATGTATTTCAAGAGATCCCCTAAAACCTTAAAAGGCAATTCTTTGGAAGCTGTGCATCCATAAAAGAGAATTTTTCATCCACCACTTGAGTTCCAACTTTCTATATGGTTTGTGAAGTCGTTTTTTTTTTTATAACACTGTTTCCAACAGTAACCAAAACAAGGCTTCTCAACAAAAGTATCTTCTCTTGAGAAGTTCGAGACCACCAAACGAGGCCTAAGAGAAAAACAATAATTTTATTATATATATATATATATATATATATATATATATATATATATTATATTTGAATGTATTCAAGTTTAAGATCTGATTACTTTTTCTATCCTTTGATTTATACGGATTTCAAAGCCATCTCACTTTTTTCATTTTTATCATCTTTGAAATCCATAAACTATATAGATTCAAGGTGAGGAAGATGAAAAGGATGGCTTCAAAATCTATATGGATCTTTTAAGGATAAGAAAGATGGTCGGATCCTAAATTTGGCTACATGAAATGTAACCAAGTCTACCTACATATATATGCGTATGTCCATATAAAAACAAATACTAGATTTAAACTCATTTACAAAATTAGGATTTTGCATGGGTCATCATGTATTTTTAAATATACTGTCATGATTTATTTATGTTATTCTTATTGTTTAATTGCCCATATTTCTATGTTGCGGGTCCTCTCTCTTCTAATTTGTTAAAAAGATGCTAGCTGAGTGTGATGCTTTAGATCTACTATCTAGTTCTAAGCATATAATACAACTACATATCCTTAAGGCAAGATTTTAAGGGCAAGCAAAACCTATTTACTCTCAACACATACATAACTCAAATAAACATAAAATTTATTACCCTCAAATGTGTGAAATGTCTGGACAATACCAATATAAAATCAAAAACTATCTACATGATCTCTCTCCATCGGTCTCTACTTGATCTCTGAATCCCTCAAGCTCTGTAAAAGATATAATGAATATGATATGTCTCACAGCTGAGCAAGAATCCTAATACAAATATAAATATGTAGTAAAATATTTACATGATATTAAAATATTATGTATAATAAAATAAATCATGCTCAAACATTACATTATAAAACCATGCATCAAATATAAGAACATTCTTTATTTACTTTTATTTTCGATGGCAACAGAGTGCATCATTTGAATGCCAGATGCAGAATCATCACAAGAATAATACTATCGAATCAACCTATCAGTTATCTGTGTATATAAACCTAACCTGTTTATCACCTCACACGTAACCTAATTCTCACACTATATGATAAACGTAACCTAATTACTATCTATAACTAAAATTAGTTTTTCATACAAAAGTACCAAAATTGTCGCTCAATACTTTTCTTATTTTTCCTTCTAATCTCTAAAGTTTAAACAATCCATTTAATTTCTTTATAAAAAATAAAAAATGATTACCTTAAATTTTTATTCTAAGAATATTATAATCAAATTAGCATTTTTTTAATATAAAATTATCTTTAATTAAATGTAAAAAAATATTTTTGAAGCTATTTTTTAATGCAATTTTTCTATCTGTCACAGGCCTTCTCCAACATATTTTTTTTTAATGAAATAAATCTCAAAAAAAAAAATTTGTTTCGAGGGAAAAAAAAGAAAAGGAAAAATACCGAAAGAACACTTGGAATTTAGAACCCTCTCAGGAGCAGCCAGCGATTTCACCAGGGAGAGGATGGGCATAATGCGTAATCAATGGTGGAGCCATCTTTCCCTAGAGCAGTCAAGCACCAAGCCAAGATCCAACCCACCATCCTCTCCTAAAATAAAACCAGGGCCTCTCGTCAAAAAAATAAAATAAAACCAGGGCCAAACCTATGTTGAAGTCCTCTGCTCCTGCACCCAGCACCGGGAACCATGCCTTGCAAAATCCCCTCATCACCTTCTTCCCTCCTCATCTCTCTCGTCTTCCTCCTATCCCTCTTCATCTCCATTATCGCTTACCCTGTGAACACCCCCCCCACCTCATCCTGTCCAAGCTCGAGCTGTGGCGAAATTGATATCACTTACCCATTCTGGGTGACCTCCAACCCACCCTCCTCCTCCTACTGCGGTTATGAAAAATTTATGCTGAAATGCATAGATGACCACCCCATCCTTTCCATTGGCTCCTATGACTACACCGTGACCAAGATCGATTATCAGAACCAAATCATCTCTCTTGCCGACGCCGATGTCCTCGAAGCTCCCACCTGCCCCAGGCCCAGACACAACCTTACCCTAAAGGAGAACTCCTTACTGAACTACACCTCCACAGACATAAACCTCAACTTCTTGCTCGATTGCTCCTTAGAGGGTCTGGAACAATACAAAATTACCTGCTTTCCCGGTAGTAGCGAGCCATCTTATATCTTCCCCGGCGATTCTCTCTCCGCCATGGCAGTAGACGATCGGCCGTGGAATTGCCAACATATAGTGGTGGTGCCCGCCCTGCGTCAGGAGCTGTACATGTATAACCGGAGCGCTTTGTTCGGCGAATTCGGAAACTTGTTGAAGGCAGGCTTCCAGCTGAGCTGGCATAACGAGACCTTGGCACAATGCGCCTGCTGCGAGTTCTCCGGTGGACGCTGCGGGTACAAGCAAACCGGCAATTTCACCTGCTTTTTCTCCGACGGGATGCGCAACCCCTCCTGCGGTACGTTGTCCTCTGAGACCCTTGCTCCCTTACAGCTACCTTCCATTTTGTCCTGCTTCTCCGGTGCTGGATTTGGTAAAGCTTAGGCCAACGGATGGTTAGCAGCTGGAACTTGGGTTTTTAAATTAGTTTTACAACTCAAAAAGTAGGAGCCATCAAAGGAAAACGACGATAGAAAAAGAAATAATGAGTTGCCGAGAAACTTCATATCAGGGGCCTTTCAGAGGTGATAGCACGATGGTGATTTCATCGTGGGAGGACCGATTGGCAGCCCCCTCATTCACGTTCCAGCATGAAGCGAGATGCTCAGACCGCGACTCCGGCGAAATCTGGACGCGTCCTAGCTGGGCTGGGCTCAAGCCGAAGTTGCTTTGCCTAGCCCAGCACTTTATTGGATTTTATTGAAGTGTGATTTTATAAATTTAGATTAAATTGAAATCTAAAAAATTCAAATCTGCTTAAAATAGAATTAGAAAACAATTAACCTCTGCACGATCTATACTTGGTTTTACCTTAATTCAAACTCTACCGAACTTGATGTAAAAATATATAAATTATTTTTATATTTATATTTTATATAAGTATATATTGAAATTGGTGAATGATTAAATTTTTGATACAATAAATGGTAGTTCAATAAAAACATTGCAAATCTCTTTCCTGTCTTAAAACTCCTATTCAATTAGACCTTGTCCATCGACTAATTTGATCTTACTCAAATTTAATTTGAGATAGGAATGGAGTGGATTGGATTGGATTAAAAAAATCTTAACTTGAGTAAGGTAGAGTGAATTGGATTAAAAAAATCTTAACTTGAGCCCAAATTTAGCTATGTAGATAAGATAATCTGCTAATGGTCGAAACTATCTTACCTTAAAAACTCGAGTATAATAGGTGATCTAAGAACTTTAAATTTATTACAAGTGTTCTATTTACTATTCAATCTTGTGGAAGGTGCTGAGAATTCAGCTTTATTAGCTCTCTTTGTTTGTTTGTTTGTTATTTATAGAAAAAGAGTAGCATACAAAGTGATAGAAAACTTATATTCCTCTAAAAGAAAAATCAATAATATATCTTTCAGAAGCATACGATCCATATTTCCAAGATCGGCTAGGATTACTTGATTTTGGGCTATGGTTGTGCTCTCAGTCTCCTTATGAGCTGTATGAATGACATGATTCCATGGTCTAGAATTCATTCACAAATGAAATAGGAACTTTTTTCACAAAATTCGTCAAGTTGGAAGAAAGAAAAACAAATCTCTTTTCATTGATTCTTCCATTCCTAATCCCCTTTATTTATTCTCCTTTATTTATTGTAAAGGTGGTTGGGGGGACTTACAGGGAGTTACTTATTGTAAATTCTTAGAGAGTATACGGCAGTGGCAATAGCTGCGGTACAATTGCCCTTACGGTCGATACAAATGGCAGAAACCCATCAAAATATCAATTATATCCCACAACTGCTTATTTATATGTTTAATTTTATAAAAATGCTTTCGTAACTCAAAAATCATTGAGCTGGTATATTGTATTCTCATCGCATCCTTTATATTTGTAGTTTAGTCGTGCCACAAAATGAAACAAAGTGAATGGTCGAAGACAATTGCATGACTTTGTTAAGTGATTTTCTTCTTCTTTTTCTTTTTTTTTTAATGAAAACTGGGCGGCATCCTATCAAATTCAATCATTTAACAAGATAATAGGCTTTACTAAGAAGTAGTAGTAAATTGTTCTCTGCATGATATTTTGGAGGAAGAACTTGCTTAATCCTGGATGCAACTGCAAGCAAGGGTTATTTTGCAAAGGGTTGGAAGCTAAGATACCATATGATGGGCTCCAATGTGATCAAAGTTACTACTAGTTAGGAGTTAATGAAGTGTTTAGGCCATGATATGTTAAAAACCAAAGGAAACAGTTGTAGATAAGGGTAGTTGATGGTCCTACTTCTCTTTTGCACAACTCTTACACTGCAATATCCTGCAAGCTCTTAAGCATGCTATAGGATGTTCCAATCAGAGTTACCTAACTTGCTCATTAGAAGACAATTTTAGAATGGAGGTAGCAGGCGCAGCTCAATCATATCATCTCTTTGCAATGCTTTACTGAATTTAATAAGCATATACTCATAGTAGCGTAAATGCCTGTATGCCCACTGCTTCGTTGTAGCTGGTTGTCATCCACCTAAAAATGTGAAAATCCATGCTACATGCAGGCCACCACATGCACAACTTATGTTTCTCTTTGGTTTTTATGCATTGTCTTGATAAACTCTTCCTAATTTTCCTCAGAAATGTATAGTATTTCACTATTTCCTATCCTTTATGCTAGGTTACAAAGTTCTCTTGTTATTCTATCAGAATGACTGTGAAACTGTACTTAATTGAAGTACAGTGTTTTGTGGGCCAAGAATTAGGTGAGCCTTTATCTAGCCCGACGAGCTTTGACTGTTGTTTGGCAGTCACGGCTGATTCTGAGTGTAATTTTAGACAATGCCCCAAGCACCTCATCCTTGAGGTGGTTGTTATTGGCAAGTACCAGATTAGTAGAAACAACTTAATTCATTTGGAATTCAAATCTACTGTAAGTCGGATATAAATTGAGCACAATAGAATTAGTCAATCATGTTCTTGCATGCATGTTCTTGATATTAAAACAGTAGCATGTCCATTTAACACATAATTCTGTCCAAATATTAAGGACTGCAAGAGCATAGCGTATTTATGTATGACTAAACTTATTTACATTCGAATGTAATAAAGTTTAAATTTAATTATTTTTTTTATTTTTAAATTTTTATGTATTATAAATTTTAAAAATAAAAAAATAAAAAAAATTAAGATTCGTACAGAATAAAAAATTTAAATATAATCAAGCTTACTTTCTTTATATCAAGCCATCATGGTTTAAAGGCCCCGAGTTTGCCTTCTGTTCCTAGTCGACCATTTGGACCGACGTCGCCTGATGTGGGCCCGACTAATAAAACTTCCTGCTAGAAGTCTATGTTTGGGCCCCACTCCTCTTTGTTGACCCTTTCCACGGTCAGCAACCAAGCCGTCCATCCTCTCACGGCATGATGTGGGAGAATAACATTGGTAAACTCTTCTTTGACCGTGACGCCTCGATTAGAATCCCTGACTATTTAGCCTCCTTTTCTGGCAGTGGGATCCAATCTATGATTTAAAAGCTTTGAATAATATGTCTTGGCTTTTCAACCATCTTTTCCGTTAGACTTTAGAAAGCCATCTTCTGGTTGACCGCAAGCGATGAAGAAAATATTTGAAGACCAAACAAAATCTCATCCACCTTCTCATCCACCTTCTCATCCCCATCCCTTCTTCCTCCTCCAGTTTGCTCCATCGGTCCAGCAACCAAATGCATCCACCGTCTCTCTTCATGATCTTCCATCACCTGGTCACATTCCTCTTCTTCCTAAATCTATCATCGCTGCCGATTTCGTTCTCCGAGAGCTACCATGACCGATATGAGATTTGCGCCCCGATCATGTATGCATGCGGCAAGATCAACTTCAACTTAAGCTACCCTTTCCGAGTAGATGGCCGGCCTGACTACTGCGGGCACCCCGGGTACTACCTCAAGTGTAGCAATAACAGCACCACTCTAATGATCTACATCAACAACAAGGGCTATCAGGTGAAGGACGTCGACTACTTAAATCGCTTGCTCACCGTAGTGGACCAAAGCCTAATCAGCCAGTCATGCCCTCAACCATACGAGAGCACGACCATTGATCTCTCCCTCTTCAATTACGCAGTTGACCGCGATCAAAATTTCACTCTCTATGTCAACTGCACAGCCTTAACCGGGAACCCCGCGCCGCATGAAATCGCTTGCGCGCTGGATCATGTCACCGGGCAGCACTCCTATTACAGTCTTGACAGCACTAGTTTTGTGGACTGGTCGGTTAAGTGCATCTCGAGGGTTCTGGTGTGGATGCAACTGACGGCCAGAGACGGGCTACTGAATGGGAGCTTGGACTTCGGAGGTGCATTGAAGGAGGGGTTCGTTTTGAAGTGGACTGCGGGGAGGGGTTGGTGCACTGATTGCATCTATTCTGGTGGGCGATGTGGGTTTAACGCCAGTTCTCCCGATGATCCCACTTGCTACTGCCCCAACGGGCCGGCTCTCGAATCATGCCCTTTAGGTGCGTCTCTTTCTCCTCAAATCATCGGTTTCCATCTTGTTTTGTCCTAATTCGAAGCATATTGATAGGCTGGCAAAAGGTTATGTTCTATGAATCAAAGTCGGTCTGATATTGATTTAGAGGCTAAAAATCTGATAGCCAAAGGAGGGGGGAGTCCCAATTAGTTAACCGGCTTGGGTTTAGAGGAGGCTGAGAGAGAGCAGAGGGCAGAGCCTATCGGAATCATCCGGTGATTGATAAAGATGTGACGAAAAGGCAGCTTAACAAATTCTCCTATGCTAACCTCACTGTCCCCTTGTCGCCTATTCTAGTGTTTGGAATTGATAGATGGCTGTGATAAGTGGTATAAGTAGATTGTCTTATTGATTAAAGTTAAATCTTTATTTTTAGGAGTAAAAGTAAATCTGGTAATATCTGTTCATATCTGTTTCGGTATCCAAATATAATCAAGCGGGAATAAATATCAACATCTATTTAATTTTCAATTTTGCATATGTATTCACTAAAAAAAAAATCAATATGGATAGATAACTATTTAATCCGTATCTAAATATTTAATTCCATCTATCATTTTATTTAATCCTATATAGTTCTTTATAAACTTCAAATGAAGAAAAAAAAGATAAAATTAATGTCTTTAACTTAGATCACCTTTCATACAATAATATCTTTGATATTGTAGTTCATAAAAGCCTAATTGTCTTGTTTATATTCATATTTATATTTATATTGTTATGCTCAATTTATATGCATATCCATTTTAAAATTAGGTATGGATCAAAATAAATAATTCATATTCGTATCCATTTTGAGCTAATGATGATGGCGATACTCATGAAGCTAATACCTATATTGGTGGCTTCTAGATTAGAATACAAACCAGAACGAAAGTGCTAGAAAGAGAAAACAACAAAGTAAATTAATCAAACCTCACATCAATTTAGTGGAGAGAGCTAATAATTTTTTCAGAATATGGTGATTAGTTATGAATTTCCTGTAAATGTCACCAAACTACAATTTTCATACTCGCCTATAATTTGCAAGATCAAGGATTTTGACCAAAGAAACTTCTCTCTTGGGGGGCCCTTTTTTTTCAATCTCAAATTGAGTTTTTAAGGGTCAATGGTGCACATAGGTATAGAAAATATAGTATGAATGCAAATTAAAATAGATTAGATCATTGTCAATTTGAAATGGATAGAAGTCCTCAATTTGTTTCCAAGCCCCTTCTTTTATTTAGGGGGTTTAGGGCATGAGTTTTTGATTGAAGCAAATCGGAAAAAAAAAAAAAATGGTAAAAAAAGAAAATAAGAAAGTAAACTAAGCAGGCCTTAAGTCACTTTAGAGGAAAGGGCTAATAATTTTTTGAGAATATGGTGATTTTTTAAAGAGTGACTAATAATTATCAAGATATTTATGGATTTCATCAAGTTACTTTCTTGGATGTACATGTAGTTGTCACCAATTTTCATACTTACCTAAAACTTGTGATTTGTAAGATTAAGGATATTGACCAAAGAAGCTGCTCTCTCGAGGGCATTCTTTTTAACTAAGATTGCATCCATATGAAGAATTTAGAGTACTAATATCATGATTTTATGGTGGAAGGAAATACTAGTTATAACATAAGTAACAACTTTACACAACTACATGAAAACAGACATATGGTCACAATTGAACACAACTAAAAGGCCAGGGCACAGTACACTTCCTTTCCTTGAATATATATAAATGGTTAACATTTGATTATTTTCTTATCCTAATTAGGGGTGTTAAATAAGTTGAAGAGCTCAAGCTCAGTTCAAGATAACTTTGACTCCAACTTAATTTAAAGCTAAAGGAATCAAGTTTGAACCAGCAACCTAAGCTTGAAATTAATTTCAAGTCCAGCCAAAAATAAAACAAGTTAGCCAAGCTTTGCTCAAATAGGCTTAATTACAAACACGACTTATGACTCAATCTACATTAATATTACCTTTATGCTTTCGAGCTTATTTTGTATACAGATCACATACTATCCTTTGTTTATTAATGCCCAATTTTCTTGCATCAATACTTTTGATATATATATATATATCAATTATATATATATATTATTTTATTCAAAATAAAAATAAATTTTGGTCTAACTATTGTCATATTAAGTTCACAAGTCATATTATGAAACTTTGAGAGATGATAATTGAGTATAGATTGAGATATATTAAAAAATATTAAAGAATCAATTGGTTTTATATCAAAAAGGTTGAATATAGAAGTTATTTTTTTCTTTAGGATGTTAATGTAGAAGTATAGAAAAAACTAACAAGATTTTCATATGGTTTTTATTGATTTAGAAAAAGTATATGGTAGAGTTTCTATAAAAATCTTTTAGTAGATGCTAGAAAAAAAGAGTACTTGTTAGATATAATAACATAATAAAAATTGGAGCAGTTATTAGTGTAAGAATACCAATAATAATATTAGTAAATTTTCTATTATAATAGGTTTACATTAATGATCTGCTCTTGATCCTTACTTTTTTACTTTAGTTATAAATGGGCTTAAGTTATAGATGAGTTTGCTCGATACATTTAAGATATTATATAGTGTATATTATTTGCAAATGATATATTGCTAATGGATGAAGCTAAGGTTAAAATTAATCATGAGTTAAAATTATGAAGAAATACATTAGAATCTAAAAGTTTTAGGTTGAGTAAGACAAAGATAGAATATATCGGATGCAATTTTAGTATTATTAGAAATACAGATGAATGTAGAATAAAAATTAAGGACCATTATGTTTTTAAAAGTAATCATTTTCAGTATCTAGAATTGATTATTTATAAGGAAAAAGAGATTAAGAATGATATTGTCCATAGGAATAAAGTAAGTTAAATAAAATGGAGAAGTATAATTAAAATATTATGTGATCATAAAGTACCTACCAATTTGAAGAAAAAAATTTATAGAAAAACTGTAAAATCGACTATGCTTTATGGTACGGAATAAGTACCATAAAGATGAAAATGATGAAATAAGAATGTTAAAATAGATATACAGTAATATAAGAAAAGATGAATAAGAAATAAAATTATTTGTAAAAAGATAGAACTAACATCGATTGAGGATAAATTATATATGTATATATGTATGTGTGTGTCTATATATATATATATATATATATATATATATATATATATATATATATATATGTGTGTGTGTGTGTGTGTGTTACCTGAGAAACCAACTTACTCATCTTTGTAAGGATAAGTTTATTTTCTATTTTATAAATAAATAATGTTTATAAAAATTTGACTTACTTATTTGATTCTTAGTTAAATTAGTCAATAAAAAAGTTGATAAACTAATTTTTAAATTTTAAATTAGATAGTTTTTTAAAATAAAAATCTTTGTTATGAATCAAATAAGTAAATTGGTTTATCAACTTTTTTAAATTTTTTATTTTAAATTTGGTTGGAGGACCCCCCACGGACCTCCGAATGTACTTTGATTTCTTCTTATATATTTTCTTTCTTTATTTATTTCTACTCTGAATCTCTCATTTTTATTATTTTTTTAAATATCATTCTTTTTCTTTCATTAATATTTTTTTTTGTTCCTGCTTTCTTATTTTTTTTTGAAAAATATGTTTTTTTTTTTTTTTTACTTTTTTTTTTTTCCTTCCTCTTCTTTCTTTTTCACCTTTCTTTGCACATGGCTCGGGTTCGCGGCCTACAATTTGGTTGGAGGACCCCCCACGGACCTCCGAATAAAATAAATTTTCTTTCGAGAAAGATGGTCTTCCGTTCCTACTCCACGTTAACACCGATGGAGGCCGTAAGAAACAGGCAAAGAATAGTCAATAACGAAAGTAAACCACACATTCCACGCCCATGTTCTTATCCGAATACTTCTCCGAGTGGTCGTCGTTGATGACTGCTGCTGCATTTTGTTCAATCTTTTTCCTGGTCCTGGTCAGAGCAATCTAGTAACACCATCACCACACTGAACCAAACCCCGTATCTTCAACTTCTCCGCTTCTCCAGCTCCTCCCCCTTCCTCTTCTCTCCTATTCCCTTCATCTGTTAGAATGAGCTCCAAAATCTTACTTCAGTCCAGAAGGTCCTTCTCTATGCTCTTCTTCTTCTTCTTCTTCTTCTTCTTCCTCCTCGTCTCCTCTTTGTTGGGAAAGGGCCTAGCCTTGCCTACCAACCTAAGAGCAGAAGACTGTGAGCCTAAGAGCTGTGGGAATGGCTTAAACATAAGCTACCCATTCTGGCTCCAGGATCGACACCCACCTTATTGCGGTTATCCGTCGTTTAAGGTGACCTGTAAGGGCTCCGACCCTGACCCTGTTCTTAATCTCGTCGACCATGAATATCTTATCAAAGGCATCTCCTATGAAGACCGAACAGTTCTTGTCTCTCAAGCCAGTCGCCCTGACAGCGATTGCTCGTTTCCTTCCTACAACCTCACGCTTGGCCAAACCTTGTTTCGTGTTAACTCAACTAATAGGTGTCTCCTCTTTCTCTTCAATTGTTCCACGAAGCTAAACCAGTACAAAGAACTACGTTGTTCTGATGATCCCACGCCGGCGTATTTCGCCGGAGATTATTGGACGGCAGATGGGGCGAAGTTTAACGTTTCCTGCGAGTCTGTGGTTGTGCCCGCGTTTCCCGATCCTGCGACGGACGGCGATGACTATGCGGCGCTTTTGAAGGTTGGTTTCTTGCTGGACTGGAACGCGACGGATTGTGGAGACTGCAGAAGAAGCGGTGGTCATTGTGGGTACGATGACGACTGGAAGAGTTTCATGTGTATCTGCCCTGATGGACCCCATCCGGGATATTGCCGTGAGTCCTCGCCTCACCTAAACTAAAAGGATTTCGTATAGGGATCTTGGCAAGATAGATGTTTCTTAACAATTCGTTGGTCCTTACTCGAGTTTTTCATTTGAACATTTTGAAGCATAGGATGTGGCAGATACGTTCGGTCAATTAATAACTGGTTCCTCTAGTTGTTTCTTTGGTAAAGTTCTTAGGTATCTGCAAATATAACGAGTGAATCTGCTCCGATCAATCCCACTGGGATGGGATGTTGCTGTTTATCGTTTGTGTTCGGTTCAGCTGCAAGAATTTCACAGAGATTGATGGAAAGATAAGTTAATTTATTGATCTCTGAGTATTTCCTAGGATGTCCCTAGGATGTCGATCGGTTTGGATGTTGATTGATACCTTTATATTTCTCTGGATCAGGATTAAAACGCCTCTGCTACTAGCTTCTCTAATCTTATAAGCATAGCAAGCATTCCCTGTCAAACACTTCATTTTCATGGCTTGATCCTCTTGGTCCTATAGAGTTCTTTGTTATTGTTTGTGTCTATATATGTTTCTGCATGGTGTGTTCATCTTTTTAAAAGAAAATTAATCATGAAGCAGTCCAGAGGGTATCATGTATCCAGAAAATCCCTCTTTCTTGAGCTCTTGTGATATATATATATATATATATATATATATATATATATATATATATATATTTGAGAGAAATGGTGAAGAACTCAGGACCTCTCCATTGAAGGAAGTGATGCCAACCAACTGAGATGAGTCTGGCTGGCTCTTTCCATATTGTTTTATTTGTGAAGGTTTTTTTTATTAATTTGATGACCAAAGATCTTCTTAACAACCTAGTTTCTCATATTTTTCTTTGATTATAGTCCACATGTTCTGTCATTATGTACTGCTTGCTAACTGACTGCCGTTAGTATCCAAGTATCAGATGTCTGCCTACAAAACAACTATGACAAACATAAATGGTTAGTGGTAAAACTTGATGTTTTATATTTGTCATTTCTGGTACATGGAAGAGAAACTTCATATATGCAGTCAGTAACAAAAAAAAAAAAAAAAAAAAAAAAAGCTGTGGGAGCGTGGAATAATACCTATGTACATTCAAAAACCTAATCGTACTATTTGGAGGGAAAGAATTGAGCAGAGCCCAATTCGATATTAATAACAAATAGTATTTAATTATTCAAAAGTTAAACTTAGTTGACATCAGATATCTTTAGTTACCAACCCTGAAGCCGACTTAATTCTCTGAAATTATCAGATAACAGAAACTATTATTTTATACAATATTATATTAACAAAGGTTCAATCAATTGTATTGACATTTGAAGTGTAAAAGAAATCATGGAAACAAAGAAGAAAGTCACAATTACCTCTAGATATTTTGTTGATGTATCCACTAGGTTTATCTGAGATGATGCACTGGACTTAAAAATTGATTTATGGCCAATTTCTGTTTGTGTCAAACATTACCCATGTGATGTCATATTGAACAATCAAATATAGGACAACAAAAAATTTACTTGTGCATTGTCAACATATGAAATTATTAATCTCATAGTAGATTGCATTGTTTTAGTTATCAGGGTCATGCAGTCATAATTATTCATTAGTTATGTGGGCTGTCTTAAATGCTTTGTGTCAATTAGGTTGCTTGATCTGTGTTTTTTTCCAACCCATTTCTTGTCTTTTGGTGTTTTTCTTGTATCATGAGTCTTTGACTACCAACATTACCAATTTACCGGATTTGTTACAAGCTAGTTGTCAAAAGCATATTCTTTTTCCAAAAGGCAAAAAAGACAGTTATTTGTGCTATCCAAATTCTATAAGTTTCCTATTTATATAAAAATGCTGCATAACTTGAACCTCTTCCAAGCTTAAACCTGTGGAAAAAAAGTTGATAATAGTTTGTTGACATTATAAATGCTATATGGAGACATTTCCTGGTTTTATCTCTTAGAAAGGGAAAACCAGGAATGACAAGCAAAATTATGAGTCTGGTATGAACTCACGATTGTTGTACATTGGATTTTGAAAAGAAAGGGAGCCATGAGTATTAAAGAGAATGGACTTGACACTAAAGAAAGAGAGATTGAAACCTCACTCAGACCAAACTAAGTCATGGAACTCTAATCTACAATTTGGGTTTACATGGAAATCAGTTGATATAAGAATTGGTTAGTTTCACATATGTTTGAGATTTAATTTAGACTCAAATTTCAGCATCTCTCAACTGCAGCCTTACATATGGGATGAAAAGTCCAGGTTACTCAATTGGCTTTTTTTTTTTTTTTTTTCAGAATTACTAAACGAAGATTGTCTGAAGTTTGAAAGAAAAAGCAATGGGCGCTTTGAAAGAAAGAGAGGAGGAAATGAAAGAGAAATGCTTCTTTTTGTGTTGCTAAATGTGAAAGATCTATTAGCAAAATTAGAAAATACTTGTGAGAGAAAAAAACTGACTAAAATTCATCATGTTAGTATCAAACCCCTACCAGTACCATATTGGTACAGTGGCAGTACACCCGACATGTGAGTAGGTTTAACATAAGCCTAGTATCAGTACAGGATGATATGGGGTAGTATGCACCAATATGGCATACTATGCACTAATATGGCATGCCATAAAATTAACTACTAATTTAGTTTTAAAAAAAAAAAAGATCGACCATGATAAATCACAACTAGCAAGAAATGGGCTAAAAGCAATGGGCACAGTTCCACTTTGTCTTGTAGATGAGGTGATGTATTACTTGATTCCCAAGACATCAAATTCAAATAGTGGGCAAACCTTCAAACTCTAATGAGCATGAGCTGTTGGCAACCACAAAGAAAGAAGGGCTTGGAAAAGAAAAGGGTTTATTCTTTCATTCTTATTGCTTTAGATGAGTTTGGTGACAAGAATATTGTGCAAGGTTGGCAGAATTAGTACTGAGGATCATAATAGTATGTTATCAGTTTGGTATGGTCCGTATAGTATGTACCTCATATTAGGATAGAGTGCTATTACTTTTTCTTATTCTTAACCATAGTACTATTACTTTTTCTCATTCTTAACCATAGTATCATTCGAAACTAGGTGGTATAAATCAGGACTAGGTGATACAAGGTGGTTCTACTCGGTTTGGACCAGTTTGGCTTGTACCAAATCAAACCTCGTTATTCTATTGATAGCTTGCGGTATAATCTTATGATATTGTGCTTTTATCAAAGCATATTCTTACTTTTATGCATGGTTTTTTTATTGGTTTGGTTTGATTTGTTTTTTCATATGTCCACGTAGAGAATAGTTCAAAGCAATAGTCCATGCTTAGTTGAAGTGGATTATATATGGGTAAGGGAGGCATCTCTTCAATAAGAAAATATTTAGGAACCAGTTGCGTGGGCTGGATCTAAAGGAGGTTCAAAAGTAGGTGCACCATCCTGAATGAAAGAATCTTGCTTCTAAGAGACTATATGATGGTGAGAGATTTCTAATGGAAAATAATAGCCGTGCAATTATTGGAACAAGTAGCACTTACATAAATATGTTAAACGATGTTGTGCAAATCTTTACCAATGTTAGATAAATTGTGGAGATGAAAGAAAACCTAGTTTCATTAAGTGCATTAGTCTTAGAATGTGACTAGTACCTGATAACAACTGGGTTTTTGAAAGTTAAAAAGAGTTCAAAGGTAACAATAAAGGTCATAAGGAATACACACACATCAGTTGAAAGAAAGCATTCAAAGGAAAGAGCACCTGCAAAGCAAGGCAATCACGTTTGTGAATTTGAACATTATTTCCTTCTATCAGTGATTGGGAGAGGTTCATAGGGCATTCATGAAGCCATGTTGTCAGTGGGACTACTTGTAACAAAGAAGAGGAGACCTTCAGGTGAAGAAAATAGTGAATCCTAGTGTTTGCTTATACTGCATCAGTAAGCTAGCTGCTGAAAAAGGCTCCTTAAGGTGGTGTATATAAATTCACGTGAAAGGGATTCTTGGGTTAAATACAAAACAAGCCATGCAACAGCTTTTAAAGATTATGGATAGTTTTGTCTCTTGTAATGGCAAAACCAGGAGTGATGCAGGAAAATGTCTACTTGGAGTCATGGTTGTTGCATCTTGGATATTTAAAAGAGAATGGGGTCATGATCATTGAAGGGGTGGGACCTGGCATTAAAGAACAGAGAGTAGGAAATCTCACTTATGGATCTCTAGGATTTCATGGAAACTGGTTCATGCAATACTAAGTTGGTTTTGTATGTCGTCTGAGATTGAATTTGCATTCTATTCAGCATTTATGGTTGAGCTTATTTTATTATTTGGTAGAACAATACAAGCATGGGCTTTTTGAATGATTCTAAAGAGGAGACTTCAATAATGAGAAGTGGGATTTTTGTCTTTGCAGATGTAGCTGTGATCTCTCATTTCTACCTTGTAGTCCTTACCATGGGAAGTTTCTTCCCCTGGTAGTGGGCCTACTAGTCCCAAGGGTTAAACATTATACTGGTGTCTCCCCTCTAGTATTTTTTTATTGTGGATTTATCAACATCTTTGGACCATTGGCTTTGCCTGGTTTAAGGTGAACTATATAAATCATTGAGCCTGTTGTATGTTCGTTAATTCATTTGCACGTGCATTATATGTGAAATGTTTTTGCAATAGTAGCAACAAACCGTACAGATACAGCCTTTCTATGAAAAGGACATGTCAGTTTGCTTATATGGTTCTTTAGAGTATCAGGATATCAAATTTCTAGGAAACTTTTCATTCCTCCCAAATTGGTTGGTAATGGTGTGGCATGTATTCAAAATATCATATCATTACAAAAGCCTTCAGATGATTCCTTCAGTATTCTTCCACATCAAG
The DNA here is from genome assembly GCA_017589505.3 of Metroxylon sagu. Taxonomy (NCBI): domain Eukaryota; kingdom Viridiplantae; phylum Streptophyta; class Magnoliopsida; order Arecales; family Arecaceae; genus Metroxylon; species Metroxylon sagu. The sequence goes on along the minus strand of JACVBY030000640.1, from coordinate 600,669 downwards.
TTTCATAGAAAACTTGCTTATTGTCATGAGTGGGATAAATGAATAACATGGTTCTCATCTTTTGTCTTATAACATACATACATACATACATACATAGATATGTAATGCATGAACTTTGTTGGTTAATCACATAAGCCTCTCAGTTGACATGAAGGTTTGTCCGTAATCAAATAAAAAATTTGGTCTGCAATGGAATAGATATTGGAATGCAGGAATGCATTTTGATTTTTAAAGCATGATTTTCTTTTGATGATATATATATATATGTCATGCATGAACTTTGTCAGTTAATCACATAAGCCTCTCTCAGTTGACATGAAGGTTTGTCCGTAATCAAATAAAAAATTTGGTCTGCAATGGAATAGATATTGGAATGCAGTAATGCATTTTGATTTTTAAAGCATGATTTTCTTTTGATGTTAGTAATAGGATTTTTTTTTTAGTGGCTTTTTAATCAAAGGCCATGGAGTATTCCTCTTCCATTATCATTAAATGAATAAAAATATTAAAATGATGGACTATGGGCTGGGTGGTCCTGTGCATTCCATCATCTACATAGTTGCAGCCAAGCACTTTTTAACTGCTTATAATTTTTAAACTATATTTATCTATGGAATTACAAAAGTTCAAACCCAAGATTTGGTAGCTATGATATATTAGAGGCTATCACTTCTTTTTTTTTAACTGTATTTTAATTTGGTTGTCAGCTTTACAGGTGGAGTTACTCTGTAATCACCTTCCTATTCCATGGCTTTAAAAACTTACTTTCAAATTGTCAATGCTTTTCTCTCTTTTTTTTCCTTCATCCTTTTCAATTGTTTATGTCTGGCTAACACATAGACAGCCTAAAGCACAATGCGTTTATGGTTACTATTTTTTTTCTCTAATCTGAATGTTTGATTCACGAATTATCTGTTATCCAAGATTTACAATAAGTGATCTGAATCCAGAAATCGACCACAACAGATAACAGAAACCTTCAAAATGTGGGGGAAAAACTGTTTCTAGTAAAATCTACAGTTTCTTTTTCCCCTTTTAGGAAGAGATTCCTTGGAGTCACCATAATAAACGGACTTCTGAGCAGAAAAGAATGGAAATGAATGATCGGTTACACTTAGTGAAATAAAATGGAAAACTTCGTTGCATCCAATGTATTGATTGGACATGTATTATCCAATTCAATTGGCATGGCTTCTTGTACCCTCTGAAAAATATCTTACATCCTCAAGGGATACTCATAATTCATGACCTCAACCTCAGCTATTTCTCCTGGGGATCTGACAGAGTTTTCTTATACAATTTCACTTCCCCTCTCCATCATATTAACATCAACCAACTTTCTCTACTTACAGGCTTTAAGCCATCCCTATTCAATTGCACACTGAGAGATCATGATTGTTGGATTATGTTTAACAAGTTCTACGGTTCGTCCCTTTGCTAATATCATAATCTATCCTTTACATGCAATTTTTAGAGGCAAAGACATGATCTTCCTGCTTATTGTTCTACCTCTAGTTCCATTGGCTTGCATGGAAGTTGTGACAATGAAGAAAGTGACGTATCTCTGCTTTCTGACCTGTAACTGTTGAAGTAACTTGAATCATGATTCTTATAATTTGCATCATTTGCTGCTAATTCAAGCAATATTCTCTGGTTTATTTTTCTTTCTTTCTTGAATAAATAGTTTATTGATGATCTTAGTATATGAAAATGATTGTTTTAAATCTTAACTAAATATAGAAAGAATAGTGGATGATATGATTATATTCCTTTTAATCAAGGTGATCAATTTCTAACAGTTTGAATGTAATTGTTTTCTGATGTTGCAGGCAAACGTTCGAACAAAACAAAAATTATAATAGGTAACATGTAGCTCTCTCTACCTGCCATCTCGTAACATTATATCTTAGGCTTATTTATTTGTACTGCAAAATGAAATAACAATTGCCTATTTGATTGGTAAGCATGTGGTGTTTCTGGAATTGTTCGTTTAAATTTTATTTTCCCAATTGTAATATCAACTTTTCCCGGGGCACTAATGGATTTCTTTTTTTAATTTCTTGAGCAAACAAGACACTAATGAATTCAGATTTATAATTCACTGCAGCTGACATGACAAATCTTAGTAAAAACTTTGGCATCATTATTTTCAGATCACAAAAAGGACACGTACTTTGGAAATATTTAGAAACCAATGGATTTGCTCATGTTTGGATGTTCAAAATAGAAGATGCTGTCTTGTTCCAAGTTAAACCTGCATCAAGTTGATTACTTTATTCCACTATCCTAACCTGTTTCTATCTTGGATTCTGTGGTCTGTCCCCAGTATATTTAGCTTTCTAGAGTATAAAGAGAGAATCATATCAATGAAGGACATTGTTGAAAAATTGTTGCAGGTCAACAGTGGTTTCTTAAAAAAGAAATCCTTCTAGAGACACTTTCTTCAGTGAACAAGCCACTAGGTTTCTGAGAAAGAAAACTATGATAAGACTAAACCAAGCCAATCAATGAGCACACATATGTAGTATGTAGAAATAGGTACCTTAGATATACAAGGTAAAATCAATTGATACATGTGGTTTGATTCTACTAACAAGATGCGAGAACTTCAAATCCTAGATCTGGGGCCTAGGTTACTTAATGGCATAAGGAAACTAGGTATTTCTGCATTCCTTAACTCTTATTCTACCTTTGCTTACTTCTCTTAGTTCAAACATGAATGTCTTCCTTATAGGTTGTAGCCTTACTCTGAGTTTCAAAACCCTAACATTGTCATCTTTAATTTTTTTACTTAACCTTTGTAGTTCGTTTGCAAGCCAAACTCAACTCCTTGTTATAGGACTGCAAGACAATAACTCTGAGCAATTTAAAGTCCTTTAATCCCTTAATTGAACCTTGCTTCCATATTCCTTGGGTTTGCCACCTTATTCATTATAATAATTGCATCAAGATTCTATCAGTGTAACTCAAATTTAAGACAGCCCAAGCCTCTTCATATCATGCTAAACCCTTACTAGCTTTTCCCTCCAACTATCCTACATACATTATAGCCAGGAAATAACTGGTAACAAATTCGAGAAAAAAGTTATAGCTCACCATATGGGAGATAAGAACTTTAAATTGAATTGTGTAGTTTAAAAAGAATCATGGCTTGAAACACATAGATAAAACTATATTAGAATTTTTTTAGTGATTTCAAATAGTTAAAAGCTATTTTTAGAGATAGCATCCATACATATGAGAGGTATACCAAAAGGGAAATAGTAGACAAAGGGAAAAAAATGAAATGTTAAGTACTTATAATTTAAAAATTATTTTAACAGCAAGTGCATGATGAAAAATCTCAATAACATAATTTCAATCATTAGATATCACTTTTCTTAAGATTATAGTCTTAAGTGCTCATTAAATTTTATAGATGTGAATGATATGTTTAATTTTGTTTGTGTTTATAAGCAATTTATGGGATTAATAAAGTTTTAAAGAAAGTAATGCCAGAAATAATTCAATAGAATATTCTAATGGTGGTTATATTTACTTTTCCTCCTTTGCAGAAATCTTTGCTGCCTCAGGATTATCTTTGGGGTGCTTATTCCTTCTATTCTATCTTCTTCGTTACAGAAAGTCAAAGTCTCGCTCAAAGAACGCACAAATTGTTGAAGACTTTTTATGCAAATATGGATCCATAGTGCCAAAGAGGTACAAGTATTCAGAAATAAAAAAGATGACTAATTCCTTTGGTCACAAAATAGGACAAGGTGGTTACGGTTCTGTATTCAAGGGTAATCTCAATGATGGCCATCCAGTAGCTGTGAAAGTCTTAAATGAATCCAAAGGAAATGGAGAGGAATTTGTCAATGAGGTAGCTAGCATTGGTAGAACTTCCCATGTAAACATTGTTTGTCTGCTAGGCTTCTGTTTAGAGCGGTCCAAGAGAGCTCTCATCTATGAATTCATGCCAAATGGATCACTAGAGAAATTTATATATGGGGAGATACCAAATGCAAATATTAAACTTGGTTGGGAAAAATTATATGAGATTGCAGTTGGTATTGCTCGAGGGCTGGAGTACTTGCATCGTGGATGCAACACTCGCATGGTACATTTTGACATCAAACCTCATAATATCCTACTTGATCAAGATTTTTGTCCGAAGATTTCTGATTTTGGGTTGGCAAAATTATATCCTCCGAAAGAGAGCATCATTTCAATGGTGGGTGCTAGGGGAACAGTTGGGTATATTGCCCACAGAAGTTTACCTCGGGAATTTTGGAGTTGTCTCCAAACCAAACGATGTTTACAGTTATGGAATGATGGTATTCGAAATGGTTGGTGGACGAAAAAATATAGATGCAAATGCAGAGAATACTAGTGAAATTTATTTTCCTCATTGGATCTATGACCATCTTGATCAATACGATGCCTTAGAAGCTTATGGAGTAACTAATGAGACAGAAGAAATCGCCAAAAGGATGATATTAGTTGGGTTGTGGTGCATACAAATGTCGCCTGCAGATCGTCCTTCAATGAGTAAAGTATTGGAAATGTTGGAAGGAAAAGTTAGCAACTTGCAAATACCACCAAAACCATAGGTAAGTTTCACTTTAAAATCATCAATGATTCTAATGTTTCAACAACTTATATTACCTTGCAGTGCAAAATTCATTTACTTTTAAGTTTTATGAAATAACAGTCTCGTAGCTTACATTTAAGCTGCCATGAAAATACATGGTTAATCGTATTACTTGGTTGCTTCTATTATTACAATAAAATATAGATTATGAAATATTTAGTTTTAATGCTAATGCTAAAAATAGATTGGATATGGATCGTATATCAGTATATCCATATCTATATCATTTTTTATTTGACAAACATAGATAAGGATATGGATATTAAAATTCATATCCTTGTTTACTTTCAATGGATATGAATGCAAATCAAATATTGATAGTATCAAAATGCAGATATAAACCAAATATTTAAACTTTGTAAACCAACTAATGAAAGATTTCACTACAAGAAAGATAAATTAAAGAAATATCAGTTTTATCATTTATTTCTCTTTAAAGTTCATAAGAATTATATAAGTCAAAATAGGATTGCAAACATAACTCGATATCTGTAAATAGATTGGATAGCTATCTATCCATGTTCATATTCATTTTTCTTTGATGGATATGGGTATGAAAACAGATAGCCGAACACTCAAATTTATAGCCATATTCAATATATTCAGATATAAAAACAGATCCAAACATATATCATCTACTTTACTTTTGCTTCTATTTGGTTTGCTACTCAATATAGCATCTTGGAAAACGGGAATTATAGGTCAAGGCATGTGATGCAAATAAGAGATATAATAGGGTTTTCTTGGGTTCTCAGTTCTCACACATAGACCTACCTTTGGTTTTTTTTTTTTGATTTATTTATTCATCTATTTGTTCATTCATTCTTCGGTTCAGTTGTTCGTTCATTCACTCACCCTAGATTCATTCATTTTGAAGTGAGGAAGGAGTCTCATCCTAGTTTAAGACTCCAAGTTTCTTGTTTAATTTAAAAAGGAATTCCCATCCTTATTTTGAGGGATAATGCCATGCAAAAGACTTGAACCATGGGCCTGCATTTGAAGTGAAAAGTATGATCACTAAGCTAACATTAAGGTCATCTTTTTAAGTGAATTTCAAATATTATTTTATCTATCTTGTAACTTCCATGGAATATTCTTCCAAAGACAAAGAAAAATAAAGAAAAAAATAAAAGATGCTCTAAAATAACTTACTTTATCTTCCTTATTTTGCTGGCCAATTCAGATTGGCCTTATTGTTGCGTTGACTCTTATGTTCTACAACTTTTCCTCGAATGAAAGTAAAGAAAAAGAATGGACAGCGAAAATGTCAGGAAAATAAATAAGACAACTTAATGAACTATTTGATTGGTCTTTCTTTAGTCAAGAAAAATCTTTTATTATGAATTCATACCAACATCTAATCTATCATGAAAAACCATTACCAATTTTCATTCTTTTACTGTTAGAACTAGAATGACCCTAGTTATTCATAAAGCAAGATCCCTTCGATCAAAAAGTAAAGCAGGGGCAACCGTAAACAACTTGGCTAGAGTCCATTTATAGGAGGGTTTTTCCCCCTTTTCAGGTCACGTTACCCCATTTTTTTACTTGCCATTTCATCGTGATTTATCCTATGCGAATTATGTTAGCGGTTGGTAGCCAAGCATAGCAGAACTAAAATGCAACAAATCTTTTCTGTTGTTTGCACTTTCAGCTTTGTCATATAAGATTTACAATTTGGATTTAATTCAGGTATAGAAAAAAATTATACATCATGAGCAGGGTAAACTCTGCATGACAATAAGCTTCCAATTTTTCTGTTTCAGTTCTCTCTACACACTTTATTCTCTCTGATTAGCCAAGGAAGTATCCCTCTACAGGCAAGAGGAGAGGATGAGGGCAAGAAGAAAAATGCCATTTTGAAGAATTGTTAAAGGGTATGATTTGGATAAGCCACAGCAATAGTAAACTGTCATGCATTGACTAAGAGTGAAACATGTTATATTACGAATGAAAACTCACAATTGAGAACATCACCTTCTACTTCAGCTGCTGACAACACAATTGCTACCTTGATACCTTGACTCATCGGCAGCACAATTGCTCTTGCATCTTCACCAACAAAATATCCTGGAAAAAACTAGCATGTCTGCATTCAGTAAAATTTCAATTGCAAATTGATACATAAACACCAATAATCTATGATATAATAAACTCAAAACTAAGTATATCACAGAAGATGGGGATGGAAGATATTGGTACTGCCAACTAAGATGCATTAGCTCAATACAGCAGCATTGGAGAGGGTAGGTAAAAGTTTTTGGATTTCTGTGTATTCTATATCCAACATATGAGTTGTAATAAAACATAGATGGACATTGACAACTTGCTAATTATAGATCCATGAGAATTGGGTTATCAGACCTCTTAAGCTAGTTTCCATCTGACCTAAGAGTAAACAAACATTTGGAAGTGGCTTGCTCCCATCCAAATTCTACCAAGTTTCGACAATTTATCATTACAACTGAATTTGAGCTCCATTTATTTATTTTTGACCAGTGGATGTCATAAAACAATATGTGCTTGGTTTCCATAATAAGTTTGTTGCTGACTGGCGTTGCTCTAGCAATCTAAAAAATGTATACAAGATGCACAGATTCACGTTAGATATTCATTCATAATTATCAATGTCATTATCTTAGCGATGAGCGATTGAAGCCACATATTATGCTGACTTCTACTCCACTAGTTCTTGGCTCATCACCATTCACACCATATCATGTTCTAAAAAGCTAGCTCAAAAAAGTTCACTCTGTGGAATCCTTCAAACAGGAACTATTCCATTTGGGCAACTTCCACTTTCTTACCATATTTGTTCAATGATAAATCTGAAAGGATGGTTACCTTCACTTCAGGTGAAGTGAATAGTTTTCACTTGACTATTATAGAAGAGATGATTCTATAATTGATAATGATTAATACCAACAGTATAAGATTATTTTTCTTTCAAAAGGAAACAACAGAATAAGATTAGCCTAAATAAGGAGGCATTAAAGAATAAGCAAATAAGATCCTGACTATCACAATGCCATTCTTTAGTAGAGGATGATCTAAGGCTGGCCGGTTATAAATATCACCATCTTTGCTCTTCAAGTCCACTTACAACTAAAATTATCCAATAACCTCTTCAAAATCATCAATAAAACAATGGCTTTAAACTTATAAATTTAACTATGTAAATTTAAACACTATAATTAGCAGCAAGCAGTATTGTCTTTTCTTTTGACTTATTGAGCCTTTTCAGAAGCTTCTCTATTTCAAGATCTAAAATTTTGGTCCTTTTTCGCCACTACCAGTAGGGTCAATACCAAAGATCTAAATCAAACCTCGCTACCAAGACTCTTTCAATTGGCTTTGTCTTCTTCTACCTCTATGTAAAATCCTTATCACTTTTGATTCTTGGAGATTTAACGTGATCAAACTAAATATTCTAAATACAAGAAAGCATAATGAGGCATGCAAAATCTAATCTAATATATATGGTAAAGTCGAAATGGGTTAGACCAAAAAATCAAGTATTTATTTTTTTGCTACGTACATAGGTAAATTATATAACTTTTAACTGTTATTTAAGTATGGAAACAATGGATTGATAAATGAAACATCGTAGAACTAATGTGGAAGAGGGGAAAAAACACTCTTGTAAGATACCATTTAGGATAACCTCTAACATAAAAAAGTTTTATTTCATCTAAATTCTATCAACTCTATTTTTAAGAAAAAGATCTCATCTATTTGTTCATCCGCATATCTAAATCAATTAAACTCTTTTAAAATCGAGACATATTATTTTTTATTTTATTTATCTAATTTCTTTTTGGGTTACGGATGCTTGGAGCAATGTATGAAAATGAAAAATATTATAACTCTAAATTACCTTAATTTTTGTTACATGTATGAGTGATAGAAAATGAGGAATTTTTTTTTTAAAAAAAAAAACTCTTGTTACCGAAAGAATTCATTATTTGTTAATTCCATATCAATTAAACTCTTTTTAAAATTTAAAATATATTTTTATCTAGAACATATTTTTTATTTATCTTATACTTCTTTGAGTTCTCCATGGCGTGGGAGAAGTACATAAACAAAAAAATAAAAATATATTACATCTTTAAATTATAAATTTAATAATATAAAATTAGAAAAATAAGATTAGATTTTCCATCCTTTTTTCATCTTTAAAAATTAAATAACACCTCGAGTAGAGAGGATCGAGACAGCTTCGGACTCGGCAACTCGTCGCCATGGAGTCGAGAAGGAGAAGACGGAGGAGATCATCGAACCGAATCATGACGAAGAGGGAAGAACAAGGGCAGAAGAAGAAAAGGGGAGCCATCGTTGCCCAAGGAACTCTACAGAAATATGCACGGACGTTTCAATAATGGTTCAGTGGGGTCGGTTCAAGGATTCCAATGGGCCCGATCCATCTAAGTTAGGCTTAGGTCCAAAACAAAGGCCCCGAAATATTGGACTCGAAAGCTAATTCAAAGCCCGTAATCCTTTTAGGGCCGCTGCGTGTCTGACGACTACAACCAACCAGTGCGACCATTGAGCCTCATCACATCTCACCCACATGGACGGCCGACGTTTATTGTTTGCAATTTTCACTACGGTTTCTATTTTATTTTTTGATGGATCAGGTAAAATGTGATGGGTGAATGGTGATGAACCTTGTCTTTCTGCTGGCTCCAGATACAGCAAGAACGTTTCATGTGAATGTTGTTTAGTTTTAAGCTTTAGAGTTTGGATGGCGCCTCGCAGTTCATTGCTTGAGCTTTTATCCATGTGATCTAACTCCATCCATTTATTTTTTTTTAAAAAAAAAAAATCCTCGTCCCCTCTCCTCTCCGCCCGAAGGTCATTGCGCTTTATTATAGTATTTTTAAAATTTTTAAAGTTTAAAATGTTCAAAATTTTAAAATCTTCATGTATTAGCCTCATAAATGTTTACAATTTGAAAATATTTATTTATTGGCCTCATGATGAATATATAAATACAAAACACTTGCATTTATTAAATTTTAAAGACTCGGCTGGGTGTCATGCGCGTTCGACCGGCTACCATTGCATACTTTTTTTTTTTTTTTTTCATTATGTAACCTGAGGATATTCTTTGAAGTTCGTTCTTATGATAGTGTTTTCACACATCTCTATCTAAACGCACTCTATTTTTTTTTACTCTATTAAATCTTATAAATTATTTATATTATTACCCTACTAACATATTAATCATTTTAAGAATTTATTACTAATGTTCAAGTTACATAAATCCACTTTAAGAACTAATTTTCACGTAGCATACTTTCTAATTTTTAAATTGTTTATTTTATTATTAAAGTTTATAAATTATATTATTTTTTAAGAAAAACAAATGCCAAAGGCACTTAAATGCATCGTAAGTATTGATGTGCTAATTGGTGGATATCCTATACAGAGAATCACATATGAGACTGCCTTCATCGACGTCCCTCCACTTTGGGACTGCTGGATCAAGCTGTCTTTGACCACTTTGAGCGTATTACGTCATGTCATAAAGGAACGAACTATTTCCGGAGAACTGGAGCTCCACGGACATTGGATGCCTTGTCTCCTCTGAACTCATCTCCAATCCATTTGATCTAAAGCGCTGTAGGAGTAGGCACTCCAGTGGGAGGATGAGCAGATTCTTGTCTGCAGAGATCCATGATGAATTTCTGTTTATTTTTATAACGTTCACCGTTGATGATATGAGTGGATCTAATTTATAATATAATAGATAGAATTTAGAATGTCAAAGTAATCTAATTTATGATCCTTATAAGCCAAAGAACATCACAGCAAGAACCTATTTAGAACGATCATGGATGAATATGTTTATTATTAAATTTAAATTAAAAATATTAAAACATAAAATGAAGATAGTATATGAGAATTTGTGGGATTTTATGCATTTAGTTCCTTATTAGTTAGACATTAGATAGATTTTAGGCACTTATACAAGAATAAAAAATTTTAATAATATTTTTTTGATTAATTTTTTTTGAATAAGCTACTTAATTATTATATGTTTCGATCATCACCGTTACCTATCAACATTGCTTCATCATTCCTGCGATTTTATGGCTTCTGGGCAGGATCAGTATAGGAGGAAAATATATTTTAAAAATTACCGAGCATATACGTACTGCATTATTTAGAACTAAGAACTGGAACACTAAAATAACTGAAACAAGTATATCTTAGTGGAATTTTCAGAACAAGCTCTATGGTCAGTAACAACGCAACCGCGATCATGACAGCAATGGTAGATCATGACCTGGTCTAGACTGTTCTTCTATTAATATAATCAGATGTCATCTTTCCCAACTTCCAACGTGAACAGGTCGGGATCTACTTTGGTGAGATTTCCTCATAATGGCGCATGGCCAATTCCTTTGTAGCCCCTAAATTCTTACAATCAAACAGAGCACACAGCAACCATTTCCAGCCTAAGATCTACGAAAAGATGAAATCTATATATCCTAATGGCTCATTATATAGGAAACAGTTTCACAAGCTAAAGGAAGCTGGATCATAGCCCAAGTTTCAGCTATCCAAGAGAAACGCGAGCGTGCCTCTCGTTAAAGAGCCCTGCCACATACATTGAACCGACCATTGCTTCAAGTAGCCATTAGCTTTTTCTCCAACACATCTGAGCATATCTGCCCCATGATATGATAGAAAGAAAGCAGCTCAGGCAACTGCTCAATGGGCATCTTCCCCATCGCATTCCTTGCTGCCGTCTCCCGCTCTTCATTCATCTTGATCCTCTCTAGATAGGACGATGCGTTCCTCACCGTCGCACCCATCTGCTTCAGCCTCTTCTCCTGCTGCAAGCTCAGTGCTGTATTTGACTGGATACAGAAAACAAAGACAAGAACGAGAGCAAATCGACATTGTGAGAATCTCATGAGAGACCACCAAAAATATTTAGATGTTTCTCTCTTTTTACATTAATCTTCTGATTTAATTGCATAATTACCTCGAGGAATTCTGCTCCTGCTTCAAGATCTTGTTCTTTGGATGGGGACACATTGTCATGTCCAGAAACATACATATGCTTCGCAAGCGAGAAACTTCGAGCTATAATCTTCCTCTTCTTCTCCATTTCCTGATCCAATTTGGGACTCGTCGAGCTGTTGACCTTTTTCTGATAAGCGATCACTGCTTTCACAAATTCCTGTTCAAGAATGAAGAAGCCCACCACCAAATACTCAGTTCCCCTTTGACTTAAATTGCTAAGACCTCAGGCATAGGAATAACGTGGAAAACAAATTTTTTTTTGCCCTCCCAAAAAAAACTTTTTACCATTAGAAATCCTGCATGTTGTGAAAGATCAACGGAAACAAGTACTACCATTAGGATAAAGGATGGCGAGAGAAGGACCCTTTTTAAAGTAATAAACGAGCTTTCAGCACTACTTTTGCGTGCTAGATAAACAGATCAACCCAACAACCAAACCCACGCCAATCCATTTGATCTGTTTCATTTGATGTGCAAATCCATGTGAAATTAAGGTGGAACGACCTTTAAATAAGTCATTCAATGTTGATTCTGTTCAAGGATATGTCATGTAAAAAAATGTTTCTACTTCCCTATGAATAGAGCTCCAACGATTTGCATGGAAAATTGAAGTAATTATACCTGATAAGCTGCGGGGCATCCTGGATAATCGAACTCTTCCAACCCCGGCCGCCTCATTCGCTCCGGATGGAACTGCAAGCCCATGATGAACTTACCGTCCTCAGGATTATAGGCGTCGGGATCGAAGAAGCCTTCGATCAAACCATCTCGTGCGAAGGCCATGGGAACGAACCGTTCCGCCAGCCCCTTCACCCCTTGGTGGTGATAGCTATTGACCTCAAGTTCCATCTTTCCATCTTCCAACGAACTCCGGAACCACGAATGCAGTGGGGTGTCCTCCACCACCCTCACGACATGCCGGTGCCCGTCATAATTGTCGTAGTCCTTGTGGACGGTGACGTCCTCTGGCCTGCACTTCCTCGAGAGCTCCTTCCCGATGTCCGGGTACAGAGAGCCGCCGCAGGCCACGTTGAGGACCTGGGAGCCCCGGCAGATGCCGAGGTAGGGGATGTTGCGCTCCAGGCAGAGTTCGGCGAGGCGGAGCTCGATGGAGTCCTTCTCCCGGTCGATGGCGGTGTCGCTCGCATGGAAGCGCCGGACCTCCTCGAGCTCCTCGGGGGAGAGGCCCGAGACCTCGGCCGCCTCGTATAGAGAGGGGTCGATGTCCTCCCCCTCGCAGAGGAGGACTCCGTGGATCGGCTCGAAGCTATTGAGGAGCATGTGGATGCCGGCAACTCGAGGGACAATCACCGGGACCGCCCCATAGCCCACTATCAGATCAAGATGATACTCCCCTGCCATAACAGAGAGATAGGCATCAGTCCTTATCCCCACCCCTTTCTTTTTTTTCTATTTTTTCTTTTCTTCTGAACTAAGAAATGAATAAAAATCTGTCTCCTGGTAACAGATGAGCGTAAAGAGATGAAGAAGAATGCTATTTGTTAGCATGCTGAGATTTATATGTAACAACGGTTGCAGAAACAAAAGAAAAGTCGTGCAAAGTGATTTGGATTTATAAAAGGAAGAAATTTAAAACGATGCAAAAACGACTCGCAACACCATGCTGAAGGTAAGAAGCAAAGGTTTGGTTGTAAGAAATTTTGGGGTCACCCACCGACGAAGTCGACGAACTTGTTCTTGCGGACGGTCCGGCGAGAGACAATGAGAACTCTGGGGAGGATCTGAGACAGCGCCAAGGAAGCCATCTTCTCCTCTCTTCTCTTCTCTCCGTGTTGCCTCTCTTTCCCCTCGATGAACTAATTTATAGGAAAATTTTTAAGGTTATTGTTGGCTTCTGCCACCCTCGGCGTAAGGACAACCGAGCCCTGGTGGAACCGACCCGACGCCGCGTATGGTCAAATTCGGTAAGCTGGACGCAGGGCAAAAATCGTCGAATACGACTCAAGGAGCGACGCGTGTATGATTCTCCAAGCCGTTCTGCGACGTGGCGTCTAGTGAAATGGTGGAAGTCGGTGCCCGGTGGTAGTCCATCGGGAGCCGACTACTGGATCGTTCCGCAGTTGCATGCCGGGCGAAGCGGTGGCGTTTCCACGTTGTCAGGTGTTCGCAGAGAATCCGGGGGCAGCTCCATCTGGGAGTGGTCAAACATATATTGGATGCGAACGTGAAGTCCATGACGTATCGGAAACGCTACAAAAGGATTTGCTGAATGTGGCATTGGGTAGCATGTTCTTTTATTACACATTAGATTTTAATGAAGGGATGCATGAAGTTAACAATAATAAAAGAAAAAAAAAATGCAATTGTTTGCCAATATTAGTCATCGAGCTTTTCCTGTCGCTAAAGCCTGAGATCTTCCCCTTCGAAGATTTCATTATGGCTGTGGCTGGAATTCTGTAAGACTTCTTCACCAGATCACCCTATAATTAATTAAAAGTATGCGGTGTGAATCTTTGGAGCCTGGGGCATTCAGATGACGCCACATCAAGCATCAAATCAAGCTCAAACGTTTGGTATAAATATCCATGTGTTTAAACAAAAGTTCAACCGATCACAACCATCTTAGCCATTTCATGATAGAATAACTTTTGGAGCGCCTGTTCTGCACACAAAAAAAAAAAAAAAAAAAAAAAAAAAAAAAAAAAAAAAAAAAAAAAAAAAAAATCATCAACCATGTGCTATGAGAAGACCGTCGTGATGCACGACAAATAATATAAGATATGATGATGGTTCAATCTAAGTTATGCATCATCGAGCAGCAATTCATGCGTGACAATGAGCATTCAGAAACATGTTCTCATCCCATCTAATAGAAAAAAAAAAAAAAGAATTAATAAAAAAAAAAGAGAATATAATGCTAAATCAACCTATTTATTCACATATTCTAGAAATACATAATGTATTATTTATTTTTTATGTCTAAAAAATTATAAGATTCAAAGATAAGAAATTATATAACGTCTGCATATATCCTCAAGAATCTCAAGATATAAATCTAGATCTTTAATACAACCACCAAAATACTTGCAAACAAGATAACCTAGTATTTATTCTCTTTTTCTTGAACTTATTCTTAATTTATTATCAATACAATCTTTAGTTTCGAAGCAAAATTTCACAAGAGCAAATTATTTTTGTGCCATTTTTAGGCATTTTAACCGTTTAAAGTGAAATGAATGGTATTTGGATTGAGAATCAGAGTACTTATTTGAAATGATTCACTATTTTCTATTGATAAAAAAGTCATTTAACAAGTTTGCAAAACATCATTGTTTCAAAATCTAATTTCTATCTTCTTATTTTCTTGGTTGGAAGAGGCAAAGCTTAAAGAGAGAGAAATTTCCTCAGTATGGTGTTTTCTTGAAACAAAAGAGCAATGGCATATATGTACAACTAACTGTCCGTGAATCGGAATATAGAACAGGTGTGTTAAAACTCATGAAAAGTAGTTGAGGTGTGAATTAATGAAATGATAGACTTCAATGGAAGAGGCGTAAAAGGATTACCCACCAGCCTTTACTTGAGGAAATTACGTTGAGGAAATTACGTACCTTAGTAAAATTTTGAATTGTGTGTATTAGTGTGCATGATGTTGATATAAATTGGAAAAGCCCTTGATGTTACTGGTTAACGTGAATAGCATGCTTCATGTGTCACAAATATGCCCAAGACAACGTCTCGATTAAAATCGATGGGATTTGACTCGTCTTTTCCAAAGATCAGGAAAGGGAAAAAGAAGACCCAATAATATAGCCCGTCTTTAAAAATAAATAAAATACCTCTTCCATAGATACAATAGATCTAGATGGATCCTTGTTGTCGCACCAATTGCCATCGAGCTTCCAACCATCCTAATTCTCATAACAAAATAAGTAACGGTAAATAAATGAATAAATATAGATTTATTAATCGGGTAGAATCTGATCTATTTTCTCATCAAACGAGACGCACGAAGTCAAAGTGATACGTTTTAGTAGATGAAAAAAAAAAAAAATCCTTTGGATTGACATTATCAAATTATTATTCATCATCCACAACATAAAAGACAAAACAAAACGCAAGAATAATAATAAAAAAAAAGACACTATTATTCGTCACTTGCTATTATACCAACTAATAGTAGGCAATGCTGGAATAGCGCATCCCTCCTTCAAAGAAGATTCTGAGTTTGGATCTCAGATGACACAGCTGTAAATACTTTACCTCAAGGTGACTTACCGCGAGGAGCAGCGTACATAAGAAAAGAACTGCCATCGCGGTCCTATCTCGTTCATTCGCTATCACTCGCCGTGAAGCTCGTGCTCGAGGTCTCCGTCAACCACTAATCTCGCTGACAACGCGTGAAGAACCTTGATTCATCGAAGCCTGGAAGACGACTCCCCGGTTCACCATGTGGGCCTGCGCCTAGAAGACGACTCTCCTGGGCCTGTGGTCCTGAGAATGAGCCAATGGATGATAAACGTGCCTTCAGTAAAGTAAGTCATTCTGTAACATTTTGTTTTCTTTTATAAATATTTGTAAAAAAACATAGCATCTGAAATATTAATGTTAGAATATAAGACACTAGAAGAGCATGCAAGGTGTTTCAATTAATTGACAAAGAGTGAAAGTCTACAGGTAGGCTGAAGCTTGACCGTTCCGGGCCTATGGCCCTGTGGATCACGAGTCGATGAATGATAAAGGCGCAATGGATAAAATAAATCATTTGGTACTGATGTTGGTAAAAATATCAAACCATCATATGATATATGGCAAGGAAAATAGGTATTTTAATTATTGTTGATGATGGACACACGTTTGGCAGTGATGATGATAAAAATATCTAACGAGCATGACAATGACATATGATAAAAAAAAAAAAAAAGATATTTTAATGATGAAGACACATATAAAAAAAAAATAAAACTTTGATCAATGAGGTGTTATATGATTTGTTAAAATAAAATTATAAAGATTATATCACAACTAACTAAATCTATTCCAAATTTATTTAACTTATTCAAAATCCACAAATAGATCATGAATGGATCATGGGCCATTTATTCAGAAGAAAGTTTAGGCGCCAATGAATACAGAGCCTTGAACAAGGCTCAAATAAGCCCTTCCTCTCTACTCTTTTTGCATCATTTTTTCTATTCTCGTTAGAGGTTATTCTCCAACGTAAACTCGAGTCCCTCATGAAATTGTCAATGGTTGAAGGCTTTTTCTTGGGCTGGAGCGTTCTCCTTGCAGCGGAGGTGTTCTCATCTTAGCTGGGTTTGTGTTCACCGAATTCTCTTCTATAAATATCATCAATTGGTGCCCTAATCCAGAAAAAGGCAACAATAGGTAGCATTTTTCTTGTATTATAAATATTTATGGAAAGCATGGCATCTAATATATCGATGTTAGAATATAAGAAATTAGAAGAGCATGCAAGATGATTCAACTCACTAACAAAGCGAGAAAGTCTGCAGAAAAGCTAAAGCTCCACAAAGACTAGAAAGCGATTTTTCAGCCATATGGCTCTAAGGATCACAAGTCAATGGATGATAAACGTGCAGTTCACTATTCTGGGCATGTGGCTCTAAGAATCACAAGTCAATGGATGATAAACGTGCCACATGTAAAATAAATCATTTGGTGGCATTTTTTTCTATTATAAATATTTATGAATAGCATGGCACGTGAAATATTGATACTAGAATAAAAGATCGTACAAGAGCATGCATGATGTTTCAACATGCTGATGAAGCATAAAAGTTTATAGGTAAGTTGAAGCTTGACTTATTTTGAGCCTAGGGCCCTAAGGATTATGAGTCAATAGATGATAAATGCATTAAACATAAAATAAGTATTTGATAGCATTTTTTCTTCAATTATAAATACTTGTGGGAAACATGGCCTGTATATTATTGAACTTAGAATATAAGAAATTAAAATCGTGTTATTTCAACATGTTTTGCTAGTATCATGT
Source organism: Metroxylon sagu (assembly GCA_017589505.3). Taxonomy (NCBI): domain Eukaryota; kingdom Viridiplantae; phylum Streptophyta; class Magnoliopsida; order Arecales; family Arecaceae; genus Metroxylon; species Metroxylon sagu. The sequence goes on along the minus strand of JACVBY030000640.1, from coordinate 583,018 downwards.
AGGAAGGAGGCATGCGTATTGAAAAGTGCAACTAAGTATATAACACCCAAAAAATAATTTCATGTTAGATGAAAAAGAAAGTATTATATATTTATAACTTAAATCCACTTGCTATTCATTAACTTCTACTTGAATTTTTGAATCATGCGATCTTGTTTCGCTAACGGAGTTAATTATGTTAATAGATAAGCTTGGGACGTTACAAAGTACACCAAAAAGAATGAAACAACACTATCTGAAATACGTCCTTCCATTATTTGGTATCCGAAGCTGGTAATAACTTCCTCTTGGACATAAAGCAACGCAGAAGAGCACGTCTCAAATGGTTCCTTCGAGTATTTGGCATTCAGTGCTAAAGTTAAAACATTTTGTTAACCAGCAACAAGATTGATTGGTCTAATTAAGGATTCTAAAGAGAGATCACCTGAATTTACCCCAATACGTCATCCAAAATACAGAGAAAAACTCTGAGAAAATTAAAAGAGGTGCTAACATATGAAAACCTGATCACATTCATGGCTATGTTCAAAAGAGAAGGGCGAAGAGATACGATGATACTTTCACCATCCTCTAGAAACTCTTAAAAGGAGATATCCAGCATCGGCATCTCTCTCTCTCTCTCTCTCTCTCTCTCTCTCTCTCTCTCTTTTCCTTCCCTTCCTTCCCCACTCTTTTGTTTAAGAGGTGTTATTTCCTTTTTTTTTTTTCATTTTTTTCATTACAAGAAAGTCGGTCTATGTCCCCTCTTTTTTTGTTCTATTTTTAACTATTTTATTATCTCTTTGTTTTCTATTTTTTATTTTTTTTTAATATATATTCTTCCCATGAGATGACAACAAACTAACGGTAACAATCACCAGCACGCAGTGATCCTGCAATCAGAACTTCTCGTGATGTATGACTGCAACGAAACAAGAAGTTCACTGGAGGATTTAAACTCAGGAATTCAGACCGAAAGCAGTGAGGCAGATGGTTGGAACATCGATCATCAATGATCAACCCCACGTAGATAGGTAATGACCGGAAGAGCAGTACCAGCAACTAAAAGGTTGTCAGAAGATGTGAGGGTTGAATATAAAGAGGATAAGAATCACATAACAGTGGAAGGAAAGAAGCTAATTTACAAAAAAGTAAAATGTCAACTAAGCTTAATTATAGTTTGCAGAGTAAAATCATTATTTGAAGGGTCATCATCGAAGGAATGAAACATTCTTCTTCAGTTAATGATCCACAAAGGGGAACATGAAGCTTCACTATATTATCACAGATACAAAATGTTAGTTGAGCTGACGAGGCTAACAGCTGCACAGTGCAGGAAGATTTCCCATGGCAAAGGTTCTCCATGAAGCAAAGACCTAAGTTTTCAAGTCACATGTTTATATATATATCAACAAGCAGTGTTTATATTGATGAAATATAAGGGTAGACGATCCATTTAATGGTGACAAAAATAAATCCTCTCTTTTACCCGTAATCCCGCGACTATCTCCTCTGTTGTTTGGATAGATGGAGACTTGCCACTAATTGCATTATCTTGACCAATGAGATGAAATCCTGAGGATAGGAAACATCTAATCGAGACTTCCAAGGACAAAAACATTAAGAGATAGAGAGCAATGTTGTTTCCTTTATGATCTATCATTTGAGTTTTCATAGAGAAACGATTCCTATATCTCAATCTAATTATGAAATCCTGAGGTTTATAGCTTCCTCATGCCTAGAATTTTCTATGATTTAAAAAATACATTGTAGTTATTGTTGTTTAAGGTATTAGTATTTTATCACTCCCGACACTATTTCAAGATATCAACATTATATCCATCTTGAGCCATAGTTTTTATCACGCCCCGGACCCAGTTGGTGGTGGCCCAGGGGTGACAGCCCGTCGCATGCCAGGCATGCAAGGCATCCAGTATAGTATCATTTACAAACAAGGAGGGGTAACAACTATATGACATACAAAATTTAATCCTTCATAATACAAATTATGTAATGTTGGGCAACAAACCAAAGTTTCAAAATAAATCCAAATGGGGTTACTTATAACAAAATATAATCAATTTACATCATGAAGCTCCCAATTACCCCTGTTGTTGTCCCTGATAATTTTATGGTTCTGAAAAAACATTGTAAGATTTAATAAGTTTACACTCAGTAAGTAAGCCTGCTATAATATAATATAGCCAAATCGAAATTTTACCAAGTCAAATACATGTCATGCTTCCAAATTTAAAAACCTTTCATCATATTATAGAATTATGCAAATCTCATGTTTAAATAAATTGGAAACAAATATTATGAAATAATATTTCAAAATACCATTTCAATTCCAAATCACTGTAAATCTCATTTTATACTAATGTCTCACGTCCATGTAATAAACATCCCGAGGATGTAACCTCCCTGTACGCCCCCAGTGGAGGAAGGATGCCGGAATCAATTAGCATATAATGCCGTATCCTGTCACAGCACATCCCTAGGATGTGTGTTCTCCACATATTCCTCCTGTAGAGGTGGGTTCCGAAATCATGTAACATATAATGTGGACCGTGATGACATATAATAACATAATCACAAATAACATTTATATGCATTACTGTAAACATATATCAACTTACTTTTCATATTTTATCAATTTTGATAATTTCACATAATCATGTAATAATCAGTTGCATGTATAAAATGCCAATTTAATTTACCAAAATTAACAATAGTCAAGTCAAATAATTCATTTGCATAAATGTGGTACCACCAATATCATTTTTCAAATAATATTATAAATCAATTTCATTATTTCAATAATGGTATAATTTAATAATAATTTAAAAAAATCATTATAACTGACTTACTTACCTCACAACGCTAATTTCAAAGTGTAAATCAGCTATATAGACCTCTGAGTACCTACAACATAATTTTTTAGATTTTTAAATTTCAATTTTTGGATGTTAAACTGACTCCTACACTTAACCCAATCTAATCCTGGGCCCAACTTGGGGCTTGAATATCTCCAAATATAGAAGCCCAACTAGGGAAATAAAAATTCCTCGACAAACTAGGATCCATGCTGATCACAACCCTATTTTTCTTTTATTGGGCCGGACCCATTTTGGGGCACAAAAATTCGGCCCAAACAGGCTAACTAGACTGGGCCAAACTCGGCCCAGTCCCTATTTTCTTCTCTATTTCACCCCTGATTCAGGTGAACCAGGGGTGGCTGAGGATGGCCGGCGGGCTAGGGGCGCCGGCCTAGGGGCCGACGCCGTCGGCCTCCCCGGGTCGGCTAGCCACCGACGAAGCCCCTGTGCCCTGGCCGCCGTCGGCGGCCACCCCCCTCTCCTCTCTCTTCTTCTCTTTTTTCTTTTTCTTCTTCCTCTTCTTCTTCCTCTTCCTCACCGTGCCGACGTCCGGCCACCGCCGGCCGGCCGGACCTCACCGGATGCCGCCCCGGCGCCGATGGGGGCCGTCGGCCGAGCCCGAGCTCCGGCGAGCCGGCGGGCACGCCGTCGGGCTCGGACCAACGCGGGAGCCGATTTGCCCCCGCGACAGGGGAGGGCCGTTCGGCCCCTCTCCCTCGCTTCTCTCTCCCCGCCGGCAACACGACCGGCCGGGACCCCGTCGGGACGCCGCCCGCGCCGGCGGGTCGCCGGCCGGAGCTCAGGGGCCCGGCGAGCTGGCGGGCACGCCTCCGGGCTTGAACCCACAGCAAGGGGAGGGCCATCCTACGGCCCTCCCCCCTCTTCCCTTGTCGGCGGCACGGTCGGCCGGACCCCACCGGATGCCACCCCGGCGCCGGTGGGGGCTATCGCCCGAAGATCGGGCCCGGCGAGCCGACGGGCACGCCGCCAGGCCCGAACTAAGCGCGCGAGCTGGTTTGGCTCCCACGTCAGGGGAGGGCCCTCCTGCGGCCCTGTCCCTCTCTCTCTCTACCACTCTCTCTCTCTCTCCACTCTCCTCGTCGGTGATGGGGGGTTACCTGCCAGCGGCGAGGCATCGGGGACGAGCGGAGGGCGAGAGCGACGACGGCAACACGGGTAGAGGAGGGGGTGAAGGAGACGGAGGGGACTGGCAGTCCCCTCCCTCTTTTCTTTTCTTCAGCGAGGGGAGGGCTGAGCCCTCCCCTGCGCCCACGCGCGGGCGTGGGTGTACACGCGCTGGCGCGCATGCAGCGCGCCGCGTGTCACGCACCCACGCCTCATCGCAATAAAATAGAAAAAAATGCGTGGGGGGGTTTACATCCTCCCCTCCTTGTAAAAATTTTGGCTTCGAAATTAATGCATATCACGAATAAAATTTTTGAGGCCCAAAAATGAAAACTTACAAGCTTTATTTATCTTTCTTTCTGATCAAAATACAACGGTAAATACACTTTTGTGCATATATATAAATATCTATTCAGATACAAATAGATGACGATATTTCCTTTTCACCTCCTCTTTAAGTTTTCACGTATTCTTCCGTTCAGAGTGATTACTCCATTGAACCTTAACATAGGGAATGCTATGCCATCTCAAAACTTGATCTTTATGGTCCACAATACGTATAGGATGCTCTTCATATGTCAAATTCTTCTTTAGCAAAATGGGCTCCGCTTCTATCATATGGCTGGGGTCAGGAATGTACTTCCTCAACATAGAGACATTGAATACATTATGCATCCCAGAGAGTGCAGAGGTAATGCCAGGCTATAAGCCACTTCCCCCACTCTGCTCAAGATCTCAAATGGCCCAAGTATCGTGGACTCAATTTTCCTTTAAGTCCAAACCTCATCACATTTTTGGTTGGTGAAACCCTTAAGAAGACATGGTCCCCAACCTGAAATTCCAGTTCCCTTCTTCTAACATCAACATAACTTTTCTGTTGGCTCTGAGCTACTCGGAGTCTTTCCTTAATCAGCTGCACTTTTTCTACCGTCTACTGAATTAGCTCAGGGCCCAACAATTTTCTTTCCCCCACATCATTCCAACATAAGGGAGATCTGCATTTTCTACCATACAGAGCTTCAAATGGAGCCATTTTGATGTTGGCTTGGTAACTGTTATTGTAAGCAAACTCCACCAAAGGTAGGTGGTTGTCCCAAGCACCACCCAAGTCCACTACACAGGCTCGCAACATGTCCTCTAAAATCTGTATGGTCCTCTCAGACTGTCCATCTGTCTGGGGGTGAAAAACTGTGCTGAAATTCAGTTTGGTCCCTAGAGCCCTATGAAGACTCTTCCAAAACTGGGACACAAACCTGATATCCCGATCTGACACAATCGACTCGGGGACACCATAAAGTCTCACTATCTTCTCAATGTACATGGTGGTCAATCTCTCACTAGAGACCCCAACTCTGAACGGCAGAAAATGGGCGGACTTGGTCAATCTATCAATAATAACCCGGACCGCATCATTGCTTCTAAGAGTTTTGGGCAAATCTGTCACAAAATCCATAGTGATCTTTTCCATAGTGATCTTTTCCCATTTCCACTGGGGAATCATCAGAGACTGAAGAGGTCCCGCAGGCCTTTGATGTTCGGCCTTCACTTGTTGGCACACTAAGCACTTGGCTACATATTGAGCAATTTCTCTTTTCATCCCTTTCCATCAGAAATTTTTCCGTAGGTCTCTGTACATTTTGGTGCCTCCAGGATGTACAGTATAGGGAGAGTAGTGAGCCTCCCTCAAAATTTCGGCCCTTAGATCCTCCACATTTGGCACACAGAGCCTAGTATTAAATCTCAGGGATCCATCCTCATTTATTTGGAATTCATTCTGAACCCCTGACTGCACAGCTTCTTTAATCTTTTGCAGTTCCAAGTCTTCTTTCTGGGAAGACTTAATCCTGTCAATCAGGGTTGGCTGCAGTACAAGTGTTGCAAGAAGCCCATCAAACCGCTGTACTCGCAAACCAACCTCCAACTTTTCAAGGTCTCTCTGAATGTGGGGCTGAGAAGTAATTATAGAAGCTAGCTCTGAGGAGGACTTTCTACTTAAGGCATCAGCTACCACATTGACCTTCCCTGAGTGATAATGCATGTTCAGGTCATAATCCTTTAGTAGCTCCAGCCACCTCCTCTGCCTCAAGTTTAGCTCCTTCTGGGTGAAAATGTATTTCAGACTTTGATGGTCTGTATACACATCACAAGTCTCCCCATATAGATAATGCCACCAAATTTTCAGTGCAAAGATCACGACGGCTAACTCCAGGTCATGAGTAGGATAGTTCTGCTCATAAGGCTTTAGCTGCCTGGAGGCATAGGCTATCACCTTCCCTTCCTGCATCAGAACACCTCCCAATCCCTTTCGAGAGGCGTCAGTGAATAAAGTATATCCTCTAGATGTAGATGGAAGGGTAAGGATAGGGGCTGACACCAGGCGCTGCTTGAGCTCCTGGAAGCTTCCCTTACACTTCTCTGACCAAACAAACTTTGCTTGCTTTTGAGTTAAGCGAATCAGAGGCAAAGCAATGCGAGAGAAGCCTTCCACAAATCTGCGATAAAAACCAGCCAGCCTCAAGAAGCTTCTGACTTCTGATACATTAGAAGGCCGACACCAATTCACGACAGCCTTAATTTCTTAGGGTCTATAGATATACCGTCTTTGGATACGATATGACCCAAGAAGGATATTTGGCTCATCCAGAAGTCACATTTCTGCAGCTTGGCATAAAGTTTCTTCTCCCGAATAGTCTGCAGAACAATCCTTAAGTGGTCTTCATGCTCCATATGACTTTTAGAATATATCAAGATATCATCAATAAAGGCCACTATAAACTGATCTAGGTATGGTTTAAAGATCCTGTGCATCAAGTCCATGAATGCTGCCGGGGCATTAGTCAACCCAAACGGCATCACCAAGAACTCATAATGGTCGTACCTAGTTCTGAATGCAGTCTTAGAAACATCCTCAGCCTTAATCTTAAGCTGATGGTACCCTGATCGAAGATCAATCTTTGAGAATACCTGAGCTCCTTGGAGTTGATCAAATAGATCATCAATCCTCGGCAAAGGGTACTTGTTTTGTTTTGCACTGTTACCTTATTAATTTCTCGGTAATCAATGCAAAGCTGAAGACTGTCATCCTTCTTTTTAACAAATAATACTGGAGCACCCCAAGGAGAGACACTAGGTCTGATAAATTCCCGATCCAAAAGCTCCTGCAACTGACATTTTAACTCCTTTAGCTCAGCTGGGGCCATGCGGTAAGGAGCCTTGGATATAGGTCCAGTGCCAGGGGCTAAATCAACAGTGAACTCGACTTCTCGATCCGGGGGTAATTCAGTCAATTCCTTCGGAAAGACATCAGGAAACTCTCGAGCCACTGGAATATCTTCCAACTGGTGTTCTTTTTGCTGAAGGTCTCTGACCACAGCAAGAAACCCCTAACCACCTTTTCTTAAGTATTTTTCAGCTTGCAGAGCTGACACTAATACCGAAGCCAAATGTTCCTGACTCCCACTAAAATTGAATTCAGGAAGATTAGGAATTTTAAAGATCACCCTTTTCCTGAAACAGTCTATAGAAGCATGATAGGAGGCCAACCAGTCCATCCCCAGGATTACATCAAAGAATTTCAGTGGGAGGACTATCAAATCAGCATTCAACCTCCTATCTTCCATGTCAATCAGGCAGGATTTACATACTGAGTCTACCATCATGACATCTCCATTTGGAAATGCAATATGCAACTCTTGCTCTAGAGGAACGGGTGTCAATGATGCATTCTTGGCAAGATAACTATCAGATACAAATGAATGTGTGGCACCCGGATCAATTAAAGTTTGAGCATAAGTGTTGCCTACTTTAAACATACCTGTCATAAAGATTAACTTAACTTAGATGTCATGCAGTATCATATGTTTTTCCTCTATCTACTATCATAATCCATGCATTATACCAGGTATGAATGCAATAATTTTAAAGAAATAATTTAATTTAATAGACATACCTGTCACCACAGTGTTAGAGGCAGCAGCGTCCTGCTGAGTGAGGGTAAAGACCCTCCCTTGGGTCCTGGGCTACTGCTAGCTCTTCCCCTGATTTGGAGGGGGCTGCTGGTCCTTTCGAAGGGACAGGTAGCCATCTTGTGGTCTATCTTCCTACAAATATAGCAGGCACCAGTCAACCTGCGGCACTGTTTGCCCTGATGGGCCTTTCCGCAATGAGGACAGCGGGTCTCCTTATCCTTCTGCCCTGAGGGAGCCTGAAAGAAACCCTTCTTCTTTTTAGCCTGCCCTGAAGACTGACCAAAAGGAGGTCCTCTCTTTTTCATTTGCTGCTCCCTCACCTGCTGAATGGCAATCATGTCCCTCTCAATGACCAGAGCCTTGCTCACCACTTCACTGTAAATGGGGAGCTCAAATGCATTGACTGCCTGCCTCAGCCTGGGGTGCAGTCCCTCGGTGAATTTGGTGATCTTGGCTCTCTCAGTCATAACAAAATCTGGAGCAAATCGGGCCAATCGTCTAAACTCAGCTTCATACTGGGCCACAGAGAGGTTCTTCTGCTCCAATCTCATGAACTCAGACTCCATCTGTCTCTGCACACTCCTGGAGAAATATTGGCGATAAAAATCTTCCTTAAACTATTCCCAAGAGATGGCCCGACCTTTATACTGCTACTCCAACATTAGCCACCAATCATAAGCTTCCCCCTGAAGGAGGTAGGCGGCAAATCTAATCCGCTCCTCCTCCTGGCTGCCAAGGGTAAAGGCCTTCTCTATCTCTCTTATCCACCTCTCCGCATCAAGTGGGTTGGTGGATCCAATGAAGGGAGGAGGGGCCAAGCTCTTAAACTCTGAGAAGTTACGACCCCCTCCCTGCTAGGGCTGAGATGGAGCGGGCTGAGCAAGATCCGTTCCTGGCCGGGACCGCCGGGTCTGAGAAGTAAGAGGGGCAAACTGAGTCTGCGGAATGGTGTAGCTGCATATAGCGGTGCGCATCTACCGAATCCGCCGGGCCGCATGGCTTGTACCGCCTGAGTCACTCCCAAGAAGGCCCGGAGCAACTCGGCCTGTAACTGCTGTGGGTCGTTACCAACTGGGGCAACGGAACCTGCATATGCTGAGGCTTCCTGACCTCCCTGTTGGTCAGGGTCACCAGCCTGAGAGTCCCTCTCATGTCGCTGACTACTGGTGCGACGATGTATTATGAAATCCTGCCACGGTTAGGTTCCAATCATTATCATTATAAACCTCCAAATCTCAAGCATTTTTAAACAAGTCACTTGAATTTTTCCTAGACTTATTACCCTCCTAATGTCATGTCAATATTTGGCCTAGAGTTAATCATGTGTTTGGTCCTAATGTCAAACCAAGCTCTAATACCACTACAAGCTGTCACGCCCCGGACCCAGTTGGTGGTGGCCCAGGGGTGACAGCCCGCCGCATGCTAGGCATGCAAGGCATCCAGTACAATATCATTTACAAACAAGGAGGGGTAACAACTATATGACATACAAAATTTAATCCTCCATAATACAAATTATGTAATGTTAGGCAACAAACCAAAGTTTCAAAATAAATCCAAATGGGGTTACTCATAACAAAATATAATCAATTTACATCATGAAGCTCCCAATTACCCCTGTTGTTGCCCCTGATAATTTTGTGGCTCTAAAAAAATATTGTAAGATTTAATGAGTTTACACTCAATAAGTAAGCCTACTATAACATAATATAGCCAAATCAGAATTTTACCAAGTCAAATACATGTCATGCTTCCAAATTTAAAAACATTTCATCATATTATAGAATTATGCAAATCTTATGTTTAAATAAATTGGAAGCAAATATTATGAAATAATATTTCAAAATACCATTTCAATTCCAAATCACTGTAAATCTCATTTTATACTAACATCCCACATCCACGTAATAAACATCCCGAGGATGTAACCTCCCTACACGCCCCCAGTGAAGGAAGGGTGCCGGAGTCAATTAGCATATAATGTCGTATCCTGTCACAGCACATCCCTAGGATGTGTGTTCTCCACATATTCCCCCTGTGGAGGTGGGTCCCGAAGTCATGTAACATATAATGTGGATCGTGATGACATATAATAACATAATTACAAATAACATTTATATGCATTACTACAAACATATATCAACTTACTTTTCATATTTTATCAAATTTGGTAATTTCACATAATCATGTAATAATCAGTTGCATGTATAAAATGCTAATTTAATTTACCAAAATTAACAATAGTCAAGTCAAATAATTTATTTGCATAAATGTGGTACCACCAATATCATTTTTCAAATAATACTATAAATCAATTTCATTATTTCAATAATGGCATAATTTAATAATGATTTAAAAAAATCATTATAACTGGCTTACTTACCTCACAACGCTAATCCCAAAGTGTAAATCAGTTGTATGGACCTCTAGGTACCTACAACATAATTTTTCAGATTTTTAAATTTTACTTTTTGGATGTCAAACTGACTCCTATACTTAACCCAATCTAATCCTGGGCTCAACTTGGGGCTTGAATATCTCTAAATATAGAAGCCCAACTGAGGAAATAAAAATTTCTTGACAAACTAGGATCTATGCTGATCACAATCCTATTTTTCTTTTATTGGGCCGGACCCATTTTGGGGCCCAAAAATTTAGCCCAAACAGGCTAACTGGACTGGGCCGAACCCGGCCCAGTCCTAATTTTCTTCTCTGTTTCACCCCTAGTTCAGGTGAAACAGGGGTGGCTGAGGATGGCCGGCGAACTAGGGCCGCCGCCGACCCTCCCCGGGGGTCGGCTGGCCGCCAACGACCGGCCCCAGGCTGGCCACCGTCGGCGGCCACCCCCCTCTCCTCTCTCTTCTTCTCTTTTTTCCTCTTCTTCTTCCTCTTCCTCACTGTGCCGGCGGCACGACCGGCCACCGCTGGCCGGCCGAACCTCACCAGACACCGCCCCGGCGCCGGTGGGGGCCGCCGACCGGATCTCGGACCCGGCGAGCCAGCGGCACGCCGCCGGCTCGAACCAACGCGGAGCCGGTTTGGCTCCCGCGACAGGGGAGGGTCGTTCGACCCTCTCCCTCGCTTCTCTCCCCTCGCCGGCGACATGGCCGGCCGGGACCCCGTCGGACGCTGCCCCGACGCCGGTAAGGGTCGCCGGCCGGAGCCCAGGCCCGGGGAGCCGGCGAGCATGCCGCCGGGCCTGAACCCATAGTAAGGGGAGGATGGCCCTCCCCCCTCTTCCCTTGCCCGTGGAGTCGGCGAGCCGGGCCTGAACCCATAGTAAGGGAAGGATGGCCCTCCCCCTCTTCCCTTGCCGCGGCGGCACCCGCCCGGCCTCCTCCGGCCGCCGAACCCCACCGGACGCCGCCCCGGCGCCGGTGGGGGCTGTCGCCCGAACATCGGGCCCGGCGAGTCGGCGGGCATGCCGCCGGGCCCGAATCAAGCGCGGGAGCCGGTTTGGCTTCCGCGTCAGGGGAGGGCCCTCCTGCGGCCCTCTCCCTCTTTCTCTACCACTCTCTCTCTCTCCACTCTCCTCGCCGGTGAGGGGCGGTTACCTGCCGTCGGCGAGGTGTCGGGGACGAGCAGGGGGCGACAGCGGCGACGACAACACGGGTAGAGGAGGGGGTGAAGGAGACGGAGGGGACTGTCAGTCCCCTCCCTCTTTTCTTTTCTTCAACGAGGGGAGGGCTGAGCGCTCTCCTGCGCCCATGCGCATGCGCGGGTGCGCGCGCTGGCGCGCATGCAGCGTGCTGCGTGTCGAGCACTCACGTCACGTCGCAATAAAATAGAAAAAAATGCATGGGAGGGTTTACAGTTTTTGAATTAAAAATGATTATATTTGGTTTCAAATTTCCTCAAACCAGCTGAAGTGAAAGGAAACAAAGTTCCTGCTTCCATCTAGGAAACAATGATTTGGCTGGGCTCAGATTTTGCCTTAATAGTTCCACCAAATTATTAAGGCATTTATTCCTCTGGAACCGTGCTCAGGTTTTGCCTTAATTGTTCCTGCAAATTCTTGAAGGCATTTGAACTACTTGCAAGGTTAAAAGGTTTATCCCACTGAAATAAGGTTCCTTAAATGCCCATAATGAGGCCAATCCCTCTAGAATAAAGATAAACTTTTCTAGTGATTCATCATAGTTTGGTTGGTTGGTTGGTTCGTTAGCAACTGTTTTAGAACAATAGTAATTATTATTGAAAAAAATTGGAGAAGAAAGGAACAATCTAATAGATGTTCAGTTCTTTTATTTCTACTAACTCGCAGACTGTGTGCGCATCACAGTCTTAACAAATTTGATATGGGCTGCCATCCCAAAAACCATGTTTTCTTGCTCGCTGGCGATGCAAAATTCAGCTCAAACATCTCTTTGGTGATGTTTCCTCCCTCGCAGAAACCTACCAATCTGGCCACTATATCAGCACTTTCCTCGATGTGTGTTGGATCATTTGGATCAGTCCACAGCTTGTTCACCAGCTGAAGCTTCCTTTGCTTCCCTTCAAGCGGAACCTGCCATTTGATGTAGAGCCGCTCTCTTTCCTCTTCTGTTAAACGTGAGTTAACCCTCCTGGAAAGAAATTCTCTTTCCTGCCTCAATGCTTTGATACTGCAATTTAGAAGTGCAGATCGCTGTTAGATCACTAATATATGATCAAGATAGTAAACAATTTGCCATTAAAGATTAAATGATGCGGACAACTGCTTAAATAATGTGAAAGTAATTTAAAATACTCATATACCTTGCTGACAGAGAAACTGCAGGCTCATCTCCAATTTGAGCAGGGCTTGCATTGCCAACTTCAGCAAAATGCTGGTGCAGCCAAGCCAATCTCCTAAGCTCTACCTCAATATATATCTGATCTGCCCGATCACCTCTGAATAACAAGTAGAACTGTGACCGATGTATTATTGATACATGACAAATATCCCATAGTTGAATAATCTGCTGCATTTGTTCCTTGTAGACAGAATCCCATGTGTCGGGGAAATTTTGTAGTTCTAATACATTCTCATCAGCCTCTGCTGCATCGTGCCCTGCTGCCTCATTTGCTTCTAATGCCAATACCTAAGGACATTACGCCACAGAGCTTAGCTAAACATGCTAGCTGTATTGGAAAGATCAAAATGGAAAGCTTGGAGAGGAAAAAAAAATCCAAACCTGGCACACAAGAAGTTGCTTCTGATACTGAAGCTTCGCAACACGTTCTTTCAGCTCAGTGACGTACGCTCGTATGCTCCTTACATTTTCCTCTGCAGCATTTTGGAACATTTTCTGCATTTTTTTCATGTTCACGGAACTGGAACGTCGGTAGCATGGCGTGCCTTCCCTGGATGTTACGTCACCACCATCTTCGCTCTTGGTTGGAGTAGCTTTCTCAGAACCTGAGAAGGTCTCATGGGATACCGTGTCATTCTCTGGAGCCTTGTTCTCCACTTCAGACTCTAATACCTTGCGGGAAGAGGAGAGAGGGGAGCATGGTGCTCTTAAAAGATGCGGTCGGTTTACATTGCTGCTTAAGGCCAAAGGAAGCATCTTCTTCTTCTTTGATTGACTCTTTGAGGACTTTGGAGTGGTTTCATTCGACTGCAAATTGTTCGGAAGAGACATCACTAGCCTATCTATAGATTTCTGGACATTTTCCAGCTGCTCTTCGAGATTGGCAATGGTGCTGCCCTGTGAATGAAGTCGCGTTATCTCTTCTTTAAGATTGGCACCAGCATCTTGCCTAGCGACCACATCTTCGAAGTTGACATCTTCTTTAGACAGAGGTCTAATTGCTCGCATTTCCCTAATCTCTGCTTGAAGTTTGGCAATGGTCTCAGCAGCATCTTGGTTCCCCTGTCTGTGGCAAGCCACCTCTTTCTGCAGCACTTCAAGAGCTCGGTGTGCTTCCTCTCCAAGCTGCTCTTGTAGTTGTTCGAGCTTGCGAATTTCATGCACAAGCATGGACGGAGCAGTTGATGACTGCCTCATTGGGTTTCTCATCCTGTCTGCCTTGCCGTGTCCCTTGTCACCATTATGTGGTGATGGGCCGGAAAATGTGAGACATTTAGCCACTCGGCGAGGTGATAACTCATCAAAAGGATTCAAACCCTGGAGAGTGATAGCAGAAAAGAACCTAAAGATGATGCCGACTACCAAAGAAACTGAAGAGAAAATACTAATGTAAGGGGAAAGCGATTGCTTACCAGCTGATCTGAACGCACTTTCCTTTGAAGTTCATCCAGCTGTGACTGTGCAATGTCTCTCTGCCGTTTTAGTTCTTCCATTTCCATTTCCATCTGTCAACAGTAAACAAATTATATGACCCATTAATCTAAAGCTCCTTTTTCTCACACTAATGATGCAAATGTTTTTTATACCTTCGAAAGCATGAAATTTCAAATTTGAGATTAGTTAATTTTACCTCCTTAATTTTCAACTCCTTTTCCTTCAGAAGGGCTTCGGAACACGCAGAAGTTTCTGGGGTGCGCCGTTCTGCTTCAAGTCTGGCAACTACATCCTGCAGATGTTTGACCATTTGTTTATCTGACACAACCTGATTGAGCAAAAGGTCAGTTGCACAATTTATCAAGAAAAGCATGGTACTACAACTCATTTTATTTTGATCCTTACCATGTTAACACGAGCAGTATTTGTAACTTCCTTGGCACAGGTTGCGAAATGGAGAGTATTGCGAGATTGGTCTACATGACTTTGTGCTGGACTCATCGTACAAATAATAGCTGTTCTTGCATTTCCACCAAGAGAAAGCTGCAGTATACGTGTTAGCTTTGAATCCCTGTATGGTATATGGACACTTCTTTTCCCCACACTGCAAGGAGAAAAGTCGATGGCATTAGAAAACCAGATTTACAAACGTTCAAGATAGCCAAGCAGCGATTTTTAGCAAGAGTCAACTTAATAAATTCGCTATTTCAATAAGATTAATTGTAGTTTAAAATCAGCTTTATACAAGTGATTTGTGTGCAGAATTCTCTGTAAGACGTTATGAGGCAAAAATGCAGTGTGATGGCAATGTGATTAAGACAAAAGAAAGAAAGAAAGTGAAACTGCAACTTATGGCGCTAATAAGTTTATTAAGCAATATGATTGAGACAAAATATGGAGGAATCAGGGAAGCTATTCTTAAACAGATGAGGTAAGCCTTAAGGCAGATGGTGCACAAGAAATATCCTGAGAATAAAAAAATTAGCATGAAAGGGAATGGTGAAAGATGATTATCATGTTTTGACAAAGCTATAGTGCAATGACAAATCTCAAAGAAATGCTACAAAATTGACTAAAAGATGGTTCAATATCATTTCATCATTTATGTAAAGCTTAAAACAGAATGCCATATCAAACCTTAACTAAATTTGAGGATTGAGAACGCAAGCACCATTATGCATATATATATATATATATATATATAACACCCATTCCCTTTAATTTGTAATTAAAATTGCTTCTGATAGAAGGCATCAAATAAGCCCCTGCACCAGATCCTTATGGTATGTGTTTGCCTCTCTTTGTTCTTTAGGTCATTTGGGTCATTCAAAACCCACGAGCACACTATTTTTTGCAAGTATCAATGACATGTTTGCTCCACCAATTAATCTCATGCAGTCAATTCGCAGTCCCTTCTCCTCCATTCCAAGTTCAACCCAATCTAGAAAAGAAATCAAACCAATTTTACAAGTTCGGTTGCTAATATAGTACTACCACATTCATGTCACTATCAAATGGATCAATCATTTGCACACCTGTTACATGCAAACCTATCTGTTTTTCAGAAAAATATATTAACCTATCCATCATTTGTTTATTCTCCATCAGTCTCTATGCTTTTGCTTTAAACACCATACCAGAGTCACTATAATAAGCTTGCAGCTGAACCAGGTGGTCAATTAAAATATTTACATCCTCACTTGTTCCGAATCTTCTAATTTTTGTAAATTATTTCTACTTTTCAATCTTAATTATCCTTTCTAGTTCATACTATGGCATAATAGTTCCCCTTAGTTTTCCTTGAGCTTCAGTCTTGCTACTGGAAAAAAAAAAAAAGATTATTCATATAATGGGAAATTCATCTTCTTCATTAGTATAAAATCATTCATTACACTCTAAGCATGACTTTTTAAACATTTTACTGAAAAGGATGAACGTTTGTGGAACCACAATAATGATATGCCACAAAATGCACGGCAATAAAATATGCTCAGGAGTAGTGCCTACTTGTTTCCGTAAATTACAAACTTATTTGACATTTTTGACTTCCTATCTAAATCTTCAAAACTGTGGTTCAAAATCATTGATAATGCCAGAGCTTCTTTCACCGAAACGGCATTTAATCCTAGTTCAGCACAAACCATATAGCTTAAAAGTGGACGCGGGTTGGCCAAGTAGGGTCATCGTTTATCATGGTCTTTCCTTTTGTTGATATGCATTTGGTAAAGCAATATCTCTGGTTATTATTCATCTGATTTGTTATGCTTCAGTATATTCTCCAGAGTCAAGCATCGTCTTTTGCCACTGTTTCTGTAACAACATGACCTCTTTCATGTTGTTCATAGAGTCCAGTTCACTGGGGACATCCAGGCACCCACTTGAATGCAGTTCTCTCTCTCTTTCAGAGGTCAGCTATTTTGGATCCCTTTTAGAAGAGAAAAAAGTGACTTCTTTGGCATTACCAGAGCAAACAGATACGACATCTCGCGTAATTGAACACAAAAGACATTGTTTTCATATGAGCCAACAAATTTTGCTGATTCTATCCCAATATTTGGATGCAACTAGAATTTCAGTCAACTGTTCAAAATGATCTCATAAATTTCATTAATCTGACTAACTATGATTAATAGGCCAATACTCAAATTACCTATGATACTTTCCCTTGCATATAATATGATGCCACAATAAAGTTTCATACCCTCTCATATCCTTTCACAGGACAATTGAAGAGTTTTATACAAATGAAAAAGGTTGATGAGCGAAGAAGGGAGAGATTAAGTTTCATACTAGCCCAAAGTTTTATTTTCTTTCTCTAGTTCTTTATGTTCCATCCTTCTGCTTAAAGGTTAACTTCTTAAAGAACTGACCATTGATGCACTAGCCTCTTCTATTCAAATGTGATGCCATCAGTTAGTTTACCTTGTTTCTTTTAACAAGGTAGTTTGCTTTCCTGTCATTTTTCTAATTGCCAATTGCCTCACATTCCAGGTCATTAAATTAAAACTCAAGTTACATCTTAAAGAACTCAAGTTACATCAGGTTGTTTTGCTAGATACGCTTCTAGCTAAAAAATAAAAAATAAAAAATAAAAAAATGCAGCAGTACATGAGAAACCTGACCTGAGCTTTCTGATTACTGTTGTAAGAGTCAACAAGCTACGATTTATATGCGAGCCTTCTACCAGTCGAACACCATTTGCATTAGTTTGTGAAACCCTCTCACTTCCTGCAAGGTCCACAAAGTTCTGCAGAATGCGAATCTTAAGTGTTAATATCTTTTCATCAGGAAATTTAATTTGAATTTTAGAGTAGGGTGACAAGGTAAGACTTACCAGGCTTGCTACAAAAGATTTCACGCAGCCTGAATGTTCGCGTAGGCTGCTCTCTATTGTCTGGATTTGTAACCAAAAATAATTTAGTGTTTTCCTTCTTTCTGAATTTTCAATATAAAATATGTAAAGTAGCTAAAATCATTAGGTCTTACCAGCCTTATTATTTGGTGGGATCTGGAGCTGGTGTCATTCAAGGCAGTTTCACCAACTTGCCTTTGTGCTGTAAAGCATTAAGAAGAAAAACAAGAACTTTCATTTAAACTACAAACAAAATGAACAGCTATGGAAATAATAATGAAAAATAGTCAAAGTTAATATGACATCAGCAAAAAAATGAAAATATCAACCTTCACAAATGCCGATCAGATGTCTCAGATGTTGGCTATCTCGTACTGTTTCTTCTTCCAGTTTCTCAACAATAGTTCCTTTCTGTGGAGGTAATGAATCCAGAATATGTATAAGAGGATAAACGTCACATAACAAAACGATTAATGGTTAAGAAGAACTACAGAATACCTCAGGATCATCAAGTAGTCTAAGAGGACCAGAATCTGTTTTTAACAGGTCCCTTACTACCTCATTGTATATTTCCATAGCAGAAATCTTAATTACAAAGTCCCTATCTGGAGTCTGCAGACAATACATAAGGGCATAAATCAGCTTGAGACATTACCTTCCGAGAAGTCAAATTACAGATATTTTAAATAAACTCTGGATGTAGCTGAACCCCTTCCCCCACCCCTTCCCCTCCACTGGAAGGGGGAACAAGAAAAAAGGAGAGAGAAATTTTCTGTGAAACTTACATTTTCTATGTGCTTGTAAATATCATTTACAGCATTCTCAGTGATCCCTCTCATGGTATATGTTTTGCCACTGCAAGTCTGCCCATAAGCAAAAATGGTAGCTACAAAAAGATTTCCATTCACAGAGTTCAGTCAGTTATAAAGACAAATTACTAATAGAAACCAAGCTGAAAAAAGTCCTTCTGTTAAAGTTTACCATTTATTCCTGTCAATGCTGATAATGCAACATTTTTGGCTCCTTCTTCATAGACAATCTCAGTTAAACAATCAGGTCCAAATACTTTGTCTGTACAGAAGATAAAATCAAATCACTGTTATGTCAGTCTGTGAGCATAAAAATGCTACTCTGTAACTCAAGCTTCAAATAAATTAATCAGAAACATTCACAGGGCTCATCTAATCCATACCAAAAGCATAGGAGCCTGGTGAATTTGAACGCTCTTGAGTTGAGCCCTTGAACACGATAGTGTGGTCATCAATACAATCCCACACTATTTCATCTTTTATTGCTAGTTCTTTCTTACTCAGCGGCCTCATCCTTACTGTGACGAAAATCTTCTCGTCTTTGACTCTGGAGCCTCCAGGGGTGGATGCTGGTGTTCTTTCTATCTTTGAAGCTGGGGTACCAGGAGTCCTTGCTGCCGTCATGTTGGTCGAGTACAAGGTTAAACTATGTCAAAAAAGGGGGAAAAAGAAAAAGGCAGTGAGATATTGGAAAGGACACTGCAAAGACATAAACTTATACTTCTATAGTTTCATATTTATTATTAAACTTCTAGAGAAGCCTGACTTCAATTAATGACAGGACATAGAACAAACTAAAATTTAGCAACAGAAAACGCCGCATGAAAGATCAACATAAACATAAAGCACCGATCCAATACATGGAAGATTAAGAAATAAAGATGCAAACTATAATGATTGTACAATTATTCACCACTGGCCCATTGCTTGTCAAACTAAAATACTTCCAAAGAGAGCAGAACGGAGTTCAAAAAATTTATAGAAAGAAGGGAGAAACATTCTTTTGTATTGACTTTCCCTCTTAAAATACAACTTTCCACATAGCTTTCCATCTCCACTGGCACCTCTTTCGTTCCCGTCTTCCACATGAATCCATTCACAAGTTTCCCCAGTTCCATCGATTTATAGACCAGAAACCACTGGTCCATTGCTTCTTAAACTAAAATACTTCGAAAGCGAGCAGAATAAAGTTCAAAAAATTTATAGAAAGAGGGGAAAAGCCATTCTTTTGTAATGGTTTCCCCTCTTAATACAACCATGACCTCTAAAGATAAAACTCACAAAGCTTTCCATCTCCGCCTCTTTTTTCGCCGTCTTCCACATGTCGCCATTCTCGAGTTTTCTCCAGTTCCGTCGATTTATAGAACCAACCTCGATTTCAACCAAGAACGGGTCATTTCTCCTCTTCGTTTCCATTCTATTCACATGTAGGAAGCCTTCTGAAAATTTTTCAAACCGTTTTCATCTTCAAAGATCAAAACAAAGAAATGAACAGTCCATTCATAGGGTTTCGCTCGATCTATTCAGTGAAGAAGAGAAAGAGCTCGTATTTGAAGAAATAAACCAAGAAAACTAAGAAAGCCACCGAGATCTAAAAAAGAACCGAAGAAAACAAAGAAAACGATGCCATTTCTCAGAACGGGAAAGAAAACACAATTCAAGTAACGAAGTTTCCAAAAAAAAAAAAAAAAGGAAAAGAAATGAGAACCTCCCAAAAAAACCAAGAAAAAGAGACAAAAATAAGAAAGGGAGATCTGAGATAGAAAGAGAAGGTAAGATCACTCACTGAGGTAATTGGGGAAGGAGACGCCGCCCGAACCCGCGATTCCTGCTCAGCGAATTCCTTGAATCGATCCAAGAACCAAATGAAGGAAAGGAATGGGATCCAAAAATGGTGGATTAGGGTTTCTTGGTCTCAAAAACAGAAGGAAAGATATGGGGGATGGAGAGAAGGTGAGAAAAGCGAACGTTGCGAACTGAGAGAGAGAGCTTCATTTTGAGAAGGGGCCTTGGGCTTGGGGAGAGGAGGAAAAAAAATAATAATAATAATTGGAGAGAGAAAGAAAAGGTGACGACAAAACCGGTCGTTTGAATTGGAGGCGCCTAACGGCTAGTTTTGTAAAGTTTCTAATTACAAGCCACGATTTCAGCTTCGGTGGAAATATCGGACGAGACGCGTGAATCGATCGCATCACCGCTCGAAGCATGAAGTCTCGAATTCTCTGCCTCCTTTAATGAGTTTCGTGAAACCGAAATATCGGGGAGCCATAGCGACGCCGTGAGGCTCGCTTTCTTGGCTTTAAATTGGGTCCCATAACAAAGGGGAGAGGTCATCGGGTACCATTTTTAGCCTCTCTTTGGACTTGGCCACTGCTTACCTAGCTGGCTTTGCTCGTTGCCGAACCAAACGGACTGCATGCATGTCTAGACGCTAGCACCGAATCCAACGATAGAAGTCGCGTTTGGCACGCAAAGGAGAGGGATATATAATTCAATGGAGCCATGATGCTACTCCAAGATCCACATGGCATCCATCTACCTATTTCAAAAGCAAGATTCTATGTCATACAAGTGTTACACCGTAAAATACTTTACATCTGCCATATATCTCATCCATATATAAAAGTATTTGTCATTCATTTACCGTCCACATCTATGTAGATACTCTTTATTTTCTAATTATAATGGCAATCATCCATGCCTATATGATGGTTATCCAAATGTGTATAGCGCTACGAGATATAAAGCTTGCATAATAAAAAATTTGTGCTTTCTATTTTAACCATTCTTGTTTAAGTGAACCATCTTCTTTTTTATGCTTTTATTTGAACGAGTTATTATTATTATTTTTTTACCTAAATTAAAATCTATATTTGTCTTAAAAAGTACGAAAACTTTTCTTAAGGTGAAGAAGTGAAATGGCTAAAAATTCAAATTTTACTTGCTAGATAAGAGTTATGCCATGAACTATTTTTAATGATTTTCTTGATTATAGCACCTTTATGGATACTAAATTAGATTTTTTTCTTTTTTTGATGATTCTACTTGATTTTTTAATATTTTATTATTTTATTGACAAAGTATGAGATTGTGAAAATAGTTTTACTCATTCTATTTTATTTTTTTTAAATATAAATCCTATCACGTGATCATGTCTAGTTGTCTTGCTTGTCGATGCATCATTTTTAAAATTTTACAATTTGGAAGGTCATATGTATCAATAGCTCAAAGCTTTTGGATAAATATTTTTATGGAATGACTGTTAAGAAAAGATGAGATTTCTATGAAATTATTAAGATTTCCATGTATCCTTCCATGGTTTCACTTCATTCTTGCAAATTTTAACATCTTTATCAACGAGTGTTGTTATTTACCTTTTCAATGGCTTTATTTTTAATAATCCTATAATGCAGAATTCGTAAGATTTTATATTTAGGCATTGTGCCTATCAATTTATGTTCAGTATAATATCTTTGAAATTTTATTTAATTGTAAGTTATCTTGCAGCCTATGTATGGATGAAGATTATTACCTTACGATATTGTATTTGATAAATTATTAGGCTGAGAGTTTTATAAAAAAAATGTGCCAACAATTGTGTAGGTAAAAAGTAAAAGAGTAAGCATTATCCAGCAATATGTACATATATTTTTTGCCAAGCTACTTGTTAGCTATTAATATTTTACACTTAAATTTTATTTGAGATAATCCAAAGCTAATAACACATTTTTTTCATCAATTACGTGAGTTAGCTATTGCTCAATAGTGAAGATCAACAACTATCATCTAACTTTTTTTATAGTAGACTATTTTTATAAATTCAATTCATGAGTTTTGGCACATTAAATTGTTTGTTGGAGTGGTAATTATTTATTTTTTGAGATGATTCCAGCTTTCGATATTAGCAAATAAATGATTATGATTTGAAGTATATCATGCATTGGAGATCCTAGTTCGAGTTCATGGTAGCTGGGTTGTAATGTTATTTTATTTTATTTTTCAGTCTTTATTGATGGTATATTTGACAACAAGAAAAGAGTCACAGTCAAACTCTATCACGGTATCTATCATCAAAAAGAAAAATAGATTATATAATGATATCATTTAACCGTAGAATTAAAGGTTAGAAGCGTAAAGGTCATCATAGAAAGAAATTTTGATTTCTCAAATCTAATGAAGGGTTAGATTAGGAAAATGCTATTATTTATCGGATTCGGGATTTAAACGGGCATGTATCCATATCCATTAACCCTGTACCCGACCCAGACGCATGTGCCTCGTTTCCAAACGGGATCAAAGCTCGGAGTTTCTTAACGCTAAACCCTAGAGTCCGGGCAGCGGTCGGCGATCAAAGGGGAATCCGCGTCCGCAGTGGGCTGTCGCCGGTCAGCGATCGCCAGTAGACCAGATGAGGTAAGTTTTTCTTCTTCCTCCTCTTCTCTTCTAGATAAACAATCTAGGGGAGGGGGGCGGCGGTCGGCGGTCGGCGGTCGGCTTTGCATTTCGTGGCCACCGTCCACAGCTGCGGTGGTTCGTGTGGCCGCAGATGAACACGCCTTTCAAAGTTTTGTCATTGGTTAAAGCCAGGCTGAGAGTTAGTTATTAGTTTTGTTTCAGGTCATATCTAATTTTTGAATCCAAATGCATTACGACTAGTACTTTGAAATCTTGAACTGTTAGCTAATTGGTTAAACTCGACTGAAGAATATTTTGGGCTCTAGAGACGTAATTACAGTAGTAGCGTCCTCCGGATGGAGCCATATTTACTTATATCTCTACAACGTCCACTGTTCGATGTAAACTTTGGTGTGCTGGTCTTAGAAAATTCGAAGCTCTCCTAAACTATTCGCACACTCTTACTTTTTTTTTTTTGGGGTTAGTTTCCACTTATATTGTGACTAATAAGATCCTAGAAAATAAAGGTTCATCACAGCTTCACTTCACATGACGAGTTAAAAGGTGACAAAATTTTATATTGCCTGAAAAGTTCTGGATTTCTAACTTTATGTGAATCTGACATGACATGAAGTGAAAAATTTTATATTGCCTGAATACTCCTGGATTTCTAACTTAATTTGACTTTGCCTCAAGCTTCTTCCTTCTTGTAGCCAGACCTGTCCAGTGCTTTAAAGAGAAGGGATTAATTCCCATTCGTGCAACTTTTCTTTCCTCCTATTTTATTATTATTTTGTGTGTGTTTTGGGTTTTGGGGAATGTCTTTAGGTCGGAGATGCTTAACGCTCGAGTTCTTCTAGAACCAATAAGGGAAACTAGAATAGCGCTCAAGGTCTATAGGATCCTCTTCGGTGCAGTAGAGATAACTTTAGACTTCGGTGTAGTAGAGATAAGAAAACATCTCATGCTTGGATCCTCTTTCCCTCTCACTCACATGTGCGCGCGCATGCAAAGAGATCGATTACCATACTCTTGGAAAATGGAATTATTCCCAGTCTTGGATCATTCTATGGACTTTGTGCCTCTGCTCTTGTTTTTGTTCATGGATTCCAAGCTATATACGGCACGTTCCTTTCACATCCCTTTTGCTCCTGTCTTTTTTCTCTCCTGATTTATTCTTCTCTCCCTCATATTATCTTCAATATTTTTCCTTTTATCTGAATTTAAGATCCCTCCTAAACATTCCTCCATAAAATCCTAAGATTTTGTACACTAATTTTCACCAGATTTTTATGTAGTATCTGACATCAACCTAGTTACAATGGTACAACAATATAACATGGTCTATGTGGACCTAAGATCAATATGGTTAGATATTATATATATGCTAGTTAGTTTTGTTATATGTGAGACCTTATCAAATTTTTGCACAGGGTTGCTTGATGATAAGTCTCTCATTTGCTTGAAGCTGTCATTGTGAAAGAGATTATAATTTATAATGTCCATTTTAACAATGTTCTAAGAAACAATTTTGTTACAAGAACTAGTGACTGATTTTTGTATTAGGAGCTTGGTTTAAAGTCCTGTTCCAGTAAATTCCGGAAAGGAAGAATAAATCTTAGCTCGAATATCAAGATTCTCATGTCACTCAAAGTCAAATTCTGCTTTTGATAAATAAATATATAGTAACCAACAAAGATATTTAGCTAGTTTCCTGAATGAAAAGGGGATCCTGATGTGTGCCTTCTTGCTATTATTATTGTGAACGCTTATACCTAATGCCTTTCATATCACTTAATGAAAGCACTGCATGAAGACATTTTACTGATTGTTCATGTTGGTGACGTGGTTTCACCACTATGAGGACTGACTTGAGGTTACCAATTTCAATTCACCTTTGGATTTCATGAAGGTCTTGATTATAAGCTTTGTACTTGGAATTTTTTTGAATGAATTGGATGGATCACATATAAGAGAACCACTTAAATTCGCTTGATGACATCAAATTTTATAAATTAAGAAAAAGAAAGAAGTCACAGGGAAGAGGCTTCCGTTGTACATGTGCAAAAAGCATATCATGTTCAATTTGGCACATGAACAGTCAATAATAAGTAAGATAGGTGGTTGGTTTTTTCTTGTGATATATGGAGTGCCAACAGGTGCATTCTCTCTTCCACTACACCCTCTGTCCATTGGTACTGAGGTTTGGTCTTGATAATGTCAGGTGCTTCCTCAGACTTTAAAAAGAAAACGGGGAAGGTGGATTGAGCCTAAGCTTCTGGTCGAATATTGGCTGACTTAGCGAAGTTGCAGATGATAATTTGTGATATGGACTAAACCAAAATAACTATGATTGAATTTTGATCTCAGTTGCTGGATAAAAGCATTTGAAAGTTTGGCAATAAACCCTCCCTTGTCCCCTAGAAGAAAAAGAAAGAAGTAACCACCAAAAGACCCTTGAGGCTAAACTAGATGTTTGTAGGACTCAAAACATGACAAATATAGTAGAAAAATCATAAAATAAAGAAATATCAAAAACCTTAAACATGCTGTAGGTTACATCACGTACTAATGGGGCTGATAGAGTCCATAGAGTTGTGTTCCATCCATTTTGTTCTTTTTTCTTTTCATATAGTTGTATATTTTAGTTCACTTTTGGCATTTTCTGTTGTTGCATTAAATTTACGTGTTTAATAATTAGATTACTGGCATCCAAAAATTAGTGCACACCAATGGAATTTAGGTATAATGACAAATTCTATGTTCAGAATATTTGCAGAGGTACAAATTTATTATTTTATAAAATGAGGATATGTCATAGGTTAAAAGTGAAAGGATGAATGTAGAAACAGATAAGATATAGAAAAACATCCCATTACATGAAAAAACTCAGGAAAGTTGTGGAGTACATGGTGAAATTTTGCAAATAATCAGGAATGTAAAAAATTTTTTGGTTGCAATAAAAGTGTGTATATATGTTGTGCTGTTATCAACTCGAAAGCAATCATTGGATGAAAATGAACAACAAGTTATCAGAGAAATTCTGAATAGTTTGATATACTGTCACGATAGACATTTGTTTTAACAGGGGATTTAGGTACTTGGATTGGTCAATGGATATGGGTAACTAGAACCTTACTAAAATCGACTTAACATGTGCAAAATTGCAAATTGCTTGGGGCAAAAATTTTATAGGAGCTACATTTAGAAAAATAATTATGGGGAGTTTCCCGATTGTTGTCATATTTTTTTTTTAAATTCAAATTAGAGCTGTCATCATACCACATGAGACAAGTGTTTTGCTCCCCAAGTGTACTTTAAGGGAATGGCTGTGATTGAACGGGATGCCTGCATTGTAGGGGTGGCAATCCTTGACTTGCCAACCTGACATGAAGCGGCTTGAAGTCAGCAGTTCTGGATTGGGCATAATTGGGTTCACATCATCAATCAGTTGACATGACCAACCTGTTTGTTAGACAGGTTGTTTTTGGGTTTGGAGACTTGTCAAACTTGACCTGGATTCATTTGACACAATTACAGTCTTGCCCTGAAACAGATCCATTATAAACCTATTTAACTCTGTACGGATATAATTATTTGTTAAAATTGTGTTCATAAATTGTTGTGCAAAGCTTTATGTTAATTGAACATGAAGTTATGAGTTTAGCATTGGTTAATAGATTAACCAAGTTATTATTGGGCTAATTGTGCCGGCATGGGTTTAAGCATGTCAAGATTAACAGGCTAACCGTGTCATCTCTGGACAGACCTGTCAATCAAACTAATTATATAGGTCTGATTGGGTTACCTGTTTAATAAATAGATCTGGTTCAGTTGGATTTATTGATCTATTTAACTGGATTAGGTTTGGATTGACATTTTTTTCAGATTACCCATGTCTCAGCAAACAAAACCTTACCCAACTCAATCAAGTGCTCTCTATGAAAAATATATAAAACTCAACCAATGGAGCATGTTATTTTCATCCTTTTGTCTTTATCCGACAAGTTGTGTACTCCTTTTTCCTTAGTCGTCATCCTGAAGTGAAGTGGGCACAAAGGGTCGACAAGGTTTACATCACTGTACAGTTGCCTGATGCAAAAGATGTGAAGGTTCATCTGGAACCTGATGGCGTTTTCACTTTTTCTGCAACTGCTGGAGGTGAAAACAACTTATATGAGTTGAAAATGGACCTCTATGATAAAGTAAATGTCGAGGTAAGTTTTGTTGATAAGCATTGTGGAGCAAAAACATGTTGTTTGAATATTTAGAACTTGTTCTCCATCATTCCATTTTTTGTCCTTACCTCCATATTGTTAATTATCAGGGAAGCAAAATTAACACAGGTGTCCGGTCTATCTTCTGCGTGGTAGAAAAAGTGGAGAAGGGATGGTGGAAGAAGCTGTTACGTGGTGATGGCAAAACACCTCACTATGTGAAAGTAGATTGGGATAAGTGGGTGGATGAAGATGATGATGGTATGCCTGCTTCTCCTTTGTATTTCAACTTATTAGTTCTAGTTAAGTATATGATGCTGAAGGAATACCAACAGATATCTTAAAATGTAATAATGGTGCTTTAACAAATCAAACAAAGATAATTTGATTTAGATGTCTATCAAATCTCTTTTTGTTAAATTAACTGTAACACAAGCATATTTCAAAGCAACTTCAGCCAAATGTTTGCAATCAAAGATAAATTTGAACTGATATTAACTATTAATTAAACCTTTGACCGAAGAGAGGCAATTACTATGTCTATTGTTTAAAAAAGGCACACTTCATGATATTCCTGATATGGGATAACATTAGGGTATTGATCATTTTCATCTAAAAATAGAAGAGAAGGATGGCCACATTATATACGCATACACACACACACACACATATATATATATATGTGTGTTTGTGTGTATGGTGTGTGCTGTGTATCGAACAAGATCAAGTTAC
This sequence comes from Metroxylon sagu, assembly GCA_017589505.3. Lineage (NCBI taxonomy): Eukaryota > Viridiplantae > Streptophyta > Magnoliopsida > Arecales > Arecaceae > Metroxylon > Metroxylon sagu. The sequence goes on along the minus strand of JACVBY030000640.1, from coordinate 555,353 downwards.
TCGTGGTGTAACTCAAAGAGAGCTATAACTTTTTTGAATTAGATGATACAAGTTCCACATTAATGATCTAAGCTATTGGATGTAATCTACTGTCACTAACCCGCTTCTACACCCAAAATAGAGACCCTTAGCTTGCATGTCAAGTGGTTGAAAAATATATATTATTTAAATTGTCCTATTTCAGATCACTTGTTGCATGAGTCAAGGTTCTTCAGATCATATGATTTTTGCTGTGTGAGAAATTTAGTGATAGTAAATTACATCCACCAGTAGATCACTGATGTAGAACCTCTATCATCCAATTTAAAAACAGTATAACTTATATGTATACGTATGTATATACAAACATATGCTTTTATATATATGTATGTATATGTGCATGTGCGTATGCGTGTGTGCCTGCATGTACACACGTGTGTGCACACATGCGCACTTAGATCCTTATTAATTGTGAGCAAGGTAATTAATTGCAAATGCAAGAGTCATATCCTTTGTTTTATCCACGTCTACTTTTACTCCGAATAATTATCTTGCATAATGAAAACCTATGGAAAACATGTTTTGCATGTTGAGACTAACAAGTCATCTTACTATGACTCTGAATACCTTGCTTTTCACACACTTTTTTTTATCGCTGATCGTGTCTAGAAGATACTAAGCACCTTTCTAATTCTCCAAATTAGGATAAGGTGACTATTTGAATATGTTAATCTCACTCTAACTCATGTATAATGTAGTAACTGAATTTATAATGATTAGAATAAGTGGATCATTTTGATGTCAAATACATATATCCACAGAGTGCAGCCAATATCATGACTCAGTCCCCATAAAAATGTGATATTATGATTATGAAATTCCTGGTTACTAACTTTTACTTCCATTGTAGGTCCTGGTGATTTTGACTTGGGAGGGATGGATTTCTCGGTAATGACTATTCTGAAATAAAAAATCTTCTTTTATTGGCATATAGGCATAAGTTTCTTATCTTGCATATGTACTTGTACAGAATTTTGGTAGCATGGGAGGTGAAGGTATGGATGATGACCTTGATGATAGTGATGATGAAGGTAACGGCCTTGAAATTTCACATGTTTAAGAGTATATACCCTCTATGCATATTTACATTGAGTTGCAAAATTAATCATTTGCATATGTATGAGATTTGTTTTTTATTGAAAGAAACAATTAAAGGAAATATAATTGAAAACAAATGAAGAAGAGAATGGCTGTCAGTAGGTGGGTGGTCCTTTGGATTTTGTTTTCAGTTGTCCTTATAAAAGCGCTTATATTTCACATAATTCATTTCTTAACATGCAATCCTTCATTATTTATTATTTTACCTGATATTTTTGATCTCCATCCTACTTAATGTTTAACTTCCTAACCCAGATGGTGATCCTCTGTCATGATGGACTGGATGTAATTTTATATCATATTTTTTGTAGTGAAAGGTGGGAATCAGGAGGGCTAAAAGGAAGATGGAGATAGATTCAGAGTAAAAGGAAATTGAAGTAAATTTTGACAGTTTGTTAATATTATGTTTAGTTTCACCACATTCAATCTTGCATTTTGCCTCTCCCCTACATGTGTGGGCCAAATTACTTAGTTGATGGAAATCTGAAGTAAACCTAGAGACGCCTCAGGTTTTTGTTATATGGTCAGAGATAACTAAAGTCTTCATCAGACAATTTGATGACCTTATGGTCCCTCCTGCACTAAATCATGGGATTCTAGCAATCTGGATGTGGAAATAAGTTTGTAGTCTTAGCCCTACTTAACCAGGAATACATTTAATTTATTAAGGGGAGGGGGCTTGGCATTTTCTCTCTCTTATACTTCATGTGTAACCCTTGTAAGACTTTTAATAGCTTTGTGTTTCATTGGTCTATTTATGCATGCATGTAGATTGTACAAGTAATTAAATTTATCAAGATGGATTAGAGGATCTTTAACAGCTTAATTTGATGTAGTCCTTATCAGAGAATGCAATTAAGATAAGTGTGGTTGAAATGAGAATGTAGAGATGGATGCGTTGTACTACAAGAAAAAAATAGAATAAAAAAAAAAATCATAAGTAAAGGGTAAAAGCAGTTGAGGACAAATTAAAGGAAGAAAGCTTTAAATGGTTTGGATACATATAGAAAGAAAGAGGGGTAAAGGTAAACCAAGTATCAAAGAAAGATTTATCTCTACATTTTACAGAAGTATGGTCCTAAACTAAGCAGAATGGAGAAAAAGATTCATAGCCAATCTCAACTAGTTTGGGATTAAGGCTTAATTGTTGTTTTGTTTTGGACCGGAGAAAATAATCAATTGTTGTTCCATCGAGACTGCATAAAATGGATCACTTGAATCTCAAGGGGGAAAAGAACCATCAAGGATTCGAAAATTGTATCCACACATCTTGTCCTTTTACATTTGCCCATGATTTTTTTGTTTGCTGATCTTTCCTTTCCATTATGTAAATAATTCTGCATACTTTTTTTGATTATTTAAGCTATTACTTTTTTGCACAAAATAATTTGTTTCAAGTGGAAATACAAATTATGTTGGCATAATACAAGTCAGAGTTTTAAATCCTACGGAATGGAATCGTCTTGGTTTTTTGTGAAACAAGATGCGCCACCATCCCAATTTGTACCGACACTTAGAATGGTGCATGTCCTAAGACATGCAAATTGAGATGCTGGAATGATGGCGGGACAATCTTGTTCCAATGCTTACGACGGCAAGCTGTCCCGGCATCCTAAGGGCACAAGATATATATGATTCCTAGCGAGAAATTGAAACTGGGAAGTTGTTTGCCAATTGTAAGGCCTTCATCTTTGATTTTAAAAAGGAAAAGTTTCTTTCAGAAATCTAAGACATTTACCATAGAACACACCTTATTTTTAAATCCTATATATTCTCATACTCACACCTTATTTTTAAATCCTATATATTCTCATACTCACCATTGGTTAATCGTAGTTAACTTGCAATATAAATATTAGCTAGGAAACTACAATGTTCAACATGCAGAAATTCGGTGAAACAAGCCTTTGCTGTTGCAATGCTTTTTTATTTTTTAAGCATAAACTCCTAACGCTCTTGAGTATTGGATGTGAAAGATCCCAAGTGCAATTGTTGTAATGCAATTATGCATTTTCAGTATTTTATGAACTCTAACCTTATTAATTTAATTACTCATCTTTCACCAGAACAAGAAGCAGACGAGAGTGATAGTGCCAACAAGGCAGGAGATGTGCAAAAGATGGAAGAAGGCTCCTCAGAGGTCAAAATTGAAACAGCTCCAAACACATGAGAGAGTCCTTCAGCCAAAATTCACTCGCATGGTTTTGAGGTGTTGCTGAACCAGGCGAGCTAATCATGATTTAGTGTTCATTAGTGTATTGACTGGTTGGTTATATATGCTGATAGCAAGCTGTAGTTGTTTTAGAGATGAAGCTTCCGTGAATAATCTGAAAGCGGACATGTCAATAATTTCTTGAACCACAGTTGTTGGATTTTAGATTTTTTCTTTTTTCTTTTTCCCTCCTGCTTCCTCTAAGCTCGTGCCATTTTTTCTTTTGCTGAAAAAAGTCATCTGTTATTGGATATTGATGTCATGGTGGAATTTCAGTCTCGATGCATGGTCTTTTTGGTGATGTTAGAGGGAAAATGCTGTCACCATCTCAGAGGATCCTTGTTGCTCGATTGCTTTAATCAACCAGCTGTCTTGACAAGAGACAAGTCTGATGAGTTCCGGCAGAGAAAGAAGCAGGTTTCCAATGAAGTAAGAATATAAAGATCCTGGCTTTTCAATGTTACATCAATCTGGCTCGTTTGTTGCAGTTGCGATATCTGTTGGCTTTCCTGGAAAGCAAGTGAATTTTGATAAATTTTCACCCTTTGAGACTCGCCTTTTCCTGAACTTTAACAAGTTTGAAAGCTAGCATGACCAGGACTTTGTGTTTTCTAATGATTAGAAGAAGCCTATGGTTACAAGAAACGCCGCCGCTGTAATTTTCTACGGAGGATGTGATTCATTCAAATGTCTAGTGTGTTACTAGTCTCAAAAGTGAATAATTGAAGTCCAAACGTGCTCATGGGTCTTCAACCTATAAATATCTTGCCTTTTAACCTTTATACTATAATATAAAATAAATGATTCACACAATGGATAACTTAGGGCCCGGATGGATGCAGATAAAGGGAATAACAACGTTTGGTTACTCCTTCACAAATCTATGCGAGTTGTCCAAGATCAACCACAATTATAAATCAACATCTAGAGGTACACTAATATTAAACTAAAATTTATTTAAAAATTAAAATACTTCAACCCCATAGAAAAAGATGCCCAATAAAAATAACCTTCATCATATATTATATTATAATAATAACAATATAATATGATCAAATATAATAATATATTACTATTATATATTATTATATTATATTATCGTGATATTATAATATTATAATAAATAATATTATTGATTATAATAAAATAAATTGAAATACCTTTCATATAATATATTACAATAATAATATAATATAATAATATTCTTTTTATATTGTTTATAATATAATGGAAATTATTACTAGTTTATAATTAATTATTATGATAAATAATATTAAATTTAACTTAAATGTCATAATAAATGTATCATAGTAGTTTTGATATTGCATGGCTAGCAATTTTTAATTATCATGCCAAATAGGTTTAGAGTTGTCAAACGGCATATCGTGCCGACAAAGCCCACCAGAGTTGGGGGTAAGGCTCGACTTGGCCCACAAGTTTGACCTAGGGGGGAGGCTATGCCACATTCACGGGCTGGGCTAGCCCATGTGCCAAGTGTGCTAGCTCACCTTTTTTTTTTTTTTTGAAAATATTATTTAAAGGCTAGCCGCCAACGATTTTATAAAAATTAAATAAAATAAATTATATACACGCCTTTGTTCATGGGCAGGCAAGTGACTTGCCATCATGGTCACATCATTTTATTATGTTGCTTGGTCCTCTTTTTCGTTTAACCGTTCGAAAAAGAGCTTTCAATCTTCATCTTAGCTCTTATTTGACATAATTTGTACCTATCGAACACAGCAAGCCAACTTACCAAGCAATTTATTTATTTATATATTATTATTTAATTTTAAAATTAATTTTAAAAAAATTAAATAAAATAAATTAAATATACTTATCTTTTTTTGGAGCCCTGCTATTGGCAAAATCCATCATGATCATTCCTTTTATTTGCCCTTTAGGATCGTAATGGATTGCATCATCTTCTATCTTTGATCTTCTATTCTATTCGTTTGAAAGGGACTCTTCTCTTCATTTTTTTTTTTTTAATCTTATATTTTGTCATTTGTATCATACTAATTCTTGAGATAAACCGACATTTCCATCATTTCAATTTTCAACTAGCTTCTCCTACCGTCAAGTACTCGTCCTCATTCCAATACTACTATGGACATTAATGGGTTAATAAATCATAGAATATAACGAAAAGCATGAAATAATTATTCTCATACGCTGACTATTTGATTAAAATATCAAAATTATTTATTTCTTTTTAAATTAAAAAAATTATAAAAAAAATTATTTAAATAAAAAATTAATTCATAAGAAGATGAAGCTTCATGTTTTGATTTTTTTCTAATTAGAATAATTCATAATTGATTACTACTACCCACTACTACTATCTGTAACCGTATACCTTTATCAAATCATATATTATAAATATATTATTTGATAAATTACTAATTTTATGTTCAAAATATAATTTTATTAACTTCATACATAATATTTTTATAAATTTCTTCTAATATAACATATAAACTATTTAATTTAATTTTAAAATCCATAACTAAAGTTAAAACAGTAAAAATTAAAACTTTTTTTTAATAATTATTAAATTTTATTTCATTGATATAATTATATCTTCAAAACTTTCATTATGTCTCGCCAGCCCGGCCGACCATTGACACCGCTTTAACCAAGTGAAATCAGATCATCCAGAAATAACTAACGAACTCATTTGAACGGCCAAACGCCCACAATAAGTGGCATATCCATCAGAATTGTGTGCTCTATAAACCAAGCAGGTTTTGCTCCACAAACCAAGCAGACCCGGCCATGTTCTATATGCACTTCAACGGCTTCGGGAATGGCAAAGTTTGAAGCAACTGACGTAAAAAGCTTTAAATAAAAAATAAAAAAAAAAAGTCACACGTGCACCAAAACAGGATTGTTATCTAAAATTTGTTTCTTAAAATATATTTTAATCATTTGTAATCTATAAAGACGAAACCCATTTTTTCCTAAACCACGGCAGGCCGCAGACGCTGGCCACAAGCTAGATGAAACAGAACCAATCAAAGAACCTAGAGAAAACGTTAAGAGTCTCCAGGTTCTATCACATCCAGTGTGGCGCAGCAGCATATAGCCAGGTAAGAACCGTGAAACCTCCGGTGATTGATACATTAATCATAATGACCGATGAGCTAACAATACGTAGATTAAACAAAGCGAATTGCCAATGCATTTGTCTAAGCAGCACTCATCGCTTCGGCACAAAATCACCTGCCACCAGGCTAGGAACAACCACATCCATTCAGAAAACGAGTCACGTGCGAGAGTTCAGCATCACGATCCTCTTTTGACAGCTGCCCAATTTGCACCAATTCAATCCAATCCAATCCAACCCAACCCAATCCAAACAAATTATTATTATTATTATTATTATTATTATTATTATTATTATTATTTTATGTCAAAGCCTAGGAATCTAGGAACATCTCTAAAGGCGAGACTTGGCTTCCGGGCATTCCCAGAGTATTGCGCTAAAAAACATGTCATTTTAAACAATTTACAGTATACATGCACTTCTATCAACCTCTCCTTTGGTTGGGAAACATGTAGCATAAAAGTTTTCTTGGCACCACCTGCAAATAGAACAATTCCTCCACGCAATAGAACACAGAATGTGAAGAAACCATTTTCTCATCCACGAAACAAAATATTCATTTGCATTTGGCAACAAAAATGGAAACGCAAGAACCACGAGATTAACATACACCAGCAAAACCAAGTACCTGCAATGCAATCCAGGGCCATGGAGATGTACTCTAGTGTAGCAAAAGAATACAATCACTGTCCTCTGCTTTAAGAAACCAAATTGACAAGCTGTGCTAAGATATTCCTGCGCCATACAAATTTGCAGCCACTGCATGCACAGCTTGTTATGTCAAGTGGCAGGAGATCAGCTCTAGCACCCAATAGCAGCATCACAGTAGATAAATGAGGGACAAGGCTAGATAAAAAGGTAACCCATAAAAACTGAAACCTTTATTTAAAGGGTACATTTGCATTATTGAGTTTGAAATACGGTCCACTACAAGAACTACTCTTATGCCCATTGGCAGGAAAATGCAAAAAACACAAATTGAAAAAAAAAAATGCACAAGAATATTTTGAAACATGAAACAAGGGTCATGCAAATTCATGATTCAAAAATATGTTGTGGCAAATCTCCACAAACTGGTAACCATATAGAGGACTGTAAAAAGAATTCAAGCAAAGTGTTAATGAAAATTTGAACATCAAATGAAAATCAGGAACTGAAATATCATTAGATAACATGCAGTTCATTATATTGAATGGACATGTTCTCAGATAGGATCCAAAATTCAGTGACAATAAAAGTAATCTCGAAGAAATTGATGTTAAATGAAATAAAGGAAGTTCTTACCATAAGTTCTTGCCGTTTATACTAGCATGTCCTTCCATCTAGATGCACTATATTATGCAAATAAGCATGGGATATAGATCTGATACAACTATTGTTGTTAAAAGCGCTAAATGCACTTAAGCGCAAAGGTACCTTGAAGTCTAGGTGTAGGACGTAAAGTGCAAGCATGTGCTTGAGCGAAATGAGGCATATATATATATATATATTTTAAATAATAGAATAATTTATATAAGCAAAATTCATAACACATAATAAAAAAAGTTAAAAAATATATAATAATAATATATTTAATCTATTAGCTTAATAGAAAGCCTTCTCTTTTTATATTGAAATCTATAATCCCTTAATGCATTTCCTTTTCTTTTTCAAGTAATAATACAATTTTTAGTGTTCTATCTTTTTGTCTTCCAATTTTTAGATTTTTAATAAGATAAGAAAAATAATTATGTATGGAATGATGCATCATAAAGTCTACACTGTCTAATAAATATAATAAATTTAAAAATTTTTTATAAATATAACTTATGAATAAAGGCATGCTTTTTTTGTTTTTGTGTCTCAAATTAGATCAAAAGTATAGTTTTTTTGCACCACATGTGCACCTAAACGAAGGCGCCCCACCTAAGGTATAAGAAGTGCCTCACGCTTAGTACCTTATGCCTCATACCTTATTGTATAAAAAACACCAAAGCCTTGGTGCCTTATGCCTTAGACGTGGATATGACATGGATACAGCAATATAACAAACCCTGAAAAGTAAGATACAGTTCAGCCATGACTTGCCAATGTTTACATACACATGAACGTATGTAAAAAAGCATTCATAAAGCAAATCAGGTTATCATAACATAGTCCATATTTTAAACAATAGGATCAAGTAGCAACTTTTACAAGTTCATCATTTGGTCATATTTGAATCTATAGACCTCAATCCATGCTTCATATTTTTAATATTAATGCCATTAATGTTATAGACTACAAATCAATCTTTCACCATTAAAAGGTTACCATTAAAAAGGAAAGGAAATGAAAATAGAAATCAAGCAACAAGATAAAAATGGGAACATTTAAGACACTCATTAGGCAATTACCAAACTCAAATAACTAAGGTATTAGAAGATAATTATGATTAAATAAAGCTAATGTTCTTCAGTCAAATAGCAACAATGATTGTACTTTAGCAATTAATCAGGATGATGCGATGAGCTACTCAACTGCTATGAACATGAAAATTTTCCTTTTTTAGTGAATGCATAAATTTTCTTTTCAAAAAATGCACCAAGTATACTAGCTGGATCAGAGTAATTTCAAGTAATGCAAGGATCACACTAAACATCTTGTTCTATGTACCTCTGAATATATGACTGAGAGAGCTGGTTTCAGGACTGATCAATAGGAACTTCCTTTCATGCCCATTACAATTTCACTTAAAGAATCGAACAATTAGCAAAATTAGATTCATTTGACATCCAGCATTTTTATACACACACACAAAGTGAAGTTCAAGATGGAAAAGAGTATGAGAATGAGCAAGCATAAAATTCAGTTGCAAAAGAATTTCTCCTGATGTCTAACGCATTCCACAAGCACTCAATATTATGAATGACCGCTTCAAAAAAATGGCTAACATTTAAATTAAATATCAATCTGTTCTTGATTCTCTTAACTTGTAACTCTTATAAGTCATAGATCCAGCCAAATGAATATTATTATTGAACAATGCCAACAAAGAAAATCGCTTTCTAAGCAAATAATCTCACACTGAGTTCAGAGTAGGAGGCAAAGGGCTTGATTAGATGTCAACAAAAAACTGAACCAATCCTAAAGTTCTCAACTCTTGGACACAGAAATGAAACAATCAAAGCTGAAACCAGACACATGAAACTAATCAAGATTGGGTTGATTCAAAACAGGTTTTGGATTATCTAGAAATTAATAAATAATCTATGCCGCCATATCACACGACGAGAAAACCCAAAAGAATCTTGGACATCACATGTCTAATCAACCATATGAAAATAAGCATGAACCATGAATTTAAAAAAATATATATACTACTTAATATATATTCATCTGGTACCTGAACCCTTGACCTGGAAATGAACTGATCAAATCAGGTTTTCCAAAATGAGAAAAGGGAATGAACCAAACTTGAACCAAACTGAGCCAAGGGCAGTTCAGTTCAATTTTTTATGTTACCCTGAAAACATGTGCAACTCTAGTTGTAAGTCTTGAGTATGATAATTCTAGTCAGCAATATAGCAACACAAAACAAAAAGAAAAGTCAACAATCATGTCAGCTCACATTTGTCTACCATCACAGCCTTCTTTAAGGTAGCTGACATTTCATGTACTATGACCATTCACCAAAGTGAAGCACATGAGGCTTCTCCAGAGCAGCAAAGTAACGAGTTTAGAGTCTAAAGCTTAGACTATCCTAGGACCATGGGAGGTGGGAAGATATCCACCTAGAAGTGATTATGGACCATTAAGCCGAATGCTTACCAGCCTTCTTAGTAAAAACTCATACTTCCCAGAACCTGCAAAACTTGCATCATTTGCATTTTGCAATCCTATTACTAGTCCACACTGAAACCTTATGAAGCATCAGAAAAGGACAAAAGCAAGCTTACCAAACTCACATCTCAGTATATCCAGTAACATGATAGCTCACAAACAGCTTCAAGCAATGGTTTCCCCATGAATTAAGTTGATTCAAATCCCATACCTTCAATATGGTTGTTTAACATGGACTCATGGCATGAATGATTCTCCTCTGCAAAGCCTTCAAAAACAACCTGAACACACACAAAATAAGCCAACACACTTACTTCACTGATTTGCAGCACTAAAAATCTGAAGAGCGCTCTGTCCATTGCTAACAAAAGGAAATCTCAGAAGCCTTGACTGCTTTCTGGAGCAAAACAATTTCCCAGTTGTACAGAAGACGCTATTAATTCTGATCATGTGCTTCAATATATGCATGTATACAGACCATACATCCAAGAACAATAAACAAGATCGAAGATAACCTTATAAGGTTCAAACAAAACAAGGAGAGAATTCAAGCTAGAATATGAAAAACTTGCAATTGTAACCATCCAGAAGCATAGTGTGTCATAGCATTGTAACATCACCAATCCACTAAAAATTTCAAACTGAAAGTCTTCGGCACAGGGGTAACTAACTTTCCCCTAAAGTTTTGAGGATGAGTCCCATTTCTAAATAGGGCAAACCACTTGACACTACCATTCGAGAAGAAACAGCAGCAGTCGAAAGTACATCCAGTCTTAGAATTTTGAAATTAATACAGTTGCTTCCAAACATAAGGTTGGGCATGAAACATAGGCCCGTGGCAATGCAGATATAAGCTGGTATAATGCTAAAGGCATGGAGATCGAGAAATGGTAAATATTATCACATGTTTTATACTCCTAAATAAAGCTTCCAGGGTAGGAGATTAGTGTCTCAGAATCTGTTCATCTGGTCTTCTGGTTTAGGCTTGAGGCTTCATATGGGCAGACTCCAGGCTTCATAGACCTCAGCTGTTTTAAATTGGAGGGCAAGGCAACAAAGGTTAAGAAAACAGGGAAATTGAAAATCTAATAAGGTAGGCTGGTTTGGTAAAAGACAGCAAATTGGTCAGAAAAGAGCAAGTGACTTATAAGCATATCCAAAGTAATTCCATGTATTTTGATAGATAAAGATGTAAAGGGAGTAGTCTACCTGTTGGCCCTAATCACAGGGAACACTAATAACCATGATGTTTCCCATGGGAAACAGGGTTTGGACCAGATAACCTGGTAAAAGAAGCTACTAATTAGGGACATCATAAATAGGCAAAATTTTGATTAAATAAAATGAAAAAAAAATGATTGATTACTCAAAAACAGTAAATAATATTCATCAAAATTTTATGTAAATAATTGTAACAGCCAAATGTATAAGATAGATGTAATCATATTAGTGTAGATAAGATAAAAAGCAGTAGTTCCCTCATCCATTGATTTTCCTTGGAACTAAAGGCTATATCCAATTCCAAAAGTGTGAAAACTCTACAAGTCTAGACATCAATTGTTCCAATGCTGAATCCTCCTCAAGTATTCAGTATTCAAGTATTCATTAAATGTTTCCCATTTGTTTCAAGATATGGGGCCCGCACATCAGCAGCCCACCATCATTAATGCAAGGGTTGCTTGATATGGACATGGGCAAACAAACAAAGTGTACATAGTGATTCTCCTTTCACAGCTATGTAAACAAAGATACTTTAAGGCAACATAGCAAATGCAAACAGCAGGATAAGAGTACCTTACCCAGTGCTTCCAGAACGAGCAGAGTACCCACTGTAAGCACTGTAATTGTTACCACCACCCTGAACAGTGCACCAAAGAAATTTGTGAATTAAATTGCAACTGGTCAATGACCAGATCCGGAGTGATCAAAACATCTAGCGAGAGAGAGAGAGAGAGAGAGAGAGAGAGAGAGAGAGAGAGAGAGAGAGAGAGAGAGAGAGAGAGAGAGCAAGCATCAAAATCATTAACACTTGGTTTAGAAATTTATGTAAAAAAAGTACCTGGGAGCCACCATAAGTTCCATAGTTGTCAGAGGGCATCAAATCACCCTTAGCACCATATCCACCAGAGTAAGAATATCCACTGCCATGCACCTTGCTGTCCCTGCTCCCATATTTTGACCCATCAGAAGCATCACTTGGCAAGGGATGGAAGGGAACAGATGCTGGAAATGAAGACAGTGCACTCTCTTTTTCAAAGAAATTGGCTTTCAGCCGTGTTGTTATTTGTATAAGAGCATTTCTGGCCACATCAAGGTCGCCACTTATCTGGTAATTTATTAAAAAAATGTAGTTAGGCAGGCTCCAATATGACAGACCAGCACAATGTATTTCTCCTTGCATTCAGATGATTGTTCAATATGATGTTCACTGAATTAATGAACCATTACCTGAACCATCTCATCATCTTCAGCAGCAACTTTGGGAAGGTTTTCCTTTGAGAGTATGCGTATATTTGCCCTGGTGCTTCTCCTCATTTCAGATATGATGGTCCCGCCTTTACCAATGAGACAACCAATGCGTGATGTTGATACAAGTAGGCGGGTAGTGTATGAAGGTTCACCACTTTCTCTCTCGGTTTTCTCGCTACATCTAGGCTGTAAGCGTACTGCAGCATCTATGGTTGGAGAAATTGGATCTTCAAAGAACTGAAAGAAAAAAGGGGGGAAAAAGAATAAACAATGGAGCTTCCAGAAAACCTTTTTTGAAAAAAACACATCAATATCCAAGAAAAACAGATGGTATTCACCTCTTTTGCCGAAATAGATATTATGCAGTCATCTTCTGCGGAGGAACTATCTACTTTGATATATGCCCCAGATTCCTGCCTGATCTGTTTAATAATGGCACCACCCTTGCCAATCACACCTCCTATGTTAGCAGAAGGACACAATAGACGTAAGCTAAACTCCTTTGCAGAACTTTCATCCCTTGGAGGTGGGTAGAAAGATGGCCAATCTCCTGTGGCATCACCCTTGTAACCTCCATAAGGACCCACTAGTGGACCCATACCCACAATTGGAGCACTGGCGCTTGGAACCCCAAACTGACCACCCAATGGGTACATCTGGGGCATGTTGGAAGCAAGCAGGTGCTGTGAACGAGAAGGATTATCATGGAGACGAGACGAAACTTGAAGAAGTGCTTTTTTAACAACTGCAGCCTCCCCAGTAATCTGACACCCAAAAAAAAAGTCTGATCAGAGATATAGTTGACAATAAGCATAAAAGAATGGAAGAAAATAAAGCAGAAGTAGACTTGCACATGCAATCTACAACAATGCAACAGAGGGAAGAATGTATTTTTTTGGCTAATGATATGAAGGCAATGCCAGAGTTACCAGCAGTTGCTTCATGACTATATTAAATATCCTATATCATCCATTGGTTTCCAAAAAGCAAGCACACAATTAAACATTCCTTTGATCTTCAAACGATATACAACATGAAAAGGCAGAAAGAAAACATCAGAAGTAGAATCTTTTGTTTGGTAGAGTAAATCTAGTAATCATTAACAGATTCAACAAATCAAGAGTTTCATGATTAAAAGGAATATGCCCTCACTGTTACCGAAACATGCTCCCTTCTATAACAGCTAGTGAAGCAAACTTGTAATTATAAGGAATGCATGATCCGCAATATGAGTGCAGTAGAGAGCATTTACACAGTAGTGCACCTACTAACATGCCCGCCCAAATGATGCAAATGAAAGAAAGGCCATGTGAACCAGTACTGTGTCATGCAAGCATCACATGTCAACAGTGGGTATTCATTAGACATACATCATGGTTAAAATATCTTTACTAGTATCCAAATGAACTATCATACCTGCAGAAGCTCATCGCTACTGATAGCACAAGCAGGAAGATGTTCATTTTTCAAAATGCGGATTTGAGCACCAGTGTCGCTACGTATGCCTTGTATAATTTGTCCCCCTTTCCCAATAATACAGCCAATCTGGTCAGATGGCACAAGGAGACGGACAATAACTTGAGAGACACCTGCATCTGCATCTGCATCTTCATCACCAGGTGCCTCATCTGTGACAAGCCTCTCATGCACTCTAAAGAGAGCATCTTGTGCAGGGCAAACATTATCCCCAGTACCTTCAAAGGAATTTGTTTCTCTGCTTGTACTAAATATGGTTATAACTCGCTCATCACATCCAGGTACACTCTCACCAATCCTGATCTTAGCTTGTGTATCAGACCTCAATTGCTTCACAATCTCACCACCCCTCCCAATGATGCTTCCTATCTTTCTTCCAGGACACAAGTAGCGATAAACAGTATCTTCAGGCCCAGGGGCATAGGGATCTCTTTCTTCACCAAAATTTCTCCTCTTGCTTCCTCCATCATCAGCATATTCTGACTGAGATTGGGATCGTTTACCATAGTTGTTTCTCTGTCCAGCCATTAGATACCTTGATTTTTCCACTTCTGCAGCAAACATTCACCATGTTAGATCAAATAGATTTACCTTCCTTATTAAAGGGATAAGCTCATTTAACATCATTCCAGGCAGCCAAAGTGGAGGGACAATGTGAAATAATTGGAGTCCAAAAAAACTAAAATAGGTTGTGAGATTTTAATGTTGTCAGATCAAATGCAACATTTCTACACAGGCTATTGCAGCATCTATATGGTTCATTAGCTGATCGTATAGGATTTTTTGTTGTAAGACATAGAGGTTATTCCCTATGACCAACCAATATACACATGCAAAACACACATAGGAAGAGTATCCAATTAAATAAATACCAAAAGGGAAAACCTTGCAAAAATTCAGAAATGGTGAGAGTTGGCTGGAAGGGAAAAAAATTACAATCATGAAATCAAAAAAAAGTCTGCAAAATCAAGATCTTAAAGATCTTACAAACCCACAGCACATATGATGACCAAGAAGAACCTAAAGAAATTGACTACATAAATAAACTCATGTATTAATTTCAAAGTTTCTCATAAATAAAAAATTAAACATTACATAATTTATCGAAATAATGATATAGTTATACAGTAACTTCAGTATGACAAATTAAGAAAAAATGAAACATCACAACAGCTTGTGACAGCCACCAGTATAGAAACTTGACATCATATTCAGGTGCCTGCCTACCAACCCATGCCATGTGGTGCATATCATGCCAGCACCAGAATTACCCATGGCATGATGCATTCCAAGCCTCCTTGCAAGCAGAAGGGAAGTGGGGAACCAGTAGTGCTCATGCATGAGAGTGCCAGACACCGAAATAGAGTGGCATACCATAGCTTGCTAGTGCAAGGCTGGCATATCACTGGCATGCAGCACTGGCAATCTTGGCTATGCTTAAGTTCAAGATACTTCATACTTTTTCTTCAAATTAGACATTTAGCAAGAAGAGCCTTCATGGAATTCCCTCACCAACAAACGTGATTACTAACTGCCAGCAACTCCTTCAACCGATGAGCAATAGCACAGATGTTATTACATTGGTAAGAAAATGAATATTCTTTACAAAACTCATGCAAAAGATGGCCTAACCAATGTTTAGGACTGAAAACTAACATGAACTTTTCCATAAGACAATTAAAACAGCAGAAAAACCAATACAGACAGAAAACATACTCTTTATGTCACATCAGATGCCGACGTAAAGAAGATAAATAGATAATAAATCTTTATTTGCTTAGAAAAGAGAAACTAACTTTAAGAATCTTCAGCAGCAGTCAGGGGGGAACAAAGGGGCAGCAAAACTAACAAGACAACCAACAAGATAGCCAATACATCTCCCTCTCTACACGTAATAGAAGGCAAAAGCCTATCCAAATCTTGAACAAGATCCTAGCAGCAGGATTGTAAAACTTTCATAGCGCTAGCAAGGGTTTTCATCATTGCAGCAAGGTACTCCCTTCCCTGACCCAAGTGAACCACCAAGAACCTTATCCAAACGTCCTGATTAAAACTCAAGAACGATGATAACTTATATTTCCATTGCTAGCCAATCAAAATTAACCACCAATTCTCGGTTCAATAACACGCTTTTCTGTAAAAATTAACTTTTGCCGCATATAAACCCTAGATCTAAAACAAAGCACCCAGACACTGCAAAGATCGGCCGCAAAGTCGCGGGTTCAACCACGCGAAACAGCAGAAGAGAACCAAAAAAATTGAAGAACATGATCTACTCAAGCAAACGGCCAGGAACCAAAAACCTAGCGGAATCCAACGAAACGCACCACGTAGCAAGAACGCGCGGACAGGGGATGTTGGATTTCGTGAGGAGAGGGAATATCGTACCTTTAGATCTTGCGTCTTTCTTCAGGTCGTTGCCTCCCCTTCCTTCCGCGAACCCTAGAACGGAGCGGGCGACGAGAAGGAATCAAACCCGCTTCTAAAAAGAAGGGGCCAGTCGGGGGAAATATCCAAAGCCAACCCAGGCTTCGATTCTAGGGTTTGTGTTGTGCTTGAGTGATGCTTTCCTTTAAAAAAAAAAAAACAAACAAACAAACAAAAACAAAAACAAGAAAAAAAACAAAGTAATGCTTGAGGGCCCACCAAAGAGCCCGTAGCAAAGTCGCGTGGCACAAGGATCGGACGGGCTTGCCGGCTTCGGGACTTGTTCGACCGCTGGCTCAACATTTTGGACCGGCAAAAATATTAATAAATTAAGATGATAATAAGCTCGACTAATCCTATTCAAAAAAATAATAATAATAACAATAAGCTTGTCTGAAATAGAAAATAAGTAACCGAATTTTTTTTTTTTTTTTTTGGGTAGAAGGGATTGAGGAATTAAACGAATACGAGGTAGCCTGCCCCCTCGATCACGGGCAAGGAGGATTTGAAAAATATAATACAAATAAATATAATATTAAAATATGAGTTACTTCTCAGCCATCAGATCATAATCTAGTTGCTGAGATAGATTCTGTACGGGACTCTGGGGTTCGACGAGGTCCGCCGGCCCTATCCCGCTCGCTAGTCTCACCCGATCAATTCCTCCGCTCTATTTTCCCTTCCGGTCTCTCGCTCTCCCTCCATCCCTCGCGCCCCGTCTTCACCTTTTTCCGGCCCGCCACCACTTCGACGCTCCACTGGATCGTCTGATCCAACGCTCTTTCTTCACTTCTCCATCAACGGGCTTGATCCTGGCCTGCTTGTGCCGAGTTCTCGGTCGGAGTTGATCCCATGGAAACGGATACGTCCATGGAGATGGAAGTGGGGGACGGCTCTTCGTCGTCGTCGTCCTCCTCCTCCTCCTCCAAGCGTCTGGGCATCAGGAACACCATCCAAACCAATTTCGGTGACGATTACGTCTTCCAAATTGCTTCCAGGTATCTCCACCCATCACCGCCTTCGATGCAATCTGTCAGAAGATCTCTATCTGATTCAATCCGTTCTTCTAGTTTTTCCGTTCAGTCTTTTATTTGTTTCATTAATTTCGATCATATTAAATAGTGATCTGTTGATCAAGTTTCTTACTTGTGTCCTGCTTTACCATACTCTTAATAAACGAGTCGCATTTTGGTCATTAATTACTCTATTAGATGCTTTTTTTTTTTTTTTCTTTCTTTTGAATTTTGTTTACATAATCTCAATCCTACGCTGCTTTTCAACCGCTCGTGCAACATTAGATCGTTCATTGAAGTGATTCCTTCTTGTAGGATAAAGGCACCACCTTTACATGTTGAATCAGGTCCCTGTCTCATTCACTACCATTATTGGGCTGTGTCTGGAGTGTTGATATGGGGGATCAACTTTGTTCTTTGATGAAGCTTACAGTTTTGTTATTGCATTTTCGCTTGATATTGTTTTGCATGTTACATACCATTCTGTAAACTTATAATTTTGGGTCGTGATGTTTATTCGCTTTGTTGTAATCCATATTATGTTTTTTAAAATTGATGGAACATAGATATTTTTGATGGAATCTTCTATTTCTAAGCCAGGAGATCTCAACATTGGCAGTGTCCCTATCAACAAACTCAATCAAATTCTACTCTCCAGCAACTGGACAGTACTTTGGGGAGTGTAAAGGACACAGTGGAACTATCCATGAGATTTCCTTTTCTAGTCCAACCTCCGCACATGTTATATGTTCGTGTTCATCCGATGGCACTGTCAGAGCATGGGATACGAGGATCCTCAAGCAGGTTTGAAAATTGTTGTTTTCAGCAAGTGTTTAAGTTTGTTCATGCTTTCTGGACAATGTAACAACTTAAAGTTTGTTAACTTTGATATGTGTTGGTTTTTGCTTATACATCATGCATGAATTCCATGAGCGATAAACTTGAACACTTTGATTTTAACAGGCTGTTGCATTGTTCTAGTTTTCTGAAGCTTCCCTTGTCTGTCTGAATATCCAATACATGTTCAAATCCCTAGAAGAACAAACAAATAGAAATAGCTTAGATGCCAGTTGAGCAAGTGGGATGCATGGCTGCAAATGATGTCAGTTCCTTCTTTTTTTCTCATCCTTTTCCTTCTTTCCTTTCTTTTCTCACTATTTCCTACAATTTCTGCATCCCCCACTTTGTGGTGCTCTCCTCTTCTCTTTGTACTATCTATCCTTGAAAGCTTTCTTCTCACCTTGTTCAGAGTGAAGGAAAGAAGCTGGGTACCTCTTTCTTTTCCTTGTCCAATATTGGTGGACTTCATGATGCTGATAGGTCTCTCAAGTTGACCGAAATTAGTTAAGGAACAAAGTAAAAGAAAAAAAGAAAAGAAAATAACTATGTTGGAGTCGGTTGAGATCCAAAACAACTTGCAAAGCAACCTCCTAAAACAGAAAAGTAAAATCTCCAGGACTGAAATTGTTTTATTTGGCCCACAAGACACCAACTAGGACTGAGTTTGGGCTCATTCGATACCCTTGTCACCCCAAATGCATGATCTACAAGCTGGGCTGTGTGGTTCTGTAAATTAAAAATGGCAACATTATTCTGATGTTCAAGGAGACATTAAAAGCTGAAAGCTATTGTTTAATTGAGCATGATATCCAAGGTCTTTCTGCATCACTATATTCTGAAAAATATACATTATTTCAGCATGGTCAGAATCTCAGTGAAAATGTCAATTATCACAAAGGGGTTTTCATTGCTCTCCTACTTTTTTGATTTCACCTGACGTTTTTACAACTTATACCATTAACCATATGATTCATTTCCCTTTTAATAGTGATGTCGCACCTCAAGGAGTAGTCAACAAATCCTTATTTTCCTCAAACATCAGCAACTCCAAAACCACACTTTTACATCTATAGCGGTGCTTTTCCCATGACTTCATGCCATACGCATACCATAGTTCAAATCTTTCAGTTTTTAAGTTTTATATATATATATATATATATATATATATATAGAGAGAGAGAGAGAGAGAGAGAGAGAGAGAGAGAGACTTGGTTATGTTCGAATGTAGCCAGGTAAAGGATCCCGTCACCTTTCTCATTCTTGGATCCATATGTATTCTAAAGCCATCCCATCTTTTTCACTTTTTTCATCTTTGAGATTCGTGAACTGTAAAGATTCAAGAGTGGGAGAGGTGATCGGATATAAACTCAGCTACATTCAAATGTAGTCAAGTGTACCCCCCTCTCTCTCTATATATACACACACATACATACTCGGTCATTTTTCCCATTTTTAGATCCACACGAATCTCGAAGTCATCCCATTTTTTTTACCTTTTTTATCTTTAAGATTCATGAATTGTCTGTATCCAAAGGTGGGGGAGATGATTGGATTTAAACTTGGCTACATTCGAATGTAGCCAAATCTACCTCTCTCTCTCTCTCTCTCTCTATCTCTCTTTATATATATATATATATATATATATATATATTGCATGATGCAACTTATATTCAAGTTGTTTTGGTTAAGAAATTATCTTTTTCTTCCATTGTCTATTTCTTTAATCGAGTATTTATGCCCTAGGTTTCTACATTAAGGAATGGTTTCTCCCAAGAAGTATTTAGCTTTTGTTTTGGTGGATCAAGTGGTAATCTACTTGCTGGTGGATCCAATGCTCAGGTAAGTCTTACTTTTCATTATTCTTTTTATTAGGAATCTAATATATTATTTTTTAGGAATAATGCTGCTATCTGCTAAGCTGTATATTTTGATTTTTCAAGTCTATGTATAGCATCATATGCTTACACTTCTGAAGTTATTATATAAAAATTTGCTACACTTCATATACTTGACGATTGGTACAATTTCTCTACAATTATTTTCTTTGATCTTTAATGACTAGGACTAAGGTTAAAAATTCTATGCACTGTGATAACTTTGTTGTGATTGGCATTATTGTCAATTATATTGTATTATGTGCATGAAAATACTTTAGCAATGAAAAGAAAAATCAACAACTTTGATACATGATGCGTTGAACTTATAGCACAAAGAATCAATAATGAACCATCAATTTTGAAAATTTGTATCAGTATTGGGAATTTGATAGGTCGCTAACAGACATTGGCATATAGTATTAAAGTTTTTTAATTTTTCCTCTGAAGTTGATCGATTGAAGACTCAAAATTTTGAAAAATTTAAATGTTTTGATATGTTGATTTGATGAAAGTAAAAGGGCCTGCCATTGTGGGGTTTGGGAAGGGTTTGATGTATACAGCCTTATCCCCGCACATGGAGAGGCTGTTTCTATGTTTTGAACCTATGACCTCTGGGTCATGATGAAGCAATCTTACCATCGCACCAAGGCTCACCTTTGTTGATTTGATGAAGGTGCATTATACAAATGATTTATCTCACTAAAGAAATCAATGCGCACTTAAATCTTCGAAAAAATAAAAATACTTTTAAGTAATTTGTTAGCTGTTGATTTATGGTTCTGCATATTGTCCTTTGGTTTGCTACATATTAATTAATTTATTTTTTCTATACATGTGCAAATTTTTATCTCATGCTGTATATTAACTATGCAATGGATGAATTTCTGTTTGAATAAAATTGATTGATATGCCTAACTGTTGTCCTATGAAGGCTCATGTCCAAGAACAAATAAATATGCTGAATGATATTGTGGATAATGCATGAATTGCTTGTAGAATGCACACCATGAAAACTGCAGGATCTGCACTGTGCAGCCCATGTTAGCATGTTGAAGAAAGTAGTCTTATTGAGTCCAAATTCCTGAATAGCGTTGCTGAGGCTCCAATGTTTTTTTGTTCTCCTCAATAATTATAATTACTTCCAACTTAAATAAAATATCCTTTTAGTCCACCTTGAGGAGAGTAACTAGAAAAGAACAACTCACCAAATTAGGAGTGTATTTACAAAATTACATGTTGGGATATTGCAGCCCTTGATATCACTCATGTGATCACATGTACCAATATTGGTTATTTGAACCATGATTATTGCAGTGCTGTTATATTGTTTTATAATGGCCAGCCATTAAGCCTTGCAAAATGTAGTTTTACTTGTTCTTGCTCATACCCATGGGGGACTTATTACCATGGAATGCATTGTATGGTGTTAGTTTTGTGACATGATTATGACTTGGGAGAAAGATCTGGATGACTTACTTTTAAAGAACATGGATCATAACTTTTGAGTTATAGATGGGAGGATAAATACAAATTACAAATAATTTTAGGAAAACATGATCCTCATTTAAGAGATTTATATATATTAACTGCTGTGAGATGCATTTAAGGTTCCTTAGGGAGTTATATTTCAGCAGTAATTATTTGCTAAAGCTTGATATTTACCTTTCTCTGGCATCATTTTGTTGCTCTTTAAATGAAATATTGTTGTAAATTGCATATTTCACATTTAGAATACAGGCTTTTAGTAGTAACACCAAAAAAAAAGGCATTTTGAATTGAAATTCACATGGATTTCTCATTAGAGCTGAATCATGATTACTTTGCAAAGTGCCCAGTTTTTGCTAGTCTAATAGACCAATAAATATTCTTTTGAGGAAATCTGGGAGTGTGCCTCTTGAAGGTTTGTCATAATGAAGTTAAAATGTACAGAAAACATAGGGGCCCTGTCTTATATTAGAAACTCAGTGATGATCCAAAAATAAACTTCTTTCTCTATAAAGAAGGAAGAAAAGAAAAGTTGGATGATTAGTTTTGGAATAAATAATTCCTAACGAAGTGTAAGGATCCTATTAATCTAGTGATGCTTTATTTTATTTCATAAAAATGGTGGTTGCGGTAGCATTAATTAATTTTAACTCAGTTGTACTTGTTTGATTTTCTAAAATTTTGCAAACAACCTGCTTTTCTTATTGCCGTGCTAGTTGATCTTTCCTCTGGTTTATGGTGTAAGCTATGTATGAGCATAGAAACATTATGTCATCTATAAGGTTCTTCAAACGTGTTATGATGACTTCTGGTGATCATGGTACATATACTAATTCTGAATGCTTTGTTTGCTTGCAGATATTATTTTGGGATTGGAGAAATGGAAAGCAAGTGGCTTGCCTGGAAGAATCTCACATGGAAGATGTGACACAAGTATGTTTGATTGAAATTTTTATTACATTGTCAAAAGAATGAATTATTTTTGTTTCTGCAGTTGTTTTTGCTTAGAATTAAAGTAAAAATGTGTTTCTTGATGATTGGTTCACTTTGGAAAATGTCAGAGCTTTAAAAATATTGCTATCTTGTGCAGAAATATAGGTATTTTCCTTTTTGCTTTGATCAGTATATCTTGTAACAGAGTGAAGAAGTGGGAAGCAATTGTTATCAATATTTAACTACTAAATTTTCTTGTCAAACAAGAGTCAACTCATTATTATTATTATTATTATTTCTGAAGTAATTGGTTTCAGAGAGAAACTGAAGTTGCATGACTAAGGAGCCTTATATCTTTTGCCTACCTTAGATTCTCGTTTAAGGGGCTGCATGCAAGTCCTTAAAAGTTTTTCTATGATGGATTGAATGATAATAATATGTGGGACCAGGAATGCATCATTGCAGAATATCTGCTCAAGTGGTGTAGGGGATCTCGTTTATATTATAATTTGAAGATATCATACTTGTAAGACATAAAGAAATAGATTTGACATGATAAAAATAAGAGTTCTTTGAAGACAATTGTAGGCATCCAATTCAATACTTGAATAAGAATGAGATGTGTGAGTTATTGGATTGACATGCCATGATCAACTGACATCTTCATCTTTAGGTCAAACGATCTCATATAAAGCCCATGTAAAGCGTGAAGGGTTCCACATTGGCAAGAGTTATGGCTATGTTTTAATCATGCTATGATCAAAGTAGAGATCGGTATGTCTTCCAAAAAGTCAAGAGTGATCAGCCTTCTCTCAAGATGAAAGCCTCTTGGCAAAATAGTAGAAAGGATGAAAAGAATTACTTGCAGGAGAGATCAAAGATGCTGAAAGGACAAGGACTATAATGGTGCAGATTGGAAGTGCATAGATATCTTCAAAATGTTGACAAGTTGTGGTAAAAAGAAGATGAACTAATATTCAATAGGGGCCCTAAGGGGAATATTAAAAAAAGGCCCAAGCAAAAGTTGTGAAAAAGTTAAATCTGAACGTGGAAAAGGAATGCTCCATATCGGGGGTTTGAATCCCAATACCAAGGCCTGTCCTAGTTTGGGGTCGTGCCAATGTGGTACCAGGATGGATCGAAACGACAATTAAAAATAAGAACAAAGAGGAAAATATGGTGTGCTAGGATGCGAGGCCTTCTGAACTGTTGGGTTGCAGCCACTGTGGTCAGGATGGACCTAGATAACTTGGTTTGCAGAGACTTGGGGTCCCGAATGCATCCCAGCCAGGAAGATCATGAGTTTATGCTTGGATTGTGGAAGACAGCACTACAGTCAGCCCTTGCATCATTTGATATTGGGGCATGAAATAAAGAAGATACAAGTTTATGTCGAACAAGTAGGATAATTACAATAATGGATTTAAATCTTTTGATTGGGCTCAATCTAATGCACATCCCTTTTCCAACCCCAAAAAAAAAAAAAACTTTGATCCTATTCTACATGGAGAATCAGACAAAAACAATAAACTTGACTTATTTTCTGGAATAGAAGCAACTAATGTGTTTGAGTTTTTGAAGCTTTGGGATTGCTACACTTTATTTTTTTCGAGTCTCAAGCTCATGTTAGGTGTTGTTGGGCAACACTTTCATTTTTTTTCTATTTTCAGAAATAGATAAATAGAAATTCTGTTTCTATTTTTTATTTTTTTTAAATATAAATATGTTTCAGGACAATCAATTATTTTTTTTTTAAATTCTGTTTCTTTTGTCAATACATTTGAGGATGTCCATGTGTATTCACATGTTCTTAGGAATTATATATATATATATATATATATATATATATATATATATATGAAGATCTCCTGAAGGTTGCATTTAAAAAGATAAAAAGGTCAGATATCTCTTTTGTGAGAATATATGCAATCTAGGGTAACCGACATTTATAACTTAAACCTGTTGAGGAATTTCTATTGAGAATTTGCCATATGAGACCTTTTGACTTCATTTTCTAAATGTAACCTTAACCCCTTTTTTTGACCTTTCTTGTTATAAATGGCCTTAATAATATTTTTATTGTTTTTTAGATGTAGTTGTATGATTTTTCTTGTTACAAGAAGTCACTAATGCCTTATTGCTTCAAATCCTCAGATATTATTTAAATATTTGTTCAATTTAATATTTTGTGACATTGAGACAGCATTAAGTGTGGATAACTGTCTTGTATGTTCCATACTGACAGATGTTATGACATAACTTCAAGAACTATACCATTACTCATTTCTTTATTCAAATGGTTAATGCAGCAAAGTTGGCATCTCAATATTATGTTCTAAATTATCCTTATGTTTTCTGATATCTATTAGGTACGATTTGTTCCAGATCAGCAAAATAAGCTCGTTTCTTCTTCTGTTGACGGATTAATATGTCTTTTTGACACTGATGGACAAATTGATGATGATGACCATTTGGAATCAGTAAGTAATTGCATTGATTTTAATGCCTTCTTGTAGTTTTATGCTATTGTTACAGATATAGTTAAGCCAGCACATTTTCTAAGGTGCAATGAATATCCTATTATTTGTAACCAACAAGAGATTTAGTTAATTTGATCTAGCTAAGATGACATCTGCTAGACCTACATGCAAAAGTCTGCTAGTGCCCCATCCCTGTAGCATAACTTTGAAGTCAAAGTTATGCCCACAACCCCCCCCCCCCCCACCCACCCAAAAAAAAAAAGGGTAATATGAACTTGCATCTGATAAGCATGAGGTCTATGATAAAGGGGGCAGGATTTGGTTCATGTTACTGTAGTTTTAGCTTTTTGCATATAATCAATCTGTTTTCTATAAATTTTTTAAAAAGGGACTCATTAAACAATAAAGCAATAGAGACTTCACATTGGAAACTTCAAAGAAGCCATTTGATTCTTATCATGCATAGTCCTAGCTACATGACTTGAACCATGATCCTAGTTCTCCAGAACCTTTTTACTTAAGATGTGCACTTCACAATCTTTTTGGTCATGTTCTGGAGTATGCACATTATATTTTCTCAATAGCATTTTAATCTGGCTTCTTGTTCATTCTCAATCTTGCAATTTTCTGATATTAGTGATCACAAGTATTCCACTATTCCTGAATATTTATGCATTGAAGGACGGAAGCATCTGCATACAGAACATATGCATAGTGAAGGATTTATATCTGAATATAACAGATGCTGCTCCTTATAACTGGACAGGTGATGAATGTGGAGACTTCTGTTGCAAAAGTAGGATTCTTTGGGCAGATGAATCAAAAGCTTTGGTGTTTGACACATATTGAAACATTAAGGTAACATTAAGATCCATTGTTGGATTCAAGACACCACTACTTCAAAAACATTGTCACAATGGAGCTCTTGCATTTTTAATTTTCCACTTTTCTTTTCTTTCTCTTTCTTTCCTTCCTTTTGATCTAGATTTGATAGGACCTTTGGGGTGCAATATGCTTCCTGTGTACAATGAGTTTCCGTGAGTTATGACTGACTGACTGAAGAGTAATTCTGCTTTATGCTAATTTGGTAGACCAGGGACAAAGTAAATTTGGAGAATAACCTGGTATATTGATTGAACATATAGATCTTGGTGAATACATTCTTTAAATTACTTTTTGTGAATGGCCATAATCTGCTAAACTAAGGGGACAATTTCTTTCTGATCTTGAGGTTTTTCCATGAGGGCAGATTTCCAATCTCACATGTTGATCAGTATCAGAATCCATTTCATTCAAGTGATGCTGTCACCATGCTATGCTAAAATGAGCATTTTCTTTTATGCCTTTTTTCTGTTTAAGTGAAACCCCTTAGTGTGAGCCTATGTCCATCACCATTAGCGAATCACGGGAAATTTGCCTGCATTCATTAGTCTGCACCTATTTCTCTTGTATCATGATGACTGCATCAAAGCATTTTCATTGAGTGCTCAGTCAGATGTTTCAGGGTTACCTCAATAATTGTTTCTGAATTTCCGCAAGGTGATATCATGCAGTCTGAGTGTAGGTAGACATGAACTTTATGATCAGTAAAAGCTTCTAGACTTGTCTGTGAAGCATACTGTGGGGCTAGAGCCATTAGCCACATAGGATACTATGCAAAAATGATGTAGTAGTGTTTGAATTTTGAAATGAATTTTATTTTATGTTTTTTTTTTTTGGTGCGGAAGGAAAGTAAACATCAATGAATATTTGAATTTTGGGGAATCTTGTCATAATATTCATGTTTAAGTCATGGAATAACTAGCATATATGTTTGTAATTTCTTTTTATTTCCTTCAACTTTCCAGTATCCAAGCAGAATATGCTTGTTTTTGCATATAATGATATTTTAACAATAACATTGATTTAAAGAATTAAACTTTAAACATGGATAGCAAGGGCAACACAAGTGGAGATGATTTTCACTTCTTGAATTGTGCACCTGCTCCTGATTTTATTTTTAATACTATTTGCTAGGCTATTTTTAACCGAGACATCGAAAAGTTCTTGTTCTTCCATTCTCTTCTCCACTCAATAATCTTTGCTGGTGAATCAAGCATTTGAAGGTCTTGCAAATAACTATGCAATCATCTTTCGTACCTCAATATACATTAGCCTTGTTCTAATGGTTTTCTATTTTTTACAGTATTTGGGACTGGAAAGAGGGAAAAAGAGAAGTCAATTTGGAAGAAGCTCGTTCATCTGCTTCTGACAGATGGAATCTAGACCATGTATGGTTATCTGCTCTTATAATAGGATTCTTGCGATCCATTTTGTTCCATAGTTACATATGCCTATTCACTGTAAGGAATTATTATGTTATTGCTGATTCTTCAGATTGGTTGCCTAGTTATTTCCTATCCATCTAGATCTTGTCTTGTGGCATTAACATTATTTCCTGAGTGTCTCGGTGATGATTTTAAAGCTCTTTAGTGAAGTAGTTTATCTTTTTCATTTTTGTGCTGACTTTTACTTTATCTTTTTCATTTTTGCACTGACTTTCATTTCTAACCATGATAGCTAAAATTGCATCTGCAGTATTTGCTGCATGATAGCTAAAAACTTTGAAATGATATAATTGCCGAAATCGAAACTGTACCTGGGGGACCAAAACTGAAACTGAGTTTTTAAACTTTGGTGCCGTGAGTTGATATTTAGCTGTGATGATATCATAGTTTGTTGATCAAAAGTGTTCAGGACTGTCGTAAGGTGTCCAGGTCTCCGAATGTTTGTGCATGTGAAAAACTAAAATTTTGAAGTGTCTGGGAAACCCTGCACCCAATACCTGTTATTTGAGTGGGCTTCCAGAAACTCCTAAAATCCCTTACTAAGGTATTTTATTGCCTGTTTGAAATGTTCAAATGAGATTAAACCTATCTATGAGGGCCCAATAAAGGCATTAAACCTGTGTGTCTGGCCTTTTTTTTGACCAGTTATGGCTATTCACAAGGTCCTGTTCAGGTGGTTCCATGCTGCCCTTTGCTGTTACCAAGTTCTCTATGTTTGTGTCATGATTTACTTCATTCTTCCATTTTGTATCCAAGAACCATATGACTTGTGAATTTTGATTTGCAGAGGACACAATGTTATAGTTTGGTTCTTTGGCATATAATCTGTTGCAAAGGTGATCAGAGCTCTGCATCAAACATTGTCTTCGTCTTCTTTAACAGAGATTCCAAGTCCAGGGGATCCCAAATGCTTCACTAGATTTTGGCCATAAAACAAACAGGATGCTCTTCCTATTTCGCTTCCTATTTCATCTAGGGAATTGAGAAAGTTTCCCTGGCTTGTTCTGCCACAAGGTTTTACTTACCATTTCATATACTAAATGAAGCCCTCCACCCCACATGATCTTTTTCATTTTTAACCTCTGCTTCTCCAGGCTGTTACCCTCTTGCTTATCTGTAGGTGGATTAAATGATTTCTTTTGCATCATTAGCTATTTTTTTCCCAATTTAACTTGACAGAACAATGTGATGTTAGATTTGTAGGATTCAGGCTCAAGCTTATACCTCAAGTTGCAGTTTTCCTACCTGCAAGGAACATGGTTTTGTTGTCATCTAATATGCTGCATGATAGATTATTGAGAGTAGTTGAGCCATACCAAGGTAAATATCATGACCAAATTTGCATCCTCTCTCTTTATTCTTCTGTTTTGTTGCCTGCAGGTTGACTATTTTGTTGATTGCCACTACTCCAAAGCTGATGACCGATTATGGGCAATCGGTGGCACGGGCTCAGGGACGCTTGGTTACTTTCCGGTTCGTCATGATCCTCTAGGAGTGATTGGGTCCCCAGAAGCTATTCTTGAAGGTGGCCATGCAGGGGTGGTAAGAACTGTATTACCAGCTTCAAGCAGTCATGGTGGCCTCGCCCAGATGAAAGGTATTTTTGGATGGACCGGGGGTGAAGATGGTCGCTTATGTTGCTGGTTGTCAGATGATTCCATAGAAGCAAACCGGTCATGGATCTCAAATGCCCTGGTTATGAAATCGCTGAAGGCACGTAGTAGAACCCGGCGCCATCCGTATTGAAGGAGCTCCATGGGAAATGGCTTCTGGTTTAAAATCTGCTGTAAAACAAGGTTTTCCATTTGTTGAACAAAAAACATTCGAGCTTCCTTGGTTTGAATGTGCTCAGGTGATGGTAAGCCAGAGCCTTGCATTGAGGCATTATCAGATGTATATTATTGGCATGGCCGTTGATGTATTGGTTCTGGTTCTATAGCATTAGCATGTAGTTTTATGGCCATCCATTAGGCTCGGTGCATCTGATTTCTTTGTGCAAGTTAAATCAATGTTTTTGTAGCTATTTG
This sequence comes from Metroxylon sagu, assembly GCA_017589505.3. Taxonomy (NCBI): domain Eukaryota; kingdom Viridiplantae; phylum Streptophyta; class Magnoliopsida; order Arecales; family Arecaceae; genus Metroxylon; species Metroxylon sagu. The sequence goes on along the minus strand of JACVBY030000640.1, from coordinate 525,740 downwards.
AATTTTGATTTTTTCTGGTGATTCAACCTAGGAATTTTCACAATCAATGTTTTTGTAGCTATTGGATTTAGAAAATATTCTAAAATTTGGAATCTAGGGCTTTTTGTATGTCAGGATTAGCATCGTAAAAACCACATCAAAGCAGATTTAGCATCCCAGAGTGATCTGGTGATCTGAGGTCATCAGATTTGTACAAGTGATTAAGGATTTCCGTTCTAAGATTTACACATTTGATAAACTAAGGGAATTTTGATGAAATATTAAAATTATTTCTAATTAGCTAATAAATTTTATTTTAAAAAACTACGATACCTAATATATTTTATAAGTATAATGATAATTTATTATTATTTCATATTATTTATTATTATTATATTTTAATTAAATTATAATATTATTTTTAATAATATAATATTATGAGATAATATTATAATATAATTTTATTATATTAAATTATACTAGCATTTTTACCTGATTGGGAAGGTATTTTAATCTCTAAATCTCAAGTTAAAATTATTACTCAGGGTGATCTTAAAAATCAACTTTATAAACAGGTACGAGATCATTGGCTTGAATAGTGGTTTTAGAAATAATGCTACCTAAGATTTTGGGATCAGTGATACATTGGATAATTGAGATGCGGCCAAATACATTGCTCTTATAATCTTCATGCGATGATGTGATCTTATAACCTTTATATGGATCATCGGTGATCGTAGTTGGATCATCCTAAGTGATAGTGATCTTACAACCTTCATCTGAATCATTGGTGATCATAGTTGGATTATCCTATGCCAAATGTTTTCTAAGGGGTATTTGGTAACTCAAATGTGATCATCGTACTGATCTTAGTTCATTGATGATCTTTATCATAGTAAACTTATCCTTGCTAGAATATTTGGTTTGTTACGTCTCAGTGATAAAAATCTTTAGGTATCCTTGATTAAACTATTTGGTATATTATATAAATCCAAAATTATCTATTATGTTATATCAAAATTATCTCTAATATTTTTTGTAGCTATCATGGTATTTATTGTTAGTTCATACTATTTATTATTATAATATTTATATTAAATTATAATAACATTTTTAATAATATTATAATATTATATGATATTATGTTATATAATAAAATTATTATATTATATTATATTATATTATTTTATAATATTAAATAATATTATATTAATATAAAAATAATATTAAAAGTTTTTCTAATGGATGGGGGGTCATTTTGCTCTTCAAACGTTAGTCCATGATCAAAGATAGGTATGAATCACGGAATTGATCAATGATTTTAGAGATAAGCTGGTCTAGAATTGCCGCCATGTAGAATCATTAAGGTATAATAGGGTGCGAATCATTAAGGTATAATAGGGTGCGATGATCCTATCATTTTCTTTGAGATCATCAGTGATTCTAAATAGATTATTGGACGTCAAACGCCCACTAAAAAGGACTGCTCACGCATGTTTTTCCGCTTTGTGCCTCAAGACTCAAGCTCAGCATGCAGGAGGCAAAGGACAGCAAGCAGGTCGGTTGGATGTGGCCAACGCGATTTTCTTTGGTTCTTGGATTTCGATCCAATTTCAATCCTTTTTATTTTTCAGTAGGTTTGGTTTGGGATGAGTCTTCTGGATTGGGTCTAAACTTTTGGTCGAGCTTTTAGTTGAGCCGGGCCGTCGCCATCTAAGTCTCAACTCTTGTGTCTCGTCTCTGCTTGTCTATGAGCTCAGCTTTGAAATATGTTCAGACTCAGCTCGTTTCCTAAGCCAAGATAACATGCCGAGAAACTTTGTTGGTTTGCATCTCTACCAAGGAGTGGATCTCAATTACTTCCATCGAATGCTAGTTTCTCTCTAATTTTTGGCAGCTCCCCAATATTTAATCATGCCGTGTAGCAGTGGAAAACACCAGATTCCATATATCAGCCTGCCTCCAGAGCTGAGAGTATAGATTCTCATCTCCCTTTTCATGCTCCATGGATTGCCTCCCGAAGAGTTTCCCTATCTTTAATGTTTCCTATGCATGGCTGTTTACCTTCGCGGGAACAAGAGATGACCTTGGCATCAAGCTAGCGATAACAGACGGCACCTTGCACGCTATCTACTTCAGATGTTGTCTTCCATCAATTGGCTTTCGTTGGGAGCCAAAAAGGTGCATTATTTTTAGTAGACTCCCCTGATGTTGGTCAACCTCAGGCTGAAGCAAATCGTGTTCTCTTCTTAGTCCCGGCTATCCAAGGCCAAGCCTAATCCTAGAGTCCCTGCACACTTGTCCTCCTTTGCCAGCAATCCTCGATTCCCAACTCCTTATTTAAAGGCCCACCTTTAACTTTCGAGCCATCACAAACTACCAAGCCATGCCTCGCATAAAGCGTGATTCGGATTCTTATGAGCAGCAATCAACATCCAGCGCCGCTAGAAGCCGCTTCGGCCGGCAGAAGCCTCTTCACGAGCTCTTGGGTGGAGGAAAAGGTGCGTACTGTAATCCTTTCCTCATAGATCATGGAAGCTATCCACATATCTTGTCTCTTAACGTTTGAAAACAAACACGTAGACTTATAATTCCTCGTGCATGGATTGATTTCTTTAGTTGCCGACGTCTTGCTATGGAGGAACAAGCATTTATCAGCGGCGATTTTGGCCGGGACCACCTTGATTTGGCTTCTTTTCGAAGTGGTCGAATACCCTTTCATTACACTCCTTTGCCACATCTCCATCATAGCCATGCTTGTGGCCTTTATCTGGTCTAATGGTGCACGTCTATTTGATCGGTAATATCCTCTTGGATCACAGCGCTCTCTCTCTCTCTCTCTCTCTCTCTCCATTATTAAACTAAGAAGAATTAATGTTAAATAAATGCTATATAGAACAACACAGAGATAATCACCCTCAGAAAAAGACCTGAATATATTTCTGGTTTGCTTTTGAGAGTTGTTAGTTTATCAGAGCTCTAGCTTGAATCCAGGAAGGAAACATGAGAACATCAAGTAGCAGACTCACTGAATCTTTCTTTCAGGTCTCCTCCCAAGATCCCTGAAGTAGTTCTGTCGGAAGCTGCCATCAATAGAGTTGCATTAGCCTTCCATGGCAAACTCAATCACTTCATTTCCATCCTCCAGGACATTTCTTGCGGAAAAGATCTCAAGACATTCCTGCTGGTAGAAGATTTTTTTTTCCCTCCCTGTTATATTTAACTCATTTTTTTTCTTGGCAATGAATCGATTCTGTTTCTTGTTTGTTTAGGCCATTGCTTCCCTTTTGATGTTATCAGTGGTAGGAAGTTATTGCAGCTCCAGCAGCCTCTTGTATCTCTGTAAGCTCTACGGAAATCAGACTCCAAATATTGATGTTCATCACATCTTTACATAAGATTGAAGGCCTTGTTTCTTTTGTAGGCTTTCTGTGCGTTCACACCCTGCCAGCTTTATATGAGACATACGAGGTCGAAGTCAATCATCTAGTTACCAGTGCAAGCGGTGACCTGAGGAAATTCTTTGAGGAACTGGACTCCAAGGTTCTCAAAAAGATTCCAAGAGGCCCAGTCAAGGAGAAGAAATTGAAATAAAGTCATTCAACCTTCTGTTGGGATTTGGGAAGACAAGACCTGGTTCATAGTGATGGAAAAACATAGAATGCCACTTCCGCCAAATATCTTATTTATGTCAACGGGACGGGACTGGCTTCAAATGTAATAATGTAATCTGAAGGGTTATAAAGGAGTGCAATAATATGCCAACCTACAACAGAAAACAATGTTGAGTGTTTAGGTTTACACTAGCAACCTCCCCACATGATACCCCCACACAAGGTTTGATACATGCTATCATCTAAACAAAAGGATTCAAATGAGGTAAATTAATGATAAATAAAAGGATTCAAGCGAGTGTGGTGGATGTAGAGTAAAAATATAGAGAGTAACTTCTAATCTCGAAAAAAAAGAGGAGAAAAAAATAACATCACCATATTGATTATACCTGGCGTAGCCGCAGCGAGCCAGGGGTTCCCTGTCAACGATGATCTTCTTTTCTGTTTGCCATCAAGCAAATAAAAAGCATATTACGCTGTAAACTAGACTTCAGCCCCTGCCATGCACCGTGAGGGCAGGAAGAGAAAAAGATGACCTGCTGCCTCGCAAATGCGTGATACTCAAGAGTCAGAATTTAATGGTGGAACGCGACCAGGTTTGGTGATGAACGGAAGCAGGTTTCAGGAACAACTCCAAAGCCAAGAAAACATCATACAGCTTTTTATGCTGGATCATCAACATAGATCAACATATAACAATCTCCTAGTGAGAGTGAGGTGGAGTAAATAAAAAGGAAATATCAGAGTGGCTGCAAACTTAGTCATTCACAGTGGAACATCCAACAGGAGGAAATGATGGCTAACCTTAAGGCACGCAGCTAAAAGTAACTCCAACTGAAAATATTATCATTAATTGTGATTATTGGGAGTTATTGGACATTCCGAATGAGGTTCGTAAACCAAATGATATTATACAGCATTTTCTGCAAAGCTTTGCCAAACTAGAAAACAGCAACCAAAAGGACAGAATGTAGCAACTTACTGGTTAGCAATGCAAAATACTACGAACTGTTAAGTTCTAAGAACTAATGTCTGAATACTGGACAAAATCCAATGTAACATGATTCATTGCTCAATGTAAATCATTTTTGCTCCCCCTTACTTTTATTAAGGATCAATACCCCAATTAGAACTTCCTCATTAACCATTAACAAGTATGATGAACCAAGAACATGAAGCAGTGTTTCATCTAGATATATTATTGCATCTTGTGTGTACAGAATGCAAGCATGCAATAAATACATCACATTTCCCTACTTTTTCTTATCTCAGTGGATGATAAATCGACATGGAACCTCTCTGCTGGTATGGAGGTAAATATGTCCTTCAATTCTTCAGGAATATCAAAATCTTCAAGAACCTACAAAATGGCAACAATCATGGTTAACTCTTTCCTAGAAATACTGTGAAGAAACACCTAATTCTCCCTATATAAAACCATACCTTGAAAACCCCATCAACCTTTCGACCACCCACAAGAAATTTGCAACCAGTTCTTTTGCACTCAAGAAGTATTTCCAGCATTTTACCATAATCACCACCATAATATTTAGGCTGAAAGGAATATTGGAATCTTAATTAGTATGCATTATACAAATCAGTCAGGTTCCATCCAACTTCTTTATGACACAAGCAAAGGCAAGCTTATAGCTAAGATTATAAAGATTTGATAAAACACAAACCAATTTCAAATAAAAAATCTATATCATAAAGGAGGAATAAAATAACAGGTCTAGCAGTTCAAGAAGTTCCTCTAAATAATAAAATCTGAAAAGTTGATGCATCTATAATGCATCTAATTCTTTCATGTCCATAATGAAAGTGATCGAGCTTGCCTATTCTTTTCTCAGAGAAAAAGAAAATAACTGATGCAACATGTTGAGTGTTCAAAGTATGAAGAACTTAAATGGGTTCAAGATGCAAAATATGGAGATAAACACTTCCTGATTCAAGTATGACATACAAGAGCAGAAATTTCTCCAAATTAAAATTTTCATCAAATGACAACTATTATGTTCACAAAAAGTGAACCTTCCTGCTGCTGGTTTTATTTCACATCACAAAAATGAGCATCATGTTAGAAAGAAGAATGGCATCCATCATCATGCTAAATATCTTACTATATGTATATTTAAAATAATGCCAGTTTCCCTATCAGTCATGATTGCGATGATGATGTACAGCAAGCAATGAGTCCCCGAAATAACATGATATTTGGTCTGCATGATTTTAGGCACTGTAGATCAACTTCTAACCTGTGGAATGTCATTTCGAAATCTCCATTGTTAAATTTGGCCTATTTAGATTTGCCTTCAAACTCAGTTGAATATTGCCAAGTCTCTCTCTCTCTCTCTCTCTCTCTCTCTCTCTCTCTCTCTCTCTGTGCGCGTGCGCGCATGTGCGGGGGGTGGAAACATCAGACATACCCGCATTTGGCACAAGCAAATGCATGTGATACTTTGATTTGGATTTCAGGGGTCATAATCAGACACACAAAGTTCTGCAACTTCCCTTTATACACCCCTTTTCTAATAAAAACAAAAGAAAACACCCATCGTGACTCTCCATAGACAATTCATGAGAGAACTAAAACACCCATAGTGGCTCTCCATAGACAATTCATGAGAGAAGTGAAAAACTAGAGCAAACTAAAAGTGGGGCTATTGCTAATCCATTCCCACTACCACAAAAATGAAGGTAATACTGGCAAATTGAACAAGTTCATAACTAATTGACAACTGAGTCAACATTATGTATCGTGACAAGCCATAATATTAATAGATGTTGGATCATAATGTCTGTAGCATTATAGGACAGTAAACCGTCCCCTTGCATAGATTTAAGAAGTTTGGTGAGTTCATCAGGAGCAGAGCACCATACTAAACAGAATTTCTTAAAAAACGAAAATCTACAGAAAATGAAAATAAGAACTACAGAAAGAACACATTGAAAAATATTTATGTACCATAACTAAGAAGGTAGTAGAAATAATCAACCCTCTTGAAATTGGCTTTTGCAAGTGAATAAGCTAATTATATGCCTAAGGAGCACACTTTTTTTTAGCTAGTGACCTCTTACATTAATAAGCCTTGCAGCCGTGTCTGCACCAATTACAAAGGCGCTTCCAGGGAAAAGTTCTGCTTTTTTATAAAAATAAGGCTGATTTGAGATAATCACAGTCTTCCCTGCATCAAATAATAATAATAATAATAAATATGACATGAAGTACTGAAATTACCAATAAAATAAAAGACATCACTCAAAATATTATTAGATCAAGCTTCAAGAATGGAAGTAGGATACATGGAGAAAGATTTGATTCTCTATAAAATATGCTGACCAACTATCGCAAGTCAATAATCCAAAGAATTTCGTAAGAACCACACCCATCCACATCAAGACTTGAGAGAAATTCATATGCTTATGAGTGGATGCAATCACAAGGGAGTATAAACATGTCCACAGCAGATGCAGTAAGATCTTATAGGCCTGCCAGAGGCAATAACTATCCTCAGAAAACCTATAGCATATTAAAGAAATTTCAATATCCAGAACACTTTTTTCTACGAAACTCGTACTTGTGTACCCTTCAGTCTGGTCAAAATAAAATTTAAACTTATTTTATGGTACAGCCCCCTTTTTCAACAATCGGCCAGCTCCAACCATCAATTCTGCACATCCCTTATCTTAGCTTGGTACTTGTATATCTTCCTGATGTGGTATTTTACCTAGCATTTTGCTACTTATAAGAGCATAACTGTCCTTGATATGTGTCTGGAGATATGGCAAGCACCTTCCACAAATCTAGCAAGCATCCATATAATTCTTGGCACAACACTCTAAACCTGCAAACATTTGTTTACCAACATACCCAATTTATGTGTTTCAATCCTTCTTACCAACAAATAAAACCTGTCTTTAAATTCAATAATTGTCAACTGTGTTCTTTCCATGTTGAGATTAGAACCTAAAAAACAGTAATTACTCGGTGTAAAAAAAAATGTTTCTTGATGATTGCTTACACCTATCCCTTGTGTCCAGGGATCCTTTATTGATACAGGGATCCTCTGTTGATACAGCATCAAAATAATTGCTGGGATCACCATATTTGCATCCCATTAATTTCATCAATGTATTGAACTTGATGCCTGTAGGTAAGTTGAGGCTAACGAAAGAAGTTTCCTGATCTGTAGAAGCCTAATTAGATTGTTGAATTTTAAAATCTAAACTACTATATAGAGTGACGAAGTTTGGGTTTGCACAAACGTCTGGAACAAATAGCATATGATCTATCAAAGTTTCAGAAATTAGAAGCACTTGGCATGAAACATAAACATCCAAAAGAACTTGAATAACTTCAACAGGATGAACATGACACTTCATGTAGATTTATGAAGGAAAAATTTTTAAGCCATTAATATCAGTCAAATTCAAAACACCACAGATATTTAAGCCATTAATATCATTCAAAACACAAAAGAGAACAGACCTGCCTTCTTAAATTGTTGGACTCGAGTTTTAATTTCAGCTATTGACAGTGGGGGCTTGTCTGCGTTGATTGCTGATATCTCAAAACATGGAAGCCCATCACCATAAATACTACAGGGGAAAAAAAATAAAAACACAATTAATATAATGTTTAGAGTCATGCTTAGATAAACAGGAATACGAGTGTAAAAAATGGCAGCCTAGTAGATAAAGATCTTGTCACCACAAGTTCTAGGAAGAGTCAAATATATGCAGTGTACGGAGAAGCTGTTTTTCTGTTTCAAACCTATAACTTCCAAGTCGCAATGCAGAAACCTTTCAGTTGCACTAAGGCTCACCCTCAATAAATGAGGATACGAATGTGATTACAAAAAATGATGAAAACAAAGGGCATAAAGTTCATGGGGCCAGTAGAGCCAGGTTTTAAATTCTTGGAATTGATGCATGGTTTAGTAAAAGATTCAACTTATCATTCAAAGCCACAAATAATTTCAGCCAAGAGCCCACCTTTTTAATTGATACATGAATCATTATGGCTACTTCAACTTCTGAAAGAACCTATAAGTGCTATTAAAAGATACCAAATTGCAAAAGAAGTAAAGTCAAGAAGGATAAAGTAAAAAGCTTTCAGTTGAGGTGCATACCTTGATGCAACATCCAAAAGTCTCAGATGGCCATCATGCAATGGATTAAATGAGCCAGGTAATATTATCTTCCTTTCTAAATTTGATGTATGTGTATCTACAAGCTCGGATGAACCACAATATTATAAAACAGGACAAACCTATTTAAATATGATTATAAGCAGTCCAATCAATAATAAACAGGTGATGTCACAATACCACAAGAAAAATGATAAATTTTCATGCATAATTTCCCATCAATAATTTGTTGTAACTCTTGGTCCTCGTCAAACTGTTTTTCACATTCATTGGGCATCTCGGACTCATGTAACTCCGACTTAAAGGTAGCAGAAACTTTGCAGGCATCTGCAATTGCCTTGGAAAAAGTAGTTGACAGTTATTCAGTATAGGTTCCAAATACCACAATCAACAAATAACAAAGTACCAATATTTCACATTCAATTGCTCATATTTCTTTTAGATCTTAGAAGATATCTGTAACACTTCATGCTGCTTTTAGTTCTCAGGAAGATATTATATTTCTCAGACAACATGCTAGATACAAATTTATATAACACAATGAAGAGGACTGGGGGTGGCAGTCAGTGGGTTCAGGTCAGGCTGAGCTGCTCATAAGGCCTGACTGAAACCCAACCCAGCTGGCCAGTGGGTTAGAAATGTCCAACCTGAACCCAACCTGCTGGCCCATTTAGTTGCCCACGGTGTTGCACCAACCGCAATCTTTGTTAATCTAAAAGAGTAAAAGAAGCACCATTTCCCACCATAGATAAATAACTACCATTACTATGAATCCAAGAAACAAAATACCTAAAAAAACTAAAGAAATCACCCAAAAAAAAAAATTCAAAAGACCTAGCAGCAATCTAACATTCCCTTATCCATCTAATAAACACACAGATCTAGAAGCAATAACATCTTTAAGCCAAAAAAAGGGAGGGAAAACTCAAAAGACATCATTCCAATCCAAGAGTCAAACCAAGAAGGGTACCGAACTATCAGGATAACAACACAGATCAAATGAAACATGTGGGATGGGGATCAAGACAGCTTGTTTGTTGATCTCAATGTTGATGGTGCACTTAGTCACATTCCAGATGCAGCCTAAGCAGCCATGGTAGAATTTGAGGCGCATGCTCTTGTAGATGATGTCGATCATCATGATGTTGATGCAGCTTCAGATTTTGATCGCGGAAGAGAGGACAGTGGAGGCAGAGCAATGAAGAAGACATTGGTGGAGAATGGCAATAGAAGAGGGGGATGAGGTAGAGAGGTAGTGGAGGCCGATGGAGATGGCAAGCATTGCCAAAGGGAGAGTACGGGCGAGAGGTGGCTAGGGTTGAGAAAGAAAAACCAAGCAGTGCCCAACCTTATTAAAATCTCTTGTTTTGTTATGAGCCAATGGATCATTGATCCAATGCTCATCTTAACCCACAAGGCCACCATTTAACCAATTTTATGTACATATAAAAGAAAAATATATAAGCCTCCCTCTCTGATCCGATGGGTTGAGGGTTGACTTGGACCTGACCCAACCCACAGGCAGGTAAGGGTAGGCATGGGCCGAGCAGCCTCTGGGCCAGCCCAAGCTCAGCTTGAAAAATTTCAGGGCCCGAGTCTATTTTTTTTGACCCATAGGATTGGGCTAGGCCTGTATTTTCAAACCCATTTAAAATTTCAGGCCAAGTTTGGGCTAAGAAAAATTAGGCTTAACCCAGTCGGACCAAAAATTTATACTTTATATATATATATATATATATATATATATATATATATATATGTATGTATGTATGTATGTATGTATGTATATGTATAATATGTTTATATAGATATAATAATATTATATATACATATATATTATAAGTACGTTTGAAAACATTATTGCAGAAAGGTGTTTAAGTGGGTAATCAACAAAACAACCATACCAACTATTACTTTGATAAATAAAGCATAAATTATATATATATGTTTATAATTTGGGCTACGCCCAGACCCTAACAAATTTGCACCAGGCCAAGTTTGGACCAGCCATTTTTGGCCCGACTGCGGGCTAGGCCGATGCCTCGGGCTGCTATTTTAAACCCCAGCCCAACTAAAGTCAAGCCCGACCCGGTCCATGCCCACCCTTACTAGTGGGTCAGGTTGAAGATTACCACCCCAAAAGAGGATGCTGCACAAATAAGTGGAATATTTACGTTAATAAAAGCAATTGATGATACTCAAAATTAGTATATTATAGTGTATATCACCAAATTAAAACAGTTCATGGACTTTATTATGCACCAGAATGGAGATGTCACATTGGAATTTATATACATTAAAATATAAGAACTAATTTATTTTTTAAAGATTCATCTCAAGATTTAGTGAACAGTAACTGTAGATAAATGTTATAAATTATGAACAGTTCATTAAAGGATGACTGAAAATAACAATGTTGTATATCCATGCCATTTACAATAGATGCCAAATAGTAAGGAGCTATGTGTCCTTTCCTCTCATAGATCCTTAGTCATTGAGATACCTTAGGATTCACTCCTTCAGGTTCTCTTTCTTGCTGGCTAATGATTCACTTCTTAGCAGTCTTATACAGCTTGAATCAGTCCAGCAATTCTGAATATCAAGTGCCAAATATGTAGAGCATATGAATCTCAATCCCCTTGCATCCTACAACAAGTGTTTTTATATTCTGCTTTTTTAATGCCTTACTACTTTGCTTTGTTGTTTTATAAGAGCTTGCCTTATCTACTTTAAGCAGGAGTGGCCATGCATTGGGCTGTGAGTGCAGAGGTACAGATCACTGTAGAAAATTTAGAATCAAAAGCACTCAAGAAGTAGATGCTGAAGTGAGTTTCTAAGAGATTTCAAACATAGACGACCAAGAGTTTGGTGTTCTGGAACAATTTAGCTAGTGGTAAAGATTTGGAATTTGGGGAAAATCCAGCAAATATATTGAAAGCATGGAAAGAGTTATGAGAACCAAAAATTAGGAATCAAATAACAAAACTAAAAGAGTAAGCATTTTGAGTTTGATCCAAAAAAGCTCATAACAATGAAAAAGAAAACTCCTGATTCATCATATATGTTGGGTAAAATTCAAAGCTTATTGGACTTTGGAGAAACAGCCAATGTGCCTTTCCTTGGAGCAAGAGTGTCCAGGAAACAAAGGTTTTTTTTTTTTTTCTTTTTTTTTTTGGAGGGGGGAAATGCATGCAGCTAAGGCTGGCTCCACATGGTTAGCCTTGAAGACCATCCCATCATATGTTATTAGTAGATTTGTAGAAGATACATTATGTATGACAGTAGATTTGGAACAAATAATAATTCCCTCGTTGGATGAGAGTCTCAATTCAAACTTAAAGATGACCGCTTTACATAATCATCCTTATCATAATTGCCCCTCTCTCTTTATCTTATCTTATCTCTCCCTCCAAATTAAACCAAATTGTCTACAAATTGTCTTTTTTCACTAAATGTACATTTGTGCATGCTTGAATGACACCGTGGAGGAAACAACAAAGATGGGAAAAGAAAAAAGAAAACGAGAGAATAAAGAGTGAAGAGGAGCAAAACAAGACAAAAAAGCAATCTCTTGATAAGAATTGAAAATACTTTGACAGGCATCAAGCACAGTGAGAAGGTAAAGCCCAGGGGTACAACAAACTCTAGTTCTTCTCTCTTTCCCTTCTTTCAGCAGCTTTCAGATCTTCTCTCATTTCTTTCCTTGATATTTTCATTTCATTTATTAGGCTAAGAAAGAACAAAACTATCATTTTGTTGGGCTAGAAACTACGTTTCTTTCCTTCATTGGCTTAAAATTACACAAAACGCAAGACTGAAGCAACATAGCAAAACACAGGAAATGTGAAAAATCATGTCCATGGAGGGTCAGACCATGTCAAATGTTGTGTCAAGTCCATATTGCAACGTCACAAAAAACCTAAGAATTGCCATCTCTGTGTAACACTGATTTCTAGATGCTACTATTGGATGCATGTTTAAGTACTAAAATACCACAGTGGATAGAGCAGTATCTACCAATTTTCAGACTCCCTGACCTAATGTGGAACCTTTGCCTCTTGAGGTTTTATTCGGTCTTTGGATTATCACATTGTGTCATAACATTCTGGTTGAGATTAAAGATGTCATAGAATTATGCATCGACATATTTAACATGATAAAACTTTATTGTAATATTGTATGATTCTGTCCCTAAAAGTATTAATTTGATTTATATGGTTACCTAAATGTCCATTTTGTCTCTGCATATTTGCTTGGTGGTTGCATGATACTAGTATCTTCATCCATGGCAATCAAAATGGCAGCTTAAATGGCTATACATCACCTAGTTGTTTAAGAACTAGCCAATTCAACACTTCTTAGTCACCATACAAAAGAAAGATTATAATCTAGAACAAGGAGCATAGATATCAAGACAGAATTAAAAAAAGTTCTTGGCAGATACTACCATAAAAAAGTTGAACATTTCATATTACCTTAAGCAAGAAATGGCTAGAGACCTTGTCTTCTTCTTCTCGCGTCCGCAAACCCTAAACAAAATATAAAAAAGTTTAACAAATCTAGAAGAGTCTATAGAAAAGAGAGAACAATAAGTACATACCTTCAATAAAGTAACATCTGCGGTCCACAGACGATCGCATGTCCGTGTTGACAAGTAAAATCTGTATGGTTGTGACGAAAAGATTAATGCGAGGATGGAGAAGGAAAGAGCCAAGAAACATTAAATTGTTTAACAAATATACACTACATAATTAGGTATAAGACAATGAAAAGCAAGACAACTACTTGATGACATATATCACAAAAACCATAGTTATAGGCATAGCCATGAAGCCTTGTCCTGACAATTTGGAGTCAGCTTTATGCGTCCTTATTTTCTGGTCATCTTTTTATGAATGACAACCTCAAATTGCACTGCAAGCTATTATAAATCCGTTCTCAAAACTTTTATCCACCCTAGCTTAGATCTTTCCCTCATGTGTAGACCATCTCAATTAGTTATCAACATTTCATTCTCTAGTGGTTCCACTTCTACACCTCCTTTGATAGATGCTAATTCCTTGTCCTATCCTTCAAGGTTCCACCACATCTCTGTCCCAACATTCTCATTTCTACCATGCAAAATTGCTTGCTTGGGGACACATTATTTGGAACATTCTGTAAGTCTGAATCACACAGTGATGTTAGTTTATTGCTTTTTTCATAAATCACAAGACACATGTTGATCACATTACACTCCAATGTCACCAACCAATTTAACCACCCAATAAAAGTTCTTCATTGTCTTTATCTCTCAAATCTTTTATGATAGAATTGCGATATTTAAGCCAATTACACTAGGTGACTAGGGTATCTCTTGGCTACTATTTTGACGGAGGTCTTCCCTGACCTATTATTTGTCATGGAATTTGCATTCCATATACTCTTTTTTTCATCCTAATGATTTTTGACCCTTACCTTCCATATGTTCATATTAGCAAATTCAACCTTTCTTTTTCTTGTCAATGGACACTATATTATACATGGCATGCTACATATTCTTGAATATCAATAAAATGTTCACCTACAACAAACATTAAGACAAAGTCTTAGAGGGAGGTGGGGTAGCATTATGCTAACAGTTAATATGAACCCATTATAATTGAAGATGTTGTTGTCTCCCCAGAAGTACTCCAAACACTTGTGGCTGTGCTAGCTATTTTTTTCCAACAAGTTCAATGCAATGACTGCACATTTTTCCTCCTCAGTGCTCAGAAAATTACGTCTTTTCATACCTTCAAATAAGGTTTTAAATCTTGTAGAAAAGAGGTGCTCCGATTTTTTCACGAAACAAAACGCCCCACGTCCCGTCCTTTCCCGATCTCCAATCTAATCAGATGTTCCGGTGGTTGCTTAAGATGTTTTTTTCTTAAAAAAATTATTTGTGAAGCTTTAGTGTTTTGTTCGAATATTTAACATATTAAACTTCAAAAGTTAAATTTTTATGATAAATTAAATTTATTTAAAAGCAGTAATATAATATATTATGATTAAGATAGGATGGGATAGAATGGCTGAAATTGGCCCCAGAATCTTTTTGAGCAGAGATGGCCATCTCGTCCCCTATCCCATTGAGACCTGAATCAAAGCCTTCAAATAGTTTCCCCAAGTCCATAGGTATCATATGTAGACATCTCTTTCCTCTACATCTTTCCATCAACAATCTGAGCAGAAAAGATAACATCTATTGCTGATTGTCTTATAAACTAAATTGCTTTCCTATGACTAATGTTATTTTATTTAATCTTTATACTTTGTACAATGAGTGGAGCGTGAAATTTATCATTTATTCTACAATTAAACTCAAACTCCCAAGCATATCTATGAAGTTCCAAGTCTGACGTTGCCCATCTCCACAACACTTGCATAGCACATGCCAAACTCTAGTAGTTGATAACTTTTAATCATTAGGAACTATGAAATCAAGAACGATTTATTAAAGAAATGTTGTATCGTCCACACAGAAATGAACATATTTTATTTGATGCTCTCTTGTTGTGCACTGTAACAAGACTTGAAGTACAATAGAGAGCAGAAATTAAAATCATTAAAGAGGTTTGAATTTCAATTAGATGGTAAGACAGGTTGATGCAACACTCAGAGAGAGAAAGAGATGAGGATGTTGAGACACATGTTAACACAAGAAAAACTTGGGGTGCATCATGAAGTTACTAGTTGTATTTTTATCACTTCAAATTACCACATAAAGAGGCAATATATAATTTAAGCATGAGGAAATATCTTTTCTATGCTGCTCTACAGAAGAAAGTTCCCATGCTCATGTGGCTATAAATGTTCGAGTAAAGTTTCTGTTATGTCCAATAACTTGCTGTCAACTCATGCTTCCATGTTTTACTAGGCAATTTTGTGTCTTTCACAATGTCATGTTATTGAGACTATCATACAGCTGTCAGACTGTTGTTCTATTCTTTATTATATGATCTCCAAAAAAGCCAATGGCATTTCCTCCAATCCTTAAACGATGTAATGATATCTGAAAAAAAAAAATCATATACTATCTAGCCATAAGGAATAAAGAAAAGCATATAGTATCTTCTGAGTGCATCTTAAGAAAAGATACAAAAACACGTTATAGTAGGGTCCGCTAAACCATACCAATAGATCATGCTGACTGATGACTAGTTTGATAAGGTATTGGTACGTACCGCACCGAACCATAGTGAACCAATGCCAAGAACAGAGAGGAGAAACAGAAAGGAGAGAGAGGAGAGGGAGAATGGGGAGAGAAATCACTTATCTCCAGAAACCCATGAAGAGGACTGCGATGGATGATGGACGACGAGCGACGGATAAGGAACAATGGGCAACCGGCAATGGGCAATGGACAAGGGACAGTGGATGATGGGTAATGGGTAGCAAGCGATGGGCAACGAGCAACGGACGAAAGGGTTAGGGTTTCATATGACTGAGACGCTAAGCGAAAGGACCAAAACAAGGACCGAATCTGACAACTAAACCTGATTAAGGTCAACCATTTTGAATGGTTGAACCGACCTGATTTTCGATCGGTGCAGTTTAGTACACCTCGAACTGACCAGTTTAGGACGGTTTAACTAACATGAATTATAGTCATGCGAAGAATCTGAAATACCATAATACAAGACCATACCAATCATGGGGATATACTGTAGTATACCCCCATAACTAGCCATGGGTTGGCCAACACAGAAAATACCCATGTAGATAAGAAAAAAATCCCTTTTAACATTTAACAACTTATTTTGCTCTTGCATCATACCATCCTCCTAGCTATTCATGTTGTTGCTGGTAAGTATCACTAAATAAAAACAATTGAATTTACTGTAAAGCTTTAACCATGATCTTCTTTGAGCTGAGCGACTTGTAAAGATATAGGATTAGCAATATCTAAATAAAAAAGCAACTTCAATCCAATCTGATGATGATAGAACTTCATGTCCTAGAGGGAAGGGGGGGAAGAGAATTATAAAAAATACCTATGATCCCCACGTTTTGGATGTACGGTAGCCAGAGATCCAGTAAATCCAACACCTAAAACTGGCAAACCTATTCATAGAAAAAATTTCTCAAATTAGTTGTATTTAGCACAATTATATCATGTTGAAACATCAATAAGCATGCAAAAAAAAAAAAAATGGCATGAATTTTATAGTAGTATTTTTGGAATTCAAGAATCTACCACAGAAAAAGCCTCTCTTAGAATCTTATAATTTCCATGATTGACTCTTAAATATTTCTTTCAAGGATTATTATTACCACAGACAAGGACCTGGGTTATGGGTCTTTAAAAAATAAAATCTCCACTTTGAGTTGGACTGATTAAAAATCAATATTTGTGGTCACTTCCAAGTTCAGGTAAGGCATTATTGCAAATAATATTGCAATCTCATCAGAAAGGAATACAACATCGCAAAATATTAAAGTCATTTAATAACCATACAATAGTAGTAAGCTAAATGCTGCAAGTTATGACTACTAATTATGCTTTCCACATTTATAGAAGAAGTCAACTGTGGCCCACAGAGAAAATATATGACCTTTAAAAACTCAAATGATGGTTGTAGAACCTGGTCTAGAAATCTTTAATGCACGATCATATGCCGATAATGCCATTTCCTCAGCAGTTTGTTGGCTGGCAAATTGTGCAGGAATCTGAATAAAGGACATGCACAAAATTAACTCAAACAAATAAAGAGCTAAACTTCGCTACATTTGAATATAGTCAAGTTCAAGATCCGATCACCTTCTCTACCCTTGGATCTACATAAATCCCGGAGCCACCCTACCTTTTTCACCTTTTTCATCTTTGGAATTCATAAACTATGTGGATCTAAAGATGGGGGAGGTGACTGGATCTAGGCTTAGCTACATTCGATTGTAACCAAGTCTAGCTCAACAAATAAATGCTCGATAATATCATACTTCAAACAAAATTTCTAGCATGTAAGAAGCATATAAAAGTAAATGATTACATGTTAATTTGTTGGGAAGTGACCAGAAAAAATATTTATAAATAATGATGCCTTGAAGGAAAACTTCAACAGAATAGGAGGGCAGAAGGCAGGCACACGGCTCAAGAAAATATCACAGACATTAATATAGTTAGGTAACATTTCCTTGCTATCAAGAAGCATCACACGAAAGCAAAGAGTGTTATATACCATAGCATGCAACAAACAAGATATTTAGGTTGATGGGACCTTTCTAGGATACCATTTTGTTGGTTGCTATATTCTCCTACGAGTTTTAGTGCATATAAGACAACAGAATAGTTTCTGAGGAGGCAGCTCCAGGAAATACTCTGCAATACAATGTAGCGACGGTGAAGAATTGCACTTCAATGGAAATGGTGTAATCTATAATGAGTCAAGCAAGATTCCCTATCTTGTGTCGGGGATTTGCACTTGAGAGTGCAATGTAGATTTCAAATGATGTTCTAGGACAGCAAATTAGCTCCTTTTCATGCATGGATGGGGCTAAAACATAGTTTGCAGTGCAGAAGGATGTACAGATTCCCTGCATGCATGGAAAAGTGAATCTGAATGTTAACTAGAGGCATGAATTAGAATTATTATTTTGTGAATTGTAGATCTTAAATGAAGCTTAAGGCAGCAAATTGGCTTCTTATCACACATGGATGGGGCAAAAACCTAATTTGCATTTGCACAAGGATCTACGGATGCCCTGCATGCATGGAAAAGTGATACGAGTATTAGTTTTTTTGTAAATCATACTAACAAGGCAAAAGGATACCACAAGACCAGCAAGCCTTTGACAGTCAAAATAAACTTTGTGAGAAAAGCAAATGCTCATTTTTGTTGGAAGATTTTCAGGTACTGAATTGATGGAAGTGTCATAGACTACTTAAGCATTAAATTTAGAGTAGATTGATACTTAGTCGCAAAGGGAACATAAAAATCTCAACTATAGATGCCAAAGTTGATCACCACTCCTAGATTAAGAGAAAGATTTTCCTCTTACGAAGAGGCTGCAGATGACGGACATGCCAGAGTAGATTGAAGCAATGGAGATGAAAATTGACTTCATGCATGTTAATGCATCTCAATTTATGAGTAGAAGAAAAGCATACATGAGAAGATAGCGTATTGATCATGAGGAAACATTCTTGCCAGCAACCATGGTAAACCAGTAGTATTCTCTTAGTCATTGCTGCATACTACAATTGCAAAAACCAGCACATAATTCTAAAGATAGGATCTTCCTTGATAGGATTTTAAATAAAGCCATAAATAGAAGAAAGCCAAACGAATTTGTCTAATGGAGTTGTGGGCATTAAGGATGCAAACTCGCCAAGTCAACAAGGCTCCAAACAATCTCCTAATCAAGAATTCTGGTTCTGTTCAAAATCCTGAGGAAGCTTGTGCTAAGAAAGGCAGCGATCAAGCTATTTTATTATTTTTATGATACGTGGAAGTTACGATGCCTCAACAATGATTCAGGTTTTCTTTCCACAAAAAAGTAAGGTTTGACCCATTACTTTCCCATTATGGATTGGGCAAGCATCTTATATCCCAAGTATCAAGAATGTAAAGATCATCCAAATAGGCATATCAGCTTCAGTTAAAATTATATCAGCAAGATACTACCTATTTTTGCAATGGATCACTACAAATGGCATGGATACCCTTCAGATGTAGCTAAGATTACTTCTTTAGGATTCAAGTAGTCCCAATTTTAGAGGATATCCATCACAAGAATATGATCCCACTGCCTTCATTGCAGAAAGCTTGAGCATTCCATCTTGCACATGCAACAAGTGCCATTGGTATAATGCCCTGACATCAGAATAATCCTGGTAAACTACAATTTCCAGTATATGAAATTTCAAGTGCTTCAAAACTAAAGATTATAAGCCTGTTCTTGTTGATGGGGAGTTGCTGGTTATTCTTTAAGATACTGTTTTGTTGTGGAATAGATTTTGAAAGAGATATCCCTTGTCTTTTTGGAGGGATAAGCCTATTCAGTAGAACAGGAGCATTTTGGCATCCAGTTGGAGGGATAAGTGCAGGGAATAAGTGCAAAGTTTAGACCACATTTAATGTTCATGGGACTTTGAGACATTTTAGATTTTGTCACAAAGATGAAAGGTAATTGGAGGGGTTAACGATAAGCCTATTCCATGGCATAATTTTATTCCACCAAAATGGTGGAACAGAATTATACTGTGTAGGCCCACTTATGCCCGCACAAAGTAAAAGCTCCTATTCCACACCCTTTTTGGCAATTAGTAAGGATATCCCTCCACTTATTCCATAACCAAATTGGCCCTCATGGATGGGAATTTCCTAGCTGACTCTGAAAATAAAGTTTTCATTTCAAGACATCTTTCACATGAAGGGCATCCAGAAATAAAAGATAGCTTAAACAAGGAATATCACAAATATGCTAATTGATCATGAAAGCCACAATTCATCATCTGCATAGATGCTTGGACTTGTAACTTGATGTTTCTATAGCATGTGAGGGACTGTTGGGGCTGTGCTCAGAATGCTGCCAAAAATTATTTCTCTGAACAGCATATCATGGTAGCTTGTCAATATATCCACTACTAGTATTGTTCACATAGTAGAAATATGGTAGAAAATGACCCACAGGATGTGGGGGGTGGATAACCAAAAGCACATCTTTGGTTGTAACTATGGAATGAAACATAGTCACAACTGCAGATCAGACTCAAGGATCATGCTTTCCTGGCTACAATGTTGTATGGTATCTTGCTTGTTGGTATGACCATTTATTTGAACATCAAGTAAATTTATCACACAAACAGATGGATGCGCTTTGCATTAGATAGTCAGCAATAGATCATTTTCTGACTATGATATTGTATAATGTCTTTTTTATTAGTACAACCATTTGTGTCATTAAGTATAGTTATTGCACAAACACATGGATGTGTTTCACCCATGGTTTGCCAAGCCGTCCCAAACCTCGGTTCAATACAAGGAGAGACTCGACCGAACCAACCCCAAATCGACTGAACCGACTACACCGAAATGAACCATCCATCCAGTTCAGCCTGATTTAAGGCAGCTCATGGCTTGTGGCCCTCTGGTCCACCTAAATAGTACACCACTGGTGCAGTACGATATGCCTCATACCGCACCGGTCTGGTATCGAAACGATACTGATTTTCAGTACAACAAACCTTGGTTTCATCTCATGAAATAGCACCTTTCCTAAGATGCAAATTCACTATGCATGAGTTGTATGTAGACCTTAGACCAAACAGACAACTTTGTTCAGCTAGAGCTACTTTGAGGCCAAACATGGTACTACCAAGTTTATATTACATGCACATGCTGGGTTTAAGTGGATCTAAAAGGAAGCATCTGTTGCATATATCTTGTTCAAATGGCTCAAAGGTTTCAAGAGTTATTAAATATGTATAGAAATCAATTACAAAATTGTTTATCACAATTTCTTTTATACTTTAACAATTTTTCTTTTCAAGACAAATTGTTGGTGTCTACTCACATACCACATAGTAATGCGTGATACCCACTGCTTACAGACTGGACTGCTGCTTTTTGTTACCTTAAGGAAAAGACGTGGATGAGGAAAAATGGAGGATGACATTGCTGGAAGGGAAAAAAAAAAGACTACAAGAAGGGCTTATCCATACAACTCTTTTCCTATAGGCTCTAGATATAATTTCACAATATATAGGTGTCTTTATCTCCCAAATAATGATCACTATAGTTTGATTAAAACATCACATCATTGTATGTTGCATGAAAGAAGGAGACACAATTTGACATAGGATCCCCTCACATGCCTCTCCTGCCAACCAGGAGACTAAAGGCAAGACCAACTCCACAAGGTAAACTTACTACCATTGTCCAACTACCATCCTCTAGGGAATGGAGAGGCAGCAAAATAGTTATCACAGAAAATGTGGTAGAGGAGTGGTCAATGTAACTATTCTTTAGAGAGCTTTGGCATGATCACAGTCCAGGCCTTAAAACTGCATTCCAATATCTGATTGGAATAGCTTGCACATTAAGTTCCATCCCTTAATCATGTTTGTCTTTGCTTTATCGGTCATGTGGATCTAGCACATTAAGGATTTGTGTTCACACAGAGATTCCTATCTAGGATCAATTGTCTAAAAGAGCATGTAGATTGTAAATCTAGAGACTTCTTGATTGAACATGTCGGGTCTTTGTGAAAGAATGGACCCAATCCAATTCCTTGTGTCTCAGCCACACCAGATTACTCTCTTTTGACCACATCTAAATGTACTAAACAAATTGTCCATTAAGTTTCTATTCTATATATGCGATCAGAATTTAGAAAGATGAGTGAAGGGGAAAAATAATATTTAAACAGTTAAACATCAATATAGCATATCTAGGTGACCAGTCAAATGATCGTTTTAGGCACAAAAACAAAGAGGATCTTAATATGAGGCTACAAGGAGATGCAAGCTAAAAGGAAAATTCTTAGGCTACAAGGATTTAGGTACAAAAACAAAGAGGTTCTTAATATGAGGCTACATGGAGATGAAAGCTACATGGAAAATTTTTAGGCTACATGGAGATGAAAGCTACATGGAAAATTTTTAGGCTACAAGGGGATGAAAGCTACATGGAAAATTCTTCAAACAATGGAGCAATGAAAATAAAGGCAGCAGGTATCAATCATCGAAACAGCATGATCTAAAAGAAGGATTAACCTTTGTCGCAATATGAGGCTGTAGCTAACCTTCGATCAGTCCAGCATATCAGTTCGAAAACAAGTTCCCATGGAATCGAAGGAAAAAGGGAGATAAAAGATCGAATACCTTGCCGAGCAACTGAGCCATGGAGGTTCTGGAGTAGGGAACGACGACTTCGAGAATGGTATTAGAAGCTCCAGGAGCGGACATCAGCCATCCAAGCGCCTGTCATCCATTATCGTTGTGATTATTAAACCGGTATAGACGGGAGAGAGGGAACAATGCCAAGGAAACGCCAGAGAGAGAAGGGAAAGAGGGAGAGGCAGAGCGAGAGCGAGAGGGAGAGGAGGCTTGGGAACCTGAGAAGCTCCGCCGGAGAGGTAGATAACGGCCTGTGTGGGGCTGGAATGGATGGCTTCGACGAGGGCGCGAATCCACCCGTCCATCACTCCTCTTTGGCCCTTCCTCCCTCGAACACCGATTCGACAAGGGTTCTGCTAGCTTCTGTCCATCATTTGACTCCTCTTTGGCCCTTCCTCCCTCGAAGACCGATTCGAGGGGATCTTCTGCTAGCTTCCGTGCGACGCACGCTCTAATTTTACGATTGTCCGTTTGGTTAGAAAAAATTTTCTCTTTTTTTTTTCATCATCTTTTTCCATGGGAAAAAACTTTTTTTCGTTTACGATGGATTGGTATTATGAAGGCACCCTTAGAACCTGAAAACTAATGTGCCGTTGGTTGCGAGAACAAAACCAACATAAAAATGTTGGTGCCAGCATGAAATTAAGATAAGAATAGAGTGAAAAAAATGATTTCAGATAGGAATAGAGTGAACAAAATGATTTTAGTGTCTGACTTGAAATAGGAAATTAAACCCAGAACGAAATGCTAATTTTATTTCATTGGTTGTTATGTATAAAAATAAAATCTGTTTATTTTAATTTATCCTTATATTAAAAAATAAAAAAAATTAATTTAATAAGTTAATAAACTTCATTTTTAATGCTTTTTATAAATATTATATAACATGCATGAATTAAATTTTTTTAAAATTTTATACTAAACTAGTAAAATTAGTAAATATAATATTAAAAATAATATTTATTAAAATTTAGACATTATTTTTCTACACAATTAATGTTTCAAACATATATAGAGAGAGAGAGAGAGAGAGTTGGACTTAACTATACTCACAAGTAGCTAAGTTCAAATTCGATTATCTTTTCCACCTTAAATCCATACAGATTATAGATCCCATATATAGAAAAGATGGGGTGGCTTCGAGATTAATGTGGATTCAAAAATAAAAAGAATGAACGAATCTGAGATTTGGCTACATACGAGTGTAGCCAAGTCTAGCTTTCTCTTTCTTTCTATATATATATATATATATATATATATATAGAAAAAGAGAGATAAATTTGGTTACATTCAAATGTAGCCAAGTATAAAATCCGATCATTTTCTCTATCTTTGAATCCATATGGGTTTCGGAGCCATCCCATCTCTTTCATTTTTTCTATCTTTGACATTTATGAACGGTGTGATTCAAGGATGAGGAAGATGAACGAATTTAAACTTGAATATATTCCAACGTAGCTAAACCTACCTCTATACATATTTATCATTAAAAAAATATATCATTTAAAATAAAAATTGATAGAAAATAACCTTCCATAGATGAATAGATAACTTCAATTTCTCACGATCAAAACTATAGTGAGAAGTTATGATCATGAATCTTATGAATGATCTTTTTTATAAAAGAGGATAGAATGGAGGACGAGAAGGATTTCAAACATAAGATTAAGATTTTACATATAATATTAATATCCAATCAATTTGGAATGAAATTATGTAAAATTGATTAATCTAAATTTTCTAAAATATGTAGCTGAATTGAATCTAATTATTTTAGAAAATCAAATCAATCAAATCATGCTAAGCCGGTTTAGTTGGTTTTCTTTTTTTTTTTTGTTATAGGTGCATTGTTTGGACTTTAGTTCAAAATCTGAAATTTTTATCTTTTGATCTCTTATTTCAGCCTTTTAACTGAAATTTTGATCTATGGCCTATTTCTTGAGCTTTTGGATTGAAAGTTTAATTTTTTGATCTATATTTTGAGTTTTTAAGCTAAAAAATTCAGCTTTAAATTGATGGTGAACAATCTTATTTCACTGCTACTTCAAAAGGTAATAATCAAATGGACCTTATCACGTTCTTTTCAAGGAATGAAGAAGAGGACATATATTAAGATCAAGGCAGACATACTTTTAGGAAGCTTTTGGTATGAGATGATTCCCAAAACCTCTGATGATCCATAAAATGATAATGGAATCATTTTATTTGATTGCATTAGGATAATCCTATGTAGCAGTGATCCAAAATCACCCTTACTATATGAATCACCTCTCAAGAAATTGATCCTATTACGGTCCTCAAGGAAGGTGATTCAAAATCATTCCCATGTGGTGGTTTTGAATTAAAAACTATAAATCAAAATATCTCTTATTTATAATAATTATATTATAATTATAATAATTTATATATAATATAATATATACATAATTAATATATTATATTATTATATTGTTATATTATTATACTATAATATAATAATATTAAATTATATTATATTAGTAATCTTTTATGTATAATATACTATATAAGATATAATTATGATATTATTATATTATATTATAATTTATTTATTATAATATATTATAATATTAGTTTATATATATGCTATAGTAATGTAATATAGATATAATAGGGGGATAATTTTGGTATTTTATAGTTAATAATTTTGATTTCTATCGCATGATGATGTTAGATCACAACTGATCCTTAATCACTATAATATACCATATCGAACACGATGATCTTTAATCATCAAAGATCAAACCACCTCAGGAGTAAAAACACTAATGATCCAAAACAACCAAGACGATCCCAAAATAATTAACAAATGCATCCTTATAAGGTTAATAAAGTCCAAGCTAGGCTAGGATATATAAGAAAATTAGTTTTTTAATTTTAATCCCAAAAAAATAAACCAAATAACTAACTTTAAAAAAAAAAAAAATCAATCTAAATTGTTAAAAAAAAATCAAACCGAATTAGACGAATTCATTTAATTGAAATTATGCTCATCCCTTGGTAATAAAATTGTGATTCATGGGGGTAGAGCGAGAGACCCATTTTTTCAGGTTACAAACTTTTCTTCCAAGAGGATAGCGAGTCCTAAATGCTCGTTCATTCCTCGATTAGGAAAGTTCTCATTCCAAAAATCGATGATTCTGAAATTAAGAACGCAAATTCATTCCAACCTTGATTTTGATTCTGTCTAACCAAAAGTAGCATGAAAAGCATCCATTTTCTTCATCCCAACAAAACAAGAAGGCACAAATATATTCACAGCAGTCTTTGAGATTGATGCAAGACCGTGGCAGACCCACAAATACATAACTAAACTGAAGAACCAAACCGAAAACATCACCTGGACCACCTACCTCATTCTAGAAGCGAAAACATCAGAAAAACATCAGTGCAGCAGATTTTTCTTGCAGAGCAGCAGGCCACCTTTGCAAGAGCCACCGCACCTAGTCTGATATAACATTCAACTTCATACTCATTTTGTTTTGACTCCCTTCAACATGGCATTCATTCCTTCCTTCCATGCAGGTGTCTTCCTCTATCCCCTCGGATAGCATAACAGCCTATAACATTGGCCAAAAGCATCCATTTCCGCCCAATTTCTGGATCAAGTTACAACACCACCTATAGAACTCACATCTTAAATTTATTTGTTAGGCATTAAAATTTCACGTACCAAGCTACCTACCTTTTAACAAAGATCTGTTTAGAATACAACTTCCGATCTGGACCTAATAACCAAGTAGGGATCTCTAAATTTCAGAAGGTGCACAAATCAACAACTGTAATTGCAAGAGTAACAAGTCCAAAGAATGCTGAATTAATATGTCTGAGCTTACAAAGATCTTTCATCTCAGTAATACCATAGAGAACATCTGCTTATGCACAGCCATAGTCATCTTTCCAAGCGCCCTGTTTACCAATTCCTAGCAACCTCTGATGGTAAAAGATGCCAATCAGATAGCTCCATGGGGAAAATTGACAAAAACCATGTCAATGAAATATGCAGTATAACAATAGCCAGACCATCAAAATGACTGTTTTAACTTGAGCCCAGTTGATTTGGAGAATCATCATTGCTTTTCCCTTTTCCCCTTAATATGTCCCCAAAGCTACCCCTCATGATTCGCCGGAACCTTGTGTCATCTTGCTGGGCCTGTGGGCTGGGCTGCTGAGAGGTCACAGGCTCCAGTGGTTCTCCACCCTCTTTCTTTCCAAGAAGGCTACCCTCGCCAAAGAAGCTAGTCATAGACGTTGCAATGCCAAGATGAGCTCCCATCACCTTACTGATGCTTTCGAATGTTCCTCCTGACCTCTCCTTCACTATAAACTCCAATGCTTCCTTATGTGCAGGATCAAGAGAATCTGGGTCTTTAAGTAGGTTTTGTATGGCAGGTAACAGGAAATCTCGGATGCTGGTTGCAGGAAGATCTGCAGCAAGTTAAAAGGTTAGAGAAAGCTAATCACACTGTAGAAAATATAGAACATCAAATAGCACCGACTATTACAAGAACTACCTAATCTATTGACTCTATTCACATCAATGATTAAAACTTAAATATCACAAGTTGTAGAACTGTATTGTTTTAGGCTTTTAGCAGATGATCAAAACCCCTCTTTCATTGGATTTCATTTCCCATAACAAGGACATAAATAATAAATGTCCAACAGCAAGGGAACTGTGTTATCATAAAAAAAGCTGCCAGCATTCTCCATCAAACCCCACTCAGGAAGACAGCATGCAAGTGGTCAGTTCTGGGTTAGTGCAATAAGAATTAAGAGTGCATGTAGATCATGACTGGTGTGTTTTGGCCTAGTGCCAAGAAGTGATGGCACCTCTACATGCCCCCCAAGGCATCTGACCAGTGAGCAACCAAAAAGAGACAATTTGTACATGAGTCCATCCAATAGGAGCATTACATAAGTATTGTGTATTATATTGGTCAGAAAAGTTGGGCATGAAGATTTTTCATTTTCCATAAGCAAATGAAGAAATTAAAAACCATATATTAGTAGCTAAAATTTAACAGATTGATAAATCCCATATATCTGAAGTTCAAGTTTATAAATGCTTGGCCACAGGCCACTCATTTCCATTAGTAGCTAAATCATCAAACAACTTGAGATCTTTCTTCACTTGCGACTTCCATCCAAATACAATTGCTCTATTTAACAAGTCCTTATGCTAGAAACCTCTGTTGTTCTCTGATCACATGACAAGACCATGATTTAAAGTTTTATGATATATCAATATAATATTATGCAAAATGAGCCTCCTTCACAACATTCAACTCAGTGACTCTTTAACATTAACTTTTTATATTCCTGTCTTACTGTCTTACAGGACTGCAAATTTATTGTAGCTTAAAATCCATATTCGCACAGCACCATTGGCCACTGCAGTTGACTTGTGACATATTCCTGTTAAGAGTATTAACATGGCCTTAAATCACCATGTAAGTACATGTTTACTTATTCTATATCTATTTGCCTTAACAGATAAGGCAAAGAGATATACAGAGTCTTACTTGAGGGCGAGTCACTGCACAAAGGGTGAGGCTTGGCATGGCCAAAAGCATCCAGGGACCTGGTCCTTACACATTAAGAAATCCAACCAACAAGGATTATTTTAAAATTGAATAGATTTAGTTTAAGGCATGTCTGGTACATAATCAGTAAGATACTATCTTATTTCCTGTCCTAGAATCCTTAGGAACCACAAGAAAGGTGTAATTGCCTGACTAGCAAGTAACCAATCACTAGAAAACTCCTATTGAAAGAAGCAGCCAGCCATCATTAAAAGAGGGCAGAACTAGTTGAGAAGGTGTCCTCATTAAAAGTTTCAATTTAAGTTATGGATTCTAAAAGTATCAAATCACCTATTCTTCTTCCTCTATTTCTTCTCTCTTTCTTTAAGCTTCCAGCTATCTTAATAATTAGTCAGCAAAAACAGAATCCAGACCAGAGATACTTTATTTTTACACTGCCAAATCTTTGTTTAAAGATTCCTTTTCCTCTTAGAGATGCATTATACGCATACCATGGATGCCTTGCCTAGAGAAGAAACGAAAACCTCAGACCAATTTTTCAAGCTCCAACTATGCCTGCCAAATGGTTATTTGGCATCATATGGAACACAGGCTAGGTTGAGCAGGGTGTACTTCGGCCCAACACTGCATCCCTGAGTAGAATTACAATCTTAACCCTACCAAAAGAAGATGAATGGTTGGTCTTTAAATTTGAGGATAGACACTGCTTATCATGATATTTAAAAATAAATGATCATGTATTTTGAAGGATTTTTACCTATGCAACAAGCGAATAAAAAATGGACAATGTCCATGAAGTTGGTCTGGTAATATATATTTTAGGCCACAAAAATTGAGAAGCCAAATCATTGACAATGATCTAGGCATCTTAACATATGTAGAGACTAAAAGCCAACAGATTTGGATTCATTTGGTATTTAAAACACATCAAACGAAAAAAATAATGCATTAAGCTTGTAAAATGTCTATTGTCAGCTTACTTCATGCATAAGAAATTTTTAAAACATTCTGGTATGGGGTTTTAAAATTTTAGATGTTGTAGCCAAACAAGCTTAGCTCAGCTAGAGGCAATGGATTTGAATCTGGGTGATGGTATCCTCATCGTATTTCTCACAAAAAAACTGATAATCATGTTTAAAGTGTGGCTTTTCAATTTAAATATTTGACTAATGATTTTACACTGAAACTATGAAGCATCAATTCCATCAGAAGGATGATAGAACAACAACTCTCTCTCTCTCTCTCTCTCTCTCTCTCACTCTCTGTGTGCGCGTGTGTGTCTCTCTCCCCATTGAGAATGGTAACTAAAGGCAGGTATGAAAGTGTTATATCAGCGAATACTATCGCATTGACAAAAGCAATGAAAGAAAAGTATTAATCCACCAGTCAAACCTGTAGCATCCAAAGCACGTATTGCTTCACAAAATGCATTTGCTCTCTCACGACGGCGCATAACATCACTTCCAGGAGATGGCGTCCCTGTAAGCTGGAAAATCTTTGACAAAAGATGTATGAAATGTCAAAGAAACAAATGACAAGACTATTTTAACATACACAAAGATATGTGATTTTTTGTACAAAAAAAAGTATCAAGGATATATTCTTGTAGCCTATCAGTTGTATGCGGTACTGCCACCACTAGTGCACGAATAACAGAAATAGTAGCTTCATGTGATCCATCTTCAAGAAAAGCATCCATTTGTATGCGTATCTTGTCAACAATCTAACAGATGAGAAGTTTGGTTAGCATAAGTAAGGAGATCTCTAAATATTAAGGTAGCATTTCAAAGCAACTTGCTTAGTACCATGTCATTTTTGAAATGCTGGGCAACAGCTCCAAAAGCATCGATGCTTGCATATTTTACATTTAAATTTTGATCAGAACCGAGAGTGACAAGTGCAGGCAATGCATGAGTTGAAGCAACTTTAATATCAATATATGGTACCTATTGGTTGAACATAGTGGTTAGAACATAAGATAATTCACATGGAACCAACAAATTGGTTAATTTGGTAGTGGCAAACATACAAGGACTTTCAACAGAGCTGCAGCATTGGTCTTCATGTTCACATTGGAGCTCACAACCATTTCCCATAAAATGTTAAAAATGATTCCATGATGCTCCTCAAATGTACTGCATTAAAATTATTGTCAGTTTGATTTAACAATAATATTGATCGGTTAAAAGAATGCCAATAATCTTCCATGGTGCTGGATGTTTCAAAAGATACCAACCAAAGGAAGCGAACCGCATCGATAAGCTCACTAGTGCGATACATAGACCAAGAACCTTCACTCATTGTGTTCTGCACCAGCAGTTTTCGCAAGTATTCTGATAGTTGTTCACGACTGGCAGGAGCACCCAAAATACCTGACAGTAACAATGGAAGTACACACATGATAGCAAGTCTCTCTGCAACAGCAGTTTTAGGTCGCAAGCCTGTGATCAAGCAAGATGAATGAATATTTTGATAATGAAATGATAAAATGTGTCTCTAAGAGATTGTTGTTTGTACCTTTGATTCTAGATTGGATGGCAGAAGGAAAAAATTTTAAGTCAGCACTATCGCTATCCCCAACAGCTACCAAGAAAACTGGCAACATTATGTGCACAAGATAATGTTCCCCAAACCAATCAGAAACATCCAAAAGGTACTGCACATATAATGCCAAAATAAGAAATAAACCATAATAAGTGAATTCATTCATAGGAGACTTGGACGAATTTGAGTGCACTAGTGTGAATGAGCAGTTAATATACACATTTACCTTTGTGATTCGAGTTCTTAGATTATCTTCCTTGCTAGGTAAAAGGCAAGCAAGTTGAATCAAATCAGGAAGACAGTCGATATGCATCCAATCAAATGCAGGCCAATCCACATGACCCCTACCCAAGCACAGTTGGAACTAATGTTTGTTAAGAATTCAAAAATCAGATAAACCAGAAAGAAAGTGCTACATTATGCTATTCAATAACAATATGTTCCAAACCTTGGAAGAAACTAATAGACCTCAGGTGATGAAAGGAACTCACCCTGCACATAAGTGAAGCAAGGAAGCAGAGAAAAAGGATTTTCCATTCTCTGAACTTGTAAGAGTCTCAACAACAGAAGTAAAAGGGCAGGTTGCAATAGCTTTCTCATGAACAAATGGAAGCAACTCCACCAACATCCGCATTAGCACATCAATATTCCAGCGCTCTCGTTCTCCTAGAACACGGAGATGAGAATCCACAGAACCTTCAACCCCCGAAAGAGGTGGACAACGCTGAAATTATTGTAAAGAGATCAGCAAGCAATTCAGAGACAAGTCAATTGTCAAAGAACAGGAAATATTTACATAAACAGCAAATGTACCTGAGCAGAACCTAAGATGTGGGAGAGAAGGACTCGTAGGATATGGTCCAATTTACCTCCCCATTTTATCACTGCAGGAACAAGTTCTTTAAGGGTAGTGTCAACCACCACTCCTGAAGGATCACAGGCCAACTGAAACATCAGCTCCTCAACCTATTAAACAAAAAGATCCATTTCAGATTAACCTTTCAAATGGAATTATAATATTTTTAATCAGGAAGTAAGCCTCCAAGCCATCATGAAGCCACGTGTTCCAGCCTGTTTTATAGCTTACATTGCAGCCAAATCTGTGAAGTCAATTTTCTGCTCCATGATTGCCTCTGAGCATTAGTGAGGCTGACCTTAAAATATTTGTCCACATTTGGGAAGAGTGGAAGCAGCAATGCCAGGTTATGAGCAGCAGCCTCTCGCACAACTGTGGCAGAATCTTCAATTAGTTGTTGCACAATGGATAGAATGAGAGAATCACGAATCTCAGGCCGGACGAATTCTGCAAGCTCTCCACATGATTGGGCGACTAGTAGCCTGCGCTCTTCATATGTATGATTTATCTGCAGATATACTCACATTATGTAATGGTGCTTAAGCAATAATTTATTAGTTAAATAAACTAAACAGTCTAAACAACAAACACCTGTTCCCAGCACTGGGGAAGAAGCTCTGTTTCAGTTCTCATCTCTCCCACATTCTTAGCCAGACTTACACAGGCCTGGCAGGAAAAAAAAAGTGAGCAATAATGAGCTACTCCACTACTTACTGATTCATCGCCCAGCAATATGTAACTGGCCATAATTCTGACAGTTTTATAAGCAGCTTACATCCATTATAATTCGTCTCTGCTGTTCATCTGGTCGTTTAATTAGATTAAACAATGTGTGAGTTAGAGAATCTCTCACGCTACTTTCTGGATGACGCTCAATTGCACACATTATGAGTGGAAGAAGCTCCTGTAGCCATATGACATCTTGTTAATAGAAAACTAATGTATTATAGGAAGAATAGAGACAAGAGAAGGAGAATCCAAACAAGAACCTCACGATGGTTGATCAGAACATAAGGAACAATCTTCGGCAAAGCATCTGAAAGTATCTGGATGGTCTCCAAAGCCTGTCTCAAGAAAGAACATATTTTTTAAATTGATTTCACATGTGCATACATGGACAAAAAAGACACTGGAGATGAAAGCTGCATGTTTCTAGGCTCTTACCATCTTATCAGAAGTTCTTTCCCTCTTGGGACTCTCTGACTTTTGAACAAACCCTCTATCTTCAGCTGGTGAATCAGAAATATGATCATGGGGATTATGTCGATTTTCAGGAAGTGAATTACCATTACAAGAAATTGTCAGTGAATCAGAACTTGTATCATTAGGCTTAATTCTGTCTTCAGGCTTCATTCTGTCCTCTTCAGAAGTCTGAAGTTCAGCATTGTCAACATATGATCCGGATAATGTTTCAATAGGATTAGACAGTATTGTTACTTCATTAACCTCAACAATTTTTTCTTCCGGCTGTATACCCTCGTTCACACATATTATAGACTCTGAATTTCCTGCAGATGTCTCTACATTTTCTATTTCACTATGCAAGGATTTCATTTCTTCCTTAGAGTTATCAATTGAAAGAGACTGTGCACTTTCACTTTCTCCAATCCACCCTCTACTAGCTCGGGCCCCTTCTATGTGCATCTTTAGTGCAGTGATCTCAGCTCTGCAGTCATTGATTTCCTTTCTCTGAAGATCCAGAGACTTCTTCAGACCTTGAACCTTCGAAGAAAGGTTATGTATAAATTTTTCACTTACTCATGTAATTAGTTTGACAGATAAGAATATAACAATTAATAGGTGAGAAATACCAGAGTTTCTTTGTCCTTTAAATCCTTTTGGGCAGCTTCCAAGGTCTTTGTTAGAACTACTATCTGGCCATCAGCCAATTCCTTGTTTCTAAGCAAGGAGTCTTTTTCATTATTAAGCCTCTCATTTTCTTTCAATAGTGATTCATTTTCTCGAAGAATGGACATCTTCTCCTGCAGAAAGACAACCATTTACACAAAATAAATACAGGTTATGGCATTTCTTCATTTGTGCATGTCATCCTTCACACCATCAAGTTTATACGTAGTAACTCAAATCAAATTATACGAATCTTGCAATGGTTCAGATTTTTTGCCCTTGATAAATAGTAGGTAGATAAGATCAACAAAATTGACTACAAAATATACATAACAAAACTTGTAAATTGTAGTAAAATAATGGCTTTATATAGGATGCCTCAACATTTTCAGTACCTGTTTTGGTACCCATACCAGTATCTAGTCAGTACAGCATTGGTATGGTCCAGTTCTTGGTACCGAAACTCAACATGGATGGGCATACTGTGTATCAATTCCCTACCAATACAAGTCAGTATGCCTGGCACAGACCGGTATAGTCCAATATTGAAAGCCATGAACTGCCTAGCAACTCATTTATGTGTATCAGAATTGAGAAGAACAATTAAATATGTGAAGGCATGAGAGGCTTTGTGTAAAATGACTTCATGTAAAACCTTGTTCGCTTCTGCATGCTTAAAATGGAAGGGGTATCCATCACTTGAGTATAAAAAGCATATGGTGAAGACTGTTGTGAAAGATCACCAGTTAGTTACCTAAATTGGACGCAAGAATGAAAGTGGATTAGGATGCAGATGTGCTAGAACATATCTTTTGAGAAAAATTAACAAAGCACCTAGGAAGCAACTCAATATTGACCTTTAACTTTATTCAAAACTTAAAATAGATAAGGGCTTTCTGGTTGCTTAGGTTTTTAGGAAAGTACAGTTTATGAAAAGGAAAATTTCTGTTGTCAGTTGTAGTTAGATGCCAATCAGGATTTAGATAAAACAAGTATCGCAAAAAAATTAAAAATAAGATTTTTATGAAATATCTAGGACTTGTGACTTTCTTATGATCTTGAACCCCATCTAGTAACCAAATCTTTATCATCCAACCGCATCATTCCATCTCAATAATAAGCCCCCCAACTTACCCCTTCCTTTGATTCTCGCATAGCTTCTTCCTCCTCTCCTTAAAGTGTCTTTTTTTTTTTCCTCCTCTCCTCTTTTATCTCCATCCAACCCCTCCTCTCTCACCTCCCCTCTGCCCTTCTTCTCATCCATCTGGAACCCCTTACTCATTCGCCCCCCCTTCCCTCTCACCTCTTCTTCGACCATCTCGTCAAGCCACCCTCATTTCCTCCAAATTTTCCACATCCTAAGTGATACCTCTCATCTTGTACCTCCCATATGAAATTCAGATTGAGTTAGAACTGAAATCTTTTCTGCAATCTAACTTATAAAATGAGAAAACAATGACCTTCTTGTTCAGATCAAAATAGGCCAGAACCAGATCTAAAGCAGATTCACACAGTGTAGCACCAGTTTTCAATTGTAGCTACAATGTGGATAGAAAATGAGAATAGATTTTGATATTGTTAATTTTCCATCATAATGCATTGACATTAGGAGTTCAATTCAGTTACCCAGCATGTCAAGGATGAGAAAGGATTCTCATTTTATGTTAAAGAATAGTAAAGAATAGCATGATATGTTTGGTTGGGAAGTGGGTTAATTTAGTCTAGCTGCGAAGCCAATAGTTAGTCACCGAAGCAAGGATTCTCAGATTTCAGGCATGGGGTATGCAGGCTCTAATGATGATGTTTCCATCAATTTTTTGTGGTAACATAACTAAATTTGTTAAGCATGTCAGTTGCATTTAAAACACAGTGAATCAAATCCAACCAAATTTGAAACCTTTTGATTGATATTATATTTTATAAAGATGATCCTCCATGAGGTTATAAAGAAATCCATGACATGTAAAAATTGAATTACTTATACGATAGGTTTACCAATGTGGGGATTTATTATTTTGATGTATGGATGCTAAATACTTTACAAAGTATGACATCATGCATCAATGTTTTGACTTCTGGTTAAATGATTAACCAGTAACAGAGCCACTAAATCAGGTTTATGTGAGGGCCAGGTTTCAGAACATCTTTTAGTATGCTGTAGAAGTGGCATCACGTTTTTAAGTCAAAAATATATGATAGTTTGTTGATGCAGAAAATAAGAAAACATAAGTAGCAGGAGGTAACCGTGCACAACAACATGTGAATTGGATATGACAAAAAGAACGCAATAATTTTCAGAAAATATAAACACTAAAATAACATTCCAACTTGCAAGGCTCAGAATATGCTCAAGGCATACCTCAGCAGCCTCTGAGGTAGAAGAAAGGTACTGATAATAGTAACGGCGCAAAGCATCAGATACACAAGCTGAACTGTTTGGCCAGACGTCAAGGTTTTGATCAGTAACCTGCAGTACAACATGATTAGATGAATGCTGCATCGGGATTTTATGCAAATCAAAGAAAGAAAGTGAAGAATAAATATCCAAGTAAAATCCCTTGCACTGAAGAATTTCCATTAAAATCCTGCATGACCACGGATAGAACTTGAATGCAAGATCAACAGATATGCATTGGTGAAAACTAAAAAATCTTGGTCAAATACAAAAAAACTTCAAAAACTTGTATACATTCATGAACAATTACCGCAATAACTCTGCACAAACTTATGAAAATCAAAAATAAACCTCCAGTTTAGTGTATATTTTGATAACTATCCAAATTTTAGGTGAACTATATTGTAAATTTAACTTGAGGAGCAAGTGTCATAGTGTCACCACATTGCAGTGAATCCTCTACATAGCCACTGGTTAACAAAACCTACCCAAAAGATAACCACATAACAGTGAATAAAGCATGCAACCCTGATACATCCAAAAAATTGGTGAATTGAAGACCAACAGTTCACCGTTAAGCTGAAAGCATGATCATTCATGTTCATGAAAAAATTGTTCAATAGCATAATACAAGAAAACAAAAACAGTATTAAGGTAGATCTTTGTAATATGTGGCAGCAAATCAACAAGTGCTTTTCTCTGTTAACGAAAAGATGAGCAATTCCACCCATACAGCAGTACTCTATTTATAATAGAGAAGGACAAGAATTGGAGAAATGAACACAAATCGCAGATAAAGCACCAAAGCTATGCAAACTCCATCGTAGTATGACTATCGCATGGATACTTGGATTTGGTGTTGAAGTAGAAGACAACATAGTGCTTCTTGCTCATATGAGTTAAATGACAAGAATGATGTAATCAGTAAGTTCACCAGTCCAGTCAACCTAAACAATAGAGAGAAGCACTGAAAAATTGGGCCCTTGGCACAAGTACATACAGGATGTCAAACTAGCAATTGTTCAGCTACTTACCAGCCAATAATATTGAATAGGTTCTTGCATCAGCAGTGTTCCTATGAAAATGACACACATTATGGATCATGTTTTAGTGTATTGCAGCAGGAAGATATGAATTGGGAAAAGGAGGCAACCTTGACTCCCAAAGATAGTGAAACCAGTAATGACAATCTTGCCAAACCTGACTTTCTTTACAAACAAGAAAGAGTTCTCACTCCCAACCCTTAATATCCAAAAATAAAAATAAAAAATAAAAAATAAACAATGACCACCTTCCAGGTTCTTGATCCTGATCTCACCTGTGACTCATGAGTATGTAGTTGTCAATTCTTGTTGCATCACAATTATCACCATGTAAACTCTTCCTCTCTTTAAAGCGAGATTTAAGTCATCCACCCATTCCCTACCTTCCCGTGCCAATCAAAGTCATCAATTAAGTTTTGTATATCTCTTCTAGAACATAAGCTGTCAAACCGAACCCTCTTCTCTGTTTAATGCAAGTCAAACTCATTTACCCTCGTACCCTTCCTTTTATGTGCAATGACAAATATTCATTGATTACAGCATTATGTATCATGCAAAAATGGTGAAAAACATGACAATCATCTATTAATTTTTAAGAGGTATATGCACCACCTAATTTTCCATGAAAATGGATACCTATGTTTCAGATGGACCAATAAAAGGTCGGTTTGTCATCCAATGATGGTAAACAAATGAAACTTCTATCTGAAATGAAGAGACATGCCTACATTTGCTAAAACACTGCAAGCCTGTACAAAGATCCAGTAGAAGCAGCACCAGCACCAGCGGTAGAAGACAAAGATGAAGAAAAGAAAAAGAGAGGGGTGGTAGTGGTGGTAGCAAAAGAACAGATAGAGGGTAGTAGCACACTCATAGAAGCTAATTTTTCCTCAAAATCTTGGATCAATAAAAGAAGGGTAGTTTTGTATTTGACATGCCCAACATTATATCACCTATTCAAAATTATATGGCTGCATCAGCAAATATTATCTCTACATTTTTTAAGGATTGGAGTAACCAATTGGATGCATCAGTCATAGAAACTCATGGTGACAGGTGCACTTCTGGGTCAATACTCAGATCAATACTTGATCAAAGATGAAGAAGACATTCAAAAGAATCTTCCAGGCAAGAACATCTGTATAAAGGGCATGAGGAACCTATGATGACAAAAAAGAGAAGGAATGAAAATTAGTGAAAATAAATATATAAGCATGAAATGCTAGGAGCATATCTAGGTTCACAGGTAGACCTATAAATTAATTTTGTCTTGCATGGCATGTCACCTGCTATGCTGTATTTCACACTTGCCTGTGGATCAAGCATTTGGATGCTATGTGGTAAATCTCTTATACTTTGTTCTGAACATAAGCCATGAGAGCTTTGCTTGCAAAACACTATGCGTTCATTACATGTATTTAGTAACATATTTGTTCATGCACCTACATGAAGATATGAAGTTAAAATAGAAAACTAAAAAACACCTTTTGTCAACTAGTACAGTCCATTATTAAAAATTTCATTAGTTGATGTGTGCGCGCAGTGCAATAGAAATTTTATGAAATTAATAGTCACATAAGTTAAATCCTTTATGGTGTAGCATACGAAACAACATAGTTTTTATTTTTTAACATATTCCTTATTTGCTCAGTGTAACAATTTTTCCATAAAACGGAGACATGATAAAGCTTACCAATAGCCTAGGCATTTAGTTGATCTTATCTTATAAATAAATGTCTAATAATAGTCAAGCAATCGTGCATAAATACTATTGGCCTGTGCATTTAATTGATCTCATCTTACAAATAAATGTCTAACAATAGTCAAGCAATCATGGATAAATACTACCGACCTCCTCAATGAATGTCATAGCAGTAAGCCGGTACCCAGCAAAAAGTAGGTACTCCTTCACAGCACAATTTAGATCTCTACGTTCAGAATCTTTTAGTGGGCCTAAAGAAGAAAAAGTGATCTCTCTCTTATCCTGTTGGATTTTAGGGCCATCAGCTACAGAGACATCTGAATGGGGTCCTGCAACCAAAATAGAAGATTGGCATCAATCTACTGCTGCAAAAGAAAAAAATTTGCCGAAGCAAAAGTCACAGGAATGCTTCAAAACATAATTGCTTGGTGACAACAGATCTTGACCATATACAACATTAACTTAGGACACATTTTCCCCGCCACAACAAAATAATGCACTTCTGTCACCTCACCAACTTAAACTGGCTAAAAGAATCATGAAACATAGAAAGCCAATGGTTCCTTCCTAAATTATGAAAGCATAAGTGATACGACTATGCAAGCATATGCATGTAGGATGGCACAGAAAGTAAACTCTCACCTTCCATCATTCTTTTATCCTAGCTGAAGTTCAAATCAGAGAAAACAGGCATGACATTAAGGTGCATTAGTTAGAGTATAGAATCATGTATGATCTATGTGAAAGAGACATTAAAAAAAATCCCATTCTACCACCTTCTTCAAGATAACATATCATAATCATAGTTTACTTGATTTTCAATTATTTGCATTAACCATTGGAGTACCATTGCTTTCGTCAGTATGGAACTCCCTCTGTTTTTGTAACTCTGCCTTCAGTCTTGACAAATCTTCTTGGGCTAAACGAAGCTCATATTCACTGATTGCCAATTTTTCTTCTGCAGCTACTTTCTCTTCTAGCAAACTTTGTGGGTCTGCAACTGGAACACGGTAGAAAAGATCGCAAATTAAAGTTCATTAGATCTGTCAAGAGCCAAGAATTATTCATAAAACAACTTTTATGACAAACAATAGTAAAAAGAAGTAACAATTTTATACTAAAAAAATAACAAAAAGAAAAATAATGATGTCGCAATGAGGTTTTACAAA
Source organism: Metroxylon sagu (assembly GCA_017589505.3). NCBI lineage: Eukaryota > Viridiplantae > Streptophyta > Magnoliopsida > Arecales > Arecaceae > Metroxylon > Metroxylon sagu. The sequence continues at coordinate 486,015 of JACVBY030000640.1, read as the reverse complement.
GTTTATGTGATTGTAATCTAACCAACTATATCACAAAAGAACACTGTAACACACAGATTCTCAAATAACCCATATGACCCTCAGCTGTAGACTTAGCTTCTCACCCACGTGGTTGCCTAGGCGCCAAGGTACCTGCCTCAGCAATGGACTTGGTACACTATTAGACGTTCATCTTGATTCAACTTCTTCTTGTTTTATAATATCAGATTTTTGTGCTGTTTAAATAAATTAATATTCCAGTATGCCACGCAGTTCACATAGTGAGTACTTCCTAAAATCTTTAAAAAGGCTTCCATGTAGGTATTCAAGATTTGTCTCTCCTCTTCTTGAACCTTTTTCCTAACATATCCTCTCGTTTACTCGTGTATGTATTTTAGGATTCCATGAATCTTCATGCTGAGAACTAACTAAATTTTTTTTTTTTTTAATATATATTTGTAGCTAGGGGATTATAATTTTAAATCTAGGAGTTTGAGTCAAAACTTTTTGAAATACATAGAATAAGAACATCCCCAAGATATTGGAGATAAATTAAAGAGATTTTCTCGTTCTTTTCTCCCTCTTTTATTTCTTGCATAATGAAAACCATGCTTAGATCTACCTCAGGCTTAACGATTGCTCATATGATCATAGAATCAATCGAGTTTATCTTATCCTATTGTTTCCCCATATAAGGTATGAAAATTGGATCAACATTTTTTGTAGATTTAAGCATCAAGATTCAATCTACATTAATTACAATAAAATCATTTGCTGTCTATCAATGAGAGCATCAAATCAAATATCATGTTCAATAAGTTCTCAGAAATAGTCTACGATGAGAAGCTCCAATAGCACCAAAAGAAAAATGACAGCAAGACATGGAGCAACATGTCAACAACTTGATATGGATCATTCTAGGTTAGGGAATCAGCTGAGAGATCCCGATGGATTTTAAGCAGTTCTTGATTTAGGCTATATGGGTGGATGACGATCACTGAGAAACCTAATAATGAAAAGCGTGACAAAAGCCAGATTATAAGAAAGAGATAAAACAAATTTCCAGATATAACAAAAGCAAGAGAAAACTGTGACCATCCTCAAGATCCACCTTGAAAGATAATGGATATAAATTTAGAGATCCAATGTGTGGAGAGTTTTGCAGGTTCTTTGGATAGAAAGTACCAGAAAACAAGATTCAAGGATTAACATCAGGTAAAAGGTAAGTAGTGTCCAGTGCTCATGTTCATTTCCTCCGAATTGGCAGTTCAGCTTCGACTAGCTCTATCTTCGGAGGAAAAAAATTAGACAAGAAAAGCGAATCACGATGCAATTGGTAACTCGAAATTGCGGAAACAGATCAAGATCAAGAAATTGTATCTAGATATATAAATGACTCGATACAGCGACAAGAAAAGCGATTTAAGATCCAATCCCTAGATACAGCGACAAGAAAAGAGACGAGAGGAATGAGAGAGAGAGAGAGAGAGAGAGATCGGAGGGGAATGATACCTCGGAGAGTATTGAAGCGGGCGATCTGGTCGGGGGGGAAGTGGACGGGGTCGGAGAAGAAGTCGCGGAGGCGGATGGCCTGGTCGTGGCGGCCGTCCTCGAGGAGCTCGTGGAGGAGCTCGAACGCGGTGAGCAAATAATTCTCCTGCAGCAAGAAATTCACCACGCAGTTGCACAGCGACGACCGCTCCACGTCCATCGCCCGCAACGATGGATCCATCATGCCCTACGTCTTCTTCCTCCTCTCCTCTCTATCTCTCTCTCTCTGGTTGATGACTTGATTTTTTTTTTTTTTTTTTTTTTTTTTTTGCCTTAACTACTTCGGAGGCGAGGCCATGGATCTTGATCCGATCACCTCCTCTCCTCTCTATCTCTCTCTCTCTCTGGTTGATGACTTGATTTTTTTTTTTTTTTTTTTTTGCCTTAACTACTTCGGAGGCGAGGCCATGGATCTTGATCCGATCACCTCCTCTCCTCTCTATCTCTCTCTCTCTCTGGTTGATGACTTGATTATTTTTTATTTTATTTTATTTTTGCCTTAACTACTTCGGAGGCGAGGCCATGGATCTTGATCCGATCACCTCCTCTCCTCTCTATCTCTCTCTCTCTCTGGTTGATGACTTGATTATTTTTTATTTTTTATTTTTTTTTGCCTTAACTACTTCGGAGGCGAGGCCATGGATCTTGATCCGATCACCGGCATCTGAGGGTCGTTCTTGTTGTGTTCCCTTCCACCCGGTTTAGATCTGATCTGATTGGACGAGTGAATGGAAGGGGTTTTGCGCATGTAACCTGGGAGAGTTTCCCTGTCGAAAGTCGGTGCCTCGGTTATCGTGTAACAACCCGTTTTACTTTGTGGAAACGCCAGTCTGCCAGCTGGCTTTTTTCACCTATATTTGCCTGTTCTCTAAGGAAAAAAAAATTCTGAAAAAAAAAAAAAATAAAGGAAGGAAAAGAATATAGAAAACAAATACCACTTTTTTTTTTATGGTAAAAAGAACATATACGTAGCCCTACCTGTACTCCTCCATGCTTCTGGAAACTTAAGGATGGTAAAGCCTAAACCTTCAATCTTCTCAAAAAAAATAATAATAATAATAAATGAGTAGGATTTATGTTTAGCCGTTGGACCAGGGGACCGCCATCAGTAAACCATTTGGAACCAATCATGATATGTATTCAATTTTGTTGGTTTAATTTGCTTCACCAATTAAAGATATATTGATATGATTTTATTTTAGCTAGTTTGATACGTAAGGTTTGTGATTGTTATATATTTTGCATTTATTAGGATTTGATGATATCTTGGAAGTTAAGTTTGATTTTATTATTAAATATATCATGCTTTATTTTGATTTTTAGCTGTACATGGAATAACTCAAATGGAATCTATTACTGCCTCTAGCAATGATGAAAAAATTGTTACTCGACTCTTCTCTCACCTTGCATCAAAATCAAACTTTAAATTATCTGTCCAAGAGAAGCTTAATACGTTGGCATGCTATTAAGCATACTATACCAATGCTCTGTATCATTTTATATCAGATATATCATGTCATATTAATATTAAGCCAAGATTCGATGTGATAAATGCATCGGGACTCCTCATATTAAATTAATCTATTTATTAGCATGTCTGACTTGCTATTATAATTTTTTTGGTTCATATCACAAGTTAATTTCCGACGGTGGACAAGGTGATCATCTCATCTCACATTCATGATCCTAATAAATTGGTGCTTTGACATTTTTTTGTTTTTTTTTTTTCTTTTTTTTTTCGTGCTATTACTACCTTTCGCGCTGGTCCTTGCCAACTTGGTATGATATTAAAGATGCATGGTCCGCGGAATTTGCAAGACAAGCTATTGCCTGGAAATCTGGGCTTGCCTAAATTTTTAACTAATAAATACCTTAAATGTAGTTTAATGAAATGATATCAGGGTTCTCAGGAATATATCAGGGATTCTTAAAGATCATGCCTTAGGTGGATGTTTTCGGTATGGGCTAACAAATATATAAGGTATGTAAACCTGGATGCCTTTGAGGATATCTAATCAGGATGTTCTAATTGCATGAATTATAGATCATATTTTGAGTTATATTGTGATGACGTTGAGTTCTATTTGTACGTAAGAAGTTTAAGATCACAACGAATTAGCTCAATAATCTTTTAGGCGCATTTCCATATATTTATTCTTGGATCACCGGTTTCTTTTAAAAAATAATTATTCCACTTTCATATTCAAGGCCAGCTATGTTTCATAAATTATGAAATCCACTGGTTTCAAGAGAATCCATTAAAAAAAAAATGCTTAAATTAAATAAAAAATAAAGAGACATCCCCATTGCATGAAAAAAAATATATTTTTTTCTAATAAATTCCAATTCTCCGCTCGTTTATCTTCTCAATATAAAATTGATAAACTTATAAAATTTAACTCCGAGATGTCTGCAACTTTTTCGCTTTTTCAAGAAAGGTCTTCTTTTCCATGGATTTAGTCCTGTGGAAAAGGACGGCCATACCTACTTTCTCTACTTTGATGTCCTAGTCAATGCGATCCAATCCAACACCAACTTTAATCTAGCCTGGATTTGAAATGGATTGGGTTAGGCTGGGGGGAGCTGAAAGATGCGCAATGGTTCCAATTAGACCAGTTTTCAAGGCTTGCATCTCTAGAGATTTCGGCAGTTTATTGCCTAAAATCCGCCGTATCATTGGGCTGAACCGAGAAAAACGCGCAGAACCGGACCGGACGGCGGACGGAGGAGCGGAGGGGCGGGATATTCCTCTTCGTTCGGATCTGACGAGAGAAAGATCTCATGCTCCCCGCTCTTCTCTCCCGAGAAGCCTGTCTTCTTGCTGATATAAACATAAAGGCGCAGATCTCCCTGATTCCCACCTTTTAAGTTCGAAGCTCTCCGGCTTCGAGATCAGCGTCGCCATGGACTTGGATCTGTGGATCTCCAAGGTCAAGGAAGGCCAGCATCTCATGGAAGACGAGCTCCAGCTCCTTTGCGAATACGTACGTTCCCTCTCTCTCTCTCTCTCTAGGGCATTCATTTGTGAGTTTGGGCGTGTTGTTTCTCTTCGAGCTGAGGGTTTGATACGTAGCTACGGTGTCTTTCGCCTCCGTGTGTGTTGTTTGTTTTACTCTGTTCTTTAATCTGGACGTATATCAGGTGAAAATCTAGAAAAATGAATTCCTTTTGACAAATCGAAAATGGCAGTGCAAGTCCTAGATTACAAAAAGAAAAAGTTACGTGTGATTTTACTGCAGGTTTTATTAATTTTCTGCAATTTAAATGATTTTACGTGTGATTTCCTTTTGAGATCACTTTCTTGTTTGTTTGCTCAATTATAAGCTTTACATTTAACTAGTAATTATAGATCCGAAAAACCCAGTTAAGAGAGGAGCACAAGTGCTGCTGACGAGATCATACCTAACCAAGTCTCATAAAACAGGTTTTTGTCATAAATTGGGACTAATGGTTAGTTGAATGTGGCTCCCAATAGTTCAGTGGATTGATCGAGATCACATAAAAACCATGGCATGTCCGCTGGGATTTGTCGTGAGGGTCTGCACTTGATTGGATGGGTCATGTGCCAGGAGACCCACAAGGCTGCAAACTACAGTTGTGTGGTATGTGCAAGGGGAAGGATCAGTTGGCGCCCCACTTCTCATCATAATAAGACAATGTTGGTCTGACATGTAATTAGGTTTTTATAACTTCTAAATATCAAATCTTTTCTCATGAATGAGTTTGGCTTTTAGCTCTTGACTCAATTCATTGTAAACTTAATCCATAAGAATCCCTGAAGTCCTTGTGATAAAATTTTATTGAACATAACAAGCAGCATATTTCTTTTTAGAAGAACAAGCAATACAACACAACATTTAAGGTCGTTGAGGTTTTTGTTTGGATGCAAGTATGTGAGTTAACAATTTAATTAGTCTAGATCCTAAAAGGCAGTCCAAGCTGTTAACTTTGTTTCATTGAAGAGAGGGAAATAAAGTTAATCACTAAAACTTTTGAAAACAACCTTCTTGAATGGTGATCTTGGAGAATAAGGTTGAGCAGTGCTTATACCACAAGGTCAATGAGAGCAATTTCACCTTTCTAATACTTTATGTTAATGACATTTTACTTGCTAGTACTGATCTTGGTTCGCTATATGAGACTTAGTAGTTGTTGTTCAAGATTTTGATATGAAAGATCTTAGTGTGTCATCTTTTGTACTTGGTATTGAGATCCATAGAGATACTTCTTGCGGTATGTTAGGAGTTAGGATGCTCTCAAAGACTTACATTGATCATGTGCTTAATAGGTTCAATATCTAGAATTGATATTAATATTAGCATGATACAAGTTATGCTAATATCACATGAGTTATATTAAATTTTTAATTCATTGATACTAGGACTTAATGAAATAAAATTTGAAAAATGAAGTTTGTTGGCTTGTTAAATTACTTTCTATACATAAGGATAGAACAGTAAATTTACAATAAATCTGATTCTATTCTCACATTTTTACTGCACATAACAAACATAGGGATGGAATTAACATTCTATTCTTGCTTAATTCTTTGCTCCAAACAAACATTGGAATCATTATATTCATTTTATTTCATTTCTATCTTGATTCTATTTCTGCAGCCAAACGAGGCAATAGTGTATGAGAACCAGTTCTGCTCCTTATTTTCTATTTTGTGTTTTACACATGATTACACTAATCAATCTCAGTGTTTATATTAATGGTTGATCCAAATTCTCATATTTGATGTGAAGGCATTTTCCCTTTCTGGATTTCCATTCCAGAAATAAATGTTTATGAGGTCAACTACTTTGTTTTCTTGGCAGTCACAATAGCTAATGTGAAATTTATGCTGTGTCAACTTGCTTCTATATGATGTTTGCTAATGACCAATGTTGTTTCTCTTAGGTCTATGGTTTTTATGATGAATGCCAGCGGAAATATGGGAATGCCAATGCATTGCGGTATTGCACTGATGTTTTTGACTACCTTACCTTGTCAGCGATTATAGATGGAACTGTAAGTCACTCTTGCACACAGAACCAGATGCACATGTCCACATGCATTCTTTCCACTTATTCTAATGCCAGTTACTCCAATACAATACTGTTGTAGGTGCTCTGTGTCCATGGTGGTCTTTCGCCTGATGTACGAACAATTGACCAGGTTTGTCTTCTCTTGCATTAAGTTGACAATTTATCTGACGTTGACATTGTAAATCCTTTAGTTGGGGACTGTTTAGACATCAGTTGGTCCAATCTATGCTTTGAAGATTAGAGAATCTTCTGTTATTTTGCGGACTTGCATACCAACATACGGTCGAAAAAACACAAGCATGTCCAGACAATTGCATGTGTTGGACTTATTTGCTGTTTTATTTTCTATTTTTTTTACTTTTATGGTTGAGTTGGATCATCTAGTCTTTAGACAAGTCTATAACATAACAACTTAAAAAGGCCTAATTGGCATTGCATTAGTCATGGGGCCTTCTTTATTGTGTTGGCCCTTAGTTAAAAGAGAGGGAAGAGGAGAAAGGGATGAATGGACACTCCATCCCTCTTGTGCGTCCATTCATACCTTACACCTGATGTTCTGAGAATTCTTAATGTGGGTCACATGGAGAGGAGTATCTTGTGGTTTAAAAGTCTTATTTAGCTAGTATTTTATTGATATCAGCTTTAAGGCCCTGTTTTACTGGCTTGGAGAAAACAAAATTTATTTTCTGTTTCTCGGAGCCTTTTGCACTCACCTGTTCTTTTCTTCCTTAAATTTACTCTCTTCTTTTCTCTCTTCTTCTTTCACTTCTTTCCTTTTAATGTAGAGCATTTGCTTGAATTTTTTTCTCAAATTTAATTTCAGGCCAAAACATGAAATCAAACCAAACCAATTCAAATTATTATTTAACACTTGGCTTCATCAATGTTGAACAAGGCAATCACCATAAAATTAGCGGTTGAGACCATTAGACAATGGGTGATCTACATATTAGCTGCACAATGCTAGTTGCTAAACATGTTTTTCATCTATTTCAGTATGCAGCTCTTGTCTAACCTATCCCATTACTCCTTTCTTGCATCACCCAAATGCATACGACATTTGTTGTTGACACACCACCATCACCAGGCTTTGCCTTTCTCTTCTTAAGTAATTGGTGTGAGACGGGAAGGAGAGGCAGCAGTAGAGCATTCGAAAGTGGAAGAAAATAAAAAGGGGAGGTGGGATGAAGCAATTAGGAGGGAACAGGTGGAGGGAGAAGTCACTGAGAACAGGAGAGGGGGAGGAGTGAGCTTGGTGGAGGTGAAGCAATGAGATGGGAATCTAAAACTTGTAGTCAGTGATGGTTTAGCAGCTAGTGGAGCAAGAGCAATGAGGGTTGTGAGTTGCATGTGAAGTAAGGTACCAGCAAATATGTGTGTAGGGAGGGGATTCATTGGGCACCAAGGAGTGGGATCACGTCAGGTATGAATGAAAGGTGCTGTAAGCCAGCCTCGTGGCATTTAGATCACTCAGGTGTGGTTCTTGGTGGGTGGGAAGGTGCTAGTAGAGGGTGGTGATCTGACGGATCTTTATGGTAGGGATGGTTAGTTGGATTGTTAGGATGAGTGAACATGCACACATGCATGTATGAATGCATGAACTTTAATCTGTTTATGTATCTATTAGAGTGACATGCATTGCATGTGTATGGGCTGTTTTTCTTTTTCTTTTTCTTGCTTAGTGGTGGTGGGGTTAGGATTTACATGTTATACACACATATATGGAGCTATTGTGATTGTGTGGGTACCCACATAATAGCACCTATGAGGCTGGTCCAAATCAGAGGATGGGGTGCCCAACGTCAATGGTTTGAACCGTTTGATGTGTTTTATTATCTCAAAACTGCTTATTGTCAAAAAGTTATATGACCTTTTGTACCCTGTGGTCAGAAATGCATTATTTTGTATTATTTAAACTATCTTTTTGACTAATCATCATTTTGTTAGGACTGAACTCATAGGCATTGTTGTGCAGGCACCTATATATGTACACACATATATACATACACGTGTGCATACATACATACATACATACATACATATATATAAATGTCTAACTTGGCATGAAGAGAAAAGGAGATACAAGAATATGCAGAAAAAATTAATGTTAACTGGATATATATGTTTAAATGTTTGTATAAAAAAAAATATTAAAAGATATTGTTTGTTATGGTCTTTTATAATGCATGTTTCTCATCCAAACTTTCCAATCAGTTTAAGAATTTTAGGAATATGACATGTTGCAAAATCATTTTAATATTTACATTCTTAACAAATCTTTAACAATAACAACACCTCATTTTAAAAATTATTATGGTGGGTCAAATTCCTTGTTGGAGGAGTCAACCCTACCAATTTCTGAAAATTGCACTTAATAAAATTTGGTAACTATTTGGGTGTCCAATGTGTATCTGATTTGGATAAGTATCCAACACATTCTAGGGTCTAGACACAGGTGTCCTGGGGTAGACAGTTTATATATCTCAACATGGTAATAAATCTATAATTTGAAATTTTTATGGCTAGGGTTTTTTATGTTAATAAAAACTATTGGTGACTCATGAAGCTTACCTGAAACAGTTGGGACAAGATGTGATGCTTATAATTTACATGTCTGCATGTACTTGAAAAATTGATTATATGGAATTAGAAATTTAATTCTATTATTATGTGGAATTATTTTGTGTGCACTAAATGTTTTTAGATTTCTTTTTAGGTTATTTTCCTATAATTTATTTTTTATGCATTCTTGTCTGATAAGCAGATCAGGCTCATTGACCACAATTGTGAAATTCCTCATGAGGGCCCCTTTTGTGATATCATGTGGAGTGACCCGGAGGAGATCGAAACGTCGGCTGTTAGTCCCCGTGGTGCAGGTTGGCTCTTTGGATCCAGGGTGACTGCAGAGGTACATAAAAATGTTCATAAGTTTCTTATTCTGGATTTTGCTTTGAATTGACTGGTCCTCATCAAAAGTCACATGAACTTCTTGTAGTTCAATGACATAAATAATCTGGATCTTGTTTGTCGGGCACACCAACTTGTCCAGGAAGGTCTCAAGTACATGTTTCAAGACAAAGGCCTTGTAACTGTGAGTTAATCATGATAATCTATTGTGCTGCTTCATTTTGAATGTAGTTAGAATTATTAGTTTTCATTTCATTAGATATCCAATTTAATTTTGCCAAATCCTCCTGCCTGGTGAAATATTTTTTTTAGCTTTACATTTGTAAATGCAGGTCATGTTTCCTGAATCATAATCTCTGAAACGCAACCACTCAATTTTTGGTTTATCCAGATCTGGTCTGCACCTAATTATTGCTACAGGTGTGGAAGCGTAGCTTCAATATTGAGCTTCAATGAGAATATGGCATGATAATACAATCTTGGCCGTTGTTCCTCATGGTTATTTTGCTGTCACTGAATTGTTCTGAGATTTCTGCATTTAATTTAAATTAAAAATTAGGAGTATGAAAATTAGGGAGCAACATCTGAACTATATACTCAAAATGAGTTTCAAAATTGCGATTCAAACTGTATCGGACTGATGGCTGGTGGAGATCATTTTAAATGATATATGTTGCATCAGTAATTCTACTTGTGAATGGAGTCATCTGATTTTTTGCAGCTGACCATTTCTTCTTAATGACAGGAAAGAGAGGTAAAGTTCTTCACAGAAACAGAGGAGAATAATCAAATGAGGGGGCCAAGGACAGGGGTTGGTCATTGATTCTTTGTTCTTTCATCTGCATTACTGCTTTCCTGCCCAGTAAATTCTGTTGGAATTATTGGCAGTTGGTCTCCTTGCAAGGAATAGAAATTCTGACAAGTTTATGAGGTGATCAAATATGTTGACTACAGCGGAGCGTATAGTCATTTGTTCTGACTGATTAATAGTTTTGGTGCAGAGTTTTGAAGTCCGTTATATATTATGATTCTTATGGCTGATGTTGCTGCTGTATTTCTATTTTATTGCATAAGGCTTGACATTGGAAAGTACCGGTTCTCTGGCATCGACAGATTGAAAAAATCAGCTCTTGCTGCCTATAATGAAATCGGGCAGTTCCAGTGAAAGATTTTCTTAGGCCTCATTCCAGGCCTCATGTCATTTAGATTATCTGTGGCTAATCTGTAGCTTTGTACTCTTTTGTATATTAAATCATTATCCTTTACATGTACCATTAGACAAATCTGCTAGCTGCTGGTAGCCCAAGTTTGAAAGGAGCTGAGCCTCAAGTATGATTTCAGTCCTAATCTCGTAACCTCTCAAGGGGCTGCTGTATGTTGTAGCTTGGAATTTGGGCTCCTATATGCAAATAGCTAGCCTCAATGTTTTGGTTTGAGCCTCGCTGATCTGTTGGGGAGAGTCTTGAGAATCATGGACCTTGGATGCCCAGCATCTCAGATGACTGGAACTCATAGTTTTAATTATCCATGATGGGAAAATTTGCCACCCTTAAAATTTTGCGAACATGAAATTGCAAAATGTGATTTTTAATCTGGTAATTTTTGTTGGTTGGATTGCACAGTCAGAGACACCTTGCAGCATATGAAGCACACTGCAGACTTGAATATTGGCATGCAATGTTCAAAATCTTATTATGACGCAGATTGTGCCAATTGCTTCTTCGTCCAGGTTTAGTATTACGATACTTGAAAGCCCATTCTGGCAGCGAGAATTACCTCGCACTAATACTACAGTACCTAATATAGTGTTTTATTACCATCTTGTTGCAGAGAAAGGACGAGTGCATCTCTCATAGCTGATCTTGTGGTTGATGTTGTGGCTGTTCGAGTGCTTCATTTAATTGCATACGAGGCCTTCACCGCAGGCTGTCTGCATGATTGGAGAAATCTTTTCATATTTGTGTTTTGTTAATTGTTTGTAACATGCCAGTGTGACGTCGTCACTTTGTTTAACATCGATGAGAAAGAGAGGAAAAAATTCAAGCAGGTAGCACTACAGTGGATTGATTCTGGGTCGAAGTTGGCATGTGACCCAGAATATATTACGTGACCGTTTCCTGAAAAGGTATGATGGCATCGGACCAAGCCTAGCTTTTTATCTTAACCTTTATCACGTAAAATCTTCGCAAGCTTCGTAACCTAGAAAATTAAAATCTTGGAAGGTGCTGTTTGTTATAGGGTATTTAGACCTCCAAAATTTCACTGGTTGGATCTTTCCGGCCGATCTCTCCTTCCTTTGTCTTTAAACGAGGAAAGAAGGAAGAGAACTGAAATTATTACAGAGGTATTATAGGGTATTTAGACCTCCAAAATTTCACTGGTTGGATCTTTCCGGCCGATCTCTCCTTCCTTTGTCTTTAAATGAGGAAAGAAGGAAGAGAACTGAAATTATTACAGAGGTATTATAGGGTATTTAGACCTCCAAAATTTCACTGGTTGGATCTTTCCGGCCGATCTCTCCTTCCTTTGTCTTTAAATGAGGAAAGAAGGAAGAGAACTGAAATTATTACAGAGGTATGCATAAGATCAACATTATGAACAATAATCAATCCCCCATTTCATTACGAGAACTTCGTCAAACTTACAATCGATCACCAAGAAATTTATACCACTTAGCACAAAAAGCCTGATAGCAAAATTGAGGCTTTCATTTTGAGGGGAAAAGAAGAGCAAATAATCGATATGGTATCGATCGAATTACAACTACAATACAAGAAGAAAGAGTGGACTCAACCAAGAGGGGAGGAAAAGAAAACAACCCCAAAGGCTTAGGATTTCGACGAGTTCCCCTGCCGCGAGGTGCCATCATCCCTCGGGCATTCGGCTCGCCGTTTAGGCTGAGGCCGATCGGCGTCGGAATCGATGTCGGAGAAGGAGGAGGAGGCGGCCACGAGGTGGTGGCCGGGTTCTCCGCCGCCGGGGCGGCAAAGGCAGGCGCAGAGGTGGCGGGCGGCTCGCCAGGCGAGCTTGAGGGGGGGCTTGACGCAGCAGCAGAGGATCGCCAGAGGGCAGCAGACGCATAGGACGCAGGCGCTGGCGGCGCACTCGGCGGCGGTGTGGGCGCAGCTCGTCGACATCCGAGGGGGAGGAGTCGGCCGGGTTCCCATTTCTGGGCCTCCGCCACCTGGATTCTTCTCTGATATATATATATATATATATATATATATATATATATATATATATTGTCCCAAATTAGGATTCGGGTGCGAGCGTGACGGTTCCAGTTTGTCTGAGTCCCAAGGCTCGCTTTTTTGTTTGCCTTCTCTTTCTTTTTTGTTTTTTCTTCCTCTTCTTTCGTTCAATCCAAATACCACCGGTGACTTGATCATGACGAAGTGGTTGAATTCCATGCCTATGCCCGACCCATGTAGGGTCAAGGTCCACCAAAACGAATATTTTGAGTCCTTTGAGGGGGTTCGTGGCCCGGTTGAGCCTTGTTCATATTGACAACCCCTGATGAGGGAGGAAAAGAGAAATCCAGAAAAATTAAAGGATGTGTTTGATTTTTCAGAATAATCTTTTTTTTATTATTTTTATTTTTATTAAAAATAGAAAATAGTTGTAATATTGAATTTGACACATGAAAATGAAACAATTTTTAAAAAAACATAATTTAAAGATAATCGAAAACTAAAATTAATTTAAGATGTTTTAGAAGATAAAAACTAAAGAACTTGAAAATATAAGAATTGATGGTATTTTTTAAATTTATTTTACTATTTTAAAATAATATCATTGATAATTAAAAATAAAAAAATTTTAATTTTACTTATCAAACGTATTTTTCAGAGATCACAGAATGAAAAATAAAACCTACCTTCAGATAATAATAACATAATATGAAAATAAAAAATATTCTTCAAAAGTATTTTTTTTTTTAAAAAAAAACCCTAACTACTTGAGCAGCGTAAAACAACACACACATTAAACTAACATTTCAAATTAGGCTAAATCAAATAACAAGAGATTAATAATTTTTAGTTTCTTGAAAAATATTTTCTTTAATGAAAAAGTAAGTATGCTTTAAACCGTATTGACCTGGATTATTGAATGAAAAAAAATATTCAGTAGCTAGCAAAGCTTGATTTAAATTTCCCACTAGATGTTCACTAAAAGTAAATTACCAAATCATGTTCAAGCCTATTTATCATGATGAGCCCTTAGTTTTAGTTTTTTTTAAAAAAAATCTAAATTACCAATATTTAACCCATTTATAAATTTTTCTTTATGAGAAATTTGATGTTAGTTTCTAATTGGATAAAATTTTGATCAAGCCTATTTTTCAACAAAATCAAAGATGTCAATTTGATTCAGTTGTAGCCCAACAAATTCTGCCATTTGCCTTGTATATCAAACATCATCTTACTTTGTATCTTGACTTAATTTGAAAAAATATTGGGTGGTGGGATAAGGTATTTATCTTGCATTACCCCTATGATAAATGTCAAATATATTAAATTGTGGGGTGGGTTTCTAATCCAAACCAGGAAAAAATTGTTTTCCTACGGTACCTGGAATTCCACCATTCTTGTATTTATCTCTACTCGAACAGTAAAATTTTAAAAAATATATAACAAAAAGTAAACAAAAGGTAAGATATATTTATTTTTTATCTAAATAGTTACAGGTAAGTGATTGAATGAAAGTAAAAACACTCAATCTAACTATATTTTTTTATTATTTATGCCTATTCTATTTTATTTTGAAACTAACTGGATAACAAGTTATTTTTCAATTAGCTTTCTTGCTTTCAAGATCAGGCTAGGAGGCTAGGAGTGTAACTGAGCCAAACTCTATCGGGCAAAGGTACCGTTAAGCTTGATTTAAAATTAATTTTAAATTTGAAAGTTAAGATCAAGCTTAATTTATTTATCATTATTTCAAACTCAATTCAAGATGAATATTCAACCAAGCTTAAAATGAATTTAATTTACTGGTTTTAAGATCTTAAATTAAGCTGCAGATTAATTTAAGCTTGAAAGAAGATCAATACAAGCTTTGAATAAAAACCAACTTCTATCTTAATGTTAAACATGGTTCAAATTTAAATTAATAATTAATAAATTTGAAAATTAAATAAATTAATATATATATATATGAGTTTAGTTAAATCAAGTATGATCGAGTTAGCTCTATTTGAGCTTAATTGGAAATTAATTTCAACTATAGATTAATAATTCAAGCATGATTTACCTATCTTTTAATCAGTCCATAGTAGCCAAGTCTGTATTGCTTAAGCCTGCTCATCATGACATGCACCAACTGAAAAGAAAAAGGGCGTTGTTGCGACAAGCGTTTGATGGCATCATTCTGGCCATAAAGCACCAAATGGAGAACACGTGCGAAGATGGAATCCAGAGCTCCGGAATAATTTAACAATAGATATGATGCGAGGCTCAACTGGGGACGCATAAAGGTCAGTCCTGTCCGTTACATTAAAGCCCGAAAAGAATGATCCAAATTCTGTTCTTTCTAAGCGTACACTTCTGAGCGAAGATTCTTTCACAACCATCATCACCAGAACTTTTTAACACTTGGGCTGTGACCGGGCCGGAAAATTTAGCCCAAGGCCAGGCCGCGCGAGGACAGCGCGCTCATCTTTGAGGACCGACGCCGGCAGCACGGAGGGCCATGGAGTTCACGAAGGAATGGCACCTTCCGTTTCTTTTACCGGCTTTCTCCGATCATACGACCTGGGTATGACTTCCAGGCATTCATGCTGCCTACGTGCAGTAAAATTGACACTCAAATATGTTAAGAATTTAATATAAAATAAATAAATTTATATTAATATATTATAACCGTATCAATATTATTATGATGCAAAATAATTGTGTATTATATGTTATTTTGTTAACTAAAAAATAACATAGTCATGATTCATTTAATATAAAGTTGGTTATGTTTTTATTTATTTATTTATTTATATTATTAAATTTTTTTATAAACGATGAAACTTAAATTATTTAGTTTGAATGATTTAATATTATGGTTAATTTTTGATGTAATCAAACATTATGTTAGAACATAGAAGTTTATATATTAAAAAAAATAAAATAATAAGTTAGTATTAAGTAGGTTGTATCTATTTGTGTTACATGAGTTGTTAGAAAAGTCATGTCTATTGATATTACGTGAGTTATTAAGTGAGTCATGTTTAAAGATAGCAATGAAGATGAAGAAATCCAATCTTATAAGGAGCCACTCCGACGGAAATGAATTTGAAAGGATTGAACAAGGATAAAGAAAGAGATGAAATTTTTTTTTTAAAAATCTATCAGATTCAGGTTTGGTTGGTTTATTCATTCCCAAACTTGAACCCAAATTACCTTTTATATCTACAGTTTTTTCTAAACATACCATCAAACCCTTCTGCTTTATCTAATTGTAAATTTTAAATATTTACACATCCTAAAACTGTTACTTTATCCTAGATTTTTTCTTTTTTCGAAATTAGTTTTCCAACATGCCTAATTACGAAGCAATTCTAGTTTTAAAATATGAATACTTAAACTATAAATTGGCCTTTCATAATTTTACTAAAATTAATAATTTTATTGTTCAACAATTTGCCATATTAACAAATATGGTCCATTAGTTTGCATTATTTTTTTAATCTAAAAGCTTTTTTTATTAAAAAAAAGAAAATCAAAATTGAGGATTCTCTACGAGGAATGAGAAATTATAAGGTGAGGATGGAAAGGAAAAATCAATCCAAGGTTCCGAATACATCAAGTTTCCTTTCCTAGTTATGTCATATTAACTCAACAAAA
Organism: Metroxylon sagu; assembly: GCA_017589505.3. NCBI lineage: Eukaryota > Viridiplantae > Streptophyta > Magnoliopsida > Arecales > Arecaceae > Metroxylon > Metroxylon sagu. The sequence continues at coordinate 469,712 of JACVBY030000640.1, read as the reverse complement.
TCTGTGTTGATATGCATTTTGCATCATGTTACTTATTAAATAATTGGACCACATTTGTATTAAAATTTTTAACATGATCAACTAATTGTGTTGTATATTTGTTAATTTATATAGTATTATATTCCAGTAAGAACATGACACACCGATATAAATTGTCATCCCTATGTTGCCCTAACAATTAAGCCTGTTAGGGAAGCTAGCGCATGGCTCGTTTTTGGATGAACATCTACATGCAGCCCAAGATTTCCCACACATAACAAGGCACAGGAGATTGGCTTAATTTGGGCCATTCATGGATGGATCACCGTCTTGTATACCTTGAACTCAAGAAACGCAAATGCCAAAATCTATTGTGTGTACGTTCTTTTTAGGGTAGAAAAATAGCCAACATATATAATTCTAATCGAACCTCTTGGTACGTTGCACAGCTTCACGCCTCACGCTCGCTACCTTGCATTCCAAACCAAGCCCACAAGGGAGTGAATTACGCATAAGAAAAGTCCAAAGAATAAATATCCTCATCGTTGGCCAGAATGAAGAAACGTGGCCAGCCATTAACCAGATCTTGAGATCAATCCATCACAACTAGTCCACATCCTAATTAACAAGGCTGTGATGGAGCCAAGGTGAAAGAGAGTCCACATGATAACGTACTCTGATATCTCCGAGGCGTAGCCGAATTTAATAAACATATAACATACCATCTTTAGTCCCATGACTCACAATTTGTCCGTCCAATTCGTAGTTACCATCCATCCAGAGCAATCCTTTTCTAAATCCATATCTATCATCTACTTGGTTGGCTTCCATCCTGTACGACATCTCTTTGTATGGGATGAGATGAAACGGTGCTGAGAGGAAATACCTTGCTTCCGCTTTCCGCAAGGAAGATAGCATTGTAGGCTTCGCCAGGAACATTACCAAACGAAATCTTTGTATTATTCTACAACCCTTGCTAACAATCCGACTTCTTTTCCAATGTGAGCGTTGGAAGGGTTCTACGGCTCCAACTCACAAGCCCATGCTAAATTTTCTCTAGACCAAAGCCATCACAAGCTAACACCGCAAGGAGGGCTCGGCCTCAGGTTTGTGTGGCTCTACCTCTCTCTCTCTCTCTCTCTCTCTCTTCTCTCAGCATGGATATCTCTTCTTCTTCTTCTTCTTCTTCTTTCTCTTCAATTTAGTAGGCTCTAATTTCTATATTTATCAGATAATTTAGTCTTAAAATCCAATGGATGGAACAAAATCTGAGAGGCCGGAAGGAATTGGGTCGGTGAAAGCTGCCATCAGCTTGTACGGGGAAAGGATGCAGGGAAGAAGGCCAGGCAAGTACAGGACACTCAAAGAGGTATTGCATGTAACGCATCTTTGTGCACGTATTTTATGAAATTTATGTCGGTTTTTTTGGCCATATGTTTCTTGTGGATGGGTACTGTTTCGCTGATCCAAATGACTTAATTGAGCTCAAAATACTTGGTGCTCAAGGATTCGCATTCAAAAGCTGGAGAGCTCCACCTGGCAAAAATGGACATTGGAAGGCTGAATGAAACCAAGAATTTCGCAGAGAAGGAGAAGGCCCGGGCGGAATCCGAACTGCAGAGGTGCAAGGGCAGAGCTGAAGAGTTGGCCCTCCAAATTGAGGAGTCCAACGCCAAAGCAAGGGCTCGGAAGCTAAAGCTTCGGTCGATGAAGAAGGTGGAGATTAGTGATGTTCAGTATGCTGAAGTGATGCGGGAGTTTAATACCGTGAAGAAGGAGCTGAGCAGGCTGAAGCTTGATGTGGCCTCTGCTTTGGAAGCAAAGGCTAAGGCTGAGAAGGAAACTGAAGCCTCTGCTTCCAAAGCGAGCTCTTACTCCCGCTCGGTCGAAGACTTAAGTAGGAAAATAGATGAAGCAAACGAAGAGCATGTTCTGGTGGAGCTTGCCCGGATCGAAGCTGAAAGAGAGTTACGAGAAATAGAAGCCCAGAGAGAGGTTGAAGCTGCTCGATTTGCTGAGAAGATGGAAGCCACCAAGAAGAAAACTAAGGACATCCGCAAGCAACTCGGTCGTGCCAAGGAGCTCGAGATGAAGCTTGAGATGACGAATTCCGATGTCAATGTCTTGCAGAATGAAATGGTGTTGGTTCGAGCAATGGAGAGGAACCATCAGAAGAATGGTTTGTCCAAAGATGCGAGCAAGACAATGGAAGAAGAGTCACAGAGTCTGTCTTTGCTTCGATCAGCTCAGGGCGAATTGGAGGCAGCCAAGAAAGAGTTAGCTTCCATTAAGGAGGAGGGATTTCAGTTCATGGCTTCAATGGATCTTGTAAGAGAGGAGCTGATGCACGCTGCTGAAGAAACCGATAGACTAAAGGAACAGGAAATGAAAGCAGATTCCACTGTTCAGGATCTTAGCACCAAGCTTCTGAAAGCCAAGTCTATGCTGGAGTCTGCCACACGAGCAGATGAGAGGGCTAAAGCAATAGTTTCCAATCTCTCAGCCGCGCTGCAACAACTGCTAACAGAGGTAGAGACAGTGAAGAAAGAAAAGGAACTCGTCAGTGAAGAGACAAAAAGTATGAAAATGGAAATCGAGAGGACAGAATTAGACATTAGCTCAGCAGAGGAAAGATTGCAAGCTGCTGTGCAAGAGCTTGAAGCAGTTAAAGCATCAGAAGCTGTCGCACTGAAGAAGTTGAGGAGAGTTGCTGAAAGAACCATTAAAGCAAGAGCCTCATCCATTCCAGACAGCTCTACTATAACTATATCCAAACGCGAGTATGACTACTTGAAGCGGCGTGCAGAAGATGCTCAAATTGTTGCTGACAAGAAGGTGGCGGCAGCTCAGGCATGGATCGAAGCACTGAAGGCTGGAGAGAAGGAGATACTGATGAAGACTGAGCTTGCTAAGAGGGGGATTAAAGAGATCAAAGCTGTGGAAGACCGGGAGCTTTGTGAAATGGAGAAATCATTGGTTGCTCCGAAGACTGTTGAAGAAGAACTATGTAATGGGAGACAGAAAGAGAGAGAGGCAGATATTTCTAACCTGCAGCGAGTTGTTGCAGCGCCAAGGAAATCCCTCAGAGAGAATGGAATACCAGTAGCATCAAGAAGGGCTAAAGCGAGAAGGCTGTCAGCATCATCTGGAATCCGACATGCTCGCTCCCCATCTTTTACTATTAAGAAGAGGAGAAAGATAATGCCCAACTTAGTCAATTTTCTAAGATATCGCAAAACTAGGAAGCAAAAATGAGCTAGAGGTTTGTTGGACAGACTGAAACGTTTTCATCTTGCTGACACGCAAATGCCTGCTGCCAACTTCAGAGACTTGCATGTAACTACTTCTGTATTTGTTTCTTATCCCAACTTTTTTTCTTTTTTCTTTTCCTCTCATCAATCAAAATATTTGTTTAAGACATGGATGGCATATATAGCCTAAGTCACAGAAAAGGAAAAATCTTAAAATGTAATGTGCCATTTATACATGTATGCACATATATATGTATCATCTGGTGAAAATCTTTTTCCAAATGACAAGCCAAGAAAGATATAGATTCCATAAGAAATTTTCAGGAAAAGATTGATAGTTATGGTTATAAAGTGCTTCACTCTCACTGATATTGAAGTGCATGAGACTTGCTGCTCTGTTGCCTTCTGTTGCACTCTGCAGGTATTGTTGATGCATTTGAGTATTTCTCTGCTTCCTGTTTCATCTTAGAGCCAACTATACAAGTCCATGCCTCTTTTTTTGTGTGTGTGTGTGTGTGTGTGTGTGTGTGTGGTGATAGCTTCCATCTATCACTGGCTTTACTGAAGCCAGCACTGTCATATCTGGCAACAGAGCTTGAGACACCTCCTCCATATGCTGAAAGCAAAAAATTGGCTTTGGTGTTCTTTTATTCCACACACAAACAAGTTATTTTGGCAGAGAAACCTGCAATTGCTATGATAGCAAGCTAAAGTAGACTGCTAGTATCCCTTCAATAATCATTCTGAGACAATGTGCTATCATTTGAAATAAATCATGCTTATTTCTCAAACATGGTCATACATAGTATTGGTATTTCTGAGACATTGGCTTTTGAATCACTCAAAAGTCCTGATGCGAAACTTATTTTCTGGATGAATCAAGTCACTCTGGAGTTTTGTCATAGAGAGGGTATGTCACACATATATGCAGTTGCCATCATGGTTTTTTTTTGACCACTGAGGTGAAACCTAGCACCAACATGGGGCATGGTTATGTGCTTTATAACAAATTGGTTAAAACCAGGAAGCCATCTTAAGAAACCAATATCAGGAAGTGTGATGTTTATTTCCAGAGCATGGCTTGCAAGTGGTCTGTTAATTTGAAGGCCATTTGGGATTCAGTAAGTCTGGGAGCCAAAATTATGTACCATCCTTGATACCCTGCTTTTGATTGATGCAGAGTGAACTAGTTTTTGTAGATCTAAATAGGAGTTCTAGGCTACCATACACAAAGCCATCAAATACCTATTGTTAGTTTCAAACCAGAGAACTGATTTAACATGGATGACCTAGGACTGGCAGTCTTTGTGTATAGCAAGTTTACTGTGAAATACTTGCAAAATTAAATATATTAGCAAGTGTTTAATTTGCCAAATGTCTTGCATGAGTTGACTGGCCCATACAAATTCCAGTATGTATCTTTACAACTTGGAAGGTCATGATCATCACGACTACAAGTTTAACAATGATCATTATTTATTTACCCCAGTGAACATGCAAGGACAATGATTAATGGGTTACCTTAAAAAATGGATGGGGAAGTAGATAGATTCACATATATGTGTTTGAATAGGGGAAGACTGTTGCTTTTACCCTTTGCTTATTGCCTTGTGGGGTTACAATCTTCTGCCAGACTACATTTGCTAAGGGTGTGAGTCAGAAAGAACTAATTAGAATGAACAGGGCCCAAGTTTCTCCTATCTTATCAGACTTTGGCGTAGGCTCAAACACTCTTCTTTCCTTTTACTTGTTTGGCGCCCATACTGGCTGGCCCATTTCTATTCTCTCCCCTCGGTCTCATGGTTGAGGGCATAGGGACATCCAAGACGGACAGGACTCCTGACAGTAGCGGTGCTTTGGATGGCATCCAAGATTCATAGCAGGAGTATGCTGCCCCATTTTATTATCGATAACACTTAGGTATTGTTCGTTATGTACTTACCATTTAATTCCTCTATTTGATGAGCAACACATATACAATCATCTCACTTAACAACCAACACATATTTGCTAGATATTTTTCACTTTACGATGATAAAAATACATCGTTCGTTAAGTGGGATAGTTGTACATATGCCACTCATTAAGTGAGGAACCAGATAGCAAGCATCTAGCAAATGGCACCCATTAGGATAATCGTATGCAGAACCTTGGCTGAAGTGCGAGTAGAACTCATAGAAATGCTTGTGTCCATGGACTGAATGTAAGGAAGGATTGGGTGTTATCTGATATCGGGAAAATACGTTAGAGGTCTTGCCTTAGACCATTGTAGCATCAATTATGCTTGATCAATTAATTTTTTGGTTAAATCAACTGATCATATCTTAAATGGATGGCTAAATCAAGGAATAGCTTAGGGGCTCTTTCTAGTTTTAATATGATACTCTGAGCCTGTTCCTTTATGAAAGAGATATAAGAGATCGCATTCTTATTCTTTTTTTTTAAGTGGTGCAAGCCTGCGAATATATTTGTATTCGAGCTACACCTACTGTAGGCACCACTTTTGTGAGGATGGTTATATCTCTGGCTGAAATCACTGAACAATTCATAGATCTCCATGGGATGAGAACTTTCTCTAAAGACAGCGTATGTAGCATAGATATATATGCATGCAGACAAGCATAAACACACATATATAGCATATATGTATTAACACATTATAACACTCTCAAAAAGTTTTACATTTTATGAAAAAAAATAAAATAAAGCTTATAACCTAAGTTTACCTTCTAACACTTAGCGTTACTCAAATTTTTAAGATCACATGGACTTAACTTGCTAATATATTAATTAGACTAGCAGATGAATTTAGAGCATTACACCTACAAATATATATATACGCATACATACTTATGGAGATAAGAACAACATGCATACATACATGTGCATGCTTCCTGCACATTGGCATCTTCTATTGCCAACCATCAAGAGATTTTATAGCAAGCTAACATAAAAAAAGCATGCTTACTTCATCCTTTGTATTTATGTCCACCAGCTGTGGGAAAAAATTGAAATAATCTGCCGTTAGTACATGGTTTGCACTGTTAGATATCAAATATCCCGAGTTCCCTGTCAACCCCCGTAGAGCCGACACTCACCAAGTCAACAAAACTTCTTAGATGGAACAAAGGAATTATTTCATGGCTGTGTTAACTTCAACCAGCTTATGGAGACCATTTGAGAAAAGTTGATATACTTTTATTTGAGATCTGACATCCCAGATGGGCATTATCTTATGTCTCCCTCAAGGGTCCCATGAATAAGACTTTGAAGAATCAAAGTGGAGAGATAGGGTGTTAAATGGATAAAAGGATGGCTATCAAAGAGTGACCCTTAACTTCCAATAGCCCCCCTTTTAAGACTATGAACTCCAAACGAAGCTGAAAGGTTCACTCCACTCCTAACAACGCCACTGATTGCGGTATTGAGGTCATATCTTCCATGCCTACTTTCAGCTTATAATTCCGCATGTGAGGCTACCAACCACCAATAAATGAAGTTCTTTCTCGTGCTGTCGGTGAGTAGTTAAACCCCCCATCTATCAGGTTAAGTATTGTCCTTTATCATACAATTAATAAACTTCTCTAATGTTCTTTCCAAAAAAAAAAACTTACCTAATATTAAGTGTAGAAATGTATTGCAGTCTGCCAATGCTCTTCATATAGAAGAAGTTTATCTGTCACTCATGTGCGAAAAATCACTTACAAGCAAAATATATTTTAAATTTCATAATTTTTATACAATACAATACAATATTTTTTTTAAAAAAAGTTAAGTTAATGCCATCATAGTATCAAATCCGTACGAGTACCATACTGATACACTATCGATGCGCTTGGTGTACAGATAGATTTAGCATACCGAAACTTTGAACATATCGATATTGAATTTCAATTTCGTACCAATTTGATGCTGTACATCAAATACATATTGATATGGTGTACCATACTTATCAGCATTGTGAACCAGTATGTTAAGTAGAAACATTATGATTTAGAGCAAATGTTTATTATTTTTGCCTAAATGATGATGTAGATAGCATAATAGCAACTCTTAATTTAATGAAGTATAATACGTGCAGCTTGTAATGCAATAGGAGTGTATGTCTCGAAATTTTATGATGAAATATATTGACTGAGTCGAAGGCTAGAAGCGCAACATTTTAATATGACTTTGGTCAAGCATTCTCAAATTAATCACATGGTTTAAGTATTCTTTCAAAAGAAAATATATAGCTCATGTGCATAATCCCATGATGGCATATGAGTACGCTTTAGGTTCATGTAGCATTATTTTAAATGGTGGAGGAAAGGTAATCGACACGCAATGGCACAGTTGTCGCCCTTATTACATTGTAGTTGAGTTTAGAATGACTGTTAAGTCTTGGAAAGGAAATCCAGTTTGTTAAGATCCACTACAAAGGTATGGATGCAAGGTCAAGGCTTTACTTATCCTTCGGAGCGGAGCGTGGCAAAGAGTGGTGCTTGCAAAATCCTAATCAGACCATTCACAAAAATTTGATACTTTTTTTAATGTAAAGAAACAAGTGTAAAAGAAGTATTAATAATGACAAGGTAAAATTTTTCCACCTTCAATTGAAAGTGACATGATAGCACGGAACGCACCAGCATCATCAACATGATTAATAGGATAGCCTGCAGAATGATTTAAAAGGATGCATCTAATGAGTAAGCAAATAGTACACATCCGATAAAATTTATTGTGCATGCTTTCTGGCATATTGATGAAGTGGATATCTAGTCTTACTTTCAAAGAATGCAGCTAATAATATTTCATGCAATTTTATCTAGCAAGATGAATTTATCATGATAAAATGCATGATTCAAATTTGAAAAATTGATGTAATTAGTTCAAAGGCAAGAAAACTTTTTTTTTTGTACGATTTTTTTCTATCTTCATTGTAAAATTATACTCTGCTTTCTCTCACGTTCCATACATATTTTTTCTTTAAAAATTTAAAAGAGTGCAAGGTTCGTTGATCATCTTCATCCAAAAAAGACTCTTATTGCAAACCTCTGGCATTTCTCATGCTTTTGTTCTGACACATCGGCTGCTGTTGCTGGATTTATTGTCAGAGATCCTCTTGGAACGCGAGGTCCCACCACGGCATCCCGAGCATCATTGGTAACCATTTAATTTAGTGGAGGAAGAAAGAAGAGCAAATGAAAGGTTAACGTTGCCAAAATATCTGCAATATATTCTATTAAAACAACAATTCAATGGTAATTACCTCAACCAGGTTCAGTGCCCTGCTTCCGTGATTTGATATGAGGGTCAAAATCAGCAAGGGAAAGCAGCAGCTTTTGGCACTTTATTTTTTTGAGCAAAAGTACCAACAGTCGGCCATACAACGAGGGTCATTGGTCCCACCATAGAGAGAGCTGAAATCGAATGGTGCAAGGGAAGAGGCCTGTTGAGTTTAATTAGCTGGGTCGACAGGACTCTTGCACTCTTGCCTCTCTTTTTTAAGTGCGATTGGAGGACACGCAAAAGCCAAATTGTTGTCTATAGCTACGGCTTAAACTCTCTCTCTCTCTCTCTCTCTCTCTCTCTCTCTTTGATCTGGTCCAAATGGTAGAGGGTCTTGGGTGGCTGAAAGTATTAAGTTAGAGTTGCAAACAAATTCTAATTTGCGTCAACTTAACGGGGGCGATTTTTCTCGTTAGGTTCTTGACTTCCACATGTAGATCATCCACCGTTTACGATATAAGCCAAAGGAGAATTCCAAACAAGAGGAGCACTTTCACTTGTTCTAATAGGTAGACCGATGAGTAGTCCTCAAGGGAAGCGTAGTCAAGGTGTTTTGGGTTGGAATTCTTTGGAAACGCCGCACTTGGTCGGAGAAAAGGCCGAGGGTTGGACCAACTTAAACGGAGGAAGAAGTGGTCATTGGGAAACCCCCGGTTTGGTCATGGCGCGAGCTCTCGTCACATGCCCCGTCTTGGGCGTGCAGCGTGCTCAAATCCACCGCGCTGCACGCTCGGCGGGCAGCGGGGGTCGGGCGCAGAAGATCCAGCCCCGAGGAGGGTCGCCATTTCGGACTTCGAGACCTGCCATCTCGCTCAGAAGTCAGAAGCCTCTCTCTATATATATATATTTTTTTTTCTTTTAACGAAGTTGCGTCCAATTGGGTCCACTCTACGCTTCACGGTCTTCTCCTGGAAGTTGAGCAAAGTTGGGAACATAATGATAGTACTAAACGACAGCGTGTCTCCCCAATGACGATGATACCCGCAACTCGGGAAGCTTAAACCTGAACCTTGATCAACGGGCAATTTCAAGGGACCAAATTGTTTCGTGGCCCAACTTTGATACCCCAATAAAACAAAAAAAACAAAAAAAAATTTGTCGTGATTGGATTTATTTGGAGCTTCTGCGATTCACATTGATCGCGTGAATCAGCCACCCTTTTTTGGCATGCCGACTACCGTGGACTCCTTGGAGTCAATAGTTGTCTCGTCGCATTGCAACCATCGTGAATCACAGCAATCCTTGGGTGACATGCCTAACTGTGATGGGCTTCTTCTTAGTGTCAAAGTTGTCTTGTAAAATTTAAAAAATTCCACTATTCATATGCAAAGCACCTTGTAAATTATGAGATTAGTGTAATTAGCAATCCCTCTTTGGTGTCCACTTTGTCTTGTAAAATTAGAAAGTTCGGCTAGACACTCAAATCAAAATAAAAATTTTAGAAAACTTTATACCATATATTATAGACGATGCACTTCATAAATTACTAAATAAATATATTTAACGATCTCAAAATATCCTTTGGAAAGCGGTGGCATTACCATAGCTTCTATCGATGCAATCGAACCTTAATTAGGATCGTACAACTTAGAGATGACAATATTGGACATAATAAATAAGCATGATTCAAAGCCTATAGAAAATAGGTTTAGATTAATTTTAAATGAATTCATATCATAATCATATTGATATAATTATAATATAAAATAATCATATCGTATCACATATTGACCCATCAACTCAAAAATAACATGCTTATATTCAATTAATTTAAATTTTATTATATTTTTATTTATTTAAACAATTATGTTTCTTATAAATAATGAAGCTTAAATTATTTAGTTTAAATGATTTAATACAGTGATGATTTTTTAATATGGCTAAGCATGATGTTGAATAATATTTTTTTTTTATTAAAAAAATAAATATCTTAGTATTAAGTATGCGATGCCTATTCGTATCAAGTGAGTTATTAAATAAATCGTATTATATCAATCCAACATGATTTATTTATCAAATAGATCTTGTTATATTATTTATTTAATAATTAAGTCTTGTTCATACCGTATTTATGCCAACAAGATAAGAGGTGAAGTGTTTGACTCCAAATAGGTGTAGTTTCTCTTTTTGGCCCTTGATTAATTTTTTCACAAGCAATGATTTCATACGTCCAAAAATTCGAATTTCATCCAAAATATTAAAAAATAAAAAGAACCATCATCTTCGATGGAGCGAGATACAGCTCCAATCTTGTATCTTCGCTCTTATTCCGTAGGCCAGTTTTTGCTACGTTTGATAGCTGAATTGAGCAGTGATACTGCCATCTCATACTCTTTTTTTCCTCTCATTAAGTACTGCCTCTAGTCATCGATATCGAAATGCCAGCACCTATCGTCATCTACCATAATGAAAGCAATATGGATGGATATGCAAGCAATGGAATCAGACATTCTTTGTTGTCAACTCCCTGCTCTTCTCCAGAAATATGGGAGATGCTTTTGGGAGAGTCAAAGGTGAAAGCATCAACATGGCAAAGAGCATGACCTTCTTGCTATTGTTGAGCCCTATAACGGTCATGATCTTAAGCTCCCCAAAAGTGTTGAAGTAGGTGAGGCCTCGAAAGGTGGCATTTTGGAGCTTTTTCTTGACAATGTTGATGTCTGACATGGCCGAGATGACAACAATGATGAAAGTGATGGAGAAGGTAAAGAGGTGTTAAAAATATATATATATAATGTGCAAGAAAATCTATAAAATGGGGCATGGGCAAGCAACGAGGAACTTAGAGATGATACCTATGAAGTACCTGATAGTGTTAGAAACTAGTCATGGCATCATTATAAGTGATGATGCGAGAAAGAGAAAAGGAAGAATGTGGTAATGATATGGTGGTTGACACATCAAATGGGTTGGTTTTTAGAATTTGCTTGGATTGGTTATTAGCCAAAAACTTTTACTTGGATTAACCATAAGCTTGAGTCAGTTATTAATCAACAGCTACTTAAAAGTATTTTAAAAGTCAATTTAAATGGAGCCTCTCTATTGATCTAAGTATTGATCAACAACAATCTCGTATAACTATTGGCTAATAATCATTTAAAGATATTTCAATAATCAATCTAAATAAAATCTTAACTTATATAGATGGAGCTTTGGGTTGGTAGTAGACATGATAGGTTGGAGATACACCACGCTCAAATAATGAAAGGGAATATGATTTTAAGAGCTAATGGAACCTCTTTTAGTTTCCGCTCTTTCCTTTCGTAACGTGCTCTTTTGATTATCAAAATACACTAACATGGCATATTATCAAGGACCCTCTTATATGATATATAGAATTTAATTCTACAAATCATAATGTAACATGCCAAGAACACTACTTAAAGTCAAAGTTCTAGTAATAACGCGATTATCTTACAACATTCTTTTGTTAACCATCGTATTAAGCAATGTATCATCCATTATTTCTTTTAAACTCTTTGAGAGTAAATAAATTATTATTTTTATACAATTATTATAGCAATTATTTATTTGTCCTTATAAAAATTGGACAATGATAAAATATTATTATTCATGCTAAAAAAATAATATTGAAATATTATTTTCAATAATGTTATTTATTCATGTAATTGGACAATGATAAAAAATTATATTTTTTTTTTCAAACAAATATTGAATGAGTGATGTTATTCATGCTATTTAGTGGCTATTTTAAAGACATAATGGCAATGCAATAGTCATATCTAATTATTATTTTTTTTAATCGTTAGTACATGTTATGATTTATATGATGTTATGAGGGGGCTCTTAAAATATAATAACATCTTATATGATGTTTTAATAATTGTTTAAAACTTTGCTCTAAACCACACCTTCAAGATAGAGTCATTTTGTGGAAAGCAGCATGGATCCACTCATGGCGAGAGCTGCATCAATGACAATTTTGAAGCTTCCCACTTAAAAAAGAAAGGCTATCGTTGGCCGACATGGAGCTTACGACGGGAAAATCCCTCTCGGAGCCGTTACACAGGACAGCTTTTTTGGCGAATAGAAAAGCCATGCAGTGCCGCCCAGCAGCGCGAGGGAATGCAGCCGGGAATGACCGGCTGCTCGCCAGGTTATGTGGCAGCCTGTTAAATTGGTTTTGGCAAGAACTGCTGTTCGGTGTTTTGAGTGGGACAGCGACTTTGCTGCCGCGCTCGATTCATCACCTGGCGGCTGATACCATAACAGGGAACTCTGTCCTCCGGTCCGCTGAAAAAATTAATTCGGGAATTGATGCCATAAAAAGGAGGTTCTTTTCGCAAAGCTAAGATGCCAGTTCACCTCAGGATCGACGGAGGACAAAATCAAAGGAGGCCTGACAGCAGACAGCAATTTTATGGTGGGCCCACATGGTGATTGTGTAACGTTTGCAGTTGGCTAGCGTGTCAGGTGAAGACTCGCAAGATTTGCTGTCGTTTTATTTTGGAGTGGGCAGACCTCGTTCTAAACGACCGTGGTGGAGGCTGCCATGGAGCCCATGCAAAAATTATACATCTCTTTCGGTTTTCTTTTTCTCTTTCTCTTTATTTTTTTATATATTCCTTTGGTTTCTTTGAAAAATTTTCTAACCTTATTGATTAAAAAAAAAAAAAAAAAAAAATCAATGACGACGTTACGAGGAATGGCATGACCGACGCTTATCATCCAGGTAGCGTTTGCGTTGCGTGAAGGGATGCGTCATGTGGCGTTGCAATGCCTCACGCTACAAGCGCTTACGTGAGCTTAAAAACTTAAATACAAATTAATTAATAAAATATATATTTAATTAATATTTTTAAAAATTATTATTTTATATTAGATAAAAGGTTATTCATGAAGATATTACATAGATTGAAGCATGCAACTTTGCCTTAGCTTTCTATTATTCAAATTTGAATCATTTGGCCTAACCTTCATCCTCCCTATAAACTTTTGCTCTTATAGAATCATGCTACCTATATTTGAATCTAATTTATTATGATAATCTTATTTTGAAATTCAATAACTTGACTTCTTCGTCCTACAAAAGATTATGTTTTATGATATGAAATGTTAGATAGTTAAAAAATTATATATATAAAGTAAATGTGATTGAAATAAAAATATTAGGATGAATATATGGTAATAAAAAATAGAATAAAGAAATGAAATCATATATAAAAAGACGGAGGCAGTGTTAATTAAGAATAATTTAAGGAAATGATAGTTTAAATGATCTAATTATGTGCAATGTAAATTTACATAAGTACTTATGTAAAGAAGTAATTTGATACTTGTAGAAAAAATAAAAAGTAAAGATCTATCAAAAAATTATATAAGAAAAAGTAATAAAGAAATTTAAAATTTTTATACATTATAAAATATATGATTTAAAATAAAATAAAAAAATTATATAATTGATTCAGACTAGTTTGAAATGAAGGTTTTATTTTGTTATTATTGTTGACGGCTTTAATCTCTTATTTTTCACTGCCTTAAAAGGCTTGGAAACCAGAAAGAAAGATTTAGGAAAAAAACTAGGACATCAAAAGCGATCAGAATCCTATCAATTTCATTCCCCTCTCCAATTTTTCCCGTGTTGTTTAATTGCCGCTGGAAACTAAGTCGACCGTTCAAAGTTAACCGGTTCAATAATATTTTAGGAAAAGCAGGTCCCCCATTGACCCGACCGGTCGGAGGTCGGCACTCGACGGGTCGGGCGGATCAGGGTTGACCCGACCGGGTGGTTCAAACACCGCGTAGCTCTTGTTCCTGGGGGATGAAATATTGGGATCCTGATACCTCGACCTCAACTTTTTAAAAGATGTTCACCTCTGCCTTCGTTTCCCCTCCAACGCCTCACAGAAACCAGTGGTACATGCATTACTTAAATGGGAGTAATCATAGGCCTCCATGATGAGCCCGAGTAGGAACCGGACCGCGCACGCTGACAAACGGCTACTTTGGTGGTAAAAATACTAGCGTAGCGTAACATTCCTGGATTTTATATACAGTACTGTGGGATACTCTCCAACTCCTTGTCTGCCTCTTCCTTCCCTTCTCTCCTTTCACTGCTCTCCGATCCTTTCCTCACCCCTCCAGCGCCCAACTCTTCCATTTTGAGCTCTGCTCTCAGCACAAGAACACAACAGAGGTAAGCCCCTCCAAAAATATTTCCATCTTAAATTTTAGTCTCCTATCCTTTTTTTTTTTTTTTGTTTTTCCTCTCTTTTTCTTAAGCTGTGCTTAAGCTTTGTAGAGCAGATACCTCTACCCTTCTAGCGGTCAAATCTCATTCTCTTCTCCATTCATTCATGGATCTATCACCATCTCTCCTCTACTTGTTTCTCTTCCTGCTTGTCTACCCCTGTGTTCCTCTTGTGAGTTCTTTGAATGGCGAAGGCTTTGCCCTGCTCTCCTTCAAGGCCTCCATCAGAGATGATCCAGAGGGCTCCCTCAGCGACTGGAACTCCTCTGACCCAGACCCATGCTCTTGGAACGGCATCACCTGCAGAGAAGGTGTTGTAATCTCCCTC
This sequence comes from Metroxylon sagu, assembly GCA_017589505.3. Lineage (NCBI taxonomy): Eukaryota > Viridiplantae > Streptophyta > Magnoliopsida > Arecales > Arecaceae > Metroxylon > Metroxylon sagu. Next base: position 454,672 of record JACVBY030000640.1, on the reverse strand, counting down.
AGCATTCCCAAGAAGAGGCTTGCAGGCTTCCTTCCCTCTGCTCTGGGCTCCCTCCCTTCCCTCCGGCACATCAACCTCCGGAACAACCGCCTCTTCGGCAGGCTCCCCGCCGGGATCTTCGCCGCCGGCGGGCTTCAGAGCCTGGTCCTCTACGGGAACTTCCTCTCCAGCCCTCTCCCACCGGAGATCGGCAACCTTTCCTACCTCCAGACGTTAGACCTCTCGCAAAACTTGTTCAATGGTTCCATTCCCAGACCATTGGTCCAATGCAGGAGACTCAAGGCCCTCAATCTCGGCCACAACAATTTCACCGGTTCCTTGCCAGATGGCTTCGGCAGCAACTTCCTTGCGCTGGAGAAGCTCGACCTTTCTTACAATGGATTCGAGGGCTCGATCCCCGGCGACATCGGCAATCTCTCTAACCTTCAAGGAACCGTGGACCTCTCCCACAACATGTTCTCCGGGAAAATCCCTCCGAGCCTGGGGAATCTGCCGGAGAAGGTCTACATCGATCTCACATACAACAATCTCAGCGGCCCCATACCGCAGAATGGTGCACTGGAGAACCGAGGACCGACTGCCTTCATCGGAAACCCCTATCTCTGCGGCCCGCCGTTGAAGAACCCATGTTCCCCTGGCGTATCTTCGTCAAATCCTTCTATTCCCACCAGTTACGCGCCTCCGGCGTCCCAAGTGAATAACAGTGGGAAAGGAAGCAGCGGCAGCAGCAAAGGACTTAGTAGAACTGCAGTTGCTGCGATTGTAGTGAGTGATGTGGTTGGAATTGGTATCATAGCAATGGTTTTCTACTTCTGCTACAGGAGCGCAACTTCTTCCAAGCGGAAGGATGAGGGTGGGAACTCCGACAACGGGACGAAGGGAAAGAAGGAGTGCATGTGTTTTAGGAAAGAGGAGTCAGGGACCTTGTCGGATAACGTCGAGCAATATGATCTAGTGCCATTGGATCGGCATGTTACCTTCGATTTGGATGAGCTGCTGAAGGCTTCAGCTTTTGTCTTGGGGAAAAGTGGGATGGGGATTGTGTACAAGGTTGTGCTGGAGGATGGAGTAACCTTGGCTGTTAGGAGGTTGGGTGAAGGAGGGTCACAAAGGTTTAAAGAGTTCCAGATGGAGGTGGAAGCTATTGGAAAGGTCAGGCATCCTAATATTGTTATCCTGAGAGCTTATTATTGGTCGGTCGATGAAAAACTTCTTATTTATGATTTCATACCTAATGGCAACCTCACCGCTGCAATTCATGGTATGAGATCAAACCAAAACTTGCTTTAATTTTATTACATTTTTGCTAACGATTTGTTATGGGAAGCTGGCTTTTATTTCCCGTAGATGCATGCAAAAGTATTAGTACCATGGAGGATTTCGGACATCTTTAATTGTGATAGAAGTCATGAAGATGATGCTCTGTACTTTTAAAGAAAGAGTGCCCTCCCTTTTGGAAATTCAGTATAAGTTCTCATTTCTATCATCTTCCAAGGAATTCTAATCAATGCCCAGATTGCTTTAGATATGCTATTGGGATTTCAAATATTAACCACATCAAACAGAAAGTAATATTTAACTTCACAGTCTTTGTCAAAACATCTAGAGAAGCTGGTTATAGGAAACCTGATTCAGTTTTTTGTGATATGATATCTTCAATGAAGTTTGTTTTATGATAAATCTTGATATTTGACATTCTTGATATTATCTCACCATCCCTTCTGTTCCCCCTTCTCAACCCCATTTCAACCATGTCAGCATCCTTTGCTCAATTGATTATATTCTCCTGTTTGCTACTCAAGCGTAAACAGTCAGTACTTTAGCCCTCAAGACTCTAGATGGTGTTTTATATGGTACTTCTCGATCTATCTAACTCACAATATATGCAAATACATATGCATAAATAAATACTTATATTTGATTCCTTTGCATATGAATGATAGCTATGTTTCGTTATTTAAATATTTAGTGCTGATTGTTATTGGTCTGATTTCAGGGAGAGGTGGAGCAATGGCTTTTGCACCACTATCATGGGATGTGCGGCTCAAGATCATGAAAGGGTTAGCCAAGGGTTTGGCATTTTTGCACGAATTCAGCCCAAAGAAGTATGTTCATGGAGATCTCAAACCTAACAATGTACTTCTTGGACTAAACATGGAGCCATACATTTCTGATTTTGGTCTCGGGCGTCTTGCTAACATAGCAGGAGGATCCCCACTGCTCGAGTCAGATAGAATAACAGCTGAAAAGAATCAGAACCAGCAGTCGAATGTTGCAGTCAGTCCTCCTGTGACCCAAGGATCATGTTATCATGCTCCTGAAGCATTGAGAACACTAAAACCATCTCAGAAATGGGATGTTTACTCATATGGGGTGATTTTACTCGAAATGATCTCCGGTAGATCACCAGTTGTTCTGTTAGAGACTTTGGAAATGGATCTAGTTCGCTGGGTTCAGTTCTGCATTGAAGATAAGAAGCCCCTCTTGGATGTGTTGGATCCTTTTCTAGCTCGAGAACTAGATAGGGAAGATGAGATTATTTCAGTACTTAAGATTGCCTTGGCTTGTGTACAAGCAAATCCTGAAAAGAGACCATCAATGAGGCATGTCGTGGAGACACTGGATAGGTTCATTAATGCAATCTAGAAACATTTCCAGTAACCGAAGGTTGCAAAGTTGAACTTAGGGTCTCACTTTGCATCCGAAGTGCTGATCATTCTCAGGGTTTTTGATGCTAAGTTGCTTATTCTAAGTCGCAATTGAGTGCAGCACACAAGTATAATGCTGAACAAGGAGTGTGTTGATTAAACATGAAGTAAGAGGATGCCAAGTCTTTTCTTCATTTTGCTTAATAATGAGATGTGGTTCTTTGTAAGGATCTCTTCTACTGTAGCGCCGTTGATATAGTTTGTGCCCAGCTTGTTTTAGAAGAGCATGCATCTATTGTACGACTATTTCATGAGTGGATGATGTAAATGTTAAGGCAGGAATTCCTTGAATGCAAGTCATATGTGTACTCATTTTGTCCTGGATTATTGAAGCTAAATCAGCAAGCTGGCTTTCGCTAATGTTAGATCACCAAGTAATATTTAAAAATATTTGGAAAACGACTATTGTACTCTTTTTTTTTTTTGTTAATTCATGAGTTAATTCTCCTTTCATCATGAAAGCTTTGCTCAGGCATGTGCTGTGCTTCCTGTGAGTTTGGATGGTAGGAAGCAGATTCGATGATGGCTTTACAACAATGATATCAGAAGGATGGCCTACCTGTCTTCTGAAGCATAATGATCACCATAAACCACTAGCAAGTAGCATTGACATCTCCGGTACCTTGGTTGTTGGTTGCAAGCCATCTTATCCTACATTGATCCCATCCTCTTGTCAATTAGCGAGCTCTTTTAGATCTATGTTCATATTGTAAATGTCTCCTATCTGTCTACAACATGGTTCTTGGACTCTAGTCATTTACTTGTTTCAGCTGGAGGACAGGTGGTACTGGTACACACACCAGGAGTAGGTGCGCCGGCGACCAATCCAGCAAGGCTTGCAGAGCCACTTACGAGGCCTGGTCACACCAAACCTTTCCAATGGGGCTTTCCATGCCCACAGTTCCCCAGGGGCCCGCTAAGAGCAAATGATGAAGGAGATCTCTTCTGAACCATGGCTGATATGGTGTCTCTTAGAGCTAATGTCCTCGGATTCTTGTGACTTTTGTTTGATTGACTTGCCTGTTCCATGGCTGCAGTCGAAGCTTGTCTTCAATCATTATTATGTACCTGACATTTTCTTGTCTGGTTTATACTGCTCATGCTTTGCAAGGCACCATGGAGGTCAAGCTTCTTTCGGACCCAAACATACACTTAAATGTTTGTTACGTTATCTTGCATCCTCTTAGTATTTGGAGCATGCATTTTTGACTCCAGAGCATTGGTGATGTCAAAAAAATTTATCAGAAGTATTTACTGCAAAGTAGCTTAATTTATTGCTGAATTTGTAATTTTGTTAGTCTATTTTCTTTGCCATATTGTTATTGAAGAGTTTATGTTCCTTCTAACCTTTGTAGAGATACTGCTGAAGAAAGAGGAGAAGAAGGGCTTAAGAATTATTGAACAGGACATGGACCACAAAGGGAACCCATTTTAATGCGACGCATGCGTCCGACATTCATATGTTTTATGGGACCCAGAAGAATTACTCATCGATTTTAGAAGTTTAGCTTATTATGACGAAGTTATTTTTATATTTACAAGAGTATTTCACAAATAAAATCTACCATTGCGACCCATTATTACTTCATATATGGTCTTGGTTCTTAGAAAGCTGACAGAGTAGAAGTTAGGCCGTTCCTGAACTACAAACTTAGCATTTGTTGATAGGGTGAAGCTTGTTCGCTGACCGGTTCATTACTTGATATTGACGTGGACAGCCATCTCACTTGACTGGTGGTGCATGCTTGTTAACGTTTATTAGTGAAAAATATCAAGCAAACGTGTCGGGAGCCGATGCCAGGCACGCATTCAACGGCACCTAAGTTTTGTCCTGATTGAAAGTGCCCGAAAAACCAGCCACTACCACTCGATCTAGTGGTGATGTGAAAAGTCCACGATCGAGTACAAACCACACCGTGTTTGTAACCAATCTGTGGGTGCCACATCCCGATCAATTGAGCAGAGGGAATGGAATCAGTGAGTGGTAGTCAGCGCTCATAATGAACTTAGAGAGGTTTCCTTTGAAAATAAAAGATATTTTTTGTTTAATACGTCGCAAGGAATACGAGTTTTAAATTTAATCAAGTCTGAAACAAATAGGATAAATTTTTAACTGGGAGTTTTAAACTAGTCAGTAGTAAGTATAGAATGTACTGGAACAAATGCATGGCGGTGTGTTACCGGATGGGATCAACAGCTAATCCTCCCCATTTTTCTGTCTTATTTTTTCCCCCTCCTCGCGGATTCCCCGTCCCTCGTCGGTTCGCGGACAAAAGCCATGCCATCGCCGATAGTTCAAAGGGAAAGCGATAGCGAGGAGAAAAACGAGGGGAAGAGTTATCATATTTTCACAAGAAAAGCACATAAAGAATGAAGGGAAGGTAAAGAAGAACTATAAGGAGGAGGAGAAGGCCATTTGAGACGACGATGCTCCTCCTCCACCCCGCCGACGTCCGCTCCGCCCTGGCGGCGGCGGCGGCTCCCACCGCCTGCTACCACACCTCGATCTTCCCGTGGGGCAGCGGCGGGAGGAGAAGCGCGCGGACCGCGTATCGGCCTGTCTCCGCCTGGGCCCATCATTCTCCCAGGTCGCTTTCTGCCTCGCTGCTGGCCGCCTCCGCCGTGAGGGATGACAAGAAGCCCGCCGTCTGCACCGCCGACGAGCTCCACTACGTGCCGGTCCCGGGCACCGCATGGAAGCTCGGTCTCTGGCGTTACACGCCTTCCCCTCAGGTCCAACCGCTCCCAATATCCTTTTCTCCCTGTCTCTCTTTTTCTCTTTTCTTGACATCGATTGACGGGGATTTGTAGGCGCCGTCGAGGAACCATCCTCTGATGCTTTTGTCAGGGGTGGGGACGAATGCTATCGGGTTTGATCTGTCCCCTGGGGTGAGTTTTCCATTTTTCAAAAATTTTTAGTGATCTTAGAAGATTTTTTTGGTAATAAATTCGGTTTGTGCAGTTAATTTTAGCAACTTTTCAGCAACATTTTAGCTGAACTGTCCTGGGATATGTATGATGCATGGGGTTGCCACAAAAAGTTGCGGTAAATAATATCAATGAGATATTTTTCTTTTTTTTTAAAAAAAATATTAAAAGAAAGATTCGGGTTCTTGTAATGAGCTGGATTGTTCAACTGGAGGTTGTATCACAAATTTGAAAAAAACATGCCTGCTTACATATTAGAGGATTTCTTGATTAGATGATAGCATGGTGGATATGGAAACATAGGATGGACGTGGATTGACCAACATGTCTTCGTTTATGCGATTAAGTGAGAGATGCTTCCTGGTAGTATTGAGATTTCAGTGGTAATTTTACTTTATATGTGAAAAATATGTATTTTTCTTTAAATCCTGTAAATGTTTTTCTTTTTGGTGGCTTTCAATCAAGCTTCTTGGATTGGAAGAAACATTCTGAGATAATTGCACAAAAATAACTGCATACAGTGAGAGAATTCAAAGAGAAAAGCACATGAGGTGAAATTATGGCCCCATTGTATCTTAGTAATGTAGAAATATATAGAAAAGGGGAAAAGATGGATCACTTCAAGGGAATCCACACCTCCTAATGATCATTTAGAGAGTGGTTAAGCTCAAACTGCTTCTAACTCATCATTCTTTGAATCAAATTATTTACCATGGTTTATAGAAATTGTTACCTGTTACATGAGGATGGTAGAGGCATACGACCCCAGATGACCTAACCAAAATCCCATAATCTTTGAAACTTCAAAATATAATTAAAAAAATTGCAAATAGATGTATGCATCATTCTAACCCATTGAAACCAACCTCATTCTCAATGTTTCAAATTTCACTAACACTCTAGCCTCAAAATCAATGTTTCAATAAATAAACTTACAACTAATATAAGTCCATAATGGATTTTCCTCAGCAAAATAGCAAGATCAGACATACTTTATGCATCTTTGTATATCATGTCTTTGCTCCTCAACTGCAAAAATATTAGCCAAGGAGCCGAAGTGGATTCTTGGCATCAATTAAAGTGGTTCAATGCACTCACCTGCAAACTACTAGGACCACCATTTCCTAGACTATGATGGAGATATTTACCATTTTCTTAACCAGCAGACATATGGTTAGAAGTCAGAGGGTAAAGCATATCGGAATGCTCTTGTTTGCTGGAGTTGCCAAAAGGTTAGACAGCTGTTGTGCAACATATGCCTCTAAAACGAAGTAATATTAGTGAATCAAAGTTCAAGTTTTGGAGTGGTAAAATGGGTAACATGGAGATTCCAAAGCAAGGCTAAGGGATCGTCAAATTAACTGCATTATTTATACCATGAAACGTGTTCTATTTCTGATCGGCATGAAATTCAAAATAATGCAAGAAATCCATCTCATTTTGGTAGACTTTTCTCTGAGCTGATCATTCCCAGTCTTCCTTCACTAAAAAAGAGTGGCCATTGATCCTTGCTTCCAGTGCATACTTCATAGCCTCCTACATCAAATAGAGGTAAAATATTTTAATCAAGTGGTGAAAGCTTTAAGGTGTTGACAGATGTGAAGGGCTGCACATTAGATAGCCAAATCATTATTTTTGCTGAAATTTTGTTTTGGATACCTGACAACTCCTATTAGTTTGGGCAGTTTATTGGGGAATTTTAGCAGTATCTTTAACTGAAGGTGATTGTGCTCAAAGAAACCTCAGTGGGCCTGATTTCCATGGAATCTAGTGATTCAAATGTAAGAAGGGGTGAGAGGGGGACAATTATGTGATATTTGACGGAAACATGGTTCTGTAGGACTATGCAGGTATGAGGAAGATGACTTGGTTGTTGCATTTATGACCATGGAGGCGCTGACTTGGGGTGGGCCTTATTTGGGCCTATAGAGTTGATATAACCCTTATACTCTGGGGATTACTACTTTTTTGGATATCAGATTTGCATCATTTGACTGATCTTGATTAACTGATGGCAAATCCTGAGTAAACTGTAGGGTTTCAAATTCACTTTCTAAAATTATTTGTATTAGAGGGGAGTAAGGTAGACACTAGACACACAATAGTCACACACACTAATGTGATTGACTGTAAGAGTACTTGTTTAGAAGTAGCTTTGGCTTAGGTTCACCTTTTATTCTGGTATGAACCCCAAATATTATAGAATTGCAATTCTGGTCTACAGTTTGGACTTAGGATCCATTTCTGAGTAAATGGATTTTGGGTTGGGTTTTGGTAGGATATATATTTTATGAATTGGACCTGATTTTCCAATCTGATTTAGATGTAGTTAAATTAGATCTGGTTTACCTGGGCTTCATTGGGATCCTGGTAAACTCATTCTCAAACTTAGCTGAGGAACCTAAGTGCTGTCTTGAGACATTTTTAAGGCTTGGAGATAGATTTTGCATTTAGGGCTACTTCAAATTGGGTGTGGTCCAAGTTGTAGGATATGGGATACCTGATTTGCACTTTTGTTCCAACTCAGCCACCTTGTTGTTTAATCTGATGCACTAATTCCAGTGGGGCAAAGGACAAACAACTGTTGCAGATTCTCTCCCACAAGAAGAGGGTTTTGAAAGGATGGAATTGAACTATACCTCATGGAAAATGTTTTATTCGAGTTTTTGTTTGGTTTTCCATCAAAGCAGGGAATATTCTATGACTATGTTCAAGGAATATTCTATGACCATGTTTTGGTTCAACGTTGTAATTGGCTCAAATGGTAACAAGATACAGTTAAATATCTTAGTTTTCTAATCAATAAGAACATTTTAAGGCTTCCTGCTTCCATCACTAACTCTTAGTTCTGAGAAACTTTTGCCAAAGGAAGGTCAAACATAAAAAAGGAATCGTTCAATTACCATGCAGTTAATCAACATTGAGGGAAACTTTTGGTGGTTGATTTCATCTCTGAAGTATGGTTATAAGGTATGGAGACTTTACTATAAGATAAGCTGACATCAACATGTGGAGGAAATTGGTACTCTGCTTCACATAATGTACCAAGCCCCTTCTCTCTCATATATGCTTCTCTTCCACCATACTCATCTTTCTTCTTCTTGTCAAATGTTGGCATATTGGCAGTTGTGCATCATAGGTGGACAAGTTTTATTTAACACAGTGATGATTATTAAAATGTTGAGTGCAGAATGGAGGGATCTCATTCTAAAGATGTTTCTTTGTATGTTTTACTCTTGCGTGCATGTGAGCACGCGTGCGTGTAAGCGTACACGCATGTGCGTGTTTTTTTGGAGGGGGGCTAAGCTCCATTTCTTTTCCTTTATTTCTTAGATCTAACACTTCTACAATTTGTTGCTCATTAATGCTTCTTGAGTGAGTTTGCCTAAATCTGGAGTTCTTTTTCTTGATTCCTATATTCTTGCAGACCACTAGAGGTATTGTTAGTTGTGCCACCACATTCAGGCATTGTTCATGTCCTGGGTGAAGTTCCTGGCCCGCCCTATGAGCATGTAATGCATTCCCTGATTTGTTTAAGTATGTCAAACAAAAGCTATAAAAAAAATGATCTTCATGCAAATATATACGTATAGAGGCAGTGCAACAACTGGTTTATTCATATTGAAATTTTTGGCCCAGCTATTTCTGTATCATGTTTATGGTATTATGTGTAGCTGTGATTGGCATAACATATCAAGCCTTTTTAATTGATTTGTCAGGCTACAGCTTAGTAAAAAAAATTCTAGATAGGGTGCCATACCTGCATCGGCATATATTTAAACTTGCTCCTGCACTTGCTTCTTAAGCCGTTCCTATTTTTAAAATTCTCTCCAAGTGATTCACTTATTCAGATGCACATTCACACTCTCTCTCACTCAAATACACTCGTTCAGGTAACCAAGGGCTATAATGCAAGCCTAGAAGTGACTTGTTACCGCATGCCTCTCATCTCCTATATAGGTTAGCCCAAGGCACCTGTCTGATCAGCTTGATTGGTGTGCAGTATTGTTAACCTTATTCCCTGGTTTTTTGTACATGCTAGTCTTCGCAAAACTTATGGTAGTTTTTCATCACTTAAGGGTATAATTTACAAACAGATTTACATGCAATCACCTAGGTTGTCTGTGTAGTCTTCATTTTAGACTCTAATCATTGCAAACCTTTTTTTTTTTAACATGATGGTGGTTGTGATCTTGACCTGTTTGATAGCTGAGGGTTCAAAGATCAGCATGCCCCTTCCATCGATTATGCGTTATATTTTCATGTTTTTATTTGTTTCTCTTAAAGCCTCAAGCTTAGAACATAACTAACTTTTCTGCCATAAAATATCGAAAACTTCTATTTTTATCTTTGTGATAATTGCAAGTTACTTCTTGTTTATATTATTATCATGTACTCTATCAATCTTTCTGCTTTTTGCTGATGCATAAAAACTGCACTCAGGCTTCATTTGCTCGCCACATGTCTAGCCAAGGATTTGATACATGGATTGTTGAAGTTCGAGGTGCTGGGTTAAGTACACGTGCTACTGAATCCAAAGCTATTGATCAGTCCTCCTGTAAGCCTGTTATATGTGATTCTAATTCTGTGAACAAGTACAACTCACCTGTAGAGGAAATTTCAATTGTTAAACTTGGTCCAATGCCAAATTCTGAAATCTCTATAACAAGTGGAAACAAGACGGATGTAGGTCCTTGGGATGAATCACAAATAGTAACAAAACTAACAGCTACTTTGATGCATTTGGTTGAAAGCCTCTCTGGTTATCTAAATGAAAGTCAATTAAAGGTTGTCTGCGCTAAATTCTTTGATCGAATTTCCAAACTTCTGGGAGATACTCAATTATCTGAACAGTAATGAGATTACAGAACAAATTTCAGGTTTGTTAGAAGCAAGGCCATGTTCTTCTATTGCTGGCCAAGTCAGAGATCTAAGTAAGTGACTTGTAAATATTATTGAGGAAGGTCAACGATCTGTTTCACCACAGCTGTTTGACTTGCAAGAGCTCCTTTCAGCAACCATTGAAGATTTCCAGAAACAGCTTGATCTGATTGTTGCATATGATTGGGACTTTGACCACCACCTGGAAGAGGATGTTCCTGCTGCGGTGAGGTGACAATTCCTCTTGCTGCAGTAGACTAAATTCTGAAAATTTCTGTCAAATATTCTAGATCAAATTCTTCTTCCAATTTTGTAGTTGTTTCACTTCATCATGATCATAGTATCGTTATTCTCGTTTATAACTGATCTAGGACTGATTTATCTGAGAGATTAGACCAAGCTTCATTTTGATTCCTGCAGATGGAATATATAAAGCTTCAGAGCAAGGCACAGGATGGAAAAGTGCTTGCAATTGGTCACTCCATGGGAGGAATATTGTTGTATGCAATGCTGTCAAAATGTGGTGAGTTTCCTTGCTTATCCACCTCTTGATGCAGTGAATTTCGTGGCATAGTTTTTGTACTTTGAATAACTTCTTGCCAATTTATTCTCACCTCATCTCTGATTTGTATATAAATTATCATAATTAATTCTGACATTTAATATTATGCTTGGGGTTTATCTTCAAACCTGCGCACAGATGCTTATTTATATGATTCATTCCATATCTAGCCCTCTGCTATTCTTAGTGAAATAATTGATGCATAGTTAAAGGTAACAAATTTATGTGATTTAACCTAGGATTTAATAAGGACATGAGTAACATACTGGTAACACTTTCCTATCACCATAAATAAACTAACACAGATTTTAACCCACTGACCATGGCCACATAAATGGACTGTATTGGTTGCATTTTTTTTCTTTTTCCAAAATGATGATATTCTTTGGAACAGTGGGCTTTACTAGGTATTTAATGGTTTACATATCGACCATGGCCAGGTGAATGGACTGTCTGTTGGCTTAGATTGTTAGTTCCAAGGCAACTTAAGAGGAGTGAATTGGATTTTTAAAGATCAAAATTAAGTACTTAAAGACAAGTGAATAATTTAAAACTAAGTGTAAGTGCTAAGTATATATTAAACTTAAGCTAAGCAAGGGATGCAGTATAAGAACAAGTGATAGCAATTGCAAGAAATATAAATATGCAAGAAAGTAAATGAGATACAAGAATTTTAGAGTGGTTTAACATCCATTGCCTACATCCATTATCTAAGACCCTTTTTGACATTTCCACTATACCAATCCTTTTAATTGGGTGAGGATCAAACCCTTACACACTTCTTTTATCGGACTTAGGAGGAAGTCTTACAATTCTTTTCTCGGATTAAGGATGAACCTACTCTCTTTTTTTTCATGGGCTAAGGAGGAACCCACTCTTTTCTTTTTTATAGGCTAAAAAGGAACCCAACACTCTCTTTAAGAAGAAAAGAAATAATAAAAATACTCTTCAAGAATGTGGATATACAAATAAGGCTCTAAACTTGGGAAAGAAATTGAATATACACACTAGGCTTAAGAATCCCTTTTTACAAAGATTTATCAATGATTTTCAATTTATTTTTCCATGTTCAAATCAACAACGAAACCCTTAATTTATAGGGTTAAAAAAATATGACCGTTGGGCTGTCCGAGCCTTTGCGGTCGATTGCTTAGGCTAGGATCAATCGAGCACCAAGCCTAACTTGGTTAACCTCTCTAGCCTGCAGTGGTCAACTATAGGTCAGGCAGAGAGCTTCTTTTCAGACAATTTTTTGGCACGATCTAGTTCGATCAAACATTCCCAGGTCCAATCGACCGTCCATTCTTGGTTTTGGATTTTTATGATTATTTTTCATTAATTTTGATCTAAAACCTATTATAAATCATTTTTAATGAATTTTGTGCACTTTTTTTTCCTACCAAATTTTACAATGAATTTTTAGGAAAAATAAAATTACAATTAGAAACCTTTCTTCGGACTTTTTGTGTCTGTCATTCTTGGAATTTATAAATATTTCTCCGACTTTCAATTCTCATATGACTTGAGATTTTGTTGTGATAGGTACATGCCAAATAAGATGAATACCATTCTTAGACTTTCATGCCTATCTATCATCATAAACTTAAGTGTTGTATTAGTTCTTCAATTGGTGCTCTTATTATTAACAAAACATGTATAATTGAATCCTTCGGTTGAACATAGATGAGGTCACCAATTTTGTCTTGGAGTCATTATTGTAGGGTTCCTGCAGAATATTCAATCTTTAGTTGTTATTGATGTATTTTAGCAGCTGGTGGAGCTCCTTTGGCACGAGTAATTTAGCAGCCTACTTTTCACTAATTCATGCATATATAACTCTCTCTATATATTATGATTTCAAAGACCATTCTTGTTCAATCTTAAAGTAGATGGATGAATAATTACCAGCATATTAGGTATTTTAGTATTTTTAATACAATTAATCACTGGATGGAATGGATTGTGCTCATTCTGCTGTTATATTTTAATAAGAAAGCATAAACTTGTATTTTAAGCTAGATTGGATTATGGTTGGAGTGACCTATCTGCTTAAACCAATAATAGTTGAGTTTTAGTTTTATCAAATTTCAGCCAGGATGGACATTTTACCATGATTTTAACCCATATTTCAGATTTAATTGCTCTGTATATAAAGCTTCAATTAAATCATGCTTCAGATTTAATTGCTCTGTATATAAAGCTTCAATTATGTAGCATAGGACTCCTATCTTGATCTTGTGTCTTTTGCATAACATTTCTTGTGGCATTTAGAAATTTAAGTTCATCTAAGAGTTCCACCAATGTTAGAGATGTCATCAAATTTTTTTCATAATCCTATCAGTGTTTAGGACTTGGATTTATCTGAGGATCCATGAATCTTCAACTTCAAGTTTTTATTGGTACTTTATTTAGTCTCATTTTCTTTTTTTGTCCTTTTATTTTCTTAGGTTTTGAAGGAGTGGAATCTGGATTGAAAGCAGTTGTTACATTAGCATCATCTGTTGACTACACATCTTCTAGTTCTTCACTCAAGTTTTTATTGCCTCTTGTAACTGGAAGAAGCCCTGTTTGACTGGAAAATCTTGCATATTTGTGTTTTTTGATATTCTGAGATATTATTGAGAAACTGATCCTTTTTTTTATTACTTATACAGGCTGATTCTTTACAGGCCCTAAATGTTCCTGTTGTCCCAATAGGAGCATTACTTGCAGCTGCTTATCCTCTATCATCTTGTCCACCATATGTCTTGTCATGGCTTAATCCTCAAATTTCAGCACAGGACATGATGCACCCTGAGTTGTTTGCAAAGCTTGTCTTGAATAACTTTGGTAAGTGCAAGCTTGTCATGCCCTTTCCCTTTGTTTGATAGCTTTAGTTCTTCTGAATTTCTAAACCAAGTCACCTGGTTAACAACACCTTAAATTTTTCCATGATGTGCAAATACACTGATTATTTGGGACATTCATATTTGGATTGGCTTTTTGCCTTCTAGGGGAAAATTTTTCTTAGATGTATATATTATTAAGGTTTTGTTTTAAATTTTTTGTGTTCTTTAGGGAGAAGTCTGATCATGGACTTATCCATGCTACTGATTGTATCCATTTTGGATGTGTCGTTTGAATTTCAGAAGGCTTACTTCTATTGCTTGAAGATTTCTCTGCTTTTGACTGGTTAATACTTTCTGAACTTGTCGGCAACCTATGCATCAATCCAACAAATGACAACTTCAAAATTATTTATTCTATGTTTATACAAGATGACAGTTGGATGATGAGATATTGAAGAGGGGATAGGAGATCAGATGGCTGAAGGTGGAGGTACAAAGGGATGCTGGAGACACGGGTTGGAAGAAGGGATTTAAAGGGGGAAAGGACAATGGAGGGAGACATAAGGTTGAGTGAGGGGAGCTAAGGTGGAGGTTTTCAGTCAGAGGAGCGTTTGAAACAGTGTTATGTGAGAGGAAGAACTGTAAGCCTAATATTTTGTTTCTGAGACAGAACTGAAATGCAAGAAGCTAGACAATTACTGAAGTAATTTTAGAAGTTTTGACATTTTCTGCGTAAGCAAAGGACTTGTATGAATAACCAGGAGCCTCACTTATTCTCCTACACTTAGTCTCCTACCCATTCTCCAACTGAAATCGTGGTGACCTTCATTCTGAGGCTCCTCTAGTTTGGCACCTCAAAATAAAAGCTTGGAATCTCACAAAATATTGGTTAAGGAACCACTCTAAAGCACAAGATGATAGTCAACTATAAAGCAATTAATGTTATAACCAACATTCACTATCACATGAAAACTGAGCACATAAGTAGTTTCTTATAGTGGCAAGGATTCCCTAAGAACTTTTGATATGTAGTGGACTTTTACTTATATTGGAACTCTTTAATCTAGAAATCTAAGATTGTATTTAGATGAGGTATTTTAAAAATTCATAAAATTTTGAAATGCAGCATTTCAAAATGCAGAATTTCAGAATCTTACAAATTTTCTATTCGGTAGTTGTTTTTGGAAATAAAATTTTGTTTGAGGGCTATAAAATTTTTTGTAAATATCTTTTGTAATATTTATATAAATGTATGTAAATTTATATAAACATTTTAATATTTTTATGTAAATATTGATATTTATGTAATAAATATTAATATTTATTTTAATAATACTCATCAATATTTTAATATTTATTAAAAATTTAAATATTTATTTTATTAAATATTAATATTCATTATTATTTATTAGGTATTAATTTTTTAATTAATTTTTTGTACATATTAATAATATTTATTGATATTTAATTAAAAAAATTTATGTAACAATAAAATCAAATATTTATAATATTAGAAATATTTTTCTTTAAATTTATATTTTATTATGAATATTTTATCAATTAATAATAAATTTTGTTTTGTAAAAATATTTATAAAAATATATAACTTAATCATAAAATATGTATAAATATTTAATATAATAAAATACATAAATAAAATTTAATTATAGAAATTATAAATTAAATATTAATTTAATTACATAAAATATTTTAATTTAATAATATTTATATTAATAATATTATTAATAATACATTTAATAAACGTATTATTATTGATATTTTAATAAATATTATTTTATTTATTTGATATTTATTTATTAATAAAAAATATTTATGTAATATTAATATGTTAAGTAAAATAATTATTTTTGCAATAAATATTTAATAAATAAATTTAATAAATATATAGAATAAATGAATAAAATAAAATTACATAAATATTTAAAATAAATAGTTACATGTAAATAAAATAATTATATATGTAAATAAAATTTTTCTAATATTTATGCAAATATTTTGGCATGTAAACAAAATGAAATATTTTAATATGTAAATGACCATTTTAAGGAATTTGTACATTCTATAAAATTTTAGAATTCCTTTCTTGGGAGTAGCCAAATAAAGCATTTTGATTTTAAAATTGTAAAATCCTCCCTCCAAATGAAATCCCCTATTCAAATGCAACCTAAAGAAGCTTAAAGCTAGAGTTAGTTCACCCGAAGTACCCCCTCTTGATTCACCCTCTCTTATGACATTAGATAGGTTTATGAAGCTGGCTTTCTAATATACGGTTCAAGTCAATTTTGGGGCCCATAAATTTAGATGCCTTGGCTTACTTAACCAACCTTGTGTCAACACAAACAAATAATAAACCAATACAAACAAGTAATAAACATAATGGGAAGACAAGACCTATTGGTGTTGGACTTACTACAAATTTGACTCAAAGTAAGCAACGAGGTTTACTGGGAACCATCTATCTTTCACATGATGGCTGCTGGCATCACATATTTGACATCAGCTTCTGTGGTCTAAGCTGCAATATGACGCGTCTTGGTTCATTTTAGATTCAGAGATCTGTTCCGTATCAATTTTTGTGTGTTCGAGCTTTCTCTAGTTTCTTGGGTGGCTTTTTGGCAGGTATAATGATCCTCCTGGGTATGATGCCTAAATACTCAAGATGAAGTTGTTTTACATCAGATTTACGGACACCTCATATATTCAGCAGTCATCTTGTGTTTCTCAGCTTCAATGACCAACATTTGAAAACATACAGTTGCAGTCCATGTATCATAATAAAGGATCTATTGAACATCTAAACTAAATATATAAACACCTTCCCACTTCATCCACCAGTCTAATTTAGTTGGAAATGTCTTCATCTCTCCTTCCTTTCCTTTGCGTGTAAACCAGGATTTTTACTTGATAACCTCGCTGTCTCTTGCTTGTCTGCAATTTCTACATAAAGACAAATTACCAAGTTCTCTTAAAAAATTGACACTTTGATTATTGACTTTATATTATTTGGTCTAGAATTAGTCTCAGGCTTGTATACTGAATTTCTAGTTTGGTTTGGTTGTTAAATTCACACTATATTGAAGAATGTTTCTTTGGAACATACAAAACTACTCTCAGCAATAGTTTTTATAGTCATTGAACACAAATTAGCATTGAACAAGAGCTTTCAATCAGCTATAATTCTTTTTTTGTAAGATGCAGCTGGTAGAATGGGTTTTGCTGCTCCAACGTAATTCTTCTACAATTTAATGTTTAAAATCTACCAAACTTTCATTTTTGGTTGTTAGGACTTTATTTTTAGTCACTCTGAATGAATATATCTGATTATTTTGCAATCTATAACTTTAAGCAGCATTAGCACCCAATTATCTGTGCATGGGAGGACGTTCTCATATTCAATAGTCATCAAGTATTTGCTTCTCAACGCTATTGTAATGGTCCAAGATGGTCTTTGAACATCATGGCTATTGAACACCCATGCAAAAGAAAAGAGACATGCTGTCTGAGCCAACTTTAATATATAGATAGCTTTAAACTGTTCTAGCTTGTAAGATTGAGAGCTTCTATGCAAGGACTGCATCGACCAACTGTGCTGTCTACAGAAATCTAGATTCAAGATGATGTGTTCATCTAATTACTGTATTCATTTTTATGCTATCTATTTCATTTCTTCTCTCTGAAAGTGTTCAAACATTTTGTTATATTTATTTTTGGCAAAGTTCATTGCGTGCAATGGTGACACATTTATCTTTTGTTGTGCTTGGAATGTATCACAATGTGCAGGTACTGTACCTACCAAGGTTCTCCTACAGTTAACAACTGCTTTCTCTGATCGAGGGCTATGTAACAGAACTGGTACTTTTTCTTACAAGGTTCATCTGCATAAATGCAATGTCCCAGTCCTGGCACTGGCAGGAGACCAGGATCTGATTTGCCCTCCTGAAGCTGTGTATGGTAAATACAGAACTTACAGAGTAATTGTTAAACTCAATTGGCTTCGACTAAACTTTTCCATTGATGAGCAGAAACTGCCAAACTCATCCCTCAGCATAGGGTCACATACAAAGTATTTGGAAAACCAGATGGCCCACATTATGCCCACTGTGATCTGGTGGACGGGCGGCTGGTATCATGCTAGTCCATCGACACATTATGAGTAGGTTATCTATTTGGATGTTGAGTCATGCCTTGTGTTATTTTGGTTTCTTGATGCAGGCAGTTTATGAAGTCTATCCGTGTTGTAGAGTTTCTTTCTCAGCATGACGAGCTATCCTCGTCTTAAAATTCAGATGGAGTCTCCAAGGCCACATTTCATACGTTGAGCCAATAGGGTGCCCTTCCTTTATTTTGACACAGGCTGAGGATTGGGATGTAAAGGTTGGTGATTCCTGTTCATTGAATTATATCAATCCACATAACAGACTGACATGGTTGAATGTGCAACACCGGTGGTAAAGAACATGAAGTTTCTGGTGCCACACATATTATTACATAAGTTTCATGCGTCATAGTGAATCTGTTGTTAACTCCTGCCCCGTGCATAATTTTTATAGATCAACTTCTAAACCACTTATGCTTCTGTAGATGTCTTGTACATGGTAGAAAAGTAAATGTCTTGGAAAGAGAATCTCAATGGTGTCATTGGAAGCCGTCTTAAATATATAAGATAATGCGTGAGATCCCCCTCCTCCCCCACCCCCCTTCTGGTTTCCTCTATTTTGAGGTCTTGGTGTCACATTCTATGATAGTGCTCCAAGGTTGTTTATACTTTGCTTAATGGTACGTAGCTTAGTTGTTTGTGCCGATGACGGCAGTACGAGCTCTTGATGTGAAGGCGCCTGTGCGGGGCCATTTCCAGATCTAACGTGGACCCAAAAAAACCTTTGCCAACCAGGTAGACAGCAGTCAATGTAATTTATGATGTCTGTGCCTTGGCAGACTTGTTTGGCGTCTTCATTCTCTAGTAGCAGCTTGGTTCACGGGGTTGAGATGGTAGTTAGACCAGTTGTAGGGCTGCTTTTAACCATTATTTTTAATCGGGCTAGCTCGAGATAGTTGCTGAGGTGGATGAGTAAGATAGTTGCTGAGGTGGATGAGTGGATGTGGTTTCGTTCGTCATACACATGGTTGATGGTTGCCATTGTTTGCAGCATCAGCTTCAAGCCTACAACGGCTCCCCTGGATTTTTCATGGAGCTGTTCTTGCTGGGATGTGTTTGCTTGGAAACCAATTTCGTTTTCTATTTTTATTTTTATATAAAATATATTTAATGGTCATAAATAAAAAAAAATTATATAACATAAATAAAAAATAAAAAATAGTTTAAAAATGTTAGTTATCATTATTATTTATCAAAATAAAGAAAAATTAAAAAAAATAAAGATTAAAAAATTTTAAAACAAAGGAGCAAACTTTAATTTTTTTTTTCTATTCTTTTTTTAAAATTACTTTTTCTTATCAAATATATTTTTTAGAGATTAAAAACTAGAAAATAAAGATTATTTAAAAAAAATAAAAATAGAAAAATGAAACTAAAGAATATTTTTTAAAATCAAATGCAGCCTAAATTTCTTACTTCGTCGGATGTAATAAGACCAAAACTTGAACGAGGTCGGATGCGCGCGTCCATGTTCCAAAAGCCGCCCGAACTCTTTAATTTATTTATTTATTGGGGCTAAAGCGAAAAAGCTGCCAGCGCCCTGGGACCACACATTTTCATCTTTAAGGTAGGCACGGCTGGAGACCCGTCCCCAACTGGCATGGGACCCGCATACCAAACAATGAAACCCTACGTTGACTTCCAACCATGTGAGCTAGTAGATTGAGTATTATGTAAATCTATAATTAAACGACTTCTCTAATGATAACCCTACTCTTTAAATAAATAAATAAAAAAAAAGAAACAAAGAGAACAAAGAAAAGAGAACTTTGCCGTTGGCACTTGAATATCTAGACCAAGGTTTAATGACCTTTACACACAAATTAGCACAGGTCCAAAGTTTTATCAACATAGAAGTGCAAATATTGTGATGTGCATCAGTTAGTCGTCAGTTAGTGATATTTAATTGTAAGGTTCGTATCCTCCCCAGTCCCAGTCTTAATTATAAGATTCAGATCCTTAACTGACCTTAACAGGTGTGAGTCTGTAAAGATAGTATACGATAGCATGAAAATAAATATACGATCAGGACTCCTTCGATCATAACCATAGAGACTACGCAGAGCTTCCAAGCCAGTGTGAGACTGGGAGAAAATGCAGGCTGGCACGACTTGAAACAGTAAAGGATGACCACCAAAAGAAGCATTTGAATAACAACAAAATGTAACATGTTAGGCGAAACTTCAGGGAAATTATAAAAGAAAGAACGAGGTTCCAGGACAGATCAGTCTCGACTCTCAGCACTGAGCCTGTGTCCTAAAGCATCACCCATCAACGCACACACTTCACCTTACACCTCTGCAAACTACGAATACTTCATTACTCTTTAGCTTACAAATTCAACCATCACCTGACAACATACAGAAATAATCCAATGAGTTACATAATTAAGTTCTCTAAGTATGCTTTGTTTGGTGCAAGCATGCTTGAATCCAAGATGAAACACAAGACTACATATATAAAAAGGTTGTTTGCTCAAACAAAGATGAAAAACATCTAAAACTAGAACTAAATGAAGGTTGTGGCCAATCCAACTAAGAGCCATGGAACTGCCATTTCTCTATCAGCGAACAAAATTACAAATGAATGCTCTAATTACCTTGGGGCCAAAGCCCAAAAGCTATATACAGGTGGGAGGAGAAATGGTGATCTCAGATCCGAGCTTGCACCAGGCTGCACTAGGATTTAGGCACAGCTGTCTTGCAAACAGGGCAAGCATTCTTCTGAGAGAGCCATTGTTTTATGCAACATATATGATAGCTATGACCACATTCCAGTTTTCCCATTTCATCATTCACTTCATATTCTTCCTGTACCACAGAAAATGAAGCACTCAACCTTCTCAAAGGCTGCAGGAAACAAAACTTGAAGGCAATTGAGTAGGTCAAAGATGGAAATAACTTACTTGACAAATGCTACATTTCCATTCAATTTCAGATGAGAAGTGCATGGCTGAAGCATCAAAAATTGAGTGTTTAACTTTCCTGAGACTGCGAGCAATCTCATCCTCTCTCAACCCAGTACTCACATATCCAATCCTATCGCCTAGCTCAAGCAATTCCTATCAAAGGGGAAAACAGAACACAGAAATCCGATGTTACCATCCAGTACAACCAGAACAATAACGAGAAAGCCAGGAGTAGGAGAGAATTAAACACCTCGTATGACATATTATCAACATCAAGCCGCCAACCCTGGTATCGATCGTATGCATCCATTCCTCCCAACAACACCCTAGTCTGGAACATCATGATCTGCATATTAAGACAATCAGTTTAAGTGATTATTCAATGACACTGGATATGCAATCCTTGGAGGTTCCCTCCTAGATAACAAGAATATTAGCCCTAAAGCAATTTTTCCATCTGTGAAATCCACTCAATCTACTTCTTGTTGCTTTTGGAATTTAGATGTCAGTGAAAACTCTTGGTTTACAAGAGACTTGCAGTAAATTCAAATGAGAAACTTGTACTAAGCTATAACTGTCTCTTTTCTCCATCGGCTTGAGCATTACAGCTTCTCATGTTAACTACAACAATACTAACGGTTTTTTCATTTAAAAATGTTTTAAAGCTGGCTGTTCAAGGTTATGATGTGCGTGCGTGTGTGTTCTTTGAGGGAGACTTACCCACAGTATAATTGCTTAAGTCTAAATACTTGGGGATGGTCTACCTAAGACTCAAATATGGAACTTCTGGTTGCTAAACAGAGTGGTGTGACTATTTGGATAAGCATTGATTCACAGTGACTGAAAACGTCTGTGATGAATTCAATTTCACTTTAATAAACAAATCCACTGGTAGTATACATAAAGTATTTATCAAACCCTTGAACATACGAGAGTCCATAAAGATGGCCACAAGAGCGAGAATGCTGTAGGAAAAAATTGGTTTAAAGGAAGCTACATAGTGACGGATATACAAAATTAAAATTTCAGTAGTAAAGTCTCATGAAGGATACTACGGGTGGTAGTGCTGATGATTTGAGGGACAGAAACCAAAGCCCCTATGTATATAACTAATTACATGGATCCACAACAGTTTAAAGCTAAGGATACTGCTGGTGGTAGTGCAAGATGTCATGGTATGTGATATGTGGACTCAAAGGTGACATGACTACAATGCTCAACATGGCTGACCTTGCAAACCCTGCTGGCTACTTATGCATTAATTTGCAAAAAGTAGTTCAGTAACCTTGCAAATGAACTCCAAAACATAATTATAATAGAACATCTTGCACTGTTTGCAAAATGCCTAATTGAAATCTATCTGGCCATTCAACCAGAAAGCAGCACTACCTTAAAACATGGATTTTTTTTCAGGAGGGAGGTCCACTTGCACTTTAATTACCTAGGTCCAAATTTTTGGGATATATCAACAAGGTTTTAAATCTTATAGAATGGAGCTGTCTCAATTTTTTCATGAAACGGAATGCACCACTGTCTTATCCCGTTCCAATACTTGGGAAAGGGGATGTCCCAAGATGCGTTGATTGGGTTGCTAGAACCATGGCAGGATGGTTCCATCTTGACACTTGGGACAGCATCCCGCACCGGCATCTCACGAAATATCCTATTGAAACTTGAAACCTTGGTACCAACCAAGAGTCAACTGAGCAGAATGGACAAAAAACGATTCATGTAGATGAAGTTTGGGATTAAGGCTTTTTGTCGTCGTCGTTGTTGTGCCACTCAAGAATTGAACCCAAATTCACTAGTTTCTAGTTAAAGTATAACCACCAAGGTAAGTCTTAGGGCCTATTTGCTCGTGGAAATGACCATCTGGAATCGAAATCGAAATCACTGATTCCAATTCCAAGTGTTTGTTTAGAAGAAATTGGAATCTAATTCCAATTCGTCTTAGAAATTGGAATCTAATTCCAATTCGTCTTAGAATCCGAATCCTGTATCAGAGTGAACTTGGAACCAGACTCCCTATTCAGGATTGCAAGTCCATTCCAGCCAACTATTGTCTAACGCATTCAACAAATATAACATTATATTTAATAATATAATATTATTATATTTAATTATAAATACTATAATACAATATTAATAGTATATTAATATAATTATATTAATAAAAGTAATATATCATAGAATATATGATAATATAACACTATACATTTATTATATAATATACATAAATAATAATTATAATAATTAACATCATATATTAATATTATATTATGACAATAATATAGTTATTAGTAATATAATATAAATACTATATAATTACAATATATTAATAATATTATAACCAGTAATAATATAATATAACATATGTCATATATATTTAATATTGATATAGCTATACTAATATATTATATAGCAATAAATAATTATGTAATATTTATATATAACATATAACATATTATATTATATTAATAAGAGGTAGACTTGGCTACATTCGAATGTACCCCAGTCTACCTCTATTAATAATATATATTATAAATATAATATATAACATATATTATATATAACATATAATAATGTATTACAATATATAACTTCATATATATCTTAATATATATTATTAACGGGATTCAGAAATTAAAATTAATACTATTTTATTTACATAATCATAATATGAATATTATTATATCATGGTTTTATTATGATTTGCCTTTATTTATTAATTTTTGGGTCTTTTATTTGTGAAATAAATATTAAATTGAGTATATATATCAATAAATTTTAAAAACAATCAAATTTTAAAGCTTTTGGCTCAGAACCAAAATTGAAAATACCAACTGATTTCGATTCCGAAATTTATACAAGCCAAACAATAGTAATAGGAATCAATTGATTTTAATTCTAATTCCTGTGTGAACCAACCAGATGGAGAGAATGAGCGATTCTAATTCTGATTTCAATGGAATTCGATTCTGATTTTAATTGTAATGCCGAACCAAATATGCTCATAGTTCACCTTAAATCATGGATTTTATGACAATAAGGACTAAACTTTAAATTGACATGACTTACATGAACCAAGCAGGACTATCAAGATGCTGAGTTTGCCCAAAAGGCTTTTAATGCCAAGTTAATCAAAAATTGGCTTGGGAAAACACAGGCCATGCTTCAAATTGCAAGTATGGTTGGGCTGGTTGCAAGCCTTGGTCAATTAGCTTGTAGAGCTAACTATGAAAAAGCCAGGCCAAATTTATTGTCACGCATGGTACAATTCCTACCACCTTCAATCTGGATCAGAGATCAAGATACAAATAGTACAACCCAATATTTGATAAAAATATCAAACCACTTAAGCTATATGACCAACAAAACATGAAAAATAAAAGAGTTATAATGTTGTATTTGACAACTCTACACTCTTTATTAACTTATATTAACCATAAACATAACCATCAAGCCTATCTTAATTATTTGGGTTTATCTTTCTGAGTTCACATTCACCAAGCTTTCCTATTTGGGACTGCCTCTAATATTACTTCAAATTTTTTCATATCCTTCCTCACAAGTTCCATTCATGTTAGCTTAAAATCTTCCCTTTCTTTTTCCATGACCTCCTTGGCAAAGCACCACAAAAAATCTTCATTGTACATACACATTTCATCTCAAATGCTTCTCCATCACTTCAATCTCCATCGGTGCAACTCTTAAAGCTCCTCTAATGTATTTATTTCTTAGTCACCTACCCTAATCTTGTCACATTTATCTCAAAGTTCTCATTTCTACTACATTCAACCAGCTTTTCTGAAAGTTCTTTATTACACAACATTCTGAGTGACACAATATTAACAGCCACATCGTTGGATTGTTCTTCCTTAAGTTTCTTAGGCATGCTTTATTGACAATACCACAAAAGCCCCTCTCCACTTCACTAGATCAGCCATAACTTTGTTATGCATGTCTTCATTTATCTCCACAATATCAGAAGATCATAAGATAACAATCATTCAATTGTACCTATTTTCTATCATTCTTGATTGGAACCTCATCTTCATTACCATTCTCATTAAATTTGCATTTTGTATGCTTTATTTTTGTTTTGCTAATTTCTAAGCTTTTGTCCTCTAAGGTTTTACTTCCAATTCAAAAACATTTAATCTTTCTCATTTCTCATCAATGAACACTACAACATCTGCGGAGAACATGTTACATGATACATCTTCCTCAATATTAGTAGTGAATTTATCTATGATTTAAAAAGATATTTATTTAATGCATGCCCTTGGCTTAAGCCTTTTATGCTAGGAAAACACTTGTTGCACCAAAACTGCTCCTAATGCTTATGACGCTCCAAGTCCTTAATAATTTTAATGTGTTGTTCATATGTACCTTTCCTCCATAAAGCCTACCAAATTACTTTCTTAGTACCCTATCATAATTTTTCTTCCAGTTGATAACTACCTTTTGTACACCTTTCCTTCTTTATAATTTTCTATAATTGCCCTAAAAAGATACCTCCAATTTTTAGTCCTTAATCATTTCAATGTATCATTTATGCTTACATTTCTTTTATAAAGCCTACCAAATTACTTTTCTAATACTTACCATAAACATGGTTGCTGTACCAGTGCATAATATCCCATATTAAACATACCATACTATACATTGAGACTTAATATTGGCGTATACAGCCTTGGTACATTGAATCAACCTGTGTACTAACACAATACTAATGTGGTAATATGGTAGCGGCATCAGATTTAGTACGAAGATGGCGAACCTTGACCATAAGTATTCTCTGAGTTAATAACTACCGTATGCAGATTTTTCCTTCTTTCTTGATATTTTTTAATAATTGCCCTAAGAAGATACCTGCATTTTTCTATAATTGCCCTAAGAAGTCACCGCTATTTTTCTTTCCCTCATGAGAAAATCATCCAAGAGGCGATGGGTGTTTGTCAAATTGAATAAAAGCTTCCATTGTCGACCTCTTTTATGTGAAATCAAATTGGTTTTCCAAATTTGCTGTTCTTTTTCCTAATCTTTGTTTTATCAACCTTTCACATAACTTTAGAGTGGCTCGTGAATTTAATCCCACAATGAACCAATTAATACCCATTCTGATCTTTTCCTATGTCCAAATCTATTTGGATATGGATATAAGTTTCAGTACCCAATTAACATATGTATTTGTATCCATATCTACCAAAGAAAAACGAATAGATAACTATTTGTTTCATATTCGAATATCCACTTATATTTTTGCAATCCTATGTAGGCTTATATAGCTCTTATGAACTTTAAAAGAAAATAATTGATAATGTCAATTCATCTCCAACTTCAATATCTTTTCATTCAAGTGGTATCTTTCATTTGGTGGTTCATAAAATTTAACCATTCGATCTAAATTCGCATTTATATTCATATTGTCAATATCTAATTTGTACCATATCCTTCTGAAACAAATATGAATATGAATTTTAGCACCCGAACAATATCCATATCCATATTCATCAACTATAAACAGATATGAATATAAACATCCTGAAATCCTATCCATATCTGAACTGTTTTCAGCACTAAAAGTCACCATAATTGAAAAGGCTTTACAATCAATCCCTTCATTCTAATTGATGAGTGACACAGAACTTCTCCAACCATTAGACATTTTCTTGGCTTTTAAAATCTCAATAAAGGAACTTTAAAGCTAAGTTAGCCCATTATCTCCCTTCATTTTCCAAACTTTGATATTTCATCTAGCCCAAGAACCTTAACCTCTGCAGCCACTTATATACAAATCTCTCTAGTAGAAATCTCATTTAATAATCTTTAAAAATAACCCTTCCATCTTTATTTAGTTTCACAATATTTCACTAAGATAATTCTCAATCGTAATGTGTTTAACTTGATCTCTATCATAAAGTTTCCTTTCCATTCCTTTGACTATCAATAAATTTCCTTATCATCTTCCACTAGATGCAACCTATCTTAGAAATTAACACCATTTTGCATCCTTATTATACCTTTCAAAGTCCTTGACATCTAATTCTTTGGTATTGATTATTTATCACATTTTCATCACAAAAAACAAGATCCATGCCAAGTTGCACTTGTACAATTTCAAACTTCTTTCCTAGTCTTCTCTCTTTAGCAATGTAACCTTATTCCTTGCATTATTTCTTTTTCCCACTCTATGCACCCAATATCATTAACTTGTGACCGCAATGGCATTGTTAACCCCCACTCCCATAGACAAGCTCGTGGCTTTGAACTCTTTTTCCCATCCTATACTCTCTTGCAAATGTATACTTTCCTTTATAAATGAATAGCCACCCAGACTCTGATGTCCAGCATGAAAAAACATATAAACACATATCACTGGGTTGGGCATGCATCAAGCCCTCTAAATACTTTTTTAATTGTATATTTTAAAGATGATAGAGTTGGTTCCATGGAATATGTGTGACCATGTTTTAGAACTTATCATGGTATCACCAATTTACTGGCATACATATTTCAATATATGCACCAAGGAAGTTCAGCTCATTGAAATGCTCAATAATATAAAGTAATGAATACTTAATATCTTACATAAGTGGCCCCTCCATATACCATGCATGCTCCCTTGATGGCAAATCAATCTCTTGTATGACTAAGAGCCCTAGTTTATTAAGGCCTTACAATATAGCGCTACAGGCTAAAATCTCTTGTTCAATATTTATGCTATAACTAGATCCTAGTCTGGAAAACTAATGCCGTCTTTTAATGTAGGAATGTGTTTGGAAGCAAGTAGGACAATGGCACTCACTTCTAACAGGTCAAAAACTTTAGTATAATGTTGTCAGCTTAATTCATTCTTTTTTTTAAAAAAGAAAAAAAAACACAAGTTGATCATGTACACCCTAATCTGGATCAGATTAAAATCTTGAGTTAAAAAAAAAAAAGATCTTCCATTTGAAATTATTGGAACCAAGCCCTAAAACTCTCAATACCAGTCAAAATATTGTTTGATTCTTCTATCAAAATCAATGTAATGAATTGATAAAATACCTTAGCCACTCTTTTCACCTTATACTAAGTTCATATTCTTTTTATATTACTTGACAAAGTACTCTACTTGTATTCTTCGATAACATTGCATATGAAATTACAAAGTAATGTGTTAAGAGGAAATATGTAATATTACTAGATACATAATCCAATCCATACTTAAAGCATGATGCATGTCACAAACAGTTCAAGTGTTTTTTTCTTTTTTTTTTTTGGCTTTTGATCATTGATGGTGCCTAAAGCAATGTGAGAATGCATATTTGCTGACATCTGATTCCAGGTATTTCTGCTTAACAACACTAACCTTTCCAAACTACAACAGTTAAGCATACATCCTATTAAGCTCAATCAGAACGTAGAATTTTGAGACACTAGGTATCAGGTTATCAGAATTCTTTATCAGAATTGAAACACCATGGTATAGACAAACTATTTGTAACATTAAACTTCACCAACATTGCAGATCTTCAGTCACAGCATGAAAGTGCTTGAAATATGAGAGGAAGTATTTTGTCAATAGAGACATGAATCTTATCTACTAGGAAAGGGTGGAAAAAATTTATGGAGGATAAAAAAAAAGGAGAGATTAACATAATAGATGTTGGTTATTCAAAATTATGTCAACTACAGAACAACATGAAAATAAAACAACATACATCATTCAGAAGGTAAATGAGATCATCATATCTCTTTAAATTTTTAAAACTAAATGCTGAACCGAATACTTTCTGGCAGTCTAATGTTGGATTATTGACAATAAGCAGACCACAAGAAAACAGTGAAGATTACAGCTAAAGGAAAGCAGAGAAAATCAGCATAAAGGGATCTTGATAATGATATTTCTGATTCCACAAGAGACCTCCCAGGCTTATCAAAACTTTGTTCGAATAAATTCATTCATAATTAACAAGTAAAATTCCATAATTTGAGAACATTTTTTTGATCATAAACGAAAATACAAGTTCCACTCGGAGATCAATTGAAACAACCCAATCATATGCATGAGCATCAGCTCCAAAACATGGTTAGAGGAAAAACCAATAAGGATAAATTTAAGAATAAAATAAAAACGTATATAATGTATTTTAGATCCTCTTAGCCAAAGGCAAGAATAAGGGCAAAAATAATATAACAGATCATACTAATAAAAATGAATGATAAGTTGTCAGCATATCACCTCTTCAATTCCACCAGGAGATCGGTGATATCCTCGCAAATGATGAAGATGCCCTGATGGCAGAAGTTCAGATCCAAAGAACGGTGTTTCAAGATTCGAGGGAGAATCCATGAAGGATGAGATCTGCTCTTGATTGCTATCCCTTCTAGAAATGAAAGCCCGCTGCCAAAGAAAAAATAACAATCAGCAAAATCGTCTTTTTCTAGGTCCTGAAGATATGAAATTACTCTTATGAAAACTACAAGAATGGATCTAAAAAACGGAAAAAAAGAAATCAAACGATTTAAAAACAAAACGAGCAAAAAAGATTGAAAACCCATCTACGCATTTGATGATATGAACTCGAGGCAATGATATCGATGTGTGAATAAAATGTCTAAAAAAAATAAAACTTCGAAATAGGAAAGAATGACTACAACTCAGTCAACACCCCCCCCCCCCCCCCCCCAACCCAAAAGAGACTCATAAACAGCAAAAATCACAAATAGAAGACAATAAATTCGGGACTTAAAAAAGGAAATTAAAAAGAGTTCAATGGATTCCAAGATAAAAAGAGGGATACCTCTCTGTGAATTCTCTCACCATTCGCCCTTCCACGACCTATCATCTGATGGTGGGACACGACGCAGTCCACGGAGGCATCGGCCGCGAAGGGGATCCCCGGGGTGCACCACACATCGCCACCGCCCGCCTGGCCCCGCCGCTCCTTCTTCTGCTTGGCCCTCCGCCGCCGGGGCCGCTTCCCCTGCCAGTCGGCGGAGGAGCGGACGACTGCGGCGGCGGCGGGGGCCACGGCCGGAGCCACAGCCTGGGATGAGGACGCGGAGGCGCAGCCGAGCCCCCGGAAGGCGGCGGCTGCGAAGCCCTTCTTCTTGCCGCCGGGAGGTGGAGGGGCAGGAGAAGGAGGAGAAGGAGGCGAGGGGACGATCAACGGGTTCCGGTCGGCGGCGGGTTTCGGTGAGATGAAATCCTTCCGGAGGGGGAGAAGCCGGCGGAGACCGCCGCGGCGGTCCGATGACGGCGAGGTGCCGTCGGCGGACGCCATGATCAGGGTTTCGGTCGATCGGCGATGCGAATAACGATGCGAATAGCGATGGGAACAAGAAAGTAGAGATGGGGATTAGCGTACTGTTGGGTTGTGGGGAGGGCGGGCGTCTTTTTGTTCTCGTTCTCTGGCAGCGTACGGCTAGCGGAATTAATTATGTTTAGAGAGAGAGAGAGAGAGAGAGAGCTCAAGGAAGAGTCAGACGGGAGGTCCAGGGGATGGGGCGGTGGGGTCAAAAAGGTGGGAGAAATCCATCGATTTATTCGAGTTTCTTTAATCTAATAATTAAATTTTCAACAACCACGTAAGACGGACGGCACACAAGTAAGCGAGAGGCTGAGGCTTGAACCTGGAGGCGGACCAAGTCATGTTCACATAAAGCATGGAAAGCGTTTTCTAATGTCACGTTTCTTTAAAAAAAAAAAAACAGCTGTTATCTTAGATTACCGTTAGATTTCGTCAGGGACATGCACGTGATTTTCATTCAAATATAAATGAGGATAGCGAGACGCCTGCACCCATTTCTCGAGTAAATTTGGTAAATAATTTTGTATATAATATTCCTTTAAAAAATTGTTTTGCCGCGAAGTAGTTGGTTGATGGTGACAAGACAGAATAATAGATTTGGAGAAAAACTAACATAACAGTCGATGTTGGTTATACTTTACATGAGCTTGCTGATGAAAAATTGAATTTTTTCATTGCATCAAGAGGAATCGTGATGCTATTACAAGACATTTTACTTACTGTAATGGACATAAAAAAATCGGGATCCTCTCCCGAGTCCAAACAAGGATTCAGCTTCGGTTTGGCGCGAAGAATGTTTGTTCTCAGTCACAGTGATTGAATTAGAGCCAGTGACACGCAACCTTGCGTTCTGTAATGGAATCCACCCTGTCACGGCTATTGCGTGAATCACATGCAAACGAAACTTTGATGGTGCACCATGCAGTTGCCATCGGTTTGTCCATTGATAACTATTTCAACTAATTGACGGCACCTTTTATCATTAAATGAAAAATATCACAAGTAATCATGTGTGGGCCATTAAGCACGATAATTATACAAGCACATATTAAATTAGACCTAAGTTTTGTCTACATCATCTTTGTGAATTACTTAATAGTTTTAAAGGAAAATAAGAGTATGATTGAAACCAAATTATAAGCATAAGACAATTTTTTTTTTTTAAAAAAAAAAAGAAAAACAAATAAAATGATTGGAATATAATGCCCTGTCTGGGATGGAAGTTTGGAAGAATCTTCCTCTCATGCACCAGCAAACGTGCTCTCCAAGGCACCACCACCCTCCAGTGAACGAGCATGGCAAATGATGACCCGATCACTACAATGCCCAGTGTATACAGGCAGCTTGCATTAAAATTGCAAACAGGTTCCAGCCGCCCTCCCGCTCCACGGTATTAGCCATGAGCCAAGAGGGTTGATCTCCTTCCTCTCGTTTTATTTCCATGGTTTCCATAAAGCATTAAAGAAATTGATGCATAAAATTGAAAAAACCATTGCGTTTCAAATTTCTTGAATAAATATAGGTTCTACAAAAGAAAACTTGAGAGCTATTCTGATCCGAGCCACATGAATAAGACTTGTTGCACCGGGAACCTAAAGATGCATGGCATAAACTTCAACACGTAAATGCTTCCATCATCTCTCTGAGATTGATCTCACAAAACTCGAGCTATCACAGTTTTAAATGAACGAAATCAATTCCTCCTTCCTTCTCCGCTGCCCTATCAGTGACACTGGAATTCTTTAACATATAAATGCTTCTACCATTTTGATAGGAAATACAAGAACAATTCAAACAAAAAAAAAGGGAGCAAAATGGAAGCAATGATCTAAAAAAAAAATGGAATCAAACCATTCTATGTCATAGATTCTGCGTTGGAGAGGACAACAAGAGAAAGGGGATGCATTTGGCAATAGCAGCAGCATCAGGCTGTGCAAACTTAAGTGCTTTCTCAGACATCTCTTCCATCATATTCTCATTCCCTGTAAAGTTTAGAATACATATTATGGAAATTAAGGACAGATAACCAGAGAAACATATATACAGGTCAAACTGATCATCAGATTTACCTCGCATGTTAGAAAAAAAGACATTGAAGGCATACAGCTCAATTGACAGAAAGATATTTGTTCTGTGCCACCATATTGCATATAAAGGACAAAGGATTACAATTATGTGAAAAGAACTGATTGCTTACTCCACTGCAATCACCATTATTGGACTGTCCAATACTAAATAATAACCTTCACCTGCTCTCTAGCCTAGTTTCAACAATCATATTTTCAGAAAGACTAGATTATGCCAACAATCCAACTTGGAAGATCCAGCTCCTCGCCTCGCAAAGCAATAATTCAAGGAAAATTCTGGGAGGTCCTCAACATCCTATGGCCTAGTATACCGTATCATAATCAATGAGAGACACATTCTTTGTCCAATAGTGAGCAAGGTTTTAAATTTTGTCAGTGATGGAGCTGTCCTGATTTTTCTGTAGAATGATAGCTCCAATAGTGGGAATATCTGGTAACAACCATAATCTTGCTTTGTGATTGTCCCTAAGGTGATTTTATTCAAAGTCACATCCTCAAATATTAGAGAGAAACTCATACCTCATGAATATTACTATTAGGTTCATCTCCATGCAGCCATGGATGAACATGATCAGATTTTAACTACCATTAGCAGTGTCAAGCATGGGCATGGGGTTCTTTTCACCTCACTATACTCAATTGCTTAGGATGATCTGGACATACCTCAGTATTCATCGGAACTTATGATGGATTTCAGAACCGAATCCCATGTGCAAATCTTTAGGTTGTGGACCAAGGAAAGCAAATGTCCAGTAAACAGCCCAACAAATGAAATATTCATAACAACCAAACTAAAACAAAGCATGTGCTTTACATGGCTGGAAAAAGATGACTTTATCCATGAATGGCACAAGAGATCAACCATTTGAATAGGAATAGAAGGGCATTATAAGGGTCAAATAAGAAAGACTAGAATATATTTTAAGTTATACCCATCTAAGCATCCAAACAACTTGAAGAAGTTTTAAGCTAAGCCAGAGACTCTAAGAGTAGCTAAAACTATAACTATAAAAGAAACATAAGAGAAAATACAGCAAAATGAAATATTGAACTAAATCTATGCAATGTTGACAATCCACAGCCCTTTAATTTGTCCTGGTGGAAACCAAACAAAAGAAGGTTAGTCTATAACAGCAAATTGTTAGAAAGTCACTCTGGTATTTAGCAACAATTACTGTAGAATTTCTTGCAACAATAGGATCAACTGGATTATGGATGCTTGGGGCGAGTCTTGAAAGATGTTTATTTTAGATTGCAGTACAAACTCTGCTAGTACTTAACATGGTTTTTCACAGAGCTAGTTTATACAAGCAAAACTTCAAACTGCAACAAAAATTGCTAGCATCATCAGTAGACCTTGCATTAGTCTGAATGGGTAACAATACGTATAAAAGTACAAACAAATATACAAAGTAAAGCAAATCTTGTCATTTTATAGTGCTTGTACGTAGCCAACAGGGTTATACAAGTGTGGACTTGCACTATAATTTATGGGCATCCTTGTGCCCTTCAAATAACTACAAATTATATATCAGTCAATAAGATTGTAGTCTTTGATTTTATTGTTATTTAAATGCTTTTCTTGCCCATGGAGGATACTCCTACAAGTCAAAGGTTTGGGATTAATCATAGAGTCAAAGGCCTCTGTCACTGGAAACACTTTCCTGTTGTTCCTTCAGCCTTGTGATTTTCAGCTTTCAGTACCACCATTTTCCTTGCCTATAAGCTAAACTATTCATTTTGTCTTCAAGCTTTATTTTGATCAAGTACATGTGGTCATAGACTTTTTTTTTTACTATCATGTCTGATTGTTTAGCAAGAGAGCCAAACATATAGACTACATTTTGCATATAATAATTTGCTAAACAAGACTGATATGGTTGGAGCTGACACCGCTTGTTAAGGTTAAAAGAATTTAATCCTTGAATTTTGCACAAAATTAAGTTGAAGCTAAATAGCCAAGTTCCAAACTGAAACTGCAAATCCTTTTTTTCTTTTTGCCTTTTCTCCTTGTCATTCTATTGCATTCTCTTTATAAGAAATGATTTTTAAACTGAAGGAATATTGAATAAACTCTTCAATTTCCAACAACCAGAAAAATTTAAAAGTGGGAACATACCTAAAATGTTATTGATTGCAGTTTAAAGACTACTTGAATCAAGTTCATCTCCTGTTACAACTTTCGATCCAGCTATGTCTGCCATAATATATGCATTTTTAGTTTGATGATCATCTTGCAGCAATAGGTGATGCTATCATCAAGACAGGCAAAGATGGGATTGGCACAATAATAATAATAATAATAATAATAATAATAACTTATACTTGCACCTGGTAACATAATTCTCAAAAGCACTAACTAGGATCTACTTAAAAGCTGCCCATTAAGATGCTTGTACACAATCTTACATGGTTCAGTGGACATCTAGGGTTGCACATATGGGATAATTACTGGGATTGAACTTTCCAAATAAATTTTGGATCGACCATAGTATATTGGACAATACCTAAATGATAAGTTGCAGAAGAATCTACCCAATATAATTGCTCTTTAGAGTAAATAAGTGGGCTGCTGATATGATTCTTGATATTGTAATTTGTAAAATTGGAATGACCATGTAAATTCCTACATATAGTGGCGCAGACAGTAACTCAACCAGTCAGAATAACTCACTCAAATAAATATTTAGCTACATATATGGAAGAGCAAGAGTTATATAGTGGCTCTGGTACAGTTGACCTTGTCTATAATATAGTCTAGTTTATTTCATGGCTAAGGTGTTAGACTTTATGTAGCTCAATTTTTATATGTAATCTAAACTCCTGGAGTTAGGCATGCAAAGCCAAATTCCAAGAAGTCTCCTAAGGGGAGTGCTTTTTTTTTTTCCCTTTTCTTTTCTTCCTTCCTTCTCTTGTTGAAGTGTGGTCCAAGCTTGCACGAACAAAGAGGAGGGAGCAACCCCTTTTCTCTCTCTCTCTCTCTCTCTCTCTCTCTCTCTCTGGTTTCAAGAAAGGTACATGCGCAAAGCATTCTAAGTAGTGTGTTTTTTGCAAAACTTGGCCTGTAGGGCTTCGTCATAACGTATAGCAGTAAGGCCAGGCCCATTAGAAAAGATGGTCCTTTTTAGGCTCATAAGCCTGGTAGGCCCATTTAGAAATCTTAAGCCTATGATTTTTACATTTACCGGACCAATTCTATAATGACTTTGGCCTGTACATAAATGGTGCTATAAATCAAAGTAAGTACAGAAGCATAAGAGAATGGTTCAAAGAGATAAAGGTATTGAATGGGGGCTAAAGGTGTTGAATGAAGCTATCGAACAAGTGAGATTGAAGCATGGATTTTAAAAAATATTATAGAAAAGTACTTTAGAATAAGTCCTTGCTCTTTTGTTGGCGTGGATATCTTAATCATCGACTAGGAAGAAAATCGGCATGTTTCCAACGATGCTGCAAAATGTTGCGCGCCAACACAGATGCTTCCTCCCTAAAAGATTTTCTTAGGAAAGTAGAAGCAAAGGAGGTATTCGATTCAGCTGATATACCTTTAGGAATGGTAGAGGAGTGGGTTAGAGCTGATTTTTACCAATCTTTGTCTTTTGTCTTTGGCTTCATTTATCTCTTTTGCCATTTATCTCTATGTATCTATTGTCGCAATAAAGATTTTCTTAGGAAAGTAGAAGCAAAGGAGGTATTCGATTCAGCTGATATACCTTTAGGAATGGTAGAGGAGTGGGTTAGAGCTGATTTTTACCAATCTTTGTCTTTTGTCTTTGGCTTCATTTATCTCTTTTGCCATTTATCTCTATGTATCTATTGTTGCAATAATTTTTGTTTACATCATCAATCCTATAAAAAAAATGGTTGTCCCTGCCCCATCTCTATTTTTTTTAAAAAAATTATCTTTAAAAATATTAAAAATATTTTAAAAACTTCAAATATTAAAAAATATCGATACGGGGTGGGTTTCAAATGGATTTTAGGGTGGAGAATATAAAAACCAGTTCCATTATAGTTCCCGCACATAAGATTTTTAATTTTTTTCAAAACTTATTCCAAGACAAAGCTTGAAAAAAATGAATTAGAACAGGTCTTCATTGGATCAAAATAAAATTATTATTTTATATATATAATATTATTATATTACATAACATATTCAAAAGAAATGATAATAAATTACTACTACTAATAATAATAATAATATATGAAGCGATAGAAAATCAAGGTTCGCATTATTGCATTAATGCGTCAACCTACTTCAAATCTAACTAATGGTAACAACTTGCACAAAAGGTTCAAAAAATATACTCTAGAGGTTGAAAATTGTAGAGACGAAACATGATGCATTTAAAAAAAAAAAAAATTAAAACAAAATTTTAAAATGGGACATAAGAGTTTATTTTTTATCCAAAAATCTTACATGAATCAAAACAAGTTTAATTCAAAAAAAACTTTAAATTTCAGCTGGGAACAAAAAGCTGCAACGATTACAAGCCATCATCAGCATAGGACCTAAAACTTAATTTCTTCTTTCTTAAAATTCAAACTATTTATAAAATCTTTTCTAACTCATTGTTGCCTAGATGACCAATATACAATAGTAGATTATTAAAGAAGCTTGCATGGAATGCTAAAGCATAATATTTTGTCCGAGCAACTCATCAAACAAATTTGCATGGAATGCCCAAGTGCAGCAATTCATATCAAACAAAAGCTCAAAGAGTTTTATACTACAACAACTTCATGGCAAATCCAATTGATATATAATAGCTGAATTTACTATTTCTGTGTTTTAGTAGCCAGTGCCAATTCTATGAATGTGGCTATTTGATTTACAAAAGTAAAGAAAGAGTTTTAGGTTATCTTCCCCGTTGGATACGGACAGTTTGATAAGGAACTTTAATAGACAGAACACTTAAAATTTATAATGTGAATAGGGGAATCACATGGTCATGTTCTTCATCCATGAGAAAAATGTCTCAATGACCAGCCGATCACCGAGAATATTACTATACTAATCACATCTTAGAATGAGAAGCTACAATTGGTTGTGGTTTGTGACAAATTGAACGCCAATCTGGTGCTACATCATAATAGATCTTAATTAACAATTTGATAATTCATTGTAGCAATCAGATCAGTGGAAAACTAAGTTATACACCATGAGTTTAATTGATAATTAAGCAAACAGGGAATAGAGTTCCCATTGCTTTATCTAAAGGATATGAACGTCACTTGGTGTTGCTTATGAACCTCATTTGAGCATCCCATCTTCTTGTCTGGGACCAAGGATGTGGGCAAACCCCCTCAAGTTTCATCGAAAACATAAATGAACAGGAGCAATC
Source organism: Metroxylon sagu (assembly GCA_017589505.3). Taxonomy (NCBI): domain Eukaryota; kingdom Viridiplantae; phylum Streptophyta; class Magnoliopsida; order Arecales; family Arecaceae; genus Metroxylon; species Metroxylon sagu. Next base: position 416,946 of record JACVBY030000640.1, on the reverse strand, counting down.
TTCTACTTGACTGTCAATGGTTGAAACTCCAAAGCTTCCGTCGAATTACTGAATTCGTATACCTACAAAAGTTCCTCATGGAGGAATTGTCCGTTGGGAAAGGCCATCAAAACTATGAAAAAAATAAAAAAAGACCATCTATCCAAAATCTAACAAACTTGTTCCATTTCTGAACGTACCCATTAGGGAAAAAAATATGTTTTTACTACTTTTCATGTCTCCTAGAGAGACTATTCTCGATACGCATGGTGGTCTCATTCTCACCTCTGCAAGGACCAACTCTAATATCCCTCCGAAAGACCGAATTCGATGTGGATTATATCGAATAATGAAGAAGGAAGCAAACATATGAAATGGCTTATGGTTAGTGGAATATATATATATATATTTTTTCGACTGGAACAAGGGAGATGAGCTCCCCAATTTATTAATAGTAGAAATATATACAATGAATTACAAGTGTAAAGAAAGAAGAGCTCAAAAGTTCTTAAAAGAAATTATAATACCCTAAAACTAACCCTACATCAGATTTTAAAAAAAAAAAAATACTTATAACTCAAGTTCACCAAGTACCAATTAACTTCCAGTCGAGTTTTTAAGGCCACATAGTTTCAGACCACTAACAGATTAATTGGACTATCAGGTGAGTTTGGGGCATTATAAATGATATCAGAGCTGACTCGAATGTGCAGAAGTTGGTAAGAAAAAGAAAAAAGTTACCCATGGGACGATGGTAGAGTCCTGCCATGGGATGGATTTACCCTTACAATACCAACAATCTAGCTCGAGGTAAATTTGGTTAGCTTGTAGCGTGCGACAAGAACGTTGTATTATAAGAGAGAGATTGTAATATCCCAAAACTTGTCCCACATCAGATAGAAAAGAAAAGTTTGAAATATTTATAATTCAAGTTCATCTGCTATCAATTAACTTTCACTCGAGTTTTTAGGGTGATGTAGTTTCGGTCCACTAACAAGTTAATTGGACTAGCAAGTGGGCTTGAGGTGTTACAAAGACCTAACAAAAATTTGAGGTTACAATGAGCTTCTCCCACTTTACTAATAAAAATACAGTTCAAAAAGTCAAAAGAGAATATGATCTTGTAAATAATGATAGATATGAGGGTCGCTTTGGAAGTAAACACTGTATTATTTTTTTCTTTCTAAATGTACCGCTAGGTAGAAAGGATGGACTAGTCCAAGCAAGTTTTCAAAATTGGGGAATATGATTTTTTCTCCGAGGCACTCCATAAATCTTGAAGATTCCTTAGTTTTGAAGTGATATGCACTCATATAATTGGGATCATGGCTTCACAGTGAAAGGATAACTCAGAAAGATTTGAGAAGCAATCTCAATAGGGGTCTTGTATAACAAACAACCTAAATTAACTATTCATCCTTTATTGGCCAAAATCTCATGTGTGAAGCTTATTGTGAAGGACTAACCAAGTAAAGATTTTGATTTTCTTTAGCACGACTGCTTTCCAAATTAGTTTATAGAATGGCCAAAGCATTACTCTCTAATTCAAATACTTATAAAAGGAATTAATTAAGTACCTACCTTTATTTGAAATCTTTCGTACTAGAGAGAGAAGGCTTTGAAGTTCTTGAAGCTGATGGTGCTGACTTAAAGTAATGGGCCTGCATAATTTAATGTTCCATTTCTCAATTCTTCGATTCTAGCAGTCCAAAGATATTCTTTTTTAAGCTGCTTTCATAAAGATTTGGAAGCATGTATCTAAGTGGAGTTGGGCTAAGAGTCTTTTCAAAATTTAATTTCTCTATCATTACTTAGAAGGAAGTGCAGTTTCAAAATCCCTTCAAATCCTGAGTAATGCCTTTCCGCATGGCAGAAAAGTGATTGATAATCTTTTTGACTCTAATATTAAATATCTTTCTACAATAGTAGGCTTGTATGACCAAAGATTTTTAAGTAGCTATTGAATCTAATAATATTAGCTTTCAAGTTTCACTTTGCCAAGAGAGCTTTATTAAAGATATATAGGTTTTTGGCATCCAACCCATCGTCTTCCTTTTTCTTGAAAACTATCTTTTAATTCATTAAGCAATTAAATCCATTGGTATTCTCTTTACCTTTTCAAAGGAAAAGGAATGCTCTTCTCATAAGGTGTACTCTTTTACAAATCCATTTCGGAAGTTTGAATATAAATATATAGTAGAAAGATAGAGTCGAGAGCATTGAATTAATTAAGCAGAGCCTTTTCTCTAAAGATGAAAATTTATCTTTTTAAGAAGCTAATCTTTCTTGCATTCCAACAAGGGAATCCGAGCTTATTTTGAAAGCTTTCGGTGGTTCAAGATGGAAGCAAAACTCATAAGCTTTTCGTCACATATGGTTAGGGGACTTCTTACATAGAGAAAATTTTGGTTCTAACCTCTTTGAAACACCGCTCTTCAGCTGTTTAATCAAAGGATTCTTCCCAATCCCATTCATTTCACAGGCGCGTTCTAGTCAATGAGAGTGAATCTGGTTGTTGATATCTTGTTATATATATATATAATATAATATAATATAATATAAGGATTTCAATTGCCTATAGCTGTCGATAGTTTGTTACTTGCACGTACCTTCACCTCACTAATTCAAAAATTCCAAGTCAACCGCCATGCGTTACATAAACTCCTCACTAATTCAAAAATTCCAAGTCAATCATCATGCGTTACATAAACTCTAGTGATAAATGGAGCTCGAATTGCCTTATCGGACCCAATTCTTGGATTAACTTATTTTAAATTAAAATTTAATTTAACTAAATTAAATTTATAAAATAAAAAAATAAAATAATTAAAATTTTTAATTAAATCTATATTCATAAGATATTTTGTGAAATTTAATTGAAAAAATTAAGAGCAATTTTATAAATATATATTAGTATTCATAATTTTTTAATAAATTATAAAAATATCATTAATAATGATAAAATTAATTTTTGATGTTTTTATTTTAATTTTTAAATTTAAAAATTATATTAAATAAATTAAAAATTAGCTTTAAGCCATGAATTTATTTTAAATATTAAATATTTTTTTATATATTTTTCGTTATTAGTTTTAGAAATTAGTATGAAGTAGAAAATCTATTTACTTCATGAAAATCTTTTTATAAATAAAGCTAATATATATATATATATATATATATATATATATATATATATATATATATATATATTGTATATGGAGATTCTTTTAATTTTTTTTTTTTTTTAACAGAAGATAGGAATCAAACAATCAATAAGAATTATAGAGCTTTTATTGGAAGATTAAAAATTAAGATTACTTGAGTGCTATATGATTTTAGTTTTCAATTCAGACGTAATTTTTCTTGATCCAAATTATATCTAGAAAATATGTTGAGTTAGGTCAACTCAAAAAAATTAGAAAATCCAGGCCTGATCTGCATTTTAAATTTGGGTTCAATTTAGTCCTATCCGAATCAAGAGCGGAATGGATGGGTTAGGGGTTGATCCAACCCATTTGCAACCCATGCTCTTCAAAATTATTTTACATTTATCCACCTCATCAGATCAACGCTCCATTTTCCATCATGCGTCCCCCCATCGACGATGGCGATGGACGGAGCAAAACGGACGGCAGCGATTAATTGCTACAACGCCAAGGCAGAGTATAAGTGGAAAATAAATATTATAACAAACTTTCGCCTGCGGCAAATCTTACATTGTACTTCCCCCCCCCCCCTTTCATACGACATAAAAAATTTTACAAGGCCATAATCCATAATAATATAAACCTGAGTTCCTCCATGATCTTGAGTTGACGAGAGTTTCCGGTTGCAGCAATTGAACAGATCTTCCAAGCTCGGAGAAGAACTGCATCACATCCGTCCCCATCAACCCACTTCAAGCGGAAAATTCCAGTTCCGCTACGAAGAACTCATAGCGAAGCTGGAGGAGCCGTGCGGTTGCGGTGATGGTAGAAAAAGAACTACCCACCTGTGAAAACGCCGAGAAAGGGTGGAGGAGAGGTTTGGTGCTGTTGGGATGAAGTTACAGTCTCCATGACATATCCTCCAGCACCTTTAATCGCCACCTCTGTAACCTGGAATCAGCAATGCCAAAAGATCTACCCTCTTCTTCCAAGGGTAGGTAGCATGATCAGTTCTTTCCCCCAGTGCAGGACTCCAGCCAGGTGACCTCCACCTGGCGACAAAGAGGCTGCGTTGAGCCCTCGGTCGCAAGGTATTTAGGTACGGATGGTATGGAACAATCTAAAAAAACAGTGGTCACCATGGATGATATAGCTTTGGTTTTGGTTTTGGTTTTGGTTTTCTCATCGGATAGAGTGGCAGAAATAAACACAAAGAAGAGGAGACCAGGGTCGGATGGTACAGAAGATATGAAGAGGAGGATGAAAGAAGGCGGCCAATTTCCGATGGCAACTTCATCCCTACATGGCCTTTTATTATAGAGGCCGGCGGTGCCTTTCTGGAGCCTTCGGTCCGTCCTATTTAATTATGTTTCTCTCGAATCTTCCCATCCCGATGCAAATTTATAACGCATTTTTCTGGACTGTTCTCATCCGCGTCGAAATTTAAGTTCCCGCTCTTAACCATTCGGCATACAAAATTATGGTTTTTAAATTTTTTAGTTTCGATAAAATAAATTTGAGAAGTAAATTTAAAACACATCTTTCTCGATTGTTCTTATCGGTGTCGAAATTTATAAAGATTGTTTCTCGAGTTTTCAGTTCCGCTTTAATTTGTCGCTCTTGAGTATTCCGATGGGCATCGAAGATTATCACTTCTAATTTTCTTTTTTTTTTAATTCAGCAAAAATATATAACGACGTCTCTCGAATATTTTAATTTCTTAAAATAATTTCAATGGCAATCATCAAAATAAATAAATAAATAACTTCAACAGCAAATTTTTAACTTGCTACGTTCTTCATGCAGAAGCCTTTATAAGGCTCTCTTTCATAAACGTATGTAGGAGCAAGTGGGCAGATTGATGGAATCAGGCTCCCAAATTTAATTTTTTTAATTATTATTATTATTATTATAGGTAGCAATTAAATTTGGTGAGATCAAATGCAAGTTGCAGAGGTAATATCAAAAAATTCTATCAACTCAAATTTAATCTATTTATTAATAGATTAAAAATTTAAATTTAATCTATTCAGCCCTACATGGCCTTTGCCTTTCTGGAGCCTTCGGTCCATCCTATTTAATAATGTTTCTCTCGAATCTTCTCAACCCGCGTCCCATTTATTTTTCTCCTGCTCAAACGTTTTAATCCCCTGTCGCATTTAATTTGGTAACGGCTGTTTGGAACGTTATGCAAATTTATAACACATCTTTCTGGACTGTTCTCATCGGCATCGAGATTTATGATGGTTGTTTCTCGAGTTTTCAGCTTCCCGCTCTAATTTGTCATCTTGAATATTTTAATGAACATAGAAAATTATTGCCTTTAGTTTTCTGGTTTCGATAAAATAAATTTCAGAAGCAAATTTAAAACATATTTTTTTCGATGATTTTTATGGGTATCGAAATTTATGAAGATTGTTTCTTGAGTTTCCAGTTCCAAAATAAATAAATAAATAAATAACTTCAATACCAAATTCTTAACTTGCGTAAGTTTTGTCTGCGGCTGTCATGATGGCCACGTTCTTCATGCAGAGGCCTTTCCAAGGCTATCTTTCATGAACGTATGTAGGAGCAAATGGGCAGAGCGGTGGAGCAGGCTTCCAAATTAATTTTATTATTATTATTATTATTATTATTATTATTATTATTATAAGTAGCAACCAAATACAAGTTGTAGAGGTAATATCAAAAAAAATCTATCAACTCAAATTTAATCTATTTATTAATAAATTAAAAATTCAAATCCAAAACTAATAATTCTTTGAAAAAAGTATTCAAATCTAATCTTTAACAAATTAAAGGCATGTTTGATTCATAAAAATAATTATTTATTTGAATAAAATAAAATTTTAATTTTAGTTCTATCTAAAATTAAAATTATATGTTAGGAGGTTTGATATTTCAACTCTTCAGTCATAATTACAAATCTATATATGATTACAAATCTATATATGAACTATCGATATGAACAATGGTAATGCATGATACCACTGATCTTTCTTAGTTTGTTAGCCCACTTCTTTCTTAGCCCACGAAGCTCTATCTTTATCTAAAGTTTTTTATTTGAAGCTCCATCTTTCTTAGTTAGTTAGCTCACGGAGCTTCATAAGCTTCTTGTCTAGAGCTCCATCCTTATCCAAGGAGGCAAGTCAAGGATTGACTTGAGAAAAATCTTTTTTTTTTCTTTGCCTTATTTGCCTAACTTACAAGTAAAGAACTTTTTCAAAATATAGAACTTGGAGTTTGGCTCACATAAGTAAAGAACTTTTTCAAAGAGTCGGCTCACGATTAAAAAACTTTTTTAAAATCTAGAACTTGAAACTTCTAGTTGACTTGAAAATCAAAATGTTTTTCTAGAAACTTCTAGTTGACTTGAAAATCAAAAGGTTTTTCTAGAATTTCTCCTGATGCTTTTGTTTGAGAGAAGGTAGCCAAAGTACCAAAGCAAATACTTTTGTTTTAAGAGAAGGAAGCAAAGAAGCTAAGCTAGCGTCATATATACATTAAAGGTTTCAAAGAACTTTTCCAAAGAGTTGCTTTTTTTTTTTTTTTGAGAGAAGCACATTAAAGAATTCCTCCAAAGTCAGCCCTTCAGCTAACGGTGAAAGGTCAGATTTTATCAAGAAAGGGATAATGATTTGAAAGATGCAGAGATTGGAGATGATGAATGCGTTTTTGTGTTGTTTAAAATTTATTATATATATAAGTATGAAGAGAGTGATGATGATTTGAAAGATGCAGAGATTTGCCTACGAAGATGATGAATAAGTTTTTTGATATTTTTGTATTGTTTAAAAATTATTATACATATAATCATAAACAAGAGGAATCATCACAACGATACGAGATAAGTATGTGATTTGATCATTAATAGAGTAACAAATGCCAAAATACCACTCTGAGTTCGGTCCAAATCAAAAATTAGAAAATTCAGGCCTGATCTAATTTTTCAAATTGGGTTCAAGTTTTGGCTTGATTCAGGAACAATTAAATGAATGATGACGGTGCAGAGATAAATTTTTGCAAGATTAAGGCAAAGTATCGATGGAAAATAAATATTATAACAAACTTTCATCGGTGGCAAAGCTTACATCTGTAGTTCCCTTTCATACTACATAACATCTTTTACAAGGCCATAATCCATGATATAAACCTATTTCCTTGACGACCTAAATCCATGAGCTTCAATTGATCTGCAGACATTAATCTTTAGATGAGAGTTTCTGGTTGCAACCGATCTTCCGAAGTCCGCAAATACAGCCATGACATCCCTCCACATCATTCCACTTCAAGCGGGGAATTCTGGCTATGAGTTCTTCCACTTCAAGCGGGGAATTCTGGCTCTGATCCGAAGAACTCATAGCGAAGCCGGAGGTGCCGTATGGTTGCGATGGTGGTAAAAAAAAAAAAAAAAAACTGCCACCTGTGAAGATACCGAGGAAGAGGTTTGGTGCTGTTGGATGAAGTTTTAGTCTCTATGACATCCTCCAGCACCTTCCATCGCCACCTGTAAACTGGAGCCTACAAAACCAAAACATCTACCCTCTTCCACCATAACATGTAGCGACAAAGAGGCTGCGTTGAGCCCAAGGTTTTAGGTATGGGTGGTATGGAACAATACAAAAAAAAGCAGTGGTCACCATGGATGATAGCTTTGGCTTTGGCTTTCTCATCGGATGATGGAGTGGCAAAAAGAAATATAAGAGGAGGAGACCGGGGAAGGTTTGTATAGAAGATATAGCTAGGAGAAGGAGAGAACAGGCTAATCCCTATGTCAATTTCATCTCTATACGACCATTTATATAGGCCGGTGGCCTTTCTCGAGTCTTCTGCCTTCGATACCTTTTTCCGAACGCAGATAAACAAACTATTGGCAAAGAGTGAGGGTAAGAGAACACGGATTAACTCAAATACCAGATTCTTATGAGTAATAAAGTGGTGCAACGCATCCTTCTGGAAAGTTTTAATCCTGTGTTCTATTTAATTATATAATTAATGTCCTATCTTTCTCAAAAGTTATAATCCCGCATCCTATTTATTTATTGCATATTTTAAACGAAGTTATAATCTTCTTGGATTTGGTCAGGAGATAGGTGTTCGATATCCATAGCACATACTGATCATCTCCCCATTTATGGTCAGACTTTTGAAGATTTTTTTCCTTTATAAACAGATGCACTGCACTTATATTCAAATTTTGCTCCGTTTCTTTAACAAAACAAAACAAATAATTCACACGGGATGCCTAAGAAACTACATAGCAGTTGATGATGATGATATTTTAGCAATTCCCATTAGGCAATTCTTATCATATACAAAATCGGTTAAGACTTTTTGATAATTCCATGGATTCTATTATTTTTAATAATTTATCATAAATACAAGCAAAACATTATTTCTTGATTTTTTAATAACATTAAAATAATATTATGAAATATGAAAATAGCAGCAGTGTCATTTATAACAAAATGTAGCCTTTTCTTTTAATAACATTTATGCCAAAGAAAAAAAAATAAAAATAATATATATATATATATATATATAGCAGCGTAACAAATGCCATAATGCGAGAAGGAAGGAGTCTGTTATATGATTTTGGTTTTCAATTTGGCTATAATTTTTCTTGATCCAAATTATATCTAAAAAAATAAAAATATTAAATTAGAGAATCCAGGCCTTATCCGCTTTTCAAATTGGGCTCAATTTTTGATCTTGCTTGATTCACGGGCTATTAAATGATTCGAGTTAGGCCTGACCGAGTCAAGAACGGAATGGGTCAGGGGTAGACTGAATCCATTTGCAACCCGAAGCTCTTCGAAATTATTTTAAAAATATCCCCTCGTCAGATCAACGCTCCACTTTCCATCATACGTCCTCCGACGGTGGAGGGAACAAGAAATCCATATAGACCAGCAGCGATTAATTTATACAAGGTTAAGGCAGAGTATAAGTGGAAAATAAATATTATAACAAACTTTCATCGGCGGCAAAGATTACATTGTACTTCCCTTTCATACTACATAAAAAAAATTTTTTTTACAAGGCCATAATCCATAATATAAACCTAATTTCCTTCACGACCTAAATCCATGAGCTTGAGTTGATCCACAGACATTAATCTTTGATGAGAGTTTCAATTGATCAGATCTTCCTAAGGTCGCCGAAGACATTCATGACATCCCTCCAGGAAGGGAATTCCGGTTCCGCTACAAAGAACTCATAGCGAAGCTGGAGGTGCCGCGTGGTTTTGGTGGTGGTTAAAAAAGATGTAATACCTATGGAGGCGGCGAGCAAGTTGAAGAAGAGGCTAGGTGCTGTTGGATGAAGTAATGGGCTCTATGACTTGTCCTCCAGCACCTTTAATCGCCACCTGTAATCTGGAGCTTCCAAAGCAATAAGGTGTACCCACTTTCACCATAGCATGATGCTAGAGGGTAGCGTGATCAGTTCTTTCCTCCAATGCAGGACTCCAGCAAGGTGACCTCCGCCGCCTAGCCGACAAAGAGGCTGCGTTGAGCCCTCGGTCGCAAGGTATTTAGGTATGGGTGGTATGGAACAATATTAAAAAACAGTGGTCACCATGGATGATAGTTTTGGTTTTGGTTTTCTCATCGGATAAGAATGGCAGAAATAAACACAAGGGGAAGAGAGAAGACGGACTATTTTCAATGGCAACCTCTCTCACCCTTATATGGCCTTTTATAGAGGCCGGTGCCTTTCTGGAGCCTTCGGTCCGTCCTATTTAATTATGTTTCTCTCGAATCTTCTCATCCCGCGTCCCATTCATTCTCTCCTTCCCAAACGTTTTAATCCCCGGTCGCATTTAATTTGGTAACGGTTTGTTTGGAATGTTCTAGCCGACAGCAAATTTATAACCCATTTTTCGCGACTGCACTCGTCCGCGTCGAAATTTATGATGATTGTTTCTCGAGTTTCAAATTCCCGCGCTTCAATTTATCGTTGTTGAGTATTCCAATGGGCACCTAAAATTATCGCCTTTAGTTTTCTAGTTCCGCTAAAACAAATTTTAGAAGCAAATTTAAAACACATCTTTCTCGACGATTCTTGTGGGTGTTGAAATTTATGAAGATTGTTTCTTGAGTTTTCAGTTCCGCTTCAATCTGTCGTCCTTGAGTGTTCCAATGAGCGTCGAAGTTTCACTTCTAATTTTTCTAATTTCTCTAAAATATATAACCCTGTTTCTCAAGTATTTTAATTTCTTAAAATAATTTCAATGGCAATCATCAAAATAAATAAATAAATAGTTTCAATAGCAAATTCTTAACTTGCGTGAGTAAGTTTTAGCGTAAGTTTCATGCAGAGGCTTTTGTAAGGCTCTCTTTCATAAACATATGTAGGAGCAAGTGGGCATACTGGTGGAATGTGGCTCCCAAATTGTTTTATTATTATTATTATTATTATTATTATTATTACTATTATTATAGATAGCAATTAAATTAGGTGAGATCAAATACAGGCTGTAGAGTTAACATCAAAAAAAAGTCTATCAACTCAAATTTAATCTATTTATTAATAGATTAAAAAATTAAATCTAAACCTAATAATTTTTGAAAAAAAGTACTCAAATTTAATCTTCAATTAATTGAAGGCTTATTTGGTTCGCAAAAATATCCATTTATTTGAACAAAATTAGAATTTAATTTTGGTTCTACCTAAAAAATTAAAATCATATATTAGAAGATTTGATATCTTAATTCTCTAGTCAAAATTACAAAACTATTCTAATTGATATAAGTTGATCTAATCTGGACTATCAGCATGGACAAAAGAGAATGTAACGTCTCGATTCGATAGCCATGACATGCAAGATAAGTAGTAATGTGTGATGCTACGGACCTTTCTTAGTTAGTTAGCCCACTTTCTTTCTCCAAAGGAGTTTCGAGCTTTACGGGGCATCAAGCTCGACGAAGGATAATACGTGATGCCGCTCATCTTTCTTAGTTAGTTGGCCCACTTCGTTTCCCCAAAGGAGTTTCGAGCTCTACAGGGTGCTATCCTTATCTAAAGCATCAAGTTAATTTGTATGAAGATTTAGCTGATTAACTTGAGAAAGAACTTTTTTCTGCCTTATCTTTTCTACCTTATCTATCATACTTGCCAACCCCACACCTTACAAGTAAAGGACCCTTTCAAAATCTTTAGAACTTGGAGTCGTCGCCTGAGAAGCCCTGGAACTCTTTTCTCCTTCATATCAGCTGACTTGAAAGAGTTTTCCCTGATGCTTTTCTTAGAGATAAAGAATATTAAAGGTTTTTCTCAAAGTCTCCCCTAATGCTTTTTTTCAAGAGCAAGAAGCTAAGCTAGTAGTATGGAGCACATTGTTTGATCGAGCTAAATGTTCCTCCACAATTGACAAATAAAAGGTCAAATTTTGATGTCAATAGATTGGCACAATCTGTAGGAATGCTAAACAAAAGTGCTTAACTATGTTGACAAATTTTAAAAATTTTCACCAACCAAATTGACTTTTAGTTTAACCATGAATAGAGCTAAGCCATCCTCTTGATAAAATATTTTAATTCAAAATGCTAATGTGGTGATTACTAATTGGCGTGGTCTACATCTCAAATGGTAGATCGGGTTTACTTAAGAATAATTCTTGATTATGAAGAACATCTTCTCAAAGATGATATATCATCATTGATGGACTCACCTTGACCAAGTTTGTTACCTTCATGATAGCAGCTATGGGCCTGAGACCAAGTAAAAGAAGGGGTGTTGATAGATTTTTTAGGTAGTTTCCATTTTTGTTTTAATTATATTTCTCAAATTCTCGATTATGGATCTTATTTAACTTTAAAATGTATGGCCTATGCCCTATTTAATTCTTTAATATATAGTTCTCAAGTGTTCTAATTTTGTGATGTCTTTTAAATGAAGCGAAATACTTTTGTTGGAACCATTTTTGTTTGGATTTAGTTACGTGGAGTTTAGCAAGCAACATACTACAGTATGTGGTGAGAGAAACTTGAATATATCATAAAGAGACACCGTTCATTTCTATTGTGAAATAAAATAAAAATGGTTTTGAGGATTGGTTGAGGAAAATGGTAGGGATCATAGATGATCCTTATTGATTTTTTTATTGTTCTAAACTTGGAGCATGGTTTGACCTCTCATCTGGCATCCCTTTGGTTCCATCTAGCATAAAATAGGTATTCAATCATTAATTGACACATAACAAAGATGATATTTTTAGAAAGTGAACTCTATTCCACTCAAAAGTAGCTACAATTCTTGAATATTCATAACTCTACTCAAATAAGAATTTTAGGATTCTCTAAACCTAGAGAAATTTATTTAAGATTTCTTAAATCCTATAATCCTAGGAGACTTAGCTCTTCTAATGTAAATAGATGTTATGGGTGATAGGTATGCTGAACAAAACTTAATTTTTTTTGCCTTTTTTATTTTTGTTATCTTTTCTTTAAATCTCTCACTAAGTTAAACATCAAAGGATCCTCCTTAGAACAACTTCGATCTCTAAGTTTTTTCTTTAATTCATGAAATTTTTAAATATCTTCTCCCTTTTTTTTTTGGCTATTACAAGTTTAAAGCCAATTTGGGTGTCTATAGATTGCCATTTTTTGGGGACAATAAAGAAGATTCTAAGAACATATTATCAAAAAAAAGAAGAGGTCAAGAAATATACAAGACTTGACCCTTTTAGGCTAGCATTCAAGTTGAATCTCAAAGTTCTGAGAGAAATCCAACAACCCATTTACCCATTTTCATCTACAACGTTCAGGAATAGTCATATAATATTGATCTTAATAACCCATCTTCATCTACAACATTCAGGAATAGTTCTATAATATTGACCTTAACAACAACTATACAGAGGATGTGTGCCAACTAAATGTTATACATGCGGTGAACTTGATCATACTTTAAATATTTGTCATGCACTTTAGTCATGAAGAAGAATTTTATGAAGAGTGATGATGATTTGAAAGACAGAGATTGCCCATGGAGATGGTGAATGAGTTTCTATGTTGGTCAAAAATTATTATACATAAAATCATAAAAATTATTATATATATATATATATATTTATAAACAAGAGAAATCATCACAACGATACGAGATAAGCATGTGATTGGATCATTGATAGAGTGACAAATACCAAAATGTCACTGATCAACTCAAAAATTAGAAAATGCAGGCCTGATCTAATTTTTCAAATTGGGTTCAAGACTATTAAATGATCGAGTTAGGCCTGAGCGAGTCAAGAACGGAATGGGTCAGGGGTGGATCCAATCCATTTGCAACCCCATGCTCTTCAAAATTATTTTACTTGTATCCATCTCGTCGGATCAAAGCCCCGCTTTCCATCTTACGTTCTCCATGGACGATGACGGTGGAGAGAACGAGAACAAGAAATCCATAGTAAGGCAGAGTATCGATGGAAAATAAATATTATAACAAACTTTCATAGGTGGCAAAGCTTGCATTGTAGTTCCCTGTCATACTACGTAACATCTTTTACGAGGCGATAATCCATGATATAACCCTGATTTGCTTGACGACCTAAATCCAGGAGCTTGAATAAATATGCAGACATTAATCTTAGATGAGACTTTCCAGTTGCAACCGATCTTCCAAGGTCGGCAAAGACAGCCATGACATTCCTCCGCATCAAACCACTTCAAGCGGGGAATTCTGGCTCCGCTCCGAAGAACTCGTAGCGAAGCTGGAGGTGCCGTGTGGTTGCGGTGGTGGCAAACAAAAGAACTGCCACCTGCGAAGATGCCGAGCAAGACGGAGAAGTCGTTCCTCCAGCAAACGTGACCTGTAATCTGGAGCCTACAAAGCCAAAAGATCTACCCTCTTCCACTATTATAACATGAAGCTAGGGGGTAGCATGATCGGTTCTTCCCCCCAATGCATGACTCCAGCAAGGTGACCTCCACCGTCTGGCGACAAAGAGGCTGCGTTGAGCCCTCGGTCGCAAGGTACTTAGGTATGGGTGGTATGGAACAATATAAAAAAACAGTGGTCACCATGGATGATAGCTTTTTGGCTTTGGTTTTCTCATCGGATGATGGAGTGGCAAAAACAAATATAAGAGGAGGAGACCGGGGGGAAGGATTGTATAGAATATAGCGAGGAGAACGAGAGAACAGGCTAATCCCTATGTCAATTTCATCTCTAATATGACCTTTTATATAAGCCGGTGCCTTTCTCGAGTCTTCTGCCTTTCATGTCTTTTCCGAACACAGATAAACCATTGGGAAAGAGTGAGGGTTAGAGAACACAGATAAACTCAAATACCAGCTTTTTATTTTTTTTATTTTTTTTACGAGTAATAAAGTGGCGCAACGCATCTTTCTGGAAATTTTAATCCTGTGTTCTATTTAATTATATAATTAATGTCTTATCTTTCTCAAAAGTTATAATCCCACATCCTATTTATTTATTGCATATTTTAAACGAAGTTATAATCTTCTTGGATTTGGTCAGGAGATAAGCGTTCGATATCCATATAGCACATACTGGCCATCCAGGGAGAGGCCATGGACATCACCCTCTCATAATCAGTTAGATATTGTCCTTATCTGTTTTAATTTTAAATGCAGATGCTTATCTGCTATTTAAAAATATGGCAATTTGATAGTTGGTTAGATTATAGATAGGAAAAAAATTTTATAACAGGATTCCTCATTTATGGTCCGACTTTTGAAGATTTTTTTCCTTTTTATAGACGGATGCACTATACTTGCATTCAAATTTTGCTCCGTTTCTTCAACAAAACAAACCAAGTAATTCACACGAGATGCTTAAGAAACTACATAGCAGTTGGTGGTGATATTTTAGCAATTCTCATACGGCAATTGTTATCATATACAAAATCGGTTAAGACTTTGAATTAGTGATAAACATCTGATTATTTTAATTTGATGATCACAATATTACTTCTCAGCAGCATTATGCAGGGATTTTTTTTTTTTTTTGTTAATACAATACCTGTATTCTAATCTCTGAAGCTTGCTGTCATTGATGCTCATTATTCTTTGGTTAGAATATCATTTTATATATATATATATATATATAAAATACATCAAACCATTATAGATAATTTTAACGTATTCCTATTACAAGTTATTTAAAAAGATAATTTTTTATTTTATAATTAAAAAGTAAAAGTACTATTTAATAATTCTAAATAAACTCCTTTTAGTTGGATCGATAATTGAGAAACTTAGCTAAATAGATAAAAAATTTATGATGAGTTACCAATAATTTAGTATAAATGTAAGGTAAAATATCATTTTTTAATATTTATAAAAATATCACCAAATTAATGCCATGGTTTATAATTTTTAGAATTTATCATAAATACAAGTAAACATTTATTTTTCGATTTTTTTAAATATCATTAAAATAATACTATGAAATACGAAAATAGTAGTAACATTTGTAACAAAACGTAGCCTTTTCTTTTAATAACATTTATGTCAAAGAAAAAAAAAATATAGCAGCATAACAAATGTCATAATGCGAGAAGGAAGAAGGCTATTATGTGATTTTGGTTTTCAATTTGGCTATAATTTTCCTTGATTCAAATTATATCTAGAAAAACAAAAATTTAAATATTAAATTAGAAAATCTAGGCCTGATCCGCTTTTCAAATTGGGTTCAATTTTTGACCTTGCTTGA
Organism: Metroxylon sagu; assembly: GCA_017589505.3. Classification (NCBI taxonomy): domain Eukaryota; kingdom Viridiplantae; phylum Streptophyta; class Magnoliopsida; order Arecales; family Arecaceae; genus Metroxylon; species Metroxylon sagu. Next base: position 401,140 of record JACVBY030000640.1, on the reverse strand, counting down.
TTAAACGATTCGAGTTTGGCCTAACCGACCGAGTCAAGAACGGAATGGGTCAGGGGTAGACTGAATCCATTTGCAACCCGAAGCTCTTCGAAATTATTTTAAAAATATCCACTCGTCAGATCAACGCTCCACTTTCCATCATACGTCCTCCGACGGTGGAGGGAACAAGAAATCCATATGGACCAGCAGCGATTAATTTCTACAAGGTTTAAGGCAGAGTATAAGTGGAAAATAAATATTATAACAAACTTTCATCGGTGGCAAAGTTTACATTGTACTTCCCTTTCATACTACATAAAAAATTTTTTTTACAAGGCCATAATCCATAATATAAACCTAATTTCCTTCACGACCTAAAACCATGAGCTTGAGTTGATCCACAGACATTAATCTTTGATGAGAGTTTCCGGCTGCAGCAATTGAACAGATCTTCGAAGGTCGCCGAAGACACTCATGACATCCCTTCATATCAAACCACTTTCAAGCATGGAATTCCGGCTCCGCTACGAAGAACTCATAGCGAAGCTGGAGGTGCCGTGTGGTTCAGGTGGTGGTAAAAAAAGAAGTGCCACCTATGAAGACGCCGAGCAAGTTGAAGAAAGGGTTAGGTGCTGTGGATGAAGTGAAAGTCTCCATGATTTGTCCTCTATCACCTTTAATCGCCACCTGCAATCTGGAGATTCCAAAGCTATAAGATCTACCCTCTTACACTATACCATGAAGCTAGAGAGCAGCGTGTTCGCTCGTTCCTCCAATGCAGGACTCCAGCAAGGCGATCTCCACCGTCTGGCGACAAAGAGGCTGCGTTGAGCCCTCGGTCGCAAGGTATTTAGGTACGGGTGGTATAGAACAATATAAAAAAAAAAACAATGGTCACCATGGATGATAACTCTGGTTTTGGCTTTGGCTTTGATTTTGGCTTTGTCTTTCTCATCGGATAGAGTGGCAAAAACAAATAACATAAGAGGAGGAGAGCGGGGTCAGATGGTACAGAAGATATGAGGAGGAGGAGGAGGAGGAGGAGGATGAGAGAAGACGGGACTATTTTCCAGTGGCAACCCCATCTCCATCTACATGGCCTTTTATGGAGGCCGGTGCCTTTCTGGAGCCTTCGGCCCGTCCTATTTAATTATGTTTCTCTCGAATCTTCTCATCCCGCGTCCCATTTATTTTTCTCCTCCCCAAACGTTTTAATCTCCGGTCGCATTTAATTTGGTAACGGTTGTTTGGAATGCTCTATCAAATTTATAATACATTGTTTTCTCGACCGTATTCTCATAGGCGTCGAAATTTATGATGGTTGTTTTTCGAGTTTTCAAGTTCCCGCTCCAATTTGCCGTCCTTGAGTGTTCCAATGGGCGTCCAAAATTATCGCCTTTAGTTTTTCTAGTTCCGATAAAATAAATTTTAGAAGCAAATTTAAAACGCATCTTTCTCGACGGTTCTTGTGGGTGTCGAAATTTATGAAGGTTGTTTCTTGAGTTTCCAGTTCCGCTTCAATTTGTCGTTCTTGAGTATTCCGATGGGCGTCGAAGATTATCGCTTCTAATTTTTATAATTCGGCAAAAAATATATAACCACGTTTCTCAAGTATTTTAATTCCTTAAAATAATTTCAATGGCAATTACCAAAATCAATAAATAAATAACTTCAATACCAAATCCTTTAACTTGCGTGACTAAGTTTTGTCTGCGGCAATCACGATGGCCACGTTCTTCGTGCAGAGGCCTTTATAAGGCTCCCTTTCGTGAACGTATGTAGGAGAATGTGGGCAGATTGGTGGAATCAGGCTCCCAAATTGATTTATTATTATTATTATTATTATTAGAGGTAGCAATTAAATTAGGTAAGATCAAATACAAGCGATAGAGGTAACGTCAAAAAAAAATTATCAACTCAAATTTAATTTATTTATTAATAAATTAAAAATTTAAATACAAACCTAATCATTTTTTTGAAAAAATACTCAAATCTAATCTTCAATGAATTGAAGGCTTATTTGGTTCGCAAGAATAATCATTTGTTCGAACGGTATTAGAAATCAATTTTAGTTCCACCTAAAATTAAAATTATATATTAAAAGATTTGATATTTTAACTCTTCAATCAGAATTACAAATCTATTCTAATTGATGTGAGTTAATCTAATCTGAACAACTGACATGGACAAAAAAGAATGTGGCAGCTAGATTGGATAGTTATGACAACATAAGATAAGTGGTAATGCGTGATGCCGCCGACTTTAGCCCACTTCTTTTCCCAAAAGAGTTTTGAACTCTATGGGGTGCCATCGTTATGTAAAGCGCCAAATCAATCCGCGTGAAAATTTAGCCGATTAATTTAAAATATATATATATATTTTTGCCTTATCTATCATACTCGTTGAGCCTACACCTTATAGGTAAAGGACTTTTTCAAAATATTTAGAACTTTAAGTCCTCACCTAAGGAGTCCTAGGACTCTTTTCTCCTTCATATCAGTTTACTTGAAGATCAAAGGGTTTTTCTCGAGTTTCCCCTAATGCTTTGGTTTGAGAAAAGGAAGCCAAGATAGCATCATGGAGCACATTAAAGGTTTCCCCCAAAGTCTCCCCTAATGCTTTTTCTTGAGAGCAAGAAGCCAAGTTAGTGGTGTGGAGCACATTGTTTGGCCAAGCTAAGCATTCCACCTCAGTTAACAAATAAAAGATCAGATTTTGATGTCAATAAATTGGCATAATCGATAAGAACACTAAACAAGAGTACTTAATTATTTCGATAAATTTTAAAAATTTTTACCAATCAAATTGACTGTCAATTTAACCATGATTAGAGCTCAGCCATTCTCTTGATAAAATATTTTAATTCAAAATGCTAAGGTAGTGATTACTAATTGGCTTGGTTTACATTCCATATGGTAGATTGGGTATATTCAAGAATAATTCGGAGTGAAGGGTGAGTAGGAAGGAAAAGTAGCACTTTTGTCGATGGCGAAGGACCTCTTCTCAAAGATGATAAATCGTTTCCGATGGACTCACCTGGACTAAGTTTGTTACCTTTATGGTAGTAGCTTTGCACCTAAGACCAAGTGGAAGAAGGGATGTTGATACATTTTTTAGGGAGTCCCCTTTTTTTTTAACTATATTTCTCAAATTCTTAGATATGGAACTTATTTAACTTTAAAATGCATGGCCTATGTCCTTTTAATTCTATAACATATAGTTCTCAAGTGTTCTAATTTTGTGATATCTTTTAAATGAAGCGAAATACTCCTATTAGAACCATTTTTGTTTGGATTTAGTTACACAAGCAACATACCGCAGTTTGTGGTGAGAGAAAATTGAATATATCGTAAAGAGGCACCATTCAGTTTTATTGTGAAATAAAACAAAAATTATTTTGAGGGTTCGTTGAGAAAAAATGATAAGGGTCACAGGTGATCCTTATCGATTTTTTTATTGTTATAAACTTGGATCATGGTTTCACCTCTCATTCGGCATCTCTTTGTTTCCATCCAGCATAAAATAGGTACTCAATCATTAAGTGATACATGACAAAAATGATATTTTATAGAAAGTTAACTCTATTCCAATCAAGAGTAGCTATAAATCTTGAATATTCATCACTCCACTCAAATAAGAATTTTAGGATTTTCAAAACCTAGAGAAATGTATTTAAGATTTCTTAAATCCTATAATCCTAAGAGACTTAGCTTTTCTAGTGTAAATAGATGATATGGGTGATAGGTATGCTGAACAAAACATAATTTTTTTTGCCTCTTTTATTTTTGTTATTTTTTCTTTAAATTTCTTACTAAGTTAAACATTAAAGGATCCTCCCGTGGAACAACTCTGATCTCTAGGTTTTTTTTCTTTAATTCATGAAATTTTTTAAGGCTAAAGTATACTTTTAACCCTCAATTTTTGAAAAGTATCTCATTTTAATCCCTGTACAACAAAATTTTTTTAAATTATTTTTAAACTTTATTTTTTTTTATTTTAGTCTCTACTATTAAAATAATGGTAACGCTATGAGGAGTTTGCCTGGCTTGGCATCCCACATGGCTGAAGCTGGGCTTTATGGACCAAGCAACGAGTGATTTAGGGGGTGTCTCACTTCCATCTCTATCCATCTCTTATATCCTTCCAATTCCCTTTTAGCCTTTCAAGATCGCAGCCCGTTGATAAGGCCACAGAGATCGCGATACGCCAACCCACCCTTAGCAACCATTACCTTTGCCATGGTTGCATATTCCCTAGCCCGTCACCTCATCCTCTCCCCCTTATCGTCGAGCTTAAAGAATTTGGACACGACACTACCCTCTCGATCACCTCCCCGGGTACCACCACCTACTCCTCCACCATCGTGTGCTTCGGAAACCATCCCAAACCTTCTTCCTGGCTCCAATGACCTCCATGACTAGTTGCTTTATGTATGAACTGCTCGAAAACCAAACCAATGGCCATGTCAGCGTCAGCACCATCGGCAGCCACTGCCTCCAGCGCGGAGTTCCACCCATAGTGGGTCAGGAATGCCCCCAACGCCTCGTGCTCCAATTTCACCACCACCTGCGGGGCCCACCCTCTCACCACCGGTCACCTTTCTCCCACCCTCTCCTCCCAACCCTCTTACATCCACTCGATGGTTTCCCTTACCGCTGGCTTTAACCTTTGTTATCTTTGATGCAACTTCAGTCTAGCTAGCTATGCGAAATGCCAAGCCAGTGAATTTTTCACGATGTTATTATTATTTTAATAATAAAAATTAAAATAAAATAAAAAATAAAATTTAAAAATAATTTTAATTAATTTTTTTTGATAGTATAAGAATTAAAATGAAACACCTTCAAAATTTGAAGATTAAAACTATACTTTAGCTAATTTTTTTTTTAATTTTTTAATTTTTTGTTGTTGTTGTTATTATTATTAAGTTTGAAGTCAATTTGGGTGTCTACAAATTGGCATTGTTTATGACAATAAAGAAGGTTCTAAAGATATGTTACCAAAAAACTAAGAAGAGGTCAAGGAACATGCAAGATTAGGCCCTCTTAGACTAGCATTTGAGTTGGATCTTAAAGTTCTGAGAGAAATCCAACAACCCATCTTCATTCACAGCATTCGAAAATGATCATATAATATTGACCTTAACAACAACTATGCAAAAGATGTGTGCCAACTCTACCAATGGAGCAAGGAGGACACATACCAACCTCGTCAATAACATGAAAAAGAGAAGTGTTAACCGCATCAACAATATGCAAAGGGCATGCATCAATCTCATCAATATTGTGTAGAGGACATGTGACCTTAACCATGGCATGTTAAGGATGCAAGCTGATCTTAGCTGCAATGATAGAGGATGCATGCTATGAAAATTGAGTTGACAAGAAATATAGGAGACTTGAGAGGTAGGCTCTAATGTATAAGATCAGGTTGATTATATAAAATAGACTCATAAAAGGTTAATATATAAAATCAACTTTCAAAAATCTATTATAAAGAATCGAATCATGAAAAAATGATTATATAAAATTGACTTATGAAAAATCAGTTATATAGAATTGACTCATGAAAGGTCGCTTACATAAAATTGATTCAAGAAGACCGGTTCTACAAAATCGTTTCACGAAAGATCAACCATATAAAGTTAACTTGTGAAAAGTTGGTTACATAAAATTGACTCGCAAAAGGTTTGTTGTGTAAAATTGACTAGTGAAAGTTGGTTAAATAAAATTAACTCACAAAAGATTCATTACATAAAATTGATTTAGGAAAGATCAATTATGTAAAATCGACTTATGAAATATTAGTTACATAAAATGGACATACAAAAAGTAGGAAATAAAAGATATACCTCAAGACCATTTCCAAAGGAAAAGTAGCAATGTCTAATCAAATCGGTTGATTGTCAACTACTAAGTAATTACATTGATGGATAAAATTTGGTCAGATTAGTCACCTTAACTTGATCCTTTTAAGGATATAGAAGCCATATCCTTAAGAAAAGAGAAAGGAATATGGCTTGGAAAGCCAACCTCATAAAACAAAGGCCTTCTAATCCTAATTTGAATAAAGGATGAGATGATTGCTACCCTAGGCCTTAATGCTAATCAAAATCATGATGATGGTGAGAACAATCCTACAAGTGATCGTGCTCGCAACCAACCCATCTATCGTCATTGTCCTGTCAATTAGCATAGACAACCAAATTATAAAGATAATTCTGATGATATAGACGAAGGATATGAAGAATATCATAGAGAAGCACGCCAAAATCGAGATGCCAAAGTTCATTGTCTTAAGGTCAATATCTCAATTTTCAACGGTAATCTTGATATTAAATCTTTTTCTTGATTGGATTTATGAAGTCATTTTTCATTTTTTTTTTTTTTTTTTTGATATGATGGATGTTCCATATGGGAAAAGAGTTAAATTGGTTGCATATAAATTGAAGGGAGGAGCTCCTACTTTGTTAGACCAAGTGTAAAATAGTCGATAACAACAAGAAAAAGGACTCGTAACAATATGGTTTAAAAAGAAGAAATTATTAAAGATAAGATTCTTATGGTCTGACTACACATAATGCATGATGTGAATTACATGAGACAGAGGAGTAACAAGTAGCACACTATATCATTCAGGAGAGAATAATAGGCTTGCAAATTAAATACTCAATTCAAGAGAGAATAATAGGCTTGCAAATTATTTGGTCAACTGATGAGGCATATATTATAGCATTAGAGGTCAAAAGACTGCTGGCACGATAATTTGGAAAAGTTGAAAATTCAAGGCGTGTCTCTTTCAAACAATCATGCACATCTCGAATTAACTACAGTTTAATCAAAGTCATTTATAAATCATGGCACAAGCAACAATAATAATAGAGTGGCGAAGCAAACCAATGCAGCTAGGGATAAGAATAAGAATTTTTATGCTAAATCTACCGCCACTAAATGCTATACATGCGGCCCATGAAGATGATGAATGAGTTTCTTATATTGTTCAAAAATTATTATACATAAAATTATAAACAAGAGAAATCATTAAAACGACATGAGATCTTTCATTCTCAATGTTTTGTTAACCAAAAAGTATGTGATTTGATCATTGATAGAGTAACAAATGCCGAAATGCCCCTCTAAGTTCGATCAACTCAAAAATTAGAAATTTCAGCCCTGATCTAATTTTTCAAATTGGGTTCAACTTTTGACCTTGCTTGATTCACGGATCATTAAATGATTCGAGTTTGGCCTGACCTGACCGAGTCAAGAACGGAATGGGTTAGGGGTAGATCCAATCCATTTGCAACCCATGCTCTTCAAAATTATTTTACATGCATCCATAACCAAAGCCCCGCTTTACGGTGGAGAGAACGAGAACAAGAAATCCATAGGAACGGCAGAGATAAATTTTTACAAGGTTAAGACAAAGTATCGATGGAAAATAAATATTATAACAAACTTTCATCGGTGGCAAAGCTTACATTTGTGGTTCCCTTTCATTGTAGAAAACATCTTTTACAAGGCCATAATCCATGATATAAACCTGTTTGCTTGACGACCTAAATCCATGAGCTTCAATTGATCTGCAGACATTGATCTTGGATGAGAGTTTCTGGTTGCAACCGATCTTCCAAAGTCAGCAAAGACAGCCATGACATCCCTCCACATCAAACCACTTCAAGCGGGGAATTCTGGCTCTGATCCGAAGAACTCATAGCGAAGCCGGAGGTGCCGTATGGTTGCGGTGGTGGTAAAAAAAAAAGAAAAAAAACTGCCACCTGTGAAGATGCCGATGTAGAGGTTTGGTGCTGTTGGATGAAGTTTTAGTCTCTATGACATCCTCCAGCACCTTCCATCGCCACCTGTAATCTGGAGCCTACAAAACCAAAAGATCTACCCTCTTCCACTATAACATGAAGCTAGAGGGTAGCATGATCGGTTCTTCCCCCCAATGCCTGACTCCAGCAAGGTGACCTCCACCGTCTAGCGACAAAGAGGCTGCGTTGAGCCCTCGGTCGCAAGGTATTTAGGTATGGGTGGTATGGAACAATACAAAAAAAAGCAGTGGTCACCATGGATGATAGCTTTGGCTTTGGCTTTGGCTTTGGCTTTCTCATCGGATGATGGAGTGGCAAAAAGAAATATAAGAGGAGGAGACCGGGGAAGGATTGTAAAGAAGATATAGCTAGGAGAAGGAGAGAACAGGCTAATCCCTATGTCAATTTCATCTCTATACGACCATTTATATAGGCCGGTGCCTTTCTCGAGTCTTCTGCCTTCGATACCTTTTTCCGAACGCAGATAAACAAACTATTGGCAAAGAGTGAGGGTAAGAGAACACGGATTAACTCAAATACCAGATTTTTATGAGTAATAAAGTGGTGCAACGCATCCTTCTGGAAAGTTTTAATCCTGTGTTCTATTTAATTATATAATTAATGTCCTATCTTTCTCAAAAGTTATAATCCCGCATCCTATTTATTTATTGCATATTTTAAACGAAGTTATAATCTTCTTGGATTTGGTCAGGAGATAGGTGTTCGATATCCATAGCACATACTGATCATCTCCCCATTTATGGTCAGACTTTTGAAGGATTTTTTCCTTTATAGACAGATGCACTGCACTTGTATTCAAATTTTGCTCCCTTTCTTTAACAAAACAAAACAAATAATTCACACGGGATGCCTAAGAAACTACATAACAGTTGACGATGATGATATTTTAGCAATTCCCATTAGGCAATTCTTATCATATACAAAATCGGTTAAGACTTTGAATTAGTGATAAACATCTGATTATTTTAATTTGACGGTCACAATATTACTTCTCAGCTGCATTATGCGGGGATTTTATTTTTTTGTCAATACAAAATCAGTATTCTAATCTCTGAAGCTTGCTGTGATTGGTACTCTTATTCTTTGGTTAGAATATCATTTTTTTTTTTTTTTTTTATAATAATACATCAAACCACTATAAGCTAGAGGCGCTGTGTGGTTCTAGTGGTGGGAAAGAAAGATTTCAGTTAAGGCGGAGAAGTGTTTAATTTACTTTATCTTTCCCAGAGCAAATCTTTTAATCCCATATTGTATTTAATTTGGTGATGCCCGTCTCGAGAGCTCATAGTTTCTTCAAAGTTTATGTAGATTTCTTATTCCGCTAAAAGTTATAATTATATTTTCAAGTATTTTGATTTCTTAAAACTTATATTTATTGATTGTTTTCGCTAAATCCAAGAGTTAATTATCAATATGTAAGAAAGTACTCTACAGTCATAAGGTCAAATTTTTTATATTTTTATTTAAGAAAAAACCGCTCTATTAGTACCATCAAACTTTATAAAAATTTAAAAATATTATATTTATTCTACAAAATATATTATTTATTGCAAAATTTTATGTTTTAATAATTATTTTTCATAAATATATATAATCCATTTCCTTCAATTAAATATGAAAATAAATAAATTTTATTTTTCATGATTTATAAATCCTTTTTATTTAAAATATTTAAAAATATAGATAATTTTAACGTATTCCTATATTCATACATAATTTTTTTCTCTTACAAGTTGTTTAAAAAGATAATTTTTAATTTTACAATTTAAAAAGTAAAAGTACTATTTAATACAAAATTTTAAATAATTTATAATTTTTAATATATTTCTGAATAAACTCTAATTGGATCGATAATTGAGAAACTTAACTAAATAGGTAAAAAATTTATGATGAGTTATCAATAATTTATCATAAATACAAGCAAAACATTATTTCTTTATTTTTTTTGAATATCACTAAAATAATACTATGGAATATGAAAATAGTAATAACATTTATAACAAAATGTAGCTTTTTTTTTTTCTAATAATTTATGTCAAAGAAAAAAAAATATATATATATATGTAGCAGCGTAACAAATGCCATAATGCGAAAAGGAAGAAGGCTGTTACATAATTTTGGTTTTCAATTTGGCTATAATTTTTCTTGATCCAAATTATATCTTAAAAAAATATTAAATTCAATTTTTGACCTTGCTTGATTGACCGACCGAGTCAAAAACGGAATGGGTCAGGGGTAGACCGAATCCATTTGCAACCCCAAGCTCTTCAAAATTATTTTAAAAATATCATCCACCTCATCAGATCAATGCTCCACTTTCCATCATACGTCCTCGGACGGTGGAGGGAACAAAAAAATCCATATGGACAGCAGCGATTAATTTTTACAAACTTTCATCAGTGGCAAAACTTACATTGTTCTTCCCTTTCATACTACATCAAAAAAAAAAAAAAAAAAAAAATTACAAGGCCATAATCCATAATATAAACCTGATTTCCTTCACGACCTAAATCCATGAGCTTGAGTTGATCCACAGACATTAATCTTTGATGACAGTTCCCGGTTGCAGTAATTGATCAGATCTTCCAAGGTCGCCGAAGACATTCATGACATCCCTCCTCCAGGAAGGCAATTCCGGAGCGGAGCTGGAGGTGCCCTGTGGTTTAGGTGGTGGTTAAAAAAGATGTGCCACCTATGGAGACGGCGAGCAAGTTGAAGAAGAGGTTAGGTGCTGTTGGATGAAGTTATAGACTCTATGACTTGTATTCCAGCACCTTTAATCGCCACCTGTAATCTCGAGCCTCCAAGGCAACAAGATGTACCCTCTCACGCTATAACATGAGGCTAGAGAGCAGCATGTTCGGTCGTTCCTCCAATGCAGGACTCCACCAAGGCGATCTCCGCCGTCTGGCGACAAAGAGGCCGCCTCGAAACCCTCGGTCGCAAGATATTTAGGTATGGATGGTATGGAACAATAGAAAAAAATAATGGCGGCCACCATGGATGATAGCTTTGGTTTGGGTTTGGGTTTGAGTTTTGGTTTTCTCATCGGATAGAGCGGCAAAATGAAATGTAAGAAGAAGAAGGATCGTGTGGAAGTTAGAGCGAGGAGAACGAGAGAAGAGGCTAATCCCTGTGGCAATTTCATCTCTCCATGACCTTTTTATATAGGCCGGTGCCCTTCTCGGGAGTCTCTCGCCTTCCATGTCTTTTCTGAGTGTCGTTTACTTACGTCTCTACGAATCTCTCTCTCCGAATCTTCTCCGGGAGTGCCGTTTAATCACGTCTCTCTCGAATCTTCTCATCCCGCGTCCCATTTATTCCATCTTTCCTAAACCTTGTAATCCGCGGTCGCATTTAATTTGGTAACGCTTGTTTCGAATGTTCTAGTCCCATGCAAATTTATAACCCTTTTTCTCGATCGTTCGTTCTTGCCAGTGTCGTAGCTTATGACGGTTGTTCCTCCTCGAGTCATATATTCTGTTTCATTTTGCCGTCCTTAAGTATCCCAATGGGCTTCGAAATTTATCACTTTTAATTTTTTCTTTCAACTCCTCTAAAATTTATAATAACCACGATTTATCGGCCAATGGGCGTCGAAAATTATCATTTCTAATTTTTCTAATTCCGCTAAACTCTATAATCACGTTTTATCATCCTATAGTATTCCAATGGGTATCGAAAATTATTGTTTCTGATTTTTGCTCAAAAAAAATTATTTATCCTTTCCAACAAGTACTAGTTTCAAGATTATTCGATCATTTAGAAGCCCTCCAACCTAAAGATACAAGCCCTTTTAATCCTCCTAAACTCTATTAATCTCTCTTTATTCTTTAGTTAGTTGTCCTAATCTCTCTCCCTCTTATTTCTACTTTTTATCATTTATAATTAACAATGTTTAGTGCTAGTAGCTCTCATCCATCTCATGGCCATAGTTCTTCAACTTTAACATCGATATGGCGGAATATGGGACACACCAGTCATAGACTGGAGCCGATGTCCCCAAGCTCACAACAGCCATGGATGCCAAGTCGACAACCAAGTCTAAGGCTCAACTTAGGATTTTTGGAGTCCGCTTGCACTTTAACATCGAGGAGATTATCGGGGCAAGAGGCTCCATGCTATCTATAAAGCGCTTGTACAAGGACTTGTACAACCGCGACACTTTTTGAGAAAAGTCATTTATTTAGTCAAGTATTGAAAGAACATCACGAGTCTGAGTGCCTTATAACCTCAACTAATCTCAAGTTAGACTTGGACAAAGTGGTGAGTTAGGAAAATTTGTTATTCGTAAGAATTAAATAGAAAAGAATTATCAAAATTTATTATACATAGTGAAATGCCTTTTACTTTTGCCAAAAATCAGTGACTTAAAAAATATATGAAAACTATCCTAAATCCTATATTTAAAAGGTTTCTCAAAATCCTATTAAATCTTATTGCTTTAGACAATATTTTGATTATAAAATATAATTTTATATTTTAAAAATTTTGATAATAGAATAGCACTTACAACTGATATTTGGATTAGCACTGTTGCATTATCTTATATTTGTATTTCAATACATTTTATTGATTATGATTGAATAATACAAAAAAGAATATTTAGTTTTAAATTAATTGAACATTTACGCAATGCCACCACCATCTCTGCTCATATCATGCAAACAGTATGTGAGTACTATATACATATGATAATTTTTTTTAATTAGTTTAAATAATGCTTCTAATAATAATGTTGTTATTGAGTTACTCAAGTCGTATTTGTATTCCATCTTAGATGAAAATTTATTTTATATTAAATATACATGTCATATTATAAATTTAATTATACAAGATGGTTTAAAAGTTATTAAATCATATATATATATATATAGGAAAAGTTAGAGATGCCATTAAATTATACAATCCTCCAAAAGTAAAAAATAAAAATTTAAAGCTTTATGTATTATTTATGAATTAAAATATAAATAATTTTTATTAGATATAAAACATAAATGGAATTCTATATATTTAATGTTACATTCATGTTTTGAATATAAAGATATTATTACTACATTTTAGAATATTTACTTCCCCGATGAACTTATATTAGATTCTCGCTAGAATAATTCTGTATTATTATGTAATTTTTGTAACATTTTTACAAAGCTACTAATATTTTATCCGATACTTATTATCTTACCTCTCCTCTAATTTTACAACAGATATATAATATTATCAATTGTTTTTTATAATATAGAAAAGTTGAAGATTTTGAAGATATAATTTTACCAATGAAAACAAAATTTAATAAATATTAGAAAAAAAGTTGATATTTTCATTGTTTAGCTTTAATTATGGATTCTAGTATTAAATTAGATGGTTTATATATAATATTAGAAACAATTTATAAAAATATAATGTATGAAATAAATAGAAATGGATTTAAAGATGAAATTAGTAATTTATTAAATCAAATATTTATATTATATGATCAAAATATAATAAAGGTAAAATGTCCTCTACTTCACGATTAGCCCAAGGTAGTAGTAATAGGGTCAGTAGTGATGGCTAATTTTAGAATTTATTAAAAAATAAAAAACATATAAATTAATTTTTTTATTTAAATAATGATTTTATAAACTTCTTAACTTAGGAAGAAATAGATGAATTGATATTTTAGTCTGATAAAGAGCACATGAGAATAATTATTCAGTGCTTACCACCATGGCTCATGATCTACTAACCTCTACGATATCCACAGTAGCATCGGAATATGTTTTTAGTGCAGAAGGATAAATGCTCGACAATAGAAGCCAATTGAAGCCCAATACAGTAGGAATGCTAATCTGCCTCAAGGACTGGTTGACACAGAAGACGAGATACAAGGTTAGAAAAATAATGATAAAGAGTTTCCTCCAAACAACAATGAGTTGAGTAACAGAAGACCAAAGACAAAAAATGACAAAATCCATCTAGTCATGGAGGCTAGACAAAGAGAATGACCATGATGGGTTACGTCAATAGCAAGTCCCTCAAAAAGATAAGTACATCTGATTTATTTTATTTAGTTTTTTAAAATTAGTTTTAAAATCTTAAACATAATAATAAATAAAATTTGCTTGATAGGTCAGCCCGTCAAGCTGCTCGACAATCCAAAACTCAAACCATATTAGACAAAAGATGATGATAAAGATTGAACTTTTCTCCGAATTGCTAGAAGATAAAGAAGAGGATCGAGCAAGACAATAATGAGATATACAATCATAATGATAAGCTACTTATCCACTCACAAATAAAAGTATGTATATAATTTATTTTATTTACATAATATTAAAAAATTAGATGGATCAATTATATAGGCCAATCTCATGGGCGGGCACAGCCCCCTTTGGGTTGGGCTCTGCCTCACTTCCTAGTTTGGCGGGCTGGTCCGACACGACCCAATCCAACCTATTTGACACCTCTAAGTGAAATCCATTTTTTTTTCTCTTAAAGATGGCAATTAGGATAGGTGAGATCATATACAAGTCCAATTAGATTTAAGTGTGGTCAAAAATCTATCAATTTGACTTTAATTTATTTATTAAATAGGTCAAAAATTTAAATCCAAGCCTACTCATTTTATTAAGTAAGTAATCTAATCCGATCTTCAATAAATTGAAGGTTTGTTTGGTTAGCAAAAATGACCTTTTATTTGAATGAAATTAGAATGCAATTTTGATTCTACCCAAAACTAAATTTATGTGCTGGAGGATTTAAATTTTCTACTATTCTCTCAAGATTATAAATTCATTCTAACCATTTATTGATTATCAAAACAGGTCCACCAATCCTCCCATGCCCCCCCCCCCCCCATCTTGCCCAATCTCTCATCTTGCTTGATGCTCTCCCTCTCCCCCTTCTCACTTGGCATCCTCTCCAAACTCTTTAGTTTCAATGCTAACACAGTGAGCTAGTCTTTGTATTTGTATTTATGATCATTTCTTGTCCAATTTTAGTAAGTTATGATCGAAACTATTTGGTATTTTTAATAAAATTATTTTTAAACTTTATTTTTTTTTTATTTTAGTCTCTACTATTAAAATAATGATAACGCCATGAGGAGTTTGCTGGCTTGGCATCCTATATGGCTGAAGATGGGCTTTATGGACCGAGCAACGAGTGATTTAGGGGGTGTCTCACTTCCATCTCTATCCATCTCTTATATCCTTCCAATTCCCTTTTAGTCTTTCAAGATCGCAGCCCGTTGATAAGGCCACAGAGATCGCGATACGCCAACCCACCCTTAGCAACCATTGCCTTTGCCATGGTTGCATATTCCCTAGCCCGTCACCTCGTCCTCTCCCCCTTATCGTCGAGCTTAAAGAATCTGGACACGACACTACCCTCTCGATCACCTCCCCGGGTACCACCACCTACTCCTCCACCATCGTGTGCTTCGGAAACCATCCCAAACCTTCTTCCTGGCTCCAATGACCTCCACGACCAGTCGCTTTACGTATGAACTGCTCGAAAACCAAACCAATGGCCATGTCAGCGTCAGCACCATCGGCAGCCACTGCCTCCAGCGCGGAGTTCCACCCATAGTGGGTCAGGAATGCCCCCAACGCCTCGTGCTCCAATTTCACCACCACCTGCGGGGCCCACCCTCTCACCACCGGTCACCTTTCTCCCACCCTCTCCTCCCAACCCTCTGACATCCACTCGATGGTTTCCCTTACTGCCGGCTTTAACCTTTGTTATCTTTGATGCAACTTCAGTCTAGCTAGCTATGCGAAATGCCAAGCCAGTGAATTTTTCACGATTGTATTATTATTTTAATAATAAAAATTAAAATAAAATAAAAAAATAAAATTTAAAAATAATTTTAATTAATTTTTTTTGATAGTATAAGAAACATCTTCAAAATTTGAAGATTAAAACTATACTTTAGCTAATTTTTAAAAATCTTTTTTTTTTTATTGTTGTTGTTGTTATTATTATTATTACTAAGTTTGAAGTCAATTTGGGTGTTTATAAATTGGCATTGTTTATGACAATAAAGAAGGTTCTAAAGATATGTTACCAAAAAACTAAGAAGAGGTCAAGGAACATGCAAGATTAGGCCCTCTTAGACTAGCATTTGAGTTGGATCTTAAAGTTCTGAGAGAAATCCAACAACAACCCATCTTTATTCACAGCATTCGAGAATGATCATATAATATTGACCTTAACAACAACTATGCAAAAGATGCGTGCCAACTCCACCAATGGAGCAAGGAGGACACATACCAACCTCGTCAATAACATGAAAAAGAGAAGTGTTAACCGCATCAACAATATGCAAAGGGCACGCATCAATCTCATCAATATTGTGTAGAGGACATGTGACCTTAACCATGGCATGTTAAGGATGCAAGCTGATCTTAGCTGCAATGATAGAGGATGCATGCTATGAAATTTGAGCTGACAAGAAATATAGGAGACTTGAGAGGTAGGCTCTAATGTATAAGATCAGGTTGATTATATAAAATAGACTCATAAAAGGTTAATATATAAAATCAACTTTCAAAAATCTATTATAAAGAATCGAATCATGAAAAAATGATTATATAAAATTGACTTATGAAAAATCAGTTATATAGAATTGACTCATGAAAGGTCGCTTACATAAAATTGATTCAAGAAGACCGGTTCTACAAAATCGTTTCATGAAAGATCAACCATATAAAGTCAACTTGTGAAAAGTTGGTTACATAAAATTGACTCGCAAAAGGTTTGTTATGTAAAATTGACTAGTGAAAGTTGGTTAAATAAAATTGACTCACAAAAGATTCATTACATAAAATTGATTTAAGAAAGATCAATTATGTAAAATCGACTTATGAAATATTAGTTACATAAAATGGACATACAAAAAGTAGGAAACAAAAGATATACCTCAAGACCATTCCCAAAGGAAAAGTAGCAATGTCTAATCAAATCGGTTGATTGTCAACTACTAAGTAATTACATTGATGGATAAAATTTGGTCAGATTAGTCACCTTAACTTGATCCTTTTAAGGATATAGAAGCCATATGCTTAAGAAAAGAGAAAGGAATATGGCTTGGAAAGCCAACCTCATAAAACAAAGGCCTTCTAATCCTAATTTGAATAAAGGATGAGATGATTGCTACCCTAGGCCTTAATGCTAATCAAAATCACGATGATGGTGAGAACAATCCTACAAGTGATCGTGCTCGCAACCAACCCATCTATCGTCATTGTCCTGTCAATTAGCATAGACAACCAAATTATAAAGATAATTCTGATGATATAGACGAAGGATATGAAGAATATCATAGAGAAGCACGCCAAAATCGAGATGCCAAAGTTCATTGTCTTAAGGTCAATATCTCAATTTTCAACGGTAATCTTGATATTAAATCTTTTTCTTGATTAGATTTATGAAGTCATTTTTTTTTTCTTTTTTTTTTTTTTTGATATGATGGATGTTCCATATGGGAAAAGAGTTAAATTGGTTGCATATAAATTGAAGGGAGGAGCTCCTACTTTGTTAGACCAAGTGTAAAATAGTCGATAACAACAAGAAAAAGGACTCGTAACAATATGGTTTAAAAAGAAGAAATTATTAAAGATAAGATTCTTATGGTCTGACTACACATAATGCATGATGTGAATTACATGAGACAGAGGAGTAACAAGTAGCACACTATATCATTCAGGAGAGAATAATAGGCTTGCAAATTAAATACTCAATTCAAGAGAGAATAATAGGCTTGCAAATTATTTGGTCAACTGATGAGGCATATATTATAGCATTAGAGGTCAAAAGACTGCTGGCACGATAATTTGGAAAAGTTGAAAATTCAAGGCGTGTCTCTTTCAAACAATCATGCACATCTCGAATTAACTACAGTTTAATCAAAGTCATTTATAAATCATGGCACAAGCAACAATAATAATAGAGTGGCGAAGCAAACCAATGCAGCTAGGGATAAGAATAAGAATTTTTATGCTAAATCTACCGCCACTAAATGCTATACATGCGGCCCATGAAGATGATGAATGAGTTTCTTATATTGTTCAAAAATTATTATACATAAAATTATAAACAAGAGAAATCATTAAAACGACATGAGATCTTTCATTCTCAATGTTTTGTTAACCAAAAAGTATGTGATTTGATCATTGATAGAGTAACAAATGCCGAAATGCCCCTCTAAGTTCGATCAACTCAAAAATTAGAAATTTCAGCCCTGATCTAATTTTTCAAATTGGGTTCAACTTTTGACCTTGCTTGATTCACGGATCATTAAATGATTCGAGTTTGGCCTGACCTGACCGAGTCAAGAACGGAATGGGTTAGGGGTAGATCCAATCCATTTGCAACCCATGCTCTTCAAAATTATTTTACATGCATCCATAACCAAAGCCCCGCTTTACGGTGGAGAGAACGAGAACAAGAAATCCATAGGAACGGCAGAGATAAATTTTTACAAGGTTAAGACAAAGTATCGATGGAAAATAAATATTATAACAAACTTTCATCGGTGGCAAAGCTTACATTTGTGGTTCCCTTTCATGGTACAAAACATCTTTTACAAGGCCATAATCCATGATATAAACCTGTTTGCTTGACGACCTAAATCCATGAGCTTCAATTGATCTGCAGACATTAATCTTGGATGAGAGTTTCTGGTTGCAACCGATCTTCCAAAGTCAGCAAAGACAGCCATGACATCCCTCCACATCAAACCACTTCAAGCGGGGAATTCTGGCTCTGATCCGAAGAACTCATAGCGAAGCCGGAGGTGCCGTATGGTTGCGGTGGTGGTAAAAAAAAAGAAAAAAAACTGCCACCTGTGAAGATGCCGATGTAGAGGTTTGGTGCTGTTGGATGAAGTTTTAGTCTCTATGACATCCTCCAGCACCTTCCATCGCCACCTGTAATCTGGAGCCTACAAAACCAAAAGATCTACCCTCTT
This sequence comes from Metroxylon sagu, assembly GCA_017589505.3. NCBI lineage: Eukaryota > Viridiplantae > Streptophyta > Magnoliopsida > Arecales > Arecaceae > Metroxylon > Metroxylon sagu. Next base: position 382,370 of record JACVBY030000640.1, on the reverse strand, counting down.
CCACTATAACATGAAGCTAGAGGGTAGCATGATCGGTTCTTCCCCCCAATGCCTGACTCCAGCAAGGTGACCTCCACCGTCTAGCGACAAAGAGGCTGCGTTGAGCCCTCGGTCGCAAGGTATTTAGGTATGGGTGGTATGGAACAATACAAAAAAAAGCAGTGGTCACCATGGATGATAGCTTTGGCTTTGGCTTTGGCTTTCTCATCGGATGATGGAGTGGCAAAAAGAAATATAAGAGGAGGAGACCGGGGAAGGATTGTAAAGAAGATATAGCTAGGAGAAGGAGAGAACAGGCTAATCCCTATGTCAATTTCATCTCTATACGACCATTTATATAGGCCGGTGCCTTTCTCGAGTCTTCTGCCTTCGATACCTTTTTCCGAACGCAGATAAACAAACTATTGGCAAAGAGTGAGGGTAAGAGAACACGGATTAACTCAAATACCAGATTTTTATGAGTAATAAAGTGGTGCAACGCATCCTTCTGGAAAGTTTTAATCCTGTGTTCTATTTAATTATATAATTAATGTCCTATCTTTCTCAAAAGTTATAATCCCGCATCCTATTTATTTATTGCATATTTTAAACGAAGTTATAATCTTCTTGGATTTGGTCAGGAGATAGGTGTTCGATATCCATAGCACATACTGATCATCTCCCCATTTATGGTCAGACTTTTGAAGGATTTTTTCCTTTATAGACAGATGCACTGCACTTGTATTCAAATTTTGCTCCCTTTCTTTAGCAAAACAAAACAAAACAAATAATTCACACGGGATGCCTAAGAAACTACATAACAGTTGACGATGATGATATTTTAGCAATTCCCATTAGGCAATTCTTATCATATACAAAATCGGTTAAGACTTTGAATTAGTGATAAACATCTGATTATTTTAATTTGACGGTCACAATATTACTTCTCAGCTGCATTATGCGGGGATTTTATTTTTTTGTCAATACAAAATCAGTATTCTAATCTCTGAAGCTTGCTGTGATTGGTACTCTTATTCTTTTGTTAGAATATCATTTTTTTTTTTTCTTTTCTTTTATAATAATACATCAAGCCACTATAAGCTAGAGGCGCTGTGTGGTTCTAGTGGTGGGAAAGAAAGATTTCAGTTAAGGCGGAGAAGTGTTTAATTTACTTTATCTTTCCCAGAGCAAATCTTTTAATCCCATATTGTATTTAATTTGGTGATGCCCGTCTCGAGAGCTCATAGTTTCTTCAAAGTTTATGTAGATTTCTGATTCCGCTAAAAGTTATAATTATATTTTCAAGTATTTTGATTTCTTAAAACTTATATTTATTGATTGTTTTCGCTAAATCCAAGAGTTAATTATCAATATGTAAGAAACTACTCTACAGTCATAAGGTCAAACTTTTATATTTTTATTTAAGAAAAAACCACTCTATTAGTACCATCAAACTTTATAAAAATTTAAAAATATTATATTTATTCTTATTTATTCTACAAAATATATTATTTATTGCAAAACTTTATGTTTTAATAATTATTTTTCATAAATATATATAATCCATTTCCTTCAATTAAATATGAAAATAAATAAATTTTATTTTTCATGATTTATAAATCCTTTTTATTTAAAATATTTAAAAATATAGATAATTTTAACGTATTCCTATATTCATACATAATTTTTTTCTCTTACAAGTTGTTTAAAAAGATAATTTTTAATTTTACAATTAAAAAAGTAAAAGTACTATTTAATACAAAATTTTAAATAATTTATAATTTTTAATATATTTCTGAATAAACTCTAATTGGATCAATAATTGAGAAACTTAGCTAAATAGGTAAAAAATTTATGATGAGTTATCAATAATTTATCATAAATACAAGCAAAACATTATTTCTTTATTTTTTTTGAATATCACTAAAATAATACTATGGAATATGAAAATAGTAATAACATTTATAACAAAATGTAGCTTGTTTTTTCTAATAATTTATGTCAAAGAAATATATATATATAAAGCAGCGTAACAAATGCCATAATGCGAAAAGGAAGAAGGCTGTTACATAATTTTGGTTTTCAATTTGGCTATAATTTTTCTTGATCCAAATTATATCTTAAAAAAATATTAAATTCAATTTTTGACCTTGCTTGATTGACCGACCGAGTCAAAAACGGAATGGGTCAGGGGTAGACCGAATCCATTTGCAACCCCAAGCTCTTCAAAATTATTTTAAAAATATCATCCACCTCATCAGATCAATGCTCCACTTTCCATCATACGTCCTCGGACGGTGGAGGGAACAAAAAAATCCATATGGACAGCAGCGATTAATTTTTACAAACTTTCATCAGTGGCAAAACTTACATTGTTCTTCCCTTTCATACTACATCAAAAAAAAAAAGAAATTTACAAGGCCATAATCCATAATATAAACCTGATTTCCTTCACGACCTAAATCCATGAGCTTGAGTTGATCCACAGACATTAATCTTTGATGACAGTTCCCGGTTGCAGTAATTGATCAGATCTTCCAAGGTCGCCGAAGACATTCATGACATCCCTCCTCCAGGAAGGCAATTCCGGAGCGGAGCTGGAGGTGCCCTGTGGTTTAGGTGGTGGTTAAAAAAGATGTGCCACCTATGGAGACGGCGAGCAAGTTGAAGAAGAGGTTAGGTGCTGTTGGATGAAGTTATAGACTCTATGACTTGTATTCCAGCACCTTTAATCGCCACCTGTAATCTCGAGCCTCCAAGGCAACAAGATGTACCCTCTCACGCTATAACATGAGGCTAGAGAGCAGCATGTTCGGTCGTTCCTCCAATGCAGGACTCCACCAAGGCTATCTCCGCCGTCAGGCGACAAAGAGGCCGCCTCGAAACCCTCGGTCGCAAGATATTTAGGTATGGATGGTATGGAACAATAGAAAAAAATAATGGCGGCCACCATGGATGATAGCTTTGGTTTGGGTTTGGGTTTGAGTTTTGGTTTTCTCATCGGATAGAGCGGCAAAATGAAATGTAAGAAGAAGAAGGATCGTGTGGAAGTTAGAGCGAGGAGAACGAGAGAAGAGGCTAATCCCTGTGGCAATTTCATCTCTCCATGACCTTTTTATATAGGCCGGTGCCCTTCTCGAGTCTTCTGCCTTCCATGTCTTTTTCGGGAGTGCTGTTTACTTACGTCTCTCTCGAATCTTCTCCGGGAGTGCCGTTTAATCACGTCTCTCTCTCTCGAATCTTCTCATCCCGCGTCCCATTTATTCCATCTTTCCTAAACCTTGTAATCCGCGGTCGCATTTAATTTGGTAACGCTTGTTTCGAATGTTCTAGTCCCATGCAAATTTATAACCCTTTTTCTCGATCGTTCGTTCTTGCCAGTGTCGTAGCTTATGACGGTTGTTCCTCCTCGAGTCATATATTCTGTTTCATTTTGCCGTCCTTAAGTATCCCAATGGGCGTCGAAATTTATCACTTTTAATTTTTTCTTTCAACTCCGCTAAAATTTATAATAACCACGATTTATCGGCCAATGGGCGTCGAAAATTATCATTTCTAATTTTTCTAATTCCGCTAAACTCTATAATCACGTTTTATCATCCTATAGTATTCCAATGGGTATCGAAAATTATTGTTTCTGATTTTTGCTCAAAAAAAAATTTATTTATCCTTTCCAACAGTACTAGTTTTCAAGATTATTCGATCATTTAGAAGCCCTCCAACCTAAAGATACAAGCCCTTTTAATCCTCCTAAACTCTATTAATCTCTCTTTATTCTTTAGTTAGTTGTCCTAATCTCTCTCCCTCTTATTTCTACTTTTTATCATTTATAATTAACAATGTTTAGTGCTAGTAGCTCTCATCCATCTCATGGCCATAGTTCTTCAACTTTAACATCGATATGGCAGAATATGGGGCACACCAGTCATAGACTGGAGCCGATGTCCCCAAGCTCACAACAGCCATGGATGCCAAGTCGACCACTAGGTCTAAGGCTAAACTTAGGATTTTTGGAGTCTGCTTGCACTTTAACATCGAGGAGATTATCAGCAAGAGGCTCCATGCTATCTATAAAGCGCTTGTACAAGGACTGCAACTGCGACACTTTGAGAAAAGTCGGTTATTTAGCTGGGCATTGAAAGAAGCACGAGAGTGCAGCTTATAACCTCAACTAATCTCAAGTTAGACTTGGACAAAGTGGTGAGTTAGGAAAATTTGTTATTCGTAAGAATTAAATAGAAAAGAATTATCAAAATTTATTATACATAGTGAAATGCCTTTTACTTTTGCCAAAAATCAGTGACTTAAAAAATATATGAAAACTATCCTAAATCCTATATTTAAAAGGTTTCTCAAAATCCTATTAAATCTTATTGCTTTAGACAATATTTTGATTATAAAATATAATTTTATATTTTAAAAATTTTGATAATAGAATAGCACTTACAACTGATATTTGGATTAGCACTGTTGCATTATCTTATATTTGTATTTCAATACATTTTATTGATTATGATTGAATAATACAAAAAAGAATATTTAGTTTTAAATTAATTGAACATTTACACAATGCCACCACCATCTCTGCTCATATCATGCAAACAGTATGTGAGTACTATATACATATGATAATTTTTTTAATTAGTTTAAATAATACTTCTAATAATAATGTTGTTGTTGAGTTACTCAAGTCGTATTTGTGTTCCATCTTAGATGAAAATTTATTTTATATTAAATATACATGTCATATTATAAATTTAATTATACAAGATGGTTTAAAAGTTATTAAATCATATATATATATATATAGGAAAAGTTAGAGATGCCATTAAATTATACAATCCTCCAAAAGTAAAAAATAAAAATTTAAAGCTTTATGTATTATTTATGAATTAAAATATAAATAATTTTTATTAGATATAAAACATAAATGGAATTCTATATATTTAATGTTACATTCATGTTTTGAATATAAAGATATTATTACTACATTTTAGAATATTTACTTCCCCGATGAACTTATATTAGATTCTCGCTAGAATAATTTTGTATTATTATGTAATTTTTGTAACATTTTTACAAAGCTACTAATATTTTATCCGATACTTATTATCTTACCTCTCCTCTAATTTTACAACAGATATATAATATTACCAATTGTTTTTTATAATATAGAAAAGTTGAAGATTTTGAAGATATAATTTTACCAATGAAAACAAAATTTAATAAATATTAGAAAAAAAGTTTATATTTTCATTGTTTAGCTTTAATTATGGATTCTAGTATTAAATTAGATGGTTTATATATAATATTAGAAACAATTTATAAAAATATAATGTATGAAATAAATAGAAATGGATTTAAAGATGAAATTAGTAATTTATTAAATCAAATATTTATATTATATGATCAAAATATAATAAAGGTAAAATGTCCTCTACTTCACGATTAGCCCAAGGTCGTAGTAATAGGGTCAGTAGTGATGGCTAATTTTAGAATTTATTAAAAAATAAAAAAATATAAATTAATTTTTTTATTTAAATAATGATTTTATAAACTTCGTAACTTAGGAAGAAATAGATGAATTGATATTTTAGTCTGATAAAGAGCACATGAGAATAATTATTCAGTGCTTACCACCATGGCTCATGATCTACTAACCTCTACGATATCCACAGTAGCATCGGAATATGTTTTTAGTGCAGAAGGATAAATGCTCGACAATAGAAGCCAATTGAAGCCCAATACAGTAGGAATGCTAATCTGCCTCAAGGACTGGTTGACACAGAAGACGAGATACAAGGTTAGAAAAATAATGATAAAGAGTTTCCTCCAAACAACAATGAGTTGAGTAACAGAAGACCAAAGACAAAAAATGACACAATCCATCTGGTCATGGAGGCTAGACAAAGAGAATGACCATGATGGGTTACGTCAATAGCAAGTCCCTCAAAAAGATAAGTACATCTGATTTATTTTATTTAGTTTTTTAAAATTAGTTTTAAAATCTTAAACATAATAATAAATAAAATTTGCTTGATAGGTCAGCCCGTCAAGCTGCCCGACAATCCAAAACTCAAACCATATTAGACAAAAGATGATAAAGATTGAACTTTCCTCCAAATTGCTAGAAGATAAAGAAGAGGATCGAGCAAGATAATAATGAGATATACAATCATAATGATAAGCTACTTGTCCACTCACAAATAAAAGTATGTATATAATTTATTTTATTTACATAATATTAAAAAATTAGATGGATCAATTATATAGGCCAATCTCATGGGCGGGCATAGCCCCCTTTGGGTTGGGCTCTGCCTCACTTCCTAGTTTGGCGGGCTGGTCCGACACGACCCAATCCAACCTATTTGACACCTCTAAGTGAAATCCATTTTTTTTTTCTCTTAAAGATGGCAATTAGGATAGGTGAGATCATATACAAGTCCAATTAGATTTAAGTGTGGTCAAAAATCTATCAATTTGACTTTAATTTATTTATTAAATAGGTCAAAAATTTAAATCCAAGCCTACTCATTTTATTAAGTAAGTAATCTAATCCGATCTTCAATAAATTGAAGGTTTGTTTGGTTAGCAAAAATGACCTTTTATTTGAATGAAATTAGAATGCAATTTTGATTCTACCCAAAACTAAATTTATGTGCTGGAGGATTTAAATTTTCAACTATTCTCTCAAGATTATAAATTCATTCTAACCATTTATTGATTATCAAAACAGGTCCACCTATCCTCCCATGCCCTGCACCACCCCGCAATCTTGCCCAATCCCTCATCTTACTTGATGCTCTCCCTCTCCCCCTTCTCACTTGGCATCCTCTCCAAACTCTTTAGTTTCAATGCTAACACAGTGAGCTAGTCTTTGTATTGGTATTTATGATCATTTCTTATCCAATTTTAGTAAGTTATGATCGAAACTATTAGGTATTTTCAATAAAATTATTATTTTTTTGATTACTTTGATTTTACAAATATTTCTTATAATTTTTAATATATTTTTAATATATATTTAAAATTTAACCTACCCAAACTCTATCTTCACTTTTGATTCATGTGTGAATCAAGTGAAGGATTCTAATTTTAATTCTAATGAAATTTGATTTTAATTTAGATTTTAATGCCAAATCAAATGGCACTGGCTCAAATTAAAGAGGCTAAATATTTCAAGCATTATTACTTTTAATTTTTTGAATGGTCAACTATTATAATTTGATAGATTTTTCCTGATAGAGAGGAAGATAGGAGTTTTTTCTATGCGCTAACGTTGCCCATCATTAGCAAATAAAATGCTAGCCTGCACATAAAGGGGCAAGGTTAAATGATAAGGTTTTAAGCTAGAATGGCTTTATTCTTTTGAATTATTCATTCATAATGGATGAGAAATAATGTGTAAAAGAAAAATATATTGGAAGGAAGCTTATTCAAAAGTAAAAATATGATTAAAATAGAAAAAACAAAATTTTCTCTCTCACTATAACAAGTATATATCAATTAAATCAAGAAGAGAAAAAATAAAATGTTGATTATAGTTCATGTTTGCTTTGGTCATAAGGTATGCATTAGCTTTTCTTTTATAGTTAAAAATATAATAATAACATTAATGGATTATTAATTATAAAAGTATAAAGTGAGTAACATATATTTAAATATAATTAAATGAAGATGAGGCTATTATTGATTAAAAAGATATTTAGGAGGAAGAAAGAAGGATGTTATATGATTTGGATTCTTAATCGGGTTAGATTAGAATAATGTCACGTTGGAATGGTTTGATTTTTTTTTAACCCAAATTATATCCAGAAAATAGCCGGAGTTGGGTCAAGTCAAAAATTAGAAAATCAAGACCCGATCTTACTTTAAAATTGGGTTCAAATTTTGACCCTGCTTGATTCGCGGGTATTCAATTCGAGTCAGACCTGACCAAGCGAGCCGGGAACGAGATGGGTCAGGGCTTGACCCAATCCATTTGCAACCCCATGCCCTTTGGAATTATTTTATATCAATCTTAGATCAAAGCTCCGCTTGCCATCGCTTGTCCTCCATCGAAGAGGACGATAGCGAGCACGGCAGAGATTAAAGAAGAGAGGAAAAGCGTGCCAACGGATAGCAAAATCAACCCCCATAGATCGCAGGCACAATAGAAAGAAAAGTATTAGGATGCGGCCTTCGGCTCTCTTGCTGCGCCGCTTCCTTTGTTGCTGCGCCAGTGGAGGTCCCCCTGCGAACAAGAAGAAGAATCTCGTCTTCTTGGGTTCCCCTCAGGTCTCTCTCCCCTTTTCTTTCTTTGAAAAGGCAGCTTTTTGCGGTTTCCCGGTTGGCTTTTCGTCGGTAACGAACCCGGTTGCAGGTATCCGCATCCGTTCTTGACAAGTTGCACGATGCGTCGAAAGCTCCCGATTCTATTTTTCAGGTTTCCCAATTTTCTTGTTTAATTTGTTAAACAATCGATCTTGTTTTAGCTGATATCGCTCCTTTCTTTAATGTTTATCTCGGTCGAGGAAGCGGAAATTCTCTATTGGGGAATTCAGTTCTCAACTTTCCAGTTTCTCTTACAATGTCGATAGCTGTAGCGTTTTATAAGATTGACTGAATGGATAGAATAATTAGATTGCACAAAAGAGTTTTTTTTTTTCCTTTAACGGTGGGCGGCATTTTTTCTCTGCTAGCCAGTTTCTTTTGAATACAAGAATTTGATTTGAGATCGCAGTGTTCTGTTCCATTGGTATTCTGAACTTTTGTGGGCGCCTGGCTTACTAGCTCGTAGGCACAAGAATTGAGTAATTTGGTTCAGCTTGCAGCAATTGTTACCCAGCCGCCTTCTGGAAGAGATAGGGGCAGAAAGCTGATGCCTTCCTCGGTTGCACAATATGCCTTGGACAGTGGATTCCCTCAAGATCTCATATTCACACCCGAACGGGCTGGGGAGGTATTCTGCAATTTAACTGTCCACTGTGTTTCGTGTTTTCATGTTGAAAGGATTTAGCAAGTATTGATTTTTCTTGAAGAAAATGGTTTGATTTTTCTTAGTTGAAATAGATGATTGTAATAATTTGTCATTCTGTATATGTCAATGATGGCCTCTTTGTAAACATCTTGGTTCACTCAACTGGTTTCACGCCATTGGCAAGAATTGGTATGCTAATGCTGTCTAGACTACTCATTTCTGGAGTCATATAGTGTAGGAGACATTAGCTTAGTTTCCCATCACAGCGTTTGCTTGTTTACAAGTAACATACACTTTCACATTTATTCTGCCACAAAGTAAATGCTCATCATGCTAATTAGAGCATGAAATCATTGATTTGTCTGTCCATTTTAGTTTTTTCTAATGATTTAATGCTCTAAATCAATAAATAATCATTGATTTATACACACACACTTTGTGACTAATTCTTTATTTTTTTTAACTATTTCTTTCTTTGGTATTTGCCTTTAGAATTGGCTCTGTAATAATCCTGCAGCAATCTTTATATAAAATATAGATAAATAATAAAAAACACTATATTGTTCAACAATAAACAATTTTCTTGAAATAATGTTTAAACAATGTCCAAAAATTGAGCGAGAGCTTTGGATCTTAAAATATTTGAAGATCTAATCTGGCCATTTTTCATGCTATAAAGGAAGGCTTCTAGTTTAGGAAGTTCACTGTAGGAATTCTAACAAGAATTCTAGGGATTTATTGGTCTGGCAAGCAACCTTGAGTTATATGCTTACGAGGGTGATTCCCAATGAGTGCACCTAGCACCTCATGATTACTCCACACCAACCATGGTTCAAGTTTTTTGATAGTAGGGGTCACAAGTAATGAGCGGCACAATAGGGTTCTATCCCAAGTCATTGGTCTAACTGCCAAGGACTTTACCGGATTGATAATAATGGTTCATTTGGGATATGAATGTCCAAGCTAACCATGTTTCCAAGAGAAAAAAATTGCTTGAAAGATGTTTTTCTAATATAGACTAAAAGTTTAGTGGAAGAGTGAGAAGTGCCATATGAAGGAGCTTTTTCTTTAGGAAGATGATCAAAATATCCTAGGGTGACTAAGCAATAGGATAGAAGCTCAAAAAAAATAAAAAGCTACCACTACAAATGGCCATGATATGATATGCCCAAACATGTGCAAGCAAAAAATGGAAGGTAGAAATGGTACTCAAGAGAAACTAAGTTTTTCTTTATCTTCTATTAATCCACACAACATTTGTTTATAAAGCTCCATCATGAAACTCACTACCTCTGTAGTAAGGGAAAATTGATTATTATATTATGAATAATTTTCTTAGAGACTCCAGCTTTGTTAACCTCAGAATACTGCTTCTATGTTCCCAATGCTAATGGACTTCCTCCAAAATCAGGGTAGTTGGATTTTCTTGTCTACATACTGCAGAACTCCTGAACCTTTCTTTAAAATATATATATAGACACCTTGTTGCTTGTTTTCAATTCTTCCTATTTGAATTTGTTTCTTTTATGTGCAGAGAAATCACATTTTAATTTTCTTATGAGTTATTAATTCCAATTGCATAAACTTTATTCTTCTTGGCCTTTATGGAAATTATATTCAGAATATGCATGAAAGATCTTTTTAGTTTGCATCTTCTTGGTGCAGGAAACCTTTTTGACTGATCTGAGGACTCTAAATCCGGACCTTTGTGTTACAGCAGCATATGGAAATATATTACCTCAGAAGTTTCTTGAGATTCCATCAAATGGTAAGTTATAGCAGTATATTACTGATCCTTTTTTATTTCACTTTTGGTGGAGCAAAAGAATACCCCTCTTGATGCTTAGCCTATTCTAACATTTACTAAACATCCCCTTTTGGGACATCAGATTGCAATGCTGCTTGATGCTTATTGCATCATCAAGCACTGTTATCCAAATGCACCAATCTAAATGTGCATATCTTATGTCCTTAACTAAAATAAAATCATCATATATATCCTACTTATTCAATATGCACTGATAGCGACAAACAATGAAGATAAACCTAGCCTGGAATTTTGGGATGAATATTGATGGTTAAAAGCAACTGTAGCATAAATTTCCTTCTCTCTCTCTCTCTCTCTCTCTGGTATTGACTGGTCGCTGCTTGAGCATGCACTAATGTGCTTATGAATTAAGAATTGGTCGATTTATTCTTAAATGTTCTTTGACAACATTGAAGGTGATTTTAATTTCCTTATTGCATGATGTGGTTATTAGCCTTGAGCTTCAAAGAAAGCTATCCAGTTCTTGTTAAACATTCAGAAATTCTTTTGGATTTAACTTTGTTTTGAAGAATACCATGTATTATAGTGTATGTGGAAGTGGTGGTTTTCAGGCTTCGCATAGGATCTGATTTCTGTTATAACACACACAAAGAAACATGCCATCCAGTTAATTAAGAATTAAAACATCAGGACTTCACTAGATTTGCATACTTCTCAAGGTGGCATATTTCTTATATTTTGAAGTTTTGAATTTAGTCTTTGGTAAAACTAGATAAGGTGAATATATCGGAGGAGTTGCACAAATCAAGGATAACATAATGAAAAATTGATTGAAATGGTATGAACATGTAAAACAAAGATCTATGGAGGCTTTAGTAAAGAGAGGTACCTTGGTTTGTGTTGAAGGAGGAGGGGATTTAAAATAATAAGATGGAGGTTGTGAGGAATGATATGGAGAAACTTTGAATAACATCAGAGGTGAGACTAGAAGGTTATGGTCATGGTTATCATATGTTAGGAAATGCAGAGTGTTGAAATCATCCATTGATGTCTCACAGATGTTTCATTCCTAAGGTTGAATGGTTGATGACCCTTGTCACCATTCTAGTTATTTATATTTGTATATCAGAATTACTGCACTAATCCACCACTTTATATTTCTTTAGTTCAGCATAAGTGGCTGCCATCCTGGCCGGAGAAAGTCCAGGATGTATGTTATAAAATAAAGTTGTGATACTTGATATGTGGTCCACAGTTATGGCAAATCTTTATCCCTCATACTGGATGAATCAAAGCTGATAACTTAATACTGATACTAGAAATGCACGCCTCCCTAATAAGCTTGTGTTTTTTCCATTTTCTCATCTCTCTTTTTCTTATTTTCCATCTTTTGTATTTGTTAACCTTTTCTTCATCCTTTCTCTATCTCCTTTTCATTCGTCCCTTCTTCCCAGTTCTTAATTCTGCCATAAGCCTACTAAACTTTAAAGACCAAATAAAGAGATTATTGTTGGACTTGAAACTGAGTTCTTGAATCTGTGTTTCCTTTGAGCTACTCAAGCTGTTAAGTTTTCAACTTGGAATCACCAACTAACAATGAAAGATAGTTTTTGTCTTGATTATTTTTCACAGCTATCAGTAAAATGAGTTATATACATGAATAAACTAGATTCGAAGGAGATCAAGAACCTGTAGCTTTTCAATTTTTCTTTTCCCCCTTTTCACTGACATAGTCATATGTATAGAGGACTAGTTTTTTCAATCCCTATTCTTGTTGTCTTGTTGCGGTGTCATGATGTTTAGATTTTGGGTTTATTGGATGTTGTTGAGTACACACCAGTTAATCTATATTATTGTTCTAGATCTTTTAAGAGCTGTTGTGTGCTTTCTTTCTTTATGAAAATTTTACAATAACTGGTCATGCATACATCTCCAAACCATGGTTTTTATAAATAAATTTGGTTAAAAGACCAACAAAGATGGCATTATCCTGCAAGAATGTCAATTGCTGGTGGAAGAATAGGGATGCATCAAGAGAAATATTGGAGGATTAGTACTTAATTATCCATGTATAAGAAGTTGGAGTCAAATGAGTGGACAATGGTGACCTGAATTTATAATTTTGTAGAGTTCCTAAAGCTGCAGTTTTTGGGTCCATGTATAGGATAAAGGGGTTTGGGATATGATCTCTCATAATGGAATGTTGGAAAGGGAATGTGCTTTAGATCAATCAGAAGAGATATAAGAAATTTCATATTTAGCAGGGGAATGATCTCTAGCATAACATTGTATAGTTGTTTAACGGTTACTAAAGGTATTGTTTTCATCCTTCTTGCAGTTATGAAGAAATTTTTGCATTAGAGGATTCGGTAAGGGAATTTGCTTTAGATCAATTGGTAGAGATATAAGAAATTTCATTTTTAGCAGGGGGAATGATCTCAAGCATAATATTGTATAGTTGTTTAATAGTGAGTTACTGAAGGTAATTGATATCAATATTTTCACCCTTCTTGTGGTTAGGAAGAAATTTTTGCATTAGAGGATATATCCAAGTTTTTCATGGTTTTAAACCAGAAATTTGAGAAGGCTAGATTCAAATTTTGGCATACTTCTCATTTAGAATGATGAAGCAGATGAATTAATCCACTGCTGTGAAGTTTAAGCAATACATCGGCTACTATAAAATCTAAGCAATACATCAGCTGCTATAAAGTCTAAGCAATAGATCAACCTGTTTTTTTTCATCATTCAATTTCTAGAAGGTAAGAGATATTTTCTAAATGAAAAGGAAAAGCAGGATTTTCCTAACATGTTGCCTAACCCCTCTTATTTGCTAATGTTCTGATTCAAACATCATTGAAGTTTGAGGATGTCATAAAATTCCTTCAAGCACCACTCAATACCTAGTGATAATTCTGTTATGTTTTTTTTTTTTTTTTTCTGTTTGCCCATTCTTATGTTTTCTAGACTGAATATGGCATATACAATCATGGGAATGTTGACATTGATTAAACTACAGAACATTAGATACCCTCTGGTCTACTGTACGTATGGCATGTTTATTTGTGAAACGATCTTTTATTTTATTTTTTTCCAAAAGGAAAGACTAAAGCTTGAATAGTCTTATTTTGTTAATCCACAGTCATGTCCTCCAGATATTTCATGCATAAGGATTTTTGTTTGTTTATTTATTTTTCAGGAACTGTTAATATTCATCCAAGTTTGCTGCCTCTGTACCGTGGGGCTGCTCCTGTTCAAAGAGCTTTGCAGGTTTTTCTAAGCTTCACTATTATAATCCAGTCATATGGATTTTTTTTTTTACTTGCACATATATTATTTTTGTTTGTCTGGTTAGGATGGTGTTACAGAGACAGGAGCATCAATTGCATATACTGTTCGTGCATTGGATGCTGGACCAGTCATTGCTTATGAAAAAGTGGAAGTTGATGATTTTATTAAGGTATCCCACTTCTGTTTGGAAAACACTGTGGTGTCATTCATTACTCTTTATACATCATTTGTTGTTGAACATTTTTTGTGGTAATAACCAAAGAACTTGTCATGAAAATGCTTTTCAATTGCAATGCAATGAAGTTTACAATTATGTCATCATAATGAATGTGGCAGTGAATCCTATTTGGACAGATGTGAATAATTTGTTGCCTTACATGACTCGATATAGTTTTCAACAGGCCTTCTGATGCTTCGTCCCTTATGAAAATTTTGTTGTCCATTTGTTATTTCTATATATTCTTGCTATTAGAAGATGATGCTTTCTAACCTGTGATTTGTACCAACTTAGTCCATGATGAATATTTTGATGCTTGCTTATGTAACCTACAAAGATTTTTGAATTTTGTTAATTCTCTTTTGGGTGAGCTTCTCCAGATGACTGAGTTAATACTTCACTTAGTATTTTTTCTAAACAACTTTTGATCTACAACTTAAGTTTGGTGTGGCATATGTCTGGTACTGATAGCATTTCCTTTGCTGATTATCTTTGCTGGCTAATATCCCCCACAATATGTCAACTTAATTACTTCTTAGGAATTGAATAGGTGAAATTTTTTTCTTGACTTGGTTTAGCGTCAACTTGATCTGAATAATACCTGTTTTGGAGAGCAGACTTGGAATTACAGCATGTTCTAACATTTCTACTCCAATTTTCTACCCATTATGTTGAGGTCTAGCAAAATTGCATCCAACTCACGAGACCAGTTTAGATCAGTTGATACCTTAAAGTAACTCAAAATTATATTTTTACCAAAGAAATTTCAAGAGCTAATCTGAATATGCCTCAGACTCGGCCCAAATTTGATTAGCCCAAATGTAGGATGATCACTTATTTGATTTCCATTCCAATAATAGGGCAACCAAATTCAAATTTCTTGAAATTCTTATCACAAATAGACATTTAATTTCATTTTTGTTTGACTAGTGTAAAATATTACAAATTCAACAGGTATAATATAAAGATAGATTGGAAACTATTTAGACAAAGTTTAGCACAGGACTGGCTTTGGTCAATGAGTCGATAATATCTCATTATTAGTTAGAGTTTGCTGCCGTCAATGATAAAAATAATTCTAGGCATTTCAGCAATAAGTTATTCTTCAATGAGAAAAGCACAACTTATTGATCAAAATTTTGTGAATGATTTAATTACAAGAAGAAATTGCTCTCTCTCTCTCTCTCTCTCTCTCTCTCTCTCTCTCAGGTTCAATTCTCTTTCTAACTTTTTAAATAAAAACCTTTCCATAGTAAAAAATTGTTTTATTACGACCTATAATATGGTTGGGTTTTCATGATACCCATATAAAAGAAGACTTCCAAATTACTCTGAAAAAAAATAATGATTTTAAAATTTTTTGATCTAATCTACAACTAAAAGAGGAATTTTTAACACTAATTTTCTGTAAATTCAGACTTCAAGACCAAGGCATCAGCATCATGCTGAAAATTGATTGGGAAAAAAAAGTTAATGTTAATACCTGAACTTCCTTCCATTAGCTCCTTTTTTGGAGAAAATTGTGAATTCACTAAAAATGATATTCCTGCTTAAATCAAATATCTGGTTTTAATTCTTCAATGACTTGATACTGAGTGTAATCATAGGTACTTTCTCATCAATATGATGCTTTTGGCATTTGACTTCAGATAGCTGCTTAACATTTTTTATTTTTTTTAATGTTCTGCCTTAATTGATGGCTGATACATATATGAGGCAGTGGGTTTGGAAGTATAACCCAAAAATACTGCAATTAGCTATGGGATTCAAATAATATAGATTATGCCTATTTTTGTGAATCTGATAAATAAAATATTTAAATCCCTTCATTGCTGATCTTGCTGTGTTCTGTGTGTAGGCACCAGAGCTGCTTGCAGTGTTATTTAATATAGGTATGGATGTTCTCTTTTTTCCTTTTTAATCATATGACCTTCTGTTTATTAACTTTATCTCCCACTTTATTTGATTATGAGTCAATTTTTTTTTTTTTTTTTACATGGTATATCTTGTTTGCTTGCTTTGTCCCTGCTATTTCTGCATTGCAAATTCCTTATGTAAACATATTTTCAATTTGATCACTTTTATCTAGTTAATGCATATATGATGATTATTCTGTTTAGTGTTGGTTAAGGTTAGATGGTAGGATCATCTTTATCTTGCGCTTTTCCTCTCCCAGCTCAAGCATCCCCTCCATTACTTCCTGCATTTCAACTTGACGGCCAACTTTATCACCTCTAGCACCTTTGCAATTGTTGTCACCTTTTCCTCCTGTTGTCGACCACTTTCTCCAACTTAGCACATGAATATGTCTATCCTATGGAAGAAAACGATAATCTAGCACATAAATGCTAGCAAACAATAATCCAGTATGTGTATTCAAAATACTAGTATAAATTTCTGTACTACAATCGCACGTCCCATAATAGGAATCTAGCTGTTAACAAACTAAGATCCAAATTCTTTACAATAATAATAAATGTCTCATAAATGTAACATTGTATTTATGCAACTT
Organism: Metroxylon sagu; assembly: GCA_017589505.3. Classification (NCBI taxonomy): domain Eukaryota; kingdom Viridiplantae; phylum Streptophyta; class Magnoliopsida; order Arecales; family Arecaceae; genus Metroxylon; species Metroxylon sagu. Next base: position 365,644 of record JACVBY030000640.1, on the reverse strand, counting down.
CTCATATTTCATAAGCTTGATAAATACCGAGATATTAGTTTATGGTAATTAAACATTTTTTCAATTTAGTTGTTCACTCTTCAGAACACTTTAGTAGCTGCTGTTTTTTGCTTTATAGGATCAAAACTTCTGATTCGTGAACTTCCATCTATTCTTGATGGGTCTGCAAAACTGAGAGCTCAACCACAGGATGACTCAAAAGCAACACTTGCACCTAAGGTAGTTTATGGAACATATGTAACTCAAGTTTGCATAGAACATTCCTTTAATTTATTTTAGCATCTCATCTTTTTGGTTTTAATTTTAGTTATATTGGTAATTGTATCCCTATGGTAGTTTTAAAAATGATCTCCCTATGTGCAGCTAACTTCTGAGGAATCATGGGTTTCATTTGACGAAGATGCTAAATTAATACACAACAAGGTAAAGTCTCATGGCCTGTGTACATTGTTTGGGGCAGTAGTGATTACATACCAACTTCTCTAGGTAAGAGCATTGGCAGGTTGGCCTAGCACTCGAGCTAGGGTGCAAGTCACTGACACCAATGGTCATCCTAAAGTGCTAGAGATGAAGTTAATTACAACAAGAGTTTGCACTGCTTGTGACAAAGAGGCTGAGGGAAATGAGATACTATTTTCCAACAGTACATTGTTGATTCCATGTGCTGGACAGTCTTGGCTTGAGGTGCTCAACATATCGAACATATTTCAACTTACAAAACCTTTGTTTAATGAAGCCTTTTTTTGATTTTTCCTTTTGCATTTGTTTTTATCAGGTCCTGGAGCTGCAGCTTCCAGGGAAAAAGGTGATGAGTGCTCGTGATTTTTGGAATGGCTTGCGCGGTCAGAAGCTGATGAAGTTATCTTTGGAGGAAACTTAGTGTAAGTTACAGAATTTTGCTTGTATACAAAAAATTTTTACCATACTCTCCTTTTATTTTGCTTGATAACTAAGATGCAGTAACTATTGAGTCCAAAACTAGATCTAGGAAGCTCTTATGATGGCCTTACCCCTGCAATCCAAAGGCCTAGTTTCTTTAGGATCTTCTGACTAGTGTGAACATTCTTGATTGAGGCTCCACTCCAGGATTGCATATGATGGATGTCTTGCGTGACATCTTTCCTCTGATTCTATCAGCATTTCTTCCCAGTTGCAAGAAGTTGCTTCATGATTGCCTACCTCATCCTGAAAAAATAAAAAAAGAACTTACATTGTCTCACATTATCTCCTGTGGTTGGTTGTTCAATGTGGAATATCTGTCATTTTCATTCCTCTATTGCTTGCCCTTGGTTAATATCAAGTCTTTCTTGGTGATCATATTTTAGGTTACATCTGGAGGTTTTAAATTTCAAAATCATGAGTTCATTTCTTTTCTTAATTTGAAATGTTCTGGATTATGATGATTGAAGTTCTTTAAGGAGTTTGCTTAGAACAAAAATAGAAAATCATTAAGAGGATAAGAAGACCAAAATGTGACATTGTGACTTGAAGGCTTGATAAGTAATATCGTGATCTGAAGGCTTTATAACGTTTCATTACATGGCCCAATACTCAGTATCATAAAACTGGTAATTTCAAAACGCATCTAAGATCATCAATTACCATGATTGTGCAGTGCATCCAAACATACCCATTAGTTTCTTTTTGGAGATGACAACCTTATTCATATGCTGTCGAGAAAATATAATTTCAGATTCTCATAGGCATTTAATGTGTCTTAGGCATCTTTTAAGCAATTTCAAATTTTGAAGATCAGCTGCCACATGGTTCGTGAAGATGAAAACTGGAATGAAAGTTTTTCAAAGGGTGGGCCTCTCAGTGACTCTCCCCATCCATGTGAACAACCTGGCAATTGCTCTGCATAGAGGTATTCTCAGTGACTCTCCCCATCCATGTGAACAACCTGGCAATTTCTCTGCATAGAGGTATTCTCCTTCATTAAATGGGGCATCAAAACCTCGACAATACAAGATATTTTTTCTTCTTCTCAAATTTGATTGGTGTTATTTTTTGGGTGATAACTGAATTTTGATCTGCCTTTCAAGGCCTGCATCACATATTCATTGTTAGCCTATGTGAGGTTTGTCTTGGAGGATGGTCCCCATCTCTTTTTTGATTAATTAAATTGCCACCTTCATGGCTGGTTTTGGCAAAAGAAAAAATATTAGTGTTGTCAGGTCAAACTTCTCCTGTTTGTGGTTGTTTAGTGTCTCAAGTTTGACTGAACATTAGGAAGCTAGGTTCACTGCTATTGCTGCTGTTTGCAACTGTGGAAACAACACTAGATACACAGAAAGCAGAATTGCAAACCATTTGGCGATGCCTGAAATGCTCATCCACCAACCAAATGTTAGAAAGCCTGGTTTGAATTATTCTATTACTTTTTTTCCTTAATCCATGCATTCTACTGAAAGTACTGTCACTTATTATATGATATGAAAAAGGGTAGGGCCAATTTGCTTGAGAGGTTTGGTTGTCAGGGTAGGCAATCCTGGCAGGTAACTCCTATGGTGGCTACTTGCGAGGTTATAAATTTAGTTTCTTTGTTTTAAGAGAGAAGATGGGTGCACTGATTGTTGAGAGATGAATCATTATGAAAACTGGACTAGAACAAAGATAGGTGCTCTACTTCCAGTGAATCTACTGATGAAGCTTTTTATATCCGGAGATCTTGTCTATATTAAGAGAGAGTTGGTCAAGACTGACATGGATATAAATCTAGGATTTTTCTCAACCAAGATGGAAGCTGGAGCTAAAATGGGAAGGGTCAAGATAATTATGTGGTCTCTGTTGTTGTTAATTTAGGCACATATTTGCTTTCACGAAGAAATTAATTATTGCCTCCAAGGTTTATCGGTATCTGGTACAGGACCGATACGATATGTTCTAATTAGGTAACTCCTATCGTGGCTACTTGCGAGGTTATAAATTTAGTTTCTTTTAAGAGAGAAGATGGGTGCACTGATTGTTGAGAGATGAATCATTATGAAGACTGGACTAGAACAATGATAAGTGCTCTACTTCCAGTGAATCTACTGACGAAGCTTTTTATATTCAGAGATCTTGTTTATATTAAGAGAGAGGTGGGCAAGACTAACATGGATATAAATCTAGGATTTTTCTCAACCGAGATGGAAGCTGGAGCTAAAATGGGAAGGGTCAAGATAATTATGTGGTCTCTGTTGTTGTTAATTTTGGCATATTTTTGCTGTCACGAAGAAATTAATTATTGTCTCCAAGGTTTATCGGTACCTGGTACAGGATCGATACGATATGTTCTAATTAGGTAAATTGAGGGACCTTCATTTACATTTGTTAGTGTGTATCGGATTGAATTAAACGATTCAGTTCAGTATGAGGCTATTCAGTTTAGTATGAAACGGTTCATTAGTACAGAGTTGGTACAATCAATTCGGATCAATTTGAGCCGTTTCGTTCTTTGTACCGAATTAAAAGGTTGAATCATTCTAATTTTAGACTGATTTGATTTGACTAATCCTGAATTGTCTAGTTTGTGACGGTTTGATCAATGTTAATTATCTTCATATATTAACAAATAGCATTTGACAAAATTTCTCTGGATTAATGGGCTAATTTGGATAAGATTAGGAAGGGGAAAAAAAAAATGATAGTCATTTCACAACCCTTGCACTCGAACTCCCACGCTGTAGCTCCTTCTATCTTTCTAATTCTCTCTCTTCTCTATCATTCTCTTTCTTGCTGGATCTAGGAGGAATTGTTTAAACATGATCTTTATATAATTTGAATACATTGGCATCTCTTAGGTTGGCGAGCTGACATGGTACATGATCATCACTGTTCTTCTTTCATTCATAAAATTTCCTCTCATAACTTCTGCAAAGCTCATCCCTATAGATGATAAGAAACTGATCTTCAACTTTCAATTTCAATTTCTTGACATCATTTTCTGTGCTAGCTTTCTATGCATCCTTCATTCTTTTCTTTCCTTCCTTTATCCCCCGTATGAAAGACTAGGCTTCAAGGGGATAAATCTTACAGCTTTCTAATTTTTCATGCTTTAATGTTTGTTTTAGTTTTTAAACTTTTGTTAAATGCTTTCTCTTTTTGAATTTTTCAAAAATGGCTTGTAATAATGTGTCACACGTGTTTGTGTTGAAATAATTTTTATTTTTAAGAAAAAGATAGGTCCTACAAGAAAGGACATAATACAAGAGGCCAATAGAGAGGTGGCAAATGAGAAGTGGTATTAATTTGTTATATAACTAAAAGAATGATATTTTTTTTCTATGGAAAAACTTTTCTTTTCATGTTTTTCCATTAACCTTTTCTTCAAATTCAAACAATTAGCGTTTTCTCGCAGCTACTCCTGGTTGTGTGTTTGATTGCATGATGGTTGGAGAAGCACCATAAATGTCAAAGAATGTGACTTCTGGAAGCAATTCAAAACAGAAGAAATAAATAGAAGACTATGCAACAGCTTTCAGTCTCAATTTTAACCCAAATCAAGCTAGACGAGAGAATTTTTTTAAAAAAAGAAGAAAAGTAAAAGTGCTGCATGATGTTGTTATAAGGTTCACCTGTGGGATGACAGCAGGGATATCACGGTTGAATAGAAGAGCATCTTTCACGGCAAATTAATAAACCGTTTAAGGAAATCTCTAATGATCGAGCTTCTCGAATTGGTTAAACAAGTATTAGAAATGGGCGAGAATGATCCAAGGCCATGTAACAATAACCCGATCTTCTCTTTTATATCTCTTGGATCTCTTAGATTCCAAATCCTCGATCCCTACTCTTACGTACGTTTCCTGGGTCAACACTCTTGCGTATTTTTGATGAGTCGTAAATTTATACTGTAGCACCGAAAGTACCAAGTCACTATGAACATTGAATTTATGGTACTCAAAAGAAGGATTCCACAGCAGAGAGAGAGAGAGAGAGAGAGAGAGAGAGAGAGAGAGAGAGAGAGAAACATAAAACCGTTCTAAAACACGTGTTTGACACTCTTGCCTTGAGAGTCCAGTGTTCAAATTAAGATGGTGACATTCTCGCATCACCTATGAAATTTTTATTCAATAAATAAAAAAAAATCATTTTAATCCTTAAATTTTTATTTATTACACTTTAGTTCTTTATGTCTTGAGATATTGCATTTCTGTTGTTTCGATATATAAGATCGGTTAAAATTGATGAAATAACTAATGTATTATTTTATCAACTAGTTCATATGATTATTTCATTAATTTTAACTGATCTTATTAGCAACATACTATTCTTAAAATTTAAGAGATTAAATTGTAATAATTAAAAATTTGAAGATCAAAAATAAAATATTAAAAATTTGAATATCAAAAATAAAATTTGAGTGAAAGTTTGAGGATTCAAAGTATATTTTTTGCTATATATATATATATATATATATATATTGAAAAAATCGTATGAAGGGCCAATCAAGTCTGCGGTTGCACGAAGTGCAAATCCTTTGCAACTCTAGATGCAGTTCATTCCCAAGCCAGAAGAAGAAAAAAAAAAAAAAAATCCTGAATTTTTTTGGTTGGTGATGTAAAATTGTGCCACTAAGCTTGGTCGTCAAACAACGTGACGAGAGTTGATGAGCTTCAGCAGAACCGCCAGAAAAAAAATAAAAATAAAAAATAATATATATATATATATATATATATATATCCCGGATTTTTTTGGTTGGTGATGTAAAATTGTGCCACTAAGCTTAGTCGTCAAACAACGTGACGAGAGTCGATGAGCTTCAGCAGAACCACCAGAAAATATATATATATATATATATATATATATCTTGGATTTTTTTGGTTGGTGATGTAAAATTGTGCCACTAAGCTTAGTCGTCAAACAACGTGACGAGAGTTGATGAGCTTCAGCAGAACCGCCAGAATATATATATATCCCGGATTTTTTTGGTTGGTGATGTAAAATTGTGCCACTAAGCTTAGTCGTCAAGCAACGTGACGAGTGTTGATGAGCTTCAGCAGAACCGGTTGGTGATGTAAAATTGTGCCACTAAGCTTAGTCGTCAAGCAACGCGACGAGAGTTGATGAGCTTCAGCAGAACCGCTCAAGCAAGCTACCCGTTCGTCACCGGAATAGTCTACTCCTGTCCTCATGGCTGCGAGCTTGGAATAGTCTACTCCTTGGCACTTCTGTCCTCTTGGCTGCAAGCTTGGGACCACACGACAAAGCCCGGCAGCTTGAAACAGAGGAGGGTGACCATCGACACGTCAAAGCCCGAGGTGGCATTTCATGGCTGTGAACAAATCTTGCTGCAATCTCGCAAAGAGTCACTCCCTCTTGTTTACTTTCTCATTTATAGGATGATGGGGACTATTAACTACGCAAAGCGACATCAACCTATCACTCACCAGCCTTTAGCTGGTTCCCTCTGGCACTGGATTTTTTTTTTTTTTTTTTTCCTTCCCCTCAGAGTCTCACTGCTAGTTGTCAAACGATGGTTGGAGGTGATTTATTTGAAAGGCATCCGCTGCTGTGTCGACCGTCAATCGTATTCCTTGGCACCCATCAATCGTGTCCAACGCTGTGGCCCTCAGTACAGCAAGCCATGGCAATATGGATCTTATATTCTATACGTGATAAACCTGTCCGCCATGGCCGCTGCCAACGCACGCATTGTTGGGTCACAGACTTCCCAATTGCTGTTAGTGTTGATGACGTATCTCTATCAAGACAAATCGAATCTAAGCCTCAGGAGTCCTTCCAGAGGAGTTTGGAAGCAGGATTTCCATCGAAAAGGATTCCTTCTACCATTCACCAACCAAAGTTCAGCAGTTCTCCCATCTCTATGCATGGTATTATTGCTAGTGGAACTAACCATTACTCAAGCTTTGAAGGCATGAATGTTTCTCCCGAGGTCAACAGAATAATGAAGTTATAAAAACCCAATAAAGAGATCGATGCCATTTATGGTTGTCGGACATCATTGCCAACTCAATTTTATTGTAAAAAAAAAAAAAAAAAAAAAATGCTCAAAAAGAAATATGTAAAATTTATTAAAAAAATTAAATTTAAAAATTTAAGCCTAATATTTAAAGTACTGTAGAAAGTCTAAATATATATAATTATACTTACTATTATTATTATTATTATTATTATTATTATTATTATGAAAAAAAAGATTGAAATATGTTTGAAAATGAAGACCTTAATTTTTATCCTCGTTTTCGAATTCATAAGTTTTTTTGGCAATTTATTTTATCCCTATCTTCATTCTATGTAATTCCTCTAAACTCATTTCTACCGAGGCAATTCTTCGTAGGAATTGGATTTTTCTCCATTGCCATCATGGAACCATTTCAATCTGTAAACTCCTTGGGTCCTTCCAACGAGGTCCGGCAAGATCGGTTGGATAGAAAATGCTGGTGTGAATGGGAAGGAAGAACAGGGAGAATCGTAGGGTCACAGCGGTGGGTCCGTATGGGATAAAAATACCTTTTAATGGCCTGTTCGCAAGAAACATTGCAGGATTTCTCCCAAGTTGGCCCTATGTTTTTCCCAATAATCCAAGGTGAAGGCAGGGAGGAGGAATAGAGAGTGAATGGTTTGTTAGTCTTCTTTTTATATTTTTATCTTTCAATTATTTGGTAAAATGGCTTATTCTCATAGGAAGTCTAAGGGGTTTCTTTAGCTAAATTCGGTGAGATAAGTCGGGATTGGCTAAAGTATAATTTTGATCCCTAAATTTTCATTTAAAATTTATTAAATTTTTAAACTTTCAATTGATATAGTTTAGTTTCTTATATTTTGAGAACGTTGCTTTTTTGTTGTCCTATTACAAAAAATTAATAAAAATTAATAAAATAGATGATGTGCCATCCTAACCTGAACACATAAATTCATTGGTAAAAAAACGTCACTTATTTTTGTAATTTTGATTATCTTATATAACATGATGTTAGAAATATAATATTTTTATAATACGAGGCATTGTGGTAATTAAAAATTTAAGGATCAAAATAAATTTTGATAATCAAAAATATATTTTCAAAAATAATTTAGTCACGTACTTCAAGGAAGACTTGGGCTTTTATGCACTTTGGTTGCTGAACATAGTTCTTTTCATACATTTTAAGGAAAAATATTTTTTTTTTGGGAACTATCCAAAAATAAAAAAATAAAAAGACCACTTTTAAGCTGGTTTAAACAAAATTCTCAAAGGTAAATTCTGACTTACCATGAATCTGCACCGGTTCTTATCTCCAAGCCTTTTATTGTTCTACCTACCACGTGCTGAGAACAATTATATGCAAAAGACCTTTACACGTGATATGCGTGAGGTGGTAAAAAGTAAAAATGAAAGGAATAAGAAGGAAAAGGATACGTCGAAGAATTATGAAAGGGTTTAGTCCTTGGAGGCCAGAGCCATCCCTCACCCCTCAGCATTTGCATTATGATGACAGAGATCGGTCCAACCACATGGGCCATATTTTCTGCATGATAAGTATGTCAAAATATGTCCTCTTTTCTAAACAATGAAGAGGAACCTCTTTATGTTACTTTAAAGATAACTTTAGTTCTAATAAGCCATAAGATGAGAATCGAGACGATCGAAACATCTCGTTTTAAAAAAATTTTGGAGCCAATTTCGATCATGCTATTCCATCGTATTTTCATCATAATACATTATACTATCAATTTTAAATAAATCTAATTTATCACAAAATTATAATTTTTAATATTAAAATATATTTAAAAATTAAATAAAATATTATAGTTTCATAAGTAATATTTTTTAAAAAAATATTACAAATAAATATTGAGATGTTTGATCGAGTCAAAGATTGACATAAGACAGAATGTTTTATTTTGTAAAAAAAAAAAAAAAAAAAAGCTTCTATCCTTGATTTAGAACCTTGAATGTTAGAGAAAAGGAAGACTCAATGCTGTTTTTTTTTTTTGCATGGAGTACTCTTCACTCATTTTTGCTGGGTAACCGCAGGTGCACCTTTGGAGTTCCATTACCCTAACTTAATAGTTTTATCATGCTTCCCTTGGTGTTCTTGTACATTACACGCTAAACTGCATGCTTCCCCCACTTTGGTTGTTCAACAGTTCACCAAGCAAAAGATTTTCGTGCCTACAATATTCATTTTGAACATCTTCATGAATCATGATGTTCTAAACACATCAGCTATGCATTAGTCATGTAACATCATGCAAATGGGGTGTCAACGTAGAACCACAGCTGCATTCTTTTGTCAAAAATAAGCTCAAATCTAGTAATCACAATGTTAGCAATACAAAAAATGTATGTAGAAACTTACATGCATGGAAAATTATTAAGACATCAGTGGTGAGACGAAAAGATAATATTATAGCAATTGATTAACTTGGAGCAATATGTAATTTGTGATGCTTTGCGCTTATTCTTGGGACCAACTCTTTGAAGCATTTTATTTGAGCCATGAACAATAAAGAAATTGGGCAGCTTCTTGACTAGATTGATGCAAAGAATAATGAGATGGTGAATTCTAACTTCTTTAGAAATACAAAATCACCATAACCATGCTTCAATTTGGACTAGTGTTCAGGGTAATTTAAAGAATAATCACTCCTCCAGCAATTGAAGACTACCGAGCCTCTGAAGCAAAAATCTAGAAGCTCAGTGACACCCAAAAGGACAGTGTGGTGCCAATGGAGAGAACAGGGCAACCTCCTCAACCCCAGCTGTGGAAATTTCCCAGGTCCATCACATGTCCCCTCCATCATGGTGTCACGACTCCATTATCAACACATCAGGCCATCAAAAGGGCTATGTGATCAGTTTAATTCGGGGTTATGGGGTATGTAGGTGTTGGGAAACCATTGCCAGAATGTTCTCTCTGCGATCACGTGGCAATGAGGATTTAATTGGAGATTAAATGCATAGCAACGACAGTCCATCGATCTCAGGCCACACGGCTTTGATTGAGACTTCACAAGACTTTTCTTATGGTGGGCATACACTGGTCACTCTTCTTCTATGATCTCATTAATTCAGGTCCTGTAGACGAATATATTAATAATTAGCAGACAATTGGAGCTGCTAAAATAATCTTTGCTTCCTTCTCATTTAAATACACAAGTTCTCTTCCATTTTCCTCAACTCATCTCTCTCTCTCTCTCTCTCTCTCTCTCTCTCTCTCACACACACACACACAGGAGCAAGATGGGTGCACTTGACTACCTTTCGGACCTAATCAGTTTCAGAAGCACAAGAAGAGCCTTGAAGTGGAAAAAAAGAAAGCCGATGCAGGTGAGGAGAGCATCATCAAGACCATAAGCAACCCTTCGAATTCTTTTCTCTCTTTTTTCTTTTTAGAGCATGAGAAGCGAAGAGAGTTTCCTTTTTCCGCTGCATAACATAAATCAGCAAGAAGCTAAAGAGTTTCATCTCGTTTGTTTGGGGTCAATCAGACCGTGGAGATCAAGGTGAAGCTAGACTGTGACGGCTGTGAAAGGAGAGTGAAACATGCTGTTAGCTCATTAAAAGGTAACAATCTCTCTCTCTCTCTCTCTCTCTCTCTCTCTCTCTCTGTGTGTGTGTGTGTGTGTGCTTGTCTGTGTGTTTGTCTGTGTGTGTAATTCATGTTGTTCAATATTATATTTGAGTGAGGTTGGAGAACAGAAATAAAAATAGCTAATGGGCTTACGTTGTCTCTTTAGATAAATTGTTTGTTATGCACTTTTCTTTTAATAGTCCCTAATTAAGTCCAACAGGTGAAGAAAGTAGCTGTTCGATAAGTCCTTTGGTGCACCAGACTATGTTTGTCTTTAAATAAAGCCGAGAACAGAAAGAGAGATATATCATATATTCCTCTTAGTAAAAGAAAAATGATGAGAACTTCAACTCCTCTTCCCATCACTGAATCAAGTCCTGGATGACTAAGTTCAGATGCTATACAAAACTGCCTTTATATTTGCTCATGATTTCTAATTTCAGCATAGAACTGACATGGGCGTGGGCTTTGTTAGGTGTGACATCAGTGAACGTGAACCGAAAGCAAAGCAGGGTGACGGTCAGCGGCCACGTCGAGCCAAACAAGGTCCTGAAGAAGGTGAAGAGCACAGGGAAGGTGGCGGAATTCTGGCCCTACGTCCCTTACAGCTTGGTTGCCTACCCTTACGTTGCTGGGGCTTATGACAAGAAGGCACCATCCGGCTTCGTTCGCAACGTGGCTCAGGCACAGCCCAACCCAAACGCACCCGAAGAGAGATACATCTCATTCTTCAGTGATGAGAACCCCAACGGATGTTCCATCATGTGAAAGAGCTCAAAGTTGCAGTGAACTTGCTGCAGTTTTGTTAGCTAGCTCTTGTTGATATGTCTTAAAGTGCTTTTGGCTAATCTAGTCTTTTTATTCAGTCAGTCACTTCCTTTCGAATGTAACAGAAGTAGCCTTAACTCCCATTACTTTGGAGTTATGAAGTGTGGTGTTGAGTTTGTGGATTTCTTTTTCATTTTGTAATTGATCATAAGGGCACTAGCATGAAATATTATCTGAAGATCGCATGAACGCTAGAACGAGGAGGTTTTGGTCTTGAATGTTTAGTTTGAATCTTGTTTGGTCTTACAGTGCCAAGTTGAGGAAAAATAATTGTATCCAATAATGATTAAGGAGTGCACTGATTATTCTCAACATGGTATAGTTAGCAGAACTTTTTACTGGTTAGCATGTGCCATTAGATTTTTCATCATCTAGCTTACTTACTGAGCTTAGTGCGACTTTGGCAACTAGGAAAAGCGATACTTACAAATTTTAAAATTGTAGAAAGGACTATTTCTAAAGAGGAGCAGGTAACTGAACTGGCTTGCCAAGATCCGTCGGAATCACTAAGATAAATAAATATAATTGTCATCCTTGCATACGTCTTATGCACTCTAGTTTTTATCTCACCTTTAAGAATGAGACGGAAAAAAAAAGGGGGGGGTTGAACTTACAAAAAATTGAACTCTGTTTCAGATTATTAGAGAATTACAAAGCGTACAAAACTTAGGCAGTGTTAGTCCCAGCGCTCCCTCATAAAAGGAAAAATCCTGATCTAAACTATATAAGCTCTAATGGTAATTGAATCATATTCTGAAAGGAGAAACTAAGAAAATTGAAAAAAAAAAAAAAAAAAAAAGAAAGGAGAAACTATACATCTTTATAGGTCGCATTCTAGTTTGAAAAACATATTCTGATTTTTTTTTTCTTTTTTTTCTTTTTTGACTGTATCAATTGAAAGAAAGTAAAGGATATAAAAGTATTGTTTTTTGGGTTGCATCAAAAAAGAACGAAGAAAACAGAGAAAGAGAGTTTTTTTTTTTTTTTTTGGTAGTCCATCCAACAAGTTTGATGAAGGATTGGATGAACAAAGAAGAGTACTGCTTATTTGTTGTCATTCCAGCGATGTTTGGTTGTGGAGACAGCTTTGCTGCGCCGCTTTGAATGATGGAAAACTTTGGTAAAGCAAAACAAGTTTGATTCGAATATATTATCATACTGAGTTGGGTTATGAGTATGGTGGCATGATCCTAAATTAAGGCGATAGCTCAGGGCTTATTAAATTAATTACCAGAGGAAAGCTCTATCTTTAAGCAAAGTTCCGTGATTTAGTGAATCAGTAACTCTAGGATCCTTATCGACTTGTCACTGCTTTGGTGCACCAAGGTGTCACAAAGAAATATTTATGGATACATCAACGAGAGAATTTATGCCACCATGAGACTAGAAGACATCATTGCAGTGGTAGTGGAGGGCCAAAATTATATCTTTATTGCAGGAAATCCAAGTCCGGAGACTTTCTGGCTCTCCATTTCATTGCTTGGGAAGTACGAAGGTCAGTTAATTTAAGAGGTTATATTGCCAAGCTAAGATACGAGATTCCCCTGTTTAAAGACAGATGAACAACAAACTGATTGGGGAATTACAACATGATTCATTACAAGAGGCATCTCTGTAGGTAAGACTAGCGGCATTTCTGGGAGAGCAAGCAAGTCGTATCAACCATAAACAAGGGGCCGAAATGGAGCAAAGATGTGAGGAAGTAGAGGATTGTGGAGAACAGAGTCGCTTTCTGAGTGCCAAATAAGAGCAATTGGCACCAAATCATTGGAGCCAAGGGCTTGTCATACAATTCATATTCTAGTTATGCTTGTAGATTAGGATGGCAGAAGACAGCCAGCACTTAGGCCAACTATATTAGGTTTTGAATTGAAGGTCTCCCGGAATTATTAAAGTCCTTCTGTATGACGACATATGCCAGATCAATCTAACCCCTTCCACAAGTAAAATTAAAAAATTTAGACCGGGATCTTAGCTGTCCGCATACTTCTGAATTTGCCCGCATTTCAGGATCTCACTCAACATCTTAACAGATATCTGTCGCAGTTGTGGATAGAGAAACATGACAGAGATTTTGGATCATCATGCACCATTGTCCATAAGGTATATAAGAAGAAATGCCAAGTGATGCATCTTGATTGGATCACGCTAACGCAGTCAATGGCAAACTGCTGCGGCCCAAGGTTTGCATTATATTGTACCTTTTAATACTTCCACCTAGGTAATCAATTATAGAAGTTTTCATTATATATAATAGATAGTAGATGAGAGACATTATGACATGACGTTGTATCTATATAATACAATTTTACTCAATAAAATTAGAATTGACATGGATCTAAAAATACATGATATTACATAACAGAAAATTATTATAACAATATAATGCAGTGATATATTACTAAAGTTAATTTTAGGATAATTCTCTTCATCTCAATCTGGCATTTTGGATACATATTTTTACAAGCAGGTTGCTAAAAGACGAAAGAAAAGTCGCTGCTGCTGCAAAACGGTGAAAGAGAGAGGCCTAAAGACGAGACAAAAACTTGGGGTCCCTTTACATCTGGCGTGTAGTTTGGAGAGGGGCTGGAATGCTTCTTTTGAGGAACTTTGACCAGCGTTTGCCTACACTCCGACGAAGGCACCTCTGGACCCAGAAGCTGGGCCTAATTATGCTTGGGCAAGCAGGTCACACGGTTCCATTCATCAACCAAACGCCCAGTTTCTACATTTTAGACCATCATATCTCCAATGGCTGCGTGCGAGAGACCCAAACCTTGGCCCGTCATTGAGGAGAAGACTCTGTGCTACATGGTGTAACATAGTCTTATGGTAAACATCATTCATTGCACATGGACGATACTAGCAACTAGAATTTGTAGATTCAGCACGGAAGGAAGAATCAAGTAACCTCCATGTAATATTTTATAGCCTGGAACCTCATAAACACTCAAAAGAGAAAATGTAATGAAGTTTAGATTTTAATTTTATCATTTACTCCATTTTTAAGTTTCGTGAGATGATATACTGCAATCCCTCAAATGACTATAGTATTATTTTCTTGTCTTATTAAACTTGGTTCTTAAAATCTTTCTTGAGCATCCAAAGACTTCAAACAATTAACATACTTCAAATGCAAGTGTCCTGTAAAAATTGTGTTACACTGAAATAACTTCAACAAAAAATGCAAAATATATCAAAATTGTAACCACCTCCTTTATTCAAACATTCAAACTCGAGTAATTACGTGAGCTAACATAATGATACAACAAAACGATAAGTAGATAGTAAACATGACTCGAGCCATTACTTAGTTCTTCTTCTGAAGCATCTCTCTGAACCAATAAGCTGACATCTTAGGGTACCGCTTTAGGGTTCCAAAGTCGACATAGACTATCCCGAATCTTGATGTGTAACCTAATTTCCATTCGAAGTTATCGAGCAAAGACCAAGCAAAGTAACCAATCACGTTTGCCCCATCATCAATTGCCTTCTTGAGCTCAGTTATATAGCTCTTGTAGTAATTGATTCTTGTCGTGTCATGCAACCCTTTTGGTAGAGTGATGTTACCAGGATCATCCATTCCTGTCATCATGGTCATCACCAAGTCAGGGACTTTAAGTCCAGATTATGAGGAAAGAGAGATGATTGAATATTTGATACCATTTTCAGATAGGATCACAGTTGGGTTGCCATAGTGCTCCTTAACATAGCTCACTGCTTTGTACATCCCCCATGGTACAATGTAAAGCCAGTCAGAATATGCCTGCAAATTTTGTAGCAGTTTTTTCACATTCAATACAACCAATCTATCATGTTTAAGAAAATAAAATGAGTCAAAAGAGAAGGTTAGGTAAACTATTGTCTTTAAGACTCTTAATATATCAACAAACAAGAGCCACTAGAAAGCTCAATATGTCCAGTAAACTACGACTCAAAGCAGAAGGAAAAATGGTCTCACTTAGTGCAACGAAGGCCGATAACTAATGCTTGAGCTACTGGACAAATACTTCGAGAAATGGTTCATGCATGCTTATTACCAGACACAATAAGATTAAGTTGATAAAGAAAAAAAATATCATTTCATATTTGTATAGATCTCCATCAAAGATGTAAAAAAGATAAATGCATTACCCGTGGTCCAATAGGCACACCATTGCGCTCATCTGCATAATTAAGGAGAAACCACAAGTGTTAATTAGGAGCAATAAAATGTTAGGCAAGGTTTTAGCATCCCAAAGGATGTCGAGAACTCACAAGCAAATCCAGCATGCCAATCATCCGCATAACGAGTCGGCTTTTGTGGCCCGGGCAGATGTGGATCATACATATAGTAAGCAGTGTATTGGTTGATACCCACATAATCTATGGAGCCTTTCACCATCTTAACCTCTTCCTCTGTGAAGTTTGGAAGCCTCTCTTTAACAATCTCTTGCATTGTCTTTGGGTACTCACCATATATAATAGGGTGAAGAAACCTGCAAATTAAGTAAGAGAGATGAAGATCAAATTTTTGCTCGTGTAATAAATGCATCTCGATCCTTTACAATGTTTTGATGATTACCATCCCACATGGAAATCCCTTGCTCTTTGAGCTGCTGCTTGGTCAGCCGTGGAATTGCTCAGAGGTTCATACCAAACAAAATCCAGGAGAATTCCAATCCTGCCTTTTTGTGTAGCCTGGGATGCATGATCATATTGGCAATCATTAATTGCTGAATAAGAGGCTAACAACAACAAAAACCATCTAAGAGAATCCAATCCTGACTTCCTGTTTAAACTGCCAAATATTGTTATCTTAGAACACTTATAATTTTTGCTTCTCCAGTACAAAATTGCCTTGAGAGTCTTCTGAAACTAATGATTTGAATTTTGTAGGCACCTTAGTTGACAGTGATCATTCAGAACAACTTAATTTGTCCCTCTTTTTCTTTAAGAGACCGAGCATCAACAAAAAGTTACTCATTCAAATTCAGCGTAGAGGGAGGGTATATAAGAAGCCGACACCATTGCATGTAAAGAAGCAGTTTCATCATTGTTTTCAGGATAGTCTGAACGAAGGAATTGGAGCTGCTTACCTGATACTTGTCGCGGTACCTCTTAACAGCAGCAGCATGACACAAGATGAGATTATGGGCAACAATATAAGGCTCAGTAGCAGAATTCCCACCAGCTGAACAGTTTGTACATCTTCCAGGGGCAAATTTGCCGTCATCATATCCAAGAGCTGCCACCACCCTTGGCTCATTGAAGGTGTACCAATTTTTCACTCTATCACCAAATGTCTTGAAACAAAAGTCAGCATAATTTGCGTATGCCTCCCTGCATGTTATGAATCAATGATCAAGCTCGCGACCCATTGATTTTTTTATTATTATTATTTTGAGAAAAGAAATGGAAAGGCAGGAGATTTTGCTACTCTAGTAACCTTTCCTGTTTAGGAATCTTATGTAATAGGGAAACTAACAAGAGCTGTGCCATGATGTGTCTAGTCTCTATTATTACTTGGAAAATCATAAATTTTGAAGCACACATTTTGGCAACTTCGACACAAGATGACAAAGTACAACTTTTCTTTCTTTTTTTTTTTTTCTAATTTCTAATAGAAAAAGGTAAGTGGAAGCATATATCAATACGTGAATAGATTCCATGCATGCTTATGTATGGATGTTGTCTGAAAAAGAACTGAGAGATTCTTGCCCTTTAAAGATCATCCAATACTATTAAATTTATGTGGTCTTTACAAAGAAGACTTTAAAGTTGTGATAATTACATACTTTGGCTCAGGGCCTAATTTATACTTTTACTCAGGCCATGCCAAATTTCAAGGACTGAAAAGTTTTTGGACAAACCCTTGTCTGAGCTGAGCCCTCCCTGAAATTATTTATCTAGCTTGGCAAAATTATGTATATAAATATATTGATGCTTTTGTTCCTCTTCACGACAAACTTTATAATAAAGAAAAACTTATTAGGAAAAAATTGCAGACTTATAAGATCTTATTAGCCTATGTATTTGCTTCTCTTTCTCTCTCTCTCTCTCTCTCTAATGAACTTCGAGTACATACCTTGTTCATTAGATTCTTTTTTTAAGAAAAATGAAGTATTGGCTTTAGTTTGGAAAGTTTTGTTCTAAAAGCAAGTGATTGTGACAAAACTAAGAAGTGCAGAGAGTATTAAATACCAGGTAATGACTTGATGACTAATAGACTAAGGTTGCTATTCTGCATGATTAGTACAGTTTGAACATGAAAGTCCATAAAACAATAAGAACAGCCATTGATATGGCAGAAGACATTGAGTGAAGGAGCAGAGCTTAAAACTTATAAACTTACACAACTTTTGGGCTTAACAAACCATTGTACTGCGTCTCAAGTGCTTCTGGGAGGTCGTAGTGATAGAGATTTGCATGGGGTGTAATACCTAATGGATCATGGGAACATAAGAGTAGTAATTATGATCAAACCATGGACTACAGAAGCAGAGATGGCATTGTAGTTAGGAACATGCAGTATACCTTGCTTCAGCATGTAGTTTATCAATCTATTGTAATACGCCACACCTTTCCAATTAACTTTCCCCACTCCATCTATATTAACAGCAAAATGAAACGAAAATAATCAGACAAATTTTCTAAACTTTAGGACAAGTTTAACAAGATCAATTAGTATCATCAAAATATTGATTACTTGGAAATATTCGGGACCATGAGATTGAGAAGCGATATGCGTCGAAATTCATCTTCTTCATGATATCCACATCCTCCTGCACACCATCAATCCAATGTGCAGTCAAAATCTTACCGAAAAAACAGACAGGCAAAAGAGATTACCAGCCTTTTCCCACTCACTGAGTTAACTCAGTGAAAATGAGTAGGCAAAGAGAATAACTCGGTAATGCTATTTCCCGAGACAGCTTTATTATTGTTCCGATGATTTTCTTTTTTTTTTTTTTTTTTAATTTCTCTCCCTCTCTTATTATTATGAAATGGAATTATTATTTACCTTGTAGCGATGGTACTCGTCTACTGAAACATCCGCAGTGGCATTATTTGCAATCTCCCCTGTTTCGATTAAATAAATTCATAGAGAGAGAGAGAGAGAGAGTCAACTCAGTGAGTCAACAAGGGAGGTGATCCATAAATCGGGTTACTTTAATAAGCGTAAAAGGAAAATTGGAAGCAGTGTTGGGTATGGACGGTTGGGATTTATTTAATTTACCTGGGATCTTGACGAAGACGTCCCAGATGCTGGGGCCGCGCCCGTCCTTGAGCGCCATGCCCTCCACCTGGTACGCCGATGCCGCCGTCCCAAAGACGAACCCGGCCGGGAAGGTCGCGCGGCTCAGCCCGCCCGCGTCGAACCGGACCCCCGACGGCGGCTTGGCGGTGCCCGCACCCACGGCGGCGGAGCACCCGACCATTGCTAGAATAAAGAAGAGCAGGAGGCAGCGAGAAGACGTCATAGCTGAAACTAAAAGAAAGTGGAAGCAAGTGGACTTAATTTGAGGAGCCCTGAGGGAGAGTGGCGGAGGATTTATAGACGCGAAGGGGAGTAGGATAGGATCGAGATAGAGATAGAGAGGCGTTCGAAGCGGTCTGAAGGCGGCGGGGCCACCTTTCGGTCGCCGTAACTGCTGTGATGATGATGATGATGATGATAAGGAAATGGAGCACGGTTTTCGGCGGACTATTACTGCTGCCTGGTTTTATCTTCTGTTGCTATTTCTGTGTGTCTTGCGGCGAGGGGTATCCAGGCTTGTTGAAGAGAGAGAGAGGATGGCGGAGATCGAGGGCATGGTTTTATTGTCGTCTCCCCGACAAAGCCTGGTGCCGTGTCAGTTGAAGCGTTTTCTCTGGGCAACGCGGGAAGGCAAGCAGCGTAGATAAATGCAATTAGGCGGCGTGTTTTTATATCAAGCGCATGGCATAGCTCGAGTCGGCGCTGGTTTGATACGAGGTAAAGGAAGCAGCGACTTAAAAAAAGGGAAGAACGGGACTAAATGGGATTTTGGAATAACCAAATGGACTTTTAGTCTACCATCTCCAAGCTTTTTTAGTCCATGTAGAGCGAGGAGAAAGTACCAGCTAACGGTAGAAAAAGTTAGTAGCAGTTGATGATTTCTTTTGTGTCGCATGTTTGGAAAGAAGTTCAAAAAATCTTCCACACTTCGACGCTGTATAAGAACGCTATCTGCTTCATAGGGTGGGATGGTCTTTAAGCAAAAATGGTCAAAAATCCACATCAAATTTTGTAATCTCCTTAATTACATTATAACTCAAATAAAATCTTTGTAGACCTCCTAATTCTGATGAAAGACTTAAAGGGAGAGTTACTATGGTCAGCTATGTGGTTGGCAACCTCAGTCATGCTTGTTTTTTTGTTTCTAGAGCAAGAAAAGAAGTTCTGAAATGAGAAATCTGAACCATTAGAAGATTGTCTTTGTTGGAGAAAGGAAAAGGAGGTGCCGAATGATTAAAAGGCTACTTTTCTTTTCTTTTCTTTTTTTGAAAAAAAAAAGAAATTTTGTTAGTTTTTAAGAAGTAAAAAAAATTCAAAATTAGAAGATTATCTTTCTTGGAGAGAGGGAAAGAAAAAAATAATAAAAAAAAGGTTCTCACTTATTAAAAGAAGACCTTTTTTCTTATAATGAAAGAAGAGAAAAATTTTGAATTATTTAAATAGCGCAAAAAAATCAAAGTGTTCACATAAAAGGATTTGTGGCAGTGCTTCATCCCAAGATGCTCAGCTTACTTGATGCTTATCAAGTTTCCTCATCATTAGTAAATATGAAACTAAATACTTTAGGTATAAATATATATTGATAAAGAATAAAAATTATAATATAAAGCATATATAATAATTTACAAATATAAAATATTATGTATTAAAGAATGCATGATTTAGATAGAAACTATTTTTGTAAAAGTAAATTTAAAAATTTGGTTGAGTTGAAGCATCCATCATCCAGCCGAAAATATTGAGTTTTGTACTAAGATCATTTATTCAAAATCGACCAATCCAATAAGCCATCAACCAACAAACCTACTAATTAGATCTAGATAAAAATAATAAATGAATGGAATCATTTAGTTTTTAAAAATTGAATTCCTAACAACAAAACATATAGACAAAGTGTTAAAATAATTTGTGTTATCTACTATGTTATACAATTGAAGCTATGGTGCATTCAAGTAGCTATGTCACTACATCTTCCGCCATGTACACATATCATGCATTGCTAAACTAATAGCGAGGGAAAAGGAGAGACCAATTCAGATAGTCATGCAATAATAGGTGAGTTTTCTTCTTAGCAATCCCAATATAAGGTAGACTTTGATACCTACATCCTGTTATCATATATCAAATAATTTAGAAAAAAAAAAAAATTGCAAAAGCAAAATGAAAATTCTAGCTAAAAGAAATCAAAAGTTTGGTGTATAGAATGCTTTATACAGAGATGGTCTACTCATCTTAATTGGTTTCAAGCCATGTCCATGCTGCAAACTGGGTTGCCACTTTGTTGGCTTAATATTTCATTGATTATTCTTCGAGCATGAATTTTGCTATGTCTCAAAAGCTTGCAGTGAAATTATGTTACAACGTGGGTAGCCCTCCTTTAAATATTCCTAACTAGTGCGTGCTATCAGATCAAATTGGGTTTGAGCTTTTAAAACCTAAATCCGCACCCGTTGAGATTTCATGTCTAACTTTTACTCCATACCTAGTCTATCGAAGGATTAAGTTAAATTCAAGAAATAAAATTATATGTTAGATTCAAATTATATGGTGATTAGCATCATATTTATTGATTATCAAATATTATAATGATCAAATTGAAACAATCTAGTAGAAGTTATGAATGAAATATCAAATACCACTACAAAAATTAAATTATAAACATAAACCACTTGATGGTTAATGGTATCATAATAGAGGATTAAAAATTTCGATAATGTTCTGAGACGAATGCCCAATCATACGCTACCATATTCAATAGTATTTTTTTTTTATATGATCAATAGTCAAAAACATTTTTAGCTAATCTCATAATAATTTAGATAATGGCAAACAATAATGCTTTATTTTTAGTTAAAATATATTTTTGATCATCAAAGTTTCATTTAAAATTAATTTTAGTCCTTAAACTTTTAGATGTCACAATTTAGTTCCTCATACTTTAAGAATACTGTATTTATAGCATTCTATTACATAAAATCAACTTAAATTGATGAAATTACTAGCATATTATTCTCGTGCGAATTAGTAGGTACAATGAAATATTAAAAATATAATAAAATTAAATTATAATAATTAAAAATTTAAAAATAAAAATAATTTTTAGGCGATAATTTGAGGATGGAAACTATGTTTTGGTCTTTACTCTGTCTTTAATATCATGGAATAACAAGGTCGTTTAAAATCTTAATCATGGCGGTAAAGAAGTGGTGGTGTTGTTGCGCAAAGCTTTCGATTGAATAAAATCCTGCGCGCCTCAGCAAAGAGACTCACGAGAGCGCGTGGCACGGATTTCAAAATCCAGCTCGCGACGCTTCCAAGGGTGCAGCAGGACACAGGGATAGGATACGCCGTTTTTTCTCGGTAGTCGGGATCGGTAATTTATTTAATTTTTTTTTTCCACCATTGCGGACCAGATCAGCGGTCGTTACGGATCAGATCAATGGCAGGTTGTGGATCAGATCAACGGAATTCTTTTCCGTAACGGAATCCATATCATGCGGCGGCAGCGGGTTTCGTCAGCCTGCGCGCAGAACGGGGGTGGCGTCGGCTGGCCGTTGGGCCGTCTTCTCTCTCCCCATCCACCGACCCTAATCGCAACGGCCCTGTTTGTCTCTTCCCCACCTCTCCATTATAATATTAGAAGGGGGTGGGTTCTCGAGATAATATCCTGCCTTTTTCTTTCTTCTTCTTTCTTCTTTTTTTTTTTTTCTTTTCCTTCTTCGCGGAAGTTATGGTGCTATGAATTTGAGGAGAAGGAAGTCCGGTATCATTCCATCCTTCTATTCTTCGGTTCCGTTTGCTTAGCTTAGCTTAGCTTAGCTTTTTTTGGCCATTTCCAAAGCTGCTGCTTTGTTACCACGTGAAAGGTATACATCCTATCTACGTAGCCTAATACGACCCACCCAAAAATTAATGATGGATCAGGATTCATGATGTATTATCATGTTATGCATGATTGATTGGTATCTACCATGTGCAAAGCATGTCAAGAGTATGTATGATCCACCAAGCTGACCTTCCAAAGGAGATCCATTGTACTGATGATGTGAGAAACTAAACGAAATTAAGGCTTTGGAGTCAAGAATAGTGTCATACTTTTGGGCCGTAAAAGCTTTCACTCGATATCATATTAGAGTTGGAGTCGTGTGCTCATTCCACAATACATTTCTGTGTCAGTTCATTGGTCCAAGTATCATTTCTGTGTCAGTTCTTTTCTTGATTAAATTTTTCTTCTTTATTTATCGTTCCAAGAGGTAAAGACTCTTTTGGATGGACAAAGAGTGTATAGCTTCATTTGCAATTGATCCAGCTTGGCTATATTCTACTTTTCAGTAAAGGCAGTTTGAAATTATTTTTTTTTAAAAGAACCATAATTTTAATAAATATTAATGACAATATATTAACTATTCATTGCACCTACTAGAGCAATGACAATAATTTCAAAGCTACTCATGGCACTCTTTTCTAATTTATAGATAATAACTTTATGATAATAATTTTAAGGATAATAATTCATGTTGTCATGTTATGTTTACATCATGTTAAAACTGTATATGCTATATAAGTCAACATGAGTACAATATAATTAATTAATCATATCAAAAATCTCAATATGAATGCAACTCGATTAGTAAACAAATGATACAATATGATATGGGTAACCCATTTAATAAATAAATCGTATTAAATTGATATGATACGATTCACTTAACAGCTCACATAATATGAATAGACATAACTCATCTAACAAATCACTTAGATACGATCCACTTAATACCAACCATTTGGTTTAATTTTTTAGTATAAAAACAAATATTTTTCAACATAACACTTAAGTTAATTATAATATTAAATCATTTAAACTAAATAATTTAAGTTTTATCATCTATAAAAAAATCTAATTGCATAAATAAATGAAAGCATAATCAACTTTAAATTAATCAAGTTACAATTATGTTATTTTTGAGATGATAGATCAACATATGACACGACATAATTATCTCATATCAACATGGTTATTCCATGCCGACACAATTATGACACGAATCCACCTAACTTCAACTCATATTTATATATTTTATATTAGATTCGAGTTATGTTTGTATGTCTTATCTAATTCTTTCACTTCAAAATAATCTTAATAAAATGTTGAATTATTAAGGTATGACTGGGATTATGCAAAATGTCAAGTCTATCACTTTTCTCCATTAATTTTTTTTTTTTTTTTTTTTTTTTTTTAAGGCTTGAAAAGATATCCTCCTTAGGTGGACCAGGAGCATTTGATTCATAATTGATGGAGGTTGGGTGATTGTATTTTTGATAGAGGAGTATGGGAAATTTCACTGCAACGAGTTTAGCAAATGCCAGTGTTAACATCAAGTGTATTCCAATTGGCCATTGTGGTCCATCTACTAAAAGTCAAAGGAGCCTTGGGATGAACGAAGAGAGTCACTTACCCTTTTCTATAGCACGTGGATGGATAATATCTGTACAGAAACGATCTTAATATCTTATAAAACGCCAATGACAATACCAATGGATCCTAACTTGCCATTGTGGTCCACCTAAAGGAATCAATGACAAGAGTCACGGGATGAATTGCGAGTCGCTAACTCTTCTCTAGCTGGTGGTGGGCCTCAGAAGAAGACTTCAGAAAACTCGTTCACCATGAATGTAGACAGGGCTACGATTCAAAACTATCGTACATTTCCTTTTTTTTTTTTATCTAAAAAAAAATAAAAGAACTTACAGCTAGCAACCGTTTCAAAACTTTATCGGTCATATTCATTTTCGTTCAAGACTTTTTTTTTTTTTTTTTTTTAATAACGTTTTAGGGGTTCTGTTGGTTTTAATTAGTTTGTCCAAATTATGCGTTTTGTTTATCAGATTGGATTCGGTGTCGTCGGATTCGAATAAATCATGATAGTTTAGCATCCAATAAATTGGGTACCATCCAATAAATATAGTTGATATAAGAGTTGCAAACATCAGTTGAATGCCCTATTATATGAACAAGGGTTGGGGTTGATTTAACCAGGACAATGAATGCAATTCATAGGTGAACTAAGTACAATAGGATCGTCATGGCGATCTTAAACCACTTGATACCGGACGATATGATCTTTTAAAGTTAAGTGATTATGGTTTACATTCAATTAAAACAATGAAACCATGTGAATAACAAGGGACAGGGACTGAGGGACTCAGACAAAAATATATGGATCGTCACCATAGTAAAAAGTAGGTAAAATCTGTTGCAAAAAAAAAAAAAAAAAAGAAATTGAATGTAAAGAAGCATTATTGTTTGCTCAGCAGGAGTTTCCAAAGTGTGGGCTAAATTCAATGGTAAAAATGGACTGAAGGCCATTAAGAAACCAAGAAAGTCACCATGGCAAAAGCCCTTTGTTTATATCGAGACATTACGTAAAAAAGATTCCGTGTGTGGAAGCGTGGTTTTTTGACTCTGCGCGGTGTTCCGGAATGTCACTTCCTCTTTGCATCATCGATAGAGATGCATTTATCCTTTAATTTAAAGGGATCATTGCCTGATATATATATATATATATATATATAGAAGATAATAGATTTCATTAGCTTTCTTCGAGCATTCAATTATAACTTAATTGGACTTGCCATTATATTAGCATTCTCAGTCCACTTAGGTGTATATTGATCCAAAAAATTTTACTTCAAAGTATACACCAGGCGTTATCAATTGTGGCCGTGACCGCATGGTGGCACTCCTCTTCACAACAGCGGCAGGCTAAACTAAGTCCGACATTATCAATAGGTTTGACGAGAATATCAAAAAAGAAAAAGTACAAAAATAAAATTACATTGAGACCCATCAAGTTTAACCAACTTGCATATTAACCCTAAAAAATAATTTGATGCACAAAGATCCATTCATCCATTTATGTTGTAATTAGCATGTGAGGTTAGATGTCAACAAATTTTTTTGAGATAATACTAAGATTTTTCTTCAAACTTAGCTTTGAAGTCTAAACTGAAATAAAATTACTGTAATTTTATTAAGATAAATTTAACTTTTACTCTTTAACTTAATGGTATTGAGACTGGATGGGCAAATAGAACTTTATATACCAAAACAAAGATTTTGGAATTTCTATTTTTATTTTTATCTTTTGGATCGGTATGAATCAGCCAAATTTGAGGGATCTCCAAATAATTTTTTTTTTAAAAAAGAAAAAAACCTCTAGTTACATAATTAGCCCTGATTTGGGCCAAGATCTTGCAGCATTTCCCTCGGAACCAAAATCCATCAAATAAATAAACAAAAGAATAGAAATAAAGACCCTAATATCTCACAGTCAAGGGTGATTTGCCACTACTTTTATCACACCAATATTTTCCTTGGTGCATTTTGTAAGATAAAAGTTAGGAATATTAACTTTGTGATAGGTACTTTCATTGACGTATAGTAATTAGAAGCACTTGTCAAGGATGTCAGGTGTTGAGGATATCTCCATTTCAACAGGCCCAACCCATCCGCCTAGGTTGACTCAATCAAAAATCACACTGACACGACCAATACTAGCGTTAGAGGTATATCTCGGTCCAGGTCTGTTGGAAACTCTCTCGGACCAGTTTCCAGTTTCTCTCAAGCTGGGCCAACATCTAAACAATCTTGGCCTCCATTTAATAGAACATGCTAACTGGATTTCAGATTGGGCCAGACTTCAGTTCAAGGATTGAACAACGCGAGCTATCAAAATTCTTTCAATCACTCGGTTTATTTTGGGCTCCAGTTCGGCTCAGGCAAGGGACGCTATAGCGTGATGAACCCATCACACTGGAGTCGCATTCCTTCTTCTCATTTCTTTATCAATTTATGCAAGTCTTTATAATAGTAATTGACAGGAATATTAGCTAGCCAAGGGGGCCTAGGTACTGGAAGCAACTCACGTGTTAGCTTAAGCGAGTTGTTTAAGGTTAACTCTGTCTTAGTAAATCTATATTTGAACCATCAGGTGCAACCCACTGCTTCTTTTGGGGAGGAGGAGGGATTAAAGAAGGGGAGGAAGTTCTAACATCTTCATAACTCCATCTCATCATGCATGGGAGGGGACTGCTTATACTACTCATAAACATGATTAACACCCCCATCCCAACAAGTACATGGAAGCTAGTTTACTGCTTGCACCTTGAAGTTCGAGTACTCCCAAATAGAAGCCTCCAAACTCCTATACTGCCAAAGTTTCCTGATTTCTCTCAATCATAGGGACTATCCTCTACTCTTATGAAAAGAATTCAATGTTAGACACGTTAGGTGCTGATGGAGACCTTAAGTTTGTCCCTTAGCCATTCGGAAAAAAAAAATGCTGCTTGTAACCAATAGATGCCTTCTGGCCTTCATCCTTTCATATCCTAAGGTTGCAGTTGGGGGGGGGGGGGGGGGGGGGGTGGTTTGGGTTCATGTTCACCTTGTTCACCAAAGTACAAAGCTTGTTTGCTCTAAGGCTTGCAAACACTTCACGTGAACGCAATGAAAGCGAGGTGGGCATCTTCCAATAATAAATTCAGAGCATCAAAGGTGTCTTCTTCTTGTAGCCTGCCGACTGGCTTCCTCCCACCTGAACAAGAAAGCAATTGACAAGCCCCCTCACCTTACAACTTGGAATCCATAGCCCCCCCCCCCCTCCATCCACTGATTGAGGACCAGTTCTGGAAGGCACGCATGTCTCTACTTGGTCTTCTTTGTTGCTAATACGCCATAAAATGATTGCTAGAGGCCGGGGTTTAGCCATAGATAATCCCTTTGTTTGTCAGGTTAAGATCGTTTCATCAGCATCAATGCCACCTTCTCGTCATTTTCAGAGAGCGTTGTTTCGTATTCCATGAAGTTTTTTATGTCAGAAACTTATAATCTTGACGTCTTAATCTCTCTTTCTCAAAAGATTCTCGAACAGCATCCATTGGCTAAGTTCATAGCACTTTCTTTATATTCAATCATGGTACAGTCTCGTTCTAGTTAATCTCGTGAGTTCTTTTTCCTCTTTGAAATAGAAAAGAGATTCTAATCACAGCCAACTCGGCAAGCTCATCAAGGTTCATCGGAAATGCAACCCATCAGAAATGAGTTATGGAATGAGTTTAATTTGGTTCAGTTTACATCCAAGTGGAATTTTCTTTCGACATTTGGATCTACTCCTGAAACGAGTTATGGAATGAGTTTAATTTGGTTCAGTTTACATCCAAGGGGATTTTTCTTTTGACATTTGGATCTACTCCTAAGTGAGTTCCTCGATGAATTGGATGGCGTCTGCCTAGCTGCGAAGCAGAGGGGCTTCTGTATGGATTGTACCATTCGCCTGTGCGAAGGAGGCCATGCATTTGAACAACATTGAAATGCTGCTTTTAAGGCTCCTTTCAATTAGCTGCTGGATTGCTGCTGGAAATTAAAGCTTGTGACGCGATGCGCAGTGTAAAGGCCTCTGCACCCTGTGGGACCTTTTATGTCAGGGTAAGCTCATTTAACCTCTTGAGAGGAAAATAAATAGAAATCACAGAGGATAAGAACTTCACCGTTCGCGCCAAGATGAACATCTTAACGCAATGTCGCTGAATTCAAAATCCCCGTAGGAAGAGACATGGTTCCGTCTCTGGTCACAATTTTGGACGCAATTCACGGGCATAACTCAAACGTTAACCCAGCGCAAATAGGTTTTAGTTAAAACCAATTTAACTTGTTAAATATAATTAATAAATAAATCATATTTCAAGCTCACTTGTTAATCCAAAATTAATTCATTGATGCAATTATTAAATATATTAACTCATGTAATACGATACATAAATTTAAAAATAATTTATTAAAATTATTTAATTTATGTTAAAAAATTATTTATATATTTTTATTTAATATATAAAATAAGTAAAATAGAAGAAATAAAAGAAGCCTTAACATTTTATTGGTAAAATTTAAAACACAGATTGCATAAGATATAGTAAATTTTGGTTTAAGATTTTATGAGTTAAGAATGGATCATATTTTCGTATCAACTTAAATACAATCTATTTGTTAAACGATCTTTATTGATCATATGATACATCTCATATAATACATAAGTCACGTTGGAATCCAGGTTTTTAATACAAATAATAAGTGAATTAAGTTTAAATAATACGTTTGCTATTCTATTTTTAAAAAATTGGCACAGCATCCATTGGCATGATTTTGAAGCACCAACATCCACGACATCTACCTTAGTGCATTTAAATTACAGAAAAGAAACATAAAATCAAGTGTAGCTTTAAATATCAAGAGTCGGTGGCGTTGAGGTAAATAGAAGATAAAAAGGGAGGAATTGCAACCAAGGACGGAGTATTTAATGTTATGGGGCGTCCCGCATGCCGAGCAGCTGGCAAGTAATGATGGCAGCGGGTTGAAAGCACTGCTTCTTTTTTCGTGCGCCCATTAAACAACACACATCTGTTACCCAAAAAAACAACACGCATCACAAAAAATAAAAATAAAAAATAAAAAATAAAAAGAAAACAAAATAAATACAAGCAAGAATTTCTCAAACAAACCCAACCCCCCTCGATGTCAGCAGAATTATTACCCAACGCGGGGGTGCGTCTCGTCCCGAGAGGTCACCAAAATTCTCACCAGCTCAATCCCAAAAGCGCAGGGGAGAGTTGGGATCAAAAAGAGCAAGCCATCATGGGGGCAAAATTTAAAGTAAAAAAATAATAATTTCCTCGGAAGCCCACCCGGCCTCGTGCTCCGCGGGGAGCTTCCCTCGGGGTCAACGGGACGCCGTTTTCTCGTACCAGGGTGTATATATATTGAGAGAGAGAGAGAGAGAGCCACTCGTTATCTTGTTGTTGAAGGACTTATTTCTTAGATTGCTTAATATCATCCCCTTCATCCAAAGCATTCCAAGCTTACGCGTGATAAACTCAAACAACAATTTGTGCAAAAAGATTGCAGAAATTTCTGAATAGATCTGATCTATTTGAAACTATTTTTATTTGATCATTAAATTCTGAGTGAAATGGCAGCAAAGGATGAATTTTTTTTTTGTAGATTAAGTTAACAAAAAAGATCGAACCAATTACATATATGATTACAAACTTTTATTTTTTACAAATATATTATAATTTTTGGAAACATTTAGTATGCTTGCATGTTTGAAAGTCTCATGGATAATAAATTTTTGTTGTTGGACCTGTGACACTATACAATTAAATGAGAGAACAGGGCGTTGTACACGTACCTACCAAAATGCGTCCACGTTCAACGTAAAATTTTGTACGTTAGTTCTAACACTAGAGCTTTTACTATGGATAATATATCATTAATGAAATCTCTTTAACTTTGTACCTGCTCTTTGAAATTTTAACAGTCTTCCACCCACACAGACACCCCTCTTGAATTTGGGGGGAAACAATGAAAGACAAAGGAAGTTGTAAAAGAATATATATTTGAGAAATATATATATATATAAAAAATCACTCGTATGTCTTAAATCTAATCCATATTCAAGTAGGATCCAAATTTTAATTAATTTCAACCTACACGCAACTCTTGTCGTAGCACAACAATCCAATTTATTGTGGGCCCTTTCATGATGCATGAATTTGGCATCCACATAGCCTCACTATTTGTACAATTATAAAATAAAAGCATCAAATGCCTCAAATACTTGCCTCATCTTCCATATCCCTCCTCTTACATGACTAAATAGATATTGTTCACACCTAGAGAGAGAGAGAGAGAGAGAGAGAGCTTGTGGCGGTGGTGAGTGGGGGAGGAGGCACCAAGCCATCAACCACCACTGGGACCTTGGTGTCCAGAGGGACCAGGAATATTGTTCATCCAGCATCACTTTGTCAAAAAAAACAGAGAATTTATTCATCATGTAGATTTATCATCTTCTTATGTCTTTGTCTTCTTTAAATGCTCTCATGTATGTAATCAAGCATTCCAAATATACATCAATCCTTAGGAGAATAACAACAAAGATGGTTGGCAGACTACTTCAAAGTTTTCCAACTCTACCATACCCCCCATCCATTTGTCTTTATTTCATCCTTGCAATTCTCATTTTGTCTATACTTCCTTTCTCTTGTTTTTATTCTGCATTTGGTACGATGCCCTTCTTGAACGACCCCTGAATTATATGATGATATTTTGGGCAACAAACTAGTTGTAATTTTTCCAGCATCTTATCTTTTGTATTTACTTTGCAAATCTTGCATCATCCAGGATTAGCAGTGGAGATTTTGCGCTTCCAACTTTAAAAGATGTTCTTCCCAATGTTTAGACTTGGGCAATTCCAGCAAGTGGATTTTCCCTACCTTTCCTCACAAAAAAGTTCTTACACTTGCGGATTCTTTTGAAATCTTGTGCCTCTATTTATTTATTTAATTGTTTGCTTTTGTAACCAAGGAGTTCATAAAAATAAGGTGAAGTTACAAGCAAAATCATTTCCTAATGTTGGAACCATGATAACAGATGAGGTCTTATCATGGCGCATGAAATGTCAACTAGGATGTTCCATACATCCGTCAGTAGATCCTGTCTTCCTTCCTTTCCATTGAACAAAAAATAATGCAAGAAAACCTATGGCTGGCCTCCATTAGGTTCTTAGAATAAGAGCAGGTGGAACATTCTCCTCCTAATTAATTTCTTTAGCCTGGCCTCCATTTTCTAAACTTCATCAAGGAATCAGCTGGCTTCTTGTCTTCTCTATGCGCAAGCACGAACAAAATAAACAAATGATCTTCTCGCAAGCCACTCAATAGATTGTGTATGCAAGCATCCGAAGCCTTGTCCATTAAAGTTTAAGCAACATAAAAAGCGATAGACAATGATCCTTGTGTTGAGTCCATGCACGTGCTGCCTGGCCCACTCCAATCTACATGGGGATATCCTTCTCAACACGCTTGAACCAATCTCATTCTTAAACTGGGCAACGCAAAACTTGGTAGTAGGCTTCATGGCAAAAAAGTAAAGGTGGTCGAGTTTACTGATTAGATGGATGGAAGAGAAAGAGAGAGGCTACTAAGCATGCTTCTCCGTTTCTCCTGTGCCAGTTTTATCATCTCGCGGTAAAACTGGGGACAAGTAAGGTGCCAAAAGGACAGAGGCTCTGCGTAGAAGTAGGGGGGAGGAGGAGGGGCCCTTGTCATGTCGCTGTTGGCTCTTTACTGATTTTTTTCCTGGATTTAAACGTCAAATCACATCATCTCTCTCTCTCTCTCTCTCTCTCTCTCTCTCTTCGATCATCTGCTCCTTTGTTTTGGCCGTTCGATGGCTTTTCAGGGCCTGAGGCTGGCAGGCCTTGACATATATATTGAGTAGAAGCCATGTGGAGGTTTAATGAGAGCATGTAGCGGAAGAAGAGGAAGGTGGGCAGGATAGAATCCATTCATGAAGTAGAAGTCCTCATTGCATCCAACCCTTTTCACCACCACCACATCCACAAACCTTTCTTTCGAGTAGAAGTAATGGTGGCTTAGTCTCTCTCTCTCTCTCTCTCTCTCTCGTCAGATCAGTTAGATTTTTTAGTTTTCTCAGCAGCCGCATCAACAGCAGTGGAAATGAATGATGACTTTAAGCTCCTCAAGATACAGGTCTCACATCTTGGCTCCTGCCCCCCTCTCTCTCTCTCTCTCTCTCTCTCTCTCTCTCTCTAATATCCTTAGCGTGTCTTGAGAAAAGAGGAAGCATATGAAGGGGGCTGTTTTGTTTTGTTTTGTTTTGTTTGTTTGTTGTTTCTTGCAGACATGCATCCTCAAAGTGAACATACACTGTGATGGGTGTAAGCAGGAGGTGAAGAAACTTCTTCAAAGGATTGAAGGTACATCTCTTATCCATGTAGCTACCAATTCAAGAAAGAAAAAGGGAGAAAAGTTCCAAAATTTCTAGCGAGATATTACTTAATGGATTTTTTTTTTTTTTTTTTTTTTTTTGTAGTTTGGTTTTCTGTTCTTCTTAAAATTGGCAATAAATCAAGATTTGAAATATCTTGAAATGGAAATAAGTAGTTGAAATATTCAAAAGTTGTCTCATTTTGCCATCCATTTGATTCGATTTCTTTTACCGTCTGTAACCTTCACTGGATAAATGTATGAAAGTTACTTTGTGAGTGTAACTAGCAAAGTGATGGATTTACATTCTACCTCTCATTTTAAACAAAACTTTCTTCTGGGATGGAAATCTCCTTCCACCACTACAGTAGACAAATTGAGAGGTTTCTTTCTTAACACACGCATGAAGGTTGTCTTTCTTTTCTGCTTCTCGTGGTTCTGGCCTTTGTTTGCGTTGATGCGTAATGATCCATGAAGAACTAAAAATGTGGAGCTGTTGATCAACCAGGATGCATCCTATTCTTAAGAATCCCTTTTTCTTTCCCTCATCTTAGATCTGATTTTCCTCCACCATGAGAGTAGTTTGTAGTTTGTGATACGTAAGAATTGCAGGAAATAAATTTTTGATTGTTTCTTCTCGCTTTTGATCATCTCCCCAACTCAAAACTTTGTAATCAAAGAAAAAAAAAAA
Organism: Metroxylon sagu; assembly: GCA_017589505.3. Classification (NCBI taxonomy): domain Eukaryota; kingdom Viridiplantae; phylum Streptophyta; class Magnoliopsida; order Arecales; family Arecaceae; genus Metroxylon; species Metroxylon sagu. The sequence goes on along the minus strand of JACVBY030000640.1, from coordinate 332,538 downwards.
AAAAAAAAGTAGCTTTTCTTTGCCTTTTTGCTAAATAATACTAGTAGCATGCAACAGGGAAAACTCTCTGGATATGTCCATCTTGTTTAACTTGCCCCCGAATATGTTTATATTTTTTCCATCCCATTCAGGAGTCTATACAGTAAACATAGATGCAGAGCATCAGAAGGTCACGGTCTCAGGAAATGTGGACTCCAAGGCCCTGATCAAGAAGCTGGCCAGATCGGGCAAGCATGCAGAGCTCTGGACTCAGAAGCCCAGCAACCAGAGCCACAAGCCCAACCAGCAGCACCAAGCTTCCCATTCCCTTAAAGATGGCAGCAAGAACGGCAGAGGCCAGCCCAACCAGGCCCTCGTCCAAGGCCTCAAAGCCTTCAAGAACCAGCGCGACAAGCTTGCGTCCTTCAGCTCCGACGATGAGGACTGCGACGACGATGACGAGGATGACGACGACGAGCTTCGGTTCCTTGGCAACAAGATGAATCAATTCAACCTGATAAGGCAGGCGAACAGTGCAGCAATAGCAGCAGCTAATGCTAAGAAAAATGGCAGTGCTGGTGGCAGCGGCAACAATGGAGCAGGGAAGAAGGGGGGAGGAAACCCCCACCAGAGCATGGGGCCGAAGGGCCCAAATGGGCCAGACCAGAGGCGGGGTGCACTCCCCATCAACAAGATGGGCAATGCTGCCCACTCGGGTGGCGGCAATTTTAGCGCAGGGGAAGGCAAAAGGGCGGGCGACGTCAATGGCTTGATGACCGCGGCAGGCCTCCAGGGGCTTGGTGGCAGCAGTGGCCTGGGGCTCCACCAAGCCCAGCCGCAGCTAGGGAGCACCTTCCCCACAGGCATCCCAGCCAATGGTGGGGGAGGGCTTGGTGGGGTCCATCAGGCACCCATGATGGGAAGCCTGCAGGCCTATCAGCACCATCCATCATCCATGATGATGAACCTGAGAGGACTCAACAACCACAACAACATCACCAACAACATGCTGATGAATGAAAGCAGGTACATGCAACCCCAGATGATGTATAACAGAGCTCCTCAAATCCCTCCCTACACTGGCTATTACTATCCCTACTATCCAAGTCCTTATCTCAACTACCACTCAGAGACTGGGGACTATGGTGCCCATCTTTTCAGTGATGAGAACCCCAGTGGTTGTGCTGTGATGTAAAAGATTATATAGGTGCACTAGGATTTGAAGGGTGTGAATTATGTGTTAAAACAGCACCAGGTACTTTTGTTGGTTGATTACTTCTTCTTCCTCCTTTTTTTTTTTTTTTTCTCTCCTGTTTCCTGTTTCCTGTTTCTAAGGCTTGCTATAAATGGTTCATATGGTGCTATTTGACACTGAAGGCGACCTGGGATATTTATTTGAAGCAGTGATTAAGAGTTTATGGTACTATGTTGTCCTATCATCTGTCTTTGCTCACACTGACCGGTTCTGTTTTTTGGGTTTTGGAGTCTCTGCTTGAGGGCTTCCAAGCTCTAATTATCCTGGCCATGTGACACTGATATGCAAATAGATAAATAGCATATTGAAAGGATTGCTCATGAGAGAGCTGGTCAGCTAGTGTTTACTGGCAGATTTTTGTCTCTTGCCTTCTATGCAAGAGATATCATGGCAGTGGAGCAGATTGCAGCATCCCATGTGACACAATATTTCAGCAACTTGGAAGAGTTCAAAAAGTTTTCATGGTGGATGAGTTGGTAAACCATAAGTACCTTACAGGATAAGTTAATAATGAAGTACTGAAACATGTATGTCTGCATTGTTTCAGAGTCACTGAATCTCCTCAGTATAAGAGTCTGTCACCTGATTATTATTAATCGATGTCCTTGTTTGTTCAGTGCAACAAGGTCAACAAAGCCACTGGTGCACTTTGGGCAAGAGTGTGTTTTAGTTGATTAATCTTGCAAGTTTCCTTTATCATTATATATAGATTCTCAGATTTTTAATTATTATGATTTAGTTCCTCCTAGCTTAAAAATATTGCATCATATGGGTAGTTAAAATTATGATGTGTTACTTTATCGATCATTCTTCGTATATTCAAAAATATAATATTTTTAAAATATAATAATTAAATTATAACAATTAAAAGTTTAAGAATCAAAAATATATTGTAGCCTATTTTGCATCTTAAAAATTTTAAATTTGCAGTATAAGATTCTTTAGCAGATAGAATTTGATTTTTATAAGTTTTGAAGGAGCAGTGCAATTTCTAAATTTTGAATATAAGATAGGGAATGTTTTGCTAACTTGAATGAGTTACCAATTTTTTAGACATGCCTTTAATTTGAAATATATAATACCTGGTTTGAGAAAAGTTGTTTTTCTTTTCAACCTTCGAGTAAAATTTGTATGTTGTCTTCGGACCGGTACACAATAATAAACTATTCGTACGAAACTAATTCCAATACGCTCTCCTTTTTTAGGATTCAAACATGAACTTTGAGTCCTTGGCTTGGCCTTTCGTTACCACCTTGGGCTTGATACTTCATACATAGCTAAGAACTAATTCCGAGCAAGCTGAGGGATTCATAGGGCTGGGAGGGCGCTTGAGCTGCGGTTTTCGTTTTGCCCGCACCTATTCATCGTGCCAAGACGCGGACAACTCATGCTGACCCAACCGTTGCTAAACAGGCGTCCTCGCAAGCTTTTAGCCTCGGAATTGATGGTTCCAAGGACAGCTTATGGGTGTTGTGAGGCATCCAATGTCACCATAAAGATAGTTCTTTGGTAGTCGAGACGCATCCACAGAGAGATCCAAGTGGTAATCGCTAGTTTAGATTCACTAATTCTGAAGTCCTTCGAGCTTGTTTTGCAAGCATTGCTGATATCAGAGAAAAGAAGTGCTGATGGCCACAGTTTATACCAGTTGGAGGGGTCCAGCTGAGCAGCTGGCCATTGCGTGACGCCTTTGAGAGAACTGTAGAGCCTGAACATTTTCACCTGTTCTCTTTCCTTCAAGACTAAGAATGGGTAAAAGGAATTCACCGTATATAAAGCTTGTTTTCTAGTTTTTGGATTTATGAAAGCTCAGTGGATATTTAGTCCCACATGAAATTATGTACAGAATTAAAAAGTTTAAATAATAATTTTTTAATTTTTTTTTTTTTTTAATGAGATCTTGAGTTACTTTAAATGATATAAGAGTAAATTCAATTCGTATCCCATATGGATTACAAAATATATGAGCTTTTTTGGGATCGATCATGGGCTAATTATAGTGTTTATGTTTGTGACTATGATTGAATTGGTTGGATTTGGATAAAGACTCTAATCTTAACAGGAACGTCAGAACTTAAACAAGGGCAGCTTGTAGCGGCCCATGTTGATAAGTATTATGCACTAAAAAAGTCCTAAGTACTTGCATATGATCAATAAGTCTAAACAATACTTTTTGACTTTAGTCTTGACAAATACGATAAATATAATAAAACTTGAATACAAGGAGTATGTGAAAGTTTATGTTACTGAGTATATAATTTTATTAATTATATATTAAAAAAATTTTAGGTATTCATATAAGATCAAAAAATTTAAATAATATTTTTTGATTAATTTATTTTTGATAAAATTTAGAATACTTATATAAGTATTGTCACAATGGATATAGCAGTAGAGACAGAAGCTCCTTCATCAAATTTATTAAAGCAACGTTTTCTTTGTCACGATGGAATATCCATAAGCCTTTGTAAAAAAATAAAATATACCGAAGGAACGTGAGCAATAATTTAATTTTTTTAATTTTTCTCGTGAGCGAACTTGCGGAAATATAAGTACTGTTCATGGTTTTAGCTGATAAAGGGATGACAAGAACATGTCAAGGAAACAAACGCTTTGAAAGTGATATTGCATTAAAGCGAACCACGCCACTTATTTCCTCCGTCAACTAAAATTCATTGGCTGAAAGCTCGGCGGTATCTACGCCTCCTGAAAAAAAAAAAAAAAAAGAAAAAAAAAGAAGCTTGCAGGGGGGGAATTCAAAGACTAATCCACCCATGCCATGCCCATAATTGGTCCTCCCACTTTTGAATTGGAAAGAGATTTCAAAATGGAAAGTGGAGATAGGGACGTGAAGTCCGAACCACAGAGCGGTAGACCACAACAAAAGCTGGATTAACTGATAAAGGAGGACATCCAAAGCGCTACCAACTACAAAACCTCTTTGCTAGCCCCTTGCTTTTTGTACAAGCGAAATGATACGAGGACAGAAGGTGCGAGAATTTAGGTGGGGTTTTTTTTTTTTTTATTGATGAATCGCTTCACAGTTGCTTGGTGGCCAGAGCCCATCGCCTTTTGACTTATTACCCGCGCGCGGAGCGCGCTCGCTGGAGCACGCGGGCCTGCTCTCAGGTCCCACGCTCTATATTCCCTTCGCAATGGCCAAATCCACAACCATATCTGATGCCTTGCGTTCACGCATCTCACTGCACCAGCATGATGGTCAAAGCCAGTGCAGTTGATGACACTGGTGTCTTAACTGGATCACTTGAAGAAATTATATTTCCCGGACCACTGACAAGAGCAGGCCAAGTTAATGATCCCCCTTCAATTCTCCATCTCCACCATCCATGATCTCTTATATATATATATAGTTGTCTGCAGATACTGCCAGGACCAGCACCTGGTATAGGATTTTTATCCGTGGTAAATCATATACTTCAAGATGGGAGAACAAACTATTCAAAAAAAAAAAAAAAAAAAACTTATTCATATAAGACTCTGCATGCATAAAGAAAAACCATGAGGACATGGGTAGTTAGTCTTTCAACGTCGTCTCAGACTCGGTACTTATGAAAAGTTCGGCGTTCATATTTCATGATGGTACTGAATAATGGATTAAGAGATGAACCGACCAGAGAAGCAGCTGAGATCACTCCTGTCGTATATGTGACAGATTTCTTCTCCCATTTTTCATTATCAGGAAGGCATCTTATAGTTTTTATGATGGTTAATGCGCCCCATGCGTCTTGTCTTCCGTACACCTAATCCATGCTAATTTTATTCCGCCACCTCTTCTTAACCTAACCAACCTCTTAGGACCAAAGTGGATGCATCCTTTACTTCTATCCTACTGATGTCATATTAAAACCGATCAAATCCAGTCAAAAAAGACCTTACCAAGGTCCAGTTTGGCCAACCTTGACCTGTAGGTAAAATAAACTCAAACTAGGCCCAAAATTGGTCAACCCAAACTGCTACACATCCACTTCATTCATGCTCAACTAGAGAAAAACGATCTCTAACCCCTTCAAGTTGAGCCAAAAGGAGGAGTGCTTGATAAGGTTATATAATTCTAGCTTTCAAGCATACATGACCCGCTAATCCAGCTAAACTATTTGTTTTTAAGTTCAGGTATAATTTTAGAAACAACTTGTGCTTTCTTAGGGTAAATCTTAGGATCTTGAGAAGTACTTAAAAAGAGTATGGTTCGGTGTGGACCTCTGGGTGCAATGAATTTGAACATCCTTATTGATAGGCGCAGCTGTTCTTCCAGGCCCTGTGGCAGATGCTTTGCTGTAAGTTAACCTGGCAACGCGGCTTTGCGCCTCTGACATAAGTTAACCTGGCAACGCGGCGTTGCGCCTCTGACATCAAATTTATACTAGGGTTCATTATCTTGCTGTACCAGTCCAAACTGAGCGAAGAACGGACAAGGGCTAACAAATGTCCTTCAGGCTAGCGTGTTCAGCTCATGTCCCTGTAGAGTCCAACCCAATCCAAAAGTTGCCAACCCTAACCCAACAATTGGCTCGGAGCGCCGGGCCCAGCCCAACTCACTACGAGATCAGCATTGTCTTCGCTATCACATCATGACTAGTTCGAGATTTAGCCGTAGATTACAAAACGAACATTTTCTGCAGCAGTATCTGCACCCTTATGGATGGCCAGTTAAATTCTATGGACAAAGTATCCATCCCATTGTTCGTGATAGATTACCCAACCAATTATTGTTTCCAGGCTTTCATCACCCCCATGACAATCATGGCACCCTAAAAGGTGCTAGGACCATTTTGATTCCATACAGCATCCATTGTAGATAATATTAAGCAGCCATCCTACGATCGCTCGTATTTAAACATTAGGTGGATGCAGATGCTTTAAGTTACACAAGTTTGTCAAGCATTAGCAAATTTCCAGGAAAGGGAAATCTTCAAGATAATGGGATATCGGACTTAAAAGAGTGTGCTGATTAAACTGCAGAAATTAGTTTTAACAGAAAGCGCTTGGAATTCTTGAGATATAAGTACAGCTATGTTTCTCTCCAGGACTACCGCCAACATAAATTTTGCTGGGAGCTCACGATGGGATGTAACACGCAAGGGAGAAAAAAAAAAAAAAAAAGTACACCAGTGAAGCAAAAGAGTCCATTTGAAATGAAAAAAAAAAAAAAAGAAGAAGGTACAGACAGTGAAGCAAAAGAGTCCATTTGAAAGATTATAGCAGGACCGCTAGAGCCAGGAGGAAGGATTTGCTTTTAACCATTGTTAAAGAACACAGCAGGTGTGTGCTGGTTGAGAAACAGCTTCTATTCTGGTTTCCCCTTGAGCGTTGGCAGGTTCTTAGTACGATCTCATCACCACCTGCACCTCACATCGGAAAGGTAGGCCAGGCCAGCACCACCGCCAGGGGGATTAGGAAGAAAAGGGAGCCCAGACCGTGGAAGAGACAGGGGAAGCCGGGTCATTTGATGAAAATGGAAGGCTTTTTCCGAGCGTACAACAATCAGCTTATCTAAAACGCGAGGACGCCAATATAGAGGAGTTTATTTCACCTATTTTCTTTATTTTCTTTTTGGGAAACCGAGGCCAAGGCCTCGGATTGAGTGCCATTTAACATTCCGCAATACTGACTGGCATTTGATCCCTGGCTCTTGGTTTTCATGGCCATCTTATTTTTAATGCTAGGCCCATGCACGAGTGAAGGGTGGGATAACGCCAAATATAAGCAAGAACCGTGTTGCAAAACATGCATTGTTTAGGGACTGATGCTCATGGCAATGAGAAGTATAAAGATAACAGAATACTCAGAGCAACCAAACTCGATGAATACCAGCAGAAATTTGTCTGTGTTCAGAACTATTTTCATTTTTGTAACTTCAGTTCTAAACAGAATCTACAGTCCGGCACAAAAATTTAAGACCATTAACAACAATGACAACAACAAAGACCTATACTACATTGCTGTAGTTAGACAATGGTTATCCATAGGTCACCCTGCTTCTTGATAAAATGCAACCCAACGATTATAAAGCAATAAAGCATGACTTCATCAAATTCAGGGGTGGTAAACACTGAAATGATAATCATGTTACTTGGACGTAAACCTGGAAAGCAGCAAGTACAATGTCAATTAAGCACAATCTGCAATCTCAAAAATCTGCACACAGTAAGGCTTTAAATGAGTGACTTGCACAAGCCTGTTATGCGTTCAAAAATTTCAGAGGAATGAGAAATCTACGGCAAAACATGGACTACAATTACAAGCTTACAGGAAAGAGAACTTAAAAGGACAAAGTTGTCCCATGTATGAGCTATGAAAGGATCTTGTCTTCCTCAAGGATTATACCCAACATATATGGATTCCAATCTCAGGGAAAAGCTGCGTAGGGACATGTAAAAACTTGCTGGGGCAACCAGGATGACTTAATATAAAGCAGCAGAACAATTCAACAAGAAGGGTCAGAGGGATCTGCTTTTAACCATTGTTCAAGCACGGCATTCTGTAGAAAAAGCTGGTCTATCCTGAATTTTCCCTTCCAATGGCACACATAGTGATAGCTAATTAAACTGTGATAACACCAAAATGCAGTTCGGTCTTAGCTTCTTTTTCCCCTTCATTTCCTATGCTCAAGTAAAGTGAGATGTATAAGCCCTGGAATCATGTGGAACTAGATCTAAAGTAGTGGCTTAAGTTGTCCAGAGATCCCTTACAGACCAATTTACAGTTGGAATTAAAAGGAAGAGAAAAAACATGTAATAAAGTTAAACTCTAGGGTTTCTAAGGTCTAAACTGTATTAATATCAATGACAGAATTTTTTGGGTAAAATGTTTGGTTAAATACAGGATTAGATTATCTAATTTCTCAGTTCATCAAATATCACAGGAAGAAGATTAAATGATCTTGTGCAAATATAAGTTATTTAAGCTATCTAGGCTTAAGGTCTCTAGAGGTAGAATTTGGTTCCAAACCACGATTGAAAGGAGGGTTTAAGATTTCACTGGTTTCCATCAAAAATTAGGTTCGATCTAATTTAAGATCTTTTAGAAAAAAGGACAATGGGATTAAAAAAGGCAGGGTGGGGGGTAAGGTGGGGTTGGTGGAAGATAAGCAGGTGGTGAAGGATGATAGGCTAGAGTAGTCCGCTAAAAGGAAAAGGAAAAATGTGGAATCCACCACAAAATTAAAAAAAAAAGAAGAAGAAGAAGAAGAAGAAGAAGCAATGATTCTTCAAACAGTCTAAAAATGTAGTAATCATGAATGAGTCTTCAAATAGACTTGGATAACACTAAAAGTATTACAAAATTCTAAATAAATAAGTGACTAGGACAAGAAATAGGATACGATGCGAAAAATGTGGGCGGTGGCTACAAACATTACTTTACAAAAATAATCATCAGCGCCACCACCATCATCATCCAAGACTTTCAAATCAAATATGAGATTGGCTATAGAGCATGACTCTAAACTTTACGAATGATAGAATGCCATGAGTTTTCTAACAATGATCCATTGAGTTCAGCATTGTTAAAATGAGCTTCATTATAGCATGTCTTTTCCCACTTATCACACAAAAAAAGAAGAAGTACAGTTAGCCCTTCCCCTCCAATCTAGAAAAGAAGAAACTCAGTTCCCTTCAATGGCAACAGACCTCCAATTAGTCCAAGCAGGAACTAACCTCCATTGTCAATTGCAAAATTGGTCCATTTCAGGGGAGGAACCGGCCTCCTTATATCTTCTAGAAGAAGAAGATAGATTCTTGAGTTCTTGGCCTCTACGTAGCCTTTAACATCGACAAAGAACTCTAAATAGGATACTGCTTTCCTCCCTAAGTGGACAGATTTCTTTTTTGTCAGATTGCAAGTAAAAAGCAACACAACATGCATAGATAATCCTTCCAACTAATCATTTCCATCACCCAATATTACTTATGATTGATAACTACTACATGTCTCTATCAAGTCCCACACACAAGAAGAACATCATGTCCTTCAACGATGCAAATCCAACTGAATGCATATCTAGAATACCAATTAATAAATATTCATAGATAGAACACAGAATTCTTCTTGAAGATACATATGATGCAAATATAAACCACAACTTTATCAAGGTATAATCTACTACTTATGCCAAATAATGAATATGAACAGAACATCAAAAGCAATCAAACAAGATGAATATCCACAGAAATTTGCATGCACTCAACTCAATTTCATTACTTTTGTCCTGATCATAAGCTACTTTCCTTACGAAGTAAATGAACTTTAAAATCATAACAAATAAGTATATTGTGTATCAAATTTTTATTTCCAATCTCTATCAAAGTTTTGCCTCCTGTTATAGTATATTATGTCCGAACTAACCAATAATCAGCAGGCTTTTACTCCAGTAAAATAATAATGCCAAGGAGAGAAATCGCTGAGAAGCAAATGCCTCACCACATTCTGAAGTACAGTCTACGCAAATATTTTAGTCCTCAGCACAGAATGCATGTTTCAGTATGTCATCTCAAATCAGCAGGCTTCAGCATCAAAAGATGCATGACATAATGCCATACACATTAGAAGATAGATCAACAAACCACAAAGATGAGCACATATGTTCTAAACCTGGCAAATACATGCTTGATAATTTTAAGCACATTATATGCTACAAATTCTCAGGAAGTGCATTGTTTTTTCACTTATTAAGGGAAAGTGTCGCAGAAAAATATAAATCATATCAATAAAAACACCACCTCTTATGGTAAGTTACTGTCCCTGAGCATCAAGAGTAACCTAGTGTAACATTAGATGCACCATACTAATGGACAGTATTGATTGTACTAGTTACATAACTCCTTTAGTTAACAGGGCTTTATTGTGATGATGAAAAGTTTTCATGGTCCAATGATATAGTACAATACACACCAATACATCCAATCATGTGCCCCACACAAATGAGGACCACATGTCCAAAGGACCTTCTTGAACCTTCTGTAGGAAGCATGGAAAAGAAGTTTTGACCATCGCAATTAAAAAGAGGATCTAGAAAGAAGACCTCACTGCCATCAAAAGAGATGACTAGAAAACAACATAGGGAGGAAATAACAAAATTAAAATGAACGGGAGGTATTGTAATCGGGATATCCAATATCACTTCTAATTCAGTTAGGGAGCAAGATGAAAAGGGAATTTTGTTGCAAGAAGAATGCAAATGGGTAGGTATGAGTTGGCAAGTCAATATTGGCATTAAGAGAAAAGAGCAATAGATATATATAGGTATTTCTTCCAATAGAGACTGCAGTACTTGAGGTCAGTTTGGGATAAATCCACAGAAATCAGCAACACATGGTACCAAGAAGAATGGCAAAAACATTAATATATACCCTTGCTATTTTGAAAGCCCAATAACGTTGGATTAGATTTTGTTCAAGTACCCAGCTGAATGTGCATAGCGTTATGTTGTTTGCAGAAGGCAGGCCAACGACCATGTGGCCTATGCTGCTGAGGGTGGCTACTGGTAGTATGCAAGCCTACAGGCTAAACTAACAAGATAAATGGCAGAGGAGGCTGTACACTTCTAATATTTCATATTTTCCTCTAGTGAGGGTGAGGGAATTCCTTTCCATACTCATTTTCCACTTTCTCATGCTAAAGCTGTAATGAATGGTTGCAAAGGTTCAAGATGACAATGTTGGTAATTGGATTCCAAGTGAGACAAAAAACTTCGGCAGACATGCCAGTAGATTACCCAACAATCAGTAGCCTAGCAGGCTGAAATGACAACCTATAAATGAAAGGTAAAAAATAAATTATTTTCTATATAAAGTAATTTTAATTATTATATGATCTGCTGGGCATCACAGTGGCTTGTCCCCTTCCTTTTCTTCATCAGTCTGCCATAGTTTGAATTTTGAACAATCTTTCTCCTTTCTTTGATTGTAAGATAAATTTAAAGCATATCTATTGGCCCTAACCAGAAGATCCATTATTTTTTTTTATTCCTCCTTTCTTACAAATTCTTCGGTTTCCTAGTTTCTTATTCTAAGTTCTTGTCAAACTTACATGATCTTTTCATAAAAGCAAAAAAGATGGAAAGATAACAACAAAGAAATCAACATTTCCTAAATCTTCACCTTTACTTAATTGCTTTTCCCATCTATTTTTTCTTTGAGAGAATTAAGACTTGCAAATAATATCCAGGTCAAGTTTATAAAGGTTAGATAGAATTCATTTTCAGACTTCCAAAACCAACATATGGCCTTATAAAGCACAATCCAAGCAAATATCACATGTTAGATGTTGCCACACACACGGTTTTAGGTCCCGAAAGGACATTCCATGGGACGTCGGAATAAGTTGCTGTTTCAAGTATCAGAATAAAACCATCCTGCCATTGTCTCAATATCAAGTATCAAAATAAAACCATCCTGCCATTGTCTCAATATCCCAATCGGTGCATCTTGAAATATCCTCTGTCTCAAGTATCATAATGGGGCAAGACAGCAGCACGTTCCGTTTTATAAAAAAAACTATGATGGCCCCATCACGCGAGATTTAAAACCTTGCCCACACCAACCTCAAGCAATCCAACTTTACCTTTTCATTTTGGAGAAAAAGATTAGATAACAAGATAAATCTTTTATGAACTACTATAAGTTTCTAATCATCTACTTTTTCTTTTTAAATTAGAACGGGCCGAAGGAGTATTGTTGTGAATTTGTTCACAGATAACTTGACAAAGCTTGTTGGAGTAAGGAACGATCACAGTCACATTACAGCATCATATTTACTGGATTAAGTGTTGATTTAGCCTTTCAAACCGTACAGTAAACCTTGACTGATGTAATTGCATTGAAAAATAAAATATCAAAAATTAACTAGTCAATAAATATGACCACTCTCCAACAATATTACAAAAGTACTTGAGGACATACATAATTAATTCCTACTAACTGTCATTGAATAAGCACCAATGGCAGCTTCAACTGTTTTCATAATTTAACTTGAACAACTATTTAAGATAAATGATTAAAGAAAAGTAACAGAGGGCCTCTTTCTTCATGAAAAGAAAAATCTCCACAACTGAAATTTAACCATCTAAACTGAATAGGATAGACCAAAACCTGAAGAAGAGGACATTAAAGAAAAGTAACAAGTCCAAGATTGCCAGTTGAGTTCAGAAGAAGATCAATGCATAGCTCCTTCCAAAATCCATCAATCAGTTTCATGTCTCACCTTACTTTTCTTGATCTTCTTCACCTCCTTATCTTCCATTCTGTTTGCCTTGCTCTTCTTTTTTGCAATTCCATCCTTTTCCTTCTTCACTTTTTCATTCTCCTTGATGGCTTTCATCACCTTCTTCTCTGCAGTCATTCCATTATCTCCTTCTGCACCATCATCCCTGTGAACATGATCACTGTCTTCACCACCATCATTCTTGCTTCTCTTACCCTTCTTCCCTTTTTTCACCAGATCATCTTTCTTTAATTTGTTCATCTTCTTTCCAACACCCACTTTCTCCTCTTCATCTTCTCTAGAAGGAATATCAGCATCATAATTTTCATCTCTCACTTCATCCTCAGAACCACTACCTTTCCTGCCTTTCTTATCTTTTTCCTTCTTCACCTCTCCTTCCTTCTTCTTCGCCACAGCCGCAATTGACTTGCCATTTCCCTTTCCATCGCCCTTTTCCTCCCTGTCATTCTGATTACTATCTTCTCTCTTCCCTTTCTTCTTCTGTTTTCCATTCCTCACCTCCACACCCTCCTTTGTCTTTATCTTCTTGGTCTTCTTGCTATTCTTTCTCTCCGCCATCGTTGCTTCCCCTTCCTCTTCTTCCTCAATGCCCTCATCCTCACCCACACCATTTAAAAAATTTTCATACCCAAGATCAAGATCATTGGCTGCGTCCATGAATGGCACTTCGTGGATCCTCCTTCCCTTCTTTGGCATCTCCTCCTCCATCTTCTTCATCATCTCTGGCTTCTCTTCTTCCTGAACAACCCCTCTTTCTCCAATGGGCTCGTCAACGCTTTCCCCCATCTCTTCCTTCTTCTGAGGTAGGCGAGGCACCGGCACCTCGATCTTCAGGCCCAGCTCGGGCACCGCCTGGTAGATGGGGAGGGCGACGGAGTTGATCGCCCTGACATGGAACGAGCGCACATTAGCCCACTTCTTGGGCACATGCGCTATGGCCCCCTCGATGGCGGCTATGACGTTGTCGACGATCTGGTCGCGGTCCATGGAGAGGCGGCCGATCTTGAGGCTGCTGCAGGAGCCGGAGCGGACGTGGAGGAGGGTGGAGCAGAGGCAAGCGCGAAGCTGCTCGGGCCAGCCGGAGCGGGAGAGCTCGAGGGCGAGGGGGAGCTTCTTCTTCTTGAAGAAGTTCTTGCCGAGGAGGCGGGGAAGGAGGGGGAGGATGGCGCGGTCGGCGAAGAAGATGTCGTGGGAGTCGACGAGGCGGCGGCGAGCCTCGAAGGGACGGTAGTCGGCGGCTAGGGCGGAAAGGGGGATGACATCAGCAAGAGGGAGGGAAAGAGCGCGGGCGCGGTCGAGGACGGCAGCGGCGGTGAGAGAAGAGGAGGAACGGCGGCCGCCGGCGCGGGCGCGGTCGCGGTCGTCAAGGAAGAGGCAGGCGGAGGCGACGGCGGGGTCGTAGAGGGAGTGGGGGAGGGGGATGCGGTAGGGGTTGATGCGGGACTTGGGAGGGATTCGCTTGAGGGTGAGGACGAGATAGAGGAGGTCGTCGTCGGGGTCGAGGAGCTGGGCCTTCCCCTCCTTCTCTGCCCGCGTCCGCATCCACTTGAGGAGGGCGTCCACCGCCTTCCCGACCGTCTCCCGGCTCATCATCCGGTAAGAAGAAGGTAACTCGGTTGTTGCTGCTTCCATTGATTGTTCAATCAGAAAGCGGGTGAGGATGGTGATAACAAGAGTAGTGGGAAGGAAGGGGAGGGAGGTTTTATGCCGCCGCCTGCTCGTCTCTCTCAGACCCTTCTCCAAAAACCCTAGAGACCCCAGCCGGTTGGATTTTGGAGCTGTCGATGGGCGAGGGAATCTTATGGAGGCGGACAAGGCCCGGTCGACCCAATGACGAGCCCGTTGCAGAACTTGGTCTCGGAATCGTACGAGCCATATAGGTTTGGATCCGATCGGATCATGCTGCATTCGCCTTCGAGCGCTATTTGCTGTATATATATATATCATCAGATTAAGCTAAATACGAAAATAAATAAACGAAACAATATGATGCAAAATCTTAAAAATAAATAAAAGCTAAAAAATATACTCTTGATTTTTAAATTTTTATTCAAAATTTATTTTAATTCTCAAATTCTTTTTTGCTACAATTTTATCCCTTACATTGTAACAACCGAAACAACAGAAGGTTTGAGATACAAAATATATTTTCGTCATAAAAAAACCTTAATTCTTCTCCCCATCCTACGACCACCTCGTCACCTTTGTGTTGTCCAGCCATATCCTTATTGGATTCCGAAATTCTTCGCCTAGATTCTACCGGTCCAATAATGTACCAGAGCATGACATCCAGGGAAGCGTGTTGAGGCCAATTTAAAGGGGAAGGACGTGGCGCGCAGCAAACCACGTTGGCCTGACCGACGTGTTGGACTCCGAATCATCCTCGCTTCCTCGTTTAGCAGCAACTAATTCTACTTGCCTTTGGAAATTTAGTGCTCATCAGCAATGGGCACCAGTTACCTTTGGCAAAGTAATTGCCATAATAGAGGTAGAAATAGTATATTAAGTCTTGAAAATTTTCCCATCCACCTCCTTACCAGACGTGCATTCTGAGAGAGAGAGAGAGAGAGAAAATAACCACCCATTTTTTCCTCCACAAAACATAGGATTCTGAAGTACCCACAAGAATTCAGTCGTCCAAATGATTCATTCATGAAATACCACCGCTGTAAATTATTCGGCTTCCAGTTTACACCCGAAGCACGATTCAAGATGCTGCTGCGGCCATTGTATATTACTGCACTGAAGAAATTTTTTTTTTTTTTTTTTTTTAAAGGCAAAAATACTAGTCTGGCAGTGGGCTGGAATATGTATGTGAAATGGTAAGACTGTCAAGTATATATGTACCCGAGCAGTGCAAATAAACATATGTTAAAAAGAATTAGACTGCACTGAATTAGTCATTTAACTGAACTTGAAATTTAATATATATGGAATTGCCTGAACCATTCACTGGATATGTCAATATTGTAATACAAAAATATATGTATATGCTCCCGGACCAATGGCTTCATTCCCTAATTCTCCAAACATGTCCTCGTCTAATGCAATATATCCACTTATAGTATCAGAAGGACGAGAATCTAGCAATCAATGCCAGAACGCATGATTGTTGCAGCTCAAAACACCATCATACCTAAAAATGAGGAACAAACTGTTAGGGGAAAAAACTATTTTTTTTTAAAAAAAAAAGGGATACAATCCATGTTATTCAGAGAACAAGCAGAAAGAAAAATGATGGCCATGGTTTCTAATAGCAACACGCACTGAATTCCAAAGGTCACAAAAAACTTTTGCAACATTACTAATGAAATCGAGCCATAGCTCTTAGAAGTATTGTCAAAAGGTGTCATTGAGACTCTCAAATCCCTGAAAATTAATGTCCATGTTGCATGCTCAAATGAGGTCTTCCAATAATGCTATCACAGATTCACAGTTAACCTTTTGCTAACACTCAATGCAACTTTTATGAAACAAGAATCCAAATTCCACATTCATTCAACATTTACAACAGGACTAAAAACAAGGGGAAAAGCCATAAACAGCAGAGCTACCATGACAGGAATAGGAGCTACTCTTTGTAGTATCTGACTAAAGCTATAACTTGGAAAATGATGGGATAAGAAATCATGTCAAAACCATCAAACTTCATAATTTTAAAATCTTGTCACTGACACTTAATTCAAATGCCTATATAATCAATAGATCTACAACGAAAATGACAGGAGATTAATTACAATTTTAATAGCCCACTGGCAATATAACGCCCAGCTTCTATCAGTGAGGTCAAATAGGCTTTTATTTTTCAACCTTCCCCCTCTACTCATTCAAATGTTAGAATGCACTTTGAGTCCTGCAAATTTCCTACCTCACCTACCAGCATCTCCCTAAGGATCTGACAATAAGAAATGATGAAATTCTAGCTAAACTAAATTTATAGTTTCTGCTTCATGAACACAGGGAATCATCGTGTTCTCATTTCCTTCTGTAAGAAAGATGAGAGGAAACAGGTGTGATATCTCTTGATCTGTATAAAACAAATGCCTAAACTGGATATTTATCACATATCAATTATGTTTGAACACCATCCCACAGATAAAATCAGTCCAACCCCTGGCTCCCTATCTATCTATTCCTTGAATTCGCCTCTTTTTGAAACCTTGAAAGATGAGCGCTCGAGTCTCGATCCGACACCGCACATCAACCGTTCAACCATTAGAGACCTTAGATAAACATCCAATGAACTTAATGCATCAGCTTTGACAGTATTCAAGTTTTAAAACCAAACTGATGCCCAACCAATTCAACCTCTAGACCTCTAACCAGTAGCTTCCTGGACCAGTACCTTTTAGAACACTGACTGGAACCACTTTTGAATCTGGCAACCAACCCCTTTAAGTGCTTCAGTAATTGATGGCTTCCATATACTTTGGCCTTGTAGGCTATACACAGATTACAAGAAAGGGGTTTAGATACACAGATTACAAGAAAGGGGTTTAGACTATTGCAATTCTATATACAGGGCTGCTCAAGGAAAAAATGAATTCCACTGCTCCTATTAAACACATTATGAAATTTTGAAAATAAGAAGTACCGAATGGTTAAACCATGATCTGAAAATGTGAAATAGAAGTTTTCAAAATATACAAAAGTAAAATTACAGCAACTGGAAAATGCCAATATAGAGCCAAGTATTAACTGTAGCTGACTCTCATGATCAAAAACATTAAAATGAAACAATGATGATAAGATGATTTTGCAGGGAAGTCATGATCTTTTAGATTATGACTTCTTCCTGTTCCATCATAAGTAAACTATTATGGATGCTATAAGCTTGCAGCTCTATAGTCCAAGAACAATTTGCTCCAATTTTGCGTAATGGGGACTAGCATCCCAAGCTTTCTTTCAGTTATAGTTCATTTCCCACAACAGAGATATTTTCCCACTTTTGGTAGCAAGTTTGGTGATATATCATATCTCCACATAGTTATTGCATGTCTTCCTATGTTCTGGGGTTAGCACATCTGCTAATATCAGAATGCCTGAGAATTTCTTAAGCTGGTGTCCTCTCAGACCTCCTGAATTAAGGCCCCAATCACTACACCAGCTGAAAGAACAGACCTCCTGCCACTAACTGCTTACTGCCTACCAATATCATCAATTGCTTACTACCTACCAAGTTATCCGTGATGAATCAACCAACCAATTGCACCTTGGATCGATTGCTTACTCCTACTTCCTTTGGCCAGCTCTTATGGACAAGAGACTTCTCTTCCCTTATCCATTAAGCAAATTCTTTAGATTGTTAATTGTTACTTGCTCAATTCATGCTCACTCCAACCAGAGAGGGACTAGAATCCATTCAACTTGTGTTCTCTCAGAAAACCTGACATACCCTTATAAGTAATGCCTTTTTTAAATAAACCAGCTGATGTGTTCAATGCTTGATCAATCATACTCCCTTGATAAACTAAATAAATATTGGACTTTACAATTTCTGAAGAAAGGATCCTCTTGCTGATCCCAGCCATCATGGTTGTCTGACATTAGATGAGTCTTTCCCATACAAAAAGCACCATCATGTCTCACTCATCTTCTCAGTTTACCTGCAGCACTACCTCATTCAACAGTAGAATAAATGGTGACTGGTGGGAAATAATTACCTACATGTGGCAAATAACTAATCACTTGTGAATATTGCACCTAGTGAAATATAAAACTTGTTCTTCTATAGTGTTATAGACACTTGGGAGTTAAAGGTATGATTGATTTCTTCCCACTGCAAGTTCTTTATCATCAGTGGAGAAGTTTTTCTTATGGTTGGAAAGTGAATAATGCAATAAGTATTATTAACTCAAGTAAGCCTATAAGGTCAATAAATATGCAATAAAGAGAGATCTACTTAATATACACTGATGTTGTTGTTTAGTATCTACTATGATAGCCAAATGGCAAGTCTTACCACAGTAACAACTAGGAATGAAAACGGGGCAGAATGTATATTTGCTACCCCTATCCCCGAACGGAGAATGATTTTCCCTCCATCCCTGTACCCGCAGTTCCCCATTCCTCACAGGGAATCCCCAATCCCCCATTTTTTTTCCTCAAAATTGATTGTCAACTTTTGGCCCACTTCTATTGTTTAAAAAAACAAAAACATTTGAAGCCCAAAATCTAATATAAACTAGTGGACATTTAAAATACATTAAAAGGCTCAAATTTAAAAGTCTGAAGAGTAAGTGGGGAAGAACCTATTTAATAAGGGTATAAAAGCAATTTTAATTCAGGAAAAATAACTAGGATTCAAGGATGCAAACCCCAGTCCTTGTCCCCGAGCTCAATGGATTTTCAAAAATTCTTCCCATCTCCACATCCATCCTCATTTAATCCCTTCAAACCCACCCCTACCGGGGCGATTCTCCACAGCAATCACGTTTCCCCATCCCCCTTGCCATCTCTAGTAACAACAGTAGTATCTCATGGACGCATAAGACAAATTTGATTATGTATCTCAGCATCCAACTTGGCAAGAGAAAAAGTACAGAATATGGGAATAGGTAGAAAAAAACTAACAATTTTAACCGAACCATATAATCAATTATTCAATGTGATATAATAGAAAATGTTGAAATGTAATGTTACTAAGTTGTTTCGCATTATGGATAAGTATCAGTGCTAACTTATTAAGAATTGAATGCTTCATATAACCATAGTAATATCGCTCTTGAATTCATACTTAAAGAGTGGCCACAAGCACACTTCAAAAGGCGCAATATTGGTGAAATGATTGATGGACATTAAAAAGCAGCCACCAGCAAGAATCACAAAATTTAATATAGATCATCCAAATATATATTCCTAATCAGAACTCAAGCACAAAAATCATATGACTTCTCACAAAATTTTTAATGCTTTCAGTCTTGAGCAAACTCTAAAGTGCAACTAAACCCCACTTTCAATTATCATAAGATTCATACGACAAGCATGTTGGATTCAATTTTGGAAGAATCTAACTCTCCTCTTAAGATTCCACAAGTCAAGAATCTAACATGTGAAGGGTTCGAGACATTTCCAACTCACAAATACATGTCAACACAAATAATTCAAGAACGATGTGCATATGCAACAAAACTAGCTAAGAGGAATGTTGGCACTTGTTCCTCTTCTTAGCAAAGGCACAACACCTGGATACAAGCATGCAAAAGTTTTACCTTCACTTAGGAATTTACTCCAGCCTATTATAAACTTCAGCACTAACTAGGATTTCACAAGGCTTATAGGAGGCCTTCAATTTTTAAGCAACAACCACCATGTGCTCAAAGGATCTGACAATAATCTAAGGTGTGCATCCAGTGGATTTTTACTCTGTTTTAAATAACAATTTGATATTTCATGCAGCTGAAAACTTGATTTATAAGGCTAGAAAAGTAAAAAGCAGCTAAAGCTAATGTACAAGTTCCATCTACTGTATAGAAATCGAAAGGGTTAAGAAAAAGTACATAATATATGGTAAAACATTGCACCATTCTTGCATTTACTAGAATCTGATTATTTATCCTTGACAGATTTTTTTCAAATGTTCCTGGTACCCTTGACTAATGGAAAGATTACCTTTTTTATCTTTTCCTTTAATGATTGTAGCCTTTTCTTCACTTCAGTCTTTACCTATTTGCCTCCTCCCTCCCTCGTTTTTGACCACCATCATGGCACTCATGATGGCCAGATCATGAGCCATGTGTCAACTGGCTCAACGAGCCCCTTCCTTCTCCAAAAGCCCTCACTATTAATTTTCCACCAAATCAGATTGCCACTTTGATCCTCTGATCCACCATTTGTGATCTCTCCCTTCTAGTCATAGCTCTGGGAAACAACACCGATGGTAGCACTGTTTACCACCCTTTACCCTTAAACTATCATGGGGCCTACTAGCGGTGTCGTTGTCCAAATCCCAGAAGGCGACAACCATAAGGGCATTACCAACTTGCTTCATCGGGCTGCCAGGAAGACATAGCATTGATGGCCTACTAGATCCACCATTTCTCACATGTAATACTCCCTTTATGATCACCACATCAATCCACTCTTTTGTCCTCTTCGGCTGTCATCAATGAAGAGAGATACGGTGACAAAAATTGGCTATTTACAAGCCTCGACCACCGCATGGTCTGGAAACCATTAACAAAAATCTTGATGGTGATTGGACTAAACAAAGAGGACAAAGAGGAAATTGAGATCAACCGTCGAGATGGGGTCTCTCATTTTCTTTATCTTTTATAGCTTTGAATTGCAGGTTACAACCAAGCAGTTCAAATGGTGGAACTGCTCCAAGTTAACGGGTTGACTGATTTTTAGACAAACCTGGCCCCCAAATTAGTTCAACCTGTGATGACCTGCAGGTGATGGGTCAAACCAATTGACTTGCTCAGGCCAAAAGGGGTTCAGAAAACTGTTTATATCTCATTGACCTCTAATGCTTTCTTGTGTATTCTTCATGCCCTTATAGTTAGTTATTTACCATTTAGTCTTTTTCTAGTAGAATTCAGTGCATATTTGTAAGCTCATTGCTTGTTGATTTTATTTATAAGTCTACAAAGCAGCTTATTAACATAAAACCCTTTAGAAACCAGTCCCTCTAGTCCTTCATCATCACAAAGAAACCTATGGCAAATTTAGTAGGCCTTCTGTTTGTCCCTAATCATAAAAATTCATCATTTCTGTTCCATAAGCAGGTTGAAGATAACAAACAATCTTAAAAGCCCTAGACCAAATTTAACCCCCTTCCTAATTTCTCCCATGCCCAAGTGGTCACGCCTCAGTTATTGCATCACTTAAGTGCCTTAAACAATACTCAATGTAAGCATCATCAGATAAATACAATTTCCCTCTTACGTTCCATTTTAATATCTTCAGTACATCATATTAGAAATTATAATTCAAGCAAGAACTATCTTCTCAAACTTTTCATTTGCTTTTGAAATAAACTTTTGTTGCAATGCATGTACATTTACGATTCATATTTCTACATTCTTTTAAAGTTACAGTTTAAATACGCAACATAAGTTTATCTTTTTATTTATTTTCTTATGTTGCCAATCCAGCTCTCACCAAGCATTGGACTTTCTATTTATTTCTGAAACTAGTGTGTCTACAGCTTATAGTGATAAATTTTTTTTTTCCGGCAAAAATAGTCACTTTTTTTATATCATGTTTTACAGACATGGAGGAGGTAGGCATGGGGTATCTGTTTTGGTGCTTAAGGAGAGAAGATTGGCTGCAAGGAGCTCATGGACACCATCAAATTTAGAGGAAGGTGGAGAGACATGGTAGAAAGATAAGGGCCTAAAAGCAAGCATCACATTGTCAGAGGACATCATTCATAGAAGCTCAAGCCTCAGACAAGAGAAGAAACCCAAAAAAAAAAAAAAAAAAAAGGCGCAAATGGCAATAGTAAATATTTTTTTCTTAAAGTGCAAAAAAAAAAAAAAAAAAAAAAAACATGTGGGGTAGTGATAATAAATAAGACGGCCCATTGGTTCCACTAAAAATAGAGTTTCCTAGTGGCGTACTGTGAAACTTCACTTACCAAAAACCCTTTTTTTTATCCTTGCTTCTAGTATCTGACCATGGCGTACTTTTCTTTGTACCACTCTTTATTTTTTCCTTCTTAATAAATAAAAAAAAAAAATCTAGCGTCATGAGTATTTTTCAGCGAGTTCCTTCTCTGTTTCTAAGCATAATATATTGCCAATGTAGGCACTAATGTCATCACAAAACATTCTTTCTTTCAAGAACAACCAAACATTAGGCAGTAATGCTATCTCCCGTCCAGGGAAGAATTCTAGTTCCTCCCAAGAAATCAAACTCATTACCAACCATTCTCTGCGCCCATGAAGAAGAAACAAATCGAAAGTGCAACAAATCACAAATGAGTGAGGCGAGCAAAGGCAAAAGAAGAAAGCAGAGGAAAGAGATGTCGTCATACGGACCTTCTTCTTCTTCTTCTTCTTCTTCTTCTTCTTCTTCTTCTCCGCGCACGACGTCCTCCTATGGAAGGAGAGTTGGAGGAGGAGGAGGAGAAGAGGCCCATGGCCATGGGGGCCGGGAACGCCTCCGTGGGTCCGAATCGCCGACAAGGCTTGGCTTGGTGGGGGATGGGAAGCAGCAAGAGGGCCCAAAAAACACACACACACACACAAAAAAAAAAAAAAAAAAAAAAAGAGAAACACACCCTCCCTCATTCAGAAACCCTAACCAAAAACCCAAAAAAAAAAAAAAAAAACCCTAAATAAGCCTCTGTCTTCCTCCTCTTTTGCTTGGCTGCCTTGCTTTCCTTCCTCCTTTTTGGCCGAGAGAGAGAGAGAGAGAGAGAGAGAGAGAGAGAGAGCATCGCTGTCAGCTGTTTTTCCTTGCCGAGACCGCCTGCTCCATTCCTTTTTCTCGTTTTTTTCCTCCCGTCTGTTTTTTTTTTTTATTATTATTCGTGTGCTTTCGAGAAAGGCAGTGGACTGGACTGGACTGGACTGGACTGGACCGGATGGGATGAGGGCGCGAATCCCCAGACAACAAGGGGATTTTTTCCGCCTCCAAACATATCCGAGGGAGGAGGAAAGAGAGTTTTATTTTTGAACTGGTTTTTTCGAAAACGGCAACCCGCCATCTCCCGTTTGATGCTACGAGTAATTAATTAATTCTTCCTCTTATCCTAGCCCCTCCAGCCGCGCATCGAGCGTACTGACGACGCGGATTTGCGTGGCCGCGGCGCGGCTGGTACGATTCCGCCCCTCGGTCTGACCGACGCGATGCCGCAAACTAAAGGCCAAGGCCAAAGCCAGCTTAGGCGCTGATTCTGTTTTGTTTGCCCGGTTCCCATCTATTTTAGATCCCTCTGTTTGCTATAGTTATCTTTCTCTCCTCTTTTTCTTTTTTTTTTTTTTTTTTTTAATGGAATAATCTACCTCTCCTCTGCTCTCTTTTGCGCGACAAATATCACGGCCATAAGGCCGTGACCCTTTTTTTTTTTTTTCCCCCTTTTCAAAAGCCTAAATGTGATTGGCGAAAATATTTTTTTTGAGTTCCATGACACCTACTATGAGAATTTGTCATCCGCATTGCCTTGTTCATTGTACCATATTGATTGATTAGGGATTCATTTGAATTAGCTTTTTAAGTTTTTATGACCAATAATTATCTTATATAATTATTAATTAATAATCATTTAAACGTATCACAATGCTCCATCCTAGAACCTTAGAATATTGCTGATTGCATTCAAAACATCACATTCATAAGGCATCCACATTTTAATTGAACAAAGCTGTCACCATATAAAATTGATTAAAATATTAAAAAATCATTTGTTTCAGGTGCCTGAACCCCGCGAGCAATGCAGAAGGTTGACCATATTTATGATATAAGGCATACCTTTTTATAATTTTTTTAGGATGATCAAGTATCTTAGGAGCCAACATGAAAGAATCCTATAGTGAGGATGAAATTCAGAAGGAAAAGATGGAAGAAGAAGGATTACTTGGTTCAATCATATGAATATTCTTTTATAAATATCAATAATTATTGATATTTAATCATTAATAATGATTTGTGTTTGAATTTTGTATTTGTAGGTTTTGAGGCATGAAGGTTTCAAAATGTGGCTTCAAAAAGAATGGATTTGGCCTTGATTGCATAATAATAATTTTTTTATATAATTTATATTGTCAGACTGTAATGTTTATTCTAATGAATAAAATAATTATAATTAATATTTGCTAGACAATAATGTTTGCTAGGATCATAATTCTTTGTATAAAAATTATCATAATATTTAACTTTATCCTTTGAAACATATTGATTCGATTTTTTAAAAAAAATTATGCTTAAATTGAAGCCTAAATAAAGAAAAAAAAATGAAATTCAAGCTTCCCTAAAAAAAGAAATTTAAATTTGATGAATGGACTTGAGATTAGGTTCTTCAGATTGAATTGGTTTTATCAAAAAAAAATATAAACCGATTGTTAGGTTGGGCTGAGTTTGAGCATGAGCATTAGGCCTTGTTAATGTGTAGCTTAGTCTTAATTTGATGTTTGATCATCTTTAATCTATATTTTTATAAGAATTGCAAAGGATTTATATTGTTTTATAGGGATTTTAACTGTGCGCCAAACGCAGCCTAAACGGATAAAGAAAACCTAGCTGTATATTCTTGGAGGGATAGCTCTTATCCCGAGGGACAGAGGATTTTGACATTTGATTTGAGATAAATTTACGGTGCAAACGGAGAGATAAAAGTGCATTTATTAGGCATTAGATTTTAAAACGATTTGGATTTTACAGTAAGAATGAAAAAGTTCTCCTATTGGGATGGTGAAAAAAGTAATTGGAAGGAATAATTTTTTCCTTTCAATAATACGTCAGTTCGATCCACTGTCTGCCATCTTAACTTCTCTCCTTTTTGCTCCCCCCTCTTTCCCCTTGCAAGCTTATTCCCCTTCCTTTTTCTTTGATCTTTCTGGTAGCTGGTAGGATTTTTGTACTTTCAAGGCATGGCCCATTTATTTTCTAAGAAAGTACAGTCCTTATACTCCTATACTAAGCTTGCAACTTGGTAAGAATGAGCTTATTATATTAGAATTGGAGCAAGTAAATTACAACAGAAAATGTATTTAGTTACTCCTTTGTGTTAGTAGCTCTTCCATCCTCCTGTTTTCTTTCAACCATCCTCTCTTCCATAGTATTTTTTATCACATATTTGAGGAGATGCCTTGCTTAAATATCTTATCAACATTCAAACAGGCCCCAAAATCACAAGGTGGGAGAATAATGCTGATATAAAATTATCTCCCATGTCATCCAGTATTCGAGAACAACTATGAAGCTATGAAACAATGTGCTCTCCTAGAAGCTTAAATTAATGCAGAAAATCCTCATCCACCAAAAGTTTAAACAACATCATCATCACGGCGCCTTAATTTTTCTAACGTGTCTGCACCTGTTATAACTTGCGACAGAAAGCTGTCATCTCTCAACGCATTGAGGCTTAAGCTAGGATAAGGGCATAGATACTTCAGATGATAAGCCGTGGCTCTGGAATTTGTCAGAAAAGTACTCAAGTGGTTCAAAGGAATACCACTGGGAGTTGCAAGTCAAATTTGCATGCCTCTTTTTAAGTCCGATGACAGCCAGGAAAAGAGTTAGAGAACAGCGTTGCTACTCGCTCAGGTAATAAAAGAACAAAAAGCCTTAATAGTGTGACGGCCGGAAAGAATTAAACAAACATCAGAAGAGTATTTTCTAAGCATCAAGGTTCTCGCTCCTTGCCTTGGATACAAAGGCCACTGCTTCTTTCCACCCACGCAAACTCTTAAAGCCTCCATGGGCCGGCAAGAAAAGAACAAAGCCGAACTGGCAACAACCCAAATATATATATATATATATATATATTAGCAGGTACGCCGACAATCCGTCATCCTCGTGTTCGAAGTTACTGCAATATTGAAGCAATGGCCGGTGCCGGTCTGAAGCCCATCGCTTCTTCTCTTCTACTTCTCAACTTCTGTATGTATACCATAGTGGCAGCCATTTCAGGTTGGGCCGTCAACGTTGCCATCGATCGAGGGTTCACCATAGGTGAGGATCATCACCGTATATTGTTATGATGATCGTTTTCTTTCTTTTTTTCTTTTTTCTTTCAAAAAATTTTCTTATAGCTCGGTGGTTTTGGAACGGGCAGGACCAGCGCTTGCAGTCCCGGCTCAGTTCTCGCCTGCGTACTTTCCGATTGGGAACGCTGCCACTGGCTTTCTTGTGATATTTGCACTGATAGCTGGAGTTGTCGGTGCCGCTGCGGCCATTGCCGGAGTCCACCACCTCGGCGCCTGGGACTATCATAGCTTGCCGTCTGCAGCGTCTCCCGCTCTCGTAGCATGGGCTCTCACTCTCCTTGCAATGGGGTAAGGCAAAATTTCATCGTGCATTCAAGCGAAACGATTTGACGCGAAAAAGATAACCAAAATTCGGATTATGATGGGTTGAAGCGTTCGATTTAATTTGCAGTCTGGCTTGCAAAGAGATCGATTTGGAGGGAAGAAATGCGCGCCTGGTAAGATGATCGTTCGATTTAAAATGGATTCTTTCTTTCTTTTTTCTTTTTTTTTTAAAAAAAAATTTAATGTTCGATTTTAAAAATGGATTTTGAATCATACGGCTTTTGTTCGTAAAATATGTGTTCATGGTCGAAAATTAAAAATGCGGCTCCAAGTGCGGTGCTGATTTGACGAGAAATCTGGGTCTAAATTTTAGTCATGCTCGGACTAAGTTCAAGCCGGAGTAGGACCAACTTATACGCCCGCATGCAGACCAAGACTCCACCATGCGTGAAAATGGCTAAAAATTTAGGAGACAATTGCATGGAAAACCATTAACAACTACTTGTCGCTAAGATATCAATGATTCCCTACTCTTGTTTATTTATTCAGCCTTATGCTTCAAACCGTTTCTTTTTGCTCGCCATGTTTTACTCCAGTGTTGGCAATTTGTTTATGCATACTTTTTAAAAAAAATAAAAAATAAAGAAACCAGAGAATTTTCAATAATTTTATTTTAAAAATAAAAAATTAAAATATATATGAAAAATAAAGAAAAAGAAAGACCATGAAAATACATGAAAAATAATAAAAAAAAGAGAAAAGTCACAGAAGAAATAACTTTGAAAGAAAGAAAGAAAGAAAGAAAGAAAAGGAAGTAAATAAGGTTAAAAAGAATGTGTTACAGGTAAAGGGTAAAGACGGTTCACAAATAAAGAAGGTCCATAATTGATCGGGGTAGATAAAGATTTTGAAATTTTTTTTTTTTACTCAAATTTATCAACATATAATCCCTACTAACTGAACTCAAGTTTTTCTTAGATTGCCTCTGATATTTCTTGTCCTCTAACCTTGGTATAGATACGAAAACTTAGATAGCCATTTTTTTAGATTTAAACATAAGATTATCGAAAGATAAATTCTTTTAGAGAAGGAGCATTTTAAATATGGCTAGTAATTTTTTTGAAATGCATCACATAATGGGCATCAATTGCTAGCAGGTTAATCTTTCTTTGCTAATATATCTTCAGCGAAAAGCCATGTCTACACCTTTGTCAAAAAAAAAAAAAAAAAAAAAAAAATCCATATAGTGGGATCCAAAATTGAGTTAAAAATTTGTGAAATTGCACGGCAGGGTAGGTGAGAGTCATTTTGAATGATATTTATTTCTCTAGTCATTCATGAAACATTTCAATTAGTTTACCTGCTGCTCTGCACTCAACGCGAATGCGGATCCTAGTGCGAAAAAACAAGAGGACGTTTTAATAAGCAGTTTGTTTCTTTTTTTTTCCACAAGAAAAAAAAAAAAAAAAAAAAGGCAAACTTTAACACATGACTGCTAATGTCAAGCACCCAATCAAAAAGTAGCAGGTGATCTAATTTATAAAGAAAAAATTGAGTATGAAAAATGAATCTAACGTGGTTATTTTCTTGTTTGCAGAGAACTGTAGAGGCTTTCTTGATCATTCTTTCAGCAACACAGTTCATATACATCCTTGCCATACATGGAGCGAAGCGAGGAGGCGTTGAAGGATGAGACTCTTTGGACTTTGAAGTGTCCTTTAATTAATTTTTATTTTTTTTTAAATTGAATTCCAGCACCTCGTTTAATTATTCCATGTGTGATCAAGGATTCTTAAGCTTGCTTTGTGTGGTGTGATTGAGTGTTAGAGTGATTAATTTTAGCATGATGCTCCCTGTAAATGCGTGTAATGTGTAATTCTACTTTTAATGTTCTACTGTTCCAATATTAACTTGAAGGTATTGAGTTAATTTTTACTGTGATAAAATTTTTAAGTCCGTTCCCTCATTAAAAAAAAAAAAAAAGGATAAGCCATTACACGGTAAGTTTATAAAAGTACACAAATATATGTTAAGCTACGCTTGATTGTAAGACGACTTAACCTAAATTAAATAGATTAATTAATTTCAACCTTCTTTCGGTTGCTATTGCGATTGGCACTGTAGTTTACAACACCATTAGCCTTATCGTATGCATCTATAAGATTGGTTTCTTGCAATTAATTTTTTCATTAATTCTTGCGAGTAACATCATCGAAGTTATAGCTAGTCCTTCACCATAGTACAAATTATCCTACTAACGGATAGGCTTTTCTTCAATGTAAAGAGAGAATGGTAGGGCTTGGACGTTTAAGAACCATGCTTTTGACTTCTCAATACACTTTTTCGGTAGTTTTGATTTCATGAAACCTATGAAACCGATGTTATCATAAGTTGAATTAAGAAAATTGATTGAGAAGAATGGCTTGTTCTTTTATGTTATATTCTTCAATATATATATATATATATATATAATCTCACATAACACAAATTTGATAAATTTTGAGATAGTTAAAAATATAAATTCTATTATTTTAGGAATAGGTATAAGGTGCATGCAATAATAAAGGATAATAATAAAAAATTAAGAAGATAAATATGAAAATAAATTTCAATAATTATGCAACACTGCAAAAAGTATGACTATGGAAATGGATTTAACAATTATTAATGAGTGTAGAGTATACAAATATGGGAATGGATCCGTATAATTATGGAGAGGTGAGAAGGCACAAGCTTGACTGAGATGCTTTATACAATATTATTAATAAATATTTCTAGAAAATCAACATAATTGCATGTGGAATAACTATATTTTTTATGTATTGAAAAAATAAAAATAATAATTTTCTTTTCTTTTTTCCCTCTAAAATTTTTATAATATAAGCACATTGTTGTTTTTTATTTTTAAAAAAATAGAAACAATAAAATATGTTTGATAATCAAAAAATTTAAAAATAATCCAAAATGAATGATCATACTTTGCTCCTAATTGGCAAGATAATGGCTTTAGCCCCTTTGAATGTTTCTTTTTATAAAACATTTAGCTCTCTACATAGTGGCTCATTCCTCATATAAATTTTTCTTTCTCTAGTATGGCTCATCTAAATTTCCTAAAAGTATTAACATTATGCATGGCTGTGCTTTTCCTTAGATTGGCTAAGATCAAATGGGATTGCTTTGATTAGGGGCTATCGAGGGTTTGAGACTATGTAAGAGGGTTATCTAGAAAGGAGGGCCAGTGTCCATAGAGCATGAGAGAAGGGCATGATGAGAGAAAACCGAATAAGGCTGAGTGATCAATGCGAGGTTGTCAACACTTGTGATGGATGATGCGAATGGAGATTTGAAAAAGGTAAGAAATAAATCATGAAAGTTTGGATATACTTTGCTTTCTGGATTATAAAGTTGCTTCTAGATATATTGAAAGTATAAATTTTTTTCTTTCACTTT
This sequence comes from Metroxylon sagu, assembly GCA_017589505.3. NCBI lineage: Eukaryota > Viridiplantae > Streptophyta > Magnoliopsida > Arecales > Arecaceae > Metroxylon > Metroxylon sagu. Next base: position 302,691 of record JACVBY030000640.1, on the reverse strand, counting down.
TTCATAAATGTTAAAAGTCGCTATTGAAATAAGAAATAAAAATAGGGTACTAAACATCTTTTTTACTTTAACTTCATGTTTAAACTTTTAAAGACAAAAACTAAGAGGAAAAAAATGATGCTAGGTAGTCATGTAGCTAAATAATAGTATTTTCTTAAGATTAGATATAATTTGATTCGATGAGATTTAAAAGGTATTGTGACCCTATCTCATCAACACTTTCAATCACAAATGTAAACAGTCCTTCCCTTTAGGGAAAAAAAAAATCCCATTATCTTCTACACTTTAAGGTTGCATTTCCTATGAATGATAAAATATGATAAAATAGAGAATGAGATAATAAAGAAGACAGGATAAGACAAGAATTATACTATTTTATGTTTGATATAGGATAGAATGACAAATAGGATCAGACAAAAATTATCCTATATCATTTTTGGTATTAGGCAGGATTGAACAAGATTATGGATATAATTTTTTAGTTTAATAATTAGACCCTTATAAAAAAAAAATTTCAATATACTAACCATACAAATTAGAACCTAGTGTGCAACTAAATTTCATTTCAATTAGAAGTAAAGCTTAAAAATATTTAATGACATAAAAAAAAAACTTATCATGCAAATAAAAATGCAACAATAATTTTAACATTAGATGCTGAAAAATATATCCAATTAATTAAAAAAAATCAAAGCGAAACCATCTACCATAAAATATAAACATAAGTGAGTTTATTTCCAAATAACAACAGTAACCATAGACAATTTCATAAGTTATTCAACAATAAAGACATAATTATAATTCTATGTATATTACATAACATACCATGACATAACATAATATATCTTATTAAGTTGGACCATTAATTTCACTTAAAGTCATTCTTATTAAACTTAGAGGGGTGAATATAATTTCTATCACTGTCTCTAACATATGTATCTTGAAGCGAGCATCTCACAAATGCTAACCTAACCTCCTTTGAAGCCCTAGAAAAAATGCACATTTTGCGACTTATTCATAATCATTATTCTAGCATCTATCGCTCGAAAACACTTAACCCCACCCTTTAATCATTAAAAAATTTTTTAGAATGGCCAATCTTCTTAGCTACATACTTCATACATTCATTACTTTTTTCAATATAAAAGTCAAATGTGTAAGTAGTCTCAACCAAACCTTGAGTTACGACATCCCCAATTTTCAGCCACTTCTATATGGGGGCTTGGGAGGTATTGGATTCCTTATGAGCTTGGTTACTGGCATATATTGTCGAAGCTTGCTTATAGAATTTACAAATAGATTATGAAAAAATAATTTGAAAATCCTAAATTTAGAGACTTACCTCATAAGCTACATGAAAGTTAGGATTTCACTAATTGATGTGGCCAAAATGAGAAAAAGCTTTACTAAAAGGACTTCTTACTTTCGTTCCATGATTGGGGATACCAAATTACCAAAAAATTTTAAAAAAATCATGAACAAAAATCAAACTGAACCAAATCTAAACAGAGCATTTGTTTTTAAAAGATGAAAAAAACTAGAAAAAAAGGATCATACGTTATTAATGGATTTGGAAGGAGTAGGGCATGGAGTAAGTAAGTGAGGGAGATGAAGCATTTACTAGAAACTCATAATAGGTATTGCTAAGGTTAAGAACAAAAGAAAAAAAATAAAATATAATAATTATATTTGTTGGCTTAGTGAGACAAGGTTCAAATAAAAATGGGTGTTTTAATGGGATATATTATCTCTCTTTCAATTATATTTACAATTTTATGAGATAAAATTTTGTCTTGCCCTTGTGGATAACAAACATAGAAAAAGATTAAAAAATTTAATTTCTCTTTTAATTTGATGCATCAAATGCGTACCGTGTCATACCTAGGTATCAATGCACATCACATACATTTGGTTGTCCTTGGCCCATCTTCTTTGATTACTTGTTTGTGATAACCTATATTAACAATGATGCCGTTAGATTTAGACTCGCCATAGATTATAGTTGGATTCGATGGATGAGTTAACTATATTACAACAAATCTTGTGCATGGAACTATCATCCAAACATCAAATGGATGCATGGCAAATATATAATCTAAAATAAATATTTTTAATATTTGATACCTAATCTTTGCTATAATTAAATATTATAAATATATAATATAAAAATATATCATTATATTTAATATTATAATTTAAAATATATAATTGTATTATATTTCAACATCTATATATAATTGTATATTATATACTATAACCTATAATATACCAATTAACATGTATCTTAACAAATATTATAACATATAGTCATTTAATTATTAGTATTGATAAAATATTATTTATAGTATGTTAAATCGATTCTACAATATTATGTTAATAAAAAAACCAGACCGCCTTGACTGATTCAATCCTTCTTGTCTTATCCATACATAATATATATATATATATATATATATATATATTAATAATTTATTTCCAATTTTTTTTTCAGAACAAATAATTTTGAAAAATAAATCGATTTTTATTTTATACATTTTAATCATGAAATATATAATAAATAAGAGAGGAATGCGAGCGAAGCCCCACGTGGTGGGCGACGAGGGCCTCCTCCAGATAAAGTGGCCTGCAGATGTCACGTGACATTTATTTCCTCGGGTTGTTTTATTCGGCAGAACGATTTCAGCCTCCTCCTCGTTAATTACGTCTCCTTTTTATTTATTTATTTATTTATTTATTTATTTATAAGCTCCCAGGGATGGTCGTGCCGGCACCTCCGTCCCTATCGAGCGAGTTACCGCAGATAGACGACAACGAGCGGTAGGAAGAGATAAATTTATCGCTCCACCGTGAATCACCTGCCCCACTGCCCTCTCCTATTGTTTTCCCACTCTCCCGCCCTCCCCCGCCTCCCCGCGAGTCAAAAAAGCTAAAAAAAAATTCCACCGCTTCCCCTCCCTCCTATCCTATCCAAACTCGATCGATCCCCCAAACCCTAAAGAACCTCGCGGAGGCCTCTCATGCCCCCTTTTTTCCTCCAATTTTATCCTTCCTCCTCCCATTCCATTCATATCCATATAGAATTTAGATCGCGCCAAAGAGAAGAGAAGAAAGAGGGGAGGTGAATCGAGCTGGTTCCCCACTCTCTCCTAGCGAAGAAGACAAGCAGTCGTCGTCATGCCGCCCGGTGCGAAGAAGAGGAAAGCGGCCAGGCGCAGGAAGGAGCAGCAGGAGAACCATCCGCCCGTTTCCCCAGCTATTGACCCTCTTCCTTCCCCTCCTCCTTCCCCTCCACCTCAGCCTCAAGGTTGGTCCCCTCCCCATCTCGGTTTCACGTGTTTTTGTGTTTGTTGAATGAATATATAAGCTTGATTTGGACCAGGGAATGTACACGAGGATCTGATGATGCCCCACGACGACGGGGAATACGAGACGCCGTCGGAGACGCCGTTTGCGACCCCGTTGTCTCAGGCGAATCATCCCCTGGCCGAGGAGAAAGAGGAGGTTGATGTTGATTCAGCCATGGAGAGCTCGGGAAATGGCAATAGGGAAGCGGAACGGGTGGCTGCTGCAGCAGAGGAGGTTGTTACCGCACCAAAATGTGACTTGAGCGTCGAGAAGGGCGAGGTTTGCGAAGCAGGGGGTGCAGAAGGGACTGAAATGGATAAGCCGGCAGAGGAATGGGTTACAAGTGAAGGGGTGAGACAAGAATTGGAGGTGTCTGCTGAGATTCCCAAAGAGGCTCCATCCGTGATAGATCCTCCTCCATCCCATAATTGTGAAGTGAGAGTGGTGCTTCCGCCGGCAAAGGATGAGGTCAGAGAACAGCCATCATATGAGCAGGGCGTGAAGGTTACGCCTCTGCCAGGTGGGGATAAGATCAAAGAACAACCATCATATGAACGCGAAGTTAAGGTAGTGCCTCTGCCGGCAGAGGGTGAGGCCAAAAATCAGCCATCCTACGAATGCAAAATCAAAGTAGTGCCTCTGCCAGATGAGAATGAGGTTAAACAAGATTCGTCCCATGAAGATGAAGAGAAGGTAGAGCCTCTGACAGATAAGGTTGAGGTTGAAGAACAGCTATCCCATGAACGTGAAGTAAAAGTAGCACCTCTGCCAGATGAGGATGAGGTTAAAGAAGATTCGTCCCATGAAGATGAAGAGAAGGTAGAGCCTCTGACAGATAAAGTTGAGGTTGAAGAACAGCTATCCCATGAACGTGAAGTAAAAGTAGCACCTCTGCCAGATGAGGATGAGGTTAAAGAAGATTCGTCCCATGAAGATGAAGAGAAGGTAGAGCCTCTGACAGATAAAGTTGAGGTTGAAGAACAGCTATCCCATGAATGTGAAGTAAAAGTAGCACCTCTGCCAGATGAGGATGAGGTTAAAGAAGATTCGTCCCATGAGGATGAAGAGAAGGTAGAGCCTCTGACAGATAAGGTTGAGGTTGAAGAACAGCTATCCCATGAACGTGAAGTAAAAGTAGCACCTCTGCCAGATGAGGATGAGGTTAAAGAAGATTCGTCCCATGAGGATGAAGAGAAGGTAGAGCCTCTGACAGATAAGGTTGAGGTTGAAGAACAGCTATCCCATGAACGTGAAGTAAAAGTAGCACCTCTGCTAGATGAGGATGAGGTTAAAGGATGCCTATCCCATGAATATGAAGTAAAAGTAGTACGTTTGCTAGATGAGGATGAGCTTAATGAACGGCCATCCCATGAATGTGCGGTGAAGGTAGTGCCTCTTCCAGATGAAAATGTAACTGCAGAACAGTCTAGTGTGAGCGGGGAAGCCAGCCAAAGTGCCATAAAAGCAGAGACCATGCCAAATATCACGGTATTGAATTGGGGTTGTATCAATCCTTTTTTTTACTCTTTTAGGTTAATATGTTGATGGTGGATTAATTGGATGGCTGCAGGATGCACCACGTACCTTACAGGTAGTGCATCGTGCGAAGTGGTGGAATTGCTGTGGACTTCTTGATGTTCTTGTGGGTTCTGAAAGATAATCTCAGGTGAATCTTTAATTCCTCTTATTGAAAAATTTCAATCACATCATAGCTCCTAGTTCAAGCTCTCTAGCTCGCTCCACTGTTATGCTGCTAACACATGCCAATAGTTTGTCTTTGGCTAGACTGATTGTCATTCTTACTTTATAATCCAATGCACACAGTAAAGAAGTCTTGGCTTCCTTCTTTTGTCATATACATGGTGGGTAAAATTATTGAACTAGCAGAGAGCATAATGAGCAGGGTCTATTTTTCAGATGTTCAAGAAACAATCTAACCATTTACTTGGTACTAGCGAAGGAGGTAATTATTCTGATCAAGGGTCATTCTGATCACTCATAGCATTTGAAGGAAAATCATGAAATGATGTTAGGAGGCAATAAATAGAATAGAATAAGGTATTCTGCAGGGAAAAAAAAGCTGTATATGTTAATTTAGATGGTCTTGCAAGGAGAATAAGTGAAGGATATGCTATTGTGAATTGTTGAGCGTAGTCTGATATCATGAATGCTGGGTGTTTTAATTTTTATGCTTATATGAATGCATATGTATAAGTTTACATTGTAACTTGATGTAAGGTGAATATATGAACATAGACATTGATCATAAATGTACATGAAGGACTCAGGGATCTTGGAAGCAAGAAAAGGTTTAAGACTAAATTCAGGGAAGGTTGTGACATGCTTACCATGTTATTTGATAGAGAATTTGGATTGCAAGAAACAAAACAATCTTCAATGTATCAGCTTCTGTGGTCTTCCACCATTTCTATATGTGAAAATAAAGGTATTGGAACCATTAAGGAAATATGTTTCTAGTGTTTATCGAGGACTGCTTGTTGGTTTTGAGGTGGGATGTAGATCAGCTTAATTTATTCATTGTATCCTCTTTGAAATGAAATTGATGGGCTCTGCTCATCTTTCTTCTTGAAAAAAAAAAAGTGGAAAAATTTAAATATAAGCCGCACATCTTACAACAATCTGAAAGCTTGACCAATATAATGTTAGGTAGAATTGACATGTAGACTGAATAGCTGTATTAAAAATGAAGATAATTTTGAAGTCATCTGCATCAAATTAAGAAAACTATAAGCATCTCTAGAAATAAGGTGCTTTGGTGATGCCATGTGGCCAAATGGGATGACAACAGAGGTTCATGGGAGAGATTTGTTTATTTTGTATAAAAAGCATATTCAGTGAGATCTTGAAACTTTGGAGAATGTGAAACAAGAGATGAATAAAATTCCAATTGAGGTTTGTAAACCATTCTTTAACTAGCTTAGGCAGTGACAGGTTAATAATAAGGTAGAGGCCTGCTGGTGGAAAAATTACTATATTCCTTTCAAAAGGATAAGGGCATTATACATTACTGCATCAACTATATATGAATGAAACTTATGAGCTATAGTATGAATTTCTCTGAGAGGGTGATGAAACAAAAACTAAAAAGATTAACAATAGCCAATGTGACATTAAACCTGAAATATCAACCATATAGGCAATTTCTGGTTCAGACAACTGAAATAATGTTTTCAAGAGGATAGATAATCAGTAAATGTTTCGATTATTTCTGATAAAAAAATATGTTGAGAATACTATGAGAGGTAATTCAGTAGGTCCTAGAGACGAAATTCACACTTGAAGAATATAATCAAATAGCAAGGGACTTATGTACAGGAGTATATATTAGGAGTAGCAATAGAAGTCCTATATAACTATCAAGAGACAAGTTGGCTCTAGTTGTATTACTATCTAAAACTCAAATGCAAACACTTATTGTGGATAAACTTTATAAACACATTGTAGATAAAATTACTGTTGATATTTAAGAAAAGGTGCACTGGTGTTATATGTAAATTATGTAATAGGCAAGAGGATAATTGGGTTGAAAATAAGGTCAAAGTCATGAAGGTTAAAGGATTGACATAGCTAGAACATGGTGCAGGTAAAAATTTAGAAGAGATATATTAAGAATTAAATTAGGCTTCTGTATTTTTGACAGCCAAGGAATACTCTATACAATCGTTACAGTAAAACAAATTCTATTGGATGGAATAATGGAGAAAGTTGAAATGTATAATTACAATAAGATGGATAAAACAAAGCGGTACTTTTGCATCTTTTAGACATAATGAAGAGTTTAGTAAGAAAGTAACAAGTCCAACAATGTTTTACTGATTAAAATCTGGTGCAAGAAAAGGCCCTAAGCACATTTGGTATGTAGAGTATCCCGCAAAAATGAAATAGTGAGGTTGCTATAGATATTTGGGTCAATGAGGAAATTCACAGAATTGTAAATGTTATGTTAGGTGCATAAGCTACATTATTTGAGGATAGAAAAACCAAATTAGGTGGTATGGCCATGTGCAACAAAGATCTTACTAGTCTTTTGGTGTGGAAGCGACTCAAATTTGTCTTGAAGAATGTAGGAAGGGAAGGGCAAGGTGAATTGGTTGCAGTGTGGGAAAATGATTTGTAGAAAAGTTGGCAGCAATCAAGGCTAAATTGGTATATGAGAGAGGAATATGTAAAATCAAAATTGTTGGGATAGGTTTAGTTATGATATTGTTTTGTGCATATCAGAAATCAAATGCTTCATTCACATATGGAAGTGGGGCTGGATCAAAATGTTCGGGGCAGCTTGAATTGCAACACTTAAAAATCTTATTTAAGAAGTGGTTTCAACTATGCTGTATCATTCTTCTTTCAGATTTTGCTTTATATATTTATGCTTGAATACTTGAGAGGCATCTATTTTCTTCCTTTCCATGTGATTGAATTACCTGCATCATAACATAATGACTGGTGATTAAAAATTTGTGTCATGTAACCAAACCCAATCATTAGCAATGTAGGTTAAATGATTGGGTTAACTGGCTCTCATCAAAATTTCCTTTTCTATGTTAAGATACTTAAATTAATCATATGCGATGATCTTGTGCATGAAAAGGCTAGCATGTAAAGATGATTGTTTTTTGTTAGGTCCTCTTCTTGTAAGATTTAGTAAGTAGCATACTATTTTTTTTAAGCAAGCCAATATTACATATGATCTAATATCAGTTTGTTTATTAATCTTTTCGCACTTTTAAATGTTGAAATTTAGTTTGCATAGCTACTCATGACCATTTAACAAAGAAGCTAAGTAAATCAAATATGAACTGTTACTGTCAGTCATGTTCCTTGTATGGCAATAGATGGCTTTTGTTCTTAATTCTTAGATATTGCAGTTTTAACTATAGTTACAAATAGTATCTGCAGATGTAACCTGTGTGGGCATTACAGAGTCTTACTGTAAGCTTACTAGATTTTTCCTCAAAAATACAGTTCAATATATCTGCAAAGTAGTGGGTTCTGGTTCAATATCCAATTCCACCACTAATGTATCACTATGAATGCTCTGTGCAATCAATTCTGCTGTTCTATTTCTCTCTTCATTTGTAAGAGATTCTGGGATCGGTAATTTGGATGTATTCTTCCACGTACAAGAGTATTTTCTTGATTGGCCAAATTCATTTTGCTCCATTTTCAATTTATTGGGCATGAACCTTCGAGTCAATCTCTCTTTTGATACTCCAGCTAATTGTTCAAGCCTTCGGAAACACCCTTCAGCTCCTAGAAGTGGATATGCTGTCTATGACTAAATTTGGCAAATATGTGTATCAGTATGACTTCACTGTTTCTTATTCACCCTCCATAACCTTCATTATTATCACTTAATACTCCACTCATGCTGATTTTCTTTTTTGTTTTTTCAAATAACATGCCATAACCATCAGTCCTTGTCACTAACTATCCTGGTTCAGCTACATGGATCCTCGGTCGCCAAGTAGTTCTGTTTAGGGTTTGGATCAATTTCATAATGATATAGTTCTCAAGATTGGCTTGATCAGTTTTGTAATAATATGCTTCTTATGATCAGCTGTCAACCTAACTATCGAACTTGCTTATCCAGGCTTGGGACTGGCATTGGTGGTGCTGAATTTGTCAAATGATTCTCAGCTTTTTCTTTTTTTCATTACTTTGAATTGAATTTGATAGGTTTGCCTTAAACATGCAAACCTGAGTGGTCAAGAGCCGTCTAATTTGAGCATTTTTAAGTGAATTGTCAACTCTCTACACTACTACTATGATGAATTCCATCTAAATTATGATATAACATTCTATTAGTACCCATAAATAATATTCGATAAAGTGACATGATATATTGGAAATCTATAACAAGAGGTTCAGTTTTTTTTAATTTATTGGAATCTAATTAGTCTCTAAGTTGTCCCTCATCCTAGAAGTCTGGTGCTATATGTGAGTTCCATGGTCCACTCAGTTCAGCAGTTTTATTCCACTAATTTTCATAGCGCTGGTTACCTTCTTCCTCATAAACATTTGCCTTACTTATAATGCATGGGGAATCTTTGTTTGTGATCTTGTATGTCTATATCCTTTGAGATTGGGTTGGATAGAGAAAAGCATTAAGCTAATAGTTTTGTGGGACATCTAAACAATTCAATCTTCAAACTAGGGTGAATGATTGGCCTTTCAACCTTTCAACTTCTGTTTGATTTGATCAAGGGAAGGGAAATGCTTGTTTTTATTTCTTAGGTAGAAGGGGGCAGTCATGTTTTTAGCCTTTGAAATAGATTACTTAGAAACAGCACCATAGGTCTGTACACTCATTGAGTGGAGAAGGTTTTTATTTTTCTAGATGTTACATGGGTGAGAAAAGTCTTGTAGTTGCTGTGCTTGCATCAAAGTTTTTCAAATGAAAGAAAAGACCTTATAACGGAACACCAATTTTCTGCGGGCGTTATTGATAAACAATGCTATCTTTGGAGAAAGCATGATTCTGTATAATTAGGAGTTTATATACTAGAATTGCTACCTCAAATTGGTCTAGTCATTTTTTCCTTGTATTGGAATAAGTTTGATGAGGGATTCGCATCTGGTTTGCTGGTCATTGTAAGGATCTAATTCCAGTCGCTAACATACTTCATCGTATGGTGTGTGCTGCATGGCACAATTACCAAAATGAGAACTGTCTCGTGGAAGTATATGAGGACTTGTGTGGGCCTGTTTCTTAGTTTATTGTTGCAGTACACTAGCATATGTGACAGCATAATATGGCATTTGCTCATAGTGAATTAAGTTTGCTTGGACTTGCCCAAATTCCACTATTTCTGTTGGAAATATTTCTTATTTTTGCTCAATTTCTTGTTTCTATTTTGGAGTCCAATATAATATGAGTTCTCATTGACATGTGGTTTAGATTTATATAGATAATGTCACACGTATTGTGCTTGTCAACTAAAACACAAATTTAACATTCTTTGAGATATTTTAGTTGTTTATATGCACCAAATATTATGCTTCAGTGTTTAAAATGTGTCTACCTTCTGCTAGAAGAAACTAAAGTAGTCTTGATACAAAAAAATAGGTTGTCTAATGCACCACAGCAGCTGTGTATCTTTTGGTACTATGATGAACTAGATTTGGCATGCGCAATGCACATGAGAAAGGTGAAGATGGTCAGCTTTCCATTTATTTTCTATTTAAGTTCAGATCAGAAAAGATATTAAGTTGCAGTACTGTCTCCAAGAGAAGCCTCCACATTCCAGTATGTGTGTTCATGTCATCGTTTAACAACCCTGAGCATGCTAGGGTTCTATTGAAGTAATTAAGAAATACATTGAAAGGAGGAGAGATCTGCTAATGCTATTATGTTTCACGGTCACATGAGTTGATATTATGTGAAAGTCCAGTCATGTGGCTGGACTCTAAGGCTTTGATGTTACATATGGTATAAAATGTGTCTATGCTGATGTTTGCTGATTGTTGGTATGCTACATTATGTTAAGCATATGGTGTTCACTTCTTATCAATATAGGTATGGTATGTGATGCTATAATTCTTCAGTTAGCTTCATGCAAGTTGGAGCTGTATTATTGTCTTTGTGGTTTATTTTGATCTTTTCCTGAGTTTTGTATGTAAATAATGACTCTTTTCATCAAAAGTCTGTGCTTAGATTCTCTTATAGTCTAAACTCTTGCGGCTAATTTTTGAGGTCCATGAGTCTACCATGTTTGACACTACCATATTTTTGTTTTGTTGGATCAATGAGCAGTTTACCTCTTTTTTTTTTTTTTGAAATTTTTAATAAAAAACTTTTTCTTGGTTATCTAAAATCAGTTTTGTTATCAGAATCTGAATTTATGCTCTATTATAGTGACTGATCATGTTTAGGAGATAGGTGTGATATTGTAAATGGCATAAGGACCATGTTTAAGGTGCTTTTGTTAGGATCAGATAGCAAGAACTAAGAAAATTAACTTTTGAAGTTCCGTTGCCTTTATCTTGTGATGCCTAATCATTAGCTTTGATAGCTGTCTTGCCATTTGGCAAGGTCATGGTTGTCTTTCCTTTTCTAATTTTCAAGATTAGTTTAAAAAGAGATGAATATAGTAGAGATGAACCATTATTTGGATACCATGCGTATTTTGAGGAAGAACTTCATGAACCTATTTCATGCCCCATTACAGAGGTGAAGGCATCAAGAATAATGTTTCAAATTACAATAGGTGGTAGATAGCCATAATTCCCAAAAAAAAAAAAAAAAATTACTTTTGGTGCTAGATAGCCAGCCATGGGGCTGCCTAGGTAGGCAGTCAAGAGGTCAAAATGGTCCACAAATAATTTATTCAAAATTCTAATAAATATGGGAAAAACTGAAAAATAGTTATTGTAAAAACATGAAACATAGTCTATCATACAGGATGCAGTAAGTCAATGTACGAATTTTTGGCCACAGTTGATGTCGTCCTTCTTGCTTTAACATGTTTTAAAGCTTAAGGCAGGAGCAAGGCTTCTATCTTCTTGACATCAGTCAAGAATAATATTGTGATAGATGAGTAGAAAAGAAAAATGAGACTATTTGCAATAATGAAGCTTCGGTCAAAATCCTCTAGGCAATGTTGAACTAAGAATACTAGCACATTGGTTAATTGCTTTGGGAACATTGAATGCATGATGGCATAGTTGGAAATTAAATATTCTTTAAGGGCCTGTCGAAGTCAGGAAGCTGTAAGATCAAGATGATACATGCTTATCCAAAAAGCTGTTAACAACATAAGCATATAAGTTATAGTTGCATCTATGAAATCTTAACATTGAATTGAAACTCTGTGGTTTATACAGTTGTAGGATCAAACAGCCTCAAGTAATATGTACGCACTATCCATTAGCAATTTACTGGAAGGCCAAAGGTGAGTTGATTGCATTTACATTAACTTACTGGGATAAATTCCCACTGTGGTGGAAGTGATTGGTGCTTGAGGTATTTGGGCGTGTTTTGGTTTATTTTGTGTATTAAAAGATTTAGTTCCTTTAGAATATAGCTAGCCATTAACAACAAATTTCATATTGGCAAACTTTAAACTTTCAGAGGCCGCATCTTGTGATTGTTATTCCATATTTTAATAATTTTATTTTTTGCTTCATGTGTAATGTTATGTAATAGCCCCTTTGAACCTTGTCACTGTCCCCTAACTTAATGAGATTAGGGATCTTGTCATTCGTATGTTTAGTTTGTTTTTTAGATGGTTGTGGTGTTTAGCTAATAGTTATGTTTAGGGAAGTCATTTATACTTTGTCATGCTTTGAGACCCGAACGTATTTGAAATCCAGAGTGTGACCTGCCATAGTTGATCACAAATAACAATATTGAACCATTGTTAAGAAATCATATGATCAAATCAAGTGTGACTAAAGGTGTATTGCAAGCCACTAATCTTACATGAATTCTTGTTAAAAAATCTCTATACAATGCTATACTTCCAAAAATTAGATTGTCTATTTGTTGGTGCTCTTTTATATCATCTGCTTTCTGTTAGTTAATTGCTAATATTATCAGATACCACAACATGTTCATAATTCTGCATGCAGTGATAGCTGAATCTCAGTTACAGGTTGACTCTAGGTCCTCCTTTTTCTTTCCTTTTTTTTGGTTAGAAGTCCACAGAACTTTGTTTATTCTCATAATCTTTCCCATCGCCAAAACCATAAGCTGATTTTCTTGGCCTTGTTATTTGTCCTTATGCTCAAGGATTGATCACTGTTGTCCCATAAATAGGTTCAGCAGAAAAACCAATCTAATTAAGCCTAACTTAATTGAATCATTTCCCTGGGTCCTGCACATTGCAGGATAACACCAATTGACCCAACATTATCTTGAGTTCTTGACATTTTTAGCCAATTAACACATGGTTAATGGCTTGTTGGTTTAGATGAACCAAGAAGTTCTTAATAGGAAATACATGCTTTATGGTTTATATTAATTTTGTATAAATGATGTTGATAGCTATAATCCTGTTTATGGTCTCATATTGACTAGATTTAACCTCAAAAACTTCTAAAATAAGTTACATTTCCTTGCTGTTAATATTTTGGATTTATTGTATTAATATATCATATCTCAATTTTCTGATTTTTTTTTTACTAAATCGTACCATCTGGAAGTGGTATTGGCCTAGCCTTCCTTTTGGTACTTGCAATAAGAGATTTCTAGCAAGGCGTGTGGATGTAGGGATGGGGATTTCTCCTGAACTCGTGGGTATCCGCCTGTCTCCTTTTCATTTGGGGTAGGTATGAAGGTCAAAAAGTGGGTATGAGTATGGATATGGGGACACGTGGCAATACCCGTCATGGGTATAGGGTAGGAATGAACGTAACGATTTACTCGCCTCGCTCTATACCCATTACATCCACTAGTAAAATTATTTAAGTATTCTTGTTTATAATTTTCAATAAAAAAATTATTCTTATTTAATAAGGGTCAGTGGGCCATACACCATAATTTTTCGGCGCTTAGTTTATTTGACTGGTTTGAAATTGAAGAAGAAAAAAAAAGTAGCCTACAATTGTCCTGAGCCTAGCCCATTTTGGAATGGAGTTGAAATTTGAAGGAAAAAAAAAATTGTTCGAACGGATAGCTAGGAATAATTAAACTTATTTAATTAAAAAAAGTTAAAAGAATACGTGGTGGGTACGGGTATGGGTGGGTATGAGTATGGGTAATAAGGTGGGTATGGGTGTTACATAATTTTGACGGGTATGGGTACAAAATTTTATACCCATAGTAGGTACGGGATGGGTATAGTATAAATTTTTTTAATGGGTACGGGTATGGATGCCTTTCGTTTCAATGTTATAATAATGTGATATATATGTATCATCACCGTTTAGTTCCTGGTAATTCAAGCAAATTTCTGGAGATGATTAATGTAGACACATGGATAGGTCGGTAAATAATGTACTGTAAACTTCCTAGGGACATTGATTAATAGAGCATGCGGGATGACAATGACAATATAAGGAAAGGTGGGTGGCTGTATAAGACAAGCATGCAAAAGCTTGTTTATGGCATCTGAGCAGTGAGCTTTCGTGTTCCATGGGGATGTGTGTGTGTGTGTTCTGAATTATTGACTTGAATGGAGGTGCAAAAGTAAGTTTTTTGAAAAAAGATGATCTTTTTTTATAAATCGAAAGGGTAGTTTTAGGTATCTTAGCTTGTTGATTTGGATGTTGAAATGTCATGTTAATTTGAAATAATATGGCTACCATAATGCATGATATTCTAAAATTTGTTATGAATAACCTCTGATTTTAGAAAGCAAATATGCATTTATCTTTTCATTTAACTACTACTCTATCGGGAAAAAAAATCTTTTATTTTTTGGGTCTTGTTGGTATACCAAGAAGCTTTTTTAGAATCTTGTTTAACTCATTGGTGCATCTATTACATTTTTGAATTTGTGATGCCTTCTTGTTGCATGCTCAAATTTTGGAATGTGTTTGTATATCAACGTTGAAATTTGGAAATTTTAGATCATACAGCTTTAGACTTTTTAAGTGCGGAAGGTTATACATTACTCATGTATGGAGTGTAGACATGTATTTATGTATACTTATGTTCACAAAAACATAGACCATGCATATGATATGTACATACATATACTCTTTCGTTATTCATTAAATAGAAAAAAGTCTAAAAGTCATTGGCATGAGAATGTGGTACAGTGGTGGGCTTGAGAGATGCAGATAGTGAAATGACTTCTGAAGATTATGGTTTCAGGAGGTCCTAAAGAAGGGAATTTAGTGCACCTGAAAAAAGATGAGTAGTTCTTTCTCATTTTTGGCCACCTTTGCAAAACTTTGGTGCTTTGCATCCTTGATGCTGCAAACTTGCAATCCTAATGTTGAGCTTGAGAGCCTACGAAGTCCCGTGTAAAAATTCGTGACAGTAAAGTGATCCTTATTCTTGTAAACAGCAGGGCAATTCCTTTTTCATTGTTGTCCACCTCTACAAAACTTTGGTGCTTTGCATCATCCATGCACCAAACTGGCAGTCTTAATTTTGAGCTCTAGAGCTTATGTGGTTGAACATTATACATTCTTGATGGTAAATCAAACCAGAATATTTATTGTTCATTTATCCATGCAGAAGTTAAACATTCTTCTTTCATGCAATGCACACTTCAGTTGATCGTGTGAGATGGATGATTGCTACAAAACGCTGTACGCAAGTCAGCTTAAATTCTTCAAGTTACCTGGTTGATGGTAGGACAAAATACGTGACCTTTTTTTCCAAAGAGTCCTTATATGATCATGGGCTATCCTGTGCAATATTATTCTAAATCATGCATGCAAAATGTCTCTGGGATCTTAAAATCTGATTTCAGATTGAAAGAAGAGGAGATAAAGGTCTAGGCAATGCTATGAAGGAGGTAAAATCTAATAAGGAGAATCCTCATTCAAAAGGAGGATGAAATGATCAAGAAAAGGAAAAAAAATCAATGACACTGAATTCAACCCCATATTTATATGGTTAAAATTTTCAAATCTCTGTATTGCAGCACTAATTGTCAGGGACTTGCTCTCATTCTCTCAATCTTTTTTGGTAATCCAGTATAGCAGTTTTTTTAAGGATTGTTGTTTAAAATTTAGTATGGGAAAAACTTGTTAAAATGTCACTGACACGACTAATACTTAGCATATGCTTTTTTTCTAAAGCCTTTTTTTCAATGATTATCAACCCTGAAGTAGCTAAGACCGAAAAAAATATCTGTGATCCAGAGTTGGCTTTGAAACATGTGCTTGCATCGATAAATACAATATAGATTTACAAGTGCAGAAAGTCCCTTTGTTTGATCGTTGATCATTGTAAATAATACATCCAAAGAGAACTCAGAATGCCATGTTCAACTTGGATTGCATCAACTTGTTCCTGCTGCAAAATAATCTTTAACCAACTGGTGAGTTAATGGGCTGTGCATCATCAACAAGAAGCATAGTTTGATGCATTTTCTCTTTTACTTCTGTTTAATTTTTAGTTTGTGTGTTCTATAAGTCTATGGTTGAGACTAGAAGATAACTTGATAGTCCACATCTTGAACTAGTTTATGGAAGTGAGAAACAGGCAATATTTTAGGGTTTTATTTGAAGGTGTCATTCTCTTTTTATTTTCTCAGTTCTTAGGCACATTGGAAATGGGGGGTTCTTCCTCTCATGGTCATTTTTCCTGTTTGTCAATCCTTCCTCTTCTTCCTTCCATCTTCCTCTTTACCTTCTCTGATTCAATTTCTTTGCTGACATCCAAATTATCACCTTTCTTTTTCCAAGTATGGTTGCTATTACTCATATATGTTGCATGTTTATTGGTGGGGATTCCAGATCATGTCATGATGCATTGGATGGCTGCATAACCAAATGTAATTTTAGTGTTGCAATGCCTTTTATGTGCAGAAGCAGGAAGAGAAGATGTAGCATGACAGATAGTTGATAAAAATTTCCCATAATAAGGCTATTTGGTATTCAATCAAAGGAGTTTTGAAGTTTGAGATCTTTGAATAAGGTATGCTGATGGTTGTGGTGTTTTTGAGGCTTCCTTGATCTAAATATGCAAACCGATGCTTTTGGTCATTATCTTGGTTTCCTTGCAGTGACAGCAAAATTTTGTGACTGCTAATCTCTGTGGCTTGGTGGCTTGAGAGGGTATAGCCGAAATGCGTGGCCCAGAAACAAATATTCTCCTTTTTTACTCTTGGCATTTGCTTTTATTCCTCTTACCTAAGTTGAATGTACTCGAAATATCTTGAGACAGACAAAAGATCATTTCATCATCTTGGAACTAGTCATTAAGTAGTTCTCAAATATATAGAATCATATATATGCATTTCTGCATTTGCTGTTATGTGTTGGCATATGTGTATGTGCGGTTGCTGATATGTCATGGTATATAAAGTTTGGAATCACATGATGCTCTATTACTGATGATGGATTATCATGCATATTGATGGATGAATCATTATAGCAGGTGCAATTTGGTGATATGAAAATGATCATAAACTGGATGAAGCATTAAGTACGTGTTTAGAAGATGCTTGTTTAATCTTTGTATATGCTTTCTGCTTAAACGGGTCTTGCTCTTTGGTGTTCCTGTTGGGTAACGGAAGCTCTGGTTGCGTCTCCCATTTGGGTGAGGAGGGTATATTGTTTATTTCCTTTACTTTTTGTTGCCTTGCTGTTTCTTCTCTCTCGATGGACATTGAATTAACTCCTTTGCTCTGCCACCTCAAAATATATATAATTAGCTGGTGTTGTGCGTGTGTGTGGACTGGGCATGTGTATTTAAACTCTTGGATTGAATCCTTGAGGGGATTAAGGCTTTTTTTTAATAAAAAAGGTTAAAATATACTTTTGGTCAAACTTTCACACAAATTTTTATTTTTTCAAACTTTTTAGTCTAAATGTTGTAATTGTGTTATATAAGATTAGTTAAAATTGCTGAAATATTTGATATATCATTTTAATATGAATATATTGGCTGATTGGATGATATTTTGATTATTTTTTTTAATTTTAATTAACTGAAAGATTAAGGATTAAAATTTTGAGGAAAAGTTTGAAGGCTAAAAAAATATATTTTTATGGAAAAAAGGGAGACAAATTTAATTATGAGAGAGAGAGAGAGAGAGAGAGAGGAGTTTCTTGTGCGTGTGGTAAGAAATATAACTCCTTTTTTTCAATCTCCTCTCTCTCTCTCTCTCTCTCTCTCGTTCGTTTAAGGAATGTGTATATATTGTGCGATACGATGCTTATTGTTTGCGACATCAGTCCAAAGGTGGTGCCAAAATCTACCATACGCTATCTTGCTCTTAAATCTTCCTTGCGAAATATCTTCGTCTTTTGTGTTTTCCCTTCTTTTCCTTGTGAATATGTTGGATGAACAATAACCATTGAGTTGTATACATGTTTACCAAGAAAAAAAAAAAAAGGTTGATTTGTATATGTAGAGTAGCTGTCTCTATTTAAGCACCTTTTGTCATTGTCGCGGTCACCAACGCTAGTCTTAAAATACACATAAATAGACCGTAAAGGTAGAGCCTCGGTCATAATCCGGGTGATACGATATTGCCAGGTGATACGATATTCCCAATACGTTAATGTTGTCTTTTGATTCACCCTTATTACTCGTGACAATTGACGAGTGGCAACATTATCCACGGGCAAATTGACTAAACCATGAGGCTTTTAATAACTTGTTCCCATGACGGCCTTGCTAAATGTATAAACTGGAATGCCTAATCTGAGCTTTTGTCACTTACTAAAAGTAAAATAAATTATTTCAATCATACCCATGCTTGCAACAATGTTTTTGAAAACAAAATCCATCTATCTTTGGAAAAGGGTGAGGGTTAAAGAACAGAGGTTCGACTAGAGTGGAAGCGAAGCCATGATGGTGTAATAAACAATTAAATATTAATTAATTAACTTAAAATATTTAAACAATAAAATTCATTTTAAAATTATACATAATGAATTAATTTTTATTAATAAGTCCATAAAACAAAACTTCATGACTTCATAATAACGCAGATGAATAAAGAAAAGAGTTTAATCAAGTTGATCTAAAAAGCTAAAATACAAACAATATTGATCATGCCATACATTATAAAGAAGTAGTTCCACCATTTTTATAAAATTTCAAATGAGCTAATAACTAAAATTACCACTACTAAAGCTAATGCAAATTCATCATCAAATCCAATATCATCATTTGCATTCCCAAATAATTTTAAATCAGCTCCTTTAGGAATCTCCATTACATCATCATTTTGGTCATCATCACCTACAAATAAAGGTTGACAAAAATTGAAAATCAAAATATATTCTACATATATTAATTGCTCAATAAATTCAAATCCTACATTTAACATCTATCAAAGATTTAATTATAGTGTTGCATAAATAATGCTATAAAAAATTAATTTTGTTGGGTACATTTGTGACTTGGTTCTCCAACTAATGGAATTGCATGTTGCTGATTGATTGCATTCTCCAAATCTTCGTAAACAAGCTCCGATAGTTGTTCATCCTCAATGACCTGATATTCTATGTTCTTAATGCCCTCATAATCCATGGAATCATAATTTCTCTTCTTGAAACAAAGCCTAAAAAGAGATGATTTACATCTACCAATAGGAGACATGATAAACAAATATATTCATAATCATAATATAAATTAGTATTTCATCTCAATAAGAACTAAGCATTCAAATATAATTTATACCTATTTTTCAGGCATAAGTTATAATGGATATATACAAGATTATTAAGTTTTTGATGCTTCAACCTGTTCTTTTTCTTTGTATGAATACGCTAAAGAATACTCCAATTGTGTTTACAATTCAAAGAGGAAGAAGTTTGACTGAGGATTCTAAGAGCCAATTTTTGTAAACTTGAAGCATTATGCCCAAACAATCTTCTCCATTCATGTAACAGTCAAAAAGGATTTACAAACATAAAAAACTCTATCAACTAAACAAATTAAAAATGCAATAAATAAATAAATAAATAAAAATGTGACCATTGGGAGTAGCATACAATTGATATAATAATCTTAATAAATAGTAATATTTATTAGATTGTACATACTTGGACACAGTGATAAAACTTTCTTTGTTAAAACTTTTCAAAAGTTCTCGATACGATCTTATTTCACTCATTACTTTTTGAGTTTTACCACATATATCCTTATCAACAATATCAAGGATACCAATCATTACTTTACGGTTTATGAAAAAATATTTTGAGTCATATAGGAAAGTGGGATTCAAACAATAAGCTATTGTATGGGTGTCGTAATTACTTATCCTAATAATTCTTAATGGCGTAGAAGGTTTATATATATTTTTCTTATTCATAAATATGTTTTTAATTTCTTTTCATATCCTATACATGCCATCATACACATATCCCAATGAATATTTTTCATTTGAATATACAATAAGCAACAACCTTATGACTTGAAAGCTTCACCATAACCTAACCAAGCAACAACCTTATCAAGCAATGGGCTGCAATCAGGGACCAAGAAATATGGTTGTATTATTCATTTAGCAACCTCTTTACCATCACATAATTTGATGCATCATTAGTCACCATGTGCACTACATTATAAGGTCCAACCAATACAACTATCTTTAAAAGCAAACCAAACAATGCTGTTACATCCTTGACAATATTAGAAAAATCAATGGGCTTCACAAGTAATATCCCTTTAGGACAATAAACTAAGAAATTAATCAAAGTCTTGTGCCTAATATTAATCCAACCATCAACTATAATAGTATATCTAATGTCTTGCCAACTATGCCTATAAGTATCAACAAGTAATTGATATTTCCTTTTTGTATTCTTTTAACAAATTGACTCACGTATGCAGCAATGGCATCTATTACAGGTTAAGTATAAACTAACTCCAAAGCATTGATAGGAATACAACAATCAAAGAACCACTTAATAATAGCCATATTAGCTTGATGTGTTGCCTCTTTATTAGCCCAAGCACTTCTGATAGAAGGTTGAGATATCATTGAAGTTTAAAAAAAATGTCAATCATATTATTTTCCTTTAACTTCTTGTGATTTATCTCTTACACATCCAAATCCATCTCCTTATTTTTAAGGAAAAAAATACTATCATAAGGGTGCATCCGTTGTTCACACGCCTCTTTAGATACCTTCTTCTTTTCAACAATTTGTTTGATAATTTCTTGTATTTGAAAGTAGACATTGTAAGGAACTTTTCTTACATAGAACTATTCGCCCTTTAATCCCAAAAAGATGGTGCTTGATTCTATTAATTCATCCACCTTATAAATTGCTTCACAATATAAGCATTGATAAGTTTGTTTTCCTAGAATGATTCCATGTAGATCACTCATTCCCATGACTAGATGGTTTAGAAGCTGTGGATTGTTGTTCTGATGCCTTGGAATTAAAAGCATTTTTCATTTTCTACACATATGGTTGAATCAAGCAAAACCCCAACTTAACTGTCATTAACAAATTCAAAGAAGAATATTCCAATCATCACTTAACAATGCAAAAGCAGTAGGCAAACTATAATGATAGATAATTAGTTGGAGAGATTATGCATAAAAATTGAATAATCATCAATTGGATATTCTGTCAAACACGTATCAAGCAAAGGTAATGGATATATTTAGAAAATACATTTGCTCTTAAATCAATTAATAAAAAAAGATAATCATCTATTTTCTAATTCAGAAATGAAACATCCAGCATATAAATCACTTAATTCCTCAGCAAATTAAGATAACAAAAATAGAAGAATATGAAACTCAAGTAGCAAAAGAATATACAAGCAAGAAACTCACCTCAAAGCAATAGACGACTAATTTGCAGCAACATTTTGGTAACAAGCAACAATGGCGGTTGAAATGGGAGGGAGAGTGGCGGTGTGCGCAGCGAGAGAAGGGTTTGCGTTTTGTTGGTGTGTGGCTGAAGAAGATCGAAGAAGAATATGAATTGGTGCAGATTAAACCAATAAACAAAATGAAAAAAAATGTTGTTTTCTAGCTTTAAAATGACACCATTTTGAAGCAAATATTGGTTTTTTTTTTTTAAAAAAAAGCAACAACTAGCTGGTTGTACAAAACCATGACCAGTTCATCGGTTCAGTGGGTGAATCGATGGTTCAAACAGTTTTGAGTGGTTTTTCTTTAAATTAATTTTTAAAGGATTTCAGACTATTTGTTCTTGGTTAACCTAGTCGGATCAACTGGCCAGTCCACTTTTTAAAACATTGGCTTGCAACAAGTTTATGGAGAAATTCTTCTATTATATATATATATATATATATATATAAGTTTTATTATGTTGATATCAGCATTAACGATAAAAGTTTTGACTTGACCATCTTCATTATTATGTCCAATCAAATTTGTATCAAAATAATTATTAAATTTTGATTATTCTAATCGGTTCACTTAAAACTTGATAAGTTATATTCTTTGATATTTGATTCTTGATTCATTGTATCAAAAATTTCTTTCTTGCATTGATTTTGGTTTTAAATAAATTATACCCCATTTCCATTGTAATGGTTGTTTAGCTTGGAATTTATTTTTTGATGAATTATATCTTTTCCTTCATTACCTCCCTTATTCATTTTGATTGATTAATTCTTGAGATTTGAAAAATTATACCCTTCCAATATTTGAATTATAATTTATTATATTAAATTTGTCTTGATTGATAAAAATAAAAGAAAAATCTAAGCATGCATTTTGTTTTTGAGAGTGGGCTTATTTTTTATTTTTACTTTTTGAGAAAATATAAAACACTTGTGAAATGTGTTTAGTGATTGAAAATGAAACCAATTTTTTAGAAAATACAACTTCAAAATAGTAGAAGAATAAAAATAATTTAAAAATATTTTTATTGTTTTCTATCAAAATAAAGAAGAGAGTAGAAAACAAAGGCTAAAGAACTTAAAAATACAAGAGTAAATGATAGTTTCTTTAATTTTTTTAATATGTTCTTTCAAAAAACATCACATATAATAAAAATAAAAAATAAAAAATAATTCTTGTTTTCACTTACAAAACATATTTTCTAAAAATTAGAAAGTAAAAAATAAAAATTAAGCTAAAATATACTTTATATCTTCCAACTTTAACTCAAAATTTATATTAGTCATCAAACTTTTAATTCATATAGTTTGGTCTGTCATGTTTTAAGAATGTTACATATTTTATTATATAAGATTGATTAAACTTGATGAAATATATCATGCATCGTTCTGATATGAACATATTAAAGTATCGAAATAGAATGAAATAGCAATGTGTCTCATTCTATGAAATTTAAAACCTTAATGATGTGTAAACTTTTAATTGAAGCTGATAAGTCTTGCTCATCCTTCCACCTGTGCCTGTTGGCTCCATGGAATTCTTGGCAGTTTGGCAATGCGCCATCATAGAAGAAAATCCATGAACCAAAAGATCACCGCCATTCATGCAACTTGTCACCCACGTTGGAAGCGGTCAAGGTTGTGGAAATCGTCACGTTAAAATCAAAGCCTGAACTCATCTTTCATGGCCATGCGTTTAGTGTTTTCGTATTTCGATCAGGTTCGTGGATTGCACAAAGCTACCAGCCATTTATCAAGTGCTCCCTCTCTTAATCAGTCCATCAGATCTTGAGATTATTGCGACGTTTAATTTAGAGAAACAAGGCCTGGAATGACAAGGCTTCTAGATGCTGCCTCTCGTTCAAAGAAACTTCCAGCATGCTGTGAATCAACATGAAACGGTCGCAAAAACTCCATGGGAACATATCGCAGCAGCTGAAGTAAACAATCAAAGTTTTCGACCCACATTGCTTTTTTGACCTGCGACCGCCATCGTTTTTATCATTTTGGAAACCTCTAGATATTAAATCGTGCATTCCAGCGAGGACGCAGCACAAATGCTGTGTGGACTCGACGAAAACCTCTTCTATTTTCATGTATATACTCGTTGTTTTCTTCCCATACGTATTGATATGACGAAATAAAGTGCCAACAAATTTCTCTTCAAAAATTGGCTCGTACTAAAACTAAGCTCTAGCTTGGCACTTTCTAAAATTAAATCTAGTCTGAGCCAGTTCAAAATTCAAAAATAAGTCCGAGTTATTTACATTTTCTTTTTTTCAAAATTTTAAGAAAGAGATTCTAATACAATGGGCCATGAAACGGGCGATAGTCCTCCTATCCAATGTATTTTAGTTTTTGATGCTTAACCATGTCGATATAATTGTTAAAAGATTTTAATTATAAGAAATCATGCACACTTGCTATTCACAAACTTAAAATGTAAATTAGTCTCCTCTCTTTTCTTTCAAACAAAAAAGAGCAAAATCACTAAAAAAAAAAAAATATTCTAGCTGAAACCTCACATTCTTTAAAGCTTTTATATACATATGTATACATAATTATAATCAGAGCCGTCAAGTTTTATTTTAACTATTATTCAAAAAAAAAAACTTATTGCAACTATTTGTGATAGGACATTTTTTTTTTTTTGGATCCTTCCTACATGGAATGGGTGATTAACTTGGAGGTGAAGATTAAATCACCATGATCTTCACTAGAAAAGAATATCCTAAAAAAATAAGATTTCCTCTTGCATTAGTTGGTATATATTCTTTGGACGGATGGAACTTCTTAAGTGCGATGTATTATGTATGTATCCATTGGTTTGATTTATTTTTTAATATTTTTTAGTGCTATTTTAGCTTAAATATAAGTATCAAATAATGATAAAAGAAGAAAAGACGAAGAAAGACAAGAAAGGAATCAGTGGATACATACACGGTGTCTAAGTTCTATCCTATATTCTTCTCTTTTATAATGCAATAAATTAACAAATATATCTAACAGATACCTTGGTCCAACGTCCGGTCGCTGGTCACAAACGTATACGCCGTCCGAATTCCTACGTTTGCGTGGTCTCGGTTTGACCCAGCAAGAGAAAAAGCGCACGCGGACGCAAGCCCGTTCTACAAGGAAACGCCGGAAAACATTCGAAGCTTTTCCGCCGACCGGAAATTTAAGACAAAACGCCAAAACTTTTTTATTTTTTTATTTTTTATTTTTTTTTAAGAAAAATTCTATTCCATACGCTTGTCCCACCATCCATCCTAGACTCAAAACTAGTATTTTCCCAAACTGCGTATAAAAATGATAGTAAAATAAAACTTCTTCTCCACCTACAACAAAGTAGTAGTTGTTGTAAGAGAGGAAGGAAGGTGAGAGAAGGACGGAGATATAACCTCTCACTTATCGTTAATGGAGGAAAGAGAGCAGCAGCAGCAGCAGCAGCTCCCAATCACTACCGTCTCTTCCATCCCGACACAAACACTAGCCACCAACGCAAGCAAAGCCCTCGCTTGGCTCTGCTTCTTGACCAGATTCCATGCCGGATACTTCCGCATAAGCCTCTCCCTCTGCGGCCAGGCCCTGCTATGGAGGACCCTCAGCGAGCCCAGCACCGACGACCACGCCCTCCGCCCGGTCATACACATGCTTCCCTCGGCCGCCTTCTTCTTTCTCTGGTCCCTTGCTCTTTTCTCTCTCGTCGCGCTCTGCTTCCTTTACGCAATTCGCTGCCTCTTTCGGTACGAAGACGTCAAGGCCGAGCTTTCCCACCACGTGAGCATGAACTACCTCTTCGCGCCATGGATCTCATGGCTCCTCCTCCTCGAGGCCACCCCCTTCCTCCACCCCAAGACTGCCGGCTACCTTGTCTTCTGGTGGGTGTTCTCGGTCCCCATATTCGTACTCGATATCAAGATCTATGGGCAGTGGTTCACCAACGGAAAGAAGCTGTTGTCGATGGTGGCCAACCCCACGAGCCAGATATCGGTGATCGGGAACCTGGTAGGGGCGAGGGCGGCGGCGAGGATGGGGTGGCCGGAGACAGCCACGTGCATGTTTTCACTTGGGATGGCACATTACCTCGTGCTCTTCGTCACCTTGTACCAGAGATTCGTGGGGAGTGATAGCCTCCCGGCGATGCTCCGCCCGGTGTTCTTCCTCTTCTTCGCGGCGCCCAGCATGGCCAGCTTGGCCTGGGATTCCATCTCTGGCACCTTCGACAACGCCTCCAGGATGCTCTTCTTCCTCTCCCTCTTCCTCTTCGCTTCATTGGTAAGCAAAATGGCGTCTGTTTTGGTTTTCGTTTTTTTTTTTTTTTCCCTCTTTGGCCGGATAGGAAAAGAGCTAGAATCATGCCATCCATCTTTCTACTGTACCTGAAAATAACTTTAAGCATATTATTTTGATGCATTAGAGAGACGTGAATCTTATTGAATCAGTTTCACACTACTCGATCATAACCTATTTGGGTAGATTCGGATAAATAAAATATTCAATATTAAAAGATAGCAGGCGAGTCCGACCAACATTAATTGGACCGGTAAAAAAAAAAAAATCTATAAATATTTTTGAATATTAAAACTCTTGTTTCTTTTCTCTTCTCATTGAGAGATCTAGTTAATAGTTAAGTTTGTTTGTAAGTCCTTAATACTCCAAATCATGTTTCGAATCTCTTGAACCAAATGGTGTTATTCAAGTGATTACATGTCGAATCCACCAACTGAGCGTTGGGCCACCGACTGTAAGGTTGAGTGAGATGTGTTTTTTTTTTTTTTTTGGTTGTTTCTCGAATTCTTAGTTACGAAGCGAATTCAAAACAAGATGGGAAGAACAAAGATAAAAGTGAAAGTAGAAGTCAAAAAAGAATGCTTATTCATTAGTAAAAGTAGGGAAAAAAAAAAATATATCTTAAGAACGGGAACGTTGCATACACGTCGTCCTGCCGTAAGGAAAACTTGCATACTAAATCCCGGTCCACGTCAAAAAGTGAAGAGTACAATTAAGGCTTCATCCTCTACCATTTCCAATGTTACCGTCAATACCTCTTTCGTTAACTTGGACTTGAGCTTTGTTTTGCGTTAACATGAATGGAATTCGACCGCAGGTGTCGAGGCCAGCGCTGTTCAGGAGGTCAATGAGGCGGTTCAACGTTGCATGGTGGGCGTACTCCTTCCCGCTGAGCGCGCTGGCCCTGGCGGCCACTGAGTATGCCCAGGAGGTGAAGGGGCCCATCTCCAACGCCCTCATGCTCGTCCTCTCCGTTCTCTCCGCGCTCATCACCCTGGTCCTCATGGTCTTCACATTTCTCAAAACCGGCGATCTCTTGCCCGGCGACGACCCCTTCGCACCATCGCCCTCCATGCCGACTGGTTTCGCAACGCCTATGCTGCACACATAGCCAATGCTGCTTGAAGCCTCGATGTGTAGCCTCGAAGCGTTTTGAATGCTAATTGGCATCGAATTAACCAACAGTTCCCATGTCACATAACTTTTTGGCAGTTAGTCTCCAAGGTAACCATAGTCTATTTTGTTACATTCCTAGTAGTCAACAATCACGTGCAGAAGAAACTAGGCGAGAAATCTTGGTAAGGCAAAGAAGAGTCGTGATGGTAAGGGTCGAAAATAACAATACTCAAATCGGTCATCCATGAAGCATTGCTCACGGAATTTTCCTTCACGATTATCTCCCTTCATTTTGACGGAATGAATCATTTTTAAATTCTACGTTGTCAACGTTGAGCGTTAGAAATTAAATCAAATATGAAGTTCTAATTTAAGTCTTATTTGGTTAAGATTATTTTACTTAGTTGTTAAAGGAGTTTTTATTAATCTTGCTATATAAGAATTTATTTTTCTATCATATTTTCGTTTTTTTAGTTTATAAATATGAATGCCCGAATTATTGTTTATTGTATGCTTGTGAGGGTTGCAGTCTTTTATGATTAGTTCCTGATGAGTCTCAGTTTAATAATAAAATAATTATTTTATTTTTATTATTTTTATGTTGCCTAAATGCGGCATCAAAGCTTGCTGATGTGGTTTTGAAAAGTTGCTGCATGGATCTTGAAGCAACATCAACATCCCTTAGTCATAGCCTATGGAAGAGGGTCAAATTTTCAAAACCCTTAGCCCATCTTGTCGGCGGCTAGCTGGTCCAGTTGAAAGGAGGCAATGATGAAGAAGGCTCCGAAGGTTTTGTGAGGGATCGGCCATTGGTGGGAGTATGATGCTTGTAACCAGAGTTATACTTTAAGTCCTTATGATTAGGATTACTTTATTTAATTGTTAAAAAGGCCTTATTAGTAGTAGTATGAGAATTTTTAGCGAAGAGGAAAGGCTTAAATAGTAGAGTGACTCTAGTTGATAAGCATCCAACTGTAGAATAAAAAAAAAAAAAAGCAATTAAACACTAGATAAAGGGAGAGGAGGGGGGGCTTCTACTCTCTGTCAATCAAGGACTCGATTTCCTTTTCCAAGCTGACACCGATCTGGCCTTGAACGTTCATCACTTTATAAAATAAAATAATCAAAATCACCCGTGCAACACGTTCCCTACGTAGCTTTTGACGTGTCTGTCATCTTTTCTCAATTCCATTCCAAGACAGCTCGATCTGTTTTTCTGAAAGGGGTAAAAAAATTTTTTTTTAATAAAATTAAGGGAAAAACGAAAGCTTTCGTAATAACGACGTTAACATAAAAAAATATTTTTTGAAATGATATTTTTTAGGCCAAAATTTATTTTCATTTGGCGTTTTTTTAGGCGTAGCTCGGAAGAAAGGGCTCGAAAGGGGACTAGAGCTCCATTCTGAGTGGTGCTTTTTTAAACGTGTGGCATTTTTTAAAACGTCAAATTTTGGTCTAAAAAATATATTTAAAATAATTTTTTTTATTTTAATATTATTTTTATAAAAATTTTTGTTTTCACCTCGATTTTATTAATTAATTAATTAATTAATTTTTTTTTTTTTTTATTTACCCCTTTCAAAAAAAAGCAGCTCAAGACAGCCCCCTTTTCTTCTGTAAAGGTGATTGCCATCCCATGGTCAAGATAGCGACCAGCTCTGGTGACCTCGTTACATTGAGTGACGATGATAGCTATGTTCTCACGCTGCTGGCTCACCTGCCTCCATGGCTCCGAGAAGGAGAAGGAAAGGATGGGGCAAAGGAGATAACAATGATTTATCTGGCTTTGGTCAGTGTTCGCTGCCGTCCATGTGTAATTTCTTTAGATCCCACGGACCCTATTGGTCGCTTGCCCTGGCTTTGGCTCTGGCTTGGTAGCTTTCGCTCGCCACCGTCCGATCAAGACACGCTTTAACGATTATTTTTGCTGCAAAAAAAGAGAATGAAAAAAATGGAAAGAATACTTCTCATCCCATCGGTCCCTATGACGTGAAATTTTCATATATTTTTTATTGCTTAAATATTATTATATTATATTAATATTATAAATATAGCCTCATATATAGTCCTATAATATCTTAAGTCTTTGTACGCTCATATTTTTTATATTTATTAAGACTTACAGTTGAATGTCTTTATTTCTTGTGAAGTAGCTTATGATCATAAATTTATGTTATATTATGCTCTTTGAGATTATTGTTTCATATAATTCTTATGAATTAGTTATAAAAATTTTATGAATTGCATATGTAAAATTTTAGAACATCAAATAGTAATAAAATAAAATTTATTATTGTACCTATTTGCATCATGATTTATGCAAGAACTGGAGTACTCATTGAGAATGCTAGAATTAGATCTTCCTCTTCTTGCTCCTTCAGATAGTGTTTTTGATGTGAAAATTGATCGTAATATACGAGGAGGGAAGAGGAGACCTAACTTATTTATAACAAAACTCTAATAGATCCTTCCATTGGAGGTCACTATTGAGCTACAAACTCATATAAACTGATAACCATATCACCCAATAGAGATATGCTGAAGTTCAAGCCATATAAGTCACATTTATCAATAGTGAGCTTATCCTACTTATATCATTGGATCAGATTCATTCAGTCAGCTTTGCAAAATTAAAATCACTAACAATTAATGACAGCATGCATATGAAAAATCTCCAATATAGCTCATGAAATTTACAATTGTAGTAAATTTATTTGAATCTATTTTATTAGTTATATGAAACTTGATACCTTATTTTTTATTTTTTTTCAAACATAGGAAGTAATAATCAAAATAAAAAATAAATATTTTAAGGTAAAAAATGAGGTTGGTAGGGATGAAGTAGTCGGTGGGATAGGGATCTTTATAGGAATGAAAATGAAAACTTTCCTAAAATTAAGGTAGCGAAGGATGGAGATCTTTACAGGGATGGAGATCCCTAAGGGAATAGGGATGAAGAAATCTTTGTCTCCATTGTAGGGATATGGATGGAGAACTAAATTAGTAATGAGGATGGAGATAGAGGGTGGGAAGCCACTCTCTGCCTTGCCCCATTGCTGTAGGAAGCAAGTTTGCTGAGAAAATAATATACGGAGAAAATAATGCAAAGCGAGAGCCTCTTGTGTAGATTCTGCATAAAATTTTACACCGAAGCAAATCTAACGTATACATAGAGATCCAAAATCGTATAGAAAACTTTACGAGAGCTTGCACTGGATGTCAAAGTACATAGGAAACCAAGTTGTGAGAGGCGCATACAAATCTTATGCGAGAGTTGTCTGCATAAATATTTTATGTGGACATCTGACCCTTGATATCTATATCCTTTTTCTAGGTTTTTTTTTAAAAAAATTTACTCTTCCCCCTCATAAACTGCCGTATGCTTCTTTTAAGTTTAATAGGTAGAACTACAAATGGAATGGGATGGATTAGATTGTGCTTGATTTCCTTCCGATCTTTTTTATTTTTTATTTTTTATTATTTGGGCCATATTTTAGACCTGAGTCCAACTGGTTTATTGATCGAATTGAATCAGATTGGATTAGATTTATGAAAAGAATTTTAGATTTAATGGGTTATTTGGGTTTATTTGGAGTTAAATATGGTTTGAGTCCAATATAAAACATTGAGATTTAGGATGAGATTAGATCGTGCCATATTTATATTTGTATCAAACATTTTACTATTGTTTTATAACTAAAATCTAGTAATCGATAGCTAAAAATAAATCCATTAAAATTTTAAATATAATTAAAAAGAATCAATTTAAACTTAAATTTTTATTTAAAAATTTTAATTCTATCCAAATATATGATTATCTTTAAATTTAAAAATTATGATATTTATAATATTTATTGATATACTTAAAAGATATTATAAACAAGAACTCATCAAAATAAATAATAAAATATAAATATTTTCATATAATTAAGTGAAAAAGATGAAAGGATCAAGTTATTCGGATGAGAAAATGAATTAGTTTAAATAACAATTTATTTAATGAATTGATAAAAATAATTGAAATGAAAGAAAATATGATTTATATAATTGTTCATGAATCGAATCAAATTGGGTTTGAATAATGCTAGGTTAAAAATAAAAGGCTTAAACATGACTTAGAATTTAGATATGCTTTTTTGGCTTAATTTTCAAATCAGATACAATACATAAGCTTTTAAATATGGAGCAAGCTAGATTTATTTGGGTCAGGTTCGGGTTAGGTTATGGGGCGACCCCCAACTCATTCTCAGAGCGAAAGCACGGTTCGCTCCGTGCCCACCACGCAGCTGCGTGCCATTGGTATCCATGTCGGGCCGGGACGCTTGCGCCGTCGAAGGTGGGAGGGGTTGGTGTCCGCGTATACGGCGAGCTCCGCGTCCTATCGTAATCTTCGAGTTCCGGCTAATGCCCGAATCACCGGCGAACTCCTCCGGCTTCGCCGCTGTCCGGCATCTGTTTGATGAGCACGAAGAGTGAACGATGCGCGGCATCTATTCGATTAAATGGCCGAAAAAAAAAGGACAGCTTCGTGTGGTTCAATTGTCGAGGCATTCGAAGATGAGGACGTGGCTGAGAGGAGCTCTCCCGAGATGAAGATGAGGCTGCTGGATCTCGAGCCAGTGGTGGTGCGGTTATTTTGATGCCATGGGACTCTTCACAACAATTGGAGTTTTCCTTTGAGGAAGAAGTGGGAAAATGAGGTAATTTATCACATCGAGTATGGCGAAAATCTCATGTCACCGGCCCATGTGCATTGGTCATCTGATGGTTAAGTGATCTACATACACCTTTCGGACACCTCTAAGGTTGACTGCCAAGGCAAATAAGGTATCGTCATACAAATGAGAGGAGGATCCACTTCAACAAACCCTTCACCCTAGTGTCACAAGGCGCAAAACTTGCATCAGAATTTTTGCCCAGTGTCAAGCTTTCTCGCAGCCTCACCCCTAAGAGACTCACATTTGTATTACTTAAGTGTTAACAGCCCCTTGGTGCGTGGGTTGTGAGTAGGCTGACTCTGTCCAGTGCCGCACAGAGATCAAACTTGGCAAAAATTCTGGTGGAAGTTGTAAGCCTTGTGACACCCAATAAATAATAATCCGCTTCAACCTTTTCCCTTCCCCGAGCTTCGCCCCTAAACCTGAAAAGGCCCAAACATAACTCATCGTCCAAGCCATTTCCACTTTTGAGCAGCTGGACACCCTAAACTCATTTGATTGAAAAAAGTGATGATAGAAGTAAACGAAAGAGAATTTTACGAAGGATGACACTGCAGTGCGGTTCACTGGATGTTCCCTATTGAATTTTCAATTTATATAATTTTATATTTTATTAACTACTAAAGAATTGCTAGAAAAACGTTTGCAGATCCATGCCACTTGTTAAATGTGATTCTGAATGACGGCAAAATAAATAAATTTGTTCACTCAAATAAATATTAAACATTTTAAAATATAACAATTTATATCACTGTTTGAAAATTAAAAAATAATAATAAAAAATTATGAAATCTAATAATGCTTCCTTTTTCCACCTTGTAATGACAAATTTTATGCATTATTCTATAAAAGTTCTTTGGTTCATCATTAACACATTTGTAGTTTAAGGGAAAGTACCAAGTTTTCACCCAAAACACCCCCATCCCCAAAATCCATAAAGTTTTCAATATGCTGGCACCTCATGACCTTTAAGATAACGGTTTTTTTTTTTTTTTTTTTTAATTTTATTATCTGAAAGATTACACTAATGTTTTTAGTGATGCAACAGGGTTAAGCTATCCAAGCATCCAGCAAAGAAGAAAGAAAATGATATTTCGATTTTTTTTTTTTTTTTTCACCGCAATTACTCAGCCTCCAAGAACTACGTATGATTTGAAAACATTTATATAATATGGCCTAGATGACAAACAAGTAATTATTTTCTCATTCAATAATACAATTTAAGTGATGTAAGTTGACATGTTAAACCACCTCAATGATCGAGGTATTATTTAAGGATGAGTTGTCTCTGTTATATTTGAACTTGAGGTCGTCTTCTTAGAACCACAGCAGCATAAACTGCCATTATTTCCTCTTTCTCCATTACTTCACCGAGTAGTTCGCTATATATGTGAAATAGACGGTCAGTAGCTTCCCTACCTATATGGTGGCATAGCATCGACTCTTGTACAGCTCTTACGGCCATTGCCAAAGCCATTCCCTCCTTCTTAGCATCTCCCCCGCCGATTTTGTCTTTAAATATCTCCAAGTATTCAACAGCGAATGAGCCTTCCCTCAGCACCTCATCTTCTATTTCCTTTAGAGATGGAGAATAGAATGGAACGTTATATAATTCTACTTCTTCTTCACCAATTTCCCCCTGTATATTAGAAGAAAATATATGATTTATTGGCTCCATATGTGACTAGTTCCATTCGCCTACAATAATAATATAAGAATGAAATTGTAGGCATCAAGAAGTATAATCTCATTAAATTGACTGTATGTTTCCCAGACAGCGTCGCCCATTTCATTACAGAGTAAACTTGTTATAGAATCAACGCAGAGAAACTATAAGGAACTAATGCGCTACTTAACTGCAAAATAGTAAACAAAATGTTGACCCTACCATAGAATGAAACCTATACGACAGTTTTTTTTTTTTTCTTTCTTTCTCTCTCTCCTTTTTGCCTTGAGAAATATAGTGGTAATGAGACACAAATATTGTAGCATAAATGCAAAATAACTGCATTATTTTTTTTTTTTTGGTGTCCATGAATTCATCTAAAGGTGCAGTGGATGTTGTTTAGGTACTTCTTTAAGAATGGCATTTTAAGTTTGAATCTGAAAGGCTAAAACCGGCCTGCGATGCTCTGTTTTTAAGCCAGAGCATCGTATCGACTTTTAAGGCCCCCCCAAGCTCTTGAATCAGAGCGCGGCCCAATGAAACCCTAATCTTCCTTCTTCTCACCGTTTCCGGAACCCTCTCCTCGAACGCTTCCCGCCAGGCTTAACGGCCGACGCACGAGGCGACCTCCACTGGCCTCGTACGAACGCCCTGGGATCGTCTATAAATGGAGGACCAGGTTCCTCATCCGAGATCCAAACCACTCTCTTCCTCTTCCTTTTCTTCTTTCCCTCTCCTCCTCCCTCTCCTCGTTTTCTTCTTCCTTGGCCGAAGCTCCGCCACTGAGGGCGGAGCCCTGGTGTTCCCGCCCCAAATCAAGGCCGCTGCTGGATCAGTCGGGCAAAGCCCTGCTGCAAGAGGCGGAGCCGGCGATCTCGCTGCCGGAGCACCACCATCCAAGAAGAGCTACGAATGCCGCTATCCGCCTGCCGCACTAAGGCGACCGCCGCCGTCGTGACAGGCGAAATCCTGCCGAAGATCTGTTCGGCCAGAGGTTCAGCAGTCGCCGTGGAAGTTCGGTGAAGCACTGCCACCGTCCCTTGGTGTCGAATCAGAGTCGCTGTCCGCCCCCGTTCGCGACCCCGATATTTTCTCCGGCGCCAGCGGCAGAAAATCGCCACCAGGTAAGGCCGGATCTTCTTCCTCTCTGTTTGGGCTTAGCAACGATCTGTGGAGACGATCGCAAATGGTGATCATATCTGTGGAGACGATCGCAAATGGTGATCATTCTCCATTTAGTTCCAGATTGATTGAGTCGCCGACCACCGCTCGCCGTTGATCCGGTTGAAGCGACCCTGGATCTCAGGTTGAGATGAACAGGGACGATCGGCCCTCTGTCCAGAGGAAGAATATCCAGTTGGGCTCGATTAATTTGAAACCCAACTCAAATTAAACCGAATCCAATTCGAACTGGTTTAAACCAAATTCAAAGCCTAATTCAACTTAGCCGAAACCAATTGAATTGGATCAAATCCAATCTGAGTTAATTTGGCCAATGCAAGTACCCAAAGCCTACTGAACTAAACCCTAACCTAGTCTGGTGTACTGAAATAGAACCCAAGCCCAAACCCAATTGAATGAACCAGAACCTGAACCAAACTTAATTTATTGAATCAGAATTTAAATTGGACCCAATTAACTGAACCAAAGCCAAATTGAGTCTGATTAAGATTCAGACCCAATTAAACCCTAGTCATGTCAAGCCATACCTGAGCTCGAGTCTAGCTTAAATTTTTTTTTTTTTTTTTTTTTAAGCTTCGGATTGGGGTTAGGTCTGGAAATTTGTTTAGAGACTAGGGTCGAATTGATCTAGCTCAAAACCCAATTAAGTTGACCCATAACAATTTATTTGGACCAAAAACTAAATCGATAAAATAATTTTTTAATTTTTAAGTGGTTACATAAAAACAAGCATATTTAAAATAATTGTATCTTATCACTTAAAAAAATTTGTTATGATGTAGAAGGCTAATATCACATAATTAATAGAAAATTTGATAAAAAAAATTTGGAAGGCTCATCAAATTTTTAAGATTTTGGGGTTAGACTTGGATTAGATTAGGACATAACTAAGGTATAATGCTTTGAGTCTTTCTCGAGTCGGGTCTGAGATGGGTCGGGTTGAACTGGGCCAGGTCAAGTAAAGGCTTGAGACTGGCGTAAATATTTTTGAGCTCTAATTTTCAGTTTAGATTCGATCTGAATTAGTTTGGACTTGGCCCATGATCTGGCCTGAAGTTGAGCCAGCCTGATGAGCCATGGGCCAGTTCAAGCCCACTCCCAACCCTAGATGGAATGTAGGCCACATAGTCAAAATTTGGGAAACACAATTGAGATGGAAGTTGGGCTGATTTTTCATTCAATAATGCAAGATCCCTCCTATCATCAACGGCCATGCCTTGAGAGGCTACTCTCAACCCTATAAAAAGCCACCGGTGACATGACAAGAATGGGGAGAGAGCGCGCAAGGTCTCTTTGAAAAAGGGGAACGAGCAGTGTCCGTGTTCGATTTGGAATATGAGAGGGGAGAAAGGATTTCTTTCCATCTTGGTCTGGTCAAGTGCAAAATAGAACAATAATGGAAATGTGAAGCTTACATAGTTCCTAATCTTTTTTTATAAAAGATTACATACTTTTGAAATTATTAATAGAAAAATTTAGGAAATATAAAGCTTACCTGTGCAACCATAATAGAAAAAGATCTTGCTAGTAATTCCCATAAGAGAGTTGTCATCTTATTGCAAGGATCTTTGGTGTCCCTCCCTGATATAATCAATGCCATTTGTCCTTCAGAAACCAATTCTTCTGATCTTGACTCGAGAAATGAACCAAAATCTTTTCGAAATTGTTGGTGGTAGGCTTTCGCTACAACAGGAGGGCTAGTTTTAGATATGTATATTTTCCCTGCATTCATTGATTTACCTTCTTCGTTAAAAATGCCAGGAGGGACCTGCAATAAAGTTTAAAGTTAACTTACACATAATTTAAAGATATTTAGACGTTGCTTAGGTTATGAGTTGATTAATAATGATAATAGCAAATTTTAGGACCGTTTGGATGATGGGATAAACCTTACTGGTATAAATCCCCCACCCAACTGAATGTTTAATAGAGAGAGGAATGTTTTGAGATCATAGAAACCATAGATTCCATGTGAAAGATGATTTCTGTATCACGATTCTTTGTTTTAGTTATTAAATGAGTCAAAGTTGTCTTGTTTGGAAGGGCTCTATTCTCCATTAAATAGCTTAACCAGGCTACAAATAAACTCTTGAGGACATTCAAATAGTATATCCCCCATGCATGTGAAAAGGCAATAGAAATTGTAGATTGGGAAGGTGTTGGAAAAGTAGGCCTAAAAATTAGGAAACAGTAATTCTATTCCTTTTATACATTTCAAAATTACAATAATTCGATTGGGGGTAGCAGAAGAAAAGGGGAATCCTATTCCTTCTGCAACTACCGTTCTTTTTGAGCATCCTTCTCTTTCTTCTGCTGTTTCCAGGGCCTTGATGAATCGTTATCTATTTGTAGGTTAGAAGGGATTGGCTGCAGGATCTTATCCTAGGGTCTCGAGCCAAGGTCTACGAAATTTAGGACCCAACCAAGTGCAGCATATAAACGCACACTGGATGCTTCAGTCACAACTATACATCATTGTAGTGGATAATATAGCAGATGCTCAATACGCTGAGTTGGTCCATGATGCCCTCTTTACTTATTTGTGGAACTTTGACTAGCATTTTTTGTTGCTAGTGGGAAGTATTTTATGAAAATCTTTGATCGTCAAAGGTGGATTCTGTCATTATCTAAAAGGCCTTGGAGGCCTTCAATCATCAAAATAAATATATAGCCACATGGATTTAATAAATGAATAGCAAACTAAAAGGAACTAATGCACTAATAACATGGACCACCACCAAAGCTCAACAGTAAGAGTCACAAAAGTCAGTCATAAACCTACTAGTAGTCGAACAAACATGATTCTAGTAATTAGTAAAGCATTGAAAGGCCAAATTTAGGTATGATGGTCTAGAAGACAAACCTGAGAGAGCCAATGCAAACTATGACTGGAGTGGATGAAATGCAAGCTATTGCTAGGAAAGAGCCTCCCATAGAAGGACCCAGGAACTCCAGCCATGAAAACCGAGTGGAACTCCTCTCTCCTCCAAACATTCCTGAGCCTGGTTCTAAAGTCTGAGAAGCTAACGAAAATCGAGTTGAAATCATTCCCGGGGAGATCATTAAGAAACACCATGAACTGTGGAACCTGCCTTGTTTTCTCCTGGCATCTCTCATCGATGGCATTCACAATATCCCCAACCAGGGATAACGCATTTGTTCCTGAAGAGCATCCCAAATCCGCCATTTTAAAACACTGGGGAGTCTTTGAAAGATATGTTTCGATGGCTGAGTCGATGATGACATGCTTCATAGCATCAGAAAACTTCTTCTAGAGTTAGAGAGAGAGAGAGAGAGAGAGAGAGAGAGAGAGAGAGAGTTAGATTGCAACAGAAAAGCACTAAAAAAGATCTATTTTTCAGAAGCACCTTTGCCAACCTGAATTGAAGAATTCTGGGCATAGCTAGTCTCTCCCAATCCTTCTTTCATGTGAAGAACACTCTCCACATCCATTTGCCGTGGCCTGATGAAAGCCATTAGCAGAGCCTCTTTATGTTTGTAGAATGATTATGTAAGAATTTTGTGCCTCAATGTGGCCATTATAGAAGCCCAAAGGATGGCGAAACCTGAAAAAAAAAAAGAAAAAAAAAAAGAAAAAAGAAAAAACAGAGTGGCTAAGGATGCTCCGAAGGATTCCCCAACAAAGGGTAATAAAAGAATTAAAGGACAAACAGGAGAATCTAGTCCGGCGGCTTCTTGCACTGGTAGGCGTTGCCAGCCGGTCGAACCAATAATGTGGCGTAGCAGTGGGAGGGGATATATACGAGGCAGCTCAGCTTCAGGCACCTCCTCTTATCCACTTATAAAGCACTCTCTTTTACCTTTGAAGGATGTTCCTTGTGCAATTACTCGAGTAATGCTACGCGTCCCAAATCTGGCACCAAGACGAAGCCTTTTAGAAAAGGATCCCCTTACCATTAATTAATGGGGATGGCGACAGACGGGGCTGGAATCCAAATGTAAATCTCTATCAACAGAGATTTTTTTATTTCCTCTTCACCCTCTTCCTCCCTCGTCTGCATCTCCGCCCACCCTCCTCTCAATCTCTTCTTTAATAACATATATAATTTTTTAATAAAAATTATAATAATAATTTTATAAAATAACAATATATAAAAATAACATAATATTTAAATATAAAGTTAACGAGATAAAAATGAAATAGAACAATTTCTCTACTTATGAAGGCAAAAAATAATCTCCGTTTTTGTTTTCATTCCCATGAAAAAAAAAAAAAAAAATTGATCCTGTATGGGACGCCATGGATTCTTATTGTATGCGTTAAAATTGCCATTTTGTTGGCTGCTACAGTGAGCTAGAATTATTTTTTCTTTTTATTGGAAATTAGAAAGACGTTCCTGGAATTTTCGTAGTAGGACTTCCAGCAAGGACCATCAGCTGGTCACGGTAGGTACTAGACAGTTGTCCACGAAAGAGATTTTATTGTTTTTGCTTGGACCTTTGTAAGCTGGCTAAACCTTTCATTGATGTAGCCATACGGTGGAATGCAGTGAAATCGTAAAAGCTTAGTTTGCATTTGGCCTTCCTTTTAAAAGAAGGATGAGGTTTAGATGTGACCGGAGCTGCAAGTGTTGGAAGCTTATCCAAGTTCAGACAAGGACTGGATTTGGTTTTACTGTCGATATGGGTCGACGCATAGCAAGAGATAGGATAAGTGTAGACTTTCTCTCTCTCTCTCTCATTTTGGTTTTCTGACAAGCCTGAAAAGATGAGTTTGATGGATACAGTCTCCAGAAATGGGTGTGATCATTGATGCCGTGTTACAAAACTTTGACATTGGATCTTTGTATTGGATAAGAATGGGCACTCGATAAGGTGCATGGAAGAATGGACGGCTTACTCGAAGCATCAGTACGTATATTGGTAGCATGGAACGGTGAGCACATTCGTGGGAATGCAAGCTCGAGCCGGTTAAAATTTTTAGCGGACCTGAATGCTAATCATATCTGGTGCTACGTTCCAAACCATGCCCATCCCTATGGGACCGAAAATAGAACGGATGAATACAGAAGAAGTTAACTTCGTATTTATATTTATTAAAAAAATTTATATTTATATAAAGATTATGTAATATTCATACCTATTCAATTATTTATACCTACTTCTTTAACCATTCTATTCTTTGAAAATATTTTTTTTGACTTCAACAAATTTAATTAATTTTTAGCTATTAGTTTAAACATAATTTAAAGTTTAAAGATATATAAATCATATAATTTTAATATGAATGAAACATAATTAATTTTAATTATTAATAATAATATCAACATAATTATAACAAAAAATCTGAATGATATTTAAATGTATTTCAAATTTGTATAATGTTAAAAATATTAAATAGAAAAACAAATACTTCATGAACAGTCTCTGCAAGCATAAATATAAAATTAAAATGTCTAGTAACACATTAAGAATAAGGATAATTAATATTAATTATATAAAATTTAAAATTATGCTACTAAATAAAAATATTATAAACCAACATAATGGATATGGGATGGAGTGGAGATATCTTTATGTCTATATTTGTTTTATACCATGATAGATATTGTCACTAATCTTCATATCTATTTTTTAATCATCACATTCATAACAAATAAAGGCAAATGGGTACCCACAAATATGAAAGAAATTGCCATCCTTATCAAGCTGAGGATGCGTTGTCTGGATCAGATATGGATGGGGGCTTGGATTGAACGCGAAAATGCATGTCCTAGTTAGGGCCCACATCAAAAGAGTCTGCTCATGTCCGTCATATCTAAATGAGTCATACAAAATTTAGTGCAAATAAACAAAGAGGAAGAAAAGCACAAACCCCACGGCTCACTTTATTTTTAAAGGTCAAGCAACTTTGCTGAGCTGCCTCATTGTGATTAGCTGTAGAAAAGAGGTCCTCATGTGAACTGCAACAGGCCACCGCTGGCGGCCTTTTCACTTTCTTCGACTTTGACTAACTAGGCATCCCAAGTCATAAGAAAAAAAGAATACGCATCTATTTACTTCAATCCACTTTGGGTGCCTGTTCTTTGAGCCTCAAACACTCGCCTGCGTGTTAACGGGTTGCTCCATGTACCTTTTTCTTTTATCACCGAGCATCACACTTTGCCAATTAAATAAGAGAGGTAGGAATTAGATTTTTCAGAACTAATTCCCCACGATGGATTTTATTCAGAGTAGAAAAGATGACAATAAACACACACACACACACATATATAAATCATTCAGTGTTGGGGTGCACTAACCTGATGATTAATTCTACTAATATTTAAAGCTCCTCGTGCCTTTCCGCCTGTCCTAAGCGAATCTTTTTCCCCTCCCATCGCTTCTTTGCTTCCACCTTGCATCTCAAAGATCTCCAACCTTTCCCTCGGGCAGCTCCACAGCAAACCATTCTCTTAATCACAGGTAAGTTCTCATCGCCATCTTTCTCTGTTGTTGCTATTGATATTGGCAGAGTAGGTTTTAAGGCTATAAAATATTAATACCAACTATATAGGCTCTCTTAAGGGGAGCTCTTGTTGGCCTAAGTTAGAAAGAGTGCAGTATTTAGAGCTTTTACCAGTATTAAATATTAATACCAACTATAGGCTCTCTGCTGATGATTTTGCACGATCTGTTAAGCTGAAAACTCTTCTAACTCCTGTGCAAATATCTTTGAACTTCTTGCACGAGAAGGTGTTTCAAGCGGCGGGATGGCACTAGTTAATAATACGATGCTGGAAATATGCTTCTCTATCTTTATACAAAGAAGCCAGATGAGTTTGTTAGACGCTAATCCTGTTTCATTACAGGGTATTGTGAGATTGCGTTCGAGCATTTGAGGTCTAATTTCATATACATCGGAGTTCTTCTATCCATCACTCCACTTAGCTCCGAAGAGGCCAACGTTTTATCTCTAGATTCATTTTGAGTTTTTCTAAGCGTAGATTCATGCCCTTCAAGTACTTCGTGTCATCTTTATTAACGGTCAAATTGAGGTTGGGTACGGAGAGGGCATTATTAACAACAAAGAAGTTGAGGTTTAGTGGGACCTCTAAGAGTTTAATTACAGTAATGGAGTTTATATTCAAAACAATGCTCTGATGAAGTTCTTCCAGAGGTAAGATCAACCACGGCGCTGTACAATTTAGTAGGTCAATCTTTTGAATCAAGCGAGTGTAGGTCTCTTTTCTTTAATCTCTATACTTGTATACACTTACCTTATAATTAATAAATTTCGGGGAAGTTATTGACTTCTCCATTCCCAGTCAAAAAAAAAAAAAAAAAAATCAAGTGCGTGTAGATCAAAAGAATAGTTTCCACTGGAATCTTGCTACATGAGCTGGTTCAATGCTGCATTTCTCAAAAATCATTACTTAAACTGCAAGCACAAATGCAAGCATGAGAGAAATGTGCATGGTTGCGATCATGTGAAGCACTAATCTCTTCATTTTTGAATGAAGACTGCTACACTGCAAGCTATGGCGCATATGGAGTTCTTATAACCTGTGCTGTAACTCTAGTGATAAATATGATTAGAATCGGTTCTCATTGACAACTTTCCTTCCATTAATGCTTCACATGATAACATATTGCAACTCTCCAGGGCAGCATATCATGTCTCCAGTAAAAGGATAAATACTTCTCAACGTAGTAGTTTAAAGCTGGTTAACACTGGTCCATATAAATCCTTGACCTCGAGCAAATTCATCATTTAACTTTGCCATAAATTGCTGGCGGCCTTTCTAGCTATAACAGACGCTACTATGGATCCCAGGAGCGGACCGTGGATCTAAATTCTTGAACGATTTGTTCGTTATCTTCGATTAATAAGACAGAAGGAACCCCTGTTGCTCTAACTTGCCCAACTAAAATGATCAGCATTTGCCAAGAAAAGTATACAAGAAATGATGTTTCCAAGAAAACCAATAATAGAACTGTACTCCTTTTTTCAAAATACTTCTGAGAAAGAATTGAAATTTGCATCAGCTAGAATGAATAAATTTTACTCTCTCTCTCTCTCTCTCTCTATATATATATATATATATATTGAAAAAAATCATTATAGCCATCCTTTCTCTCAACTAGCAGCATCTAAGTTTTGCACGCATTATCATGTACCTATAACCACTCTGTTACCATTATAATCTGTCACCATCGTCACCGTCATCTTGTCCATTTCTGGTCTCCTTGTTGCTTTGCACGCATGCTAAACACGCAAGGGTTGGATGCCGATAGTGCTGCAGGGGCCATGCAAAGTTGCCCTTTCCTTTTTTTTTTTTTTTTTTTTTTCTTCTTTTTTTCTTTAAAAAAAAAGAGAAAGCGAAACATGTGCCTTTGGAACATCCAAAGGACTTGCATGGATACCAACCACAAAATAACACTAGCATAATCTATTATCTCATATATTAAAAAGTTCTAAAAAAGTTATTCATAAACCTTTGGAAAGGTGATTAATTATTATTCCTGAAAAGAGAAAAAGTATATACAGCCATCATTTTTGACAAAAAATATATGACAACTGCTAGCCAAATCCAAAAATGCGAGAAGGACAACTGATGTTGCATGCTCTTTGGACAATTATTAGCAAACTTCACTGAACTATTAATTTAAAAATATGACTGAAAAATTAATGATGTGTTTTGTTTTTTTAGAGTAGCTTTATTTTTAATTTCATACAAACCAAAAAATTGAAAACTTATCTCATAATTAAAAATGAAAATAATTTTTTATAAAATACAATTCTGAAATAGTAGGAAATTAAAAATAATTTAAAGATACTGTTATTATTTACCATCAAAATAAAGAATAGAATAGAAAACCATGTCTCTTTTTTTTCTTTTTTTTCTTTTTTTAATGAAAGTGAAAGAAGTGGCATTACCGACAGCCTCAACACCTTACTGATCGACCTACCTAGTACCTACCTACCTACCTACCAAAGATACCAAAGAAAATCTTAAAGAAAACTTAAGGTTAAAATTCAGAGCAGGATAGCGTTATTACAAGTAGAATGTATACGTGAGGTGTCAAAAGAGGGATAATCGCATTCCCTAGAGCAGGGTTTTTTTTTTTTTTTTGTTAGAAATCTGGAGCATGGAATAACTAATAAGTACAGCAGATGCTAAAAGCCTGCCTCACGAGCAGAGATTGAGGGTTGAGCCTG
Source organism: Metroxylon sagu (assembly GCA_017589505.3). NCBI lineage: Eukaryota > Viridiplantae > Streptophyta > Magnoliopsida > Arecales > Arecaceae > Metroxylon > Metroxylon sagu. Next base: position 258,782 of record JACVBY030000640.1, on the reverse strand, counting down.
CTGGAAGAAACGTATCTTTATGTTTTCCTATAACATTCCCAAAATGCCAAGAAAATAGGTAATTTTAGATTCCAAAGACTTGGAGCTTTAGATGCTAGTGTAGCTCATAAAAATTCAAGTAGTCCATCTTGAATCAGTGTTAATTACTATTTAGCAAATATGTGATACAAATACCCATGCTTCTTTTGATATTTGTCTGCATGGCATCGCCCTGGTTGATTGATACGTATCATTCGCAAGTTCAGATAGTATTCTACAACTGTGAACTACGAACAAAATTTCTGCAATAGATATGCTCTTTTAACCACTACCCATGTTTTCGGCTTGGCAACTTAGAAACAACACAAGGAAATGGGATCCTCTGGGCTTCAGAGTTCTGGGGAGTTCGCAGCCATGGACGTGGGGAGCATCCTTCGCATGAAAGGAGGATTGGGAGAGACCAGTTATGCTCGGAACTCTTTCCTTCAGGTTAGAACCTTGTCGCATGACCACTTCCTCCATTTGACTCGTATCATGGATTCAACCATCTCTAATTTGTTTCAGATCCTGTATTTTTCTTCAGAAAAAGAGCATGGTTGCCTTGAAGCATATCATAGTGAACTCAGCTGTAAACGTCTACGTTTCTCATGCTCCCAAATGTTTCAGCATGGCCGACCTTGGATGCTCCTCTGGGCCTAATGCATTGTGCATGGCTGGAGATATCATTGAGGCCATTGATGACAAGTGCAGCGAATTATCACAGCAAGCACCAGAAATCTCAGTGTTCCTTGATGATCTTCCAACGAATGACTTCAATGCAATATTTGTCAGCTTTCCAGAATTCTTTAAGAAGCTTGAGACTCATGCCAACAGGGAAAGAGGTAGCCACCCATTGGTGTTATTGGCTGGAGTTCCTGGGTCTTTCTATGGGAGGCTTTTCCCCAGTAATAGCCTACATTTCATGTACTCCTGCCTCAGCTTGCACTGGCTCTCTCAGGTCAGATTTATTCTTTTTATCTAGTGACCACTGATTACTTACGCAATTAGTTTTAGGCCATGTTTGATGCTGCAAGATCTTGGCAATCTGATAGAATACCACTGGAGAGCATCTCTTTAGAATATAAATATGAAATTCTGGTGGTCGAAAGAGATCAGAGTAGCCGGAGGGGAAAATTATGGATTGGTTGTTCCCACAGCTAACTGGTCTCTCTTTTTCTTCAATCACTCTCATGCCCCAACAAAAATCTTATAAGATCTCGCACCATCCAAACTGACCATCACATATGCATCAACCTGAATTATGTGTGCATCCATTATGTGCATAGATTGTGTTAATTTGTGAATTCACCGAACAGTCTGGTTATAATGATCCAATAAAGTACAAATCAAGAAAAATAAATCTAGTGTATAGAAAGATACACATAGGCATACAATTTAGATACTAATATTTTTTTCTGCACAAAAAATTACTCCAGAAATACCCTTATGAAATTTCTGCATTCTTATAATTAAATTTACGCATTTAACAAGCCAAAACACAAGAACACCAGGAAGTGTAACTTTGATGAACACAAGGACTTTGGGATTCATTTGGGTATGGATTTTTTGCATTCCAACTGCCTTTCACAGGGAAAAAAAAAGTACTGGGTTTTGGGCTTGCTAAGGGCTTAGGATAAATGAAGAAGTGGGATGGCCAGTGTAGAAGGGTCGGGCTTCATGGAACAAGAAAATATGCCAACTACAAGCCTGGCGCCTGCACCATCATGATTCAGCAGAGGATAGGAAGCTGGTGACTAATTGGATAATAGCTCTATTAAATATTGTCTTGGGATAGAATTAAGAGAATACTTCGGTCTAAGTTAGAAACTAATAGTGTCAGATAGGGGTGGCCTATGAACCTAAGTGGTTTCTTAAGCCTGGCCTGTGGGACTTGAAACTTGCCTTGAGAATTTACAGAACGTTTGCACTCAGGATCAACCGTCCACTGGCTAAGCCATCGCATCGCTACAGTATCATGAACCACCATGATACATACATAGATCAGGTTGGTGTGATGGTGAGGAAAAACATAAGCAGAGAAGATTCAGCTAACCCTTTCAGGCATGTGTGGAGAGAAGAGTCCGTACCTGTGAGAATCTTGGATGCTAATATATGTAGGAACTTTTCAAGGACTCCAATCTAATGTTTTCTTTGGTTTGCTGATATCACCCAAAAATGAGTAAATAATTTCTAAAACATAGGGACTTCAGTACCACAGCCACTCTGTGATCATATATTTTTGTGTTAAATGTGCAACGGTCCCATAGGATGTGCTGAAGTATATGTTAACAGTTGTATGCATGTCTCTGCGTATGTTTGCTTCTAAATATGTATCTATCTAAGTTCTTATGTACCTGGTAAAATCCACAACTTTAATTATAGATTTTCTCATATCTTTTTACGATGTAAAATGTTAAGATCACAAGGCCTGCCTAGTGTTTGAACTTTTATCAACTCTTGACAATGAATAAAATCATGCAGCCATTGTCATGTTGTGTAAAAAATGCTAAGCTTTACTGTTTTTGGCAACACATTTTCTCCAGTATATGATTAATAAGAATATCATGTAAGTACTATAAACATATTTACCATGTGATGCAACTAACATGTTAAGTGATATAACAATATCTCTGTCCTCATACAAGGAGAGCTTTAAAACGGAGGTCTAGTAACCTTTTTTATTGTTCAGTGTGCTAAACTTTTGAGGATTATATCCTAAACATTTTCCATAACTCCGTGTTTCTGAAATGTTTTGTAGGTTCCCCCAGGGCTTTTCAACAATGAGAGAGAGCCAATTAATAAAGGGAAAATGTACATATCTCATGCAAGTCCACCTGCTGTTGCAATAGCCTACTTCAAACAATTTCAGAAAGATTTTAGCCTCTTCCTTGAGTCAAGATCAGCTGAGCTAGTTTGTGGAGGACAAATGATTTTAGCCATGCTAGGAAGGAAAGCTCAAGATCACAATGATAAAAGCACAACTTTCCTGTGGGAAGTTTTAGCCCAATCTTTCGCTCTTATGGTGTCACAAGTGAGTGCAACAAACTACTTTATTTTTCAGCAGCATTTACACATAAAAATGAAATTCTTTTCATTTTTATTGCAATAACACTATCCTGTGTTAGTTTTTATATGCAAAGAGATGAACCATGGTCTGTCCAGTACCAGACATGCAATTTGAAAATTGGAGTAAGACTCGGTAAAATTAGACAAATGTACAAGTTAAAAAAAAAAGAACTTAAGAGATGCATTTGGAACAAGTAATATGTAAATGCCTACAATACCCCAATCAATACACTGACAATGAGTGAGATATTTGTATCTCACAGTGATAAAAATGGATATAATTATTCAGCAAGTCTAATTTTATCATAATGGCTCAGAGTTATAGTCTTTCTATATGGTAATATTGGTTAACCAATAATGATTATACTTGTGATGTGAAGCTATACATACTAAAGTTTATTTTGAACAGTCTCAATGCCAATATTGGTCTTTAAGGACCTGTTTAGACACCGGATCTGATGCCTATACACAACATCCCTGTGTGGAAAGAAGTTAACAAACAGAGGTTAGAAGAAAGCATGTAGAAGAGGAATTTAAGGATTGTGGGTGGTCATGAGCACAAGGAATCCTCAACAATCAGGACAATATGTTCAAGCTGTAAGGCGATTTCCTACATCAACAAAGTATCAGAATAGGATTCCAGACCTTCAATCCCCCAACATGTTCATCTTCTTACCCTTTTCTTTCTTCCATCTTCCTCACCTTGGGCAAAAGCTGCCACAGATATAACTCCTTTCAATGCCAAAGAAGTCCTAAATGTAATGTACAGGTTCAAAATAAAATCGATTAAAATGTTGAAAAACTTAGGCCCATCTGGTGATTTTACCAATATTCGATTATAAGAAAGAAACAAGCCAATAATCTTTGTTTTGTTTCCTGACTTCAGAAAACAAGAAAAATGTTATGAATCTACAACTGTTTCATATTTTCAGAAATAGGAAACCAAAGAAAATATTTTGGAACAATGGTAGAAGGCCTGATGAAGGTAGTTATGGAGGCAACAACAATGGTGAAAGTGCTGGTCTTGACAGCAGCAGCAGATGGTGGCAGGAGGTTTGTAACATAAAATGGAAACAAAAAATTCGAATCTGATCAGTTTGCTACCAATGTCTTTAAAAAGAAGTAATTATTTTTTAACAAAAGAAAATAAAAATGATTGATTATACGTGTTTCATAGGGTGTTGGTTACTGTAATACTCTAAAAATAATTTAACATCGGATGGAAAAAAAAAAAGTTTGAAGTGTTTATAACTCAAGTTCTCCTATTACCAATTAAGTTACACTCGACTTTTTAAGATTGTGATTCTAGCTCGCTAACAGGTAGGCTTGAAGCATTACAGTTACCTTTTTCTTTCTTTTGATATCAGGCAAAAAGAAACAATAGCATAACCAAACAGACTCTAAGTTTCACATTTAAGTGATTTTAAGGATGGCAACAATGTCTTCTAGCTAATATAATAAAGAATCTATCATCAATTGTAATGGAAAGATTAAATCACAATTGAAATTATCTCTCACTTTCTACAAATCATAATTCTCTCATGAGTCTCTCTATCTCACCTCTTAATGATGCCCTCTTATTGTTTATGCATAGAAAATAGTGAAAAAAGAAAAGGTGGACACATATAATGTTCCATTTTATGCTCCATCCATGAACGAAATTGAAGACGAAGTACACAAGGAAGGATCTTTTATAATTGATCACATACAAACTTACGAATTTAATACAAGCAGCGGAAATGCCACAAAGGATGGACAGATCATATCATTGGCCATTAGAGCTATCCAAGAATCAATGATTTGCCACCATTTTGGAGAGGAGATTATTGATGTGCTATTTCAAACTTATGGTAGATTGATCAATGAATCAATGGAGAAAGAAGAAATAAAAGTTGTTCAATTAATAGTTGTTCTAAGAAAATCTGGTTGACTATACACCAAAAAGAAAGCAATCAAGCACTATCATATGCGTATCCTGTACGCTAGATTCCATGTTTGTCAGAATTCATCAAAAGTACACACTACCATATGTGCAAAAACATGATAATACTTTTAGTGCATTTGATGTACTAAGGGGTTGTTTGGTATGAGGTGATCTTTGTAATATCACCAATGATCTTGAAATAGTGATAAGATCATCTCGTTTGATATCTCCATTTTGATACTGTTCTATGATCATTCTAAGATTAAGATCATTATCTAGAAAAGTGATCATAATCCCAACCAAAGGGTGGGAATGATTGATCGCCGTGATGATGATGATCAACATCAAAAGATTAAGACAGCTTTGTTCTTATATTAATCAATCTATCCCCTCTATATTATAATAATATAATCTATAATATATTTTTATAATATATAAATATTATATAACAATATATTATTATTATTATATAATATATAATATTATAATATGTTATGCGAATGAGTTTTCAAGGGTAATATATAATCTAGGAATAGCTACTTACCATTTGGTTATTGCAGAGTTGTTTGCTGGAATAGAAACACCAAGGCATGGATAACTATCTTACGGACAATAGATGGTAGACACTTCAGAAGGAAGAATTAGATCCTCCTTTCCATGGCCATCATCATGTGGTGCTGCTTTCGAACATGATACAAGGACTGTCGCACGTTCATATGGTCTCAGTCCTGAAACTTGATAGAAGGAGCAATCGCTGCTGGTTGGCCCATGAAACAAAACAGTGTGATGACCGCATGATGCATTAAGCAGGATGATGACATGGGCAATCATACTAGCATAGAATATGATGGATATTATGCATTTTTAGTGAGTAACCTGTGACTCCTTGTGAAAGAGTTCAGACTCTTCAGCGATATCAAACTATATATGCGACCAAGATTTGCAAATTAATCCAACCACCCACATCCTGTGATAAGTTCCTTCAACATGAACAGCAAGATTCACAGGGCCAATCTTTTGGCAGAGCATCGATAGAAATCCAAGCCTGAGATCTCTTATCAGCAAAGAAATGGGAGAAAAGAATAGCAAGAATTTTTCTGCGAGAGAAGATTAAAGAAGTAAAACGATGAGAAGAAAAATTAAAGAAACCTAGGGCTAGGGTTTCTGCGAACCTGGGATTGGGAATCGGTAGATATATCACAATGTAATTAATTATTCATAATATAACAATATAATAAATTAATAAATATAATATTTTGGTAATTAAATTTTTGATATATATTGAATAATAAATTTTATAATAGCGGGACGGCATCTTGAAAAGGTCCTCCTAAGTGGAACCTTCAGAAATCTGAAAACAAGGGTTAGCATCGTAAAACTTTAAAGTTTGAGACGGGACACCTGGATTAATAGCATCAATCAAATCTGAAAGTTTTATGGAAACTTCATTGCAGTTGCTTCAAGCTGAAATGGATGAGATGGTATCTTAAAACAAGTTTTAGCTCTGACTACTTGAATTCGAAAATTACCATGGAACTAGTTTTAGCTCTTAAAACTACTTAGATTCGAAAATTGCCATGGTATCTTAAAACAAGTTTTAGCTCTGACTACTTAGATTCGAAAATTACCATGGAACTAAAGTTATAGTAGGGGGATGACTTCATAAGCATGAAGTTATTCTGCTAAAACATAAATTACAATGGAAGTTGTAGAAGCCCCCGATATAGAGCTCATAATAATCCATTTTCCCGTTCTAAAAATGGAAGTTGTAAAAGCCCACAATATAGAGCTCATAATAGTCCATTTTACGAAGCTGCTGGACGGGCAGTAAATTATTAAGTGAGATAAAACGAATATATATATATATATACACACATATAGTGAGAGACAAACACGATGGTTCTCTCTAGAGGCAGCAATATTAATTTCATAATAGCCTATTTTTTATTTTAAAAATACGAAGCTGCTGGACAGGCAATACACATACTTATACAGAGAGAGACAAACATGATGATTCTCTCAAGAGATAGCAATATTAATTTTTAACTTATGGATTTCAGTAAGGCTTATAATTTGGAATAAGATAGATCTTTTATGATATAAACTTTGTATCACCGCAGAATGCTACAAATTTAGATGACTATCATATATTTCATCCTGAACACAAATGACTACTCTTCACCTATGATTCATGTCTGAAATAGAATACTTGATAGCCATCTGAACATTCTGCGGCACACAGCTTTATAACCACCGGTGCACTGCGATAGACGCTAAAAATTCTATCATTATCCATCATTCAGATTCAGCAAACCACTGGATTCTTGCATCATTAACAAGAGCTTCCTAGTAAATTAGATAATGCGACTACTCCATGCCTCTCCATCTAACTTCCAGCAGACATGATCCAAGTTCACTTCCCCTGCTACCACAGACTCCTACTACTACAAGCGTACAGCAGGAACAAAATCACGCTAGTAGTTTCTGTCACATCGATTTGTTTCAACAATAAATCAATCCAAGACTATAACAACGAGTACAATTACCATTGAAACAATTTACATTCACAAGCCCATCTCAGAAACGCAGTTGCTGCTATTAAACAACATCATTTATTTCATTTCATATATATCAAAGCTCACACAAACTGCCATCTAGCACTCCCAAGTTCCAACAGACCTCAAGCAAAGAGCAACCGAGAACACATACAGGCATTACTATTATTCAGAGCTGCACAAGGACAGTGACCACAACGACCGATAGAAGAAAAGAGAAGCAGTAGTATAGCAGTTGGTTGAAGGATGAGAAATTACTACAAGTAGAAGCATCTCCATCAATTGGCAGCCCCTAAGTCCTTCTGGATCGCATCAGCAGCGGCCGCCAGGTCCTCGTCCAGGAAGATGTCCCACTTGCCGTCCCACCTGATGAAGAACTCGGTGTCCTCGAAGTACTTGACCCGGTGCACGTCTCCGGCCGGGGTGAACAAAAAGTCCCCATCCTCGAGGTCGTAGCTCTCTTTCTTCGTCAGATTCCAGACCTTCTTCTTCCCCTTGAGGACCACCAGGTCGTGGCCGAAGGTGTGGTGGTGGGCCGGCTCCACGCTCCCCGCCTTGAACCGGACGTAGGCTGAGGTTGGGCTCTCCCTCACAATCCTCATCTCCCCTCCCGGCATGATCCCCACTGGCTCGAACTCCATCCCCTTCCTCAGCGAGCAGATCGCGCAGCCCCCCGCTACGGCGGAATCCGCGGCGGGGATGACGGCCATCTCGGCCGTGGACTGGTCGAAGAAGGACTGGATGTCGACCGGCCACGGGGCGTCGCCGGAGGCCGGGCAGGGGGCCTTGAAGGGGGTGCGGAGCCAGGCGTCGAGGATCTTGACGGCATCGGTGGGGGAGGTGAACATGCCGGAGACGGAGAGGACGTTGCAGGCGTTGATGGAGCGGGTGTTGACGGCGTCGCCGACGGAGGAGCAGGTGGTCGCGTACACGCGGGGGAACTTGTTGGCGAATATGGACACGCCCACACCGGTGCCGCAGGCCAGGAGACCGCGGGTCTCCGGCTGATCGCCGCCGGAGGCAGCGGCGGAGCTCACGTAGCGGCCGACGCGCTCGGCGATGGAGTAGTACTTGTCGGTGCCGAGGTCGATAAGGTCGATGCCGGGGAGGGAGCGGAGGTGGGCCAACAGGGCGTCCTTGAGCGCGCAACCGAAGGAGTCGGCGCCGGCGTAGATCCTCATGGACGAGGCCGGCTGAGTGGTGCCGTTCTCTGCCGCGGCGGTGAGGTTATCGCCCGACGCCATCGCTGATGTCTGATCTCTTGGTTAGGGTTCGGTTCGCCTGCTCTGTTGCTCACTTCGCCCCTCCGCTTACCTTGAACTGGCGCGCAGTCGGTGGAAGGACAAAATTAGTAAATAAATAATGCGGATATTTTGTCGTCGATTTCTTGGACAGGAGAACGCGATCCCCGATAGATATTTTCATGCGAACCATTCGAATAAATTTACGAGATTGCCACCAAGAGAGGAGTCGCCGTTCATCGCCGGAAGGCTGCGATGATTTTTTTTTTTTTAAAAAAAATCCCGACCATCAAAACAATTTCGTAGATTTATTACTAAATCTCAATAAATTCCATTTCAATTGGCTCAATAAATTCCATTTCAATTGGCTAAGAGCGCTTATACCATCATACTGATATAATTATATGGTATTCCAAGGCGCTTTCAATATTAGACAATTTTACTGGAAACTTGTTTTTTTATTTCTCAATTTTGCCTTAAAAAATTGTTTAATTTTTGTAAAATTTTGGATGCATCATCATATTTTAAACGGAACAAGTTTCTAATAGCCACAATCCTTCGGATAAGGTTACATACGTGAGTTTTATTTGTCCATCTGTGATAATATAATATGAGATGAGATGCTCCCAGTGAGATAACCTGAACCACAAGTTAAAATTATCGGATATTTCGTAATTTTTTTTTTTAACTTCGGATTCCTTGACGTAAGCCTCCTCCCGCATGGGAGGATAGCATCCCTTCTTCTATCACAACAATTGATCTACAACGGAGTGGGCGTCTGCGTGGCCCAACACGGCTGATGAGGCTATTAACAGCCCTAGCAGATGATTAACCCTTTGAGCTGAGAATGTTATCTGCTGGGCTGTTGAACCCCAGCGAAATTTAGCAGTTGCCTCCCGATCCGTGCATTAAAACTATCAGATGCTAGACAAGTAAATGTTAAGTAACACTTTCAAATTCATGCGCTGGCATGGGTCATGGGTTCTAAAGCCAACAACGATTGCACAGAACAGTATAATCATATATTTGATTCCCACTGGATTGCTTGAATCTCAATACAGCGCTAAAGGTCACAATTTTTCTTTTCTTTCTTTTTTTTTTTTTTTTTTTAAATACACGACATCACATAGCTGTCAAGAGTCAGCACACAGCAAACCTCTTAAATTGTGAAGAGCATAAAAAGCAAAGCGGTAATGGCCCACCCAGACCAATCCATGATGATATCAAAGCTTTAGAAGCAGAATTTCTTCTTCTGCAGGAGAATACACAAAACGTGCCTTTAGGAAATCATATCTATACGGCATGAATTTTCAAGCACTGACTCGAAGGGAGTACCCCAAAAGAAACTTACCCGAAACCTGGCCTCCTTTTGCTGGTCGATGTATGCCAGCAGTTCCTCTTGCCTTATGAGAGCTTCATGTAAAGCCTACAAGGCAAAGCCGTAAAATGAATGATGAGATCTCAAAAAGCATTGCCATATGCTCTTTTTTTGCCTAAACACCGCCAAGGAGAGGAGAATTGTACACAGACATATAATACGGAAATAAAAAAACTTAAGCATATGTATGTTTAAGAGGTTTTCTTGTGTGAACCAGAAAATGGGACCAACTTAGAGAGACCATGTCCATGTGCAAAAATACACCTTGAAGTAGTGGTGGAGCCAGAATTTTGTACAAGCAAGAGCAGACAATATCCAATGAAGAAAAGTATATTTTAAAATAAACAAAATGATGAAACTTGGAAAAGTCAAATCTTTTATATCTGATGCGCCCAAGAAAATTTTAAATCCATCGTTTTACACATTATATAACTAATCTTTTATTTTAACAAATAGAATGAGTAGTGCCAGTAGTTAAATGTTTTCTAAAATACAGAATATCACAAATAATTCCTTCAAAAATTGCAAAGAAAAAAGGAAAAAATAAGAAACTAGGCTTTGGAAGGATTAAAGAAAAAATTATAAAGCTCTAGGATTTTGCATAAGCAATAAGATGTTATTTAACACCAAGATGTCAAACTTCAAATATTGTTAAAAAGTTTAATGTGCTTATACCGATGGTTCTCTTTGGGCTTCAGATTTTTTTCTTTTTTTTCTTTTTCTTTTGGTGTACTTTTTAACTTCATCTTCCTTTTTATCCTTCCCCTTCTTTTCCACCACATCTTGATCTTTTTCTTCTTGAAATTCCAATCCCCTAGCAATAGAAAAATAATCCTCTCCCCATGAGCAGTCCCTATCTAATTGGAATGGTGACTAGCAACCCAGGATATGATCCTTATGAGAACACAACAGTGACAAGAAACCCAAGGAATGTCTCATACATCTGATTATATTTGAATTATAAATCAAGTTCACCTGCTACCAATTAACTTACACTCGAATTTTTAAGGCCATGTGGTTTTGATCACTAACAAGTTAATTAGACCAACAAGTGGGCTTAGAGCATTATAAATTGTATTAAAGCCGATCCGAGTGTGTGGAAGTTAATGGGCAGAAGGAAAAGGCTACTCATAGAACGATGATAGAATCTTGCCATGATATGGAATCGCCCCTATAGCACCAATGACTTTACTCAAAGTAGATTTTGCCTAGCTATGATGAGGACGTCGCCTGATTAAGGAGAGACTAAATACCCTTATGCATGAATAGTCCCACATCGAAAGAGAAAAAAATAGTTAAAGAGTTATAACTGAAGTTCACATCCTACCAATTAACTTGTACTTGAGTTTTTAAGGCCATATGATTTCGGCCAGCTAATAGGTTAATTGGACCAGCAGATGTAAGGGCGTTATAGCTATAAAATAAAATGAACTTGAAAAAAAAAAACTTAATACAACATTCAGATCCCATTGACAAAAACATTAGTATGGTCAAAAATTAATGTTTACACTCATCATAACACCAAGGTATTGGGTATCTTGAACTCTACCAAAAAACATTTAAGAGTATTAATATATTATTTAAAAAATTAAAAAGTTTATATGATTACTTCATGGTGATATCATATTTAATGGACATAAATGTAATTTTACAAATCAAACAATTTGTAAACTTTTTCTATCAAATAATAGTCTTATTGTGAAGAAAAGCTTGTAGAGTGCACATATTTGCCTAAGGTTCAAAAAATACACAACCAGCTACTTAGAAAATTTTAAAAATTTATGCTTAGCTTATTATCTTGCATGTCTAATGTGGTTGCACTTTTATTAAGGATAATCGTTACTCAGGACAACAAAATGATACAACTAATATTCTGAGCTGTTTAATGACCTTGATTTTGAATTTCACTGAAATAGACTACAAAAGGAACACAAGCAAGCACAATAACGGAACTAGGCAAAGAACTCATAAATCAGCAGAACAATGACATGCAAGGAGACCAAAGAAGACAATGGAACAAAAAAGTTGTAGTTACACACCCACAAAGGCCATATTAGGCCCCAGAATCAATGATTGTGTATCAATTTCAAGTATAATCCAAAAATGCACCACTCACATGTATTTAATTAAAGGAACAGGGGCATGGAAAATCATCACGAATCCTTTTCCCCATGCATATATTTCATAACACACAGGATTGCCAATAATTGAGACATGAAAGTCTTGAACCATCTAGTTTCATTTGTATTAAAATTAAGAACTTCTCCATGAATTAAAGAGAATGCAGAAGAATACCTTCTTAGTAGCAATAAGCTCTGCTTCTAATGCATCCACACGGCGAACAGCAGCATTAAGCAACTCTTCCTTCTCATAAGGCAATTCAGATGGTTTTGATTGAAGCATGTCAACCTTCCCCTCTAGCTCTCCCAGCCTCTTCACAACAGATGAAAAGAGATCTGCCTCTGTGTAACCAGGTGAAGGTGATGGAGGTCGAAATTCCTCTTTAGGACTAGGGTCTGAAGCATATTCAGGGCAGCTGTTGTCCAGATCAAAAGTTTTTTCTGGGAGCTTTTTGGTCATGCGGCTGGTGATTGAATGAAACAGTGTAAAAAGTATAGCAATGAAAGCTGTAAGCCATGTGACAATTTGAGCTCGAACTCCTTCATGATGCTTGCACATATCAATCAAAGAAAATGAACCTGGAAAGAGGACTCTAGTTCATTTAGAAAGAGTCTGGCAATCTTGGAAGAAGAGGATAGAAAGCATGCAAGAAATATGACAATAATTGAACAGAAGCAGTAAAAAAAAAAAAAAAAGCTAAATTATTGCAACCCACACTAGCAAGAATGTGAAAAGATCTACATGAGATGCTTGCCATACAACTGCCCCTAATGTGATCACATAAACTAGACCATGCGGGACACACAAAGTGGTTGGGCAGTGGGGTATTACAACTGCACATGCATGTTTTCAACATGCAAATTTAAGTACCATATGAAAGTAAATAACTCGCATGCTTCTGAAAACACCAAAGATTACTTATCCATGAATAACCCTATCCAAGTTGTTTTGAGATAAAAAGAACCTCACTTTAGTAATATGTGGTTTATGGTAAGGAAACAGCCCGATTTAAGTTTATTGATTAATGAAGTTGTTGAAGAGTGGAAATAAAAGATTCTATTGGGCGGGAGTAAGAAAAGATGTGTCTATCAAAAATTCGGATACTAGGGTCAAAGAGAAGTGTAATCTGATAAATCAGACCATGAAAGCCAGATTACTAAAGGATTAATGCAGTACCCAAATTAATTGGGCTAATACAACACTTTACCATTGTTTAGTTAGACCACCACAACTTAGACTCCTATTAACATAGGCAGATCGATACAATTGGAACAATCAAAGATAGAAACGAATATAGAATATATTCAGAAAAATTCCTTTTAATTACCAGCAGGGCCAGTGGCCCTGCAAAGTTCATTCACTCAATTTCAGCACAAAGTGGCTCCATGTCCAATACACTGTTGTCAATAGGATTTTGAGTGAGGGGAACTCTCATGGTGCAGTTTGGCTCCATTTTAGACAAATCTGATGCAGATAAACATGGTTTGAAGTAGCTCAAGCCTGGTTTTGCATGGTTTGGAGAAGTTGGGTGTGGTTCTGGCCCAGTTTAGAGGCAACTCAAAATAGTTGAAGCCGTTATAGCCCAGTTATGAATAGTTTAGAGGGGACAAACTACCTCATCTTGTCACCTACTAGCCTAGAGGCTGACGTATCAGAAGTTAAAAAAGGAAAAATGGAAAAACAAAGATCATTTCCTTTTGTCACTATGGTGGCTCTCCAAAACTTGTTTTAAATACTGAAGGCAAAAAATTATTCCATACAAAGAATAGGTAGAAGAGATCATCTAGCATCAAAATCTTTTTTCTGGCAGGCCGATGATCAAGAAAAACATATCTAAGCATGACCTTCAAATAGATACATTTGCAACATGGCCATCCTAAATTACCATACCTTTTAGGGTAGAGTTCATTGGACTAGAAGCTTCTCTATTCCATCCTGAATCCACAGCCTTGTCGACCATGGGAACACATTTCTCAAACTCAGGGGAGCTAAAAGAAAGGCTAGCCTTCGCAACCATTTTTCCCTGCATGGTTATTAATGTGATGAGTGGAAGACTATAACCACCAATGTTCACAAGTACAAAGTAAAAAGCTAATTTTTATGAGCTGCAAAAAAGGCAACATTGAATCAAATATGAAGTAAATATGCACGCATATGCTGAATATCTAAGACATGATAAATTCAACAATTATGTTTTGCTTGAATTAACTGCAATGCCTGAAGGAGTTTAGTTGCTAAGTTGATGGTGCAACAAACTGCTATAATAAGGTTCTTTTCCATTCTTTAATTGTAGAGTCCAAATTGAACCAAGGTTTTCAGATCATCCAATATGTCGTCCAAGATATTGGTTCATTGGCATCCATCACTCGCCATATGATATAACCTATATCTCGGCCCTATTTACCTTGGCAATTTGTAAATTGATACTTCCCAAGTCCTCAGCCAATACAATATCAAGATCTCACCCAAGCTTTCTTAAACAAGCTCTCACAAAATCAAAGTAATATAATCTTCAGTTTACTACATGTGCCAAGATTTCAGCATCTCAGTTCCTGATCCTATAATTTTGCCTCAGGTTTCAGAAACCTTGATATGGACACCATTTGATAAGGTCAGGATGGCAGCATCATTAAAACAAGGGCTATGTTAGATCTTGATAATGGATGTTTCCACATTTTTCTGCTATTTCTTTCCTCTTTCTTCTCCTCTCTCTATATGAATCTCCTTTCTTGGTGTGGAAATGAGTTGGGTTAGTCAGGGCAGAGTCAAGTCAGATATGAGTCAGGTCAAAAAACTTTAAACCCAAAACCAACCCATTTCTAATTCAATTGAACAAAAAAATAATCACACAACCAGACCACATTTTTATGGACTCATAACAAACCCATCAACCTAAAAAGCATCGATTATCATTAATATATCATTAAAGTGGAGCAATGAATGGAACAAATCCTAATCACACTTGTATCTTCTCTTTTGTTCTTTTTCAACCACGAATAACATGGTCCCCCACGGTGACCACCGTGTAGGGCCATACAGCCAGGTTTTAAGAGCATGTCCAACCCATGGTGACCCGGCTCATTTGGATTTGGACCCATTTATAACTGGGTCCATCAGGTGACCCTAACCTGACCGAATTATAGAAACCCTTAAGTAAACCTGTTAATTTTCCATAGTTCAGCAGGCAGAATCAAAAGTTGCAACCTGCACTCCTTATTTGGCTACTTTCTGCTACTTCTCATAATAGTTGCTGGAACTATCTCACTGTAGCCAGATCGGAAAAGATATTGGGTCCAATCTGGTTTAAGACCATCTTAAAAGAAAATATGGGAGAAAAAGTGCGTGCACAGACACACTGGAATTGAAACAATACCATAGAAGTCCCTCATATGTATATGGACCTTGCTAAAGTTTGTCATTCCCATCTAATCCCAAATGCTTGCTAAAATTATTAAAATTCTGTAGCTTTAAATATCCAAGCACAAAAACTTGAAACCTTGATCATAATCCCATTTTGAGATTTTTACCATGGATCACTGTAACACCTTAGTCCTAGATTGTATCCTCTACCTCTAATGCTCCTATTATCGGCTTTGATACAATTCATATAGATTAGGCTAAATGAAGTTTTGGAGAGCTATATTCCAGAGCAAAGATGAGCATCAGGGAAAAATTGCTTGTGTTTTCCTTAATATAGTCCAGAAAAAAATGGATTGCTTAAATGTTTTAAACATGTTAGACTCAAGGACTATCCATTTACTTGCCCTTCAGCACAGCTCATACATAATTTGAGACTACAAAAGGTGCCAAGGCTTCAGTTCATACATATTAATCTAAACACCATCAACACCATCTATCTGCTTCAACCACACTACCATTTTCTTCTATTACCTACCATCCATTCTTGCACCAACTATTCATGACTTTACTTCTATATCTGATATATCTAATTATATGTTTTTTGTTTCCACCTCTTGCTTCTTCTTTTTTTCCCACCAAAGTTTGCTGTCTATTTTTCTTTTGCAGTTATCACCCATGATGTCTATTAGATTAGTTAAGCTATGCGGATAAGCAAAATAATAAACATTATGTTGTTTGATTCATTTCTTGCTGATTGGCTGAGGTTTCATCATTGGAGGCTCCCCTATTTTTGCAGGTAGTTAGGAACGTAGCACCGAAGTTTGCACAAGCCAAAGACCCAATGCCAAGAGACATGTTTTGTACCATGAATTTGATGGAACAAAATACCAAGTCAGTCATCTCCTTTGATTCCTCATTTCCATGTGTGGCTCCTCAATATTATGTGAGGTGGCAATTTGGGATTATACACCAAACTTCATGGCAAATCCCAACCTTACACATAGTAACCTTGACTTGAGAGTTGCACCAAGCTTGGAGGTCAACATCTATTAGGATTTAAACTATGGATCATATGTTAATGGATAATGAAAACCTCACATGACTAGGATAAGACTAGTTGCTTAAGATTGAGGTATGTTTGCAGAAGCTATATGCATGGGCCATGGTCCATTGTAACCAATGATTCAAGTTTTGACAGGACAGGGGCCAAGATGGCAGACATGTCTTGTCCCAGAGAAATTTCAAAACCAAACTAGGCCATCTCATTCCGTCGTATCTTGATCATAATACATTATAGTGTTAATTTTAAATAAATCTAATTTATCATAAAAATATAACTTTTGAAGTTTAAATATATTTAAAAATTGAATAAAATACTAAAACTTCAGAAATATTTTTTTTAAGAAAAAAGCATCCCAAATAAGTACTGAGATACTTGACAGAGTTGAGGATCAAGATGGGACAGGACACAAAGCATCTCATTCCATGAAAAAACCAGGACATCTCTATCCCATGTGATTTAAAACCTTTATTGTGACCCTAGTTGTTTCAATCATGTTAAATCCTCCATCATGTTTGCTGATATCTAATAGCACAACATGCAAATGAAGAAAAAAGGAAAAGAAAATTAAAATAATAGCCATATGGAAACTACTTTTAGTTCCTAAGTATGGCCCACTCAAATCATGATTGCATTTTTTTCAAGTATCACACAGTCTACAAGACATTAAAACCTTATCAGATTATTCATAAGCAGAGAATACTCTTCAACACTCTATAACATCCTTCAAGGAAATTTATGTACCTCTTCAAGAACAGGGGTCAACAGAGAATTAGAGGTATAGTTCCTTGGTGCCTTGGGAGAACTAATGTCTTCAGCTTCTGACCCAGACTCTGCAGTAGACGTATCCCCTCCTTTTATCTGGTTCAGAAAGAGGGATGAAAAGGGTTTTAACATGAAACAAAACAATATCTTGTTAAGAAATGAAACTTAAAAGTTATAAGATCTCACAGTTGGATATTTTGGCTCAGCATAAGCAATAATCTTCCCTTCACTGTTGGAAACAGTAACAATTTTCCTAGCACATTGTGCTTCACCACTAAGGACCATCTGAATACCAGTAAAACTCATCAAAAGGTATCAACTCTGTGTGTGTGCGGCGCATCTGCGTGCACGCACGTGTGTATGAAAGAGAGAGAGAGAGAGAGAGAGAGACCTTTGATATGTTAGGGTCATTCCACGGACCTCGATCTGATTTAAGACATCCTCCATGCTCGGCACAGGTGCAAGTACCACCAAGAAATTGTGGCAACTCACTAAAGAATGCAAGGAACAAAGTTGGAGAGTTAGAAGATGAGAATGCCTCCATAACAAGGACATGCAAACTGAAGTCTGAAGGAAGGAGGGCAAGGGTATGGGGGGCGGGAACTAACCTGGCATCAATTACTTCAAGCAGCTTATTTTGGTACTTAGTTCCAAGAACCTGATAAAATTTGATCAAAGTGCATAGCATAGTTACCCAATATCTAGGAAAAAGAGTTATCAATAAGGATTATTAAGAGCCAGAATCATTGCTTACATGAATCTTGGAAGTAGTTCTAGGGTCAAGAAAAGATTTCACAGTGTTCCATAGCAGCCTAAAACCTGAGCCAGCATTAATAATAAACATTTGGCACAATGTCTGCACAAACATTTACAAATTATAAGAGATCCTTATCCAGGTGAATGTCCTGATTCCATTGTAGAGCCCAAAAATGGGAATCTGCCCAATGTTCATTTGGCAGCTATTTAAAAAAAGGGTTTATAAGTATTAAAATATCATAGCAAAGAGGCTTCAAGATGGTAAACCAAGCAGTGAATACAAATAATATACCTCTGGGTAGTTGTCGTTGTCAATTTTCTGCAACCGCATAATAAGTTCTCGTGCAGACTTGGTGAAGTTTTTTAAACCCTTCCAGAAAGGAAAGAAGTCATCAAATAAGGCACATGATCTACCAGCATTTGATAACTAAATAATTTGACAAAATTTGCAAAATGAGATTGAGTATCATAAATAATGGCATAATACATTACCACGCCTTGAACATCTAGAATTGTTGTACTTGAGTCAATATGCTTTTTTGCAGCTATCGAGCAAGCTGGAAACTTGATTGCAAAGCACCTCTCAAACTCCTTCACATGGTATTTAATATATCGATCTATGGTTGTCACTTGCATTAGCTTGTTGGGATCGACTTTTCCAAGCCTTTCAATGTAAACAGGTCTTCCCTCCTTATCCACGCCATGATAACCATGTGGATAGTACTGTAGAACTTCATTTAATTCTGCATACTCAAAATCCTGATGACAACATCAACCTTAGTTCATTGATAACAGCTTCAGTGTCAATGGATCACAAAATCAATGATTCATTTCTGAGCTACAAGCTAAGAGTAGAGTTATTCGTATCATTATGAAGGATATTTATTCAATCTATGAACCATCTCAATCCAGGCATTAATTTCAATCTATGAACCAGGCATTATTCAATCTATGATTACAAGCTAAAAGTAGATTTACTGCTTGTAATTATCACATCCAATTTGTAATTCAGCCCTTCAATTTCTAAAGAAGAAAAAAGAGGTCATGAGCGTGAGCTCCAAACCATCTCAATTTGAAATCAGGTTGTTTAGGAAGGGCAATTACATGTTTGAAACAGGAAAGGTGAAAGCCTATTCAACTATGTATCAGTTTGCACTGATACATGTCCTTATGCATTGATACAGGCCAACATGAGCCAGCATGCAAGGCATGAATCAACAGTATCCTTAAGAGTAAGTATTGTAAATATGGTACAGTATAGATTGGAGTTCTTGTCCTTTATCTTGGATGGATGCAAAATATAAGATAAAATGCTGTGGACAATAAAGGATATCTACCAAGCAGCACTACAACCTAGGTACAAGCTTAAGCAACAAGATATAATTTGCAAAGCTCCTGAAGCTTCCGATTCACCACATGAACCTCAAAGACTGCCAAAGCGATCAGAGTCTAAAAAACCACCAAATGAAGGTAAAGATAGTCTCAAAATGAAGGTGCTTTGGATGGGGTGAACAAGGACATATAGCCAATTGTCATCCTACTCAATGTGTGACTGCAATTGAGGGAATATGGATGAATATAAAAGAAAAGAAAAAAAAAAAAGGGAAACATGGGGAAGAGGAGGTGACTCTTTCTCACAACCTCAACCTTTCCTCTGTTTGTGCATCTCACCCGAGGGCCACGTCCTTCATGGATTCTTATGCAGTAAAAACAAGGAGCTTCTCAGGTGAATAAGCACACTCACCAGGATGGAAAAATGATTACAAAGACCCTTTTCTTCTGTGACAGTCCACCCCCACACTACAGCACAGATATAAGGTCTGTTATGTAGTTTTGGTCTCCACACCCAATGCCATTTCTTAGAAATAACAACCACCATTCAATTTTGTGATAAAAGATTAATATGATCCTTGCCTCTATTTTTGTTATTCAGGAGATGGGTTTTGAGAAACTAAGGTGGATAAACAACACTAAATCACTTGGCCAGGGGAAACAGACAGAGTGGTCGCAAGCTAAGATGTCTTCTAAGATACTTCCAAGTATGAGTCTGATTTGGGAGGAAATCACCCGTCATAGGAAAACACCTAAATATTCCACAAATAATCGTCAGAAAATACAATGAAGAGAAAGCATTCTATAGAACTGCTGACCAATTTGGCTAGAAGAGTAGACAAAAATTTAACTAGAAGATGGTACAAATTTGGCTAGAGGAAGAGGATAAGGTTGTAGAAGGACAAAGATTTAAGACTAGTTGCTAGAACTATTAATATATTTTAGACAGGATCAAATAAGTAATAGTAATGAACTTCTAATAAATTTTGTGTTTTTAGACAGGAGTTGAAATTAAAAGAGTATCAACCATTTTAAGTTATTCTAATCCCTATCTAAAGTAGTGATATAGAATATATTTTAACTGAAGAGGACTACCTGCACACTAGAGGACTTACATGAGTCACATGAGTGGTGGCCACATAAAATGAGAACCTCACTCACTAGAGAAAGGAGAAAAGGGATATAAAGATTTATTAAATTGCATGAACAAGTGCTGGTACAAAAAAATGGTTTTGTTGCTTTCATATTATAAGGGGCTGGTGGACCACAAGGGATGATTAAATTTTCAATTTCTCTCTCTCACTCCAACCATTGGTCCAAATAGGGCTTTAGGCCCGGGGCAAAACGTCCCATGGGATGCCCAGACAGGTTGCTGTCCCAAATGCCAGGATAAAAAAGTATGTGAGAGCTCATGCTAGTGTATATTTATTCCTACATATGTTTGGCAATGAGTAGATCTTGGATACCTATATAGGGCCAAGGAATCCAGATAATACTTTCCAACTATCCTTATTAGAGGAGCTTCTAGATTGTTACACCTCTCCTCATAAGAAGCTTAGGTACAAAGATAGTACATTGTTTATATGGGTTTTATCTGTACTAATATATGAGGAGCAGCTTTTATATAACAATAATATGTGCTTTTTCCCCTTCTTTTTCTTCCTCAATATTCTCTTAACCAATTCCAATTTTTCGGTGCAATCCATTATACGGCTGAAGAAAAATCTCTTCCTTAAGCAATCAAGTGATCTAGTACCAAAATTTCATAAGTATAAAATTTATTTTCCATTTTTCATTCCTTTAAGCTGGAGGTCTGCATTGAAATTAGAATTTGACCCTTACAACTCTAAAATCAAAAGTTTACATGCACAGAAACTGAAGTAACACAGTGAAAAGAACGAGGTCGCATCATTAAAATGCTAGAGGAGATTATAACAAGCACTTATATACAGAGGATGGTGTTTCCAGTTTCATGAGATTAGTTATTTTGATTATTTCCAACAAAATGTGCTGCAAGGAGAACTTAGAAGGTAATACTTAACCCTTTTAGTTTTAAAAAATGTTCTGTAGATTGTGTGCAAGCTTTTTAAATTCACTTTCACTTTGCTTTTCTTTATTTTCTTTCCTAGACTATTCTCTATGATGTCCCATCTTTCTTCAGGTACTGTAATACCCCCCTATATATATATATATAAAAAAAAATTTATCGCGCGCGTCAGAGCACACGTGCCTGCATGCGCCTGCGCGCATGGCAGCGCACTGCAATGGGCGGGCAAGGGAGGGCCGAGCCCTCCCCTCGCCGTTAAAAGGGGGCCGAGCCGGCCCCCTCCGCCCCCGTCTTCGCCGGCGCCACCGTCCCGGTAAGTCCCACCTCGTCGCTGGTGAGGGAGAGAGAGAGGAGAGAGAGTGAGAAGGGGAGAAAATGGGAGGCGGCTGCGCCTTGGCTGTGCCGCGGCCATGCCAAGGGGTCGGCGGCCGAAGAGGAGGGAGAGGGCTGTCGGGTGGCCCTCCCCTAGCCGCGGGAGCCGAACTAGCTCCCGCCTTGGTTTGGGCCCGGCAACGTGCCCGCTGGCTCATTTAAATCTTGAAATGACTATGTTATGTTATAGTAGGCTTACTTACTGAATGTGAGCTCATTTAAATCTCACAATATTTTTCAGAGCCACAAAATTGAAGAAGCAATTATTGGGGTAGTTTTGAAGCTTCCACCTGTGTAACAAATCACATTTTGTTTATGTAACCCCAATTATGATCTTGTGATTTTCGAATATTGCCAAACATTATATGGCTTGTATTAAGGATATTTTGGACCTTAAATGATATGTAGTTTATTATCCCTCCTTGTTTTATTTGTTATGTTCTAGACACTTTGCATGCCTAGCATGCGGCGGGTTGCCACCCCTGGATCTACCACCGAGTCTGAGTCTGGGGCGTGACAGGTACTCTACCGTAGTATGCATTCCATACTAGATGACAGGGTGGCACGAAGAACACAAGCATGCATTTTTCTGTTAAAAGTTAAGCACTATGGATCCATGACAAAAATGATATACACTTAATAATTACACTAGAAACACAAAATGAGCTAAAGTTTTAGTATTTTACCACATCATAGAAGACAAAAAGAGTAAGAGTGGCCATTGAATTTATTCAGGATTCAGGATTCACTTTCTATGTCACAGCAGTATTGACAGCTTGACAGATGTGTGACATCTAGCTGAAACTGAGAATCTCTAATGCTAGATCATAAAACTGAGAATCTCTAATGTGGTCCAATCTAAATATATATATATATATCAAAAAAATTTACAATACAGGGCCTTCTATCTACTGCTTGTTTAACTGCTCATGTTAACAGTCATATTCATTATTAGCATTCAATGAGTCCTTCAGGACTGAAGATAAGCTTGCTCATTACCCCCATGATAGTGTCAACACCAAACTCCTTTCTCCACTGAAGCATTTCTGACCACATTTGCTTTGCTTTCTCAACATCAAATTTACGGGCTTTCAGAAACCTAAGGTAAACAACATATCAGCATGGTAAATATAAAAGGGGCATAAGGGTTCTTTTTAAAAATAGTACAATAAGTAAACAGTAAGAGAGCTACTTAACACAACAAGAAAAAGCAGATTGAGCTTGAAAATAAAAATTTTACTAATGAGATAGTTTATGACAAGTGTATAGAAAAATATAATGCAATTTCAAGGGAATAAAAGTAATCATATATTTTTCCTTTTTTCTCCCTTATCCTGTAAAGTTACTCTATAGTAAGTTACAAACATTGTAAATCAAATACAATGTTATACAAAGTCATTTATTGGGTCTTAGACAACCATTGAAAAATCAAAAAGGGTTCTAATACCTACTTTTATATTAGAAGACTAGGACAATTACCCATTTGGAAATGGCATTAAAAGCCTCTAATGGGCTAGATTTAGCAAATAAAGAGTACATGAAAGTCATACATTTCTTGAAACTCTAACTGTTAGCAGATTTTTATTTGTAAATAATTGAAAAATGATCAAAAAACACTGCCCAAAGGCATAGAGTGGAATGGGCCCCCAGCACACGTCCTTGGAAGGAAGTTCCTCACACAACTGATAAAGGCTTTTTCTCTTCATGTTGTATTCTAAGTTCAGAATCTAGAATGAATGGGTTTCACTATAGATGACCAATTAATTTAAAGGAATTCAAATCAAGCAATTAATCAGAATAATTTCACTCTTTAGCTGGAGTTCAAATTACAAAAGTTCATTAGGAACAAGGACTAATAAGCTGGTACATACTCATTTGTATTGTATCTACCATACCATATGAACCACCTGCAAGCATGGTATAATGTTATGCTGATCAATCTGCCAGTCTGCATTAGCTTGTTTAACCTCCGTGCTGGTTCAGCATGATCCAGTACAGATCAGCATAGACTGCTAAGGGTGATGAAAGCTCCCCCAATCTTTTTTATGCTATCTAAACTGATTTTGGCCTCTTTAAAAGCACATGGTCACCTCTTTTTTGTTATTTAAGGCCCAAAGTCAAGCACATTCATAGTGCACATTGTTGTGCTACATGAAATCAAAGTGTGATGATTATCTCTCTACCTTTGGTGTGGATGATCAAGCTATTATTAATTTCCCGTACATCATTAATTCAAGCGTCTTTGCCCATGGTGCATATTGTTATGCTATGTGAAATCAAAATCAAAATCAAAATGTGATGATTATCTTTCTAACTTTAATGTGGATAATCAAGCTATTACTAATTTCATGCATGTCGTTAGTTCATGCATCTTTGTTCATACTTCATACAATCATCATATGACTATGAATACGGATCCTTGCAAATGCATGCCGTATATCTGTATTGATAACAAATTCACCAAGGAACACTTATGATCACTTAGCAACACATACACATCTGCAAAAGTAAAATTTATGCTAGAACTAGGAGGCTTAGGTAATACTTTAACATACACATAAAAACAAAATTTAAGTTTGCCCTTTTATTTCTAAGGAAATAAAGAAAGAAGTATGAATTAGTGAACAAATATGAAGTAAAATGATCTCTTTTTTCTTTCCCAGGATAGAAAAGTAAATTTCCATACTTTGATACGTCATGAAATCATGAATTTGCATCATTAGCATGCCTTATGCACACATTCTGCCTTCAATCCACAGGAAGAGAGAATTTACACTTCAAAAGGGGGCAAAACTAGCTCAAATAACCAAAATATCCCAAAGGGGAATTTTTATGGCATTATCAGACCATGTTAGTAGGCATTGAATTAGCAAAAACCAGAGACCAATATGCAGGGAACAGTGACATGTACACTGAACATGCTTTACAGAGTCAGCACAGTACCTATCTTATGGTTATAGTGCATATTGGCACTTTATACCTTGATAAAAACATTTAAGTGGTAGAATACAAAGCTACACCAATTAATATATAGACACCACAAGCAATGCTTGTTTTTCAACCAGTGGAAATTCACTCCTAATGCCAACCAGGATATTTGAAACTATAATCATTAATCTCACTATGCTTAAGTGAAATTAACATTTTTTTTTTTCTTTAGCTTGAGCAAAACACTAAGAGAAACCACCACAGATTTCATTTTTGATACGTAATGAATGTAAATCAATGAAAATAACCCTTAAATAATGAATATACCAATTTTGGTAGGTAAAAGTCACTCTCTCATTTCTCTTCAACATGCAAGGATTTTTTTTTTTTTGAGCAATCATTAGGAGAGACCACCACATGATTCAACACACAAAGAATATGATATAAGGGTTTTAACAAGGATTGGCATCTTCCTTTGCCCAATTAGAGAGGGAAAAAAGAAATCAAGACTCTTGTTCAAGAAATACCTAGGAAAACCTTTGTAAGAATCATGGTTTCAAGGCATGGCAAGACATCTCATGGGATTTCAGGACAGGTTAGTCCCAAGTATCGAGACAAAACCATCCCACCATCGTCCTAGCATCCCAATCAATGTGTCTTAGGACATCCACTGTCTTAAATGTCGAAAAGGGTGGGACAATGACACATCTCATTCCATGAAAAAAAATCAGAACAAGGTCCATGGGATTTAAAACCTTAGTAAGAATACTTCAACAAGACAAGAAAAAGGAACCTCAAATTAGCAAAAGGAAAGATAATAACTCACCTCAGCATCATATGATAATCATCATGTTGTGCA
The DNA here is from genome assembly GCA_017589505.3 of Metroxylon sagu. Taxonomy (NCBI): domain Eukaryota; kingdom Viridiplantae; phylum Streptophyta; class Magnoliopsida; order Arecales; family Arecaceae; genus Metroxylon; species Metroxylon sagu. The sequence continues at coordinate 233,000 of JACVBY030000640.1, read as the reverse complement.
GGTAGCAACTCATCCATGATTAATGACTGACGAAAAGCATCAACAGCTCGTAGCTCTTCAATATCCCTAACATCCTCAATTGAAACAACCCGGTTCTCACTCTTCCTTCGGCTCCTTTTCCTCAAAGAATGCCTGAATTTAGTTGATGCATTTATAGCCTTTTTCTTCAAAGATCCAATTCTTGTCCTCCTTTCATCTTCTGAATTCTCAAAATCAGATTTACGCTCTTTTCTTTCATCATGACTAGACATCCCTTCAAAACCTGCAACATTTCACACAGTCAGTCATGGTTCACTAAGGGGGAGAAAAGGTATACATAACATTTCGACAGAGAGCTTCCAGAGGGAAATGAAATTTGGCACCAGAATAACAAAAAATACTGAAGAACAGATGGTCTATACATTCTGAATTCCATAAGTGTTAGATTTTTTTCCTAAATTACAGTCCAGGCAAACATATAGTATGGTTTTTCACAGAAGAGTAGCAAATAATTCAAAAGTCCTAATTTTCCAAATTTAGAAATTAGAGCATGGGCATTACATAGCTTGACGAAATGCAACTTAACGATAAGAAGAAGATAGGTTGACCTGCTATTACTCAGTTAGACCAAATATTGACTACACCAACTCAAACCGAGTACAATTTTCCAAGCATATTCCACATGACTAAGATGGTAAACAAGGATCTGAAGAATAATTATAGGCTATAAATCAAAAGACCAGTCTAGAGTTAAATTTGGAGTCATAAGTGCATTCTTTATGATTGGTTGGTTTATGCAATATGGCAAAAAAAAAAAAAAAAAACTTTTACTTGCTAAATACTGAATATATATTCTATATATTTGCATACATGTAAACTGCATCTCAAGGTGCATGAATCATTTAGAGAAATGCACAAAACAGACATCTCATACATGAATGCAGTGAAATCTCATGTGATGTATACAGTTTAGTTCAGGACCAACCAACAAACAATATATAATCACGGTATTCTGTTCTAAGTTTTTCTTATACTAGAAAGGCTCTCAAATTTTAGGGGGAGTCTGATAGCTTATTCTCCAGTCACTTGGTTATCTTATGACACAAATCATTTCTTCATTAGAAAGAAATAAATACTGGCCTGGCAAAACCTAAAAGGAATATAGGGCTTTTTTTCCTGATCATACTAAGGCCAATCTAATCAGATGGTATACTAACAGAAATATTATTCAGGACACAGACATCACAGTCCATAAAGGCTTTAACTATCCAACAAGCTTCACTTGAGTCAAGATGGCATGTACAGAACACAAGAAAGCTATACTTAAAATACACAACTAAGGCAATATGGACCAGCTACCCATGTTTTGCTTAGTGCAGATCAACTTGATTGATGTAGATTTTTAGTGATTTCTTTGACACAAACTTGAGAAAGCGGTTAATTTTGAAAAGGGTTAAAAGCTCTCCAAACATCACATATTCACTTCTCAGTTTTCAAAGAAAAATATATATAAACCTTGATGGATTCTAGGTACTGGACATCAATCCATGACGGTAGCCTCCAACTAAGACACGGTGTCATTTCAAGATAATATGGTACTCTTGCAATTTGAATCATATTGAAGCCAGAAGAGATGAAGCCCTATAACTATACTAAACAATATGTTTGCTGCATCATGTTTATCTACACAAGCCAGACGCTCTTTTTTTTAAAATCTTTTTATATCATCATTCAGCATGAAAACTAGCTGTTTGATGCATATCCAAATTCTTGACTCGCATAAACTTAACAAATTTAAAGTAGCAAAATTTATCAAATATACAACAAAAAAAAGAAAAGAAAGGAAAGGAAAGTCAAACACTTGCAACTGCACGAAAATACTAGGCCAATTTCCATTAGAAAAGGATTCCGAAACCCTGAAGTGAAATAATCCCAAAACATGGATTTTTATACTAATTGTATAATTACGGTTTCGTGCTGATATCTGACATACAATTAAGTACGGGGGGGAATTTTTTAACTAAAAGTAAAAGCTTTCCCATCAACTCAAGAAATTACAGATTCTTCAGGGCATGTAGAAAATAAGAAATTGAAGAACAACTCACAGGGCCTCGCAAATAGGTCGAGCGGTCCAGACATATCCGATAATAATTTGATAGCTAGGATCACGGACTCGAGCTTTCAATCAATTAATCATGTAGTACGCTGAGGTCAAAAATCCCTGGGGAGGAAGAAAGAGAGGCTGAATTCCCATTGGAAACGCCTAGAGTGAAACAAGAAACCCTAGAAAGAGGAGGAGGCATCCCAGAGCCCTACCAGAGATTCGTATGGCCGCTTCGGAGGAGAGGAGGGAGGCGACAGCGAGGGACGGGGTTCGGGTGCGATGGCACGGTCCGCGCAGAGGGTCCGGCGGCCTTCGGACGGCGGATTGGGATGGGCTCAGCTGGCGAAGCAGGCGCAAGCGTGGAGAAAAAAAAATTGAGGCCGACGGTTGGCCGACGACTCCAAGGAGAGAGAAAAAGGGGGCTTGGCGGCGGAGGGGACGAGCCGGTAGATTGGCGGGACCCGCCAATAGCATCCTGCCACGCGGAATCTGACATCTCCGCCGTTTCAACGCGATTGCTAGAGATTTCTGGCACAAGCTTTGCAACGAGAAATTAATGATCAAGTTCGGATGTCGCTTCTCTTAGACGTCATTCTTTGTACGAACAATAGAAAACATGTGATAAAAATAAGGGATTAAGATGCTGCTTTCGTATATGGTTGTTAAGCCCTCGTGATGCCTTACCTACTCGAAAACCGTTCATTTATATCCAACCTTCATAGAATTTTCTAATTTGCTTTTGGTGTTAGGAGGATCAAGTTAAAATTATACGTCATCCCTATGACTGTATCAGCCGACATGAAAATATTTGAATACTACAAATATCTGATTAGTTTAATGCACGAAACAAATTAAGCTATGCCTTACGTGAGTAATCAACGGGCCAGCTTAGTTTCTAAATAAACTCAATCCCATGGACAAGTCAGGCTTGGAAGTTCCCAAACCCAAAGCCATGGGCCGAGTCAGATTGGAAATTATAAAACAAAGTTGTTATATTTAAATATCAGCGTCAGACAAATACAGCACAAGCATCTCCAGGTTTATTCCCCACCCTCCATCTGCTAGCGGATCCATTCAGGATCAAGGCATGCGACCCGATTGCCTCATGAGCCATGATTTTGAGCCTGAAAGTTAACCAATGGACCCATGAAAAATTTTTAAATCTCAATGGGCATTCAAAACCAAGCCCAACTCCGGTTTAGAATCATTTTAGCTCGAGTGCATGATTCAGGCGAAACCCAAACGAGGGTCCGTCCAGGCTCCAGCTCTGAGATCTCTCCGAAGAGTTCAGGCCAGGTCTAACCGAGTAGAGCCATCTCTGATCATAGATTGATACGACCCATTTGCAACCCTAAATATTGAATGATTCAAGCTGCAAAACAAAATCTATACCATTAGGTAAGGTCCATGAAATCTAGAACGACTTTAAGTACAAAATAAGAGCCAAAAAATTATATATATATAAAAAAAAAAAAGTCAGATTTTGAACATCGCTTAAACACCGGAGAGTTAAACAGGTCCACCACAATCTGTGAGGAATGGTTCTGCAGTCCAATACTTAAATACTGCCACATGCCATTTTATATGCCACCATGGCATAAGCAAACTATACATATATACACAAGCTTGGTGGCTACGTACTAAATACATCATATATACTACCATGGATGTCGGGCTTGCACTCCCTCCCAAACGCCGGCTTTATGTACACCTGAGGACACTCCAGCAAAGAAAGCAGTCTGTTGTAAGCAGTCTGGAGATTTCTAGTTTCAGACAGAGAGCGTGCGCAGGGAATGCATCAGAAACCTGTCATGTCCAGTTCTTTCTCTTGGACCGCAGCTGAAATAGCTTGTCCCTCCATTGAGCTGAAACAGAATGAAAGACACTCGTAATAGTTTCAAATTGCCACAAAGCATTGTGAGAGCGCAAATATCAATGGGATTCAGAATTCGTTTAGTTTTTTAAGGAATGATCCATGTAAGAAAGGAAAAAAACAAACACAGACGCATACAAAATAGAAGAAGAAAAGAAAAGAAAATGCACCCACCGCCTGCAAGATCCAAAAACATAGATAAACTATGTTGTTTTTTTTTTTCAAAAAAATAATCAAGAGAGAGATATAGAGCAAAACTATTGCAGGCACCAGGTAAGAGCATGCATGGTATCTTACCAGCATCTCTGTATCTTTCCTCAACAGCAGCAATCAGCATGTTACGGACTAAACCGAATTCCTTGGTTTCCAAGCAAGGCTGACCATCGGGCCTGTTATCATTACAACTTCAGTCAGAATAACATTTAAGCACTACAAATTTGCACCATATTTCTGACCAACTAAATACAAAGTACTATAGTGTTTTATAAATAATAGAGTCCACATTGAAGGTACAAGAAACCACAAACATTATGACAACACAAGAAATGGTATCAAGTGAACCTCAAGCAGATGACAACACCCACTTCTCCCATGAGAGAGAGAGAGAGAGAGAGAGAGAGAGAGAGAGAGAGTTTAAAAAGAAGCAGAAAACATGCAGTCTTTATTATATGTGTGATCATAACCCACACTTCCTCCAGACAATTCTTACCCCAAACAGAAAATAAATTGGGATGATTCATCTAAACTCACACAAAAGATGAAAATCTCTTGAATGTTTATTCATTTGAAGCGCCTATTTTTCAGCATAGAAGTAGAAAACAAATTGTTTGGAACATTGACAAGGTTACCTGTCAAGCTCTGTGAATAACATTCCATCTGACTGAGAAGCCTGCGCTGCTAACTTAGTCGGCTCAATCACTCGCATCCCATCACTGTATGCAAGATGTCTATTGACTTGTATAGGCACCTTTGTCAACCAAAAAGGTAAAAAACAGAGGCAAAAACAACTGATAGTCAGCACCTAATAGGGCTATGGACAGATGTTAACTTTGACTTCAATTACAACAAACAAGCGGAACTGAAATCTTCAATATGAGTGGTGAAATTTAACCATGTTCTGTCTTGAAAAGATCTGCTGCTGCTCTCAAAAGATATAATATGATCTGATCTAGGGAGATATCTGGAATTTGAAACATTATCTATAATGACTTTTTCCTAAGAGCACTTCCTAAGGGAAATGATGCAAAAGGTGATTCTACAATGACCTGTAATGATAGAAAAACTTAAGTACAATGAGAAAACATCAACTTTAGGCACCTAACCAGACTTACTCACAGGCTTGACGGCCCACCTGGCCCACTCAGGCCCATAGCCTTTTGGGTGGAATTGGGCCAAGGTTTTAGGCCCAGAGAGCAAGTTGGATCTAGAAGCCTGTTTAGAAATGGCCAAGCTCAGGCTCGGAGATTCAAGCCCAGCCCAAGCTTGGACCAGACCAAATTTTGTTAATATGTTGTTGTGATATATTTCTTGTGTTGTTTGATTATGTTTGATGTATTTGTAGATTTAAATGATGATTGTTGTTGATAATATAAATTTATTAATATAATAGACATGTTATAGGCTTGCAGCAATATTTAACAATTCATATTTAACTTTTCTGATATTTTAAGTATTTTTTAAATATTTTTAAATTTAAAAAAAAAATGATCAGGAAAACCAAGGCCTGGCCTGAAGCCTAAGTAAGAGCTGGGCTTGGACCTAGAAGGTAGGCCTGAAAGCTGAGTTAAGCACAACACCAACCTAAATAAATTGTGTGAACCTTTGGGCAAAGCATGGCTAAAGCCCAGCCCATGAACAGGTACACTGAAACAAATTGTTTATAGTATGAAATAGGCCACTGGTAGCCCACTCATAAATATTGGATGATAAAGCTTGTTCAACCTTTAGAGTAGAATCAAAACTTTAATCTAAAAGTTGACTGAAAAATGTCCTATGAGATCAAAGAAGCAAAATCACAATGAGAAAAAGAAAAAAATCATGAGACCCTCATGGCAAAGGAGATGGTTGTGCTAAAACAAGGTCAAAATTTATTCAGGCTATATTTTAGTGAAGCTTGTAACTGCAATTACATATTAGTGTATGCAACTATTGAATGTTACCTAGATTTTTCTCTTAACTATAACTTGCTCTGAAGATCACAAAGTTTTGTGTGTGTGTGCCCGCGCGCATGTGTGTGTAAGGAGAAGGCGAGGGGGGGGGGGGGGGGGGTTGTTGAACCATGTTCAGAAGAAACTATCGTTATGTAAAGCCTCATTCCTAAAAATGTAATATTAAACAAAACAAAGACATTAAATGATCTAATTTCTAAGGCTAGGAGACACCTCTGTATTGATTCCAAATTTCCAATGATAATGTGTTGCTTCTATTAAAATTAATGTTTGTCCCTACGCAATTGCATAACTAAAGGTACTTAAAACCAGATACCAAGTCACATTTAGCATGGCCACAGGTGTACGGTTACTCATCAAGATGGTTTATACATTAGCATGTTGGCAATATGCAGTGGAACTACATATGTCAACAACTAGTGTTAATTCAAAAACAGAGCACACCTTGCAGCGCACAGCCATATTGATGGCATCTGAAGGTCGAAGATCAAAGCTGATGCTCTCTTTTTCATTCCCCTCCTGCATGAACACATGATATAGAGTTCACGATTTCCATTCACTACGATACAGCTATCATTAACAAAAGCAATTTGAAAAGATCAGCATTTGCCTTTGCAAGGTACAACTGAGCAAAGTATGCCTCATTCACTCTTTTGGTGACTCGAACAAGTTGCACCTGAAAAATAAGATTCCTCTTTGACATCTGGAAATGGTTCTAAAAGAGCAGTAATTTGATCAAATTTCAATACCAAAGTTAATGTCCCATCAGCGTCATCTTAACCACTCAGTAGGCCAGTCCCATATGTTAGAATGATAGTCAGATGCACATGTGCCAAACATTACAAATAGACCCACTGAGCATTAGGATGATTGACTGATGAACTTGCACAAACCAAACAAAGAGAAATAAAGGTAATCAACCTAATGAGGGCATGCAAAAGAACAAAAAAGGAGGCTTTGTATACAAGCTTACTCTATTTAACTTACCATATACCCCATCTTTTCAATCATCTCTTTCACTACTTGATATATAGTCGGCCTAGCCTGAGAAACAAATATTGGTTACTTTTCCCTTAGAAGAAACAAGATAGTAGTAATTATCCAAATCAAAAAAGTTAGCATGATGCTTCACATTTGAGAATAAAGGAGACTTACAATATGAACATTCCGAACTGCAGCCATTAACAATACACTTGGCATCTCCACTGTGAAGGAAAAGGAAAGTTGATTATCATTTGTTGGAATGAGAGATTTGCTCACAGTAAAATATCCTAACCCTTAAGGCAAAAGTATACATACAGACGATAATAGGAAGCAAAAGATCACTTCCATCTTCCATCTTTAGTACAATGGCAGGATGAGGAGCATAATCCGGCAGGCTTCCTCCCTGAGGGTTATTGTGAACGCATCTCAAATGTGTACCATCACGCATCTTGATTATGAAACCATCTGATCCACTTCTCACCTCAACTGTATGAAAAAGAAAATTATTTCAACAAGGACAATAAATCTATAAACAACAGAAACAGCTCAATGCTGCCATTTTTTTTAACATGAAACAATTTCTAGCATCTTTAGTATATATTGCTAGAAGTAGAAAAGTATTGCACTACATGGATTACATTTCCAGTCTGTAAGCATTTAGCAGTTGTCCATGCCCAACTCTTTTATGTGCATTATGACACTTTGACTACGGCCGATTATGTAAACCTGGTGATACCAGACCCACTACGCGACAGACGTGGCCTGTAACTCATCTGAGACAAATGACAAATGTTGGCAACATTGATGTAATTTCAAATTTCAATCTAATTTCCACAGAATATGGGGAAGAAAAACTGCCAAAGTGATGGTACCGCAGGTTAGCTCAGAACCACTAGATGACCAACTGATGGTCTGCTCGGAAAGATGGTCTATGGCATGGTCTTCTCATAGATATCAAGCTTGTAAAGAATGTTATGATCTCAATTGTAATTAAAAAAGGGGAAAAAACACTGCCACAATGATGGTTCTATCATGGAGGATCAATCAACAATTGTGACATCAACGTTTCAATGCAAACTTGCAACTCAATGTTTTGAGTTCTGAACTATTTTTGCTTGTTCCATTTCATTGATGGCAACCTAGGAATGCTTTATACCACAAGCCAATTTCTGTTCTCTAACAGCAGGAGCATCCAAAACCAACACCAAAAAATAGCCTGAAGCTCATATCAGAGAAGACTCTTACCCTCCCACCGCCAGATTTCTTAGTGACTAGAATAAAAACTTCAACCTATTAGACAAAATTTAGAATTGAAAGTTCAAGTCCTCATGCAACATTCTTGAACATAAAGAACAGAGAGAGGAAAATCTAAGATCTAAAAATAAAGCATACCATGTACCATCTCCCATCCCCCCCCCAAAACAAAAAAACAAATGATTCAGATAGAATACCTGCTTCCATAACACTTGAGTTCACATAATCTTCATCATTTTCACTGAAGTTCCCAGCCATGCTGCCAGTACCATCAGAAGATGAACTGAAACTACAATGAACAGGCCAACTTTTCCTTTCACAAGGTTGAATAGAAAGGGCACCAACTCTAATTATGCTTCTGCATCTAGCTTTAGATCCCCAAAATCCACTTCTAAGATGCCTAGTCTTTGTTAATGAAGTGTTAATCATAGGAACAGGAACTGTCGCTTGCTTAGCATGTTGGACAGCAGGGCGGCAAATAACTGGTCCCTCTAGAATTGCCATCACGATCCCTCTTTTACAGAAGAACATAAAAACATAAGCACATTTAAGAAACAACAAGATAAAACGAGGAAGGAAATCCAATGAATGCAGTATACTAGTTAGATAAGATTAATAGTCGATTATTTAATTTTAATTGAACAAAGAAAGAATACATGAGAATAATAACATCTCACCATTTTTACTTAATCTTAGCTCTAGCGTAAAAAGTAGGCATCACTATTTGATAAATGGAACATCCACAGAATAGTTGAGACAGAAAAATAAAGTGTTTGAACTGCAAACCGGCATTGGACTGAATCTATTAGATTCGGACGTGTGTCTCCAATTCAGAACGATTCACTATTTTTTGTAACTTCTTTAACTTTTCATAGTTTCTCAAATTTTTTTATATCATATATGGTGCTAAAAGCTTTCTGTGAGCTCTCATCCTCTCTTCTATTCATTCAAAATTATTTCATTTACTTAAAATTTCTCATAAAAATAAGGGAATGCTTTCAATTGAATTCAACAAAAATAACAAAAATGTCAATTTCTTAAGGACAAAAAGTCAACTCTCCCTCTTAAAAAGAGATTTGAAGAATTTCAAAAAATCGTGGTTTAGCAAATATCAAATTAGGATACTTCCACTCCAAATAAAAATCTCAAAAGATTAATTTAAATTAAAAATAATTAAAAAAATATCAAAAAATTATCTTCAAATATAATTGTAAGACTTTGATCAATACTTGATCAAACTTATAAGGTTATTAGATTTAGATAAGATCACAGTAACAGTGAACTTCACATTGACCTATGCCAACTTGATTCACAGCTTATCATGACGTGTCATTAGACTGCCTCAGCTCAACCATATACATGAAAAGATAAATAATAGACAACAAATCAAAGGAAAAAAAAAAAAGGCAATGAAGACCTATAGCAAATTCTTTAACTTTATCTTTGGAATAAGTACATAAAAATAGGTGAGGAATACTTTCTTATTCCTTTCATTTTCGTCTATCAGAAAAGCCCCTAAATAAGGACTCTTCATTCATATGCTAATTGGTCTTTTTTAAAAAAAAATAATTTAAGCCGACATCCTTCAAAAATAAAGTAAAACCAAAAGATTAATCACTCTAATCTAATAACACGTCATAGTCTGACCACTAAGAAATATATTTTAATCTTAAAATTTTATGGCAAGTTTAATTTTATTATTTTGATAAGATATAAATCAAGTTGGTATAAAATGATATAAGGTTCATTGTTATTCATTGTTACTGTGATCCTATCTTACTCTAAAAACCCTATAAGTTTGATCAAATATTGACCAAAGCCTTATAAATTATATTTTAAGATAATTTTTTTCGATATTTTCTTTTCTCATCACGTTTAAGCTAAATTATTTTTCTAAAATTTTTATCCGGAATAAAAGTATCTAACTTGACATTTGTTAAACTATGATTTCCTAAAATCTTCTGAATTTATTCTTGAGAGCAAAAGTTGGCTTTCTATTCTTAAGAAATTTAATTTTTCTAATATTTTTATTGAATACGAATGGAGAGTATTCCCTTATTACATGAAAAATTGTAAGTAAATAAAAATGAAGGAGGAAAAAAGAGAGAAGACAACGTTTACTAATGATTTTAAATGAAAATAAAAAAAGGAGAGAGAATGAGAGAAAATAAGAGAGAGAATGAGGCTCAAGCCGGACCGAACAGGGCGATTCAGCATAGTTTCGACTGGTTCAAGGTCAGTACCAAACCAAAATACAAAATCAAACCATTTTGCGATCAGTTCTATTCAATTCTACTTACCATGACATAGGCCAATTTAAATTTCTGAGGATATAAATATATATCTGGTCTTGATCATAAAGTCACAGAACTGCAGTGAGATCTCCAAGAAACAGTTGCTAAATTACATTCAACAACATTATATACAACTTCTAGTCCAATCTATGCAATATACAACAACATTTACATGATTCAACTTGTGTAACATGGAAATTACCATTCCCCTTTTAGTTTCCTGAAAACTTCCCAAGCTATGGATGATCATTTAAATGATTCTTGGTGTGATGCAAGAGTATATGGTGATACTTAAGACAAGGAAGGCAACATGCTAAACTACCTCATGATGGAACAGGAAACAGTTTCGCATAGGCTGAACTGAAACACCATGTCCCATATCAGCTATGGTGATACATGGCTCCCTGCATAGGAGACACAATGTTTATCTTGTACAGAATCAAGCACATTCAGCCCAGTGCAACAATGTTGTTTCCAACACATAGCAACCTCACATGAGCTGGATGAAGAAACATTAAGAGTGAGAGAATATCAAAGCTAGAATTGGGAAGTCAAAAGCTTGTCTAACGCTAGATCTTAGTTGCAAATCAAAGTGGGTGAGGAAGCAGGTATAGGTGTAGGCAAGGTAAAGCACACATTTTAAGAACTCTTTAAGGAACAACTTTTGAAGTGGATAAAGCTCCGACATTCCAGAGAATTTCCAGAATTGGTTCGTTACCTTTGGTACAAAGTTCCTACTACCGAGCAATAGAGACCAAAATTTTCTTCCATTTGGAGGCAATTGATGCAACAAGAGCAGAAGATTTAGCATCCTATGGCTCCACAAAAGGACTCAAATTTCAAATTATATTCTGAAGATAAAATGATTTTGATGATTTATTATCTTGAAATTGAGATGTTCGCTCAGAGAAAAATCATTTTCATCAAAACAAAAGGCTAAAGAGGATACACACTTCGTACAACCAAAAGCTGCCTAATTTTTATCTGCAACACTTGGGATCCTACCATTGACTTGGTAAATACTTCTTCATCTTGAAGTGTCAGACATCCTAAATATATGTGTCTTACAGTAACACTAGGATACTTGCATGATGTCAATAGGTATCCATGACTACATTTTGGGAATCCACAATTGGAAACTCGTATCCACATTGCCAGGTGACATGTGTGCCATCACTGGTTCTGGCTGTCAAAAAGCACAAAGCGAAATATAAGATCTGGATATTAGTATTTATAAACTGATGCCTGCATTTTCCACCTTTCCATAATTTTAGATAACAGCATTGTTCACTGGCTAGCATTAGCCAATATATGTGCTTGAGTATATCTAAATTGACTTGGACTTAATAACAAAGTCATAATATAAATAATTAGTATAAATAACACTAAATTATATTCCTCATAGACATTTTTATTGCTTTCTTTAAAATTCCATATTATTATGTTCAGTTATTTTCTTAATTGTTTTTGGTGTGTTCATCTGACAAATAACATTTGTAGATTTTCCTACCAGTTTATCCAAAACCAATTCCAAAATGATGTGTAGAATTAACAAATTTCAACCAGAGGCTGACACAGAATATGATCAATCATGAATTGGAATCATAAATTGGACTATTTGCTCTCTGTCATTTAACATGTGTTCACTGAAGACTCGACCACTTATGGTGAGTGTGGAATCTAAGCGAGTGCATACATGCATATATTGTCAGATTCTTAAAAGAAGGATGGGATAATCCAGTCAAGCAGAGTGATGCAAAGGGACTTGCAGATCAAATCAAAATCTTCACATGTTTTGAAAGGACTATTCTCTCTCTGCGGTGCGTGTTTAATCCTTCATATCTTTTTCTTTCCAAACAATTCCATTAATCTTATCATCTTGGGAGGGACTCTGAGGGAGTAACTCCCTGAAGCTTCTATTCCTTCATGTTTCAATAATTTATAATTATTTCCAAAAATAAAAAATAACACAAATTGCAATATATCTGCTTCAGATCCAAAGTTGCAATCTTTACCGCTCTAAGCTTTCCTACCATCACGCAAATTGCGCAATATCAGCAGTACACCATCAATACATTTAAAACGGTGAATACTATGTCGCAAAAATTAACATCTTAATCGTAAGCCTAATTGCAGACAACGCACTCCAAAGAGATTCTCAAATTTCACGGAGATATGAGACCTCCCTTCAGTGCAATACATCAGATCGCCTCAAAACCAAATATCTATACACAATATCAATCGAATGCACTAAAATATAAAGAATCCGCTTTACCTGCAGCCCCCGTACAAGCTTCTTCACCCGACCAACCAGATAAAGGAATTCCCTGAACAACAATCAATCCTTAGAAAATATTATTCAACAAAAAAAAAAAAAATCGATATCTGACACAAGGAAACCCTATGCACAAATCTTACCACAGACCGATCTGCACATAAAAAGACGAACGAAAGAAGTAGAAGCGATCTAAAAGAGAGTGAGACTTTGAGCTGAAGCTTAGAGAGAGAGAGAGAGAGAGAGAGAGAGAGAGAGAGAGAGAGAGAGAGAGAGAGAGGGTAAGAGAAGACGAAACGAGAGAGCCTAAAAAAGACGGTATCGAAGCGGTGAGGTGGATCAGGATTGGGTTTGTGGTCGTAAATTTACTCTTCTACCCATCATCCTTTTTCTATTCTGGGTTTCCTCGGCGCTGAAGGGAAGGTAGATGAAGGGTAGTTTCGTACTTCGGAATTTATGATTCCATACCGAGCTTCCGTTGCGCTATCTCCTACAGTCGTTCGGCCGTCCGCGTTACGATTCGGCGGGCGACAAAAGACGAAAATGCCCCTGAGTAATTAACGCTCGTCTGGATAACGAGGTTTGCTGAGTAATTAACGTTTTAATGAACATATTTTATAATCTATTTTATTTTTATAAATTATATTAATTTAATAATCGATTATAGCCGTGTTTGATTTTTTTTTTTTTAAATTAAACTATCAGTTTTTTAATACAGCGTTACGAAAAATTTTGCTTTAAATATTTCTTTAAAAATATTTTATAAGGATCAAAGAAGATAGAGGATAAAAAAGTAAAGTAAAAAGAAAAAATAAAATAAAATAAAATAATATTAGAAAGGAAAAGTTTATTATTATTATTATTTATTTTTTTTTTCTCAATTGACCGGCGTACCTACATCTAAATGGAGAATCTTTGTTAAATAGCATAATTTTAAGAGATATTAACGTTGTTAGAAAAGGATAATTTTATTCCAAAAGCTAAGAATTAGGTGCGGCGGAAGAGGTTCGATTCTATCCAGTTTTATACGACGGGATATTAGAGGAAAGATACGGTGCCAGATTTGATAAGACCACAAATATCTTGCGATAAGATCGTGGGTATTTCGGTCATATCGGGGTGGAGGCGAGATTTTTGGCCACGGCCGGTGGTATCCGGCGGCGTTGGCTGCGCTTGCCGTGGTGGAGGTCGCCGGTTCCCAAATCGGAATTAGAAATTAATGTCTCGGACTGCGGACATGATGACACGTGCACCAAGAAGAAGTCGGATAAGGCTTTTTTTTTTTTAAAAAAAAAAAAATTTGTTTTTGTGACAACGTGATACGTATTTCAAAATTTCAAACGTTCCATTTGTTTCCACCCTTTGATAAAGACCTTATTGGGCCAGCAGAGCGCAACCAATGAGACCGAGTTGGAATTTTAGCTCCCAAGTGGGTCCCACAGAGTGCAGTGGTTGATGATGGTATGGGACCACCAAGCCAGTCGTTTGTTCTAGCGTGGGTTCACGACCAATTATTCATGAAATAAAAGTGCATATATATTTTTTAAATATATATATATATATATATATATCTAATATATCTTGCTTATAGATTTTTTTTTTTTTAAGATTATGATGTCATGTGAGCTTAAGTTTGGTTATAAATTTAATTTTGTAGGATGTGGAGCTATTATTATTCATGAAATCAAAGAAATTTAACTTCAATAGAATTTATTTATTGTTTTTCTTAGAGCCTAAAAATATTAGGTTTTTTTGGGTTAAAAATGTAGCATGATTTAAAACCTTTGAGCTTGGATATTTATGAAAACTAAAAACTATTTGCCACTTTTGTCTGGTGATAGAATACAAAAATTTAAGACATAATGGAGAAGTTTTTAATATCCAATATCAAAGCTATCTAATGACTAAGATACCAAAATCAAATGAGATATTGGTTTATCTCATCAAGATGGAAAAGTTTTTGAGAATAAATACACTTAGATAGCATGCATTCAGTAATTGAAGAGTGCAAATGTCAAAGAGTTCAATGAAAAAAAAGGGCATATAATGTCTGATCATTTAAATTTTTCAAATATTTTTTCTGCAGCTACCAAAAATAACGTTTTTTCTCGTGTTTCACAAATCTTTATTGATTTTTAATGTCTTTTCACTTGGCCTTTGATATTGACAAAGATTGGATTAAGCTAAATACTTTCCACCTTAGAAGCTTGATATTTCGAACTTCTTTAAATTTAGTCTCCATTTAAAAAAAATTTCATGCAACAAATACCGAATCTTATATGGAGTTCACTCAGGAGCCATTTGGAATCCTGTAAATTATGATGCAATGTAGCTCAAGGGATGGTGTAATTGAGTTGTAGGAAACTAAATTGCATTGTAACTTCCAGGGAATTCTCATCCAAATCCTTTGTTATCTGAACTCAACAATTAGCTCCACCTTTCACGTTCCGGCCCTAAACCTCCCATGCATGGGGGTGGAACATGACACTTCCTGCAACCCAAACCTACCTCAGAAAATAAATTTGGGACTTTAAGCAAGGCTTAAGCCCGAAAAGTGTTTCTAACCTTCCGGCCCAAATCGAACCCGAATATAAGCCCTCCCTCCAATGCAAAGTACAAGAGAGAGAATGAAGAGGTGGAGGATAGGGCTGGATCAGGTTAGATCAGGCCATGCCTTAGCCTCAATCCCAACTCAAAATTCTTTTCGATCTTCGAGTCAGACTTCAACTCAAAATATTTTCAAAAACTAGACTCAAGCTCGATTTAATCTAAAACTTTATTAAATTAAACTGTAACAATCTGTTTGAGCCAAAAATTGAGCCAACAAAATCAATTTCTTACTTTTAAATGTTTGCATAAAAATAAATAATATTTAAGATAATTACAACTAATCAAATTTGCTATAATATAAAAAACCATTCTCGCACAATTGATAAAAAATTTAGTATGTAAATTTATAAAGCTCATAATATTTTAAAGTTTCGACATTATATTCGAGCCAAATTAAGACCTTACTAAGGTCGATACTTTAAACCTTCTTCGGGCTAGGGCTTTGAATTTATCAGGCTAGACCAAGTAACAACCTAAATTAGGCTCCTTTTTTTTCAATTTTAATTTTAAGCTCAAACCCAACCCGAATTATTAGTTTGGCATAGCCCATGGTCCAGCCCGAAGTTGGTCTAGCTTGATGGGTTTTGGGTTAGCCCAAAGCCCACTTCCAGCTTTAGAAGGTGGAGGTACTTGGGAGTGGGAGGGAGAGAGGGGAGGGAAAAGGATTGGGTGGGCCGCTTAGATTGGGCCAAGTGTCAGGCTTGGGCTGGGCTACTGTGTGCTCTATCTTTGGACAAGGTGAGGGCATGACCCAAATCAAGCCCAAATTTATCCAAGCTTCAATTTTAAGCGAAATTCTTTGTGTACCGTGTGCGGTGCAGAAAATCCCCGTTGGCCTGCACCGCACGCTCTCATTCGTTCACATGGAGCAGCATCTCTGAAGAAGGATGGGATGTTAAGTGACGGGGTCTGTTGAGCGTGACGTGCATTAATATATGATTAGTATTTTTTGAAATTTATGAATAGACTAACTTGCCCTTTTCCTTCACCATGCTTTTCCCTTCTGATACTTGGGTTTCTCTCATTCTTCGGCAACTTCTGGCAAAATTCCTCGTTCCTCTGAATACTGCTTTGAAGCAAGATTCTTCCGTGCTCTTAATACTACTCTAGAAGTCGGGTTATAATCCTTCAATCCGAGGTTGAAGCAAGATTCTTCCTTACTTTAAAAAGTGCTCTAACAGTGGGAAATAAGAAATCAGTTTTCAGATATTGATATAAAATTCTTCCTCGCTTTGAAAAGTACTCTGGATCATAATGTCATCCCCAACAAGAAGTAAAAAATCCTTCATAGAATGTTATTTATAATTTTTTTCATAGATCCTTTATTACATCAACTGTTTTGGTAGTTAGATGAATTTAATGCAGTAGTAAACCATATAATACCTCAGAATGTTATAAATTACTAGGGTCAGTTACATTCTGAATATCAGAAGTATTAGCTTTCTTCAATGCAAACATATTTTAGGGTGTCATAAGTCTAATTTTGTGTTTTATGCCTGGGTGTCATAATTTTTGTGAATGGATGTCATAATTTTTGAACTAGGGTGTCATAAGTCTAATTTCCATATTTTGAGGTCAAGTTATCAATGTATCATATTATTATATCTTGAAAGTTATATTTTGGCTGAACAAATGATGGGGAGTCCTAATAGGAGTATCAAAATATTCAGTTTTTCGGCTTTATGCTAGGGTGTCATAATATTTGAACTAGGGTGTTATAAATTTTGTGAAGGGATGTCATAAGCTGAAACAACATATGTTCAGAAATTTTTTATCTCCTGGATGTATTATCACACTCTGGGTGACATATTTTAGGCAATGCATAGTTGAAAAGTTCTGGCACGGAGGATTAAAACCTTCAATTTTCATTTTATACCAAGATAAAGATATATATCTCATATTTTTAGTTCAACCTATCTCAGAACTATATTATTAGACTGTGGATATCATATTTAGATAATTGATAGTGAAGAACTCCTGGTATCTTATATCAAAACATCTAGTTTACAGCTTTAAGCCATAGTGTTATAATTTTTGAACTAGGGTGTAATAAATTTTTAACTAGGGTGTCATAAGCTGAAACATCATATGTTCAAAAATTTTTTATCTCTTGAATGTATTATCATACTGTGGGTAATATATTTTAGCCAATGAATGGTTGAAAAGTCCTGGCACGGAGGATTAAAACCCTTAAGTTTTATTTTATGCCAAGATAAAGATATATATCTCATATTTTTAGTTCAAGCTATCTCAGAACCATATTATTAGACTGTGGATATCATATTTAGACAATTGATAGTGAAGAACTCTTGGTATGGAGGATCAAAACAGTTTATGGTTTAATGCTAGGATGTCATAAATTTTGAACTAGGGTGTCATAAATTTTGTGAAGGAGTGTTATAAGCTGAAACATCATATGTTCAGAAATTTTTTATCTCTTGGATGTATTATCACACTCTGGGTGACATATTTTAGCCAATGCATAGTTGAAAAGTCCTGGCACGAAGGATTAAAACCCTCAATTTTTATTTTATACCGAGATAAAGATATATATCTCATATTTTCAGTTCAACCTATCTCAGAACCGTATTATTAGATTGTGGATATCATATTTAGATAATTGATAGTAAAGAACTCCTGGTATGGAGGATCAAAACATCTAGTTTACGGCTTTATGCTAGGGTATCATAATTTTTGAACTAAGGTATCATAAATTTTATGAATGGGTGTCATAAGCTGAAACATTATATGTTCAGAAATTTTTTATCTCCTGGACGTATTATCACACTCTGGGTGACATATTTTAGCCAATGCATAGTTGAAAAGTCCTGGCACGAAGGATTAAAACTCTCAATTTTTATTTTATACCGAGATAAAAATATATATCTCATATTTTCAGTTCAACCTATCTCAGAACCGTATTATTAGACTGTGGATATCATATTTAGATAATTGATAGTAAAGAACTTCTGGTATGGAGGATCAAAACATCTAGTTTACGGCTTTATGCTATGGTGTCATAATTTTTGAACTAGGGTGTCATAAATTTTATAAAGAGGTGTCATAAGCTGAAATATTATATGTTCAGAAATTTTTTATCTCCTGGACGTATTATCATACTCTGGGTGACATATTTTAGCCAATGCAAAGTGTAATTATTAATTTTCTTTAGACAAAATGTCACATAAAACTATTGTCATCAATATTTTTTATCTTGTACAGAGATTTCTACATATGATGTTGAAATTACAGATCTCAAAAATATCGAAGATGATATGTTGGATGAGTTTGGTGGTATTATTCAAAAAAATGCACCTTCTTCTATTATCCTGAATGCAGAAAATGATCATGTTGATCCTCACATTGGAATGGAGTTCAATTCAGCAAATGATGTATACAATTTTTACAATAGATATGCAAGAAAAGTTGGTTTTGGAATCACAACCGTGTGTAGTAGGTTCAACAACAAGAAAGAACTATGTTTCAAGCACCTAGCATGTTGGAGGCAAGGAAAATCTAGAAAAATAGATAATTCCATGAATCCTAGGGATACTGGCAAAATTGATTGTAAGGCATCGATAAAAGCAAGACTAAATTCTAAGAATTCAAAGGGATCAAAGATAATTGTTTTTTAGGTCGAGGTTGTTTTTTCACCCTCTTGATGAGTGAAGGGATCAAAGATAATTGTTTGTCTCCCTCATCAACCTCCATTATAGGGGTATCTTTCGTTTTTTCCTCCATCCTTGCTTCTTCTTGCCACATCACTTCCACCTCCTCCTCTCCATCATCCCCCTCCTTCCCTTGGTTCTCTTCTTTATTTTCATTGCTCTCCTTTTTGACCAATGAATTCAAGAGATTCTCGGCTATGATAAGCCTTTTCTTAACCTCCTCAACTTCTATTTTCATCTGTGCACATGTTGGACAGCATATTTTTAGGTCCGGGGATGCTTCTTCTACAGTGACAAGCCACTGCTCTTGTGGCATAGGTACAATAGCAGTCTCCACCTGCAAACAAAGAAAAAAATCAAATTTAAAAAATAATTATAATGATTATTTATGTAATACAAAAGATTTATAACATCAAAGATTATCTTACCAAATCATGGGCCTGCATGCTGTCAAACCGAATGTTCTATGACTTCAACTGGCTGTCATACCACTTCAACAGCTTAGGTAGTTTATTAGGATAAGCTGGGGTTCTTATTTTGGTATGCTCGAGGAACCACACCTGCATATTAGTATTTTCTATATTAATACTATGAAAGAATTCTACTTTATTAAGTACGGTCATTTCTGCATATGAATGATCATTACCAATAGAGCCGCCGAACATCCAAATAAGGTAGGCTGCCTCCTATCCTTGTCAGATCTTTTTGCTTGGACTGGCTTCCTGGTTCTCAAGCAATCAATAATCTCGGAAAGACTCGAAAGTACCAACTCCTTTATTGCAGAAGCCCAATTAATTTCTCCTAATTGAGATAAGTCATTCAAGTAAAGGATGAGATACCTTGGACAAGTCTGATTTGACTTAGGAGCCAAAAACATTGCGAGCATGTATGCAATCCAAAGTCTCACAGTATCCTCAATGTCCTCCTGTACCGTTGATGATCGAAGTTGGGCAATCAACTTCTCCAAACCTTTATGCTGAAGATTCAAATTATGTCCAAATCTTTGGAATAACCTACCCTTTTTATTTTGACTTGCCGTAGAGATCTTCCCATGGCATGGAAGACCCACGATTAGTGCCACTTCCTCTGCACTGAATCTAACTATTTTACTGCAAAAAATGAACTCATCACCTCCTTTATGACATCTGATTATATCTGTAAGAGGTGGCCCTTCCACTATGAATGACTGCATATCCACGAAAATACCAAATGGGGTCTTCCGGATTATATCAATATGAGCACTTGAAAAACCCAACTTTCAGCTTGCAAGTGTTCTTAAACAGTTGTGAGGGCTTCACACTAGACTGTAGAATAATTGCGAGCTCAACTAAAATATAGGATAAAAAGAGTAATGTCAGAATATGTTCAAAAATAAATTTCTATCTTACTGTTATAATAAATCTGAGGCATTCCAGCTTAATTTAGAAAGGGGAAGGGTGTCATAATTTTTGAACTACGATGTCATAAATTTATAACTAGGGTGTCATAATTCTGTTCGGCTTGAATTAGATTAACATGTTCAGCCGTGGCATGTTATGACATTCTGCGAGTCATAATTCAGGCCACGGATAATAGGAGGAACTTAAAGAATGGATGATTCCTTAAGTTTCTCGTTCTGTGCAGGGATGTCATAATTTTTTAAATAGGATGTCATAAATTTATAACTAGGGTGTCATAATTCTGTTCGGCTTGAATTATATTATCATGTTCAGTCGTGGCATGTTATGACATTCTGAGAGTCATAATTCAGGCCACGGATGATAGGAGGAACTTAAGGAATGGATGATTTCTTAAGTTCCTCGTTCTGTGCAGGGATGTCATAATTTTTGAACTAGGGTGTCATAAATTTATAACTAGGGTGTCATAATTCTGTTCGGCTTGAATTATACTATCATGTTCAGCCGTGGCATCTTATGACATTCTGGAAGTCATAATTCAGGCCACGGATGATAGGAGGAACTTAAGGAATGGATGATTCCTTAAGTTCCTCGTTCTGTACAGGAATGTCATAATTTTTTAACTAGAATGTCATAAATTTATAACTAGGGTGTCATAATTCTGTTCGACTTGAATTATACCATCATGTTCAGCCGTGGCATGTTATGACATTCTGTGAGTAGACCATGGATGATAGAAGGAACTTAAGGAATGGATGATTCCTTAAGTTTCTCGTTCTGTGCAGGGATGTCATAATTTTTTAATTAGGATGTCATAAATTTATAATTAGAATGTCATAATTTTGTTTGGCTTGAATTATACTATCATGTTCAGCCGTGTCATGAACCATATTTTAAGAGTTATAATTCAGGCCACGGATGATAGAAGTAACTTAAGGAATAGATGATTCCTTAAGTTCCTCGGTCTGTGCAAGAATGTCATAATTTTTTAACTAGGATGTCATAAATTTTTAACTAGGGTGTCATAAAATTTTAACTAGGGTGTCATAATCCTCTGGATGGGTGTCTTAAATGGATTTTTTAGAAATGTTATGACGTCCTTCTTTAAGGCATGAATATTACAACAAAATGTATAATTTATTTACCTTCTTCTGGTTCGATAACTTCTTCTCTTTCGGATTTTGAACGGGTGTCATCCTCTTCCGTGTAAACAACTATTGCAGTTGAAACTTCTGGCAACTGAATTTTCTCCTTGTGTTGTTGTCGAGTTCTTCGTCTGCGTCTGAACACGAAACCCTTATGTTCCATTGGAAATAAGAAATCACTACTGGCCAAACTCTTCAGCGTCAACAAAAAATACCTAGCTTTTTTTTGGCATTTGCAGCAGAAATGCAAACTGCGGCAACTTCTGCCCGAAGAGAAGAGGGCATAATTGACTTTTTCCTCATTTGAAGAGACAACTGGTTTGGCACAGCAGAGAAGTAGAAAATTCATTCGAGAAGTAGAAAATTCATTCGAGAAAGTTAACGTCCCGTCCCTAGCGTGCGGTGCTCTGCCACGTTGCCACCACGTGGACGAATGAGAGCGTGCAGTGATGGTGCAGGCCAGAGGGATTTCCTGCACCGCACGCCGTGCACAAAGAATTTCTCTTGATAACTAATACTTATTTGCTTTGAAGCGTGTTTTGCTCTTTTTGTTATTATTGAGCGGTCGTTTTGATTGTATTTAAAAAAAAAAAAAAAAAAAATGCAGGGGAGGTCTGGTGGTCAGGTGGGCTAGGCCATCTTTGAGTTGAACGTTGGGCCTGGCTTGAAGAGAATCAGTGTGCCTTGGATTTAAAGTTTCCAAAAGCTTACGGCCTTGGACGCTAAAACTAGGCCCGTGAGACAGGCGTAGGCACCCCTTAAATTTAAAAAAAAAAAAAAAAAAAGAAGCCTCAAACTAAAATCAAATCAGACCTGAAAAAAGATAGAAAAATAGTAGAACACACGTACACATATGTACATACATTAGACATACATGATCAAATAAAAGCAAAAAATGCTATATGCTATAGATTAACAGTTTAACTTGATATTATAAGGATAATTTGTATAACACTAATCTAACATATAAAAGCAAAACAATTTAATGAAAATTATTTATTTATTTATTTATGTTTTTAACGCTAGAAATTAAATCAATATTGCTTAAGACATACTATAGATTTTATACTTAAATTTGATTCTGAACGAGATGAAAAAAAGCGAGTTTGAGCTTGATACACTGGCTTGGGATGAGCTCATTAAAATTTGGACCAAACCTGATAAAAATATATAAGCCCAATGATGGATCAGGCTAGGGCATCGCTTACCATCAATGCGATAACCCAATCCGAGCCCGATCACACTAGTAGGATATAAAATATCTTTTTTTTTTCTTTTTTTTTTTTTTTTAAACCGAAAACAAACACAGAATCGTGGGAGAGGTTAGCATGCATATCATATTGACGGGGCTCTCTCTCTCTCTGTATCTGCCATGAGACGAGACAAGCACCTTAAATCTGCCGTATATCTGGAGGGCATGTGAAATTAGACGCAAAAGCTATCTCAAGTAAATCTCAAGTAAAATGATGATGATAGCAAAAATAAATAAATAAATAATATATGCATGCATGCATAAATATCTTTATTTACTTTCTTTTCCTTTTGTATGGAAAATAAAGTACCTCGATATTACAGAAGGGGAAGGAATCCCTGGAGTTTTGTACTCACGTGGGATAAAATTTCCCAATAAAACAAGATTCAAAAAGATGCAATATATAACAAAGAGCTCGACAATAAACTTTGCAAAGAACGAGCCAAACTTCAAACCTAGTGGCTTGGAAAAAAAAGGAGCCCTCATCAAAATGCAATTGCACCGTTACACCTCCAAGGAATTGTTGTAACACATCTTTGCCTTTTAAGACGATCCCTGTTGTTGAATCTTTAGGATAGGGAAAGCAATAACATCCCGTATGCTGGCAGAGTTCGTCAGGAGCATCACCAACCTATCAATTCCAAGTCCCTGACAAGTGACAGCAAAAATAATTATCAATAATGTCTTGCAGAAATTCTCAACTATGTTATCTGATAAAATGTGAGCATATCATTTTTAATGTTGATTGATGCCGTCATTAGGAGAGCATCTAGCATATTTAATACCACTATAGAGACCCACTTAGAACTACTTGAGATTTGGCACCAATTTGTCAGCTCATGATATATCAAAGAGAGACCTATGCTCTCATCAATATTCTGGGCAAGTAAGTCTCGAAACAGATTCGTTTAGTAGGTTTCATTTTGTATGTACGATGCAAATATCATGAGTCCTTTTAAAGCTAGTTAATAATAGGTTAAAATTACTTAATAATAAGTTCACACAAGCTTCACAAATTCAACTGCACAATGCACATGCATGAAAAAGACCATTATATCTGTTTCTGTCTAGTTCTTATTTTGAAGAGAGATATCCAGAACATGACCTAGGAGCTAGCACAAAATAAATCAGTCACATGATCGTACCATTCCTGAAGCAGGAGGCATGCCATACTCTAGAGATGTCAAGAAGTCCTCATCTAAAGACACTTCATAGGAGCAGTCATCAATATCGCTTTTCCCTTCAGCAGATTTTGAGTCTGTAACAAGTGCTGCTCGCTTTTTATTATGCTGTCTAATTTGCTCTTCAAAGCGATTCCTCTGTCACATAAAAGCAGAAAATTATGAGTAAAGGCATCAAAGACCTAAATGGCAAGATATCTTGAAATTCCTGACCAAGAAATGATAGGCAATCCTAATAAGGCTATTAAACCGAGAATGAATAGGTGAAGGATGAGAAAAAGATTGAAAGAAATCTGTTTTGGCATTTTGCAAGTTGACTAACATGGAAAAACAGGTATGATTGGATATCTTCTGCTGAAAGAAGAATGACTCAGGAAATTCCAAACTCTACGATATCAGTAACTTGGATACAAAAGGAAGTCAACTACAATCAACTTGTTTTACTCATGTAATCATAGTTGTGCAGGAATCAAACAAATCTCAAGATCAAGTCAATGACATTTTCCTATGAAAACATACAGGCTAGCTTTAGATAGCAAGTAATATTAGTTATAACTGTTCACAGATGGTAACTATGCACAAAAGCCCAAAAATGTCAGGTGGAGAATAAATTGCATTAAATTCTATTTCATGCAGATAAAAGTATGATACAAAAACAGAGTTTAACTGATACAACTCTTGATGGGAACTTTGATTTCACTGGTTGTCATAAAAATGAAGATATCTCTAATTTTACTGAGAAAAAAGAAAAAAACAGAATACAGTTAACTACTGGCACTGTTTGCATAAGGACGAGCAGCTGCAATGTGAGGATGCTGGCTATACCAGAACTGAACTTCGCACTGTCTGAATTTACTCAACATGGATTTATATCAACTTGTTGGTTCAGGTAACTCCAAGTTCTAGTATTGGGCCTTCATGCTAAACTTCAGCGCAGCAGTAGAGACATAGTATCAAACTCTTTTTTTGGCAAAAGCAAAAACACATCCAGCAAAACTAATTTCAAAAGCAGACTGTCGGTACTCAATCACTCAATACCTGTTGACCTAATGTAAAACCATATATGATTGGCAAACAAAGAAAATGAAAATAAAGTCCCAGATTTGATGCCCATTTAACTCCTGCACAAGATGTTGAACTTGCATGACTTGATTTAATTATGCTGTACTATTGGTCATTAATAGGGCAGGCAAGAACGTAAGCGATAACTGATTTTGATGGATACTAAAATAAATAAGCATTCTGAAGTCTTCCTGATATCTGGTTCAAAATATCACAGCAGGGGAAAATTTACCAAACACACATTGCCACCGTGGGTGCAGTACTTAAAAAAGAAATTCCTATAGAATAACTCAGACTGCATAGATGAATAATATATAAAATACCTGATCCATTGGATCTGTAAGTTCAGAGAATGCATTGGCAATCTCACGGCCACAAATGAACAGTTCAAACCTTTCAGTCAAGCCTGCATATCTGCAATAAGGGCAGAACAAAAAGCCAGCATGCAGTGTTAAGAAAAAAAAAATAATGGCGTGCACAGTAGTCAAGACGCAAATCAAAAGATTAATAATCAAGTATGAAGATGACACCAGCAACATATGGAACATTACTAAAAAGATTTCAAAGAGGTTCTATATGTTTGACCAATGATGCCAGCTACCATGTCATTGTCTGCTTCAAAAAGAAATGAACCTTGCAGTTGTTTGCTCATTCGAGCACCAAGCAAATAAATCAAAAATTTGATGGTATCTTAGAAATTCAAAAATTTGAACTGGCACATGGTAGCAGAAAGATACGCTGCAACATTGACGAAGATACACTGCAACATCGACAGGACTGAAATTTTATGAACCACAGACGAAGATGATGGTGACAACAAAGTATTCGGCCATACCTAGAAGCTTTGCTTACATGCAAAGACTAAACTGGCCGCATGATTGAACTAGAAAGGGAAATTCTAAGGTCTGGGAATCTTGCTATCTCCTACTAAAGCCCCACTAATTTTCAAGAAGAATTGGCAAAACTGCCAGTAATTTGGCTACTTTCTTTGAGTTCAGATTCTCTGGCCATCCATGTTTTGCACAATGGCCATGATGCAATAAGGCCCATGTATTGCATGGCCTGGCATCCCATGTACAGCATTGCCTTGCTGCATTACAGCCATCGTGCAAGACATGGAAAGCCATGATTGCCCAACTTAATCTCAAGTTCACTCATGAACTTGACAGGATCCAGACTTATTTTTATTTATAGGTAAAAATTAATCTGGAAACTTGTTGGTTAACAACCCTAGATCAGGCTCTAGCCAAGCAACTGAAGAATCTGAGATTCTTTATTAAAAAAAAAATGATTTTTTCCATTTTTTCAAGTAATAATAAGAAAAGATGAATATGGCCTAGGAAAAGATGAGTAAAAATACAGGATCATAATGCTGACTCCAAATCTTGTTATGGAGTGAGAATATTTTCTTAATTTTTAAATAGAATACGGAAAAAAATGAAGAAAAAGCAGATAGATAACTGTAAATGAATGTTTACTTAATTTTCCAATAGAACAATGAAGACCAAAAGAATCCATTTCAACAAATTTAAAGGTAATCTATCGTACTGCAATAAAGCATAAATAAATTGATATGGAGCAATTACCTTCGGTGTGGTTTGGCCAATGGGGACATCTCAATTGGATAGTCAAGAACAAATGTTGGTTGTATAAGGGTTGGCTCAACAATGGTCTCAAAAACCTGAGTTAATAGTATATTTTCAATGTTCAGATTCCAGACCAAAATGAACTGGCATGGCTCGAAGAAGTAATCAAGAAATAAGTGACTAAAATCAGCATGTGACAAAATTAAGTGCCTATTTTAGCTAAGAGAATTCACATATCATTGTTAAGAAAATGAAGTGCTTTATTTTTGTAAAATGTGACAATAAACATCACAGTCTTCTGAAGATATATCAAGGTTATGTATTTGACCTATGCATTTGAAATATCAATATTTTATACTACAACAATGTAGAAGAATTCACCATAACATGATGAATGGCCTCAAATATACGTAAGGTTATGTATCTGATTTATGTATTTGAAATATTAATATATTAGATTACAGCAATGTAGAAGAATTCACGATAACATGATGATGGCATCAGATATATGCAATACTAAGGTGGTCATTCCCCAAGATCCTCTACATACTATACACATCAACTTCTTTGCAAAATATAAACTGTAGGAGTTTCAGATGGCTTCAACAAAACGATAAAGAAAAGAAAAGAAGAAAGATTGCATTCAGACATCTTATTGGAAAGTTAAGTAGGTAAATTGCTGTTCAAAATGAGGACACCTCACTGCCTTTGGAGATTCTTAGTGGGGATAACAGATTCTTCTTTACATAGGAAAATAGCATAGATTATGATAAATTTCTCGGTTTTACCCATGATTGTTTGATGGGAGATTTCTGCCATCAGACAATTGGAACTGGAGGAAAACTGGTCTTAGCCATTTGTTGTGGTCTTCATACAGCTGTTGTCGTTCCAGAACTGTGGGACAAAGCCAAGCAGCTGGTCATTGTCATTGCTCGTCCTTCAGTGATGTTACATTACTTCCAACATATTTTGTTTTACTGAAATCTGTGTAAAGATCTCGGTAGTCATGAAGGACCTAAAACTACAAATGGATCATAGACATGGAGCAATCATTCTGCTAGAAGTCATAACAAATCAAGAATGAAGCCATAATAAATCAAGAATGTAGTAAAAGTGATGCATGAATCATATTGGGTTTCACAAAATGCTAGCAAGAGTGACTGCACAATTGGTATCAGCAAACCATCCACAGAAACCAGATACTGGGTCTGCCAAAATATCCATGTGCTTAAGGCAATTTTTCTTCCTGCCAATAGCAAAAAATGAATAAAATAAAATAAAATAATTATTTAATGCGTATGTGTTTAGAGCTATAACCAGCATGGCAAAATTCTCACTGATTTATTGATGAATCCTCAAACTTTTTGCGAACTCCATTGGCAAATGAAACTCACAAGGTAGTCCTAGACAACTAGATTCAGAAAAGCAAATTACTCAACCATCTAAACCTGTGACTTTGATTGTTTAAGCAATAACATAAATGAAATAATCAGTAATAGGATCATTTCAAGCATCACTGAAAATTTAAAAACTTCTTGAGAATGTATAGACTGTTTAGTCAATTACCAATATGACGTTTTCATGGCTCTTAACCAGTCCCTAGTGCATCAGTATTGATAATTATTAAATGGATACACACAAGAAATATTCTCTGTGGATGGTTTACAAGTGGACACTCGGAACCAACTAACCATGCATACAATATAATAACAATATAACAATAACTTATAAATAATTATTTAAAAAAAAAAACACCAAGCATTCATGATTTCAAGCTTCTGATTTACCTCATTGAGAACATGTCCCACAGATGGGCATGTCTGAACCAAAACATTGTCTTTATCTTCTAATTTAATACCTAGTATCCCTCTTGCCACTTCTTTGGCATCTTCGAGATTATTCCCAAACTCATTAAAGTCAACACCAGTGGCTTCTTTAACAAGATTATGCATGGTTTCTTTCCTCCATGGTCTTTGAAGAGATATTTCCATCCCCTGTGGAATATTATATAATCACTGGGATTACATGCAAAGATACTTCTCAATATCATGTGAAATAAAAAACAGAAATAGAGAACAAAATCATAATGATACAGCACAAATGACTAACAAGTCCAAAACCAATTATACTAACATTAATGATACCTATATATTTAACAGCACATGATCCCCTGTGCACAATATTTGACACAACCAGAATGCTACGTACCTTACAGAACCTAGATTGGAACCAAGGTCACTCTTCTGATGTTTTTATCGCTAGCCATGCACTTTCCAAATTACAATATTATCATCAACCATGAAAAAGAAATCCTCCCTTTGATCATAGTGCAGAGAAGTTATTTTCAAATAACAACAGGATCTTATCATTCTTTAACATAATCCTCAGCAGAAAAATTTAGAAATGATTTAAAATCTTAGTCATAACAAAAAGTTTCAGATATTTAAGTTACATGATAGCAAACAGATACTAGACAGCTATGTACCTATGCTGGCATTGCTTGGCCTTGTGTCAGTTAAATCCATGTTGTTTCATTTCAAATAAATGGTCAAACTGCAGGACTTGGCTATTCTCAAAAACATATCAAACATGACTGATGCAGTCAATGGCATAGCCACACTGAAAAATATTATCAGTTACTAAATAAATTCTAGATCACTAAACATACAGATGGCAAATTTCTTTATCTATATAAAGCATAGCATGCAAATACTTCAGTGAATTCAGCAATGGTAGATGGTATAACATTTATTACAAAATCAGATATATATACACATATATACAATCAGAATGCTGAAAATGTAACTGCTTAAATTTATAATTAACTTTTTTTCCAGAGTTTCATTTATTATGAGAAATATGACCAAAAGACAAAACAAAAATAATATATTGAGTACCATAGTGCTCATGTGGATGTGAAAATGACTCTCCTACACATACAATGAATTTTAGCAAACAAGTCTCAAATCTTTAGCATGAGAGAAGTAAATGAAACAAGCATATCTTAAAAGAAAACATGTTCTACAGTTCTCCTAAGAGAAATCATCACATGTAATAACATATACTAGCAATAGACTAGTTCTTGATATTTAAAGAATATTCATAATCACATACTTATTCTCTTCATTCTATTTTTTTATTAAGGCAATAAAAAGGATCACAAATATATGGTTGTACACATGTACTTCTTTAAATGTCCAGTCCATAGTTCACAATGCATGCATTCAAAAACTAACTGATGCTTTCATTTTTTTTTTTTTTTCTGAATCTGATACAGGACTAAAGTTATCCCCTCATCAGTTGCAACTCACAAAGATTGAAGAACTGGTACTAAGTGGTGCCAATAATCAAATTCACAAACCTACAGTTGAATTTTAGAGATAACGTCTTTAGAACAAAAGGCACAGTCATATCAATATTCCTTGGCAATATACCCGAAGCTGACCTGAAAAACATGAATCCCACAGTTACTACATAGATTTGTACATGGGAAAAAATTTCCACCCAAGTTACTCTGAGTTGTAAGTCCATTGGTTCAATCCTTGGTTGCAGAAAACTTCTTGGCAAGGATTTAACTACCAGCTTATACCAGTATGCATTGAGCAATACCGCACTTAGTAGCAAGGGATGTATAATGGCCACTGTCAATATGGCCTCTACTAGTTGGGTGCTGGTACAAGTACCAAAATGGGTACTTAAACCTGGCCTCTTATGGTGACTTGACTTGCCTTAGAAACCCTCTGTAAACTTGCCCTGCAGCTGCTATGTAAGCACTTCCTTATAAAAAGCTGTTTTAAAAAGATAAGCATTTCCCTAGAGCTGCTTCCATATCAGGAAACTGAGGTTTAATCACTTGCACTCAAGAATTATAAAATCAATATTCTGATCTTGGCAATTAAAAATTCTTATCAAGATATTATATTCTCACATTTGATTGTTGGTGCATGGTCTCATCTCAATAGAGACTTGCTTCACATATGTGACTCCTCCATCAAAAAGTTCGTATAATATCAAAAAAATTCAGATAAATGTCATGTAACACTCAGTCTCCATGTAAGTGAAAAGGATAATAACAGAAAATGATGCAATGGAAGTGATACAATGTTAAAGCAGAGTGCATGAGATCAAGTGAATGCTTTATTATATAAATGCAAATAATGTCTCATTTGCTAAAGCATGATTGAACTAATAGCAACAAATTCCCAGCTCCTATTTTTTGGTTTTTTTTCAAAAAAAAAAGACTGTTGTGAATCAGTTTATGACTAGGGAATCATGACAACAATTAAACTATACCTGATAATCAATGTTAAGCTTTCCATGAACCGCCAGAGCACATCGAGTAACTATTTCCTCGGCCATGTTCATCATGCTCTGATAGTCCGAATATGCTTCATAGATCTACATTCCAAGCTAGGAACACTATGAATCAGTGCTTTCTTGTGAACACTAAATCTTAGAATATAGTGATGAAACAGCAAGCTTGAGAGAAAAATCATCAAAGGCTGCTCAACATTTGCACATGGAATTTTACATTGCATTAAACATCCGAGGCAACCACAATGAAAGAATTAGAATGAAATTAAAAGTGACCTCAATTGTTGTAAACTCAGGATTATGACGAGTTGAGATGCCTTCATTTCGGAATATTCTACCTATCTCAAATACCTTCTCAAGGCCACCTACCTGCCATTTAAAAATAAGAGGAAATTCTTTACATAAAGCATGAATATAGCACTTTTAACTAGTTAAAAGTTCAAAGAACACCAGAAAAATAATATAGCTAAGACAAACAAAAACAATAGATGATCCAACAAACTCTGGTAGAGACTAAAATGAATGAATAAGATTTTATATAAGACCTATATTTCAGTGTCATAGTTTGAATATATACCAGTGATTACACCTCTATTTTGCTATGCATATGGTGACTGAAATGCACATTAGAATCTAAATTCTGTTAACCAAGTAATATAAGTGCCTTATTTAAACTTTCCATAAAAGTTTCTAATATTGTTTCACAAGCATCAAACAGCCATCATTTGACTAGTAACGATTTAGCAAAATTAAGAATTTAAGTACTGGCATACAGTCTGCACACACTGTACCAGTAAGATACCAGTAGTCCAGTATTGATACCGCCACCATATCACTATCACATCAATGTGCAGTATTTCATCTATTTTGCTATGCAGGCAGCCAAAGGCGTATCATGTGTCTCTGTATTATACCCTATTGGTGCTAATACTTCAACCTTGGTTGTATAATCTTATGCATCTCATATAACTGTTAGGCACCACTGTCAAATAGCTAAAGTCTGTCAATCTGAGCACCATCAATTGCTTAATCCAACAATATTATAACAATCAAGTACAAAATCTGGATACTTGTACCCATATTGAGTGGGGCAAGTCTGGTATGGTGCCAATACAGACCATAGTAAATTGGCACAATGTACTGTAGTGGATGCCAGCACAGCAGCTGGCACCTTTTTCTGTACCACTAAAAAGGCAAGCACTAGTCCAGTTTGATACAACTGGAATGGACTGGTACAGTCTAGACTTAAATCCTTGATAAAATCCTTGACAAGATTCAAGTGCAGCTCTGTGCTCTCAATTTACCAAAAGGAGGTTTTCTAGCTGAATTATTGGCTTCTTCCTCTTTTCTAGCGAAAGGAGACAAATTACTCTCATGATTGTAGGTCTTATTGTCCAGTTACACTATGTGAACCATCTAAGCATTTCCCATGTTATCATAGGGACTTGAATATGGTGGTTTTTTTTTCATATTGATGGTCCTCCACAACAGGATCCCTTAGTTTTGCACAGCTATTTAGTCCAGTTTTGATGGGTTTAATCCCTTTTCCAATTGTTTCACAACTAGCATACTTGTGGAATCCCAATCAATTCCTTGTGCATATTTTCTATATTGGGTTTTCCACATTCGCATTTATCTACTCTTTCTGTTACCCCTAAATGACAGTATTGATCCAGTTATCACTCTCCTCAATCATTTTTCTTATATGTTCTCAATTTGGAGCTTGGAATTCATCTTTTAGCTGTTCAACATATTAAGACTTTTGACAGTTTTGTACAAGTCATAGTCCATCTTACCTTCCCTCCCAATTCAAATGAGACACATCATTATGTTTTTTCAATCTCCAAGAAGCCTAAGAGTATCTGCAAGGTCAAGATATGGTAGGTAAACTAGCGGAACTCATCAAAAGGTAGTTCAAGAACTACTTGGTTGATAATCATGCCATGGCCATCGTTCCACAATTTTCTTCAATCCAACTATCTTTAAATAATTCTAAAGTGTTACACCAATACAAGACTATATGAATAATAAGAAAAAATAAAAGCTATGTACATTGGTGATAATCCATTGGAAAATATTTCCTTTCTGAATTATTACATCTCCTCAATCCAAGAGTACCATCTATGCAAGCATCACTAATAGCTTGAATAAATTCTGATGATTGATGCAACTAATGCTGGATGCTGTGCCTATGCATAGTTCAAGAATCCATTGCTGAACTAATAAATCAGTAAAGATATAAAATATCAACTAAAGGTCCATCGGCACATGTATCACTGATTGCAAGCATCACTAATAGCTTGAATAAATTCTGATGATTGATGCAACTAATGCTGGATGCTGTGCCTATGCATAGTTCAAGAATCCATTGCTGAACTAATAAATCAGTAAAGATATAAAATATCAACTAAAGGTCCATCGGCACATGTATCACTGATTAAGTCCTGTTTGTCACAGACTGAAGGATTTTGCTCCGAGGTGAGGACATGTTGCTCTTCAATGTTGTCTCTGGTACATCTTTAAAGTATGGCAGTCTCACTTTCCCACTCACTATCAATTTTTAGGATTTTCACCAGACTGTTACTACAACCAATTCATCATATGCTCATTTACAAGTTTTGTGAAATTATAAACAAAAAATACACGGTTATGACATACTCAAATCCAATAAGTAATGCAGTGTTGCACATTTCATGTATATAACTGTTGTTAAATCTTAATGTAGAAGACATGTACAGGCTCAATGAAAAATGAAAGAAGACAAAAAGACAACATGCTGAACATGAATGTCATAAAGTCTAAACCTTGCATTTAGAGAACTAAATATTCCCTACAAAATCAAAATGTTTCAGGTTTAATTTATTCTTCTGAATGTGGAAGGCATCATAGAAAAAGAGAGTTGTGAAACACACTGATAGCTTCCTGTTGGTACTTGGTATCACTTGACAGGAATGAAAGGAAAGAATTATCTCATGGAGCCAACCTCAGTGATAAGTTTGCAGCTTAGCAGCAATCTTTGTTTTGCTAAGTGTTGGTTACAAAATACACTTTAAATGGGCAATCTTGTTTCTAAAGGCAAATACTGATTACAGTCACTTATTTAAACATTTGAAGCAGCACTTACAGAAAAAGATGATTCAGAAGAAGGGTTAAAAAATGAATGGATTGAACATAATAAAAGCAATGATTAAAATTTAAATGATATTCCAACCTCACCAGCATTCTCTTCAAGTGAAGCTCTGTTGCTATTCTTAAATAAAGATCTCTTCCAAGTGAATTATGGTAAGTAACAAATGGCCTAGCATCTGCACCTCCAGCTGCTCCCTGATTCACCAGTAAAAAACTCTTAAATGATGGCCACCAATTATCAATAACAAAAGAAACAGTTGTGAAGACAGGTTTCACTCACACACATGACTAGAAGGTAACACATGCAACATCCACATAAGGTTGATGGCAGAAAAGTTTAGGAAACCAGAAGTATGCATATGGCTGTTGATGGGATAAAAGTTTATGATAACGAAAGGATGTTGTATTATCATTGTTTAGTACAGTTATAAAAAAGTTTTCCTCATATTCATGTGATGCTGAAGAACATCAAACAATAAATAGTGATAACCAGGAGAACAAGGCAATCAAGCACAAGGAGAATTTGAGACAAAAAACAACTAACACCACAGCATTACACATAGATCAGCTAGATAGAAGGAAATAAAGGAAGTGATCATAATCATATAACATAGGATTCATTATTTAATGTCCCACCAATTTTTCCTGTTAGGGTGTGGGACTAGTATAGCTAATTCATAAGTCAAGAACTGATAGCCAGCATATAAAATTAGCATGCGGACTATATTAATCAATAAGAAAAGGATAGATGTCAGTAACTGAATATTAGAACAAAAGTTCACACAGAATAAAAGAAAGCGCACGAAGAAATATATAGGACTATAGGTAAATAATAGGCTCTAACATCAGGAATCGAAAATATATTTCTATGCATGGTTTCAAGTTCCAAAGGGATATCCCGAGGGACATCGGGACAGGATGCCGTCCCAAGCATTGTTTCCTTTCAGTCATTTTAATTTATCTTGCTTCTTTTTTTCTTTTGTTTCCTTTCATTCATCAAGCATCAGAAAGTAGGTACGAAAAATCCAGGTAGAAACATGCAGGATAGAAGCATCAACAAGAAAAACTAGCAAAGGCATTATCCACACGTAAATACTATTCAAATACCTAATTTTCTTTTCAAGCAATTTCATTTTTCTTTCTTTTCAAACTTAAATTCTCCGAAAGGAAAAGAAACTACTTATTTCCTCTGTCTACCCCTTGTTCTCCAATTATGCAGGTCTTGTCCTTCATTCCTCCACTCTTTCCTTAACATTTCAACAATGATGTGGTCTTCTTCTCTTTCTCTATCCAATTCTTTTGAAGGGAATAATGAATGTACTTGCTCTGCACCTTGATTGCTTTCCCCCCCCCCCCCCCCCAAAACCCAAAAAAAATAAAAAACACACAAACGCACATGCACACACACAAAAGGAGGGGGTTGTGGTTAGCCAACCAAAAAACAAAGAAAAATAAAAAGAAAAAAGAAAAGGAGGAGGAGGAGAATCAAGCCAAGAACCTCTATTAATCTTTCCCTCTTTTGCTAATTATGTCTCTCCTTTCTTGTTTCTTCTTCCAACTTTCCTTTTTGCATTCACTGACTGTTCCTTGTAAATTACATCAGACCTAATATGAGCTAGTATGATCTCATTTAAAATATGAGTACTATCAGAGGATCAAATCAAAATCACAGTTAAACTGTGCTTTTATCTCTGCTTACAGATTGCAATAACTGGTGAAAAAGGTAGCAGACTAATCATGCATGTACCTAGAATAAGAGATATTACATGTGTCCAAGAAACACCAAACATACTGAACCAAGCAATAAAACTGGAATAGGCAAACCTGTAAAACTGGAGTCTCGACTTCGATAAAGCCCAGTGATTCCATTGTCTTGCGGATCTCAGAGACAATCTACATCACTTAAGAAATGTATTAACACCAAAATGCAATAAAAGAAATAGACTAAAGAAAGAAAGGAAGGGAAAATGTTTGGTTTTTAATGTGGCATAAACATATAAGAACAAGACTTTGAGAAGTTGCGATCCATCTTGCAGAAGTGCATATAAAAAATGAAGCAATTCCAAGTAATGGTTGCTGAATAACGTAAGAAAGGATCAGAAAGCAGACAGTACATGAGAATAAGATCTTAATGGAGATTGGAGCATCTCAAGTGGTGCAGATAACATAACCATTGCTCCAAAAAGTACTGATTGGAAATTATCCAAATGCAACAGTATAGTCAAAACGAAGATGGAAAACCATAAAAGCAAGGTTTTAAATCTCGTAGGATAGAAGTGTCCTGAATTTTTCATGGAACAAGATGCCCCGCGTCTCATTCTATCTGAATCCTCAACCTGATTAAGCATCCCAACACTTGTTTGGGATGATTTTTTCTTCAAAAAAAATCATTTGTAAAGTTTTAGTATTTTATTCAATTTTTAAACATATTTAAACTTCAAAAGTTATATCTTTTTGATAAATTAGATCATTTAAAATTAGCACTATAATGTATTATGATCGAAACAGGATGGGACGGGATGGCTGAGATCAATCCCGGAATCTCTATAGGATGAGACGTCTCGGCCGTCTCGGACCCCGTCCCGACGAGATTTGAATCACTGCATAAAAGTATCACGTGGACTACTAAGGTAGCACCAAACAATATGCAAGGATAAATGAAATTACAATAGGAAACCTCAAAGGAAATTACAAGGACCAAAAACCAGTTCAAAAAATAAAGTAACCAAATAATGACATAAATAATTAGCATAATCATGTGCAGCCACATAAAGCACTGAAAGCAACAAAGACTTACAAAGATAATTTAAAGGATGCAACACAAAAAGTTCAACCCTAGACTGATTAGATGCATTAATAGAATAGACATAAAGAGACTTTTGCTGTACTTTTTGTTGAATTAGGTTTACATCCAGCTAATTTAATTTTTTTAAAATTTTATTTCAGTTTCTTTTTTCTTGAATCGTATGAGACTTAATTTTGGGGCTATTTTTATATTTAGTCTTTTAGTCCTACTTTCAATAGCCATATCATCTAAAAGACCTACTCTCGATACAGGTTGGATCAGGATAGTTTTAACTCTTTAGGATGGCAATTGGGAAAGATCTTAATGGACTTTTATCTGAGATCCTGTGTCCTTAAGAATTTTGCAATTTTAGTGAAGTCTTTGGTTCATCGGTTGTTCTTTTTGTTAGGGAAGTGTAGAGAAAAGGTGTCATCTTATGCAGTCACATTTAGTAGAGACACATGGCATCTTTAGCTAGAAAAAACGGAGACAAGATGGGGTAAAACTTTGTGAATGACTAATTTAAGTTCTTTTCCTCTCTATTGAGCATCGTGGCTCTTCTATCTTCTTTATCTGTAGTTCTCTCCGACCTCAATTCTTCTCTCTCATTCTCTCTTTCTCCATTTTCCACCCTCCAATTACCCTTTCCTTTTGATTTTTCCATTTTGAAATGTAAAAAAAATTTAAATCACTTCAGTCATTGATTTCTGCAGTCTGCACGACACCAGCCTGCATGATCTATTTTCTGCTCTCTTAGCAATTACTTGAATTTTTTTTGTGGTACAAGAACATCGAAGGAGAATGTTTTATGTCCCATATATTGCTAGTACTGAAGGATAATTTTTATGTCGCATATCTTGCTATGTTGTAAGGACAATAACAAGGAAATGAATAGCACCTTTAAAAGCATAAAGCAATGTTAGAGTTCAATTGTTCAATCATCTTTA
The DNA here is from genome assembly GCA_017589505.3 of Metroxylon sagu. Classification (NCBI taxonomy): domain Eukaryota; kingdom Viridiplantae; phylum Streptophyta; class Magnoliopsida; order Arecales; family Arecaceae; genus Metroxylon; species Metroxylon sagu. The sequence continues at coordinate 194,993 of JACVBY030000640.1, read as the reverse complement.
CCAATACAAGAATAAAAATATTATAGCGTTTCAGATAACAAAATCCTATATGATTTACCACCTTTGCTCTTATACGAAAAACATCAGCAACCTCAGGATTCGCAATCATGTCAATGTACCTGAGCATAAAGATAAAAGTAGAGTCAGAGAGCATTTTATAAGAAACAAACTGCAAAACCAAGTACAGGTAGCCAAGACATGCTTTACAGTTATCACAGACGACTTCTGGTTCAGTAAACATCTTCTCCAACTGATACCAATCAAAAATAAAAAGGAGACCAATAATATTGCAGATGTACCAACGGGTCATGCTTTTAATAGCAGGCAATCATGCATTGGCATCCATCCAAACATAGCGTCCCCGTCATTAAAGAAACATCTGACACATAGCATTTTATGTACATCTTACAATAAGCTCAAGTTTTCAAATTTAGGCTTTATTCAACCACTGATTCAAGTCCCCATGACAAATTTTCCACTAAAAAAATGCTTGTATAACCTTTCTATGCAGATCCAATGCAATGTAAAGTTTATATGTGGCTTCCCATTCTAACCTGACATCAGCTGAGACTTATAAAGCAATTTTATAATCCAACTCTCAAGTGTGTTACCAAACACTAAAATGGCAACTGTAGTGCTTGGTAGTTGAATATGGAAAAACAAAATGCATGCTTTATATAATGAGTTAAAATAATGAACAAAATAAGATACAAAGATAAAAAGGAGAAAATAGAAAAGCTTCAGACTCAGTGATGACATAGGAGGAAGAAGACTGGTAAGAAGCATGGATTGGTTGTTCTTTTCCTAACATAAAGGAAGTTGATCAAAACATTAGAACTGTTTGTATGGTGAGAAAATCAAGTGCAATTAAGAGCTAGTCAAGCAGTACACCTCTATTTTTTTATACTACAACTGAGATCATCCCTATGAAATGCTATGATGGATTCAACAGCTTCCTCTTGATAACAAGTGAATCCAATTCAATTGGAAAATAATACTTACATCTAATGTCCTAACCAATTATCACCTTTTATTAACCCAAACCCTATTCTGCATCTTATATAGAGTTTGTTCCCTCAAATCTGAGAAAGAACATTATACATTAAGTAATTTTGAATAAATGATAACCCAACTTAATTCAGACTCAAATAGATGCTAATGCAAAAACCATTAAAAACAAGAGGAGGGGGAGAAATGGGATCCTAGATCCAATACACTATAAGATAATGGAAGGAATAGAGAATCATAAATCTCTATAATCTAGTTCCCAAGCAAATAGTCATGCATCTAGGTTTCAGGATGTTTAATTCATCTCATAAAGCAAGAACTAGATTTCTCAACCATCTTGGCATCTCTGTTTCATAAGCAACTAGCTCTAAGCCCTCTGTCTTCTTCTGTCCAGTGGCATGGGGTTGTTTATGAGCCTGCTTTTCTTATGTGTGCAAGAAATAACTTGCAATTAGGTAATCATTTTTCTTAGACAAAGCAACAAGTTCAACTCCTGCATGCAATATTCAAAATCTCATACCCTCACCTTCTTTAATGCTCCCGTCATAAATCACATAAAATCATGCAAAACCAAACATATGTGAGCTGTGATAGGAAAACATCACATTGAACTTTCTCACAAACTGAACCAAAAAAAAAAAAAAAAAAAAAAGAAATCCTAGCAACCATTGCTTAGCAATGAGCTTCCATTTATCTCTCAGCAATTAAGCCATATTATATTCTGCACATTGGAGGCTCAGCAATCAATATCTCCACCAGGTCTCTAAATAATAGTTGCAGGGTACCATATGGTCAGAATGTTTTCTGACATGCAGCTTGCTCTCAAAAATGCATTGATGCCTCATAACAGCATGTTCTTTAAGGTCACAGAGATTCCTGGTACTTTTAAGTTACACAATTATGCTCGTTAGACTGATGCATTGTCAAAAAATTACATGTAGATAAGCCACACAATAGAAGTGTTTTTTTTAAGTTTTGCCAGTTCATCATCAGAAGTGTTAATACTACATCTTCATAACCAGAAAATAAGGAACTATTAACTGCAGGTTCTACTTATATCAGCTACTTCGGAGGCAAATGCTAAGCATGTTTTTCCTTTAATGGACTGACAAAATAATAAATGACATCCACCTTTCAAAGACGATAAACAGCATTCATATACCATGAAAAGCTATCTATACTTGCCTATTTATACTTACGATTCCGCATACAAATGTTTGTGTTTGTCTCTTTGTACGTACGCATGTATGCATGTATACATGTGTGTATGTATACGTGTATATATGTATGAATGTATGCATATATACATATGCATGTATATATGAATATGCGCATGTACGTACATATACATGCATGTATATATATGTATGTGTGTGTAGATGAAGGATATCTCTCTAGTGCAATTCTGTGTTATCTTAAGGTTTTAAATCCCAAACCCGAGACGTAAGTATGTTAATACACTAATTGAACTAGAGGTAGTTGGTCCATTGGATATATATGGTGCATAATTGGCTTTTGACGTAGGGCATGCCTCATCCAAGTGAAAGTAGAGAGGAACGGAATACTTTGAAACGACTACTAAAGTTTCACAAAGCCTTAATACGTAACAATGTTACATTCTTGATTAATAAGAGGAAATTTTCAAGCCCCGCTAAGATGGTATTAAGTGGAGAAAAAAATGTCTCATGTCTCATTAAACTATTTCAAGATTTTTTTTTGTGTGTCTAATCTTGATGCATATAATACTGGTTTGTGAGGTATCTAGGTAGAGACAGATTTGAATCTCTACAGACCACAAACAAATATCTTGACAAAGGTTTTCTTTTCTCAACTTTAACCCTGCAACGGGCATCTTCAAGGTTGCTTTTCAACCAACAAACAAGAGGGCAAGAAAACTTAAAAATAAAAAGAAGGCATCCTAATGACCGACCATCCTAAGTGTTGAGATGGTTGGTAGCCCACTTACAATAATGATAAAGCTCAACAAGCAGATGCTAGAAAGCTTACCCTATGTTCATAAAATACACAAAAAGATTAATCAAGGCAAATATACAATGCATCATTATAGACATAGATATCCCTAACGTGGATGGTTTCAAAATCAAGCTACTCCAAGATAACATGCATATAACATAAAAGTCATGTGAATAAATTCTACAGTTAAAAGACTCAAAGCACATTATAAACAGAAGATATTGGTGCCAAACTCCATATGAATAATATCAATTTGTTGAATAAAACCAGCAAAGGTATAACAAAATTCCATATGAAGCATTAGAATTTGAATCTCATATAAATATCTGAAGATTATTTAGAATTTGAGGACAAAATATGGATTAGTTATTATAATAATATTAAACATTAAATCATTACACTAGCAAAAAAACAATATAAACACAAGGAAATGATAATATGAGTCAGTGAAGAGAAACTCACCTCTGACGGTACCGCTTATCAATATCAGTCAAGCCATGATATTTATCTGGTAGTGGGAGTAAAGATTTTGTAAGGATTTCAAAATACTTCACGTAAACAGACAGCTCCCCTGGAGAGAAAAGAAAAAAGGTTATCAACTAATATGAATATCAAGCAGCACAGAAAACTATAAAGTAATCTAGACCATCAAAAACTTCTTCAGAAAAGCAAAAACATTTATGGTTCCGGATAATATGTGCAGTGCCTTAGCTTGGCTTCAAAAATTGGCCAAAAAAACACGATCTTATACAACAAAATTAGCCAGAAAACTCCAAGCCTTGGCAACATGCCAATTTGAAAACACAAGCCTGGATTTTTCTGATGAGAAGCGCAAGATTGTATCAGTGTAAGCTCTGAACATTGAGCAACAGATACAGAGAAACAGCTTTGAAGATCAAAAGCAAATAAAGTAATTGACAACGTATGAATGGATTTGGTCCATTGTTGACCTTTCTCTGTCCTCTTAATGGAACCATTGGCACCCATAATATCACCAATGTCAACAAATGTCTTCAGCTGCTCGAACTGATCGCCTGCAAGGCTTTCTTTCTCACAGTAAAGCTGCAAGCGGAGTGAAGACATTAGAGGAGGAAACTTCATGCATGCATAGACAATTGCTCAACAAAATGAGATGTAGGAAATATGGATAACACTAAAACTTCTTACAAGTGCTACATGCTTTGGGGGAAAGCTCTGGATAGGAGAACTCAAGCAAAGCAAGTTTAAAGAGGAAAGGAAGAACTCACAAATAAACTAAAACAATGGCATAAGTTCATAAGTACAAATTTACAAATAGAATGTCACTAGAAACAAAAGCTAAAAAGTGAAGGAAAAAAATCAAACAAGTATCCTATTTTAAAGTAGTAAATATTAGTTTTAGCCTTTGTACCACACTACGTATGAATATTAGTATGGCACTCCTCAAACCACCATAACACAAGCTGTTTGAATCAGCACAGCACCCATACCACGCATCCATATAGGGGCATATGGAGCACTTATATGTGCTTTATCGTACCAAGTTGAAACAGTATTCTCATCCTAGTCAATATGAGATAGTATTTAAAACCTTGATATGATCCAGTATTCCTCATTCTAGTCAATATGAGATAGTACTTTAAACCTTGATATTATAAAGATGATGAGTGTATAATATAACTGACAGACCTATATATTCTCTTTTCTTTTCTTCTTTATTGTCTTTCTTTTCTTGTGCTTTAACAGTCCAACCTCCTAGGAAGGTTATGATGAGGTATACTAGCAAAGTAGCATGTTCCGTTCACAAACACATCATAATGGAAAAGTTCCCTTATTGTTCTAGCTTAACAATGTAGAATTTCATGACATGACCAATTTATGTAAGAGATGCACATGATGGAATCTTCACAGTCCTAATGCCTGCTTTTGCTATCAAGATGAACCTTCTAATTTCTGAAGAGGAAGAGGGAGAATATGCAGCAATTTCACTCCATTTTCCTTGGGAAACCCATGCTAGATCTTGCGTCTCTCAAATGAAGGAAATAAAAACGAACTGCAATATCAGTTTCCCTTGCCATTATGATTGGAAGATAAACTACAGCCATTACGATTAAAGAGGAGTACTGATCATTTCTGAATAATTTAGAATGGATCATATCCATATTCATGCTAGATAACACCATTAAAGTCAACCCAGACATGAATTTAGAAGGTGGAGAGTCAATAACAGCTTAAGCTAGTGAAAAGAAGCACATATGATGTAGCTTGAATCCATAGTAGGTTGGATTTAGTTATTTTGTTCAACATGTCCTAACTACTTCAACAGACTGCATCAACCTAACTTAATGGGTTCAACCTGAGGCAGAAAATCAAATTTGTCTAAGTACATATATAAAGTATTCAAAATTATAGAAGTTCAACACCACTAAAAAAGAAAATTTGACATTTTTGAAGTAATTAATTAGAGAGTGTTGAATACAATTAATGCATAATTTTAACATAAATACACACTTTGCCAAGGCTTCCCATTTATCAAGAATTATAGTGCAAGTATGGGTTGGAAATATCAAACAGTAATGGATTATTTGCAGAATAAAAGGATATGTACTATTGTACTGGTTAGAAGTCATCCTAATTTATATCACAACATACTGGCATGTATCCATGTTTATTACATAACCACATCAATATGGGCTAGCAGGGATGATACAGCAGTACAAAACCTCATATAGAGCCAATAACCTGCCAGCAGAGTATATATCATAGAATGTGGTATTAGTCCAGAGAGGCACTCTACTCTCAATTTATAGCGAGTAAGATAGTAAATAAATTTATTCAACACCAACTAAATAAATGTTTAGGAAAACATAAATAATTAGTCATCAATTATTCTATTTATTGCTTCAATAACTCAGATATAATGGAGGTAATCCTTTCTGCTCCTTGCCTGAATCCAAATTTAATAAAAGTTGGCATCTAAATTCATAGGTTAGCTATATGATGCAACTATAAAAGAATATAGGAATTTGCAAATGTTATTTTATAAATTAAGAACAAAAAAGGTATGATTGAAGTAGACAAACCTGGATCATCCCTGAATCATCTCTTATAGTCAAGAAGGCAAGTTTACCAAATGCTCTGCGAGCAACAATTCTTCCTGCAATGGATACAGAGACCTTCTTGCATTCTTCACCATTTGCCAAATGGCTATAAATTTCCTGGAGCTGACTTGCAGTGTGACTTCTGTCCCACTTATATGCATAAGGTTCATAACCCTTGCTCCTCAACTCTTCCACCTAACTAGGCAGCAATATTTAAAGAAAGAAAAGGCAAAAAAAATGTTCTTAGCTCAGATATTACAACAAAAGTATGTTTAGCATGATTGATCATATCTCTGGAAGGTGGACTGAGTTGATGCAATCACCATGAAATAAAATGTACAGTCAACAGAGCTAATCTTTTTCCCAATTGTAACATATTGCAGAAGGAAAAGATAACTAGGTATGATTTTAAGTTGTTTCAGCTTCTTAGAACTCAGTACATAAGGAAAAATGATGAGAGTCCTCTAGGTTGCAAAACATACAAATAGTCCTTTTACCATATAGTCCTTTCGCCAGTCACATAGAATTGGGCCAAGAAAACATATAAATAGCTAGAAGTTGAGAGATAATTGGTCTCTTAGAAGTTAGAACTAAAAAAAGATTGAAATTTAGCATCCATAAAAGTTCAAGAATAAAATGATATATCTTGTTATTATGTATAACATTAAAGCCTGGCACGACTGCAGGATGCAAGCCATAGGCCACGGTGCATGCATATAACTTAATGGATTTCTTCTTTTTTTTGGTCATAGCAGCATTGTAGACACTATGTTTGGCAGTTATGTGGCAGAAACCCTAAATACTTGCACTGAATTCCTTTCCCTTAAGCATGTATGAACTGAATTTAGAAAAAAGGTCTAGCTATTCAGGACAGTCAATTGGGAGATCCAAACTGATCCTTTTGGATTAGAATTTGAAAGTGAACCTTGTGCAATATACAAAACATGACCCACGAAAAATCAATCCTATTAGTCTGATATTTGTTTCCACCCTTACCATCATCCCTCCCTGCATTGTCCCCACTATCTCATGCTCACCTCCCATTTTGACCAGGAAATATAATAAGCAATGAATTCAAACTTGCCAATGTCAGATGCCACTGGAAAAGAACTTTCTCAAACTTACTGATACAGTGAAAGAAACAAATCAATTAATCATCCAATGCTAGCGACAATACATACAGCTAAGAAAGCCGTTGGCCTAGGGTTTTGAACTTAAGTTCATTTTCTTAGAGAATACCTACCGAGTGCTTTTCTTGATGTTTAGAGAATGAGGTGAGCTCGAGAGGGGAAAAGGTTACCTTCTTAAGACGGATGGCACGAATGGAGTCTCTGTCGGAGGTGGAGGAGGAGCTTCTGCGCCGGCGGTCGGAGGTCCCGGGGGTGACGATGGGCGAGGGCGTGGTGGCGGCGGCGGTGGATGAGGACGAAGAGCAGCACCTGACTCTGGCCCTAGCTTTTGTCTTGATGGGGACGGGGACGGCCCTGGAGACCAGAGTGATGAGGTGCGAGGAAGACCTCCATACCCTGAAAGCAAGCATCCTTGTTCTTGGCCTTCCAAGAAGGTCAAGACAGGAGAGAAAGGAAAGCACGGTTAGATAGAGATGGTGAGAGGGAGAGAAGAGGCGGAGGAAAAAAAGTAGGGCGGTGAGCGATGGGAATGCGGCGGCTGGGGGGACGGGAGGGAGGGAAGGAGGAGGAGGAGGAGGAGAGGCAGCGTACCTGACGCGTATGGTGAAATAACCGGCTGGACCTTCTGACAGCCGCTGGGATTAAGCCTTCAATGAAAACCAATAATATTATTTTATTATTAAAAAATAAAAAATAAAAATATTATTATATATTATAGAATTCAAATCCTATTTATTTCAAAAAAAATTAATACAATTATATAAGAAAAATCTTTATGTCACAAATTTATAACTAAAAAAATATATTAATAATTAAAATTAAAAAAATTAATAGCCAATGGACAAAAGAGAGAGAGGGCGAGAGAGAGAGAGAGAGAGAGAGAGAGAGAGAGAGAGGGGGGGGGTGTTTTTTCATTTCAGCCCTGGTAATTTTTATAATTTAGACATTACATTCTTTAAAATTTTTTCTTTTAGGGAGGATAATAAAAAATTTAAATTATATAATTTTTTAAAAAATAACAACTTAAATCTTGTACTTAATAAAAGATCAAAAAAAAACCTATAATTTATAATTTATACCGTTTTAAACCCTTTATCTATCACACCAGTGCCATAAAAACATGCGCATTATTGGTAGCTATTTGATAATAAAAATAATAATGTAAAAAAATATTATATATTAATAAATGATTTGCTATATTTTAAATGATTTTTTAGTATATGAAAATATTTTTAAAATTTATTATTTGTTAATCAATGATTTAATATATTTCAAATGATTTGGCAACGTGTAAAAATATTTTTTATTTATAGATCAAATAATAATTTATGATGACTGCTCCCATACGCAATGCATGCGCTCCCACGGCAATGAAGACGGTGGGTTTAGAATGATGTCAGTTAGGAATGGTTACGATATGATTCTTTTGATATTTTGTTGTGTATAAGATTTAAGTTGCAATTTCTCTAATACTATAATGTTTAAATTGAAGTTATTCTTTTTTTTCAATGACATCAGCTGTTTGACCTCACAATATTGAGGTCCGATTCCAATATTTGGGAAGCAGCTTCAGGAATTGAATCCCAAGGCAATCTCTCAAAATTGTTTCATTCATTAAAGAAAATATATCAGTTAGATTAATCTCAAAATTGTGAAAAAAAATTATTCATAAGCTAGATATCTAAATCAAATTCTATCTATTTATTAAATGATTAATCTAACTTGAGCTAGAGGACTCATAGTAAATAAATTGGATTGGATCAGCTTAGTGGTAAGAAGTTAGACAGATATTGAATACGTTAAACATGTTTTAAAAAGCTTGAACAAGGTAAAAACTGTAAGCTTGTCAACCTATCGGAGCAATGCGATGGGCCAACATAAGTTAGACAACTTGGGAGTAAACCAAAATCCTGTCCATTTTATTAACAGGTCAATTTGAGTTGACCTATTTACAATTTGATCTTATTTATACCGGACTCAACCTCATTGATGTTTGATTAGTTGGAAGATTTGATTATAAATTGCTGCCCTTACGTATAAGCCATTCCACTGGTTATTGTTGAAATAAATCATCATTAAGGATTACCTGCTAATGAAAAAGCCTTTTAAATTGGCAATGTCTCGGAGACTTCGGATTCGGGTTTTATGTGGGTACTTTTTCTTTCATATTTTCATTCTCTCGATTGCTTTGTATTTCATTGTATCCATAAGAACAAGATTTCTGTTCACACGGTTAATGGTTAAGTTGATGCCAGGACCCACCTTCTTACGATGGTTGGCCCTAAGGTTCCATTTATCTGAGCTTTTGAGGTTTCCAAGGCTATTTTTAAAAGCTTGAAAATAGTTTTAAGTGACTTTACATTGCTTGATAAATATTTTTAAGTGCTTTCTAGTTTTACAAAAAAATTATTAAAAAGTTCTACTTGAAAAAGCTTAGGATGGGTTTGAATAGAAAATTTATAGGAGGAATTTCATTTGAACTAAAAATTTTAAAATTTTTAAATCAAAATTCCTTGTTTAGATGCTTTCAATAGAAAATTTTTTAAATTTTATAAAATTTACAAATCTCTTAAAGTGATCATCTACAAATTCCACCTCTAAAGGTGTCTTTTACAAATTCCATCTGAAAATCCACTTGTAAGTAGTCAAAATATTTAATTTTATTTACATGTCAAAATATTTATATAAAAATCATAAAAATTTTATTTATATAAATATTTATTTTAAACAACTTTGTAATTTTATTTTATTTTATTTGTTTTATAATTATTAAATTTATTTAATAAATATTTTTATATATAAATATTTATTTTATTTAAATATTAATATTTTATCACTAATATTACATAAATATAATTTTATTTATCAATAAAATAAATATTATCTAAATAAAATAACATTTATTAAAAATAAAAAATATTATTATTAATATATTTATTAAATATATTATTAATAGTACACACTATCAACACAAATATTATTAAATTAAAATATATATACATAATTAAATTAAAATTTAATTTTTAATTTATGTAATTAAATATTATTTTTGTATTCTAAATAATAATTGTTTATAAATATTTTATGATTAATTTATATATATATATATATTTAAATATAAGTTTATTTTTTATTAGTAAATAATTATAATCAAAATATAGATTTAATTAGAAATATTTCTAATATTATTTATAAATTTTATTTTATTTTATTAATAAATAAATATTTTAAATAAAAATAATAAATATAAATATTTAATAAATATAGTATTATATATTTATATTTTCATAAATATCATTAATATATATAATAATAATAATAATAAAATATTAATATTGAAATAATAAATATCGATGAGTATTATTGAAATAAATATTAAATATTTATTTTAGTAGGAAAATATTAAATATTAAATATTAAATTATTTACAATGCTCAAGCAAAATTTCATTTTCAAGAGTAATTATTTAAATATGAAATTTATGAAATTTTGAAATACTGAAATGCTTCATTTTAAAATTTCAAAAATTTTTAAAATGCTTTATCCAAATGCAACCTTTGAGAGTGTTCGATTTTTGAGAATTTTTTATTTTTATTTTTATAAAAAAATAAAATGCCTTTGAATACATGTTTGGTGAATGAAAATAAAAATAGTTTTCTATAAAGTATAGCTTCAAAATAGTAGAAAATTAAAAATAGTTTTAAAACATTTTTACTGTTTTTTATTCTAAGAAAGAAGAAAGTAGAAAATAAAAGAATATTTATACTATATTTATTTTCTATTTTTATTTTAAACATAAAAACAAAAGTCTAATGTAAAATAAATACATTTGTCACATTATTTTTATTTTTTATTTGTAAAAGCAACTTTTTTTATAAACCAAGACAACTTTTTGAAAAAATAATATATTGCAATATATAATTTAATATAATAGTTACAATAATATATAATATTATAATATAATATTATAATAAGATAATAAAAATAATGAAAGCCACTACACATATTTTTGTTATTAGAAATATAAAAAATAAAAATAAATTTTTTATTTTTTAAAAAAATGACAGCGATGCTAATTGTAATCAGAGAAGTAAAGAACTTAAAAACATAAGACTTAATCATATTTCTTTTGATTTTTTTACCTATATTTTTTAGAAATATTATTTATAATAAAAATAAAAAATAAAAAAATGTATTTTCTTTTTACTATCAAACGTATTCTTTTGAGATTAGAAAATAAAAAATATGAAAACTGTTTCTAGAAAATAAAAATGAAAAATGTTGTCAAAAACCGCTTTAAATTTTCTGTTTTAAATTTTATCGCGACAAATTAATTATATTATTTTGCTGAAATTACAGCCGTGCCCCTTTATAACCTAAAACCCGCTGGGAAGCGGTAGGTTTTTTTACCTCTCCCTCCCGCCGAGCGAGGTCGAGGAATGCCGAGCGAGGTCGAGGAAGGAACGTCGAGAGCTACGACAACAGGCCGGATGATGCCCCGTTCTTCCGGAGCGAGGGTGGCTACAATGGCCCCTACGGTGAGTTCTTCCCCACCTCGTACTCCCAGATGCACCTGGAGCGCGGCGAGCGCATCTCTCCATCGCGACCTCTGTCTTTGACGACGCCAGCGTGTCAACATATATGTCAAGGTCACCGACATCCACTGAAACCACGGCACCCACTCCTACGCCTCCGAGCTCATCGCCAGGGGCCACAACACCCGCTTCTGCAATGGTTACCTCCCGATCGTGCGGATGCTGGGTCGGCACGGGCGATGCTCAATTTCATGTGTGTGGAGATGTGGGACGAGGAGCAGGCTCGGGGAGGCATGCTGCTGGCTGGAGGGGCTAGTCCGGCAGGTGGCGGTGGCGGTGCAGGCGACCGAGGTGGGGCTTGCTCGGGAGAACGCGTTGCCACGGTACAACAAGACGGCGCGCAATGCGAACGTCATGGAGGGTGTAACCCGCCAATCGTAAAAATATATTTTAATAAAATTATCAGCGTGGTGCGCTGCATGCGCACCAGCGCGTGCATCCACGCGGTGCACGCGCGAGCACGTGGGCACTCGCTGAAGAAAAAGGGGAGGGGGAAACACGTGGGCACTCGCTGAAGAAAAAAGGGAAACGGTGCCAGTCCCCTCCGTTCCCTTTGTTCTCGCTGCCGGTCACTCGCCCCGTCTCGCTGCCGGTCACTCGCCCCGTCGCTCGTCTTCGCCGCCTCGCTGCCGACCAAATAAGCCACTCACCAACGAGGAGAGTGAAGAGAGAGAGAGAGAGTGAAAAAAAAAGGAAAAGGACCGCCGGATAGCCCTTCTCTAACGCGGGAGCCGAACCGGCTCCAGCATTGGTTCGAACCCGACGGTGTGCCCGCCGGCTTATCGGGCCCGGGCTTCGATTGGCGACCCCCACCGGTGCCAGGACGGCGTCCGATGGGGCCCGACCGACCAGCAGTGGCCGGCTGTGCCGCCGGCAAGGAGAGAAGAAGAAAGAAAAGGGAAAGAAAAGGGAGGTGGCCGCTGGCGGCGACCGGCCTGAAGCCGGTCGTCGATGGCCAAGCCAACCCCAGGAATGGCCGATGGCGGCCCTAGGCCGTCGGCTATTCTCAGCCCTCCCCTGGTTCAGGTGAACCATGGGTGGGAAAGGAAGAAGAACAGGATTGGACCAGGTTCGGCCCAATCCAGTGAGCCCATTTGGGCCTAATTTTTGGGCTTCAAATTGGATCGGACCCAATAAAAGAAAAATAAAGTTTCGATCAGCTTGGATCCTAGTTTGTCGGTAAATTTTTATTTCCCATTTGGGCTTCTATATTTAGATATATTCAAGCCCCAAGTTGGACCCAGGATTAGATTGGGTTGAGTGTAGGAATAAGTTTGACATCCTAATTTTGAAATTTAAAAATCTAAAAAATTATGTTGTAGGTACGCAGGAGTCCAAATATCTGATTTGCACCTTGGGATTAGCATTAAGAGGTAAGTAAGCTAGTTATAATGATTTTCATAAATCATTATTAAATTATGCCATTATTGAAATAATAAAATTTATTTATAGTATTATTTGAAAAATGATATTTGTGGTACCACATTCATGCAAATGATTATTTACCTTGATTATTGTAAATTTTTGTAAAATAATTGGCATTTTATATATGCAATTGGTTATGGACATAATTATTTGAAATTACCAATTTGGTAAAATGTGAAAAGTATATTGATTATATGTTTGCAATAATGTATATAAATGATATTTGTGAATGTGCTATTATATGTCATCACGGTCCATATGTTATGTTACATGACTTCGAGACCCACCTCCATACGGGGAATATGTGGAGAACACACAAACTTGGGATGTGTTGTGACAGGATACGACATTATATACTAAATGACTCCGGTACCCTTCCTCCATTGGGGGCGTACAAGGAGGATACATCTTTGAGATGTTCTATTACGTGGACGTGGGACATTAGTATAAAATGGGATTTACAGTGATTTGGAATTGAAATGGTATTTTGCGAGTACAGCATTCCGATGGGCTTATTGTAACACTTGTACTTCAGCCAACCTTGATTGACAGGATTAAATCTTCCCAGAAAGAAGATTTGGAACTGCAAAAGATTAAGGAAGCTGTGCAGTCAGGGGTTCAGAATGAATTCAAAATAATGGAGGATGGATCATTGAGATTTAATATAGTCTCTCTGTGCGCTAAATGTAGAGGATCTAAGGGCAGAAATTTTGAGGGAGGCTCACTACTTTCCCTATACCGTACATCCAGGAGGCACCAAAATGTACAGAGACCTAAGGAAAAATTTCTGGTGGAAAGGGATGAAAAGAGAGATTGCTCAAAATGTGACCAAGTGCTTAGTGTGCTAACAAGTGAAGGCCGAACATCAAAAACCTGCGGGACCTCTTCAGTCTCTGATGATTCCTCAGTGGAAATGGGAAAAGATCACTATGTATTTTGTGACGGGTTTGCCCAAAACTCCCAGGAGCAATGATGCGATCTGGGTCATTGTTGATAGATTGACAAAGTCAGCCCATTTCCTACCTTTTAGAGTTGGGGTCTTTAGTGAGAGATTGGCCACCATGTATATTGAGAAGATCGTGAGGCTTCATGGTGTCCCCGAGTCGATTGTGTCAGATCGGGATATCAAGTTTGTGTCTTAGTTTTGGAAGAGTCTTCAGGAGGCTCTGGGGACCAAACTGAACTTCAGCACAACTTTCCACCCCTAGACAGATGGACAGTATGAGAGGACCATACAGATCTTAGAGGACATGTTACGAGCTTGTGTGATGGACTTGGGTGGTGCTTGGGACAACCACCTACCATTGGTGGAGTTTGCTTACAATAACAGTTACCAAGCCAGTATCAAGATGGCTCCATTTGAAGCTCTGTATGATAAGAAATGCAGATCTCCCTTGTGTTGCAATGATGTGGGGGAAAGAAAATTGTTGGGCCCTGAGCTGATTCAAAGAAACAGAGAAAAGTGCCCGATTAAGAAAAGACTCCGGTAGCCTCGTGAGTCGACAGAAAAGCTATGCTGATGTTAGAAGAAGGGAGCTGAAATTTCAGGTTGGGGACCATGTCTTCTTAAGGGTATCACCAACCAAAGATGTGATGAGGTTTGGGCTTAGAGGAAAATTGAGTCCACGATACATTGGGCCATTTGAGATCTTGAGCAGAGTGGGGGAAGTGGCTTATAGCCTGGCATTACCTCCTGCACTCTCTGAGATACATAATGTATTCCATGTCTCTATGTTGAGGAAGTACATTCCTGACCCCAGCCATGTGATAGAAGCAGAGCCCATATTGTTAAAGAAGAATTTGACATATGAAGAGCATCCTGTACGTATTGTGGACCACAAAAATTAAGTTCTGAGACGGCGTAGCATTCCCTATGTTAAGGTTCAATGGAGTAATCATTCTGAGCGGGAGGCTACGTAGGAACTTGAAGAGGAAATGAAGAATAAATATCCTCATCTATTTGTATCTTAGTAGATATATGTATATATGTACAAAAGAGTATGGGCCATTGTATTTTGATCAGAAAGATAAATAAAGATTGTAATTTTTAATTTGGGTCTCAAAAGTTTTATGCGAGATGTGTATTAATTTCGAGGTCAAAAATTTTATAAGAAGGGGAGGATGTAAACCCCCCAATCGTAAAATATATTTTAATAAGATTATCGGCGTGGGCTCAGCCCTCCCCTCGCTGAAGAAAAAGGGGGAGGGGGAAACAGTGCCAGTCCCCTCCGTCCCCTTTGCTCTCACTGCCCGTCGCCGCTGTCGCCCCTCCGCTCGTCTCCGCCGCCTCGCCGCCGACCAGGTAAGCCCCTCACCGGCGAGAAGAGTGGAGAGAGAGAGTGGAAAGAAGAGGGAGAGGGCCATCGGATGGCCCTCCCCTGACATGGGAGCCGGTTCGGCTCCCACGCTTGGTTCGGGCCTGGCGGCATGCCCGCTAGCTCGCCGGGCCCAAGCTGCGGGCGGCAGCCTCCACCGGCGCTAGGGTAGCGTCCGATGAGGTCCGACCGGCCGAAGGAGGCTGGTCGTGCCACTGACAAGGTCAGAAAGGGGGCTGGCCCTCCCCTGGCAGTTGGTTCGGGCCCGGCGACATGCCCGCCGGCTCGTCGAGCCCGGGCTCCGACCGGCGACCCCCCCACCGGCACTAGGGTGGCGTTCGATGGGGTCCGAACGTGCCGCCGGCATGAGGGAAGAAGAGGGAAAGGGCCGAACGGTCCTCCCTTGACGAGGGAGCCGAACCGGCTCCCGCATTGGTTTAGGCCCGACGGCGTGCCCGCCGGGCCCAGGCTCCGACCGGTGACCCCCATCGGCGCCAGGGTAGCGTCCGGCCGTGCCGCCAGCAAGGAGAAGGGAGAAGAAAAAGAAGAAAGAAAGAAAAGGGAAAGGAAAGGGGGGTGGCCGGCGGCGGCGGTCGGCCGGGCGGCCGTCGCGGCCGTGCCAACCCCGGAATGGCCGCAAGTGGGCCATGTCTAGGCCGGCCGGCCATTCTCAACCCTCCCCTGGTTCACACCAGGGGTGGGAAAGGAAGAAGAACAGGACTGGGCCGGGTTCGGCCCAGTCCAGTGAGCCCATTTGAGCCTAATTTTTGGGTTCCAAATTAGGCCGGGCCCAATAAAAGAAAAATAGGGTTTCGATCAACTTGGATCCTAGTTTGTCGGAAAATTTTTATTTCCCCATTTGGGCTTCTATATTTAGAGATATTCAAGCCCCAAGTTAGGCTCAGGATTAGATTGGGTTGAGTGTAGGAGTCAGTTTGACATTCTAATTTTGGAATTTAAAAATCTAAAAAATTATGTTATAGGTACGAAGGAGTCCAAATATTTGATTTGCACCTTGGGATTAGCATTGAGAGGTAAGTAAGCCGGTTATAATTATTTTCATAAATCATTATTAAATTATATCATTATTGAAATAATGAAATTTATTTATAGTATTATTTGAAAAATGATATTTGTGGTACTACATTCATGCAAATGATTATTTGACTTGATTATTACAAATTTTTGTAAAATAATTGGCATTTTATATATGTAATTGGTTATGGATATGATTATTTGAAATTACCAATTTGGTAAAATGTGAAAAGTATATTGATTATATGTTTGCAATAATGCATATAAATGATATTTGTAAATGTGCTATTATATGTCATCACGATCCACATGTTATGTTACATGACTCCGGGACCCACCTTCACAAGAAAAATATGTAAAGAACACACATCCTTGAGATGTGTTGTGATAGGATATGACATTATATGCTAAATGACTGCAGCACCCTTCCTACACTGGGGGCGTACAGAGAGGATACATCTTTGAGATGTTATGTTACGTGAACGTGGGACATTAGTATAAAATGAGATTTACAGTGATTTGGAATTGAAATGGTATTTTGATATATTATTACATAATATCTGCTTCCAATTTATTTAAGCATGAAATTTGCATAATTCTATAATATGATGAATTATTTTTAAATTTGGAAGCATAACATGTAATTGATTCGTTAAAATCCTGAAATGACTATATTATGCTATTAAAAGAAGCTGTATTTTTCACTTCCGAGTGTGAGCTCATTTAAATCTTATAATATTTTTTCAGAGCCACAAAATTATCAAGGGCAACAACAGGGGTAGTTGGAAGCTACATGATATAAATAGATTATATTTTGTTACATGTAATCCTAATTGGATTTTTGAAATTTTGGTTTGTTGCCCAACATTACATAATTTGTATTATCGAGGATTTAAATTTTGAATGACATATGGTTATTACCCCTCCTTGTATGAATGATACTGTATTAGATGCCTTGCATGCCTGATAGGCGGTGGGTTGATATCCCTGAACCACCACCACTAGATGTGGGGCGTGAGAGAGGGGCAGAAGATGAAGGTGTTCACGTACCTCATGATGGGGCCGACTCGTTCTAGCCGAAGAATTGGAGGTGGTTCGTGGCGTTCATGTAGAGAATGGGAGAGGGGAGTCAGGTGGGAGGGCGGTCGGTGCTCGGAACAAGTGGGAAGGGTAGTCGAGAAATTCGTGCGCGCCACTGCGCTGTAGCCCAAGAGGCTGCCGTGGTGTTGGTGAATGGCTAAAAAATAACAACGAACGGTTACCATGCATTTTAATTTGTATCTTTTATTTGTTACCATGCATTTTAATTTGTATCTTTTATTTGTAACAATGGCACATGATTATAAGAAAATTATAATATTATTATAATCATCATCATCATCATTGTATTATAATGATCATGTTATAATAACATAATATTATTATATTATAATATTAATATATTATAATATTATTATGATAATTTATGGCGTCAAAATTTGGCTGAAGGAATATGTGCATCGGAGCTACGAATTAAGGTAATGGCCAATTTGCTGGATCATATAAAGAATAACTCAACACTTAATGCTTGAGGATAGAAGGAAAGTATGCGAGATGTTAAGGATCACCTAGCTTAAGTTAGCGAAAGGAAAGGTTAAAAAAGCCAAGAACAAACATTGTAGCCTTTTTATTTTTAAAAAATAAAAGATAAAGTGAGATTTTAGGGCTTATAGCTAAGTAAGGTTTAGAGCGGAGAGAGATAGGATGGAAGAAGGAATCAAGCTCAAGTTCAATGTTAAAGTGTATTCATATTGTATTGGCATGTTTTGTTGCAATAGTAAAATTGGATAATAGATGGGATTGCTTTACCTATCATGGCCATACTTCTAGTAGCCTCAGTGCCAAGCAAGTCATTAATGTTCTTCTCCATTTATCTTCATAAGAGTTTCAGAATTAGATCATTTTACCTTTTTTATTAAAAATATCAAATAACTACAAAATCTATGACTCATTAAATTTGTCATGCATGGTCATTATTAACTTGTTTTTGGAATGGATTAACAAGTGGCACCATGTGAGCGTTTGAATGTTTTGACTTTCAAAGCCACACCAAACACAATAATTAAAAATACTATGAAGTGTTCATTACGGTCATTTTTTTGTTATAAAAGCCTTTTCTCTGTTTAGTTACTAAATAAATATAAAAATTCATAATATTTTAGAAAATATCACTATCAAATAACTAACAACTTTTACAAAAGCTTCACTGTTACAAACTCTAAAAACAAAAACTTTATTATCAAGAGCAATGCCAAGCAAGCCTCAGCAGTGCCAAGCAAGTCATTAATGTTCTTCTCCATTTATCTTCATAAGAGTTTCAGAATTAGATCATTTTACCTTTTTTTATTAAAAAAATATCAAATAACTACAAAATCTATGACTCATTAAATTTGTCATGCATGGTCAGTGCTTGTCAATCCTCTCGGGGCATTATTAACTTGTTTTTGGAATGGATTAACAAGTGGCACCATGTGAGCGTTTGAATGTTTTGACTTTCAAAGCCACACTTGCTGCATGACGGGTTCTCTTCTGGTCGGAATCAATCTCTTAGGGTGTGATAACCATATGATTGAAAGGATGGGAATGACCTCTTCTAATCTCTAAAAAAGTGACTTTCAAAAATTATCTTATTATATTTTTCATCAATCAGTCAGATTAATTTCCATCCATCCACACCACATTATTGTCATTTTAGATTATTAATCTCGATATTTTTTTTTCTTATTGGATAAAGGTTTCCACATCATCATGGACTTTGTTTGATTTTGACATGGAGATGGTGCATATAATTTATCCAATCCTTCAAGTTAAGCCAAATTTAGCTATGAACCTATAAAGTTATCTGATCTTTCAAGGGATTAGGCGATGATTTAAAAAACTACCCCTTGGACAAATCATTTTCATGATCCTATCAAGTTAGCTTCACAAGTTTATTTTATTTAAAAAACTTTGTATTTCTTGTTGATAGTCTTTATCATAAGAAAACGTGTTACGTGCCTTCCAAAGTTATGCATCTCAGCATAAGGAACTCAGTAGTTAAGGCATCAAAACAAGAACTCTCTTGATAATTTCAGCCAAATAAATTGGTTAACGACCTCGTTGGTTCCTTGAAGCTCATGAAGTCACCTTATCGATCACTTATATTCAATCCACCCGAATACATATATTCGAAAATTGAAAAGAATAAAATGCAACATGGTTTTAATATTAGTGTTTCCATGTTTTATTATCTCTCACATAACACAGTATTCAAAATACGTATGAACGCTAGATAACAAAGTGAGTGATTAATTTGTTAAACACTTAACCATCAAGGCAGGGGCCTCAAACTAGTCTAACGATGAGCCTATCGCTTTCCCTGGTCCCTCGAAAGGTCGGCCGCAAGCCCCTGGTCCTTTCGTTTAGCGAGGCCAAGAAAAAGCATCTAACAAACGTGATGCTGACCGCGAGCCGACCCAATCGAAGCACATGATATCCATGCCATCAAACGCCATCCATCCCACCGGTGGATTTCAGCTGGGCCCCACATTGTCAGCCCCGGGCGTTGGACAGGGAGGCCACGAGCGTCCATTTCCAGCTGGTCCATTCGAGAATACTTTCGTGCCAACCTACTGACACGTGGCAAAGCATTCCGCTTCCACCCGTCCCCAATCTATATAACCCAATTTCCAAATGTACGTTTCGAATAGCAATTCGCTCCTGAGGCTGCTTGCTGCTCGGCGAGCGTGGGCCTTTCCGAGATGGAATATCCTGGGGTATATCTTATACCGACTATCTGGGAATTGGCCAATTGGCTGTGTGTGTAGAAACTATATTGATCCAACGGCCAGGAGTAGATGTCCGGCATAACGATCACGTGATTGGTTTTGTTTACAACATCACGACCGTTGGCTCGATCATGTGCAGCCGGCTTAATTTAAGGGTGAGAGGACACGTATCTTCCGATTGTGGAGAAGAACCGCAAGCCAAACGATTATTTTTTATTTTCGCGCCACGTCCCCCGTCTCTGAGATTTATAGGGGGGAGTCGGGAGGATTAGGGCACGGCATTGGTTGGGGGGAGGCGGGCGATGGAGGCTGGAACAGGAAACGAGATTAGATCGGAATCGAAGCGATCTAGGTGAGGGTTGATGCAAGCTCTCGTCGAGGGCTGCGTGAATTTAGGGGATTTGGTGCGATTGTTGGGGGGGGGGGGGGGGAATTGGAGATAAGGAGGTGATTGGAAGGGGGATTGGAAAGGGAATAAGAGGAGGAGGGAAGGATTTGGGGTGATCCTGGCTATCTGACTGTGGGTGCTGTCGATCTTGGAGGGGCTCGTGGTTTTCTGAGGTTTTGGGAGCTTTCCAATATTGGATTAAAAAGAGTATAGGAAGATTGTGGAATAAGTGGGCTATTCGGTTGAAACTCGTTGGAACGAGGGGAATTGCAAGAGATCGGTAGGAGGAGGCAAGTGCCAACGAGTGCAACTCATAGAAGCGATCGTTTATATTCCAAATTTTAGGTATGCATACTTTCTTCTTCTGAAGATTGTTTTGTTTCCCCACGTTATTTGTTTTCCGGTGATTGTATCTATTTATTTATTTGTTTTGGGGAATAAATCGGACACTCTTGCAGTTTTCTTATTTTTAATTTCTTCTAGACTCTTTTAGCTGCTGTTATTGGAAAGAGTTCACTTGATGTGACTTGGAGTGACGTAACTCTAGCATCCAATAAATTCTGAATTTTGTGGGGCGGGGGTGGTGAAAGCTAGGCAGAATTCCTGAGATTGTTACGCAGTGTGAATCTATGCATGATGCCCATTTTTTAGACCTAGCAGCAACACTATAATGGGTGAAATCTTCAATTAGTTGTTGTTCCATGGCGTTTTGCAGGGGAAATGGCCACGTTGGTTGATCCTCCAAACGGCATGGGAAACCACGGGAAGCACTACTTTTCCATGTGGAAAACCTTGTTTGAGATTGATACGAAGTATGTGCCTATCAAGCCCATTGGAAGAGGAGCTTACGGGGTTGTATGCTCATCCATAAATCGAGAAACAAATGAAAAAGTTGCAATAAAGAAGATCAACAATGCCTTTGATAATAGGATTGATGCACTTAGAACGTTGCGTGAACTGAAGCTCCTTCGGCATCTACGCCATGAGAATGTTATTGCTTTGAAGGATATCATGAGGCCAGCTAATAAGGGAAGCTTCAAGGATGTGTACCTTGTTTATGAACTCATGGATACTGATCTGCATCAGATTATCAAGTCCTCACAGGCACTTTCTAACGATCACTGCCAATATTTTCTCTTTCAGGTATGAATCCTCTAAATAAACCATCTAGAAATTCATATTTTGAAAATTATTCCTAGTTAAGTTCATGGTATTTGAATTACTTGCCATTGGAAGAGAGAAATGATCTATAAATGTCTACGTGATTAAAATTTTGTAGTTGATTTCTTATGTTGAGTCTTGAGACTAACCGCAAAGTGGTGGTTGACGGGAAGAATAAAAAATACTTTAGTGTGAGGATCTATTAAAAGTTTTAAGACATTAAGGCACTGTTTTTTATGCTTCCTATCACTTTTTTTTTTTTTCCATATCAAGGATGCAAGTTATAACCAGATTTGTTTCATGCAGCTGGTGTAACTGATACTCACTTTTAACAGTAAGAGGACATTCTGACTTGAGAGAATATTTGTAGATAATTCTCAATTTTAATAGCGAGAAGACAATTTGATTTGTGAAACTATTTGTCGGTTCAGGGCGACTAAATGGAAAGGAGAAGATAAACAAAAGGAGAGAGAAAAAAAAGGAGAGAAGGGTGGAAATTCTCTAATGAAATATCTACATGTTGAATTTGTTATTTAACGGCTTTATATTCAAAGTGAAATGGTATCATAATAGTATTGCATTTGCATGGTTTTGGGATTCTGAACTGGATGCTATTCAACAATGTGGATGAGATATTGGGACACATTCAAAATCCAATTTTCATGATGATGTTTTATCTTATATGATAAAATTATATCAAGTGTCAGTTGATTGTATATTGTATGCTAACTTATATTTATATTGTATGCCACATAATAAGATTTAATTAGCTTATCGTTGATCATGTTTGAATAGTTGTGGAAGATTCATTAGTTTGATCACAGTTTCCCAAATTATTACTATTATTGGGTTGTTATGAAGTGCAGTTATTACCTGGGCCTCAATTAACAAGTTTTGGATCCATTAGTTATGATATAACATATCAGCCTTTGAACAGTCCAATGGAGAACATTGGCCATTTAGTGTTATAGGTGGGCTTTGGAATGATATTATTAAAATTATAAATTGTGGTGGACTGGTTCCAACTGGCCAAATGCATGATTCTTCCTTTCTCTTTTTCTTATTATCTTCCATCTTCCTTTCTGATTGCTCGTAGTTTCCTTAATAGTCCAAACACTTCTTTATCTTTTGCTTGTATTCATTTTAGGTCTTTTTAAATTTCTAAGGGAGTTATCTTCCAGTTTTGTGTAGAATATATTTAGCTGTTTTAGCTTTTAAGGCTTCATAATGCTCCTGTCCATGATAACTGTATCAAAATGGTTCTAGTCAAGGTTCTAAAAGTTGAGTTATGTGCATGTACTGATCACTGGCAAGTATGCTACATGCCATAGTTCATAAGATATTGAGATATATTGTTAGGCATGGCTATAAGTAGAAATAGGGTGAAAAAGAAAGGTGTAAGAACATCACTGAACTATGTACGCAGTGGTGCAGCATTGATCCTAAGCTAGTTTGTCCATGAATGACTCATGAAAGAGTGCTGGTTACTTATCCCTGGCTGGAACATGCTGTTCTGCCCAGTTTTTAAATCCTAGGTTCTAATCTTTATGCCATCCACATATCTACATGTCCACTGTAACCATATCACATTTGCCTTTCCACAAAACTCTGTGTTGAACCAACCCAAATTCTTCCCTTCTATTAATTTTTAATTAGCACGTCTGTTCTCTACATGAGATATTTTTGTTGTGTGAGGATTTTCTCTTCAATTTCCATGCACGGAGGCTGTTGTGAAGAGAAGGATATGTTATGCAGCCCCAAGAAGGTTTAAATATGTTGGGTTGTCTGTTATGTTTATGTACATGTGTGCTCTTGTTTCCTCTTTTTGTCCAAAATTTGTGTTATTGGTAAGGATGGACTTGACATCTTTATATTTTAGAGAAATATAGTCCTAAATCGAGTGGAATGGAGGTAAAAGATTCCGATAGTCAATCCCAACTAGTATGGGTTTGTTCCCCTGAAGTTCATATTATAATAAGAGAGTGGTATATTCCTGGATCATAACCTAGTAGTTAAATAGCATGGAGCCACTAAATAACTTCAGTATGATGTTTATGAAGACCATTAAGGAAATTTTGGAAGCCTCATCAATGATAGCGCCAGTCCATGTCCATCCGTGCTGGCTAGCATGTACTGTCCTTGCCAATAGAAGCACCTTTGGCACAGGTCAGCATGGCACCTATTAGCTTATTTCTTTTAATTTTAGCATCATATCACATGACTGTGTATCATGGTGGAACAATAAAGTTGCTCTATTATGACTTGAGTATCATATGTTTGAAACATAAAAATAGTCTCTCCACATGTGAGGGTAAGGCTGCATACACTTGTTTTCCTTAGGCCCCACAATGGTAGGATTCTCATGCATTGGGTTGTCTTGTTTGTAATGCATGGTGCATGGCACACACTTGTTGCACCAACCAGTGGCTGGCATGCCCACCAACACTAGAACCGTAAACCTTGGTTCTTATCAGGTAAAATTTTTCAACATATATTTGACTAATCTTGATAAAATCACATTTGTAACAATAATATCGATTGTTAACCTAGCAGTGTGTTTGTTAACAGTCTGTTTGAGTTGGATTTCTCTCCATAATGATGCACCAAGTAAACGAATTAATGAATTTTTTGCTTCCAAAATCATCATATGGTTGCATTAAAAGTATAAAAATATGTAAGCATTGTCCTTTGCACAGCACCTAAATTGGATCATCCTATATTTCTTTTGGTTATAGCTGTGGTGAACCCTTTAGAAGTCTTGGAGGGTATTGCTTTTGCTAGAGTCCTGGTTGCCCTGTTATTGGTCATGGGATGAAGATGTCTTCTTGTTGTTGGCTTGTTATTTGATATCAGCTGCTGCTATTCTGCTCTATATCTATAGGTGGGAGAGAAGGTAAATTGAGATATACATGGAAACTTAGCATGATTGTATTGTTATTTTCGATGATTAGTCTGGTTCATAACATCTTCAGATCTGCATCTTTCAGCACTTACTGAGGTGAACTCACAATCATCTTGTTGACAGAAGATTTTATGAAGCTTCAAACATTGCTGGGCTATCAACTTGATTTGGTGATCCTAATTCTCAATTGCTGCTTCGCTTTTAGATGGTATAGATCATTTTCTCAATATTTGGATGCTAACAAACAATTCTGGAAAGGTCATGATACAAGGAATTGACGGAAGTGATTTTGAAAATTTGCTACATTGAGCTCTAGAAATATAGAACATAAATGTTGGAAGAGAAGGATTACAGGGTACACTTCATTTCCTAGAATGACTTGTTGCAGAGCCACATTAGTGCAACTGGTTAAAATAGGAAAAATGTCTATTGAAGAATGAGAAGCAAATAACTTCCAGCATCATGTGGTGAGAGGCTTTAGAGCTGAGGTCCATGAGACCTATTTGCCAAAGTGGTGTGAGCTACGTACATGCATATTTGAGCTATATACATGCAGACATGAAAGTTGTTAGTTGGTTCCATAAGTTATTGACTTTTCCTAATGCTGCAAAGCTGATGTCAGCTTTTAGATGCTCTAATTGTGATTCTTGATTTGCCTATGCTGGTTGCTTCTATTCACTTTGTGGTAAGATAGTCCTAAATGATTGTAGTTTCAGGTTCCATGGACTCTACTGCAGCTCCTTTATAATTCAACATGTGCTCCTGTAGCATGATGAGCCTCTCCTAGAAGAAGTCACTAAAAATTGATACTTCTCTTGGTATAGATGAAGTTGGTGAAGAGTCAAGTTGGAGATGAACATAGACAAGGTTGAGCTATGGACTCATTAGTGGGTGGCAGTTATTGATGTAGCATTGATGCCAAGGATAATCTTTGCCATTTGAAGTTCCTTTAGCTTCCAGTTTTGCTTATCGATCTAGTTGTCTTAGCTATAGATTCCATGGAGAAGTTGATTGAGCCAAAAAAGGAAATAGTCAATGCATTGATGGCCAAGATACACTATCATGAGCACTTCTTTGAAATTGGCATTCAAAACCGAAAGATCATGCCAATTGATAGTTTATTGACCTTGGATCTTGTCCTCAAATTTTGTCATTTTGAGGGTTAATGGGAGGCCAGAAGTGGAAGCTTACTTTTCTAGGATGTTTATTTTCTTAATTTCGTAGGCCAAATAAATATATTTGCATGGTTGTGCTGTCTATTTTTAGCAATTTTGGGGGATTAATGATATTACTATTTTTGATAAATTTTGCAAGGGCTTACCTAAGATTCATCGTACTAGTATGTATTGCCCTATATTGGGTGTGTTGTATTGTACCAATACTAAACTGAGACTTAGCACGACAAGCTGTACTACATGTACCAACACTATACCAGTATGGTACTCCAACAAGATCTTAGGCACAGAGATTGCAAACCTTGGGCTCATCTATATAAGGTGCCTTAGGGTTGGTTTAAAGGTAGACTTCAATCTTAATCAATGTAATTTGCATGAAGTATTTTCTTCCACTTTTCCTTTACCTCTATTCCTTGTGCCTTTATTTCCCCACTAGGGGTGAGCATAATTTTGGGCTAACCAAAAAACCAAACTGAACCGATATAATTCTGTAAATTTGGTTCGTTTTTTTTTTTTTTTTTTTTTTGCAATTCGGTTTGGTTCAGGTTTTTTTTTTTTTTTTTAAAATTTCAGTTATTTAGTTTGGTTCAGTTTTTTAGGATTAAAACCAAAAAAATAGAACCGAACCGATTTTTTTATATATACTTATTTACTCTTTCTAATCCTAAGGTTTGCTTATGTAAGTGAACAATATTTTGATTTAAGAGTTGTAGTTATTTATGTAGCATTTTAAATTATACAAATTTATTTTTCCTATTGATTTTAAAAAAGTTTATGCTGGATTTAAAATTATAAATTTATTTTAAATTATTCAAAATTTTGATTTTAAATTATCCTTGATTTTGGGCTTAAAGCCTAAACAATAGGCCTTTAACTGTTTTAGTATTTCATTTTTAAGGTTTTTGAGCTTAAATCCCAAACAAAAAGCCTTATTTCTTTTGTTTTTAGGTTTTTGAGCTTAAAGCCAAAAATAATAGGCCCAAAACCAAAAAAAAGACTAAACTGAATTAGCATATTCAGTTCTGTTAATTTGGTTTTTTTACAAAAATCGGTTCGGTTCGGTTATTAATTTCAAAAAATTCGGTTTGTTTGATTTTATAAAATT
This sequence comes from Metroxylon sagu, assembly GCA_017589505.3. Classification (NCBI taxonomy): domain Eukaryota; kingdom Viridiplantae; phylum Streptophyta; class Magnoliopsida; order Arecales; family Arecaceae; genus Metroxylon; species Metroxylon sagu. Next base: position 167,894 of record JACVBY030000640.1, on the reverse strand, counting down.
TTGAACCAAACTGACTGAATGCTTACCCTTACTCCCAACAGCACATGGGCAAGTTTCCATCACTTATCAAGTTCATTACATTTAGTTCATACTCATCAAGGATTTTATAAACATTTGGTATCTAAAGAATCTCTTGGTAAACTATGGATTAATTATATACTTTTGTTAAGCACATCTCAAACAAAATTTAAGTCTCTTTAGAGGTCAAAGCACACAATATTAATGAATGAATCTAGACTTGTCTGGTGTCATGACTTTAGTTGAGAGTTCTTTTGACTCGGTCTTCCAAATGTTATCAAATCTTGCCCTTAATGTCGCATATATAACTCCTTTGGATCCTTCAATGCTGTATGAATGTTGACAATGCCACTAAAGAATGATATTCTTTTTGGCACTTAAATTTACATTGCTGCTCAAAGCTTATACCTTGCAATTACTATATGTTGTCTAGATCAGTTCACAAAAGAATAGAACCAATGTGTTGTTCAAGTTATAGCAATGAGATATTATCTGTTAAGTAAGAATATCAGATCTCCAGTTTTACGTGCATGTAGAATTCACGTTCAGACAGACAACCCACAGTTAAGACAGCGCGACATGAAAGTTGTTTCCCTTTAAAATTTCAAGATCCCTTTTGTTGTTCAGCTTATTTGTATGAAAATAAGCACAGACAGAAGGAAATAAGAATGGCCATGGCACCAAAAGAACAACATTGACTATGTTGTATATGTGTAGTACTAGGACATGCATTTCCAAAAGGGTCCAACTCTAAGACTAAAACAGCAGGACAATAAAAAGAGCAGCATAATGAAAAGGAAGAAACAAGAAATAAAATGGGACCAAGAAGAGTGAGGGCACTAAGATGAAGATTGTATACTTTGATGCAATTAGTTGGGTACACACCTTGTAATGTTAGTATATGGAGATGACTCCTTAATCATGCAGAAATGCCTAGATGCATCTACAAGAGCAGATACATATCGAGTTGCTGCTATATGGTTTGGGGTACATAAGTTAGGAGTAGGAATGAATTATGAGAATTTAATGATGGCAGGGTTAGTCAAACCATCCTGAATTGTGCGGCTTGAGGCAAATTGAATTGAATTGAATTGGCTTAGAATTGGGACAGTTTGACCTCTCGGTTCGATATGGAGGGCGAACTACCCTGAATCGTCCATACTGATCTCATATCGATATGCTAAACCGAACCGCCCAGTTTGGCCTAATTCGGGGTCTTCTGGTCTACCTAAGTGGTACATCATCAATTTGGTACAGTATGCTTTGTACTGAACCATACTGGTCTAAAATCGAAACAGTACCGATTTTCAATATGATGAACCTTGAATGGTGGTAATGATGAGTTTAATATTACTCATAGATAACTGTGGTATGAACTTAGAGAATTGCATGCGTGTGATATAGCAGTAGCTCAAATACCATAGTTTTATAAACCGCGTTTCAATATTTGGGTTTTATTGACTCCAAATGATTAAGTTAAAGGCTCATAATCAGGAAATTTTCAGGCATAAATCCCAAAATCAAATGAACATGGTGTTTTTAAAGATTTCAATCTTTTATACTTACTATAGCTGTTAAAGCCAATTAGAGTGCATGATTATGTATCTACACTAATTACAACTAAAACCTCTTTCCTTATTGATTGCTTAAAAATCACCTAAGCATTTTTAACTATCTGCAGTCCCAGTCTAGACCATCATGTGTGTTATGAGATTTTCAAGGAAATGCTGATGATATGGGTAAGAACACCACCAGGAGACTCTTCATTTTTAGCTTAGAAGTAGTAACATAGTTGATTATTGGGAATGCAAGAGGATTGCTAGTGGTGCCTTTGATGGGTTTGTCCTTGTTCATACCAAGCATTTTATAAAGCTACAAAAGCAGGTTTATAAAGCTACAAATTCTAGAACAGAATTTCACATCTCTCTTGCTAAAAAAATAGAGAGCCGCTGCTTCAATTCTCCTGCAGTAGTAGCCTTCCAGTTTTGTTGTTTTCTTGCATTATTTATTGCTTATATTTCACAATTTGACTTAGCATCAATGTTGTTTCTTTTTTTTTTTTTTTTTTGGCACGGGGGGTGGGGAGAGGGGGGGCATGGATGGACCCCATCAAATTCATTGAGAAAATGAATCAAGTACAAGTGCACTGAATCCGAAGGATCCAAGAGAACAAAGGAGAACTAGGAGTCTGGAGGCGTGGGGTGGGTAGATTTTCCAATAATAAAGGCTAAGACAGGGCTCTGCTCAACCCATGTTGGATTCCAAACTGACATCCATCCAAGGTGTGCGACCACATTGCCTTCCTGACATCTTCCATCTGTTTCTCCTTGTCATTGCAGATCCTTAATCTTTGTTCTAGCCAAACACTTGTAGTAATGCAGCCACTAGAATGTGCCACACTAGGTGGGCTTCTCTTTTAGCAGTGATGCTTTCCAATCCGACCATGATGAAGCGATAGGTAGAGCTTTATTTCTGATTCCCCAGCCACTAAAAAGATTCTTTTGAAGTTGTCTTGGGAATTAACATTTAACGAAAAGGTGCTCTGCAGTTTCTTCCTGAATTCCACATAGAACACAGCAGGAGCCTGCATTAATGTTTCTTCTAGTTAGATTATCCTGTGCGATAAATATTAAGTTGATCTAGACAAGATAGAATGTGAGAAGTTTGCCGCTGTTGTGGTTTTTTTCCTTTTTTTTTAGTGGTGAAGTAAATACAGCAGCATTTGTTTCTTCTATGCCTTTTGTCAGCTTGCCATTTTATTCTGAAATCTATTAGCCATTACCATCATTACAGAAGTACAAGTTTGGAAAGTGAAATTTAACTGTTCGCTTGCTACTCATGTCAGGAAGCTCTCTGAGAAGTTTTTGACCTTTGTTCATATGCTGCTTGTATAGTAATGACATACATATAATCCTTTTTGCAATTTTTAGTTGCTTCGAGGACTGAAGTATCTCCATTCAGCGAACATACTCCATAGAGACTTGAAGCCTGGGAACTTGCTAGTGAATGCAAACTGCGACCTCAAGATTTGTGATTTCGGTTTGGCTCGCACCAGTAATGGGAAGAACCAATTTATGACTGAATATGTTGTGACCCGCTGGTATCGAGCCCCTGAGCTGCTCCTTTGCTGCGATAACTATGACACCTCCATAGATGTATGGTCTGTGGGTTGCATCTTTGCGGAGCTACTTGGCCGTAAGCCCATCTTCCCAGGTACCGAGTGCCTCAACCAGCTCAAGCTCATCATCAACGTTCTTGGCACCATGAATGATGCTGATCTTGGTTTCATTGATAACCCAAAGGCACGCAAATACATCAAGTCCTTGCCATACACCCCTGGTATTCCTCTTGCTAATCTTTACCCCCATGCCGCTCCATTGGCCATTGACCTGCTGCAGAAGATGCTTGTTTTTGATCCATCAAAAAGGATCAGTGTCACTGAGGCACTGGAACACCCATACATGTCTCCTCTTTATGATCCACGTGCCAACCCTCCAGCTCAAGTCCCTATTGATCTTGACATTGATGAAGATCTTGGAGAAGACATGATCAGAGAGTTGATGTGGAGGGAGATGCTTTATTACCACCCGGAAGCTGCTTCAGCAAACTCGTAAGAGCCTTTACTTGTTTCTAGAAGGAAACTAGAAGCTTGGTTGGACTGGATGTCGATTTTGTTTTTGTTGTTTTAGATATGCTCAACAGACAAGATCTGTAAATATGCTTGTGATGCATGCACACAATATGTGGTCTGAAAAACTTTCTTTGTATAATTTTGATGCTTGTATGTGTAATATTATGTTGCAGCGGTAATCACTTTCTCAATTATGTTGACCATTTTTGAGGTTATTAAAGTGTACAGAAGTGCTAAACATTACTTAATTTGCCAGTTAATGCATAGATTTGAAAATTTTTTAATTGCATTATCTATTAATTCAATAAAATGATTCTTTGAGTAAGAACTCAATGATTCTTATCCTTATCTGGCATAGAAGCCTAACCTTGGGTATTCACAATAAAAAATGATGATGCTGCAACTGCCTATGATTTTATTGTTTACAATAAAATGGGAAATTAGGATGACCGAGCAAGGTGATTTGTCCCTTCTTTTAGTAAATGCAGAAAGTTGATATTTGCCTCAAAATCTAAGGGCCCTGGAACTAGTGCTGGACTGCAACTTGTGAACAGAACTGGAAATGCACAATCTACAGAATTTTCTTCTGGTAGAGAACAAAGTTTTGGAAGAAATTGTAATAGTTAGATCAAGTGATATTATGTAATCAGTTGGGTGCCAATGATTCTGTAACTTTAAATTATTGACCCATGAGACTACATTTTTTCAGAAAAAAAGTGTATGATTACAAGAAAGAAAATCTAAAGACCGTAACAATCACTATCTAGATTCTCAAATTTTACTTACGTTGGTCTTGTGACTCTATGTTTTTGATATACTGTAGGTAGCAGGTGTGCGGCTTGGTGTCTCTGGCGCTAGTCAAGTGCTTAGGTGGTCACCAAGAGGTCAAGGTGGTCTGAAAATAATATTTCCAAGAAACTAATAAAAATACAAAGAAAAGTTAAAGGACATATGGTCCAAGAAGCGGAATATAAGATATTAGATGTAGTAACTCAATATAAGTATCATCTTGGTAACATTTAATGCTGACACGTAAATCAATATCAACTTTCATGCTAAAATTTTAAGCAAAAGGTAAATTCAGTTGCCTAGATGGCTAATAGGTGGCCCTGTCTAGGTGGCAAAGGTGGCAGTTCTCTAAAACATTGATGCCGATCTAGGGTTATACTCTGCCCCACATGTGAATTCTATGTTTTGGCAATCTTTAAATGCTTTTCACCACTTACATTAAGAGTTTCTTGTTAACACAGTTCAAGTAGGTCTAGGTCTCCTTGCTAGACTTTTGTTTCACATTCCAGTTGTGCAATCCTTTAAATAGGATTCTCAAAGCATGCCATCATCATCTACTCAGTGTTCTCCATCAAAGTTGGGGTCAGCTGTGGAAGAAAGCTCTAATTTGATCACACTCCATTGATTGATTCAGCAGTGTTTTACGGTTGGTTATCAACCTGAAATCTTGAAGACCATCTTCTAAAGAATCGAAATGAATTTCTAGCCAGGGCAACTTTAGGCAAGAACGGTCCTGTCAAGAAACTTAAAAGGGCCAGTTGCGGGTGCAACCTAGGAGTGGTCATCTATAATTCCATGGACCTGGAAAGAGTGTAGATTTGGTAATTGCTTCCGTCTATAAGGCATATATTAGTACCAAAATGTCATGTCAAAAATCAAATGGAATCTAAAGGGCCTACAAAAAGTTGTGGAGATAAAATTAAACTGTAGCACAGACTAAATGAAAGAATATAGTGACTGTTTCAAAGTTTAGTTTGCAGGATATTATGTGCTCTATCATATGGTTGTTACATCAATTCTCTTACCCATCAAAATCAGACACCAACAGAATCTGACGCTCAACTAATTTTCCTATAGAAGCTATAAATAATGATTGTTTCAAATGAAGCTTATATATGACTCCAACATCTTATTGACATGATAAGCTTCAGGGGCTATTGAAGGTTTTGGGATAAGATCTGCCTTGGGCTGCACATAAAGTCAGCTTCCCTGATTCCTTTTCCTGATCATTCTAATTTTTACTGAGTGATTGATTGATCCTATTATCTAGTGCCTTGTATTTTCTTCTCCATGTTTCGTATCTGAATGCTAGGTTCATCAAATCATACTAACTTCAGCAAAAAGATCCCATTGGGTATTTTTACCTAGAAATCTTAGTTATTCTCTGCATGATATCAGGGAATCTCATTCCAGTAGCTTGTAGTGTTTGCACGCAGGCACTTAACGCAGCTTTCTAGCATAATCATTGTCACGTGCGGGTACTCTTTCACTTGGTCCTAAACATCTTTTGAAACCAACATGCTTGATCTCTTGTTGTGATGCCATTCTGTTTCACGAGCACCACCGAACCTGAAATATTATGACCAAGATTACGACCAAATTGCCTCTCTGAAGAAGTTTTCACGAATTAGCGTTGAATGCTTGAAAGGATTAATTTGCTTATTTTGCAATCATTTTTTCAGTCTGATGTTTCCAAATTTACTTCCATTCAGTTCCAAAAGTTTATTGAACAAGTCTGCTAGATTTCAGTTTCATATCATATGATATTCTACTTCTGTCTTCTGTCTTCTGTCTGTAATTATTAGCCACTTGTGGTGCATGTGAGATTTGAGAAAGGAGAGGTTGTGATGGGTGAGAACAGAAAAGGCACCTGGGGAAGGTTTGTGATCCTTCATGAGGCTGGTTGATGGTTGCGATCGTGGATGAGGGAAAATGAAGCTTCGTTAGAGTAATATGACTGAGAGTTCTGGAAGCATTGAGTAGTGGTTTTCTAAGTGGCTGTGATCTCATTGCACAAGCGCAGATGAGGGAGGGAGCCTTCTTTCAAGATGCTTCAAGCACAACCCTCGTTCCCATTTATCAAATTGCCAATTCTACTCTCTGTTTACTGTGTTGTTTCTTTTTGGGTTGCCTATCTTTTTTCTCACTGATCCCTTGGTAGCCCACCCAAGCATGAGCCCAGTGGTGGAATCTTTGCAGCGCCGACGCCGAGGATTTCTGAAAAAGATGGTGCATGTGCAGCAGGTGTTTCTTTTATAAATTATGGTCATAAAGTTCCTAGAGGAAACCTTGGGCACGAAGCTTCACATTTCCTTGGGAAAGAAGGTAATTTTCTACGAGGTTATGGCTTACTGGTACACCAAAGATCCTGTGGTGGACATAACTTTTTTGCGCATTGCCTCTTGTTTTGTTAATATGGGGAAATATTAATTGGTGCGTAATGTCCTTTATATATATATATATACACTCCGGGGGGAGGGGGCTGGAGCGTGGTGTATACTGTAAAAGCTATGGTTTGCACTTTTGCATGGCTTCTTGGTTTCTCCTACTGCGGGGCACATGAAAGACAGTAAAGCATTGTGAGACATGAAGAAGAAGCTGGGAGCGTGATGGTTTCTAAAGCTGATAGACACGAACTTTGTGCAGTCTTTTTCAGGAGGGAACTGTGCAAGAAGAGTATCTATAAGAGGGGCAGAGGCATGGCTTTCCAGCACTGCATATGTCGACACAGCATGACACCTTAACATGTCTGAGAATGAATTGGGGAATGATGCTGTGAAGTGAAGCAAAGAGTAGCCCTGTGGTTTCAACATCAGAGTTGGTGATATCTCCGTGAGGCAATTAGGATGATTTTGGATATCATAACATTTTGCTTATGATGGGCGAGGGGAAAGAGGAAAGGTAAGATTTTGGAAGTTAAAAGAGTTAGACTCCGGCTATATCAGCTAGAATTTCTTGGATGATTTTTGGATATCATAACATTTTGCTTATGATGGGCGAGGGGAAGGAGGAAAGGTAAGATTTTGGAAGTTAAAAGCTTTAGACTCCGGCTATATCAGCTAGAATTTCTTTCGATTCTGTAGACTATGGCTCTGATAATGAGCACGTGGAGCATCCTTAATTTGATGTCAGCTGTCAGGCACCCAAGAAACAATTCAACAAGGACAATCAGCAAACATTTCCTTCTGAAAATTTTCAAGATTTTTCAAGCCTTGAGCTTGTTGAAACACCAATGTGGATTCACAGGTGAATGCACTAAAGGGATGGAAAAAGGGAAAAAAAAAAAAAAAAGAGTGTGAATCTATTTCATCTTATTCCATTAGCCGCATGCTATAATTTGATACCTTATCTTTCCTGTCGCATGCGTTAACATTTTTGTAGTTTTTCTTCTTGATACCTGTGGCTAGTTTAGTCAACAACAGAATTTTCTAAGGGTACCAACTAAGTGAGTTGGTGAGGTCACGGGATGTGGAATCCGAGCGAGTTACGTGTGATCCTTTCTTTACTTTGCTTCTTGTCAGATTTTCTCCTGTCCAAACTAAAATAGGCAAAACAAAATGAAATCAAGCATTTCCTGCATTAAGAGGCATGGTTTTTTGTCAGTCATTTGAACTGTTTCAATTCACGTGCTAAGACTTTATTGACAAAATTTTCTAGATGTCCATGCTATTTTTACTCCACGTGATGTAAATATTTGCTTTCAGACCAGGGTACTAGAATATTTTATGTGGGGATGACCCTACGTGAAATGTCAAGAGAAGACGTGCAAAGGTCTAAGCCTGCGTGTCGACCACCTTATGGTGGATGGTTTCTTTGTTCGAAATTAGTTAAGGCAAGCAACGTCACAAACCTCTGAACCACGAGCATATGCTGGATGCTGCATGGGTCGGATGGAATATCCGTTTAGAGAGAGAGAGAGAGAGAGAGAGAAAAGGCCTAAGGTAGGTCTGATACCAAATAATGTATGAAAATATTGGAGAAAATGAAGACAATAGCAACAATTATGAGAAAAATGATAGAGGAACGAAGGGTGTGGTTTCCTCAGCCACACAGATAACTAGTGGAAAATTTCATGGAAAAGATTCATGATCATCACTTTTAGTGATAATCTTTGCTTTTTTCTAACATCATGTTGGTCATATAACAGGGGAATAGAGTAAAGAATCTAGATTTTTTGACTAAAAATCTATTATTCTTATATGGATCATAAGTGATCTCGAAGTCTACTTAGAACCTGTCTTGCCCTATTAGAAGATTGACTTGGGAAATGAAAATAATGCAGGAAACATGGCAGAAGTTAGAATAACTGGAGAAAAAATGCATGGGGTGTAGAAACATGATGGAATGTAATGAAATAAACATGCAGTAGGAATTGAAATTAGGTGTTTTTTTGAGCCATACGCTTGTCAATGAAATGATGGATATAACGAAGCTTAAAAAGGAAAATAAGTTAATACTTTGGTCCATATTATGTCAATGTCTTCTTTTTTTTTTTTCAAGTGATCAATCAGCATTAAATGTTTGGCTTGTATTATTATTATTTGTTGAAACTTGTCTTCATATTCATCACATGATAGCCCGTAAATAAGCAATTATTGGCATCAACAATGAACCATGGTTTGAGATGAATCCTGGATTTTGTGTGGACCGGATTAGCCAGAGCCCAGAGATTCCCTCAGAACCTAAGCAATCTTCTAGAGGCCAACTTTTTTGAAAGCGAGTCGGAATGCTACTTTCCCGCAAGGGAACGGTAGGCCTTTTCCCCTTCTAATTTATTATTCTGCCAGGCTCGATCCTCTCCTAGTCGCGTGGCAGAGCTACCCTGCATGATTTCTGGTAATTACCATGAGGTACAGCGTACGTCGAGGAATAGGCCAGCTGGAAGGTTCAGATAAAACTAAAGAACAAGGCAAAATAAAATAGATAAAGCATCCCCACACCTTGAGCGAGTTGCGATTCATGCATAGTTAAGTAATACCAGTGGGTCCTATCGGGTGATGGCTCGTTTGTCCTCAAACACACCGTCCCAGGATCTAAACAGCATCAATATAAACTATATATATCAACTCTTTCTCTCTTACACACATAAGACTCAGGTGCATTCAATAAAATTAGAGCATATTTTTTTTATCAATAAAAATTGAATCTTAAAATATGTTTACTGTTTTGCCGATACATTACCCTGAAATATATATAATTTTTACGAGGAAGCTATCAAATAGATCCTTCGATCAAACAGGGGTCCCACAGGAGAGGGCTAGCCACAGAAAACGTGGAAGAATCGATCCATCGATTGAGAAGAAAGAAAGTTAGGTTGCCCCTGGCCCCGTGCCCACAAAACGCATCTTTGTCGATTTTAAATGCCCTCTTGATTTTCCAGAACAAAAGGCTGATCAGTAGGCCATCATGCCTTGCTTGGTGACGCACCCTGGCCAACTCAATGCAAATCATCTTATAGACAATTTCACCAGGCTAGTCTCTCCAACAAGTAATCCATCACAGAAGAAAAACAAGAACCAAAGTATAGTTTCTGGCAGCGATGCCTTATCGATGAGCAACTTGACAAGATCAGCTATACCATACAACCCATCACGAGCGATCCATCTAATTCCATGGCAACAACTTAGCAGCTCCTGTAGCAGTGCTGGGAAAAGGTTTTCCTCCACTCTTTGGCACCGCATCCTGTAGAACTCCATCCCACTTCGCTTCAATAGCTCGATGGATGTTCTCGGGCGTGCATTCTTAGCAAGATCAAAGCCATTGAAGTTGAATTACTAACAGCATTTGGAGAGCCATAAATTTCCTTCCTCATCAAACAGGGCAACACTGAGCCAAATCACAATTATCCTATCCACATTGAGCTTAGGTTTCCATACTATTCCGATGTCCACATTAAACTTAGGTTTCCATATGAAATCTAGAAAAATCAATTTGACAGCGATGTAGTGACTGTGAGCTTATAACTCCATCATTATTAACTCCAACTCCTCAACAAGATTAAACGCAATGGTATTCTAAAATGAGGACTACATACGTTTATATAAAGAAGAAATCAATCAAATTCTATAAAGGTCAAAAGTTAGATTTCTGTTCGTTTATTATAAAATCTATTAAAATTTTTTAGCACCAAAGAATAGATTTTATTAGAATTAAAAACTAAGGTAAAATTTGTTGGAGCGAAAATCCTAAATTTTATAAAGTACGGGTAGTAATAGCATCAGTGGGGTCTCATTCAAAGGGCGGCGGCCATCTCGTGGCGGCCGCCATCTCGCGTGAGTCCTGGCCCACAAACCGACCATATCTTTCTTCTTTGAACGCAATATCCCGCTGCCACGCTTTACTACCGTAGAATGCATCAACGCGAGGCATCGCAGGCTGTCAATTCTGGATGGATTGGCGAGGGAAAAAAGGTCTGAGAGCGTGAAAGAAATAGAAAGCGATCGCTTCCTCTTGGCATCTCGCTGGTGGTGGACGGACGGCTTTTCTACGACTGGAGCTGGCGTTGCCGACAAATAGCACTCGAAGGTTTTACAGTAGAGCACTCCTTTTCTCTCTACGATGTCCGTGGACATCCTTCGTGGCATGACTGTTGGCTGAATGTGAAGCGCTGTGACACTCTCTTCATAGATGGTGGGTTTGGTGTTGCTAAAGATCGGTGCTGGCTCTCCCCAGGCTTTGGATTGATTCCCTCACATGCGCGTCCTGTTATAGTAATACTGATATATATATATATATATATTTATTGACAGTGCAACTCACATTTATGAGCTAGAGTACCTTCATGGATTTAGAGGTAAAACTATCTGGAGTAATAAGAAATGATCTATTACTATGAAGAAGAATAAAGTGATCCTCTTTTAAAACCTGGAAGGAAATAAGATGGTCGGAAGATGCAAAGTTGACGCTTTGTTGTTAAACCTAATAATGTATTCTAGTCATGGATGAAAATGTTGCACTAGAGGTAAGAAAGGTATAATAATGGAAGAAGACTTTAAGCACTTCGTTAGAATCGTTTGAAGTGAATATTTTTATGCATATTTTTAGATAAATTAGTCGGGCATAAATCTTATTTGCACTTAATTTAGAGAATAAGAGATTAATAAAGGAAGGAATTTTAATGTTTGATTCCTTTTTTTTTTTTTCAAGAATAGAATATTACTATAAAAATTTGACCCTCTAATAGCAAATAGCCTCTTAAATTTTTTTTTGAATGGATTCTACAATTTGACTTGAATAAATTCATTGAAGTAGGATTTTTAAAATATCTAACTTGATTCATAACTCTTTGTTTTGTGTTCTTATTTTTCTTGTCATTCTCTGCATCACATCTTCTATGTTTTAATAAATTTTAAAGATGAAAGATCCTTAAACCTCCTTCATATTTTAAAATTTAAAAGTACAAAATTCTTATATATATATATATATATATATATATATGATGTAGACTTAAAATTTCTTATACATCGATTCTTATAAGATGCTACTGGAGGTCTATTCTTTTTCTTTTTTGAAAGATTGAATTATTCTAATTCTGAATGTCTTTTTTCACTAGAAGAATAAATTTTTATCCCTTCAAAATTAAAGATTTTTTAAGTTATTATAAATTTCCTAAAAAAACTAAAGTTTGTCTTCAAGTTTACAAGCCCAATAAAAATATTTCTCTCAATACGTACCAAATATAGATACGATGCCTAATGCATGTAAAGATCGATTTCTAATGCTTATGGGATACAAATTCTAATCTTAGTAGGGTATAGTTAATCTTTTCTTAATATAAACATGTGTAACTTTTTGAAAGAAGAGCATAAAGAGAGAGAGATGAAGAGTTTAAAAAAAGGCATTGAGTTTAGGGTTTGTATGTGAGAGATAATGGGAGAAAAAGAGAGAGCGCTAAGAATAAACTTTTGATTTACTATAATTTTTAATATATATTTATTATTATTATTATTATTATTTATTTTATATTGATATTAGATGTTAGGTCAATGCATTTGACCTTGGATAAAGCCCCTTCCTCCGCTAAAAATAATAATAATAATAATAATAATAATAATAATAAAAACAAAACGTTGATAGTAATTTCACCCCAGACAAATGCAACTGTAATAAAAGCCCAAAACTATACGCCAGTGTGCGAGTGTGACCGTCCTGCGGAATTATTTTCCAACTTTTGGCAGGGCAAGAATCATCGACTAACAACAGCCTCCCACCCCCTAAAAAATAGCCACCATGACCTCGAAGAAAAGCACCCAATGGAGCCTCTGCAAAGTGCCTCCATTCCAAGCGATACACGTTCTCCGGTCGACGGCCATTCGCATATATATATAATATTATATATATATATATATATATACTATGGTCCAAAACAACGTCCTTTTCAGCGGCGCTCACCGGACCACGACTCCAAGAGCTCAGAGGCCGCTTCTTGATCGCTATAAACAAAACCTTTGAAGGCGCCACCCTCCCAAAATTCCTAACTTCGCTTGGAAGTATCCATGCTTTCCAGTGAACTTTACCTAATTAGGTGGCATCTTCCCTTTTCTTTTTCCCATCGTCTTTCTCGCCTTTAAAAATACCAAAACGATTTTGGATTCACCTTGTGGAAAAATTAGCGTAAAAGTGTGGTCTCTGTTCATTCCCCCCACGCTCGCAGGGCAGGCGGCAGGCACCTGGCAATTCTCCGCTGTTGAAATGCCTCATGGAAGATGCTTTCCAGATGTGATAGGAAACTACTCATACCTGGCCGGTTCCAAGCTGGTTCTCCTTTGATTTGTCTCACCGCGAATTCGTAGTCAGGATGATGGTTTCCTGATCTATGTCTGCCTCCAGAATTTAATGCTGACATTATTTCATTGAGCCATTGCTGGCCGTTCGTAAGATGGCAACATTAGTGAGATGAGATTGTGGACCGGATTTCTGGGATATTGTCAATCACAATTATTTTGTGTTTGGCATTAATTTTACCTTAGATTTTAATCCAACTATTTTTTTTTTTTTTAAATGTTTTTGGATGTTAAATTTTCTTCATATCTACATGTTCACGTCCACGAGGAGATCATGTCGACTAAACCAGTTCTCTCAGAAAAATAAAATAAAAATATTTTGAGATACTTAGGTCCATGTTATTTAGAATCGAGGTAGATTTTTTGCTTGAAAGTCCATCACAGTCCTTCGGACGGTCAAAACTATCTAATCACATCCTAAGGAGCTTTGAGATGCGTAATCTTGCATGATCGTATATAATTGGGCATAATTGTGCATCTTGAAGCATTTTTTTTTAAAAAAATTATGAGAAAAAAAAGTCTTTTCTATCAAATTTTATTAAAATCATAAATATTATATACTATATAATAAAAATTAATCTTTAATAAATATAAATTTAATATGAATGTATTTTAAATGAGTTTTTTGTTTGCTACGTGTCCCTTGAGAATCTCTTATTTCCGAAGTCATATGATTGCAGTGTGATCTTGGAAACTGATGCGCTACCACCATTATTCAAAGTTCAAACATGGTCTAGAAATGCTTCATGGAATCTCTATCCTCTTTTCTCCTAAAATATGTTAATGCTTTATAAAGTCTCTTCACTCCGAATGTGAATGTGAACTGTCATGTTAATGACATCTAATGCTGAAAAAAAAATCCTCCTTGGATTTCTTTTTCAGATTTGGAGAAGGCTAAGAGCCTTTTCTTATTATTTCTAATGTGTAAGTATATTTAACATGAAAATAAAAAAAAAAATAAAGCAAAATGATTGAATCCATGCCTCACACGAAATGTTAGTCTTTAATCAATGTTTGTAAGCTTTTCTGCAACTACGGTAGCTTTTCTTCCATAAGTTCTGCTAATTAGCAATATGCAAGGATGCCAAGGTAAATTAAGAACAAGGGGTCAAAAAAAAAAAAAAAAAGGAAACAGAAAAAAGGAAGGGGTGGAGTTAAATAGCAACCCTGTGCCCACGATTTCAGGGTGAACAATTCCAAACATTGAAGTTCGCCAGTCTTGTTGACCAGTGACTGAGATACATTCGTTTCAGGTGACTGCGTGTGTATGCAAGAAAAAGATGGTCTTTTCACTAACCACAGTTGTATCCTTTGTCTTTGTAGATATGAATGCAAATATGAACGCAAAACAACACGGTGCCATTTTTTTTACTAACCACAGTTGAATCCTTTGTCTTTTAAATTCTTCAGATGATACGCATTCATATGTATTTATATATATATATATATATATATAAAAGAAGGTTGTTTTGGCCCAGTTTTGCACCAGAATTGTGATGGTATTTTGGTGATCTCAAATTCCAGAATCAACTTATTGTGGAGTCTACACGACAAGGGGTGTCATTTGACTCCACTCTCAATTTCTTCTCCAACATGAGTGATTTTTAAGTACAAATTAAGGGAATTTTAGTGACGAATCTTTAATTAATCGAACGGTCTGGGATGGTTTCTTCTTATTTCTTGCGTCTTGATGGCAGTCAAAAAAAAAAAAAAATACAACCATTTCAGAGAGTCGGATCTTTGCCTCTTTTTCAACCTTGTGAAGCTCCCAGGATCCTGCCTTCTATTGAAAAGCACTGGTCTGGTTCTGAAGCATATCATGGGTTAGTGTGAAATGCTTACCATATTTGATTGCCAACTTCTATATGGTACGGGAAATCTTCGGTCCATGGATGCCATTCTTTCCACGAAAAAGCGAGGTTATTGTTAAAGAGAGAACCATTCCATTTCCTTTTAGCTTTCAAGATGTCGAAAGTAACATGAATATTTTATGGACCACAGTGGGATGCAACCTAAGGCCCTAAACATTGTGGCTCAGGAATATATTCTTGAAAGAAATAAATACCATATTCTGTCTTAAGAACAACATTAAAATAAGATACATGAGAACAGAAGGAAATCCCATGGAAGGAAACTACTTGCTATGGCTTTCTGGATGCAGTAATTTGAAGAGTAGGTGGCCTTCTCGCTGCACCTGGCCGACTAAAAATAAGCGTATTCAAATGATTTAATTCATTCACTTGCTATGACTATTTGCTGACTGCTGGTGCGCTTACTTGTCTTTCTCCTCAAATGAGGTCTTACTCTGAAACAAAATAGAATATCCATATGCGAAGAGCATCCATAATAAGAAGCAAAAATTAAAGCAACATTTTTAATCAAATGGAGCTAGGATGAACATATGTTTCAATCACATAGCTGATGATTTTAAGGCTTTTTTTCATATAAATGCTCAAAACCTTTGTAATAAGTATTTTTGTTAACTTTTTAGCTAAATTATTTTTTTCTTAATTTAAAACTGCATTGGCAATTGATTAAAGCTTTCTTTTACTTTTAGATTTCTTGAAATGCAATAAATACTGTATTTCTTTTTTCATATTTTTATAGAATAGTTAATAACAATGACTAAGCATGTAATTATTAGAGCTTTTTTAATGGATATAGAAGAAAAAAAAGCAGTAAAAAAAGGATAAACCAAAAGAAAAAGGGAACCGAAGTCTGAAATACTAAATATTAATTCAGAGAGGTGCTTGATTTTTCATCTACTTTGCAACTTAAAAGGACAGATGGGCACCTATTTATGTTACCATTAAGGTTGGGGTAGAAAAAATACGATCATGTGTCTGTGGATTATAATTTTTAAAAAATAAGATAAAAATTTGAGGGATTAATCTGTAAATAAGAAAGATTTGTTGAACTAATGCACAAAAAAAAACCTTGATTTTTGTATCATCATTTGCGATGACTCCAACGATCTTTATCACGTAAAATATGGCATCCAGCTAACTATAGACCTCAAATTTCATAATAAATATTAAAAAAAAATGCCTATTAATCTAGCGAAGATATAAAATAATAAAAGATGTATCCTGAATGGCAGCTGGAGGGGGAACGTTGCGCCATACATACCCATAAAAATATTTTTAAGGAGTCCTCTCAAGAATAAATAAATAAAAAGTAGCTTTTTTTTCCCCCTACTATTTGATCATTAATTTATTACAATAATTGTCTCACTTTGGACCCGCTATCTCCCTCAGGGATCCTTTTGGGATGCGATAATATTATTGCATAATAAAAATGAGTAAAAATGATCGTTGATATTCAGGATTTGCAATTTTAAATTATTTATCAAAATAAAATATTTATTTTGTATTAACTAAATTTTTTATTTATAATTAGTGCTTGGTTAGATGATACCTCAATCTTTTATCATGAATCATCGTAATGAAAATAACTATATTATACCAATTTTTGTTATTAAAAAGAATTATAGCTCAATATTTTTTTAAAAAAATAAATTAATAGACTAAAGTTGAACCCTAAGTTTTTATATAAAATTTATTTTAATTTTTTAATTTTTAATTATTATAATTTTTTATATTTTAAGAATGTTCAAAATTGGCCAAGGTAGTAGTTGAACAGGCTATCATTTATTGATTTTTTAAAATCGATTAAATATTTTTAAAATATAAGATATTACAGTGTAATAATTAAAAATTTGAGGACTAAATTGAATTTTGAGGAAAGTTCGAGGACCAAAATATCATTTCGCCAAATTAGTGGAGGAAAGTTTGGTTCGGTCCCTCGGAGAGACTTCAGTTAGCACGAGGTCTCTGCCCACCAGCTGGACCGCTGGACCGTTGCGTCACTCCTCCCAACAACTCACCACAGGAGATTCCAAAGCTTTCCCTGCCTCACTTCCTTCTTTTTCTTTTTTTTTTCCTTCTTCTTCTGTTCTTCTATTTTAAAAATATTTTTTTTCCATCCATCTTCTCTGCTTTTTCCTCCGTTTTCTTTTATAAATTCCACCCCTCTTCCTTCCCAACTTCCCTTTCCCCCTCTTCCCTCCTTCCTTAGCTTGCTTCTCCTCTTCGCAATCCCTGCCTCCTTCCCTCCAGAACTGTTCAGGTTCTGCTGCTCTGCTCCTCCCCTGGTTCCCCTGCTTCGACGCAGCGGAAAGACCCCTCTGTTGGGTGTGGAAGAACCTTTGAAACTCTCTATTTACAGGGGAAATTCTGCCGAATTTTTCCCCTGAATCCCGTCTCTTTCGAGGCCGAATACTGAGAAAACCCCATCACCAAAACCCGGCTGGTGTTGGGCTGTGTTAATTTTTTTTTTTTTCTTTCTTTCTTTCTTTCTTTCTTTTTTCCAACTCCTTCTTCCCCTGTTTCACATGCAGCATCCCTTCCTGCTGATGTTTCTGATTGATGTCGCCTATCCCAAGTGAAATCTTCCTCCCCGAGTTTATGATAAATTCCAGAGTCAGACGCCCAACCCATCTCGTTCAATCTTTCTCCGTCGTCTTCCTCTATTGGTTCTATGTGTTCTCATGAAGCGCCTCTTCTAACATCTCAGCACTGGGCCCCGTCTATTTCTTCGTCTATATAGTCTCCTAGCGTCAGTAAATAAAAACCCGTCTTCTTATTTCCCTATAATTCAGCAAAAATTCCACCCAAGAAAGATCGAGCACTAGTAAAAAAAAAAAAAAAAAAAGTACGTAATATATATATATATTGCTGTTATTAGTTGTGTGAAAACTAGTATGGCTTCTTCCAGTGGATCATCGACCCTGCTTCCGGGGTCCGACGGGGACCGGGGGGCGGCGGCGATGGACCAGAAGAAGCAGAAGCGGATGCTCTCGAACCGGGAGTCGGCGCGGCGGTCGCGAATGCGCAAGCAGAAGCACCTGGATGATCTGAGCGCCCAGCTGAGCCAGCTGAGGCACGACAACGGCCGACTCCTCCAAGCCTTGAGCCTCGCCACCCAGCGCTTCCTCGGCGTCGAGGCTGAGAACTCCGTCCTCAGGACTCAGATGATGGAGCTCAGCTCCAGGCTGCACTCCCTCAACGAGATCCTCCACTTCCTGAGCGCAAACTTCAGCACCAGCCACGGGCTTCCGGCCTGCGAGGGGCCTCAGATCGCCGACGGATTGTTCAGCAGCAATCCGTGGAACCCCTTGTACGCGAGCCAGCCCATCATGGCCTCGGCGGACATGCTCCAATACTACTGACTCCCACGAGGTCCCCGGTCTTGTGATGAGTGAGGGTGGATTGGCGCCAGCTTGGTTTGGTGAGATATGGACTCTAGTTTCTTGTCGTTTGTATGATTGGGTTGGGTGGGAGAAAGGACAAGTTAGTCTTAGCGTCTACAGCATTTTTAGGGGCCCAGAGAGCTGCAAAGGTGGTAGATAGAAGTGCTTGTCGTCTGGAAGTCTTGTTAGGAATGTCCTGCTGCCATATATGCGGTGGCTTTTCCATCTACGATTCTGTGTCATCTTCTGTTATCGATGAGATCTATGGACTGTTCTCTTTTTGATAAATTTGGCGCGCCAGGTGATTTGTTTGATAAGATGGAAGTCATAAACTCTTCAGAGTCAAGGGGGGATTGAAATTAATCCATAAAAAATTGTTGATGGTTAGGTCCATGATGGAAGCCCTGGCAGCAAAGTCTTTGATGTTTGTTTGAATTAGAAAAGCTTTACGCTAAGAATGGACCTTTCACTAGACGAGCCTGGAGTGCATGCGATGCTAGTCCTATCATCGTTGCTGGTTCCTACTTTTTGGCTCCAGATGCTCGACCTCTTGCTTAATATTGTAATGAATTCAGTAGCTTGGGATGGTGGGGATTTCTTTACTTTGGTTTTGCTTTGAGCACTGTCTTAAATGAATTCTTTATGAAGAAAGCCGGGATGTAAGTTTGTTCCTCGGTGAGGTTTGGGCCAATAAAAAGAAAGGATGGTTTGTGATATGGGCGATGCCCAAGGGTGGATCAAATAAAATTGTTCAATTATTTGTGAATTATATATACAAATTTTACAATTCATTCACAACTTGTTCATGAACAATTTAAGAAATTTTTACACAACTTTTGCTTCTTCTGTATTTATTTTTACTTCAATAAATTTATAATTTTTTTTTAGAAATTTTTAATTTCATTATTTTTTTCTTGATTTTTGTTACCCAAACTTTTCTGCATTGTTGATGAATCTTTTTAAAAAATTCTGGATCATTATATCCAGCAAAAATTGTTCTCCAAACTTCCCAGCTGGTTAAACCTAGTTAATTTATTTTAGAAGAGTCTTCTGACTGCGCTTTTCTGGGCGAAAAATAATAATAATAAACAAGCATTTGTTATTTGCTTGAATTATAAAAGCATTCCGTTCCGATGGATGAGCTCAGAAGAAGCCTCCCTGCGTTGCTGCCGTGCATACGATGGCAGTGGTGTGCTTGCTGCTGATGGCTGCCTTTTATTTCCTTCTTTGGTTCTCGGTGCTTCGCCACTTGCTCATATTATAATGAATTTATCTTCGGATGGTGAGCTCCCTTTAATTTCGTTTTGCTGCGAGCACCGTCTCAAATAAAGCGGGCGATGCCCAAAGGTCGCTCCCTGCCTTCCCTTAAAGCATGGTTTCCGTGGTTTTTTTTTGACTTGCGAAAACTCTTAAAATTACTTCTGATTTTTTTTTTGATCAAATGATTCTCCAAATTAATGTTCAAGAACTAACCAATTATTCTTGAATTATACATAAATTTTATAATATATTTAAGAATTATTCTTGACTAATTTAAAAAATTTTATATGTCATGCATTATAATAGTATATATCAGTGGTGATGTATCATCATCTGTTACTTTTTTTTTTGTTTCTTCCATACTTATTTTTAAATAAATAAATTTATAAATATTTGAGAAAGTTTATAATTTTTTGGTTTTTATTTTTTTTCCTTAATCTTTCTGATTTTTTTTATTTTTTTTGGATTTTTCCCCCTGAATTCTGGATCATTCTGCCTAACTTTTTGTAACTTTGTGGAACATTTATTGTGGGAGATATTTTATTGTTCAATAGTCAAATTAAAATTTCTACGATTGAACCAAAGTCCCTACTTTCAAAGACGTTACTTGAAGAGCCAATGAAGGGAAACCACCATACCTCGCACCTCATGCTTGTGATCTACTTAGTGCCTTATGATGCGAAAGACAGCAGTAAACTAAATTGGAGTTAACATACTAATAAAAAAAATTTATATGTGATTAGTATAGTTAAAATATGAACATCATACAAAATTATTTAACATAGTTTACCAACCCAATGTCTCTTAACTTAATGAGAAAATCTTACTTCAAAGTGGCTTATAACTCTTACTGGTTTATCTTGGAAAATAGAAGAGGGAGAGTGAAGGAGATATACTACATGAGTTTGAAAACTCTGAAACCAAATGTTTCAAGACATCCAATAGATTCATGTTAAGATTCAGAGGGGTAAAGACTTAAGAAACTTCTTAAGAATATAACTCTTTACATGGCAAAGTCCAGTGACAAAGACTTCATGCTTTCACCTCCTCCTCCAGAGAATTAAATCAATGTTGAGGCCTCAATTAGTTCAATTTTAGCATGCTCTGCGAGTAGAAAACTATGCTACAAATTTTCTAGCCTTACCTTAAATTAAGATTTTGGACCATAAATTTTCATCTTAGTTGGCACAAATTCTGTAAGCTGATGTATGGGAGATAACCTTTCTTACACTTTAATATTGTTTATTATTATTATTATAAAAAAAAAAAGTTCCGGTGATGAGAGTTTTGCTATCCTTAAAGTAATACTAAATTTAATTGGAAAAAGTGATGATAAAATTTTCTAAGGCTATTCTAACCGTCTATCCTAATTGGCCGTCAAATGCCTCACCCAATACTCCAGGATACAAGTGATGAAAACATTTGCAAAGAGACGAAAAGGCTGTCGCCTTCAATCTATTATCTAATCCCAAGACTTTATGAACACCAATCTTGTATCTTAGTGGATGGCATACGACGCACAAAATAATGTCTACAATGTAAAATAAGCAAATTATATTTTCATTTGGTAGTGTTTTTTTCCAGTACTCCATATGAATTTACCTCATGCTACGTCTATGTATAACAGATTGATTTAGAGCTTGTTTGCATACCCAAAGAATTCTACACAAGAATTCTATCATACTAAAAACAAGGAGGCTTGTTCCGATTGGGTTCTTGGACTCCTCCTCCTCTCACCATGATTTCAGCGTATTTCAAACTAAAACTCCAACTTGGAATATCTTTTATTCCATCATCCAAACAGGCCTGCTATAGGTACAGGAATAGTATAGCAGAGATTTTTTGGTAAAATGGCACAATAGGACTGAGGATGGCAGACTGTTATACCACTGTATCCTATGTCTTTATACTTCATGTGGGCCTGCTAATAAACCTTCAAGACATCAAGCAGTGAATACCTGATTTTGTTGTGATTTTTTTTTTTCTTAATCATGCCTTGTATCCATTAATAATCCAAGTGTCATGCTGCTGCTTTGTTATTCTGCAATGCATTCTGAGAAGGTGAGCTTTAAAGTTTGAAGGAGACAGAAAAGTGGGTGAATTTAGGTGGCGCACACAATCGTATAATATCTTACCCACACTGGAAAAGCGAGCCCAGATGATGAAATCCCTTTGCCATGCTCTTTATAAAAGGACCCAGGATTCTATATTGGAGATAAAAGGTGATGAAAGCTTGCGGAGAGCCAGCCATTTGTGAGAAGTCCTCGAGGGTGAGTTGAGAGGAAGGGAAGGTGGGTAGCTTTGTTTAGTGGGAAGCATGCAGTTTTAAATGGTTTTGTGCTTGTCGAAACTTGAGGTAATGGTTCTAATGGAGTGATATTACGACTTTCATGCCATGAAGCTTGACACT
This sequence comes from Metroxylon sagu, assembly GCA_017589505.3. Taxonomy (NCBI): domain Eukaryota; kingdom Viridiplantae; phylum Streptophyta; class Magnoliopsida; order Arecales; family Arecaceae; genus Metroxylon; species Metroxylon sagu. Next base: position 145,752 of record JACVBY030000640.1, on the reverse strand, counting down.
GACCAAAGAGGTTGGATAAGAGCCCACTAGATTTGTGCTTTTAAGCATTGATGATGGGTGGGACAGCTGTTTATTTTGGCATGGTGAATATTTATTTGGCCACAATGCCGTAAAGATCGTCGTCGGGCCCCTGATTGAGACAAAAGGAAGCTGGAACTCATGAATTTTATTGTGGAATCTTATTTGGAGATTGGGGATGAGATGTTGGCTTTATAAAATGATGATTTGCACCAATCATCAGGAGTATAAAGGAAGTATATATACTTCATAATGCCAAGTGAGATTGCGACGATGGGAGACACATGTCAAAGGAACGAATTGCTTCATTTGGGTGTTGTTTTCTTATACTTTGGATCCTCAAACTTCCTCAAAATTCATTCTAATTCGTAACTTTTTAATTGTTACAATTTAATTCCTAATGTTTTAAGAGTTTTATATTTCTAATGTCTTGTTACATAAAATCAATTAAAATTGATGAGATAGCTGACGCGTTACTTTGATGCAAACAATAAACTAGTTAATAAGGAGGCACATTAGTTATTCCATTAATTTTAATTGACTTTATGTAACGAAACGTGAAAATACAACATTGTCAAAACATCAGGGATTAAATTGTTATGAAAATTTGATGATTAAAATGAATTTTGAGTAGAAGTTTGAAGGCCAAAAGCATATTTTAGCTTTTTTTTAACAGAGACAATAGTATGATGCTCCATGGGTTGATCACACTCTCTCTTAGGTTCAATTTTTAAGAAGCGTGAACAAAGAGGGCTTCAAAACAGTGATTACTACTAACACGGGGAAAAATAGGATTACTTTAGTTTGATGGGTTCACTAAAGTTTAGTTTGATGGACCTGGATATCAGGAACATGGCCCATAAAGTCATTCCAAGCTTGCCAAGAATTCCAATCCCCTCAAGAAAACCATCACCAACCGTCGCAAGGATTATAACAACCATTATATTTCTCAAAAAATAATTTTTAGAATGTTTAATATTAATATAGTCCGTATAATACAAACTGATGAGCTATAATATATTCTTTAGATTGTGGAATCATTTTTGGAGGGATTTTTTTTTTTGAATATACGAAATTTGGAATATATTTTTAAAAACATCAAGCCCAAGCTTGACAAGAGCCCAGGCCCGTCCTGATGAAGCCCAAAACCCAATGGACTGACTCGTTGTAATGAATTTGGGCCAAAAGCTGAGCTGGCCGAGTCAATTTTTAAAATTTAAGTACTTGCACAAGAAAACATTCAAAATAATTATACCTAATTACTCAAAAAAATTTACTATGGTGTAAAGAACTATTTGCACGCAATTGATAAGAGATCAGGTATAAAATTTAAAAGGCTTACCATATTTTAGGATTAGATTCAGATCTGACTAAGGATCAATGCTTCAGGCTTTCTTCAGGCTCCAGCTTCTAGTTAGGTCTAAGCTGGGCTAAGTAATGACTTGAGCCTAATCTTAATTTTTTTTAATATATTAGAGCATATGGTTCATTCTCTCACATTTTTAAAATGTTTGTTCCAAGCCTTGCAATCTCTGTTCCATATTGCCTGTCCTCCACCTAAACTAATAACGGAGGCTAACCCGATAGAGACCAGCTTATAACTGTGGTTAACCCGTTAGAGACATTAACAGAAGATAAATAAAATGGCTGATGCTGAAAAGACCCCTCAATATTCTGCTACAATAGAAGAACCTTGTCAAATGAGATTAAAGATTATGCGGATATATACAGATTGGAATCATACATATAAACAACAAATACAACTAGACAAGCCATACGCCATGGCTTAAACATCACGCCCACAGCCACTGCAGAATTTTCCGGGTTGTAGTGTGCCTAAAACAACACCAGGATGAGGAACTTTCAATAGTCTGAGCAGACCTGTTGATGATCTGAACAATTAGTCTAGATCATGCACAAATTTGCACATTCAGTCAGCACAAAGGGAAGGGCAAATAAAATTTTTGACTTTAAAATATTAGTATTATCGGCATTTGAATATGATCTTCACACATGCTAATCGAGGAACTAGCTTACAATTTGAATTAGTGGGCTAATGATCATTTAAATGTGAAGCAAAGAAAAGAGAGTTAAAAAGGATGATCAAGGTAGCTTTTAGAAGAAACCTTTCAATCCTCAAGTCAGCATGAATTTACTGAAAAAGGCTTATAGGCCTTTGAATAAACAATCTAGACTTTAGTGCTTAGGTCTGAAAGATTTAAGGTTATTTTGATAGGTATTTAGAAGAGTTCTCTTGAAGTTGGTTACTTATTAATGGATGATTATGATGAGTTTGATCTCTAAATAAGATGGTAACTATGAAAAAGTTTTCAAATTGAACAGTAAACTCCTACTATTCTATGCCTTAAATAGGAAAGAACATTGAATAGATTGACGATCTTGATTGAAGTCTTTCTTTATTGGGATTTCTCTTTCTAAATAAGACATGCGTGTCAATTTGTTCGGCCACATCATATCTAACTTTGGTTATTTAATGTGTATGACTATTCAGTAAACATGACAGGTCAGCGTTATATGTTGAGCCAGCCTAAATCAAATGTCATCAACTATTACCAATCCAAACCGAAAAGCATTGAACCTTGAATCTCAACAATGGATTCCAATAGTCGAATATATGAAAACTATGAAAAGTTGCTATCATGAAGTAAAACATATGTTGCGTTGCCATGCTTGAGCCCCAAAGCCTCAAATGTAGAATTCATGCATCTAATTCCTCCTCAAAATAAATATGCTACTCATTAACTTCCACTTGAATTTTTGGACCATATGGTTTTGACCCACTAGCTAGTTAATTAGGCTAACAGATGGACTTAGAGTATTACAAATGGTATCAGAGTCCTGCCATAACGTAAAGCCACCCTTATAGCACCAATAATCCGATTCAAAGGTAGATTCTGACTAGCTTGTAGCGTACGACGAAGACATTGCATTATATGGGAGAAGATTGTGATACCCCAAATTTAGTCACATATTGGATGGAAAAAAAAGTGTTATGTGCTTGTAACTTAAGTCCACTTGCTATTCATTAACTTTCATTCGAGTTTTTGGACTATCTGATTTCGGTACTAGCAGGTGGGTTTGGAGCGTTACACCAATGATATCCCAAACTCAAATTAAAAGATGACAAATGATAAGGTTCTTCGAGGGAGGACGCATCAATAATATTCAGCTAATAATTTTTCAAGCGCACTCTTTGGTTCACGCTGCTCCCCATCAGTCTCAAGTCGCTTGTTTCTGAAATCCTGAATGCAGAGAGGCTCTGCCATTTGAACACGCATAGAGCTTGGGAAGTGAACCAAGTATGAGTGAGAGAGATGGACTCTGGTAAAGGTGGAATGGTCTTTACTAAATACTTCATCTACGATATTGCAACCAACCTTGAGCCTCTGTTTTAGATGGCATTGAATCAGGTGGAGGTTTTCCTGATACACCCTTAGAAATTGACTCACTGATATTGGTGAATAGTTTGCTCGACAAGGATTCGGCGCTCTGTGTAATGTAACATCTGATTGGGTCACGAGAGAAGATGGCAGCACCATCGAACATCGATATAACTTGAAAGAATAAAGCAGTAGATTTTCTTGCTGATTTAATTTGTTATCGTTAATAATTATTAGCTCAATTTGTAAGCGCCTTCTTCTTAACAAAAAAGGCAGAGGACTCAATGAATATTATTTATTTATTTTTATATATGTGCCCTCAAAAATATTGCTTAGTTTATTTTTATATATACAAACCTTCCTATAATTAATACTTGTACATATCCCTCAAATTATTATTATTTTTTTTTTTGCTTGGATGCCGTTCCTGAGATTCTTGGCTGGCAGTGTCATCGAATAATCCTTTTGAGTATCATTTGCCACCATTACCCTTTTATATTTAAAGCCACATTTTTATATTTTTTAAGAATATTAACGCAAAAGTAATAAAGTTATTTTATATTAATTAAAATAATAATTAGTGATTTTCAAAGAATAAATATGTAATGAGATCTATTAGCAATGGTATATATACAAGTATCTTGAAAGAAAGGCTATTAACATTTTCAAAGTACTTTATTTTTTTTTTTTTTGAATTTTTATTACCTTTTCTCTTAAAGGCATTATTGGACTGAATAAATGCAGCTATGCTAATCTCTAGCGTAAGAAACATTGTTTCTTTGTTGCAATATTTTAGAAATAATTTTACATTAAAGAAGAAAGAAATGTTTGAAGGTTTATAATTTAAGTTTATTTATTATCAATTAATTTGAACTTCAGTGTTTAATGGTATATAATTTTTATTTGTTAATAAGTTAATTGGATTAGTAAATAAGTTTGGAGTGTTACATTTGTATTTTGGTTACTGTGGCTCTTTTGTGTTGGGCAACCAAAAAAAAAAAAAAAAGGTTGATGCAAGTTTGGATGGCCATAGATATTTCAACCACCCATAGCACCCTTAATTAGCTTTACCTATTTGAAGAGCAGGTATTGACATTCTCTTGATGGGCATTTCCCTCACCCTGGGACTATCAACTTTTTGCATGACAGTTGACAGGCAGTTGGATGAACATTCTTTGGCCTTCTTTGGTCGCTAGGAACTTCAACCCCTGGCTGGTATACGCAAAGAATTCTTTTTGGAGATGGCGATGGAGCTTCTCAGTTTTTCAAGTCAGTTTTTGTAGATACTTCGACCACGTGGAGGAACGAGTTGCCCATTAACCTTGCCATTTGGGAGCTGTTTTTATAATTAGAGTAAATTTTTTTTTTTTTAACAAATTTAGGGTGGGAACGAAACTATCTGCAGAAATGGTGTTAAAGTGAAAAACGCCATTTCAAATGACGTTTTTTCGGAATAAAAAAAGCTCCGTCAGCGCCAGCGCGGAAGGGCTGGGGGTTTTATCAAAACGGCACTCGGAGTGGCATTTTCTCCTGAAGAAACGCCACTCCAAGTGGCGTTTCTTTTGGTCTCTCCCCCATTCCATCACGAGCCCCCCCTCCCCCTGCTTCTCGGGCGCGGACCGGGGCGGGGGGGGGTGCACACGGGGCGCTCGGGGGCCGGGGGGGCTCGGGCCCGGGCGCGGACCGGGCGGGGTGGGGTGCGCTCGGGGTGCGGGGGGGCTCGGGCCTCGGGCGCGGACCGAGCGGGGGGCGGGGGCTCGTGGCTGGCCGTGGGGTCTCGGGAGGGGGAGGAGGAGGAAGGAGGGGGAGGGGGAGGGGGAGGAGGAGGCTAAATTGAGAAAAACGCCACTCTGAGTGGCGTTTTTTAAGACGCCACCGTGCCAGCCCCGCTGCACAAACGTGGCATTTTTTTGACAAAAAAATGTCATTTGAAATGGCGTTTTTAACTTTAACCCCTTTCTTGCAAATAATTTCGTTCCCACCCTGAATTTGTTAAAAAAAAAAATTTTCATCCTATTTATAAAAAAGGCTCTGCCATTTGGTCTCGCTTCAGAAAGTCGAGTCCTTCCATTGATTATTGGCAACCGAAAGCATGCTCCGTATTACGACCATCCGTCCTTGCTCCACTAAAATTATTAATTAATCTTCTGCAGGCTTACGTAGTCTATTCTTTTACCCAACAGCCCACGTTCGCTATACCAAAAACCCATGACGTTGTTTCAGCAGTCAACATATTATACCGATCCAATGCCTTATCGGTGGAATGGATTAAAATCCTTTATCATAAATCAAATAGAATCAGATCGATTCAAATAGATCAGTTCAATTTGGTGCCTGGATTCAAAATAACTGATCCTTCGTATCGAACCGAAAGATTGAACTCGAACTATTTTCATTCTAAATCAGTTCATTCTGAATCATCTGATTTTGGTATTGTTCAGCAAAATATGTTAATAATTTGTAACGTCACAAATTCACTTATTAGTCCAATTAATCTATTAGTGGACTGAAATTACATGGCTCAAATATTCGAATTAAAATTAATTGGTAGCAAGTAAACTTGAGTTATAAGCACATAACACTTTTCTTTCCTATTCAATGTGAAATTATTTTGAATATTATAATCTTTTTCCTTATAATGCGACAAAGATAATGCGATGTTCTCGTCGTACACCATAAGCTAATTAGAATTTATCTCGAACCGAACCGGATCAGTGTTGCAAAAGTAATTCTACATTATAGCGAAACTCTTTTCTTATATTTATTAACTTCTACACGCTTAAGTCGGCTCTGATACTTTGACTCCACCTACTAACTCAATTAATTCGTTAGCGAGCAGAAACAAAAAAACTCGAATTGAAGTTAATTCATAGCAAGTTAACTTGAGTTATAAGCGCATAATTTTTTTTTTTCAAACTATTTTAAAGTATTACGCAGCTAAAATATTTTTTATTATATTATTTGCTGGTACATCTTTAAAACTTTACTTCTACTAATATATAATGCAAAAATCTTCAACCCTCTCATTTTAGAGCTTATAGATACGAATTAGCCGAGAAAAATACAAATGAGAAGACGAATATATTATACACGTAGGTGGCAGCCGCACCACTGAAATATATTTAATACTGGGACTGTTCGTTCACGTGCCCACATGCGCATGTACTAAGTCTTAATAATCTCTCGCTCCGAATAAATTAATAATTTGGCTTATATTATTGCTTTACAAGACAATTTCAAAGAACCATCACAACGATTCCTCTCAAACTGCAATCCACTTTAGTTTACTTTAAGATGACTTGTGGTTAAGCAAAGGAGTCCTCAAAATTCAGCTTGCATGAGGCCAACCGGCTGCTGCACTTTGACAACATATTTGGAAACATTGACGAGAGAAACAAAATAAATATCAAAGCTTATGCATTCCTAAACATCCTTTTTATTGGCCCATTCTTCTACCGCAGGTTATCACTCTTTTCATGGCCCTTATTTATGGGTACTCTCTGAACCACCAGCCACCCCTGGCCTTGAAAAATGGCAGCAGATTCGATGCTTTATATTTTTTATTTTTTTTATTTTTACATTATCTGACTCACATCCGATTTTAAATTCTAAAAATAAAAATTATTTTAAAAAATAATTTTTTTAAAAAAATTTAAATCGAAAGCTATATAATTGAAATATATCTAAAAATCGAATAAGATCAAACTAGTTACCCTATCCAAAATTGGAATAAGTTTATTTTTTATAATAAAAATTAAAAAATATTCTTATCTTAATTTAATAGTATAAATAAAATTGTATCTTGATAAAAAAATATCTTTTAATAAATAAGCCATATATTTGTAATCTTTATAATCTTTAAAAATTTATATTCTTTGAGTACCTAGTTTTTTAAACTTGAATCCAATCCAATTTAAATCGAGTTTTAAAATCTCAAACATGAAACCGAACCCTGTTTTAGCATTTCATTTTTTAAATATCTAAACTCTTTCTTTTTTTTTTTTAGTTTAGTTTCGTTCAAATAACCATAAATATCTTATCTATTGTCATTTCTATTCATATTCTCTTTTTTCTGATTTTATAATTTTTTTTCTTTTATTTTAGTTTTTAAAATAAAAAAAATAAATAGTCTAATTACATAAATATGACGTCTTTATGTAAAGATGATGGTATAAAATGATGGATGAGCAAGGAATTGCATTAGAGATTACATCTCAATGAGCATTTTTTTTATGTTTACTAGCCAATGATTTTGGTTCAAATTTTATAGTAATCTATATTATATAAAGTTTTTTTTTCCTTATTTTTTAAAATATAATTATAAAAACAGAGTTGATAAAATACTCAATCCTATTTGGATTAGCTTGTCAACAGCTACCGTATATAGCTTGTAACTAATAGCTATCAAGCTTTTGGTCAACGGTTACTAAAAACTACTTAAAGGTATCTAACAGCTATTTCAGGACCTCAAAATACGGCATTAAAATGAAACAAAAAAAAAAATCGTGACAACCCATTTAATGCCTCATCAATATCTATCATATGGTTGACGAGCCGCTCTTTGGATTCACCGTTGGAACGCCCGGAAGGCCGAATCATGCCGACCAAACCAAGCATTTAAACCCACAAGCTCCAAGCTGCCACTGAAGATTGGGATGTGGATTTAGCGCGAGGGGGTCATGGATTAGGTCTCTACAGCCATATGTTATACGGTAGGGAGGTACCCTCGGGTGACAGGTGGACGGAAATGACAATCTCAAAACAGTCGCTTTATCTACAGATTCGCCCGTCAAGATCTCGTTAGCAAAGGAGGAAGAAGGAGAAGATCGATCCCTTGCTTCCGAATTCCGAAAGTCTCAAAATTTGGAAAAGTGCGCGAGATCTTGTGCTCTTGCCTACCTGCTGTTCGGGTATGGTCTCTTGTTTTCTTTTTTGTTAAAACAAAAAAAAAAAACCTGTGATTTGTTCTCTATTTGCCGATCTTTGTAATTTTCCTATTTTGGAGATGTGCTCTTCCCTCCGTTTTCCTCATCTCCTATCGAATTACTTGTCGATGCCTATTTCCCTTTGTTGTTTTTGGAAACCAAGATTTGTTCTTCGTGTCTGTTTCATGTTATTTCTCCTCCTTTTATGTTGTTTATAAATTTATTCGGCACCTTTTCGTATCCTTCTAACATTTGGTCTTAAGTCTTTTTCGGGTTATTTTGTGCAATTCAAGGATCTGCGATGTTGATCATCAATTTTCAATATGTTCGATCATTGAAAATGGCTACTTTTTAAGATCTCCAAATTGTTATGTAAAATTGTTATTTGATGCACTGTGCGCAGGAAAAAAAAAAAAAAAATGAAAGAAAAAAAAAGAGGGGAACTATGTAAACACTGTTAGCTAAAATTTAAAGCTTTCTGTTAAAATTGCGGGATCGACTTCTCTTTCTCTCTCCAACCCCTTTTAGGATGTAATTTTTAATTTAGGTATTTGCTTGAATTCACATGATCTTTTTCTTTCTTTGTTGGACTAGTAAATTGAGATGGGAGAGACTGGTAAGTGAAGCTGTTTTCTGGATTCTTGTTAGGCATATAGATTTTGAAGCCATGGTGAAAGATACCGAGTATTATGATATTTTGGGTGTGAGTGTTGATGCATCTGCTGCTGAAATAAAGAAGGCCTACTACATCAAGGTAACAAAACGTTCTTAAATTTTATTTCTGTTTTGTTCAAATCAATTACATATTTTCTAGCTTCAAAATGTGAGATGTTGTCCTTTTACGTGAAAGAAGTGTGAAACATTATGACTGCAGAGCATGAGTAGTTTCATCTCAATCACTCTGAAGGGCTGAACGTGTTCTTTTCTGGATTTTCACGATAATGTCAATATTTTCCATATCTCATGTCATTATCTCCCATTTTCATATGCGCATTTGCTAATATGTTGGAGGTTATCATTCTAGGCAGCATTATTGGTAGTCTTTGTGACTACCAAGAAGATATATATATGCTTCCAAATATTTATTATTGATGTCCATTTCAAATAAATAAAAATTTCAGCACAACTGTACCATACAGAAGGCATACAAGTGTGTTCATTTTAAATGATCAGTTTTTTGGAAATCATGCTACATGCTTTACTTGAAAACTGATTTTGTGCTGTTTTCATATTTTGTACTATGTCATGCCGAAATTGTTTGTCAAAACTCAAAACTAGTGGATAGTGCAAAAGAATTCAGGTGGTTATTTGTTAAGCTGGTTTACATTTAGATTCTATTAATGCTATGAGCTTTCTTTCGTATTCAACATGTTTGCATGTGTTTTTGCATGCTGGTCTGGCCATATGCATGTGTATGTGCATGTGCATGTATGTCTATGTATGCATGTTTGCCTGCGTGCAGGTGGTGTGTCAATCTTTTAAAATTCTAATAATGCTATAAGCTTTCTTTCTTATTCAACATGTTTTGCATGTGTTTGTGCATGCTGGTCTGAGTGTATGCGTTTGCATGTGCATGCATGTTTGCCCGCTTGCAGGTGGTGTACCAATCTGTTAGTTACTTATCCTTCATGAGTCATGGTATGAGACGCATGTCACTTGTGACCCTCTGGATTCTAGAACAATGTAGAAGTAACTTCTTGCCCATGCAAAAAATGAGCCATTCTATTTCCTTCTTGTTCATGAAACTTCCAACTTCGTCATGCATTTTGCTGTTCTAGTTCATTTTTGCTTCTCTTTTTAGGAAAAGATCTTTGTGGGTTCTACGGTTGTCAATGTCAAGTTTTATAGAAAACACATAAATTAAAAGCAAGCACTGCTGAAATCCCATTTGATCTATCATTTATAACTCTTTCATGATACTGCAGAAAGTAAATATTTTTGTTCAGAATATGAGGACTCAGATCAGGCTCTTTTCTCTGAGCACACTTTTCTTTCATGTATTTCTTTCATAGGCAAGGTTGGTACACCCAGATAAAAATCCTGGAGATCCAAAAGCTGCACATAATTTTCAGGTATGCATCTTAGTTCTACTAAACAGTGACATGATAGAACTGTCAATGAGAAAGTGTAATTATCTAATTCATGCCACTCTGTCTTGTGAGGGAGCATTGCAAATGTGAGATTCATAGCTTCTCGATCAGTATACGGGTATTAAAATCTGCTAAATTATTGTGGCTTTTATTTAACTAGCAGATATTCTTGTTTTAGATAGATGTTATTTATTTTTCATGCGATTTTCTGTAAACAAAGGTGACTGGCAATTATTTACACCTATTGCTCTACTAGTTTGTGATTGAGTAAAGTATGTTCATGGTCTTTTCGAAACTGGCCAAACCTGGTTAACAATTTTGGTAGATGTGAGGTATATCAACTCATCTGATGATTACAAGTGCATGTCTCTTGATGTAGCATGCTTCACTACTGATCCAAACGGTTTCCATGCAAAGGTACTAGGGGAGGCATATCAAATACTAAGTGATCCTGTGAAACGTGAGTCATATGATAAGCATGGAAAGGAAGGTCTTCCCCAGTAAGTCCAAAGTTCAAAATTGTGTTGAATCGAACTGTGAATGTACCCTTCATGAAGTTTCTTTTTTTCTTTTGATTGCTACAAAAGGTGTAGAAGAATATTCATAAATAGACAGTAAAGGGAAAAACTGAAATATTAATACTGTATAATGTTAATGTGTCAATTCCCCTCTAAATTTTAGGGACTCCATGGTAGATCCTTCTGCTGTTTTTGGGATGCTCTTTGGAAGTGAATTCTTTGAAGATTATGTTGGACAGCTTGCTTTGGCAACTATAGCATCAGTAGAAATTGAAGAAGAATCCCAAGCCCCTGAAGTTCGGAAGCAAAAAGTTCATGAGAAAATTAAGGTATCCTTCTTTTGACGCTGAACAGACTAATTTCATGGACTGAAACTTCATATGCTTGCTTTTTAGATGAAATTCTGGTTAGTAAGAGGACAAACTTTTGGGTCACAGTACTAAAACAAAGCTAACAGATCCAGTGATATATGTGCACTTATATAATTGTCATATCTCTCAGCCTATTGATGCTTTTGTCATGTAAACAATATATAGGCGAGGATCTCAGTACAGCATTTCTTTATTATACTAAATCTAGCGCTATTATTATGAAGTCTTTTTTTTTTTTATTGGAAAACAAATCATCCTTTCAGAAAGCCCAAATAAATATATATATCTTTTGCAGATACCATCTGTTAGAAATTTAGATTAAGTTTGCAAAAAGCTTATACAATAGGAATGGAGGGCAACCTACCAAGTATTATAATTATACAGGTCCAAATATTTGGTTGTACACCATGCTAATGTTATTTTATGTGAGGTAGTTGGATGATTATGAATTCCTTATCAGTGATGACATTTTTGCACCACTGTTATAACACTTATAATACTGTACATGTTTTTAGAATTTTTAATCTCATGGTTCCGTTGATTGATAATGCGCAAGTAGTTATTTTTGGTTGTCATCCCTCATGGTTGCAAATTTATAATTTATTTGATGCTGTTAACGAGCCATTGTCTTCTTCTTCTTTGGCATTTCTTTCACGATTGTTACTTTCACTTTGTCGCAACCATGTGGTGCATTAGCATCGCCAAATACGTTGGTCTGCCATCCTGGATCTAGGCATGCAAAAATGTGTAACAGACTTAGGCCTTGCCAAAGTATGCTTAGTTGTTTGTCTTGCTATATGCTGCTATAATCTTTGTAGGCTTATGACACACTTATAAAACTCAACCATTAAATTAAATGCATATGAATCTCCTTATCATGTAGGTAGCTTTCATCAAGTTTTGCTTCACGTGCTTAGGATAGCTTTCATCAAGAGCTTCATAGTTAGGCACTTCCATGTTACCACATTGCCTTGTAAAAGAGCACCGCATGCATAGGGCCAGCTCTGCAGCCTTGCACAATCATAGTCATGCCTTCCCCTACACCACCAAAACCCTGCCACTCCAATAACATGGACAACACCAATGTACCATGATAGACTCCTTAAAAGTCCCAATGCATATGTTGCAAGGTTAAATGATACACTCTTTAAGAGACCCTATAACCTTTCGATGATGCCTTATAGATCATGTTTGCTAATTAAAGAATGAGTTACCAAGAAAAGATAAAAACATGTAGAAAGTTCTTAATTGATACACATAAAAATTTTTCACTCTTGGCCTTGAGCCCACATAAACCCTTACTGCTAATGTAGATGAGGCTGCATAGATCCTTGAACCTCTAGATGCCACTTGGTCAAGGGTCCATGTAAGTCCTTGTTGCTATTTTTTTCTTTTTTCTTTTCTCTAGATTGAAATTCTTCCAATTTGAATTGTTTCTCTTCAATCTCGTTTCTATAGTTTGTTGGCTGAACAATTTACAACAAACTTCTATCAATTGATTCACCGCTGGTGTTATAAGTATTGACCTGTACAGGTAGTATGGGGCCATATTATATTGGCCTTATACAGTACCATTACAGTACAGGGGTGTGGTATGTCCCTGTGCTGACATATGGTATGGGTGCTTTGCTGATTCAAATGGTGGACCATGTGTCGGATATGTGAGTATACCATACTTGTAAGGCATTAGTGCAAGATACTGAGACATAAAAAATTATGCAAGTTGAATATGTTAAGCTGATCTATTGTGTCATGATTATCACGACGGTCTAAAGCGATATCCTAGTCAGGAAGTTCATTATAGGTTTCTTGTCCAACATAACGACATACTGAAGTCTAAGCAATCCATCAGACTGTATGTTTCTCCCTTTGCCCAATTTATTTTCCTGACAAATTGCTAAACGTAATGAAAGAAGGCTGTGGTTATGCATTTATTTGGTAGCATAAAAGTTATGTACAATCTGACTTTTTAACGAACTATGCTTCTTTGGTTTTTCTATTTGATATGATGAGCTTCTGTTGTCCAAGCACAGGCATTACAGAAGGAAAGGGAGCAAAAACTAATTCAGAATCTAAAAGATCACCTTCATCCATATGTGCAAGGACAGAAGGATGAATTTGTAAGATGGGCAAACTCAGAAGCTAAACGTCTGTCTGGAGCTGGTAAATTAAACTGTTACTCATGAAGTAGATAGTATTTGTTATTTATTAATTAGCTGCTGCTTCCAAAGATGTGATTATTTAAATTTGTGGCATCCTTAATTGTTTAGTTATTAAGTTGAAAATATGGTTGATAGAATGGGGTCTTGCACTCTTCAGCCTGTGCACAGCATGAATAAAAATGATAACCTACACTCTAACGTGATAAGGCTGGCTATGGAGTACAATTATAAAAAGGGGCCCTGAAAAGGATGTCCAGGAAATTTCAGCTTCAATTTACCCAAGATATTTTTGAAGTTTCCTTTGAATTCAGTTTTACTTCTGATGATTGTTGGGTAATGAGCAGCATTGGTAGGTAGGCATGTATCATGTTGTACTTTCTCAGGTTTGTGGTAAGCCATGGGGGTTTGCAGTCCAATAAACTTATAATCTCCTGAGATTTCATTTTTCCTCTATTTTCCCCATACCAATATCATCGCATAATACTTGTAACGAGGAAGATTTTCCTGTTTATATGGGATAGGTTATCCAATGGCTTGGGTTTGGGTAACAGTGAGCTGCAGTAGTGTTGTTGGGGAGGAAAATTTTACCCATATCTTTGACTGAAACCAAGCTTAATCACTGGAACGTGAGGGTAGCTTTGATCATTGCATAAAAATGACAACCATTTAACAGCAGCATTGTGAGGTGGACTGGACAATTGGAGTGATGCCGCAAAAATGGGTGAGAGAAGGAATATATGCTAATAGTAATTTTTGAAAGGCAAAACTCCTGGTAATATAATTTTTCACTGATAACACAGAGTTGATTGATCTAATCGGGTAGGAAGATGGTGTTGGGAGGAGACTCAATAGTCTGAATCAGTCGCTGGTTATTGAAGGGCAGTGGCAAAAAGTCTCCTCTGATACTATCCCTCCACCCACAGAGGTTGCTGCTCAAACAAGTCTCCCTCTTTTTTATGAATTTTAAAGACTCTTCAACAATAATTGGTGTCTAGTTTGTTGGAATTCCCTTTTTGTTTGGCAGACCGGTTCAGCAAGGTTCCTATTGATGAAATTCATGTCATATCAGTCACATCTATTAGTTGTGATATCCCATCTAAGTTGCCAGATCTCCCATAAGCATCTTTGGATGTTTTGCAATGGCCTCATGTGGCCTTTCTGGGCTCTGACACCTTGAAATTTAAAGAGAAAAATTGTAATAATGAATCAGGCATATTTGTATAGTAGTGGATATTTAAATATTCTTAAATATACAAATGATTTATACTAATGAAGATATGGGGGTGTAGCATTTTTTCTCCTCTCCTTCAGTATTTTCGTTGCTACATTCTTGAATCAAAATTGGATTAACTCAAAGAAATAATTGGAAAAGGAAAACCCATTCTATTTATTTCTGATCCCGTATGTATTTCTTTCGAACTAATGTTGGGTGCAGAATGGACATTTGTTTGTGCTTTGGTGTGGCAATATTTTTGAATTTTTCATATTAATTGCTATGAAATTTGCAGCATTTGGTGAGGCTATGCTCCACACTATTGGCTATATTTATGCAAGACAAGCTGCAAGAGAGCTTGGAAAGAACATTTTATTTATGGGTGTGCCGTTTATAGCTGAGTGGGTACGAGATAAGGGTCACCATATAAAATCACAAGTTAATGCAGCTGCTGGTATGTGCCTGACAATCTGCAGTTTTTGGATTTTGTACTTCTCATTTTGACATACTTTGTCACACCTTTGTTGAAACTGAATCCTGGCGTTAGGTGCCATCTCTTTAATACAACTACAAGAGGGGATGAAAAAATTGAATGGGAGCAACAATAGGGAAGAGGACTTTTTGAAGAACATTGAAGAGAAGAAAGATGCGGTGCTGAGTTCTTTATGGAAAATAAATGTGGTTGATATTGAGTCAACCCTTTCGCACGTCTGTCAAGCGGTAAGCTTCACTAAGCTATGCTTTCAAGCATATTGTATGGAATCACATAACATGTCAATGTAACCACTGTAACATTGGATGTATTATCACTCGAACACAGAGGTCAGTCTCTTCGACTGCTTTCAGATGATCAGAATATGATGGGATGGTTAGAATATGAGTGGAACATATGTTACAACAATGAAACAGATAGCTCCATAGAGAAGCTATCTTCACAACAGTAGCTATGGAGCTTATGTATGCTATTGACTTACTTTAAGTTTCTGATTGCTCTTCAGGTTCTTCAAGATAGTAGTGTTTCCAAAGACGAGCTGAAATTACGAGCCAAAGCATTAAAGAAGTTGGGAGCAGTTTTCCAAGTAAGCGATGTTTTCAGAGCATTAGAAAGCATGCTGTTGTCGATCTGGCATTTCTACTTGACTTCCACTCACCATATAATACTGAGACTTGATGCACATGATATACAAAATCTTGGTTTAGTACCAATACGATACCTTACGTTTGGTTTGAGGTGGTATGCACGGGACGGCATACCATGTTCTGGATGGTAGGGGCATCCAGAATCTCACCATGAGACCTTTTAATACAACATTTATTAGTTGATAAAGATACTCTAGAGTTTGTTTACAATGTTCTAATGGCTTTAATATTCATTAGAAAGCATTATCTGTAACTGGTATCGAAATGGTAGTTTTATTCTTCATTCTTATGGCTTTCATGCTTATTTTAATGCAGAATTTCCCCTCGATTTTTATGGTAGCATAACTCTTATTTTTTCTTTTCTTTTTTCTTGTCTTGGTAGCTATGATATCAATTTGTTTGACTAGCATCCGTAACAACTTTGATGTGCCTGTACAAAAATTATCACTAGCTGAATTCATAGTGAGGTCATCTATGCAATTGCCAGTGGGAGTGAATTGTCTAATTTGTTGCTCTTTAATTAGGGTGCCAAATCTCTTTATCGGAGAGAGAACAGTCTACGTGTCGAGACTGACGCCAAGAATGTTGCGACATCATCAAAGGCAACCCCATGAGAATCGTGTGTGTTGTGGAGACTTAATTGGTGAGGCCCCCTCATCTTTTTGGAAGATGGAATCTCTTGGAGTGCCTTGGACTCTTGGTTTGAATCGAAGTACTGCTATAGTGTGGTTTGTAATTATCTTCATCCTTTTGCACCTTAGCCTCCTCTCTCTAGAAGCAAAGCAATGTGAATGTTTATTGCTGTATCGCGCCAGAATTATGAATTAACTTTTATAAATTCCAAGGCAACATTGTGAAGTGTTGATGACTTTCTGTTTCCTAAAGCGGATAACTGACTTTAAAACTAGTTTTACTGAAATTTATGCCATGAGTTGCATCTCCATTTTTTTTTTTTTTTTAAGTGTTTTCGGCCTCCCTTTTTTGCAAACGAGAAGTCTCATTCGCTTAATGATAAAAGGTAACGTGAAGTGATGCATTATGCCATGTTTCAGGTGGGTTTATGCATTGTCAAAGCAAATTTAATTACAAATCCTTCAATCGGGATTGATCCGCAGAATAAGAACACGATTGCTCAAATATCATTTTGGGTGAGGATTGAGCTTGCTTAGATATAATTTTGGGTGAGGATTAAGTTTGCTCAGATATTTCCTGTTCAATGTGGAACTAACACATTTCTTTTTCATCCAATATAGAAAATTATTTTATAATAGCTTTCATCCACTTAGAATCGACTCTGATATCATTTGTAATGTTCAAAATCTATTCATTAGTCTAATTAATCCATTAGTGGACCATGTAGCCCAAAAACTCGAATGGAAGTGAATTGGTAGCAAGTCGACTTTAATTATAAGCATATAACACATTTCAATGTAGAACTAAATTTTAGGTATTATAAAACTATTTTTCACTTCTTTTAGTTTCTGCTGTTAACAAAGAGGTGGGGGAGAGGGGTGTGGAAGCTGTATAAGTTCCGGCTTAACCTACCTTTGTAACTAAATTTTGAGCTAAACAGAGCAATCCTGTGCAACGAAGTCAAAGCACTTCTTACTTCATCTTGCAACAATTTTGTCTCTTTACTTTCTACCTTTTCTTTTTCTTTTCTTTTTCTTTCTTTTAGGTAACATCTTCTCTTCCGTCTTCAGATGATCTTTTTAGGGGCTCATGTATCTCCTTTTTATTTTTATTTTTTCTTTCTTAATCAATTCAATGGTAGTGGTCGTGTCCTCCATTCAAATCAAGAAATAATAAGACAAACTCTTGGCCACCGCATTCCTGAACTTCTATCCTTCCTTTAGTCTTTGCGTGCATGTACAAGAACTGGAAAACAGGAAGATGGAAGTGCATCGGCCCATCGCTTGGGCCAGCATAACCAGCTGGACCTAGAGAGTCTTCTCTCGTCGATCCGGTCTTCTAGGATCACCGATTTTCCGGTTTGGAAGATTTTAAATAAAGGTTCATATTCAGTGAACTTCGTGTATAATTTTTTTTGAACCTAAAAGGTATTCTGATGATACGATAAACCAATTTAAAAAGCAGCTATATATATATATATATATAAAATTTTGCTTAATTAGTCCTCCACGGTAAACTTTATTTCAAAAGGATGGTTGCAAAGAAGAAAGAACAAATAGCCCGAATTGCTCTTTTCTGTACTGCTCCTATTAAGCCAGCTTCTCATATATTTTTGACTTATTCTTTCTTAGAGAAGCTGCGGTCTCTATGATTAATTCTATATTTACATGAGACCTTGAAACCTGAATCATTTGTAGATTTTTTTTTTTTTTTTTTTTTTGAAGGAAAGAGACATTCATAGTTTATGAAAGCTCTTCTTTTGCAATCATAGTATGGTGACATATTTGAAAAGAAAGAAATGCATCAGCTTTTTCGCATCCTTTTCGATTAGTTTCCAAAAGATCTTATCTTTTGTTTTTTGGAGAAAAATTTTCATATGAAAAATGGAGGAAGCACTTGTCACCTTAAAACTTTACTAGGTACTTTATTACGTGTTAATTAACACTCGAATCATTATATATTCTAAACTTAATATAAATAATTTATTAATCAAGTAGAGAGTATGTCTTTTTTTTTCAAGGTTTTTTTATAATACTTTTGGCTATATGTGGATGGTGCTGTAAACAAAGAAAAGTTCACAATATAAGAGGAGGTTGAAGGCATTAAGAATGGAACTTTGATGGGATTAAAGTTTGATTTTTAAAAATTAATTAAAAGAAATGATGGAGGAAGAGGAGGAGGAGGAGGAGAACACCCCTTCCCTTTTAAGTTTTTGTGCGCATGAATAAACCTTCCCCTCGTCTTTGTGTGCATGAATAATCGGGAGTAGATAAAAAAAAATGGAACTGAGTGTGTTTCAGTGAATCTGCTGATAGACCGGAGAAACCAATAGCAAATTAACTAAGCCCTTGCCATCCTCGTTATCTCCTGACTGGATTTTGCCCATCCAAGACGGCATATCTTTCAGTAGACAACAAAACATAACCTCAGCGAAACGCTACACCGTGATGCATTGTATGTTACAGATAACATTGATGCAGAATCTTTCCTTTTTGTTTGCATTGATGGTGCGTATTGATCTGGGTTGCTCTCATACTGGATTCGATCGTTTGCGCACTACTGGATGGATAAGAAATAAGGGCTCACAGTGTTGGGAGCACCAAGAAAATTTTCCACGAGCAGAGGACCACCTGCCAAATGGCCTCATGGTTTAGGTGTAATCTAAGCACCCACTAACACTATTGGCCATACACTCAGAGGCCATCAAGATGGTGCTCCCACTTCCTTTTCCTTCTGAATTAAACAATCATGGGATTTGCACTGCCTCTTCTAAAGATCCGCCTGTCCATTTCTCATCGCTACGACTCCCACCCAGAGTCCATTGTTATAAAGGAATCATCCTTCCCCACTACGTTCTTTGAGACAGAGGGAGAGAGGTAGAGGCAAGCCTTCTCAGAATGGGCTTGATGGCACTTAAGAAAGCCACTCTCCTCCTCCTCCTCCTCATCATCTCAGCATCACTAGTGTCATTTTCGTTTGCAGGTGGTTTTGTGATACTATAGCTAACGAGCTTTGCAGATGTTTCATTCTTTTATTGGTTGTTTTTAGTTGTTGTGCTTTGTGGATATATTTACATAATTCAATTTGTCTGCAAAACTTCATGAATGGAAGGCTAAAATCCTAAACCTTGCACTGACTAATAATATCAGATTGCTATCAGTGTTTTAACAGTATTTCCAGCGATATTATATTTTCTCCACAAAAATTGAAAAAAATGTGGACAAAATCATTTTATCAAATATTAAGAAATGAAATATATATTGTATATTGGTGACAGTCAAAACTCTAATTATGTTTTTCTTGAAAAAAAAATCTAAATATGTCCATTGCTTGGGGGGATCTTTGGCCTTGGGTCTACAAACTTGGAACAACTAACTATAGTGACAGCTTTGTTCATAATTAGATTATTCACCCAAATTAGTTTATGATGCATAGCAGGATTGAAATTAGACCTTTCTAAGATGTACCTTGCCTTGAAATTGCCCCTGTTAATTTTTCTATATTGAATAAATTTTATTTATTTAAACTTTTAAATAAAATATATTGAAATTTTATATATTTGATAGTGGTTCTTTTTGCATTTCATTTGACCATCCATGAAAATGTTAAGACTTTCTCCTGCAAGCTTCTATATTTGCATATCATAGTATAGTGGTTCTGGTGCAAGAAGATCTCCACAGAAATATTTTTGAGCTCTTTTCTAACTCTTCAGGACAATGATTTTGCAGGCAAGCAAAAAAATTTAATGGATGAATCCACTGTACAAGTAGGAGCTGTGGCTAAGGTACTACATAGAGTTCCTGGTGAAATTTGTCAGCTTTTTAGCCTTCTTCGTTCCTAATAAATACACTAGACTGCTAATTATCCGAAACATACTTCATTCATCAAGGCATTATTGAAGTCTACAAGATCATGAGAAAATTATAACTTTCTTCTCCTATTTCAACCATTAGATATCAGCAGAATATTTATGACACCTTTGTTAAATATTTCATCAAATGAGCTAAACAATTAATGGCAGGATACATATAAAGAGGCTTTGGACAGTGAAGAAGCCCTTGTTGTTCATCCGAGGACTCTCACAGTTAAGATAAATGACTATGGAAAATATGATCCAGCTCCAGCTCTTAGAAAGCCTCCTTTCAAGCTCATACCAAACTGATGTGGCAATCTCCTGGGCCATAACAGTACAATACCAGTTGCATGAGACAGTCATCACCATAGATACTTTTGTGATACAGATATGCAGTGTTGTATTAAGTTAGAGAAGAAATATACCAACTTCATGTAACATATCCCCATAAATGGTGGTTCAATCTTAGATATTTTATCCTTGTATGTGTAATATATTGTGTGCCAAATATATAAATATGTAAGAGATATTGCTTTAGTACTTCTGTTTTCTTTATAGTTTTTCTTTTGAATGCTGAGTCGCAGCCAATTAAAGGTTAAAGTGGTATCTGCCTGTGAAAGGTTTCAGCCAACTAAAATCTCAGAACAAACTTAGAATTCAAACCTAACATGAGGATAAGGGGAACCGTTCGCTTGACGTGCCAATCATTGGGAGAAGAAAAAATGGCTGCTGTGATAAGTATTGAAGCTCGGAAGTTGCTGTTGGAGATGGGTAACAGCCCTGTCTTGTTCCTCTCTTAGTCCTGCATGCATTCTCCTCTGGACCTTGGTAATCGCCGCGAGCCACGCAAGTGTTGAAAAATTATGGTTTTAAAAGGCTGTCTAAAAATTATTAGAAATTTAAATATAAAAATTTAAATAAAAAAAAGTTAAAAATTATACCTAAATTGAGGCATGTTAAACACTACTTAAGAACTAATTTTCATTTTTTCATGCAGGTTGTACGTGATTGTTTCAAGAGTATAATGATTCATTTTGATCTGAATCTCCTATTATAAGTACAATCAGCTCAACAACTCCTTCAGATGCATAAAAATAAAATCAGTAACAATAAAGAAAATAAAATTAATATGAGATCTCTTCTTAAACATGAACGCTTTCTTCTCACAGCATAATTTTAAGAGCTGAGAGGTTTTTTTTTTTTTTTTTTTCAGCAGTGCTTCAAACAGGTACTTTCTTCTCAGAGAACAATCTCAGAAAAATATTTTTTTTTTATAAGTATATTTTTTTTTAAAAAAAAAAATTGATGATATAGAAAAGAAGATTTAAGATAAATTAAAATGCTAATAAGCCTAAGCTCTTTAATCTATTTATACGCTCAGTTCAAGGTAACTCACAATACGTCAGCGTTCGCAAAACGATCGTTCTGCGTGCTCGCTCATTCTGTCGTGAATATTAAGCGTGCTCAAGTAAATATTAAATATATATATATATATATATATATATATATATATATAACAACTTTATAAAAAAAACGTAAAAAAAAAAAAGGTCAATAGCAATTAGGCCCGCAGTCCAATCTAAACAAAAATATCATGGAGATTGGTTCTTGCGAGAGGGTGGGAGCTGTACGGAATCCAGCAAAGCTCCCTGGCCAGTAGCAAATCTCACATATTTCCGACGCAACTAAGTAGTCCATATGGCGTAAATGGCAGGACTTGTATGTCAAATATAGCACACATCTTATGTAGACATGCAGGGTGAAGCGCGTGAAATTGCTAGACCAAAATCTTAAAGACTCTAGATGTGTATTATATCAACACTTAATCAACTAGATCTATCCCGATTTCCCAGTTTATATCAACCGTACATCTAATGTTTGCAAGCAAATATTATGAGATATGATCTCTTTATGTGATATTATACTTTTTTAACTTAATTGATATCCAATATTGGTTTTAGGAAAGTAATTTAACATTGTTGAACGTATGATTGGAAACAGGTAACTATATTAGGTATTGAAAAATAACTATCTCATATAATTGATGAGAAATAGTTGCTTTTGATCTCTCCAGCAGTTGTCCCAAACAGACCTTAAGTGTCTTAAAAAAAATGATTTCTTTTAAATTTTTATTTTAAAAAATGAAGAGAAAAAGATGAAAAAGATGTTAGTGACTGAAATATTTTTGAAGCTATATTTTGTAATTGAGGGATGGGGAAAAACAAAAACAAAAAAAAAAAAAGAAGGAGAGAATTCATGGAAAATCATTGCTTTAGCGATAGCCATCAACCTATACCTTTATTCATCTCAAATTCCTGTATTCATTTCCTGGTGGACTATATGTCATGCCCTGACCCATTATCTGAACCGAACATGTGACATTACAAGGCCCCATTCTCTACAATGATAATAGGCCTTGGGTCAATCCAGCCGGAGCTCCATTGATCTTGTCCCGGGTCAGGCTAGATGTTGACTGGGCTAGTGACTGGTTGATTGCATCAATAAATAAATAAATAAATAAATAATATTAATTAATATTTTCAATTAAAATTTAATTTTATTAGTGTAGGCAGATAGTATTTAAGTCAAGAATCATGAGCCTAAATTGCAATGAATCCGTTAACGATCCCTTCGCATGCTTTTGCATGATTATTGGCATATTTTATTTATTATCTGCTTGATAATGCATGGGTTTGATTGTTGTATTAAGTTTCATGCGGATCTAATATGAGAAATTATATATTATATTATGGATTTTGATTGGTGTACATATTTCATATATGCATGTATTATATTACTTAGCGGGTACATGATATTGATGTGTAAATATATGATGTAAATATAAGTATGAAAATGCATAGAAGGAATCATTATTAACATTATGAGTTATATACTATATTAAATAAATAATTAAAAGAAAATAAAATTTTAAAAATGGTATTGATATGGGAGATATCAGACTAACTATATCTTTCTTTAAAATGTCGGGAATAAGCTATAATTGTGACATGTATAGTTTGCCACCATATGATAGAATGTATATCGTGAGCTATATAACCATCATCTCATATGCAGTTTGTTATTTCAAAATAAAATACCTATTATGGGCTATATTATGTTACTTTAAATTGTTTATCATGAGCCGAAATGTGACATGATTAGTTCAATACATGCTAGATGAGCTTATATTGTTATGTATTTGGAGAAATGATGAACTTGACCTTCAAATTAATATCCTCATTAAACTTTGGATAAAATGATGAAGATGACATTGGATAAGATAATTCGATAAATTATTTTTGTAAATAACTATATTTGAAATGCACTATTGATTCCTACATATTTTTATTATTATATTTAAATTATTGCATCCCATAGTTTGATGCATGTGGATGAGATTTTTACTGAGCTTAGGCTATCACATGCTCTTTTTTTTGTTTATTACAGAGTCTCAAAATGTTTAGGATTAGGGATGAATGATGGCTGAAGTGAGGAGCAAGCAGATCATACGTATTAGATTTCTGATGCTGCTGGTTTTTGTAAATAATTTGATTTAACTCTATTGATAATTATATTGTAACTTAAAATTGAATTCAATCAAAATTTATGTTTTATTGAGAAATTAGTTAAAATTTAGATCTTCTTAATTCTTAAGATTACATCTTGAGGTTATACGGCTATATCACATGTCCGACTAGATGAAAAATTAGGACGTATCATTATATACCACCCCCTCCTCTCATATTTTAAATGATGTATTAAAAATTTAAAAAAAAATTTAAATATCTTAAAATACATTGCATATGGTAGCTGAGTAGGCTTCGATAACTACACTAGAGTAGGGAAGGATATGGGCCAGGTCAGCTTGGCCTGATTCAGCCCAACTCAAAGTCAAAAGAGGCAACTCAAGGGCAAAAGGGGCAGCTCGAGTCATCGGACCAAATCTGATGACTCGAAATCGGGCTAAGTATGACCGACTCAAGCTAGTTCGATTAAAATCTCTCAAAGCTTGGATCTAATTTGGCAGACATTTATTATAATTATAATATGTGTATGTGTGTGTCTATATATATATATATATATATATATATATAACTAAAAGAACCAATTGGTGGTGGGATGGTTACAAGATATGCCTTTATTTCAAAAGTCTTGGTTTGTGTATGCCTAGAGAGAGAGAGAAATTTTTGAGTCAGATATTTTTTTCCTTTATTTTATTTTTAAAGCAAGTCCCACTAATGATATTTCTTTAATTTTTTTTTAAAGCGGTTTCAAAAAACATTAAGTGTTATAAAAAAGAAATAGTTTTATATCTAATTAAAATTTATATACTATATAAATTTATTATATAATACAATATAGCATACCTTAGTAACATATTAATAAAATATGGTTTAAATAAAAGAAACTATTAAAATTAATTTTATCTTTCTTTGAAAAAAGATTCTAATATAATTTGATCCAAAAATTTTTGATAGCGTAATACTTGAACTTCTTTCTTTGTTTTATTTACACAACGATACGAAGAGCACCTACCTTACACACTCATTTTTTCTCTCATACATATTCTTTTTAGTTCATGCAATCGAATACATCCAATTTAAATTATTGCAAGTCTCAAACATGATTAATAAGACTGAAATATATATAAAGATAAATATAACAATATTCAAATGTAGTTAAATATAAATTTAATTATTTTTTTTATCTTTAAATTTATAATTTATAAATCTTAAAAATAAAAAAATAAAAAAAAATAGATGACTTTAGAATCGATATGGATCTAAAGATGAAGAAGTGATAAGATCTCAAATTTAATTTTTTAAATAGCTATATATATATATATATATAGTAAATATTATTAAAAAAATTATATTTATATTTATTTTTGATGGATAAGAATACCCGCGGGTTTTGACGGTGTGAACGCGAATACAAATACAAATTGAATGGTTAAATTTTATAAAGTGAAAGTTAAAACGATTTTAAAAAATTAATATTCTCCTCCATGTTTGAATGGAGTTAAATAAAAAATAATTTGCACATGCGGTGCCAGTTCCACTGTCACCCTTATCAGCTGCCGATTTGGTTAGGTTCAACCCATTGATTGCGCTGAGGAGCCGACCCTCCCACCGGCTCTCACCCTTCTCGCCTCTTCTCGACCGCTGGACGCGTGGCCGACGTTCCGACATCCATATCCACAGCTCCCACCGCCCTTCTTTATTGCATCATGGGTCGGCTGGTGCTGCCGACAGCACCCTCTCACACGTGTCTTCTCGATCCCCATGCAGCCACCCTACGTTTCATCACGGGCACACACGTGTCCGAGACAGGGTTATCCTCCGCCGCGCCCGTCCAACGTCCTCCTCCCTTATAAATCACCGCTCTCTCCCTTCTTCTTCCCCGCAGATCTTTGGCTTCCCCCAGAAAGAAGGAAAGTGTTACGTCGTTAGTTTTCGCAGAGAGGGAGAAATGGCGGAGAGGAGGGACGCGTACGGCAACCCGATCCCGGAGCACCAAGGCTACGGTGGTGCGGGCAGGGAAGGGGTGTACGGTGCAGGCACCGGCGGGACTCACGGCACAGCCGCCGTCACCACCGCTCCGCATGAGGGGATGCATGGAGAAGGTCACGGGCAGCAGCAGCAGCAGGTGCACCCTGGGAAGGAGGAGCACCACGGTGGTCTGCTCCACCGCTCCGGCAGCTCCAACTCCAGTAGCTCGGTAAGCTTGCTTAACTTTACGATATTGATCTAAAGATAGCTTCTCTTTTCAGAGCAAACGACAGATACCACGCGACGAAGTTCGTGGGAGAAGTGTTTTAAGAGAGATGCCATTGAGGTCCACTGGCTGGGATGGTGGATGTAAATCGCTCCACGACACACCAATGATTGGAGGATGCTTGGTTTCTCCGTGCCTTGAGTTTTAGATCTTGTGCCTTGTTCGCATCTCTGCTTTGGTGGATGCGGAATTAATCTATTGTTAATTGAGCGAAGGCTTGTAGTAATCTAATCCCTGTCTCCCTGGTCCCTGTCTCTCTATGATATTTTAGTCGGTCTTATGATCAAAATTTTGGAATCGTGAGAGGTGTTTGGTCTTGCACGCTGCTCTTTTTTCTACTGTTCTCTCATTATTCTTGTTCCTTATCTTCTTCCCCTCTCTACTGTTCTCGTTCTTTTACTCGAACGTGTTATTTGTGTTGCGTTTACTAATCTAGTTGTTGAAATATACAGTCGGAGGACGACGGGCAGGGCGGGCGAAGGAAGAAGAAGGGACTGAAGGAGAAGGTAAAGGAGAAGCTCCCATGCGCTGGGCACAAGAGCGAGGAGCACGGGCGGACTGCCGAGGGCCAGCAAGAGAAGAAGGGGATAATGGAAAAGATCAAGGAGAAGCTTCCGGGCCACCATTGAGAGGGGTCCGTCGTGTCAAGCTGCTGCCCTTTGCTCTCTCGTACAAGAATAAGGAAGCCTCGTGCCAGTGCACGAGGCATTCCGCGTTTGTTTCCATCTTGTAAAGGCGTCCGTGTGACTTTAGTTGGGGTCGTTTGTCTGTCTACAGTTTGTGCTTGATATAATTAATACAATAATATCTTACGCATCGTCATTAACCTAATGACGAGGTCTTTGGGCTGCATTTCTGCTCGATATGAAGGCCTTGGGCGATCTGGGGGGGTTGCGAACCCGATTAAAAGGACCGGTGGATGCACCGCAGCGCCGATTAGTGGCCAGGCCTGTGGATCGTAGTCATTAAACAGACCCCTATTGAGGCGGAAAGTGCACGATTAATACTCTGTTAGTATATATCTTTAAAAATTATACGAAAATTATCTTGCTCTTTTAAGAAGCACACCAACCATGAGCAGGGCAGCGGTGGGTCGGATCCGCGAGTCCCTTGGGTCGGTGGACATCATTTTAAGCACAATAATGGATTCGAGTAAGCATGAAATGTTGGAGCTGTCGATCGGAACTTCGTTCCATTTCGAGTCGAATATCGAGTAATTACAATCCAATAATGAGGAGGATTAAATCAATAAGAATTATATTTGAGTCTGGCAATTAAAATTTACTAATTGATAATTAAGTTTGAAGTTATTGAAAAAACACAGAAGATTGAAAGGTTAATTTAATTTAAATTTTATAGCAGTTAATTTTAAAGTTAATTTTAAATACATGAATTATATTTTTAAAATATATTTTGAGAGCTTACGAAAATAAGTAGTGAAATTATTAAGAATAATTAAAGAGGAGCAAGATGAGATGAGTTTTATGGTATAAGTTAAAATTAGGTTTGGATGGGATCATAAATAATATTTATTAATTTATAAAATATAAAATTTATATCCGATATGGAATTATATTAAAAAAAATTTGATGCAGAATATTTTTTTTTCTTCTCCTTTAAGAAAGTTGAAAGGGCTATCCAAAGATGCTGCTTTGCATATGTAAAAGAATAATGATGCATTATATTTCTTAAAAAATATTAATTATAAATATATTTATCTTAAATCATGATAAATAGTATTGATGGAAAGATGGAGATAATAAGTTGAAGGATGAGATGAAGGTTAGATAACTCAAGAAAAGGGTATAGATAATGTTGGTGGGACTTCTATAATAATAAAGAAAAGTGTAATAAATGTTTAGTAGGCTTTAGTAAATGATTGATGAAAACGTTATAATGCATAAGAGTGAATGTAAGAATGATCAAAAGATGGATTGGTGATAGATTTGGTTCGATGATAGATATAAATGAGGGAGAAGGGAAGGATGTTTTTAGTTTAAGTGTTAAGACAGAAGAGAGGAATTGTAGTCTTAATGAACTCCTAACAAATTTTTTGGATAAGCGATTTTTAAATATGATGAAAGGATTGCATAAATTATTTGTATTGTATTCATGTGTTATATCATGCTGAGCTTAGGAAGAGTACAAATGGTCATAATGAGCTAGATTTTTAAATAGAGGAGTGCAAACGATCATATGCTCTCCGTACAAACGATCATGCTCTCCGTGCGTGGGTGGTTAATGATTTTATTGATCGAACAGAGGATGTTTTCCTCTGTTTCTATTTTGACTTACCGATGGCATATGATGCCATAAGCCAAAATCTAATTTCTTAATTATATACTTAATAATAAAACTCAATATTGAAAGTCTTAAATGAGAACCTGTTTATAATTTTGGCTTAATAAATCTCGAGAACAATGTTATTATAAAGCTTTATTTATATTATAAAACATTACACGGTCTCAACTTCTCTATCTATATTTTTAAACTTGATTACTATTTCTTTTTGTCTTTATTACGTGTTCGGATTTAAAATATATTAATTTTTATGAAAATTATATATATATATATATATATATATTATATAAAAAACAAAATTCAAAATTTGTTAGATGTTCGACTGTCTGGTGGTGGCAGCGATCGGTAATGAAATGATTTTTATGTTTTGAAAATAAATCAAAAATAAAAATTAATTCTGATATGAGAAAAATATCATGGTAGCTGTAAGTGATCTGCTGGTGCCGGGTCAAAATAAGGTAATAATATGAAAAATCTCGATTTCTATTCGATCTTAAAAGTAGGTACTTTTAAATTTAATTTATCATGTAATTTGAGACGCGCTTCGTGGGCTATATGATTGATTTTGAGTCCAATCCTAATGAGCCTTACTTACTTTATCATAATGTAAGTTAATTAATCTATCAAAAAAGAAAGCAATCTTATCATGGGTAAGGTTCCATCTAATTTAAATTATTTTGACTTAAATATATTAATAGTGTCATGATTTTAATCAAATCAAAGTTCGAATTTAAATCCCAAACAAAAGATAATATATAATAATAATAAAAAACTGCTAACCTTTTGCGACGCATGGCCCTGGTTCTCGAAATAATGCACGCTGTTATTAGTTATCGAATATGGATGTTCGCTACGTATCCGACCCGTTTTCAGCCCTTGAAGCAGCCCTTTATTGGTGGTGAATTAACTTCTCGGTTCAGGCCATTTGGCGTCTCCTCCCTCCCAGTCCCGCTGTGTTTGAAATGGAGTCGAGTCGGTCTCCTGCGGGGAAAGCTAGGGATTTGGAAGAGGAAACGGGAACTAGAGGATCCTCGAGGGAATATTTCTACCTCCCTCTCGCGGATGCGTTGAAGCTGATCAACGTGAAGGTCAATCTCTTCGCTGCCGTCTCCGAGATCAGAGAGCCGAAGCGGAGCAGAGGAACCGGTTTGTCTCTCTTGTTTTTTCCCCTAATCTTGCTTCAAGTCGAGCCTTGTTATGCCCCCACTTTTTGTCTCTCTCTTTTTTTTTTTTTCTCGAATAGTCCAGCTTCCTTTGAGTTCCCAGGGTTTGGAACGATAGCGAATTGTTGTATGGTGCTGGCTGAGTCAGAAATTTCCCGATTCGAAGCTATTTTTACTATTCTATGAGAGAGTGATGGTAAGCGGGATGTTCTGTTCCCGAATCAGGGTAGAAGTGCCGGTCTTTCTGCAAGACAAGAAGACGTGTGTGACTGTAATTATACAGTAGATTGAAGTGATATAATTAGATGCCCGTATTTTTTTTAAAGAAAAAAGAGGAGAATTTTCCACCCAATTCATAGAAATAATGGAGAAAGGTTATTTATATCCCTGTATGTGCATAAGTCCTCTCTAATGCGGAATCTTAAGTCCCTTGCGTAGCGGCAGTTTTTAAATGAATATATTTGATGTTTAAGTTTGAATGCTCTGTGCTGCCAATATTGTGTTGTGTCCTTTAATATTAGATGTTCTTTTGCCTATGCTAAACCTTAACCTTGGATGTCATAAAACTACATCTTTTGTATCTTATCGTAGAGCTCCTAACTTAGAGTTACTTGACTCATTTTATATGGCTGAGCTTTTTATCCTTATTTTTTTAGGCACCAATAAGTTGCAAAGGAGTTTTGTTTTGCCCAATTGGATACTTGCCTGTAAATCTTTGGAAATCCAGTGTAAAATATCTTATTCAATTGGTTTTGCGTGATCCTTTGCAGATTATGTTCTCACACTAAAGATAAGGGACCAGTCTTATTCAGCTCCAGGGCTTTCTGTGAACTTCTTTGCTGAGAGCACAGCAAAGTTCCCCCACGTTAGGTCGACTGGCGATATAATCAGTCTTCACCATGCTGTGGTAACTCTCAGGACAGCACTCTTATCTGCCTTTTCTTTGGCATAAGCCTTCTTGCTGATGGTGTATTCATCAGAGTATCATCATATCTTTTAAGTACATCAGTTTGATTGAAAAACCAGGAAAGATGCATTGGACTCCATACTCCTGGGTAATCTGTCCATGGAATATACTCTATATTTTGGATGGTTGGAAGATGTTAGTGAGATGGGAGAAAGAGTATTTCTAACCAGGGAAACTTTGGAATCCCTGAAAATTTGTGATATTGGAAAATCACCTTTCAGAAGGAATCCAGTACACTGATAATCTGCAATCTCCCAATTGCATCGATCCTTCTGTACTGCATCAGCTTCTTGCTCTCAAATATTAATTGTGTGCGGACTTATCCTGGAATAGTTTGTGTGGGCATCCAAACAAGCACTTAATACATTGAATATTCTAATAGCATGAAGTTGCATTCTCTCTTTACCTGAATCTGAGATGAAAAGTTTCCTCTTATGCTTGTAGATGTTATGTTTTGATTAGCTGATGGTATTAGAGTATTTGACCTAACATGAAAAATTTATATTGCTAAAGATTATATGCATAGATGAAATTATAAATATAAATGGTGACAAAAAAAAAAATTCAAAGAATGAAGTGAACAATTAAAGGTCCATGAAAGTTGGAGTAAAATGAAACCAATCCCAATTTTTTATCTAATTCCACAATGTTGGCAACACTCAACCAGACAAATCCTGTGATATTTATAATTTTAATTTTAAGTGCTTGCACTCGATTGGTTACCCAGGTGTGTACAGATGGCATTTTCCCTCCTACCTCTTCATGGAAAGTTGTGTTTATATTTAAATACACAAGTTTTGCTTATTCAATGTGGATGACATGGAGAGAAGCTGTTAGAAACATCATTATAATTATACATAACTACATATTCAAATATCATAAGGCATGCTTAATCTAGGCATATGAGTAAGCATTGCTGCAGTAAGTCTCGTTGATATATGTCTAACCACTGCTTGGCCATATAGTTGGAACCAACCATTCTCCTCATTTTTCACATCTTACGTGAAATAACTCTTAAAGGCATGTGTTATAACTCATATCAGAACTACCATTCTTGTGTATGTATATATTGTTATCATTAATGGTCTTGTTGTTGCACGTTATTTTGGAGTTCCTTGTACAATCAGATTGTTGTTTATGACCCCTATTGGCTTGTTATCATTGTCTTTTGGCTAAAAGATAGGAGTTCATATTTGGTTAGAGTGTTTTGAGTAACATAATCTCATGACCTAAATGCATATCTTTTCCAGATGAAAATCCACAATGGAGAATTTTATTGTGTTTACAATAAGAGGTCCTCTTCATTTGCACTTTTTGAAGGGAAAGCTACTGAGAATTTCAGTGCTTATCAGGCTTCTACAGAGTACAAAGCTACTGATCATGACAGTGAATTTGTGTCGCAGCTAAGGACATGGTTGCTCAATTATCCACATGGTGCAGGTAAAATTTTATGGTGTGCAGTAATTTTAGCTTAGCTTTAGTTTCTCATGATCGTATCTGCTCATAAATTAGTTACTCAGGCAAGCAATCTGATTCTGTTAATGCTTTGAATCTTTTTGTTTTCTGCTACAGTACTTGGATCTTTTCACTCATCGTGTTCATAGAAATTGTATAGATTCTGTCAAATTTTTTACAGGCATTACTTCTTTAATAGCGACTCTAATTTCTTAATCTGGTTATTTAGCTCTGAATGAATACTCATTGCAGCTAAATAGAATCAAGGCTGGTCTTGTTTTTGATCTAGTATGCAAGGTAAGTCAATGTGCCTAATACTTTATTTTATATATTTGTTCTTAAGAAAGTCTAAATGTCAATGACAGTCATTTTCATGGTTGTGATGAAGGTTCTTCATTCGTGTGAAACTTCTAATGGTGACTGGGTGCTCTTTGTGTGGGATGGAACGGATACCCCTCCTTTAAGCTTTACAATGGAGTAAGTATATATATCTTATTTTAATTTTAAAATTTTCTTATGATTGCTGAATTAATTAAGATGCAAAACTTTGATGGCAAGGTTTATTTTAGTATATAGACCATTGCAATCATAGGAAATCTGCCTTAAATCGATCAACTTTATCATTCCTATCCATTAAGGGTAGGTGCATTGGGCCTGACAAATTCATGATCTGCAGCCAGATTTGCTCTTTAGAATAGTTAGTTTTAAAAGAAAGTTGTTTGGCTGGGAATAGTTCTGAAATTCTGGACCTGACCTTAATGTCCATTTTGCTTTAGATATATGCTGAACTTGTTATTTAACTTTAAAATAAGAATGCGTTATTAGGTCTTGGACAAAATGTTTAGGTGTAAACCTGTATTTGCATTGTAGATAAGAAAGAGCTACACTGTGTGATTGATGTTGTGGTGAATATGTGGTAACTAAGGTATCGTATGATTTTGTGAAAATAATATGTTGAAGGGGCTTTTTTGTTGCACTATAAGGGGGACCTCTACAAGGAGGAGCTCCAATTTGCAGAAGAATCTGTAAATAGGGAAATCTAAGAACTTGGATGAAAGTTCTAATGATGAATTGGAAAGGTTTATGGAGATTATGAATATAGCTGAGGTATGAGCATATGGTGGAAAAAAATTTGTACAGCTAACCTAACGGATGGAACATGGCTTGTTGGTTATGGCTTTATGCTTATGGTATCACATTTTCTTTATATGTAAACCTTCTGATCTTTTATATGATGAGAATAATGTGCGATGCATTTCTGTTTGATGGAATGACAGCCTAGAGAATGAAGGGGAAATTCCATCTCCTTTACATGTTGAAGAATTTTCTCTCTCAAGAGAAGTCCTACAAGCGTTTCCTCGAGTTGGGACAGTCTTAAGGATATTTTCTAATAAATATTTCAAAGAGCTCCCACTATTGCAAGGAGGTGGCCACTGGGTTAAACTATGCAATATAATATGTGAGCTGCAATCTGATATGTGGAAAGGTGTATTGCGGCCTTCCAGTAAAATCCATCTTCTATCTGATCAAGATGACACCGTGTTATATTGTTTAAAGTAATTTCATCTCTTTTCTTGAATTGGTGCAGCTCATTATTTTATCATAAATGAGAATCATTCTAACAACATCCGTTTTTCAACCTAGGATGTATAATGATCGTATTACATCTAAGCCAAAAGGCCAACCTTTTATGAGCTTTCCTCAGCCTTCTTATATTACAGGTATTGGAGTTTAACTTCATTATTTGGTTAGGAATTTGTATCAAGTGTTCATATGTTTGATTTGCTGTTTTCTGATATGGTCACATGTTTTATTTTAAGGTCATGGTGGATGCTTTTTTCCTTTTCAGCTCGGTGATTAACCATTGTGGAATTAAGGATTGATCCTTAATGAAGCAAAATTTTATTGTTTTTAAGTTTCAATTCTTGCTCTTTCACAGCATGCTGGCCAGTGAAGATAAATCAACTCAGATTATACATGGCATCAAATTACAGTTTTCTATGCCTTTATGCATCCTTCATGATCTTGCTTCTAATTGAGAATGATCTTCTAGTTTTTCATTTCTGTATATTTGTTTCTGAAAGCATATTGTATATTTGGTTTACAAATGCATGTGCATCTCTGTTGACTTTTGGAAACCATATCTGTTAGCAAGTCGAGCACTCATAATAAAGGAAGACAGATCTGGGACATGGCTTCATTGAAACATTGGCAAGTAGGTCACCCTCCTAACAATTGGCTATGTAATTTTCATGACTGACCCTTTCTCATTTTAAGTTGCCTTGGTGAGGAGAAAAAAAGAACAGTGCCAATTTTTAGAGGATGGATGTCAGGTTAATGGGGAGAAAGCAATATAACATGCTCAATCCGTCAGTTTTCTCTTGAGTGAGAACTATGCTTCATAAATGAACCCAGTTTGGTGGGAAAAAAGGCTTGAATGATGTTGACAACTGAGAGACATCAAAAAGGGGCATGCAAAGTTTCAAATCAACGTCTTCATAGGGGTTGAAGCAACAGTGAGAAACTTGAAAACTATCTTTTCTGAATCTGGTTATTTCCCACAGTTGTGGTCATAAACCAAGGGCCAGCTTGAAGCCCTTTTCCATTTAAACATGTCATGTAGTTGGATCAGGTATCATGAAATTTTTGGTGTTTGTCTTCAAATTTAAGTAGAACGGCTTTACCATAAGACTTCACGTACAGAGTTTTGATCATATTTTTTATGCATTAGATTGACGATTCAAGTCTTCAAAGTGCCATGTGTCTGTGACCTAATGCTACCTTTTCTTTATACTTTGAAGGATTATATATATATATATATATATATCATCATTACAGATCCAATGAAAAAAAAGGAAAAAAGGAAATTTTTTGTTTTTTAACAATTTGGGGAATGGAAGCAGAAGTTCTGTTTGGTTCTCCCTGGAAACGGCTGATCATTTCTTATGGATTTGTTGAGAATGATTCTGATCTAGTTCATCGCCTATTAGAAGTAGAAAGCGCACTGATGGTAACACACGGAGTTATGATACTCTTAAAGGTGTCTTTCGATACTTTCTTGGCTAAGGTAATGAGTCTTTGAACTGCTTCTGGTTTTTGGAGAACAGGATGATCAACACTATATATAATTTTAATATCAGTCTCCAGCTAATGCTCGACAAATATAGAAATAGATCAAGCCAGCCAACAGGATTGTATATTTCCTTAGGATGACTGTGATACTCATTGCAACTGATTACATGGTCTGCTATGTGTAAATGTGTTATGTATGGGAAATCTCACATGATGTTTTTTTGGAGTTTGTATGGCATCTGAGTTCTCTTATCTTTTATAATTAATCTTTCGCTAAATCATCATACCTTTTATACTAATTATTTATTGTTTATATCTTTGTTTTGTAGCTAAGCTTACTTATGAAATGGGACTAAATACAAGGGAAATTGGAACTTCATTTTACTGTAGAACTTTGCACCTTTTTTTGTTCCAGTCATTTTTCTTTTAAATTCTCACTCCAACTTTTATAGCTGTAGGAAATCATTTGTGAACATGGGAATCCATATTTCTAATTTTTCTCAAAGCATCGAGTGAGGAATATCAAACTGAACATAAAAGAACGTTGCATCTATAGTTTTCTTTTTTAAGAAAATATAAACTTCCCACTTACCTATTTTCACTATTTATTCTTAACTTTCAGATACAGATTTCAGGCATGCTGCCTTTGCAACATTGATGGATTCGCTCACCTATCCTGAGGTCATGTTGTCTCCAGATTTTTAAGACCTAACTTTTTATTTTTCTTCTGTCTTACATGCATAAAACAGAATGACTCACTGGAAAGAGATATAGATTGTCGTATTAAAAAATTTGATTGAATTTATGCAAGTGGGCACTTTAGCTTACATATTAATTAAAATTCATATAGTCTGGAAATGTGGACTCTAAGATGATTCTTCTTGATCATATTGCCATTCTTTAATAGCTTCATTTTCCAATCCATGTAATTTCCAGTGCTAGCATGGTATCTTGCCTGCACACATTTTTGGCAGACTATTGTCAGGGATCAAGTAATTGAAGTGTCTGATGCTCGACCACCATATTGATGTGGTAAACTTGGAACAAATTAATTACGGGATATCAAAGTAGATAAATAATGTATGGTACCCCTTTTTCCTTTTTTTTTTGTGTAACATGAACTAATTTTTCTTTCATATTATTTATAACCGACCAATCTGCTTAGTTTAATTTTACAATTACGTATGGTCCTTTTTATTTCTTTTTTCTTGTCCTATTATGTATGGAAATGTTCCATTGTCAAGTTTATTTGAATGTTAAAAGTGTTGGCACTTGGGTGTAATTTTGTGGAGACATCCGTTGTCAAATTAATGCAATAACTATTCCTTTCTTTTAAAGAAAATAATGCATTGCAGCTGTCCACTTAAATCATGCATTTAGTGTTTGACAATAGTTGGCTGCAGGGAAAACACTCATTTTAGGTCTGGATTATGAATGCTGTAGGTAACGCACAGGTGCAAGTGCATTGTTCGAGTAGTGGCAGCATACCCTTGGCGAGCTGAAGACTTCTGTTCTCCAGTCGATGGGCACTACCGAATTAGATTGACTTTGGAAGATCCCACAACAAGAATCTATGCATATGTTTATAGAGAAGATGGGGTAGGATTTAGTTTCACGTTTCCCTCACAGCTTAATGTTAATGTCACCGCACATTTCTTTGGACATAAACAGTATGTATGCGGTTTGGTAATTTTTCAATCAATGCTTGAGAACTACACCCTAATCAGATCCAATGTATGCCAGGAAATTTTTTTTGGTGGCTACCCAACATACGAAGAACTAAATAGCAAGATGAACATGTTACTGGGTGTAACTGATAACCTTGGCCAAGCCCGTGCTACTAGAGACCCGCCATGGATATGTTGCTGCTTGAAATCATATTTTTTGGACAAAAGCAACCCATGGGGAACCAGGCGGTACCGGATATTTGGCACCAAGTTAGCTAGGTGATAAGGCTTTTG
The DNA here is from genome assembly GCA_017589505.3 of Metroxylon sagu. Lineage (NCBI taxonomy): Eukaryota > Viridiplantae > Streptophyta > Magnoliopsida > Arecales > Arecaceae > Metroxylon > Metroxylon sagu. The sequence continues at coordinate 108,731 of JACVBY030000640.1, read as the reverse complement.
CTCCATCCTGCATCTGAATCCAGGCGTATATGTTTGATGTTTTACATTTGAACTTGTCCTGTCATGTAAACACGATTTTTTAACTTGTGATGGGGAAGACTACACTGCCCTGTAACTTGCAGTTCTTGTTCTCCATAGAAGGTCCAGTGTTTGGGAATCCTTGTCAATTCTGAAGAATTACTTTGTTTGCTTCAAGTTGAGAACCAGTGTCTTTCTTGGAACGAGAGTTTCTGTCTTAAGAACCATGTTGCAACTTTTTCTCCATTTCCTTCAATCATATAATTTGAATATTCTATACAAGCATAAAATACTTGTTTTATGGGATGCCTGAACAGACATCATAGGCTGAGGCTTTTGTAGTTTCTATGCGGTCTGTTGTATAAACATCATATACTTTTGTCCAGCTTTGTTTTGAATGCTTTGTGACAATTGCCTATGTAATTTCTCTCTCCATGTAGAGGTAAGCACCTATTTCACATGTTCTCTGTTTAGGATTCATTATTTTTTTCTCTTTTTATTTGTTAAGTTGGGAAGTTTTTTTCCTTTCTTTCATTCTTTGGATCATTTTAATCAGAGAGTGCCAACATAGGCTTGTTTTAGCAGCTGGAGATTTTGAATTTAATTCTTAGACGGTGCATCATTAAAAATCTGGACACCAACATTTTAATAAAAGAAATGTCTTTTTTTTTTTTTTTTTTTTTGGGTCTCATCTTTTTTCCTCTTTGCATGAAAATAATATTTAAACCAGTCAAGATCTACCGGAACATTTTAGATGCTGATCCTCATGATTCATGGGATATAAGAGAAGATATTTGGGTTGTTGTGGGGTCCTTTAATAATTTTTAAATGTTAATCATGTCTGCTAGTGAAAGTATAACTACTTTTGTTATTATAATTTTTAAATATTTTACAGTTTTCAGCAGTCGTTTTGCATGTCAAAACTCCACGATACACCCGTGACTCATGCATCGAAGGCCAGGCATATATTTTCTGCTCGCACGAGTAATCCGTAATACGACAAGCGTGCACGAGTGATCCGTAATACCACAAGCACGAGAGATTTCTTTGTAATTCTTAGATTTCTTTATAATTCTTGCGTTTTCTATTGATCAATGGGTTCTTGGGCGCAATTTTTAAAGGATCGGCAATGCTTGGAGAGGAACCGGGGGCAAAACTTCCTCGTCATCATAATCAACTTGCCAAGATCCTTCCTTCGTAATTGGATGTTGGGTTTCCAGATTTTTATTATGCTACTCATCTTCTCCAGCCTGTCTGAAATCCAGATTCTTGGGTTTTATTCTCGACAATTTTTTTCTCTACCGTTTCGTATTCAGAGAGTGACCCAAACTGCTTTTTAGCTCGGCCTGTTTCAGAGAAATTCTTGATCGCACTTAGCGTGAATCCGTTCTCATCTCCAACTTCTCTCATGGCAGCTCTCCTGATCTTCGCATGGTCTGTTGCATCATCCTTCATCTCGTTTACCTTCTCGTTTCTTCAATCAAGTTAATCACCCTCTAGACCTCTCCATGTGGCACACACAATCTTGGAGCCAAAAAAATTGGTCAGCAGCCGGAGGCTAACCAATTATCGTTAACACTCCTGCTAAAGCTCTCCGGTACTGCATTCTCACCACAATGGCTCATGAACGCGCCGGAAGACTTATGTTAACAGAATTTGAAGTTATCCAATGAGACCCTTGCTTTCTGTCCCTTGTCCTGAGTTCAAATTTCATCCAGCAGCCACTCTTCTCGGAAACCCTACTCAAGATGAATCCGACGGCGGCCGCAGATGCATGGTTTCCGGCAGCCTACGGCCCTATGGCTAGCTCCATCATTTGGGTAGCAGGGATTGTGTCCTCAGAGCCTGGAGGGATCAAAAGACCCACTGAAGAACTTCGGATCCATAGACCATGGGCAAGGCACCATTGGACACAGCTTGATCTTCACGCAAGAAATAAATCATTCTCACCGAAAACGAAAAACAAATTATCAAAATAATAGAGATAACAATTAACGAGTAACGTTTTTTAAAGGCCTGTCACTTGCTTAGCTCAAGGCTGCTCCAAGGCAAGAATAAAAATATATATATTTAAATATAGCCATATTTACAATTCAATCAATAAATATTACATATATATATATATATATATATTTATAGACTTTTTAATATTAATTAGTTAATAAATATTATATATATATTTTTTAATTAAACATAATTAAAAGAAAATATGTTAGTCATTAGATGTTAGACGGTCAAAACTAAAAGTAATATCATTTTTCTAAACTTTTCTCTCAAATCTAAAGAGCCCAAATCCTAACTGTCACTTTATTAGTGCCAAAGCTTTAGTCCTCCTCTATCTCATATAGCATCAATTCTTATTAAAAAAATGTAACTACTTTGTTAAACTTGTATCTATTAAATCTTTTATTTTAAAAAAGAAAAATAATTATTGTTTTCTTTTTGGATCTTCAATATGTGAGAATAATTAATTACCAATAAAAGGAAAAAAATAAAGAAATATTCAATTTTAATATAATTCAACCAATACATACTCTACAATAACCCGTTCTTAATAAAGATTAATACAATCTTAAATACTCATAATTCAAAATTAAATACACCAAATTAACCACAAATAATTCTCCTGAACCTCTCATGTAATTGCATCTACTTAAAACTACTCTTCCATAAAAAATCATAACAAACATCTTTTTATATAATGAGAGATTGATATGATCTAAGATCACATTCTTCCTTAGAAAGATCAGAGGTGATTCATCAAAGCCTCTAAAAATATTGGTACAAGATCAATAGTTATTTTCTTCAATGTTCTTACCTGCATCATATGTTGGGTATTACCCTACCATGTGTGAACATCATGATGTCCCAAGACAAACAATTAGAACCCCTTCCTCAAAAGGCCCATCATTAGCTACGGCCTCTCATCACCTAGCGTTTCTTTCAACTCAAGCCATCCAACCATTGAGTTCGTCTAATGCTAAAGATTTCCAATCGCACCAAAATTCCACAACCTTCCAATGCCATTCATCCACCCAAAAGCATGTTCAACCAGTAGGCCAGATCTTATCCAATTTGTGCACCATCTACTGATGCCTGAGAACCATATCAAATTTGCCTCATCATAATCACAATTTATGCTCTCTCATTTCTGCTCCTATTCAAACTTGCAGATGTTCAAGTGTATAAATAGAGATCCAAAAAAATCACAAGCTGATTATTTTAATATTGAAACAGTCATATCAGCTGGAACTTACTGGACAACAATCAGTTCAACCGCTTTCAAGCTGGTTTATCATGTGGCGACCCCAATATTAGTGCGCAGGCAAAATAGTACAAGCAGAGGCTAGTTTCAATAAGGCTAGTTTTGAGGCTGTTCAGTGGTTGGCTAAATGTCAAATGATGATTTGATCCACTTATATCACTTGGAGATCATAAAAAATAACTGCTGATGTTCCTAAAGGTGCATAAAATACAGATATATTAATAAATTGTTTTATGCAAATCACTGAAATCAGTATCAAGGTTTAAAAAACATCTCACAAAGCGATTTCTTTGTAAGTTTCCCAAACCATTCCATGATTACTTTATGGGAGTGGTTTACAATCTATTTGCAATATACTTTGACTTCTTCAGTTTGAAGCCATTTCTTTTTTATGGCCTCTTCTTCGTCAGGAAGAACGAGAGGGATAGGAAGGCAGCAACGAGGACTTACCTTATTATTGGAGACCCAAATTACTAGACGATGAGGGAGCTATCAGAGTCTCTTGCGCTTCTAAGCCCCACACTACGCTCGTTGCACCGAGGAGAGAGAGAGAGAGCAGGCTCTATTCTGTTGATGAAGAGCTTAGCTCTCCTCCTTTTATCAGGATTGGGGATGAAGGCTCTTACCCTTTGTTATACCATGGTAGAGGGGGCCATGCTCCTGTACTATGGATGCATAGTTTGGCACCCATGCCAGGTCAGTGACTAACAATCTCCCACTTATTCACAGAAGGTAAAAGATTTTCAACCTCATATATATTTCTATTTTCACACATAATGGGGCATACAATCTGATGAAGCATACATAGTGAAAATGTTATATTAAGTTACCATTTAACTAATGCAATGCACTATCAATCAAATATTGTCAGTCCTTAAATAATTTAATTACACTAAATCAAGTACTTCTCAACCTTTCAAGAGATATATTCCTAAGCAGTACTTGAAATCACTAAGTCAGATATTTGTGTCTTTGATTATATACAATCTATGCATAAAATCGCTTAGACTATGGATCACAAACTAAAGGTGTGTTATCAAATGTTTTTCTTTGAATACTCATATCAATACATCTTTGTTTAATTAATTTTTTAATATTATTTGATATAGCTGTATTTTTATGATCCTAAACAATAAGGCTAAGAAAATTATCTTAACCTCTAACTTTATGATATAGCTTCGGCGGCCTTTCCGTTACCCTACGAAGATGAGAGATAGGGGAGTCGTCAAGCCGAAGGATAGGAGGCTGGTTGTGAGCATTGCACTGCACATGGGCTCAAAGTTCTCTCGGTCCGAGATCGACCACCACTCCAAAGCCATTTTCTGTTGACACATTTTAGCTTCTTAACCCCTCGTTTGGAAAAACGGATGGAGAAGACAATAATACGAACAATGCCGAAGTCACATAAGACACATCAATGGGGAAGTTAAGAAACGCGGAGAGATACTGCCAATATAAAAAAAAAAAACCATGAAGCTTGGCCATTACCATCTACTCTTAGTTCCACAACTGTGCAGCAAATTAGAGGGAGTACGTACAAACAACAAAGAACACAACATTATATTATATTCTAGCATATTATCAGAGGATGACATTCTACATCCCCTCCTCCCATCCCTTACATGACGGGCCACAACAAGATTAGCCAATTTTGCGAATCCAAAACTTCGGAGTACAGAGAAACAGCCAACATTTCTTAGAAACGTTCTCAGAGGTGGGGACGACGACGCCTATCGTATCCTTGTGGATCGGCACCATGCCTTGTAATGACTTCACCATTATCCTTGAAAGCATAGCGGCAGCTAGCCGCCAAACTCATTGATGCAGTAATGGCGTGGACGAAGCTTCGGAACCAGTAAGCCAACACTTGTCCCGGTCGCAGTATGAGCAATAGATCTCATAGAGTGGAAGGTGCTTATTTTTGTAGAAGATCAGGTTGGCGAACTGGAATGCACCTCGAACATAGTGGGCATGCCACCAATCCTTGTACTCAAGCGCATGGTTGTGATAGCTTCTGCAATCGATCTCCATTTCTGTGTCCTTGGGGGTCCTCGATGAGAATCGAATGGAGGTCTGGTCGGTCACCGATGATGAAAGGAGAGTCGTCGTCACCGTCGGGTCGCCCGAAAGGGAGGTTGGCAGTGACGAGGAGTGGAAGAAGGAGAAGGTTGAGTCTACCTCTCGTCTCTGCATGCTAGCTAATCTGTCTAGCTTGCGGGTCGACGGAATTTTTATTAGGCTGTAGTTTGCCGGCACCATCTGCAGTGAGCCTCGTCGATAGCATTCAGATGTTGTATGCACGATTGGACTACTGACGTTGAAGGCACGTCATGGAAATTTAAATAATTTAAAATCAATAATTTATTTTTACATAACTCAAACGAATGTAATAAAATATGTCATAACATAAATATAAGGTAAACCAAATTTGATGGTCCAAATATAAGACATAAACGTTATTTTATCATTAAAATTTTAAAAATAAAAAATAATTTTTATTTATATTTAGAAAATTGTCTAAAAGAATAAGATTTAGTAGTATTTTAAAAAAATAATTTATATGCATGATTTATGGTAGTTTTAAAATATATTTTTTTTAAAAAAAAATATTTCAGTACTTACAATTAATTTTGATACTTTTTTTTTACCTTTTAGGAATAAGAAAATATTGATAATTTATCTGAATCAAATGTATGTTGGCCTTATATGTAATCATTAGTATTTTCATGCTTCTTTGAGTGTCAGGCTAGATAACTAATTTCACTTGAAGTATCACAATTATAATATTTTTTGCAAATGTAACATAGTTTGAAACCTTTCACCAACCGGTAATCTCCATAATGTTGGAGTGCTTCTAGATATCAAAGGTTTTAACTTTAGTATGGACCTAAAGCTCTAAAAAGCACCACAGGAGTTGAGGATGGTGTTTCCAGTTTATAACTATGGTATGTTAAAATTGGTTTTACCATATTCAACCTCTTCTGAGTCGAATTTGAAGCTATAATAGGGTGGACAAAAGTGAGAGCTATTCGCATCGGCTATTGTAAGTCTATAAGGAGATTATGAGAGATTGTAGGGAGCTTAAGATAAGTTATAAGAGCTTAAAAGAGCTTGTGGGGAGCCTAAGAGGATTTAAGAGAAATTAGAAGAGTTTAGGATTTGGTGTGAGATGAAACTGAGAGGTTGGAGAGATGGGTTGGCATAGTGGTGAGTCGGGTTGGCACAATGGTTAGTTTCAGTTCTGTAATATTTAGGGATGCAAACAGGTGGAGCTGGAGCAGGACATGCTTGAACCTGTCCCGTTTTAGCTTTAAGTCTAGATCTTGATTTTAGACTTAAATCCAGTCCATTAGCTTCATTTCAGCTTCATGCTTGAACCATCCAAAATGCTGATGTTTAGATTGGGACCTTATTGGATCTAGTCTCTAGCATTGGTCAAGCTGGCAGCTCATCATCTATAGCTAGAGTATATTATTTGATAGATATAATTTTTTTTTGAGAAAAAAAAACCAACTTAGACATGAAATTTTATTCATTTTTTTAAAATATATTTTAAGAAAATGTTGACGCTTGAGATACAAGCTCACAAACAATAATTATATAGTTGACCTCAATTAAACTTGGATGATATACATGACAGGTGAAATCAGCACGGTCAAAAGAGGCTCAGACGTGATCCTGACTCATTTGCATCTGAATTCATTAGATATTCCCTTGAGCAAGGCTAGTATCTTGAAAATGAATCAAACTTGCCTAATCTTTTGCGAAAAGGAAAGGGAGGAGAAAAATGGTCAAGCATTGTCAGATAAACAATTAAGAATTAGTCCTAATTACGGCACACCTGATAATAATACATGGCATGAGTTGAACGATACATCAATGAGGAACCTATAGATCACTAAGACTGGCATCAAAGTTTATCTAGTTGATTCACGGTTATTTTTCACGGAAAAAAATTGTGGTTGAACATAACTCACTCATGTCTCCAGACAAAGCAAAGGTCAATGTCAAGATGTCATTTAGCAATGAAGTTGTCTGGCTTTGGGGCTGAACTTTAAATAACAGACAATAAAACCCGTGCAACTAACTGCATAATAGCATATCCATAGATTCTGTTTAGTGTTCAGAACTCTAATATGTGGAGGATTCACGTGCAACAAAGGTCATTAGAAAAACCAAACACACCCTGTCAACATAATGCAACACTAGTTCCACTCAAGAAAATTTTACGAGTAGTTTGGCACGCCAACATGATTATCAGCTTATGAAGTTGGCCGACATCAGCACAACTAAAACAAACATTTTGCCAGCTTTAACATCCCCACCATAGCAGACGGCATCAGGATGGTTCTATTTTAAGACAAATAACGACTGGTTTAGCCCCCTGACATTAATATGAGCTGATGAAGTTGGCTTACGTGTGCAACCGATAAGACACAACCACAAGCACAACTTCAACAAACATTTTGCCAGCATCAACATCACCATCATAGGAGACAGCCTCACAGGATGGAATCAAAACTTTTCTAATCCTTCCCAAAATCAGCACTATAGTGAGCACTTGACTCCAGCTTCTTTGCCTCATTTAATTTCCTAACAGCCTGAAACAGTAAAGTAACAGGCATCAGGTTCCAAAAGTACAAAAAATAATTCGGTTATAAAGATATATGTTACAATCACATTACAATACCAAAAACTTGGGCATAAAGGTCACACCAAAGTGTAAGCTAAGAATGTTTGCTTTAAGCCCTGAACCATTGTTCTGTAAGATAACCAAGGGCTTCTTTTGTGCTTGCATATTTACATAGATATTCACAGAACCATTCTAGGGCATAACATACCGGAGCCGCAATCCAGAATGACCAATGAGAAACACCTGCTTGATGATCCTAACATTGAAGTAATAATAAAAAAAACTACTAAAGAACGGACAATCAAACGTGTGGATAATGTCCATACTCATGCAGAACTCCATCACGAAGTCATTCAATCTTGCCTATAGTTGAATCAAGTAAAAATTTTACTAGTAGTATAAGAACTTCAGGTGTGACTAGGTAGGGCATAGATCAATACAGAATTACATGATGAATTTTGAGTGATCTTTATTCATGGATCTGATAGAAAAAGTATTCCATTGTAACGGCAAAAAGCATTTGAGACAAGCATGAAGGTATAATAGCTTTAAACTTGACAAAATTGGGCAGGATTCTAGAAGAAGTTTTACACGTATATTCAGTCAGACGATTATTAAAAAAAAAATGGTATGCAAAAGAATAGATGGCACACCAACAAAGAAGTTGAATTGCCCCTTTAAGATAGAAAATATTATCAATATCCTGATGTAGTACTAAAATATAACAAATTACAGAATGTAAGTTACCTTCATAAAATCTTCATGAATAACATAATCTCGTTCTGCACGGATTGCTGACATCCCAGCTTCTGTGCAGACATTCCGAAGATCAGCTCCATTGAAGCCCTAAAAACAGGATGGTTTTCACTTTTAGTAACAAAGATCAGGATGGATATAAAGGAAAAATAAAGCAACGAAAATGATAATGTCCATAAGACAGAATGTCCTAAACATACTTCAGCAAGTTTAACAACTGCCTCATAGTCTATCTCGCCATGTTTGGCTATACCAGCAGCATGAATTTTGAGAATTTCCATTCTCGACTGTTCATTTGGCAATGGGATTTCAATCTTCCTGTCCAACCGGCCTGGACGAAGAAGTGCTGGATCCAGAACATCAGGTCGATTTGTCGCCATAATCATCTTAACCTAATAATGTTTTGGGAAAAAGAATGCTACTCAATAAGCAACAATTATCACACATGATATTGATCACTTGATATAAGCAATTATCACACTAATAAAATATAGCCAGTAAGCATTTAAGGCTTATGAAGTACATCTATCCGCTACAAGTTTGCATAAAGGATTTTAATGATTCCAAAGAAAGTATTACTGGCATGCATTGGAAAGTGCATCCATTTGACAGAGATTCCATGACTACAAAAATGCTAAATGAAAAATCTTTAATTGCCCAAATGTGTTCAAATTATCATTGACCAATCAAAAAAGGGAAAAAAGTCGACGTCCAAAAAATACCGAGTAGATATATAGTGATGTCATTATCAAAGTTCACTCATCTTGGGATGATTTTCAGACACATCAAAGATAAATTGATTTCCTCACTGGACAGAAGAAAGACAGGACATAGAAGATTTCTGCACCTAGTGTACCATCAGAGACCTAGTCCAAAGCAAATGCTGTAACATATCAGAACAAACCAATGAGCCTAAAATTATCTAAATAAAAACCCTGACCCTCCAGGACCTACTTAGGACAATAAGAGTTTAAGAGGGCTTGTCATGTGTGGAATGTGTAGACATCTAGCAGAACACTGGCCAGGTAAAGGATAAGCCCAAAACTATGAATAATTATATGTACTTAATTAAAGCTAACAATGCCTTCCACGGGTTCATACCTAACAAAGCTAAGGGGAAAGTAATTAGAGAAGACGATTATTTTTTTTTCTAACTATAGTGAATAGAATTTCACAAGAAAATTCTCTTGAATATGTGACAATCACAACCTGATGGCCCACATCTATTGTATAAGAATTCCCTATGCAACCAAAAAAAGGGGGTTTTGAGAACAGAAAAGAAACCCCAATTGACTTCAGCGTTGCCATGTTAGAAAGTCCTAGTCCTTCCTAGTTTACATATATTACCTAGGAAATGATGAGTATTTTGGAATAAGTCTGGAATGGTACTAAGCCATTATCAAGTACTTCGTTACCTTACTTTCTTGATTATTTTTTGAGAACATTTTCTTTAAATTCTCTTTGCTGTTTCTGCATCTAATTCTGCCTCCTTACATGCTCTTGTATGACTAACTAAAGATGTAGTCTGCTTGACGACTTGCAGAAGAAACCTTAGTTACAACCTGTGACATTCCTAACAAGATTGCTCATAAGGGTTGTCAAGTGACACCTTGTCTGGGGTGAAAGATAGGGGGCCTAACCTAATTTCCTTAAAGTATAGTGGTGTCTAGCCAAGGTTACCTCTCTTTTTTCTATACAATTCAATAACACACAAGTTGATTCTGGATCCACCAATTTTACTTCCTAAAGTATCATTAGTTTTTGCTGCATAAACTTTAATAAAGAAAATTTATTTCACAATGCTTATTATTGGAAATATTATTAAAAAATGATCCTGATCATATGCTCAACCACAACTCCCAACACTTATCCATCTCTTTCTCACTTGTCCAGTCCAAATTCAGAAACGAGAGTATGTCCTAATCATATGGTAGAACATAATTCCCAATCCTTATCCATCTCTTTCCCATGTCCATTCCAACCCATTCAGAAAGGAGAGTTGGGTATCTCTCAACATCATCTTAACCCAGTTTCTTTCTCCTTCAAGATATTTGCTATACTTAGAAATACACATGTTTGTGCATGTAAAGAAATAAGACCGTGTGTGTGCATATGACACACACACACACACACAGAGAGAGAGAGAGAGAGAGAGATCTGAAAATAAATCATTCTGTTTAAGTACTATTTGTTGATTAGCACCATACCACTGTATGTAATGTTTCAGATACAAAAACACAGAAACTTGTTGCTGGAATTTTGAGTTTTAGCAATGTGCTTGACTAGAAATTCTGTTCTATTAAAATTACATTTACATCTATTTAATTCATTGAGGCCCTCCAAAAATGTTCCAGATGAAATGTCCAAATTTCTATCAACTCTAACAACAGTACCATCATAGAAGATATATAATGTGGACTCCTAACCAGGTGACATATGTGAGGTCGCATTCAAAATATCAGAAAAGCTTCTCACTAAATGGATAATGTGGCCTCATCAGCTATAGCAATAAGGACATGAGTGGACTCAAGCTATGAGAATTTTAAAAAAAAATCCGATGTTAATTATTTGAACTCTTTTCTATAATTATGTGTTCTAATCCTATCATATCTCACTTGTTCAAACTTCTGAACATAGCTATTTCACTATGGAACTACTTTACTGAATCTGGACTTGAACTTCCTAGTTATGAATTGATTTGCGTTTGATGTTTTAAAGTCATTTAACTTTGCAGAAAATTTCTTTTGACCTTGGTAAGTAATGTATATCGTGAACCTTTTGGAGAAAGGTCCAAATACAAAGGAAGGTGGTTGCTTGTAGTCACGTTCCTAGGTCTAGAGATGAGTCAGTTGACAGACTTGCACAGGAGTCAACAGTAATATCCCTGCATTGATAAATCTATTTTATTGGGAAAACCCATCATTGATATCTTTCTTTATTGCTATCTCACCTTTCTTTGACCATTAGAAGCCCTACTTAACCAACCACCCCCCCACACCCCCCCTCCCCCCCCCCACCGGCGCCCAAAAAAAAAAAAAAGAGTAAAAAAATAGAAGGGCAAGGAGCTGATTCAAAGGTATTAAAATCACAGGGGCTAAGATACTTTGGGTCTATGGATGTAGAGAAAGAAAAGGTGACATCATCCAGCTAATCCCGAGAAGAGCGTCTTTAATAGTTAAATTTTAAAAATTCTTTGCTTCTCACTACATGCCTATGTTAAACATTCTTTCAAAGTTATCCTGTAGGGGCCTATGCAGGTATTTATTCTCCCATTGGTTGTCCGTTGGGAAATCAGCATCTTCTAATTAAGGTGTTGCATCCACTTTTATAGCTCTTGAACCAGCATCCAAAGAACTCTCTATCTTTTTTGCAAGCTTAGCTTCCCTATTCTTGCAGCTGCTCCATGTTCAGAATCAACTATAATACCATTTGTCAGCATATATGTCAAACATAAAACCAAGCAGTAAAACACCATGGTAATGATAAAAAATATTGTGCTCCTAAATCCTACAAACGATGATGAAAGTACTGCTGTTAATGCAAATGTCAATTTTCTTTTACTTCTCCAAATATTAGGTCTAACAATAAATGCTATGACTAATGGGAAGAAGCAAATATTACCATACAATTAAGCATATAAAAGCTATAAGTGAAAAGGCATTTAAAGTTGTATAATCATGTTTGTGCAGTGATATTCATAGGCATGGGTCTCCTTGCCAATTCACATGAACTGTTCCTAGAAATTACTTGGAACAAAGAAAAAAAAATCAACCATTCACCATCACCAAAACCAGAACATGAGCATAACTTCTAAAGTTCTATTACTTGTGTTTGGCATCAATGCCTTGCCTTTGCATATATTACTCATAATTCAGTAAACCCAAAAAAAAAAACAAAAAACAAAAATCAGCTGTCTGATTGACATTTTCCTGCATTAAGTATATTTTTGTTGAGGTGAGACAAGAACCAGGTCAAGCACTGTACAAACTAAATCAGTAACTATCTCATAATCAATCACTCTTTACACAGGACAACAGTTTGATAAATACTCTTAGGTAGTACCCATTTCAAACTAAGTTTGGGGAAAAGAAACTCACCTTTCCAAGCTGATCAAATCCATCCAGTTGGTTGAGCAGTTCCATTAGTGTTCGCTGGATCTCACGATCGGCACTGGTCCCTTCACTGAATCGGCGCCCTCCAATGGCATCGATTTCATCCATGAAAATTATGCAAGGCTAAAGAAGAGAGGTCCAACAATTAATACGAGAAAAACCATTTTGCAAATAAAAGTAGAATTGGACAACCAACCATAGCATATAGAAAGAATCAGATGCTTTTATAAAAAGGGATGCTCAGATGATGTCAATTTTAGCAAGGAAAAGCCAAGGTAAAAAAATTCCAAGATCTCCAAGTCATTACTTGATGATCACGAGCATAGCCGAACATCTCACGGATTAATCTTGCACTTTCACCTATATATTTGTCGATTATAGCACTTGATACAACCTACACAGATGAATATAGAAAATTAAAAGATATATAAGAGGGGTGGGTCAGATTAGTTTAGATAAAACCAACCTTGAGAAAGTTGGCATCAATGTTACTAGCAATCGCTCTGGCAAGTAATGTCTTCCCTGTTCCAGGAGGGCCATATAGAAGGACACCCTGAAATCATAAAATCAATTCCTTAGAGACTCATACAACACAATGAATTATACAATTTAAACCTCAACTTCCTCGAAAGACATTTTGCAAGAAAGACTGCTTAGAATTCTTTATAGTAATTCTAAAGAATGGTTGTAACTCATAGTTGATTTATATATTACAGAATACAACAATGAGTTCATAGTTACCTTTGGGGGTTTAATTCCTACTCTGAGGAAGAGCTCAGGATTCATGAGTGGCAGCTCAATGGATTCCCTGAGTTCCCTAATCTGGTCAGATAACCCACCAACAGCAGAGTAGCTAACATTGCCAGGATCTTCATGAAGCATGTTGTACACAACAGGATCCACCTGGAAACAGGAGATAGAACATTGGCAATTAAATTCATCATATTTGATTTTACATAAATTGAATCAGTGGGATCCCATTAAGTATACATCTTAGATCAGTGCCCATCCATGCAACAATATACAATGACCATTCAATACCTCTCGTGGAAGAGCTCGCATGATTGTGAGGGTCGTCATATCAAGAACTACACGAGTTCCAGCTGTCAGCTTCTCTTTGTCCACCTTACTACGGCATCCAACAACATACCTTGGGCCACTACTAGCTTTAACAATTACTGGAATAAAAATAAGTGTCAAAACGCTGGTACTTGATGATTCCAAACTCATAGGAAAGAGAACTTTTGGGAGCAAGAAAAAAAATAAAAACTAAAACCACAATAAAAACTGAACCATAAGGCACTTAAAAAAGACATGCAAGAGAACTTGGAGCTTTAGCAAATAAAACAAATCAAGCTACTTGAGTACTCTACCACTTTTCCATCAGCACAAATATCTTTTGAAGATCAAAAATAGCAAAATTTTCTTTGTAAAGCTTCCTAGGTCGTCATAAGTTTGCCATCACAAGCAACATAAAATCTCGTACCTTAAAGATAACTAGCTATTGTCTTACTGAGTGGAATTTTCATCATGACCAAGCAACATAAAACTTCATACCTTAAAGATAACTAGCTATTGTCTTACAGAATGGAATTTTTATCATGACCAAATTTAACCATTACAATGCAAATATCAGTGGCTAGGACTTATAATCAACTGAATGTTTAACACAAATATGAGTTATTAGCTTTTCCTCAAATCATTGCTTGTGCCTTCTATCAAAGTCTTCAAAGGCTGATACTAAGGATGGCCAAACCATGCTGAACCAGATGATTTGGGGTGAACTCTATCGAACCATTCCGAAACTGGTACAGTTTGGTGGTTTGGTTCTGTAAGGGGCCAAACCATCTTGCATTGCCCTGAACCGACCTCACCAAACAGCCTCATACCATACTGAATCAGACTAATTCACCTGATCAGTATGCCACCGATTCGATACTATATGCCCCACACCAAACCGTATCAATCCGGCACCAAAATGGTACTAGTTCTCGGTACAATGAACCTTGATTTATTCTAAATTGACTTACTAGGAATCCTCAACCAAAGTGGTTCTTGGGCCTCAAGCACATGTGGAATGGCATGCTGATTGCACTATTTGATCAGAGTGAAACTCAATACCATATCCATATGATAAGTTAAGGACAATAAAATATAATCTCACGAGACAATTATCACAACACATATCATGTGTTTTATTGCTATAGAGTAGTGTAATTTGCCTTGATATCAGCACTAATATCACTATGAAGACTCAGATATAGTCCAAAATTTTCTGATAAATCAGAGCAACATACTGCTGCTAAATGGATCAAGCAAAAGCAAAGCATCCTCTAATCCATGCTGTAGTTTGAGTATTATCATTGGAATGTGCATGATATTCCCCTAATCCTTCGAAATCAAAGGCATGAGAGAGAGAGAGAGAGAGAGAGAGAGGGGGGGGGAGAGAGAGAGAGAGAGAGAGGGGGGGGGGGGGGGGACAGGAACCATATTTGATGGACATAATAAAAATCTTAATTTCAAAGAGATGCAAAGAACATGATGGTGGGTACAGCTAAGAAAAAGGTTCAACTCCATATCTTAGCCCCCTTAATTCCAAGTTATATCAAACATCAATTAGCAAATGGTTAATAGTAAATGAATTCATAGAACAGTGAAAACAGATAGAAACATCTCTGTAGTTACAAAAGAGAGCAGCTCACTTACAGCGCTCATTGTCAAGTGGCCTAAGAACCTCGCCTATAATTTGCCCTACACTTTGGAGGGACTTCAGATCATCTTCAGTTTTGGCATACTCCTTCTTTGAAGCCCTCAGGTTCTCCCGCCCTGCATTTCCAGTTTCCACCACATCAATTACGGTCACAAAAATCAAGACAAAAAGAATCTACTAGTTATTTCAGACTGAACCAGAGAAAAGAAAAATAGAACTAACTCAATATCAGAGAGAATTACTCAAAGTGGCAGGAAAACAAAACAATTACATAAACTTGCATGATAAAGTTTAGGCATCAATTGCAGACAAAAGATTAGCATAGTACAGCCAAGAATTTTTGGAATCTAATGTAGTTTCTTTGACTTCTACACAGCTTTCCACCACCTTATTAAAGGCTTTATGAAGAAATAATAAAAATGACGATTCATCTAGCTTGTTCTAAATAAAAATAAAATTTAAAGTTCTCCAATTTGGTTTGAATAAGTTGGAACCTTCCCCCTTTGATCAGCAAGAGCACTCATGACAGATATTACATTTCCTGTTCTATCATTTTGTCAGGCCAACTTCCTACCAGCACAGTTTTGATCCTATGGGCCCCCTTTGTAACATTAATATTGTACTGAGGTTGCACACCAACGTGCATATAGATAATCCGTACATGGCATGAATATCAAAGGATGGATTTGCACCAATAGGCAAGAAGGATGAAGAGAAAGGGGCCAGTCCTGCTGTGTTGCATTGTTTCCATTGTTGACATTACTATTAACCATCATGATTATTCTTGTTTGCATAAATCACCCTTTGGATGGTATTAATAAACAAATGCCAACAAGTATTAATGCCAAAACAACATTATTTAACCAAAAAAAATTAGCTGACAATAATTTTTTTATATTAAAACCCCATAAAATAGTTAGCCTAAAAACTAACACTCATTGGCATGAATAGTGAAAATAACAATTAATAGTCATAAAAAGGAAAAAAAGACCAACTATTTGCAGATCTTTGTGTAACTAGAGCCTTCAAAACTATTAAAGTGACCATTACCCTGTTAGCTTAACTGGCATTTCAAGCTGGCTCATAGCCTCAGCATTTCAAATAAAAATGAATCTATTATTTTGAATTCCATCTATTAAACATGATCAAGAAGCAAAAGAGAGAAATATTTGGTGATTCATATAATATGAAACCATTATTCATTCCTATTTTACTACTTCACAAAATATCCCGTATAGCTTATAAGCCACACATGTATACAATCCCTTGGCCGCCTTGCAGATGGCCTAGGTAGCTTTAGTATGCAGCTGGGCCACATAACAACCATTCAATAACCAAGAAAAGTCTAGGATGCCTCAAATGTGGGACCTAGACATAAGCCATTAGACACATTGACAGCAATGACAAACATAAAGGGACACTCTTTTTCCATTCCCTTAATAATGATACATCCTTGAAGACATTTGCAACCATTGTTTGTCATGCAATTTGCAGTGCAGCTCTTTAGAGTCATATTCATCATCACATAAAATATTAAGGCTCCAAGCTCTCATTGTCATAGCTTTTTCTTTTCTTGATCAACTTAGGTGTAACTCACCTGTGCAAGCATCTCTTTGTACACAGGCATCAATGAGTTGTCATAATTGAAGACCCTTACGGCCATTTCGATTACTTGAAATTAGAGAATCCAACTTCACTTTCAGCTTTTCAATCAATGAACAATAACTAATATTATAGCTGTCACTGGTAAATTCATGGTCCAGTTATCACAACCATTAGGAAACCTTGCTTGACATCATGATTTTGCTTTGTAGTTCTCCAGAACTTAACATAGATCATCTTTGCCCCTTGGTGTGCAACAAGAAAGAGAAGAAAGAACAAAAGATAGAAAGAAGAAAACAGAGACAACATCTTTGGCTTGATTTCACATCTAGGAGGACAAACAATGCGTATATAGCATAAAACTGTTAAGCTTTTGTTTTATTTTCGATAAGTATGGTCTGTAAATCGCAATGGATCTTTATACAGACTTAACTGAATACTATAAAATAACAAAAGATACCAGCCAACAACCTAACAAAGTTTGTATGGGCAAGTCACTTGTAAAAGAGGGTGATCACCATTCTATTATCATGTGGCCACCCTATATTTGAAAAGGGTATATCCTTCAACAAAAGTTCGAATCATTTTGGCGAACTATTCCCTTTTAGAAAGACCACTAATGTTCTTAATGCAGCAATAGCCCTACCTTACATCAGAAAGTATATTTTAAAAAAGACATTCATATCAAAAAAAGACATGATGCATTAGTTCATACCTTATCTATTCCACCTTTGACCTTTTTCTCCACACCATTTTCCTTCTCTTACTCTAATTCATGTATCCCAACTCAAGTCTTTCCATAAGCATTCTCCTCAGCAAAGATATTCACCTTTTATTTCTAAACAGGTCTTTCATCTCATTAAAAATCAAGATTTTACTTCACTTAGCACCCATTACTTTCCTTTTCACTAATAGGTCTTCTTTAATAGAATTCTCTGATTAAATGTACTTTCATTTTTTTTATGGTATATATGTTTGCCTTACTTACATAATCATGCACTTCAATTTTTCACACATGATTAGCAACTGGGCATAGCATGATACTGCGAAACCAAAGAAACTGGAAATCTATATACTTTGGCAACAATTAGGCTCTTCAAACAATTAGACCAACTGGATCTGTCTAAGTTAAGATTACCAATACATCATGCTTCCTGCTTAGTTCAAACTATTGACAAGAAAATTCCATAAATGCCTTGCACCCCCTTCTTAAAGGCAAAATTTGTTCTCATAAACTCTCCTCATCGCTCTCATATCATCGCTCCAACCATTAAAAACTCTCGCAATAATTTACTTTCAATTTTCTACCCGCAGCAACTCTATCTGTATTGACATACCAGGCAAGGCGACTTTCTAAACTCTTTTAGAGATCCAAATAAAAGTTCTGATTGCTACCAAAACAGCCGTGCTCCTACCAATTCCAAACATCTATTTGCATGCCTTATGCATCATTTTTCTTCGCATTAACATTTCAATAAAACCTACAACAAATCCAATCCCCAATCCCATCACCAACAGGATCACCCGTCTCAACTTCCAATGCCTTGGAGAAAGAATATAACGATGAAAACAATGGCCAAACCCTAAATTGAAGTCCAGAACCCACGGACCCATTACAAGGGACTAGAACCCAATTCACGACATAGAAGAAAAGGGGGAAAAAAATATAAAAAGAATAGGGTGTTGGATTGAAGATTGTAAAAGAGGAGACGGAAGAAGAGGAGGCACCTGTACGAAGCCTGGAATCGTACTCCTTGTGCTGGAGGAGCTTCTTCCGGTACTCGCTGACGGCGCTCCGGCGGCGGGCGGCGTCCTCTCCCTCGCTCATCTTCCTTGATCAGATCCCGAAGTGACGTCGTCGAGGTTTTAGGTTTCGGCCGGGGAAATGGCGGCGAGGACCGCTCTTAGGGTGCCAGCCTGGTGGATCCGCAAGCGTATGCATGTATGAATGTTTGTGCCGCTCACGGCTCACCAGCCGCATCGCCGAAGCAACGGACCCAGCGACGAAGTCGAGAGCGCACCACATCGGTTTAGGTTCGCGCAATCCTTCGCATAGCTTGGCCTCGACCTCGGTTACGCTTTGGGTCCGTTTGGATTTTGAAGGGAGAACAAGGACAGATGAAGAATAGGAAAGAAAAAAAAAAAAAAAAAAAATTAAAATTTATTTTATTTGAATAGAAAAAAAAAGGAGAAATTATATTTATAACATTTTAAAAGAAAAAAATTTGAATCAATTTGTAAAGAAATTTAATTTGAGGATGAATGAAGGGGAATGAGTAATCTTTATTTATCTTTGCCTCCTTTTTTTTTTCCTTCCATCCAAGTAAGGGTTTATAAAACTATTTTCCTTCCTTCCTCTTCCATTTCTTAGATTAATCTATACCCAAATATACCCTTAACGTTGGTTGAAGTCTTATCTTTGGGCTCGGCTTGTCCTAGCTTTCATTGTTGTTTTGGTTTGAGCCTAAGCTAGCTCAGCCTGTAACCTGATTTCTTTAGAAATATTTCTACTATGAATATATGAGCTTATTTGAGTTTTTTAATTATATTATTATATATACATATATATATATAAAAGAAAGAAAGCTGAATTTGACTACATTCAAATGTAGCTAAATATAAGATCCAGCCACTTCTTCCATTATTAGATAGATTTACAGGGATTTTAGAGCATAAATTTCAGAGCTATCCAACTTTTTTTTTATCTTTGAAATCCATAAACTATATAAATCCAAGGATGAGGAAGATAATTATATTTAGACTTGATGACATTCGAATATAGTCAAATTTAGCTCTATATATATATATATATATATATATATATATATATATATATATATGTGTGTGTGTTTATATATGTATGTATCCATATCAACGCATATTTAATTGAGTATGTTAACTCATAAAATTTATTTAATTATTATTATTTTTTTTTAAACTTGATGGTGACTTACAGGCCATTTCAATTGTTATTGTGAATGTACAAAAAAATTGAGAGGGTATTGACATTGTGCTAAGGCTAATAGAGAACAAAGAAAGGAATCTTCTAACCATCATTAATTTTTACCTTTTATCATCAGCGTCATCTTAGCAATTTTTTATTTTCTTTGTCCATCATGTCAGTTAACATGATTCATCAGGTCCTTGTTATCAAACTTTAAAAATATAGTTGATAGAATAGATTTTATATGTTGATATACTTAATTAAAATTACGTTAAAACAAAAAAATACTCAATTAAACAAACACACAGAAAAAACAAACACATGCATATAAAAAAGAAAATCAATTAAAAACTACAAATTAGTTGATGTGCTTCTAATTTGATCCCGTTTTCTTTAGAACTCTATCCTTCCCACTATTATTACCAAGTTCAAGCTCTTGTCGATCTCTATGGTAAGTCAAACACATCTTGCTGAGAGTAAATACTTTCACTTCCTTCGGAGTTTCAATAATTCGGTGCAGCATGCTGGCCTAAATGAATGCACTCAGATTGCTCTCCAAAAAGGGTCTGGTTTGCGTCTCTGCTACAGTAATGAATAAGGTTGAGAAACTTGATCTCTACGTCAACACATCTTTATATATATATATATATATATATATATATATATATATATATATATATAAAGACCTTCAGAGGCAATGTTCAGTTGTGCCATGGGCCGTTCAGCCCGTTTGACAACCCAGTTTAGATTATGGATTCATTAATTTATTTTCTAGATGATAGATACCATATGCTAACATGGCCCCGTCAAGGGGTTCTTTTACTTGAATACCAATTTAATCGTAATCTAATTCAACATATCTCTGAACACAATGCTTACGTGTAGACAAACTAATAATTAAGAACATATCAACATGCAAGAATGGTTAAAGTTTCAGCCCGTCTCAGTGTCGGTTGACAAGGATGTTTTGCTGTTAATTTGTCACCTTCATATCAACTTGTTGTAAAAGAAACCATAATAAAAATGACTGTAAATGTGCTTCAGACAAAAAGACATTGTCACTGGTGACTGCAAGAAGATTTCTACAATCCTGAGGTAGTATCCTGTCTTTGTTTGATAGCTATTCCTTCATCCAACGATGGGCTTTGGATTTCAACTACATCACTCCCTCCCAAGGACATGCTCTTTAGGCGCTCTTTGGATGTTTTAGATTACGCTTGATGAGGATGTGGTAGAGGTACATGGTTCGTTCAGCCGGAGGTGTAAGTCTTGAGTGATTTGAGTGCATCAATTCTTTTTTTCTGAGCAAAAGTGCATGAGAACTCAAGGCTAGCATGAGGCTGGCAGCACCCTAGAAGCACCCATGCATGACCTTGGTAGTGCTCTAACACCAAATGTAGTGCATTAAAGAAAGTAAGAAATAACAGCAGCTGATCCCAAATTTGAGCCTGAAACAAACCCATTGTCTGCCCTAGTGTCTTTCCTCATCTCCATCAACCTAGACAAAGCATCATATATCAATCTCTTTTATAAACCTCCACCATAGGCCAGATACATACTAATAAGAGTTATTAAAAATGCTATTTCTTGTTGGAGAAGTGATAAAATTTCTTGTTGCCCTAGCAAACCCGACGATAACATTCCTTAGGAAAAAAATTATGGAAATAAAACTCTACCATAATTGCTCGTTTGATATTTTTCTGAGAGAAATTTTCTTGAACAAAGACTGAAAAATAAATATCACCTTCTCCATAATATTTATTTCTCGGTGCAAGGAGTGAGGCCCCATGCACAATTTACCTTCCTTTCTCCAACCAAACGTAGCAAATGAGGGCTAATAGGAATTTTTCAAGGCAACATTCAACACCAACTTATTCCCAGCAGATCAACTTAAGACCTTGTTTTCCAGCACATCCTGAGAAACTCATCCTGCTTCAGGGGTCTAAAATTTGGTTGAATTGGTTATAGAAGCTGAAATTTAAAACTGAACAGCAAACTTTGATCCACTAGCAAGCTCTACAAGGGAAGAGGAGTGTGCAATATTATCACTATGAGTGGGTGTCCATGCTCTTTGTACATTTGGAGTGTATGGAGTACATGCATTCCATAATAGGTCCAATGGTCACAAATCCAGTTGGACAAATGACCTCAAGTCCTGTTTCTTTTAGTCAGCCAAAATTTGTATGCTTATTTCTTCTATATTGGTCAGCTTCACAACTGTGAAATGAAAGGTGCACATTATAGGTCAAGCACTTTTGGTATATCCAAAAGAATGTGCACGTCGATAGAATGGGCTATCAGTACCCAGCAGGAGAACAACCTCCCTTCCATGTAATCATACATGTTGAAGGTCATCTGTAGTCAAAAAGTATGTGACATTCCTTGGTCATTTCAACCACCTCCGTAGAGCATTTTCATTTCGGTTAAGTATCGGTTGTGCTGAATCATATGGTGGTTAGGAGTTGAATAATGTTTTAATATGGTAATTGTCATGCTTAAGCAGGAGATATATGGTATGATATGCTAACATCGATCAGCAAAGCAGAGCATCAGAGGACCTCTGATGAGGTCTTTTAGCTATAAGACCAATTTAATTATTACCTAGTTTGAAACATCTCGAAGCACAAAAGTCACATGTGCACAAATTAGTCATTTGGATAGATAGACATGCAAGAATGTCATTGAATTCAGCCAATCTAAGGGTTGGTTAAGATGGATGTCCACAAGGTTGTCATCTTTGAATCGACTTGTTATGAAGGAAGCTCTTTAAGAAAAATGACCTTAAGTGCACTACTGTACCAACTAGCATTATGGCAATATATGACATTGAAGAAATTCTCATAAGCAACTAGTACAGTAGGAAGGAGTAAGTGGAGAGTGACGGATTTGAAGGAAAGGTGGTTGAAAATTCTAGTGTGCTATAGCCATCTCATGTAAAGTTGAGAGGAAATTAAGAAATGACATGAAAAAAGATCTGAAGACTTAGTTTTAAAGAAATAATGTATGGTAATCTTTTCAGGAGAGAGGGATGGAGGGATATACAGTGCAGCTAAGATCTTTTGCCTCCAAAGACACAAAAGTGGGCCTCTGATAGAGCCTGAAATGGTGTTCTCAGTGGCACCAAATTGTTCATTTCAGATCCTATGTTGCTAGCTATGTAATCATGTTCAAAGGCAAAAAGTTTGTCAGAACTGCTGGTTTGAGGTTTAAATTCGTGTTAAAGGATCCTAATTAATTTACAAGAAAGCCTTACTAATGAAGGCTTCACGGGCATTCGTAGTAAGTGCATATGCTCTTGGCTCGTTCATCCATCACTGAGTTAAGTGGAGCCTGTCAATTAAAAAAAAATAATGTTGTCTTTCAATATCTGCATCAAACTTTGAGATGCAGGCGATTTGATCAGTGGCTCCAGTATGCAAGTAGCTGAATGGGGCTTTCCAGATGGGCTAGCAGTATCTTAGAGGCAAATTCATTTCGATGCACTAATATATGGTGAAGGCGATATGTCAGCTAAAAGAGTGATGTTACCCATTAAATCTAATCACCTTTGGAATAAAATCATGCATTTAAAAAAGTTCTGGTGAGCTGATGTGGATGGTGGTTAGATGTTTATTTATGCTTTGAAGTGGTCAACTTAAGCATAATCCAACATGAACCACATGGTTTGATGTGCTAACCTGTTCTTTAGCATGGACAAATTGAGGAATACGCAGCTCAACGAATACTGGAGACGAATAAGATGCCTACAGAAAGTAGCCATGTAGGCAAGAATGTTCTTGGGTTAGGCAAAAGCTCATGATCGGATGACGAGGACATCTGCAACTTTGTCACAACTTGATCTAGCTCACTAATGACAGACTCGGTCATAAAATTTAACATTCAAATGCATTTCTAACTAGCAGTAGAGTAGTTTCTGCATCACAAAAGATAACAGAGCAACGAGCAACAACTGTAAAAGAAGTTGAGAGATATTTTTCAGAGCCATTTCCTCTCTTGTGGCCTAGAAAGTATCCAATTCATGAGGAGAAGAGAGATTGGAGGTCTTATATAATAATTGTGATGATGGTGGTGGTGGTGGTGATGTGGTGGATATATTAAGAAAATGCCACGACTAAAGTAGAATTACCAGCTCCACAGAAGGCTGACAAAGAGAAGCGAAAATTGATTCTTATTCTGAAGATCCAGTGGCAAAATAAGAATGTATTGTGGTCACACTGCTATATTATTATTTGTTCCTCTATAATCATAATACAGAAGAAAAGAGAGACAGAAAACCGAGGAAAATACAAGCAAAAAGTTCCACCTCTATCTTTCACAATTTTTCCAATTATTCAAAATCTGCGAGACAGAGAGAGGGCAGGAGAATGTCAAGAACTCAAAAGAAATCCACATTGAATTCAGTCGTCAATTCCCCCCGAGGTATATCAAAGCACACCTCCGACAGGTCTCGAGACAGTGACCTGATTGGATTGCTGTTATAATCTTCAGTACTCTGTACATGGTGCTGCTTCTCATGCCATGGACTAATCTTGTGTTCAAAAGTTTCTACCCCATTGGCATGCAACTGAGTTAATGAGTTTACCTTACTGTCAGAAGCCCATTTCAGAACCTCATTCCCCAACACGTTGCTCATGTCTGCTCCTATATTGCAGTTCCAGTTACTGCTGTTACTTGAGCTGTCTCCATAGCCGTAAGTCTCTGAAACATCCAGGACACTGCTATAATCACAAAATCCTGAGTTGGCTAGCAATTCATTCTGATTAAAAGGCCTAAAAGTCTGCTGAATTTGGTTGTAAAGGTTCAAATTAGCCTCCATTGGATCAACACCAGGCTGGATGTCAGTCAAGGGGAAGGGATCAAAAGTTGGCTTCACTGGCAAATGCTCTATGGAACCACTACTGCTTGAATTGTTCAAGCCAGGCTTTTCTACTGGTGCTTCCATCTCAATCAATGGCTTGTGGGTGCTCGGATCAATTCCCCTCTGCCGAAGCTTCTTTTTGAGGCATGAGTTCCAGAAGTTCTTTATCTCATTATCTGTTCTTCCTGGCAATTGCGATGCAATTTGAGACCACCTGCAATTCCAAATGGGAGAAGGCTATATAACCAAGAATTGAAGCATTTAATATTTAAATGTGGGAGAAGTCTGAGGTTTAGTTTGTACCTGTTGCCCAGAATCTCATGTAGTGCTACAATCAAGTCTTCTTCTTGCTGCGAGAAGCTGCCCCTCTTGAGGTCTGGCCTCAGGTAATTTATCCATCTCAGTCTGCAGCTCTTCCCACATCTTTGCAACCCTGGGGAAAGGAAAGAATGATGCGAATTATATAAAGAGAATGATGAGAAATGCCTGCAAAAGAGAGGAGAGCAAAATCACACCTGCTAGTTTTGGCACAGAGCTCCAACAGCCAACTCCATATCTGATGATGTGATTGTAGAGCTTCTCATCTTCTTCAGGAGACCACAGGCCTTTCCTTAGCTTCTGCTTGAGACAGCAGGAATGCCGTCCCATTCCTCTGATTAGATGACTGAGAATTCTGGGTGGCGGGATCTGCGGGTTGCCTTGGATGTGGAGTGCCCTGTGATGGTTGGAGGATTTAATAGGCTGATGTATGTGAGAGGGAAACTCAAGTAACCTGGCAGCTGAATTATATGGTGTACAATTCTATGCTTAAGTCTGAAGTTAAAAGAGGCAGAGAAACAGGAGAGGGGGGGAAGAGAGAGAGAGATAACCAGAGAAGGAGAAAGAGAAAGGAGCACAGGAAGGTGAAACAATCAAGTGGTTTTTAAGCAAGGCTTTGATGTTCTTGCATTGCAATGGATTGGGATGTAAGATATCTTCAATTATAGGAAACCAATGAATAAAAAATTCCGAAAAGAGGTTCGCAACAGTGAGGGAGATGGAGGACTTTAGTTAGGAGAGATGGAGGGAAAGAAAAAGCCTTTTGGGTTAGTTGGGGGAAATGACATTAGATTTGAAACCCAGATTCAAGTGCTTAAGGGCAAGGAAGCTTCGTATTGCCATACACTAGAATCAACTAGAGACTTACTACACCTGCTTGCATTGAAAAGTTCATTACAGTTGGTATAGTATTCCATAGCTATATCATTTCCCAGCACAAGATTAAGGATTTTCACTCATGGATGACAGCAGCATCGATTATACATTGGTCTTGACAACCACAGACAGCGTATCACCTTGCATCTAGATGAGTGTTACAAGCATAGAATTCTGATGAAGTTACGTGGTTCACTTTCCCATAGATCTTTATGTCAATATGAACAGACATTCTGAATAGCATTTTCACCCGGCTCTTTTGACGATTATAGAAGATGACTGGTTAACTACCAAAAAAAAAAAGAAACAGTAGTTTTTTTTTTTTTTTTTTTTTCCTAAGGGAAGCCCCATGCTGATCATGTGTGTAATTCCAATGGTTGTATTTGAGATTCAGAGCAAATCATCCTTCTTTCTTCATTAGATAAGCAGGAAATTATTAATCAGAATAGAGAATAATAGAAACAATTTTAATGTTGTTACGTCTTTGTGGTGGTATTAGAAGCTGTTCTTGAGGGTGGGCTCCCTTCAATAAAATCTTATTTAAGCATTAAAACAGTTCAATTTTGTATAAAAAGAAGAAGAAAAAAAACAATATACTAGAATTAGATTTTATCTAGGAGGTGATTATAGTCCCTCATGGGGAGAACTGACGAGGTCTGTTGAACCTTGATGACATCTAGCATCAATTGATGTAACATTTTGAGACTAACCAAACTTGAAGAACAGTAGCTGTTGGATCTGGAAAGAGCCAACTGAGAGAGAGCTTAGAATGCACTCTACCAGGTGGCCCATCTGTGTCCCTTTCAATCGGCTGATCTGGATTGAAGGGCTTGCTAAGCTTACTCCTCATCACATCGCTCTCTGTGTGTGTTTCACGCATACGCGTGCGCATGGATGCACTGCCAAGTGGGATCACCAGGTTGCCTCCCTTTCCTGAATTATATCAATTATCTTCGTATCAACTTCGATCCCTACCCTCAAGTAAAACAAAAATGATCTCTGATCACATATCATACAATTATAGAGAGAGATTAGCAGTTGGCTCCTTCAATATCAAGAAGCATATTTTGGGATAAATATTAAATACAAAGAAAGTTTGACGGCAAGATGCAGTCTCTCTCTCTCTCTCTCTCTCTCTCTCTCTCTCTCTCTATATATATATATATATATATATATATTCTGTGTTCTTTTTCTTTTTTGAATTTTATTTTTAAGGTTGGTGGTGGCTGTGGCAACCAAGAAAGAAAGTTCCATTAAGTTTCCATTGTTGACCCTACGAAGGCTGTGATAGCTCTTATTTGTCTTGACTGGCCTGTTGATAGAATTTTTTTTTTTGAATTAACGAATATTAAAGGTTAATAACAGAACATACAAGATTACAGAATGACATAAAATGGTAAAACCACTGTTCATTGGCCATAATACTACTTTTAGTTATAAATATATAAAACACTAATTTGAAAAAAAATAAATATTACAAAGCTCAGATAATTGCTATAACCACAATTACAAATTATTTGAATCATATCTTAAGGTTCCTTGGAATTTTTCCAGTAGCTCAAGTTAGAACCATATTATAAATATTCCTCAATGCTATTATATTCAAACATTGATCTAATGTTTTAAAACATTTAACCTTCTGAAGCCTATCACACCCCCTGACCTAGACACAGGTTATTTTAAATTTAAGGCTTGGAAGATATTCTTATGAGTAAGGTTTTATATTCTAATAAGGATGGATTATTATCCTAAATATTAAGACAGAGCCGTTCCGCCATTGTTCCAATATCTTGAGGTATCTTAAAATTTTTTCACTCTAAACATCGGAACGGAATAGAAAAATGGCGCGTCTCATTTTACAAAAGAAAAAATCAAAACATCTTTGTATCATGAAATTTAAATTTTTGCTTTTGAGGATAAGACTTTCTTCTTTCTCTTTTTTTTTTTTATGAAAGAAAATTTACATGTGATAATCAAAATATTACTACAAAATTTTTAACCATATGGTAAACATTGGTCATACTAATTTAAGGGAATGTCACAATTTTGTAGCCCAAAGTACTGGTCATTATAATATTTAGGTTATGCCCAGATAGCACCTATAACTGCATTATTATTCTAAACTGATGACCATACTTTTGTATTAATAAATTTGTTATCATGGTAGAGTCATACATTCACTGTAGCACATCAACGAGACAATTCAATAGTGATGTTTTTAAATCTTTTAGACAAAGCACATTTCAACGTCACAAAAGTTCCAACAAGATTTGGTTTCGTTACAGTGCAATTGGTGCTGTCATCTACTCCAATGACGTTAGATTTATGCCCTTTTTCCTTCCCAAGTTTAATTATTCTGCAAAGATCAAAGAATTAGAAGATTTTCTTAAAAAAAAAAAAAAAATCCCAAGTTTACCGTGATGAGTTTATGCTTGTATTGGGTTAAGGCGTCTATGATTCAGATTTGCTATGAGCTTTGACTTGACTTCAATATCATGAAGATACAGCTTTATTAACTTGCGTTGGCTAATGACTATGAGATTAAGTTTTTTCAAAGTAATTAATCCTTTCTAATAATTAAATGATATATACATATATAAAGAGAAAATTTTAATTGAAAGTTAGGTTAAGGTAGCTTAGGTTTGGGCTATGCCGTGTAGATTAGGCTTAGATAGGTAATGAAAGTTGATCGTTGGATGGCATAGGTTGAAAATTCCCTGCTCTATCTTCGATTAGATATAGAAGGAGTCTAATTTTGTAACTATTGCTCTAATTTGATATGACCTAACTTTATTTATGGATTAGTCAAACCTGAGAGGACAAATTTAAGAATAAAATCAAGCCAAGCTCTACCTTCAAAGAGCTAAGCCACAAATGGTTTAAATATGTTGATGTTGGGTTGGTAACAAACTATAATTTATGGTGGCAACTTTTGATTCTCTTATTTTTTTAAAAGAAATATAAAATTCTCACAAAAAGAAACGTGCAAGGGTGTTGTGGTCATTTAGAGGAGACTTGGTTGTGGGCTTGAAGATCTTGCATCCTACGTGATTTTGACCTTGACATGGCTCCTTGGGAAAGGAAACATCATAGTGGCTCCTCTTTGAAGTTATACAAACTGGATCTAAGGTAGGACGCAAGAGAAAAAACAAAGGCAAGGCATTATTTTAACGTACCTTAATTGGTTGTTTAGGGCCTTAGGGCCATCATGAGATGGCGTAACTTCTACTGGTCTTATTCTATATTTTGCTTGACCTGTTCGCATTTCAAAATGTTGATCCATGCACCAACATGCAAGTATTTTTATCAAGCACTTGAGAAGACTTGTTGAGGGGAAGTTCATTGAAATTTCACAGCTAACGAGTTGATAGATAACGAGCGAGTCATACTTTATGGTGAAATAGAAGCCAATCAAAGAGCATTAGTGCAATAACGTGCATCTTAGATATTCATTGAAATAATAATAATAATAATATGTTACCAATGTTTATAGTTTCACACGATGGATCATTTTTATTGTATGTGCAAGATATAGTCACCTGTAGGTCCCGGTATATTTTGCATCTGTGAGAAAATCTGGACCCTTATTTCCTGCTCATGTTGGCAATCAATCAATCTATTGGAAATTTCATATTTTTATTTGGATGAACAATATTGGTGTCCATTGGATCATGCCACCAGAGCTTGGCCACCTCATCTTCCTTTGCGCCTGGTCTCTATCAGCCAAAGAAGAGAACAAGGAATGGGTCAACCTGCCTTCTATTATTCATTGCTACAAAAAAAATAACAAAATGCCAGTAAACTGAAGCCCGCTGAACTTGTTTCTTTTTCACATGATTAGATATTTGATAGTGCAGTGATATCATTCCTTTCTTCTCCTTTTTCCCTCCTGTAATGGTTGCTGCCTTCAGTGTGCCACTTGAGAATTAAAAAGAGAACTTTATTCTTTATTTAACTACAGCAAGGTTTCCTCGAGTGCAATGGTTACAGAATGATCCTTCATGTAAGCGAGGTTTGTTGGACCAGAGACTTGGTCTCTATGACAATCATAGCAGGATAAGGAGGAGATTTTTCCAACTTGTGCTCAAAGGTGGTCCTGTTATTATGACAATGATTGACGTATTGTTTCCTTGTCATCTTACATTGATGGATTAGTGATTGACCTTTGTTTTGCTAACCAAAGGCACCCCTCTAAATTCAAGCTTCCATCATGGAAAAGGCAATGGGTTGGATGAGAGGTGGAAAGGTAGAACAAGGAGCACAAATGATCCCTCGACAGATCAGTGCATTTGAAGGTGTCAAGGATGGAGATTTTGTTGGAAAGTTGGAGGAAGAAGCTTCCCACGAAAATTTATTATTTGAAGAAGATGTCAAGGGAGTAGAGATTTTGCTTGCTAGTTGTTCTCCATTATCTAACTAATCCTTCTCTACAAGACTAATAACATGAACCAATAACCATAAGCAATATCCCAGCTTCCAAGCTACTTCTTGTCTGGAAGTTTTCAATGCACTTCTTTGTAATTCAATCGGTGGAGACTCGACGAAGGAGAGAGGTGAGCTAGCGAACAGTAAAAGGGAAGAATAAAGGGTGTTGGATTTCATGCACTCTTTCCCACCAACACTTACTTTTTCTTCATTGAAATATTTAAATCAACTCCATTAACTGTAATCCACTTGCGTAAATATTTTACGGTTAACGTAACCATCCATCGCTGGGTCCATTTGGCATGGAAAAGAGAACCAATCAAAGGGTAAAAACAACTAATCTACATCTAGTCACCTTAGGTTAGCTTACCAACTCTGGGGAAAGTAATTGTCAATTAACTGACTTTTCCCAACATGTTCTCTTTCTAGTTTCTATATATGATAAATATTGAAGTTCAGATTTGTCTCAAATAACCTCCTCTGAAAATTTAAATCACTGAGAAACACCAAACTATGAAATATTTATGCGCTTAATATTGATGGAACACTCACGATAAGATATTTGGCATAAATATTTAGTGTTAGAAAAAAAATATATAGACAGTGCTTTAAAAAATATTAAATAAAATTTTGATAGTTAGATTTTACGGAGCTATTCAATGAGGTGAAAAAGGAGTTTATGAGCCTTTTTTTTTTTTAAAAAAAAAAGAAAAAGAAAGAAAGGCATGAGTGAATTACCTTCTTTCATTTTAAGATATGATTAGTTTTTGAGAATAGCATTATGTACTAATTTTATTTTCATAAAAAAAATTATAAAAATATATTTGATGAATTAAAAATAAAATTAGTTTACTAAAAAAAATACAACTTAATACAAAGTGATAGAAAACTAAAAATAATTTAAAATATTATTATTATTTTTTTAAAAAAAATAGAAAATAAAGATAAAAAAATTAAAAATAGAGGAATTGATAGTGTTCTTTTTTATTTTTTTATCTATCCTTTTAAAAAATATTATGTATAATTAAAGTAAAAAAAATAAAATTATTTTTTCCCTTACCATATGTATTTTTTAGATATCAACAAATAAAAAATAAAAACAAAAAGTATTTTCAAAAATGAAAACAACCTTAAGTTCTCACTCACCCAAAAAAATATAAAAATAAAAATTTATTTTTTAAAAAAAATAAACCTAGATGAAGCCATACATACATACATACATACATACATACATACATACATACATACATACATACATACATATATATATATATATATATATATATATATATATCAGGTGTATGTCACACATAGTCCCATTGGTTCTAAACTCAAACCCAAACTCAAATTAAAAAACCACCCTGTAATCCTTACACAAAGAGTCACGCACGCTTTAACGTTATAATTTGTTTTAAAATCAAGTGGTTCGCTAACATGAAGCCAAGTGCTCCACTCAGCGGCATATATCATCAGCCCTCAGACACCGCAAAGCTCGCAGAAGCTGAGATATTTTTCTCACCGGAGAGGTGATTACATCCTGTCGGAGACCTCGTGTTTTTTTCGACGTGTAAATATTCCACGGACGGCAGGATCGATCTGGCGTCAGCGTCAAACCGTTGACCAACGCAGCGTCGGCACGAAGGGGGGGGTTCTCGCCGGATTTGGTCGTATTTTTTTCCCCCACTTCCTCCTGGCCTCCGGTGGCTGGGTCCCTCTCTTTCGGAAGGTCGCTGCTCCGACAGCGACGTCTCAACCGCGTGCTCTTGAGACGCCCCGCACCAAACACCCAGGCGTGGCTCCCCGGCACGTGCAGCGTCACCACACGTGCTAAAATACGGACTTGGTTTCAATTGCCTCGCCCCCTTCCTGGAGCAAAACTAGGGTTGGGCTCCTGCGAGCCGGTGATGCCACGTGGACAACGTGATTCGGGGTTGGAGCTGAGCACGACGATTACTGAGCGAAGCCGTCAGATTTGCCGGTTAAACGTTCTGTCTTTTATTCCCATCGTCGATTTGATTATTTTCGAAATGGACAAAACTGATGCGGTTCGTTAACTGCAGTTTGTACGATCCACCTTAAAAAAAAAAAAAAAAATTGGGTTAGGATTCTAATTTTTTTTTTTTTAATAACTGAAACAAACAGGAATGGTACGAACACGAAATGAATCAAACATTTTTTAAATTGGATCATGAGTGAGCTGAAATAACCCAAAAATGATGTTTCCTAAAAAATGCTGAAACTTTAGTAATCACTCCTAATTAGTTATTTGAATATAAAAATAAAATATATTTTTAATTTTATTTATTTTTAACTTTATAATTTTATTTAGATGCCATTATGTAATTTTGTTAATTATCAATCATATTGTTTATAGAGTTAATGTTTTAATATTTTATATTTTTTGATATATATTAATGAGACTCGATAAATAATGAAATAAAAAATACACTAATTTGAATGTTATTAAAAGATCACATTAGCAGCTTCAAGCATCTTTTAAAAGGAGATGAAAAAGTAAAATTAAGCATAATTTTATCTTTTTATTTTTAAATTTATAATTAAGAATATTTTTAATATTTATTTATGTTATTTTATAATTTTATTGAGTTAGACTTGGCTACATTTATCTGTAGCTAAGCTCAAATCCGATTGTCTTCTCTACCACTAGATTCATACGAATCTCAAAACCAAAAAGTCAATCTGTTAACATCATTTTTTACTTAAAAAAAAACTCACAAAGCTAATAAAAACATGTAAAAATATAAAAATAATAAATAATAAATACGAATACAATAAAAGTAAATACTAACTGTTTCAGGGGCGATGATAAATACTTATTCCATATAATAAATACTAATATGTCCAAAATTGACGATTAGGTTGAACCAATGAACATTTAGTTTTGAGTGGTAAATAGAAATATTAAAAAATAAATAAAAATTATTTTACATATGGTGCGTCGTGAAAAATGGTGCACATATATGGATATAAGATAGACGTGCGCAACCAATGTCTGCGCATCATGTGTCCAGCCTCCACATGCCTGAAATACAAAACATCACATTTCGATCCAATAGTTTTTATTTTAACGCTCGAAATGAACCAATCCGACCTAACTCAACACAATATAATTGCTACCTCTATTAACAAGTGATACATCTATCATCCCACTTAAGAAATAATATGCATTTTTAAAACTCCATTGAAAAGGAGTGATAGACATGCATTATTCTTTTAAAACAAATGATGATGCACGTTTTGCTTGTTAAGTAAAAAATCACATAAACACGCCTTAAAAAAGCAGAATCTAAGTTTTGTTCAAAATGATTTAGGCGTGGCTCAGAAACACTTCTTTCATTAATGTGTGGTTACGTAAGATGGGGATTGATGGCAATGGCCATTCAGAGGCCGGTTCAAAAATAGGATTTAAGCCACCTCTTCTTATCAAATAAAAGAGCTCCAGCGGGGCCACTTTCAGGATGCGCTTAAACGGTCTTAATCAGCCTAACCTAAGAAAACGCTAGTTTTAAGCTCAAATTTAGGGCCTAATCAATTGGGCCTAAAACCTACAAGCCGAAATTGATCTTTAGGGAGGGCCCTTAAAAATTTGGTGAAAATTGACTTTTGCTCGACTAGATTGGAGTGAGGAAAAAAAAAAAAAAGAAGATGCCGGATCTACATTGGGCTTAGGCTTGGAATATTTTGTTTAGGTTTATGTCGGGATAGACTCTAGATTGAGCATCTAACCCCAAGCCAACTTCGGCCCTGGAGCTGATCTGACGCATTGACGCCTTTCACTGAAGAAAATCTCGGTTCTTATAATATAACTCAATTTCCATTATTAAAGAGCTTTTCTTAGTTTTTGGTATCTTTCTTGTCATTACCGTACGGAGCTGTTCAGAAGCCAATGGACCACTTGTTCTTCATCTTACGTTCAATTTCAGAGTCCCTATTTTGCTGCCTTAAATTTATTAACAAACGGAGAAGCATTGGCAAACTTTGGATGGAGTGGCTAAGAACGAAGATACCGGCAAACGAACGAAAATGTTTGGAATCAGGTGGCTATACGATTGATAATGTATGAAATGAAAGAAATTTAAGAAATTTTTTATAAAAACTTCTTTATGTTCTTGGTTAAAAATAAGATCATTTTTACTTTTTTAATAGGAGGTAATCTTTGGCATGATAGATGGAAAGAATGTCGTAGCAATTTTTGTAATATACTTTCCTCGAATACCTCCTCTTCTTTATAAATAATTCTGATTTTAAATAAATTTATCTCAATTTATTATTTATCTCCTTCTAATAAAGTTTGTTTCATGGCATAGAAAAATTATTATTGACCATAATGGCTATTATTTATCTCAAAAATACTATTGAAAATTTCTTATTATTCAAATAAAATAATCATTGTTATAAATGACTGTTATAACGTCATTTTAATCTGTTATTCTATTGTCTATGAAACAACAACATGTAAGGATAACATGCAAATCATCTCTCTCTCTCTCTAAATTAGAATAAAGTTGGAAGAGACAATATCACATCCAATTTCATTAAGGATGAATCTCATGATATTTCTTTTCTTTTTTTTTTTTTTAAGTACTAAGCATGAGTTTTTAATACGACGTGTTTCTTCGTATCATGAAATACCAAAAACATCTTAAAATCATGAAATTAACAATTTTTAGAATACACACAATTTTTAAAATTTATATCTTTTTTCCCCTTCCTATCTTCATTTTTTTAAAAAAAAAAAACCAAACTTTCCATCTTAAAAAACAAATATCTGCTGAAAAATTTTAAATTTTAAATTGCAAAAACTCTAAAATTATAAGAGAGAAAAATTAAAATTTTAAAATTTAAAATATGCAAATGCAATTTAAAATTTTATTCAATATTGCTGTTGAAGCTATCTGGTAGCTACTATCTCTCTTAACAGCTATTGGTGTTCAATTATTTATGCTCGTCATTAACCTTTTCCCCTCTCTTCTTTAATAGCTATTAACTAGTTTCCAACAGCCACATAAAGTAAACTTTGAGTTAATTTAAGTTTTATTTGAATTGGCTGTTGAAGCACTTTTAAAAAACTGTTAGTCAACGATGAACATATAAAATACCTATTAGCTAACAATTGAGGCCATCAACTAATCCCATTGTTATCTCTAGTCCCAGCATAGCTCAGCTCGTGTTAACTCAATACGTCTAACTTCTAGATTTCTCAAGTCAAGATCGTGTCATCCACATCATGAAACGTTGCACCCGTGCTGAACTTTTCAGCCAAAGGGTCTGATTTGAAATCAGATTATTTTAATATCTTGGCACATACGTCGGTGCCTTTTGACCTGGAACTTGCGGCTCTTGTGCGTTACTTAGAAAGCAATCCGGAATATTGATACTCTAGCAAACAAATAACAGAGGCAAGTTGCTCCTCTTCTTTTTAAGCTTAAAATGATGGAGATTTGTGTAATGTGATGGGCCACTGGAGGAAAAGGAGAAAGGGAAAAAGAACATCCTTTCCAAGGTGACAGAGGATGTCCTCCAGTTGGACAGAGAAGGGCCCTGGAAATTAGACTAATGGAAAGGGGGAGAGAAAATGGTGACACAAGGCTTTGCTTTAACTTATCATTCTTGGATCATGATCTCTTCTTCAAAAGGAAGCCTAGTTGTTGGCTGATTGGGACAGTGAGACAAGGACACCAATAATATTAAGGAAAGCATCAAGTAACTTCTTCATACTTTTAATACCCAATGTCCTCCATAACTACTTCTGAAAACAAGCAGACAAATGATTTCTAAATACATGGCACCACAAAGGTGATGTACAGAGAGGATCAAACTCATGTCGGCATTCTCACCAAACAAATGATGTGGACATGTCGGCGTGGAAAAGTAACGAATTATTTAGATTGGTAGAAAGATTTAATAAAATGATGAAGAAAGATGATGCTCGGATTCCATTCTGCACATTGGAATCGTTTTCTTTCCTTTGCAACAATGCCCAGTTTTCAAATGTTCAGATTTTAATTTTAATTTTAATACCAGGTCATTCCTTCAATAAATAAACTAATAAAGAGCAAATAAACACAAGTGATCCAAATTCAGAAAAAGAAAAAGGCAGAATTTTTTTTTTTTTTTTTTCTCTAAGATCCACTGAAAATAATGATATGTCCTAAGCTTGGTGCCTGTCTAACTCATGTGAAAAAATATAAAATTATTCATACTTCTTATATAAGCATTGGAGAATTTTATATGATGATACAAACACCTTCAAGCTTTCACTCCAAATCTGAGGAAAAAGAATCCATGCACGCCAATCTTTTTATAAAAATTGGGAAATCACTGAGAACATTGATTAGATTTGAATCCATGTCTTTTCTCCAACAACCTCATTCATTCTCTATTTCTGGAATTCAGAGTCGTTCATATCAAAGTTTTACGTTATTGCAATGGGCAATTACAATGTGAGAGTGACAGTATATTCTTTCAGCTAAGTTCCTTTCCAATTCCAACAAGCGATGGCGCTTTTAATGTTTGCGTTGCTCCAAATTACTTCAGGACAAGCGCAAAACACGGGTCCTAACTAGGGGAAAAAAAAAATGCAGGGAAATCTATGTCACATTCCCACGCTAAGCAGCCATACCAAGGATGTGGGAACTTGTCTCTTTGATTCTTCTTATTTTTGGAGAGAGACATTTAAACCACAGGTTCCGTTGCATGGACTTGGCAAGTGTCATCTAAGAAAGCTTTGGAGTTTGTCGTCATCAGAACTTTGAGAAGATGTTTAGTTCATGATAATCCCTCTTAGTCATTTGAAATTATCATGTAGATTACTACATTTAGCAATTAGGCATCATAATGTGAATGATAATATTTGATTTATAATAACTGAAGATTATCATAAAATATAATAATCTGATTCTCATCTAAAAGATAGTTATTTGAGATTATTAAAGTCTGATAATCTTAAATTACTTTTTTAACTTTTATATAAATATTTAATAATATTTAATCTGATTATATATTTAATATGCATGTGGTACTATTTAAATATTTAATATTATACATTGTAAGTTTAAATAATTTAATAACATAAATTTTATGTTTAAATAATATTATTTATATTATAAATATTATTTAATAGTTAAATTATATAGTATATAATATTTATTAAATCACTTATATTATTTAAATATTACTACGTATATAACATATTATCAAATATTAATATTATTTTTTGTTAAATATATAATGCATAACATATTATAAAATATTTAATATTAAATATATAACATAAAAATAAATTCTAAATATTTATATATTACGTAATAATATAATTAACAATATTATAATATATTTTATATTATATATAATATATACTAAATATTTAAATATATAATATTTCTAAAATGTTTGTACAAAAAATCCTTACTTTTTGCTAAAATATTTTATATTCTAGAAAAAAAAAGTCCATTTAAAAGATAAAAAATATTTATAAAAAATGCAAATAGAATTTAAGAACATAATAAACTAATTACTACAATTGGTTATTATGATTACAATAATTCTATATTCTTGAGAAACTAAGCTAACATTATTTAGACAATGAAAATGGTATATTTTTTATAATCTAACTGTTAAGTACAAGATTATCAAGAATATACTAATAATATTATATTACCAAACGCCGCCTTATAGCCTCCCATGTTGGTCATGGCGGCTTCAGTCGCTCTTATAGCACTCCAATATGGTTGCTACTCTACTCTAATTCTCATTATATTTTCAGTTCTTTCCCTGCTGACTCCCCTATAGAGAATGAAGAGGGGCCAAGGATCTTCCTCTCAAGAGTGCTTCTCGAGGCTCCACTCTCTCCTCTGAACAAGTAAGGCTCCATTAGCCTGGGCTGAGATGGGGATAAGGAGTCAAGGATTGAAGCCCCCAACGTTCTGCCAGACACTGGACAGGGGTTTGCTCTGTAAACGCGTAGAGCAAAGTGTAGTGTGGTGTGGTAGTAGGCACTTCTAGGCCCCTTCCCGGCTACTGGATCACTTCAGTGCTTCAGGTACTACGGACCCTCTGCCATCCATCTGACATCCATTGCAGCAGAGCACATAATTCACATGGACTTGCTAAGTCTCACTTGGACTGCTTTAATGGTAGTCTTTACAGTTTTCCTCTCACTTGTAGTATGAAAAAGAAGTGAATTATAGGGAAACTACTGATTGAATAATCGATTGAGTGATCGAATTGCATCAATCGTTCCAAGCCATACAGCCAGCTGATGCCGTATAAACCCAAAAGGCTCTTAAAGCAACGGGTCACTGGATACACGTATCCTGGAGCACAGAAGGCATTGGTCATGTAGCTGCAAAGAAGCTAATTAATTCGATCGTCGCCCACCATAATAAACGGACAATAGTGGTTGACAATATCACTGCCCTCCCATAAAGAACAAACGGAATAACAGAAACCTCGAAACCAGCAGACCATTAGGCTAGACATGCACCAACCTACAGAAGTTGATGAACATTGTGAGGTATATCTTATAAATACAACAATACAAGAGCTGCATCCCTGACATTGAACATGATGGATCAGGAGCTGATAAGAGTGATACAGGTGAGGTTCAACAGATGCTTCTGGCATCCACTACCATTCTCAAAAAAATTAGATGATACTGACTAAGATCAAACAATTGTTCTAACTGCAAAGAGAGTGTCACCTCTGCTAATCTCTTTTCACCACATCCATCAGCACCTGGTGGTTGGTTCATCGACCAAAACTCGCTGGAAAGTTCTGCAGACAACCAAAGCTTGTAGATTCCGATTTAAAGCTCTCCGAGATAGATCTGCTTGTCACTGCTGCAAGATCCAATAATGGGCTCAGTAGGATGAAACACGGTCTCATTGACAGACCCATTGTGCCCAGGAAGCTTATACAAGATGCGACGTGATGTCGTGTCCCAGATATACACCATCCGGTCTGCGCTCCCTGCAGTGACCTTGCTCCCATCTGGTGACCAGCTACATTTTAAGAGGTTCTTCTCGAAGTTGTGCTGGTGCCCAGCAAAAATTTTCACGCATCGGTTCTGTGGAGCATAGGGACGCATATCCCAGATGCGAAGCGTGCAATCCATGCCATTAGTCAAGAGATAAGACCCATCAGGACTCAACTGCATGCCTGTTATCATGTCCCCATGGCCCTGGAGAGTCATCGTCACCTCGTTTCTGCGAAGATCCCACACCTTCACATCATTGTCTAACCCACCAGTGAAGATCTTATCTGCAGCATCTGAGAAACCGACCGCCGTGATCTGATACTTATCTGGAAATGTCTGGACTGCACCCCTCATACGAAGGTCCCAGAGTTTGGCCGTCCCATCATCAGAGCCACTCACCACAAGAGGAGGACCCCTGCGTGAAGGGCAGCATGAGTTCACAAAAGATGAGTGCTCTGCCATTTTCTTAACTTGCTTCCCAGTCTCGACGTCCCATGCTCTAAGAGTCTTGTCAGGGCTTGCCGAGATTATCTGGCTCCCATCGGTAGTCCACTGGAGATCCAAAACTGCATTCCTGTGCCCTCTCAAGACCATAAAGTTTTTGCAGTCCCCATGAACATACCACAAGAAGATATATTTGTCGTGGGATCCAGATGCTATCACGGTTCCTGCTGGGTTGAACTTCATAGTATATATAGCACTCTGGTGACCTGTGAGTAGCATGATTGGTGACTCAAGACTGGAGGTCCGCTGATTTCCACCAGGACGTGGAGCTTGAAAAGTTTTAGGAACAGTAGTCAATTCATTTCCTGGTCTTGGGCCTGCAACGGCCAAAGCATTGTCACCAGGTGCAGCAAACATATCGTCCTCTGTGTGAGGTATACCAAGCAAGTTTGCTTCACCTGGAAATAATATTTTGAAGAGATTATACCAATGAGAAGGGAACAAGAATTAATCAAGCATTCAGGGCAACAAAAGCATTCCGGACAAAAAAGAGTGGTCTCAACAAGGATAAGCCAATATAGGAGAATCACGTTCCAATAACATAGATATTATACCAATAATAACATAAATAATGGGCTTCAAAATAGGAAGTGTTTTTTTCCCCAACCTGGCTCCAGAGTGAGGTCAGAGCATCCTAAGGCGACTCATCAAAATGTAACGTAACAATTGCATGCCAAACTCCAGATGAATACAATAAACAAGTTCAGCTAAAAAACAATGGAAATATGTAAATAGCATAATGTTCAAATCTGTCCTGGGATAGTTCAGTCAAGTTCATTCCATGGTCTTTCATCAGTTGGTCAGGCAACAAACAAAGATGCATAATGATGAGGAATATTCTGGTCCTACATGGCTGATAGCCGATGGATCAGGAGTCCAAAGAAACCAATGCATGCTTGGGAAAGGTGACAACAGAGTGCATAAATATGATCTACCAAGGTTTGATTTATACATTCATCAAACTTATATTAAAATTTAGGATATTATTTTATTAGCAATCTATGGCAACTCATGCAACTATGCAAAATCAACAATCCCAAGTCATCTCCTGTATGTTCCGAAATTTCTATATCTGTCATGTAACTTAGGTTTTAAAGGCGCAACACATGCTCATTAGCAAAAATAAAAAAAATAAAAAAATAAAAAAAGTTAAATGCAGAGGTAGCAACAAATGGCAGAGAAGTTATTCCACCAGACATAAAACAATGCCAAACAGTTTTAGAATTACAAGACACAAAAATTAGCCAAGAAGAATATCCAACTCCAGTGGCAGCAGAGAATGCTTCAGCAATGATTGCTGGAGAATGTTAAGAAGAAACTACTGCTGGCGATGGGATCCATCTGGAAGTTAGTATCAGTTTTGATCCACCTTGAACATTAGAGTAAGGCAAATTTTTTTTTCCATTTCCAAGGTTGGTCGTCAAACTTCACATAAATAGATCTATTGTTGGTGATTGTCTTTCAATTAATCATCCTTTTAATATGGAATAAACTACACTCAGTCATCAAATTTTATCATCGGAATACTGGGATACACCTTTTTGTATACTGTCCAAATAATTTCCAACAAACCAAATTGTCATAAGATTCTTGTTTCAATAAAAAGAGGAAATAGGATATTGCAAGATGGATGAAGGAAAACAAACCACAAGACAGCTCAATGAAGGATGCAAACATACCAACTCACCTAAACCAAAGATGAAATCATGTTTATTGCAGTAACTAAACCAATTCATGACCAAAATCCTAGACCAGAATCTAACAGAACATTTTGATTGAAGAGTTCAAAGAGTCATTGTAAAAGCAATAAAAAGGCAGTGCACAAGGCTTCCACCACTGCATGGACCAGAGAGGGTTGGATGTATGCAGCCTTATGCTCACATGCACACGTGGACTCTCCTAATGCCTAGGTAATAATGGAACAACCTTACTATTACACCAAAGTCCACTCTCTTCTTGTGAAAACAATAAATTAATCATAATGGAGAAATATGCCATGACTAAATGGTGAACAACAAACATGCATGTCCTGAAATTATATAGGCATACGTTACATGGTAGTAGCAGTTGATTTCGAACTATCTAATTTTCTAATAAAATTTGAGGGGTACATCTCAGTTTTTGTGCATCAGCTGATTAATCTCCTCAATTACGCGAACAATATTATCTTGATCCTCGAAAGTTTCCAGACTCTAGAAGTGCCAAGGGCTTTATGCATGTTGATGCAACAAAAACTCCAAAACTATTGTGTCATGATCAACAAGCATTAAAGGTTTCTATACATGACATCAAATTTGGATTGACCCCTCTAAGATATCAACAGTATGACAA
Source organism: Metroxylon sagu (assembly GCA_017589505.3). NCBI lineage: Eukaryota > Viridiplantae > Streptophyta > Magnoliopsida > Arecales > Arecaceae > Metroxylon > Metroxylon sagu. The sequence goes on along the minus strand of JACVBY030000640.1, from coordinate 66,381 downwards.
CTTATACAGCATCCTCTAACGTCAGCCTCTACAACCAACTAGCAATTTATTTCAAGTTTTAGCTGAAACAAATCAGTTTCAGTTGGAACAGATCTGAATTATATATGGCTTATTAGCCTTCTTTTTTTTGAGTCATTTCCTCATATTTTCGAATGAAAGAGGAAGCTTCTCCCCAGTGATTGGCCAGACTTCCAACATGCATTCTTGCATGATTTAAGCTGTGCCTCATCAAAGTGTCAAGTGACAGATATAAGATTTGAAGCATATGAGTACTGAGAGCCTATTATTCCATTAATTTTTTTCAATCAGTTGCATATACTACTGGTTAAATGTATGAATTAAGCAAGATCTTATTGAACTTATAGATTTCAAGAATGTGCTTCACTAAATAAATAAGTTTGAAAAAACAAATTACATTGTATTTCTTTTTGGGGGGCATAACAAGTTTAGAGCATATGGATTTCTTAAATTGTTAAACAGGCAAGATAATGTTGAGTTCTAAAGTCCAGAAATTGCGAACCAGACATAAAAAATCAAGGAAATTTTATTTCTACGCTCTCGGAGGAAAGTTTCAAGATTGTGAATACATTGTACATAAAACTAGTATATGTATAAGCATGTTGGATCTGCAAAAAGTGGAGCAAATTAAATTGACAATACTATTGGTACTAGACACCTGATGATTTGTAATCTTTTATAGGAACAAACTAGTAGTTAAATGAATAGACAGTATATTGATACGATATAAACATTTCAAGGAATAAAGTGGTTGATAAGGGCTAAGGTTTCAAAAAGCGACTGCTTTATCCAGGCAATTAAGGTACTGCAAAAGCGACATGCAGCTTCTCAGAAAACTGCCTATGTGATTCACATTTAAAAAATAAATCTTAAATAGCAAATTAAAAGGTAGATAATCAGAAACAGCTCAGTAATGAGTACAGGAAAAAAGAATTTATAGCAAAGTTGGATGTGGAGGACAGGAGATAATATAGGGCTTCGGTTTATGCAGGCTACTTGAGACCCACCATGTGACCCATCTACATACAGGGATGCCCTAAATAGCTAAACCCTACATGGTGCTGTCAGGGGGCTGCATTTGCATATGCAGCTGCATGGTAGACTATTTAAATCAGTGATGGAGGCCAATCCAAGATCTCAACAAATTGAAGGCAGAGCTAGTCAATGAGGAAAACCATGACCTTTTATCTAAAGGTTGACACAAAAGGATTTCTTCTCAACTAGGTTCAGTGATGAGAACATGCTGGGGCTTCAGCATGATGGTAGAAATTAGTCTTCAAAATAGAAGTAGTTCCATACAACAACAACAAACAACAACAACAACAAAATAGAAGTAGTTCCATATCTAGGCTAATTAAGAAAAATACATAGAATAGATTCATGCCCAACAAATCGATGCAGCATGGTCCAAACCCCTGAATGCAAAATGGCTTAGCAGTTGCACAGTTGCATGGAGACTGCCCAACTTAACTTTTACAAATCTGCACTTTTTAACCATGTAAGGATCTATATGTACGTAAGCATGATTGTTATGATAACTCGGTTTGGAAGAAAGAAACAGAAAGAAAATTGGCAAACTAGTGTAGACAATGAGAGGAAAACTAAGGATAGATCAAGTTGGATGAATTGTGAGTGAGCAAAGGTGATTTTGGAGACGACGCATGGGAAGAACACATTTTGCCTAACATCCATTCAGCATGATATCCTAAAAAATGATTGTAGAGGGAATGAGTGTTCAAATTTTGATCTGAGGCATGTCTAGCATTTGGATTCTACTCTGCTTTTCCATCTCCAACTTAAACCCTGAAATAGATGGTTATTATACCTTGACAAGGTAGATGAGGATCTAGAAGATTGTCCTTAAGTCAGATTAGCAAGATATTGGTCTGGATATCTTCGTACAAAACAAATGCCTTTATGGCTGGATGTTATAAGACCATACAGTCCACAAAGTCTACTTTTAGTAATCTCACAAAAAATCTTCTCACTTATGAACATGTTGGTGTTTTTAACCCTGGCTTGAACTGTTTAGGGTCCAAATCAAGAGCCATTAGTTTAAATATGGGTGAAACTGCAATTTAGCTGACAAATATGACTTCTCTCTGTCTAAAGTTCCTAGATATGCCAGTTTCCTTGTGAGAAAGATCAGCATGGCTTTGGTGAATCAAATCAAGTCATCCGGCTCTATTAAATCCAACTAGGGATTCTTTTAAAGAGACCATACTTGCTATCTTCCAAAATTCCAACTGTCTCAAACAGCAGATTGATAAGTTGCATTGACTACTTACAAAACAATATCATGAAACAAAGAAAATGAAAGGGATCTTTCAACATATCTAATCTTGATTAAGTTTATTAAGTCCCAAACTTCTATGTATGAAAATATAGTGTTTGATGCTTCACATGAGTAGTCACATACACAAAATTGCAAGTATCAGGTAAGCAAAAGAAATGTGCTAAGCGAGCTGCACGACAAAGATTTGCATCTAAAATATATTCATAACAGCTAGCATAACATCAACTCATTTATCAGTGATAGCACCCATATCGTAGTAGTTTCATCCAGTACTAACTGGTTGTTGTAGCTGCCCGCAAAACATTCTTTTGGTTCAGCGAACCAACAGACCCCTACATAACGACCAAATGATTTCACTTCGGGCAAAAAATTAACATGGTAGTTCACTAGTTTTCGTTATGAAATTCCAGAGTCATTCTCTGGGGCTTCTTCTCCTCCATTGAGATTCCAAGAAGAGGAGAAAAAGCCTGGTAGTGTGAGGAGAAAAGGGACCTGAAGATATGGAGCACGGAAAGAAGATGATAAGGGAAGGCTTAGGAAGAAAGAGGGGGCAGAGAGGGAAGAGGGGCGGGTACCTAGGACAAAAGTTGATGATGGCGGGTCGGTCCGCGGGTCTGGAGGCTCGCCGGGCGGCGGTCGGCGGTTGACGGCCGAAGCGCGGGGGTAGGCGGTCGGGAGATGGGGTGACGGGAACTAGCTAGGGCACGGGGATGCGGAGAGGCACCGCGAGAGAACCAACGGGCATGCGGGCACGGGCGCTGGGTTCTTACGTAACGAACTACCGATGGTCCGAACCCGAATCCAGGGGAGAGAGTGCGGGAAATTACCAAATCCGAATCCTAATCCGGATCCGACGATATCTTTGTCACGGCCGGGGCTGGAAGTGCGCCAGGCCGGGCACGCCCCAGCCCAAGCCTGACCCCTTTCTTAGGGTTAGGGGGGCTTTGGGCCGGCTCAGGCCTGAGATCGGGCTAGGCTTGGGCACTTTTTCGCAAATTTTTTGGGACCCGATCCAAAAAGGCCCAGGTCTAGCCCATGGCCCAAGTCGATATCGAGCCCGCCCCATAACTCGTTAGGAATCCGGCCGGTTTGAATGTGGATTTAGATTCAAATGGATTCCATATCCATTTTCAGCACCATCTTAAGCATAGTCAGTAAAAATTGTCCAGTATAATTAAATTTTAAAATAAAATAAAATGGACACAAATTTGGTCATAAATAAAAATATGGGACAGCCAAATTTTGGATCTGTATATATTCTGATGATATATACAGTTCATTGGATTAAAACTCTAGTTTGAACTCATTTCAAGGAGGTTCTTGCATACATAGAGTAATACTCTTAAAAAGAAATGCAGTCACCCAACGGTGCTCTGCTCTTATGTGCCGCCTAGCATCTCCTTGTATCCTTGAACTATTAAACCAAGAAATCTCTAAGACTTATCACCAAGGAGAGAGAATTATTATTTTTATGAACAACATTCAACCAAGCAAATAACCTTAACGCTTTAACCAGCATTTGAGTCGCCTCCTTTCAACTCAACTCCAGTGACTTCACCCTACCTCTTTACCGTTGTCTCCTTTTCTTTCTCTCTTGTAATCCGCTTCTCTTTGCTGTAACTTTCAACACCTTGCTTAAAATTTTGTCCAATTCCAGTTTGAGAGCCTCCGTTCATCCTTATTTTCATCTATTGCTTTCATTTAGTTTATTTATGTCTTTCGTTGATCGAGAAAATTCTTTCCATAGATTGGATAAGTAATAAATGGACAGATATAAATTAAAAATTTTAGAAATTAGGATTTCTGAATCCTTGAATGCAAGACATTTCAAGAAAGAAAAAAAAAAAAAAAAAAAAGTTTGGTGACTTCCTTTCCCTCTCTTGATTTTTGTTTTTTTTTGTTTTTGTTTTTTTGTTTTTGTTTTTGTTTTTTTTTTTTGTTAGCTTCAAAGGAGCCAAATCGATCATGCTTAGGATCTGGATTAAGTTTTCCGTTCTTAGGTTTATTGACCTGCGACCCTGATCCAGTTTGATCCGGTACTAATCCTTGATCACAAGGAATCACAGCCATCCAACAAATAATACAGTTTACTCTCGCATGACCAGCAGCTTCCCGTCAAGCCGGTCATCTTCCGACGCTCTTCGCAACCCCTCGTTCGGACCCCGCAGTCCGCTCGGCCTCGCGCGGTAAGAAGCTAAAACCCCCCTCGTCCCTCCTCATCTAAAGCGATCGGGTGGTCAGGGTTAGGGTTTTCTCTGATCCAGTCTCTAAACCCACGATGCCCTTCTCTTCTTATTCTTCGATCCGACCCCAAACGAATTCGGTTTTATTCTTATTCTCAAACATCATTAGAATCGTGAACGAAGAAAGGTTCAGTTCACACTTTCAAATCTAGGGTTATGGATCGATCTCTTTATTTCTCTTCTTGACCTTGGTGATCTAAGGGCGCTTGATCTTTTTTTTTTTTTTGGTTCGGTTGATGGATCGCTCATCCTGCTACAATTTGGTTCTTTTTAGTTCTATTCTGGGTTTTTTAGGGTTTTTATGCAAAGTTTTTTTTTTTCCCCTTTCTTTGGGCAATTTAGATATTTTCTGTTTTTTTCCCCTAGATGGATTGGCAAGGACAGAAGCGCTCGGAGATTTTGATGCAGATTTTGCTCGTAGTTTTCGCCGTTGTTGCTTTCGGGGTCGGATATGCTATCGGCTCGTTCCAGATGATGATGCTTATCTATGCCTCTGGAGTTTTCCTGACTGCATTGATCACGGTGCCCAATTGGCCTTTTTTCAATCGCCACCCGCTGAAATGGTTGGACCCGAGCGAGGCTGATCGCCACCCGAAGCCACAGGTTACCGCTGCGGCTTCAAAGAAGAAGGCATCCAAACAGAAGTAGAAGTTGGTCTTGTTACAGCTTTCAGAGCTTTCTTTCTTAGGGCTTTTCATTGTAGCTGTCCTGTCGATGGGGCGAACTTTACTAGAGCTGGAAGTTTCTGGTGGTGGATGCTTGGTTCGTTCTTGTCTTTGAAGTAGTTTTAATACCGGATATATTACTTCCCTAATGGTTAAATGAAAGTCAAAACTTTATGAAAAAAAAGGAACAACTTGTTTTAATCCTTTCGGATCTTTTCTCCTTTCTCACATTACTGTTTAGAATAGTTTGAAATGTTAGAAAAATTATTGACTGCGATCTATTTATTGCATCTAGTTACATTAGTGAAAGGGGTTATCTGGTTGTGTAGCAAGGATTCCTCATTCTGGAAATTGACCTTTTAGACACTGTAAAAACATATCAAGTATCCCTCTTGCATGGCATATGAAAATGATAAAATTTTTATCTTTAGTCTATCCATAATGCATTAGTGTATTGTCATAGCACCATGCATTCTACATTGTCATTGGATGTTGAATTTCTTTTGGAAGTGGATGAAAGAGTTGGAAATATTATATACCTTAGCCTTTGTAGGATTATTACATGTACAACAAGGATTTAGCCTTTGTAGGATTATTACATATACAACAAGGACAAGTAAAAATAGAGTTTGGGGGGGGGGGGGTGTGGAATGCAAAAGCTTGTGAGTTTCATATCCTATCTTAATGATGAAGCTGAGGCAGAGATTTCTTCAAGGAGCACATTGTCCTTCATCCGATCATTAATGGATTGTGGTCTAAGAAGAAAGGACAAGTTGAGCAAGGTAATATATTTCAAATCTGTGGGGCCTAGAGGTACTTGTTTGTTTGAGCACTCGCATGATCAATTAATATGCCAATGCATCTCCTATGGATCACTTGTTGCCCATTTTTAGGGAACTTAGGTATCATCTTGTGCTAATATTATGTGTTTCTGATTGTTCCTTTCCAATAGCATTATTATAACCATCAGCCTGTGTTTTCTATTATTGAAATTGCTTATTAACTAACAAAATGATTTAACAAGGTTCTATTTGAGCATGCATGCTTGAGAGATTATTTGTTATTTCCTAGTTTTTTCTCTACATTCGTATTCTTTTCAATAAAACATATTGCATGTAATGTGAGTTCATATATAAGTTATATGCTCATGTATAGGAACTTGATACTTATCAGTTTGGTATATAATGCCCCTGTTCTGCAATTTTAGGGTATCTAGTAATGCTTTCCTTGTGGAGGCACAAGTCAATAGATATCCTATCTGTTCTTTGCTTGTAATTTTAACTAGAATATGGTGGTGTCAGCATTTGCACTAATTGCTTTCTAGCAAAGATGCTACAATATTTTATTTATCAGCACATTAAAGTAAGCAAGACATTTACCCTTTGAAAATCCAAGTGCTGTTATGTCATGTTTGAGATTTCAAGAGTATTGGCAGAGTGGAATTCGAAACTTAATTTTTTTCTAGGTGATACAAATATGAACACATATTGAAAGCCAACTTCCAGTCCCATTACTTTTCAGCTATAAACTTGTCATGATATGTGGTTATGCGTGTTGACATTGCTCAAAATTTGAAGTAAGGTTAAAGAAGGAACTTGTTCTGTGCAAGGACAGCTTCAGGTTGCCTTGTATTGTTCAGGATGGTACTGTATAATCAGTGGTTTGTGATCAATCTACTTATGGTTTGTGTACCTTCCCCTATATATGGCTACCAACCTGATTTAGAGACTATAGGATCTTATACAAATCAATTGTTATTCTTCTACTCTCTCTCTCTCTCTCTCTCTCTCTCTCTCTCTCTCTCTCTCCCCTTCCCTCTTGGTAGATTTTGATTTATCCCTTGTTTTTTCTTCTCTCTCCATTTCTCTTTTCCAAGTAGATCCATCATTCTTTCAGCTTGACCTCATCAGCTGTTTTATTTTACTGTTAGCTATCCTGTTATCAATGGCATAAATTTAGTAATGTAGCAAGAATTTGCCCAAATGAACACTCTCTGCTGGAACAACAGCACATCTGGCAAAAATGCTTTTCTTTGAGTGATTGTTACAGAGAACTTCAGGAGGACTATGAACCTAACCATGATGTATTGAGATGGATCGAAAGCTAGATTGCTATGATGATGTGCTTAGATTGCCTTCATGCCTCCATGACTGGGTATTTAGCTTTGAGCCAACTCCTTCACTTTCTCATTCAGTTAAGGCTCAGATTTACCCTTCTTGTAGATGAAGTACTAAGCTTTTTCATATTCACTTTCTCCTTCCTTTTTTCCCTTGGAACTATATTTAAAAGATCTATCCATTAGTGGTAATCATACCAAGATAGATCTTTACCATGATGAGACCAAATCCAATAATTTTGAGGTCAATAATATGTATGATAAATGCTAATTCTTTGGTCTATTAAAATTTTATAGGTTTGTGTCTTCGTACTCTTTAAAGGTGCCTTCTCTCAATTTGGGCACACATTGTGATGAAGTCCGGAAGGGGTTTTATCTCTTAAAATGTGTGCAGATTTGGATGTTTCTTCCTAAGCCAGGGTGATCCATAACTTGACAATATCTAAAGGTATTCAGGATGTATTGCAAATGCATCCTTTCTCTTTTGGACAAGATTTAAAAAATAAATAAATATGGATAAGTACAGGAAGTATCAGATGCATCCACTGTATTTGAGGTGTATCGGCATTTGGTACATAAAAAATACAGATGAAGCTTCCTTAATTAAGTACTAATGCTTCATATCTTGCTTCCGTGACATGGTAAGAGCATTTCTTTTTGTGAAATGCTAGCCATTTGCAGCTGTAGAAGCAACTTGTCGTTGGAGGGTAGCTAAAACCACAAAATGACTTGTGTTTTTTTGGTTTATTTATGAGTCTGAATAACTCTTCTATCCTGAATTTACACAATGAATTTCTAGACATGAATTTTTGAACTTTAAATGGTTAGAGAACTTTCAAACTTTTCTACATGAATCTCGGGTTACATTTACAGCCCTTTCACTTTATTTCTCCTAATTTGGGCAGATTATCTCCCAATCTCAATTTTAGACCTTCCATATCTTGTATTCTGTCCCTTTAATGAGGACACCAAGCCATTCTGTTTTAATTTCTATTGGTTTCACTTCTCTTCTTATTTATGTGGGCTGATCTGCTTATATCTAGGATTTTGTGCTTTATTGGAATAATTTATGAGGATTGATCTATAAAATATATAGCTGTTCCAATTAGATGGAACAATGCTTGTTGGCTGTGGTGATGGTTATTGGAGAGGACTCCATGATTGCTTTAAGCAGCATTCATAATAATTGTTTAATAATAAAATATATAATAATTGTTTGCGTAGAGATATCCTTTGATTTTCTTAATTCAAATATCAGCATCACGTCTTCTTCTTCTTCTTCTTCTTTCCAGCTCACCATTTTTAAGATATTAGAAGTTAACCTAATATCTGCAGTTGTTCCCTTACCTAAGTAATTTACATGGTTCAATGAGTTTTCTTCTTCTATTTTTTCCATATTTTTTGAGAAATAACTCCTTTAAGTTACTGATAATTTAAATTATATTTTTTAATGTTTTTTCTACTTTTGTCCCCCCTTTTTGTTTTTTTTTTTCTGCTTTTCGTGCTCCATTTTTTTTCTTCATTTTTGTTCTATATGTTCTCTTTGTCTTCACTTTCTCATGTTATCGGATGAATCAGATTAGAAATACAGATCACAACCATCAAAAACTAATTAACGTGCAGTAATTTCCACTCAGAACAGAGAGACATGTTAGAATTGATTTTCTTGGCATCTTGGTGTCCATGTTTGTGGCTTGATGGTTAAACAATTACCATGATCTTGTGGGACTTTTTTTTGAACTCCACTTCTGTTGCAAGTTGAGCTCTGTGCTTCTGTTGTCATCATCCTAAATTTTCAACCTTCCAATCTATGCATCTATTGCTACATTCCTCAATCCAAACTTTCCATCTCCAGCAGAAGTTCTCCTGACTAGCGTTCTCCCTAGGGCAGCCCAGGTGGCAGACTATTTCTTATCACAGAAAAGTTGAGATCAGATGGTGAATAGAAGAGGATGGGGTGTGGTTTGGTTGTATGACAAAGATCTCTATTTACGGTCTAGCCTCTTTGTTCTGTCTGGAAGAGATCAAAAGCGGTAATTGCTTGTTGTGAAATGGTTGAAAGGGAAATTACATCAGGATTTTTTTCTTTAAAAAAATGTATGCATTACGATGGGGTTGATAGTTGAAAAAAGGGGAATTTAATAGAATCAATATGACAAAGGCAAATACACATTTTGTTCATGTTGGTCATGCTACAAATGCAAAAAAATTGTCTATGTCAATCATGTTCATCTTAGTTTAACTAGTCACAGAACTGTGAATTTGGAGAGATAACACAGACATTTATTCATCCAAGTGTCCTTTAATGGTCCTGGTTCAATTCATTAAAAATCTGTCAAGACCGTGTTCTATTATATGTCATCCAATACCATAAGTATGTTGCCAAGCTATGTGCATCCACCGATTGAAGGTCCCTAACTGTTTGGGATGCTTGCAATATGGTAAAGGTCAGTTGATGTAAATGATGAGATGCTACTCATATCAAACTCATGCTTTGCTGGAAGATCCCAAGGTAAATGCATTCGATTTCATGGTCTGATAAAAATCATGAGGTTCATTTCATTTTGCCTGTTAGTTGTCATTAGTTTTATGCCTAGAGTTCTTTGGTACCTATCTGAGGATAACCATAACCAGTAACAAAGTTATGCCATCTACTTGGACTTTACGTTTTGGATACTGCCTTGCCAGTTGTTCCTTTGGAAGGCAATTTCTTCTGCAGTATGAAGTTTTTTGAACGATATCAATCCTTTTTTTTTTTTCTTCTTCTTCTTTTGAAATCTCTGCCCCCACGTTTGTTCCCCTTAGATTTCAGTCAACTATCACCCATTGCTGCTTCTGGTGTAGGCTGCAGCAAATGTCTTGTATCTTCAATATCTCTTTGTACTTCGTACTCAATATTGCTTCCTCTAAGTGACTGCTTTTGTTTTCCATCTTCTCAATTTTAGCATGTAAAAGTCATCCTTTAGCATGCATGCCTGCATGCACTTGTGCGCTTGCCTACTTAGGCTTCTTGCACACAACTGCACCTGCAAACACGTGCACTCGTGTGCACATGCACATGCAGTCACCCATATGCGCATGAATGCACTGACGCAGGCATACAAAACACTTGTGTGCATACACGCACTAGGAAAATGGTAGGAGGCTGTCTGACAGTTTTATTATTTTATGTTAGGTTTCCCTGTTCTCTTTTGTTTGAGCATGCGCAGCTTAGGCTTCATTTTCTTGAATGATAGTAGTACAGCATAAACCGTCCTTCATAAGAAGCTTCATTGATTAATATTCTTTAGTTGCCACATCACTGTTATTGATCTTGTAGTTAGATGCTGATGGTCAATTTGCAAGGGAAAAAACGTTTGTGATCTTATAATCACTTTCATAAAATTTATGTTTATGTTTATACACACTGCAGTGGGGAATACAAACTCAGCATGCACTTCTGGACTTAAGGCTGTCATAAATGCCGATAAAATTGCAGTGGATGATAATCCTGCATCTTGGACAGCATTTAGCTTGAGGTGTAAGCACTTTTGTTATACTGCTTTCACCTTTTGTATTATTTATCACTTGAATTTAATTAGTCTACTGGTTCTATGACTTATATCAAAACAGCTGTTTCCAACAGTCTTTTGAAGAATGCCTTCCATTATTTTTTTCTCATCAAGGGTATGCCCAGCTTAATTTTCTTTGTTTGTTCAGAAGCTAGCTACAGTGATTTTCATGGTTCAATTCTGTGAAATTATATATATAAACAAATGCCAGAGCAGCACTGATATCAATTGAGTCGATAGCTTCTGAATAAAGGGCCTGGAATCTCAAACAGATTGGGAGACTGGAAGCGTCTTAAATAATGGTTGGTGTTATTCTTATCTAGTGGCATTTTACTTCTTCTTGTGAAACGGAAAAAGATGTGTACTTGATCTCAAGGAACATATGCGAATGCTTAGAAGAAAGTGGGTGTTAATAGAAGAATCCTTTGGACAAAAAAATAATAATAATCATCGTTCAAAAGATTTTGAAGTACGGGACCTATATGGATTTGCCATATATAATAAATAATACATTGACAACATTTTGGCTGACCGCTCCCGTGTTGATAAGAAAACTTCTCTCTCTCCTTTTTTAGGAAATTAGTCTCAGCGGCCTCGATCTTCTATGTGGCCATTCGTACTTTTTCGGATTTATAACAGAAACGCCCTAATGCGTTGCACAATCAGTTCAATCCTTGTTTTCTTTGGGAAAACATATTAGATTTTATCATTTTTAAAGTATAGAGTTATGCTGTCGCTGGATAGAATCTGTAAGCCAGGTTCAGCATGCCATAGCTTCATAAACTCCTTTAAGAGCCGTATTCGCACGTACAATATATAGCATTAGTTGGTCGTAGCTCTGTGTTTGCGGCATTTTTTAAGTGCAGGCTCGGGTATTATTTCTTTCTGCAATCATATCATGGAAAACTTGGAGGATGAACCAGGCATTGACAGTGTTGATGCTGTTAAGGCTACCTTCAAGCAGGAGGGAAGGAAGGAGAAAGCTCTTGTATATGTGAACTTAGGTCGTCGTCTTGGTATAATTAAGGTGAATCAGAAAATTGTATTTTTCGTTCCTTTTGGTTTAACCAAAGCATCTAGATATATTTTTCAAGAAAGCACCAAAAAGTTTATTTATTTATTTATTTATTTGGGATCGAAAAATGTTTACATCTGATTACAACCTGAGTTGATGACCCTCGACTGTCCTGAACCGGCCTAATGGGAACCCAGAGTTCAGAGTTCACCTGCGCTTTTGTGATCCCACATGCATGAGATTGGTTCTCTATCATTGTATACTATTTTTTTTATTTTTTTTAATGGTGGCAGATCACCTCAGAAAGATGTTGGTCATTATGCGATAGGATCTCATTGTCCTATACCTGCCCAAGGTCTTGACCAGCCTCAAACATCTCCATTCACGAAAGCTTCGAAAATTACTAGCATGAAAGCAAAAAAGTTTGCCCCACAAGTTATATGGATGTAAGCCTGGATCCATGGTTTTTTGATCAGATGGTCTCCATAGCCCTCGTGTCTTTCCATATCGAAACATGTTCCTCCATGATCCCACAAATCCGGGGAGCTCGGAGTTGGTGGTTGTTACAAATTAACATCTGGTTTGCTTTTCAAATAAACAAAATGGAGAAGTGGAGGGAAATGGTTAGCCGAACGGTTGGTTCCCTCATACCCTTGGAACTGAAGCAAATCGTTAGATTTTTGGTCACCGTCTCAAAGCAACTCCCAACCTTCCTTTCCCTTCAATCCTACCTCACTACTTTTCAACTACAAAGGACTCAAGATGTGTATGATTATATTTCATCTCGGCGTGGAAGAACTTCAGAGTACCATTCCTCCTCATCTCCTACTCTCACGGACTATTTTCTCTCTCCCACTCCCAGATCCCCCGGTTGTCTCGTATTCAAAATTTCAAGCTTTCCAACCAAACCAATGAATTATTCATCCAAAGCCCGTTGATTTTGTCAATAGTTTTCTTCAATGCAGCTCCCAGAAGAGATGGAACTTCTGAGTGATTCCCAGCCAACCTTCTGTAAAAACTTTAAATTTTGGTGGTGGTCCTTGGACAGGGAAGAAGCGCTGTTATCTGGATGAATGCCCGTTACTATTTCCCAGCCTCGTACACACCATCTCTCATCGGAGAAGGCCAGATGCCAATCGTCGAGGGCCACCAGAACGCGGCCCGAGCACTGCCTCTCGCGTTCTTATTGAGGATGGTAGTGAGGATATCTAGAGCCAGATGGTTCAGCTTCTTGAGAAGAGTCTTTCAGTACCAGAACGGGTCGAGGTCCGACTTAGTCTCGAATCCATTCAACTCCAAGCCATGGCTGGCCCTTGAATTCGTAGTTCTGGTATCACAAATAGTCGTCATCACCGTTACAATGGCCGTATCTCAGAAGGAGAATCCAGTCTGGCCTCTCAGAATCTGGCTGGCCGGATACAACCTTGGGAACCTCCTCAGCCTCCCCCTCCTATATTGGCGTTACCGTCACTGTAACATCAACCACGTCTCTGATTTAGAACAGCAACTGAATACTGAGGAATCAAGGTATCTTTCTCTCTACTAATTTTTTTAAAAAAAGTATGGATTAAATTTCGTGAGATAGAGTCATCTTGTTTTTTTTTTTATGAGACAAAATATATGGTTGGTACATTCCATTTGAATACTTAGGAACAACACCGTCAAAAACACATAAATTAAAATGTTGGGAGACGTTTCATTCCAACACTTGAAACGATAATCCATCCCATATTTTTGGGCACTTAAGTGTTACTGGCATTTCAACATTGACACAGGAGATGCCAGTGATGCGCCGATTGGTAATGCTGAAATAATGATAGGATGGTTTCATCTTAAGATGGCAACGAGTATCAGCATCTTACAAAACGTTCCGTTAGGATCTAAAACGTAGAAGAAAAGTTCTTATTTAATTTAGTTTGAGCTTTATACCAATAATTTTCTATTGTGTGTACCAGAAGTTCTCATTTGATGAACAAGTCTAGGACACTCCTCGAGCTATTCTTTGCGATATGGTTCGTGATGGGCAATGTGTGGATCTTCGACTCCCGCTTTGGGTCCTTCGACAGAGCACCAAAGCTACATATCCTTTGCCTGATACTACTTGCTTGGAATGCTATCAGTTACTCCTTCCCTTTCCTGCTGTTTGTACTGCTTTGCTGCTGTGTCCCATTTGTAAGCAACATGTTAGGATATAATATGAACTTGGCTTCTAACGACAGAGGAGCCTCTGATGACCAGATCTTGAGGCTACCCCATTGGCAGTTCAAAAGAGTCGAGCCTATGAATGAGACCCCCAGTGAAAACCTAGTAAGTCAGGTGATTGTAGACACTCTTTGGAGCATCAAATAAGAAGCTTATCTTAGCAATCTATAGCTTGTATTACTATTTGAACTTGTTTGATTTTTATTATGTGGGCAGGAGTGTTGCATATGTCTAGCCAAGTATAGAGAAAGAGAGGAGGTGAGGCAATTGCCGTGCTCGCATCTATTCCATCTAAGATGTGTTGATCAATGGCTGAGAATCATATCTTCTTGTCCTCTATGCAAGCAAGAGCTAGAGAAATGATGCACAAGAGAGCCTGATTTTATCATTTTGTTTGTTGAACTGCATGTGTTTTATAATGCTTTTTTACTTTATTTTGTAAATATTTTTTTTTGGTTAATTTAATCAAGATATAGTAGGTCCATACTGAGACAAGTCATTGTTTTAATTAGAGATAAATAAAAGTTTCATGTACAGAACCTTGTTCACTCACAAGAATTGATGCACCATAGTCATAAGATTTATGGTTTTTAAAAAATTACCAACAATTCATGATATAAAAGTTATTGAAATTATTATAGAAGTATTAGATAGAAGATCACAAACAATTCATAAAAAGTCATGAATCTCATGAATATCAAATTTCATCATAGTTGACACATCATGAAGAAATGAAAAAAACAAAAGAAAAAGAAAGAAGGAATTAAAGTACTTGAGTCTAAAATAGACTTGAAACAAGCAAAAAAAAAAAAAAAGAAAGAAAGAAAAAGAAAAAAAAAAGTTAAAAGATGCAAAGAACCCTTCCCCTAATTTTTTAATTTAATTATTGACTCTTTCATAGATCGCTCAATGAAGCCATTGTCCGATCAAACGGTGTAAGAGAGTCTATTGATAGCTTGATAGATGACTATAAATGTTTTTATATTGCCTCCAAGGACTTCAAATTTTTAAGATATTGGAACATCTAATTTATCTATTACTCCTAAAACGACGATAAAAAGATGATTACAATAGTATAAATGGTTATATGCCTTGCATCTCCATACTACAAGGCTACATCACTCCTAAGATAGGATAACAAAGATAAGGACCAAGGGTCCATAATGATTGGGTTGTTGTTGCTATTGAGTTGGAGTTGATTGAGCTAATTATCTCCCTGCATCCTTGTCTAGTTTCTTTAACAAACTATTTAGGGTCCTCAAACTCAACCTGCAACTTGAGTTGCATGTAGCTTGAGTCAATGAGTTCCCTGTTGGAGTGCTGCATGGTTAGTTGCCGATCCTCGAAATCATAAGAAGATCAAGCGCTCAACCTTCCTTCTCTTTCACGTTCTTGCACCTAACTCTTGACCTGCAATGAAATCTTGGTAGGGCTAATGTGGTTAGAAGTCAAGGTCGAAAAGGAAAGAGAGCAATAACATGGGGCATCAAGCTAGCAAGGCCAAATGAGGCACAGAGGAGGGAGAGAGTGAGGCAGGGGTGGGGGGCCAATGGGGTCAGGTAGTGTGAGGTTGGATGGGATGCTAGGCCTTTTGAGTGGGAGTAATGCATCGAAACCATGGGTTGCAGCTCGCTCTCATCTTCCATATTTTCCTTCTCGTGAATCTGCTTCTATCTTGCATTCAACCTTCCATATTTCCTTTCTCGTGAGTCTGGTTCTCTCTTGAATTCAAGCTATACGCTCCAAACAGCTTCTAAAGAGTAAGATCCACAAATTACATCAGTTCTTTTATGCTGCATAGCGTAAATAACAATTCATATGCACGGAATAGGCTGCGTCTAACTTTTTTATTTTTTTTCTTTTTTTTCTTTTTTCCTTTTTAACGGTTCTATGTCTTTAAAATATCTCTTTGATGCAATAAACTGAAAGTGATGAAGTATTTTTTTTTTATTATTATTAGTTATTTCTTCTTCAGAAGTCCTAGTACTATAAGGTAAGCTGGCTGACCATGGCAGTATAGCTTCTTGAGGACATGCGTTCCACCGGAGGAAATAAGGGTGCAGATTTTGTTGAGGATTCCACTACTTTCTCATGCTACAACACCTCTGTTAATGTTAATTCTTGCCGCCAAACAGATTTTAAGATCAATGACAGCAGAAAGATCTAATGATGCTTAGAAATATAATGGCAAAATCTCATCTTCACACGTTTTCTGCTGGTTTAATTCCTTTTTAACTTTCTTGACCCCTAAAAGATCATATCTCAATGACAGAGTTACTCTGGCAAAATTTTCAACTTCAATCCAACTTATTTAATAAACAAACCAAAAACTTGATGTCCAACACAACCAACTTATTAGACATGACCGAACACATTGAATCCGTTTTATCCTGAGATTGGGTCACATCAAAGACATTACTAACATATCAAGATGACTCGACACAGTTAAATTTGACTTGAAAACTGTTTAGTAGCCACGAATCTGGTTCCTTCGTCATCATGACATGCAACGCGGCTCAAAGTCACAAGGAGACAATATACAACACAAGCAGGCAAATTTCATGGTACAGTCGATTGACCATATTTATCAAATCACCGTTAAGCCATGACAATGCGGGAAACAAAATAAGGGTAGAAAGAGAAGCACGCATCCGCTACAAAATAGGGAGATGTTATATTTATGATACATCGGGATTGAAAAAAAAAAAAAAAAATTTATTGTACAAAGAAGGTAGCAAGACTTCTACGCTTCGCATCAAAATCAAAGATAGAACATTGTATAAAAAAAATTTATACCATGCCATACAATTCAGAAGGTTTAAAATGATTACAAGTAAATTTTAAAAATATTAAGCTAAATTTTTTATCCTTAAATTTAGAAAGTATATCGCTTTAATTCTTAAATTTTAAAAAATTATAAAATTAATCTTAAATTTTATTTTTTATTTATCTTTAATTCTTATCATTAAAATAAAATAATACTGTAAGAAAATTATGTCATTCTACGATATTTCACGTATCCTTCACATCATCGTCGCCCCTTCTTTCCTATCCGCCCTTCTCACCACACGGCCCCCCCTCTCTCTCTCTCTCTCTCTCTCTCTCTCTCTCAACTTCCCTCTCTCTCTCTCTCTCTCTCTCTCTCTCTCATCATCATCATCATCATCACCTCTCCTCCCTTATCGCGTCGCTCTGCCCTCCTCGGCCCGGACGCCGCCACCCCTCCTTCCCCATACCCCATATCATGCCCCGCAGCCCTTCTCACCTCACCGCCCCCTTCCCTCCCCTCAACTTCCCCCTCTCACTCTCTCTATCTCATTTTTCTTGCCATTTAGAACGAATAAGATGACAATGAAGTGAAAAACACGTCAAATGCCACTTAAACTCTCTTTTAACGATAGCAATTAAAAAGAAATAAAAAATAAAATTTAAGATTAATTTTATATATTTTTAAAGTTTAAAAAGTAAAGTAATATAATCCATAAATTTAAAGGTTAAAAATATAATTTAATATATATATATATTTGATAATCTCTTACTTAATTAAATAATATAATGGTTTCTTTATTCCATGTATTCAACTACTAATTATTAGACGTTTTTAGAATGTTTGTTTCTTTAAAGTGCATTTATGTATCACATCGTGTGAACTCTCTTTCCACCTTTATTATTGTAATCGTACCCGTTACAAGAAAGACCGTGGTAGGTCCAGTTCCATAATCCTAAAAAAAAAAGCAAAAACATAGGAAATCCCTTGCCCAAGGCATGAGATGATTACAAATCAATTAGGCTTCAATTTTTCGCATACCACGAAAAAGCAAGACTAAAATAATCTAATAAACTGTACTTTCGATTGAAGCCCAGAAGTCTCTACCAACTTTTTCTACATCCATGCTTGCAAACTTGGAATAATGGTCCCTTTGCAAAAGAATAAAAGGATGAAGGATCAATTCAAGTTGCCACTCAGCAAAAATGTTCTCAGCACCTGTAGTTTAACATCAGAGAAAAGGAGCGATGGCAAGAGAAATTTTGCTCTTCAAAATCTACATCACATGCACAAGTTTTTTTACCTTTTCCTTTATGTTTTGAAGTAGGGAGGGGGGAGTTGGGGTGGTTTGCAAAATGTAATAGCACAACAATTTCTCCAGACACATACCCCAACCACAAAAGGAATTAACAGTGAGCATCAGCGAGTCTCTCACCTTTCAGATACAATAGAGCAGATAAACATGCAATTGTAATGATGATCTCATACATGAAGGTCTACCAACGTGTACTATCTTGATGTAGAAAGGGTGATTGACTTGCTCAGCTGTGTCAAATTTTTATGGCTGGTCCTGCATTATGAACAAGTTTAAACCCCTGAAAATAAAGCTGAAGTTTAAATTTCAAATGGACGTAACTTCATCTTAGAGCCATAAATGATTGATGCATCATTTAGCTAATGGCAAAATAATGATGATGGTGATGGTGATGGTGATGATCATGATGATATAGTGCTCTAATTTACAAACAATACAATGATTTGCAAGGCTACCAAGTGGTTACAAACACTGAAACATGACATAACAGCATATATGCCCTATGAGCTAAACAAGAATTTCTGCAAGGTGCCATTTCTTTTTAGCAAAGGTTAAATTTTAAATTTTGGTAGACTACAGCCACTTTCTTATGAAATCAAATGCATCAATAAAACAGCACAGCAGTCTGATGACTTCATCAAATCATATATATCACCATTGAAACTTTTTCACAGTTCCTTGGAAAGTCCACCACTACATTGTTGAGACAGCATTGACATTTGGGGGAGGAAAAGATGCCTTTTATGCAGGCCATCTCTTCGAGCACCATGCTAATCTACTGTGAATTAGATAATTCAGAGGCTTGAGGCTGTGGTCTAGGTATTAGACCCAACACAATGACCTAGTTTTCTCTAGGAGAACAAAAAAGACATTTTTTCATGGCAAGCTTGAGGTCATAAGTTCAAAGCCAACCCCTATAATTAGCTGAAACATGGATTCAAAAACTGCCAACACAGGATAGTATCATCGTTCTATGCCATCTCAATGCAAAATTAGCACTGGTATGGATGCTGGGATACCAAAACAGTTTGTAACTGGTTGTACCTCTCCACAGCAGTGCACACCAGTGTTATCATTCCGATCATACTGGTCGGTACCAATGGTTTATTCATTCTTTTTAATAGCCCCCAATTTCAGTATTAACGTCAATACAGACACTGTGCTGATATTATATTATCCAATGAAAAAAAAGGCATGGGTTTGGTACCAGTATTTAAAATCTTGGATTAAAACAAACGAGAAGATGAAACAGATTTTCTCTAACTGCTAAACAACATTGAAAAAGTCATCTTACATTCTGTTGCTAGTTTGTTTTAGGGGTAGAAAACCAAGAGACAGTTTGATTTGACTAAATCTCCTACATAAAATTTTATTACTTCTTCTTCATCTCAATAATGGACAAGAAAGGTGGAGAGGAAGAAGACCAAGTTACAACATGCATTGGCAGCATGTCTAGCTAGCAGATAAGCGCACTTATTTGAGGTACTCAGAGAATAAGAAACCCAAGTTGGATATGAGTCATATAAGAGATTTCTACAATTGGCCAGCAAAAATTTACGTATTGATATCTGAAGTAACAAAATACTTGATTTAGTTCTTTCTTCACTTAACTCTGCAGCCATGTATTGACAATCCCAATTCTTGGTGACTCAGTTGGGCTTTCTAATATGGCAAAATGCATAGGAAACATAACATAATTGCCTAGAAAGCTACAGGTAATCTTTGACAAACAGGGCTAAACATCAATGAATAACAAAGACGGTATTATACAGTTCAATAGTCATCAATGGCAATTTGCAGCTTCCCTTATGATTTTTACATATTCCAGAACATCATGTTCCATTTCTACCTTGGATAAACTAACCATTAAATTCCTGCGTCTAGTTCACATGTCATGTATTTTCATGGATATCCTTCACCAATTTGGAGATATCAAATTACAGAACACACCACGAGGTAATTTGATGGGCATTCAAGAAGAAACATGTTGGCAGATGTTTCATCAAAATTTTAAACGCATGCAAGGTGGGCCATGATGCAAGTTGGCAGCATAGCGTATACTATCTGTAGATAGTGAAGTATCAAAAGATGAGATAAGGATAATGTAATGCAAAAATGAAATTGTGGAGGAATATATCATGGGACAAGGGCCTAATACTAACAGAAAATACACAAACTATTGGAAAGAACAGAAATGAAAATGAAGTGATCAAAGACCATAGTCATGAAGTGAAACATTCAGTATCTCAGACTTATCATACCCAAAGAATAGAGAGATAAATGTTAGCAAGGTTTTGAGTCCTGGTGGGATAGGAGGTGTCCCAACCATTTTATCCTGAGCCTGTGGATGGTGGTGGGACAACAAAACCTATCCAAACAGGAAAGAAGAATAAAGAGGAAGAAAGAAAGAAAGGAAGAAAAGAAGGGAAGGAAAGGATAAAAAAGGAGAAAAGAAAGGAAGGGAGAAGAAAGGAAATAAATAAGTAAAAAAAGGAAATAAAGAAGGAAGGAAGAAGAAAAGAAAGAAAGGAAAGAAGAAAGTAGAGAAATACAGAAGAAAAAACAGAAATGAAAGAAATGAAAGAAGTAAGAAAAGAAATAAATAAGAGGAAAAAGGAAAGAAAGGAAAGAAGGAAGAAAGAAAAGAAAGAACAAAATAAACAAAGTAAGAAAGAAATAAAGGAAAGAAGAAGGAGAGAGAGATGAAGTACCCATCACGATGCTTTATTGGGATGGCTAACAAGATGAGACAAG
Source organism: Metroxylon sagu (assembly GCA_017589505.3). NCBI lineage: Eukaryota > Viridiplantae > Streptophyta > Magnoliopsida > Arecales > Arecaceae > Metroxylon > Metroxylon sagu. Next base: position 45,439 of record JACVBY030000640.1, on the reverse strand, counting down.
CTGTAGAGAAACATAGACATCCCCATCTCACAGGATTTAAAACCTTGGATGTTAGCATCTCTAATAGAATTAGAATTAAGAGTTAAGTGACCAATGCAAATAAGGCACAAAATGTTACAACTTTGAGTGTTTGGTGATACAGAGAGTCCAAACACAATAGATAATGCGGAAAAAATGGGCATGTAGAGGTTGATATGACATAAACATACAAGGGAGAGACAGTGAAGTTGAATTAATTTAGGAAAAAGTGATACGAAAGCAATTGAGATGGTATTAATAAAATTTGTATAGGAATAATAACATAACAGATAGCACACTTCTTACCAAACTGAGATTAATGTTCATATTGCTTATTTTTAAATAAGGTAAAGTGCAAGGAAGCAGGTGCAAGAGCAGAAGCAAGACATGAAATGGGACATGATGCCACACATAAAAAATTCCAATTAATAATGGCAAGTTACTGATGCTGTGGCATTCATAACACATGGAGATAAGACATCCAATTCCCACAAGATCCCAATTAGCAGGGAAGAAACTCAAAATAGTAAAACCTACTTTGACAGTTCAACACAGCACACAGAATTCATTGCAGTTGCTTAGTAGGTTCCCATCATTTGGAAAGTGAATCAAGAAAGTTATAGCTGCTTCAATGGTTCGATAAAGCACCGTTAAGCTGATCAAGTTATTGTGAACCATTGGCTTGATGATATCTTTGCTGTTATGGCAAAGATGACAACAACCCATATTATGATCACAGATTATGGTGTCATGGTCTTTGGTCATCTCTTCTTAAATATGAATGCGTAGAATGCCTTTCTTCATGATTGTTTTGATCAAATCAACAAGTAATCCTTATAAAACTTCTCTGTCCTCCCGAGAATTAATGGCGACTCTAATACAATATCAAACAGCTTCTATTCCTCAATCGAGCATCTGCAACATTTTTAATCTACCATGCGTTACTAGTATTTATGACCAACCTGTTGGTTCTAATGTCTTAAGTAGAGGCGGACCTTTTAGGGGACTAGGGTGGGTCGTGCCCCCACCTTAAAAAAAAAAAAAAAAAAGATTTTTTATCTACAAAAATATATTTATATGTAATTTATAATTGTAAAGATACGCTACTAAAAGTTTGGCCTCCCAAGAAAAATGTTCCAAGGTCCGCTACTAGTCTTAAGCGAAAAGGTGATGAATATGCTGATGCATATTGGTGCATAATGCATGTCTGCATGTCACTCATGTTTTATTGTTCTCACACCGAACATATGAGAGAGCAGTACCTTATTACCATGATGCAGCTTAAAATCACAGATTGTTTTTCATTATAGTGGATTTAATTGCATGTTGTACTTAATATTGAACACCAATGTCAACAAAAAGATGAAAAAGAACACATTCTAAAAGTTCTGTAGATGAATTTGCTGAGGGGACAATACAACAAAAAACATCATATCAGATTTGTTCAAACTAAAGTTTTATAAGATGCAGTTTCCATATCATCAGAATGCAAGTTTTATAAGATGCAGTTACCATATCATCAGAGTGCACCGCAGGTATATCATTTATGCTAGATTGTCCATGTTGGGTCTTTTGGCCCTCCTCTGGTTCAGAGTCATAACATTCACCATTCCATAGTTGACATTTTGGCCTGCAATCCATATCCTCATCTTCCTACATTAAAGCAAGTTCTTTAGGTCACATAAAATCATTTGAAAACATAAAGTTAAAAGAATGTAATTAAATTTGGTTGCAGTAAAGGACCACCTCCTCAGGGGTTTCTGTATCTGGAGGTCTGGCATGAAACTGTACGCTTGGAACATGTTGTATCTTCGAGAGGTGTTCCAACAAAACATTCCTAGTATATCATAAACCGATCAATGCAGAAAAAGCATGATTTCAAATTACAAATATTCGTTTCCTATAAAGTAAATGCAAGGAAAACAAACAACAATAGCAACAAAAACAAGTAACAACAAAGTCTTAACTCCACCTATATACAGGACATGAGTTTTATACATAGCTGGTTCCAAGTTTGGATAAAAGAGAAGGGTTGTGGCAGGTTGATAGCCAACATAAAACTACAGTCGCATCTTATAAATATAAATCCATTAAAGAAATGCAAGGAAAAAAGAATGAAAAAAATATTTAGTCATGGAATGCCCAGAATACATGGCTACTCTAAGTAACTGAATTTCAGCCACCTAGCTCATGGTGAAAAGAAAACAAAGCATTCAAATACAAACATAAAATCTCACCAAAGCTTGAGTAACTAAACTCTGCTCTCGATAAAACCAGTACAGAGCAGCAGTGGAAGTTCATGTTGAACAATATCTTTCCATTAGCACACAACTTCTAATGCAGTTACAACTTTTTCATCAAGAAAGTATTTATTCCCAATTTTCCACTATAAAAATGTAATACACGTCACCACCGCAAGAACCAATTTTATAACCTATCAAGATGTAACAAACTGCATATTATTTGACGTACCGTCAACAACAATCAAGAAAGATCATATCCTCTTAGAAACCATATACATATCAAAACTGGTCAAGAAAAGAATCCAGTTATTAAATACCATAAATAAACATTTTTCAGAACAGTATCATGAAATATAAAGGAAATAATTAGATGAACTCATGGCTAACAATTACCTCATTCTCTCGAGATCTTCTGGAGAGTTATGATTATCTTGGGTTTCTGGTTCGACATGAAGAATATAGTCGGGACCAAAGTACTCATAATATTCATTATATGGCAACTTATTATCAGGTTCCACTCCAACCGCAACTGCTGTCTGCACGATGGTGACATATAACATTCTATAACCATCCCAAATTACAGTGATGCTCAATGATTGCAAATATTCAACAAACCTCATAGCACCAGCAGCGAGCAACATTCCTGATAGTATAACCTCCACCGCCCAAAACCATCAGAGGCACATTAAAAGATCTGAGATATCGGAGACAATCTGCATGCCCCTTCACTGACAAGTTGAAGCAACCTAGCCTGTCTCCAGCCAAGGAATCTGCACCACACTGGAGAACCACAGCATCGGGCTGATAAACCTCCATTACTTTTTGGATGATAGGTCTAAATAGTCCACAGAAGCTATCATCATCTATTCCATCATTCAAAGGAACATTTAAAGCATAGTACTTTCCTTTCCCAAAACCAATGTCCTTGATATGGCCCGTCCCAGGAAAGAAGTCCCCATATTTGTGGAATGAAACAGTCATGACTCTATCAGTGGTGAAAAAAGCCTCTTCCACACCATCTCCATGATGGACATCAATGTCTACATACAGCACACGCTGCCCAACAGCTGAATCAGATAAAAAACTAGGCTACAAAAATAAAACATCATCATAGAAATAACAAATTGATGCAGGTTCTATGGACAAATATGAGCAAGCACTAGTAAAATCTGTCATATATATATATAGTACTTATATTGTCGCAAATAAGAGCCACTAAAACTACTAGAAAAATAATAATAATGCCGAGATAGCTAGACTACGGAAAGATTCAAATAAAACAAAAGACATAGTTTTCATAAATTTGGAAAATGCATATGATGTACCCTAAGAGGTGATTCAGGATGCATTAAGTATGCAAAACATACATTAAGGACCCATTGACATCATATCAAAAGTTTGAAGAGACTAATGGGACAAACTAAATACATGAAATCAAGGTTTTAGGTCTCAATGGGACCTCTCATGGGATGCCAGAACAGATTGTTGTCTCAAGTGTCAAGATGGAACTATTTCACTTTCGTCTCAACATCTAAATTGGCATGTTTTGGGACACCCCTATTCCTAGTATCAAGATAGGATAGGACAGCAACATATACCATTCCATGGAAAAATCGAAATAGCTTCGTCCCATCATATTTAAAACATTGCATGAAATCATCTTTCACAATGATAACATGTTTGTTTTTTTTATATAAAATAAAATACAACATTCTATATGTGCTTGCATTTATAGCCAAATAGCCGCAAAATCTCAACAAATACAGGAAGGAAATACCCAAATTCTATACATTGACAAACTATAATAAAAAATGGAGAAAAAGACTCTGATTCAATAGGAACTAAAAGATTCATTGTTGCTAGTATATACTGTATTACTGAACCAAAGGAGAAATGAATTAACTATACAATTTAACAATGAAAAAAGCTAGAAATCGCCTGCTAGATCACTGCTTAGTTCAAGGGTCTGTTATGGAAGTCATTGATTGCTTGAGAAACAGGTGGGGCTCAAACGACGCCACTGAACCGCTCATGTACTCCATCAATCCCCGACTGCCACACCAACCCTCGACTGCCACATCAACCTAGTAAATTAAGTGGTGACCAGGAAGTACTCTTCTGCAATGCATTTATGAATTTACTTACCACCAAAACCGTAAAAATAAAGTTCCTCTATAGCATAAAATACCCAAAATGGTACATAATAACTTTTCTTGGTTTCTCTTATTTTTCTTCTGTTTGTTTTATAACTATTGATTGCCTTTTTCTTTGTCTGAAACTAACATTTTATAGCAAACTGCCAGAATCAGAACTTCAAAGGCCTAGCAGTAACCGAAACCAAATTTTTGAACCTTGGTTGGCATTCAAAAGGACTGAGACAAAGAAAAAAATTGCTATCAAGCTACGCAGACCAATAAGGATATAAAAATTCTGAGTCAGGATTACTAAATGAGCGGGTAACTAGACCTATGTTAAGTAGGATAAAAGGTTTAACTATGTATCCACATCAAATCCACATTGTACAATGGCATACCAAGCCTCTTCTAGAGCCATTTTGCAAAAACCAGAAGGGGTTGGATTAACTAGATTGAGGTGCAGAAAAGAATCAAGGCTGGGTCAAACACTGGAAGAGGTAAACATAAAATTTAGAATTTTTTTATTAGCTCTAAAAGCAAGTATTGGGCTTTTCTCTCGTACCATCGAGTATGATGAACAATCAATCTATAGGTAATTAAACGATGATTGAAGGGATTAGAGAAACTTTTGGGGGAAAAAACCCTAGCGCTCGCTGCAATTATTTCGTAAACCGTAGAAAAACAAGAAAAAAAAATATATGTCCATAGCTAAAAGAACTAGACGAAGAAGAAGAATTAATTGAGGACAGAGAGGGGAATAGGGTTTAAAGGGGGAGAAAGAGGACTCGTAAACGAGTCGGACTAGCTCACCCTGTGGAACTTGAGAAGTTCGAGGATGCCGAGGACAATGTCGTTGACGTAGCAGAAGCCGGAGGCTTCGCACTTCTTGGCATGGTGGAGTCCGCCGGCCCAGTTGATGGCGATGTCGGCGTCGCCGCGGTTGAGCTTGACGGCGGCGCCGATGGAACCGCCGGCGGAGGCCTGGCAGAACTGGAAGAGGCCGTCGAAGACGGGGCAATCCTCGCCGACGTTGAAGCGCTTCAGGAGGCGGGGGTCGGCGGGGACGGGGTCGGAGGAGACGAGGGTGGAGAGGAAGTCGACGTAGTCGTCGGAGTGGAAGCGGCAGATGTCGTCGGCGGAGGCGGGGAAGGGGCGGCAGACCTCCATGAGGCGGTGGAGGGAGTAGTGGACGACCAAGTTGTGGGCCATCCGGATGCGGTGGGGCTTCATCGGGTGCCCCTGGCCGTAGTAGTAGTCCCCGATGGTCGGCTCGTAGAAGTAGGTCACCCGCCGCTTTGTCGCGTCCGTTCCCGACGACGCCGGGAGCGACGCCCCCTCCCCCTCCCCGCACGGCCCCTCGGATCCGGATATGGACACGGACATCGGCATGGGTATGGGCTTCCCCTTCGAGCTCTCGGTGGAAATTGAGAAGGCCTCGGCAAGGGAGCTGGAGCGTCTCCCCGCTATTTAAGTTCATTTTGTGAAGGAAATCCCCTCTACTGAAGTCACCAACGGGATGGGATCTCTTGGCACGACGGCTCGTTCGATCCTGGTAAACCCGGGCAACCTCAAGCGTCGAGGCTGGCTGGCTGGCTGCCCAAACGTGAGCTAGTCTTGTTGGTGTTGGTTTGTAATGGTAAATCGAACAGAATGGCTCACCAGAGAATAGATATTTTAAAATCCTTTAACCATCTATTCATAAATTAATACTATTCTTTACTTAGTTTCGATGGCACATTGCTTTTAAAATCATTTTGAATTAACTGCTGACAGCCATTTAATAGCTAATAATTGTTAGCCGTTACTGAATTGATAGTTATTTTTTAATAAAATATTTAATTAAACTATTACATTTAAATATATTAAAAATAATAAAAAAAATTAAAATATTTAATCAATAAATAAGTAATCTTAAGTTTTTAAGTAAAAATGATGTAATTAATTCATACAAATCTAAAACATTCTAATATTAAGTTTTTGCTTTTATTAAATTAAATACAATTTCATCAAATAAGATAAAGGATTTATGAAGGGTTTGTAAGGGAAAAAAAAAAATCATGGGAATGAAATAAATAACAAAAAAATAAAGGGTTTGAGAAAGGAAAAAAAAAATAGGGCTCATTTGGTTCACACGAAGAAACTTTCAGATAAGAATATGATATTTGAAAATTAGATTTATAGACATGTCTGAAGTATCACATTTGGTTGATCATGAGAAATAAAGCTGTCACATTTGGTTGAATAGTTTTTTTTCGTACAAAATACCAAATATACCCTTTAGTTCTTAAAACTTTTAAAGTAGTGCAACTCTTAAAGAAATATGCTCAAAAAAAACACAACAGCAAAAAAAAAAAAAAAATTCAGGATCAAAAACCAAATTGACATAACAACAAGCATCAATCTTTAGAAAAAATCTCAATAAATTCTTACCTTTCTTTTAGTTGACACCTCGTGTATCTGAAGCGAAGAGAAGCAAACGAGCGAGAGCTGAAGCGTTTGTTCTCTCTTTCTCTCACTAGCTAATTAGCTGATTTAGGTAAAAGAATATACGATGAGAAAGAAGGGTATGTTGAAAAAAAAAAAAAAAAACGATGGGAAAGTAAATCTCAGTATCAATGGAATTTTATTTCTCATAAAATGCAGGAATTCAAATCTTGTGGAAACAAAGTATTTCCATGGATGAGTCCTAAAAGCGCGAATCAAATATTTTCATTTATAAAAAATAAAATTTCATTCTTATTATTTTTATTTTGATCCTTAAAAAAACAAGCTGTTGAGCACAATAACCATTGGTTCCAACAGTTAGCTTTCCAACTTTCAGTTGAACCACCAGCTAGCTATCAATGTTAGAGACAACAGTTATAAGCTAGACAAAAACGAATCTAAACAGGCTTTTAGACAACAAGTTGTTGAAGTATCGTAGGTGGTAGCTTGATTCTTTGTGGGAACTGGCTTGGGCCCAAGAACAGGAATACAGGGTAATGAAGGGGTTCAAGTCCCTTTCACTCTTAAAAGGAAAAAAAAAAAAAAAATCTCTTGTTTGTTCGATATTTTACGACACTGAGATAAGATGTGAGGGAAAAAAATATTAATAAGAAGAAGAAAAAGAGTCAAACTGTTTATGGCACAGTCACAAAAGGAGGAGGAGAAGAAGAGAAAGGTATATGAGTTAAGCTTCCCACCGCTTACCGAGCAACTGAACACCATTTGAAATATTATTCTTGGCCTCATACTGGTCCAAGTCGAGTCCCAAATAAACCAATTGACTTTTTTTATTATTTTTTAATTAGTTTGGAAAAAATCGAACAGAAATTGCTATGCTGCTACAGTGACTCATTCTAAATTGTATGGTAAATTTATCCAGTAAGATGACGGTTTCTTTTACAGCATCAAATTCTCCCCTGAAATGGTACCGATCTCGGATTCTATTTGGATCCCCAGGCTAGACCACACTCAATGCATGCATCGAGCGTCTTTCTCCACTGTCTCAAGGAATGCAATTCCCTCGCACTTCCAACCAACAAATTATATTTGCGTGGCTTCCAATCCTTTCCAAGCTGCTTGCTGCTGAAAAGTTAACCAAGTGCCATCATGCGTGTTTTGCAACCTCTAACAAGAGATGCATTCTCTTCTCTTCAGCTGCCAATCCACCGCCTGGGCTGCCTTCACACAATACCTCACACTTCGTCAAATAGCAAACGACTTAGAACCTGCGCACTATTTCACTCGAATTTTCTTTGATACACCATCACGATCATATGTTCGATTCGGAAAGAAAGAAATGACATGACAATAGATCAAACCATTTCTCTTGTGTATCAAAGGCTTCCAACTGTGGACTAGTCGGCTTGAGGGGAAAAGAAGCAGCATAATTATCCTCCTTTTTTTATCTTCTTTAGTTTTTTTTTTTTCATTTTCTTTCCGTTTTTGTTCTCTACGCTTTTTCTTTACCTCTTATCCATACAGCTTTAGCTCTCTATATATTTAGATATATGTACTCCCTTCTTTGTTACGGTTTCATCTCCTTAATGAAATCCAGGAAAAGAAAAGAATAGATAATTAACACACCAAAAAAAAAAAAAAAAAACCTGTAGCAATGTAGCAGGTTCTTCTCCTGTAACAATGCAGCCTCGGCACCCCACTAATCGATAAATAAGATTCCTCTCTAAGAGATCTCAGGTTCAAAGCAGCTGTAGCCATGAACGACCGGTTATATAGCAGCTACCATATCGGTTAGACATAGCCTAACAAATATTTTAGGTGCCCGGAAATCTAGAAGGTCTGCCATCACTCCAGAACTGGTTTTATCCTACAATGATCTTTGAAAGCCAGAGACATGGCAGGCTATGTTAAATCCAATGCAGGTCTGGAAGAGTATGAAAATGGTGGCTCAAATGCAACACGCCCAGAATCTCACAGCAAGTATCGGTTATCATCATCGGTCATAATTCCCTTCCCTTGAGGAAATGGAAGACTTCAACAAGGTCTCTTACACTGCTGTGACCACCAAGTAACAGATCAATCCGCTGCCCAGATGGCAAAACCTAAACGCAGAAAGCTAGAAGCCTAACACTTTAAAGGTACAATTACTGCAAGGTTTATCCCAGGGTTAACAGTTGGTAAGATCAACCAAACATGCAGAAAGGGTATTTCGCTTAGAACAAAACATGCAGGAAGGGCATATATATGCAGAAATATGGCCATGCTCTTTGATTTTGGTGGATTCAGTTGTGACGTCAAAACCACCTTCACCCGGCGACGACCCATGATGCCAAGTCAAATCCATTCAGTGGATGAAAACTAAAGAACCACCAATGAATCAGTATGCATAAGAGGGCAACTCATAAGAGACGGGCGTCCCTTTCATTGGATAATAGAACACAGCTGTTCAGTAATCAATGCTAGAAAAATTAAGTAAAAGAGACATCACGAGGAAGAAGGCCATATTATTCCAGCATACCCTCATATTCGGGGAGCTACTTCTGCCTCTTGTAGATCTTGTGCAAGAATGACTTCAGCACCTCCTGGACTGCTTTGCTTGGTTGGGCTTCAATTGATGAAATCAGCTCTTGATAACTCATTCGCTCGTACTCAAAAAATACATCCTGGGAAAAGAGGTGCAAACAGAAAAGGGTCATCTTATGCTTGAAGCAGAAAAGGGTCTATTAAGCCAATCTACGCTGCTCAGTTATGACATCGTATCCAAGTAAAGTCCATGAATCACACAGTGAGGGTGGATTTGATGAGTTTAACAGTTAATGCAACCATCTTATCCAGCATTTGCACAACCATCAATGCATATTTGCATAAAATATAAATGTTGGTCACCATAATGTAGAATATATGGTGGTGTTAGACACTATGGATGTGTTTCTTCTGGACATTTTAGGTGTTTCTCGTTCAGCAATTGATACAATAAAAATCTTGCCCAACCACGTTTATTCAGTTGGAGACATTACAAAATTTTCTATGTGAACCTCAATCCTATTCCATTAACATTTACATGAAACAGACAACTAGCTTTGAGCTTAATAACAATTCATCCATCTTCAGAATTTTGCATCCACCCATTCAAGAGAAAGGAAATGTCTCCTGATGATTTTATGCTATTATAAGAACAAGGAAAATAACTACTTCATTATGCACACATGCACACATACCTACATAGAAATATCTATATAGGTTTCATTATTTCCAGCAAGCCGACACTGGAGCCAAACGTAATGTCAAAAATTAGCTATCCATGCAAATAAATAGTAGCATATAGGACCCATTTGAACCAAGATGATAATGATCTGCCACTACTAGCTTGCCTGTAGGCACTTATAATTGATTCATCTATGCATATTAACATGTCATTCCATTACTAAGATAATTGACAGTTATCAGCAATCTCTCTATAACTAAGACCAGAAATTAATAGAACTCCACTTGCCATCTTGAATGCAAATTGGTAAACAAAATAAAGAAGCATTTCATGGATTATGAATTTAAGATTACTGGTACGGGAATAACTAGCTAGTGACTTAAGTGTGGGAATTGGAATGCAAAACAATTAGTGGCATTTTATCTTAGAGTACAGCTAAGTTAGGTACATGTCAATGGGGTAAGGCGCCAGAGACAAGGAAATAATTAATGAAATCAGCGATCAACCTACAGGATGATAAGAGGGGTCTGTTAGACATGGGTGATAAAGAGCTTGTCATGTAGTTTGATATAAAAGAGTTTGTTCTCCAGGGAAGTGCAAAAAAGCTTCCATACCTGAAAGTAGATAAATATCTTACTTCGATGGCTGCACACATCTTCTGTGCAGCACATGAATGAGTTTAGAGTATGGACAGTATTGTTGATTTTGAGGAGAAAAATAAGCAATCATCCTTTCTTCTGTAGGAGAGAAGGGATGGATGCACGCATGCAGACACACATACAGAGTCCAAAAGAATTTGGCATTTTATTCATAATCAAAAGTCAACTATCACGCTCATATATGTACATCTGAGAAAACTGAACCAATTGCAAAATAATTCTACTGAAAACAACATCCCACATCCAACTTACAAATAATTCTACTCAAAACAAAATATTTAAGCAGACAAGCAACTCTATGTTCCTAATTATGAAACCTATCTTAACTAATCGAAAAACCTATTTTTTTGACCGTATGCCGAATATGAATCTTCATAAAGAGCTACCCTATTTCTATATTTTCAGATTATTTTGTTCAAATAAAATTGCTTGTCTATCTGTTACTTTGACTAACAAAATATGGTCTCTACCCTTTTTTCTTGACAAGATGGAACACCAGCTGATCAGGCCTCAAATGCTTTTCTTTTTATTACTTGGGCATAGATCACCATTTCTTTTTCCTTTGATCAATGACTTTTAATACGTGGTTAGTTCATTTGGGGTGACAGGTACCCCTTGCAAATATGAATCTGTGGAACATATGATTCAGCTCAGATGTCTAGGTGTCAATATTCCAAAAAGAAAACTAACATGGAGTCCCAAACCACGTGCAGTGCCTTTTTAAATACAAATGATTACCATCCACACTGCTTGAAACTTCTTATGTGCCTTCAAAAAGGAATGCCATGATTTGCTTGGCAACATCAACTAAAGGTAACTTATCAGCTAAGATGTAGCAAGTCAATGAGAACTACCAGGTTGGCAAAATCTGATAATCACTGACAAATCATTCTCATCTAGCAAGATTCAAGACTCAGATAGGAAGCAAAATATTGACACCTGTGAATTTGATTTGGCCCACTTTCAAAACACTCATTTCCTTAAACTAAGTCTAGTTCAATTAGGTACAATCACATAAGTATGTTCCCAGCAAGAATTGTCCCCTGTTTGGCCTTACAGATGCTGAAGTATCCTTGTGCTATAGCAAACCCAATTGACTTATAAACTTCAGTACAATTTGGCAAATTTACTTCTAAGAAAGGTGAAAAAACATATTATCTAGTAAAGTTAAAATTAGTACTGTACCAGCCAGCATATGACGATGTTGATCCATACTTTATCTTATGGTCACTTCATATCACCAATAAAAGAGCAAGCTAAGATAGCTTACAAGAAATGTGCAAAAAAATCACATACAACCATGACAAAACCATGTATACTGTACAGTAACGAGTACATCTATCATCAACATCAGGAACCGATTAAGCTCTACCACAAAAAACCCCAACCAATTTTAGGACCAAATGATAAATGTCGAGGGTCTTAAGTAGTAACTAATGATCTAATAATATAAGAGAATTCTTGTCAAACCTGGAGATCAAGATCTTTATAAATGGATTTAACTTTTGCAACACAAGTTGGATCTGACTTTCCATAATTCTCCTGAGATAAGATATCATAAATTAAATTGGGTTCCTTTTATACGAAAACAGAAAAAATGGAAGAAAATATTTGCTCTTACAGTTAACATTTTCTTTTGACTCTCATTAGCACGTTCCATGGCTTGCACAATGAGCCAAGAGCACTTAAAATCCTCAATGTCAGTACCAATCTGTCACAAATACATCTTAGTTTGTAAGAAGTAAAAACTTTTCCAATTAAAAAAAAATCCTTTGAAAGAAATGTTAAATTAATTTTCACAGTCCAACAAATGTGTGTATGCAAGTGCATGCTTGCATGCATGTGTGCGCATGGATGTACGTGTGCATGTGTGTGCGCACATGTGTGCGAGCACTGAGAGAGAGAGAGAGAGAGAGAGATGTACTTGCCTTACCAATTACTTCAGGATCACCAAAGCAATCAAGGTAATCATCCTGAAAGAAAAGGCTTGTCATTGATTCAATAAAAAGAAAGCTCCAGCATGCGAAAGTAAAATAGTGCATACATACTATTTATGAAAGTGAGTCACCTGTACTTGGAAGTATTTTCCCATTTCAACCAGAATGTTTTTTACATCAACAAAATTGTCCAAATTTTCCCCAGACATCAACAATGCACATGCCACCTGAACATTGCAGTCAATAATCCACCAAAAAGGACATTTAACTTCTAAGATTTCATATAAGCAAATAAATGCTACAATGTGATTATAATAGCAACAATAAAGCCACAACAAGGTAAGAATTCATGTGAGAGAATTCATATACCAAACAAGAAGCATGTACACATTTTCACAAAAGGATTCCCTTTTTCCCCCCTATGAAATTCATAAAGTGAGCTCTTAAAAGTCAAATACAACAATTGCATCATAACTATAAAAGTAATGCATCTAGCTGTATCTGCAGCTAATTTTCTTTGCAAGCCTATGTGGTTGAAAGTGTCCAGATAGCGAACATTTGCAAAACAAAATTGGCAGACGAACAATAAACACCCCCCTTCAGGTTGATCTAGATCAAATTATTGACTAACTTTGCCTCTATAATTGCATTGTAAGTGAAGAACAGATAAGGAAACAAGCACAAGAAAGAGAAATTTAATATTATGTTTCCCAAGATTTTCTACAACGAGAACTTATCATTTCTGCATGCATGTTTTGGAGAGAAGAGAAGGCAGTGAAGAAATCAAGCATTCCCCTACTTCTTTACCAAACCTATTTTACCGGGGCTAGATTTGATTGCATCATTGATCATAAGATTTTTTTTTTCCTGATTCCTTTTAGAACTTTTAAACATAAAATAAATTTGGAATCGAAGTATAAGTTAACTATAAAGTAAATGAATGGCGAATAGAAAGCTATACATATAGCAACTCTAGGTTTTGCCAATATAGGCCCATATATAGCATGTCCAATGAAACAAATGTTTTGTTCGGTTTTTCAAGAAATTTACATATCAACTATCAATTTAATTATCCTTTTAGGTTGAATGTTTTAGGGGAAAAAAAACATGGACAAATATTTAACATATGGTTGTCAAAAGACAAATATTTGCAACCTGTTTTTAACTCTACGAACTACAAATAATAGACTTGCTAATTTCATTTCTCAACCCTTACTGGTGATAAGCAATTTAAGAGTCATATATTCCCATAAATTACAGAAAACAAACCTACCTGTGATTCAATATATAATTAGTATAATCAAGCTGGATCCATGATTCAAAGGAATGTATAGCCCACCCAAGGGTGGTATCCATGTCATTAAGGGCCATTTTGATCCAGATTGAATAGATCTCAGTCATGAATTGTAAGATTATAACAACAATGGTCTTACCTCTAGATGCTACTCACAACTCACAAACATCTCCAGCACCATACAGGCACCATACCAACACAAGTCCAAATCCACCAGTCCTCTGGTGACTCCTCCATCTAGTAGGACAACTGGCAAGTACTAGAAATTGCTCCAATAGCCTAAATCCTCTCTTCAGAGTAAAAAGTCTTACTCATGTTATACTCTTGGATTTCCGGAGCTTTGTACTGCTCTCTGCTCTCTTTCTTTGTCTAATTGTATTAACAATGCACACTTGTCAGGTTAGGCTTACTCCATCTGGCTGTGCTCGATCTATGAATTTCCTTTGATGGTTGTTGATGCAGAGACACTCTTACGGTTCTAATTACTTGATCTAACAGCATAGTTATTCTTGATTTATACACTTCCTACAACTTGTAGGTGCATTCGGTTGGCCACGGTGCAATTCCATGGAAGTGCTGACATTGCTTGGTTTGTTTTGAAGAAAGTCTTCACTGGTGTGCAAAAGCATTCTAAATTCTTCAAGAATAACCTTCTTGAGGAGCCAAAATTAAAGTGTGCCAAGGTGACAGATATAAAATCTATCAATGCTAATCGACTTATCCCCGCTATCATTTTAACTATTATTTCACCCAGCTAAACACACCATTAGTGCTTGAAATGCCACCTCCAAACAACCATCAGTAAATACTCAATAGTAATAAGCAATTCCCATTCCCATGATTTCTATCCACCTAATTGACAGCCTGCATGCTGAAACTAACGCCCCATTTCTTAAAAAAACCTTATAGAGATTTAACTCTGCAATCCTTGTCTGCAAATTTATTCACTAACCATATTGGAGCCACTTTGTTTTCTAAACAACAAATTATTTGCATGCTTTTTTATTATTGAGTTTATTCAAAATTGGATTAAATTGCTAATTTTAGCACATATGCCTGAGTTCATATAACTTTAGGAAACTCTAAAATATGGATATTTTGGCCTCAATAACATGCAATATATATATAGATTGCCATGTCTTTAACTAATATTAATGGTCTGGAGATCTTAAGGCTACTACAGCTGGCATTCAGATATAACTCCGTGGTTTGAGATTGAATCCATGAATAATGCACACACAAGACAATGCTATATACAATATATGATAAACACTTATATAATTAGTATGTTTTATAAGTCTGACATATTTAAGAACAGCAAATGCCCTTAAATTGGTTGTAGAAATAAAAAAATTGGTACACAAACAAATCAATTATGTTACAAAATAGTTGAAGAATGACATGTGATAGAATAGTAATAGGGGTGGCAAAATTGAATATGATACACAAACACAACTCGAACCCAATACGAAATAAATGGGTTTGGGTTGACCTTTAGTGGGTTCGTGCCGTAAACGTGTTAATACGATTATGGTACAAAATAATTACGTCATGTCATGAGTTGACCCATCAACCTAAAAGATGACATATTAAGCAGATCGAATCGTGTCTATTCATGTTAAGCGGGTCGTGTCTATTCGTATTAAGCAGATCAAGTCGTGTCAATCCAATACGACTTTTATTTATTAAACAGGTTATACATGTCGTGTCGTGTTACCTATGTAACAATCATATCGTGTTCATGTTTGAATTTTTGATACGATTAATTAATCATATTATATTCGTGCCAACTCATACACTATCATGCCTTAGCTTCGATATGACACGAACACAACATAAAAACATGAATTGCCACCCCTAAATGGTGACTAACAAACCAAATGTATGCACCATAATTTGTGGTCAGACTCACTGTCTTACTTTGTTTTACATTCTTTTACATGGTATGGTTCTTTCATCCGCTTTTGATTACACAGAGATCATTAGTTCAACAACAAGGACAAGAGTGCTTTGAAGTAATGTAGATTATAGGAAATGATTTTGCTTTACTCACAGGCACATCAAGAGCAAAAGTTTTCTAGAGAATGAAATTTGGAAAGGTTCATCCTAACGCAGCAAGGTGATATTTTACATGACAAAGTGATAATATGGTCATGATCAGTTTCACATAGTGCTGAAGTCTTACAAGACTTGTTTTGAGAAATGGGTCATCCTCAAAATCTATGACTGAGTTCTGTATGGGAGAGCTGCAAAGTGATATGGTATGCCCCAGTTTGTCTCTAGCAGGGTAAAGTTGTAAAAACTTGAAGTTCAATAGAGCCTGGTTAGGACTCACACAATTGTCCAGCTAAAGGAATTAAAAAGAGCTAATTTCTGTTGGTTGGGTATTAAAAAGGATGGGACTCGGTCATGATTGAATCTAACAGATAGTGGGTCAGGTGCACCTCAGCATGGTGGGTTGAGTTGAGAGCCAACCCAGGCAAGACTCAATAAGAAAATAACTAACCTGACCCAAAGACATGCAAACCTAAACCCAAATGCAACCCCACTCCAAAATTTTCAACCCAGATACAATTTGGATGGGGTTGGATTGGGTTGTCTAAATCAAGTTTAATCTATAATTAGTAGGGAGCTTAACTATAGAAATATGAGTTAGGTTTGGTTTTGCTCAGTTGGAAGCCATACAAAGGATAGGGATTAGGACTAGGCTGGGTTGGGTTAGATGCACCCCCACAGAAATTTGGGGTTGGTTAGGTCACATGTTCTCTCAACTTCAACCCAATTCAATTTGAAGTCAATTTCACATTTCTCAACCTAAGCCCATGAAAAATTAGGTTTATATTGGCCAAACCTAACCTAAATTTTAGGTTGGGTTAGGTTCTGTTGGATTACCCCAGCACAAGTTACACTCATATGGTAGTGGAAGTTGATGCTAACAAAACAGAAGAATGCAATCTCACCAGTATTTAGAATTTAATATGCATTTTTTACAGATGTCAAGTGGTAGATGGGCATTTCCGAACCACCTAATGCCTAGCACTAGGTAAGCACCTGGAAGAATAAATTATAAATTCAATAGATGAAACATAAAATATCAAATAGGAAGCCAATGGTATCGCGCATGCATGCACACACATATGCATGCATGCATGTATTAAACACACACTGCGCAAATGCAGCCAGGTCATGGTTGTGTCATCTCAAGGTGGACTCAGACCCCACTGA
Organism: Metroxylon sagu; assembly: GCA_017589505.3. Lineage (NCBI taxonomy): Eukaryota > Viridiplantae > Streptophyta > Magnoliopsida > Arecales > Arecaceae > Metroxylon > Metroxylon sagu. The sequence goes on along the minus strand of JACVBY030000640.1, from coordinate 28,281 downwards.
ATAGTGGTTTTAGGTCTATATTCCTGAAATGACCCGACCCAATGGGCATAAAAGGGTGATGCAGCTCAAAATAATCTTTGAGTAGGCCCAACCCATGCATCCCTAATTGGAATGCTCAAACCAGCCGGAAGTTCAAGCCAGATAGCAACAAATAATTGCAAGAATTGTTATGAATTATGACCATAAATTAAGTAATCAGACTTGATCAACCAGCAACAAATGGAATTATTTTATGGCAATAAACCCTCTGGTTCAGGAGAGAGATCCATGGGTTACAATCTATAGCTCCCTCCAACACCACCCCCCCCCCCCCCCGCCCCCCCCGCCAACAAAAAACCCAAAAAAGAAGAAGAAGAAGAAGAAGACCTTTCCTTTAGAAGCTGAGAAGTTTCAATAGATAAGGTACAATAACTTCAACATGACAAAACAGAAAACAAAGATAGGGCAATAAAATTATAGCACAAAAGATAAAACAAAAATTTCATGCGGTGAATTTGAGTTTAATATCAAGTACATAGATGCATGTATGCATATACCGTGGATAACAATTAATTTCAAACACTCATACAAAGATACTATATGTGAAAGGTTCATTTGCATAGATACCTTATAATCCAACCGACCTCACAAGCATATTGCACATACATTAGTAACTATGAACGATCAAGAAGTTCAATAAACAAAATCCAAAAATGTCATGGTGAGAACAATTTATCCTCCACATATTTATGAGGTATCTAAAAAATTTTACAATCAGATGCATCATATCCTCTACGATGTAATATATTGCTCATCTGAACTTACTGGAAGGTAGAATGAGTAATAGGCAGTTTTGTACTGAACAATGCGAAGATAACTGCATCCAGTTCAATTATTTATATGTTAGCAATAACCAAACTAGGTCAAAAGATTGGGTAAAAGAAAAAGGAATTTATAATAGAATGACCAAATGTTTATCATGTTTATCTCATTCAGGAACTTTAAAATAATCCAGTAGTACAGGAACAGCACAACAATGAATATCAATTCCATGAGAATTCTACAGCTACACTGGATCATATATCATCAAGACAGCACATCATGGTACATCCTACAAAATGATTAGTAAATCCCTCACATACACTGGCAATGTGTATTTTAACAGATCCTGTTCTCCTTCATGAGTAGTAATCAGATCCAGCATCTGTCCTGAAGCTGTCTGAAACTCAACCTACAACATTGCATCGTAAAAAATGGTCAGAAAATCCATGATTTACAAACTGAAGGAAATCCTAAGAAACAATGTGAAGATACTTACCTCATTAAATAAATCAAGGAGATCAACATAGTAAGGCTTTTCCCTAAAATGCCGTTTAAGAATCCGAGGAATGTGATTGCGAAGTATAATCCCATCATTTGCAGCAATAAGCCCAACCTATTCAGAAATTAAGATGAATTGATAGCTTTCCTTCGAGCTAAGTGCAGAGTTAGCAAAAGAGTGCACCGAAAAAGAAGGGGGAAAAAAAGCCTGCCCAAATTCTTAGTAATTGAGCAAGTTTTTGTCAACTGCATATGCCATTAGCAATTGAAAAGTTATCAACAACATGGTACAATCCAAGTAAGTCTTTAGCAAAGAGGACCATGAACACCACAAATTACAAGTGAGTCATGATGACAGCCAATAACCCCCTGCCTTCTGAAAAAATGAGGGAAGAAGAAAAAGACGTGGATAAATCAAAGATCAGGAAATTTCATGACAACAGAGGTCAAATACAAGCAAAATGAAGATGGAGAAAGATAGAAAGTAGCATAAAGACAAGAAGCAGGAAAAGGGGTTGGACAGACCACTTATTAGAGAAAAAAATTACAAATTTATCTCCTATCATGTGGCCACTGATAAGCAGGCCTCCAATGAGCCATTTAATGAGCACATGTAGATTTTGAAATATCTAAGCTGGTCCCTAACAAAAAGTAGCTCACCAATCACCTTTATACAACTAGTCAATTAGCCTGGATTTTTCAACAAAAAACTCACATCTCAAAGTTTAGTCAACAAGTCAGCCCAGGTTTCTCGGTGAAATCTTGTACATCCATGAATTGTTAATGAATGTTTAACCAGTTCTGGAGCAAAGCATAGAAGAGGCAATAATTTAATAATAGTATCATGAGAAGATAATCATATTTAGAGTTGGCATCATATCATGCCATATCAATGCATACTGCCTCATAACATGCATGCCATACCATACCAAGTCTCAATACACTGAACCAACCCACATACCCAGCGTATTAATAATGTATCAATTTAGTATCGGTATGAGGTCTAATATCAAGATGGCGAACCTTATTTGGTATATTAAACACATTTTTAGTCTTAGCTGATGATAAACTGCCAACAACCAAAAATGTAAGTAAACTAAAACTAAGGACATATATGGAATATGAAAGTCATAGCAATATAATTTGGGAGCAATAAACCAATGCAATCCATAGGAGAAAAATTAAACAACAAACCTTCTCTACTCTAAACCAGCAGAGGTGACCTCGCCTCGTGTGGGAGTTGTCCATAATATCATCAAGGACTAGAAAATATGCTTGAAGCTGCAGACATTTTAATTATAAATGGCTCAGGCTCCAGCACATAAGAAAACATTAAATCAATTTGGAATATGAATGATCCAGTAAACAAAGTGGCAAGGCTAGAACAGAAAACAAAAATAAACTGCTTACCCATTCAATGCACCAACCAAGGGCACATGATAGAAACACTTCACTGTCACTGAGTTCAGTTCCTTTGAGCAGCTTGTAGCTATCAATCACAGAGATCCCACGATTCAGCTTACCTAGCATTAATGACATCAATCAAGCCAAGATGTGTTTAAAATATGTGTTAACATCATCTCCTCACAGGCAGCCTGCTCTCTCACCTCCAGGTACATTGTAGTCCAGCATCTGTCACAGGATGCACAGGACAAAACAAGGTCCATGACAGTTATTAAACAGGAGGTGCTGCGTTTTTCACATTTTCAAGAGGAAAAAAAAATATATTCTGGATATAAAAAGCCAAATAACTGTGATGTTGTAAAAGAAAAGATTGGTTCATTATTGTGAAACCTATCACTTGTGGAGTATTGCTTTTTTGCCCCTTCGTCATACAGTATGCCGTTTACAAATAACAAAGTATGTCATGTAACACATGGCTGACAACATAGCACAGGTAAACATCACTTTCCAGAGTCACAGATATCTACGATACCTTCTTGAACCTCATTAATGCTGAAGCGAAAAAGAACCAGGAAAACACTGGCATCAACACAAGTGCTGAGTTAACGAGTTTCCCAAGTCCCTGTATATGCCACATATATATTATGGACCGAAAAACAACCACTAGTAAAAAGTTTGAGAAAGTTATTATTTTACTCCCATTGTGACTTCCACTATATTCACATGTCAAATTACTAGGAAAGGAAAACTTCGGCAAAAGGACGTCTTGTAAAACATTAATCACTAGACCTAGCATTTTAATTAGTTACCCTGATCACACACTGGTGGGTATCAAATATCCAAGGTTGATTACACCATTGATCCTAATCAACTTTTAGCCCAAAATCAAATAATGATTTTGTAGGATGAAGAAAGATGTTCTGGTTTTTCCACATAATGAGATGCCCTATGTCCAGTTTCATTCCGATCACCAATCCGGTTAAGTGTCCTACTACTTGAAATACTTTTTCTTTAAAAAAATTATTTGTAAAGTTTTAGTATTTTATTTGATTTTTAAATATGTTTGATCAGTCAAGAATTATATTTTTATGATAAATTAGATTTATTTAAAATTAATATTATAATATATTATGTTTGAGATAAAATAAGACAGGATTGCCCATGCCCCACCAAGACTTGAATCACTAAATAGTATTATTTTTCTTTTTTAATATAATATAAATTATTATTAATCTATAATTTATGCATTATAGAAAATAACATTATAATGTAATTTAAATATTGTAATAAATGATATAAAATGTCATAATATTATAGATTTGGTATCATGGTTAATGATCTTAAATTCTCATGGCATATGTGAATTATAGATTCTTATGGATCTTTAATCAACAGGATAAAACATTGCAAATGCGATGATCTTAGATTCTCGAGCATCAAATCATTTCAGGATAACAATCTCGTACAAAAATAGAATTTAATGAAACGAACAACCCCGAGAAAAATAGAAAAGAACGAAAAAATTACTATTTCAAGAAGCAGAATGCATCATTAGATCCATAACAGTAATATAATCATGAAAGAAAATTAAAAGCCTAAGAAACTTTGATTTTAGAAAAAGAAAGACAACGGAAAGTCAATTTCTATAAGACCAGTCAACCAGAGTCAATCAGCCAAAGTGAACAAGATTTCAAATGCCAGCAGCACTTCTTCCACTAGATAGATCCCCAAGAAAGGATTGAAAGCACGGAGATAAGAGAATGCGGGGCGGAGATAAGTCTTATACCTTGTCGATCCATTGCCGGGCCTCGTGGGTGAAGTCGAAGGCGGGATCCTCGAGCAGCTCCGCTTTGAGGCGAAAGTAGATCTGCCGAAAGATCGCCTTCGTATCCCCTTCGGCGCTCCCGTTCGCGACGTCCGCCATGAGAGCAGCAGCCAAGCAACGAGGAAGGATTAGAAGAGAAGAAACGGAGGAGGCCACCTCCAGAGGTGAAGGGAACGGAGAGCGTGGCGGCGGGACGGCGGTACGTAAATACGGTGAGGGAAGGAGTGCGCTGGGTTCGAATGGGGCGGAGCGAGGTATATAATAACCCCGTCCTGCGGCGAAAACTTCTCAGATGCCATCGCCTTCTCGATAGGGCTGGGATCGGCTGCACATCTTAAGGCAGCAAAAGAGCTTTCTTGCTAGCCAATAGAAGACAGACGCGTGACCGCAACAGGCCGTTTGGCGTTCCGGCGGGGTGCACGAGGGTGGAGGACGCGGCCAAGTAGCACGTGACCTGGCCACGTGAAAGAATCGGCGTCCTGTTATTTATTTCATCGATTCGCGAGCCCACACGATGCAGAGGCGCCATATCGTGTATTTCCAGCGGGCCCCACCGAATGTGATCGCTACGTGGATCGGTGCATGCTGTTTTTTTTTTTTTTTTTTCTTTTTCACGTTGTCCGGAGAGGAGGTGCCGTGCGGACTTTATCCTGATGGCACGTGCACGTGGACTGTGCATTATGGGACAAGACCGTGGCACGTGCCACCCTTGAGACGTGATTGGCAGTTGACAGGGCCAAGGGGAAGGAAGGTAGGTGGATGGGGTGAATGGTGCTGCTGAACGGAGGGGACCAGCTGGGTGGCGATCATTCCGGAGGATGGGCCCATGAAAACACTGTGCAATTTATGGAAGACGACAGCTGGAGTGGTGACCACTCGTCCCGCGTGAGCTCCAGGGCTGAGGCTAAATCGGTAAATCCCAGTGGTTTGTATGGATCCGGTGCGGGGTGGCAACCGGTGCGGCCGAGAACTTCGCCTCAGCCTCTGCATCTGTCTAAATAAAATAATTTCCGTTTCCTTTTCTAAAATTTTTTTCATCCTCGTTCCTGCGATTAGAGGGATGATCCCAGCCTTGTTGCATTTTGCTCATAATAAAATATATAAATTTTTAATAAAAATATAAATATAATTATACATATATATATATATATGAAAATATAAGTATAGAGACAGATAAAAGCACAATAAAGATATACTTATTCTCATTCTTATTCTATTTTTGTCCTTATTTCTATTTTTATCTTCATAAAAGATGATAGATTTCTGCTCTGAATGAGATAAGGCAGAACGAATTTCTACTCTATAGATTCAAATTATCATCCTTAATTCAAGTTTGAACTTTGAGCGTAGCTTAAAAGTTGTATAAAATCATGCATTAAGATATCCGAAGTATAAATAGCCCTAGATCCAAACCAAACCCCATCTGATAGTGTATATAACTAGCATTTGGATTGTAATAATGCTGTGAATAAAGGGATTGATTTAGCAGTGATGAAAGAATATGAGGAGCATATAATTCTTACGTTAGTAAGATCTTTATCAAATTCTTTAGTTCCTTTTATAGAATTGACAAATGCTTGAATCGAATTAAAAGTAAATATGAAATTAAATTAAAATTCTATAATCATTATCAATAGTGATTCATTCATTGTTATAGCCTCAATTAATGATCAATCAAAATGTTAACATTCATTTAATTTATTAGATATTCAAACTAAGAGATAGAGTACTCACGTATTTACACAAAGGCAAAGCAAGTAACTAATTTCTTAATAAATTAAATATTATCAAGAAAAAAAATATATATTTCCTCCATAATATATATATATATATATATATATTGTTAACATATGGAGAATAGTTTTCATAAGGTTTTAAACTTTCTTCTTTGTTATAAAAAAAAAAAAAAAGGGCCGAGAAATGTTCACCAAACAATGTGTAGCGGTGGAGGAATTAATTAATGTATTAGCCTCAAATGGATGAGCATTCATTGATGTCAAACGCACGGTTGAACCTAAATTGTAATTTAATATACCTATTATGTGGACTTTCCAAAACATCATAAACTACCCAGCGTGCAATAATAATGCAATAAAAATGAATTATTTGACCAATCATTAATGAGAGATGTGACCAGCTCTCATTCATTTATTATTTATTTATTTTTCTCTCAACAAGCAAGGCTTCCGACATAAGATCTGAGTGGAACACTAAATGCAATAAAAATGAATTATTTGACCGATCATTAATGAGGAACGCGACCAGCTCTTATTTATATATTTATTTCTTAACAAACAAGGCTTCCAAAATATGGTGCAATAATAAATATAATAAAAATAAATTATTTAATCGATCATTAATAAGGAATGTGACAATATTTACTTATTTCAAACTGCAACATTAAAATCATAATAGAATAATTTATTATTATCCATAATTATTTTTTATTTTTCAACAAATATATATCAAAAAATATATTTTTTAAAAAATTTATAAGTTATGTAAATTTAAAAATAAAAAATAATCGAATTCAAATCTAATTATATTTATATTTAAAAGGTGATATGCAGAAGTTAAGCCAAATAATTTTCATATGATATAGAGAACCGTGATATAAGTTCCATCATCATTGTCTGGATCCAATAATCATGCTGGTTATGGCAGCAACATGCAACGGAGGTGGTGGTTTGCTTCATGAAGATCTCAGGAAGGAATGAGAAGAAGTTTGAGGAACAGATGATTAGATTTATTAAAATGACAAAGGGTGATAGGGGTCCAATCCATTAGAGACGGACGGCAACAACGCTAGCATTGACACGAGGAATGAAAGCAGAGGAGGGGCAAACTCACCAACCACAGCTCAACCTCTTGCGCTTTTTTTTTTCTTTCTTATTTTTTTGTTGATGTAGCCAGTTAAACAATTCTAGAATAAATACAATCAGGAGAATTTCATCTCAAAAAATATTATGGAATCTTAAATTTAGTTTCATATTGAATAAAAAAGAACTTATAATTTAAATTCACTTGTTATTCATCAACTTTCATTAACACGAGGATGAAAGCAGAAGAGGGGCAAACTCATCGATCACAGCTCAACCTCTTGGACAACAAGGTTTAAAACCTGACGGTCTAAGCACTTTTTTTTTTTTTTTCTTATTTTTCGTTGATGTGGCCAGTTATACAATTCTAGAATGGATACAATCAGGAGAATTTCACCTTAAGAAATATTATGGAACCTTAAATTTAGTTTCATATTAGATAAAAAAGAACTTATAATTTAAATTCACTTGTTATTCATCAATTTTCATTTAGGTATGTTATCCATTAACTTTCATTCGAATTTCTTATTTTGCTTTATGATTTGCGCAGCCAAGCTTGGAGCGCTTTGAGATCTGTGCAATGAATGATCAGCCGGTGTGTGTGGGCGCGAAGGACTTCCGTCCACCGTCATCCAGGTGATGGGCTTGTTATCCAACGGATCAGAGTTCGCTCTCGGGGACTTGAATTAGGATTTTTATCCACGAAGACCGCGCGACCATTGACGCCACCATGGATAAAATGCTGAAACAGAGCCTTGTGGATGATGCCCGCTCCCTGTTCGATGGATTCCCCGAACGGAATTCTTTCCCTTGAATTTGATGTTTTCGGGATATGCCTTGAGTCATTCCCAAGAATGCGGGAAGCCGGCTGAAGGACCAGATGCGTATTCATTGGTGGGGCTGCTTTCAACTCTCTGGGACCGGGCTCTCGCTTATTTTTGGACGATAGATTCATGTTTTTTCTTTGTATTTTATTTTATTTTATTTTTTTCTGTCTGAAATATTGAAAGTAGAGGATCCATAACCATTTATTTTAACAATTCTGATAATATCTTGTTCGAATTCTCTTTATTCCAATCAGCAACTTGGTTTCCTCCCTGGCATATGCGTGAAATTAAGTCCAAAGGGATATTCCATGTTGCCATATATCCTTTATAGAAATTAGCTTTTGCTTTGAAGGAAGACTCTACTCTAATCCATTAGATTATTGTCTTAGAATCTCCCTTAAGCCAGATTTGTGAAGCTTTAAATTTATAAGCAGCAATGTTTGAAAGAGGGTATGATTTAAGCTCCCATGTTGGAAATGTGCAGCCTGGATTTGAGCTACCAGATCTTCAGGGTAGGCTGATTTGCTTACATGATCAGGTCTTACCATTGGGTTAAAGAGGTGCTTGCTGTGTTTATAAGACGATAAAACTTTGTTGTTGTCGTTCGCTAAGTGTTTGCCATCTGATTTTTTATTTAAAAGCCAGCATGTATATAGTAATTAATGTTGTTATCATCCTGGCTTTTTATATACCGCTTGTTAATTAAAGAATCGGATGGTAAGCATCTAACGGACTGAACTCAAATTTTATCTTTTAAATAAATAAATAGTTTAGTTTAGGTGGGAGGTGAGACCCTATGTTGATCGCTACTGTCTTGTCAACCTAGATTTAATGTTTGGAATAGGTGTTGATAAAGAGATTTAGGTGTTGTTTGGCTACTGTGCACTCTCTTTCGAAAGCAACTTTTGGAACGATCTCACATTTGACTCAGTCAGCAGGAAACTTTTTCCCCAAAAACTATAATATTTTCTATGATCATACGAAAAATTGCATCCCATGTTAAAGATGAGAAAATATTTCCTAGTAGGAATATGGGTTTCGAGAAATCGTCATACGGTTTGTCAAATGAGGCATCATGGTTATGCTTTCCGGATTGGAATTCAGTTAGTTGTGGCCGTGCCATGCGCTCTCATTGATAATGAAAATGAGGTTTTGCTGAACTGGGACCATGAGTATAAGGATTTGGTTGCATATAAATATTATTATTTCATGGCTTGGGTCCCATGGACTTGAGAGCAAAGCTGTTCAGGTTTTTGAGGAGATACTGGAGATTGGATTGGATCAAGCTGTAAGGAGCTACATTGTTGGCTATCATTCTAAAACCCTAAATAAACAATTATCTCTTTCATATTTTGAATACTCGATTTTGTTTATACTCTTATTTATTTTTCGATCATATTTATAATTTTTTTTTAAAAATAAATAATTATATTAATACAATATTAAGTTAATTTATGTTTTCTTCGATGATACATTGGATATAATGATCTAAAATCTAATTATTCAACTCATATGTATATATACTTTAATATTCAATTTAGATATATATTTATTTAAAGTAAATATTGATATGAATTTTTGTATCTAACTAAAGTTTATATTTGCATTAGTATTTGTTAAATGAAAATAGATTTACGTATAAATATATTAATATCTGATCATCCAATCTGTTCTAACCCATAGGAGGGAAGGTTTGCAGGAGAGTGGGAGGCTTGGTTGGATTGTAGATTGTAGCGTCTTAGAGTTAGGCCTCGGTTATTTGAAGATCTGTTAGTGATCTCTGTAACTAGGTTTGTAAACCCATGGTACCATTGACTTAGGCTGCAATGAGATACAATATAGAAGAAAATGGAGTTCCCAAAGAGATTATTGATTTTGTTTCCGAACGAACGATATCTCAACCATACTTTTAGGCTAATTCGCGTCTGAAGGGCCTGTAGTTTTTAACTTGGAAGAGGAGGTCGAGGGAGCCGTGGCTAACTTCGATGGAACTGAAAAGATTTGAGAGGGAGGAGAGTGTAGAATGACAGGAAAGCAGCTAATGGAATCTTGGACTAAGTTTCACATATTAGTCCCCCAAATAGAGTTCCGCAAATTAGTAGTTCTGCATGATATATGATTATGATCAATTGTAGCAGGACGTAGTGATTAAAAAAAATAGAAGGAAAAGATAAAGCCGAGCAAGTCCAAGGAGTGCTACGCTAAGCTGAAGGCGTTGCGTAAAATGCATCACATAAACGTGGTGTGTGATTGCTTGATTCTTCACCATCAATTGCCCTAGAAAATGTGTCATACCTGTTATATTTCGATGAGATTTCCATCGGGTTGAATTGATCGGTCATGCAGCAGTTGATGACAATCTTTATTTGACTTATAATTTAGAGATGGTAATTTTATCCTAATCTAATGGAAAATCTGTGCCGATTTATCCCAATAGGATTTTCAAGCTTTATCTAGGCTCGAGATGAATTTTGAAGAAAATTAAAGACCCTGTGATCAGAGTCATCTCCGCTGCAAAACTCATTCTGAACCTATCTTGAACCTATATCTGAGACATGAAGTGGGGATGGAATAGGATGTGGAAAGTCAGAGATAAAAGATGAAATGGGCAAATATTGATCCCAACCCATGTCATTCCCATTCCTATTTAGCACGAGCACCTCCATGATCCACTGCTGAAAGGTTGGCAAAACAGCTTAAGTAGATGGACAAATTGTGACAAAATATTGTTCATTCTTTGCTACATTGATGATGTAATTTTTTCAGTCAAAGAAAAAAAAAGACTCAAAAAATAGAACTAAATATGATAAGATAATGAGTGAAAATAATGGACATGTAAAATTTTCTTGCTGTAGTTAATTTTAGTTTCATGATTTTGAGACACGTAAAAGGTTGATTGCACAACTAAACTCTAAACATGCTCCAAAATCAGAAGATGTGATGATTTTCTAGTAATATCTCAGGACGCCTAAAGTGACTTTATTTCTGTTCTTAGTATCCTTTTTCCATTGATTCAACTTGATGGAGCTATGGATACAAAATATAAAATGAATTGCCAGCAAGATATTAGCCTTACTTTTGGACTGCAAGAGCACAGAATGCACCGAGTACTGCAAGGGGTGTCGAGCATATTCACAAACACATCAAGGTACGATATGTTCATCGCAATATAAAAGCTAGTCATGCCTTGCTGGATAATGGACTGACAGCAAATGCCAGTCTTCTGACTTGTCTAGCTATTCCCTACATTTTTATGTACCCTACAAACTTGAAAAGATTAGCATTAGATCTTCCCTTTTGCTATTGCCTACAGAGTTAGCAGCTTTGGGACTACAAGAATCAAGCAGACAGGGTGTCTACAGCTGACTAATTTTCCAAGAGATGAGAAGCTCGAAAGCAGTGCTCATTGTTCCAGGTTGGGCTAGCAAACCTAGCAGAGTTTGTGGAAGACGAGCGTATAGATCAATACACTTCCCTACCAAGCATACCATATGCGTCCGGTACGTCTGACACGAGATCGAGTTAAAATTTATTTTATCAGTACTAAAAGTACGAAAAGGGTGAACCATGATCATAACCTCTGGTTACCTGCCAATAGAGTTATCTCAGATCAGCGATTATCTTTTGACAACCAGTTCCTCGGTTTTGTTGACTCTCTTGGTTGCTTGCGAACGACACTTCGTAGGTTTGGACAGGTCGGCCCGTGAGCTCCAGATGGCCACCAAAACTGATGCTGTTGCTGGATAGTTTCACACGCACACATAATAAGGAACCCAACAAGATGAAATCAATGATCTCAATTGAGTAGTTTTTTATAATCCAAAACACAGTTAATTTATAGCCATTAAAATTTGGAAGTTCCTACCTGTTAGAGGTCGTGTAGCAGTCAGAATATATGCTTATAAATAAACTACGTATTTCTGAACAAACGGAAGAAAAAAAAAAAAAAAAAAAAATATATATATATATTAACATCAGCAATTTAATCTCTATCAAAATGTGATCGGATGGAGTCCCTGAGGATGATCCAGAGAGCGCTCTGAAGGGAGTTACAAATCAAAATCTCAATGACAGTTACCCTACCGAAGTACACAAGATTAGCTTTCCATGGTCACATCTTGTTCTCATAAGCAATTACATGCAACTAAACCTAAACAAAGACTTCAAGCATACGCTTTTCTGCTTGTGTTTGTTCTCTAATCAATGCTGATGAAAACACAGCTTTGCCGCAGACACCTCCATGCGGTGCTTGAGCGAGGACCCACTGAACCATCCAGAGATGAGGGAGGTAGAAGTGAAGCTGGCTTATATCCTCATGGCCTCTATGAAGTCGGAAGCATCACTGGAAGGAAACAGCCAAGTCTTCAGTGACGTCTTTAATGGAAAATGAGACACTGTTCTCAACTAAAATGTGAAAGTAATTATTCTCCTTCCCACTACAGAAGCAGGTTTTAAAATGACATTGTGATGGAGTAGATCAAACAGGTATTCTTGAGACATATCAGCAATTTTAGCCTTCTTAAATGGTAAAGCTGTTAAAAGATGGAGGAGTGCAACACAAAGAAGCAAAATTTAGTAGCTATAACCACCATTAAGGGCTGAAAACAGATCAGATCAGATATCAGCATATCCAAATCTATATCCATCTTTGTTGGATGAATATGGATACAAATATAGATATTAGCCTGATACAAAATTCATATTCATATCTGTTTTAAATAGATACAGATGCAAAATAGATATTGAATGTACGGATAAATATGGATATGAGTCGGATAATTAAACTTTATGATTACCAAATCAAAGTAAAATTAAATCAATGCTTAGTTTACAAGTAGCACCAGATATTTTGATACAAACTGGATTATTGTCCAACTATATTCATAACTTGCTTTTCTTGTTTCCAATCAACTTTTACCCCTTCTCCAAGAAGATGAGATTGATGTAATGTTAAGTGTTAGAGGACTTAAAAAGACAATTCACACTCAAAACAAATAAGGAAACCTAATTTTGCCTGCAATGTTCGGTCAAATCCAAGAGAAGTTGCAGCATAAATTTTAGCTCTAATTAACAAGTGAAAAAGAAAAAAGAATCCAAGCCAAGATTAATAAAGGAATGTGTTTTTTGTTTTAATAATGAAGCTTACACAAAATTTCCTGTGCAGTTTAGCTAGAAGCATCAATAAACAATTGCTCAAAAGTAGGTCAAACAATACCTTTCCTTAAGCAGCTTGAACATAAGCACATAAGGTGAACTCAATCATTCACCTTAGTCCTGCTTCAGTTGTGCTGGGCTCATTCAACTTAGATTGGTTGGGTATCCAGAAGGTAAGGACTGTTGATGCAGCTGCTAACATGGCGCGACATGGAGACCACTTTAAGCAAGTCAGAACACCGATGTAACTGTTCCAGCAGGCTACCTGTCAAAGAATCCTTGTTGTCAAGGGGAACTTGCCTCAAAATAGAAGGTTTGTTGTAAAAAGCAGCCAATAAACACTCATTCTTCTGCTGCCAAACTATTGTCCTTGAAATCACAGTTCCTATTGTTCCCAAGCGCTTCTTAAAGCAAACTAGAATGATTCACTTGAAAGTTAAGCTAGCATTTTTCCTATATTACTGGAATGAGAAAGATAACCATTTTTAGACAGAATTTCCTTATTTTATAGATAAACACAACCTAAACTACCATTTAGGAGACAGGTTTTTCTGTTTTCAGTTATGCAGCAGGTAATGTAACTTGGCCTGCAGTAAAACTGATACTAGACACATATTCCAAGATATTAGACCATCCATAAACTGGCATTTAGGACATGTGGGTACAGATGAGGGAAGACATCTTGTTAACTAGTTTATATTGATGGACTTGCTTCCGCGCCTCTGGCCTTTGATAGACAAAAAAAGATAAAAAACTACAAATGGAATAATGATATACCTCACTTCGCCTGTTGATGTTCCAAGCATGCAAGGTTCCATCTCCAGAGCCTAAATGATAAACACTGATGTCAGTCAGCACTTATACTAGAGATAATTAAACTTCCCAATAAAAGTAGTTTAAATATAGTTCTAGTCTACCTATTCAATAACAAAATCTAATAAAAAATGTTGGAGCAGAACATAGCATCAAGAATTTGTTTCAGAATAATGATATTATTTTTTTTATAAAAGGAAAACCATATTATATGCAAAGCAGCTTGTCTGCAGATACATGAAAAAAAAATTAAGCTTGTTTTGTGTACAACATTAAACCAATGCACTGACACCACGCAGTCCATGGTGTGAGACCCATACAGTTATATAGAAACCAAGCATATGGTAGATGGTAACTGCACTACAATACAAGATCCTGCAGATACAACTCTACTACATAGGTATAATTGCAATAGAACATGGCATATGCGACACAAGAAGGGAGACCTAGAGAATGGAGTTTTGGGAATGTTCAACTAAGAAACTCTATTGTTTAAATACCCTTCAAAAATAGATGAGCTATTTCTATTTCTCTCTCCAACAAGGGCAACCTCACTTCGGTCACCCATCATCCTTCACATACCTACATACAAACGGATAACATACATGGATGCTTACGTTTGTACAAGAGGTCTACCGAACCCAAACTTGGCTCAGCCCAACCAATTCCCACTCCTACTGCTTAATGTTGGATTGCCTCATGAATAGTATTAAATATGCATGGTTAACTACTCTTTATATCTATTTTGCCACTTCTAGTCCATTTCCTTTCAAAGGTCATAAGAACCTAAGATGCATTCTTAGGGAAGATGCCTTTATAAGACAAAATATGTGGGATATCTGTAGCTAATAGATGAATGTAGAGGCTAATGATGCACTATTAGAGACAAAAAGTTAAAAAAGTGGAAAGAGTCATTTTCTATGATCAGAAAGTGACAGATTGATGAGATGGTTAAAGATTGATATAAAGAGTAAACAAGAGGAAAGGTAGAGAACATAATAAGAGAATGAAACGGATAAGGGAAGGGAAAAAAAAAAAAGAAAAAAAAAAGTGTTTATTGATAAAAGAAGAATATAAAACAACAGTTGATTTGCAATAAGCAAGGGTGAAATCTGAATCTTGATTGTTGGAAGCAATGAAGGAAACAAAATGGAAAGGGAACTAAAAACCACACACTAACAATCCTCAAAGCATCTATATGAAGTTGGTTTTACAATCACCTCACTAGAACCTATATAAATCGAAGGAAGTTGTGGCAATCGAACCCAGCCAATAAAAAAAGGAAAAAGAATAGTGGAGAAGATGAAGAAGTTGTTGAGTCTTGATGACAGCCATTACCGTTTTTATTAGTTAAGTCAGGCCAATATGTATCTAATAAACTACGGTGATTTGTTTGCATGCATATATTAACAAAAGCCATAAGTTGCCAGAGACTTGTACTCCAGTTGAGGAATTGACTAACAATCTGGCTGTTGAAAACTTATTTCAACCATCAAGGTGCCTTTAAAGGTGTAGCTATATTTATGTCCACATATATAACAAAATAAACAAAAGGCAAACATCAATTTACATTAAAAATAAACTAAAATGGAACAGATATGTTTTGACCTGACACTACATATTGCCCGTCTGGAGTAAAAGTAGCCTCAGATGTTAAATTAGGTGATGGTTCCAGACTAAATCCACAACGCTGCATAGAAAGATGAAGCAACAATTTCAATTTATCAATCCTTCATACTGCCTCAGACATACCATTAAAAAAATAGCAGCATTTATAGCTAATGTGCATGATTGGCTAAACAACTCATACTTTGACAAACACCTCATAATTGGGTCGAAGAAGACTGTTGGTCATAGGCAAAACAAAAGAACATGCTTTTACCAAAGTTGCATGGTCACAAATGTGAGGTTTGAACTTGGATGCATATCCAAAAGTCTAATTTCGCATGCGTGCACAGAGAGAGAGAGAGAGAGAGAGAGAGAGAGAGAGAGAGAGAGAGAGATGAACATAGGAATAAAATACACTTTCATTAATTATTAAACTTCTATAAGTTTCGCCAACTCAGCTATCAATTTATTGATATTTCTTAGCATCACTCTTGATCTCAAATGTTTCATTAAATTGACTTGTTTGATGTGTACATTAAAGATAATGGCACTAGTCGATTGATAAAATTTACATGCATCCAAAGCCACAGTGACAAGTACAAATCATGAAAATATAGATTGTATTAAATGATATTAGCATTAATAATGATGAATAAGTCATCAGCAATATAGGATAAATCTTTCTCACGTGGAGGGCCAGATTTTTTTTCTTGAAGAAAAGGACCCAATTTATAGAAAGGACTAGGAAAAACAAGTCTAAACAGAGGATATTGCCCTGAATAGGGATTAGCAGAGAATTAGGATTCATAAAGCAAACACAAAATTGTGAGAGAGGCCAGTGGTTTCTGCTACGAGCATCAGGCACAGGTGACATCCATTTAACTGAGACTATAGCATCCCTAAGCAGCATAAATTTAAAGGGAAAAAAGAGCTTTCAACTGCTTGCAACAGGCTGAGACATAATGGCATCCTACTCCATTAAGGGAAGCGAGTAGAATTCAAGTTTCAAGAGGGTATGAAATGTGATAACAGCACTATAATCTTCCTAAAAAGATAATTCATGTAACAAAGGTTATTCACAGAGTTACAAATTTCTAGATGATTTAATGTTATCTAGAATTCCATAAATGAAGGGTTATTTTAAGTTCTCAGAGACATGCAAAATTTTGCTGATGGAAAATTTGATGATACAATCATAAATCAAACAAGATTTTTGACTGACAAAAGGCTTTGTAACGTCATACATCTACTCATACTTCACTTATGACTTTTAAATAGAAATGATTAAAAAAATCTCAGGATGCAAAATAGATACTTGTGGATGTAGTAAGCATCAAAAATTAGAAGGTTCTTTTTTACATCAAGTATAAAACAATATTGTCATGCCAGGATTTAATAATTTTGATTAATGGATAATGTATGACAATCCTAGTGGCAAACTAACCTTCTCTCCTCCATAAGCATCTAGAACATAGATATTGTTATTTGTCGTTGTCAAAAGCATGGACTTGCCATCATTGCTGAACTTGATATCACAGACCTCAGCAGTATCTCCACCAACCAGAAAGGTGTCAAAAGGACCCTGTAATTTGGAAAGGTTGTTATATGTAATCATTCCAGATAAATTACAGGAACTCATGGTTTCTAATTTGCATAAAGACCTTATCATATGAACGGGAATCAAACAACTTAATAGCACCCCCCTCCATTGCAACCGCAAAAACAAGGCCTTGTTGATCATAAGCAACAGTAGGCCTACCACGTAACCGCATAATTCCCTGAAGATCAAACAATAAGCAAGAATTGCATTCAGGCAATCTGAATAGTAAGTTTTGACCTAGACCAAGTCTGTTGCAAAGAGTCATCTGTTGCTAATCCCCTATGCACTTATTTCAAAACCCTAAAAAGCATAGCAAGAAGCAGACATCCAACCTGGCAAGCATTTACACGAAGATCCCATATTCTCACACTATGGTCAAGTGAACCTGACATGAAACTGTCATTGATAGGAGACATGCAAAGTGAAACAACTCTGAAACCAAAATGAAAGAGCTTATTTAGCAGTTAGAGAAATAAGGCGAATGCTATGAATCTAACTTTCAATTGCATGATTACCAAATGGTAACAGAATCACCACCTCTCTTTGTGCCCTTTAAAGTAGCGTAAGCAACGATTATCATACAAAGAAAGGTATTGCAAAGATTCTGTTTAAGAAGAAGAGTATTAGGGGAGAAAAAATCTGCCTGTTCCAACAGGAAATGTCAAACAGAAATCAAATCATAATGCAATGTAAAGGAAAGCACAACCTGTAGACTCCAAATTGTATCTTGAAGAGCATAAAATGGAACTCGGATGATGTGTAAAGCAAACTCGATCAGCACCATGCTTCTTATGATATGTTTTCTTCAACAACCTGAATGTAAGATCAACTCTGACATTAAACAAAAATTTTAAAGAAAATACAGAAATCCACATTGTTTTTTTGAAGATTCTGGTTTGACAAAATAAGAATAGCTTTATTTCTCTCAGCCGTGTCTCATTTATTGGTAAAAGAGCAAAGCTATAAATACCATAAAAGAATCAACATAATAGAACAGTTATCATGAAAAGACGATAAAATTCACTTAAAGAGTAACATAAGAGAAACCCTGCCCGTGAAAGAATGAGAAACTCATTTCATTGTACAAAGCTTTCTTGTTTAAAGAGTTTTTAGATCACATACCTGAGACAGTAAAAAAAAGATGAAAAACACTATGCACAGATCACAACATTACAACTAACAGAAAGATGTGACAGATGCTAACAATCAATGAACACTGAACTCCTTCCCCCAAAATCCCCATGTGCACATCTGCATAACGAACTGAAGTATAATTTGGCCCCACAAGAGTCACCCATCCCTAATACAACTATCTGATCCAGTGGTTACAAGCAGACATGGACTTTTCTGCATCTACATTTTTCTCATGTCAATCAGCCCAACCCATGTATCAGGTGGTGATAGATGTGAGAAAAGGAGGATAGGCAATCACTACGCTAGTGATTCAAGTCTCAACGGAATGGCCGCTATCTCGGCCATCCCATTCCAGAGAGATTCCAAGACCGGTCTCAACCATCCCGTCCCATACGATCTCAGTCATAATATATTATAGTGTCAACTTTAAATAAATATATTTTATCATAAAAAAATACAACTTTTGAAGTTTAAATATATTTAAAAATCAAATAAAACATTAAAGCTTCATAAATATTTTTTTTTAAGAAAAAATCATTTCAAGCAAGTATTGAAATGCCTGATTAGGTCAGAGATCCAGACGGGACAAGATACAGAGTGTTTCATTCCATGAAAAAATTAGAACATCTCCATCCCACGAGATTTAAAACCTTGCACCTCACCATCACAAGTGGGCATCCCAAATGTAATAAATATTTCTAAAAGGAGCATTGGATATAAATGAAATGAGAAGCAAAGTCAACTAATCTTGAGATTTGTCCCTTAATAATCCTACAACATCCCAACATAAATTAATTAATGTCAAAACTTAACAATCACTATCCACACAATAAAAAAGCCTAATAATATGCCGCTGCACCTGTCAAGAGAATGAGTGCACAAAAAATGCCCTCCACATGTCTAGCTTTCTTGTAGTTTAGTTGCCTACCTATCTATACCCTGAATTGGCCTGCAAGCAAGGTAATTGCACTTGTGGATCATGACCATGAGGAACCCTGGTTTGGTTGAGTAAAATATGAACTGCATAAACGTCACAGTAGAAGTTTGGACACTATTTAGCAGGATTCTGTCCATGTAAAACAGAATGCACTCATGGGATAATCTATTTATCCTACAAAACTACACTTGCCCCCGGTACAGTCACAGCCCATCATTCAAATATTGATAGTTTTATATTTTGACCCAAAATTTGCCAAAGTAAATTTACAGTTGAAATTTTTGGGTGTAGTCCATCTAAGTAGAACCTTCCGATGGGCATCCAACAGAAAGCAAACCATGAACCAGTTGAAGCATAAACCATAACAAATTTGGTTGTGATGTATCGGACTTATAATCAACACTATAGTACTGCACGGTACAATATAAGTAACTTCCATGACTACCATACGACCACTATAGCAAACTTAAATCTCAATATATGTACAAAATCACAGGGTAAAGCATACTCACGTAGCATTTGTGATATTATAAAGTTGTATAGAGTCATCCTCGCATGAGGTGATAAGCAGATCTTCTGTACGATGAAAATCAAGAGAACTTATTTTCCCTCCCTGTGACAAGTTGACATGAGACCAACAAGATATAACAACCAAGTCATGTAATAAAACATTATGAAGCGAAAAAGATAAAAAACTATGCTTCAAGACCATTAACTATACATACAGGTAAGGATAACTCTTGTTGCATCCATTAGACATTTCAAAAAGAAATTTAGTGCATGCATGATCCAAATAAAGCCAATTTATCTACAATGCTACCATTCACTTCCCAGCTCCCCATCTTTGGTGAGATGAAATTCTTCTAATGCAGATAACAATAAAGCAGATGGTCTACAGAATAATATAGATGAGGCATAGACTTGATGTAAGACTTGGTGAGATAAGGCATAGACTTGGTGAGATGAAATTCTTCTAATGCAGATAACAATAAAACAGATGTAATAATATAGATAATATGCTTTTAAGATCAAGGTTTTAAAATCTGACTTTGCTTTTGGTTTGTCCCCTTGTTAGAGTTTTGATTTCATCAGTTTCTATACTTTTAACAGTTTTGCATTGAGTTTCAGAGTTTTGGTTAAAAAAAAAGAAAAAACCCTTTTAAAAATGCATCCACAAAGAGTCTAGTTTTCCGGTCAAAGTAGGTCGATCAAAATATTAATATTTCTTGATACTAGCTTGCAGTGTTAAGTCAAGTCTGATTTTGTTGTTGAGTTACTAGGAAAGGCAACTTCAGAAAAGAGTGGGGTGTCCCAACCAAAATGCAAGACTAGTTCAAGAGAGGGAAATCTATCTAAGTGGTCGTACAAGTTCATAAGATAACCAATGAATCTTCCAAGCCTCCTCTATGACTGGAAACGTTTTAACATCCACCAACACATTTTCCTTGCAAAGTTCCTCAATTCAGAATCAACATAAGTAAAACCAGAACAACTTTAGCTTTTGTTGCTTCATAGGCCTTATCTTCTATCTCGATTAAGGTTTTGTTGTTATTGTTTGTTGTTGTTATCATCTTCCATCTCGATTGCCACCACCATCAACAAAGGCCTTATCTTCTATCTCGACTAAGGTTTTGTTGTTGTTGTTATCTCCTATCCCGATTGCCACCACCATCAACAAAACAACCCGACCGTTCTATAGGATTTTTTCCCCCTCTCCTCAAAGAAAAATAAATAAATAAATAAAAGATGCCTTAAACTGATAGCATCAAGAACATGATAACATCAAGCCCTCATCACAGCATATATCAAAGAGTGGCAATCGTGCAGTTTTCTCAAGTACATGAACATCCAAATTAACCTAAAAATTTCCTCAATAAGGGAACAACAATGCATAAAGATATGCATCGATCGGAAACAAAGACTCACATAGTCATCAAAGATGGCACCGACTGCCATGCTGTGTACGGTCGCATCGTCGAGTTGTGTGATCGCCGACATCACTTTTGCCGGTTAGGTATCGACGCTCCGAGCCGCGAGAGAGGTGACGAAGAAGATGGCTTGGAGAACCAGTTGGCCCGTACGCTTTGATTCGGTTTTTCTTTTAGACCTGGAAGAGTTTGCCGGTCCAAGGGGCCGAGCTCCGCCCGGTCCGGTCCTTTGGCCTAATATTTCACTTTGAGCAGGATGCGGCCATGGAACCCAGGCGGGCTCGGCAGCACCCGAGAAAACCCTCGCAACCTGGAGAATGGATCGATGTAGAGATAGATCGGAGGAGAGGAGGTTAACTGGGAAAATCAAAGGTTGGCAACAACTAATTAATAATATAATAATATTTTTAATATTTTTATTTGGGTTTCAGCCATTTTTTATTTAGAATTATGTCCTTACCTTGCGCGATAGATTTAATTAAATAATTTGATGACCATGATTTCAAAAAAAATTAATTATTAAGAAAAATGATGCACAAGGAGTCTTTTATTAATTTTCTTTCCTCTATAAATCAATGAATATTTAAACATATTGATTTAAAGATATTTGTTAAAAAAAAAAAAAAGAAAGAAAGATAGCATTTAGACAAACTGTTACTATTCTTTGTTTTTACCTACATTTTTTTAAAACCGTAAATCTTAATTTTAAAAGGTCTCTCGTCTTTCTTCTTGAACTTTGAGACCATCATTCTTAAAATTATTTTTCGATCAATTTTTTTTTTTTTTTTTTTTTTCAGAGATAAAAAAACTTGGAAGAAAGTATAAATAAATTTTAATGATTTCAACTGGGATGCAACGAGTGACAGCATCTTTTACCATCGACGCATCCACTGGTGCCATTTGCGACCTAATGCGTTCAATCATTTCGTTTGTGCACGGGAGAATTGACGATCTTATCCGCGAATTGTTGATTTTTAGGACTCTAATCGATATCTCCAGCCCTTAGATGAATTTGACTCCGCCTGCCCTTTTTGATGACTCAGAGAAACGTGGGTGAAATTAACCCAGATATATATCGTCAGAGGTGCAACGGGTGGGTTATAACCCATGCTTATCCCAGACTTATCCACACAGGATTGAGACGATGTCGTCTGACGGCGATCGTTCCAGGGGCCGGAGACGAGTGGATGAGGTAAAGATGGGGAATCTGCGGCTCTCATCGCCTCCTCCTCCTCCTGCTCCACGGCGCGAGAGCTCCCTACGTATCATGCATCCACGTAATCCTACCTTTATCCATTCCCCAACCCAAGATAGAGATAGATGAAAATTTTTACATCCCCTTCAGTTTCCTCGCTCTATTTCTTCCTCTCTATTGCTGTCGCAGAGAAAGGCTGAGGCCTCTTCTTTCATCTTTGATCTTCTCAACCCAGCTCAACTCGACTGGACTGCAGCTCTCCTTCCACTTTCCAGGTCTCTCTCTCATTCTTCTGTTGTTACAAACTGCTCGTTCTCCTTACAATTACTCCTGGATCTGGATCGATGTTTTGGTAGCTAATATGTTGTGTTTCTGGTCGTTAACACTAGCTAGTGAAATACGTAGTGATTGGAAATCATCCTGCCTTAGAGAAAGAAGGGAAAAAGAATCTAGAATGGGTTAGTGCACGTCATGTGACCATAATGATTTTTATACGAGGTTCTGTCATGATATAGAATAATTTTTCCTCCCAGAATAGAAGATGGATTAATGAGTTCTTATTCTCAAAATCAGTAACAGTAGCATGGAGATCTTGAGCCTTTTTCCCTTAAAAGAGGAATTCAACTTCACGTGTTCGAAAATTTAATGTTTTGCATTTAAAATAGACAAATTTGAAAGCCGCCAACATATCTGTCTGAGTGGAGGAAGATTTAGTTGTTTTCTCTTAAGATTCTTGACTCCAGATGTATGCAAAAAATCTAGCAAGTTCACAGCATCTTACTGGCTTTCAGAGCATTTGGACCGGACCTGGATCTGGTATTAGCCATGATCATAACTTAATTTATCAACATAAGGAAATTGCCTTGCTGGAATTAATGCAAGGAAGTGAAGAAATAGATGGGCCATGCTTATAGATTTGGATTTGATGACTTCTAGAGTGCATTCATTTAAAAATAAACCGGTTTATCTCTCCTTTAGGTTTCTTGGCATTATGGACAATATCCTAATGAGCTCTTTTCTTAAGAGAACCATTCAGCTTCATATGCTTATGAAACTTAAATGCTCTGCGTTTAAACTAGGTCCAAATTCTCAGCTCTGCAATCATGAAAAAATCCAACTAGTTTAACAAATCTTACCAAATTCGGAACTGATCGAATAAAATCTGATCCATACTTATTCAGGATGCATGCTTATTCACCATTCTTCTGTCTGTGTGAGTTAGCTTGAATTCAATTTGATACTCACATCAAGACTGGGCCCAGTTGGCTCTAGATAAACTGAGATCTTATGTTTTATCATTCTTCTTATAAAGAGAAGGCTAATCTGAAAATATTAGCAGCTCTTCTTGGTACTTGGAGCAATATAGACGTTAACTCTGCCTTTCAAAGCTCTAAATCAATCTCATTCTATGTGATCTTGTAAGTTACCATGCACACTTTTGGCTCAGCAATGATTAAGCTTATGTTCTACATGACCTGCCATTACATGTAAAATATCAGATAGATTGTTATGTGCATTTTCTTGAAACAATGAAAGTTAGGTAACAAGGGGAACTTGAATGCCAGCAGTTTTACAGGTCATATAAATTCATCATTAACTCAGGCCTTAGAGTTGTTTTGGCTCTATTATCACTAATTCAATTTTAAAAAAATTAATCATGTTAAATATTGTCCCTTAGTTGCCTTTCTTTCTTTCAGGTTGAACAAATCATATCTTCATTCTTTCTTCGTCTTAGCATTATGAATCATAGGATGTAACCTTGTATTTGATAAAATTGCATGCTTTAGTTTGTGTCTGCTTGGATATCATTTGATATGTTCAGAGAGATGATCAACACTTTCAAAATTTGGCAGATGAACATCTTAAATCAGTCTATCAGTCCCAGTGGGCAGCCATTGTTCCCTTCCAAAGGTACTAATGCACAAGATGCCTGTCAACATCTTCCAGTGGTTATGCCACTGCATGGAACTCGTTCCTTAAAAGCACCCCAACTGAGCTCATCAAAGAGAAACTCAGCAACAATTTCAAGTAGAGACTCCTCACAAGGGGAATCTTATAGTGGAGCAACCAATGTTACTATCAAGAATGACAGACAAAATGGCACACCAGAAGGGTTTACCAGTGGCATTTGCAGCCTGTCTCGTCTGCTCGGTGATAAACATAAATCCAATTCCGTTGATCATCCTGTGAGGATTGGGCATAACGACGAATTCATGACAGTGGTACATGATGCGGAATTCCAGCCCTTTACTCTGAACTTCTTGCGTTCTTTTCTGGAAAATGTGAAGCTGAATGTGATAAAAGATGTCATGGGAGAGGTAGGCAGCATCTCTTCGCAGCCAAGAGATGTGCTTGCCATTGTTGTTTCTTCTGCTGTGAAGCTGGATGGCAGACAGATTGATCTCATTGCTAGGAAGATGCAGAGGCTGACTGGCTTCAGAAACTTGAGAATGGAGAACATCATCGATCCATCTTTGATAGCTGGCTTCGTCATTAGCTATGGTGATGACTCCCATGTCATTGACCTCAGTGTGAAAGGTCAGTTGGCTGTGCTAGCGGAACGTGTTGAATCTTCTGATCAGAGAATTGCCAACCAGGGGCAGAATTGGAGTCTCCCAAAGAGCATGGCCTGATGTGAATATCTGGAGTGTTAGAGCCTCACATGCCACTGGAGAAGTATACTGATTCTATGCTGGTTAGCACTAAAACTTTGACATCACAGACTTTGTTAAGTCACCAGGATGTTAACTCTCTCTTGTATTGACAGTAACAATAATAGTTCCAGCTGTGGTCTGTTTTCGATTATAGCTGTTGTTGGCTGTAAATATTTTTAATGCTGGGAAAATATACCACAGCAAATCTTGACATGCTCATCATGGCAGTTTATTTATTAAAATATAACATTCTCCAAAACGGCCTTTCTATTTTACGTTGTGATGTAACAAACAAATATCTATTTCTATTAGACCAAACTGAGGAAATAGCCAAAGAACTACATGGCTTCAGGAATCCATTTTAGCTTCGAATTAGATCATAAAACATCAGAAAAATCAGTGCATAATACCACTCGCCATTGAAAAAGACTGCTAAGCCCCCAATATTACTTCGCTAAATTTAGAGGAAGAACAAAAATGCTCCTTCTTGTGGAGAGAGATGACCAGATTTCATCTTCAGCCTGTTCCAAAAGCTCATTTTCCTAAAATCTGCATCACAAAACATTAGATAGTACAAGCAAGCAATGCTATTGACCTCTTCACCAGTCCATAGAAGAAAATGTAGTTTGGCAATAGATATTCAAAGTACAATATATTACTGATCATAGCAACAGATAAAAATCTTCTTAACAATCTAAAAAGTTTGAAAGACAACTAAATTAATCTTAGTTACGTATTAAAATGAAGATAACCAGGAGCTAAACCTCCTGGCTTGGAAATGAGGATGTACTTTATAATATTTTGGGCTTCTCATCACAAACTGGAATTAAACATACTAGTAGTTCAACTGGCAAGATGGGTCTTTCCAAAGTTGTAAGGCAATGCTAATTTCTGAAGTTTCTGGCAATTCAATATCAAAGAAATGGGCCAGAGTGCAGCCAAAATTCAATTCATCTTTGTAGCAGAAGCTCTACAAAATGTTACTGCAGTAGCAATAACAGTGCGTGTGATAGTTATAAAGTAGTAGAAGCCCTAAATATGCTGGATTAGTTATTCAAGCTATCAGATTTTACATGGAAAAAATAAGATGATGCAAATTACCAATAAGTTTACAGATCGCATATTTGCTGACATCAATCAGTTTCAAAGAGGATTCTACATCCGTTTGTACGCCTTTTTTCAATTTTTTTCTTTTGTTTTCAAAGTAAAATGGTGGCAAGCCACCATAATTTCGTTTACATCTTTAAGCTTTAAGTTCCCCACATTTTTCGATTCTTTCCTCATGAGTACGCAATCAACATCTGGAACTTCAGATAACATTTTTATCTGGCAAGTTATATAATTACTTTTCTGAAAAAAATGATTTCAATTTAACAGAAATCATTCTTTAAAGCTGTCAGTTTAGTTTACCTTACCATTTTTTTACAGCTCTAGAAATTCAAACACAACTAATGAGAGGAGTCTCTTTTAGTCATCTGTTATAACTTTTCAAATAGTATTACATTGGTATTTGGTTGCAATGAGTTTCAAGGAGATGAAACCCCTCGTTGTTTGGCAGGCGTTTCCAATTTTGTCAATAAAAAACATCTTTCCCAGAAAGAATTTAAATTCATTGTCAAAAATTGAAAGTGGCCTAAATCTTTTATGAGATTTCAAGCCGTGAAAATCGTTAAATTACAAGTTAAAAAGTTAAATTATAAGTCAAAAATTTAAATTACAAGTCAACAGTGGCTCTTTCCATAAAGGAAGAAAGGAGGAGAACGGTCTAAATTTTTTATGACATTTTAAGCTAAGAGTGAAAATCTTTAAATTATAAGTCAAAAATTTAAATTACAAGTCAACAATAGCTCTTTCCATAAAGGAAGAAAGGATGAGAGTAGTCTAAATTTTTTATGAGATATCAAGCCAAGAGTTGAAATCTTTAAATTACAAATTAAAAATTTAAATTATAAGTCAACAGGGGCTCTTTCCATAAAGAAGAAAAGGATGAGAGTGATCTAAATCTTTTATGAGGCTTCAAACCAAGAGTGGAAATCTTTAAATTATAAATTAATAGTGTCTCTTTTCATAAAAGAGGAAAGGATGAAAGTGATCTAAATCTTTTATGATATTTGAAGCCAAGAATGAAAATCTTTAAATTACAAATCAAAAATTTAAATTACAAGTCAATGGTGCCTTTTTCCATAAAAGAAGAAAGAATACAAGTAATTTAAATCTTTTATAAGATTTCAAGCTAAGAGTGGAAATTTTTAAATTACAAATTAAAAATTTAAATTACAAGCTGCTCTTTCATAAAGAAAAAAAAAAAAAAAAAGAGAGAGGTCCAAATCTTTTATGAGATTTCAAGCCAAAAATAAAAATTTTTAAATTATAAATTATAAATTTAAATTATAAATCAACAGAGTCTCTTTCCAAAAAAAAAAAGAAAGGATGATTGCAGCGGCCTAAACAGCTTCCGTATCAGAAATTTATCTAGCATCTAAAATAAATACAAAGACAAAGAAAAAAAAGCTCAAACTAATAATATATTTATATTTAAATATAAAATTATCAAGATTATGTTTACAGCCGTCACCATTTTCTTCATGGTCAGTGCTGGCACATGGCAAGATTGGATAAGTTGAGGGGTTGACGAATCTAATCATTAATTATAGTTTAGTAACCGGCGGTACGGATTGTCCGTGTTGACCGTCTGCGACCTAACACACGACAGGAGGCCTCACCGTCTCCTCTCTTTGTCCGCCGCGCTGCAGATTTATAAGTAAAGGCTCAGCAGCCGAAGGAGGCCGTGCATGATCAGTACTGCCACCGCCCACCACCATTTTCAACGCTAGATCTCACCGGTATTGTATTTGGCTTCTCTCTGCGTGTGATTTTCTCGCCCTCTCATCAGGATCTCTCCACCCCGGTCATGCACTTCGATAGTTAGCGATCGATGTCCGTGGACCCCCACTCCAACGTACGCCGGCAGGTGCGGAGGGCGGTGGCGGCGCTGGGCGTCACGGTGCTGCTGTCCCTCTACCTCCACGCCCCACCCGACCTGCAGCAGAGGCTGCTGTGCTGCCCCAGAGCCTATTTCTTCTT